>CM060381.1:148199913-152999913 GCA_030545235.1 Helianthus tuberosus
ACATAATAATGAAGATATCGGATCTAATTATAACAATTGGCGGGAAAATTAGAAAGAAAATGAGGTGATAAGAATAGAGGATAGATTACCCGTCGATCAAGCTTGGAGATGACCAGATCGGAAAGTGCAGGGGCAAAATGTATGGAAAATACTAGTAAAACGAGCAGATCAAATCGAAAACTACTCATGATTCTTCTTCTTTCTCGAGTATCAAATGTGTTGAATTTAGGGTTTATGATATGGACGAAAACGTAGTAAATTAGTACTGGTTCTATGCAAGACCAGTAAGTCACTCAGTCATGGTTGTTTTAACGTGCGCCTATGGCTGCGCAATTTAGCTTATAAGAGGGTGTTTGGCCATGCTTTTATTTTTTAGCTTATAGTTATATTTTAATAGTGTTTGGATTAGGTTATAGCTTATCTTTAATCATTCTTCAACTAAGCTAAAAAATCATCTTCAGATAAGCTTCTTCAAATTAACTTATATAAGCTAATAAACTTAAGCTTAAAAAGCTAAACCAAACACTAAGTTAAGATTATTTTGTAAAAAAGCTAAAAAAAATACAAGCTTTGTTAAAAAAGCTAGGCCAAACACCCCCTAAATCTATCTATTACACAAGTTAAATGAATATAGGAGTAGCCACTTGTTAGCAGAGGTGCAAACCTAAACAAGGTTTGAAACTAACTCCGACAACCCTGCCTGACCTGAATCTAGGTCGAACATGTGACACCCGGCTATTTTAAGTCTGTACTGTACTAGTATGACACGTGTTATGAATATATGATGGCACTAAATTATTAAATATGACGTTAATATAAGGTAATTGAAGTGTTGGTAAATCCAAAATTTGTTAAATATTATGTTGGCAATAATAAGATAAACGTTTATCGCGTAACGAACAAAATACGAAACGAACGTCGGTGACCGCACGGATAATGTTAAATCCTATAAATATTCCGATATGATTAAAATCATATTTTTAATCATATTCGTATAGAAAAATTAATTAAAACGCTTAAAATCCTTATTTTACAATTTAAGCGCGTACTGCGTAATACCGCTCGTATACTGCGAAATACAGACAACGCAGCCAGTCTAGGCGAACAAAATATTGTTCAGCAATATTATGGCGAGTTAACTTTTATAGAACGATAAAAGTAATTTTAAACGCCTTAAAACGCGAAATAAAATACCCGGTAGTCAGTTAAATACATGTATTTGCATGAATATGTGTATGTATAGAATTAAGAGAGAGAAAAATGTGTGTTTATGGGTAAGGTGGCGGTGTCGGAAAAGAGAAATAATTTAGGGATCAATCAAGATTGAGCGACACAATCTCCCAAATTAGAAGATCCGCCAGCTCATTGCTAGCCTGTTTTCCAGCAAAAGTTTTATTACATTTCCTTTTTCTTCATCATGTAATTGTGTATAAATTATGTTCGTTTCTCCAGTGTAAAACATCATAAAGCAATATCACAATACAATTAAGCCTTCTTTATTTCTTTACTTGTCAAGATGGTATCAAAGCAGTGTTTCTGATTCTTGAACACTTTGCTCATCATCTACAATCTATCCCATCCAATCCAACCTCAAACCAGAAAAATGTAACGCCCTGCGTTTTGATACTTTCTTATTGGTAACAAGTCTCGTCGTACTTCCCACCCGTTGACACTTTTACTCTCGTTGTATCCTACTTTTGATTCTACTGTGACTCGAGACGACCGATCATAATGGAATGAGACTATTTTAATCATAATTGTGTGAATCTATGTGCAGACTATTATTCTATGTGATACTTCTTAAATGAGAACGATGTATTTATCCTAGATTCTTGATTCTTTGTTACGCTTTGATACTTAATGTACGAGGAACTAACTTAACGCGAACCTGAAACGCGTGTATATTTGTAGGGGATAAACGCTAAAACTTACCCTCTAGCTAAGGCTCCACCGACTTGCACCCTCCAAGATGCAAGAGTTATCTAGTCAACTTCAAGAGCTCCTCGACAAAGGTTTCATACGTCCAAGTACCTCATCTTGGGGTGCTCCTGTGCTTTTCGTCAAGAAGAAGGATTGTTCGTTTTGCATGTGCATCGACTACCGTGAACTTAACAAACTCACCGTCAAGAATCGTTATCCTCTCCCTCGCATCGATGATCTATTCGACCAACTACAAGGCGCAACTTGCTTCTCTAAGATCGATCTTCGATCTGGTTATCATCAACTTCGTGTTCTCAAAGAAGACATTCTCAAAACCGCATTTCGCACTCGCTATGGACACTACGAGTTCGTGGTTATGCCTTTTGGCTTGACCAACGCACCTGTCGTGTTCATGGATCTGATGATTCGTGTTTGTAAACCTTACTTGGATCATTTTGTAATCGTTTTTATTGATGATATTCTCATTTATTCTAAAACTCAAGCTGATTATGAACGCCATTTACGCCTCATACTAGAACTGTTACGTGGTGAACGCTTATACACAAAGTTCTCTAAGTGCGAATTCTGGATTAAAGAAGTACAATTTCTCGGAAACGTTGTTAGCAAACAAGGAATCCATGTTGACCCTTCCAAGATCGAAGCAGTGAAGAATTGGATCACGCCTAAATCTGCATCTGAGGTTCGTTCCTTCTTAGGATTGGCAGGTTAATACCGCCGATTCATCTCGAACTTTTCAAAAATTGTTGTTCCTCTCACTGCGTTGACTTAAAAAGAGAAACCTTTTGCTTGGGGTCCTGAGCAAGATGAATCTTTTCAAACCCTCAAGAACCTGCTTTGTAACGTTCCTGTACTAGCCATCCCTGATGGGAATGATGATTTCGTGGTATATTGCGATGCCTCGAACCGTGGTCTTGGTTGTGTCCTCATGCAGCGAGACAAGGTCATCGCTTATGCATCTCGAAAGCTCAAAATACATGAGAAAAACTATACTACCCACGATCTCGATCTGTGTGCAATTGTTTTTGCGTTGAAGATTTGACGACACTACCTATATGGTACTAAGTATGTGGTTTTCACTGACCATAAGAGCCTGCAACACATCTTTAACCAAAAGGAACTAAATATGCGTCAGCGACGTTGGGTGGAGTTGCTTAGCGACTACGACTGCGAGATCCGTTACCATCCTGGCAAAACGAATGTCGTGGCCGATGCTCTTAGTCGTAAGACTCATGTTAGTAGCATCCGCTGTTTTCAAATCACTAGTGATCTTCACGCTTGCATTCGTGAAGCTCAATACTCGTCAGCCAACGAAGGTAGTCTAATCGCCCAAATACGTGTGCTTCTATAAACCAACTTGTGACAAAGTCTGATGGACTTCAATACTATCTCGATCGCATCTGGGTACCAGATTGCTATGGACTTCGTAACCAAACTTCCTCGTACATCTTCTGGTCATGATAGCATATGGGTAATCATCGACCGCTTGACCAAATCAACTCACTTTCTTCTTATTCGTGAAGATTTCAAAGTAGAGAAACTTGCTCGAGTCTACATTGATGAAATCATTTGTCGTCATGGTATACCCATTGACGTCATCTCTGACCGCGATGGTCGCTTCACTTCACGTCTTTGGCAAACTTTTCAGTCCGCTATGGGTTCTCACTTAAATCTTAGTACGGCCTTTCATCCTCAAACGGATGGACAGACCGAACGTACTATCCAAACCCTAGAGGATATGCTCCGCTCTTGTGTCATCGACTTTGGTGGTAATTGGGATGTACATTTACCATTGACTGAGTTCTCGTAAAACAACAACTACCATTCCAGTATTCAGATGGCTCCTTTCGAAGCTTTATATGGTCGCAAGTGTCAATCTCCCATCACTTGGCATGAGATTGGTGAAAAAAACACGAACTAGTTTGGAACCAAACCGAAACCAAAACGAACTGAAACTTTAACAAAAAAAAGACGCTTAAAACGGCCAAATCGGTTTGGGACCAAGCCGAAATCAATACCCAAACCGGTTTGGCCTCAAACCGGTATCCACCAAAACCGGTTTGGAAATCGAAAAAAAAATGATTTTGGCCACCACTAGTTGGTAGTGATATTGTGCTTTATTTAGAGGAAATTGTCAAAATCGTCCCTAAGGTTTGGACATATTTGTCAGTTTCATCTAAAACAACTTTTTTGTACCATATTGCTCTTCACTTTTGATATTTTTGTCATTTTCATCCAAACGTCTAATTTGGGTTATTTTTTGGCAGATTTATGGATGAAAAAGACAAAAAATCCCAAACCTCAGGGATGATTTTGGCAAAAAAAGTTAGACGTTCGGATGAAAATGACAAATTAGCCCATAAGTGAAGAGCAATATGGTACAAAAAAAGTTGTTTTGGATGAAACTGGCAAACGTGTCCAAACCGCAAAGACGATTTTGGCAATTTACGAAAATGAAAGATAAAAAACCGAATCCCCTAACTTGATTGATTACGCTAAAACTCGGCATTTTGCATATTCGCAAGACTTTATAATATTGATCTTCCATTGGCTCAAACAAAAAAAAAGTTGCAACCATTGGAGAACTGAATGTGGAGGGGACAATGTAGAGTGTATAGTTTTAGTTTTCTATAAAAGATAAAAAAAATGTAGTTAACAACTTAAAAGTGAAAAAGATGAAGTCTCAACAACAAGCTCATTCACATTATGGTCTCCACCTTAATAGTTACACGAGAAAACCAACCATTATGAAGGTCGATATTCCTAACAACAATGACTACATATGTGATTGAACTTTGAACAACTTTACCATTTATCCACTTTACTCAATTCTATGGGGAGAGCATAAAGGGTCCAAAGTCGTATAATTATTGTGTATGATGTAACACAAGTTGTGTATAAGGTACAATTTGTTTTTAAGAGGTAAAATGCCTACAGTCTGCGGACCACATCTGTAGAAGAAGAGGTGGCTGCAGCCTGCAGTCTGCAAGAAGAAGGTTGTTTGTTTTTTTTAACGTATGTAGAGTTGTAGACTTCTAAAATAAACTGGTGGTGGTGTACGGACGGTGGTGGTGGGCGGTGGGCGGTGGCGGTGGTGGACGGTGGACGGTGGTGGTGTTTAACCCTTTGCAGACCTTAGAAAATCCTAAAAGTGGTTGGGCCAAGTCTGCACCAAGAAGAGCTCGCGCAAACGTTTTTTAACGAAACTTCTTCGGAAAAACAAACAGTCTGCAGATGACAATGTTTGCGCAGCGCAGATAGAATAGCCTGCGCATATCTTTTTTAGAAAAACAAACATCACCTAAACTATCTCGGTTAGGGATTACATGTTCAAATTCCCGAAAGGACCAAAGTTGGAACATCCAAATTTGTGATGTCATCATAAAGAAAAACAATGTGAATGATAGTTACATTGGAATGAAGAACAAAACCAAAATATGTACCATATAAACAATAGAATCATGTTTTGGGTAAGCATTTTTAGCAATGTACCTCTTTTTAACAATAATCATAAATATTAACACCATTGTTGGATGTTAACATCTTCAATCATATTCTAGTATTAGATTCATATTTAACAACAGATTCAATGTAAGCTATAGATCAAAGCAGATTAGGAGTCGAGGTGGTCGACTTTTGTTTGTCTTTGTCTTTCTCTTTGTCTTGTGGAATGTCTACACTGGCGGTTATATGAGCAGATTGAGTAGGTGAATCGGAAGTTGGTGGAGTGCCATGCGCTTGAGCATTTCCGGATGGAGAGTTTAGTTTCAAACTCTTGGTAGGAAGATGACCAGATCGCCCCTTCGATTCTCTCCTTTTTGATGCATTTTTGTGCCAATGCTTAAGAGCTTTTGAAGTTTGGTCATCAAATATAGACCTCTTCATCTTAGATCCCATCTGCACACCAAAAGAACACAATAAACATAAATCGCACGCCTTTGCGCTAGTCCCAAAGTAGACAAGAGTGCGCAAGTAAGAACATGATTTTGTTGCATAATATACCAACGTACTCATGACCTTGGTGTGTTTTGAGTCACTAAAAGATATATATGAACCTTCAGGAAGTTTTACAGAGACGCTCACCTATTGCTTTAAATGGGATACATAAAACTTTTTTTTTGTTATCTTCTATGCACTAAGTATACGTGCTTATGTGATTCTCGCAGTTTTCTACTAAAAATTGGTTATATACTGAACGCGCCCCTATGAACCTTCCCCATAAAATAACGTTAAAATAAGGGTATAGAAGTGATTTTACTCTACCATGTAATAATAAGTTTTGTTACATCTAGTATCAAGAGAAAGTATTAGTAAAATGATTAGATAATCATTAGCAGTTAGAAGTACCTGTGAAATAAGAGCATAGAGTGGAAGGATGCTGTAGGCGCATAATATTTGAACAACAATTCTGTCCATTCAAAAAGATAACAATCTTCAAGCTTGCAGAATAATAACTTTAATATTTTAAATATAAAAATTGTAGTAAAATAATGTTGTTGAAACAAGAACAATAGAGCTCACTTTTAAATCTTTATTTTTTGTAAAAAAAAAAAAAAACCTTACCCAATTATAACTCTACCATATTGAAGAAAGGGTTTTTCATGAAAGCAAGAGTCAAGTCCAAACTCATACTGTAAGCAGACAATAAGACATTAAAAGGTTGATAGATCTTTATTAGTTAGTATTGGATGTATGCGCATTCGCGTGAAAAAGAAAGAAAAACGGTTACCCATATCCAGAAGAAGTGTGTTATCTCAAATGAGTTCTGAAAGAATAAAACAAAAATTACAATTCACAGGCTACCAAATTACTCAAGTTGCAAATAGTTCTATTGGGTAACGGGTCAACGCAGGTTATTTTTGTATGGGTTAAGTTGAGCTAGAAAGTTTTTTTTTTGTCCAAAATTCTAATTATTTGTATATGTATATGATTTTCAGTTATAATCTGATGATTCATAAGTCTATGCATTAAAAATGCAACTGAACTCATTTTATTTTAAGCTTCTTTTTAAATTGTTGGAAGTAATATAATTTTTTATATTTTGCATCTGCCAAATTTGATCACCAAAAGTATATTTTTTAATAATACCCTTTTTTTAATCTGACCCGTTAGATATGTAACATACCTCAAATCGACTCATTTATTAGTAAATGGGTCGAAATGGGCCCTTCTAGTCACAAGGGTTGTATTGCTGACATGGTACAACAACCCATTTAAATTTACTGGACAAGTTGTAATTTCAAATAAGCATATGATACGTAACAAAAAAAAAAAAAAAAAAACCCGGTAAATACCATGAAGAGCGTGAGCTGAATAAGATAGAGAATTAGTGAGGGGTCCAGAAACCAAAAATGTTTATCTGTTACTTGCACAAGGGGTATTCCTTGTATAACTGCATGCCTTTCTTGAATTTCAATAGCCATTTGTGCTATAATTGCTTGAAGCTTTGTTCCAACTGCTAATATTATCTTTAGCCACAATAAACGGTTAGTTATACATATACTTCTTTCACAAAGTAAAAAAAAATTATGTATTTGTCAATTTTCTCAAGATATGAAGAAATCCTTACGACAACAGGAAATAGAGATAGCCAAATCATAGCGTGAGTTCCTGCGATATGAACATTGATTAATGGTGAGAATTTTTCGGCAATATTATCCATTTTGACTCTGCCACTTGTAGTAGAAACAAGGCATATGGTAAAGAAGTTCAAGAGTAAAACTTAACCTTCAACATTAGCAAACAGATAAAGGACCGCAGTAGACCATAAGAGTGGGCTGAAAATGGATTAACATTATTCACAAGGCAAAAAAAAAAAAAAACCTTAATAATTTTCAATAGAACAATATGTATAACTAATTACCTGATACCCACAATTACTTTAAAATCATCTTCGAGTGACCTTTTGATGTATTTTTGAAAGTTGAATTGACTGCCTGGCGCTAAATGAACCTGTACATGAAATTCAAGAAAGTCAATGGAGAAAGAGTTGACTAAAAATTATATATATATTTTTTTGTAGAACTCACAGAGATAAAGCCATGGCGCATGGTAAAGTAATCCGATCTACCAACAGAAGTAAAGAATTGCCGAAAGAAGCAAATCTGAAATGAACGATTTGCTAATTAACGATGAACACAAATGAAGAAAAAGAAGAAAAATAAATGTGTAGTGTCCTACTTACAATGTAGAAGAATATTGGCAATCCAGTCAATTTCGTAGCATGACCTTTAACAAAAGATGTTTCTTTTGTAAGCCGAAACTTAGAAGGATCTGCATATAAGAATTACAAACAAAAATATTATTAATAATAATAACAAACAAAATAATATCTTAAGAAACTTTTGATGACATACCATGTGCACTTGCTTGTTGCTGCAAGATATCTTTTTCCCAAACTTTCCATTCGCGTATCTGCATCAAAGAAATCAAATATTTAATCATTTTTTAAATAGAAGTTTTTTTTATAAAAAAAGATACTGAAATTGTTGTTACCTTTGCTCTGCCAACAATCATAGTGAGGGCACTATAAATAACATGAAAGACTGCCAAGAAGAAAATGAATATGTGGAGTTGATGCAATCCAGTAACAGTTATAAGCGCCTCATATCCCTAACCAGAGTTTGAACAAATTAAAAACAAAACCTTTAAAAATAATTTAAAGTTAAAAAAATCTTACGGGCTTGCATTCTTTTGGTGGGTCGTCTCCTGCTAAACGTCTTTGATCATACCATAAGAGCTTGCGACGGGTATCTTCCTCGTCTCCTTCATCATCAAGTGGTGCTTTACCGTCAGGTTGTTTCTTGCAAGGCAAGAAATCTTTTGTAAGAACCTTAGAAACACAAATGGCAGCAATGTAGTTCTGACAAAATGTCATCAGCAGAGATATAAATCCAAGGATCATCAGTTCTGCATAACGTACGTACCATCAAATAAATACATTAGTATTATTATTCTAATACTCTATTATTAAGATAATAATATAGTTTTTAGTAAAATGACGTTATAAACATTTGAATACATGTTTGATGACATCTGACCCGTTACACCTAGTTGACCCGTTTCATATTTAGCTAAGTATATTTATATTTGACCCGTATGGACGCTTTTCCATATAAATGGGTTGAAATTGCAATCTCTTGTTTAACCGCAGTTTGACCATTTTATATAAATGATTATAAATAAAACCATACTATTAAAATAAATAAAATGATTTAGGACATTGTAAACGTATGTTAGACCTGTTTGAACCGTTTCATTTATAGCGATATTGTTAATATTTATCCTACCCGTCATCAATCAAATCCAAACGTTTTCGGATCGAGAAGCGTGTTCTTACCCGTTTTGATCTTCTCCAACGCTTCAAGCAGCCCGACTTTATGCCTATGTTTTAAATACTGAAACAAAACAAATTAAATAAATGTGTGTCAGCAGAAGAACCATTATATGTAACAAGACTGAAACTTACAATGAGACAAAACACACAATCAAAAAATTAATAGAATTTGTTTTCTTTATGATCTATTACATACATGTCCAACATGATGCAGGATCTTCTCCAACATGATGGAAAGTATAACAATGATCGCGCAAACCATAGCCACCGACCACGTGGCCGTTTCATCTAACCCTCTACCAGCTCCCATTTCAACCTTAAACTTTTACAAACAAACAAATCTTTCTTAAAAAAACTGCAGCCTCCTCTCAAACATCATATAACAGTCGAAACGCATTCCAAGATGATGAAAACACAAGAAAGAAAGAAAGAAATCTTTTTTCTTTATGGGAAAAAAGAAGATTGATCTTTTTTTCTTTTTGGTCCTGACAGAAATGGACCAACAAATGTATATTTTGGGAGTCAAACTGTTGAAAAAAAACATATTTCCTCATATTCATACATTACTAATTATTGCAAAACCAATTAACCAGAGTGTTAATAGGAAATTCAGTTACATGACTATAAATCTTGGCCACAAAATATGTTTAAGCACAATGCACCCTCCTCAATTTATTGTTAATCACTGTGGTGCCCCCTTAGAATCTACAAGGGTTAAATTGACATTTTTTTAGCAAAGAGTTGAATGGATTTGGATTTTCAGTTGCTAAAAGAATAGACTATTTTATGATATGTTTGGATCAGTAGGGGTGTTAAAATCGGACGTGTTCATGGTTGACAGATCGAACACGAACACGATACGAACCTAACGATCGTGGGCATAAAATATTTTAAAATTACGTAAACATGAACACGAACACATGAACCCCAAAAATGACACAAATATTCACGGGCTGACACGAAAACAACTTAATCCAATCTTTTTTATATCAATCAATCATACCCAGTAAAATCTCACGAATAGCAAAGCTATTGATAGGGTCTGGGGAGGGAGGGATGTAGGCACACCTTACCTCTACCCCTAGGGATAGAGAGACTACTTCTAGTGAGACCCTCGGCTCCAAAACACTCAGGAAAGAAATAAATAGAACATGAGGTGTGTGTGTATGAAGCTACCAATATAACATGAGTAGTGAATGTAAACAAGACAAATATAACAACACAAACAACCTATACACATAAGGGGTGTTTGGCTAAGCTTTTCCACACCTCCTTTTTAACTTATTGACTTTTACAAAAAAGCTAATAAGGAGAAAAAGTGTTTGGCTAACCTAATAAGAGTTTTTAAAATGACTTTTTGTATAAGAAGAAAAAGTTAGTTTTAAGCAATGTTTTAAAAACCGGTTTTTAAGTCATACCGGGTTGTGCTCTAAAATGGTTCAACTGGTTGAACCCAGTTGTATCGGGCGGTTGAACCGGGTTACTAGTTAACCCTATAAATTCCATAAAATACAAATTCATCTCAAAAAACAATTTAATCTCAACTAGGATTTATGTAACTGATCATAATTTTATCTAAAAACAACTATTTTTATTGTAAACTATTAAGCATTTTAAGAATATTTTTATTGGTTATAAACAAAATTGTATTGTATGAGGTGAGTAACAATTTCAACAACGACGAAATATTGGAATAGAAGGCACTAGGTTAATTACCGGAAATATGGAAGATCAATATTACCTTAATATTGTATTTTATTAAAATTAAGAAATCAAATCTTAAGATAATGCAAACCGGTTCAATGGTTTGAACCGGTAGAACCGGATTTACCGCCGGTACATAAGACATACCGTATACGGGTTTTACCGGCCTTTATCGCACCGGACTCGTGTCCGATATCCGGTATAGCCGGTCGGTTCATACCGGTATTTAAAACATTAGTTTTAAGAAGTGAGGATATTATGTCTTTGAGCTTTTCAAAAACAAAATTACAAAATTATCCCTGTGACCTACACACATATGAAATCGCTGCCTGCTGTTTCTTTTCTCCAAAGCCGCCAACAGCGACGCCAGTTCCGCAGACATCGCTATCACGTCCCCTGCTCCTTGTTCCGCTAAGGTCAGATTGATTTGTTCCGGCTGCTGCTGTTTTTGTGAATCAATGTATGCTTTTGTTTCTACAATTATATGAAATACGATTTATGTAATTTACATGTAATAGCTTCGCGTTGCATAAGTTTAAAAGTTTATTTTGAACAATTGTTATTTGTTATATGGTGATTCATTTACTTTTTTGTTTACATGTGTTATCAAATTACTTATTTGGTGTTATTAGGGCTGTAAACGAACTGAACGAGCCATGTTCGTGTTCATTCGTTAAGAAAATGCAGTTGTTCGTGAACTGTTCGCGAACACATGTTGAACAGAAGTTTACATTCGTGTTGGTTTGATAAGAAAGTTCAGTTGTTCGCGAATAGTTCGTGAACACTGGTCACGAACACAAACACAAACAAACACAAACCCAATATTAAACTTGAAATTAAAATAAAAGCATCGTTAACCTTAAACACCTGACACATTTAAAACTTTTAACAAATTAACATAAAGAAACAAACACGAACAAACGTAAACGAACACATTAGTGACATTACCAAACGTTCACAAACGCAATCGGACGAACGAGACCTTTGTTTGTTTTCGTTCATTTAGTCAACGAACGGAATATCTTGTTTGTGTTCGTTCATTAACTAAACGAACGAACATAAAGGAACTTTCCGCGGAACAGTTCAGTTACTGTTTGCTGAACGTTCAGTTCGTTTACAGCCCTAGGTGTCTTTTATCACTTTTAAACAACATAACTCAAAAACTGTGAAATCAAACTGTTACTACGCCTTTAGTTTAGTTTCAAATTCTAACGATTTCGTTTCGGTTTGTCCTAAATGATATTCATCCAGATTATTAACAAACATGGTGGAACTAAAAGTCTCAGAGAGCCGAGACTTAACCCGAATCGAGCGAATAGGCGCTCATTCTCACATCCGCGGGCTGGGCCTTGACTCAGCCTTAGAACCCCGTGCCAGTTCTGAAGGTATGGTTGGTCAGACCACAGCCCGTAAAGCAGCTGGCGTTATCGTTCAGATGGTGAAGGAAGGTAAAATCGCAGGTCGAGCCGTTCTTCTCGCCGGACAGCCCGGAACAGGCAAGACCGCCATTGCCATGGGCATGGCTAAGTCAATCGGACTCGAAACTCCATTCGCCATGCTTGCAGGCAGCGAGCTTTTTTCGCTGGAGATGTCTAAAACAGAAGCACTTATGCAAGCTTTTAGGTATGGGTGTCCATTGGTCGGTTTTGTGCTCAAACCAAATAAAAACCGATTTTTTTTTTGTTTTTTCGGTTTTCACGATGGGTTCGGTTTCAGTTTTGTTATTTGGGATTGAAATTTTTGGGTTTAAATGTTTATGTTAGTTAATGATTAATTGATCATTACACGTTTGAGCCTAAATCATATAGGCGTAAAAATAAAAAAATTATAATCCATTAGACCAATAACAAACATTAGAAAATTAACAGTTTTTTCATTATTCGGTGTGGTTCGGTTTTTTTTTTTGGTTTTTTGAAATTACAAAACTGAAACTGAACTGTAAACTTAGGTTTTCAGAAAAATGAAAAACCGAACCGTAGTTTTTTTGTATGGTTTGGTTATTTCTAGGGGTGCAAACAAGCCGAGCCGCTCACGAGCTGCTTAAGATCGGCTCGAGAAAAAGCTCGAAACGAGCCGAGCCTTATCGAGCCCAAGCCAAGCTTGAGCCTAAAATAAAGCTCGTTTATTCATCGAGCCTGAGCTCGAGCCTTAGTGTAATATTAGTTTGAGTTAATTACTGTTTTCGTCCCTGTGGTTTGTCAAAAATCACTATTTCAGTCAATTAGTTTAAAAATTGCGATTTCAGTCCCTGTGGTTTCACTTTCATAACCATTTCAGTCACTGTACTAACAGAATAAATGGATTGAAATGTTTACGAAAGTGAAACCACAGGGACTGAAATGGTTACGAAAGTGAAACCACAGGGACTGAAATTGCAATTTTTAAACTAATGGACTGAAATAGTGATTTTTGACAAACCACAGGGACGAAAACAGTAATTAACTCTATTAGTTTTTATTAGAGTTAATTACTGTTTTCGTCCCTGAGGTTTGTCAAAAATAACGGTTTCAGTCCATTAGTTTAAAAATTGCGATTTCAGTCCATTAGTTTCATTTTCGTAACCATTTCAGTCCACTTTTCAAACGGCGTTTGTTTTATGCAGTTAATAGAAGCACGTGCTTGTCACGTGATGGGCAATTTGGTCATTTCCATTCCAATTCTCACAAACCCAGTTGTATTAAACACCACCTACCCCTTATTCATCCAAACCCTGACCCATGGAAATGACCAAATTGCCCATCACGTGACAAGCACGTGCTTCCATTAACTGCATAAAACAAACGCCGTTTGAAAAGTGGACTGAAATGGTTACGAAAATGAAACTAATGGACTGAAATCACAATTTTTAAACTAATGGACTGAAACCGTTATTTTTGACAAACCTCAGGGACGAAAACAGTAATTAACTCTTTTTATTAGTATTTAATAACATTTACACCTTATTTAAAGTTGTCTAATAAACGAGCCGAGCTTATTTAAACTTTTGTATGAGCCAAGCCCGAACCTAAAAATAAGTTTGTTTAGTAAACGAGCCCTAGCTCTAGCTTCACTTATCGAGCTCGAGAGCCTAAACGAGTCTATTATTTATATTATTTTTCTTTAAAATATTAATTAATAAATAATAAACGACCCGAGCCTGAGCTTGAGAAACTACCACCGAGCTGAGCTCGAGCTTTGAAAACAAAGCTCGAACCGAGCCGAGCAAGGCTTGGCTCGTTTGCACCCCTAGTTATTTCGGTTTAGTTTTGTCTGTTAATTTGTTTTCGATTCGGTTAATTGGTCTTCTACTCATCCGTACTTTTAGGAAGGCTATTGGTGTAAGGATCAAAGAGGAGACCGAAGTGATCGAAGGGGAAGTTGTTGAAATCCAGATCGACCGTCCAGCGGTGACCGGTGCGGCATCGAAAACCGGGAAGTTGACTTTGAAGACGACGGAGATGGAGACGGTGTATGATCTTGGGGCGAAGATGATCGAAGCTTTGGGGAAGGATAAGGTTCAGAGTGGCGATGTGATTGCAATTGATAAGGCTTCGGGGAAGATAACGAAACTCGGGAGGTCGTTTTCGCGGTCTAGAGATTATGATGCAATGGGGCCGCAAACGAAGTTCGTACAGTGTCCGGATGGCGAGCTACAGAAGCGGAAAGAAGTGGTGCATTGCGTTACACTTCATGAAATCGATGTTATCAATAGCAGAACACGGGTTTCTTGCTCTTTTCACGGGCGACACCGGTGAAATACGAGCGGAGGTCCGAGAACAAATCGACACAAAGGTTGCGGAGTGGCGAGAGGAAGGAAAAGCCGAGATCGTGCCAGGTGTCCTCTTCATCGACGAAGTCCACATGCTCGACATCGAGTGTTTCTCATTCCTAAACCGTGCCTTAGAAAACGACATGGCACCGATACTAGTCGTCGCCACCAACCGAGGAATCACAACCATTCGCGGCACAAACTACAAATCGCCACACGGGATACCAATCGATTTCCTGGACCGACTCCTCATCATCTCCACACAACCCTACACCGAAGAAGACATTCGCAAGATTCTAGATATACGGTGTCAAGAGGAAGATGTGGATGTGTCAGAAGATGCAAAGGTTTTGTTGACGAAAATCGGGGTGGACACATCGCTAAGATATGCGATAAACTTGATTACGTCAGCCGCGTTGGCTTGTCAAAAGCGGAAAGGGAAGGTTGTTGAGATGGAAGATGTTAGTCGCGCTTACGAGCTGTTTTGGGATGTGAAGAGATCGACACAGTACTTGATCGAGTATCAAAGCGACTACATGTTCAGTGAAGGAACAATGGGGGAGGAAGATGAAGGCAGAATGATATTTAGTTAGGATTTTTGCAATGTATTGTATTCAACCATATCTAGCCTTCTTTATTATGCAACTTTTACAAATTGATATTGTCACATTTGACACATTGGCATCTACTTATAACTAGTATAAGTTTTAGTACATGCAAAAACTAGATACTGTATACAAAAACTGCATATGAAGGCCATGTAAGAAATTAAGAATGAATGCAATCATGAGTAACACATGTGTACAAATACTAAAATATTATTAAAACTTATAACATTTTTTTTTATGAAATCATATATAACTTTAAGTAGAATTACTTTTAAAGATACAATTTGTTAGTAAAATAATATTGTAAATTCATATATTTTATTTAAAAAAAGGTGTATATCTATACTAAATTTGAATATTGGTTCATTGTCGGAGCTACTCAAAGAACCTGAATGAATGAAACAAGATAATGCATTTTTTTCATCACTATTTTAATATATGATGTACATACGTTGTGTTTGACTTTGAATCATGATATTCTTACTTAAGTTTTCTGAAAATTTCAACGAGTTTAGAGGGCTGCAACAAATTGTTGTTGAAATAAGTGTTACTAAAAGCCTTTCTTTCCGACTTCTACCTCTCTTTGAAAACATATAGACCAAAAGAAGCTTCTATTCATAGGCCTTGAAGGTGACTAACTCTTTCTTATTATTAGTAAGATATGAATGTTTTATATTAAAGGCCCCCTTTCTTTTGGCAGACGCCACATGGCTTAATCACATATCACTTCCTTAGAATTAGGACACAATAATATAGCGCACATCAGATAAGAGAGTACCCCCTTTATTATAAGACAAGCCCCACACGTCCTTTCTTACTAGATGGAGGAATCGTCGCTCGACAGCTCGAAAGCGGATTAGTACAAACCCATGTGATATGTATTCGCTTACGTACCAAACGTGCTTCGTCGTACCCTGACTACTCTTCTTTCCCTAGCTTATTTGCCCAACTAAGTGATGGCACTCTATTAGGCCAATCCTCAATCGACATCAACTCCGTCTTAGCGAGTCCATATCACCTAGATCTCTTTCTCTTATGTTAGAAATACGTATGTGGTTGATGTTAACATTTTATTTGATTGTGAAAATTAAAACTCAAAAATTCAATTGATTTAAAATACGACACTAGTTTTTTTATAAAACGAATATCAAAACTTACATAAAGATAAACACATTGCAACAATCTTTATGAATTTATATAAAACATTAATAGAAACTTATATAAAACATTAAAAGACAAACTTATATTTTAAGTAAAAATAAGTTAAGTTTATTAAGTATATATAAAACATTAATAAACAAACTTATGTTTTATTTTAAGTAAAAGTCATAAGTTGTTTTGAAAAGCTAAGCCAAACATGGCCATAGATACATATCTACGACCATACACTACACCTAAAAACACAATTGTACCATCTCATAGAAATCCTTAACCTTAATCCTACGTCTCCATGAGCTCCTATCATGGACCATGTTCTCAGAGAGGTGCAATATTTGCAAATCCTGCCTAATCCGCTCATCCCAAGTGATTTTGGGTCCGCCTCTACTCCTCCCCTCCACCTCGAGAGTTTCAACCACTCTAACTGGCTCTATCGTCTGCCTCCTCTTCACATGTCCAAACCATCTCAATCTTCCTTCCTTTATCTTATCTGATATACTATATACTAGCTACTTCTAACCTCTCCCAATCTTTTTTATATCAATATTCTAAAATTATAAGTTTAAGACAAAAAATACCCATGTATATACAACACATATGTTTAAATTATACACACTGATGTCAACCTCTCTTCTAAGTTTTTAAATTTTGGCATAAAATACACAACCGTTTATAAGTTATAACATAAAAAACATCTTAAAAAATTAAATAAATAAACAGGTCAACCTGTCAACCCACCATGTTTGAGGGTATGACCTGAAACTGGTTGGAACCTGTTTAACCCAAATCCACGAATTTCATCTTAGGTTTTTGTCGTGTTACAAGTACACGTCCCTATATGGATGTGCATTTTAAGGTTTATTAATGTAACTTGTTAATTTGTGAAAACAAAAAACTGATTATGATTTTGATTTTCAACTTATTTATTCATCAGATTTGGAGAAGCATGTAAGAGTTGTTTAAACAAAACTGATTACTGAAACAGCTGCAAAACTACCTATCTTAAATTTAAGCACCTCGCGCTGGTCACTAAAATTGCACATCCAAACTCATCGATGTTACAATATGTAACTAAAAAATCTGCTCAGCGCTTTTTTAAATATGTATATTACACACACTAAAATTTTTAAAAATAACATATATTATACAAGGTTTTCAAAGACTTTAAGTATCCGTACCGCACGACAGCACCTACCCGGCATATTGACCATTTGGATCAGTGGATAATGCTTCAGATCCTCACACCAGAGTCTGGTCACACATAATCCACCCCTCGGGGTGAGTAAACAGTGTTTGTCTTTGCAGGAACTCAAGCACTGGTGGAGAAGATGGAATAGTTATTCACTCTATGAACAAACAGAACATTGTAATCTTATTAATATATAAACTGAGAACAAAAAGCATTTCATTTCTCTACAAAAAAAATGAATCTAATAGAACGAATTTGTAAGGTTTTGAATTTAGATAATAAAAACTCATAAACGCCGTTGCCCGCGTGACAGGCGGGAATACTTACCACTATACTACAACGACTTGTTGCTTTTAATGTAACTTTAAACTCATAAGATAACTGGATGGTTATTAAATATTAGTAGTTTAATGCTCTAAGTTTACTGGGTATTTGATCAGGTATTTAATAAACTAACGAACATAAACAAATACTCTGCTCGTTCATTTATAGTCTCTTAGTTATGTTTATCGTTCATTTACATATTCGAATTTACCTTTTTACTATTAATAATTTCGAACCAATTGAATTTTCAGCTTTTAGATCTTAGAAGCTGGAACAAATTTGATTTTCAGCCCATTAAATTTTTTCTATATTTTAGATCCTCCACTTAATCCAAAATTATTCATTCGTTTCATTTGTGTTCGTTTACAATACCACCAGGGAATATAAACAAACACGAACACCATCATTTTCTTAACAAGTGACCACAAAAAAAAAAAAAAAAAAACCCAGTTCATTTAAGGGTTTTTGGGTTAAAGTTCGAACACGCCTTGTTCATATTCTTTTGGTTCGTTTACAGAAATAAATGACTGGTTACAAAGATTATATACACTCAACATAACTGAAACAAATACTTGCAATATTTGAAACCACAAGTGTTTTTTACAAAAATGTTGCAAAATCTTACATAACCAAAAACAATTTCATTATAACCTAGGATGATTCTGGTTTTGCTCACTTGGAACAAACACTGGTAGCTGCCCACCTCTTTGTGACCTACCTTGCTGATAATAGCTCATTGCGGTTGACCCCCTTTGACCACCGCCGACAAGGGGCCCACCAAAGAATATTGACTGACCCATGTAAGTCAACTCTGTGGCTGTAGCCTGAGAAGACGACCCGCCACCCACGCTTCTTGGAGTTGAAGCGGATACAAACCGGCCCGCTTCTTGATCCCAGTACACGGAGGTCGATCTTGTACTTTCACCGACCGCCATGTTGTTTCTCCTTGGTCCCGGTACGGCCACTGGTTGGACTGTTGTTGGCTCGTTTCTAACGGACAACGGGGATTGATTCGCTGATGACTGGTACACAGGGTTAAAGTGGTCTCTACCTTGTAACGGGCGTGGGCTGCTCGTGTTACTAACACTATGATGGCAAGTTTCGATATCTTCACGACTGGCCCGACTAGGTGGATATGAGCTTTTGGAGTGACTTCTTTTGTAATGTATCGTGCTACTCGGGCTGCTTATTATGCTCACGTTGCTACTAGATAAACGATCAGGATTGTTCGGGTTGTGTTTGGAGCCCAGTGGGCGAAGAACAGAGGACGAGGCCCGAGCTTTTGCGCCTGCTTTTATTGCTTCATTTGAATCTAGTTTTGCAAGCTTCCATGCGCTAATTCTCACAGGGCGTTGTGGTAGTTTCTTACTCTTGTCGGGCGGCAGCACTGCGTCGGGGTCGATTGTGGATGGTAGCCGCCCAGGCTCTAGATGAGGGATGACCTCATCCTGATGTCCTAACAATGCGATTTTAGTATAATACTTCACAAAAAAAAAAATTGAGTTTGTATTAAACACCTGTTGATCCATGAAGATTCTAGGAGGAGTACACCAAGCACCTTTATGTTGCAGGCTCAAGCCATGTGAGCTTCGGTCACTCATGCCGGTTACAGCAGAGCTTGTGGGTGAAGACTGCAGGCTTTGTTGATCTAGCCCGTTTATTGAGGGGCCTGCCGGTTCACTTTGGGTCCTCATTGCAACTACATATTCGTATGTTGTAATGCCCTGCATCAAATATAAATTAATGTGTGTGCGCCGTGCGCGTGCGAGTGTATAACAAACTGCACGAGATGAAAACGAACCTTACACTTTTTTTCTGATTTTAGCAACCACCCTCAGTTTACTGATTTTACAGTAGATTGTAAATTTGCTTATGTGGCACTGATTGATCATTGATGTCATGCCAGCCGCCACATCAAGTGCCAGTCCGAAAAATGTTTATAGTCAAAAAATTAAAACTAAAATTATTTTGAAAAATGTATCCTTCTTTATAAAATTTATATTTAAAGATAATTTCTAAATGTTGAATTAAATGCCAAGTGGCATACCAAATCTCAAATAAAATGCATGTGTGTTTTGTGTGTGCTTATACGTATATACTATATATATAGGCCACATTGGATGAATTAAAATGAACTGAAGACTTTTTCCGATTTTAGCAACCAACATTAAATTAGGCACAAAGAAAGTTTCTGCTTATTTTAGAAAGCACAGTCATTTTAACTGATTGATGATGTGGCACCGTTTGATGTCATGTCAGCCACGCCACATCATATGCGCCACATCCAAAAAATGTTTGAAAATTTTTCAGAGAGATTAATTTATAAGTTTAAAAGATAATTGTTAGATGTCAAATCACAAGTCACAAATGTCATACACCAAAAAATCATCATCATCATACTCAGTAAATCCCACCAATAGCAAAGCTAAGGTAGGGTCTGAGGAGGGTAAAATGTAGACAGCCTTACCTCTACCCCGTAGGAATAGAGAGGCTGCTTCCGGTGAGACCCCCGGCTTGATGGTAGTTTTGCATCAAACCTTGGACATAAGGCACATAACACTCGGCAATTAAGACAAAGGCCAATTAGTGCATGTATTCCCTTGTCTTTCGGCTATCAACGCCACCACATGATGCATGATTAACCATCCCCGTCTTTTAACATTATTTTCATGAAATTAGTAAAATAACGTTAGAATTAGTGCGCTTTCACTTTTGCCCCCCGAGCGCCCACACATATATACACATTTAATGCAATTTTATAGATAGAGAGAGAGACCTTTCGTATGAGGATTATGTGAAAGAAAAAGAGCTCTCCTAGTGGGATGGTGGCCAGAAGAGAAACAGCCGTACAAATCGCCTGCAACAAGGGTAAAATGGGAAACAACATTATGTGCCGATAGAAAGAATAACTTTGCAAACGATAACAATTTTCATTTTGATAGAGATGACGATTTCAACCCATACATGTATGCATGGTTCGGTTTTGAGTTATGTTCACTTTTATCTCTTTTAGATAAGCAAGCTGGTAAAGTAACCAAAAAAATAGCTAAATAAGAAACCCGTGTATTTTTAATGCATACGAAATTAATTTTATACATAAAGCTATCGCAAAAAAAAAAGAAAAAAGAAAAAAAGCTATGCATACCACCACAGTTGCAAATGGCGGTCTACTAAAACCATCTCCAAGTCTTTCAGCAATCTGATTTTCCGTAGCTTTTTTATCAACAAAACATCGAACAAGAACAGCAATCCCGGCCCCACATTCGAAAGTAAGCTGACATAAAAATGCAATACAATTTTTTTTCAACAAAATCGACATGAAAAGGAAAAGTAGAACAAATCATTTACAATTTACAAATATAAAAAAAAAACGTTTCTTACCCAAACAAGGCTTACAGCCATCAGGCATACAAATGTAAAGTAATTTTTCCTCCCAACACAGTTGTTCAACCACTACACAAGAAATGAAATATAAAGAAATTAATTAGAATTAAAAAATTACAAAAATTGATCATGCACTTTTCTTTTCTCCATATTTGGACCTTACCCGACAATGATGATCAAACCCATCAACACATTTATCACAACTTCTGCAGTGTTTGCTGTATTTGCGCACCTATAAGAAACGGAAAAAAAAAAAAAAAG
Source organism: Helianthus tuberosus (assembly GCA_030545235.1). NCBI lineage: Eukaryota > Viridiplantae > Streptophyta > Magnoliopsida > Asterales > Asteraceae > Helianthus > Helianthus tuberosus. The sequence goes on from CM060381.1 coordinate 148,221,564, forward strand.
ATTATGAAAATATGTTTATCAATAACTGTATTAGATAATTCACAAAATTAATACAAGGTTCATCACTTCAACAATCTAAGTTGGTTTGAGAAAAGAAAAATATCCAGAATTATATTATATTATATATATATTAATTATCAACATCTCTATGCATTAAAGGTTGTACAATGTGCTTTGTAAAAAAAAAAAAAAAAAAAAAATTCATTCTTTTCTTTTTTTACTTTTAACCCCTATACTTTTCTTTTTTACAAACTTGTAGCAAAATAATTTTCATTTATAACCCCAACACTTTTCCACTTTCAACTTTGGTCCCCTATACTTTTCATCTTTTACAAATTTATCATTTTACGTTTTATTATTATCAACATCTCTATGCATTAAAGGTATTCATTTTCAACTTTGTTTTAAAACTTGTAGCAAAATGATTTTCATTTTTAACCCCAACACTTTTCCACTTTCAACTTTGGTCCCCTATACTTTTCATCTTTTAAAAATTTATCATTTTACGTTTTGGTCTAAATGTTGTGAGTTAACAGGCTGTAACGCACGTGTGCGTTTCAACGTTTTTACCTCTTATTTTTTTGTCGTTTAATGGCCCTGTCGCAAAGCGCAGGTCCTAGGTTGACTTGGTAATCTTGTTCTATATTTTACGTTTCGGTCTACTTTTTCCACGTTAACACGCCACAACGGGCGTGAGTGGTTCAACTTTTTTACGTTGAAAAAAATAATAAAAAATTCAAAGAAAATAAAAATGTTAAAAAAATACCTCTGCATTGCACAATGTGCAGAATAAAGCTTCTTCTTCCTGTTGCATGTCTTCATCATTTCTACAATCCTCAATAACAATACAACCACAAAGTAATCCCCCAATTTTTGAACAACAACCAGAACTATTTTTATCATATATTCCATCATTTTGAAAACCCGTTTTGCTCGGTTCTCCAACAGAAGATCCATTTCCTGATATACAAACACACGTTATAGTTCGAATTCAAGATTTTCATAATATTAGGGTTTAGATTTTAAATAAATAAATAAAAGCATTTTGTTTGTGCAAGAGATGTTTTTAATTTGGGTTGGAATATGTTTTTAATTTGATTTTGTTTAAAAGTTTCTGTCTTTTATTTATTTAAAGAATATGTTCCTTGCGTGAAGAAGGTTGAAGAAAGGGGTAAAATTACCCAAAAGCACATCTTGTGCAAGGCATGCGTTAGGACATAACCTTAAAACTAACCGGAATCGTTAAAATTGACGATTTTGTGCTTTATTCTGCAGTCTAACTAATTTGGAATAAGAACTGAAACTACTAGGGACCGGGACCCTTCATGCATTTTAGAATGTTGAAGAAACTTGTAATTTACTCCACTTTTTTGTCCTTTTTTTAATTTTTTGGAATAACTAGGGTCTTAGTCCGCGCATCGCGGCGTTACGTTACCGCGAGCATTGGATCGATATCGGTTCGGTTCGTTACCGTACATGTACGATACATGCACTTGGTATAGAAATCAACACCTGTTTTAAATCGATAGAAAACGACAAAAATGAACACCAGTATCGGCACTGATGTTATTTGAACGATATCAATCGGTTCAGATCGTCATGGTACTGGTACAGTGGTACCAATATTTATTTATCGTCGCAGACAGGAATAAGATATTATTAAAAAATAAATAAAGCCTTAAAAATAAAATCAAGATATAAATAAACACTTTATAAAGTCAAAACACTATTCATCAAGCCTTTCAAGTTTCAATTAATATGTAAAATAATTAATGTGAACAAAGTTTGTAATTTACTCATCACTTTTTTGTCCTTCATTTTACTTTTGTAAATAATTAGATAGATCACAAAAACAACACTACTAGAATAATAACCTAAATTTCATTTTAATAAAGCAATTTTATGAGTTTGAAAACACTTTGGGTGACTGAACAATTTGGCCCATTTCAGTTTTAGCTGAGTAGTTTTTTTACCCCAATTGACCCGTTCGAGATCAATCACAACCCAAATTGATCATTAAGTAGGAATAACATGTAAAAGATGTTCCTATGCAAAGAATAAACAAAAACAAATATATATGTGAAAATTCAATGACTAACCAGGATTTTCTTCTGTGGCGTTATGTGATCTATAGGGTGAAGCCCTATCTGGTTCAATCAAAATTCCAGGATCAGCAGGATCAATAGCTGTGCATCTTACATAAAGAATGAATACACAAAGAGCCTGAAACATAATAATAAAAGTATTAGGAACAACATGCTCAAAATGTGGATAATAGTTGAAGGGCAAAAGGGTCATTTACCAAGAAGGAATAGACACCAATGGCCACATGTTCATAGATATCTTCCTTTCCAAGAAAAGGTGAGAAAAATGCATAGAAGGCAACCGACAGTAAGAAGTATACTGTAATAGCCACCACCTACAAATTGATTAAAGATAGCACATTTGTGAGTGTCAAATGATGTGTTTTTTAATGTTAAGCTGAATAGACGGAAAAAAAAGAGGAATTTGATAACCGTGATGAACGTGCAAAAAACAATTAAACTTTAACGACTTAACGTAACATCTTCAGGTTACAATATTGAATAACTACCCAACAGAAAGTGAGAACTCCACAGAAGCTTGGATAAATAAAAATCCAAATTACACAAAGAAGTACTAGAATCAACCACATCATATTCATATTTCATACGTGCGTAAATACAAGTAAAATTTCGGTCAAAATAACTATAGTAACTAACATCCTTGCCTTTTGTTAGTTGTTACCAATAACAGCAACAGGATTCACTTTTAGGTCAAGGTATGTTACTATTAGCGGTAACCCTTTCGAACAAATCCGAAAATATTATGTTTTATTTCTGGCATTGCTGCTTTTACACAGGGAGGCCAAATGTAATGTTTCATAAAGTTAACCACGCAGTTTAGCAAGCAAACTGATACCCCTGTGCACTAAACTTCATCAACCTTACCGTTGCTCCAGCCAGGTTGGTTGGACCCTATATGTACCACATCCTATGCAGTTAAATAGCACAAAATCTTTCCAAGTACAAGTCGTAAGATAGAGGCAAATCCTATAAACATATAAAAGCTGCTGCTCTGTGACATGATTACAAAATCCACACACAAACAACAAATCCAAACCTGAAAAGTATGAGCAGGAAGTTCCCATCCATGCCGCCTAGCCATGACCAACCAACGAGACTCAGTCAAAACCCCTCAGGCCAACATCAAGAACACTAAACCCACAAAACCCACCACCGTGTGGCTTCAATCCAGTCAAAAAAATGAAAACTTTGAGTCAATGGTAAGGAACCCAGTTGGGTTTTTGAAATTTTAGGGTTTGTGTGGGAATGTGGTATTCATCAATGGGTCGTGGAAGAAGGAGGAGAAATTGGGGGTTTGTTGGGGTGTGATGAACAGGTTTTATGATCCAGAAGAGCGTCGTAATATGCATTTGATTGATTGCAGAATCTGTTGTGGGTTTAGTGGTAAGTTGAGAACACAGTTTGGTGGTGAAACTTGTGGACCAGTAATGAGTAGTTATAAAATTATTTCATATTTACCTTTTTTTTTATCAACGAAACTTATAAAATTTCATTCCACACGAAAAATGCAATTACAAAGCAATGGCAGGTAGTCGGGCAACAAGTTGCGCCGCCACCCCCTTTTAAATAGAAAAACCGATTCTACTAAATACAAATCTTGAAACCTTTAGCGACGAAGAATTACTATTAACAACTTTTTGAACCCGATTCAAAAGTCGCACAGCGTCAGGAGCGAGACCACCAAAGGTATCAAACGCAAACGGGACAAACACATGTTGATTCTCCAGGCAGGCTTTCTCATGTTTTGCCACTTTGCTCGCCTCTGCCTTAAGCACCGCTTGCCCTACGACAAAGCCCTTGTCCTTGAGCCCGACAAGGGGGAGACTCCAGTTAGATCTACACAAGCGTGTTTCCCCCCTTCCCATACAAACACAAGGATGTCCGCCGGACGTAAAAAATTAAACACATTGTCGAATACCCAAATCCATGTCGACGTTCAATGGGGTCTTCGCTGACGTCCAGATATCCCGGTCTTTGTCGCTACAAAAGAATAAACCGTTAGCCTCGTCACGGAGGGCCCCGGGAGGGGGATCCGTGACCAAGCTCCGGTGTGAGAGTAAGTAAACTTACCGGAGAGTGAGAGGAGCCTATTCCGATGAGTGTGATCACCGGAATGTTTCCTCTAAGGTGTGAATCCAATAAATGTATGTGTGTGTTCAATATATAAGAATATTGGTCGGAATAAATGAGAGAGAAATAAATGAGAGAGCCTTTAATGCGATACCTCCGATGATGCCCCATTACCGTTTTCTTCTTTTTATATAAGTATTAGACCTTATCTCGCATGTGGGATATTTTGTTAAGGTAATCCGACGGGTCTTAAGAGTCTTCGGGGGGCTCAGACACGTGTCTGGCCCCCAACGGTAGGATGACAGCCTCATTAATTGTTTCCGGTTGGGAAGTACGACTTCCAGCCAAAAGATCCTTTTCCAATCGAGCATTAAATATGGCATGTCCTTCTCTAATTCTAGTTTTCCGCTCGTCTTGTAAAGGGAGAGCCTTAGTGGGCAAGGTAAGCCACTGTTGGGCTTATTTCCTGTTGGGCCCGCATGAAGGCAGCCCAAAGCAGGTAAAATGGGCTTTCCCATTGGCCCGTCGTCAAGTCATCTTTAGTCCCTGGTTTTGAGACCCGAGGCTCATGATCCGGGGCTGAATCGTAACTGTTCAGGGAGTTAATTTTCTTGGGCTACGAGTGTGGGCCCGTTTCTGGCCAACCATTAATTATCCCCTATTTTCATGAGGCCCATCATTCCGCCGGAAACTAGTGGCAGGGGTTTAACCCCTTAAATGCATGTGTGCCTTTTTTGAATTTTGAAGGGACGGGTGATGTGACGGTTACTCGCTTTGTCAGTTATTTCTTTTTAAATATTCATATTTCTCTCCAAACTTCTCCCCCATTTCTTTCTAGTTCTTTCTTTCTTCCACCATATTTCTCCGATCACCGTCCCTCTAAACATGAGTCGTTCCGGTCGTTCTTCAATTCGATCAGTCTTAACCGCGAGAGACTTGAAATCTTTTGTCGATACGTACAACATTCCTGAGCGGTTTTCTCCCACCTTGTCGGGCCCTAACGAGCCGGCTGAGTGTACACCGGACAGAATTCCCTTTTATACATTGGCGTTCTCTTCTTGTGGGGTCCGGTATCCTCTCTCTTCTTTCAAGATTGCCTTACTCCGTCACTTCGGGGTTCACTTTTCCCAGTTACATCCCTTAGGGTTTATGAGAGTGATGCACTTTGAGTTGTCTTGTGCGGCCGTTTCTGGCGAGCCATCTATCCCTTTGTTCTGCATGTTTTATAAACTGATCTCTGATGGAGATTGGTTTACTTTTGCCAAGCGACAGAACAGCGTGTCGAAACCCTGTTATACCTTTATGCCAACGTCCACTTACCCGAAGGATTGGAAGAGTAGGTTCATCTTTGTTTCTGCTGCCATGATACCAGAGTCCCCACTGCCGAAGGATGTTGAGGCCGTTATTGAAGATATTGTTCCTACCCTGTCTACTAACGAGACCGTTCAGTGGAAACGTATGTATGAAAACCCTACGAGGGCTTTTACTTTTTCTGAGTGAGTCTTGGCCATGGGGGGGTTGAGCCCTTCCTACTCAGTTCGTCCCAAGGCTTTTTTCGGTAAAAAAGGTACCTTTTTGCCCTAGATTTGCTGTCGTTTGCTTTTGTTTCTTGGTATTTGTTTAGTCATCTTTAGTGTTTTCCTTATGCAGAGTTGACTTTGTGGAGGCTGCTTCAGGGGGATTCCAAGGATGTCAAGTTTGTAGTTGGTGATGAGGTTGATCCGGGTTTAAACCGGAGTGTAGGGATGCAGGTTACCGGGGGGTCTGCCCAGGTTGGGGGCTCCGTTGCTGTGGAAGGGGGTGAGGAAACCTCCTCTGATGGGGAGGAGAGTTCCCCTGATCCTGCCCCTGTTAAGCATTCTGATCAAAGTGATGATGAAGCTCTGGAGGTTCGTTTAGTTCGTAAGAGGAAAGCTGCAAGTCCTAAGCCAGCCCCTGCTCCTCGTGATATCCGGCAAAGGCTCCGGAGTGCTAGTGGACAGAAGCCCCCTCCTTCATCGAAGGCTGCTTCCGAACTTCCACATGTTGGGGTTAAGGGTTCTTTGTCCAAACACCTGAGGTCTTCAAGTCTTGTGAGCGCACCTTTATTGGTGAGTTCCTCTTTCCTCTTACCTGTTTGCCTTATCTTTGTTTTGTTTTTTATGTTCTTTTTCTTTTTGTGTAGGGGAGTTCTCATGAACCAATAGAGATCCCTACTGGTCCCTCCTCTTCCCGTGTTCAGGACAAGACTCCGGAAGTAGGCCTGGCTCATTTTACCTCAACCTTTGAACTCTCTCCTCCCCATGCTACTAGGACCAGTAAACCCACTCAACCTGAGGGTTTTGTTCATCGATCCCCTTTGGCTCCCTTGTTTGTTGATGCTATCCTTTTCACTTACGTCCCTAAATGGAAAGTAACTCATTCTTCGGTGATAGGGACTCCTGAGGCTGCTAGGGACTTTTTGAGTCATGATGTTCCTCCCTCCCATAGATTCGTGAACTCTGCTTTGAGGGATGATCTTTTTGAGGATCAGTATAGCATGTCTCTCTGTGAGAGTTTTTTCAGGGGTGCTGGTCTGCTACAGCGGATTGACGATTTGAGGAGGGCAAATGAAGGACTCAAGGGTGAACTCAAGACCTCCCAGTCTGTTGCTGCCGAACTTAGATGTCAAGTGGTCGAGGCTGAGAGAAAACTGCAAGATGAGAAGGTACATAGCCTTTCTCCCCCCTTTTTTTAATTTCCAACTGATTTTTTTTTTTGGATTTTTTATGATGTTTCTTGCCCAGGGGGCTGGAGCCATGCTGGAGAGGAAGGAACGAGCCTGGGAAAGAGAGATGGCGGTGCTAGTGGAGGATAGGGATGAGATCGGTACGATACCAGTACCGTACCGGTACCGATACCGTAAATACCGTTACCGAAATTGAGGAAACGTGGATACCGATTACCGTACCGTATTTATAGTTTCGGTACCTGTACGGTACCGGTATCGGTACCGGTATTTCGGTACTTTACCATATTGGTACCGCTTTGTTGTCATCCATTGTTTTACCTAAAAAAGTTTAACGTGCAACACATCCATCCATTATTAATTGAACTAGAGCAATATATAGAGGAATGTAAACAAATGCTAAACATCTTAAGTAGTCAAAAAAATCAAAAGGTAAACATCCATGTATTCGACTTTTAACATCCAAATTCCAACATATCTAAAAAATCATCATAATTGATTAAAAATAACCAAACAAAAGAAATTTGATATTGGTTTTTGTAAGATAATGTTCAAGAAAATATAACTTCATAGTGGGATCTAAGATAATAGCAAAATACAAAAGGTCATTATTAAATTCGGTATTAACACCGGTATTTACCGAAAAATACCGGTACCGATACCGTTTTTTACCGATACCGTTTTTTACCGATACCGAATTTCGAAAAATCTATTACCGATACCGGTACCGTTTATGATCGGTACGGTACGGCATCGGTACGGTACCGGTATGGTACCGGTACGGTACCGGTATGGTACCGGTACGGTACCGGTATTTCGGTAAAAAATCTCATCCCTAGTGGAGGAGAAGGAAGAGTTGGCCACTGAGTTAAAGCATCTGAAGGAGGCTGGCTCCGTTTCCCAGGAGCAGCTGAATACTATGTATGCAGACTATGGGATAACCTCTGATGACAACCAACGGTTGTTTAAGGAGAAACATTGGTTAATCACTGAAGGTTTCGGAGCCTTCCTTACTGCAGTTTCTCAGTCAGAGGAGTTTAAAAGTGGCTTGGAGGAGGTGTATAGGGCGTACCGGGATGTTGGCTACCAGGATGGGCTGAAGGATGGCTATACTTACTCTGCTCAGGGCCTGGGTGTAACAACTCTCACCAAAACTATTATTTATTATTATATTTAGTTCAATAGGAAACCCTAATTGAAACACCCAAGTGATTCTGCATAAACCCTGAAATTTTCAGAACAAACAAAATCAGGATCAGGGCCCCTAAAACTCAAGGGGGGATAAACCCTAGTTACGATTATCCACATAACTATCTGTCAAAATCGAATTTTACGAAACTGTCAAGTCAGCAAGGCTAGTTGAGGATGTGGCTACCCTATGGTAAATAGGGACCCCTCGCGTCACGCGAGGGGGGTCAAAATTTACCTATAAATAGTAGACTTTGGGACTGGAATTTGGGCACTTGAACGACGTTAAAACTCAAAATATACGCTGAGTTATAGCAGAAACAGTCCAAAACACACACACGATTCACGAAGTGCTGCCGCAAAACAGGGTAATAACTCGATCGCTAATACGATTAAATGTCTGATCGATTAAACTATCCAATGGATGTTTAAGTGCTGCCCACATTAGGGTTATGCTTTGTCATTCGTCGTTAATTCGATGGATGTTTAAGTATCGCACTTTGTCATTCGTTGTGAGGGTTGATCTCGTGAGTTATCGTAAATGCTGTATTGATTACTAACCCAGTTTTGTGTGCATTGTTATTTAAATTAGGTTAACAAGGCTAAGCAGTAGACTAGACTCTGTTCGTGTTAAATCTGCAAAGTGAGTCATTCTCTTTTTATCAAATTACTTTCAAAATCATGTTTATTTTCAAAGTTATAATTACGGGGATTAAGTCTTTGTAATCACCAAGTTACAGCCGGTATGTGGGGTTTTGTATACATTACTTGATAAGCTTCACCATTTGGGCAGCCAAGGGGTGATATGACCATAGTCACAGACACCATTGGACGAATGGGCCAATGGGTCGAGTGATAAAATACCGTGGGTAGTTGGTTTGATATCAGGAAACATTGTAATCGCTCTTAATACTGTAAATTATAACAAACAGATCATTTTAAATAAATAGAATGATTCACCAGTATTTCCCGCTGACAAAACCTTTTTCAAACATGTTTCAGGTGATCTGTTGTGATTCAGGAAAAGTGTTGTGGAGCACTGCAAGCTTAAGAAAGTGGCTCATTATAAAATAAAGAAATATGTTTTGTAACATAAAGATTTCTCCGTGAAATCATATGATTGTAAATTACCGGGGTTTTATCCCGAGATTTGCAAAATATAATAATCGGGAAAATTTTAGCTTTAAAAAGATCCTGATGATAAACTTCCGCTGTTAAACTCAATTAAATAAATACCACGGGATTTTCTGTCCCGCGGCTCCTCAAACGGGTCAAACCGGGTCGGGGGCCGTGACAGAAAAAGGTGGTATCAGAGCCACTGAGTTAAGCTAATTAAGTATTTAGAAATACTTAATTTTTCCTGATTACTATTATGTGATTATGTGTTTTATTAACCGACTATTTGTTAGTTACAGTATGGGTAAGCAAAAGCTTTCAAACATCTATCTTAAATTAGATAGGTCATCAAATGAGAAGGGAAGTTCCTCTCAAACTCCTGAAGAAGGAATATTTGTTCGAAAAGCCCAATACGAGGAACCACTTTCTCCTGATAAAAGAAGTTTGATTATTAGAAAAAGTCAGGAGAAATTAAGGAAATCCCAAGAAAAGAAAGTTAAAAAGGAAACCCATGAATTAATTAGTAAATCACCATGGGAAGACAAGTTAGATGAAAAATGGGCGGATCTTTATATGCTAGCCACTGTAGCAGTAAATGCTAATCTTTAGAATACCATGACTCCGTATTAGCAAATTACAAGCCGGAAATATTATCTAGTAAATAAATAAAATCACAAATAAAATTTAGTATGTTTTCAATTTTCCTTTGTATTAAATTAGTCACAGGGTATGCAATAATATTTGAGGGTTATTTGTAAAATTTGTTATAAAATTTTAATTTATTATTTTTACATATATGTTAAACAGCATGAATGAATTATCTGGAGCCCTAGAGAATCTCAACCTTTACCCTGTAAACATAAAAGTTTCTAAAGAATTTACTGGGTACTTTCCTGATGTGGAACAACCTATAGAATTCAACGCTCCACCTCTGGAAAAGCCAAAACCTAAGAAAAGAAAAAGATTCGTATGGGGGAGGCGTGTACATAAGAGAAAGCCAGCTAAGAGACTTCCTAAAATAAACAATCCCTTAGAAAAAGGAAAAAGAATTGAAATCGGGGAAAATTCTAGACATCAGGAATTGGAGATTGAAGTCGAGGAAGATTCCAGGCAAATGGGAATACAGTTTGAGGAATATTCTAAGCAAATAGAAATGGAGGTTGGAAAAGGTTCTAGAAAAACCCATATGGAAATTGGAGAAAGCTCTAAACAAACCCAGGAAATGACATTTCAGGAGGAAATAGATTTTATATTGACAAGCTGTGATACTATTAGGCCTGTCAATAATAATAATAATTTTTACTCTAATCCAATCGAAAATCAACTCCCTATAAATCTGGAACCAACAATCCCAGAACCAATAATCCATACCCAACCTTTAGGAATGGATGAGTGGTGGACTAATGATTGGCAATTCCAAAACCTTATCAACAGTCCCTATACGTTTTTCCCTCAGTTCGATCCAGAACCTCTACCAAATCCACCGATGAGTAACGAGAATATGGCTGAACTCCGCCATTTTGGTGAAGAACTGATGGATGCTGGGAATAGGATCCGAGAGATAGGAGGACAAATTTCATGGAAATATGATGAGAGGGAACATCGTTATTAAAGATGCAAGTTGACAAAGGAAAGATGGGTTATGAGTCTGTGTTTGTATAATAACAGTAATATTAATAAAAATCAGTATGTGTAAAATAAACGATAAAACGGTTGTATATAGAAGCATGATATAATCTATAAAATAAATGAAATTTTAGAGAATTTACAATTTTGTTTGTATATTTGTTTACGTGATTATGTGCAATTAATTGTGACATTGGATTATTTCTTATTTTATACTAATTATTCATTTATAAATTAATTATCAGATGGCAAACATTGATAATGAACCAGTTAATGAAGTAAATCAATCTGAGCAAATTCAGGAAGAACAATTGTTAAATAGGCAAGATATAGAGGATATCGTTGCACAAGGAATAGCTAATGCTATTCCAGCAATCGTTGCTGCTGTTCAGAAACCTGTTAAACCTCAATCAATCATTCCTAGTAAACGTACACGAGGCGACAACTTTAGTAATAGTATAAACGGAGGCGGAAATCATGTTAATAACAATAATGATCTGCAAGCCCCAATTTTCAAGAAAATGAAAGCTGCAACACCTGGTTGCACTTACAAAGAATTCCTTGCCTGTAAACCAGTTGAGTTTGCAGGTAACGAAGGGGCTATTGCAGCACTACGTTGGTTAGAGAAAACTGAGGCAGCGATTACCATAGGTAAATGTGCTGAGGAAGATCAAGTTATGTATGCATCAAATCTTTTTAAAGAAGGGGCGCTAGAATGGTGGAACACAGTGTTACAAGCTAAAAGAAGGATTGAGGCATATGCCATGAAATGGGAAGAATTTAAGAATCTTGTAGAAAGAAAATTATGTCCCGAGTATGAAAAAGATCAAATGGCAAATAAGTTCCTAAATCATCGAATGTTGGGTGTAGATTGTCGCAGTTATACTTCGACATTCTTCGAATATGCTAGAGTGGTACCAACGCGGGCTTCGCCAGAACCGGTACTCATTTCTCGCTATATTTGGGGATTAATTAGCAAAATACGCAATATCGTTAAAGCTGCGAGACCTCGCACTATTGACGATGCGGTAGAACTAGCTAACACCCTAACTGACGAACTGGTACGCACAAGAGATGAAAATAGGAAGAAGGAACTGGCTCAGAAAATTACCCAAGGATTTTGTATGGGTAATAACAGTAACTTCAAGAAAAGAGGAACATGGCAATCCTCCAGTCCGCCTTTCTGCAGGAATTGCAAAAGGAAACATTATGGAAGATGTAATGTAACCTGCAACTTTTGCAAAACTGTAGGACATCGTGAAGAAAGCTGCAGAAAGAAAACCATAATCTGCTTTAACTGTGGAGAAGCGGGGCATTTTAAAACAGAATGTCCTAAATTGGCCAAACCAGCAGACAACAAAACCAAGGCGACCGACGGAGTTACTAAGAAGAATGTCAGAGCATTCCAGCTGACCACTCAAGAAGCAGAACTCATTCTAGATGTGATAGCTGGTACGTTCCTAGTTCACGACGTATACGCAAAAGTATTATTTGACTCTGGTGCAAACCAAAGTTTTATAAATACTTTATTCTGTCAAGATCTTAAATTACCTTCAACCAACATTAGGCAGATTTTTACAGTCGAAACCGCAGATGGGAATTCAGTTAAAATAGATCAAATCTTGCAAAAGGTAGAAATAGAACTTTCAGGTCATAAATTCTCTGCAAACCTGTTACCTATGAAATTAGCTGAATTTGATGTTGTGTTAGGAATGGATTGGTTAGTAGCCAACCATGCTCGAATCCTTTGTGACAAGAACTCTATAGAAATTCAGGCAACCACAGGAGAAATGATAATGATTACAGGAGATAAACCGCATAAACCCATGAAGTTCATATCAGTAATGAAAGTTGCTAGTTATGAACGAAAGCAAGGAATAGTATATATGATTTCAGTAATCATTAATACTAAGAATAAAGAACTTAAGGAAATTCCTGTAGTCTCAGAATACTCAGATATATTCCCAGAAGAGTTACTAGGATTACCACCAGATAGGGAAGTAGAATTTAGGATTCATCTAATTCCTGGAACTACACCGATAGCTAAGATACCTTATCGGTTAGCTCCTACCGAAATGTTAGAACTGAAAAAGCAATTAGATGAATTACTAAGCAAAGGATTCATACAACCTAGCTCATCCCCTTGGGGAGCGCCAGTGTTGTTTGTAAAGAAGGAGGATGGTTCGATGAGAATGTGTATTGATTATAGAGAATTGAATAAGGTTACAATTAAGAATCGATACCCATTACCTAGGATTGATGATCTATTCGATCAACTCCAAGGAGCTAGATATTTCTCTAAGATTGACTTACGTTCCGGATATCATCAATTGAAAGTAGAAGAGGAAGACATACCTAAGACTGCTTTCAGAACTAGGTATGGTCATTACGAGTTTACAGTCATGCCCTTCGGATTAACGAATGCACCTGCAGCATTCATGGACATGATGAATAGGATCTATAAACCGTATTTGGATAAATTTGTAACTGTTTTCATCGACGATATACTTATTTATTCCAAAAGTCAAAACGAACATTGTCAGCACTTACATTCACTCTTAACTTTGTTAAGAAAAGAAAAGCTTTATGCCAAATTCTCGAAGTGTGAATTTTGGCTAAAAGAAGTGCAATTTTTAGGACACATGGTGAATCACGAAGGTATTCATATAGATCCTGCTAAGATAGAGGCAATTACCAATTGGAAGGTTCCGCAAACCGCAATGGAAATTAGAAGTTTTATAGGTTTAGCTGGATATTATAGACGGTTTATTAAGGATTTTTCCAAAATAGTTGTACCATTAACTAAGCTAACCTGTAAAGCAGTTAAGTTTGAATGGGGTCCTAAACAAGAAGAAGCCTTTAGAATCTTGAAGCAGAAATTAACAAATGCTCCAATCTTAGCTTTGCCAGAAGGGACTGAAGATTTTGAAGTATACTGTGATGCTTCAAAACTAGGATTAGGATGTGTGCTAATCCAACGCAAGAAGGTAATTGCGTATGCTTCAAGGCAATTGAAAAAGCACGAAGAAAACTATACAACTCATGACTTAGAGTTAGGAGCCGTAATTTTTGCCCTTAAGATTTGGAGGCATTATCTATACGGAAGTAAATTTACTGTCTATACAGATCATAAGAGTTTAAGATATATATTTGGGCAAAAAGACTTAAACATGAGGCAAAGGAGGTGGATAGAAATCCTAAGTGACTATGACTGTGATATTCAGTATCAAGAAGGAAAGGCAAATGTAGTTGCAGATGCCTTAAGTCGTAAGTATTATTAGAAACCACGACGGGTTCGTGCTCTCAGGTTAAATCTACAATTAGATTTAATGGGACAATTAAAGAATGTTCAGGAAACAGCAATCAAGGAAGATGCTGAAGGAATGAAAGGAAGAATAAAAGAATTAGAACAAGGAGCAGATGGAATTTGGAGATTCCATAAGAAAAGGATTTGGGTACCGAAGCAGGGAGAATTAAGAAATAAGATTTTAGAAGAAGCTCATAAATCTAGGTATACCATACACCCTGGAAATAATAAGATGTACCAAGATTTAAGAAATAATTTCTGGTGGATAGGCATGAAGAAGGATATAGCTAGATATGTTTCAAAGTGTCTTACTTGTTCACAAGTTAAGGCAGAACATCAGAAACCTTCAGGTCTACTACAACAATTAGAAATGCCAGTATGGAAATGGGAACTCATAACAATGGATTTTGTTACTAAGTTGCCCAAAACTAGAAAAGGTAATGACGCGATTTGGGTGATTGTGGATCGATTAACCAAATCAGCTCATTTTCTACCTATGAAGGAAACCTTTAGTATGGAAAGGTTAGCCAAATTGCACGTAGATGAAGTAGTATCCTTACATGGAGTTCCACTCACCATTGTATCAGATAGAGATAGTCGGTTTACTTCTCATTTCTGGACTAGTTTCCAAGAAGCAATGGGAACTTGACTAAATCTGAGTACTGCATATCATCCACAAACAGGCGGGGAAAGTGAAAGGACGATACAAACTCTGGAAGACATGCTCCGAGCATGTGTGATAGATTTTGGAGGGAATTGGGACAATCACTTACCATTAATTGAATTCACAATAGTTATCATTCAAGTATTGAAACTGCCCTATTTGAAGCACTGTATGGAAGGAAGTGTAGAACTCCAGTTTGTTGGGCAGAAATAGGAGAAAGTCAATTATCAGGTCCCGAGATTGTGCAAGAGACGACTAATAAGATCACACAAATCAAGGAAAGACTGAAGACGGCTCGAGATCGTCAAAATAGTTATGCCGCTAATCGATGCAAGCCACTGGAATTTCAAGTCGGAGATAAAGTACTTTTGAAAGTTTCTCCTTGGAAAGGAGTAGTTCGATTTGGTAAGAAAGGAAAGCTAAGTCCAAGATACGTAGGACCATTTCCCGTGATCCAACGTATAGGACCAGTTGCTTATCGTTTACAACTACCAGAGGAGTTAGCTGGAGTACATGATGTATTTCATGTATCCAACCTCAAGAAATGCTTATCAGACGAATCATTGGTAGTACCTCTCCAAGATATAGAGGTAAACGAAAAGTTAAAATTTGTAGAAAAGCCTTTTTAGATAGAAAACAGAAAAGTAAAGTTTCTCAAGCACAAGCGACTAGTTCTAGTTAAAGTCAAGTGGGATTCAAAGAGAGGATCTGAATACACTTGGGAGTTGGAATTAGAAATGAAGCGAAAGTATCCTCACTTATTCTAGTAAATCTCGAGGACGATATTTTTATTAAGGTGGGGAGAATGTAACAACTCTCACCAAAACTATTATTTATTATTATATTTAGTTCAATAGGTAACCCTAATTGAAACACCCAAGTGATTCTGCATAAACCCTGAAATTTTCAGAACAAACAGAATCAGGATCAGGGTCCCTAAAACTCAAGGGGGATAAACCCTAGTTACGATTATCCACATAACTATCTGTCAAAATCGAATTTTACGAAACTGTCAAGTCAGCAAGGCTAGTTGAGGATGTGGCTACCCTATGGTAAATAGGGACCCCTCGCGCCACGCGACGCCCAGAGGGGTACCCCTCGCGTCACGCGAGGGGGGTCAAAATTTACCTATAAATAGTAGACTTTGGGACTGGAATTTGGGCACTTGAACGACGTTAAAACTCAAAATATACGCTGAGTTATAGCAGAAACAGTCCAAAACACACACACAATTCACGAAGTGCTGCCGCAAAACAGGGTAATAACTCAATCGCTATTACGATTAAATGCCCGATCGATTAAACTATCCAATGGATGTTTAAGTGCTGCCCACATTAGGGTTATGCTTTGTCATTCGTCGTTAATTCGATGGATGTTTAAGTATCGCACTTTGTCATTCGTTGTGAGGGTTGATCTCGTGAGTTATCGTAAATGCTGTATTGATTACCAACCCAGTTTTGTGTGCATTGTTATTTAAATTAGGTTAACAAGGCTAAGCAGTAGACTAGACTCTGTCCGTGTTAAATCTGCAAAGTGAGTCATTCTCTTTTTATCAAATTACTTTCAAAATCATGTTTATTTTCAAAGTTATAATTACGGGGATTAAGTCTTTGTAATCACCAAGTTACAGCCGGTATGTGGGGTTTTGTATACATTACTTGATAAGCTTCACCATTGGGGCAGCCAAGGGGTGATATGACCATAGTCACAAACACCATTGGACGAATGGGCCAATGGGTCGAGTGATAAAATACCGTGGGTAGTTGGTTTGATATCAGAAAACATTGTAATCGCTCTTAATACTGTAAATTATAACAAACAGGTCATTTTAAATAAATAGAATGATTCACCAGTATTTCCCGCTGACAAAACCTTTTTCAAACATGTTTCAGGTGATCTGTTGTGATTCAGGAAGAGTGCTGTGGAGCACTGCAAGCTTAAGAAAGTGGCTCATTATAAAATAAAGAAATATGTTTTGTAACCTAAAGATTTCTCCGTGAAATCATATGATTGTAAATTACCGGGGTTTTATCCCGAGAATTGCGAAATATAATAATCGGGAAAATTTTAGCTTTAAAAAGATCCTGATGATAAACTTCCGCTGTTAAACTCAATTAAATAAATACCACGGGATTTTCTGTCCCGCGGCTCCTCAAACGTGTCAAACCAGGTCGGGGGCCGTGACACTGGGCAGAAAGGAGACTTCGCTTTACAACACCAAAGCTAAGAATAGATTATCCAAGCTGGATGAGGAGTTTGCGAGTAAGACCCCGGCTATCCTCAAGAAGATCCTGGAGTATCCCATGATATCAATAGATGAATTGAAAGCCCTGTTTTCCTCCGCTGGTCCTTCGTCTCCACCGTCTTTGTCTGGGGGTGATCCCCAGTGATTTCTAAACATTAACCTCTTTCGATATGGTTGTAATCTGGATAACTTGCTTACCCTAGGATACTTTAAACTCTTTTGGTTGTTTGGAAAGGAGAACCTTTGTGTTGGGGTTCTTCTAGGTGCTTAATCATATAACCTATGACTGTATATTGCCGTCTTGTTTTTTGCTTGTTTTTTGTTGTGCTTTTCTGTGTTGCAGGGGTCAGGTTGGTGCTTCCCTGAAGACTTTTGGGCTGTTTTGTGAGGAGCCGTGCTTTAGCCTGTTTGTTATGCATGTTGGCTTGTATGTTGGTTGTTTAAGCCTAATAGGGCCTCCTGTTGTACATTCATTTTGTAATAAAACTTTTATTTTTGTAGTTTGTTTACAAGAATGTGTTATGTTTATGGTTTATTTGATAAACCGGGATTGTCTGTTCGAGGCCAATCGCTGGACAAACTTATAATGTGAGATTATGTTTCTGGCTTATTTGTCCGTTTTCTCTGGGTTAGCTAGACCCTATTTTGCCCCACGGCCGGGCTTTTGGTATGTTCAATATACCTTGTACACGTGTGTTTGTTTATTGGTTAGGCTTATAATATTTCTGGGCACGTCTGCCTAGATATAATACATGTTATCTTTGTCAAAAGAGGACAAGTTATTTGCCCGTCTGTCATTCACTTCTTAGGGACTAAAACCTCCCAGTACAAATTCTTACAAAAGATTCTTTCTTGGGGTATGCCCCAGTTTAATAGTTAATCATTACAAAAGTGGCTCCCTGGCCGTTTTCCCTGGGGATAGACCCCTCATATGTGATACTTCCTGAGCTGCATGAGGTTCCACGTCCTGGGGACCTCCTTGCCTTGGAGCGTTTCCAGTTTACAACTTCCTTTTCCGTTTGCCCATATGACCCGGTAGGGCACTTCCCAATTGGGTCCTAGCTTTCCGGTGCTCTCTTGTAGGCTGGCTTCGTTGGATCTTAGGACCAAGTCCCCCGGAACGAGGCTAAGTTTTTTTCATTTTGGCATTATAATAGCTTTCGAGCTGCTTTTTGTACTTAGCCTCCCTGAGTGCAGCGACTTCCCTTCTTTCTTCAAGCAGATTCAGATTCATCCGGAGGTCCTGCTCGTTTTCGGCCTCCCTGAGCTTCATTCGGGCAGTTGGGGATCCTATTTCAGCCGGGATAATAGCCTCCGTCCCGTAAGTTAAGCTGAAAGGAGTCTCCCCGTTGCAGTCCTTAGGGGTGGTCCTGTATACCCATAGCACAAATGGCAATTCCTCCAGCCACCCTTTTTGTTTTCTTCCGAGTCTCCCTTTCATCCCTTTGATAACACTTTGATTTGCTCTTTCCACTAGCCCGTTATTCTGGGCATAGGTGACAGAAGTGAACACTTGGTGTATGCGCATTTATTCACACTAGGGTCTGAAGGGTTTCCCGGCAAATTGTACGCCATTGTCACCCACGAGCTCCTTCTGGACACCATATCTGCAGATAATATTGTCTAACACAAACCACCTCATTTGCTCCCCGGTTATTTTTGCCAAGGGTCTTGCTTCTATCCACTTGGTAAAATAATTGATGGCGACCACCACATAGTTGACCCCTCCGGGTAGGGCTGTTCAAATCGTTCGTCGCTCGCCGCTCGCTCGACGCTCGTTCGGAAACTGCTCGGAAAATGCTCGTTTGATTTGACGCTCGGTCGTAAACGAGCCGCTCTGCTCGGTTCGATTTGTAAACGAGCCAAGCATGAGCAAAGGTCCGCTCGGCTCGGTTCGGCTCGAATTATTATTTTAATTAGTATACCTATACACATACATATATAAACATGTATGTACACACACATATATATACACAAATATAAATTATACATAATACACACACCTATATATATATATACACACACTTACACATACATATATACTTAAATACAAATTAAATCTATAGTTTTATATGTACCACTCTATTAGATTTTGGTAAACGATATACAAATTTACAACTATATCTATACGTTATTGCCCAACCACACCAATAAAAAGTTAATATTAAAGCTAAAAGTTAAACCCTAAACCGATAAAAGATAGTTTGTTCATCGCCTCCATGTTTCATGTCGTTACCCTAAGTCGACCGTCTCCTGCTCTCAACGTAAATGTTCGTGCAATATGATTATCGCCTCATCGGCCACAACATTGTTATTAATAAGAAAAATATTGTTCCACTAAATGTGCATATTTTTAAAGACATAAAAACTTGAGACCCAACATTGTCACTATCTCTCTCAGCAAATTTAAATAGGGCGACACGGTTGTCCAAATCGCTCGAATTTCGCTCGACGCTCGCTCGGAATTTTTATTGCTCGAAAAATGCTCGATTGATTTGAGGCTCGGTTTTAAATGAGCCGCTCTGCTCGGTTCGGTTTGTAAATGAGCCAAGTACGAGCAAAGGTCCGCTCGGTTCAGATCGGCTCGTGAACAGCCCTACCTCTGGGACCCTCCGGGAATGGCCCGATTATGTCGATGGCCCATTTTTGAAAGGGCCAGGACGTTGAGACGGGTATCATCGGGTGTTTGTATCGATGAGTCATAGGTGCATGTACCTGGCAATTGTCACATCTCTTAATCTCTTTGGATGTTGTTTCGTACATTCGAGGCCAATAGAACCTCGCATTCATTGCCTTTGCTACTACCTTTCTTGGCCCCGAATGCATCCCACAAATCCCTTCATGTATTTCTCTGATCACATACTTAGCTTCTTCCATGTCAACACACTTCAAGGATGGGCCCAGGTATGATCTTCGGTAAAGTTCTCCGTCAACCAGCTCATATTGTAAGGCTTTTACCCTTACCTTTCTGGCTGCCCAGTCTCCCTCGGGTAGCGTTCCGTCCCTCATGAATTTTGCAATTGGTGTCATCCATGTTTCTTGTGCGTTTTCAATAGTAGCTACCTCCTCTGTACCGAGGGAGGGGGAGGTGAGTACTTCCACTTTAACCTCTCTTGCCAGGTGGTCAAACGCTACTGAGGCTAGCTTACTGAGGGAATCAGATTTCCTGTTTCTCCCGCGAGGGATGTATTCTAGCTTAAAGGTTTTGAATGCTTTGTCCGTCTCTTTTACTTTTACCGCGTACTGAGCCATGGTGTTGTCTTTTGCTTCATATTCTCTTTGGTACTGCTTGACTACCAACTGTGAGTCAGTACTAGCCTCTACATGTTTTGCCTTCATTTTCTTGGCTAGCCTCATCCCTGCTAAGAGAGCTTCGTATTCTGCGGTGTTGTTGGTATTTTTGAAGTCCAGCCTGATGGCATATGTCAGTTCGACCCCCTTAGGGCTGACTAGTGTAACGCCTGCTCCGCTACCTTCTTCAGTGGAGGCTCCGTCTGTGAGCAACTTCCATACTGCCTCATCCCCCCTTTCTTTCTCTTCCCTTTCTAAAGCTTCCCACTTTAGAAGTTCTTTCTCTTCATCCTCAGGGACCTCTGCCAGGAAGTCGGCCAATATTTGTCCCTTCATTGCAGTCCTGGCTTTGAATTCCAAGGAGTGTTCTCCTAACTCGACTGCCCATTTAGCCAGTCGTCCCGACAGCTCAGGTCTCCTTAACACCTTCTGGAGGGGTTGATCTGTCATCAGGGTGACCTTGTGCCCCTGGAAGTACTTCCTAAGCCTCCAGGATGCGAAAAAGCTAACTTCTCCAGAGGCATGTAGCATTCCTCTGGGCCTTTCAAGGTCCTGCTGATGAAGTATATTGGTATCTGCTTCCCTTCTCGTTCCACCATCATGACCGCGCTTATGGTAGTCTTTGAAGCAGATAAATACAGAAGCAGGTCTTCCCCTGGCACTGGGTGGCTAAGGCCAGGAGCTTGCAGATGTAAGTCTTCATTTCTTGGAAGGCAGTTTCTGCCTCAGAGGTCCATTTAAATCTGTCGGTTTGAAGGCAGTCCTTCAGCACCTTCATGAAGGGAAGGGTCCTGTCAACTACTTTTGATAAAAAGCGGTTTAATGCGATTAGCCTTCCATTCAGTTGTTGGATGTCTTTTAGGGACCTGGGGGATCGCATCTTAGCCACGGCTTGGGTTTTCTCCGGGTTAGCTTTGATTCCGCCCTTAGTGACCACTACCCCCAGGAATTTCCCTTCTTCTACCCCAAAACAGCATTTCCCAATTCAACTTCATATTCACATCTTGCATGGTTCGGATGGTTTCGGCTATGTCGTCTATCATAGCCATTTCGATTAAGCTCTTGATAACAATGTCGTCCACATATACCTCCAGGTTTCGTCCCCGTTGTTCCCTGAAAAGGGCATTCATGAACCTTTGGTAGGTGGCACCAGCGTTCTTGAGACCGAAGGGCATTTTGGTATAGCAAAATGTCCCCTCGTATTTGATGAAGGCGATCTTTTCCTCGTCCTCCATTGACATCTGAATCTGATGGTACCCTTTATAGGCATCCAAGAAGCACTTCAGGGGATACTGGGATAATGAGTCCACTTGGACGTCTATCTCTGGGAGAGGGTAACAGTCCTTGGGACACGCTTTGTTCAAATCCTGAAAGTCAATGCACATCCTCCATCCTCCATCTTTCTTCTGGACCATGACCGGATTAGCAACCCAGGATGGGTACTTCACTTCCCTCACTATTCCGGCTCTAAGCAGCTTCCTAGTTTCTTCACAGGCGGCCCTCCTCTTACTGGGACCCATGCTTCGTTTTTTTTTGTTTTACTGGCTTTGCCCAGGTGTACGTATTGAGTCGATGCTCAGTTAAGCTTCTTGGGATTCCTGTCATATCCCCATGTTGAAATGCGAGCACATCTATGTTGAGGAGGAGCAGCTCCTTGAGAGCACTCTTGCATTTGTCACTTAGGTGACTTCCTACCTTAACCGTCTGCTCCGGGAACCTGTCAAAAAGCACCCACTCTTCGACCCCGTCTTTCTGGGGTTTCTCAGATGCCTCTCCCTCAGATATAGAGGAAACTACTTCATAGGCAGATTTTACCCAGGCCAAGCCTTTTGGCGTCTGAAACACTAAAGCTCCGTGTGGGGTTGATGCCTGTGCTTGAAGATCTCCGATCCCGGGTCTTCCCAGGATTGCGTTATATTTTGAGGGTGCCCGGACCACCGTGAAGGTTAGGTCTAAGGTTCAGACTCGATCTCCTACCCCAACTGTAAATGGGAGCCTGATTTTTCCCAAGGGGTGTGACACACTGTTGTTGTAACCCACCAGGGGGATAGAGTCTTCCTCGAGCCTATCTCTCACGTCCCTGTCAAATCTGAGGAAGCAATGCTCGTATATAACTTCCACTCCGGATCCCCCGTCAACATGTATTCTAGCCACCTTGTGGCCGACTATTATGGCTGAGATGTTGAGCGGGAGTCGCTGTACTTCATTTTCTTCCAACTATGGCATCAGGATGGGAGCTTTCATGCGGTTCGGGGAGCCCAGAATTCTGGCCTTTACGCTTCTGGTGGTATCAAGTTCATCCCTCCTTCGGATCATGTCTACATCTGCACTTCCAGGCTCCCTCACATCTTTCCCTTTGCGATCCCCCCCTCCTTCCTTAATTTCTCTAACCAAATGGGCCAGTTTCCTCGTTTTCACTGCGGCATCTATTTCTCTTTTTAGGTACATGCAATCATCAGTTCTGTGGCCGAACCCCTTGTGAAAGTCACAGTACTCATTTGGTTGTGCCTTTGGCCCGGGTTTTATGGGTGGTGGCCTTGGGAAGGAGCTCTTCACCCTCTCAGTGGCCAGTATTTCACTTGGGGTTTTGGTGAGAGGGGTGAAGCTATCAGAGTAGGGGGTGAGCCTCTTCCCCGGGACCTATACGGGGAGTACGAAGGCCTCGTTCTGTCATGCAACATTCTATCAAAGGCAGGTTTTCTCGAGTAGGGTGTACCTTTTTCAGGAGGTTTTGCTGCCGGGGCGACCCTCCGGGGTGGGGTGTCCATCTCCTTGGCCTTGCTAACTGTGTCTTTGCCCCTGATGAAGGCTCTGACTCTGTCCATGAGGTTGTCAAATGATTTTGGGAACTCTTCTCCCAGCTTCTCACACAGTTGTGCATGTTTTAACCCATTAATGAAACTGCTTATCTTCATGACCTCCGGGACGTCCTTGATGTTCATGTTTTCCTTGACAAACCTTTCCATGTACTGATCTATTGTTTCATTGTCCCTCTGCCTTATATGCAAGATCTCATTTAGGTTCTTGACTACCTTCCTTTGCTGACCAAAATTTCTAAGAAATTTTTCACTTAGCTCTTCATAGCTATCGATCCCTCCGGGGGGGAGGCTGTCAAACCAGAGCCTAGCCCCTTCCGTCAGGGTCTGTACAAACATATGGCACCAAACCGGCATGGGCCACCGGCCCAGTTTCCCAGCTCCCCTGAAGGCATGGAGATGATCCTCGAGATCTCTAGTCCCGTCATACCTATCGAAGTTTGGAGGTAACTTGGTCTTAGGGGGCATTGGTGCTTCTGCAATCCTCCTTGTGAATTTCGAGATTTCGGCCAAGTCCCGCGGGAGGTATGGTTGATTCAAACCACCATCACTTTGATCTTCCTTTTCTTTTTCTTTTCCTTTCCGATTTTTCCCCGTAATGAGATCCTCCCTTTCCTCCGAAGACATTTGCCTAAGGGCCGTCATGAAAGTTTCCAGTGGGTCGCTTCGACTGCCTTTGTTTTGTGGATCAACCCCGTCTTGATTAGAGGGTGTAACGAAAGACAGTCTAGCCCTGAGGCTGTCAAGATTTTCTTGTCTTTCTATATCTTCGAGACACTTCTTTAACTTTTCTTTGTGCATGGCAACGAAATCCGGGGTGATGTGTTCCTCCCTTTCCAGAATTTACACTTGGTTCTCATTTTCTTCCTCATGGGTTATGTCCTCCACTGTGATTTTATCACGATCATTTTGTACCGTTTGGATGGTACGTGAGCCTGGTGGGGTTGCCATGTCGTTTCTTTGCCAGACGGGCTATCTTCAACGTCGGAGTTTCAGAGTGGGAACACCAGCCAGACTGAGGTCCCACGGATGGCGCCAATGTCGAATACCCAATTCCCTGTCGACGTTCAATGGGGTCTTCGCTGACGTCTAGATATCCCGGTCTTTGTCGCTATAAAAGAATAAACCGTTAGCCTCGTCACGGAGGGCCCCGGGAGGGAGATCCGTGACCAAGCTCCGGCGTGAGAGTAAGTAAACTTGCCGGAGAGTGAGAGGAGCCTATTCCGATGAGTGTGATCACCGGAATGTTTCCTCTAAGGTGTGAATCCAATAAATGTATGTGTGTGTTCAATATATAAGAATATTGTTCAGAATAAATGAGAGAGAAATAAATGAGAGAGCCTTTAATGCGATACCTCCGATGATGCCCCATTACCGTTTTCTTCTTTTTATATAAGTATTAGACCTTATCTCGCATGTGGGATATTTTGTTAAGGTAATCCGACGGGTCTTAAGAGTCTTCGGGGGGATCAGACACGTGTCTGGCCCCCAACGGTAGGATGACAGCCTCATTAATTGTTTCTGGCTGGGAAGTACGAATTCCAGCCAAAAGATCCTTTTCCAATCGAGCATTAAATATGGTCTGTCCTTCTCTGATTCTAGTTTCCCGCTCGTCTTGTAAAGGGAGAGCCTTAGTGGGCAAGGTAAGCCACTGTTGGGCTTATTTCCTGTTGGGCCCGCATGAAGGCAGCCCAAAGCGGGTAAAATGGGCTTTCCCATTGTCGTCACACATATTTGACAGAAGTATCCTAGAGCTTCTCCTATTCAAGTTTTGGGATGTTTTTTGAGAAGAGAATGTGACATGTGATCTGAACTAGAAAGTGTCATATGATGGAGAGAGTGTGTTAATGTTATTGTGTAAGTAAGAATGTTCAAAATCATCTCAGTTAAGTATGTTTAACTATAGAGTTGGTTTCTCATCCATAACTAATATGTCCAAAATGCGTTGGTGATATTTGAGATTCCTTATAGCCCAATATTGTGACAACCCTCATAATTACATGTATCCGTACGATTAATTAATATAAAATTTTTCTAGAAACATTGTTTAATTATTTCTTGGCTAGTTATGATCCCCGTACACCGTAACACCCACTAGAAATCTACTAACTAAAACATGTAACCTTATACTTGGATTTGAATACTATACCTTATACTTGGATTTGAATACTATACCTTATACTTGGATTAGAATACTATACCTTATACTTGTATTTGAATACTATAAGTCACCTACTTATCCTCCTTATGTTGACTAAGTATTTACTTCCCCTCCTTATGTGGACTAAGTATTTACTTCTCCTCCATATGTGGACTAAGTATTAGAATCCAAGATTATACCTCTATATTTTAGCTAATCTTGGCTTGTTCATGTTGACTAAACACTAGAAAGAATGACTATAAATATGGTGCATAACTTCACAATCTTCACACCATCTTTCTCATTCTCTATCTCTCTCTTGGCTCACTCTAAAACCACCACCACCATTCCATTGTTGAGCTTATTTCAAGTGTTAGAAAGTGATACAAGGAGCTTGAAGCTTGAAGGTCTTGAAGAATTCTTCTCATTTGCTTTCATCATCCATCTTTGTCATCTTTTTCTCTAGTGATATTCCCAAGCTTTAAGCTAGTTGTAAGACTTCTTTAAACTCTTGTTTACTTCATGTGTTAGTAGTTAAGGATTATATTATGATGAAATGATAATAGTATGATTTTGTTGTTGATCACTGAACATGTAACGGAACCAATATAACTCGCATTAGAATGTTAAAAGCTGAAAAACAAGAGGCTGTTTAGTGATTACAGCCAACTTCAGTTGGCTGTAACCGAACTTTAATAAAGCATAAAATGTATTTTCTGAACTCTAGATTTATGTATTATGAAATACGGTTCTAATGGCACTGGAATCATAATTTTTGGACTTCGTTTACTATTTTTAAAGGATCATTTTGTAACAGCAACTCAAGCTGCATTTTTACTGCTTAAAATAAACGTCATGTTTTCCATCATAACATGGATTATGTGTAGAGTCAGATCATGAAATTTGTTCAGTAGATGAGCACTGATGTATAAGTAATTCTCCCACTGGAATTTCGTCAATCGGACTTACGATGAATTTTAAATGAATTTTTCCGTAGACTGCAGTCAGAAAGTGACGAATCTGATTTGCAGTCCAGTAAATGATTTTTTATAAAATATTGGTAAAGAATTGGATCCTGATATTTTTACACAATAATATCTCGGTTATTTAAAACATTCTGTAAAAATTTGGTAATTTTTGGAATAAGTTAACTATTTTATTAAATTACCTGAAAACATTCCAGTTTTGAATGTTTAAGCTGAAACAATATAACTAGTGATTTGCATGTCTAAATGTCGGTTATGTTATCCGATAACGATCAAAAGTGTTACATGTCAATAAAAGTGTTATGTGCAATATCATATGCTTGCTCTTGAGTAGCTATAGGTGGAAAGTTTATATGGGCGTAAACTGTTAAAGTGAGTGCATGTTATGTGATAAATGCGTGTAGGAACTTTGTGCTTATTTGAAGTCATTAATAAACTAAGTGGTAATCATACTAGGACGTGATTGGCCGACTTTGACTGGTAGCTATTTTTGAGAGACAAACCGAGCAAACCAAGGTGAGTTCACACTCTATCCAAGGCATGGGATTCCCAGGGGTTGGGAATGGGATTGAATAACTACTCGTACTATCATTACTATTAAACTACTTTTTACTGTCCTCAGATTGAAGGGCACGTATGTAAAACCTACGTACACTCATACTTACTACTGTCCTCGGATTGAAGGGCACGTACGTAAAACCTACGTACACGATCATAAGACCATCAACTCTATCAATTGAAGTCCCTCATTTATCGACTTAATCGCCGAGGCCTATGGCGAGCGGGTCATTAGTTAATAGCGCTATTAGGTTTAACAAGCCTCACACCGTGCCAGTCGGACGGGCGTGTACTAATGGACTATGGGCAAAGGGTCAATGCTGATAGACATTGACTTAGGGCACCTCTTACATTTTCGTAGCAGTCGATACGCGTGGTCTAGTAACACATGGGAAGCCCCCACTTATTTTCGCAAACATGTCTGGGTGACCGCGATACGAAATAATGCGATACATGGTTTACAAAACGAACAACCGATTTACGAAACAAATGCTATAACTAAACAATTAACTGTGAACTCGCTCAACTTTGTTGTTGACTCGTTGTTACATGCCTTGCAGGTCGTTAGGTACTCATGGAGCTTGCACAGGGAGACGTGGTCGTTGTGGGACATGGCAGTGTGTGCCATGCTAAAAACATTTCTATATTTCGTACTTAATACTTATATTGGGTTTTACAATTATGCTTCCGCTAAACACTTAACTATGTTTTGATTTGAAATACCTTTCATATTGTGTGGATGAATTTTACTTATTACTTGTTATGTTCAATATGATTGGTGGCTTGATCCTGGTCATGTCACGCCTCCAAGCGGTGATACTCTGCATAGTGGATTTTGGGGGTGTGACTGATTGGTATCAGAGCCATTGGTTATAGTGAACTTGGTTTTAATAAGGGAAAAAGTTTTTGTTAAAACAAGACTATAACCTGAACAGTGCTCAACGATCCACAACGACGCTTCGCTCCATGTGCAAGACTCAACACTATAGGTGATATGATTTATGTTTATATTGCCTGCTTGCTAGTTACATAGAATTTTGCTCGTGGTATGCTTAGATAAACGTAACAACTATTGTTTGAAAACACTTATGTGCTTACTCTCTTCTGTCATCGCACTTTCGCGAACCTTTCTCATTCATGTTTCCTTTGATATGAAGATCATGAGTGGACGCGTTAACTTAACTCAAGCCCTTCGTATATATCCTAACTCGAAGGACCAGTTGTGCTTACCTGGGAATTCTTGGGATGAGTGTTCACTTATAGGCTAAAGCATGACTTCACTAAGTTATAAGAACCTAACTATTTTGACTTGTCATTGATGTCGTTTATTCGTGGAATAAATGATATCCATCTTGTTACATGTCTTCTTTGATCCTCATTGATTTTATGAAACTACTTTACCCGATTGTGAAATCACCTCCATGACGAGACACACGTTTGCTTACCTGGGAAATACCGATGAGAGTACAGTATACCTGTCGGCTCAAGGCATGTTACCCTAATTCAAAAGGAAAATTTTCTTATTTTCTCCGTTTCAGAACAATCCAAGTCCTAATCAACCCATGTTGTACTATTATCAATTTATTACGATACGATTCCTTCTTTTTCAAGTTCAAATTATTTTTGAGATCATACATGTTCAAATTCAAAATTTCAAACTAACTATGGTAAACCATTTTAAAACGTATAAACAATGAAAATTTTGAAAGTTTGAAACATTTTTGAAACACACTACTATCCGAATGACTGACCGATCGAATGAGTCCCATTTGGGCCGAATTACCATCCGACCGGGTGACCATCTGTCCGAATAACCATCTGTCATCACTATAAGTTTTCTTTATAAAATATATATATATACATATATATATATATGTATTTTCACTTATAGTCGTTTATAAAAATAAAAAAACATATGAACTATATAGAGACAACCTATC
Source organism: Helianthus tuberosus (assembly GCA_030545235.1). Taxonomy (NCBI): domain Eukaryota; kingdom Viridiplantae; phylum Streptophyta; class Magnoliopsida; order Asterales; family Asteraceae; genus Helianthus; species Helianthus tuberosus. The sequence goes on from CM060381.1 coordinate 148,250,323, forward strand.
CTTTCTATAGCTTTTATTTTGTTAAAACTTAAAAAAAAAAATTTCCGCCAAAAACATGACAACAACAATCGTCTTCTTTTTCAAACTTATCGTCGCCGATTTTCTTTTCGGCTCCTGATTTCTCGGTAATTAATGAGAGTCCGCTTTTTCATTTTGTCGATCAATGTGAACTTAGACTTTTGGTAGCACATTTGCGGCTCATCATAAAGCATTTCCGGACTTTACGAGATTTGCAAGAGCTATAAAAACTGAACCGTTCTACCTTCTCACATCACCACAACACCTTCTTAAACTCCATATCACTCACACATTCGTCGGAGAAACTCACCACGTGAACCCAATATTCAAATGGCATATTTCCCAGTAGCACATGCTGAATCCTCAAATGCAGCCGGAATTCATCCATTCCTTCGGTTTGCCGATCTACCCACGCGTGAGAAGTGTCAGAAACTCAAGGATCTTGAGGTTTTTTCCATTGGCAGTATTGATTGGCCTCGAATAGAAATGGTTGACCCCAGTGGTTCACTATCAATATTACTATCACACAATACACCTTGGCGCCATTTCTTCGACATCTTAGAGCCATCATATGATGAACTAGTATATGAATTCTTGTCCACATTCTATTACAAATCTAATAAACGTCTTACCGAAGAATCCATTCATTTTCGGCTTTGTGGACAACATTTTAACATGTCATTAACAGAATTCGCAGTTCGTCTGGGTATTTATACCAATGAAGAAGTTAGCCAGCCCATTTTCACGAGGGCATCAACCACCTATACCTATGCGGAAATGAAAGAATATTGGAAACACCATGCATCAAAAGCATGGTGCGGCTACAATAATGCAGGAAACTACAAAGACTCTCGTTATCGGTATATGCACCGTGTTTTAGCTAACACGATCTTGGGGCGCGAAATTAACCAACAAAGGGTTAGTACCTCCGAAGTCTTCTATCTATATAGTATCTTCGAGCAAGTTCCTTGTAATATTGCCCATAGACTTGCTGCATATTTTTCTAGTCAACCCACAAATCCCCCGAGAAGTCTCATGGGGGGATCTTACATTACTAGACTAGCAAAATCTTTTGGTATTTTGAGTGACCAGGTTATCCAGGGGTTATCTCCTCCAAAGGCACCTGAGATTGTAAATTGTAACCTCTTTAGGCTAAACCCGACTCCACCATCTCAGTCGGGGGGACCTCCTTTTGTCTTAGAAAGTGTCCCCCCACAGAATTTGCAGCAATCATTGATGCAATTTCCTCCACCGTCTTTTTATCGTTGTGATATGAACCCACCGCCGCCTTTCATACACGAACATATTCCAACTAACCCACCCCAAGCATTAACACCAAACGTCTCACAAGGCTTCTCACCGATAGTCTTCGAGGAGGATCCAACGACGCAAGATGAATTATTTGATGAAAGCATGATGATCCAAGATCAATTAGGATCGGAATCACTTTTGCAGTCACCAGTACTGCCACAATCCTTCGTGTCACTATTGAATGAAGTAGAAAAACTGCCATCAACTGATATAGCAGGCCCAAGTACGGTGCCTCAAATAGGTCTACATCCAGATCAAATGGTAGTTGAAATGGCCAGGTTAAGCAATCAGGTCCAAGATTTGTCACGACAAGTACAATGGCTGACAGAACGGAATCAATGGTTGGAAAACATGCTAACTGCTCGTATGCAACTGGATCCACTACCTCCACTACCTGATAACTTTGGACTTGAAATTGATCCATTGCATGACTTGTTCCAAATGTAACTTGTTCACTACATATTAGACCGTCAAACAAACAATGCTATGTTTTGATTCAATTGATGTTGTGTGATATTGATGCTTATTTGATTTAAACAATACCTTAATCTTATTGTTTCTCACTTAACTAGAAGTGCTGTGTGGACCATGCAACGAAACACGTAATTTTGGGTGCACACTTAATTACGGGGTTCGATGCATGAGAATCATAGTAAGCCTTGTTAAGTGAGGTGGCATATAAAAACTTTATGTGGTTATGTGATTATCCATTATTGCTTATTTGTACACACGATTGTTTGCATAATATCTACATTACAAATCCAGCATGACATAGTGCCATGCAAAACAATTTCTATACAATGATCCTCGTAAATTCCTCAAAATTTTCAGCACCAAACAATGATTTGATTATCCTTCTAATCATTACAATTACATTCTAGGTCTCTTTCGAATAAATTTCGGGACGAAATTTTCTAAAGTAGGGGAGACTGTAACCACCCTGGTTTTTGTAACAACTGTGCTTGTAATCACTATGAACAGTTATGTTATCAATAAAACAATGTTATTTGATCACAATGTTTGTTTTGTTATGTTTTACATTTTTCATGTTTTGACTTTTGTTCAATTTCAAACTCTACATCGCTTTCTGGAGAATTATACGCAAACTAGTGCGTAAACGTACTCAGTTTAATGCGAGAAATACTCCGGAACATCAACATATACTCAACATACCTTAAATAACCTTTACATAACTTAGAAATAAGTTTTAAAGGCTTTGGTATGGCAAAAACAAGTTAATTCGCTTACAGGGACTAAAAATGACAAACTGCGAAAGTATGTCAATTTGAACTGTAACGAACATTCCGGAACCTAACCATAAGTTAAACACACCTTAAATATCCTTTACATAGCTTAGAAATAGGCTTTGAGGGGTTCGGTGTGCTAAAATAAACTTTTGGGTCATTCAGGGACTAAAAGTGTCAAAAAGTGCACAAGTTTGCATTTTCGCGCATAACATACGTTCTGAATACATCCGGACATCCAAAAATTTATGTAAGCACCAAAATATTTTATTTTAGTGTTTGGCATAAGAAAAATCCATTCGTCGCGCAATTTGGATCGTTTTTCGCGCTTATGCGCATTCCGTCGTAATTAACCGAACATCGCGATCGTACGACCAAACGAACGTTGGTGACCGACCGGATAATATTTAAATCCCACAAATATTCTGTTATGATTAAAATCTTATTTTAATCAGGTCCGTGTTGAAAAATAAATTAAAACGCCTAAAAACGTTATTTTTCAAAGTTTAAGCGCGTACCGTGTGTTTCTGCGCAACACAGTGCTTCTACTGCAAAACGCAGACAACGCAGCCAGTCCTGGCAACTGAAATTTATTTCAGTAATAACTTGGCGAGTTTATTTTTATAGAGTAATAAAAATAATTTAGAACGCCATAAACCGGGATTTAAACGCTAGATAAAATACCCGGTACCCAGTTAAATACCCGTCTTAGCCATATACTAGGAATATGCTTGGCATATGCTTGGAATATGCTAAGGTATATGCTTGGAATATGCTAAGGTATATGCTTGGAATATGCTAAGGTATATGCTAGGAATATGCTAGGAATATTCTAGGAATATTCTATATGGAAAAACTATAAATACCCACCATATGTTTCATTCATAATCACTAGAAATTTGATTTGAGAAACTCTAAGTTGAAACACTAGTTTCATACCTGAGATTTTCGAATCGAGTTTAGCATTCGGGGACCCTTCGTAAGTATTCTTTCGTTCTTTTCCTTATTTTTACTGCTTTTCGAGTCAGAAAGTCAAACTTTGTTTGACTTTCAGCGTTGACCAGTAATGGTCAATGCGAAGTTCGGTTGAACTTCGCAACGTGATTGTAATCACGATGGTCATAGTCCCTTGGGACTATGCCTACTGATTACCACGTTGTCTAGGGTCGTAGGGTAGGCGATCTAATAAATCGCCTATACCTTCGAACCCGACCCATTTGGTCGATCATTAGGATCCGACCAAATACATTAGGTGACCATAGTAGGTAGGGAATAACCTTCCGAGGTTATACCCTATGGTCACATCGTTTAAGTAGTTGTATGATAGGTAGTTTATATGCCTTAGGTAAATTACCAGAATACCCTTTTTCATGTATAATTGGTAATTAAGCATATGTAACCTAAACCTTTGTCACGTAGCTGATTATGTAACATGTTTAGGCATATAACACTTGTCATAGGACTAGTTAGGCGGTCCGAACGCGTTTCACGCGCACGACACGTTAAAGTAGCATAAGCTTCCTAAACGGGTCGTAATGGGTCGTAAACAATTATGTTAAGTTTCATTTAGCATGTAGGCTTTGTTAAACCAAATGACACGAGTCTCTACACTCGTTTGGTTTACGAAACCTCATTCTATCCAATCATCCGATTAAGGTCCGGTTATTAACATAGTTACCTATATTAGGTGCCGTTTGATTCCGAGATCTATAGCATTACTTGGTGGTTATCTTTAGACAACTGAGCAATCTCAAGTGAGTACATAGACCCCTCTTTTACTGTTTTCCAAACTGTTTTGGGGTGGAACACATGTGCCTACTTGTTACTTTCATGCTTTCCTGTTTTCACATCATATACCGGTTATGTTTGTTAGTACATTATAGTACATGATTTCATTTCATTTTATGCTAGGTGTGCCCATTGTGTGCATTACTTAGTACATCGTTTTACATGACATTTCATGCTAGGTGTGCCCATTGTGTGCATTACTTAGTACATCGTTTTACATGACATTTCACGCTATGTATGTTCATTTGATTACATACTTAGTGCATTGTTTTCACATGCTTACATTTTGGTATGACATTTGGTTTGTTTACATGGGACAATACATTCATTAACATTAGCTACGCCGTTCGTTAGTAGGTAGTGGTACCATAGGAATTGACAACTCCCGTTCCGGACATCCCAGGGAAAGGGGACAGAAAGGAATGACCGAATTCGATGATATAAGACAGATAGACCTTTAATTTGTTTAAAGGGTTTATCACCACAGTCACAAGGCTTGGATGTATGCATTTTCACAATACCGCATAAATGTTCATATTAAATAGTTGCATGCATTTACACAAAACATAACTTTGATTTAAACCAAGTTTTACTTCAATACTTTGTTTTTGTGCATATGGTTTAGTTGAGACATTTCACTTGCCATACATGACATTTTGACATAGACATTTTACACAAAGACATTTGACATGGATATTTGACATAGACATTTGACATGGATATTTGACATAGACATTTGACATGGATAATTGACATAGACATTTGACATGATTTACACTTGACATATTATTCAATACATTTGACAATTTGTTTAAACATAGACTTCTTACATTGGTTGGTTTTGTTTGATTAAGTGATTAAGTAACGATGCGTGTGTAATATGATACAAGCATGGTGGATACGCCGCTGATACTTCCTATATATAAGTGTTTGTATGGTATTACATGTCGTAACGTTATTTGAATCATTTCAATATTGAGACATAGAACATTTTATACAAATAACATACTTTTCACAAGACATTGATTTATAAACAACTTATCTTATACAAACACATTTTTACATGGTCATTTATTTAACCTGACATTTACTTATACATATCATCTGATCTTATTGTTATTCAAATGATTTACAAGACAAAGCAAATTACAAGGTTCATGACTAAACATTTTCTCAAATACAAGTCATGAATCCTATTTTCACAAACCTATGTATCTCACAGGCATTTTTATGCTGACGTACCTATTTTCACATGTGTTTTCAGGTGCTTTTCCATAGGATGTTGATCATGATACTAGGGCGGACCTGTGCCTTAGAGACTTTAAAATAAGATAGACTATGTTTAATTATGTTCTGAACTCTTTAATTTCCTGTTTGAAACAATGTAACACCTTTGTTTATAAATAAAAGACAACTTTGTATACCATGGTTATGAAACAATTTCTTCTGTTGCAACACGCCCCGATGTTTCCGCCGCGATTTGTTGTTTTACGCGGTCGGGGTGTGACAGAAGAGTTGGTATCAGAGCTAATGGTTATAGGGAATTAGGTTATTAGTAATGCTTTGACCTAGACTATAACTTTTCTAGGAACCTAACGCAAGTTATCTTGTGTTTAGATCTTAAAACATGTACATCACCTATCCTTAGGTTATTAACAAAACAAGGAACCAAATTTTTTTCCGAAACGATTTTTGAAAAACAATCATCTGTTTTTGAATAAATTTTTACAAGGTTTTGAACCCTCAATTGTAAGGTTTTGAACCCTCTGTTATATGGTTTTAAACCCTTTTCAGTATTGGTTTTTGGCCTTGTGCCTTCAAATTTTCAAAATCCCGTCAAACGTTTTGGGTTTTAAATAATGTGAACATGTGCAAACTGGAAGGGTGAATGCCTGTATTCTGGGTTTTCTGTCTAGGCAAGCACTTCGTATACATCTCAACCAGACGCGAGACCAGTTGTGCTTACCTGGGAATTCTTGGAGTGAGTGTTCACTTATAGGCGAGCATGTCTTCGATAATACATTATTTTTGACCCATTTACTTTGATTAGTCACTGTGAGTCGTTTGTTTGCTCTGTGATACGGACGAATGACCACCATCTTTGCTTTTGTTGATTTTGTTTCATCTCATTCTCTTCATCCAATCATCTCACTCGTTTCTTAACATGTTTTCCTCTTTTAGAATGCCTCCTCGACGCGAAAATCAGATAGCTACTGCTGAACTGGCAGAAATTATTGCGCAGCAGATGGCTGCTCAGTTTCCAAATCTCTTTGCTCAATGGAACCAAGCCAACAACAACAACAATGGTCCGTGCAAATACAAGGATTTTAATCAGGCTAAACCACTCAAGTTTAGTGGTTCTGAAGGAGCGACTGGGCTTCTTCAGTGGTTTGAGAGCATAGAGAATACTTTTCGCCACGTGCAGTGTCTCGAAAATCGCAAAGTCGAGTTTGCTTCGAGCGTATTTCAGAAGAGGGCTTTGACATGGTGGAACGGGGTTATGAGGGATAGGGGTGCAGAAGTTGCTCTTGCACAGACCTGGGCTGAACTTAGAGCCCTTATGATGAGGGAATTCTGTCCTCGTCATGAGCAACGAGCGTTGGAGAAGGAGTTTGATGAGCTGAAGCAAGATAGTGGTGAGCATAGGGCTTATACTGATCGGTTTGAAGAATTGAGTCTGCTTTGCCCAACAATGGTCACCCCACTTGACAAGGCTATCGAAAGATACATCGACGGCCTACCTGACTCGGTACAAGACATTCTTACTGGTAGTGAACCTGCCACACTTCGTCAGGCGATCGAATTATCAGCGACATTGACTGAGTCGCAGATCCGGAAGAACAAGTTACACCGGAAGGGTGACAAGGGCAAGGAACAATCAGCTGACAAGGTGGATAGCAAGAAAGGTCAAAACGGGAATGGAAAGAACTCTGGTTCTTCAAAGAGGGCAAAGAAGCGTAAGGCTTCCCAAAACTATGCTGTCACTGCCCAAGCTAATCAAGCAGCTCCCAACCAACCCGCACAACCGCCAGCAAAGAAACCCTATACAGGGAATGCACCTTTGTGCAATAGATGCAACAGTCACCACCAGCCGCAACTTCCATGCCGTTTCTGTACTAACTGTGGGAAGTCAGGCCATCTTGCCAATGTTTGTCGGTCTGCTCAGAATCCCGCGGTTCAGAACCCGGCTCAACAAGCTGCTCCGCAACAGGGTCAAGCTGCACGACCACAATACCCACCAGGTGCTTGTTACAATTGTGGGGATCTGACCCACTATAGGAATCGGTGCCCAAGACTGGCGAACCAGAACCAGAATCAGGCTCCGGCTCGAGGCCGAGTTTTTAACATGAATGCCCAAGAGGCACAGGCTGACGATAATGTGGTGAACGGTACGTTCTTTATTAATAATCAGCCTGCATCTGTTCTTTTCGATTCCGGTGCCGATAAGAGTTTCGTGTCTTTGTCCTTTGAGCAAATGCTTCGCGTGTCTAGAACGAAACTAGGCAAATCTTTGACAGTAGAGGTTGCTAGTGGTGAACCCATTATTCTTAATTCTGTTCTTCGCAACTGCCAGTTGAATCTTAACGACCATCTTTTTCCTATTGACCTCGCGCCTATGCAACTCGGAAGCTTCGACGTTATTGTGGGAATGGATTGGTTATCCAAGCATCACGCAGAGATAGTTTGTTCTGAGAAGATTGTTCGTGTGCCGCTTTCGACAGACGAGATTCTGCAGGTTCAAGGTGAGAAGCCTATCGGTGGTCTCAAACTCATGTCTTGTTTTAAAGCTCGGAAGTATCTGCAGAAGAACTATGTGGCTTTCTTAGCACATGTTACAGAAGATAAAGGCAAGGGTAAGTCTATTTCAGATATTCCTGTCGTTCGGGATTATTCTGAAGTGTTCCCTGAAGATTTACCTGGTCTACCTCCAGCACGCCAAGTCGAGTTCCGCATTGATCTCGTACCTGGTGCAAATCCCATTGCTAGAGCTCCATATCGTCTTGCACCATCCGAGATGCAAGAGTTGTCTAAACAGCTTCAGGAGCTCTCTGACAAAGGTTTTATACGTCCTAGTTTTTCACCTTGGGGTGCTCCCGTTCTTTTTGTAAAGAAGAAGGATGGATCCTTTAGGATGTGTATCGATTATCGTGAGCTTAACAAACTTACCATCAAGAATCGATATCCTTTACCTCGCATTGATGATCTCTTTGATCAGTTACAAGGCGCTTCTTATTTTTCGAAGATTGATCTGCGATCTGGATATCATCAACTTCGGGTGCAAGAAGAAGACATTCCGAAGACAGCGTTCCGTACTCGTTATGGGCATTATGAATTCACAGTCATGCCATTCGGTTTGACTAATGCTCCTGCTGTTTTCATGGACTTAATGAATAGGGTCTGTAAACCTTATTTGGATCAGTTCGTCATTGTTTTTATTGACGACATCTTGATTTATTCTAAGACGCAAGCTGATCACGAGCAACATCTTCGTCTTACCCTTGAACTCCTAAAGAAAGAGCAACTTTTCGCCAAATTCTCCAAGTGCGAATTTTGGCTTAAAGAAGTTCAATTTTTGGGGCATGTTATCAACGAACGGGGTATTCATGTAGATCCCTCCAAGATCAGTGCGATTAAGGATTGGGATACACCTACTACTCCTACTGAAGTTCGTTCTTTTCTTGGTCTAGCGGGTTATTATCGCCGCTTCATAGAAAACTTCTCGAAGATTGCAGTTCCTCTAACTGCTCTAACTCAGAAGAAAATGCCCTTTTATTGGGGAAACAAACAAGAGGAAGCTTTTCAACACCTGAAGCAGAAGCTTTGCGATGCGCCTGTTCTATCATTGCCTGAGGGTGATGATGATTTTGTTGTGTATTGTGATGCATCAAAATTGGGTCTTGGTTGTGTTCTTATGCAAAGGAACAAAGTCATAGCCTATGCATCGAGGCAGTTGAAGATACATGAGAAAAACTACACTACTCATGATCTTGAGTTGGGTGCAGTTGTCTTTGCTCTCAAGATCTGGAGACACTATTTGTACGGTACAAAATGTGTGGTTTTCACTGACCACAAAAGTCTTCAGCATATCTTCAACCAAAAAGAACTCAACATGAGACAACGACGTTGGGTTGAGCTTTTAAACGACTATGACTGCGAAATTCGCTACCATCCTGGTAAGGCGAATGTCGTAGCTGATGCATTAAGTCGTAAGGAACGTACTAAGCTTCATTGTGTACGTGTTCAATCTGTTATTCAAGCTCGATCCGATATCCAAGCACGCATTTCTCAGTCTCAACAATCTTGTGTTTCACAAGGATTGATGGATAAGGAATTTCCTTACCACATAACACCTGCACTGGAACTGAAGGACAATGGATCATATTACTTCATGGACCGTTTGTGGGTCCCAAGCCTAGATGATCTTCGTACCTTGCTTATGGATGAAGCCCATAAGTCTCGTTATTCTATTCATCCGGGCTCAGATAAAATGTATAAGGATCTTCGTATTCACTATTGGTGGCCTGGTATGAAGAAAGCATTGCCTTATACGTATCCAAATGCCTTACTTGTCTAAAGGTTAAGGCTGAACATCAGCGTCCTTCGGTGATTATTGGAGCAACCAGAGATCCCAGTTTGGAAATGGGAAAACATTACTATGGATCTTGTTACCAAACTCCCGCGCACAAAGAAAGGTCATGATGCCATCTGGGTAGTCGTTGATCGTCTTACAAAGTCAGCACATTTCTTGCCAATCCGTGAGGATTTTCCTGCTGACAGACTTGCTCAAATCTATGTAGATGAAATTGTAGCTCGACATGGTGTTCCGTTGAACATCATTTCTGACAGAGATGCTCGTTTCACTTCTCATTTTTGGAGAACCATGCAATCTGCTATGGGGACCCAACTTAATCTGAGCACAGCTTATCATCCGCAAACGGATGGTCAATCTGAGAGAACAATCCAGACTCTGGAGGATATGCTTAGAGCTTGTGTGATCGATTTTGGTGGTAGCTGGGATTCACATCTTAAATTGATTGAATTCTCCTACAACAACAGTTATCACACTAGCATCAAAATGGCTCCTTTCGAAGCTCTCTATGGTCGAAAATGTCGTTCACCAGTCTGCTGGAATGAGATTGGCGAGGCCCAACTTACTGGACCTGCCCTCATTTTAGAGACAACTGACAAGGTCAAGAAAGTTCGTGATAACCTTCAGGCAGCTAGAAACCGTCAGAAGATTTACGCGGACCCAAAACGCAAAGCCTTGGAATTTCAAGTCGGTGATCGTGTATTACTTAAGGTCTCACCTTGGAAAGGTGTGATCAGATTTGGAAAGAAAGGAAAACTTGCACCTAGATACGTTGGACCATTCAAGATCGTCGAAAGAATCGGAAAGGTAGCCTACAGACTTGAGTTACCTCCTGAACTGGGAAATGTTCATCCAACTTTTCACGTGTCCAATCTCAAGAAGTGTACAGCTGATGAGAATTTCTCCATACCGCTTGACGAAATTCGTGTTGGCAAAACACTGAAATTTGTTGAGAAGCCAGTGGAAATCATGGAACGTGAAGTCAAGTGGCTTAAACGCAAGCGCATTCCTTTGGTCAAAGTTCGCTGGGAAGCTAAACGTGGACCCGAGTTTACTTGGGAACGCGAAGATCAAATGAAAGCGAAATATCCGCATCTTTTTCCACGAGTTTCCTCTAAATAAATTTCGGGACGAAATTTCCACAAGTAGGGGAGACTGTAACAACTGTGCTTGTAATCACTATGAACAGTTATGTTATCAATAAAACAATGTTATTTGATCACAATGTTTGTTTTGTTATGTTTTACATTTTTCATGTTTTGACTTTTGTTCAATTTCAAACTCTACATCGCTTTCTGGAGAATTATACGCAAACTAGTGCGTAAACGTACTCAGTTTAATGCGAGAAATACTCCGGAACATCAAAATATACTCAACATACCTTAAATAACCTTTACATAACTTAGAAATAAGTTTTAAAGGCTTTGGTATGGCAAAAACAAGTTAATTCGCTTACAGGGACTAAAAATGACAAACTGCGAAAGTATGTCAATTTGAACTGTAACGAACATTCCGGAACCTAACCATAAGTTAAACACACCTTAAATATCCTTTACATAGCTTAGAAATAGGCTTTGAGGGGTTCGGTGTGCTAAAATAAACTTTTGGGTCATTCAGGGACTAAAAGTGTCAAAAAGTGCACAAGTTTGCATTTTCGCGCATAACATACGTTCTGAATACATCCGGACATCCAAAAATTTATGTAAGCACCAAAATATTTTATTTTAGTGTTTGGCATAAGAAAAATCCATTCGTCGCGCAATTTGGATCGGTTTTCGCGCTTATGCGCATTCCGTCGTAATTAACCGAACATCGCGATCGTACGACCAAACGAACGTTGGTGACCGACCGGATAATATTTAAATCCCACAAATATTCTGTTATGATTAAAATCTTATTTTAATCAGGTCCGTGTTGAAAAATAAATTAAAACGCCTAAAAACGTTATTTTTCAAAGTTTAAGCGCGTACCATGTGTTTCTGCGCAACACAGTGCTTCTACTGCAAAACGCAGACAACGCAGCCAGTCCTGGCAACTGAAATTTATTTCAGTAATAACTTGGCGAGTTTATTTTTATAGAGTAATAAAAATAATTTAGAACGCCATAAACCGGGATTTAAACGCTAGATAAAATACCCGGTACCCAGTTAAATACCCGTCTTAGCCATATACTAGGAATATGCTTGGCATATGCTTGGAATATGCTAAGGTATATGCTTGGAATATGCTAAGGTATATGCTAGGAATATGCTTGGAATATGCTAGGAATATTCTAGGAATATTCTAGGAATATTCTATATGGAAAAACTATAAATACCCACCATATGTTTCATTCATAATCACTAGAAATTTGATTTGAGAAACTCTAAGTTGAAACACTAGTTTCATACCTGAGATTTTCGAATCGAGTTTAGCATTCGGGGACCCTTCGTAAGTATTCTTTCGTTCTTTTCCTTATTTTTACTGCTTTTCGAGTCAGAAAGTCAAACTTTGTTTGACTTTCAGCGTTGACCAGTAATGGTCAATGCGAAGTTCGGTTGAACTTCGCAACGTGATTGTAATCACGATGGTCATAGTCCCTTGGGACTATGCCTACTGATTACCACGTTGTCTAGGGTCGTAGGGTAGGCGATCTAATAAATCGCCTATACCTTCGAACCCGACCCATTTGGTCGATCATTAGGATCCGAACAAATACATTAGGTGACCATAGTAGGTAGGGAATAACCTTCCGAGGTTATACCCTATGGTCACATCGTTTAAGTAGTTGTATGATAGGTAGTTTATATGCCTTAGGTAAATTACCAGAATACCCTTTTTCATGTATAATTGGTAATTAAGCATATGTAACCTAAACCTTTGTCACGTAGCTAATTATGTAACATGTTTAGGCATATAACACTTGTCATAGGACTAGTTAGGCGGTCCGAACGCGTTTCACGCGCACGACACGTTAAAGTAGCATAAGCTTCCTAAACGGGTCGTAATGGGTCGTAAACAATTATGTTAAGTTTCATTTAGCATGTAGGCTTTGTTAAACCAAATGACACGAGTCTCTACACTCGTTTGGTTTACGAAACCTCATTCTATCCAATCATCCGATTAAGGTCCGGTTATTAACATAGTTACCTATATTAGGTGCCGTTTGATTCCGAGATCTATAGCATTACTTGGTGGTTATCTTTAGACAACTGAGCAATCTCAAGTGAGTACATAGACCCCTCTTTTACTGTTTTCCAAACTGTTTTGGGGTGGAACACATGTGCCTACTTGTTACTTTCATGCTTTCCTGTTTTCACATCATATACCGGTTATGTTTGTTAGTACATTATAGTACATGATTTCATTTCATTTTATGCTAGGTGTGCCCATTGTGTGCATTACTTAGTACATCGTTTTACATGACATTTCATGCTAGGTGTGCCCATTGTGTGCATTACTTAGTACATCGTTTTACATGACATTTCACGCTATGTATGTTCATTTGATTACATACTTAGTGCATTGTTTTCACATGCTTACATTTTGGTATGACATTTGGTTTGTTTACATGGGACAATACATTCATTAACATTAGCTACGCCGTTCGTTAGTAGGTAGTGGTACCATAGGAATTGACAACTCCCGTTCCGGACATCCCAGGGAAAGGGGACAGAAAGGAATGACCGAATTCGATGATATAAGACAGATAGACCTTTAATTTGTTTAAAGGGTTTATCACCACAGTCACAAGGCTTGGATGTATGCATTTTCACAATACCGCATAAATGTTCATATTAAATAGTTGCATGCATTTACACAAAACATAACTTTGATTTAAACCAAGTTTTACTTCAATACTTTGTTTTTGTGCATATGGTTTAGTTGAGACATTTCACTTGCCATACATGACATTTTGACATAGACATTTTACACAAAGACATTTGACATGGATATTTGACATAGACATTTGACATGGATATTTGACATAGACATTTGACATGGATAATTGACATAGACATTTGACATGATTTACACTTGACATATTATTCAATACATTTGACAATTTGTTTAAACATAGACTTCTTACATTGGTTGGTTTTGTTTGATTAAGTGATTAAGTAACGATGCGTGTGTAATATGATACAAGCATGGTGGATACGCCGCTGGTACTTCCTATATATAAGTGTTTGTATGGTATTACATGTCGTAACGTTATTTGAATCATTTCAATATTGAGACATAGAACATTTTATACAAATAACATACTTTTCACAAGACATTGATTTATAAACAACTTATCTTATACAAACACATTTTTACATGGTCATTTATTTAACCTGACATTTACTTATACATATCATCTGATCTTATTGTTATTCAAATGATTTACAAGACAAAGCAAATTACAAGGTTCATGACTAAACATTTTCTCAAATACAAGTCATGAATCCTATTTTCACAAACCTATGTATCTCACAGGCATTTTTATGCTGACGTACCTATTTTCACATGTGTTTTCAGGTGCTTTTCCATAGGATGTTGATCATGATACTAGGGCGGACCTGTGCCTTAGAGACTTTAAAATAAGATAGACTATGTTTAATTATGTTCTGAACTCTTTAATTTCCTGTTTGAAACAATGTAACACCTTTGTTTATAAATAAAAGACAACTTTGTATACCATGGTTATGAAACAATTTATTCTGTTGCAACACGCCCCGATGTTTCCGCCGCGATTTGTTGTTTTACGCGGTCGGGGTGTGACAGTTTTCACACTCGCATTTGTTTTGACTTGCATGGTAACAATTACCATAATTGAAATGAAACTTATTTGAACATACTTGCTTTGTGCTTATACATGCTTATACCAATACAAACACGTGAAACAATTGCAAATTCGTTAAGTTTTATGTTATTAAACAAGGTTACATAAACTATAAGGGCCTATTATGACATTTTGTGAAACTACAATTTGAGGGACCTAATTGACATTCTTTGAAACTTGCCTGAAATTATCACTTTTTAATTTCGAGGACTAAAACCGTCATTATTTGAAAGTACAAAGTTTAGGGACAAAATTGTCATTTTTGAAACCTTAAAAGTTTCGGGTTAAAAATGTAATTTTTTAAAAACGTAAAGTTTAGGGTACCCTTCGGACCGGTCACATGTAAGGATCGAACTCGCGCACGTATGTTATAAGGAAAAAACAGTAAACCACGCAGCTTAAACTAGCTTCCTCAGTAACCACATGCTAAATTTCGGGACGAAATTTTCTTAACAGGGGGAGAATGTGACAACCCTCATAATTACATGTATCCGTACGATTAATTAACATTAAATTTTGCTAGAAACATTGTTTAATTATTTCTTGGCTAGTTACGATCCCCGTACACCGTAACACCCACTAGAAATCTACTAACTAAAACATGTAACCTTATACTTGGATTTGAATACTATACCTTATACTTGGATTTGAATACTATACCTTATACTTGGATTAGAATACTATACCTTATACTTGTATTTGAATACTATAAGTCACCTACTTATCCTCCTTATGTTGACTAAGTATTTACTTCCCCTCCTTATGTGGACTAAGTATTTACTTCTCCTCCATATGTGGACTAAGTATTAGAATCCAAGATTATACCTCTATATTTTAGCTAATCTTGGCTTGTTTATGTTGACTAAACACTAGAAAGAATGACTATAAATATGGTGCATAACTTCACAATCTTCACACCATCTTTCTCATTCTCTATCTCTCTCTTGGCTCACTCTAAAACCACCACCACCATTCCATTGTTGAGCTTATTTCAAGTGTTAGAAAGTGATACAAGGAGCTTGAAGCTTGAAGGTCTTGAAGAATTCATCTCATTTGCTTTCATCATCCATCTTTGTCATCTTTTTCTCTAGTGATATTCCCAAGCTTTAAGCTAGTTGTAAGACTTCTTTAAACTCTTGTTTACTTCATGTGTTAGTAGTTAAGGATTATATTATGATGAAATGATACTAGTATGATTTTGTTGTTGATCACTGAACATGTAACGGAACCAATATAACTCGCATTAGAATGTTAAAAGCTGAAAAACAAGAGGCTGTTTAGTGATTACAGCCAACTTCAGTTGGCTGTAACCGAACTTTAATAAAGCATAAAATGTATTTTCTGAACTCTAGATTTATGTATTATGAAATACGGTTCTAATGGCACTGGAATCATAATTTTTGGACTTCGTTTACTATTTTTAAAGGATCATTTTGTAACAGCAACTCAAGCTGCATTTTTACTGCTGAAAATAAACGTCATGTTTTCCATCATAACATGGATTATGTGTAGAGTCAGATCATGAAATTTGTTCAGTAGATGAGCACTGATGTATAAGTAATTCTCCCACTGGAATTTCGTCCATCGGACTTACGATGAATTTTAAATGAATTTTTCCGTAGACTGCAGTCAGAAAGTGACGAATCTGATTTGCAGTCCAGTAAATGATTTTTTATAAAATATTGGTAAAGAATTGGATCCTGATATTTTTACACAATAATATCTCGGTTATTTAAAAGATTCTGTAAAAATTTGGTAATTTTTGGAATAAGTTAACTATTTTATTAAATTACCTGAAAACAGTCCAGTTTTGAATGTTTAAGCTGAAACAATATAACTAGTGATTTGCATGTCTAAATGTCGGTTATGTTATCCGATAACGATCAAACGTGTTACATGTCAATAAAAGTGTTATGTGCAATATCATATGCTTGCTCTTGAGTAGCTATAGGTGGAAAGTTTATATGGGCGTAAACTGTTAAAGTGAGTGCATGTTATGTGATAAATGCGTGTAGGAACTTTGTGCTTATTTGAAGTCATTAATAAACTAAGTGGTAATCATACTAGGCTGTGATTGACCGACTTTGACTGATAGCTATTTTTGAGAGACAAACCGAGCAAACCAAGGTGAGTTCACACTCTATCCAAGGCATGGGATTCCCAGGGGTTGGGAATGGGATTGAATAACTACTCGTACTATCATTACTATTAAACTACTTTTTACCGTCCTCGGATTGAAGGGCACGTACGTAAAACCTACGTACACTCATACTTACTACTGTCCTCGGATTGAAGGGCGCGTACGTAAAACCTACGTACACGATCATAAGACCATCAACTCTATCAATTGAAGTCCCTCATTTATCGACTTAATCGCCGAGGCCTATGGCGAGCGGGTCATTAGTTAATAGCGCTATTAGGTTTAACAAGCCTCACACCGTGCCAGTCGGACGGGCATGTACTAATGAACTATGGGCAAAGGGTCAATGCTGATAGACATTGACTTAGGGCACCTCTTACATTTTCGTAGCAGTCGATACGCGCGGTCTAGTAACACATGGGAAGCCCCCACTTATTTTCGCAAACATGTCTGGGTGACCGCGATACGAAATAATGCGATACATGGTTTACAAAACGAACAACCGATTTACGAAACAAATGCTATAACTAAACAATCAACTGTGAACTCGCTCAACTTTGTTGTTGACTCGTTGTTACATGCCTTGCAGGTCGTTAGGTACTCATGGAGCTTGCACAGGGAGACGTGGTCGTTGTGGGACATGGCAGTGTGTGCCATGCTAAAAACATTTCTATATTTCGTACTTAATACTTATATTGGGTTTTACAATTATGCTTCCGCTAAACACTTAACTATGTTTTGATTTGAAATACCTTTCATATTGTGTGGATGAATTTTACTTATTACTTGTTATGTTCAATATGATTGGTGGCTTGATCCTGGTCTTGTCACGCCTCCAAGCAGTGATACTCTGCATAGTGGATTTTGGGGGTGTGACAAATATCTCCTGTGAACAGAGCTGAACAAATCGATATTGGATTTGTCTAAGGTGTTATAAACACCCTATTGGGACTATCTTCCGCTATGACATTGCCCCACCATTGTAAACAAAACAAACACATAAGTGGCTTTGATACCATTTGTAACATTTTGGAATCACGTGTCACCAATACTGTCTGCTTTGCCCATAGGAACTCTCAAATTTGTTTTTTGTTGTCCGGGGTAGAAGTAATGCTTGGATGGGTAACCTTATTGGAAAAGTCTCTACCAAGGCAAGTAAAAACCAATATTTGAGTTCCTACGGGCCACCATGTGCCCCCTTGTGACACCACTTCTCAGCATTGCCACCTGAAGGGGGCATGTAGGCCTCTCCTTACACCCTTTGAGCTATAAATACCGGTGTGTATGGGTCGGTTTGTTCGGTTTTTACCATTAACCATAACCATGAAAGTCCCAATTGCTCTGATTTACTTGACTTTCATTGGATTTGACTTTTTTGTTTGACTTACATTTTAGGTTGATTAAACCTATCTTTTCCAAATTCCTTACTCTTGGGCTTTCGCCTTGATCTTAGGTATGTGCCTACTCTTTTGATTTAGTTTATTAATGGGTTATTGATTCAATTTGGTTAAGTCAAACGGGTTAGATGGCCGTAAACCCACTTTGTGTCACACCCCAACCGATGGCGGAATCATCGGGGCACGGCACTGAGCGAAACAGGTTGTCTAGAAGTTTCCATAACAACTACGATTACCAATTATTTAAAACATCACGTCCCATACCATGACATAATAAGTAGCATAGTTGTTACAGATAAAATGAAGCAAGTAGTTCTGTTCCGACAACTCAGATTTCAAATAAAAACATAAATTGTCTTTGTTTCTAGACTCTGTCCTAGCCTTGATTTCATCACACAGCAAACAAGGCATCCTAGCTGTAACACCTCGAAAATTCACGTCCTATAATGTGTTGACACGTGTCATATGTTTGAACGTGTGAAAGAATGTTCTGAAAGGACTAAAGTTGACAATCATGAAAAGTATGTGAATATACGAGTTCTAAATGTCAACAGTGAATAAATATACTGTACAGTAACCACACATGGTGTTTATAACATCAAACGAATAAATCATGGATCATGCGAAGCTAAAAGTGAGAGATTACAAACTACAGGGGTTAAATGTGTCAACATGTTTAAGTTATACCTCTGAGTGACCTTTGGACAAACCCGAAGCTTTGTAACTGTTAATTATGCTCACTAGAATGCACGATATAAATTTCGTAAAGTTTCGTTATCCTATGAGAAAGTTATGATCAAATTCGTGTGCTAAGGGTTAAAGCGTCAACGTTGAAAGTTAGGACTTTTCGGGTAACAATAAAGTTAACCGGGGACTTAACAAAGTGGGTTTATGTTTTAAAGCCCTTATAAAGCAATTTGGAGAGTTCAAGATGCAAGAAACAAAGGTCTAAACAAAGTTTGAAGGGGCAAGGATCCAAACACAAAAATCAAAAGTTTAAGATTTTGTCAGATGAGGCCTCACGCCACGCGAAGCCCCAAGGGGGGGTCCTTCGCGTCACGCGAGGGACTGCCAGCTCCGATTTCTTTGGGTTTTTGCCTGCTGAGTGCTTTCTGCTCGATTTCATCTGATTTTCCACATAAAGGGCGACCCCTAGGCACCCCCTAAGCACTAGGAACACTTGTTAAATAGTTGTGGTGGGATGTAGACTTGTTTGTCAACTTCTTATGGTGATTAAATCACTATATAAAGCCATTAGTTGCACCAAGTTCTTCACATCTCCTCTTGCACTTCCTGATCATTTCTGGTGTAACCATCCTGGTTTTCACACCTGTTTTGTTCTGATTTGCATTGTAACAATTACCGTGTTTGAAATAAAACATATTCGAACATACTTGCTTTGTGCTCATACATGCTTATACAAGTCCAAACACGTTAAAATTTGCAAAGTTGATTGAGTTTTATGCTTGTAAACAAGGCTACGTTAGTTACAAGGACCTAATGTGTCATTATGTGAAAGTATAAGCTGAAGGACTCCTTTTGTCATTCCCTGAAACTTGTTTAAAATGTTTGATATTTAATCCGTATTTTAAAACCGCCACTATTTTACAAAATATAAAGTTCGGGGACTAAGTTGTCATTTTTGAAACTTAAATGTTCGGGTTAAAAATATAAATGTTGTTAAACATAAAGTTTAGGGGCCTTTCTGACATTTTTGAAACCTGTCTTATAAATAAAAATATAAGTTTTTTTTAAACTTTTAAAAGTTTAGGGTTTAAAATGTAATTTTAGAAACTTATATTATATAAAATAAATAAACATATATTTTTAAATTTAAAGTCCAAGGACCCTTGGGTCATTTTATGAAACTTGAAGTCTAGGGACCATTATTGTCATTCTGAAACTGCTTTTCAGTTAAAATCCCTAACCGGGTTAAGTTTTATAAAAGGAATTCAATTTTAAAAATTAACTCAGTTAACTTGTTCAGTTAACAAGTCCAGGGACCTTTCCTGCCCATTTTAAAATTTATTTAACCGGAATAAGTAACTCAGTTAGACTTTTTATTAAGGAAACATGTATTTAAGGCTAACCTAGTTAGGCTTTCTGGTTAAATGTTGAGGGACCTGTTCAGTATAATACAGAAACATCAGGGACCGAACCTGAAACTTCAATTCAAACGGTTTTACACCGTTTACATCACCGGATTTGATCCAGATCACAAACAAACAAGTTACACTGATTGATGAGCATACCTGCTTGTTCTCCTCGACAATTCGAAACCGTCCAACATTTCAATTTCACCAAACCATGCAACTATGTTTCCGAAATCGGAAATGTTTAAAAAAATCTAAGTAGAATTAATTTTGTCTGAGTTCGCTTGTTTCTGAATCAATTGAACATGTTATAATCTACCTGAAACCTTCACGAACCTCTCAAACCTCTCAAAACTCACTAACACTCGAAAAATTCGCTCCTGGTTCACCTCTGCAACTTCGCCGGAAAACAAGCTCGCCGGACTTAGTCGGCACGACAAACCAACCGATACCGGACCGGTTTTCAAACATCCATTCGGTATACTTTCGTTCACTCTTTGTTTCTGTTCAGTTAATTGGAAAACAAATCGGTTTTGATCTTGAATCAGGGCCTTTGACTTTCAGGTTTGACTATTTTGGGGAAGATGATAAATAGGGTTATTTATTTTCCTTATTTTATTTAACAGGTTTTTCTTTAATTCATATTAAATCGATACTAATGAGTTAAATTCTGAGATTTTTAGCATAAATACTTTACATACTGATGCATTTATTAAAAATATCAAACATGCAAACTTATTTATAAAACTGTTTTTATAAATTAAAAACAGTTTAAATTTTACAAATTTATAATAAATTGATTTTAATGAGTTAATTATTGAAATTTTTATAGTAATTATTTTACGTGTTGGACTTTACAGAAATAATATTTTTATTAATATTTCACATAATTTTGATATTTTTGTAATTAAAATAGTGTTTACACTTTAAAAATATAGATTAATCTTATTTATTCAAATTAGATAACTATTTAATTTGTGTCCAAAATTATTTTTATGATATTACACACTTTATTCTGAGTTAATATACATTAAGTTACTGTTTGGCTATTTACAGTTTATTTTACATAATTAAATCAGATAAGTTACTTATTTAAATCTAAACTGTTTTACTTATATAATTATACAAATTCTGCCCAAAAATATTTTTATAACAAAGTACCTATTTTTCTAAGCTTATAAGAATTCAGAAACTGATTTGTTTATTTTCAGATTATTTTTAGTAATTAAACTGATAAACTCAAATACGGATATTTTAACTATTTTAATTCCATTCAATTATATAAAATTATTCCAGAACCCTAACAATTTCTGTAAATCAGTAATACTACATGTTAATAATTAAAAATGTTATTTTCAATTATTCTGATAAACTATTTAGATAATTATTCTGTTATTTCATTTTTAAACAAACAATTAACTGTTTATTTTAAATATATTTATTTCTGCCATGATAATTATTTTAAATCTGATTTATACTTGTCATATAATTAAAATATTATTTTAATTATTCTGCCCTAAATTAATTATTATATAATTAAATTTTATAATTATCATGTTATTTTGAAAATACATAATTACTTTCTGTTTTAACTATACAAATATTAATTCTATATCCAGTAATTGTATAACTTAGTTATTTATACAAAATACATTGTTCTTAAATAATCCAAGTATACTTATCCCCCATTTCCCCAAACAAGACTGTTTGAAACCGTAGTTACCTTTCTGGTCAAACCATACCAAACACCATGGACTTAGTTTCCAGTTTACAATTAACAATACTTGTTGATACCAATTGCAATATTTTGTGCATGTTCATACAATTAGAGTGAAGTGGAAATCCTGTTCCCGCCAAACTTTTACCCGTTTACTTGTTTGAAATTTATCCGCAATCAAGGTGAGTACATAGATCCCCTCTTTTTACTGTTTTCGATTATTTTGGGGTGATTCATATGTATCAAAACGATTTCGATATTCTAACAATGGTTTCAAAACGATTGAGATGGTTGATACCAAACTAATAACGATTTCGATAATGTGAACGAGCTTGTTGGTTGTAATTACACAACGAATGACATTCATTAATTTCGGCCAAACCGACCAGTATTAGGTTATGGTACCATAGGATCCGACAAAGCCCGTTATCAGACTGGACCCATGGTTATGTGTGGGTTAAGTGGGTAACGACTGAACCTGATGATTGTTAACTTACCATTTGGAGGTTTGTTAATGCAAGAACGAGTTGAACGATGAACGAGTCACAAAGGTTTGAATGTTATTAGCAAGACGACCAAAAGTAGTATTCACAATTAAAACCAGAACGATCTATGAATTGGTTTACATAAACAAATGTTTTGGGTTAAGATTCATGGCATCGAGGTTTATAAAATTATGACCAATCTATTTTGACTTGGTTATTCTTTTACAATACAAACATTTAACAAAACAAGGTTTTCTAATATCAATTAACGAAGTTGTACAAGTTGTTTCAACATACAAATGAGCCATGAATCTGATACTCACACAAAAAAATAAATAAATAAATAAATAAAACTATGTACTCGCCGGCATTTCTTTGCTGACTTTGTTTTTTTACATATGTTTCAGGTGAAGTTGCTTAAATGTTGATTGCGAATAGGATGCATGCTCACTTAGGACCGGACGAGGCCTTAGTGATTTAATAATAATGATAGACTATGTTTGTGTTGCTTGTTTAACTTTAAGACAATGTTTAATATTAAATAAAACGGAACTCTTTGTGTCCATGGTTTGAAACAATAATTCTGTTACAACACTCCCCGACGTTTCCGCCATGATTTGTTGTTTTACGTGGTCGGGGTGTGACAGAAGAGTTGGTATCAGAGCCAATGGTTATAGGGAATTAGGTTATTAGTAAATCTTTGACCTAGACTATAACCTTTCTAGGATCCCAACACAAGTTGTCTTGTGTTTAGATTTTAAAACATGCACTTCACCTATCCTTAGGTGATTACCAAAACAAGTACACAAATATCAATTCCATTAAAAATCAATCATCTATCCTTAGATGATTTATTTTTAGGCTTTGCGCCTTTAAAAGTTTTCAAAATCTCATCAAAGTTTTGGGTTCTAAATAATGTGAACACGTGCAAACTGGAAGGGTGAATGCCTGTATTCTGGGTTTTCTGTCTAGGCAAGCACTTCGTATATATCTCATCAGACGCGAGACCAGTTGTGCTTACCTGGGAATTCTTGGGATGAGTGTTCACTTATAGGCGAGCATGTCTTCGCGATACATTATTTTTGATCCATTTACTTTGATTAGTCACTGTGTGTCGTTTGTTTGCTTTGTGATACGGACGAATGACCACCATCTTTTGTCAATTTTTGTTTCATCTCATTCTTTTTATCTAATCATCTCACTCGTTCCTTTCGTGTTTCCTCTTTTAGAATGCCTCCTCGACGCCAAGATCCGCCACCAAATGATGAATTGGCGGGACTCATCGCGCATCACATGGCTATTGCATTCCCAAATCTTATTGCTCAATGGAACCAAGCCAACAACAACAACAATGCTCCATGCAATTTCAAGAGTTTTAATTCGGCTAAACCACTCAAGTTTAATGGTTCTGAGGGAGCAACTGGGCTTCTTCAATGGTTCGAGAGCATTGAGAATACTTTCCGTCACGTTCAGTGTCCTGATAATCGTAAAGTCGAGTTTGCTTCCAGTGTATTTCAGAAGAGGGCTCTTACATGGTGGAACGGGGTTATGAGAGACCGTGGTGCAGAAGTTGCTCTAGCACAAACATGGGCTGAACTTAGAACTCTTATGATGAGGGAGTTTTGTCCTCGTCATGAACTGCGAGCTTTAGAAAGGGAGTTTGATAACTTGAAACAGGATAGTGGCGAGCACCGGGCGTATACTGATAGATATGAGGAGCTGAGTTTGTTATGTCCAACAATGGTTACCCCACTCGATAAGGCTATCGAAAGGTATATCGATGGTCTGCCTGACTCAGTGCAAGACATCGTTACTGGTAGTAACCCTACCACAGTCCGTCAGGCGATCGAGTTAGCAGCAACATTGACTGAGTCACAAATTCGGAAGGGTAAGTTGCACAGAAAGGGGGAAAAGGTAAGAAGCAGGCTTCTGACAAAGAGGATAGCAAAAACAAGAAGGGTAAGAGTTCTGGTTCATCGAAGAGTCCTAGGAAACGCAAGGCTTCCCAAAACTACGTCGTTACTGCACAGGCTCAAGCTGCACCAAATCAGCCTGCACAGCCACCCGCCAAGAAGCCTTATCTAGGCAATGCACCGTTGTGCAACAGGTGTAACGGTCATCACCCACCACATATCCTATGTCGTCATTGCACTAACTGTGGAAGAAAGGGTCATCTTGCTGATATATGCCGCATTCCTGCTAATCAGAATCGGGCAGCTCAGAACCCGGCTCAACTAGTTGCTCAGCCTCTTGCTCAACAACAAGGTCAAGCTGCACGACCTCGCTACCCACCAGGTTCTTGTTATAACTGTGGGGATCTGACCCACTATCGTAATCAGTGTCCAAGATTGGTGAAAGCGAATCCAGCTCAGGTTCAGGCTCGAGGTCGAGTCTTCAACATGAATGCACAAGAGGCGCAAGCAGACAACGAAGTGGTTAACGGTATGTTCTTTGTCAATAATCAACCCGCATCTGTTCTTTTTTATTCTGGTGCCGATAAGAGTTTTGTGTCATTATCTTTTGAACCATTGCTTCGCGTGACTAGAATAAAACTAAGTAAGCCTTTGACAGTAGAAGTTGCGAGTGGTAATCCCGTTGTCCTTGATTCTGTTCTTCGCAATTGCCAATTGAACCTTAACGGTCATCTTTTTCCTATCGACCTCACACCCATGCAACTTGGAAGCTTCGACATTATTGTGGGTATGGATTGGTTAGCCAAGCATCACGCGGAGGTAGTTTGTTTTGAGAAGATTGTTCAGGTGCCGCTTTCGTCAGGTGAAATCCTACAGGTTCGTGGTGAGAAACCTGATGATGGTCTCAAACTCATGTCTTGTTTTAAAGCTCGAAAGTATCTGCGAAAGAATTATGTGGCCTTCTTGGCACATGTTACAACAGATAAAGACAAGGGTAAGTCTATTCAATATATTCCTGTTGTTCGGGATTTTCTGGAGTTGTTTCCTGAAGAGTTACCTGGTCTACCCCCAGCACGCCAAGTTGAGTTCCGTATTGAACTCGTACCTGGTGCAAATCCCATTGCCAGATCTCCATATCGTCTTGCACCGTCCGAGATGCAAGAGTTGTCTAAACAGCTTCAGGAGTTATCTGACAAAGGTTTTATTCGTCCTAGTTTTTCACCTTGGGGTGCTCCTGATGTGTGTAAAATGCAACATATAAATTACATCAAATAAGGCATAAAACTAACCCTTTTTAAGTACTAATGTTGGAAAAAGAGTGTTTTTTGTCTTCCTTTTGTATTTTCAGGATTAAATGGCTCAAATTAACAAAAGAAGCAAAAAGACAGCTAAATCTAACATAAATACAAGGAAAGGAACATAAGTGGACTGCCCGACCCCTCAACGGCATCTTCCCAAGCAAAATAGAGAAGGCAGAAGACTGAACACGCCCCGTGCTCAGCCAGCACGGGGCCGTGCCCAAGAAGCAGCAGAAAAGACAAACCTATAGAAGCTTCTATTGCCCACCACGGGCCGTGTCCAGCGAACACGGGGGCGTGTCGAAAGTACAGCAGGCGCATTAATTATAATTGCGAATTACAATTAATGAAGAGAGAGATTGTCAGACAGGCACGGGGCCGTGCCCAGCGGACACGGGGCCGTGCCCAGCCTTCTGTTCAGCCTATAAATAGGAGTGCTTGGTTTCATTTCAACTCATCCCTTGGCACACCACCTCTCTCACACTTCATCCACCACCCACCACCATCACAACACCATCATCCACCACCATCATCCATTGTCCATCGTAGAGTGTGTGAGTCGTCTCGGGATCCAAGATTGATCGTAAGAGTTCTTGACAATCAAGGCCATGTTTGCCTAAGTCTCTTACATCACTTGGTGAAGACAAAGTGTCTAGTATAATACTTTTTATTTCTAATCTTTTGCACTTTTTATTTGGTTTTGTATTAATGACTTTAATAACTAGTTACTTATGTTGAAGGTGATCTTTCCTTATCGTTTGTCCGTGGTGTCTTGGCATTATTTTACTGTCTATATAAAATAAAAGATTTTCACCATTCATATCTCCACGGTATATATGGAGGTATGTTGGCTACCTGGTCGGGGGTTAAGGGAACGGTTTGGTAAAGGTCTTGCCATTGTTCAGCGTTTAGAGGTCCTGCAATGGACCTGGGTCAAATTTAGTAGGACCTCCTTCAATACTTCACGGTATTGGATGGCGGGGGTCCAAACTCTTTGATCCCCTCATAAGTTAACTACTATTAATACTATAACCCGGCTATTTAGGACTGTATCCCTGCTGACTCAGACTACTTAGCCGAGGGTAACGTCACCGCCAAAAGCGGGGCCTACCATAATACTGCATTAATAACTTAATTCATTATCTTCCAATAATCCATCCTTTTAGGATTGTATCCTTGCTGACTCAAACTACTGGGGTGAGGGTAACGTCACCTTCAAAAGAGGGGCCTACTACAATAACTAAGATAATCTCTTAATTATGTGCAAAAGTGCGGAAATAATCAAAGGTTATACTAGATACGAGTCGGAACCAAGTGATTCATCTTGTCTATCTGTTTTTATTTTTATTTTATTTTCAGCATTTTAGTTAGTTTTTATTTTTCTTAGCTTAAAACATTTTTCTAAAACTTTTTATTTTGATTAGACGTTGAGGATAAACCGGTACTAAAAGCTCTTGTGTCCTTGGACGACCTCGGTATCTTACCAACGCTATACTATGCTCACGATGGGTGCACTTGCCCATATGTGTGTTTAGTGTGAGTAAAATATCGTGTTTTATAAATTTAAAACTTGGCTAAAATAAGTGTTAAAGGGGCTTAAAATATACACCTAATATATATAATACTTCGCACGCATCAAGTTTTTGGCGCCGTTGCCGAGGACACAAGGATTTTAAGAAAGTTAGGAATCAATGGCCTAATCATTTTTTCCTTTTTCTTTTTATTTTTTTAGGATTTTCGTAGTTTTTCAGCTTCTGCAGAGCTCAGCACGGGCCGTGCCCGCTGAACACGCCCCCGTGCTAAATCATTGGAACTGGCAATCCTATTTTACGTCAGACAGTAAGCTGAACACGGGGCCATGCTCACTCAACACGCCCCCTGCCCAAGTTTCAGTTACTGAAAACAGAACCGTTAGATCCCGGCGGTTGGTAATTTCTGACATAAACATGAGTAATAGTAATTGTTTTTACTTTCGGCAGTCTTATGGTACGTGGTGTCAATTATGTGGTGGCAAACATAAAGAAGTAGAATGCTACTTTCTAAATTATAGGCCCCACTACATGGACCCACCGACTTCTTATAACCTTAAGAGGGGCGAAAGTAAAAATAAGCACTATTTCTCCCTCGAATGCGCCCAGCCAGATATTCTAAGGGAAATGCTCCTTGACGAGTTATTTCAACTAGAAGAGCTAATTCGGAATTGGTTAAAAGAGCTTAGGAAGGATTTTATTAATCCACCCCAAGACGATGACCATGACGAAATGCTGGAACCGCATTCCGACAACCTCATTGCTCCCGAAAATACCTTCGTACCTAGCAAAGACTTGGACGATAGTCGTCCCTGTGTCGATTGTGCCGTGAAGGACTCTCCATCGACTTCGTTAGGTGCATACATAGACCAGAGCGATTCGGCAAACACCTTCTTTAACGAGAGCCCGGGAAAGGGTTGGACTTGTCCACCTAGAATAAAAATAGGAATTATCCTCACCGACAACCTCTTGCGTTCTCGCCTTAGTCTAGGACAATTAAGGTATCTTAGGCACTTTGGGGTTGTTCCAACCAATCAGGAACCACCCGATACTAGTGGGTTCCTTAAGAAAACTAGACAAATTCATAAAACAGTCCTTCGACACGGGGCCGTGTCCAGCCAACACGCCCCCGTGTCCATCGAAAGATTCCCTTCTGATCAGTACGTCAGAATACGGACAAACTGTGTCAGAACTCCACCTGCACACGGGGCCCTGTCCAATGGACACGGGGCCGTGTCCAGGATGCTGTCGTTTTCTATAAATGCAGCCAAGAATTCTGCACATTTGGACCAACTTGGGACAGAGATTTGAAGGAATCTTCTCTCAACTATCCTAGGTAAGTCTAAAAGAAGGTTCCAACAACCCATCTTGTCCTTTCCTCTTTTAGCCATTTCCTTCTTCTCCATCTTTCTCCAAGAACTACCATTAAAAGTTTGAATTCTTCAAACTTTGTGGTAAGGACTAATGAGTTTTGTTCAAGGAATCTTGGTAAAAACATGTTATGTAACATTGTTTTAAGTTATTAGTGACTAAAAAGATTCCACAAGTTCAGAAAATAACTTAAAAATCCAAGTTTCCTTGCTCAAAATTCTGCAGAAAGATGAACACGAGGCCGTGCTCAATGAGCACGGGGCCGTGTCCGGTCACTGTTTCATTAAATAAACTATTTTCAGTTTATTTTTCGTAGGATGTCGAGTGAAAACAGCGAAACATCTTCTGTACATTCGTCAAACAGCCGAAGAGGAAGGAGACCTCCATTGAAGCTACACTTGTGCACTATGTGATAGCATTAAGGGAGGCTCTCGACGAAATGACATCAGTAGAGGAGGTCCTAATAGACCGTATTAACGATCTTACGATGGGACTTGAAAGCAGCTTCCAAGAAATTAACCTCTTGCACCAGAGGTTAAATATTCTTGTAGCACCCCCAATGGAACCAGTCCTCCCTCAACAGGATTGGAACCTGGCACTCGGAATTAACAACCCTACCGGGTGGGAAGACTTTCCGGCGGAACCTCCCGTGGAACAACAACAAGAGATCCCGGTGGAAATCGAAACTCCTCAAACTGATGCCAATGAGCCTTCTTTCCTCCTTCCAATGGAGGTGGAAGAATGGCTCGCCGACATATGAGGAGAACCGCACCCAGAAGAAGGAGTTCAAAAAGGCCTTGTCTAACCAAGATTAGTTACTTCTTGGAAATTTTGCTAATTAAAATAAAGTAGAGGCTAGAACTCCATGGTTTATTATTTCTTTGTTTTATCTAGTTTAATCTTAATTTAGGACTATGTAAGGTCTCTCTATGATTGCAATGAAATGATGGTTTTTAAAGTTTGGATGGTTTTTAATAAATAAAACACACTCATGGTGGTAAGGGATGAAAAGGGGAACGAGAAAAATGACCTCATGCACAAGAACAAGGCAACCCGACAACTTTCTCCATTACAGAAGGTTCAACACGGTTCGTGCCCAACCAACATAGCCCCGTGCTGAACCACCTGCAGAAAAACGTCCAGTTCAGGTAACTGGACACGGGCCGTGTTCACCCGACACGCCCTCGTGTCCAGACTTCTGCTTCTCTTGTTTTAATTTTGTTACTGGCACTTGAACACGGGGCCGTGCCCGGACAACACGGGGCCGTGTTAAGCGCCCAGTAACACAAAATTTTTGCTTTTTAACACCATTTTACACATCTAATCAACCTAAAAATTTATTTTTGGGACACATTGAGGACAATGTGTAATTTAAGTGTGGGGGGGATGCTAAAACCTTGAAATTTTGCAAGTCCTAAATACAAGCCTTACACAAAACTCTATTGGAACCGCTAATCACCCCAATTTTTTTCAAAAATTTTATTTTTTTACTTACTTGTCTAGGTTTAACTCGGGAAATTCAAGTTCTCAAAAAAGTTATATTTTTACAAATTTACAACCAATAGCGTAGTGATAAAAAGAACCAACATAAGAAAATTATGAAAAGGCATGGCAAACTTAGTTAAAATTTGATTATATATACTTGATCACATAAAAAACCCATTCCCACAAAAGTGAGTTTTGAGCCTTTATTGAGCATACAAATTTACATCTTTAGACTAAATGCTCATTTTTCATTTCTTGTGTGAATAGCCGCTTGGTTCTTACAACTCTAGAACTTGCCATGACGATACATTCCCGGTCCTTATCAACTTAAACCCGAGTAAGTAAATGATGGAGGCATTAGGACTAACCTTTTTATTTCTACACCATTATTTTTCTTTTTCTTTTACCACCTACCCAAAAATCCCCCTAGTTAGCCCCTTTGAGCCTAAACCTTTTTCATTTCATAACCCAAACCAAAAACCTTTTACCCACCAAAACCTTTTTCATTTTTAACCCTTTGTTTTAGTAACAAGTTCGGTTTTTCGTATGGTCAAAAAAAAAAATTGTGCTGATGATGAAGCAAAAGAAAATAAACAAACAAGTTCATCAAAAATAACCTTGTTTGAATAATAGCTTCATCAAAATAAAAGTCACGAAAATAGAAAGTCCTACAAAAAAACCGACACTTGTTACACTTTTTCACCCTTTTTCTACTAACCACTAACCCAACCACCTACCTTTAACCCAAGCCTAACCCTTAACCCACAAAGTCCTCTTGATATTTACAAAGGTATAAAAGTTAAAAAGGAGGAGGATTGATTGCTTGGCAAGCCTATGGTAGGAATAAGTTCCATGCTGCTCTCGAGTGATTCACTAAAAATACACCTTCGGCCGAGTGTGAGTGATTTCTCCCGTGAGGTATGTGAACTTGTATATAAATGGAATTTTAAAAAGGCATGTTATGCCCAAATAAGTAATTTCTCCTATGAAACGTTCTAAATAAATTATTACGAATAGGATTGTAAATAGATAAAAATAAAACCCAAAAAGATCTTGGATATCCCGACACTCTACGACAAGCCAAAAACCTTCTCTTCTACCCATTCCATTTGGGAGTGTAAGCCACATATTAAAGAGTTTTGCTTGAGGACAAGCAAAAGTTCAAGTGTGGGGGTATTTGATGTGTGTAAAATGCAACATATAAATTACATCAAATAAGGCATAAAACTAACCCTTTTTAAGTACTAATGTTGGAAAAAGAGTGTTTTTTGTCTTCCTTTTGTATTTTCAGGATTAAATGAGCTCAAATTCACAAAAGAAGCAAAAAGCCAGCTAAATCTAACATAAATACAAGGAAAGGAACATAAGTGGACTGCCCGACCCCTCAACGGCATCTTCCCAAGCAAAATAGAGAAGGCAGAAGACTGAACACGCCCCGTGCTCAGCCAGCACGGGGCCGTGCCCAAGAAGCAGCAGAAAAGACAAACCTATAGAAGCTTCTATTGCCCACCACGGGCCGTGTCCAGCGAACACGGGGGCGTGTCGAAAGTACAGCAGGCGCATTAATTGTAATTGCAAATTACAATTAATGAAGAGAGAGATTGTCAGACAGGCACGGGGCCGTGCCCAGCGGACACGGGGCCGTGCCCAGCCTTCTGTTCAGCCTATAAATAGGAGTGCTTGGTTTCATTTCAACTCATCCCTTGGCACACCACCTCTCTCACACTTCATCCACCACCCACCACCATCACAACACCATCATCCACCACCATCATCCATTGTCCATCGTAGAGTGTGTGAGTCGTCTCGGGATCCAAGATTGATCGTAAGAGTTCTTGACAATCAAGGCCATGTTTGCCTAAGTCTCTTACATCACTTGGTGAAGACAAAGTGTCTAGTATAATACTTTTTATTTCTAATCTTTTGCACTTTTTATTTGGTTTTGTATTAATGACTTTAATAACTAGTTACTTATGTTGAAGGTGATCTTTCCTTATCGTTTGTCCGTGGTGTCTTGGCATTATTTTACTGTCTATATAAAATAAAAGATTTTCACCATTCATATCTCCACGGTCTATATGGAGGTATGTTGGCTACCTGGTCGGGGGTTAAGGGAACGGTTTGGTAAAGGTCTTGCCATTGTTCAGCGTTTAGAGGTCCTGCAATGGACCTGGGTCAAATTTAGTAGGACCTCCTTCAATACTTCACGGTATTGGATGGCGGGGGTCCAAACTCTTTGATCCCCTCATAAGTTAACTACTATTAATACTATAACCCGGCTATTTAGGACTGTATCCCTGCTGACTCAGACTACTTAGCCGAGGGTAACGTCACCGCCAAAAGCGGGGCCTACCATAATACTGCATTAATAACTTAATTCATTATCTTCCAATAATCCATCCTTTTAGGATTGTATCCTTGCTGACTCAAACTACTGGGGTGAGGGTAACGTCACCTTCAAAAGAGGGGCCTACTACAATAACTAAGATAATCTCTTAATTATGTGCAAAAGTGCGGAAATAATCAAAGGTTATACTAGATACGAGTCGGAACCAAGTGATTCATCTTGTCTATCTGTTTTTATTTTTATTTTATTTTCAGCATTTTAGTTAGTTTTTATTTTTCTTAGCTTAAAACATTTTTCTAAAACTTTTTATTTTGATTAGACGTTGAGGATAAACCGGTACTAAAAGCTCTTGTGTCCTTGGACGACCTCGGTATCTTACCAACGCTATACTACGCTCACGATGGGTGCACTTGCCCATATGTGTGTTTAGTGTTAGTAAAATATCGTGTTTTATAAATTTAAAACTTGGCTAAAATAAGTGTTAAATGGGCTTAAAATATACACCTAATATATATAATACTTCGCACGCATCACTCCCGTTCTTTTGTCAAGAAGAAGGATGGATCTTTCAGAATGTGCATCGATTATCGTGAGCTGAAGAAGCTTACCATCAAAAATCGATATCCCCTACCTCGCATCGATGATCTCTTTGACCAGTTACAGGGTGCTTCTTATTTTTCGAAGATTGATCTTCGTTCTGGGTATCATCAACTTCGGGTGCATGAAGAAGACATTCACAAAACAGCGTTCCGCACTCGTTATGGGCATTATGAGTTCACAGTCATGCCGTTCGGTTTGACTAATGCTCCTGCTGTCTTCATGGACTTGATGAATAGGGTTTGTAAGCCTTATTTAGATAAGTTCATCATCGTTTTTATTGATGACATCCTGATATATTCTAAGACACAAACTGATCATGAGCAACATCTTCGTCTTACTCTGGAACTTCTAAAGAAAGAACAACTTTTCGCCAAATTCTCCAAGTGCGAATTTTGGCTTAAGGAGGTTCAATTTTTGGGGCATGTTATCAACGAACAAGGTATTCATGTAGATCCCTCCAAGATCAGTGCAATTAAGGATTGGGATACGCCTACTACCCCTACTGAGGTTCGTTCTTTTCTAGGTCTCGCGGGTTATTACCGCCGCTTCATAGAGAATTTCTCCAAGATTGCAGTTCCTCTAACTGCTCTAACTCAGAAGAATAGACCTTTTGAATGGGGTTCTAAACAAGAAGAAGCATTTCAGACCTTAAAGCAAAAGCTTTGTGACGCGCCTATTCTGACCTTGCCTGAGGGCAATGATAATTTCGTCGTTTATTGCGATGCATCTAAATTGGGTCTTGGCTGTGTTCTGATGCAAAGGAACAAAGTGATAGCCTACGCATCAAGACAATTGAAGGTTCATGAGAAGAACTACACCACTCATGATCTTGAGTTGGGTGCAGTTGTGTTCGCTCTTAAAATCTGGAGGCACTATTTGTATGGTACTAAATGTGTGGTTTTCACTAACCACAGAAGTCTTCAGCATATCTTCAATCAGAAAGAACTCAACATGAGGCAACGACGCTGGGTTGAGCTCCTAAACGACTATGACTGCGAAATTCGCTACCATCCTGGTAAGGCGAATGTTGTAGCTGACGCTTTGAGTCGTAAAGAACGTGTCAAACTTCATTGTGTACGTGTTCAATCTGATATTCAAGCTCGATCTGATATCCAAGCACGCATTTCTCAGGCTCAACATGTTTGTGTTTCACAAGACTTGATGGGTAAGGAATTACCCTGTCACATTAAGCCCAATCTTGAACTGAAGGACGATGGATCGTATTATTTCATGGACCGTTTGTGGGTCCCAAGCCTAGATGATCTCCGCATTTTGCTTATGGATGAAGCTCATAAATCTCGCTATTCTATTCATCCCGGCTAAGATAAGATGTATAAGGATCTTCGTACTCAGTATTGGTGGCCCGGTATGAAGAAAGACATTGCCTTGTATGTTTCAAAATGCCTTACTTGTCTTAAGGTCAAGGCTGAACATCAACATCCCTCTGGTCTTTTGGAGCAACCAGAGATTCCAGTTTGGAAATGGGAAAACATTTCTATGGATCTTATTACCAAACTTCCACGCACTAAAAAGGGTCATGATGCCATCTGGGTAGTTGTTGATCGTCTTACTAAGTCAGCACATTTCTTGCCGATACGGGAAAATTTTTCTGCTGAAAACCTGGCTAAAATCTATGTGGATGAAATCGTATCTCGACATGGTGTTCCTTTGAACATTATTTCTGACAGAGATGCTCGCTTCACTTCTCATTTTTGGAGAACCATGCAATCTGCTATGGGGACCTAACTTAATCTGAACACAGCTTATCATCCACAGACAGATGGCCAAACTGAAAGAACAATCCAGACTTTGGAGGATATGCTTAGAGCTTGTGTGATCGATTTTGGTGGTAGGTGGGATTCACATCTTTCATTGATTGAATTCTCCTACAACAACAGTTATCACTCCAGCATCAACATGGCTCCTTTCGAGGCTCTCTATGGTCGAAAGTGTCGTTCACCAGTCTGCTGGAATGAGATAGGTGAGGCTGTAACCATCCTGGTTTTCACACCTGTTTTGTTCTGATTTGCATTGTAACAATTACCGTGTTTGAAATAAAACATATTCGAACATACTTGCTTTGTGCTCATACATGCTTATACAAGTCCAAACACGTTAAAATTTGCAAAGTTGATTGAGTTTTATGCTTGTAAACAAGGCTACGTTAGTTACAAGGACCTAATGTGTCATTATGTGAAAGTATAAGCTGAAGGACTCCTTTTGTCATTCCCTGAAACTTGTTTAAAATGTTTGATATTTAATCCGTATTTTAAAACCGCCACTATTTTACAAAATATAAAGTTCGGGGACTAAGTTGTCATTTTTGAAACTTAAATGTTCGGGTTAAAAATATAAATGTTGTTAAACATAAAGTTTAGGGGCCTTTCTGACATTTTTGAAACCTGTCTTATAAATAAAAATATAAGTTTTTTTTAAACTTTTAAAAGTTTAGGGTTTAAAATGTAATTTTAGAAACTTATATTATATAAAATAAATAAACATATATTTTTAAATTTAAAGTCCAAGGACCCTTGGGTCATTTTATGAAACTTGAAGTCTAGGGACCATTATTGTCATTCTGAAACTGCTTTTCAGTTAAAATCCCTAACCGGGTTAAGTTTTATAAAAGGAATTCAATTTTAAAAATTAACTCAGTTAACTTGTTCAGTTAACAAGTCCAGGGACCTTTCCTGCCCATTTTAAAATTTATTTAACCGGAATAAGTAACTCAGTTAGACTTTTTATTAAGGAAACATGTATTTAAGGCTAACCTAGTTAGGCTTTCTGGTTAAATGTTGAGGGACCTGTTCAGTATAATACAGAAACATCAGGGACCGAACCTGAAACTT
Organism: Helianthus tuberosus; assembly: GCA_030545235.1. Lineage (NCBI taxonomy): Eukaryota > Viridiplantae > Streptophyta > Magnoliopsida > Asterales > Asteraceae > Helianthus > Helianthus tuberosus. Next base: position 148,286,305 of record CM060381.1, read on the forward strand.
CAATTCAAACGGTTTTACACCGTTTACATCACCGGATTTGATCCAGATCACAAACAAACAAGTTACACTGATTGATGAGCATACCTGCTTGTTCTCCTCGACAATTCGAAACCGTCCAACATTTCAATTTCACCAAACCATGCAACTATGTTTCCGAAATCGGAAATGTTTAAAAAAATCTAAGTAGAATTAATTTTGTCTGAGTTCGCTTGTTTCTGAATCAATTGAACATGTTATAATCTACCTGAAACCTTCACGAACCTCTCAAACCTCTCAAAACTCACTAACACTCGAAAAATTCGCTCCTGGTTCACCTCTGCAACTTCGCCGGAAAACAAGCTCGCCGGACTTAGTCGGCACGACAAACCAACCGATACCGTGTCACACCCTGTCTTTTGCGGAAGCGTATGATGTGTGACTAGCTTGTTATCATTGCATTCAATCGTAATAAACAACTACATGATCAAAGCGATGTTCATCCATTCATGAAAATTTGAGTATTACAAACACTTGTTATTTAAGTTTTCAAAACACGACCTTTGACAAGGTTACTATTCAACAAAAGTGGATGACATCTAAACTTGTAGTCTACTTCTAGTTACGACACTTGCGCCCAAGATCCATCCTGTCACCTGAAATACATGTAATTTTGGAAAACATCAACATAAAGTTGAGCGAGTTCATGCGTTTTTGTATTTCACATTTTTATACTTTGTATGAAAACATAGTATGTGTCATGTATAATTCAAGTCTTTCTTGAGTACCCCACGTACTCAAGTGTAATTCCCGTTTTCTTGAGTACCCCACGTACTCAAGTATCATTCAAGTTTTCTTGTGTACCCCACGTTTTAAATGTTTGTTTATACAAGGACATTAAGGCACGTGAGGACATAAGGAGCATTAGTATATTCTCCTTCAAGGCATGTGAGGACATAGGGAGCATTAGTATTTTCTCCCTCAAGGCAAGTGAGGCCATAGGAAGCATTAGTATATTCTTCCTCTAACTATGTCGATTTCCCTCGACTGTGTCGATTAACCTCGACTGTGTCAATTTCCCTTGACTGTGTCGATTACCCTCGACTGTGTCGATTACCCTCGACTGCGTCGATTTCCCTCGACTGGGACACCGAAGCACTCAAGTGGTCACATAAGGACCATGAGTGGGGCTCGGCCGTACCCGTTAGATCTAACCCTCGTCCCTAATTAAGTATTAATGGCATCTAAATATCTAATTTAAGCTCACATGATCTAGTATTTTCTAGGCTTTTCTTAAAGCTCATCATATTGCACTCACCACGAGTGCTTCTCGTATTCTCTAATTATATTGCACTCGGTTCTCGTTCTCACCAAGAGTGCTTCTTGTATTTTTACCCTTTGTAAAAATTATAATATTTGTAACATGTATTTCACCCCCGAGAGTTATAAAACCAAAAACAGTTAGAGAAAAGGGGGAGCATGAACTCACAACTTTGCGTTCCTGCGTCGTAAACTTCACCGGATTTGCTTATCTAGCGTCGTGACCTAAACGTGTTTTATTAACGTTAGTCACTAGACTTGTATCGCACAAGTACAAGTCACTATCTTTTGTGTACGTATTCTTGTGTTAAAAATAACTTATATTTTTAACTAAGTGTCTTACTTATATTATTTTCAAAAATAAATAAATATAAGTATTTTGTATTTTGCACTTTGCACCCGAATTATGTATCTTGTATGTCGTATGTGTATTTTTGTGTTTACTTCTCATGAGTATTTAGTGTATTTTTAAGTCTTAATACACTAACACGTATAACACATACTATATAACACAAGTTGGTGATCAAATAATATATATATTTTTCTCAAAATATACATACTTAATATCCATTTTTATTCTTGAAGAAATCCTCATTTCCTATCACCAAAAATTTGGGAAACCTTGGTAATACTCTTAAATACATTTTTAGGGAATAAGTTTCTCAAAAACTTATATTTTTCTAAGTGTCAAAATTTATAAAAATTTTGACAGAGTTTCCCCTAAAAATGGAGGTTTCCCATGTTTTCAAAACATGTGTTTATTTTCTTTTAAATCGTCAACAATTATCAATAACAATTATCAACAATAATCATCAACAATAATCACTAATTTCTCCATTTCATGAACTTGAATATTTACAAAAATGTGTAGTAACTTACTAGCACATTTAGTAAGTCTTGTTATCTTTAAAAATAATTTTAGTTTCTTAAAAACTTTATTTTTAAAGAATATGAAGTTTCACAACTTCTAGTCGAGATTCGCAAAAATATTTCTTTGTTAAATTTTCTTGTGACACATGTGTCTACACACTTGTTTATTTACTAAAAATGTTTTTAGTTCGGATAAGATCCGGGTTTTAACAAAACTAATATTTTTGCTTGGTTCTTCCGAAAAACCACTTGTAGATCTTTAGATCTACATGTTTAGAGTCTTATTTTACAAGGAAAATTATGTTTACACAAGTTCCAAGTTCATGGTGGATGATTTCATCATCTTTTATATTTCTAACACTTAACATACTACTAGTTCATGTTCTTGAACATGATCTAGTATGCGTAGATGATGATCCATCCCACTTTTAATGACAAACAACATCAAATAATAACAACCATACAAGATTCACATGCTTTACACACATAACTACTCTTTATCCAACTAGTTTATCTTTCTTTCAAGACTTTTAGTTTTGATCTTGTGTGTTCTTGAGTTTTAACCGTTAAATCTCTTATTAACCACTCTAAATAAGAACAAGAGGGAGTTTTTAAGCACTTACTACTAGCACAAGGCTAGGGAAGTTCAAGTGTAGAAAAGTGGTGGTTAAAAGAAGACGAGAGAGGTCCTTGAGCTTCCGAGTGTTCCAAGCTTCGTTAACCACCTTCTAACACCTCTAAGTGAACTTGGAAATGTTGGATTAAGAATGAAAGGGGGTGGTGGTGATGGCACTAGTCTCGGCCGAACATGGGGGCCAAGGGAGGAGTTTGATGGTGTGTAGTTGATAAATGAGGAAGGTGATCTCTTTATAATGTGTTTTAGCTTTGTCCAAAGGTTATCATGTTCCTAAAGTACTAGACATAAATCTTTAGAGGACCAAGGTGGATCAATGAAAGATTATGGAAATCTTGAGGGATCATATGGGATTATGTGGGGCCACTCATGACCGTTCATAATCAGGGGGGGGGTTAAATGTAAATTTCATTCCCTAATTACTTAAATGAGTAAGCTTTCAAGTGTAAGGTTTAGGGTCTTAATGTGTTGTTGTGTTATGAAATATATAGTGTGTTAGGGTGTACGGGGACCCTAACTAGCTTAGAAAAATAAAAACAATGCTTCTAGCATTATTTTGGTGTTCCGGGTATTTTCCGGTTGTTCGGTTAGACACCGGTTCGTTAAAGTGCTAAATTACACTTTTTAGTGTCTTTTAAGCGTCCTTTTGTAACACTTTCAATTCCCAACACTTAGAGAAATATTCTGGATAATAAAACGACATTTCTGCAAAATATTCTTATGTTTAAATGCTGATTTATTGCTGAATTATATAAATTCTGCACTTAGAGTGCGTTTCGGGTGCTTTTTAGTGCTTATTTTTGCTTTCGCAATGTCTATAAATTAAACCCTTATATGTACTCTTGGGTTTTAATGCATTCTTGACGTTGGACCTACACCTAGGCCTCAGTTCTAATATTTTTGACATATTGTGTTTTACCGGTGAGTTTACTAGTATTTTTTGACGCAGCGCTCTCGTTAATGCACAAAGCATTATTTTGTAGTATAAAACATGCATGAATTCACTTGCATGGAATTCAAAAATTTACTTGTCTGGTAAACCAGATCATGCACAGTCATTAAGACACAAATTACTGTTCATTGAGTGTACGGAATGTACGGAAAAGTGACGGTTGTCACATACCGGACCGGTTTTCAAACATCCATTCGGTATACTTTCGTTCACTCTTTGTTTCTGTTCAGTTAATTGGAAAACAAATCGGTTTTGATCTTGAATCAGGGCCTTTGACTTTCAGGTTTGACTATTTTGGGGAAGATGATAAATAGGGTTATTTATTTTCCTTATTTTATTTAACAGGTTTTTCTTTAATTCATATTAAATCGATACTAATGAGTTAAATTCTGAGATTTTTAGCATAAATACTTTACATACTGATGCATTTATTAAAAATATCAAACATGCAAACTTATTTATAAAACTGTTTTTATAAATTAAAAACAGTTTAAATTTTACAAATTTATAATAAATTGATTTTAATGAGTTAATTATTGAAATTTTTGTAGTAATTATTTTACGTGTTGGACTTTACAGAAATAATATTTTTATTAATATTTCACATAATTTTGATATTTTTGTAATTAAAACAGTGTTTACACTTTAAAAATATAGATTAATCTTATTTATTCAAATTAGATAACTATTTAATTTGTTTCCAAAATTATTTTTATGATATTACACACTTCATTCTGAGTTAATATAAATTAAGTTACTGTTTGGCTATTTACAGTTTATTTTACATAATTAAATCAGATAAGTTACTTATTTAAATCTAAACTGTTTTACTTATATAATTAAATCTGAACCTGATGATTGTTAACTTACCCTTTGGAGGTTTGTTAATGCAAGAACGAGTTGAACGATGAACGAGTCACAAAGGTTTGAATGTTATTAGCAAGACGACCAAAAGTAGTATTCACAATTAAAACCAGAACGATATATGAATTGGTTTACATAAACAAATGTTTTGGGTTAAGATTCATGGCATCGAGGTTTATAAAATTATGACCAATCTATTTTGACTTGGTTATTCTTTTACAATACAAACATTTAACAAAATAAGGTTTTCTAATATCAATTAACGAAGTTGTACAAGTTGTTTCAACATACAAATGAGCCATGAATCTGATACTCACACAAAAAAATAAAAAAAAATAAAACTATGTACTCGCCGGCATTTCTTTGCTGACTTTGTTTTTTTTTTTTACATATGTTTCAGGTGAAGTTGCTTAAATGTTGATTGCGAATAGGATGCATGCTCACTTAGGACCGGCCGAGGCCTTAGTGATTTAATAATAATGATAGACTATGTTTGTGTTGCTTGTTTAACTTTAAGACAATGTTTAATATTAAATAAAACGGAACTCTTTGTATCCATGGTTTGAAACAATAATTCTGTTACCACACTCCCCGACGTTTCCGCCACGATTTCTTGTTTTACGTGGTCGGGGTGTGACATCTGGAGCTCAAGACTCCTCTCAAGTGATCACTAATCAAGCTTAGGACTTTTGTAAGTTTGCTTAACCTTCTTTAATTGAGTTTAGCTTAGTTATTTAGCTAAAAGTCAAACCGTCGTAATTACGGTTTGACTTCGAGATTAATTAATAATAGCTCAGTCAAATCTTGAATTAAAAGTAGTTATAAGTTGGTAATTATGTGGGTAATAAACCCTCAAAAGGGTTCCCCCTGATTCCCACTCTAACTAGGTCAAATGTCGGGTCAAACTTACTAATAAAAAGTCAATAGAATGTTTAAATTACAATTTATGCATGATTAGCAATGTAGAACACATACAACCTGTTCGAAAGTACAGCAGGCGCATTTATTGTAATTGCGAATTACAATTAATGAGGAGAGAGAATGTCAGACAGACACGGGGCCGTGTCCAGCGGACACGGGGCCGTGTCCAGCTCTCTGTTCAGCCTATAAATAGGAGTGCTTGGATTCATTTCATCTCATCCCTTGGCACACCACCTCTCTCACACTTCATCCACCACCCACCACCATCACAACACCATCATCCACCACCATCATCCATTGTCCATCGTAGAGTGTGTGAGTCGTCTCGGGATCCAAGATTGATCGTAAGAGTTCTTGACAATCAAGGCCATGTTTGCCTAAGTCTCTTACATCACTTGGTGAAGACAAAGTGTCTAGTATAATACTTTTTATTTATAATCTTTTGCACTTTTTATTTGGTTTTGTATTAATGACTTTAATAACTAGTTACTTATGTTGAAGGTGATCTTTCTTTATCGTTTGTCCGTGGTGTCTTGGCATTATTTTACTGTCTATATAAAATAAAGGATTTTCACCATTCATATCTCCACGGTCTATATGGAGGTATGTTGGCTACCTGGTCGGGGGTTAAGGGAACGGTTTGGTAAAGGTCTTGCCATTGTTCAGCGTTTAGAGGTCCTGCAATGGACCTGGGTCAAATTTAGTAGGACCTCCTTCAATGTTTCACGGTATTGGATGGCGGGGGTCCAAACTCTTTGATCCCCTCATAAGTTAACTACTATTAATACTATAACCCGGCTATTTAGGACTGTATCCCTGCTGACTCAGACTACTTAGCCGAGGGTAACGTCACCGCCAAAAGCGGGGCCTACCACAATACTGCATTAATAACTTAATTCATTATCTTCCAATAATCCACCCTTTTAGGATTGTATCCTTGCTGACTCAAACTACTGGGGTGAGGGTAACGTCACCTTCAAAAGAGGGGCCTACTACAATAACTAAGATAAACTCTTAATTATGTGCAAAAGTGCGGAAATAATCAAAGGTTATACTAGATACGAGTCGGAACCAAGTGATTCACCTTGTCTATCTGTTTTTTTTATTTTTATTTTCAGCATTTTAGTTAGTTTTTATTTTTCTTAGCTTAAAACATTTTTCTAAACTTTTATTTTTGATTAGACGTTGAGGATAAACCGGTACTAAAAGCTCTTGTGTCTTTGGACGACCTCGGTATCTTACCAACGCTATACTACACTCAACGATGGGTGCACTTGCCCATATGTGTGTTTAGTGTTAGTGACATATCGTGTTTTATAAATTTAAAACTTGGCTAAAATAAGTGTTAAAAAGGGCTTAAAATATACACCTAATATATATAACACTTTACCGCACATCAAGTTTTTGGCGCCGCTGCCGGGGACACAAGGATTTTAAGAAAGTTAGGAATCAACGGCCTAATCATCTTTTATTTTTCTTTTTAATTTTTTAGGATTTTCTTAGTTTTTCAGCTTCTGCAGCGCTCAGCACGGGCCGTGCCCGGTCAGACACGGGCCGTGCCCAGCATCATCACTGGCAGTTTTTATTTTCTGAGTTACAGAGAGCTGAACACGGGCCCGTGTCGGTGCAACACGGGGTCGTGTCCACTTCCCAGTAACAGGGATCCATAAATCAATTAATGTGCCTCTAAACACGGGCCGTGTGCACTGAGCACGGGGCCGTGTTGAATGTTCTGACCAACGTTCTTTTCTGTTTTTATTGCAGGACTTGGAACCTAGGCGCCACGTCTGAACCTCCTACGTAGTGCATGAGCTCCAGTTCTAGTAGAGACATAAAAGAACCTCTAGAAGAACCCGAACGCTTTCTCAGAAAAAGACTTAAAGACAAAAATCAAGAGAAAGTTTCGGGGGACCCACTTCCGATAGCGGACCAACGTACCCTCATGGATTACCTACGGACCACCGTAGGCAATCTCGGTGCCGCTATCAATGCACCGAATGTCTAGGCCAATAACTTCGAACTTCGGCCGCATTTGATACAAATGCTCCAAAACTCCGCAACCTTTCAGGGGCTTGCGGACGAGGATCCCCATCTACATATTACTAACTTCTTAGAAATATGTGATACCTTTCGGATCAATGGAGCATCAAATGACGCCATCCGCCTTCGAATGTTTCCATTTTCACTAAAAGACCGAGCTAAGGCTTGGCTTAACACCCTCCCAGTTGGATCGGTAAACACTTGGGATGAACTTGCCCAAAAGTTTCTATATAAGTATTTCCCTCCTGCTAAAACGGCTAAATTAATGACTGAAATTAATACATACTCACAAGAGGATGGGGAGTCCTTATATGAAACTTGGGAAAGGTTCAAGGAGCTTCTAAGAAAGTGTCCTCATCACGGTCTAGCGGTGTGGCAACAAGTATCCACTTTCTACAATGGGTTGTTGCCACACACAAGACAAACACTTGATTCAAGCTCCGGGGGACTTTTAGGTAATCGTCGCCCAAATGAAATATATAACCAAATTGAGGAAATTGCTCAAACCAATTTTCAATGGCACACCCCCCGACACACCCCCCGAGGTAATAAATCTATTGCCCCGGGCGCCCATAAGGTTGATGAAAGCACCTCTTTACAAGCCCAAATCGAGGCCCTCTCTTCAAAAATCAAAAAGCTAGAAATGACAAAAGTGGCCTCGGTTATGGCTTGTGAAGGATGTGGTGGGTCACATGAAAATTGGAGTTGTATGAAAGAATTAGATGAACAAACAGAAACGGTAAACTACATGGATAATAGACCTAGGCCGTCGGGTCCTCCAACGGGTACCTACAACCAAGGATGGCGTAACCACCCAAATCTTGGTTGGAGAGATCCCGGTAATAGTAGTAACCAACAAAACCAACGAACTAATTTTCAACAACCGCAAAATTTCTCTCAACAACAAGGTGGAAGAGAAAGGCTTGAAGATACTGTATCTCGCCTCATCTCTGACACCGAAAAGAAAAACTCGGATCGATTTCAACAATTGGAATCGAATTTCAGAAATCAACAAGCTAGCATTCAAAACGTTGAAAAACAATTAAATCAACAAGCTCAAAATTTCTCCGAGAGACCACAAGGCGCGTTACCTAGTAATACCGAAACGAACCCGAAGGCACAAGTACATCTCATCACATTAAGAAATCGAACCGTGGGTCCCGAGGATGCTCCATTGCCGCCAAATGAAGGAAGCCATTCTAGCCAGCCTATGACTCCTCCTACGCCAGAAAAGGTTTCTACACCAAATCAAGAGGCCACCAAGACTCCTCCAATTCCGTACCCCGGTAGGTTAAATCGTCAAAAGGCCGATGAGCAATTCGCGAAGTTCGAAAGTTTACTAAAACAATTGCATGTTAATATTCCTTTTATTGAGGTCCTAACCCAAATGCCTAAATATGCAAAATTCATGAGGGATTTCCTCACTCACAAAAGGAAAATTGAATCATTGCAATTAGTTAACTTAGGCGAAGAATGCTCAGCTTTAGTACTCAACAAACTTCCACAAAAGAAAATCGACCCCGGGAGCTTCACAATCCCTTGTTCGATTGGGAAGTCTCCCGTCCGAAATGCTTTAGCCGATCTTGGGGCTTGCATCAACCTCATGCCCACATCAATGTTCAAGCGACTCGGCCTAGGAACAACAAGCCCTACAAAGATGAGCATACAACTCGCCGACAGGTCCGTCAAATTCCCACAAGGTATTGCCGAGAATCTGCTAGTCAAGGTTGACAAATTCGTCTTTCCAACCGACTTTGTCATCCTAGACATGGAAGAAGACACCGATGTCCCCCTCATCCTCGGTAGGCCATTTCTAGCCACCGCCCAAGCATTGGTGGATATGAATGACAGAACTCTAACATTGAAGTTTGGGGATGAGGAAGTGAAATTTGAATGTGGAAAGCGAGTAGAGGAAGAAGATCCGGTCAACTACATGAAGGTCATAGACTCAAGCTTGGATGACGCTCTCCGACGGTGTAACATGGGATGCAACACATCCCACTTGGGTAACATATGACCAGGCTTCGGGTCTAGCCAAGGACCCTTATAAACGTGGCACACCATGGAGGCATTCCACGGAACTATCCTTAGTTAATTTAGATTAGTTTTTATGTTTTCTAGTTAGTTTTAATTTTCAGAAATAAAACACACTCATGGTGGTAAAGGATGAAAAGGGGAACGAGAAAAATGAACTCATGCACAAGAACAAGGCAACCCGACAATACTCTCCAGTCCAGAAGGTTCAACACGGGCCGTGCACAACCAACACGGCCCCGTGCCGAACCACCTGCAGAAAAACGCCCAGTTCAGGTACCTGGACACGGGCCGTGTTCACCCAACACGCCCCCGTGTCCAGACTTCTGTCTCTCTTATATTAATTTTGTTACTGGCACTTGAACACGGGGTCGTGCCCGGATAACACGGGTCCGTGTTCAGTGCCCAGTAACACAAATTTTTGCTTTTTAAACACTATTTTACACATCTAATCAACCTAAAAATTTATTTTTGAGACACATTGAGGACAATGTGTAATTTAAGTGTGGGGGGGGGGGGGGGGAATGCTAAAACCTTGAATTTTGCAAGTCCTAAATACAAGCCTTACACAAAACTCTATTGGAACCGCTAATCACCCCAAAATTTTTTCAAAAATTTCATTTTTTTTACTTGTCTAGGTTTAACTCGGGAAATTCAAGTTCTCAAAAAAGGTTATATTTTTAAGAATTTACAACCGATAGCGTAGTGATAAAAAGAACCAACATAAGAAAATTATGAAAAGGCATGACAAACCTAGTTAAAATTTGATTATATATACTTGATCACATAAAAACCCATTCCCACAAAAGTGAGTTTTGAGCCTTTATTGAGCATACAAATTTACATCTTTAGACTAAATGCTCATTTTTCGTTTCTTGTGTGAATAGCCGCTTGGTTCTTACGACTCTAGAACTTGCCATGATGATACATTCCCAGTCCTTATCAACTTAAACCCGAGTAAGTAAATGATGGAGGCATTAGGACTAACCTTTTTATTTCTACACCATTATTTTTCTTTTTCTTTTACCACCTACCCAAAAATCCCCCTAGTTAACCCCTTTGAGCCTAAACCTTTTCATTTCATCACCCAAACCAAAAACCCTTTTACCCACCAAAACCTTTTTCATTTTTAACCCTTTGTTTTAGTAACAAGTTCGGTTTTTCGTATGATAAAAAAAATGTGTGTTATTAATGAAGCAAAAAGAAAATAAACAAACAAAGTCATCAAAAATAACTTTTTTTGAATAAAAGCTTCATTAAAATAAAAAGTTACAAAAATAGGAAGTCCTACGAAAACCGACACTTGTTACGCCTTTTCGCCCTTTTTCTACTAACCACTAACCACTTTCCCAACCACCTACCTTTAACCCAAGCCTAACCCTTAACCCACAAAGTCCTCTTGATATTTACAACGGTATAAAAGTTAAAAAGGAGGAGGATTGATTGCTTGGCAAGCCTATGGTAGGAATAAGTTCCATGCCGCTCTCGAGTGATTCACTAAAAATACACCTTCGGCCGAGTGTGAGTGATTTCTCCCGTGAGGTATGTGAGCTTGTATATAAATGGAATTTTAAAAAGGCATGTTATGCCCAAATAAGTAATTTCTCCTATGAAACGTTCTAAATAAATCATTACGAATAGGAGTGTAAATAAATAAAAATAAAATCCAAAAAGATCTTGGACATCCCGACACTCTACGACAAGCCCAAAACCTTCTCTTCTACCTATTCCATTTGGGAGTGTAAGCCACATATTAAAGAGTTTTGCTTGAGGACAAGCAAAAGTTCAAGTGTGGGGGTATTTGATGTGTGCAAAATGCAACATATAAATTACATCAAACAAGGCATAAAACTAACCCTTTTTAAGTACTAATATTGGAAAAAGAGTGTTTTTGTCTTCCTTTTGTATTTTCAGGATTAAATGAGCTCAAAAACACAAAAGAAGCAAAAAGACAGCTAAATCCAACATAAATACAAGGAAAGGAACATTAGTGGACTGCCCGACCCCTCAACGGCACCTTCCAAAGCAAATTAGAGAAGTCAGATGACTGAACACGCCCCGTGCTCAGCCAGCACGGGGGCGTGCCCAAGAAGCAGCAGAAAAGACAAATCTATAGAAGCTTCTATTGCCCACCACGGGGCCGTGCCCAGCGGACACGGGGGCGTGTCGAAAGTACAGCAGGCGCATTTATTGTAATTGCGAATTACAATTAATGAGGAGAGAGAGTGTCAGACAGACACGGGGCCGTGTCCAGCGGACACGGGGCCGTGTCCAGCTCTCTGTTCAGCCTATAAATAGGAGTGCTTGGATTCATTTCATCTCATCCCTTGGCACACCACCTCTCTCACACTTCATCCACCACCCACCACCATCACAACACCATCATCCACCACCATCATCCATTGTCCATCGTAGAGTGTGTGAGTCGTCTCGGGATCCAAGATTGATCGTAAGAGTTCTTGACAATCAAGGCCATGTTTGCCTAAGTCTCTTACATCACTTGGTGAAGACAAAGTGTCTAGTATAATACTTTTTATTTCTAATATTTTGCACTTTTTATTTGGTTTTGTATTAATGACTTTAATAACTAGTTACTTATGTTGAAGGTGATCTTTCTTTATCGTTTGTCCGTGGTGTCTTGGCATTATTTTACTGTCTATATAAAATAAAGGATTTTCACCATTCATATCTCCACGGTCTATATGGAGGTATGTTGGCTACCTGGTCGGGGGTTAAGGGAACGGTTTGGTAAAGGTCTTGCCATTGTTCAGCGTTTAGAGGTCCTGCAATGGACCTGGGTCAAATTTAGTAGGACCTCCTTCAATGCTTCACGGTATTGGATGGCGGGGGTCCAAACTCTTTGATCCCCTCATAAGTTAACTACTATTAATACTATAACCCGGCTATTTAGGACTGTATCCCTGCTGACTCAGACTACTTAGCCGAGGGTAACGTCACCGCCAAAAGCGGGGCCTACCACAATACTGCATTAATAACTTAATTCATTATCTTCCAATAATCCACCCTTTTAGGATTGTATCCTTGCTGACTCAAACTACTGGGGTGAGGGTAACGTCACCTTCAAAAGAGGGGCCTACTACAATAACTAAGATAATCTCTTAATTATGTGCAAAAGTGCGGAAATAATCAAAGGTTATACTAGATACGAGTCGGAACCAAGTGATTCATCTTGTCTATCTGTTTTTATTTTATTTTTATTTTCAGCATTTTAGTTAGTTTTTATTTTTCTTAGCTTAAAACATTTTTCTAAACTTTTATTTTTTATTAGACGTTGAGGATAAACCGGTACTAAAAGCTCTTGTGTCCTTGGACGACCTCGGTATCTTACCAACGCTATACTACACTCAACGATGGGTGCACTTGCCCATATGTGTGTTTAGTGTTAGTGAAATATCGTGTTTTATAAATTTAAAACTTGGCTAAAATAAGTGTTAAAAAGGGCTTAAAATATACACCTAATATATATAACACTTTACCGCACATCAAGCTCTTTGTCTAATGTCTCTCCATCCATCATTCATTATAGTGCAACCTTTTTCGGCCCATTGCTCTCTATAAGAATCACCTATAAGTTTCACAGATTGCTTAGCATCTTTTAACAAATTTACACGAACTTGATGGTAGGAAGGTCCCGTATATCCATGCCCCATGGAAGCTACTTTACTAATTGCAATTGGAAAAAGGTGAGAATTTTACAGCATTTATCGGCATGCATGCATCATATAGCCACATGGCTACAACTAAATCTGTATCATGAACTCTTTCCTTACTTTTCCATATAGATTTAACTGAAGGTTGAGTACGATCATTTATACCTCTTGAGAAATACTATTGTGCGTTGTCGGATGTTGAAAAAGTTTTCCTTTTACCAAGACTTTTTGTTTTTAGCGTGCTACCTGTCTCAGTCTCTGAAACTATATTTTTACCTTTTTGCGTACTCTATTCAAACAAAATTTTCATTTGACACCTTACATCCACCGAAACCTTTAAACACCCAACTACATTTCCTTTAACTCCAGCAAGGTGTTGTTTCATTCGGTTAATGCCCCCTCCACAAAATGACTTGTTGCAAAATGTACAAATGCACATCTTTTTACCAAGTTCATCTTGAGCTTCGGTAACATATTTCCATGTGATATCCGTCTTCGAGCGAACATTTGAATTGGCGGTCAACTCGAATTGAGGATTAGTTTCCTCTTCTTCTTGTGAATCCATACTCTACATGCAGATAAACATAAACCAAACATTTTAATGAGAAACAGACAATAATCATTCGCAGCCAACTAAAGCTGATTGAACAATATACCACAAATTACTACAAATTCAATATTTACACAATATCTCCAAGATCACCACGAAACCCCACACGCAAAATGGATCCAATCCGAGACAACAAAGGAGACGGTGCATGGCGGTGGCGATGTATGGTGACGGACGGTGGCTGCACGGTGGTGATAGTGGTGGCAGATGAGGGCAGCTTGGGTGGGGCCTGTCGGTCACATAAGGGGAGATAGAGGAAGATGGTGGCTAGGGTTTGAGGTTTATCTCTTGTATTGTATCTGATACAACAATTTCGGTAATTAGGGTTTTAGGTTATGGTTCTATTTATAGAACCCCTAATTACACTCTAGGCCACTAACTATTTGACCTTGTTTTATTATCTAATAATAAAACAATTCTCTTTAATTATCATTCATTAATAACTAATCCTCGTTTATGTCAAATAACCATTATTCACCGCTCACTAGTCAAAACGCGTTTGTAACACCCCGTGTTTTCGAGAAGTCAAAGTCAAGGTCAAAGTCAACGATCGATTTCGCGTAACTTGACTTATAGGAATTTCTTTATTTTGATTGTATTATGTGGAGTACGTGTCGTTAATTACAATAATCGACGAACGACTGTGAACTATAGGAAGTAACAATGCGATAAAGTTAATTAATTGGTAATCAAACTATGCTAATCAAATCGACATCGAATCGCAACACGAACTACGCATATTAGTTATTGTATTACGTGTGTGTGTGCCTTATGTGTTACTTGTGCATGTTCATTTATGTTATATGTGGTAATCAATCGAAACGCAATCGAACTCAAAATGCAATCGAACTCAATCGACATCGAACTCGAATCACAATCGAACTATGATAATCAGTGGAGAAGGGATAGTGCGAGATATGAGTGGTTGGGATTAAAAGTAATTTGAATAGGAAACTCCATCGCACTCGCATCACTAGCAATCGAAATCGAATCAGCAAAAATCATCGCGTCAAACATTCGAACCAAGTGTCATCCGGCCGGATAGTCATCCGACCGGATAGTCATCTGGGCGGTGTGCCATCCGACCGGACAACACTTTCCCCTTTTGAAATCCTATAAATACCCATGTCACTCTCAAACCTTTCTACTTTTGGAAACATCTGTCCGACCAGCTCGTGTTCCTCACCTTTTCTTCGATTTCTCTCAATCCCGGTAAGATCTCGTCCTAAATCTTGTACTTTCTTGATCTACACGCACTCCTACACCTTTCTGTCTTTTAAATCTTAACTTTTAACCGTGAAATCACTAGATTTCGGGTGTTCTAGGATGACGTCATCATGTGTTCTTGAAGAACTTCATGTTTTGACTCCAATCCACCAAGAACAACCTAGATCTAACCGATTTCCACACAAATACACAAAGATCCTGTAGAGATCTCAACATAAACATAGTGGAAAAGGATTGAAAGATGGTTTCTAACTTTCTTTCAACTCTTTTACACTCAATGCACTCAAAACCGGTAGAATCGGACTTTGTTCTAGTCTCCTACTCACTCCTAGTGTTGTACTAGTTCAAGATCTGGATTCTACTCACGAGACCACCGATTTTGGGTTAAACAAGAACAATCGTCTTGAGCCGGTAACCGGCCGAACAAGGGTGATTCCTGGTCGATTTGGTCACGCGGGTCAAAAAGGAGTTCTATTGGTTAACACGTTGTCAACACGTCTCGATAAAACGACAAAGAATTAAAACGACCAAGTGTAGGACGAACGGAACAATCGGAACGGAATGCTGTCCGACCGGACTACCGTCCAACCGGATGACCATCCGAACGGATTGCTGTCCGAACGGATAACACCTTGGGTCCCACACCTCATCAACTCTAACGGAAGTTTGAGTATCGAACGAATTGCCATCCGATCGGACTACCATCCGGCCGGATTACTCTTCGGATCATGAGATACTAGGACTTTAAAGACTTAAACAATTTTCAACATGTTCATTAACAGGGTTGCCACCCGGTCGAATGGACATCCGACCGAGTGACTCTTCTGCTAAATGAATTGCTCCCACTAAGTAACCTCATCACTAAGGTCGCCGTCCGACCGGATTACCGTCTGACCGGATGACAATCCGAACGATTGACCGTCCGATCGACCGACTTGAAGGATAGAGATACTTCAATGTTTTCAAAATGATACAACGAAAACTTCAAAGGAAAAGCCATCATACACAAACACATTCATCTCATAGGAAGAAACAATCCACTCGAATAATCATCCGACCGGACTACCGTCCGACCAGATGACCATCCGAACGGATTGTTATCCGCACGATTAGCCGTCCGATCGGATTACTATCCGACCGAACTGCTATCCAACCCATTCACACTTTGTATCGTTTTACGCGTCACTTATCGTTATGCTATCAATCCATTCAGGCTAACTTTACTCGCTAAGCGTTCCCTTCAATCCATCAACCGCTGTGAGTATACTTGATCCCTTTTTGCTTTACGCACTTTTGGGTGTTACATACGTTACAACTATTCAAATCACATCAAACACACTACTCAATACTATTTGAACGCTAACCGCTAATGCATGTTATACGTGGCTTATGAATGCTTGTTTGTTATGTTTACACATGGAATGTTGTCTACCTGCCTTAGCAACGATAGTACTATTGTTTGAACTCAGTACCCGTTCACACGGGGGTTGTTAAGGACAATTACTTGCATGGATTACGGTGGTAATCATGTATTGCGAACTGCATTTGGCAGTCAACCCGTAGTCATTGGTATCGATGGATCTATGTCGATAACTAACGTGCTTCATTTCACTATGTGTACGTGCTGGTTATGCGTAAACGAATTCGAACTTTATATGCTATTATCAAACTTGTATGCTCACCTTTACATTTTATGTATTGACTTTATTTTAACGTATGTGACAGGTGCTTAGGATGCACACTTGGTAGGAATTTGAAGCTAGAATAAAGCTTTAGAGCCCAACAAATAGTTGTCTGTAGAAATTGAATCAAGGGTCTCTAGAAGCAGATAAACAATTGCTCTATTTAAATCTGAGTTGTCGGAACAAAATTATTTGCCTAGATTTTTATCTGTAATAATTTGTTTACTGTTTGAGACATGGTATGGGACATGTTATTTAAATTGAATGGTAATGATAATTGTTATGGAAACTTCTGGACAATCTGTTTCGCTCAGTGCCATGCCCCGATGATTCCGCCATCGGTTGGGGTGTGACAGCGTTGACTTTGTTTTATTATCGATAAATAACCCAGGGTTGTTGTCCAATGGTAAGAAGCAAAGCTTTTTTGAAGAAGACTCATGTTCAAATCTTGGGTAATGAGTAATTTAGGAGTAGTGTGGTGAGTGTGTCACGTTAGCCTTAAAAAAACCATTTTAATTTATTATTTAGATAATAAATTATTTCACATTTAACTCTTTTAAAAGACATCGATTATTTCCACTAAATTAATTGTTTCGCAAACATTTAATATTTCTACAGTATTTCCCAAATACTTGTTCTCCACAATTAATCCGTTTTTGTGATTAATAATATTTTACAATTAAATATCATTTTTTGTTTGTTGTCCAAAGTAAAACTCTTTGGATCGTACCTTAATAGCAATGTTAAACAATCGATAATTGGACACTTACATCCAATAGAAAACATCATCATTATAATTTTCCATTATATATTTTATTAAAAAGTGAACCTACTTTCTACATTTTCTTTTGAAATATGTATTTGATAATATTTATTATTTGTATTTTTATAATGTAAAGTATTAACTTATATGAATTTTACATATTTTAGATACTTTTAACTTTTTATTGCTATGCTTATATGTATATATGTATGTAGTTTATCGTTTTTTATTTTATTTTTTGTTGTAATTGTTAAAAAACATATAATCATATAAAAATTAGAACATAAGAAAAAATATACTTGAAGTCCCAACGGGTATCTTTTAACAAACTAACGAGTATGCCCAATATTCGTAGGTATGCCCAATACCGTCCCTACTTGTAATTATTCGACAAGGTTTCACACCGGTTAAAACCTGGTTTCAAACTTAAACCGAACTAGTTAAAACTCTATTTCAAACCCGAACCTATCTTTTCCCACTCAAAAACCAGTCTAGCACGAACCGGTTTTTGACCAAAATGGAACCAAACTAGGGCTGTTCACGAGCTGAGCCGAACCGAGCGGACCTTTGCTCGTGCTTGGCTCGTTTACAACCGAGCGAAATCCGAACGAGCATATTCGAGCATGTAATTTTCCGAGCGAGAAGCGAGCGGCGAGTAATTTGAACAACCATAGATTTAGCATGTTCCTTCGATTTCTCTACTATTGGGTCACGACTAAGGTCCAACTATCCGAGGATAACAATAAGATTGAGGTCGGATCGTCCGAGGATGAGGCTCTGGTTGAGGCAGGTGAGGCGATGAATATACAACAAAGAACAATTATCGCATTGTGGCGTATGGTGAGAACGAGAGACAATTGACGACTGACGATTGATGAGAGAAATACGTCAAATATTTTCGCTTCATGAGTCAGAGTTTTAGTTTTAAATTTGGTGTTAATTTTTTTATTGGTTTGATTAGGCTAGTATGGATAAATATAATTGTATTTTTGAGTATAGTGGTTCAAACCTAAACCTAATAGAGTAGTATGTATAAAATATGAATATACATGTAATTTGTGTGAGCATATATAATTATATATGTAATAAATTAATTCGAGCCGAGCCGAGCGATCGGCGATCGAACGATGAGCAACGAGCGATTTGAACAGGCCTAAGCCAAACATAGTTCCAACCGGTTCAAATACCCTTTACGGGCAGGGTGGGATCATTTTGGTATTTGACTATTTGTTGCTATAGGAGTCCATGCCACAAGTTAAGGGAGGGTTACCAACCAAGAAACGAATAATAACATGCAGATAGATTGTGGTTGAGACTTGAGAATTTTGGATGTATGGGCGGAGATGGATCATCTTCTTATCTATTTCTCCCGCCACTCACTTGTTTCCCATATTTTCAACCCCATAATCCTAAACAACATCCTCTATAAAAGCAAGCTGAAGAACCAACCAACTGATCTCTGACTGACTGAGTTTTCAGTTGCCATGGCCTCCAATGCAGCTCTGGCTTCCACCAGAATCCCCACTATCACTAGGCTTCCCGCCAAAACCTCAACCTCCTCCTTCCCTTCCCACTGCTCCACCAAGGTTCCGCTTCTCCTTCACTTTCAATTCAATGATTTTATTTCACTGTGTTTGTGTGTTAATTGATTCCGCTGTGTGTGTGAGTATGTATGTATGTATGTATAGATCAATTTGAATGAATCAATTCCACTGTGTGTAAAATTATGTTTACCGTTAATTCAAATCAGTGAATTACTTTTTGAGTCCCTGGTTTTAACCGCTTGAGTCCAAAATCAAAAAGTTTAATGCCCTGAGTCCCTAACCGCTCATTTTATAACGTTTTGAGTCCAATTTTGTTCATTTTATAACGTTTTGAGTCCAATTTTGTTAAAAAAAAAAAATTTGGACTCAAAAGGTTAAAAGATTCGACTCAAAAGGTTATATAAAAAGCGTCCAGGGACTCAGGGCGTTAAACATTTTGATTTTGGACTCATATGGTTAAAACCACTAAAACACAAGAACTCAAAAGGTAATTTACTCCGATTTCAATGTTGAATTTGATTTCTGGTAATATACATGCAGAGATCGGAAGTAGCGGAATTCTCGGGGCTACGATCCAGCGGCAGTGTGAGCTACGCCAAGTACGTGAAGGACTCATCCTTCTTCGACGCTGTGTCGGCCCAATTTACCCCCAAGGTATTGGTGTCATAGAACAATATACAATCTTGGTTTAATGCTTGAACTTATTATTGTTTGTAAATGATCAGGCTGCAGGGTCAGGTGTTGTTAAGGTAGAAACAGTTGCTAAGCTGAAGGTAGCAATCAACGGATTTGGAAGAATTGGCCGCAACTTTCTCCGCTGCTGGCACGGTCGTAAGGACTCACCACTAGAGGTCGTGGTGGTCAACGACAGTGGTGGTGTCAAAAATGTAAGTCATTGTTACTGCAAATGGTATTCGTTGTCAAAGCTTGATTGCGGTTGTGAATTGCGATATGTGTAGGCTTCTCACTTGCTCAAGTACGACTCCATGTTGGGTACCTTCAAAGCCGATGTTAAGATCGTTGATAACGAGACCATTAGTGTCGATGGAAAGTTGATTAAGGTTGTTTCCAGCCGAGACCCTCTTAAGCTTCCTTGGGCTGAACTCGGCATCGATATTGTTATCGAGGTATGTCTGCTTTAATAAACATGTCGTGTTCAGGTTGACTTAACAGGGCCATGTTTGGTTTCACCCAACTTGTTGTTTGATATATAAAAGAAACCAATGTGTTTTAACCCGAACCCATTTTGATCGAAAGCCAACAAATAAAAAGTGACCCGTTAACTTAGCTGCTCGACCCAATTACTTTATGAGGCTTACTATTTATAAAATTTGCACAAAAAAGAGAATACAATAAATTAGGTTTTCAAATAATTTAATCCTTTAGCTAACTTCTAGTTTTAAGCATTCACTAGTAACATACAAACAGAAGTAACCATTTTTTAAATAATAATCACATTTTCGTTTAAAGTTGGATTAAAATGGTATGTGACGACTAGGGAACTGGGGTGTTTGTGGACGGGCCAGGAGCAGGCAAGCACATCCAAGCCGGTGCTAAGAAAGTCATCATCACCGCACCTGCAAAAGGTGCCGATATTCCAACATATGTTGTTGGTGTTAACGAGCAGGACTATGATCATGATGTTGCCAACATTGTTAGGTCCGTTTACTTTATGCATATTTTTATATCATACGTATAGCTTAACTTGTCAAGTTTAAACTTTTGAAATATTATCGTCTGCGCAGCAACGCGTCTTGCACCACCAACTGCTTGGCTCCTTTCGTGAAGGTCATGGACGAAGAATTCAGTAAGAATATATAACTCGTACCATACACTCATGTAGCTGATTATGCATCTTTTTTCGATCGTAAAAGCTAACTTTTTTTCTATAGATATCGTGAAGGGAACGATGACCACAACTCACTCCTACACCGGTGACCAGGTACATCGAGATGATTCTCACTATTTCATTTATATAGTGAAATAGATTGTTATAAGTAATTAAAATTATTTGGAGTTAGGAAAAAAGGGTATATATGATATTGCGCAATTAATATTTAAATAAATTATTTGTTAAAGTGCGCAATTTATTATGATGTAGAAAAATGTTTTCTTAAGCTAAAAGAATCATGTGGATGTCTTGTAGTCATACTAATTGCTTTGAGACAGAGGCTATTGGATGCTTCACACAGGGACTTGAGGAGAGCTCGAGCGGCGGCATTGAACATAGTCCCAACGAGTACGGGTGCAGCCAAGGCTGTGTCTTTGGTCCTGCCACAACTTAAGGGCAAGCTCAACGGCATAGCACTTCGTGTTCCCACCCCTAATGTCTCGGTTGTTGACCTTGTGGTCAATGTTGCTAAGAAGGGACTAACAGCTGAAGATGTAAATGCTGCTTTTAGGAAAGCCGCCGACGGGCCATTGAATGGAATCTTGTCGGTTTGTGACGAGCCACTTGTGTCAGTTGACTTTAGGTGCTCCGATGTTTCGTCCACTATTGACTCGTCGTTGACCATGGTCATGGGTGATGATATGGTTAAGGTTGTTGCTTGGTATGACAATGAGTGGGGATACAGGTATGCTCTAAGTATATTTGGTTTTTTGCTATAGTGGTAAATTATGATGGTTTAATGGGTTGGGTAACAAGTGAAAACATGTTTAGGATAAAATAAGTAACTTTTTTCTATTGATGAAAGAAGCTAACATGTGTCACTCTTTGAATGTAGTCAACGTGTGGTTGATCTGGCACATTTGGTGGCGGCCAAATGGCCAGGTGCTGCACCAGTAGGAAGCGGAGATCCGTTGGAGGACTTTTGCAAGAAAAATCCCGGTGAAGAAGAGTGCAAAGTTTACGAATTTTAATTATATCCTTTGTTAATACTATCTTCTTCTTCTCTTCGAGCTTTCCATAAAATGTCATAGTTATATATTATGTCTAAACTGTGTAAAGACTTGACACATGATATAGACATTTTTCCACATCTATATATATCTTTTACTTTTATCACCAGGCTTCTTTTTTCTTATTATTGTTGGAAAAATGGGTTTGTTCAAAGTGTAAAATGTATTTTCACAAACTCTAGATACAAGTAATTATATGTACATGTCATTAATATAGTTATTATCTACAGAGTTTGTGTTCTACTATGTGAGAGCTTCACAAAGAACCAAAAACTTGTTCAGAACTAAGATAATATACAAATATCGATACTTGAATAAAATGCGAATGAAAATGGTTGAACAATTGTCTTAAAGTTTTAGTTATTGTTTTCTTAGACAAAGGAACTGGTGAAGAAGACCCCAAGCGTGTTAGCTCTCGCACCTTGACGTGCACTCGCACACTTGTGCGTGGCATTGTTGATAGATTCGTATCATTGAAAGCCGTCTTTATATTTTAAAGGGGTAACTTCACACAATAGTCACTCAAAGTTTATTTTTTTCCCTCTAGAGTCCTAAGATGTTTTAGTTTTGTAAAATTATTTTATACATATCCTTTTTTTAAATAAACTGAGAAAATGTAGTATACAATGTGATCTAATTAAATGTTGAATACACTAGTGGAAGAATTACCTAAAGGTAATAAAATATTATATGAATAATGTTTCAATAGAATCACGAGTTAAATTAGTGATTCATGATGTGTGCAGAATAACCACTACTCAATAGTTATGAATCATGTGGTTTAGTTCTCTAAATCATGGTATAATGTGCATTGATTATGAGTTGTATAAGACCACCCGTAGTGGTAGAGAAAAATAATGCCCCTACCATGGGGCATTATTCGACACGTGGTATCCTAGTCAGCGTTGGGCATTATAGTAAAAGTGGCGTAGTGGGGCATTATTCCAATAACGCCCCTTTCAGTTATTAAACAAAAAAAAAAGCAAAGAGATGGGATTGGCTGGTCAAACTTGTGCACATGCAATGGTGGGTGATTGTCAGACATGCTTAGACCATTTGCACTCCCATTGGCCCATGCAATGCCCCTTTAAGCGTTATCATAAACACGCCAAATTCAAGTTTTTGAATTTTTTTTCTAAAAAAACGCCCCATGTAATGGGGGGTGGGCGTTTTCGGGCGTTTTTTTTGAATTTAAAAAAAAAAACGCCCCACTACACATAGTCTAACAATTATACATATTGTTATATTATTATTATACATATTATTATCAAGTGGTGATGAATAGTGTGTTTAATGAGATTTTTTAGTATTGTTTGAATATTATTATTTTATATATATTAGATATAGCTTTTATTTTAATTATATTTCTTTATATTAGATTAAATAATGTTGTTTTAACAAATTAGATTTGTAATTTCACACATTCTGTAATGATAAGTTACCGCTACCTTATCATATCCAATCAATACCAACTGAACAATGCCAAGTGTAAATTTTATTAAAAACGGAGTTGTATTTAGATTAGAGTTTTTATAGGTATCATAAACAAGTACCATGATGAACCGAACCGGTTCCGACCAAACAATTCCAATTTATACCGGTATCGATTATCGGAACCAATATACGTTTTTGCGGTTTTTGATCGATGTAAAACACATATAAATATTCTTTTGGGCACATTATGATTTTATTTATTGGACTTTCTCTTTCGATTACTATAGCTAGTGTCAGTACTCTAATGAACTGAACCACTATCGATTGAGTTACTGCCGCGTAGCGCGGGCAAATACAACTAGTTATATATTAAATTAAACTTTAGTTATATTTTGCAAAGGAGTACAAGAATTGATTTGTGTGATATTACTCCAAATTATTGCCGCTAATTTTGTGCATTTCTTTTCGTCAATTAACATTACAAGATTCTCATCAGCAAAATTATTGCTCATCAAATCATATGAGTGGCTCCACCTAACACATTGATTTCATATATATATATATATATATATATATATATATATAGGGTAAGGTTCATGCGAGAACCACCCTTATTGCGAGAATCGCGAGAACCAATGTGAACACAAAATAAAATCTAAAAAAAATCAAAAAAGCACTCAAAATTTTTTTTTTATTTTTTTTAATATTTTTTAATAAAAAATCGCTATATTTCGTTCCCATAAAAAAAAAAAAAAAAAAAAAAAACTTTTTTTTTCGAGTAAGAGTTATCCATGCACATGTGCATATGTATCATTACTTCAACAAATTCGGTAATACGTTATCAGGAATAGACAATTGCACTTTAATTTACAATACCATTAGTAATACACTACTTTTTACATTACCAATATTCAAAATGCACATGTGCATAATTAGGTATAACCATGATATAACGTGTTTTGGTACAAAAAGTTTGTGATTTTGAATGGAGAAGTAGACCCATATACATGTTTTTTTGTTAGTTATATCTAGTGGTTGATGGTTTGGTTATAGTTGTCAATTTTTTATGTAATATGTTGATTGGATGGTATAAATGGTGTTTACATACATGTAATAAAGTGAAAATATTGTTAATGGTATTGTATTATGGATGGTAGGAGGTAATGGTATTGTATTATGGATGGTAGGAGGTAATGGTAGTGTATTATGGATGGTATGATAGATGAAAGGGAAATTGTATTCAAAGTGGTGTACCAAAACACCTTATTTCATGTTGATACATATGAATGCACATGTGCATTTCTAATATTGGTAATGTAAAAAGTAGTGTATTACATATGGTAGTGTAAATGAAAGTGCAATTGTCTAATATATGTAATGAATTACGGAATTTGTCAAAGAAATGACAAAAATGCACATGTGTATGCTTGTGTATTATGGATGGAATGATAGATGAAAGAGAAAGTAGTGTACCAAAACACCTTATTTCCTGTTGATACATATAGATGCACATGTGCATTTCTAACATTGGTAATGTAAAAAATAGTGTATTACACGTAGTAGTGTAAATGAAAGTGCAATTGACTATTATTTGTAATGAATTACGGAATTTGACAAAGAAACGACACATATGCACATGTGCATGGATAACTTTTACTCAAAAATTTTTTTTTTTTGAAAATTTTTTTTATTTTTTTTATTTACAAAATATAGCGATTTTTTCAAAAAAAAATAGTAAAAAAATAAAAAAAAAAAAAATTTGGGTGTTTTTTAGATTTTTTTAGGAATTACTGTTTGTGTTCACACTGGTTCTCGCGGTTCTCGCAATAAGGGGTGGTTCCTAACGGATCTTTGTCCTATATATATATGCTTTTAATATTTGTTAAAGTAGCTACAAGATCTTTTTATTAGATATGATGTAGTAAAAATAGCAATAATGTTTTGCGCTCTCTCAGAGTTCCATTTTCACTGCTGACTTTTACAAAATCTGGTGTCTTTCATGCCTTTTTAAAGCTCAAATATTTTATACTTTATTTTCTTTATTGTAATGGTTGCTTACATGGGCAAGTGACACCGATGGTTAAGCTAAAGCATCATCTTTATTATGACATCTCTATTGTAATCATATGTATATAAAATTTTAATAACTAGCATTAAGACCCGCGCGCGTTGCGGCGCGGGTACATCGCAAACGTCGAATGAATTAGTTCAAACGTTATGTGATGCGTGAACCATATAAAAGCACGCGTTTCGACATATCTGATTGAACTCAATGTAACCTAATAAGCATTGCGATTAGATCAAAACATAAAGTAAATCAAATTTATACCGTACAATAATAACGTATTATATGTGACTCAAGTCATACATAGAAAATGTAACGTGTATAACGGAAAAGCTGACACGTGTAATCAAAAGAGATTAGTTAGATCTTTTGAAAAAAAAAGGGAAAAACATTCATTAAATTAACCACGAAAACATATTATATTTGACCTTGCTCGTTTCCCAAAAAAGTTTACGACAAAACATACACCAACTCGAATTTATACCAAAATGCAAATAAAAATATGCACGTAAAAATGTTTTTTTTTTTAAACGAAAACGTATTATATATGACCTGACTCGTTTCCAGAAAAAGTTTACGTCAAAACGTAGAGCAAATCGAATTTATACCAACACGTATATAAAAATATGCTCGTAAAAAATAATTTTTCTTAGACTAAATTGCATAAATCAACATTTATGTTATACCTAAACTGCACTTTATACCTTTCACTATGAAATCGACAAACCCAACCTTTATATTCCTGTTTTGTTACATTCTATAACCTTTACAACTAACGCCGTCCGAGAACTCAGTTAAGTTACCTCACATGCTTTGCATGTGAGGGCTTTTTAGTTATTTTACTTCTTTTAAAATTTGTTTTTATTTAGAATTAGCGGTAAACTTGAAATAAAGTATTAGTAAAAAAATTAATAGGTTAAATACGTTCGTAAAATTGTGCCAAGTAGCACTAATGTCACGCCACTGTCAGCGACCACCGACATCAGAAAAGCTCGAAAAAATAAAATAAAAAAGTAAAAAATAACACTGAACGAAAAACCGACGTAAAATCGTTGAACCACGCACGCCCGTTGTGGCGTGTTAATGCGAAGAAACTAGACAGAAACGTAAAACGCAGAAGATAATAACTAAGTCTAGGACCCGCACGTTGCGACGAACTTGTCAAATGGAGAAAAATACTGTCAAACGGGAAAAAACAGACAAAAACGTTAAACCCCACACGCACGTTGCGGCGTGTTAACTCACAAAATATAGAACGAAACGTAAAACGAAGAACTTGCGAAAGATGGAAAATTTGAGGGACCAAATTGAAAATAAAAAAGTATTGGGGTTAAATCGCAAAAGATGAGAAACTTTGGATAAAAAGTTAAAAAGTCGTTGGGGTTAAAATTCAAAGAATAAAACCTTTAGGTTAAAAGTGAAAATTGTTTTTTTTTTTTTTCAAACTACCCTAAGTTATAAGTATAACCTCTTTATGCACAAAATTGTTGTAAATTTATAGTGTGGAAATTCTAAAACAAAGTTACAAAAATTATTGATTTGTGTTATACTATAAATTTTTTTTTAATACTTCAATTTTTTGTAACTACATAGGTAAAAACAAGGCTCATTCTATACGCACCCCCCCTCCTTCTTCCTGATTACACCCCCTTGTGAGAGGAAAACTGTCGGTCCCACGCAGGGCCCACCTGTAAGTATGTGAGAGGAGGGGGTGAAAAAAGTAAATAGGAGGGTGTAGAAAGTAGCACCCAAAAACAAACAACCCCTAGCTTTTGTTCAAACCACACAATACATGTAATGACCAAATCTGTAAGTTTTATATATTTAAAGATAACAATTTTGGATATTATACAAAGTTATATCAAGTTTAATCAGTTTTTCTTTTTCGTATTTTACATCTATGCATAACACGTATCTACTCTTTTATTGATTATGAAATTTTGACAAATATGAACACACATCACACATGCTGGTTTTCATAAGAAATTGATTTTTCATAGAAAGCTTATGAAGTAACCAAGATGTACCATGTGTAGTGTGTACATACAAACCCTATAAAGTAATCAAGATGAAACATGTGTACTTAAGACAAGAGGTATATACATCATAATAGTGCAACATAGGGGTAACATGAAATAAAAAGTTTATTTTGTCTAAGTGGATGAGAAAGAATCTTAATTATTCATTTTTCAAATCAATGGTTAAGATGAAAGTGTAGGAGAAAGGAGGAGTGCAAGGGTATCTTGGGAAAATCATATTTACGGACTTTCTCTCTCCACATGCAAGGCACATGCATATTCCACACCCAACTTTTAAACGTTCATAACTTTTTTTATACGACATTATTTTTTCATAAAAATTTCACCGTAAAATCGAGCGTCTTTTTATTTTTAATTTGAGTACCGTATTGCTATATAAAATATGAAGACTAAAAAAACCCACTAAAATGTGTTGTATTTCTATGTTGTATAACATTATTTAGTGCTAGAATTTTTTTGTACTACATTTTTTTGCTGAATTTTTTCGTGCTATATTTTTTCGTGCTATATTTGTTTTGCTATATTTTTTATACTATATTTTTTTTGCTATATTTTTTATACTATATTTTTTGTGCTATATTTTTTATACTATATGTTGTATTTCTATACGCACCCCCCCCCCCCCCCCCCCTCCTTCTTCCTGATTACACCCCCTTGTGAGAGGAAAACTGTCGGTCCCACGCAGGGCCCACCTATAAGTATGTGAGAGGAGGGGGTGAAAAAAGTAAATAGGAGGGTGTAGAAAGTAGCACCCAAAAACAAACAACCCCTAGCTTTTGTTCAAACCACACAATACATGTAATGACCAAATCTGTAAGTTTTATATATTTAAAGATAACAATTTTGGATATTATACAAAGTTATATCAAGTTTAATCAGTTTTTCTTTTTCGTATTTTACATCTATGCATAACACGTATCTACTCTTTTATTGATTATGAAATTTTGACAAATATGAACACACATCACACATGCTGGTTTTCATAAGAAATTGATTTTTCATAGAAAGCTTATGAAGTAACCAAGATGTACCATGTGTAGTGTGTACATACAAACCCTATAAAGTAATCAAGATGAAACATGTGTACTTAAGACAAGAGGTATATACATCATAATAGTGCAACATAGGGGTAACATGAAATAAAAAGTTTATTTTGTCTAAGTGGATGAGAAAGAATCTTAATTATTCATTTTTCAAATCAATGGTTAAGATGAAAGTGTAGGAGAAAGGAGGAGTGCAAGGGTATTTGGGAAAATCATATTTACGGACTTTCTCTCTCCACATGCAAGGCACATGCATATTCCACACCCAACTTTTAAACGTTCATAACTTTTTTTATACGACATTATTTTTTCATAAAAATTTCACCGTAAAATCGAGCGTCTTTTTATTTTTAATTTGAGTACCGTATTGCTATATAAAATATGAAGACTAAAAAAACCCACTAAAATGTGTTGTATTTCTATGTTGTATAACATTATTTAGTGCTAGAATTTTTTTGTACTACATTTTTTTGCTGAATTTTTTCGTGCTATATTTTTTTGTACTATATTTGTTTTGCTATATTTTTTATACTATATTTTTTGTGCTATATTTTTTTAACTAGATTTTTTGTGTTGGATTTTTTTGTACTAGATTTTTTTTTGTATTTTTAAAAAACAAAAAAAGTGACACATGTAATTTTCACTCCTAGTTATAACGACCAAAATGCCCTTCATTCCTACTTATTAAAAGTGTCACATGTCATCATCACAATTCTTCTTAGACTATTTAAACAAAATCCACTTTTTAGTCACACGACATCATAATCAACAAATGCAACATTCTATACACACAACCACATATATATGCAACATTTACGTACGACACAACTAACTTATTAAAGTTGCTTTAAAGAAGTACTAGTTGTAGGACCCGTGTAACCACACGGGTAGGTTTAATAATGATCGAAATCAAATACTAAAAAACAGATTATAATATATCATTTAAATTTTGGTCTTTAGTTCTATATCTTTATAAAGTAATGTTAAAGACAGTATGTGTTAGTATTATAATAACTATAATGATAAAAGTTTTTGTCTATGTAAATATGTAAACTATCATGTGAACAAATATTGATGAATTCACATTCGCATTTTAGTTAAGTATACATTAAACTTGTCGACTGATTAACTATAGAAATAAGAGAAGCATAACTAACACAAGAAACATTATTTGTTGCCAATATACCAGTTCAATACAAGAGAAGCATAACAAACACACGGGTAAGTTTAATAACCATCGAAATCAAATACTAAAAAATAGATTATACCCTTAACCCTTAATATCTACTCATAATATCCTTAACCCTTAATATCTACTCATATCCATCACACTTCTCAAAAAATCTCGAAATCTCTTATCCCAACTCCCAACACCGATCATCATCATCATCATCTTCATTCATCTTCATCTTCAAAACAGAGGTTTGGATCTACACTTGTTCTTATTTGTATATGTTTTTTATATTTGCGATGTTTTTGTGAAAATATTGTTTGGATCATCATCTTATCTGTATCTCTTCATCTTCATGATCTTCATGTTTTTGTGAAAATATTTGTGATATTTGGATCATCATCTTGAAGAATCGTTTGTGATGTTTTTGTGAAAATATTTTCAAGAATCGTGATTGAATGTAATCCGTATATAGATATTGGATGCCAATTAACCCAAGCATGAAACGATTTCTTCATCTTCTTCTTGGTACACTTTTCTTCTTCTTCTCTGTGATAGAATAGAACACAACTTTGATAATCAGTTCTTTGTTCTGCATATGTATAGTTCACCAATTTGTTTGTTGGAGTACTGGCAGTACAATAATATGATGATGATTAGAGTTGTTTGATAATCAGTTCTTTGTTCTGCTTTGGTTTCAGTTTTTGATAACCAAATCTTTATCAATGAATAAACTTATTAATTGGTTAACATTCAAGAAAAAGTGTTAATAAATGGGTTGATTTGGGTATTTTTTTTTGTTAGCTAAATGGGTCACTCTGGTCAAAATGGGTTGCTGAAACTACTTTGTTTAATGTTTGCTTGTTTTGTTTTTGTTCTATGCTATCGTAGTAGTATCAAAACAGAAGGTTTATTTGTGATGTTTTTGTGAAAATATTGTTTGTTCTTGGAAGGTTTCTATTACCTACTTTGTTTAATGTTTGCTTGTTTTGTTTTTGTTCTATGCTATCGTAGTAGTATCAAAACAGACGGTTTGTTTGTGAAGTTTTTGTGAAAATATTGTTTGTTCTTGGAAGGTTTCTATTACCTACTTTGTTTAATGTTTGTTTTTTTGTTTTTGTTCTATGCTATCGTAGTAGTATCAAAACAGAAGGTTTGTTTGTGATGTTTTTGTGAAAATATTGTTTGATTCTTGTGGGTTTTTGTCTCGGGTATCAAAACAGAGGTTTTATTTGATTCTTGTGGGTTTTGTTGAAATCTGCGTTTCTTACTATGGATGTTTTTATTGTACAGAATGGCTGCGGATGTAAAGATATGCGAAACACCAACTACGAAGGCGAGAACACTTGACAACCTCCTACAAGATGGTGCGGTGCACATAAGGAAGTGATTGATCAGAACGATCAATTGCATCTGAATGAATATAACCCCAGTGGCAGATATGTAATTAGCGAGCTCTGGAATTTCAAGGAAAATCGAAGAGCTACACTAAAGGGGGTTATCAGCTACATTCTGAAGTGCACCAGTCAGTAAACATCCACAATTTCTTTCTTTGGTATGATGTTTTTTCGTCTGTATTGTATGTTACGGTCTTTTGTTATCGAGTCTGTAAGTTCCGTCAAGTCTACGAAGTTGGATATCGAGTCTGTAAGTTCCGTCAAGTCTACCAAGTCGGCTAACCTTGAATTCTAAATTCCAGTTGACACTTTATAAAAGTTTACATTTAATATACAATTTAGGCTTTAATAATTTGTTATATATAGTATACATTTAAATTATTAGATTGCATTTATTTAAAAAGAGTTAAATAAAGATGTTGATACATAAGAGGCGTGTACAAAAGAGGCGCATCAAATTCAAATTATAATATATCATTTAAATTTTGGTCTTTAGTTCTATATCTTTATAAAATAATGTTAAAGACAGTATGTATTAGTATTATAATAACTATAATGATAAAAGTTTTTGTCTATGTAAATATGTAAACTATCATGTGAACAAATATTTGATGAATTCACATTCGCATTTAAGTTAAGTATAAATTAAACTTGTCGACCTCTTAACTATAGACATAAGAGAAGCATAACTAACACAAGAAACATTATTTGTTGCTTGTATACCAATTCAATACAAAAGAAGCATAACGAACACAGGAAACATTATTTGAAGCATAACCTGGACTTGCTGTAATTCCATCAGTTCAGTATTTAATCCTAATATACAAACTCAATAGAAAAATGAAATATTTAGTGTACTACAACTGTAAATAACTCATGTAACAGATTTGAAACGATAATTATGGATTATAGACATCTATTTACATAATGTAAAAACAATATGTCACCAATGCACAAACTTTCATTAAAAGCAGTCTTATTTGGCCCAAACAAAACTTGTTCTTAGCTAAGTGTAACAAATGGGTTTTCTTTAGTGGATGAGATCAAAATACATCTTACATTCTATCAAAAAACATCATTAACAACACTATTTCGATGGTTAATAAAACAGATTATAATAATTTGGCAAATAGCAAGTAAACAAAAATATTATGATATTGAAAAATAAGATGGTGGTACCTCTTCTTCTAATTTGAAAATATGAATATTGAAATGTTGATGCAATTGTTCTTTTGCATAATTAATGTAAAACTGCTATATTAGCCATAACATAAGAGCAAATACACCCCAAATAGAACAAAAACAACAAACAAACTACACAGAAGCCTATACAAAATCCAAGTTTTACAAAATTGTTCCAGCTATC
Source organism: Helianthus tuberosus (assembly GCA_030545235.1). Taxonomy (NCBI): domain Eukaryota; kingdom Viridiplantae; phylum Streptophyta; class Magnoliopsida; order Asterales; family Asteraceae; genus Helianthus; species Helianthus tuberosus. The sequence goes on from CM060381.1 coordinate 148,318,829, forward strand.
TAAGGTGAGATCCGCAATTTTTCTCCTTTTAACCATCCACCAGTATGATTTCATTCTGCATTAATACTTTCTAGGAGCATGGTTGTATCCGTATACTTTAGTTCAAAAACCCTCTCGTCTCGGTTCTTCCAATAAAGCTCTAAAAACATTTCATAAATTCAGCCAATTTCACTACATACGAACAGAAAAAAACGTAAATGGAAAGAACTACATTGATATGAAACCACCAAATCACTAAACCACTTTATTACCCTTCGCTTCCACACTTGCACACAAGCCAAAGTGCCCGGCACACTCCAGCAGCACCGCTTTAACCTGATCAAGATGAACATCTTGCCCCTCTTTGCATTGCTACAAAATGAATCATAAAAAATGAATGAATATATATTTATTGCAATTTAAATCTAACACTAATGTACAGAATACAAACTACTTATGAAGGAATTTGTGGTGAAATGTATTGACTTTTTTAGTCAAACCAGTTACCGTTCAAATTCAAATTTGAAATTGAATAAGAAATTCAAATCTTAAATTGAAAAGGAATTAATGGTGAAATGTTGTGAAAATTATATTGAGCAGGTTTGACATGGGTAATAGTAGTAACGACATACCGTTAACATTCAGAAGCACGAAGATCACAAATGATACCCATAGTACTGGAATGAAAGTTTTCAGAATTATGAAAAGTTACGGTGATTATAATTCGATGAAAATGTCGGATTTGTACCTGGCTGCCATAAACATTACAAAATTCCGAGTTTGAAAATTCTGAGTTTACAAAATTCTGGGGTTTTCAATAAACACTTCTTCATTCGATATTAAATAGTATTACAAAATTCTGAGTTTGAAAAATATTAAAAATTAAACATTACAATTAACACTTCCTAGGATATCTATTTCTCTCGTCTTCTTCCATGCAATTTCATTTTTTGTTTTAATTTGCAGATCAGCTAGCATATCACAGGTCTTCTGGTCCTGTTTCAGCAAATGTGTGATAAACTCTTCTGCTTTTTTCTTTAAACTCTGATGGAGGAGAACATACAACTTCATCCAGTAGTGCAATGCTACTCCACGTCTGCTTATAATATTTATCACTCACCAACGCAACTTTTTTGTTGAGTTCTTCATCTTTTCTCTATTCATGGAGTGACCATCTTGAATATTCAATTTTAAGATCGGTAGTATCCGACTAGTGGTAGAAGGTTTTGCTTGCCATTTAGAAAGACTGTGAGTGGTTAGGGAGGTTTTGTTTTAGGATGAAAGGTTTTTTAAAAAATGAAGTCTTGATGTTTTCAAGTAGACTAATCATGATCCTTTATAGTGTTTGAAATATTTGACAGGGTAAACGAAGAGACGCCTGCTAATAAAGATCATCTTTTTTTGAAAGTTTAAATTTGTTCTTTGGTTTTCTAGATATTTAATTTTACTTGGTTTGCCATTAAAATTGATTTTTCAAAGGTTTTACATTAAAATGTTTGATAGGGTAAATGAAGAGACATGTTGGCCACATACACATTTTTCATTATTAAATCATTAAATGTATCAGATTTTTAAATATAAATTTTTATTTAATGGTTGCATTTAAATCTGACATTTGGGCTGTTGCATATCCTATATAATACCATTGCAAATTCAAATGTTGTTTCATCATACCCAGATTCATTCAGTGAAATAGAAGAGCAACTGTTATTGTTTTGCCTTAGTTCTTATAAATACATTAAAATGGAGTCACATACTTCTGCACAATCTGAGGATTTCAAGCAACGCTTTATTAAACAAATCGAAGAGCAAGTTTTTGCTGATAGGTGTACTCTTCAAGAATTGAAGAGATGTTTTAACGGACTGCAACTTGGTCTGCTGACAAGATACCAAGTTTTGAGAGACCTGAGGGCGATGCCGACTACTTCCGTTCGTGACCTGTGTGTTGCGAGTAATATAGAGTGTGGAGACAGAGACCTGGACTTCATGAGAAAGATCAATGACATACATCGAGAAGTTCAGTACTCCATGGAGTTGAAGTTAAAGTTTCTTGATTCTTGCTATTAGAGTTTAAGGGTCTGATTAGTTTTCTTTTTTATATGTAATTGTTACTTTTTTTAGTACTTTATACTTTAATCGTATTAATTTTTTTTATGACATTTTATTTTTGCTTCTTTTTATGAGTCTGAAGATAAAGAGACAGTGTTCCATTGTCGATAAATTAGAAAATCTTTCATCTGAATTTTTTTAAGATTGTTGTTTGGTACCATTTTCTCTATAAATATTACTTTTTCATGTCCTAATTATACAAATCCATTAACGTTTTCCTGTGTTTCATCCAAATCTTTGCTGGCTTCACTGCTCTAATTCAGGTATACAGATCATCCATGAAGATTTGTTTATTTATTGTGTTTTATTAGCATTTTAATGATTCTTTGTTAGTTACAGTTGATGATGATCATAGTATCTTACACATGGTTGTTGTGAGTTATCCCATATATATTCTGATTATATCTCTTAAATTCTTGCTTGTATGTATCTTGATTTGCTTCAGTCGTTGAGTTTGTCTACGACCCTCCTGCGTCTGTTTCATTATAATTTTAGGTATGGTTTTAGGCTGACCAATTTTTTTTTGGGTTTTGTTTTAAATGCTGAATTTTTGTTTTGTTATAGGTTCTTCAAACACAAACCGACTTGTTCTCAGCTAACCAACTTTTTAAGGAAATGGAAAGACTGAATTGGAAGTTTACAAACAACTAAGTGCAATGTATCAATTTGAATGCATGTAATACCAGTGTAAAAGACTAAGCCCATGACCTAAGTGTAACCTGACAAAATTACTGCAATAGTGCAATATACGAATTTCAATGCACGTAATACCAGTCACACAAGCATGATTACTATGGATCTCATACCTTGTTTTAGGAGTTTGCATTGTCTAATTTACCCTTGAATGAAAGCAATTCTTTGAAAAGACCCACCTGAATAATGTAGTAAACAATAGTACACTTTAAAACCAACATATTGCATGGAAGTTTACCGAATACACAACCAATTAGTAGACTACAAATTGCATTAAATCGAGCAAAAATACAACACAACGTGCACTTTACCTTAAGATGAAGATCCTTATGGTCAGCCTCTGTATTTCATATATTATCATCATCATGGATTCCAAACCTATGCCGGATTCTGGAAAGCATTTTGTGCCACTTATACACTAATTTTACAAAATAAAAAAAAAATCTTAGAAATAAAAATTAATTTGCAAAAACAAAATATACAAAAAGGTAACGATCGTATTTTAAAGGGTAATATTACTGCATCTTAAAGACAGTGGTTGATTATTAATGTTAACATGCAACCGTTTATATCTTTTCATCCAGTACTGAAGTCAATGTAACTGCCGTAAACCTACCTGGAAGTTAACAGATCGAATAAGAAATCAACTGTAAACAAAACACATTTTCAGATCAGAAAAGGTAACGATCGTATTTTAAAGGGTATTCTTACATGTGGTTCACGGAATGGAGTCAGCGTATGACAAGAGGTTGACTTTCACAGGTCAGACCTTCTTGCTACTGCTACTTTACTCGAAAACGGGTGCAGTCGATACTCGTGACGAGTAATATCGATCTTCTTTTCCGGGAGAGGATAACGTCGACATAATCTTGCTGTTGATTACCATTTAATCAATCAGAAAGAAAGGAAACAGCCCACAAAACCAAGATAGTATCAGAACTATGACCCTAATGTTAAAAAATAAGCATATATACACAAATTTTGATATCAAATCCGACTTAAGCATTTCAACAAATACCTGATGGCCAAAACGCTATCTCCAACAGTAAACATATTAGTCTTATCAACAGTAAACGATATAAGTAAAACTCTAAAGCAGGTATGATATCAAACCCATTTTCCTCGATTGTTAAACAGCGAACTAAAACCCTAAACCTCCAATCACTTTATAGTTCAAGACAAAATTAAAAATCCAGATAGCAAACACAGTAGAAAGTAGAGATTTTTGTTTTAAGTATCCATAAATTAAGTAAAGTATGAAGAACTTACCCGATAATCGGATCGAGAAACAATCAGTGGAGGCCTGCACAGATCCAACAGTGACATGGTCACCTTCTTTCACTCGGAAACAATGCGCTTTTCATAACTGCATACAACACATAAATGACGCTTATCATAATTGCATACAACACATAAATCTTGCAAATTGGATTAGTTATGGATAGCAACACTGTTAAATTGCAGCAAAGGGTTTTGACTCTCTGAATCTAACCGCTGATACTTCTTCACATAATGGAGGTAATCCCGACGAACAATATTGGTCCTAACCATTTTCACACTGTGGCAACTACCAGCAAGAATACGACCTCTAATGGAGACATCACCAATGAAAGGACACTTATTGTCAATGTAAGTTCCTAAAGTAATCAAATATCGGATCATGTCTCAGATAAATGTCGGAAATTCTTTAAACAAACCTAAAAGAATAATGTAATCTCTCTTAACTGAACAACCCATTTAGATAATCCTTCTATTCCCAAAACACAGTCCATATATTTCGCCCAAGTCACCACTCAACTTTACAAACCATTTCACTTAAACCGACTTGCATTCTTGCGAAAATAGAAACAGTCACCCAAATACACTAACTTTAGCATAGAATTTCACAGTAATCAACATTTCATTTGCAATGGAAATTCACAAGAAATATTTTAAAAAATTAATCATCCTACTTGGCTTTCTAAAGTAAACAACATTCATTTCACAGTAATATGAAACAGATTAACAATCTTTGTTCAAAATAAGTGGGAAAAAACAACATTTTGGGAAAAAACAACAACAACAATGGGTGGATCATGGATGAATCGATGTTGACCTAAAATCAAGATTGAACACCAACTACAAAAACATAATCAACATCAATAAAGATATTTGTATTTTAAAAAATAGAAAAAACAAAAACCACCCAAAACCTAAAATCGAACTTGAAACATGAAACAGATTAACAATCTTTGTTCAAAATAAGTTACGAATTACGAAAATCCGAGACAGAAACTTACCATCAATAGAATCCATCTGTGAAGTTCAACGACGACGAAAAAGTAAACATGTTTCCAGAAAATAATGTCGCGGCAGCCGGTTCCTCCACCGCCTCCACGCCGGAAAAACGGTTGTTTTCACCGGAGATTATATAGATACCCACATATGAACCCTAGAAGTTCAAATATGTGTTAAAAAACAAACTCAGAAACGAAGATCAAATATGAGAGGAGGATTTCTAACTTTAAATTTGTCATGATTTGTGAAGGAGGCAACATGAACTACCGATTTGAGAAAGTTTCAGCATGCCGATTTGAATCTGAAATGATTTGTGATAGGTTTTTTAGTGAGAGAGAGATAGAGAAGAAAAGATGGCGGTTTAATTCCCTGGCATTTATTGAGCCCCTTCTCTATTTTGAATTTCAAAATTCAAATTATATCTATATAATATAATATCAAAGTAGTGTTCTGCACAAAACAATATATGTAAATATGTACACACATACTTTCAAAATATATATAATATAACCTTGAATATAGTAAAGGTTAAATCCAACATTTTATGTAAATTCAGCAACAACATATCTATGATAACATATTTATGTAAATCCAACATTTTACATGTATTCAAGTTATGATGGTCCTAATACAACAAAAGTTTTCAAACGGTTCAGGTCACGTATCCTGTTCTTCAAATCAATTCTTAGCGAATCAGATCAGCAAATCTAATTCTCTTATTCCAACCCTAAGTCACTAACCCTAACCTAACACATAACACACTTTTTGACATCTAATCCAAAAAAATGATAATCGAAACCTAAACTAACAATAAACAACTTATTCACACATTAACACAAACAAATCAAATGTCTTAACAAAAAAAATGAAAAGATCAAAAAAGCTTAGAATGATGTTGTACAAACTTGATTTGTGGAATTCTGTTGATCGCTTGTGCTGCTCCCATATCCAATGTGTACCAATACAAAACCCTATAAACAAAATATAATAACAATTTTGAAAAGGGTTTCGAAAAGGTGAAAACCAAAAGAACTATTAAAAAAGCATCAAAACTCACATAATCGAGTGATATGAATCCCCTTCGTCTCCGACCATTGTCTTCCATACTTCGATAAAAAAGAAACAGACTTTGTTAGTTACAGTTGATTCTTTGTTAGTTATGTAATGATTCAACTATAAAAAAAATTTCCTTTTTGTAATCATTCAGACTGACCTCAACTTCTCAAAAATATTATCCTCGTCCAAGATAGCTTGCCGATCTTGATTTCTGATGTGTTCAAAATGCAACATATAAATTTCATCAATTGTGGCATAAAACTAACCCTTTTTAGTACTAATGTTGGAAAAAGTGTGCTTTTGTCTTCCTTTTGTATTTTCAGGATGAAATGAGCTTAAATTAACAAAAGAAGCAACAAGACATCAAAATCTAACATAAATACAAGAAAAGGAACAAGACGTGACATGCCCGACCCCACGACAGCATCTTCCCAAGCGAAACAAGACAACAGAAGACTGAACACGCCCTGTGCTCAGCCAGCACGGGGGCGTGCCCAAGTGTTAGCAGAAAAGATAAAGTGGTAGAAGCTTCTATTGCCCACCACGGGGCCGTGCTCAGCGGACACGGGGCCGTGGTCAACTATAAGATTCGCACAATCTAGCAAATCTTCATAGTACAAAGATTCTTCTGCACCACGGGGTCGTGCTCAGCGGACACGGGGGCGTGGTCAACTAAAAAGACAAAACAACATTAAATGAAGAAAGAGAAGGATGTGGACATGGGGTCGTGCCCACTGGACACGGGGCCGTGCCCGAGCTTCTGTTCAGCCTATAAATAGAAGTGCTTGGCTCAAGCTCAAACCATCCCTTGGCACACCACCTCTCTCACACTTCACCCACCACCCACCACCACCATAACACCATCATCCACCACCATCATCCATTGTCTATCGTAGAGTGTGTGAGTCGTCTCGGGATCCAAGATTGATTGTAAGAGTTCTTGACAATCAAGGCCATGTTTGCCTAAGTCTCTTACATCACTTGGTGAAGACAAAGTGTCTAGTGTAATACTTTTTATTTCTAATCTTTTCGCACTTTTTACTTGGTTTTGTATTAATGACTTTAATAACTAGTTGCTTATGTTGAAGGTGATCTTTCCTTATCGTTTGTTCGTGGTGTCTTGGCATTATTTTACTGTCTATATAAAATAAAAGATTTTCACCATTCATATCTCCACGGTCTATATGGAGGTATGTTGGCTACCTGGTCGGGGGTTAAGGGAACGGTTTGGTAAAGGTCTTGCCATTGTTCAGCGTTTAGAGGTCCTGCAATGGACCTGGGTCAAATTTAGTAAGACCTCCTTCAATACTTAACGGTATTGGATGGCGGGGGTCCAAACTCTTTGATCCCCTCATAAGTTAACTACTATTAATACTATAACCCGGCTGTTTAGGACTGTATCCCTGCTGACTCAGACTACTTAGTCAAGGGTAACGTCACCTCCAAAAGAGGGACCTACCATAATTTGCATTAATAACTTAATTAATTATCTTCCAATAATCCACCATTTTAGGATTGTATCCTTGCTGACTCAAACTACTGGGGTGAGGGTAACGTCACCTTCAAAAGAGGGGCCTACTACAATAACTAAGATAATCTCTTAAAATAGTGCAAAAGTGCGGAAATAATCAAAGGTTACACTAGATACGAGTCGGAACCAAGTGATTCATCTTGTCTATCTGTTTTTCTTTTTATTTTTTTTTTCAGCATTTTAGTTAATTTTTATTTTTCTTAGTTAAAACATTTTTCTAAACTTTTTGATTTGATTAGACGTTGAGGATAAACCGGTACTAAAAGCTCTTGTGTCCTTGGACGACCTCGGTATCTTACCAACACTATATTACGCTCACGATGGGTGCACTTGCCCATATGTGTGTCTAGTGTTAGTAAATATCGTGTTTTATAAATTTAAAACTTGACTAAAAAGTGTTAAAGGGGCTTAAAATATACACCTAATATATATAACACTCGGCTACGCATCAAGTTTTTTGCGCCGTTGCCGGGGACACAAGGATTTTAAGAAAGTTAGGAATCAACGGCCTAATCGTTTTTCTTATTTTTCATTTTTTTAAGGATTTTTCTTAGTTTTTTCAGCTTCTGCAGAACTCAGCACGGGTCGTGCCCGCTGAACACGCCCCGTGCCCAATCATTGGAACTGGCAATTCTGTTTTAAGTCAGACAGTAAGCTGAACACGGGGCCATGTCCACTCAACACGCCCCCGTGCCCAAGTTTCAGTTACTGAAAACAGAACCGTAAGATCCCGACGGTTGGTAATTTCTGATACAAACATGAGTGATACGTATACTTTTTACTTTCGGCACTCTTATGGTACTATGTGGTGTCAATTATGTGGTGGTAACCATAAAGAATTAGAATGCTTTTTTCTAACTTATAAACCCCACTATATAGACCCATCGTTTCCTAGTATCCTCCTAGTATCCTTAAGAGGGGCGAAAGTAAAAATAATCCCTATCTCTCCCTCGAATGCGCCCAACCGGATATTCTAGGAGAAATGCTTCTCGATGAATTATTTCAACTAGAAGATCTAATTATTAATTGGTTGAAAGAACTTAGGAAAGATTTCAATAATCTTTTCCAAGATGACCAAGAAGGGTTGGAACCGCATTCAAACAACTTCATTGTTTCCAATGATACTTCTAATTCTAGTGAGGACTTGAGCGATAGTCGTCCCTGTGTCGATTGTGCCGTGAAGGACTCCCCATCAACTTCGTTTGATGCATACATAGACCTGAGCGATTCGACATATACCTTCTTTAACGAGAGCCCGGAAAAGGGTTGGACTTGTCCACCTACATATAGCATAGGAATCACCCTCACCGACAACCTCTTGCGTTCTCGTCTTAGTCTAGACCAATTAAGGTATCTTAGGCACTTTGGGGTTGTTCCATCCAGTAAGGAACCGCCCGATATGGAAGAGTTCCTTGAAAATAGACAAATTCCTTAAGATAGCTTCTAGACACGGGGCCGTACCCAGGTCAACACGCCCCCGTGTCCACCCAAAGATTCCCTTCTGATTTTGCCAGAATGCGGACAAAAATGTGTCAGGATTCCATCTGCACACGGGGCCGTGTCCAGCCGACACGGGGCCGTGCGCAACGTACTGTCGTTTTCTATAAATGCAGCCAAGAATCCTGCACATTTGAACCATTCCAGGGACAGAGATTTGAGGAATATTCTCACATACCATCCTAGGTATTTTCTAAAAGAAGTTTCTCAACCATCTTCTTGTCCTTTCCTCTTTTATCCACTTTCATCTTCTTTAATTTTCTTCATACTTCCATTGAAGCTTGAACATTCCATAATTTCAAGCCTTATTGAGATGTTTGTTAGATTTTTGTTCATGGAATCTTGTTAAAAATAAGTCTTATAACAATGTTTTAAGTTGTTTAAGTTCAGAAATGCTTCAAAAATCATAAAAACAATTTGAAACCCCAAGATTCCTTGTTCATAAATCCTGCAAATATCTGAACACGGGGCCGTGTTCGAAGTACTGAATCCATAAAGTTGAACTCTTTTCGGTATGCTTTCTTAGAATGGCAAGCAGAACTAGCGGAAACTCTCCATCGCATTCCAGGAACAACCGGCAGGGGAGAAGATCATCAACGGTTGAAGATTCACTTGTAAACTATGTTTACGCCTTGAGAGAAGCCCTTGATGAAGTAACAAGTGTGGAAGAGGCATTGGTCGACCGCATTAATCATTTGACGGTGGGACTAGAAGGATGTCTCCGGAAGGTCAACCTTTTGCACCAAAGGTTGAACATTCTCGCCTCTCCTCCTTTGGTACCAATTATCACCCAAAGGGCATGGAATGTGGTGCCGGAAGTCATCATTCCGGCCGAATGGTACGCCCTACATCAGGAGCCTCCTCGAGACATACTACAAGGGGTTCCGATTGGTGTCGCTCCTCCTCCACAAGATGTTGAGGAACATGAAGCCGCCTCCCTTCTCCCGAGGGAGATAGAAGAATGGCTCTAGCAACATCTAAGGGACACCGTTCGGCTTGGAGTTCTATAAGGCTTTTAGACCGGAGACCTATTTCCGGAATTTTGGTTCTTATTGTAGAAGTAGGGCTCCTTAGGAAGATTTTACGGATCACTTGACCTATTTAATATTAGGACTTTTTACTTTTATTTTCTGCTTTATTTTTCAGTTTTAGGACTATTATATAATCCTCTCTATGATTAATGAATGATGGTTTTAGTTAATTTGGTGTTTGGATGGTGTTGAATTGGATAAAACACACTTGAGATGGCAAAGGATACAAGGGAAACTTGAACCAGCACCCCATGCAGGAAAAACATGACCGTCCGACAATTTCTTCGTTTACAGTAAGCTCGGCACGGGCCGTGTCCACCCAACACGGCCCCGTGCTGCACAGTCTGCAGAAAAAAACCCAGTTCAGGTAACTGGACACGGGCCGTGTTCACCCAACACGCCCCCGTGTCCAGGCTTCTGTTTCTCTTGATTTAATTTTATTACTGGCACTTGAACTTGAACACGGGGCCGTGTTCAGCGCCCAGTAACACAAAAAATTTGCTTTTTACACCTTTTTACACATTCAATCAACCTAAAAACTTATTTTTGGGACACATTGAGGACAATGTGTAATTTAAGTGTGGGGGGGATGCTAAAACCTTGAATCTTGCAAGTCCTAAATACAAGCCTTACACAAAACTCTATTGGAACCGCTAATCACCCCAAATTTTTTTCAAAAATTTTCATTTTTTTTACTTGTCTAGGTTTAACTCGGGAAATTCAAGTTCTTAAAAAGGTTATATTTTTACGAATTTACAACCGATAGCGTCGTGATAAAAAGAACCAACACAAGAAAATTATGAAAAGGCATGACAAACTTAGTTAAAATTTGATTATATATACTTGATCACATAAAAACCAATTCCCACAAAAGTGAGTTTTGAGCCTTTATTGAGCATACAATTACATATCATTAGACTAAATGCTCATTTTTCTTTTCTTGTGTGAATAGCCGCTTGGTTCTTACGACTCTAGAACTTGCCATGACGATACATTCCCAGTCCTTATCAACTTAAACCCGAGTAAGTAAATGACGGAGGCATTAGGACTACCCCTTTTTATTTCTACACCATTATTTTTTTTACCACCTACCCAAAATCCCCCTAGTTAGCCCCTTTGATCCTAAACCTTTTCATTTCATAACCCAAACCAAAACCCCTTTTTACCCACCAAAACCTTTTTCATTTTTACCCCTTTGTTTTAGTAACAAGTTCGATTTTTCGTATGACTTTCAAAAAAAAATGCGTTGATGATGGAGCAAAGGAAAATAAAACAAACAAATTCATCAAGAATAACTTTGTTTGAATAATAGCTTCATCAAAATAAAAGTTACAAAAATATAAAGTCTTACGAAAACCGACACTTGTTACGCTTTTAGCCCTTTTTCTACTAACCACTAACCCAATCACCTACCTTTAACCCAAGCCTAACCCTTCACCCATAAAGTCCTCTTGATATTTACAAAGGTATATAAGTTAAAAAAGAGGATGATTGATTGCTTGGCAAGCTTATGGTAGGAGTAAGTTCCATGCCGCTCTCGAGCGATCCACAAAAATACATGTTCGACCGAGTGTTGAGTGATCCCCGTGAGGTATGTGAACTTGTATATAAATAGAATTTTAAAGAGGCATGTTATGCCCTAATAAGTAATTTATCTTATGAAAAGTTTTAAATAAATCATGACGAATAGGATTGTAAATAAATAAAAATAAATAAAGAATCTTGGAAATCCCGACACTCTACGACAAGCCCAAAAACCTTCTTCTATACCCATTCCATTTGGGAGTGTAATAGCCACATATTAAAGAGTTTTGCTTGAGGACAAGCAAAGATTCAAGTGTGGGGGTATTTGATGTGTTTAAAATGCAACATATAAATTTCATCAATTGTGGCATAAAACTAACCCCTTTTTTAGTACTAATGTTGGAAAAAGTGTGCTTCTGTCTTCCTTTTGTATTTTCAGGATGAAATGAGCTCAAATTAACAAAAGAAGCAAAAAGACATCAAAATCTAACATAAATACAAGAAAAGGAACAAGACGTGACATGCCCGACCCCACGATAACATCTTCCCAAGCGAAACAAGACAACAGAAGACGGAACACGCCCCGTGCTCAGCCAGCACGGGGGCGTGCCCAAGTGTCAGCAGAAAAGACAAAGTGGTAGAAGCTTCTATTGTAACGCCCCGCGTTTTCATACTTTCTATATTTAGAAACCATCGTTTGTAAAACTATTTTTGGAAACTTCGTAGACTTGTAATCGTTCTTTCATTAAAAACGATGTAAAATCCGAGACTTGGATCATTAATGAAACTCGTATTTTGTTACAAATATGTTATACACACTTCATATATGCTCGTATGTTCGAATTGGTGAATCAATTGGTGTTTAATCATTTTTCTTGGAAACTATGCGCTAAACTTGTAATTAATCTAAACATATGCATAAAACGTGTTTTGAACGAGAATGACACTTGATTTTGATACTCATATGCTTAATTATACTTGGGTTATACTCCTCATACTTGGATTTATCTTAAACTATGTTTTTGTGGCACTTATAGTCCTTAAAAGACCTAAAAACACTAAAATAATAACTTCAGGGGCTAAATTGTAATTTTTGAAACTTATGTCCGGATAAGAAAGGCCGGGCGGCCCGCCTTAACTTACCTTGATCCCTCAAGCGGGCCGCCTGAGGGTGCCCAGATCAGAAAACTCATATCAGCTGCTAATCTACGCGAATTGGCACGAAATCCCACCTTCTAACACTCCCCAATCACCTTTAATCCACCTCTAAACACCTCCAATCATACACAAACTCTTCCACTATAAATACAACCCTTCTCCAAGCATTTCTACACTTTCACAACCCTCAAATCTCTCTCAAACACTCTCAAGTTCTTGCATATTTCAGAAATTCGGACAGATTCATACACCTTTACAAAAGTGAGCATAACTTACTCATTTCTCAACGAAATCACTTGATTCTTCTTCCTACTTGCTTGGATAATCATGGAGTTTGATTCCTTGGTTTCACCATGGAGAAATCAGACCTGGAATTGTTCCGAAATTGTCCACAAACTTTCTGTTTTGTTTCATGTTCTTCAAAAGCTTGTTTAAACTCATCCAACTTGTGTCTAACACACCTATGTCCTAATGCTTACAACCTCTCTTATGGTTGGTTAAGCTTAAAAACAAGGTTGAGACACTATAAATCAGAGGTTAAAATCTCAAATACTTTCTGTTTTGATTAGGGTATTTAACCCACAAATCATGTCAAGCTTAGATCTTGATGAATTAGTGATTATGGAACAACTTGGGTTGTCCTACATACAATCCTCACATGATTTGATGATTTCTCTTTAGTTAGGTTGTTTATGTTAGTGTGCAAATCCTAGTTCATGACCCTCCTTGGTTGTTTTTACATCAAGTGAAGTGGTGAACATTCAAGGGGTTCCTAAATGGAAGCATGTTCTTCCTACCCCATACATGACATCTATGATAACTCGAGGTGCCTAAATGAAGATCCTAATCTTCTACCTCCTACTTGAATTATTGGACTAAATAATATGTAATACTTAACTTAGATATATATATACACTCATTCGAACCTTTGATGTTGAACTTGTGTTTATATGTTAAAGTAGTAGAACATCATATAAGACCTAAACCTTGCTGTGATTCTTATGGGTGTTCAACTCATGAAAACATTATCATAACCCTTGTGGTTACCAAGTGTCATACAAGTGTTAAGTGTTGAAGATGATTATTTTCACATGTTATTCTCATATCTTATTTTTATGTTGTTTTAAATACCGAATCTCGACTCTAAGCATACTTGAACTTTAACCCATACACATTCAATCTTTTAACCTCATCAACTTGTCAATAATTGGATAATTGGAAAGCATATGCAAACTTTGTGAGTATACTCGTATTTCCCCCTTTTACTTTTACCACTTTTGGGGTGTAACATGTTTGCTTATCAGAAACTTACACATGAACATTTTGCTTAAACACATGAACATTCCTATAACATGCTTGTATACGTGATGGCTTGATACTTTAAACTTGGGTGATTCTTATGTGTTGAACTTATCATTAACTTCGTACGAGCCAAACCGTGACATATGTAGCGCTATAGGATTAACGACCCGCCCGTAAACTTGAGGTTATGTCATGAGCCTGTTGCGTTTCCTTGGTTTGATATGTTAGACACATGCCATATTTATTGTTTATCTTGAATCACATGCTTGCTATGAGGAATTGTTTAAAACTTATCTTTTGTTATGTACGTACCAAACTTGTATACTCGCCCTTGCTTTTGCATTGAACTTTATTTTAAACATGTTACAGGTTGAGGATGATGATGCCATGAAATGAAGTAGCGTTGATACCTAGATACACATATAGACGTTTAGATTAAATACGTTGTATAAATGTCATAGTTGTTGTCGTATTGCTCTTTTTGTATTGAACATGTTGTATTTCAAATTTCTTGTATTGTAACATTTATTTATGAAGGAAATCAATTTATCTTTAATTCTATTGTCACAATTTAGCTTTATGTGTGATGAGCAATCTTTCTTCGTCTCACTCCGATGTTTCCGCCATCGGTTGGGGTGTGACATCTATTGCCCACCACGGGGCCGTGCTCAGCGGACACGGGGCCGTGGTCAACTATAAGATTCGCACAATCTAGAAAATCTTCATAGTACAAAGATTCTTCTGCACCACGGGGTCGTGCTCAGCGGACACGGGGGCGTGGTCAACTAAAAAGACAAAACTGCATTAAATGAAGAAAGAGAACGATGTGGACACGGGGTGTGACACCTGTGTCACTGCAACCATCAAACAAATACCAAAACAATGAAATATTGTATTTCATACTTTGTACTTTTATAAATATGTGTATCTTTTGCACATATCAACTCTTGTTCGATTTCAAGCTCTAAATCGCTTTCTGGAAGGTTATACGCGCACGGATGCGTAAATATAACCAGTTTAATGCAAAAAACACTCTGGAATAGTGACATATACTTAACATACCTTAAATAACCTTTACATAACTTAGAAATAAGTTTTGAAGGCTTTGGTATGGCAAAATCAAGTTAAATCGCTTACAGGGACTAAAGTTGACAAACTGCGAAAGTATGCCAATTTGAACTGTAACGAACATTCCAGAACATGAACATGAGTTAAACATACCATAAATATCCTTTACATAGCTTAGAAATAGGCTTTGAGGTGTTCGGTATGCTAAAATAAACTTTTGGGTCATTCAGGGACTAAAAGCGTCAAAAAGTGCACAAGTTTGCACTTTCGCGCATAACTTACGTTCTGAATACATCCGGACATCCTAAAATTTATGTAAGCACTAAAATATTGTATTTTAGTGTTTGGCATAAGAAAAATCCATTCGTTGCGCCTTTTGGATCGTTTTTCGCGCTTATGCGCATTCCGTCGTAATTAAGCGAACATCGCGATCGTACGACCAAACGAACCGACATCCGACATATTTTTGAGAATGTTTCATGTCCACAATGTTTAGTCATCATTTTAGGGCCTTAAAGTTGGCTTAACGGGCCTTAAACATGCCGGGAATGGCTTAAACACACAACAGGGACCAAAACTGTCATTTCTGAAGGATGTTTGCTGATACATCGAATCTGGTCCATTCCACTTGTTGCAAATGGTTTTGGGGAATCTATGGGCTGGTTTTGATGTGCACATGGTTTTGGGCAATACCATGGGCTCACATGGTTTTGTAAAACCATTATCTTGAGGTGTATGGCCAAGATCAAAGCACGGTTTCCAAGAAACGATCTTAACGGTTCGGGAAATCCTATAAATACCCCACCCCCATTTGCTTCTAAACTCACTAGAATCTGATCTAAGTGACTCTAAGTTGGAACCATTGTTTCATACCTGAGTTATTTTGATCTAGATTAGCATTCGGGGACCCTTCGTAAGTATTCTTTCGTTCTTTTATTGCTTTTCAAGTCCGAAAGTCAAACTTTGTTTGACTTTCAGCGTTGACCAGCTTATGGTCAATGCGAAGTTCGTTTGAACTTCGCAACGTGATTGTAATCACGATGGTTATAGTCCCTTGGGACTATGCCTACTGATTACCACGTTGTCTAGGGTTGTAAGGGTAAGCGATCTGATAAATCGCTTATACCTTCGAACCCGACCCAGTTTGGTCGATCATTAGGATCCGACCAAATACATTAGGTGACCATAGTATATAGGGAATAACCTTCCGAGGTTATACCTTATGGTCACATCGTTTAAGTAGTTGTATGATAGGTAGTTTATATGCCTTAGGTAAATTACCAGAATACCCTTTTCATGTATAATTGGTAATTTAGCACATGTAACCTAAACTTTTGTCACATAACTGATTATGTAACATGTTTAGGCATATAACACTTGTCATAGGACTAGTTAGGCGGTCCGAACGCGTTTCACGCGAACGACGCGTTAAAGTAGCATAAGCTACCTAAACGGGTCGTAATGGGTCGTAAGCTATTAGGTTAGGTTTCATTTAGTATGTAGGCTTTGTTAAACCATATGACACGAGTCTCTATACTCGTTTGGTTTACAAACCCTCATTCTATCTAAATCCTCCGATTTAGGTCCGGTTTATTAACATAGTTACCTATACTAGGTGTCGTTTGATTCCGTGATCTCTAGCATTGCTTAGTGGTTATCTTAGGACTTCTGAGCAATCTCAAGTGAGTACATAGACCCCTCTTTTACTGTTTTCCAAACGTTTTGGGGTGGAACACATGTGCCTACTTGTTACTTTGAAGCTTTCCTGTTTTCACATCATATACCTGCTATGTTCGTTAGTACATTATAGTACATGATTTCATTACATTTCATGCTACGTATGTCTATTGTTGCATACTTAGTACAAGTCACATGCTACGTATGTCTATTGTTGCATACTTAGTACAGGTCACATGCTATGTATGTCTATTGTTGCATACTTAGTACATGTCACATGCTACGTATGTCTATTGTTGCATACTTAGTACATTTGTTATTCATCACATGCTTACATTTTGGATACATATTACATGATTTACATTAGACATGAACATTTTACTTTGGTAGTTTGGTTTGAGTAAGTGATTAAGTAACGAAGCGTGTGTAATATAATACAAGCATGGTGGATACGCCGCTGGTACTTCCTATATATAAGTGTTTGTATGGTATTACATATCGTAGCGTTATTTGAATCATTTCAGTTTGAGACATAGAACATTTTATACAAATAACATACTTTTCACAAGACATTGTTTTACAAACAACTTATCTTATACAAACTCATTTTACATGGTTATTCATTTAACCTTACATTATTTTCTTATTTATACATATAATCTGATCTTATCGTTTTTCAAATGATTTACAAGACAAAGCAAATTACAAGGTTCATGACTAAACATTTTCTCAAACATAAGTCATGAAACCTATTTTCACAAAACCTATGTATCTCACAGGCATTTTTATGCTGACGTACCTATTTTCACATGTGTTTTCAGGTGATGATGTATAGGACTTATCAAGACATACTTAGGCGGACCTGTGCCTTAGTGACTTAAAACGAGACAAGAACTAGTTAATTTATGTTATGTACTTTTTATTTCTTGTTTAAACAATGTAAACTCTCATGTTTGATTAATAAAACGAAACTTTAATTGCCATGGATTTGAAACGATTAATTCTGTTACAACACTCCCCGACGTTTCCGCCACGTTTTGTATGTTCTACGTGGTCGGGGTGTGACACGGGGCCGTGCCCACTGGACACGGGGTCGTGCCCGAGCTTCTGTTCAGCCTATAAATAGAAGTGCTTGGCTCAAGCTCAAACCATCCCTTGACACACCACCTCTCTCACACTTCACCCACCACCCACCACCACCATAACACCATCATCCACCACCATCATCCATTGTCCATCGTAGAGTGTGTGAGTCGTCTCGGGATCCAAGATTGATCGTAAGAGTTCTTGACAATCAAGGCCATGTTTGCCTAAGTCTCTTACATCACTTGGTGAAGACAAAGTGTCTAGTGTAATACTTTTTATTTCTAATCTTTTCGCACTTTTTACTTGGTTTTGTATTAATGACTTTAATAACTAGTTGCTTATGTTGAAGGTGATCTTTCCTTATCGTTTGTCCGTGGTGTCTTGGCATTATTTTACTGTCTATATAAAATAAAAGATTTTCACCATTCATATCTCCACGGTCTATATGGAGGTATGTTGGCTACCTGGTCGGGGGTTAAGGGAACGGTTTGGTAAAGGTCTTGCCATTGTTCAGCGTTTAGAGGTCCTGCAATGAACCTGGGTCAAATTTAGTAGGACCTCCTTCAATACTTAACGGTATTGGATGGCGGGGGTCCAAACTCTTTGATCCCCTCATAAGTTAACTACTATTAATACTATAACCCGGCTATTTAGGACTGTATCCCTGCTGACTCAGACTACTTAGTCGAGGGTAACGTCACCTCCAAAAGAGGGGCCTACCATAATTTGCATTAATAACTTAATTAATTATCTTCCAATAATCCACCATTTTAGGATTGTATCCTTGCTGACTCAAACTACTGGGGTGAGGGTAACGTCACATTCAAAAGAGAGGCCTACTACAATAACTAAGATAATATCTTAAAATAGTGCAAAAGTGCGGAAATAATCAAAGGTTACACTAGATACGAGTCGGAACCAAGTGATTTATCTTGTCTATCTTTTTTTCTTTTTATTTTTATTTTTCAGCATTTTAGTTAATTTTTATTTTTCTTAGTTAAAACATTTTTCTAAACTTTTTGATTTGATTAGACGTTGAGGATAAACCGATACTAAAAGCTCTTGTGTCCTTGGACGACCTCGGTATCTTACCAACACTATACTACGCTCACGATGGGTGCGCTTGCCCATATGTGTGTCTAGTGTTAGTAAATATCGTGTTTTATAAATTTAAAACTTGACTAAAAAGTGTTAAAGGGGCTTAAAATATACACCTAATATATATAACACTCGACTACGCATCAATTTCCCTCTTGATTGAACCAACCCAAGTCACTAACCCACCCTAATCGCACCACAGGTACTGAAACAATACAACAATCAAATCCATAACACCTACCAGAAAACAATGAGCCTGATTGTTACAAAAACAAAACAAAATAATCAACCTTACTACAATGTTCTATCATAAAAAAAGAAAATAATCAGGTAACAAAATAAAGCCTCATCAACATCAGGTAACGCTAAATCAGTGTAGTGAAAATGAAAAGGAAATAATACCCGATGAATGAACTGGACGGTCCGATTATAAACCACTGATCAACCTAAACATAAACCACATACCAACAAACAATCACAAAACAAAACAAAACAAAACAAAACAAACCAAATTCAAGAATCAACTCTGTAAATATAATCATGTAGTATGGATTTTACCTAGCTAAACAGTGTATCGTAAAGTGCCATAAGACCGTTTTGTCGAACAGCCGCACATGCCTTACCGTCAAGCTCGGCTTGTGGTTTTTGATGATCCACAAAGCTTTAAGAAAAGAATAACTATAAGTCATTGATATAATAACAATCTCACCGCAAACAATTAATGAAAATGTAGATTACAATACTTGTGAATAGTCTCCTCTAGAAGCATGATGGTGTTACCAAGTTCTCGCTCGGTTTGGCCTTTCTTTACCGCAACCATTTTTCATGCACTTGGGCTTCAATGCTTTGCCAACACAACAGTTGAAGCCTCATCAACCTTTCTTCTATACACTTCGAGTCACTCTCTTTCTAATTCCATTAACATATTGTCTTTCTCTGCTTCATTTTCACATATGTCCATCCATATTTGCTGCACACATGCCACAATCCAAAAGGAAGAAAACACCAAGAAAAATAGCAAAAGCTTGTCAAAGATTTCGGTTCTCAACTCGGCTTATTGAATGGGGAAAATGAAACCAAATGTTCATTTCAATTGAATGACTGTGATTTGATAACTATATAGCAGTTAAAATAATTAAATGTTTATGAACAACTCGAGTAAAAAATATAAAATTTGTTAATAAATAATCTTCAAATTTCAATCCATTGAATTGAAGTTCATGTACTGCTTGAGTGCTCCTGGCATAAAAAAACCTGCAATTCAATTGATTGAAATTTGAAAACCTGCAATGGAGGTTTTTTTATGCCAGGAGCTACCATTTATTCAAAACCACAATATTCCAACAAAAGCACAAACAAAACTATTGAACCAAAAATTACATACCCTAGGCTGTATAAAATGGATAAGAAACCAAAAATTACATACCACACAGTCATCATCATCCAAGTCAACTCTCGACGACTTCAATCCACCGTTAGTCTCCTTCTCATCATCATCCGAACTTATTTCCAGCACCACTGCGTTCGGATCCATCGCAAAAGTTCATCAAATTAAGGCTAAATGTGTCGATTGATGTTTAAATTGTTGGTCAGTTGTTACTCACTCTGTTGTCGAATTCCTTTCTTTCTTCAATCGACACATTGTTTAGGAAGATTCTAGAGGAAAAACTCAAGAGGAGATAAGGCGATTGTGAGGATGATGGAAGAGAAAGTTGGTTTTAGAAAGAGAATGATGGAAGAGAGAGAAGATGTTTATCTGAGATGTGGTTTTAGGTTTATGTTTAGGGCTTTCAAATTTGAAATGTTTTAAATTATCTAGCCTAAAAATACCACTAATTAATTCTATTAAAAATCAAATTTATATTTATAGATTATTTATAAACCGGAATTATGACATCATCATTGACATGTGGCATACCTTAGAAGTTGACACGTAGACAGTTTTACATCAGCTCTTGGTTTCTTATTATAGATAGTATAGATATAAAATTAAAGATAATATTTTCTTGATTTTAAAGTCTAATTCCTATTTACATTAATAAAGTATAAAGAAGTTACTTGATTTTACGGAAATTATAAAACTATATTTAACCAAAAAAAACTAACAAGGTTAAATTTTTTC
The DNA here is from genome assembly GCA_030545235.1 of Helianthus tuberosus. Classification (NCBI taxonomy): domain Eukaryota; kingdom Viridiplantae; phylum Streptophyta; class Magnoliopsida; order Asterales; family Asteraceae; genus Helianthus; species Helianthus tuberosus. The sequence continues at coordinate 148,340,037 of CM060381.1, forward strand.
CTTTAAGCTAATGCTAATCATCATGGCACCGTCCTAAAATCAATTTGAGTTAATTACGTTTTTCGTCCCTGTTGTTTTTCAAAAGAAATCACCATTTCGGTCCATTAATTTATAAATTTGCTAAAACATTCACTGTGTTTTCACTTTTGTAACAATTACGGTCCACCTCCGTTAACCCCATCCAATTCACCGTTAAGTTTTAACGAAATAACTAAAATACCCCTCTGCTAAAAAAAACTATACATGTCTCCCACATGCCACAAACCCCAATTTCTACACTTTTTCCACAACAAAAATTAGGGTTCCATCACAAAGATTCCCACCCAATTCATCTACCTCCGATCCAAATTCCCCACATCTGAACCCCCAAATTTCCCAATCCAACACTCGCCAATCCAATTCCTCACAACACCCACATAAAACCAGTGTTCACACCACTAAAAAGGAACAATTTCAAAGAAAAAAGAGTTTTATTTTCCGAAACGTACATGTGAAGCTAATTCATGCTCATCACGAGCTCTTTCACACTATATTTTCATCAAGTTTCAGCTTTTATGGCACCATCGCACCCTATCAAAAATTTTATATGGCCACCTCCTCCTTACCGGTACATTTGCCTTCGCTCACTAGAGTTTGCCCGTTGGAGCTTTGCAAGACACGGTGGCTGGTTCGAATGGTTCTAAGATCCGAATGAGCATTGAGCTCAGATCCGAGTGGTTTTAGGTTAACGACGACACCAACATTGAAGTTGCGGCATGCTAATGCGAATAAATTAGACCGAAATGTAAAACATAGAAAATAATAACTAAGTCGATCTAGGACCCACACTTTGCGACGAATCTGTTAAATAGGAAAAAATAGACGACGTAAAAACATTGAACCACACACGCACATTGTGTCGTGTTAACTCACAAAATTTAGAATGAAGCGTAAAACAAAACATAAAAGCGTTGAACCACACACGTTGCGCTGTGCTAACTCGCAAAATTTAGAACAAAATGTAAACGAAAAATTTTACGAAATATGAAAGTATATGGGACCAAAGTTGAAAGTAAAAAAGTTTTAAGGTTAAATTATAAAAAAAATGAAAAGTTTTGAGTTAAAAGTAAAAAAAATCAAATATTTTTTGGCTAAACATAATTTATCAAATATTTTTAAGTTAAAAGTAAAAAAATCAAATTTAAAAAAAAATCCAAAGTAATTGATACAACGCCTCTATTAAAAAAATTACTAATTACTAGCTTATAAATTTACACAATTTTAAACAACTATTTAAAGAATCATATCTATCCATTTTAATACTCATTTAATATGTATCAATTTTTCTCATCATTAATGAATTTTATAAAGAAGGGAAAGGTGAAAGAAATAAATGCTGATGCTCCACACCTTGGCATGATGATTGATTGATTTATTTATAAAGAAACTAAAAACAAGAAACCAGAACCAGATTTCTTTCTTTTCTTTGCCTTTTGCCTTTTTGATCTTTACCAATATCAACCCAAACAAGAAAAAAAAAATCTCATTTTAATTATTTCCCACTTCAAGATTCACCCTCAATTTCAGTTTTTTAAATCACCCATCTGTTTGGATTGATCTTTATGCTCATTTCAAGAATCTTGAATTGGAATGCTTTGATCAGGTCAGTTTAGTTCATATTATTATTATTATTATTTTTTTTTATTAATTTTAGTGCATTGATCTGTGGAGTATATGTGATTGTGGTTAGTATCTTGTTTGAATTCAGTGGTTGTGTGTTTATGTGATTTGCTCATGATTGAATTAGGGTCTGTGAACAGATTCTTATTTTGAGGTTGAATTTTGAAATGTGTGAATCCCAATTGGATTGATCCTAAAACTGCAAAAGTTTGAGCAAAATTTCAAATATCTGGAATTTTTGATTTTAAAAATTGAATGCAGGGGGTGTGGGTAGGTAGGGGTGTTTAATGGGTCGTGTTTATGGGTTGATGAGCTGAACTCGACATGAACCCAAAACTTCTGTCTGACACATTAACCCGAATTACACACAACACAAGTTTTCGCAGGCTACATGAAAACGACCCGTTTAACCCGAATTTTTATTTATTTTATGCTTTTGCATGTTAAAGTAAAAAAAAAATATATACAATTTACAATAAGATAATCAATGTATATAGACCAATTACATATAATCTATAAAACTTGATAATCATTTATTTTTATCTTTAAATTTATGGGATAAAATACTTGTGAAATCAAACAATTTAGAAAAAGAATAATTATTATAATATTATAGGGGTTAAGATCAACCGGTGGACGTGTCAGGCTGACTCGAACACGACCCGTTTAGCTAAACGTGTTCGGGTGCTCGACCCGAAACTGACCCAAATCCGTTTAGAAATTCAGACACCACCCTCAGGTTTGAGGGGAAAAACAACAATTGGAGGTTTCTAATACGCATATAAAATTTGACAGGTTAGAGATCAATGTTTTAGGTACAAGATGATATCCGAAAATTTAGCAGGTGAAGCATCACTTCATCAAGAACTCGAGGTTTTAAGTGTATCGAAACGCTTAGTTAGAAGCCTAAGCCAGAAGATAAAAAGAAAGAACCATGAAGATGACCCAAACGGGATTTCGCTGAGGTGTCCAGCTCTATACACTCGTGGCGGCGGCTGCAAAGTTGGTGCAACCACCGGTGATGAGTTTGGTGAAATCGGTTGTCGAAGGCGTTCTGCAAGTTCCATCGAAGATGGGAAAGGGTATAAGCCCGTATGCGGGCCTGAGGATACGAAAGTAGATTGCTTTTCATACGGGTTAAAAGAAAGGTTCCGGAGGAGAAGTATTCGGAAAGCTCCGGAAGTCGAAGGCATACATGTGTTTTTACCGGATGATATTGTGGAGATGTGTTTGGTTCGACTCCCGTTGACTAGTCTTATGAAAGCCCGTTTAGTATGCAAAAAATGGAGGTTTTTGACCACAACGCCTCGGTTTATGCAAATGAGGCGTAACGGGCTCTATCAGAGCCCATGGTTGTTTCTTTTCGGGGCAGTTAAATCTGGTTTTTGCTCACACGAAATACACGCGTTTGATGTTTCATCAAACAAATGGCATACAATCAGTTCAGAAGTTATTAGAGGCCGGTTCATGTTTTCAGTAGTTAGTATTCAGGAAAATGTCTTCATTGTTGGGGGTTGTTCTAGTTTAACCAATTTCGGTAAACTGGACCGAAGTTCGGTTAAGACCCACAAAGGCGTTTTGGTGTTTAGCCCGTTAACAAACTCGTGGCATAAGGTTGCGTCCATGAAACACGCGAGGTCAAAACCACTTCTTGGTGTATGTGAAGTCAACTCTGATAGTTTGACCATCAAAACTCAACATACTCGACAAGATCGACGTTTGGTCAGAACACGAATCAATGGAATATCCGATGTATATGAGGACCCACATAGGCTTTCAGTTAGGCGTCAACTAAGATACCCTTTCGATGAACCCGAGGTTACGTTGAGACCAAAAAACGAAAACCCAAGTAGGAAAGACTCTAGAAGGTTCTTAATTATCGCTGTAGGCGGTGTCGGATCGTGGGACGAACCGTTAGATTCTTGTGAAGTTTACGATTCTTCGTCCAATAAATGGACCGAAGTCCAAAGATTACCGATTGATTTCGGGGTTGTGTGTTCGACTACCTTTTGTAACGGGTTGTTTTACGCATACTCAGAAACCGACAATCTTGCAGCGTATGACATCGAAAGGGGTTATTGGTTTAGAATCCAAACAACCACATTACCACCCCGTGTGCACGAGTACTACCCGACGATTATTTCGTGTGAGAATCGGTTGTTTATGGTGTCGGTTTATTGGTGCGAAGGGGATGGCCAAATCGGGAGAAGAAACAAAGCGGTTAGAAAACTATGGGAGCTTGATCTTGTTTATCTTAACTGGGAAGAAGTGTCCACACATCCAGATGCACCTATGGATTGGAACACAACATTTGTTGGTGACAAAAGTATGATTTTTGGGGTTGAAATGTTCAAGATTTTTGGGCAGGTGTTGGATTTTTTGACAATGTTTGATGTTTCTGGTGGATCAAAGAAATGGATTCATGTTTCAAGAAATCAAGTGGCTCATGAGTTGGATGCGAGTTCGTGTGCGATGAAAACGATGGCGGTTTTGCGTTTGTGACACGCGTATCGAGGAGCTCGCGAGTTGGATAAATCTAGTGTGATGTGTTTTAGGTATGGGCGGAACTAGAGAGGGTTTGTTGGTGATCCCGTTTTCCGTTAGCAAGGGTATGGTGTTATCGTTTTCTTTTAGTTTGACCGTATAAATTGTTGTTACAACAAAAAGAATTATCATAGGCTTATAGCATTCATATAATGAACATTCTATTTGTTGTTTGATTTGATATTATGTTTCAATTAACCCCAGTTGTGAAGTAAAATTTCTGAATTGTATTATTATTTCTTTTAATTTTTTAACGGGTTAAATAGATATAGGAAATTACTTTTTTAGAAAAAAAAAAAACTAGTCAAATAGGTTTTAACTTTAAACTCTACCAAGCATACTCTAAAGATTAAATACAAATGAATTTTAACATACAAAATATCTTTACCATGGATGGAGGTGGAGAAGAGGTACACCAAAATTGATTTGGGATAGTGGATTAGACAGGGCATGCTAGAGTTGCACCGGGCATAGAGGAGTAGGAATAAGGTTAAGGACTTTTAGGGGGAGGTATAATAGTGCATTTAGTTGTTCTTATACTTTAAGTGGACTTTATATGTGATTGTGATTATGTATGTATTAGTCCACCGTAAATCAAGGGATTGTTATTCTAGATTAATTTACGTATTGTTATTCTTGTAATGTGTATCTCCATATTTTAGGCTAGATATCAACTGATTGATTTGTATAGTCTATATATATTGTAAATGGTTTGTACAATGAGATTCATTCAAATTCCACAATTCACATGGTATTAGCCTAATTCCTGGGCATATCTTTTTCCTTTTTTCTCTTTTTGCTTCATCCTTCCTTTCTTCCCCAGCCATGTCCTCCGGCCAAACTACACCCATTCCCCTCCATTCTCTCCTCCACTTTGTTCCGATGAAACTTGCCTCCACAAATTATCTCTCATGGAAGAGTCAAATCGAACCAGTGCTGGCCTTCCAAGGTCTTCTTGGCCATGTCGATGGGTCCCTCAAACCTCCTGCTGAAACCGCAACAACTGATGGCAAAACAGCCGTCAATCCCGAGTTTACTAAATGGAATGAAGCCGATCAAACTGGTCGTCTCTTTATCCAATCGTCCCTTTCAGAAGAAGCTATGTCCGAGATTATCGGTCTCACCTCCGCCAAACAAATATGGACTGCACTCGAAGCCGCTTACAGTAATTGTTCGTTGGAGCGTGTTCACACTCTACGTGATACCCTACGCCAAATGCAAAAAGGCTCTTCCAGTGTCTCTGAATACGGACGTAAATTCAAACTTGTTTGCGACCAACTCGCGGCTATTGGACATCCGGCTACGGACGTAAATTCAAACTTGTTTGCGACCAACTCGCGGCTATTGGACATCCGGCTGATGAAAATGACAAGTGTCATTGGTTCCTTTGTGGTCTTGGAATGGGTTTTGAAAACTTCTCTACGGCCCATCGTGCTCTTGCTGGTACAACCGTCTTTCGAGATCTCCTCTCCAAAGCTGAAAATCATGAGATATTCATGCAAGCTTTAAATGTTTCCTCCACTCCGCAGGCTGCCTTCACGGCTCAGTCTCCTCGAAACGGTAATTCGTCCCGTAACACCCAATATTCCTCTTATACTAACCGTGGTCGATCTCGTGGTTCTGGTCGTGGGCGTGGTAGACGCCCACCCCACTGTCAATTATGCAGGAAAGACGGACATTATGCTAGTGCATGTCCGAGCCTCTCCACCTTCGCCCAACGTGCTCCTCCTCTTGATGCAAACTTGGCACAAGCGTTCCATGCACAATGCAATGTCACCCAAAATTACCCAGATTGGACCACCGATACGGGGTTGAGCCACTGGCCATATGACTCCAACTTTGGATGATCTTACACACATCCACGGACTCACGGGTAAACACTATGTTACTTTCGGCAATGGTGCTTCTTTACCGATCACACACGTTGGTAACACCACCACTCAAAACAATTTACCCTTGAAAAATGTTATAGTTGTCCCGCACATCACCAAACGCCTACTTTCTGTCAGTCAACTTACACATGACTCTCCGGTTGATGTTTTATTTTCTAATCACTTCTTTCATATCCAGGATCGTCTAACGAAGCAAATCCTAGCAAAAGGAACATGTGAGAATGGCTTCTACATTCTCCGAGAAGGACAACATGCCTACATGGCTTCGTATTCTTCTCACCATCTTAAAGCTTCGTTTGAAAAATGGCATCGTAGACTTGGTCATGTGTCCTTTGATATTATTTCTAAATTACATAACAATGGTCGTTTATTTGTTACTTCTTTGTTACCGAAACCGGAACTTTGTACTTCATGTCAATTGTCTAAATCTCGTCGTTTACCTTTTGACTTGAACCATAAACGATCCATGAATGCTTTAGATTTAATACATTGCGACCTTTGGGGACCCGCTCCAATAATGTCGACCGAGGGATATCACTATTATGCGGTGTTTATTGACGACCACTCTCGGTTCACTTGGTTGTACCCACTTAAACAAAAATCTGACTTCTATAATGTCTTATTAGCATTTGTTCCTCTTGTCCAAAACCAACTGTCACGAACCATAAAAACCTTTCAAAGCGACGGAGGAACCAAATTTACAAACAAACTTGTGCAACAATACTTACAACAACATGGGATCCATCATCGACTTTCGTGCCCTCATACACCGGAACAAAACGGTCGTGCCGAAAGAAAACACCGACACATTACGGAAACCGGTCTTGCCATGTTATTTAACTCTAATGCACCGGCAAACTTATGGCTCGATGCGTTTGTTTCGGCAACCTACATCATTAACCGGTTACCAACCTCCATCTTGCAATACAAATCACCTTTTGAGGTTCTCTATAAACAAGCTCCCACATATACAAACTTTCATGTTTTCGGATGTCGTGTTTTTCCGTACTTACGTGATTATGCCAAACATAAACTATCTCCACGAAGTGCACAATGTATTTTCATTGGCTATAGTCTGAAGTACAAGGGGTTTCGATGCTTGGATCCCACATCAAACCGTGTTTATGTCACAAGGCATGCTCAATTTGATGAGGATGTCTTTCCCTTTAGTGGAAAAATTCCACCAGTTGATGAAGCTACCTTAGTTTTTTTCCAATTTTGATGAGTCCTTTCCACCTTCACAATTTGCAAACCCCACTCCCCTATCACCCATCATTACACCCTCATGCACTACCAAACAAAAACCCACCCTTTCAACCCCATGCACTCAGAACCCCATGTGCACTCTTTGCCCCACCTTACATACTCCCTCCCATGAAAACATCACACCGCCAAACCATGCAAACAACTCACCACCCACTCACATCTCCTCCCATGCAACCAACCCATAACCCAACCATACAAACGACACACCACCCATTCAACCAAACCCCACTTCCGCTCCCACTACATCGCCCATACATTCACCCGCTGCCACCCTACTCCTACTATTAACTCCGCTGTCCCACAATCACAACCATCGCCTTCCCCATCTCCGTCACCACCATCCCCACCAACAAATCCTAACCCGGATCCTATGATGACTCGTTCCAAAAATGGGATTTTTAAACCCAAATACCTTGCGAACCTCACTTCTTTTCATCATGCTCTTCTTGCTGATCATACACCAAAAGGTTTCAAATCTGCAGCCAAGCATCCAAAGTGGGTTCAGGCAATGGAAGATGAAATCCATGCCTTGCAAACCAACAAAACATGGTGCCTTGTACCACGACCCCCTGACACTAATATAGTTGGTTCGAAATGGATATTCCGTACTAAGTACAAATCAGATGGGTCCGTTGATCGCCATAAGGCCCGTCTCGTTGCCCAAGGTTTTACCCAAATCCCCGGACTTGACTTTTCACACACCTTTAGTCCGGTGGTTAAGGCTTCAACCGTTCGTGTCGTGCTTGCTCTTTCTACCATATATAATTGGCCATTACGCCAACTGGATGTCCGTAATGCTTTTCTAAATGGAAACCTCACCGAAACCGTTTACATGGAACAACCTCCGGGGTTTGTTGACTCTCGATACCCTCACCATGTATGCCGGTTACAAAAGGCACTATACGGTCTCAAGCAAGCCCCACGGGCTTGGTTCCAAAGGTTAAGTATGTTTCTTCTTCAACACGGCTTCACTTGTAGCAAGTCCGATACGTCACTTTTCATACTTAAGCAAGAAAAGGTGATTATTTATCTTCTTGTTTACGTTGATGATATCATTATAACCGGAAATGATTCATCTTTCATTCAAAGCTTCATCACCCGACTTCATCAAGAATTCTCACTCAAAGATTTGGGCACCTTGGGATATTTCTTGGGTCTTGAAGTTTCTTACAACCAAACAGGTATCTTTCTAAGCCAAGCAAAATACGCTCAAGACATTTTGGCTCGTGCAGGGATGTTGGATTCCAAACCTGTTGACACCCCTCTTGCTACAACAGAGACGTTTCTCTCCAAAGGAACCGCTTTTCACGAACCAACGTTATATCGGTCTTTAGTTGGGGCCCTACAATATCTTACCATAACCCGTCCCGACATCTCTTATGCCGTTAATCAGGCAAGTCAACATCTACAGTCACCCACAACCTCTCACTTTCAATCGGTAAAACGCATCTTGAGGTATATTAAAGGAACACTGGTCTCACATTCTCCAAACCTGTTAAAACAAACCTTGTGGGTTACTCCGATGCCGACTGGGCTCGATGTGTTGAAACTCGGCGTTCCACTTATGGTTATTCTATTTATTTAGGGGGCAATTTAGTCTCATGGAGTGCCAAGAAACAGCCTACCGTCTCGAGATCTAGCTGTGAGTCCGAGTATCGTGCAATGGCGAACACTGCAGCTGAAATAATCTGGCTCACTCATCTACTTAGAGAACTCTATGCCTTGCCTATGGATCGGCCCACATTATTATGTGATAACAAGAGTGCCATCTTCTTGACTCAGAATCCGGTTTCACACAAGCGAGCTAAGCACATTGACATCGATTATCATTTTGTTCGCGAGCTAGTTTCTTCCAGGCGTCTCTATACCAAGTTTGTTCCATCCAATCTCCAGGTCGCGGACATCTTCACCAAAAGCCTTCCACGTCCGCTATTTGAGCGTTTTCGTTCCATGCTGAGAGTTGGTCCCCACCTGTTCGATTGACGGGGGGTATTAGTCCACCGTAAATCAAGGGATTGTTATTCTAGATTAATTTACGTATTGTTATTCTTGTAATGTGTATCTCCATATTTTAGGCTAGATATCAACTGATTGATTTGTATAGTCTATATATATATTGTAAATGGTTTGTACAATGAGATTCATTCAAATTCCATAATATATATGTTGTGCATAATGTTATATTGGTTCATGTTTTTATTATGATACTCTTTCATCTTCCTTTTTCTTTTTTGTGTTTACTTAGTTTTGTTTTGTTCTTCTGCTATCTGTTTTAAGCCGGGATCTCTGAAAGTAAGTTTGTCTACATCATACCCTCCCCAAACCTTACAAATAGCTTACCTATATGTGGAATTTAGTGGATACGATTGTTGTATAAGAAATTTAAAGAGTTAATTGCTCGGATGGTCCCTGTGGTTTCATGTTTTTTTCACGTTTAGTCCCCACCTTTTGAAAATAGCATGTATGCTCCCTATGGTTTGTCATTTTGTTACTCGGATAGTCCCCCTACATTTACTTTGGGGACTATCCGAGTAACAAATTGACAAACCATAGGGAGCATACCTGCTATTTTCAAACTAACTGACATCTACTCAGGGACTATCCGAGTAACAAAATGACAAACCATAGGGAGCATACCTACTATTTTCAAAAGGTGGGGACTGAACGTGAAAAAACTTGAAACCAGAGGGACCATCCGAGCAATTAACTCAAATTTAAATTCAAATGTATTGGATGAAAATTTAATCGTTACATAATTTGAATATTACATACTTTGATTAAAAAGAACATAAAACTACTTAAATTAAATTGTTTCAACATCAAGCCACTTGGCCACTTCCGTGGTGGAGGCCAAGGTTCATTGCCTCATTGGGTTCACGTGATACATCTAGCTTGTGATGACTCATTTTCGGGTTTATCATCTAGCTTGTGATGGTTGAACAAGGTGGGGAAGAAGAAACGTGTGGCGATGTGGTTGGTTGTTGGCAGTGGCGGAAATAGTCCAAAATTTTAGGGTATCCCAAAATTATTTTTTGGGATCAGGGTATCCTTTGTATAACGAAGACGAAGTTGAGGGGTATTTTTACACTACAAAGACGGGGTTGAGCCGTAGCCCGTGCTATCCCTGCTAACACATTAGCTCCGCCCCTGGTTGTTGGTGGAAGGAAGTGATGAGCTAGTATAACGCAATATCTAATTTGATCTCGTGAGGGTTTAAGTGATACTATAAGGTGTCACGATAGGATTAGTTAATGATAAGAGTTCAGATAATGAAATTATGGAGTATTGGAGTGCCCCGCCCCTAAAGAAAGGTCTTTAAGATTCAAAATACTATTCATCAGATCATCTCTAATGTGATGATAAACTAACTTATCAGGTAGATCTCTAAACCCTTTTTAGATAATACTCTATTTTTATTGCGGTCCTCATGCATATAATCTCATTGAGAAAAGTTTACAGGTATGAAAAGATATAACCAAGAATCTATTATCTATTATGTATATTAAAACAATACATTTTGGTGCCACTTGGCATAAACTTAATCCACTAATTGCCACCTGGCAACTTAATAGTCCTCTCAATATTGATTTGAGCGGCAATATACATCTTCTATGTAAATCCCGCTTTTCACTTTGGTTGTAACGCTGAAAATTGAAGTTTCCATCGTTCTCTCAAATTTCCTCAAATAACTCTACCAGATATCTTCTCTCATACTCTTTGTGGATTAGGGTTTTTTTGTTTCCATTGTTCCTCTTCATCAGATAATCCCTCATTCGCATTCTGTTTGGAGAAAACCTAGCCGCAGACCATGGATTCTCATCTTCATCTTCAAGGTATTCGATTTAGGGTTCCGATTGGGATTATGACGGTGTCTCGGTTTATACTTAATATTATGACGGTGATCTCCCGATCTAATTCGACTGATATGGTAAATTAAATTTGTTTTTTTGTAGATTTATATCTTAAATTTTGCAATACTTATTGATGAATCTTGATGTTATAATCAGACGAACTATGGTTTCTCTTCATCTCTCTGCTCTACTTCTTCACTCATTCAATCCAACCTTCTTCATCAAAAAGGTTTGATTTATCATTTTTATATCTCAAAATCATTGCTGATTTACTTTTATTTAGTAACTAATCTTTGGTATCTCTCTGTCGTTCATCAAGTCATCGCTACCTTCGCCGTATTTTTGTCTGGATTTGTCCCGATTGTAGGTACGACTCCTTTTACCTATACTAAATCTGATGCTTGATTATGCTACTTTTCTTTTTTTGATTGTAATACCTTTTTGATTTAGGGTTTTAAGCCAGAAGTTGTCGGGTTCTATGAAAAAGTTGTATGATTAGCTATATGAAAAATTTGTAGGGTTTTAATAATGGTTGACTTGGAATTAAGTAGTTTTCATTATATGTGAATGTACTACAATAACATGAAACTATGATTGGAGGTTGGCGGAGCGAATTGTTGGTACTCCATTCTGAGCCGCAACCGACAACCACTCATCTTGGCATGGTGCTGATGCACAAGGTCAATTTTGAGTCATTTCATTGTTTATGTGATTATACTCTATTTAAATCTGTTTTAACTTTTGTTATTAGAATGAATGAGAGGTAAAATTACTAAAAAAGTATGATGATTAAGGAGATTCAGTTTTTGTAGAATTTTGTAATTGCTTAGAAACATAAGTTTATTAGTTTAACTGTTTTAGATTCAGTTTATTAGTTTGTTTCTTAGAAACATATGATTGTTTTAACATGGTTGAGCTTGATAATTTATTGTGTATCTTACCAGTCTAATGCTTTATTATGAAAGATTGATGCCTCTTTGAAGCAATCATATGCCTTTTATGCTGCACAAAACAGGTAGATCACTGGATTGTACACAAAACAGGAACATGCTGAAGTTGAATTCACTGCAACATCAGCTTTCTTTTTTATATTTCTGTTTTATAAATCTGTATATCACTAATAATAATATTTTTTTCAGATGTGTCCCATACCTGTTAGTGATGGAGCTGTGAAAGAGATTACAACCAAGATCATCACCACCGTAAAGAGTAATGTAACATTTTACACCGACTAAATGTTGGCATTTCATTGAACGGGTATGCTGCAACACTCTAATTTGATCAAAATTTTAATATATAATTTGTTCATTTTTTGTCATATTATTTAATAGCGTTAAACATATGATTCGTGAAGAGACATGGTAACAAAATACAAGTTATTTTTCTATCGTAGATTCGTGACTATAGAGTTGACTGGGATCTTGAAGTGAATCAACCTATTTCATGAAACTGTTATCCTTTTGTAGGTAGAAATAATGGCTATTATTACAAATTTCCTCACAGTAGACATTTAGACTAAAGATTTTTGTGGTGTGAATAATGTTTCTTTGGTTTATGGTAGTGGAAATGTGGCTTCAGGAATATATGGGAATGCATATGGTCAATAGGTCGATGTTTTTGAATTCTTAGTTTATAAAATAATGAAGTCATTTGGTCAAAGTCAAATCTAATGGTCAAACCTAATGATTTGTATGCGTTCAAAAAACTTGAGTTTTTATATCTATTAGCGCGACAACTAAGGTATTTTCCTTTCAGAAAGCAATCTCTTAGTATGCGGTCATAGAACACAATCTTTGTTTCTTAAAATCTTCGCATTTTGTCTTTGAAGGTTATTGACGGTTATATTTTTTCCATCCATGGTAATTTTTCATGTTTGCAGGATATGGCGATGGGTTATCGTACCGAATGAATTTGTGATGCCAAACCTTTATAGCCAGGTTTTTTTATAGGCTATGATGATTTGTTTCAGTGGGTTTCCTAAAGGCAATTATGTGGCATAATAATGAGCCTTTAATATATGTTTGTGGCACATCCAAGATGGTCATGCAATAGTCTTTGCTAAAACAAGGTAACCGGTTATTGTTCCCACCTTGAGATTACTTTTGGTAGACACATCAATTGAATATGTATGATACTAGCCTATTCTGTTGAGACTTTATAACTGTAGCTGAAAGTATCATCCTCATTGCATGTGGTACATCCTCTTTGGGAAGTTTTTTTGGTTGTTTGTCACGTGTCGCTTACATTTACACCTCATGGGTGCGGTTTTATTTTCTCTAGGTGTTCATTGTTAGCATTTCATTTTTCAGAGTAGCAGTTGTGCTTTCTTACAATTTGTTCCAATGGGTGGGTTTCTTGAAGGCAATGATGACGTATCTTTGTTGCTTTACGTACACTGAGATAACAATGAGCCTTTCGCATGTCTTTATGGCGCAACCGAGATGGTCATGCTATAGTCATTGCTATCACATGGCAACCGGGTACTGTGTTACCATGTTATGTGTGCTCTCTCATTGACCAAGCCTTATCATCATTTCATCCAAATTTCTAATAATTTTCTTGATTGTTATTTGCAGTTTCAGATCCTCCTTTTAACATTTTGGTCAATTCTGTTAAGTCATTCATAGTCATGGTGTTTTTCACTTATTGTTTTCGAGTTTTTGGTTAATTACTCTTTGTGTTGTATTGGTTTCGTCTTCTTGACTTCCTATTTTCTTACTAAGAATAGGGTTACACTAACGATCATTTTTTTGTGTTTCATATGTATATAGAATTTATTTTTTAAGTTGCCTTGCAAAAATATTTTTTGCCCAGCCAATGTATATAACTTCCTTTGTATGGTTGACTTTTTTTTGCCTTGGATCAGCAAGAAGTACGGCGGGGCGACCTAGACCGCCCTCAAGAGCGGTTTGATGAACTCAACAAGGACACCAAAGCCTTACTTCCACGGTTACTTTTCGGTGAAAGCATTGGTAATACATTTTCATTGGGCAATTTTGAGTTTTTTTATTAATCTTTGGTTTGATTCTTTAATGGGTTTTGTATATTTTTTTTAATATAGTAGGGATGAATCTATTATCTATATTAAAACAATACATTTTGGTGCCACTTGGCATTTGCTTAAACCATTAGTTGCCACATGGCAATGTGATATTCCTTCCCAATTGATTTTGAGCGGCAATTTGTTTTGGCTTCTAAAACAAGCTTTTCCTCTGTATCATTCAAAAACCCTAAATCATACGCTCAAAATTTTGCTTTGCCTTCACCGTTCTCTTTTTCCATTTTCCCTTTTATCAGTTTTTCTTTTCCCTTTCCAAAACCCTAAATTCAACCATGGCCGCACACCTCTTTCCCCATCGTTTAATTTCCTTTTCATTCTTCATGTTTACATCTTCTCTTTGAACAACCCTAACGGAGACTCTCCTAATCCAGCCGATCGATTTTCACCTGATATGTTTTTGACGGGTTAGGGTTTTTCAATTCGCCATCAGTAGAGAAGAAGATGAAGGTTAGTATATGCTTCTGAATGTTTGATTCTAAGCATGGCCCTTCTTGATTGTTGTATCTCATTTTGATTTAAGGTATCTACAGGTCTCTAACTTTCGATTTAAATACCAGTTTTCCTCTAATTTTTTCAGCATCAATCTCTTCGCGGATGGGGGATCACCCGGATATCATGTTTCAGGTTAGGGTTTTTTTTTGTGATTTTGACTTCAGTTTTGTTTGGTTTTCAGGGTTGGTAAGGCGTCACTGATGAACCAGTATCCTGTTCGTACTGGATATTGTAATTGTTTGGAGTTAATTTGTGTGATTTTTGTTTGTAAAGTTGAGTTGATTTAGGGTAACTTTTATAAAACAATACATAGCAGGTGTTTATTATTACTTTCTGCAGATTATTAGTTTCTGCAGATTATTAGTTAACCAGTATCTTGCTTTTATATACATCTTATGCAAGTGTTTGTTATTACTTTCTGCAGATTATTAGTTAACCACTGGCTAATGTTGGTATATCATATATGTCATCATTTGGTTTAAGGTGGAGGTGTAGCAAGATTGTATGTATTTCGAAAAAAAATAATGATGTGGTTCTTGGATATGACTCAGTCAAGACATACAAGGTACTGTTTTACATTATTTTATCTTTAAATAAATTTTTATTAATTAAATGATATTGTTATAATTTTTTATTATATTAGACTTGACATTTTAAAGATAAGATTCAAACATATAGTGATCATTAAATCACGAGAAGGAGACAAGAATGGTCTGGTACTCCGGCCAAACTGGTGAAACTCTGATTATATCAATCGGGCTAACGGCTACAGTAATGAACTAATAGGTATTCGTCCGATTCTAGGGTTCCGATTACGCCCCGATAGCTAAGAAGGTAAATTATTCAAATTAGTTTTTGTAGGACTTTAATGATAAGAACATGACTTATGTGTGCTTGGTGTTGTTACTTACTATTTTATATGTATTGTGTACACATAAAGCTTTATGTATGCTTTGAATGTAGTTTGATATACTGAAAGAGAAATGAAATTGTAGGCGAAATTTGAATTGAAATGATTTCCATTATTATATATGTTAAGAATGGTGAGAACTGATATGCAAAATTCATTGTTGACTTAGGTGACAGTTAACGGGTCTACTCGAGTAGTCAACAAATCATGGACATCTGCGATAGAAGGTAAGTTATTCTTATGTTTAATTTTTTATTATATGAAGTATTTATGGTTGATCATCTTAATTTTTTTAGTATCAATTATATATGTTCCGAGTTCATGGGTGCCCTTAACGCCTCGAGTCAACTGACGAAGTTGGAGGACTCAGTGGATGTGACAATTAACATCGATTACGAGTTCTCTGCACCGAAATTCTTCAATTTTATCGAAGGAAAGACTGATTCCGGTGATCCCTTCGATGTTCCAGCGAAACGTTGGCTTCTTGCATGTTCTTCCTTTGTCAAGATAGACCACCGTAGGTAACATAAAAATATTTTTTAAGTTGTTTGATGATTTTGAAATAAATTCGTTTAACACTTTTGGAGTTGTTTATTTCAGGAGATTGTATGTATTTCGAAAAAAAATAATGATGTGGTTCTTGGGTATGACTCAGTCAAGACATACAAGGTACTGTTTTACATTATTTTATCTAAATAAATTTTTTATTAATTAAATGATATTGTTATAATTTTTTATTATATTAGACTTGACATTTTAAAGATAAGATTCAAACATACAGTGATCATTAAATCACGAGAAGGAGACAAGAAAATTTTACAACGTAACTCTTTTTTTCTGAGTTACAGTGTCCATATTTCATAGACTTAGAGGAGGGGGGTGCTTTTACCCAATGTTTTCTCATGCCTGAAAAAAAGACCCTCCCCTTTTAATTTATTATTGTTATTACGAAATGAATGTTTTGTTTTACAAGAAATAGGTCTTGCTAGAAAAAAACCTACTTAAATATTTATGCTTCAGAAAGAAAATATGCTAGGAATGTGAGAGGTTACACATTAAGTCATAGATTTTTTAAAGTAAAGTTTGACCTATAAAGTCAAACTTTACAAATTACTGATACAGTTATAATTTGAGATCATCTACTACGTATATTAGATGGGTCAAGCAAGTTTGGTTGTGGTTCACAAGTTTACACTGGGTTTGGGTCAAAACTGGTAGTTTTTTAATACGGTTCATAAACAATTTTGGTGGTTTTACTTATTTCATATAATACTATGCCTGACAAACCTTATGTTTATGCCTTTTATAAAGTGGCAGTTTCAAGCCATTTATAAATTGGTTGATTTGGGTGGACAAGAAGTTACTAGAGTGTGCTGATGGACAACAAGTTACGAGTTACCACCATTACTAGAAGATGGGTTGCCGTTCAAAAAAACACTAGAAGATGGGTAGAGAGTGCCATTGTATCAGAGGTAAAATAGTAAAACATTAATTTATTCAACTTTTTATTGGTTAATTTAGAATGGTTCTGCAGGAAAATTGAACATCTGATATGTCTCTATATAGTAGTTCAATCGATTTCTGATTTTATTGATTGCTTTTGTTTTCAACGTATTTATATATGTTACTAATAAAAAAATTTCATATATATTTTGTTTACGATAGTTATGGTGTTGTTGGATGGCATGATATAATTAAAGCCGAACATATTTCATTAGGTGATAACTGTTTTTTCAATTGGTCTAAAACGAATTCGAGGTTAGTGGTTACGGAACTCTAGCAAGTAGAAGTACTAGAGTAATAGGCTTTCAATTTATATTTCAAACAAGAAAAACGTATTTCTTTCATTTACTTATCTTTTCGGTTTTGTTATATCTATAGTACGATGCTTCGTTTTATTTTAATCTTCAACTTCAGATTTCCATAATAAGTTCACGCGTGCAGTTTCTTTATCATCATGTATCTCGAGATATTAAATTATTTGTCTCATTGTAGTTTACTAATTTATTATTACTTGAACGGTCATTTAATTCAAACGATTAGTTCAATAAATTAAACTTATTCATTTGTGTTTTAGTCCACCCGCGAACCTCGCGGGTTCTTAAACTAGTGTTTATTTATATTAAAACAAAAAAGTACGGGCTAACGTTTCACTTTTGAAATAGTTAGAATAAATTTGACCGTTGGAAATTCATATACTTATGCCCGTTACAAATATTATAAAAGTTATAACTTACTCAGGGTTGGCACAAGGGTAAGCCAAATGAGGCTTGAGCCTTGGGCCACATCAACTATAGGGCCTTCATTTAAAAATAAATAAATTATATTATATGTATTTTCTCAAAAGTCTAGGTTAACTTAGGGCGGCTTATCACTTTCACTTGTGGCAGCGGCATTATTGATTATGGCAGCGGGTTATCAATTATGGCACCGGGAAGAGAAACAGCCACGCCGCGCCTCATCATCTTCTTCAAGAATCAAGACTTCAACGGTAATTTTTATCTTCTTTATATGTCGCCGGCCACTGCATCAAGTCACTGTATCACTGTTGAAGGTAAATTGCTGCCTAATTTATCTTCTTCAAGTTCTCAAATTGTTTTTTGTTTTTTTGGGAAAAAGGCCACAAACTTTTACTTCGCCTTAGGCCACCAAAAAGACTAAGCCGGCCCTAAACTTACTTGTTTAGATATTTTCTCTATATTAATTTATAAAAAAGTGATTGTGAGTACTTTACCCTATTCAACTTTTTACAACTTAGAATGCTTTGTGTACAAGTAAGTTATGCATGTTCTTTTCAAATATATTATGTCTCTTCCTCTCATTCTTGATTATTACTCATCTCTCTCTTTCTCTAATTGTTCAGACTTGCACAATGTTTGCAAGCTCTCTTCATCCATCCAACGTGAACCATTTAATAAACATTGCTTAAATCGCAGTCGACCCTCCTAACCTGATCAATCATCTGGTAACCCCAACCTTCCAACTTATTATGTGGATATGAGAGCTTCTAAAGATTGCAAATGGCAGCTGCCATACTCTGGGAGTGGCAGTAAGTGCTGGTTTATATAAAAAAAAATTAACTAATCTATAATTATATCTACATCTATATTTATATCTATATCTATACTACTATATTAAAACTGGATTAAGAAAGAAGATAAGTTTCATTAATCTATAAGATGGCATATCAAAAGTCTTAGTTCAAATGTGAAATGCCAAACTTTTACCATTTTCTTCCATTCTTACACATCTTCCCTTCATACCTTGAAAGAATGCTAAGATTGGGTGTATAACAGTATAAGTAATCACCCTCTTCAATGCGCAATTCAATTCGTGTGGCGTATCTATGTTTTTTCCTAGTTTAAATCTATTTTACAAAGTTAACAAATTCTTAAACTAAAATTACAAGTTATCATAAATATACACAAAATAAAATTTTGAAAGACCCTATGGAAGGGAGATCTACTCTGCAACCAGCGGATCTGCTCATCTTTGGTTGGGCTAGGGGAAACATGCTTGTGTGGACCTCACGGGGGTTTCCCCTCTGGTTGCTTTAAGGGAAAACAAGTTTGTAGCTGGACAAGCAGCAAGAAAGGCAGAATCGAAGAAAGTTGATAAGCACGCTAAAGCTTGTGCAAAGAACCAACATGTTTTTGTCCCTTTTGTCTTTGACACATTTGGCTCTCTAGCGCCAGAAGCTATCTAAGGGTTATCCACAGCAATTGTTCAGCCTCAGGGGAGCAGGGTTTTGTCTTTGGTAGATTAGGGTTTGCGATTCAGAAAAAGGTGGCGGCGCAGCTTGTTGCCCGTCTACCTTCTGTTTTGATGTAACTTGGCAAGTATATAGCCATATGGAAATTGAAAAGTATAAAATGAATTTGAATATTTAAAAAAAAGGAAAAGAAATACAAATAACCCCATCCCACCCGTCCGTCACAAAGATGTGTTGAATACAATGGTATCGTTGATTGATCTTGCACAATAGGAAGAGTACAATATATAGGAATACACATAACAACTTTCCTAATCTATTCCTAACAAATATCCTGCAAATATGGAGATTGAATATTTCCAATATGAATGAGATGTGGTCCGCTAATACTCCCCCTCAGTTGGGACGGGGGTCTTGACACACGTTCAAACTGGTTCGAAAACTTTGAAACAACTGTCGTGACAGGCCCTTAGTGAAAATATCCGCATATTGGTAGGCTGCAGGAACATGTAGGACACGAATGTGGCCGAGGCGAACTTTCTCTCTAACGAAATGGATGTCGAGCTCCACGTGCTTTGTCCGTTGGTGCTGAACCGGGTTCTCGGATAGGTAAACAGCCGAGACATTGTCGCAGTACACAATAGTTGCGTGTCGTATGGGAATGTGAAGTTCTAGAAGAAGGTTACGAAGCCAACTTGTCTCGGCAACGGCATTGGCAACCCCGCGGTATTTGGCTTCGGCACTTGAACGAGAAACGGTCGGCTGTCTTTTGGAGGACCAAGATATAAGGTTGTGTCCCAAGTATACACAATAGCCCGAGGTGGAACGACGAGTTTTCGGGGCATCCGCCCCAGTCAAAATCCGAGTAAGCTGTGAGAGTAGAGCTCGAGGAGATAGACATGTGAATTCCGTGATCGATTGTACCCTGTACGTAGCGAAGAATTCGTTTTAAAAAGGCAAAATGCGGTTCCCGGGGAGCATGCATGAATAAGCAGATTTGTTGGACCGCGTATGATATATCGGGACGAGTGAAGGTGAGATACTGTAGTGCCCCGGCGAGACTGCGATACAAAGTCCCGTCTTGCAAAAGGGGACCGTCAATTGCACTTAGTTTGGAGGACGTATCCACTGGCGTGGCACACGGTTTGCATGAGGTCATGTTGGCACGGTGAAGGATGTCCCGAGCATACTGTGTTTGAGATAAAAACATGCCCTTTAAATTCCGTTTAACCGAGATGCCCAAAAAGTGATGTAGAGTTCCCAAGTCGGTCATGGCAAAATTCTCCTGAAAGAAGTTGAATAACATGCTGTAGAAATGTAGAAGATGATGCCGTTAAAATAATATCGTCAACGTATAGAAGGAGAAATGCCATGTTATCACCGTGACGATACACAAATAAAGAACTGTCACACAAGCTACCCTTGAAACCTTTGGAAGTAATAAAATTAGCAAATCTGTAAAACCATGCTCTCGGCGCCTGTTTTAGTCCGTATAAAGACTTACGTAATCGGCACACATGGTGGGGTCTAGATTGATCAATAAAGCCGGGTGGCTGATGCATAAAAACCGTTTCATTTAAATCCCCATGTAAGAACGCGTTTTTAACGTCTAGTTGATGTATTGGCCAATTTCTTGATAAAGCAACCGATAAGACGGTTCTGATAGTGGCCGGTTTGACCACGGGGCTGAACGTATCCATACAATCGAGACCCACCGTTTGAGATTTACCGTTGACCACGAGTCGAGCTTTATAGCGCGATAGAGTTCCATTAGTGTGGAACTTATGGCGAAACAACCACATACATCGGATGACCGCATGAGATTCCGGTTTCGGAACCAACTCCCATGTACCATTAGTTATTAATGCATTATATTCATTTAGCATAGCCTGTTGCCAATACGGGTCGGTAAGGGCTTTGATGTAGGATGTGGGTATGGGTGATATGGTAGGGGTATTGGCTGTGTGAAGGTTGTATTTGGGGTTAGGTTTGGATACCGTCCTTCCTCCGAGTAGTCATGGAGTGGACGTTGGTAGGTTGGTGTGTGGTAGGGATAGGTGCCGAGGAGGTGGGGGGGAGTCATGGGGTGATGGTTGGGGCGGTGAAGTGGGGGGCTGTGACGGTAGCTGTGGTGGTGATGGCGAGAACTGTGGTGGTGATGGTGGGGGCTGTGTTGATGGTTGGGTAGCGGTGTTAGGAGGAAGGTGGGTGTTTGGGTGGGAAGGTGTGTGAGGGGACGAATTGGTGGGAGCTGAATTCGGGTGTGATGTGGGGTAGGTGGTAGTGAGAAACTGGAAGTGAGTGGGGTCAGGGGAGTGGTCATCAAGGAATAGGTAGTTGTTCGGGTTGGGTGGTTCGTTGAAAGGAAAAGTGTGCTCATAAAAAATAACGTGTCGAGAAATATGGACACGGCCGGTTGAAGGATCGAGGCACCGGTAACCATGAAAGTTTTCGGGGTACCCGAGGAAGATGCACCGGATGGAACGAGGATGAAGCTTATGTGGTTGTGTGGCAGAGAGATTTGGGTAGCAAGCGCACCCGAATACCCGAAGATGTTCATAAGTTGGATGGCAATGGTATAACGCGAACGTAGGAGTATTAAAATTGAGACGAGTAGTGGGAGTGATGTTATGGAGATAGGCGGCGGTATGTAGGGCTTCCACCCAATAAGTGGGAGGAAGATGAGCATGAACGAGTAATGCACGGATTATATCATTTAGACGTCGTATCATGCGTTCGGAACGACCGTTTTGAGAAGACGTTTGAGGACACGAGAAGCGAAGAACAAGGCCATTGGAGGATGCAAAATTATGAAAGGCTCGATTATCAAATTCTCCCCCTAAATCACATTGAAATGATTTAATATGTTTGTGAAATTGGGTTTTTACAAACTGATGAAATTTAGTAATTTTTGTAAATGCTTCAGATTTAAACTTTAATGGATACACCCACACATAATGAGAATAATTGTCAAGTAAAACCAAGTAGTATTTGTATGATGTTTTGCTTAAAATCGGTGATGTCCAAAGATCGCAATGTATGATATCAAATGGTGCATAAGTAAAGGAATTAGAAACAACAAAAGGAAGTCTTTTACTATTCGCTAAATGGCACGAGTGACAAAAGTCAAAAGAGTTTTTATTGCAATAAATTAAACAACGACTAGAAAGAAATTGCAAAATATTCGACCCCGGGTGGCCAAGGCGATCATGCCACTTATTTGTTGAAGTCGAAGATGCCAAAAACGCTTGAACTGGTGAAGTGAAGGGATAGAGTTCGCCGGTGCTCTCATGGCGTGAAAGGTGGTGCCCCGTCTTGAGATCCTTCAAAGTAAAACCGTTAGGGTCAAATTCCACAGAAACTTGGTTATCACGGGTAAATTTTCGTACAGAAAGAAGATTTTTAACAACGGTTGGTGCATAGAGAATATTGTTTAGTTTAAAGGTTTTGGTTGGTGTGGTGTGAACACCGCTACCGGTACCCGTGATTGGCAACGTTTGACCATTACCAACACATATATTTGCATTAGTAAACTTAGATAAAGGAGTTTGAATTTTATGATCATCCGAAGTAATGTGGGAAGACGCACCTGTATCCATGTACCACTGAGGATCTGGTTGATTGAAAGATAAGGAGCTCAGCGCTGCACCGAGTTCTGTGGGATTGAGGGGGTCAATAATTAATGGGCCAGGTGCAGGGGAAAAACCTGGTGGGGTCTGTGGAGTTTGGGCCGAAAGCCCATAGCCTGAAGGGGTTGGGGAGTTGTGGCCGTAGAAAGCAGGAGGGGGTGGATGGGCTTGTTGTGGTGGAGTGGAAGGGGGCGAGTCCATTGGGCCGCCCATGGGGACTGTGCCGGATGAGGACAAGGGGGTGGGGTAGGGTACCACTGTTGACTAGAAGGTTGTTGAGAGTAATTTGTTTGTTGCTGATGATAACCTCCAGTGTTCCACTGCTGAGGGTAATAACCATGGGGGTTTCTGCCACGGCCCCGACCTCCGCGAGAGTTCCGACCACGACCCCGACCACGTGTATATGGTCTGGGTTGATAGTAGTCGAAGGTTTGATTAGGGTGAGCGGACGGAGGTGGAGCTGGGACGGCGGCGGTGGCCGTGTTGACACCGGGTGGAATAGACGATTGGTTACCGGTGTTGCGGGGGGCGGCGAGGGGAGAGTGTTGCTGTCTGGCTGCTTGGCGTCGCTGCTCTCTTTCGATCATGTCTCTAGCATCATCCCAGGAGGTGTTCGATTGATTGATAAATGAGGCAGTAGTGTCGTACTCGGGTGGCAGTCCTTGAACCATCTGTAACACCAAGCGGGATTCGGTAACAGGTTGGTCTACATCTTTCAATTGTTCAGCAATATCTTTTAATTTTTGGAAATACTCATTCAAAGATGAGCATGAAGACAACGTAGTGTTAGTGAAGGCCTGTAGAAGAGACGATGCACGAGAGTTCTTGTTGTTCTGGAAGATGGACTGAAGTTTATTCCAAGCTTGTTGAGCGGTTGACTGATCATCCAAGATACGAACCAAGAGGTCATCTGAAAGTGTTCCGTAGATCCACTGTAAGACAATAGAGTCTATTTTAGCCCATGATTCATAGTCATCGTCGGTCTCTGCTGGCGGCTTGGTTCCATCGATATGTTTCAAGACCTCGTAACCTTTTGCGTGAAGTTTAAACAGTTTTACCCATGCTGTGTAGGTAACCTTCTCTCCGTCTAGAATTCTGACTTTGTTCTGAATGTTAGTTACGGAGTAAACGAGATGAAGGGGTTTGTTATCGGTCGTAACCGAGGAGGAAGATGAATCTTTTCCGGTCATGTTGACGATGGAGAAGATGGGAACGGAACGGAATGGGTGGCGGAGGGTTTTAGGACTGTGGCTCTGATACCATGTTGAATACAATGGTATCGTTGATTGATCTTGCACAATAGGAAGAGTACAATATATAGGAATACACATAACAACTTTCCTAATCTATTCCTAACAAATATCCTGCAGATATGGAGATTGAATATTTCCAATATGAATGAGATGTGGTCCACTAATAAGATGTACGTCCATCACGGACCATGGCATTTTTAGCGTCCTTGAAAGCTCATTACGCGTGTTCTAAAGATTAAGGTGTTGTTTTTTTTAGAGGTACAACGTCTGCAGTCTGCGAACCACATCTGCAGACATCTGTAGCAAAAGAGGTGGACCAAACCTTTGTAGTCTGGAAGAAGAAAGCTGTTTGTTTTTTAGCTTCTACAAGCTGCTGAAATAAACTGAAATATAAATAAACTGATTTATTAAACTTAAAATAGTTTTTCAAGATTCAAATTTAAATAATAGTTATACAATACTGAAAAAATATTCACAAAAAGGCAATAACATTTTTTTAAATCATTTATTCCATTCTTTGCATTAATTGTCCAGCAATCTCATCTCGTAACGGAGCATCCGATGCAGTACCATGTGCTTCAACCTCATCTTCATCAGCATCAACGTCCACTTGCCTTTTCTACCAACCGTGTTTATCTCATCAATGCAAGTCTCTAATAAGCATTTTAGATGCTCATTTGACCATTGTTGTTTCTCTTCCATTTCTATTAATCAACAAACAAGCAATTAACATACTAGGCGCGAATCAATTAAGCATAATCAAACGTTTTAAAGCAACAACATAATAGGCATGATAAACAATTTATCACAATAAACATCTAAATAAATTCCATAATAGAATCTAATCAAACAATTTATCACAATAAACATCTAAATTCCATAACAAACAGAAAAAAATTAACACAATCATAAGAAACACCAAAAATCAGAATAAAAACACCAAAAATTTCATAACAAAACACCAAAAAATTTCATAACACACAAAATTTCATAACAAAACACCAAAAATTTTGTAACACAACACCAACATTTCATAACAAACACCAACTTATCCAATGAACATCTAATTAAGAACTAACATTATAAAAAAATAAACAAAGGGGTGTTTTGCCTAGCTTTTATTTTTTTGGCTTATGCTTATATTTTAAAGTAGCTTATAGCTTATTTTCTATCATTTCATAAGCTCTTTTTAAATGTTTGGATTAGCTTATAGCTTATTTTCTATCATTTGCCCTTACACAAACAAGCTTCTTCAAATAAGTTAAAAAACCATCTTCAAATAAGCTTCTTCAAATTAGCTTATATAAGCTAATAAGCATAAGCTTAAAAAGCCAAACCAAACACCAAGTTAAGCTTATTTTGTAAAAAAAAAAGCTAAAAAACTACAAGCTTTGTTAAAAAAGCTAGGCCAAACACCCCCAAAGATGTACATAATTGTGAAGATGCAGTCGGCTAAAGGTAGGGGTGTTCATGAGCCGAACCGAACCGAACGGAGGTCTGCTCGTGCTCGGTTCGATTTGAAACCGGCCGCTCGGTTCGGTTCGGATTTAGGAAATCGAGCGGAAATTTTATGCTCGTGCTCGGTTCGGTTTAGAACGGAGCCGCTCGGTTCGGTTTAGAACCGAGCCGCTCGGTTCGGTTCGCTTTTGCTCAGTTTTATTTAGCATTCCTACGCAGCCATTCATTCACCAAAATTCACCAACTTATATGTCTCACACACACTTTAACAATTTAACAAAATACAAACATAAAAAGTCCCACAAAAATAAACACAAAATGTCATCCAAATGTTTAATGTTTAAGAACATCTAAAATGCAAAATAACTTCCAAAACACGCGTTGAACTGAAGATATGAAGACGTGATGATTATTTGGGCTGGATATGCTACATGTTTATTATATTTAATAAAATATAATATATATGTATTTAATAATAATAATAAATTTGATCGAAACCGAACGAGCGACGAGCGAGCGTACCTATGCTCGTGCTCGGTTCGTTTTTAAACCAAACCGAGCTGCTCGGCTCGGTTTTAACCGAGCAAGGAATCGAACGAGCAAATTTCCGAGCTTTTTCGAACGATCGTCGAACGATCTTCGAGCGCCGAGCAGTTTGGACACCCCTAGCTAAAGGAAGAGGAGGGAGATGGCAGCAGCGGCGGGGAGGAGGGAGGAGTGAGGTGGCAGCGGTGGCGGGGAGGAGGGAGGAGGAGGCAGCGGGGAGGAGGGAGGCGGCGGCGGCTAGGGCAGAGGAGATGTGGTGGAGAACGAGCTCTGCTAGGGTTTTTGTGTGTTTTTGTGATATCTAACAAAAAAGAAAGCCAAGAAGATGTAAGAAGAGCTTGACCCACATGGCCACATCTGCACAAAAAACAGGACGCGGAGAGGTTTCTTAATGAAAAGTCTTCGAGAAAACAAACAATCTTCAGACCCAAACGTCTGCGCGTGGTATGTGCGACGCAGACATAAGAGGCCAGGAAGCTCTTCTCTGAAAAAACAAACACCACCTAAGAAACTTAACATAAAGCGTCCAGATCCATCATCACCCATCCATTTAAATACTCGTTTTACACCTCTATTTTAAAAAAAATGGACAACAATCTTTGTTGTGTTCAATCATGAATTGATCCTTGAAAAAAGAATTGAACAATTCTACATAAAATACATCCACAATAACTAT
Source organism: Helianthus tuberosus (assembly GCA_030545235.1). Taxonomy (NCBI): domain Eukaryota; kingdom Viridiplantae; phylum Streptophyta; class Magnoliopsida; order Asterales; family Asteraceae; genus Helianthus; species Helianthus tuberosus. The sequence continues at coordinate 148,366,986 of CM060381.1, forward strand.
GTACCTTCATTTCCTTGTCCTTTTTGATCCTGTCTCAATAACACAAAACTTTGAGATCATACACCTTTTGGTCCCCGGCCTGTTTGAATGCCACAACTTTTTCATCTGATCCTTTAGGCCCGACCCATTTGAATTGACGTTCATACATCCATCCTACCCCATGTTAGAGAAGATACCTGAGAAGTTGGGCATCCTATCAATATGTTTCAAGGCCCGTTCAGCGATTTGTCGGGTTTGATAATCACCATGTTTAAACGCATCAACGAGTGCGGTGGTCACACTCGGGTCACCAGAGACCTCAGAAGCAATATCTGTGGTTCGTAAAAGTCTTTCCACCATCCAAACGGCCCGTTCCTTTAAACTTTCTGTTTGTTTTTCGAGTAAAACATCGAGAATCGGTCTTATTCCCTCGATTTCACATAAAACATTCACTGCTCCTTCTATATTCACACCGTCATCCAACAAAGTTGATAAAGCCCTTAAGGATGCTTCAACTACTTTATCATTTGTATGGTCTAATAGAGCTACTAAACGGGCCAAAGCTTGTCCTTCTATTAGACAAAAAGTATCGCGTTGTGTACACGTACCACGGTGGACCCGACACAAACCCGTCATCACAGCTTGGTTACTCAAACAAGGAAAGATGGACCCGCAAAACCCAGGCGATGGCAGTTCGGGTAGTTTCGTCAAGAGTTTGGACTCTTTTGAGAGGTTATGTAAAGCGAGAGCGGAAACCATTTGCACGTTGTCGAGCCCGTTTGTTTGAAGGAGTTCAGTGAATAAGCCCGTGAGGTCATAATCTCGGCAAAATGAAACTGATTTCGGGTCTTCTGGCAAAACAAATGTAATTCTTGATAGCACCCGCACAAGTCCTTCTAAATACGGTGTTACAAACCGACTACTTCTCGTTTCTCCTTGCCTAATCACCTTAATTCTCGAGACCACAATTACAAAATCGCCATTGTCTAGCATTTGTGTTGTGAGCCTGACGTCCATTTCGGGTAAGTCCGCCACGATCCCGATGGCGGCTGCTTGTTCTTCAGTGCTCGTAATATTTTCGGCGATTACTTTAAACAAACTACTAAGGTGGCCCGCGGGCCCACACAAACAATCCGCCAACTCTAGGCCCATGTGGATCGAGAGGTTTTGTAAAAGTTTAATTGATACCATACGTAAATCTTTTTGTGGGGCTTCAATGAATTGAACCAAACTTATGGTGGCACCCAAGCTTTTGATGGCGTCAGCCACCCCAACCGCAGTGGCTGGAGAGTTGGTTAACCCGACAAGAACTTGTAAAAGCTTGCATTCTATAGACGGGCCCGTGTTGCTGATTAACTGAAGTAGGTTGTGGATTATATCTTCCGACACTAGGGTTTGGTGGTTGGGGCCTACTAGGATGGAGTCAAAGTTAGAGTCAGAGTTGACTATGTTGGCGAGGATTGTGGCACATACTTCTTTTAGGCGCATCGGGAGGTGGGCGGGTCCTGCAAAGAGATCTTTGACTAGGGGCGAGAGTATGCCCTCATCAACTAAGACTTTTGCACTCGGTTCACAGGACGAAACTTGATTTAGGGCTTTTAGAGCTGCTTCTCTAGATTGCATGTCATTACTTTTCATCAGGTTGATTAATGATGAACCGACTGTTGTTGCTACATATGCTTTCACATCATTGCTAAGTGCCAGGTCACCAAGGTATGAAGCCATCGATACTTTGATTTCGTGGGAACCTGAAAATATATTTCCATATTGGCGTGTTATATTATGGAAGGGTACTATCAACATTTAATAACTACAGAAACTATAGATACAAGTACCTTCAAGCAGAAGTGTCAGAAGAGGTTGCAATCTACCATTTGCAGCCATTTGCCTCACATTATTCTCATTTTTCTCCAGATTTTCGAGAGTTTTGTCAGCCTTCTCGACTATTAAAGGATTTTCTGATTGGCTGCTTGTCATTCCAACCAAAATAAGAATTGCTCCATTAACAGAACCAATTTTGTCACACAAAGATGTAGATTTTGAGAGCTCAAAAAGCAATGAGACGGCTTCTTCCCTTTCTGACTGCTCATGATTCAAAAACTTGACGATTGTGCGCACTTTATCACCTTCTGCCATTATTTCCTGCAAAACAATTTTGACCCATTTAAGCTAAAGTTAAGCTAAAGGGGAAACGGATTGAAAGTTGCCCAAAGTCTATGTTTTTAATGCTTACAAGTGTACAACCTCCTCCTAAATCTTTATATTTAAAAGTTCATATAATTATTGTACTAATATTGCTATTGTAATCATATATAAGTCATAAAATATGGGAAAATACTTGTGGGGCAACCCGAACCGACTCAGTTTGACGCAATTCAACAAGTACTAATGTAAATTGTTTCAACATGGACCCATTTTGACCCGTTACCCAACCTGCCCATCTTGCCATTTACTTATAAATGGGTTTGATTTGGGATGTCACTTATCACAAACATGTCAAATGAAAAAATTAAGCTAAAAGCGAAACGGGTCACCCAAAATCTACTTTTTGATACAACCTCCTAAATCATCATATTCGTATATTTGTATTATCATTGTAGTAATATTGTCTTGTAGTCAAAATTTACGCATTAAATATACATAAAAAGATTTAAAAATTAACAAAAACGTGTTTGCGAGGCAACTTGACCTGACCCATTTCAACAAGTATAAAAATAACCATTACCCGACCAGCTCATCTTGTCACCTCTAGAACGGGGATATATAAACTATTCAGTTACCTTATTATCATTGTCATCCTCTACCACAATCTTCAGAGTTTCCAAAGCTCTAAGCCTAACTTTACGGATTGTGCTCTTCAACATTTCAACTATCGAGGGTATGAGCTCAGCATTACGGATTATGTGTTTGTTTGAAATATTTTTTCCAGCAAATTGTTGAATAAACCTTAAAGCCTGCAAAATATCACTTTCGGAACTGTTAAGAGTTAAAGATTTAGAGGCCATGTCAAGCTGAACAGCTTCGTTCCGAGCATTCCATTCTTCAATTGTCTTTCTTAAAGCAATACTTGGATTCATATCCGTTGTGTGTAATTCTCTTAATGTCATGGGGCAAATGAGCTTTCTTCCATTTTCTTTGCAATCATCGAACCATTTTTCGATAGCTTCGCGTTCAAAAGTTTGACCAGTTTCTATGGTAACAGGATCTTTCATAATTTGTTTTGAAAGAGGGCATATGAATGCATCATATATAGGCTCTGTAATTTTTCTTTCGTATTGAAAACTATCATCAGATTGGCTGCCAATGTCACGACTTCCATCCCAACTTCCAGCCATTACATCCAAATCCAACCGAAATTATCACTCTTTTTTCACACTGCATCAAAATTTTAATCACCTAAATGGATAACTCAAAAGCATTTTAAACAGCATATACGTGCCAAAGTAGTTAAAAGGGTATAAAGATCAGACATCTGGTATTTCCATTAATCAATAGTTCAGTATTCACATAAAACTTACTAACGAATACGATCGATATTATTTCATTTATTAACTACATTAATTCGAATGCATTTCAGGAAGAACGAGAAGCACTACAAATTCTTGAAAAAAATTATTACATAAGTCTGCATATCAAAGAGAGTGTACATCAGACTCGCAACACATAAATTACATTCATGACTCGCAACACATAAATGAATAAGAAACATTTCTTCTTCAGCATCTATCAATCAAATATAATGAAGTATATAAGCAACATAAACGAAAAAAAAAAACGAAAGCAGATTCACTCCAACAGATACAAATAAGATCTAAAATCGATGCTCAAAACCTAAACCGGATAAAAACTTATATGTATCCATCAATTGTGTATTATATAGAAAAAAAAAATCAGGTAATATTTACCTTGAAATTTTGCTAGCTAGGTCAATGGAAATTTCACAACAGGCTGTCACCTACACCAATGATAAAACAAAAGTCAATCAAACCATATATTAATCACATTAAGTCAATTAGAAATTAAAATCTCATAAACTTGAAGGAATTTTGACATGAGATCAAGTAAAAAACTCACTGATTTGACACTGTAAGTTGCAGATCATACAGAGTGAGATCAAATGAATTACCTTGATGAGCAGACTTCAATTTGTGCATAATTTGACAGTAGGTGATGGTTAGGGATAGAAGAATAAAAAATGGATGGAAACTAGGGTTCCGATTTCAAGTTAGAGAGTTGAATGGAGCGATTGAAGTAGAAATTGGGGGGGTTTGAAGTTGATCACAAAGTCCAGCTGGTCGCTGTGTGTGTGTGTGTGTGTGTGTGAGAGAGAGAGAGAGAGAGAGAGAGAGAGAGGAGTGACAGTTGTATGTAGTGTGTGTGTGTTTCCCTGCAAAGTCCAGGTTGCTCGCTCACCATGCCATGGATTCATGGAATTTCATTTACACTTCTTAAAAATAAATAAATATACAATAAATTAAAACACAAACTTGAGTAGAGTTTTAGTTAAGAGGCACATGTTTTTTATCATTCAAACTAGGGGTGCAAACAAGTCGAACGGCTCGCGAGCTACTCGAGAGCGGCTTGAGAAAAAAACTTAAAATGAGCCGAGCCTTAGGCATAGGGTATGGTGATGGTCCTTCCTTGGATGATGGTCCGCCACGTAAGCGTCACGTAGGATGGGCATGAGGATGAGGCAAAGAGGATTGAGGTATGGAAATGGGGAGGATGAACCTAAAATGTGTATGTATATATTGTATGTATAGGGGTATGTGAGGAGGGGGAAATAATTTTTGTCTTCTTGTGATCGTCCCCAACATCCAGAACTCGACGCCAAGGACGAAGACGGGGGGGGGGGGGGGGGGTGGTGTTCGGTCCGGCGACGCTCCTGGACGTCCATACCGTCCAGCCTTATCGAGCCTGAGTTTAAAATAAAACTCATTTGTTTATCGAGCCCAAGCCTCGCATGTTAAGCTCGTTAGGCTCGTCGAGCCTTATCGAGCCTTAGTGTAAACGAGTCGGGTCGAGCCGAGCTTATTTAAATTTGTTTACAAGCCGACCTCGAACCTAAAAATAAGCTTATTTAGTAAACTAGCCCGAGCCCAACTTCACTTATCGAGCTCGCAAGCCTAAAAAGTCTATTATTTATATTTTTTATTTAATATATTAATTAATAGATAATAAACGAGCTTAGCCCGAGCCGAGCTCGAGCTTGGGAAAATACCAACGAGCTGAGCTCGAGCTTTGAAAACAAAGCTCAAATCGAGCCGAGCTCGAGCCCGAGCTCTCATAAGTTAATCGAGCTCGAGATTGAGCCTGGTATAGCTCGGGCTCGGCTCGGCTCATTTGCAACCCTAATTCAAACCTTGCCAAAGACCTAGTAGTATATATATAGATTAAGGTTAGCAGGGAAAGGATAAATAGAAAACTTATTTGTGGTAAGAAAACCTAGGAAACTCAATTTATAATCACTGATGAAGATGATCTAATGGTTTAGAAATTTGGATGTTTTATTGATTTAATTTAAATACATTGATGAGTGGATGATGGGTATTTGTTTAAAACCAATATGTAGGGGTGTTCATCGAATCGAATATCGAATTTTTGAATTATTTGAATCGGATTATTCGAATAATTTTTATTTTTCCTTGAATTCGAATTCGATTCGATTAAAACCTACCCAATTCGATTCGAATTCGTATTCGAATAAAAAACCCAATTCGTATTCGATTAAAAATTCGAATTCAAATCGAATTCAAATAAATTCGATTTGATTCAGTTTCTTTTTAAACATGTAAATAACTATTAAAATGAAACATAAGTTTTAAAGCAGCCATAAAACATTCCAAATAAAGGACCATAAGTCTAACATTCAAAACGAGAATTCGAGAATAACCACTACAAGTTAATATTTTTAGGGTTAGAAAAAAACTGATGGATTTGCTACTTACGTTTTAGTTATGGGTCATGCAGTGGGTTTGGTAATGGGTAATTTTAATATTTGGAATAAATTTTGAAAATAATTTATAGTATAGCCCAATAAAAGTTATATATGTATTATATATAAAAATAATAAATAAAATGTATAATTTTTATTCGAATTTCGAATTGAATCGAATTTGAAATTATAAATTCGTATTCGATTTACTTGACTCGAATTGAATCGAATTCGAATTCTTATAATCGAAACGAATTCCTGATAATCGAATCGAATTTAAGCGAATTTCGAATTTTTCGAATTCGAAACGAATTCTGAACACCCCTACCAATATGTGCATAATTGATTCCCTGTGGTACTATCATGTTAACTTATCTCCATAATCCATCATGTCAACTTCTCTCCATCATCTTCTACATCCAAAAGTCAAAAAGTATCATCATCTTCTACATCCCAAAGATTCAAAAGCTACACATACCTCACAAACATACAACCAAGATAAAATTTGGATCGTTGTTAGCTTTAAAAGATAGAAAGTTGTTGTAACACCAAGAACACACATACAAGTGTGTGACAGAGAAGCAACTCTGAAATCGATCGGTTGCATGGGTTTTTAGAAAGAGAAAGTTGTTGGACCACCAAGAACACACACAAGTATGTGAGAGAAAAGCAGGTCTGAAATCATTCGGTTGCATAGGTTTTTAAAGAAAGTTGCTATTTTAGAGAGAGAAACAACAATCTTCATCGTGTTCATCTCGAACACCAAGAACACACGCACAAGTGTGTAAGAGAGAAGCAGGCTTGAACCTAATTTACCACGATTTTAGAGAGTGAAACAACAATCTCTTGAGTGTTTTATTTGAACAATCATTTCACACTTATTTTTTTTGTTAAAGCTGTTGTTAATATGTTTTTGTGTGCTCAAAGTGGTCTAGTAATGGGTAAATGTTTATGTAGTTTACAAGTTTTTGTTTTTGTATTAAAATCATTTTGATTTTTTTGATATTATCAGTTGTTATTAGCTTACAAATCTATATCTTTTTAAATGTTGAAATGTTGTTTAGATGGGTTGTTAGTTATCTTGTATAAAATTCACTCTAATATCACATTTTCATTACCTTTAGAAAGTTCATAATTTAATAGTTGATGATTTCGTTTATTTTATAAATAAAAAGTTGTGCTTTTTTTCTGGCATAATTAGCTACATATGTTGCAACAATGTTACACATGTTACTTATTTTAACACTAGTTCTTTCTTGAACACAAAAAAGGGCTACACATATGTAACACATGTTTGTAACGTGTGTTACACTGGAGGGTAACACATCTAAAACAATTGTTGTGGGGAGCACAACTGTCTAGTCTAGAAAACAAAAAAAGCTATAGATGTAAAAAATGTGATACGATGACAAACAAATACGAAAGGTTGTGCTAACATATGTTACATGTTTTTAGTGCTTGCAGCGAGGGAGTTGGTTCCACCGAATAGTAGTTGTTTGAAGTGTAGGAAAAATAAAGGTATTTATGGTAACTGTTTACATATGTAACATGTTTTGGGTGGTTTTATTCAGTTTTTTTATGTGTGAAATGATGCAGATAAAAAGTCAAAATTTGGGGAGTCTTCAAGTTCAAGGCATAATTGGGTAGAAGGTAACTTGTGTTAGTTATGTTACTACTATTTTTTTTAATTAGTAGATTAAAAATACTGGACTGTAACGTGTGTTATTTCGACTTGACCATAGCAATTGCAGCCAAACGAGAAGGGATCTTGGCAGGAAGAAAGAGAACCACAATATCGGATACGACAAAGGTGGCCATAAAGCAAAAGAAGGTAGATGGAGAAACCGATGAAGAATGGGAGCAAGAAGTCGATGAAGGGTAGGTGGTGGGTACCTTTGACGTTGTACATGAGTTACTCTCTAGTGTAACACATGTTACAAACATGTGTTACATATGTTCAACCCCTTTGTTACAAAAAATGGGCTGGTGTAAATATAAGTAACACGTGCAACGTTGATACTACATTTTGTGTGCAAAAACATGTAATGTTGCATGTATATCGTTGTTTACATATTAAGATTACACATTATATGATGTGTAACATGTGTAGACACTGAATTCAAAGAGTGTTCCACTTAGTAACACACGTAACACCTGTTGCACTAATGCTTTCTTTAACAAATAGACAAAAAACCGGGGGAACAAATGTTAATAAAACTTAGTTTCGATGTAACATATGAAACATATGTAGCATGTATTCCATCCATGACAATTGACTTTTGTTTTGATTTACAAATGTAACTGCGGTTGAACATAACATGTGTAACTTATGTAAGAAATGCCTAAAATAATAGCAATTAATGACCTGATAAAATGTTTGTTACATCATTCCTTTAGTACACATGTGTTACATATTTAAAAAAGCCACCATCAAACATAATACAAATATTCTTAAACCAGGGCCGGCCCGTAAGGCTTATCAACCTAGGTTAAGGCCTAGGGCCACCAAAAAACAAGGGCCTCCAATTTTATTTCCTTTCATATATTAGACTTGTTTTTTGTCATTTAAACTACGTTTCTGGGCCCAAGATTTAGGATTTACACTAGGAGTCTGCATTGTCCACGCACACAACACATCAACCCTCATTACTTGCGGCGTCTTTTGAGTAACCAATGTGAAACTGATTGCGGATTCAGCGAAATTAGGGCCAAGATTAGGAAAAATCATCACTATGGTTTTTCAATGTCTCGAATCTCAATTTCAATTCCTTTATACCAATTCAATAGGGCCCTGACTTTGTAGTTCGCTTAGGGCCTCCAAAAACGTTGGAACGGTCCTGTCTTAAACACTACAATCTAAATAATATTACAATCTTAAACAATACCACCTTATCTCCACGTTTGGGCTATGAAGTTTAAGGATGTTACACACGTTGTAGAGAAGATGTTACATGGAACACACATGTTACATGATGTAGCAAACCTATAATTGATACCCCAAAAAGGTTACACATGTTACAACAGAATGAAAAATTCTCGGAATGCAAGTCGTTGTGGTTTTTATGTTAATGAGGTATTGTTTATATGTTGTTGTTGTTGCATATGTTAACGCAAAAATGTGTTATGTGAATGGTATGTTGTTTTCTAACATGTGTAACATGGTTAAAAAGGTTGTGCGGAACAAAACATCCCAAATATTGTTATGATGGATCACACATGTTAGTTGGATGTTATGAAACAGGAAATAGTAATCATGGAATACACATGTTACGTGATGTAGCAAATGTACAACATTGATAAACCCCAAAAAGGTTACACATGTTACGACAGAATGGGAAATGTGTAGCAGCGTTCAATACTGTTGTTTCACTCTATAGTGTGTAACATGTGTGACATGGTGTTTGTCAGTAAAACATAAAACTTGTAAGGTGATACAAAACCTACTATTTCTTTGCTTTTGAAACGATGTTACACATGCTACAAAACAAAAAATGTAACATCGGTGATACAAAACCTACTATTTCTTTGCTTTCTGAATGATGTTACACATGTGTAACATCGATCAAACTTTGCATCTGTTGTATAACGTGTGTGACATAGCGTATATCATGCGATTGGTGACTATTACACATAAAATGTTAAATGTAATGTATTTTATATATCACGCTGCAAAAAGAAAATTTCAAAGCATTGCTTCGTTTTCATTTCCGTTTGATTCAATACATTAAATGACCACAAAGAACAAAACAAAATTTGATTTGATTACCAAAACATTAAACTATTTGAAAAGGATAATAAAGTAAACACCCACAAAGATTAATATTAATACCCATACAAGTATAGACTAACTCATCAGTAGACAATCATCCTTCCGTCAGATATCTTGTTTCAGTTCTTCAAATTTGTCGTTAATGCTAACTCATCAGTAAACAATCTCTCCGAAACGTTAGCTTTCTTTCTCTAAAACACATAGCAACCAACAAAAGACACACCATCGTTACCACGAAAACTTGATGATGCGTTGTAATCCTTCGGCGGGCTTCGCTTCTTAATAACCATCTTCATCTTGAACACAAAACACCTATTCACCTATGAAAAAAACAAGTACACCAGTATTAATCTTCTATAGTTAAACTTATTAATCTCCTATGTATAACAACTCTCTCAAAACCCTTAAACATGTCCTATACGTCCTAAAATACACCACGTATACGAAAAACGGGCTCGAAATACCTTTATAATTATAAAAATCAAATAAAAACAAAACTTTAGGTCTCTCACGGGCCGCGAGCCAGTGACACCAGGCTGCACCCGGTGCTGCCACATGTCCTCATGCGTGTTGAAGCTAGTGAGTTGACTCACCAAGGCTAGGCCCTAGCCAGGTCTCTCGCGGGCCGCGAGAATGTTGGGAAAGGGAGTCGCGGGGCGCGAGCCGCCCCTGATCAGACCTATAAAAGGGGTTGAGAGGCTCAGTCTTCAGTCGCTCATTTTCTTTTCTTTCTCTTAATCACTATAATAGCTAAACGTTGCCCGGTTTAATACCCCTAAAAAGCGAAGCTCTGCCTCGTTGTAAGTATTATAACCCCCGGTTACATATTAGTTACTCTGATGGATTGATCTAGAGCTCCGTAACGCATGTCAAGGCTCTGCCTGACTCAGTCGTCGGATTTCTGTCTCAGGGTATAGCTAATGTAAATTGGGTTATCTTACTAACGTGTGTGCATTGTTATTTTAAATAGATTATAACCAGGGAATCACCAGAAAAGCAGTAGTTTTACCTAAAACGGCAATGTTAGTTATTCCTTTTTTTGTAAACTATTTTTACAAAACCTCAATTGTTTTAAAGTATATTTAACAGTGATTGAGTCTATGTGTTCTACAATTACTGTCGGTATGTTGGGGTTTTGTATACATTACTTGTTACTATACTGTGAGTAGTAGCATGACCACAAGTCAGGATTGACAGTATAGTGGGTGGTAATTGGATAGATAAAAACATTGTAATCCCTCTCAATACTGTAAAGATATAAAAGCATGTTTTGATTAAACTAGGATGCACTCGCCAGGATTTCTTGCTGATAAAACTTTTTAAAACGCGTTTCAGGTAACAAAATGTAAAAGCCAAATAGAAGCCAGCTGGAGAGCACTGAAGGCTTGGAAAAGTGGCTATAAAAGTTACCTAAATAAAGAAAAAGTTTTATTTCAATAAATCAGGGTTTATCCCTATAAACATATTGTAATGGAAACTTGGGATTTTCCCATGTCTTTATTATTTATAAAAGTTTGGTGTTTTAACTCTGATAAACTATTTCCTAACTACGGTCCTAATGTAAATTTTCGCTGCCAAATTAATAAACACCGATACCACTGATACTGTCCTCGTGGCCGCCCGCTCCCGGGGTAGGGGTCGGGGGTTACGACACTATGTAACATGTGTACATGTGTAAAGTTTTGTTGTAACACCTGTAACAACTATATGTAATATGTGTAACGTGGCTATACATGTGTTACATATGTGCAGCCCCCTATGTGTCCAAAAAAAGTCTAGGGTAACTATAAGTAACTTGTGTAACGTTGTTACTACATATGTAGCTAATTATCCCACCAAAAAGACACGACTTTTTATTTGTAAAATTAACGTGATATTCTGAATAAATTATGAAGTTTATACATTTTAACATTTAACAACCCATCTGAAAAAAACAGTTTAACATTTAAACTTACTATTACGTTGTGTACAAATGTGTAAAACCCTGTATGCAACATATATTACCCCGAAGTGAAACACATGTTACAACATATAGGACAAACAAATTAGAATGTAGCTAGTAGAAATGTAACATACATAGCTAACATGTGTTACAACATATAGGTCACATGTGTAACCTATATGTGTAACATAGGTATACATCTCTAACCAACTGGGTGTAACACATGTAACACCATGTATGTAACACATGTTACCCGCAGTATAACATGTGTTACAACATATAGAACTTTGGTAATAAAAAATGTAACACCCTGTATGTAACACATGTAACACCCTGTATGCTAGTCATCTCCACGCATAATTGCAAACTCAAAAATTAAATAAATCTACAACTAACTAGAACTTTGGCAATAAATAACCCAGAAATCATTAGAAAAATCCAAAGAAAGCATGAGTTTAGGTAAATAATTTATGAAAAAAACTAAGAAAGAAAAATAATAGAGTTTAAAACACATGAGTTTAAGAAAAATAAAATCAAACATCACATATCGCAACCCCTTTTCAAACGAAAATAAAGGAGTTTAAGATTACCAAATATATAAATAAATAAAGAAAATAAAATTTGGAAGTTAAGAAAAACACACTAGGCAATTCACATGGCTTAGTTTTTTTTCATATCCACCTCTATAAAACAAAATCCATGAGCCATATCTATCTGATCTTCCTCTTAACCATGACCAAAGAGCTTCTCCATCATCTAAATGCTAGATACCTGAATCTTTTTCTTCTTGAAATTGAAGTTTTTATCATCTAGAGCTTTCATCTTGCTGGGTCTCTTTGTTCTTGCTGGATCTTCATCCGGAAGCTGGATTCTGGAACAAACATAGATCTGGAACGATTTTGACCAGACCTTCATCCTGAGAAAACCCTAGCCGCTGTACCGAATCATCGACTTCCTTCGCCATACATATTTGGAACGAACATGGATCCTGAGAAAACTTTTATTAATATCTTTGAGTCTCATGAGAGAATATCATGGGTTTTTCTTTAGATCTAGAGTTGAAAGTATTGAAGACACGAAGAAGAGAATGTTGAAGATCTAAGAGAGAATATTATCTTCAGATGATCTTGAAGATGTGAAGAAGAAAATGTTCAAGATCTTGATATATGAGAGAGAAAGTGTTGAAAGGTGTGTTGAAGATCTTGATGTATTAAAAAGAAAGTGTTGAAAGGTGTGATTGATTTAAGACATAGAGAGAGAGAGAGAGAGAGTAAAAATTAGTGACAAAAATACTCTCACATGGATGTAATTGAATTAATGAGGTGGGTGCATATGGACCTCATGTTGGGGGTTTACTAAGTTTTCTTAGTAACTAAGGTTTTCTTCATATACTTACATAAGGTTAATATTCACGTATATAGATATAGGATTAGGATCACGTGATAAGCACTAGACTAATTGAGAAACTTGAGAAGCATTTTGGACCACACATTTTCGCTAAGCTTTTCGTAATATACACATATGTGTATAGTTTAAAATTGACTATATACATATATGTATAATTCAAGATTTGACAATATACATATATGTATATAGTCAATTTTATACTATACATCTCTACTATAATAAAGCAAACCTTATCCATCCTAGGTGTCAACATTTAAAGCCCTCCACCTAATTACATCCTATGTGTCATTTTCTTAGAGTTTTTTTTTAATAAACCCTAAAGTCAACCATAAGAATACAAATGAAGATCGATGTCTGTTGCAACACCAAAGAGGCATACTACAGATCCCAGAATCAAAAAGTAGTCTACAATTCACAACTCTTTGACCATATTCGAATTCAAAATTTAAAAGCTAAAACTCTCTCTCTCTCTCTCTCTCTCTCTCTCTTATTTACCATGAACCCTGATTCATCCACCGCCGCATACCACTCTCTTCAGCTATGGAATTGACGATTGAAAAGGGATTCTTGAATCTTTTCACCTGCATAATTTTATTTTCAATCAGCTTCCTCCCGTTGTTCTTCTCTACCTATCCATTATGTATGGGAGTTAATAAGTGGTGATCTGCCTCTAAAAGAAGGGCATATTAAGTGTCTTGGCTGATTAGTCGTTCATCTATTTTATATAACCTACACTTCTTTTATTTAATTTTTACCTCTATTTCATGGTTTAGTCGTTCATCTGTTGGCTGATTAGGTTGAAGACGAAAATGGCAGGAGCCATTCTGGCAGCACGATTAGGGTTTCGCTGCGAACCCTAATAGCAGTGGCGACGGCGGTTCCCAAAGCTTTTTCTGAGAAAGAGGGGTAGTGTTAATAGAGGTAAGAGAAAGGGATGAACGTCCATTGATATTGTGTATATACGTTATCAAGATGAAATCAAAAGTATGTCATGGGGTGATAATGCTGTGTGTGGAGGTGGGTTTTGTAAGTTTTGTTAATTTGTGGTTTAAGGTGGAATTTATTTGTGCACACCAACTGTTTGTTACAACGTATGTTTGAAATTTGAAGGTTTATATTTCGACTTCAGCAAATTGGTAACCCAAATGGTGATAGTTTTCTTATGTGTAACAATATGATTAAAAATAAAGAATTGGTTTTATAAAGATATCTAATAAAGTGTTACTATCTAATGTATTGAGAGATCTTGAACTTACTTTAAAACTTATTATTCTTTCTTTAATGTTTGATTTTACTAAACATCTTTGTTTATACTTTATACAGGGACTTGGTAAGTTGTCTTTGGTTGCTGCATCTGCTATAGAGTCAGCTGCTAACGGGTTCAAACTGTCCCAAAAGAACTCACAAAAAAGTTTTTTTTTCTTTGTATCCCTGCCCATACATATTTTGATATAAGAATGGTACACCATTTTTTTGATACACACAACTCTTTATTTCTTTGAGTGCATTAGTATTATAATTATAATGTTTAGATCTCCTCATAAATAGGTGAGAGACGGGAGCTATGGCTACAACGTCAATGAAACGGTCAATGTTGTGACTGCAAAAACCGGTGCGGTTAACACGGAGGATGAATCGGTAGCTGCTGAGCTTGATGCGGATGCAGTTTCGGCTGTGATCAACCGTCGTGATGTTCCGGGTCAAGAAACGCCGCTTCATCTTGCTGTTCGGATCAAGGATCCGATCTCGGCGGATATTTTCATGGCTGATGGTGCGGATTGGAGTTTGCAGAATGAGAACGGGTGGAGTGCGCTTCAAGAAGCGGTTTGTAATCCAGAGGAGAATATAGTTATGATTATTGCGCGGCATTACCAGCCTCTTGCGTGGGCGAAATGGTGTCGGAGGCTCCCGCGTATTGTCACGTCGGTATGTCACTATATTTGACCTTTGACGCCTTGTTATTTAACAATTAACATCGAATAATGCCCCTGATAGTGGTATGAAATAACTTCTCTTGTAACTAAGTTAAACAAGTGTCTGCATTGTTCTATGTGATTAAGTGTGGTTTATTTATTTGACAGAGGAACCTGATGACTTGAAATTCACCAAAATAAAGGAAGGTGTGTCATAGTTGTGCAGTTCACGTATGTTTTGGTATTATCATATTAGTAATCATAAAAAAAATAAAAACTGACCCGACCTGACCCAAAACCTGTTCTAACCCAGACCCATTCTGACCTAGACCCGTTCTGACCCGAACCAAAACAACCGTTTTTTATAATTGACCCGTTTTGACCCGAACCTGTTGTGACCCGAACCCGTTTGACCCGTGACCCGACCCGACCCAACCCGTGTGCCAGGTCTAATTTTGAATACTTAAAGCAGGCTTCTTTGCAGTTAGAATTTCTTTGATATAAACAGTGTGTCTTTAATAGAAGTTGCTCATCAAAATTGTTAGTTGTGCAAGCAGTGCTCTCAAAAAAGAAAGCAGGGCCCACATCTTTTGACTAAATTAATGTTGCCATGTATGTTTTCAAATATTTTCATACATTTTTGAAGTTAAAGACCATATGTAATAAGATAAATTGTTTTTGAGTTTTTCCTCCTTTCAATATCTATGCAATACGACCTACAGATCATATAAGATAGACTTCAAGAGAATATGTGTACAATGATTTTATCTCTACTTTTGGTTCAAAAGAAACACAATCATCAAAAAATGAAGCTTTATTGATTAAATTTCTAATATAAGTGATCTGATGCTATATTGATTAAGTTTCTAATATAAGTTTCTTTTTAGTAATTTTTTTATGTCAACTAGAAACTTTAAATGAATCACAAAGTAGTAGAACAAAATGGTAACTAAATAAAGGAGGGTGGTAAAAACAATAAAATTTGAAAAAGGTCCCCAAATTTTTGTTTTTGCGTTGGGGCCCAAAATGGTTGAGCTAACGTTGAACCTCATTTAGATTGCTTCGGTCATAGATTAAAATAGGTAATTTTGCAAATAGTCTTTTGACAAATAGAGTCGAGTTGTGCCAACCCATAAATAGCCTTTTCATTAATGTTTATGTATGCTTTCATGATTAATGTTGATAACATTTTTTTTATGTTACAGAAACAAGTAACTACAATTGTTTGCAGACTCATGCTTCATAAACTATCAAATTTACAGTGGAAGGCAATCTCAAGTATCATCACATAAGACTTTACTCATGCTTCATAAACTATCAAATTTCGTTAAATTGGCAGCTTTAGTAATTCATTATATAAGCCTAAAAGATCATTTGTTTATTTATATAAATAACTTTTCATAAAATTATAGTATGAAGTAAGTTATACATAAATAAATCATTTTGTAATATGTCAATTTGTTTGTATTATTTGATTTACATTCATTAATAATTAATATAAATATCTTGCTTCAGCCCGTGTCGCGTACGGGTGATAATCTAGGTAAATTATTAGTAGAAGCTGAGGGTATTATTGGGTGAGCTAAAAATCATTACTTAGCAACTTGTGAACTTCTTTATGTCAAGAAAGATTGAATTTGCCTCGTGAAACATAATTGGGCAAAAAATTTTATGATTAACTTCATTTTACAATCATGTATTATCGAAAGAAGTGGATGTTGATGTTAGTGACGTTTATGACCATGGATGTGATAACAACTGATAAGCCATTGGTGTTCTTAAGTCTTTTTTTATTCATTGAAACTACCATCAAATATTATTGTGAGAGTTAAAATGCCAATTTGGGAACACACTTGAGATCATACATTTGGATTATGTAATGAAAATTCATTGCGTGATGTAGTTTATACCCTTTTAAATTGAATTTTATTTACTATTGTTTTTTTTTGTTACATATATAATGTTGTTGGTTGGGTCTATTTGATGACGAAATCGTTTTCATACTGTTTTATCTTTAATTTTATTTTAAAAATTTATGACATATGAATATATTTCGCTACCCAAATGAGTTGAAGCTATGATCAAAGTTGATTGTTGTTACTCAAGCACAGGTTACGTCTCTGCCTCGACATGTCTATATAGAATCATACAAAAAAAAAAAATACTTTTATAGATATAGATTTTTTAACACAACCCATAACCCGTGAAGCTCACGGGCATATAACCTAGTATGTGTATATCACAAAAAGCTTAGGGAAAATGTGTGGTCCAGAATGATTCTCAAGTTTCTCAAATAGGGTGGACTTCTCTTAGGATCCCTACCTGATATATATATATATATATATATCTATATATATATATATATATATATATATATATAGTGCGAGATTCATTAGGGAACACTAAAAAAATGGGGAACCGGGGAACACTTTTAAAAATTTCACTTAACATGTTAAAAATCAACATTTTTTAAAAATTTTCGACGCTTCCTTTATAAATACTTGTAGAAGCATTTTTAATAAAAAAAAATCAAAAACTAAAAATATAAAAAAGTTAAAGAAAAGGCTACATTTTTTTACAATTTTTTTTTATTTCGAATAGTTTCTACCCATTTTTAGAAGGAAAAACGTTGAAAATTTAAAAAAAAAATGATTTTTAACATCTTAAGTTAATTTTATAAGATATATATTTTTAATTTTTTTTATATTTTTAGTTTTTGATTTTTTTTAATATAAATGTTTCTAAATGTATTTATAAGAAAAAGAGCCGAGAAAAATTTAGAACAAAATAATTTTTAACATGTTAAATATAATTTTTAAGAGTATTCCCCAATTCTTTACTTTTTTAGTGTTCCCCAATGAACCCTCTCCTATATATATATATATATTATATAGTCTTAGGATCATGTAAAAAAACGTTTTTCGTGAGAAGTGTGATAAGACATAAAAATTCATATGTAGACATCATGTTTTGGACTTGGGCATAATATTTTGAGTTGTTTTGGTAAGAAAAACATCAAACATAACAATTTAAAACACAATGCAATAAATTTTAGGCTTAAACTTAAAGAGTGAATTTCGGTTTTCGTCCCTGAGGTTTGTCCATTTTAACTAGTCTAGTCCAAAAATCTAATTTATAATAAAACCATCCCTAAGGTTTGCATTTCTTAACGCTTTTCATCCAAATTGCTAACTTAGTTTGCTTTTTTATTTAATTCTTGGCTAATTGATGAAAATACCCCCAGGGGTTAATTCTTATATATAAAAATACATATGTGTGTGTGTCTATATATATATATATATTTAAAATATATATACATATTTAAATTGTATAACATTTGATGTTTAAATTCTTATATTTAAAATATTATATATATATTTAAAATTTATATGTAAATATATCTAATTTATTGTTTAATGTTTAAATTTTTTTGAATGTTACTAAGTTTAAATAATCTAACCACTAAAATATATATTATATATATATATATATGCATGTGTGTGTATATATGTATATAAAATATTACGCTTAACGTAAAATAGTTATGCAACTAATATATATAATTACACACAATAATTACACATTCGTAAAAAAATTACATATAAAAATTATACAACTTATAAAAATATAATTTGCGCACGGTATTGCTATGGTTTATTTTTTTAATTTAAATAATATGTGATTATATGCTTAACGGTGTTTGTGTTAGTGTGTTGTATTCTTCGCGATATCGTACCAAATTGATTAATTACACAACTATGATAACCACTCATTTGAATACCACATTTGATCATGAACTCATCAAACCTTTTATATCATTTTTATATATTGCCTTGGGATTGTTTTGGGCCATATATGGTATGTTATTTGTTACTGTATATATGTAATATCTATTTGTATATCTTTTCTTGGTACATCTATTTAGAGGTTAGATTATTCAAATTTTGTAAAATCCTAAAAATCTTAAACATTACACAATAAATTAGATATATATATATATATATATATAATCTCTATGTGTATGTCTTTTCTTGGTACATCTATTTAGAGGTTAGATTATTAAAATTTTATAAAATCCTAAAAATCTTAAACATTAAACAATAACTTAGATTTATACATATATATATAATTTTAAGTATTTATAATAATTTTACATGTATATAATATTTTTATATATAAGAATTAACCTCCATTTCAGTCCCTCAGGGTATTTTTGTTAATTAGCCAAGAATTAAATGAAAAAGCAAGCAAAGTTGGTCATTTGGATGGAAAGCGTTAAGAAATTCAAACTTCAGGGTTGGATTTGTTATAAATTAGATTTTTGGACTAAACTAGTTAAAATGGACAAACCTCTGGGACGAAAACAGAAATTTACTCAATCTTAAAACACCATGCCAAGAACGTTAAGTAGTGCGTTTTAAGTGTTAAACGATGTGTTTTAAATTTCACGCCCATAATACGGTGCATTGTGTTTTAAATTGTTATGTTTGATGTTTTTCTTGACAAAACAACCCAAAACATCATGCCTAAGTTCAAAACATGACGCCTACATGTTAATTTCTATGACTTCTCACACTTCTCATGAAAGAGGTCATTTTTACAGGAACCTCACCCTATATATATATGGGGAGGGTTCAAGTGAAAACATTTATCGCGAAAACTCAAAAACTAACTAAAAAGGCCTAAAAACATACCAATTTGTTTTTACAATTTTTTTAATTAAAAATCGCTATTATATATATATATATATATATATAAAACTTTAAAAAAAAATTGTAGTGCAGATGTGCAATAATAAACATGTGTAGTACACATATAATGCACATGTGCAGTACAAGTTTTTTTTTTTTTTTTTAAAATATATACAAAAAGTAGCGAAAATTGGTTAAAAAAATTGGTATGTTTTTTAGACTTTTTTAGTTAGTTTTCGGGTTTTCACTCTAACTAGTGGTTTTTAATTGAACCTTCCCCATATATATATACTAGCAGGATGTCCGCGTGATACGGCGGAAGCGACACATCACATTAAGATACTCGTATTTGTTGTTTTCTTATTCATATGATATTTATTGCAGCATCATTGTGATAGATATACATAAAAAACGAAGTAATCGGGTAATTCATTTCATTGTGTTGTACATGGTTCTGTCGGTTCGGTTATTTTCCTCAACCGAAGCCGAAACCAAAGTCATCGGTTAGTCTATTTTAATAACCAATTGGTTTCGTTTAATCACTTCGATTTATTCAGTTAGATTGACAGTTTTTGGTTTGGTTCATTTAATAGCAAAAACCAAAATTGGACTAAAAATTTTGCTTAGAAATATATGAAATTGAGGTATAAATAAATGAAATGAAAGTATAAATATATGAAATGGAGATATAAATATGAAATATAAGAAATGGAGGTATAAAAGCTAGAAATATATGAAAATATGAACGATTACAAAAAAATTGATAACCGGTTTTCAGTTAATTCAGTTTTTTGTTGATTTTGGTTTGTTTCGTCTGTTTTCGGTTTGGTTTAGGTTAACAATTTAGTTATTGCTCACCAATAACCAGTTTTGGTTAATAACTGATAGGTGCACACGCGATGCGACGAGAAACAGAGACATTGCCACAGTGTGCATTGTTCCATTGGTTAGATTATTATCCTTAACCATAATCGAGGTCATCGATTAGTCTATTTTATTAACCAATTCGTTTTCAGTTAATCGGTTTGGTTTATTCAGTTAGGTTGATGGTTTTTGGTTTGATTCATTTAATTTCGGTTAATAGCTAAAACCAAACTTAGGCTAAAACTTTTGATTAGAAATACATGAAATTTAGGTATAAATACACGAAATGGATGTATTTGTACATGAATGGAGATATTAATACATAAAATAAAGGTATAAATATGAAATACATGAACTAAAGGTATAAAAGCTATAAATATATGAAATATGATTGGTTCGATTCAGTTAATTTTGGTTAAATGAGGGTACACAAAAATCGATAATTGTTTTAGGTTAATTCAGGATTCGGATAATCAGTTTTAAGTTAATTCGGTTTTTGGTTGATTTCGGTTCGGTTTCGGTTAACGATTCAGGTACTACTCACCCTTAGACACTGTTAATCACGCAACATATCAATTTTTTAATTAAAAACTATAGCAATACTATACTCAAAGTAAATATAATAAAATAATCATTTATATTGTGTAATTTAAAAAAAAGTTATAACGTACCAAAAAGTAGGGGGATTTAGTTTTTAGAGTTAAATGCCTAGTTGGTCCATGTGGTTTGCAAACATTGCAGACTTGGTCCTAGTGATTCAATAGTTAAAAAGTTGGTCCCCGGTAGTTGTAATTTTTGCACTTGGGTGGTCCTTATCACTAACCCATGTTAGACTTTTCAGTTAAATATGTGTAAAATGACATAAATGCCCTTGACAATTAAGAAAATTAAAAATATATAAATTATAATTATTAATAAATTCAAGTGGGTCCCATTTCCTACCCCTCCCCCTCCCCCTCCCCCACCCCCACCTTCTTCTTCTTTAATTCTCCTGAAATATTCCTAGACCACCATAACCACCAATAAAACCTCCACCACCACCACCACCACCACCACTGTCTCACCTCTACCACCGATAACCCACCACAACTATCGTCAACCCACCACAACCACCTCGACCACCGTCTTCCATCCAGCACCGAGCACCCACTGGTAACCCACCACAACCGCTGTCAACCTACCCCTCATCTTCTTCCCCATCTATTTCTCTCTCTCTATAATGACCATCGACCATCTTATCTCTCTCTCTATAAACTTCACCCACCAAATTACCTGTTGCGAAATCATGTAATTTGTTAGGAAATCAAGGATTTGATGTTACGGAATCAGGAAATCTGTCAGGAAATCAGGATACGATGCTGCAAAATTAGGTAATTCGTGAAATCAAGGGTTTGACGTTGCGGAATCAGGTAATTTGTTAAGAAATTACGGATTGGATGTTTCTAGACTGGTGGGTGTTCGACGGTTATTACATAGAGAGAAAGAGATGAGAGAGATAGAAATAGATGGGGAAGAAGATGAGGGGTAGGTTGACGGCGGTTGTGGTGGGTTACTGGTGGGTGTTCGGTGCTGGATGGAAGACGGTGGTCGAGGTGGTTGTGGTGGGTTGATGGCGGTTGTGGTGAGTTACCGGTGGTGGAGGTGAGACAGTGGTGGTGGTAGAGGTTTTATTGTGACTTGAAAATGGGTGGTTATGGTGGTCTAGGAAGATTTCAGGAGATTGAAGAAGAAGAATGTGGGGGTGGGGTAGGGGTAGGAAATAGGACCCACTTGAATTTATTAATAACTATAATTTATATATTTTTAGTTTTCTTAATTGTTCAGGGGCATTTATGTCATTTTACACATATTTAACTGTAAAATCTAACACGGGTTAGTGATAAGGACCACCCGAGTGCAAAAATTACAACTACCTGGACCAAATTTGTAATTATTGAACAACTGGGACCAAGTCTGTAATATTTGCACCACAGGGACCAACCAGGCATTTAACTCAGTTTCTTTATAAAGGGATCAAATGTAACTTGTAACACCCCAAATTTCGTATGTCGTAATATAAAATTTTAATTGTAATGTTTTGATGATAAGAAATGGTAAATATAGATTTTTACCATTTTCAAAGTTTTATAAATTTTGGTAAATCAAAATCTTATGTATACATGGAAGTTAACTAGGTTAGTATGGAAATATGAGGAAGATGGCATGTTCTAAAAGAATGAGGGGTGGAAGTGAAAAATGTGATAAATAAACACCTAACAAAAATTTGGTCAGTGTTTGGAGAGTAGGGGGTGTGTGCGATCGAGAAAGGGAGCAGGGGGAGAAACCCTTCACTAAAAAATACTACAAATCCATCAAATTGAAGAGGTTTAAGGCTGGATTTCATGTGCATGAGTTAGGAACGTTGATCTCTTAAGTGTTATTGATACCAAGTAAGTTAAATTTTGTGTTTTAGTGTTAGGAGATGAAATGGGTTATGAGTATTCTTTGATTTTATATGAAATTGGATATGAATGCTAGATATATTAGCAAATGGGAGTTGAAATTATGCTTGAAATTGTCTATATGATGATTTAGGATAAAACCCATTTGAATGAACATGATGAAATGATGATGGAACTTGAAATTGTCAAGAACTTAGTTTAGGTTAATGTATAGTATGATAAATGGAACCACTTGGGGTGTCCTAGTGGCCAGCCTCACCCACCTCTTCCCAGAGGACCTCGGTTCGAATCCTGGCAGGTACACCCTCCAGGATCTCGCGTCGGGTTGGGTATTAACTTCCAGGCAGCTATGGGGCTAAGCTAGCTTGTGGAGTGGGATCACTCCAGCGGTTGGGAGGACCGTGCAATATCCCCCCAGTATGATAAATGATAGATTTTGGTAATTAATCATGATGTAGATGCACTGGTAAAGTGAATTTGTTGGTTATAATGGTTCTTGATATATATTGGGAAAAAGTATGCTTTAATTGCTTGTGCCCATGGCTGGAAATCTTGTATGCACGCCATGTGTTCGATGAAATGTCTAAATAGTGATGAAATAGTTATGCATACATAATGCTTTGCAAGAATGTGTGGTATATTAAATGGATGAATAAGAATGATATAAATTAAGAATAATCATTTAAGAATGTCGGTTTGGAATTGTAGGATTTAAAGAAGGCGGCTCGAGTCAACCGGGACGCAAACAAGACAAGGCAAAAGTAAGTTTAATACTTACTTAACTAGTAGAAAATATAAATATTAAAGTTTGATTGTGCATTGATGTTGTTTTGTGATATTGATGGTATGTTGGTATGATCATTCCGTATGAACGGGTCGTACTAATAGAATGTATGTTGGGATGCTATGTAGTCGAACCGTATGAACGGGTCGTACTAATAGAATGTATGTTGGAATGCTATGTAGTCGAACCGTATGAACGGGTCGTACTAATAGAATGTATGTTGGAATGCTATGTAGTCGAACCGTATGAACGGGTCGTACTAAAAGAATGTATGTTGGAATGCTATGTAGTCAAACCGTATGAACGGGTCGTATTAAAAGAATGTATGTTGGAATGTCATGTAGTCGAACCGTGTGAATGGGTCGAATTAATGGAGAATGTTAGAAAGTTAGACGGGTTTTGGATCAAGTCTTAGTGTGTGAACTTGGTTTGATCATAAAGACCCGTTAGATGGAAAAGTATGTATGATAAAAAAAGACAAAAGAATGATAATTGTTGAAATAAAAGAATGAATATGTTAGATTATTGTTTTGCATATTTGTTGTGGGTGGTTTTCTACTCATATATCCTGAATAATATTCTGACTACGTTTCATTTATTATGATCAGGATACCGGATCAGGATATTGGTAACATCCTGATACAGTATCCTGGTAATGACTAATTAATTCACGTGCAGATTAATGAAGCAAGTCTATAACGTTCAAGTGGACCTCTTCTCCCAAAGACTCGGGCTAATATGTTGAAATAGGAACGTTGAAGCCGGAAGACGTGGACTACAATGTTCACGAAGGGAATATTCGCTTTATCCCGGATTTGTAGGCTAGTTAGTTAGCTTTGTTTTACTATAAATAGGATTGACCGGATCAGATAAGAACACACACAATCTCTCGAACACTCTTGCTCTCTATTAGCTGCAATCATTCACACTTACACTTGTATTCAAATCGCATTGTAACACCTAGTTGATCCGCATCATATCCTGCACTGTATCTTGATATTTGAAGTAATAAGAAGAACAAAGCAGCTGCGATTTTCAGCTCCCGAGGTTTTATGCCGGTGATCTAGATTGATCAAGGGCTTTCCTAGTATATCCCGTGTCACCCTTTACCTTTTTGCTCATTGTTTGATTATAGGTACAGCTCGATATCCTGAGCCGTATCCTGAAAACTGTTTTTATTAACAACTTAACCAACATATTTTTCACAAACATTTCTAGCACACTACCTCACTTAATTAATTTGATCACTTAATTACTTAGGTAATTTTTGACCAAAATAATTTGGCGCCCACCATGGGGCAAGTGGTGCTATTTCTACTAAAAGCTTTTGCAAAATCATTACTTGGTTTTCTATTTTCAAAACTTTTTGCTACACTATTTTCAATGGCTTCAAGGTCAAACATGAGCTCTTCTACCGTGTCTGCCGCAACCTCTGCAACAATCGGTTCGGTGCTTCCACCACCTCCGAGGATATAAGCCTCTTCATAGCCTCAGGATCTTTCAACAGGAACAGAAACTCATGTGGCTCGAGATGTTATCCCCACTCGGAATATTCAAGGATCTGCTGTCCCAGGGGGTACTCCTATTTTAGCTTCTAATGATGAAATTCTGACTTTGTTTGGTAGTATACAGGATCAGATGAAGCAACAGCAGGAGACCAACCAGATGCTGATGAGAGAGATACAACTCTTGAAATCCAGCTCAAGCAGGCCTGCTAAGGATACCGTCACCCCCTTACAGCCCAGGGCTTTGAACTTCAGTTCGGCAGTGTATACCAAGGATAACAGGAGCAATATTGTGCCTAGTCATACTCAGAATCATACTCCTGAGATACCCTCTTCGGTTAGGGTGTCAACTGTGAGAAGCTCAGGATATGCTTCAGGATATGGCCAGAATCCTCAGACTGGTAACGTGTCTAATAATACTAATACTCCAGTTACTAATGGTCTTGGATCTTTGCAGGATGCAGGTATGACATCAACATTTTCTAGGGAGCTTCAGAAATTGAAGGACATGATATCCAGTGTACCTGGGGTGGTCCAGCCAATTCCAGAAGTGTCTCAAGACGGCCACAGAATATCCCGGTTTGCATATCCTATTTGTGATGCTGAAATCCCAAAAAGATTTCAAACCCCCAACATGAAGCTCTATGACGGAACTACAGATCCTGAAGAGCATATTGCTCAGTATAGGGAAAGGATGGAAATTAATCCTATCCCCCCAGATCTCAAGGAAGCATGCCTCTGCAAGGGTTTTGGTTCTACTTTGACAGGATCAACCTTAAAATGGCTCTTAAATGTTCCACCTCATTCAATTACATCGTTTGCTCATTTAGTCAATTTGTTTAATAGTCAATTTTCTTGCAGTCGAAGTTTTGAAAAACTAACCAGTGATCTCTATAGGCTAACTCAAGGACCTCAGGAATCCTTGAGAGATTATGTGAACAAGTTTAGCAGGGAATCTCTTGATATCCCACACCTTGATGTTGCAACTGCTGTGCAAGCATTCAAAATGGGTTTGCAGAAGTATTCCCAATTTTATCAGGATCTTGTAATGAATCCTTGTAAGAACCTGGATGAGGCTCGAAACAGGGCTTTAAGATATATTCGGCTGGAAGATGACAAGAAGATGCAAGAGAGGATGAATTCATCCTCAACCTATGAATCAACTAACAGGAAGTCGGAATCCTCATACAAACCATATCGCTCTAAGCCATATGGCAGAAATGACAGCAAGAAAGGGAATGTTGTTGAAGGCGAGGATCCTGAGGAGTATCCTGAGTTGTCAGAATATTGTTTTTCTGTTAATATACCTGAACTGATGTATGTTATGCAGGGTTTGGGAGACAAAGCAAGGTGGCCTAGGAAGAACCAATAGAAAGCTGATTGGAAGGATAAATCCAAGTGGTGTGCCTTCCATGAGGATTTTGGACATGTTACGGAAGATTGCATTGCTCTGAGGAAAGAAATAAGCTATCTCCTGAGCAAATGATATCTGAAGGATCTCCTAGGAAGAAACAAGAATAAGGGTCAGGTTACTGAGAAGGATCCTGAACGAGCAGCATCCCCTCCTGCGGATGCCAAGATAATTAACTTTATTTCAGGAGGATCCGATATCTGTGGAACCTCTTATTCTGCAGCAAAAAGACATGCAAAGGAAGCTAAGGAAGAAAGGGGAGATAAGCCGACCAAGAAGACGACCCTCACAACCGATAAAGTGATAATGTTTGACAGCGATGATAGGGATACTGTCTAGGATCCCCATGATGATGGTTTGGTAATAAATTTATATGTTGCTAATCACTTTGTGCGCATGATACTAGTGGATAATGGCAGCTCTGTCAACATTATTCAGCTGGAAACGCTGAAAAGGATGAATGTTTCTCTAATGGATATCACTTTAAAATCTACTGTACTTGTCGGGTTCAGTGGAGAGGCCAGGAATACTGTGGGAGAGATAAAGTTACCAGTTTATGTTGAAGGAGTCAACTCAATGCAGCGCTTCTGTGTCATGGACTCCTTATCCTGCTACAATATTATATTGGGTAGGCCATGGATCCATGATAAGAAAGCTGTACCATCTACCTATCACCAGTGTATCAAGATCCCTACCCCTTGGGGGGTTGTCAAGGTGGAAAGTGATCAACAAGAAGCGAAGGAGTGTTATTCTTCTTCAATGAAATCCTCAACAAATTCCAAAGCAAGATAGCAATTAAAGATGCGAGCCCAGGATATCGTGGAGGCTTCAGAACAGGATGTTAAGAAAATTATTCTGGATCAGGATAATCCAGATATCTCGGTGCTCATAGGAACCAATATCCCTCAGGATATTGAAAATCAATTGACTAACTTTTTGAAATGCAGGATGTCAAAATTCGCATGGAAACATGAGGATATGACATGTATTGCCAAGGATATTATAACTCACAAGCTCGGAATTGACAGGTCTTTCAAGCTGTCCAACAGAAACGAAGGAAGTTTGCTCCTATACGGAACACGATCATTCAGGAAGAGGTTGAAAGATTATTAAAGAGCAAGATGATTAGGGAAGTTAAATTCCTCAAGTGGTTGGCAAATGTAGTTGTGGTGAAAAAGAAAAATGGGAAATGGAGAGTCTGTGTAGATTACACAGACTTGAATAAAGCGTGTCCTAAAGACCCATTCCCTCTGCCTCATATCGACTCAATGGTGGATGCTACTGCCGGTCATGAAATGTTAACCTTCATGGATGCATCCTCAGGATTCCAGCAAATACAAATGGAACCTTCGGACCAGGAGGATATTGCTTTCATGACACCAACATGTATTTATTGTTATACTGCTATGCCTTTTGGTTTGAAAAATGCAGGTGCAACATACCAGAGATTGGTGAACATGATGTTTAAAGACAAACTGGGGGACACCATGGAGGTATACATTGTTGATATGGTGGTAAAATCTAAGAAGGCCGAGGACCATCTTCGGGATATTGAAGGAGCATTCGATATCCTGGACCAGTACAACATGAAACTGAATCCTGCCAAATGCTATTTTGGAGTGGGGACATGAAAGTTTCTAGGATACATGGTGACTAAAAGGGGGATCGAAGCAAGCCCGGAACAGATTAAAGCTATCCTGGATATCAAGTCACCTTCAAACATGAAAGATGTACAAATATTAACCGGGTGAGTAGCAGCATTAAACAGGTTTATATCAAGATCCTCAGAAAAATGCAAGGAATTCTATGATATCCTGAAGAAGAATAAGAAATTCGAATGGGGAGAAAAGCATGAAGCAGCCTTGCAGGAATTAAAACAGTATCTCTCAACTGCACCTCTATTGATGAAACCCGAGGATGGTGAACCATTATCCCTGTATCTTGCAGTATCAGGGAATGCAGTAAGTGCTGTCCTGGTAAAGGATCACGAAGGTCAGTAGTATCCTGTCTGTTATGTTAGCAAAAGTTTAATAGATGCTGAAACTAGATATTCTCATTTATAAAAATTGATATTAGCCCTGGTTATGGCATCGACAAAGCTTAGACATTATTTTGAGACACATAGGATTCATGTTAAAACTAATTATCCTGTTAAAAATGTACTTAGGAAACCCGAGATGTCAGGTAGGATGGCTAAGTGGTCAGTAAAATTAAGTGCATATGATCTAGTATATGAACCTAGAAATGCCATAAAGTCTCAGGCTCTAGCTGACTTTGTGGCTGATTTCAGTAGTGATATCAAAATGAAGTAGACCTAAAAGTGCAACAACTAGGAGAAAACTTGGAATCCTGGACATTATATACTGATGGTGCATCTAATGTGAGAGGTGTAGGATTGGGTATACTACTAAAATCGCCATAGGGGGATATATTACCCCAGGCTATTAGGTGTGAATTTCCTGCCACTAATAATGAAGCAGAATATGAAGCATTGATTGCAGGATTAGAATTGGCCAGGAATATGAATATTAAAAGTTTGCAAGTATTTGTTGATTCCTTGTTAATTACTAATCATTTTAATGGATCCTATGCCGTTAAAGGTGAGAAGTTAAGCGAGTATCTCGAAATTCTCAAAAAATTAGCAGGATATTTCGATGTTTTTACACTTGAACAGTTACCAAGAGAGGATAATGCTGAAACAGATGCCTTGGCAAATCTAGGATCATCAGTCAGGATACCGGAGGGAACCTAAATACCAATACTACATATCCTATATCCCGCGGTGGATCTTCTCAAATCTTAGGATAAGGAAGTAGTAAGTATCCAGGATCCTGATGATGAATATCCTGAGGAGGATCCTAAGTCCTGTATGGCTCCAATCATGAGATATATCAAGGAAGGACACATACCAAAGGATGGGAATCCTAAGGCCTTTAGAATGAAGGTATCACAATCCACTATTATAAATGATGTTTTGTATAAGAAATATCTTGCAGGACCATACCTGAGGTGCTTGGAGGATCCCGAAACTAAAGAAGTGCTTCAGGATATACAAGAAGGAGATTGTGGTAACCATATTGGGGCAGATCATTATTCTCAAAGGTGTTAAGAACAAGATACTATTGGCCAACAATGAGGAAAGACGTTGCAGAATATGCTCGAAGATGTGATGCATGCCAAAGACACAGTAATGTACTGCATCAACCTGCTGAACCACTATATCCTATTGCTTCCCCTTGGCCATCCATGAAGTGGGGGATGGACATAGTGGGAAAATTGCCAAAGGCTCCAGGAGGAAAAGTCTTTATGCTGGCAATGACTGATTATTTCTCTAAATGGGTTGAAGCTGAAGCATTTGTTCAAATTAGAGACCAAGAAGTAGTATCTTTCATAAAAAGGAATATCCTAACTAGGTTCGGGGTACCAGCAGAGATAATTTGTGACAATGGCTCTCAGTTCATCAGTAAGAGGACTACCGATTTTTGCAAGAGTTGGGGAATCAAAATGATCACATCCACACCGGTACATCCTCAAGCAAACGGACAAGCAAAATCCTCGAACAAGATAATTGTCAACAATTTGAAGAAAAGACTAGGAGCTAAGAAAGGAAGATGGGCGGAAGAATTACCCTTTGTTTTATGGGCTGATAGGACGATAGTAAAAAGTGCGACTGGGCAAACCCCATTTTCCTTAGTATTTGAAGCAGAAGCGGTAATCCCAACAGAGATGGTGATACCTACAGCAAGATCCAACCTCCGGGATCCTGAGAAGAATCCTGAAGCCCTATGTCAAGAATTGGATACTATTGATGAGACAAGGGATGCGGCAAAGTTGAGAATGGCAGCATATCAATAGAGGATATCCAGAGCATATAACAAGAATCTAAGGACTAGAAGGTTTCAAGTTGGAGATTGGGTTTTAAGGAAGGCCTTTTAGAATACTATCAATCCGGCTGATGGAAAATTGGCTCCTAAGTGGGAAGGACCTTATGAGATTGAATCAAAATCTAGAAAAGGAGCATATCGGGTTAAGAATATGGAGGGGGATATACTACCAAGATCCTGGAATGCTATACACCTCAAAGCCTATTTCAAGTGAGTTTAGAATTTAATTTTTAACTCAAGACGGTATGAATTCTATCTCTTTTAAATATAATTCTTTTTTTATTTTTTGAACCCAATACTAACTTAAGCATCGGAGGGGTGTTAGCCAAGCTAACACCCACCTTAGTTTAAGGGTGTTTTGCAGAATATGCTTTGGGATATACCTCCAGGATATACACTCAGGATAATTCGAAAGATTAGAGGATTGGCCCACTCTCTCACGTTTAAGGGATCCTGATCCTTTCACAGGTTTAAAGGTATTCACCTTTATCTTGAATTGGGTTTAAACACCCCGCCTGGAGCGAAGTTATCCAGGGATAGTTCAAGATAGCGGGACCAGTCCATGTGAAAGTGGCTGACAATTTCGTTATTGTTGGCTATATCCTGGATCCTAAAGGTATATGAGGATTGATCACCCTCTCTCGCGAAAGGGTATTTTCATACTCTCTAAGGTTTAAAGGTTTTCATCTTTCTAAGTCTTGGAGTTTATACACTCCCGCCTGTAGTGCACGAAAATTTGGGATTTTCCCCAGTATGCTCAGGGTTTATCCCCAGAATATTGAGGATCTATCTCCAGGATATTTAGGGTTTATTGTGACAACCCTCAAATTTGCATGTAACCATACAATTTATTAATGATAATAAAAGTACTTGATGACTGTGCTGAATCATTTAACTGCTCTCTGATTACTGTGTTATACTTACATGTGCGTGTTAGCATACTAGTAGTATACAGAAAAGTTACTAAATACTCCGGTATATTTTCCTGTGTGTTAGGAATAAATTTCGTTACAAAAATATATGTATAAGATGCTATACGGTGAAATTAAACGCTTTAACGGAACGATACGTAACCGAACAACCAGACATTTTCCGGGACACTAAAATATTTTTAGAAATATTATTTTATCCTTCTTAATTATGTATGGTCACAATAAATCCCCATGCACCATGTAAACATGACCTACACCCACTATTCTAGTAAATACCCTTAACCTTCTAATTTAATACCTATTAGTTAACAAAGTTTTTTTTTTATTATCTTACCCCCCCCCCCCCCCCCATCCGATTTCCAGCCATGGGGACCCACCCCAAGACATATTTTTCTTGCAACTTTGTTCCTCTTGCTTGAAAGATGGTGCCTTGCTATTAATTTGCCAAAATCCTACAAGTTCCAAAGTATTCCTCATTTCTTCCAACATACACTCCACCTCCTCTCTCCTCTCTCTAAAATTCTGCTCACACACCCCTTCCCCTCTCTCATAACCGAAATCACCACCTTCATTCTTCACCATCTCCATTTCTTCCACTAAAAGCTCTCATTCAAAGGTTGAAGCTTATCCATAGAAGTGTAAGATTGAAGGGCCTTCAAAGAAGTTTGATTCAAGCTTTGTCACCAACTTTTCACCATCATCTCATCCTAAGAGTTCCATCCTAGCCTTGTGCTAGTGGTATGTCCATTCACACCATTGTCCACCTTGTTCTTGCTATGTTTTGTTTGAATGTTCTTGTCACATACAAGCTAGAACACTAAAAAGATGAACTTGAAATTCTGCATAAAAACCCTATATAAAATGTTTGTATGAAGTTGAAATCTGGATGGTTTAGGGTTGGTTAATGCATGATTGTGGTTTGAACATTTTCTCAGCGATAAAACATGGTTAGAGTCTTTGTTGATGCGTTCTTAGTAACTTATACAATGTAAACAGCAAGCTGAGTTGTATTTCCAGCCAACTTCAACAGGCTGTAACGGGTTCATTTCTAATCGAAAAATTTAATTTCTGGAGTCTAAATTGTGTAATTTTTAATATCTGAACTAATGGAACTGGAATCGCAATTTTCTGAGGTCGTTTACTATTTTTAAAGTATTATTTTAGACAGCAGCTCAAAGCTGAAATATTTCTGCTGAAAAAGTGTGTTGTAATCAGAGCCCAAACTTAAAACCTGAGCAGAGTCAGCTCATGGAATTTTTACCGTAGATAGTCACGGTTGTTTTTGTGACCCTCCAACTGGAATTTAGACGATCCGACTTACGATTGATTTTTAGTGAATTCTTCCGTAAAACTGCAATCAGAAAGTATCAAATCTGATTGCAGTCGAGTAAAAAGAATTTTTATATAAAATTGGTAAGGAACTGATATCCGAAATTTTTACACAATAAATCGTGGATTACATATGACCTTCTGTAAAAATTTGAGAATTTTTGGAAAAGGTTAACTATTTTATTAAAATGCTCGAAAACAGTCCAGTTTTGATTAATAAAGCTGAAATGACATAAGTTGTGACTTGCGTGTCTAAATGTCGAGTATGCTATCTGTGAATGATCTAACATGTTATATATGTTATGTGCATTATCGTATGTTTGATTTTGAGTGGTGAATGGATGGGAAACTTAGATGGGCATAAACCGTTAAAATGATGCATGTTGTGTGATAGATACGTGTAGGAACTTTGTGATCTATTTGAAAGCCACTAAATGACTAACTGGTAAATCATACTAGGACGTGATTGACCGACCTTGACTGTTAGCTATATTGAGACTCTAACCGAGCAAACCGAGGTGAGTTCACACTCTTCCTAAGGCATGGGATTCCCAGGGGTTGGGAATGGGATTAAATAACTACTTGTACTATCATTACTATTAAACTACTTTTTACTGTCCTCGGATTGAAGGGCACATACGTAAAACCTACGTACACTCATACTTACTACTGTCCTCGGATTGAAGGGCACGTACGTAAAACCTACGTACACGATCATAAGACCATCAACTCTATCACTTTAAAGTCCCTCAATTATCGACTTAATCGCCGAGGCCTATGGCGAGCGGGTCATTAGTTAATAGCGCTATTAGGTTTAACAAACCTCACACCGTGCCAGTCGGACGGGCGTGTACTAATGGACTATGGGCAAAGGGTCAATGCTGATAGACATTGACTTAGGGCACCTCTTATATTTTCGTAGCAGTCGATACGCGTGGTCTAGTAACACATGGGAAGCCCCCACTAATCATCGCACGCATGCCTGGACTGGCAGCAAGGATTAACGCGATACATGGTTTACAAAACGAACATATGATTTACGAAACGAATGCTATAATTAAACAACCAACTGTGAATTCACTCAACTTTGTTGTTGACTCGTTGTTACATGCCTTACAGGTCGCTAAACACTTGGAGCTTGCACGAGGAAGGAGTCGTTGTGGTGTACGGACGGTTATGTCCAGTGTTTAATATTTAAAACATTATGAACTTATTAAACCTAAGTGTTGGACTTTAAACTTATGAACTGCGAACTTATGTTTTGGACTTTACGTTTATGCTTCCGCTGTTTAAACCAAACAAGGTTAACTAGCTTTGGTCACCAATCGTATTATGTTTGGTTTTATTTACTTAATTAAGTTGTTCAATATGATTGGTGGCTCGATCCTGGTCATGTCACGCCTCCAAGCGGTGATACTCCGCATGGTGGATTTTGGGGGTGTGACAGATTGGTATCAGAGCCATTGGTTATAGAGAACTTGGTTTTAATAAGGGAAAAGTTTTCATTAAAACCAGACTATAACCTGTACAGTGCTCAACGATCCACAACGACGCTTCACTCCACGTGCAAGACTCGACACCATAAGTGGTATGATTTATGTTACATTGTCGGTTAGATAGTTCTCACTATGCATTAGATAATATGGTAATTGCTATTTGAACCTTGCGTGCTTACGCTCCACTATCGTCCCATACTTACGCACTTTCTCGACACTCTTCCCACTTACGTTTCTTCGTTATGAAGATCATGAGCGGACGCGGAGGACGTATCAACCTCACTCAAGCCCAGTTGACGGCTTTGATCAATGAACGAGTCGCTGAGGCACTCGCAGCTAACCCTGCAGGAGGTATAACCTGCTATATCAACCCACCTTAGGACGTTTAGATCCTACTTTCACAAACCAGCCCTCATGCTTAACCTTGTCTTTTATTCTCGCGCAACACGTCAACATGCTTAACCTCCTGTGTGCACATTCAAAACATTCATGGACTGCCGACCTATTACTTTCAGTGGCACCGAAGGAGCAGTGGGCCTTCTTCACTGGTTTGAAAAGCTTGAGTTAGTTTTCGAGATGTGTGAATGCCCCGAAGACCGTAGGGTGAAATATGCTACCGGAACACTTGAAGGAGCTGCGTTAACCTGGTGGAAGGCGCAAGTTCAACTACTAGGACTGGCAGTTGCTAATGCCACACCCTGGAATGGTTTTAAGGAACTGATCAAGGAAGAGTACTGCAGTCGTGATGACATCCATAAGCTAGAGGTGGAATTTTACAATCTGAAGATGACGGGGTCTGAGATTGAGGCGTATACTAAGAGGTCAAACGAGCTGGCCATCCTATGTCCAACTATGGTGGACCCTCCCATCAAACGAATTGAGCTGTACCTCAAGGGCCTTGCACCAGCAATTCAAAGTCATGTAACTTCAGCCAACCTGGGTACCATTCAGCAAATTATCAAACTAGCTCATCGTCTCACCGACCAGGCGGTGGAGCAACACAGGCTACCCAAACGTATCAGTGCTACAGCTACTTCTGATGTACTTACCAACAACAAGCGAAAATGGGATGGGAATTCCGGCAAAGGCTCTACCTCTGTTCAGTCTCAGTCTCAGCAACGAAGGACTGAGGACCATAGGAGCCCTGGTCAGCACTCTTCTGGTAGTCAAGGGCAGGGTGGATATCGAGGAAACCACCCAAAGTGTAACAAATGCAACAGACACCACAGTGGTCAGTGCAACAAGGGACGCTGTCAGAGGTGTCTCAAGATGGGTCATGAAGCCAAAGATTGCAGGAGCCCACGGCCTACGAATCAGAATCGTCAGCAGCAACAGCAAGCACCGCAGAATCAGCAACAGCAACAGGGCAACAAGGGATGCTTTCAGTGTGGTGCTGAAGATCACTTCAAGAGACACTGCCCGCAGTTAAATCAGAATCAGAATCACAACCAAGGAAACGGGAACAATAATGGGGGCAACAATGGAGGAAACAATGATGGCAACGGTGCCAGGGGTCGTGCGTTCGTGATTGGTCAGGGAGAAGCAAGGAACGATCCCAACGTTGTGATGGGTAAGTTCCTTCTGGATGACTTCTTTGTTACTGTTTTATTCGATTCGGGTGCCGATACTAGTTATGTGTCCCTAAAAGTTAGCCAAATGCTTAAGCGCACTCCAACACTTTTGGACACCAAACACGCGGTAGAGCTAGCAAATGGTAAAAGTCTTGAAGCCACACACGTAGTTAAAGGTTGTAACCTCGTCTTAGCTGGTCAGATTTTCCCTATCGATCTTATTCCTATCACACTTGGTAGTTTCGATGTTGTTATTGGGATAGATTGGCTATCTCATCATCAAGCGGAGATTGTTTGCAAGGAGAAAATCATCCGCATTCCTCGTCCTGGTGAAGAACCTCTTGTGATTCGTGGCGACAAGAGTGGTGCTGTCGAAGGCATCATCTCTTTCCTTAAGGCCCAAAAATGTCTACGAAAGGGCCACACTGCCATTCTAGCGCTCGTTACTGACACATCAACGGAAGAGAAGAGAATTGAAGACATACCTGTTGTACGCGATTTTCCTGAGGTATTCCCTAAGGAATTACCTGGTCTTCCTCCTCATCGCCAAGTTGAATTTCAAATCGAGCTAGCTCCTGGAGCAGCGCCAGTAGCTCGAGCACCATACCGTCTAGCTTCATCAGAACTCGAAGAACTGTCCACACAACTACAAGAACTCTTGGAAAAGGGTTTTATTCGTCCTAGCTCTTCGCCCTGGGGAGCTCCAGTCTTGTTCGTAAAGAAGAAAGATGGTACTTTCAGAATGTGTATTGACTATCGCGAACTTAACAAGGTGACTGTGAAGAATCGTTATCCTCTTCCACGTATTGACGACTTGTTCGACCAGTTGCAAGGGTCGAGCTATTACTCCAAGATTGACTTGAGATCGGGATACCATCAGCTGAGGGTCCGAGATGAGAACGTCTCCAAAACAGCATTCAGAACTCGTTACGGCCATTACGAGTTTCTGGTTATGCCATTCGGGCTGACGAATGCACCAGCGGTCTTCATGGATCTCATGAACCGAGTATGCAAGCCTTACCTGGATAAGTTCGTTATTGTGTTCATCGACGATATCCTGATCTATTCTAAGAGTCAGGAGGAACACGAGCAACATCTACGACTTATGTTAGAACTTCTTCGAAAAGAGCAATTGTATGCCAAGTTTTCAAAATGTGACTTCTGGCTTCGCGAAGTCCACTTTCTAGGCCATGTGGTAAACAAGGATGGAATTCATGTGGATCCATCTAAGGTTGAATCGATCAAGAACTGGCCTGCACCCCGTACACCAACAGAAATCCGCCAATTTTTGGGTTTGGCAGGATATTACAGAAGGTTTATCAAAGATTTCTCCAAGATTACGCAACCTCTCACTTCACTGACTCAGAAGGGCGTCATCTATCGTTGGGGTGATGCACAAGAGTCCGCATTTCAACATCTAAAGGATAGACTTTGTAGCGCACCTATCCTCTCATTGCCTGAAGGCACAGATGATTTTGTGGTTTACTGTGATGCTTCCATCCAAGGACTTGGTTGCGTGTTGATGCAACGTGACAAGGTCATTGCCTACGCATCACGCCAACTCAAGGTTCACGAAAGAAATTACACTACTCACGACCTGGAGCTGGGAGCAGTTGTTTTCGCACTTAAGATATGGAGACATTACCTGTACGGTACCAAGTGCACCATTTACACTGATCACGGGAGTCTCGAGCATATCTTCAAGCAAAAGGAGTTAAACATGCGTCAACGCCGATGGGTTGAGCTCTTGAATGATTACGAATGCGCGATCAAATACCATCCAGGCAAGGCCAATGTTGTGGCCGACGCCCTCAGTCGAAAGGATACCATACCTAGGCGTGTACGTGCTCTACAGCTTACCATCCAATCTAACCTTCCCGCTCAGATTCGCGATGCTCAGGTTGAAGCATTGAAAGTAGAGAACATCAGGGCTGAATCCCTACGAGGATCGAGGCAACGGCTAGAACAAAAGGAAGACGACGCTTACTATGTAACAGGGCGCATCTGGGTCCCACTGTATGGAAACCTACGCGAGCTTGTGATGGATGAAGCACACAAGTCTCGTTATTCGGTACATCCTGGTTCGGATAAGATGTACCACGATCTCAGAACTACATATTGGTGGCCTGGCATGAAAGCCCACATAGCAACCTACGTCAGCAAGTGCTTGACTTGTGCGAGAGTCAAGTCTGAATATCAGAAACCATCAGGCCTACTTCAACAACCGGAGATCCCGAAATGGAAATGGGAGCAAATTTCCATGGATTTCGTGACCGGCCTGCCCAGATCTCAACGCGGAAACGATACTATTTGGGTGATCGTAGATCGACTGACCAAGTCTGCACATTTTCTGGCTATCAAAGAAACGGATAAGTTTTCTACTCTTGCAGACATTTATCTAAAGGAAGTGGTATCAAGGCACGGAGTGCCAACCTCTATTATATCTGATCGTGATGCACGTTTTACTTCTGAACTGTGGCAAGCAATGCACAAGTCCTTTGGCTCACGTTTAGATATGAGCACCGCTTATCACCCGCAGACGGATGGGCAATCTGAACGCACCATCCAAACCCTTGAAGACATGCTTAGGGCATGTGTAATCGATTTTGGTAATGGCTGGGAAAGGCACCTCCTACTAGTGGAGTTTTCATATAACAACAGCTACCACACCAGCATCCAAGCCGCTCCGTTTGAGGCATTATACGGACGCAAATGCCGATCACCTCTCTGTTGGGCAGAAGTTGGTGACAGCCAAATCACTGGCCCAGAACATGTGGTAGACACCACCGAGAGAATTGCTCAGATACGACAGCGAATGGCGGTAGCTCGTGACCGTCAGAAAAGTTATGCTGATAAGGGAAGGAAACCACTCGAGCTCCAGGTTGGGGATCGAGTGCTACTCAAAGTCTCACCTTGGAAAGGTGTAGTCCGCTTTAGCAAACGAGGCAAACTCAATCCGCGTTATGTCGGACCCTTCGAAGTCATTGAGAAAATTGGCAAAGTCGCCTACAGGTTGAATCTACCTGAAGAACTTAGCGGAGTTCACAATGTTTTCCATGTGTCGAATCTGAAGAAGTGTCTGTCAGATGAGACCCACATAGTTCCTCTGAAGGAACTCATTATCGACGACCAGCTGCGATTCGTCGAGGAACCTGTAGAGATTACGGATCGAGATGTTAAGGTCCTCAGGCATACCAGGATACCTCTGGTCCGAGTTCGTTGGAATGCTCGTCGTGGCCCAGAGTATACCTGGGAACGAGAAGACCAAATGAAACTCAGATATCCCCAGTTGTTCGGAAACCGTGCAACCACTACTGAGGCTGAAGCTACTGCAGAATTTCGGGACGAAATTCCAAATCAACGGGGGGATGATGTGACACCCCAGGAAAACGAGTAAACACCGCAACTTAACTAGCTTCCTCAGTAACTACGCACTAAATTTCGGGACGAAATTCTCTTAACAGGGGGAGAATGTGACAACCCTCAAATTTGCATGTAACCATACAATTTATTAATGATAATAAAAGTACTTGATGACTGTGCTGAATCATTTAACTGCTCTCTGATTACTGTGTTATACTTACATGTGCGTGTTAGCATACTAGTAGTATACAGAAAAGTTACTAAATACTCCGGTATATTTTCCTGTGTGTTAGGAATAAATTTCGTTACAAAAATATATGTATAAGACGCTATACGGTGAAATTAAACGCTTTAACGGAACGATACGTAACCGAACAACCAGACATTTTCCGGGACACTAAAATATTTTTAGAAATATTATTTTATCCTTCTTAATTATGTATGGTCACAATAAATCCCCATGCACCATGTAAACATGACCTACACCCACTATTCTAGTAAATACCCTTAACCTTCTAATTTAATACCTATTAGTTAACAAAGTTTTTTTTTTATTATCTTACCCCCCCCCCCCATCCGATTTCCAGCCATGGGGACCCACCCCAAGACATATTTTTCTTGCAACTTTGTTCCTCTTGCTTGAAAGATGGTGCCTTGCTATTAATTTGCCAAAATCCTACAAGTTCCAAAGTATTCCTCATTTCTTCCAACATACACTCCACCTCCTCTCTCCTCTCTCTAAAATTCTGCTCACACACCCCTTCCCCTCTCTCATAACCGAAATCACCACCTTCATTCTTCACCATCTCCATTTCTTCCACTAAAAGCTCTCATTCAAAGGTTGAAGCTCATCCATAGAAGTGTAAGATTGAAGGGCCTTCAAAGAAGTTTGATTCAAGCTTTGTCACCAACTTTTCACCATCATCTCATCCTAAGAGTTCCATCCTAGCCTTGTGCTAGTGGTATGTCCATTCACACCATTGTCCACCTTGTTCTTGCTATGTTTTGTTTGAATGTTCTTGTCACATACAAGCTAGAACACTAAAAAGATGAACTTGAAATTCTGCATAAAAACCCTATATAAAATGTTTGTATGAAGTTGAAATCTGGATGGTTTAGGGTTGGTTAATGCATGATTGTGGTTTGAACATTTTCTCAGCGATAAAACATGGTTAGAGTCTTTGTTGATGCGTTCTTAGTAACTTATACAATGTAAACAGCAAGCTGAGTTGTATTTCCAGCCAACTTCAACAGGCTGTAACGGGTTCATTTCTAATCGAAAAATTTAAGTTCTGGAGTCTAAATTGTGTAATTTTTAATATCTGAACTAATGGAACTGGAATCGCAATTTTCTGAGGTCGTTTACTATTTTTAAAGTATTATTTTAGACAGCAGCTCAAAGCTGAAATATTTCTGCTGAAAAAGTGTGTTGTAATCAGAGCCCAAACTTAAAACCTGAGCAGAGTCAGCTCATGGAATTTTTACCGTAGATAGTCACGGTTGTTTTTGTGACCCTCCAACTGGAATTTAGACGATCCGACTTACGATTGATTTTTAGTGAATTCTTCCGTAAAACTGCAATCAGAAAGTATCAAATCTGATTGCAGTCGAGTAAAAAGAATTTTTATATAAAATTGGTAAGGAACTGATATCCGAAATTTTTACACAATAAATCGTGGATTACATATGACCTTCTGTAAAAATTTGAGAATTTTTGGAAAAGGTTAACTATTTTATTAAAATGCTCGAAAACAGTCCAGTTTTGATTAATAAAGCTGAAATGACATAAGTTGTGACTTGCGTGTCTAAATGTCGAGTATGCTATCTGTGAATGATCTAACATGTTATATATGTTATGTGCATTATCGTATGTTTGATTTTGAGTGGTGAATGGATGGGAAACTTAGATGGGCATAAACCGTTAAAATGATGCATGTTGTGTGATAGATACGTGTAGGAACTTTGTGATCTATTTGAAAGCCACTAAATGACTAACTGGTAAATCATACTAGGACGTGATTGACCGACCTTGACTGTTAGCTATATTGAGACTCTAACCGAGCAAACCGAGGTGAGTTCACACTCTTCCTAAGGCATGGGATTCCCAGGGGTTGGGAATGGGATTAAATAACTACTTGTACTATCATTACTATTAAACTACTTTTTACTGTCCTCGGATTGAAGGGCACATACGTAAAACCTACGTACACTCATACTTACTACTGTCCTCGGATTGAAGGGCACGTACGTAAAACCTACGTACACGATCATAAGACCATCAACTCTATCACTTTAAAGTCCCTCAATTATCGACTTAATCGCCGAGGCCTATGGCGAGCGGGTCATTAGTTAATAGCGCTATTAGGTTTAACAAACCTCACACCGTGCCAGTCGGACGGGCGTGTACTAATGGACTATGGGCAAAGGGTCAATGCTGATAGACATTGACTTAGGGCACCTCTTATATTTTCGTAGCAGTCGATACGCGTGGTCTAGTAACACATGGGAAGCCCCCACTAATCATCGCACGCATGCCTGGACTGGCAGCAAGGATTAACGCGATACATGGTTTACAAAACGAACATATGATTTACGAAACGAATGCTATAATTAAACAACCAACTGTGAATTCACTCAACTTTGTTGTTGACTCGTTGTTACATGCCTTACAGGTCGCTAAACACTTGGAGCTTGCACGAGGAAGGAGTCGTTGTGGTGTACGGACGGTTATGTCCAGTGTTTAATATTTAAAACATTATGAACTTATTAAACCTAAGTGTTGGACTTTAAACTTATGAACTGCGAACTTATGTTTTGGACTTTACGTTTATGCTTCCGCTGTTTAAACCAAACAAGGTTAACTAGCTTTGGTCACCAATCGTATTATGTTTGGTTTTATTTACTTAATTAAGTTGTTCAATATGATTGGTGGCTCGATCCTGGTCATGTCACGCCTCCAAGCGGTGATACTCCGCATGGTGGATTTTGGGGGTGTGACATTTATCCCCTGTGATACTGAAGTTATACATAAAGTATGAAATCAGTTGTGATCACAAGAGTTCCTAAGTATTTAATGTAACACCCCACGTTTTGAAAGTCAAAGTCAAGATTGAAGTCAAAGGGAGACAAGATTGCTAATTGCGATCTGTTACTCCTTGCTCAATTCCTGTTTTGACTTCTTTGACTTGTAGTTAGTCTATTTTATGTCTTACGTTAGTTGTATTATGTGGAGTACTTATTAATAATCGAGGTCTATTCGATATTTATCGCATGTTTTATCGATTTATCGCTATCGTAATCCCACTCGCAACTCGAATTATGCGTTCTGGATATGGTTATACGTGTGTGTGTGTGCCTTATGTGTTACTTGTGCATGTTGATTTATGTTATGTGGTGGTGATTAATCGAAACGCAATCGAAACTCAATCGCAATCGAATCGCAAACGCTAAACGCAAGTCAATTAAGGATGATTGTACGTTGATATAATAGTTGGGATTAAAAGTAATTTGACTAGGAAACTCTATCGCATCGAAACGCTCGCATTCGCAATCGAAATGGCAAAACTCGTCGCACCAAACACTCGAACCAAGTGGTTAATCGACCAAGTGACCAGCCGTTCGATCGAGCTACCGCTCGATCGGGCTGCAACTCGATCGACCAGCCCTTTCCACTTTGGGAAACCCTATAAATACCTCACTTGTTACTACTTTTGGTAAGTGACATCTCTCTGCTTGAACCAGCCGCACTCCAGCTTCTTTTCTTCGATTTCTCTCAAATCTTGTAAGTTTTCAACCTAATCTTTGTACTTTCTTGATCTGCACGCACTCCTACACCTTTCTACCTTTTGAATCTTAACTTTTAACCATGAAATCACTAGATTTGAGGTGTTCTAGGATGATGTCATCATGGTGTTCATATGAACTTCATGTTTTGGCTTCAATCCTTCAAAAACAACTTAGATCTGAACGATTTCCACATAAATAAACAAAGATCTTTCATAGATCTGAACATGTTCAAGGTGAAAAAGGATTGAAAGATGGTTTTCCAACTTTCTTTCAACTCTTTTACACTCAATGCACTCAAAATCGATAGAATCAGAGCTTGTACAAACTTCCTACTCATTCTTGTGGTTGTGTTGGTTCAAGATCTGAATTCTATCCATGAGACTACCGATTTTGGGTTAAACATGGAACACCGTCTCGAATAGTTAACTGGTCGGATTTAGGTGATTCCTGTCCAATCAGGAATACCAAGTATTGACGAGGTTTCTGTTGCTTAACACATTATCAAAACATCTCGATAAAACGACAAACTATCAAAATGACCAAGGAAGAAGACGACCGGGACACCAGAACAGAGTGCCGCCCGATCGGACTGCTGTCCGATCGGATTGTCACCCGATCGACTTGCACCCTGGCCCCACACTCAACTTTTATTTTCCAACTTTGAGGGATGAACATTGAACGAAGTGCTGCCCGATCGGATTACCACCCGATCGGACTACCACTTGACATGTAATGATCAGACTTCAACACTTAAACAATTTTCAAACATGTTCAATATCAACGGACTACCACCCGATCGGACTACCATTCGATCGAGTGACAAACTACTGTGAACTTGTCCTCACTAAAGTATCCAACCGATCGGGTTGTCGTCCGATCGAACGTCCGACCGATCGACCGACCGACCTGAAAGGTAGTGATACTTCTATGTTTTCAAAATGCTACAACGAAAACTTCAAAAGTCAAACCATCATACACAAACACATCCTTCACCAAGGAAGAAACAATCCACTCGAAAGGTCACCCGATCGGATAACCATCCGAGCGGACTGACACTCGAACGACTGGCTGTCCGATCGGACTACCATCCGATCGAACTGCTGTTTGACCCACTGTCACTTGTTTCGTTTTACGCGACACTTATCGTTATGCTATCAATCTGTTCAGGCCAACCTAACTCTTTAGCGCTCCCTTCAATCCACCAATCGCTGTGAGTATACTCGATCCCTTTTTGCTTTACGCACTTTTGGGTGTTACATACGTTACATATTCAAAAGCACATCACACACACAATGCAATACTTTAATCGCTAACCAATTACCGCATGTTATACGTGACTTAATGAATGCTTGTTTGTTATGTTTACACATGGAATGCTGTCTACCTGCCTTAGCAACGATAGTACTATTTGTTTGTGTAACTACCCTGGTTTTCACACTCGTATTTGTTTTGACTTGCATTGTAACAAATACCTTGGAATGAAACTTATTTGAACATACTTGCTTTGTGCTTATACATGCTTATACCAATACAAACACGT
The DNA here is from genome assembly GCA_030545235.1 of Helianthus tuberosus. NCBI lineage: Eukaryota > Viridiplantae > Streptophyta > Magnoliopsida > Asterales > Asteraceae > Helianthus > Helianthus tuberosus. The sequence continues at coordinate 148,411,528 of CM060381.1, forward strand.
GAAACAATTTCAAATTTGTTGAGTTTTATGCTATTAAACAAGGTTACATAAACTATAAGGGCCTATTGTGACATTTTATGAAACTACAATCTAAGGGATCTATTTGTCATTCTTTGAAACTTTAGAAATACAAGGGTTAAAAGTGCAATTATTGAAAAACTACAAGTTTAGGGTTCTTTTGGTCATTTTTGAAACTTATACTATTAAAAATAAACCTATATATTTAGTTTTAAAAGTCCAAGGTTCATTTGATCATTTTCTCAAACCTAAACTCTAGGGACTAAAACTGACTATTATAAACTCATTTTAACTGAAAATCCTAACTTGGTTAACTTTTATATAAAGAATTCTTCTTTAAACACTAACTCAGTTAACTTATTTAACTGAACAGATCAGGGACCATTTCTGTCAATTACCGAAACTTTAGAGACCAAACATGTATTTTATACGAAAGTTGAGGGACGGTTTTTGTAATTTTCAAAAGTTGAGGGACCATTTTTGTAAAAAAATGAAACTACAGGGTCCTAAGTGTAAATATGCAAAAATTCGGTCAAAAGGGGTCTACTGGGTGAGAACCGGCCTTTGCTGGGATCATGGTTGTAAAAGTCGCTAGGCGCTCCCTAGTCGGTCGACCGGGGAGTTGAGAGTACTCGGCCTAGGCGGAGAGTACACGGGGAGTACTCGGAGGTGCCAAATTATAAAGAAATTAGTTTTTGGAAATTAAATATATGTCAAATAACATACATTTACTAATATTTATAACAAACACATGAAATTGATATTCAATTCTTTAATATGATAGGCATAGAAATTATGTTTTATCTTATTTTAAGTCAAACTCAGCCCGAGTTGACCTACTAGATCCGATTTTGGCCAATGTTGACTGCATTTGATCGATTCCGAGTAATTAGTCGGAGTTGAAGAAAGTCGCCTCGGCAGCTTACCTTGTAGCGACTACTCGGGGAGTACTCGGCCTTGGAGACCTTGTTTTACAACCATGGCTGGGATCGAACTCGCGACCTCTCGGTTGTAACACGAACGACTTAACCAGTTTATCCTCTGTACAAAGCTGTTAAGATATGGAACTTTAATTCTTTTATATACAACTTAGATTTTAAAATCTAATTAAATATAATTCAGAAATCCAAAAAGGTTTAAATCCCATCAAACCGGTCACCAAGGGACTCGAACTCGCGTCCCTTCACACAACATCAACACGAACAACCAGCTGATTTATCAGCTTAGATGTTAATTATCTTAGATTATATTATATATATTATGACATTAAAATCGAGCTGAAATACATAACCAGCTCCGCAAGTCGCAGATTTCGACCAAAACCCCACCAAAATCGATTTTTAATCCATTATTTCGACCTGTAAAGTTACCCACATGATTCCCAACCGATCCCAACTAATCCCAATCATTCAATCGACACACCTTAGTGCCCTTTCGGCTATAATTGAACTTTTTATAAAAAAATAAAAGTAGATCGAATCCACTACGATTTGTCGAATCTGAGATCAAATTGATGGGCTATATAAGTTCATTAACTCCAGACGAACATCCTACACCTCTCACAGTTCACAAACACATCGAATTTCACTTCTGTTCATCGTCGCCGGAGTTCACTCGCCGGAATTTAGTCGAACCACCGTTCCAGCCGATACCGGTTCGTTTTTAATGTTTCAATTTGTTCAATTTTGCTTATATAATGTTTCCTTCAAGTTAATTTGAACATAACATAGATTTCCCCGATTAATTTTGATGTTTGACTTTCGGTTTGAATCTGATCGATTGATTGGGGAAGATGACCATTTTCATTTCCGAATATATTTAATTAAATTCAATTTATAACCAACCACCAGGTATAGCCCAGTGGTTGTGTGTGTTTGTTGCAAACGAAGTGACCCGGGTGTGACACCTTTGTCACTTCAACCATCAAACAAATGCCAAACCAATGAAATATTGTATTTCATGCTTAGGATTTGTAAAAATATGTGTATCGTTTACACATATCAACTCTTGTCCGATTTCAAGCTCTAAATCGCTTTCTGGAAGGTTATACGCACACTGACGCGTAAATATAACCAGTTTAATCCAACGAACACTCCGGAATAGTGAAATAGGCTTAACATACCTTAAATAACCTTTACATAACTTATATATAAGTTTTGGAAGGTTTGGTGTGGTGAAATCAAAGTTTAATCGCTTACAGGGACTAAACTTGACAAACTGCGAAAGTATGCCAATTTGAACTGTAACAGACATTCCGGAACATGACCATAAGTTAAACATACCATATATATCCTTTACATAGCTTAGAAATAGGCTTTGAGGGGTTAGGTGTGCTAAAATAAACTTTTGGGTCACTCAGGGACTAAAAGTGTCAAAAAGTGCACAAGTTTGCATTTTCGCGCATAACTTACGTTCTGAATACATCCGGACATCCAAAAATTTATGTAAGCATGACTATATTATATTTTAGTGTTCTCCATAAGAAAAATCCATTCGTTTCGTCATTTGGATCGTTTTTCGCGCTTGTGCGCATTCCGTCGTAATTAAGCGAACATCACGTTCGTACGACCAAACGAACCATCATCCGGCATATTTTTGAGCATGTTTTGAGTTCCCTATACTTTAACTTCATTTTAGAGCCTTGAAATAAGGTTAACGGGGTTCAAACGCATCGAAAAAGGCCTTAAACACGTGCAGGGACCATTCCTGCCACTTTTGAAAGATTTCTGAAACAGGAGGGTGCTAGCGTAGCGCGACTGCCTAATGCCTTGGCAGTAGCGCTACGCGACTGCCTATGCTGGACATAAAACATGCAGAAAACTCAGTTTTGCACTTTCGGGACCAGATTCGATGTATAAACAGCTGTTTAATTCACAACCACACATTCTAACATGCTTAGTCAGCGGATAAGGATGGAATTTAAGCACCATAACTTTGCAACACATGTATGGATGGAATTTAAGCACCTAAACACCATAACTTTGCAACACATGTATGGATGGAATTTAAGCACCATAACTTTGCAACACATGTACGGATGGGATTAAGGCACGTTTTCCATGAAACGATCTTAACGGTTCGGGTATTCCTATAAATACCCCATAACCCCCATTGCTAAAATCACTAGAATTCTGATTTGAGAACCTCTAAGTTGAAACCATTGTTTCATACCTGAGATTCTTGAATCGGGATTAGCATTCGGGGACCCTTCGTAAGTATTCTTTCGTTCTTTTCCTTATTTTATTGCTTTTCGAGTCAGAAAGTTAAACTTTGTTTGACTTTCAGCGTTGACCAGTAATGGTCAATGCGAAGTTCGTTTGAACTTCGCAACGTGAGTGTAATCACGTTGGTTATAGTCCCTTGGGACTATGCCCACTGATTACCACGTTGTCTAGGGTCGTAGGGTAGGCGATCTAATAAATCGCCTATACCTTCGAACCCGACCCAGTTTGGTCGATCATTAGGATCCGACCAAATACATTAGGTGACCATAGTATATAGGGAATAACCTTTCGAGGTTATACCTTATGGTCACATCGTTTAAGTAGTTGTATGATAGGTAGTTTATATGCCTTAGGTAAATTACCAGAATACCCTTTTCATGTATAATTGGTAATTAAGCATATGTAACCTAAACCTTTGTCACATAACTGATTATGTAATATGTTTAGGCATATAACACTTGTCATAGGGCTAGTTAGGCGGTCCGAACGCGTTTCACGCGAACGACGCGTTAAAGTAGCATAAGCTACCTAAACGGGTCGTCATGGGTCGTAGACACTTAGGTTAAGTTTCATTTAGTATGTAGGCTTTGATTAACCATATCACATGAGTTCCTACACTCATTTGGTTTACAAACCCTCATGCTACCCAGTCTTCCGATTTAGGTCCGGTTTATTAATGTAGTTACCTATATTAGGTGCCGTTTGATATTCCGCGATCTCTAGCATTGCTTGGTGGTTATCCTAGGACTTCTGAGCAATCTCAAGTGAGTACATAGATCCCTCTTTTACTGTTTTCCAAACTGTTTTGGGGTGGAACACATGTGCCTACTTGTTACTTTCATGCTTTCCTGTTTTCACATCATATACCTGCTATGTTCGTTAGTACATTATAGTACATGATTTCATTACACTTCATGCTAGGTGTGCCCATAGTGTGCATTACTTAGTACATCGTTCTACATTACATTTCATACTACGTATGTCCATTTTGTGCATACTTAATACATTGTTTTACATTGCTTTTCTGTTGCATATGCTTATCCAGCATATGAACACATTATACTACATATTGAACCGTTGTAAACATTTGACTATGTGAACCGTTGTAATCATTTGACTATGTGATCCGTTGATATCTGTGAACCGTTTGTATCTGTGATCCGTTGATATCTGTGAACCGTTTGTATCTGTGAACCGTTTGTATCTGTGAACCGTTTGTATCTGTGAACCGTTTGTATCTGTGAACCGTTTGTATCTGTGAACCGTTTGAACCGTATTTGACTATACATGAACATTTCTATACTTGTTAAACATTTCATCTTGATAGTTTGGTTTGAGTAAGTGATTAAGTAACGAGGCGTGTGTAATATGATACAAGCATGGTGGATACGCCGCTGGTACTTCCTATATATAAGTGTTTGTATGGTATTACATATCGTAGCGTTATTTGAATCATTTCAGTTTGAGACATATAACATTTTATACAAATAACATACTTTTCACAAGACATTGTTTTACAAACAACTTATCTTATACAAACCCATTTTACTATGGTTATTCATTTAACCATACATTATGACATTTACTTATACATATCATCTGAACTCATTGTTTTTCAAATGATTTACAAAACAAAGCAAATTACAAGGTTCATGACTAAACATTTTCTCAAACATAAGTCATGGAACCTATTTTCACAAAACCTATGTATCTCACAGGCATTTTTATGCTGACGTACCTATTTTCACATGTGTTTTTCAGGAGCTGTTGCATAAGATGATCAAGATATACATAGGCAGACTTGGGCTTTAGTGACAATAAAAGATGCAAGATTAGTTAATTATGTTGTATTTCCTTGTTTGTTAAGACATTGTAACACTTTTAATCAATAAAACGAAACTTCAATTGCCATGGATTTGAAACAATTAATTCTGTTACAACACTTCCCGACATTTCCGCCACGTTTTGTATGTTCTACGTGGTCGGGGTGTGACAGAAAAGATGGTATCAGAGCCAATGGTTATAGGGAATTAGGTTATTAGTAATGCTTTGACCTAGTCTATAACTTTCTTAGGACCCTAACGCGAGTTTACTTGCGTTTAGTCATAAAACAATACCGTCACCTATCCTTAGGCGACGACCACAACAAGAACATAAATTTCAAAACCGCTTTGAAAACTAATCATCTGTTCTAGGATGATTGATTACTAGGTTTTGAACCCTCTATTGTAAGGTTTTGAACCCTCTGTTATATGGTTTTGAACCCCTTTGAATTTTCAAAATCTCGTCAAGGTTTTGGGTTTTAAATAATGTGAACACGTGCAAACTGGAAGGGTGAACGCCTGTATTCTAGGTTTTCTGTCTAGGCAAGCACTTCGTATACATCTCAACCAGACGCGAGACCAGTTGTGCTTACCTGGGAATTCTTGGGATGAGTGTTCACTTATAGGCGAGCATGTCTTCGCGATACATTATTTTTGACCTATTTACTTTGATTAATCACCGAGGTCGTTTGTTGCTTTGTAGTAACAAACAAATGACAACTATCCATTGCCTTCATCAGATTTGTTTCATCTCATTCATTTCGTCTAATTCTCTCACTCGTTTCCTTTCATGTTCTCCTCTTTTAGAATGCCTCCACGACGCGAAAATCCGGTATCTGTTGATGAGCTGGCAGCTGTCATTACACAGTAAATGACTGCTGCAATCCCGATCATCGTTGCCCAATGTCACCAAGCTATCAACAACAATAATGCCCCATGCAACTTCAAGACGTTCAACTCGGCTAAGCCATCAAAGTTTTCTGGGTCTCAAGGAGCGACTGCACTTCTGCAATGGTTCGAGAGTCTAGAGAGCACTTTCAGGCATGTTCAATGTCCAAACGAGCGAAAGGTAGATTTTGCATCTAGTGTCTTCGAGAAACGAGCTTTGACATGGTGGAACGGTGTGGTGAGAGATAGGGGTGCCGAAGTGGCACTGGCCCAAACTTGGGAAGAACTTCGAGCATTGATGATGAAGGAATTCTGTCCTCGTCACGAGATCAGGGCATTGGAAAGGGAATTCGATGACCTTAAGCAAGACAGCGGCGAACATCGAGCATACACTGATCGATATGAGGAACTGAGCCTGTTGTGTCCTACCATGGTTACGCCTTTGGATAAGGCGATCGAAAAATACATTGATGGTCTCCCTGACTCAGTTCAAGACATTGTTACTGGTAGTAACCCCACCATGGTTAGGCAGGCCATTGAGCTATCTGCAACTCTGACTGAATCTCAGATCAGGAAACGTAAGCTTTTCCGGAAGGGTGACAAGAAACCAGTCGAGGAATCGAAACCAATCGAGGAATCAAAGACCATGGATGAGCAGACTGGATCCCTTGAGCGGTCAAAGAAGCAAAAGGCTTCTCAGAACTTCGCCATGGTCGCTCACAATGGTCAAGCCGTCCCCAACCAACCAGCTCAACCCCGTACTAGGAAGCCATACAATGGAACTTCACCCTTGTGCAACCGATGTGGCCTACATCATCATGCTAATGTGAAGTGCCGCGAATGCCAAATTTGTGGACTTAAAGGTCATATGGAAAAAGTTTGCGTTGCAGCAGTTGCACCGAATCAAGCCGACAACAAACCTGCTCGAGCTCGTTTTCCACCAGGTTCTTGCAACAAGTGTGGTAAGATGGGACATTTCCGAAGAAATTGCCCAAAGCTTGCTAATGCTAATCCAGCACAGAGATGAGCATCTGATCGACTAGAAGACAACACTCTTTAGAAATAATCATATCTTATGTATTATTTTCTTTTGTTGTCAAGATCCAAGAAACAGTTGTTATCATTGTTTATAAATAAATCTTTTATTTACATTGCAATGTATTTATGTGATTGTATGTATAAACAACATATCCCTTACAATACCGACAATCAAGGAATCGTATTACTTGAAAAGCAAACTACCCCAAAATTCTTCCATTTTACAATCTCTTGCGTTTTCCACAAAGATCCTAAGTACCCGTCTCTTGCAAAGAAACGAAGTACAAGATAAAAGTTATAATTCTGTACGAATACCCCAAGTACCACTATAAATTTTTAATAGGGTACCCAAGGGTATTTCCGTATGTCCTAAATTATTGTGTACCTTAATTCGAATATTGCGTTTTCCTGAAAAACGAAAATCGAATTTTTGGTAGATCATCCTATCTTCATGGATGGATTCTTGAAATGATTAAAGTACCAAATGAAATCCACGAATTGGATTCCTGGTGTACTTTAAGTATCCGCGTCCAAATATAACAAATTAATAAACAAATTAAACAACTATGTGATTATGTGTTTATGTGTTCCCTTTATGTTTTTGGTGTGATCCAAATTCTTGTCATTCAAATCCTCGTAGAATCTTCCATATCTTTGGGTGCTATATTAAATCCTCAACGGGCTTGTACGTAATAGTAAAGACCCTAGGATTATATTGTACCATTCCATAATTAGACCCTGAGAGGTCTAGGTAAACTGTTTGATCCAAAAATCTGGTTAGGAATATCATGTGATGATATAGCTGAAAGGACTCCTTGGTGGCCTAATTTAAAAGGATCATTTGTTGATCTAATTAAAAGGACCCTATGGTAGTCTAGTCACACTCATCACAGGTTTGATTATCCTCCCCACAAACATTTCAAGACAAGTTGTGCGGACTATGCAAGGAATTGCATAATTATGGATGCATACATAATTATGAAATTCAGTGCACAGAAACCACAACAAATTTTGTCATGTGTCTAGAGACTATTCCGTTCATTTTTGTTTCTGAAGATGTAAAATGACTATTCCGTTCATTTTTGTTTCTGAAGATGTAAAATGACTATTCCGTTCATTTTTGTTTCTGAAGATGTAAAATGATTATTCCGTTCATTTTTGTTTCTGAAGATGTAAAATGACTATTCCGTTCATTTTTGTTTCTGAAGATGTAAAATGACTATTCCGTTCATTTTTGTTTCTGAAGATGTAAAATGGCTATTCCGTTCATTTTTGTTTCTGAAGATGTAAAATGACTATTCCGTTCATTTTTGTTTCTGAAGATGTAAAATGACTATTCCGTTCATTTTTGTTTCTGAAGATGTAAATTGGCTATTCCGTTCATTTTTGTTTCTGAAGATGTAAAATGACTATTCCGTTCATTTTTGTTTCTGAAGATGTAAAATGACTATTCTGTTCATTTTTGTTTCTGAAGATGTAAAATGACTATTCCGTTCATTTTTGTTTCTGAAGATGTTGTGGAAAATGACTATTCTGTTCATTTTTGTTTCTGAATAATACCTGTTGAAAATAACTCCGTTCATTTTTCATTTCTGAAAAATGTTCGTTAAAGAGAAATTACAGGATTACGTCTTGTTCATCTTTGATGGTTATTTAACACAAAGTCACAAATAAACTCCTACGAATAAATTTCGGGACGAAATTTCCTAAATTAGGGGAGACTGTGACACCTGTGTCACTTCAACCATCAAACAAATGCCAAACCAATGAAATATTGTATTTCATGCTTGGGATTTGTAAAAATATGTGTATCGTTTACACATATCAACTCTTGTCCGATTTCAAGCTCTAAATCGCTTTCTGGAAGGTTATACGCGCACTGACGCGTAAATATAACCAGTTTAATCCAACGAACACTCCGGAATAGTGAAAGAGGCTTAACATACCTTAAATAACCTTTACATAACTTATATATAAGTTTTGGAAGGTTTGGTGTGGTGAAATCAAAGTTTAATCGCTTACAGGGACTAAACTTGACAAACTGCGAAAGTATGCCAATTTGAACTGTAATAGACATTCTGGAACATGACCATAAGTTAAACATACCATATATATCCTTTACATAGCTTAGAAATAGGCTTTGAGGGGTTAGGTGTGCTAAAATAAACTTTTGGGTCACTCAGGGACTAAAAGTGTCAAAAAGTGCACAAGTTTGCATTTTCGCGCATAACTTACGTTCTGAATACATCCGGACATCCAAAAATTTATGTAAGCATGACTATATTATATTTTAGTGTTCGCCATAAGAAAAATCCATTCGTTTCGTCATTTGGATCGTTTTTCGCGCTTGTGCGCATTCCGTCGTAATTAAGCGAACATCGCGTTCGTACGACCAAACGAACCATCATCCGGCATATTTTTGAGCATGTTTTGAGTTCCCTATACTTTAACTTCATTTTAGAGCCTTGAAATAAGGTTAACGGGGTTCAAACGCATCGAAAAAGGCCTTAAACACGTGCAGGGACCATTCCTGCCACTTTTGAAAGATTTCTGAAACAGGAGGGTGCTAGCGTAGCGCGACTGCCTAATGCCTTGGCAGTAGCGCTACGCGACTGCCTATGCTGGACAGAAAACATGCAGAAAACTCAGTTTTGCACTTTCGGGACCAGATTCGATGTATAAACAGCTGTTTAATTCACAACCACACATTCTAACATGCTTAGTCAGCGGATAAGGATGGAATTTAGGCACCATAACTTTGCAACACATGTATGGATGGAATTTAAGCACCTAAACACCATAACTTTGCAACACATGTATGGATGGAATTTAAGCACCATAACTTTGCAACACATGTACGGATGGGATTAAGGCACGTTTTCCATGAAACGATCTTAACGGTTCGGGTATTCCTATAAATACCCCATACCCCCCATTGCTAAAATCACTAGAATTCTGATTTGAGAACCTCTAAGTTGAAACCATTGTTTCATACCTGAGATTCTTGAATCGGGATTAGCATTCGGGGACCCTTCGTAAGTATTCTTTCGTTCTTTTCCTTATTTTATTGCTTTTCGAGTCAGAAAGTCAAACTTTGTTTGACTTTCAGCGTTGACCAGTAATGGTAAATGCGAAGTTCGTTTGAACTTCGCAACGTGAGTGTAATCACGTTGGTTATAGTCCCTTGGGATTATGCCCACTGATTACCACGTTGTCTAGGGTCGTAGGGTAGGCGATCTAATAAATCGCCTATACCTTCGAACCCGACCCAGTTTGGTCGATCATTAGGATCCGACCAAATACATTAGGTGACCATAGTATATAGGGAATAACCTTCCGAGGTTATACCTTATGGTCACATCGTTTAAGTAGTTGTATGATAGGTAGTTTATATGCCTTAGGTAAATTACCAGAATACCCTTTTCATGTATAATTGGTAATTAAGCATATGTAACCTAAACCTTTGTCACATAACTGATTATGTAATATGTTTAGGCATATAACACTTGTCATAGGGCTAGTTAGGCGGTCCGAACGCGTTTCACGCGAACGACGCGTTAAAGTAGCATAAGCTACCTAAACGGGTCATCATGGGTCGTAGACACTTAGGTTAAGTTTCATTTAGTATGTAGGCTTTGATTAACCATATCACATGAGTTCCTACACTCATTTGGTTTACAAACCCTCATGCTACCCAGTCTTCCGATTTAGGTCCGGTTTATTAATGTAGTTACCTATATTAGGTGCCGTTTGATATTCCGCGATCTCAAGCATTGCTTGGTGGTTATCCTAGGACTTCTGAGCAATCTCAAGTGAGTACATAGACCCCTCTTTTACTGTTTTCCAAACTGTTTTGGGGTGGAACACATGTGCCTACTTGTTACTTTCATGCTTTCCTGTTTTCACATCATATACCTGCTATGTTCGTTAGTACATTATAGTACATGATTTCATTACACTTCATGCTAGGTGTGCCCATAGTGTGCATTACTTAGTACATCGTTCTACATTACATTTCATACTACGTATGTCCATTTTGTGCATACTTAATACATTGTTTTACATTGCTTTTCTGTTGCATATGCTTATCCAGCATATGAACACATTATACTACATATTGAACCGTTGTAAACATTTGACTATGTGAACCGTTGTAATCATTTGACTATGTGATCCGTTGATATCTGTGAACCGTTTGTATCTGTGATCCGTTGATATCTGTGAACCGTTTGTATCTGTGAACCGTTTGTATCTGTGAACCGTTTGTATCTGTGAACCGTTTGTATCTGTGAACCGTTTGTATCTATGAACCATGTGAACCGTATTTGACTATACATGAACATTTCTATACTTGTTAAACATTTCATCTTGATAGTTTGGTTTGAGTAAGTGATTAAGTAACGAGGCGTGTGTAATATGATACAAGCATGGTGGATACGCCGCTGGTACTTCCTATATATAAGTGTTTGTATGGTATTACATATCGTAGCGTTATTTGAATCATTTCAGTTTGAGACATATAACATTTTATACAAATAACATACTTTTCACAAGTTATTGTTTTACAAACAACTTATCTTATACAAACCCATTTTACTATGGTTATTCATTTAACCATACATTATGACATTTACTTATACATATCATCTGAACTCATTGTTTTTCAAATGATTTACAAAACAAAGCAAATTACAAGGTTCATGACTAAACATTTTCTCAAACATAAGTCATGGAACCTATTTTCACAAAACCTATGTATCTCACAGGCATTTTTATGCTGACGTACCTATTTTCACATGTGTTTTTCAGGAGCTGTTGCATAAGATGATCAAGATATACATAGGCAGACTTGGGCTTTAGTGACAATAAAAGATGCAAGATTAGTTAATTATGTTGTATTTCCTTGTTTGTTAAGACATTGTAACACTTTTAATCAATAAAACGAAACTTCAATTGCCATGGATTTGAAACAATTAATTCTGTTACAACACTTCCCGACATTTCCGCCACGTTTTGTATGTTCTACGTGGTCGGGGTGTGACACCGGGTTTGAACCCAGGCACAAACAACTCTTTTTAATTCATTTATTTTTAACATTTTTATCATTTCAGTAATTTTTGTAACCTTATCAGACACTATTACTTTTATTAAAAATTTGAAATTAGTCAATTTATTTATAAAACTAATTTTTACAATATTAAAACAGTTTATTATTAAATAATTAATAATAAATCGATTTTTAAGGAATAAATGCTGAAATTTTCAGATTTATTATTTTAAATACTAATCTTCGCAAAAATAATATTTTTACTGATTTTATATAATTTTGATATTTATATAATTAAATCAGTAATATTCAAGTTCAATAATTAAAAATGTTATTTTTAATTATTATGATATAAATTAATTATATCACTTGTACAATATTTTTGCCAATAATCATTATATTTAATTATAATACTAGTTAAATATATTTGATTAATTATTACAAATGTTTATATTAAATCGATTATACAATTTTTTGCAATTTAATTATTTATGATAAATAAATATTTTTCATAAATAATTCCTCTATATCATGATCATTTTTTCGAGCCCTCTAAACATATAATTCACAAGATTCTTCTGTTAATCTAAACACTATCAAATACAATAAATGCTCAACAAATCCCGTCAACACTATACGACCTCAATATTGATACATTATTCTTGTAGGATTCATTAGGATAACTTGAGTTTCCTTATTATCAGACACCTTAATCTTGACTTACGTATTCGGAATCGCCTGCAAAATAAAGTGAGTACATAGATCCCCTCTTTTTACTATTTTCGATTATTTTGGGGTGATTCATATGTATCAAAATGATTTCGATATTCTAACGATGGTTTCAAAACGATTGAGAGGGTTTATACTAAACTAATAACGATTTCGATAATGTGAACGAACTTGTTGGTGGTAATTACATAACGAATGACATTCATTAATTTTGGCCGAACCAACCAGTATTAGGTTATGGTACCATAGGATCCGACAAATCCCGTTATCAACTAGACCCATGGTTATGTGTGGGTTAAGTGGGTAACGACTGAATCTGATGATTGTTAACTTACCCTTTTGAGGTTTGTTAATGCGAGAACGATTGGGAACGATGAACGGGTCACAAAGGTTTGAATGTTATTAGCAAGACGACCAAAAGTAGTTTCACAATTAAAACAAGAACGATTTATGATTTGGTTTACATAAACAAATGTTTTGGGTTAAGATTCATGGCAAGGGTTATAAATTATGACCAATCTATTTTGACTTGGTTATTCATTTACAATACAAACATTTTACAAAATAAGGTTTTCTAATATCAATTAACGAAGTTGTACAAGTTGTTTCAACATACAAACGAGCCATGAATCTAATACTCACACAAAAACTATGCACTCGCCAGCATTTCTTTGCTGACTTTGTTTTTACATATGTTTCAGGTGATGTTGCTTAATGTTGATTGCGAATAGGATGCATGCTCACTTAGGACCGGACGAGGCCTTAGTGATTTAATAACGATGATAAACTATGTTTGAATTGCTTGTTTAACTTTAAGACAATGTTTAATATTCAATAAAACGAAACTCTTGTATCCATGGTTTGAAACAATAATTTTGTTACAACACTCCCCGCCGTTTCCGCCACGATTTGTTGTTTTACGTGGTCGGGGTGTGACAGAAGAGTTGGTATCAGAGCCAATGGTTATAGGGAATTAGGTTATTAGTAAAATTTTGACCTAGACTATAACTTTCTAGGACCCCGACACGAGTTGATTTGCGTTTAGATTTTTTTTAAAACAAAATCCGAATCTGCTTTGAAAATTAATCATCCGTTCTAGGATGATTGATTACTAGGTTTTGAACCCTCTGTTATAAGGTTTTGAACCCTTCTAGTTTGACTCATTTTTGGCTTAGTGCCTTTTGAGTTTTCAAAATCTCGTCAGAGTTTGGGTCTAAATAATGTGAAAACGTTCAAACTGGAAGAGTGAATGCCTGTACCCTGAGTTTTCTGTCTAAGGCTAGAGTGTTCGTACAAATCCACATAATCGGACCAATCACTCTTACCTGGGAACTCTTGGGGTGAGTGTTCACTTATAGGCGAGCATGTCTTCGTGATACATTATTTTGATTCATTACTTTGATAAGTCACTGCGTGTCATTTGTTTGTTCGAGGTAACAAACAAATGATCGCCTTCCTTGTGTTTTGTCGATACCTCTTTTGTTTTTCCTAATTTTCAATCTCACTCGATTCTCTTGTTTCCTTACTAGACAATGCCTCCTCGACGTGAAGCACAATCTTTTACTATTGAAGAAATCGCAGCCCTGGTCTCTCAGCAAGTGGCTGCTGTGCTTCCCGGTGTTGTGACCCAAGTCCACGAGATATACAACAACAACAACAATAATAACAACAACAATAACGCACCGTGTAATTTCAAAAATTTCAATTCTTCTAAGCCGCTAAAGTTTTCTGGGCCACAAGGAGCAACTGCACTCCTTTAATGGTTCGAGAGTATCGAGAACACATTCAGACATGTGCAATGTCCGAATGGGCGTAAGGTTGAATTTGCTTCGAGTGTGTTTGAGAAGCGTGCTCTTACGTGGTGGAACGGAGTGATGCGCGACAGGGGTGCCGAAGTGGCGTTGGCACAAACATGGGAAGAGCTTCGAGCTCTCATGATGAGAGAGTTCTGTCCCCATCACGAAATTCGAGCTTTGGAATGAGAGTTTGACGATCTGAAACAAGATGGGGGAGAACACCGTGCGTATACGAATCGATTTGAGGAGCTCAGTCTTTTGTGTCCTACTATGGTTACCCCGTTGGAGAAAGCCATAGAGAAGTATATCGATGGTCTACCCGATTCTATTCTGGATATAGTGACCGGTATTAATCCTACCACCCTTCGCCAAGCAATCGAGTTGTCTGCTACCCTGACTGAGTCTCAAGTCAGGAAGGGTAAACTCACCACGCAATAGTGATAAAAAGAAGGCGACTGACTCTGGGAAGGACAAGAATAAAGGTAAGGGTAAAGAAGGTGAGTCATCGAAGAAGTCGAGAAAGCGAAAGGGTTCCCAGAATTTTGCAGTAACTGCACAAACTGCTCAGAACCCACCAGTTCAACCTCCTGCGAAGAAAGCATATGCTGGTACCGCACCTCATTGTGCTCGCTGCAATGGTCATCATGTTGCACAACAAGCTTGTAGGCAATGCACAACGTGTGGTAAGCTTGGGCATCTAGCCAACGTCTGTCGTTCGGGTCAGAATCAGATTGTTCGGAATCAAGCTCCAGTTCAGGGGAATGCTGCTAGATTCCCACCGGGTACATGTTTCAATTGTGGAGAGTTTGGTCACTACCGCAACAACTGTCCGAGGTTGGCAAATGCAAATGTAAATCCAAACGTGAATGTTAATGTCAATGCAAATGCGAATCTCGCTCATGGGCGAGCGTACAATCTGAATGCTAACGAAGCAAGGGCTGACAATGAGGTGGTTAATGGTACGTTTCTTGTTAACAATCGACCTGCATATATTCTTTTTGATTCTGGGGCCGATAGAAGTTTTGTTTCATTATCTTTTGAAGCTTTGCTTGCGATACCTAGAACTAAACTGAGGAAACCCTTATCTGTCGAAGTTGCTACTGGTAAACCTCTCGTTCTCGATTATGTTATTCGTGATTGTCAGTTAAACCTTGATAACCATCTTTTTCCCATTGACCTCACACCGATGCAACTTGGGAGTTTCGATATTATCGCGGGGATGGATTGGTTAACCAAACATCATGCTGAGGTGGTTTGTTTTGATAAGATTGTTCGAATTCCTCTTCCATCTGGCGATGTTCTGGAAGTTCGTGGCGAAAAACCATCCGGCGGATTGAAGCTTATGTCATGTACAAAGACCCAAAGATATTTACGAAAAGGATATGTTGCTTTCCTGACACATGTCACCGAGGAGAAAGGGAAGAGCAAGAGTGTTCAGGATATTCCGATTGTTCGGAATTATCCAGAGGTGTTTCCTGATGAACTGCCTGGTTTGCCTCCAGTTCGTCAAGTCGAATTTCATATTGACCTTGTACCCAATGCCAACCCGATTGCGAAAGCACCTTATCGTCTTGCACCGTCAGAGATGCAAGAGTTATCGAAACAGCTTCAAGAGTTGTCTGATAAAGGATTCATCCGTCCGAGCTAGTCGCCTTGGGGAGCTCCTGTCCTCTTTCTGAAGAAGAAAGATGGATCTTTTCGAATGTGTATCGATTATCGTGAGCTTAATAAGCTTACCATCAAGAATCGATATCCCCTACCTAGAATTGATGATCTTTTCGACCAGCTGCAAGGTGCTTCATGCTTTTCCAAGATCGATCTGCGATCTGGGTATCATCAACTTCGTGTTCTCGAGGAAGATATTCCCAAAACTGCTTTCCGTACAAGATATGGGCATTATGAGTTCACTGTCATGCCTTTTGGTTTGACAAATGCCCCAGTTATCTTCATGGACTTAATGAATAGGGTTTGTAAACCTTATTTAGATAAGTTCATCATTGTGTTCATCGACGATATTCTCATTTATTCAAAGTCTCGAGCCGATCACGGGCAACACCTTCTTCTGACATTGGAACTCCTAAAGAAGGAACAACTTTTTGCTAAATTCTCCAAGTGTGAATTCTGGCTTAAAGAAGTTCAGTTCTTGGGTCATATTGTCAATGAGCAGGGTATTCACGTAGATCCATCCAAGATTGTTGCAATTAAGGATTGGAATACACCGACGACACCTACAGAAGTTCGTTCTTTTCTTGGTCTTGCTGGTTATTATCGACGGTTTATTTCTAACTTTTCCAAGATCGCGGTTCCACTCACTGCTTTGACTCAGAAGAATAAGCCTTTTGAGTGGGGACCTAAGCAAGAAGAAGCGTTCCAAACGCTGAAACGGAAGCTCTGTAACGCTCCTATTTTATCTCTACCTGAGGGAAACGGTGATTTTGTTGTCTATTGTGACGCGTCGAATCTAGGACTTGGTTGCGTTCTTATGCAACGAGGTAAGGTCATAGCTTATGCGTCTAGACAGCTGAAAATTCATGAAAAGAACTATACGACTCACGATCTTGAATTAGGAGCTGTGGTTTTCGCACTTAAAATCTGGAGACACTATCTCTATGGAACGAAGTGTGTGGTTTTCACAGACCACAAAAGTCTCTAGCATATTCTCAATCAGAAGGAGCTGAACATGAGGCAACGACGTTGGGTTGAACTCTTAAACGATTATGATTGCGATATCCGCTACCATCCTGGTAAGGCGAATGCCGTAGCCGATGCGCTTAGTCGAAAGGAACGAGTCAAGCTTCATTCTGTTCGAACTCTATCTGATATTCAATCTCGTGTTCTTCAAACTCAACGATCTTGTGTGATCAATGACTTATTGAAATATGAGCTACCACTTCAACTTGAGCTTAAACTCGAAAGGAAAGACGATGGTTTACTCTATTTTGAAAATCGTTTGTTGATTCCGAATCAGGACGATCTACGTACCTTAGTAATGGACGAATCTCACAAGTCTCGATATTCTATCCATCCTGGTGCTGATAAAATGTACAAGGATCTTCGTACTAAGTTCTGGTGGCCTGGTATGAAGAAGGATGTTGCCTTGTATGTATCAAAATGCCTAACTTGTCTCAAAGTCAAGGCCGAACATCAACGACCTTCTGGTATGCTTGTACAACCAGAGATACCGGTTTGGAAGTGGGATAACATTGCAATGGATCTCATTACTAAGTTACCGCGTACATCTAAAGGTCACGATGCCATTTGGGTAGTAGTTGATCGTTTGACAAAATCTGCTCACTTCTTACCAATCTGTGAGGATTTCTCTGCTGAAAAGCTTGCCAAGATCTATGTAGACGAGATCGTATCACGACATGGTGTTCCTTTAGATATCATTTCCGATCGTGATGCTCGGTTTTCGTCTCATTTTTGGAAGACCATGCAATCTGCTTTGGGGACCCAACTAAATCTAAGCACTGCTTATCATTCCCAAACAGATGGTCAATCTAAGAGGACGATTCAAACTTTAGAGGATATGCTTAGAGCATGCGTGATAGACTTTGGTGGTAATTGGGATTCTCATCTTCCATTGATCGAGTTCTCATACAATAATAGTTATCGTGCTAGCATTAAGATGGCACCATTCGAAGCTCTCTACGGTCGAAAATGTCGTTCACCCGTCTGTTGGAATGAGATCGGTGAAGCTCAGCTTACTGGACCTGAGCTCATTCTGGAAACAACGGACAAAATCAAGAAAATCCGCGATAATCTTGTGACCGCTAGAAGCCGTCAAAAGAATTATGCAGATTTGGGACGCAAGCCCATGGAATTTCAAATTGGAGACCGTGTCCTACTCAAGGTTTCACCTTGGAAGGGAGTGGTGAGATTTGGAAAGAAAGGAAAACTTGCACCACGATATGTTGGACCATTTAAGATTGTTGAAAGAATTGGAAAGGTTGCCTATCGACTAGAACTACCTCCAGAGCTTGGAAATGTTCATCCGACTTTTCACGTGCCCAATTTGCGAAAGTGTTTAGCTGATGCTGATCTTCACATTCCTCTCGACGAGATTCAAATCGACGAAACGATGCACTTTGTCGAGAAACCTGTGGAGATAGTGGAACGTACATACAAACAGTTGAAGAACAAACAGATTCATTTGGTCAAAGTTCGCTGGGAATCCAAACGTGGCCCCGAGTTTACTTGGGAACGTAAGGACCAGATGAAGGCGAAATATCCGCCTTTGTTTTCACAAGATTCCTCTAAATAAAAATTTCGGGACGAAATTTACTAAAGTAGGGGAGACTGTAACTACCCTGGTTTTCACACTCGCATTTGTTTTGACTTGCATTGTAACAAATACCGTATTTGGAATGAAACTTATTTGAACATATTTGCTTTGTGCTTATACATGCTTATACCAATACAAACACGTGAAACAATTTCAAATTTGTTGAGTTTTATGCTATTAAACAAGGTTACATAAACTATAAGGGCCTATTGTGACATTTTGTGAAACTACAATCTAAGGGATCTATTTGTCATTCTTTGAAACTTTAGAAATACAAGGGTTAAAAGTGCAATTATTGAAAAACTACAAGTTTAGGGTTCTTTTGGTCATTTTTGAAACTTATACTATTAAAAATAAACATATATCTTTAGTTTTAAAAGTCCAAGGTTCATTTGATCATTTTCTCAAACCTAAACACTTGGGACTAAAACTGACTATTATAAACTCATTTTAACTGAAAATCCTAACTTGGTTAACTTTTATATAAAGAATTCTTCTTTAAACACTAACTCAGTTAACTTATTTAACTGAACAGATCAGGGACCATTTATGTCAATTACCGAAACTTCAGGGACCAAACATGTATTTTATACGAAAGTTGTGGGGCTGTTTTTGTAATTTTCAAAAGCTGAGGGACTGTTTTTGTAATTTTCAAAAGTTGAGGGCCCATTTTTGTAAAAAAATGAAACTACAGGGTCCTAAGTGTAAATATGCAAAAATTCGGTCAAAAGGGGTCTCCTGGGTGAGAACCAGCCTTTGCTGGGATCGAACTCGCGACCTCTCGGTTGTAACACGAACGACTTAACCAGTTTATCCTCTATACAGAGCTGTTAAGATATGGAACTTTAATTCTTTTATATACAACTTAGATTTTAAAATCTAATTAAATATAATTCAGAAATCCAAAAAGGTTTAAATCCCATCAAACCGGTCACCAAGGGACTCGAACCCGCGTCCCTTCACACAACATCAACACGCACAACCAGCTAATCTATCGGCTTAGATGTTAATTATCTTAGATTATATTATATATATTATGACATTAAAATCGAGCTGAAATACATAACCAGCTCCGCAAGTCGCGGATTTCGACCAAAACCCCACCAAAATCGATTTTTAATCCATTATTTCGACCTGTAAAGTTACCCACATGATTCCCAACCCATCCCAACTAATCCCAATCATTCAATCGACACACCTTAGTGCCCTTTCGGCTATAATTGAACTTTTTATAAAAAAATAAAAGTAGATCGAATCCACTACGATTTGTCGAATCTGAGATCAAATTGATGGGCTATATAAGTTCATTAACTCCACACGAACATCCTACACCTCTCACAGTTCACAAACACATCGAATTTCACTTCTGTTCATCGTCGCCGGAGTTCACTCGCCGGAATTTAGTCGAACCACCGTTCCAGCCGATACCGGTTCGTTTTTAATGTTTCAATTTGTTCAATTTTGCTTGTATAATGTTTCCTTCAAGTTAATTTGAACATAACATAGATTTCCCCGATTAATTTTGATGTTTGACTTTCGGTTTGACTATGATCGATTGATTGGGGAAGATGACCATTTTCATTTCCGAATATATTTAATTAAATTCAATTTATAACAAACCACCAGGTATAGCCCAGTGGTTGTGTGTGTTTGTTGCAAACCAAGTGACCCGGGTTCGAACCCAGGCACAAACAACTCTTTTTAATTCATTTATTTTTAACATTTTTATCATTTCAGTAATTTTTATAACCTTATCAGACACTGTTACTTTTATTAAAAATATGAAATTAGTCAATTTATTTATAAAACTAATTTTTACAATATTAAAACAGTTTATTATTAAATAATTAATAATAAATCGATTTTTAAGGAATAAATGCTGAAATTTTCAGATTTATTATTTTAAATACTAATATTCGCAAAAATAATATTTTTACTGATATTTTATATAATTTCGATATTTATATAATTAAATCAGTAATATTCAAGTTCAATAATTAAAAAATGTTATTTTTAATTATTATGATATAAATTAATTATATCACTTGTACAATATTTTTGCCAATAATCATTATATTTAATTATGATACTAGTTAAATATATTTAATTTATTATTACAAATGTTTATATTAAATCGATTGTACAATTTTTTGCAATTTAATTATTTATGATAAATAAATATTTTTCATAAATAATTCCTCTATATCATGATCATTTTTCCGAGCCCTCTAAACATATAATTCACAAGATTCTTCTGTTAATCTAAACACTATCAAATACAATAAATGCTCAATAAATCCCGTCAACACTATACGACCTCAATATTGATACATTATTCTTGTACGATTCATTAGGACAACTTGAGTTTCCTTATTATCAGACACCTTAATCTTGACTTGCGTATTCGAAATCGCCTGCAAAATAAAGTGAGTACATAGATCCCCTCTTTTTACTATTTTCGATTATTTTGGGGTGATTTATATGTATCAAAATGATTTCGATATTCTAACGATGGTTTCAAAACGATGGAGAGGGTTTATACAAATGTTTTCACAATTAAAACAAGAACGATTTATGATTTGGTTTACATAAACAAATGTTTTGGGTTAAGATTCATGGAAAGGGTTATAAATTATGACCAATCTATTTTGACTTGGTTATTCATTTACAATACAAACATTTTACAAAATAAGGTTTTCTAATATCAATTAACGAAGTTGTACAAGTTGTTTCAACATACAAACGGGCCATGAATCTGATACTCAAACAAAAACTATGTACTCGCCAGCATTTCTTTGATGACTTTGTTTTTACATATGTTTCAGGTGATGTTTCTTAATGTTGATTGCGAATAGGATGCATGCTCACTTTGGACCGGACAAGGCCTTAGTGATTTAATAACGATGATAAACTATGTATGAATTGCTTGTTTAACTTTAAGACAATGTTTAATATTCAATAAAATGAAACTCTTGTATCCATGGTTTGAAACAATAATTCTGTTACAACACTCCCCGACGTTTCCGCCACGATTTGTTGTTTTACGTGGTCGGGGTGTGACAGTTTGGACTCAGCACCAGTTCACTCAGGGGTTGTTAAGGACAATTTGTTACATGGCTCACAATGGTGAGTGTGTATTACGAACTGCCTTGGGCAGTCAACTCGCTGTCATTGGTATCGATAGGTTCATGTCGATAACTAACATGCCTCATTTTACACTGTGTACGTGCTGGTTATGCTTAACGATTTTCGAACTCTATTATATATATCTATTAAACTTGTATGCTCACCTTTACACTGTGTGTATTGACTTTTACTTTAACGTATGTGACAGGTGCTTAGGATGCTTATTTTCTTAGCTTGCTGTGAAATCGAGGCTAGGAAAGACCTAGAACAATAAACAATTGTCTGTAATTAAAATCTGAGTTGTCGGAATAGAACAATTTGACTAGATCTTGCTTGTAATAATTATGTTATCTTTTATGACATGGTATGGGACATGTTGCTTTAAATAATTGGTAATTATACTTGTTATGGAAACTTCTGGACATTCTGTTTCGCTCAGTGCCACGCCCCGATGTTTCCGCCATCGGTTGGGGTGTGACAGATTGGTATCAGAGCCATAACTATAGGGAAATAGGCAAGACTCGACCTAGTCCGGGTCTATGTCTTAGAAATGACCTAGTCTATAGTTAGGAACCAACAGACCGACTTGTGCATATCCTGTAGGGAATATGTACAAACTTACTGCTATTTCTCGCTATTCTCGCCTACGCTACACTATCACTGCACTTTAGTTTTCGAAAATAAACGAGTGATTAGGCCGAGATTAGGTGTGAAAACCGCAAACTCTCGACTAAATTGCTTGTTTGCCCCAGATTTTCATCTATAAACACGAGAATTTGCGTTGAATCAGGAGTGAAATCCATACTTTGACGCATAATCCTCTTTTATTTTATCAAAACAGGAACAAAGTTGTTAAGTCAGGAGTGAAACCCTAACCTAGACGACTTGTTCTGACCTTTACTTGGTTTTACAAAATTCTCACCAAAGTCTCGACGGACTCCAACGACTTGAAGTCACGATATGACTGGAAGGATGCGTGCCGATCGCCCAGATTCGAGGCAAAAGCATAGTCCTGAAGGTCAAAGCGTGTACAACAAGTCCTTGTGAATAGTCGAATCACTTTGGGTAGTCAATGTCTATCGAGCTTGAGACAATCCATTTCTCGATTTTTATGTGTTTCGATTCTTAGCCCGCAACTGCTGACTCTGATGCTCGTCGATTTTATGTGTTATGTGTGTATTTACCTACTATATGTTTAATTTTGGAGACTTAATCGATTTTCGCTATCACTTGATCGACACACACAACTCGCACTGCTTATCTACCTCAAAACGCTGACAAATCGCTACTACATGAGGAACGACTTTACGCCATGATTGAGTGCTATGTTATTCGCTTATGCTATACTACTCGATATGTTAATCGCGATCGCTATACTCCAACGCTCGCAAACCTTGAATAAAGGTTTCTGTATTCTGATTGGCTCTTGAGATTATGTGCTTATGTGCTTCTGTGATTCTGTGCCTTACGTGCTTATGTGCTTCTGTGTTTATGTGAATCTGTGATTATGTGCCTATGTGTTTATGTGATACATGGTCGTATTCCTAAGCTTTAGTAGTACTAGACGTGTGAGGTGAGATCCGATTGTACTGTGTCTGAGACCCTTGACGATGTTTGTTGCAGACAATGTCAACTGGACCATCATCTGGACCCCGTCACCCATGAATCACTCGCCAAGAACAGAGAGACAAATGCCTTGCTGCTCTTGTCGCTAAGCAAGTGGCAAAGGTAGTTCCTCAGATCGTGAGTGAAATATACGAGAATGTGAGCAAATCATCCGAGGAGTCCAGAACCGAAGCTCCTAAAGCTGCTCCCAAGACTGCTTTCAGCTTCAAGCAGTTCAAAGCCTATGGTCCAAAGGAATTTACTGGCGAGGATGGCCAAACGACTATGTTTCAATGGTTTGATTCCGTGTAAGTCACTCTGCGCCATAGTGGATGTCCTGAAAATCTCCGTACTCTAAACGCTACCGGCGTCTTCCAGTCCCGCGCACTAGATTGGTGGACGACCGAGAGAAACAAAGTCGAAAATGACGCAGCCTATGAGCTGACGTGGGAAGAGTTGAAGGCCATTATGATGGATGAATTCTGCCCTCCCCATGAACGCCAAAAGCTGGAGGACGAATTCTGGCATATCAAGCAGAAGGATGGAGAGAACGCAGCTCTGACTGCTCGCTTTAAGCAGCTCAGTATCATCTGTCCCGATCAAGTGAAGACACCCAAGATGACAATCAAGAAGTACATTCGAGCTCTGCCAGACTGTGTTGCAGATTTCGTGCATACCGCAAAGCCAGTAACAATCGAAGAGACTTACTTTCTTGCTGCTAAAATCAACAACAAGCGAGTAAAAGCTGGTTTTTGGGATAAAGCTTCGAAGAACTTGCATCAAGCCACCGCCGTACCGCCCACTGAAACCGCCGCCGCTCAATCATCAAAATCCTCACGCCGCAAGAAGAAGAAGAACAACAGCAGCTACAGCAACAAGAACTGTGTTGTCACTACCTCTGCTGCTCCACTTCAAGCCGTGCCGGCTCAGCAGCAAACTCAGCATCGACCAGCTCCAGCTATCTATGCACCGCCTGCAAAGCGTGCATACACTGGTCCCCACCCTGCCTGCCCAACATGTACTTATCATCACCCGGTGGGTATCGCCTGCCGTTTTTGCATGCACTGCAATATGTACGGCCACTTCACAGCTAACTGCCGTACTAGTCCCCACCAAGCGCCAGCTCAAGCCACTGCTCATCAAGTTCGGCTTCCTGCTCCTCAAGGCCAACAAGCGGCTCAGGCACCCGCGGCCAATGCGAGAGTCTGCTTCGCGTGTGGTGATCCCAACCACTTTGTGAACATGTGCCTGAACAGGGTTGTGAAACAAGAGCCCCAGCAGCAAGCAGCAGCCTCAGCAATAGCAGCAGCAACAACCTCAACAGCAACAAGCCGCCCGCGCCAGAACTTTCAACATCAATGTGCGCCAGGCCCAGGCTGACAACAACGTGGTCAATGGTACGTTCCTTGTGAATGGTATTTATGCTTCGTGTTTGTTTGATACTAGAGCTGATAACTGTTTTGTGTCATTTGAATCGAGAAGCTCCTTAGTCGTAAGCGCTCTCAACTCCCCTCGACGTTCGATGTCGAAGTCGCCACCGGAAGAACTGTCGCCGTTAATTCCGTTCTTCGTGATTGTACTCTTGAGCTCAACAATCACATCTTCCCAATCGACCTTATCCCGATGCAACTCAGAAGTTTTGACATCATAGTAGGCATGGAATTTCTTCGTGAAAACCATGCTGAAGTTGTGTGCTTCAGTAAGATGATTCGATTCTCGCTCGCGAATGGTGATGTATTGTGTGTTTATGGCAAAACTGCTTCGAAAGTTCTCAAGCTCATGTCATGTGTCCAAGCTAGCAAGTATCTCCGCAAGGAATACAGAGATTTCTTGGCTAACATTGTAGTAGCGGAGAAGAAAAAAGAAAGGTAGACCGGGAGTAAACGACGTTCTTGTGGTTCGAGAATTTCCTAGCGTTTTTCCTGAGGATCTTCCCGGACTTCCGCCAAGTCGTGATATCGACTTTCGTATCGACCTCATTCCTGGAGCAAATGCTAGTGCATTTATGTCTATAGCCTCATTCCTGGGTTGTGTGTTTTGAGTCAGTTTGCACGTGAAAGAGGTTTGATTTGTTTGAAAGCCCATTCATTCAGTTTCATACGAACAACATTGGAACTAATCCGCGAGTTTTTGACACGAGTCCTAGATCGATTCAATCGTCACTCACTTTTACGAATTCCGTTTGTTTAAACTGATCGTTTGTTTGTTTGCAGGTTATTCAAGAATTTTTAAATCATGGCTAAAATGTTTGATGAACAGGAAAACGAGAATCTTAAAGATTTAAACGATTGGATTTCTGATTCTTGGTTTGATCAGAAGAAAAGGAAGGACGTTTGGATTAAAAGATCCGAAAATTTCTTATGCATGAAACATGAATCTTTGGAAAAGTTGGAGAGACGTTTTGATGAATTGATTGATAAGATAGAAAGATATGAGATAAAGTTTTCAACTACTGAAAAAATCTTAAAATTTGCTAATGCATTACCTCTAGAATGGGATGAATTTTTGAGTGAACTAAAAAGGAATGAAAAATTCTCACAGTTTTCATTTAAAGAATTCATCAATAAGCTTAGATCACATATGTTTGATAAAGAAAAAAGAAAAGAAGAGTTGATGTATGAGATGCAGAAGGATTTAGAAAAGATAAATTTGGAAGTGATCATCGAAATGAGAAAAAGATTCTCTGTGTGTCTTGCAGCAAAAAGGGTTATGAAATACGATATTAAGAGAGGTTGTTATATTGATGAAAATATGAATCCTCTTGATTTTGTTAAAATTTTTTGTGCAGGAACATACATGATGGAAACTCAGAAAGAAGCCGATGTTGAAAAGATGAATGAAAAGTGCTCAAAATGTGATAAACTTGGAGCAGACAATGCCAAATTCTTGAGTGATGCGGAGAATTTGACATTGGAAAACAAAGCTTTGAAAGATGGGAAGAAAGTTTATGATGAACAGATTCTGGAGTTGCGCTTGAACTGCGAAAAATTGAGATCTGAAAATGACAAACTTTTGAAGAATGTTGAGAGTTTGTCATCAGAAAATAAAAATTTTAAACAATTAGAAAATGATTTCAAAAGTCAGATAAAGATTTTAGAAGATGAGAGAGATATTTTTGGTAAAAATAATTTCGAAAAACAATGTGCGATAAATTCTCATCTTGATAAAATCATTCGACTTGAGCATGAAGCCGAAGGTAATAGAAAGAAAATTTCTGATTTAGAAAACAAGTTGAAAAGTTTTGTGACTTCTGCATCATATGTGTGTCCAAAACCAATCAACGTTGTTCCAATAAGTGACAGTGTCACAAATTTTGACAAAGTTAAAGTCAAAATTGAAGATTGTGATGAAATATCTGATGATGAAAAAGAAAAGAAAAGAAAAATTTTTTTAGATTTACAAGAAAAATTTAAAAATACTGTTTTGCAATCTACTGAAACGGGTGAATGTTCTAAACAAAAACCTGTTAAGAAGAGTGTAGAACAGAAACAAAAAGTTAAAAATTTGAAAAATTCTAAAATTGAAAATAAAAGCTCATCAGATAAATTATCCAATCATTATAAAAAATCACAAAAATTTGTAAATGAAAACTCACAAAGTGTTGGTAATAAGTGGTGCAGGTTTGACCACAGTGCTCAAAAGACAAATCCAGCATTGAAGAGGAGAAATGATTATTACCAAGCCAAACAATGTTATGATTTGAAGGTTTGGACTGACAGAAGTGGATGGTATGATAACAGAGTGTGCTATACCTGTGGTATTAGAGGACACATTGCTGTTAACTGCCAGAATTGGAATTATGAAACAAGAAGATGCTATAACTGCCAGATCAAAGGTCACATTGCTAGAGATTGCTCAAAGAGATCGATGGGAAGATCAAGGGTTGAATCTCAGAAAACGATAAAGAAACCAGTCACTGTCAAGCCCAAAGAACAGAAAGTGGAAGATAAGAAAGTAAAGCTTTCGCAGGGGCAGAGAGACAGACTGAGGAAGAAGAGGAAGAAGGCGAGAGAGTATTTGGAGAAGATTTTGTCTTCAGGTTCACCGGTTGGTTCAAATAAAAGTTCTGATGAATTGATTCACTCGACGGCAAAGTCAAGCAAATCGAATTCTTCAGATGCAAATCTGAGGACAAACAAGAAGAAAAAGAAAGTTATTGGCGATGAATCTGGCTTATCCAAGTCAGACAAGCTAAGTTCGGGCAATGAATCTGATTCCACAAAATCAGAGGAGCCACAAGTTGAGGGAAAAAAGGAAGAGACAGTTCCATTAATGAATGATGAGAACTTTCCACCATTACGAGCCGCAAACCTAAAATCAAAAGGTGTTGATGCTGGAAAAATGTTTAATAGCAATGTTAAACATATTTTTAGCAAGATGGTTAATGGTAAAGAAAAAGGAGTGAAAGAGTTTTATGAAGAAAAGAGAAATGTTCAAAACACACCCAAGACTGGTCAGGCTTGGGTACATAAATCTGTTGGTTGAATTCCTGACTTGCCGGAGCTTCCAGGTTGGTAAGAGTGAAGCAGGTATCGGCATCATTCTTGAGAAATTCACTGGATGGTAACTGTGATATTTCGTCTTACAAGTGGTTAATCAAGGACATTAAGTTGTACTTGATTTTCTACAAGTGATTGTGGTGTTTGATCTTATATTGTTAAAATCTGTACAAAAAGGTTTTAAAGAGAACAAGGTGATGAGATAACCCCGAACTCACAAGTGATGGGTAAACAAACTAATTTTTCCGGAAAAACCATTCTGATTAAAACAAACTTAAGTGTTTTGAAATCATTATGGGAAAATAGTTTGTTGTAAGGGGAAGTTCTGATTGAATATGCCGAAACCCTCACGGCTGAACAAACATGATTACTTTCATCAGATTGAAAAACGGTTTTCAAACTATTAAGATCAATGGGTTGTAAATCATGGGGGTATGTTATATTTTCTGCAAAACAGAGCATGAGATGCAGAAAATGGATGGCGAGACAAAGCTATCAGTGTTGGTTGTCAAATTTTCTTTAAATGGTTTTGCATTTTAGGGGGAGATATATTGTTAGAAAATACAAAAACACTTGAAAATTTGAAAATGACAAATACATGATAAAATTAAAATTTTTTTTGAGTTTTGCGTAAAAAGAGGAAATGATAGTACATCATTAGACAGTTACAGTACGCTAAAGAATTGGAAAGTTTAAATGTGTTAAACGATCTCACCGTGGATGTGTCGGTAGATTTTTATACATTTAGTAAACTTTTTCGGGATATAAACCTAAATTCAAACTTACTTATTTCGTGGGGAACACTACTTGGATATATAGGTAACCCCTGAAATCTCGTTTGAAAGGTCTCTTAATCTGATATACTAGGTCTTTATACTCAATGATGTCTGGGGTATTATTCCGGGACTTCTGCTGAACGATAGTTCTGACCTAGTCCTCGAATAATACTTTCTGCAATGCTTGAAACATAGCATTAAACCCTCAACATGCTGATGAAACAATAAAATTGATAGTCGCTGCTGTTGTAAGCAAAAAGATCCTCTAAAGGGGACATACCGTAAAGTCGAAGCTGATATCTCTCTGCGTATACGGAAGTATCGATCTGAGATCCCTCGGCCCTCGCATACCTAATTTATATACATATATCATTGTAGTATACTCACCTGTAAGACTGATTATTGGGATTCTGGATACGGGAGTATATTCAAGAGGTGGGACACATGAATGAGCTAAGTTCATAAGACATCTAATTCGTATCCTGAATCAGTTGAAGTTTGTATGAAAATTTAAGTGGACAAGTATATCGACAATCTAAGTGAATTGTTTAATACTTACTGTGTAACTAAGCTCAACGGTACTTGTGACTTGTCAAAAACTGATATGATCCTCTGACGCATACTCAAACAAAAATATTGTATGTAAATATGTTTGTACATATTTCTTTATTGCTTTATATTTTCAGAAAATACAAAAAAGATTTTGATTCTGCTTTATTTTCGACAACTGATGTCTGAGTGCTGAGTTTCAAAATCTAAGTAAGCTGATTGTGTTTCTGAAAATTAAACAAGTTCATTAATTTGAAACTTGAATTAAAAAAAAATCAAAAACAGTTTGTGATATCTCCAAGGTCATTAAGTTGGACTTGGATGATTAACTGTGAGGGATTTGGATGCTTATACTGTTATAGAGCTAGTTTCCGATTCGATTCGATGAAACTGCCAAATTTCTTGAAAATGGTTTGTTTTAGAAAGTTGAGTGAGCCAGGTTACAATTCCTGGATAGCTAAAATTTGAAATGTTATTACTTATGAATGTATGAGTGATTGCAGGAAAAAGTCCAGACTACGATCCCAGAAGCTGAGTCTAAGGGGGAGTCTGAAGACGAGCTCAAAGCAAGGGGGAGCTTGTAATCGAAAAGCAAGGTGTCGATCCCAAAGCATGAAAGCTTGACGAAAGGGGGAGCCTGATGAAGAAAAGAGTCTACAGAAAGGAGAAGCTGAAGCTGAAGACAGATCCACCGGGATTCTGTTCAAGAAGTCTAAAAGAGAAAAAGAAGACGCTACGAGTTTGACTCAATGATTGAGATTGACTACGGCAATATCCAAGGGGGAGTCTGTTAGTGCATTTATGTCTATAGCCTTCGTCAATCCGAGCCGTAGCAAGAAACAGAAGAAAACGAGTCTTTATAGTGTTATATCTAGTCAAAAAGGCAAGGTGGCATAATTGTAATTAATGAGAAATCTCATTAATAGTCAAGGCCTATAAATAGGGAGATTATGTTTAGTTTAGAAACTTTTGCCATTTTAGAGATTTGAAGAGCTCTAGTTCTAGAGAGAGAAACTAGAGAGAGAAAGTCTCTAAGTGATTCAAGTGATTGTACAATTTCAGATTTTATCAAAGAATCACGTTTATATTACGTCATGTGTGTTTAGGTCGCGTTCGTGTACGGATTCCGCACGTTTCACGTTCGTTTAGCAATCGTTTCGGAGTCAAAACCGGTCCTACAGCAAACCCTATCGTTAGAGCTCCTTATCAACTCGCTCCATCCGAAATGCGTGAACTCTCGAGTCAGCTCCAAGAACTACTTGATAAAGGCTTCATTAGCCCGAGCACCTCTCCATGGGGCGCACCGGTCCTTTTCGTCAAAAAGAAGGATGGGTCGTTTCGGATGTGCGTCGACTATCGGGAATTGAATAAGTTGACAATCAAGAATCACTATCCCCTGCCTCGCATCGACGATTTGTTTGATCAGCTACAAGGTGCTACATGTTTCTCCAAGATCGATCTACGCTCAGGCTATCATCAGCTACGCATTCAAGAGGAGGATATACCCAAAACCGCTTTTCGCACTCGATACGGCCACTATGAGTTCGTTGTTATGCCTTTTGGTTTAACCAACGCACCCGCGATTTTCATGGATCTGATGAATCGCGTGTGTAAACCTTATCTTGACTGCTAAGTCATCGTGTTCATCGATGATGTCTTGATCTATTCCAAGTCGAAAGCCGAACACGCGTAACATCTACGTTTGGTTCTCGAGCTACTCCAAGGGAATCGACTCTATGCCAAGTTCTCCAAGTGCGAATTTTGGCTGGAGGAGGTTCAATTCCTCGGTCACATTGTCAATAGTCAAGGTATTCACGTCGATCCTACGAAGATTGAAGCAGTTAAGAGTTGTATTACACCTAAGAACCCTTCTGAAGTCCGTTCTTTTCTCGGACTAGCGGGCTATTATCGACGATTTATCGAAGGATTCTTAAAAATTGCTGTGCCGCTTACCGCTCTCACACATAAAGACAAGCCTTTTGTTTGGGGAACTGAACAAGAGTCTGCTTTCCAAACCCTCAAGCACATGCTTTACAATGCTCCTGTTCTCACTTTACCCGACGGAAACGATGACTTTATTGTCTATTGTGATGCCTCGAACCTTGGTCTTGGTTGTGTCCTCATGCAACAGGACAAGGTCATTGCTTACGCATCTCGTCAGCTCAAAATCCATGAGAAGAACTATACAACCCATGACCTCGAGCTAGGCGCAGTTGTTTTTGCGTTTAAGATTTGGCGACACTACCTGTATGGTACCAAGTGTACGATCTTCACCGATCATAGGAGCCTACAACATATCTTTGACCCGAAGGAACTTAATATGCGTCAACGCCGATGGGTAGAACTTCTCAACGATTACGACTGTGAGATTCGTTATCACCCAGGCAAAGCAAATGTCGTTGCCGACGCTCTCAGCAGACGGAGCTATCTGCTCAGCATTCGTGATACCCAAAGCCCTATATGATCTTGAAACCCTCATCCGCGAAGCGCAGCATGCTTGTTTTAATGAGCGCACCTTGAAGATGGAAAGAATCTACCACGATGGAGCCCGGCTTGTGAATAAATCGAATGGGATATTCCACTTTCTGGACCGAATATGGATCCCTAAGCGGACCAATTTACGACATATATTGATGGACGAAGCCCACAAATCTCGGTATTCTATTCATCCCGGTGCCGATAAAATGTACCAGGACCTTCGCTACAAGTACTGGTGGCCGGGCATGAAGAGGGACATCGCTCTCTACGTTGGGAAATGCCTGACTTGCTCAAAAGTCAAGGCTGAACACCAAAGACCCTCTGGCTTACTCGAACAACCCCCGATCCCTATGTGGAAGTGGGAGAGTATAGCTATGGACTTCATAACAAAGCTCCCGCGCACGCCATCAGGTCACGACAACATCTGGGTCGTTGTTGACTGTTTGACAAAATCAACTCACTTTCTGCCAATACGAGAAGACTACAAGGTAGAACGATTAGCCCGAATCTACACCAATGAGATCATTTGTCGACATGGGATGCCTCGCGACATCATCTCTGACCGTGACGCTCGGTTTACCTCGCGATTGTGGGAAACATTTCAAGCGGCTCTCGGTACTACGCTTAATCTAAGTACCGCATTCCACCCTCAAACCGACGGTCAGACTGAAAGAACGATCCATAGTCTTGAAGACATGCTCCGTACGTGTGTCATAGATTTCGGTGGTAATTGGGATGCTTACCTACCGTTAGTTGAATTCTCGTATAATAGCAGTTATCATTCCAGCATTCAAATGGCACCGTTTGAGGCTTTATACGGAAGAAAGTGTCGATCGCCTATTGTATGGCACGAGATCGGGCACTCGCAATTAATCGGTCCTGAGCTACTACAAGAAACGACTGACAAAGTCCTCCAAATTCGAGACAACCTGCTGAAAGCTCGAATTCGACAGAAAAGTTACGCCGATAGACGACGCAAGCCCCTTGAATTTGACGTTGGCGACTACGTACTCCTAAAGGTATCACCTTGGAAGGGTGTGGTAAGATTCGGCAAGAAAGGAAAACTAGCGCCTCGATATAATGGACCTTTTAAGATTCTGGAAAGGATCGGAAAAGTCGCCTACAGACTCGAACTATCGGATGATCTTAGTAACGTTCACCCGACTTTCCATGTTTCGAACCTCCGAAAGTGCCTGGCTGAGCATGACTTAATTGTACCTCTTGACGATCTCTAAATAAACGAAACACTACACTTCGTGGAGAAGCCTGTCGAAATCATGGACCGCCAAACCAAGCAGCTCAGACGCTCGCGCATTCCTATTGTGAAAGTCCGATGGGAAGGCAAACGAGGTGCATAGTTCACTTGGGAACTCGAAAGCGACATGAAGGCGAAGTACCCGCAGTTGTTTGTTACGGCTTCAGCCTAATTTCGGGACGAAATTCCCTCAACTAGGGGAGGCTGTAACACCCCGTGTTTCGAAAGTCAAAGTCAAGATTGAAGTCAAAGGGAGACAAGATTGCTAATTGCGATCTGTCACTCCTTGCTCAATTCCTATTTTGACTTCTTTGACTTGTAGTTAGTCTATTTTATGTCTCACGTTAGCTGTATTATGTGGAGTACTTATTAATAATCGAGGTCTATTCGATATTTATCGCATGTTTTATCGATTTATCGCTATCGCAATCGCAACTCGAATTATGCGTTTTGGATATGGTTATACGTGTGTGTGCCTTATGTGTTACTTGTGCATGTTTATTTATGTTATGTGGTGGTGATTAATCGAAACGCAATCGAAACTCAATCGCAATCGAATCGCAAGCGCTAAACGCAAGTCAATTAAGGATGATTGTATATTGAGATAGTAGTTGGGATTAAAAGTAATTTGACTAGGAAACTCTATCGCATCGAAACGCTCGCATTCACAATCGAAACGGAAAAACTCATCGCACCGAACACTCGAACCAAGTGGTTAATCGACCAAGTGACCAGCCGATCGACCAGCCCTTCGATCGGGCTGCCACTCGATCGACCAGCCCTTTCCACTTTGGGAAACCCTATAAATACCTCACTTGTTACTACTTTTGGAATGTGACATCTCTCTGCTCGAACCAGCCGCACTCCAGCTTCTTTTCTTCGATTTCTCTCAAATCTTGTAAGTTTTCAACCTAATCTTTGTACTTTCTCGATCTGCACGCACTCCTACACCTTTCTACCTTTTGAATCTTAACTTTTAACCGTGAAATCACTAGATTTGAGGTGTTCTAGGATGATGTCATCATGGTGTTCTTATGAACTTCATGTTTTGGCTTCAATCCTTCAAAAACAACTTAGATCTGAACGATTTCCACATAAATAAACAAAGATCTTTCACAGATCTGAACATGTTCAAGGTGAAAAAGGATTGAAAGATGGTTTTCCAACTTTCTTTCAACTTTTTTACACTCAATGCACTCAAAACTGATAGAATCGGAGCTTGTACCAACTTCCTACTCATTCTTGTGGTTGTGTTGGTTCAAGATCTGAATTCTATCCACGAGACTACCGATTTCGGGTTAAACATGGAACACCGTCTCGAACAGTTAACTAGTCGGATTTGGGTGATTCCTGTCCGATCAGGAGTACCAAGTATTAACGAGGTTTCTATTGCTTAACACGTTATCAAAACATCTCGATAAAATGACAAACTATCAAAATGACCAAGGAAGAAGACGACCGAGACACAAGAACGGAGTGCTGCCCGATCGGACTGTTGTCCGATCGGATTGTCACCCGATCGGGTGGTCACCCGATCGACTTGCACCCTGGCCCCACACTCAACTTTTATTTTCCAACTTTGAGGGATGAACATTGAACGAAGTGCTGCCCTATCGGATTACCACCCGATCGGACTACCACTTGACATGTAATTATCAGACTTCAACACTTAAACAATTTTCAAACATGTTCAATATCAACGGACTGCCACCCGATCGGACTACCATCCGATCAAGTGACAAACTACTATGAACTTGTTCTCACTAAAGTATCCAACCGATCGGGTTGTCGTCCGATCGAACGTCCGACCGATCGACCGTCCTGAAAGGTAGTGATACTTCTATGTTATCAAAATGCTACAACGAAAACTTCAAACGTCAAACCATCATACACAAACACATCCTTCACCAAGGAAGAAACAATCTACTCGAAAGGTCACCCGATCGGATGGCCATCCGAGCGGACTGACACTCGAACAACCGGCTGTCCGATCGGACTACCATCCGACCGAACTGCTGTTCGACCGACCCACTGTCACTTGTTTCGTTTTACGCGATGCTTATCGTTATGCTATCAATCTGTTCAGGCTAACCTTACTCTTTAGCGCTCCCTTCAATCCACCAATCGCTGTGAGTATACTCGATCCCTTTTTGCTTTACGCACTTTTGGGTGTTACATACGTTACATATTCTAAATCACATCAGACACACTACGCAATACTTTAATCGCTAACCAATTACCGCATGTTATACGTAACTTAATGAATGCTTGTTTGTTATGTTTACACATGGAATGCTGTCTACCTGCCTTAGCAACGATAGTACTATTTGTTTGGACTCAGCACCTGTTCACTCAGGGGTTGTTAAGGATAATTTGTTACATGGCTCACAGTGGTGAGTGCGTATTACAAACTGCCTTGGGCAGTCAACTCGCAGTCATTGGTATCGACAGGTTCATGTCGATAACTAACATGCCTCATTTTACACTGTGTACGTGCTGGTTATGCGTAATGATTTTCGAACTCTATTATATCTATTAAACTTGTATGCTCACCTTTACACTATGTGTATTGACTTTTACTTTAACGTATGTGACAGGTGCTTAGGATGCTTATTTGCTTAGCTTGCTGTGAAATCGAGGCTAGGAAAGACCTAGAACAATAAACAATTGTCTGTAATAAAAATCTGAGTTGTCGGAATAGAACAATTTGACTAGATCTTGCCTGTAATAATTATGTTATCTTTTATGACATGGTATGGGACATGTTGCTTTAAATAATTGGTAATTATAGTTGTTATGGAAACTTCTGGACAATCTGTTTAACTCAGTGCCACGCCCCGATGTTTCCACCATCGGTTGGGGTGTGACATTTAACAATGACATAAACAGGGGACGTTCCTACTAAGGCATTGTGAAAAGCTCAGAGAATCAAGCTTGGGCCTAGTTCACTAAGTGTCCCAGACTGGGGACATCTTCGGTGGAAAGGTTACAAAAGGATTGAAGTTTAAGAATAGTGTTGTACTCTATCTTTGGTATGAACTTTCCTTTTTGTTCCTTTAAAAGCCTTGTCTAAATTTATGAAACTATGATTATAACATTTATGAGTATCCTGATCAGGATATGTTCTCAGGATATATTCTCAGGATATATTTCAGGATATTTGGTTGGAATGTTTGAAGTATGATTGAAGATTAAAACTATACTTGAACCAAATATCAGTTATCAAAACAAGCTTTGTAAAAATAAAAATGAGCAACAATGGATAAGGCCAAAAGAAAGTTATACTATTAACATAACAAAAGTTTGTGCTTTTGGTTTCATCTCAAACGGAGATCCATCCAAAGCACAATTAGTTTCTAACCATATTTACTTAACAGTTGAAGGTTTCATCTCAAACCGAGAACCATCCACCTCCAACTGTTATATTGTTCAAAATAAACCATACTAATTGATAACCAAGGGGTTCATCCTGAAATTTAGGACCCATCCACCTTTGGCCATCATATTGTCTTAATGTAGGAAAGTAAATTGTTTGAAAGACAGGAAATAGAAATTGTTCAACAACCACAACCAACAAACTTAAAAAAGTGGGCTCAGGCCTAGGCATGAACATCCATCATCGCCCACTTCGCTGCTTTCAAGGAGCAACACCTTCTTCACCAGCAGTATTTCCTCCAGCATCCGCGCCGTCACCACCATCAGGGTTCTTTTCAGCATCAGCCGCCTCCTCCGCTGCCTTGGAAGCCTCTTCACCCGCAGGCTTAGCAGGATACTCAACAGGACTCCCCCCGAAATCTTTCAACTTCGCCTCCCAAGCACTTACATTTCAGGAGGGGCATTCAAACCCCAAAGCTTTGGCTTCATAAGCCATCTTTAGCCTGGCTTGTAGGAGGAAAATTACAACTGACCCCTTGAGACCTTCTCGGTAGGTAGTCATATCCTGCTCGAATTGAATATGGGCGGCATCCAACTTGGCTTGGGCATCTTCATTGGCCTTGTTAATGGCAGCTTTAGCTTCTTGGGTCATAGCTTTGAATTTATCCTCATAGTGTTGTGACTTAGCGGCGGCTATCATCCCCTGATCAGTGATGGTGGTCTTAGCTTTCCTCAGCTTCACTTCCAGCATCTTGTTTAGACCACAGCTTTCTTCATAGAGGCTCGTCAGGCGTTCAAGACCCTACAAAACAAAGAAACAGGTATTAACGTACATTAACATATATAACCAGCATATGGTGTAGGATGTAGGTTAAGGACATGAACTTGGTTAAGGAAGCTGGTCATAAAGCCACTGGATTCAAGAAACCCATGGTTTTCAAAGGGGAAGGTCTCGGATGATGCTGGAGAATCGGTTTTCTTTCTTTTGCGGGAGCTTGAGGCACGTGGCTTGGTAGCGGGAGAAGGCTTAAGAACAACTACCGGTTTGGAACTGGATACTGGCTTAGAGGTGGAAGCAGGTTTGCTGGGTTCCTTCTTCACCTGAACAGGGATAGGGTAGTTGTCCAGTTCATCAAGGTCAAAGACTTCTGGAACTTTGGCTGGTGCTGCTAAACAAGGAAAATATCTGAATCACTACTCTTATATTTTATTTTGTTAATTAAAAATATGCAAAGATTATGTGATCCTTACCAGACATGTCTGATGAAGAATATTGGCTTGAACTTGGAAGATGCAGTGTAAAGGATCTGTCACAATCAGGCAACTGGTAGACCCTGTTGATTCTTTCTTGGGATTCTTCAGTGGGAGGAGCCAACTCTTTGAAGTTTGCTGCATAAAAAAAACACCAGGATGTTAGTACAGGATACATCATCAGGACATGTTTGGGGATATCTTAAAGCCCTAAACCCTACCGGGGTCAACCATTTCACCGGAAGTCTTTTGCCCTCAGGAATGGAATCCCGTCTAACAAACAAATATTTTGGTTGCCACCCATCCTCATTTTTTGAAGCTTTGAGGATGAGGGGGTTGCTAGAGGTTAAGAAGAGCAAAAAGCGACTATTGCCATGAGATCGGAGACGGTAAGCAATCGGAAGGTCTTCGATACAGAGATCGGGGACATAAAGGGTTTTAATCTGATTAAGCATGATAAGTACCCTCCAGACCATAGGCATTATTTGAGCAAAACAGAGGCCGGTGATTAGAAAGAACTGTATAATAAATTCCGGAAAGGGACATCAGAGGCCAAGGGAAAATGGGTATTGTTTTGGTCAAAAACTACCGAAGCAATTAAGTGATCCAATTAGTTAAGTGAGGTAGTGTGCTAAAAATGTGTATTGAAAATATGCTGATTAAGTTGTTTGTAAAAACAGTTTCAGGATATAGCTCAAGATACTCAGCTATATTAATAATCAAACAATGAGCAAAAATGTAAAGGTTGACACGTGATGTACGAGGAAAGCCCTTGATCAATCTAGATCTCCAGCATAAAACCTCGGGAGCTGACAATCGTCGGCTGCCTTGTTCTTCTTATTGCTTAAATAACCAGGATACAATGCAAGATATGATGCGGATCAACTAAGTGTTACAATGAGACTCGAGTACAAATGTTGGTGTTTGAGAGTGATTGTAGGTAGTAGAAAGCAAGAGTGTGTGAAAAGATTGTGTGTTCCTACTGATCCGATCATTTCTATATATAGCAAAGGAAATAACTAACTATGCTAAAAATCCAGGATATTATGCTAAAAATCCAGGATACTTGGAATATGCCCTTCTGAATG
The DNA here is from genome assembly GCA_030545235.1 of Helianthus tuberosus. Classification (NCBI taxonomy): domain Eukaryota; kingdom Viridiplantae; phylum Streptophyta; class Magnoliopsida; order Asterales; family Asteraceae; genus Helianthus; species Helianthus tuberosus. Next base: position 148,450,378 of record CM060381.1, read on the forward strand.
TTAGGGACTGTTTCAACTCGTTCTCCACGTGCATATTAAATGTAAATCTGGGATTTAAGCTTCCATAACCGTTACAACATTAATATATTTGACCAGCATCCGTAACTCCCGTAAAACATGCCGTTCTTCAATGCTGACCGTTACAAGAGCTATTCTTCCGCCATCAACGTCTTTATCCTAACCAAATTGAGCGGGTCTTCAGGATAACTTGGTCCTCATGAACGTTAGTCCCTTGTTACCAACATTTACAAGCAAATTGTTAGTAATAGTCAGGATACTGCCTCAGGATGTTACCAGTATCCTGACCCGGTATCCTGATCGTAATCAGCTATCATAAAATCAAGATATAGTGCCATGATATGGGCTCAGAATTTCCCCATAACAATTGTCCCCAAAAATATAACTGTTGGATATCCTGATTCCAACGGATGTATTTTTTAGTTATTCCAACATGTCTAGTAAGAATATCTGTTTCGAACATTCCTTCAGGAACTCGACAACTACCCCAAGCCTATCCTAGAAAGGAGCCATCTGTTACCACCAACTCTAAGCCCTTTGCTGCTGTTGCTGCCGAAGGTTTCTCTTATGATGACCTTGGCTTCATGGAATCCATCGAGCCCATGACCTCCTTCCCTAATAAGGTAAATATCCAGATCCTGTGTCCCGTACACATATACTGAACCTGTATCCTGGTTAGTTTGTCTTTAATGATACCTGTATTTTGTAGGGTCTAAATCTTCTGGTCGTCCTGTACTTAGAACAATTTTAATTTCCTGCAAGTAGAATATTTTGACAGTTGAAGGTGGATGGATCATGTGTTTTCAGGACGAAGCCTTCAACTGTTTATGTAAATACGCTTTAAAAACTTAATTATGTTCTTGGTGGATGGGTCTCTTTTTGAGATGAAACCAAGAATACAATCGTTTGGACCAATAATAATAAACTAACCTTTTAGCCTATTTGTTGTTGTTATGTTTTTATTTTGAAAGGTATGTTTTGAATATCCTGATCAAATATCCTGGTCAGGATACTAATGAAATGTTCAGTACTTTTGTTATCAAAATGTTAGACAAAGCTTGGTTGAATATGACTTTTTAGAAAACTTAGATCATTTAGATAAGGTTTTCAAGACTGGAAAAAATAATAAATCATACCAGAAACACTTGGGCAATAATTTTCATCCTCAACCTTTGAATCCTTTGCAATGTCCCCGGCATGGATGTCCCCTGTCTGTGCAGGATATTGCATCAATATATGACACACTTGAGTATCTCTTCACTTAGTGATTAAACTTCGTAACTTATCACCAACAGAAGAACGTGTGTAAACACAATCGTAGTTTGTCATATCTTTGGAACTTTGTCAAAAAGTTTAGTTTCACTGGGGATAAACCCTTAATATACTGGGGATAAACCCTTAGCATCCTGGGGATAAACCGTTAGCATCCTGGGGAAAATCCCAAATTTTTTAGAGCTACAGGTGGGAGTGTATAAACTCCAAAACTTAGAAAGGTGATAACCTTTAAACCTTAGAGAGTATGAAAATACCCTTGCGTGAGAGAGGGTGATCAATCCTCATATACCTTTAGGATCCAGGATATAGCCAACAATAACGAAATTGTCAGCCACTTTTACATGGACTGGTCCCGCTATCTTGAACTATCCCTGGATAACTTGCGCTCCAGGTGGGGTGTTTAAACCCAATTCAAGAGAAAGGTGAATACCTTTAAACCTGTGAAGGGATCAGGATCCCTTAAACGTGAGAGAGGGGGCCAATCCTCTAATCTCTCGAAGTATCCTAAGTGTGTATCCTGGAGCTATATCCCGAAGCATATACTGCAAAACAACTATAAACTAAGGTAGGTGTTAGCCTGGCTAACACCCCTCCGATGCTTAAGTCAGTAATGGGTTCAACAGAATAAATAAGATTAAAACATATTAAAAGAGATAGAATCCATATCATCCTGAGTTAGAATTTAAATTCCAAACTCACTTGAAATAGAGCTTTAGATGTATAGCATTCCAGGATCTTCGTAGCATATCCCCCTCCATATTCTTGAGTCGATATGCTCCTTTTCCTGATTCTGATTCAATCTCATAGGAACCTTCCCACTTTAGAGCCAGTTTTCCATCCGCAGGATTGGTAGTATTATGAAAAGCTTTTCTTAACACTCAATCTCCAACTTGGAACTTTCTAGTTCTTATATTCTTGTTATATGCTCTGGATATCCTTTGTTGATATGATGCCATCCTTAGTTTTGCTGCATCTCTTGTCTCATCAACAGTATCCAATTCCTGGCATAGGGCTTTAGGATTCTGCTCAGGATCCCAGAGATCGGATCTCGCCGTAGGTATCACCATTTCTGTCGGGATCACCGCTTCTGCTCAAAATACCAAGGAAAACGGGGTTTGGCTAGTTGCACTTTTTACCGTTGTTCTAGCAGCCCATAAAACAAAGGGTAATTCTTCTGCCCATCTTCCCTTCTTAGCTCCAAGCCTTTTCTTCAAATTGTTGACAATTATATTGTTTGAGGATTCTGCTTGTCCATTTGCTTGAGGATGCACCGGTGTGGATGTGATCATTTTGATTCCCCAACTCTTGCAAAAGTCAGTAGTCCTCTTACTTATAAACTGAGATCCATTGTCACAAATTATCTCAGCTGGTACTCCAAACCTAGTCAGGATATTCCTCTTTATGAAGGATACTACTTCTTGATCTCTAACTTGAACAAACGCTTCAGCTTCAACCCACTTAGAGAAATAATCAGTCATTGCCAGCATGAAGACCTTTCCTCCTGGAGCCCTTGGCAATTTTCCTACTATATCCATTCCCCATTTCATGAATGACTAAGGGGAAACGATAGGATAAAGTGGCTCAGCAGGTTGATGTAATATGTTACTGTGTCTTTGACATGCATCACATCTTCGAGCATATTCTGCAGCATCTTTTCTCATCGTTGGCCAATAGTATCCTGTTCTTAATACCTTTGAGAATAATGACCTGCCCCCAGTATGGTTACCACAATCCCCTTCGTGTATATCCTGAAGCACTTCTTTAGTTTCAGGATCCTCCAAGCACCTCAGATATGGTCCTGCAAGAGATTTCTTATACAAGATATTATTTATAATAGTGAATCGTGATACCTTCATTCTAAAGGCCTTAGGATTTTCATCCTTTGGGATGTGTCCTTCCTTGAGATATCTTATAATTGGAGCCATCCAGGACTTAGGATCCTCCTCAGGATACCCATCATCAGGATCCTTAACACTTACTACTTCCTTATGCTGAGGATCCGTCGCAGGATACAGGATATGTAATATTGGTATTCGGGTCCCTTCCGGTATCCTGACTGATGATCCTAGATTTGCCAAGGCATCAGCTTCAGCATTATCCTCTCTTGGTACCTGTTCAAGTGTGAAAATATCGAAATATCCTGCTAATTTTTTTAGAATTTCTAGATACTCGATTAACTTCTCGCCTTTAACTGCATAGGTGCCATTAAAATGATTAGTGATTAACAAGGAATCAACAAATACTTGTAAACTCTTGATATTCATGCTCTTAGCTAATTCTAATCCTGCAATTAAAGCTTCATATTCTGCTTCATTATTAGTGGCAGGAAACGCACATCTAATAGCCTGGGGTAATATGTCCCTCTGTGGCGATTTTACTAGTATACCCAAACCTACACCTCTTACATTAGATGCACCATCAGTATATAATGTCCAGGATTCTAAGTTTTCTCCTAGCTGTTGTACTTCTAGGTCTACTTCATTTTGAATATCACTACTGAAATCAGCCACAAAGTCAACTAAAGCCTGAGACTTTATGGCATTTCTAGGTTCATACACTAGATCATATGCACTTAATTTCACTGACCACTTAGCCATCCTACCTGACATCTTGGGTTTCCTAAGCACATTTTTAACAAGATAGTTGGTTTTAACATATATCCTATGTGTTTCAAAATAATGTCTAAGTTTTGTTGACGCCATAACTAGGGCTAATATCAATTTCTCTAAGTGTGAATATCTAGTTTCAGCATCTAATAAACTTTTGCTAACATAATAGACAGGATATTGCTGACCTTCATGATCCTTTACAAGGACAACACTTACAACATTCCCGATACTGCGAGGTATAGGTGTTTTGGTCAAAAATCAAGCTAAGATAATGTAACCAAACTTTCTGTTGTGAGGTGTGATGCTTGAATCAATGAACAATGCTAAGGATCACTCAGAAATGTAATGAACAAGTGACACAAATATTTATACGAGGAAAAATCCCTTGATCAAGAGTTGATCTCCGGCATAAAAAACCTCGGGTGATGGAAACTACCGATCACCAACTATATTACCAAAAACAATAATGATCCTTGTACAACTTCGGAAGAAAACAAGCTCAATACAAAGAATTGCTAGTGTAAGTGTGTGTTTTTGCTAAGTGTTTGCAGAGAATTTGAGTGTTATGTGCTTTTTTCTGTGGTGTGTACGACTTATGCCTCAAATGAGCTTGTTTCCCCTTAAAAAGATAAGAAATATCAATTAACAAACTTTCCTAAAAAGGTGGAAATGGCCCATGTTCTCCAAAAACGGTTATATTCCATCAAGCATGTGCCATATGAACGAATATTCCCCGAAATTCCAGCTAAGAATGAGTCCACTACGTCCATTACCTGCATTTAAACATTAAAAACGTGACAATTGTTAGAAAACATAAGTTCTGTTAAGGATCCTGGATCCTCAGACTCGTGATCCTCAGACTCTGGATCCTCAGACTATGGATCCTCAGACTTCCTGCATCATCCATTAAGGATCCGTGATCCATGCCCAGTCTCAGGATAGATGATCCTTAGCATAAAATCCATGCCCTAACAATTGCCCCTAATATGGCAGTTGTGATAAGGATTAACAGCTGTCATATTTTCGTTAGAAGCGGACTAGCCGTTGTTGTCGGTAACTAGTCGTTACACTGCCCGTCGTCACTGATAAGACCTGCTATAATCATTATTGCAAAATATAGAGTTAGAGATAACTCCTCAAATGCCTTTACAGACAAGAAGATCCTTCTGTTTGTGGAGAATGAATCCTTCTACATAGTTCGCTATTAACCTTCCTGCACTTTAATATCTGCATAGACACTTTAACTGTTAGATAGCCATGTCCGGCCTGGGTGGATGGTCCACGGTGTTGCTGGTGAAATCCAGGCCAGATGATTTGATACATAATGAATGGGTAATAACATTAAACATTTTTAGCTACAACTGTTGTTGTTTCTTTCCTCTTTATTTTTCATGTATGCTTTCTATTTTCAAAGATATCATCACCAAACAATTTGAAAGTTATTGGAAATCTGATGATAATGTTAAACTTTTAACAGAAAACTTGAAGTGTTCATATAAATGTGGATCAATGATCCTTAACCAAAAAGGATAAGAGACAACTTGCAGCTTAGAAAAAGTTAGAATATAACATACCAGAGAATCCAAGTTAGGATTATATATCCTTGTAAACTAATACTGAATAAAATGTGTGAAAAGTAAAGTTTCCAGGATCCAGGATCCTTATTGTCAGAACTTGTATAACTTTAGAGCTCCAAGATCCTGTAAGAAAAACAAACTTGGGACAAAGCCAAATAATTGGGAATGAACCCATAATAACTGGGGATAAGCCCAAATAAACTGGGGACAAGCCCAACAAACTGGGGACAAGCCCACATAAACTGGGGACAAGCCCAACAAACTGTGGACAAGCCCACATAAACTGGGGACAAGCCCAACAAACTGGGGACAAGCCCAACAAACTGGGGACAAGCCCAAATAAACTGGGGACAAGCCCAACAAACCGGGGACAAGCCCAAATAAACCGGGGACAAGCCCAAATAAACGGATGTAAACTGGGGTCAAGCCCAAATAAACGGATGTAAACTAGAGTATGGCCCTCACTGGTGACTATCCAAACTTGAGCGACATGAAAATGCCGAAACCTTAGCTAACGTGAAAACGTTAGAAACCTTAGGAACGGATGTATGGTACGTCTACCATTATACGTAGGATCCCGGATACAGCCAGTACAATGAAATTGTCAGCCCCTAAAGCGAGTACTGGTCCCATTGCCATGAACTGTACCAGGATCATTGTGCGCTACTGGCGAAACTGGGGACAGTCCCAAACTGGGGACAAGCCCAAAACTGGGGACAAGCCCAAATAACTGGGGTCAAGCCCAAATAACTGGATACTTCTGTGGATACTCAACCCTTTGTTAAGGATGCCTGAACCTTCAAAACTTAGAATCAAGTGAAAGGAGGATAAAGGATGCAGGATCTTTATCCTTAAATAAGATAATTAAAGAATGAAATAGTTTGAGATTAGAATATTACCAGGATGAGGATCATCTGTTCTGTAAGGATCCTTCAAGGATACTTGTCAGGTAAGGATCATGGATCCTTGTTACATGAAGTATTTCTTTAAGTGGACAGCATTCCAAGCTCTTGGTAACAAGTCACCTTCCATTGTTAGCAATCGATATGCCCCCTTTCCTGCCTCAGCTTCGATCAAGTAAGGGCCTTCCCACTTTGGTGCCAGCTTTCCATCAGCATGATTGGTGGTATTCTGAAATGCATTCCTTAACACCATATCTCCAACTTGGAATTTCCTGATCCTGACATTTTTGTTGTAAACTCCAGCCATCCTTTGTTGATAAATGGCCATCCTTATCCTTGCCAAATCCCTGAGTTCTTCTATAGTATCCAAATCTTGAACCAAGTTTTCAGCATTTTCCTCAGGATCACAAATGCTTGTTCTTGCAGTAGGGACCACCATCTCTGTAGGGATCACTGATTCTGCCCCAAATACCAAAGAAAATGGAGTTTGGCTAGTGGCATTCTTGGGAGTTGTCCTATCAGCCCAAAGTACATAAGGTAATTCTTCTGCCCATTTTCCTTTCTTGGATCCAAGCTTCTTCTTCAAATTTTTGATAATGATCTTGTTGGATGATTCTGCCTGACCATTAGCTTGTGGGTGGACTGGTGTTGATGTTATCATCTTAATCCCCCAGCTGTCACAAAAGTTAGTAGTTCTATTCCCAATAAATTGGGATCCATTATCACAAACAATTTCAGAAGGGATACCAAATCTAGTAATAATGTTTCTTTTAATAAAGGATATCACTTCCTTTTCTCTGACTTGAGCAAAGGCTTCAACCTCTATCCACTTGGAGAAGTAATCAGTCATAGCAAGCATAAATACTTTTCCACCAGGTGCCTTAGGAAGCTTACCAACTATATCCATTCCCCATCTCATAAATGGCCATGAAGAGGATATAGGATGCAAAAGCTCTGCTGGTTGATGAAGGATATTACTATGTCTCTGACAAGGATCACACTTCTTGGCATATTCCACAACATCCTTCTTCATAGTAGGCCAATAGTATCCTATCCTCAGGATCCTTGAGAATAATGCCCTGCCCTCAGTATGGTTTCCACAATCTCCTTCATGGAAATCCTTTAGGACTTCTTGGATTTCAGGATCCTCAATGCACCTTAGATATGGTCCTGCAAGAGATCGTTTATACAACATATTATTCAATATTGTAAATTGAGATACCTTGATTTTGAAAGCCCTAGGGTTTTCTCCTGTAGGAATCTCTCCATGTTGTATGTATCTCATGATTGGGAGGATCCATGATCCTGAATGAGATTGAGTATCCTCACTAGGGATGATTGCGGAATCCTCTCCTATCTCCATAGCTACATGAACCTCGATAGCAGGAGACAAGATATGGATAATGGGAATTTTAATATCCTCTGGAATCTTTAAGGATGATCCAAGATTGACTAGAGCATCAGCTTCTGCATTTTTCTTCCCTGGGTACCTGTGATAGACTGAAAAAGCAAAAGAGTCTGCCAGTTTCCTGACTATTTCTAAGCATGGTAGTAAAAAAAGGTTTCCAAGGCCGAGTATTCCCCGAGTAGTCGCTACAAGGTAGGATGCCGAGGCGACTTTCTCTAACTCCGCCTAATTACTCGGAATCGATAAAACGCGGTCAAACTCGGCCAAAATCGGATCTAGTAGGTCAATTCGGGCCGAGTTTGACTTAAAAAAATAAGAAAACATAATTTATATGACTATCATATTAAATAATGAATATCATTTTCACGTATTTTGTTATAAATATTAGTAAATTTATGTTATTAGACATATATTTAATTTCTGAAAACTAATTTCTTTATAATTTACATGTCCGAGTACTCCCCGAGTACACTCCGCCTATGCCGAGTACTCTCAACTCCCCAGTCGACCGACTAGGGAGCGCCTAGCGACTTTTGCAACCATGTTTCTAAGTACTTGATTAGCTTTTCACCTTTGATAGTGTAAGAACCATTATAATGATTAGTAATTAATAGATAATCTACATATACTTGAAGATACCTGATCCTCATATTCTTAGCTAATAGCAAACCTGCTATCAAGGCCTCATACTCTACCTCATTATTAGTGGTTTTGAATTCACATGCAATGGATTAGGGTATAATGTCCCCCTGTGGCGATTTTAGTAGCGTGCTTTGTCCAGTTCCTTTAACATTTGAAGCTCCTTCCATGAAGAGTGTCCAAGGATCCTTGGTCTTCTCAAGTTGTTGAACTTCTCATTCAGCTTCCCTTTGTAGATCACTACTGAAATCAGCCACAAAGTCAGCTAAAACTTGGGACTTGATGTCAGTCCTGGGTTCATACTTAATGTCATATGCAATAAGCTTGATTGCCCACTTTGCCATTCTACCTGACATTTGAAGTTTCCTGAGAACATTCTTGATAGGAAGGTTAGTTTTCACAATAATGGTGTGAGTTTGTAAATAATGTCTATGTTTAGCAGAAGCCATAATTAAATCAAGAATTAATTTCTCGAAATGAGAATACCTGGCCTCAGCATCAAGTAGAGTTTTACTTACATAGTATACCGGATGTTGAGAGCCTTCATGATCCTTAACTAGGATCACACTTACTGCTTTAGCTGAAATAGCTAAGTATAAGGATAACGATTCTCCATTTTCTGGTTTCATCAGGGCTGGTGCTAAGGATAGATAATCCTTAAGAACCTTGAGTGCAGGTTCATGCTTATCAGTCCACTCAAACTTACCTTGAGCAATTTGTCTACCTCTTCTTGGATAATGGCATTCCTTTCAAGTGCAAACTTTCTCCTTTTTTGGTGTATTGGCTTGAAAGACCTGTCAATACCAAGTTTGTGAGTAATAACATTCTTAGATATACCTGTCATATCTTCATGTTTCCAAGCAAAGGTACATTTTCTTCTTTCCAAGAAGGATACTAAATCCTGCACAATACTGTCTAGGACCCTGGATCCTATAAAAATTTTGGATTCAGGATCCTCTGGGTTCAACAGAATATCCTTGACGTCTTGCTCTCTTGCCTCCATGACGTCTTGCTCCTTGGAGGCTGGCTTCATTGAAGAAGTGTAACAGTTCTTTGCCTTCTGCTGATCACTTTCTATCTTCACCATATCTCATAGAGTTGGGAGCTTGACACATTGATGATATGTTGAGGGGGACTGCCTTCATATCGTGTATCCATGGCCTACCAAAGATAACATTACAACAAGATAAGCAATCAATAACATTGAATTTTTTTAACATAATTCATTCCCTCTATATAGATAGGATGTTTGATGTCCCCAATGTAATCTTTATCTCTCCACTGAATCCCACAAGGACAGATGATCTTTGGACAATATCGGATTCAAGGATGTCCATTCTATTGAGGACATCCTGCTGGATTATGTTCACTGAGCTTTTCCCATCAATGAGAATCCTGCGAACAAAAATGGTTAGATATAAATAATGTAATAACCAAACCGTCATGATGAGGATCATGTATGTCGACACGGTCATCCCCATCAAAGTATATGACTTTTTCCTGGGTAAGGATGGAAGTTCGAACATGTCTATCCCTATTCTCCATCTTTGTTTCCTTTGCATGTCTCTTAGCTGCTGAGAACCTCCGGAGATGAAATGGATGATTTGAGCATCAGCTGGTGGAGGAGGAGCTTTTTCAGGAACTTTCTCAGGATCCTTGATCCTTGACTTTTTCCTTCCAAGCAATTCCTTCAAGTATCCTTTGCTCAAAAGATAACCTATCTCCTTCCTTAATGCTATGCACTCATCTGTGAGATGACCAGAATCCCCATGGTAAGCACACCATTTCGATTCGTCTTTGGTGGCGGGCGGTTTGTCATTCTTCCTTGGCTGCCTAACCTTGTCACCTAAACTCTGCATAGAAAAGATTAGTTCATTATTATCAGCAGAAAAACAATATTCAGAAATAGGAGGATAATCCTCATCATCTTCCTCTTGTTCCACAACATGCACATTCTGGTTGTCATGATTGGAGTATTGCTTGGATCAGTTATCCTTGAGATAGGAACCTTATATGTCTTGCTTTGAGGATCCTGACAATCTCTCGTGGATCCTTTTGTCATCCTCTAAACGGATGAACCTAAGGGCCCTGTTCCTTTCCTCATCTAAGTTCCTGCAAGGGGTCATGACAAGATCATCATAGAACCTTGAATCCCTAAGTAAACCCATTTTAAAGGCTTCTACAGCCGTAGCTATATCCAGGTTAGGGATATCTAAGGATTCATTACTAAATTTAGTGATGTAATCTCTAAGTGATTCATTATGACCTTGGGTTACCCTATATAGATCACTAGTTAATCGTTCAAATCTCCTACTACACGAGAATTGACTATTAAACAGGTTAACTAGATTAGCAAATGAAGTAATAGAGTAAGGGGGAAGACTTAGCAGCCATTTAAGAGCAGATCATGTGAGTGTGGATCCAAAACCCTTGCATAGACATGCTTCCTTTAACCTCTCAGGAATGGCATTGATCTCCATTCTTTCCCTTGTGACTTCCATCTGGAATTTCAGGAATGGGCTTAACCACTCCTGGAACGCTGGATATCATATCTTTGAGTTTCTGCAATTCGTTAGCCATAACTTTGTTGATTCCTGTATCCTGCACGAAGCCATGGTTAGCATTATAAGAAGTGTTATGGGTAAAATTCTGAGCCCATATCCTGGGAAATATTTTGAGTTATATCTTGATTGTATGATATCTGCTCATATCCGGGATGCTCATTCAAGATATTGGTAACATCCTGAATGGTATCCTCAGGATTACTAACGGGTTGTGTGCAGGAGTACGCGTCCAGATGAAGCAACGTTCACAAAGACCCTTTCTTCGGGAGACTCGGTCCAAGTCGTTCAAATGAAGACGTTGAAGCCGCATTACTCGGTCTACAACGTTCACAATGGAATATTCGGAGCATCCTATATTTGTAGGAATTTTCGTTTGTATTTCGTTACTATAAATAGGTGGGTATATCATATCGAATAGGACATCACAGCTACACTCACTACACTCTCACACTTGTTCTCTCGCAATTTTTACTTTCACACAAAGCATTGTAACACTTAGCGATCTGGTCAATATCCTGCACTGTATCCTGACGTTTGAAGCAATAAGAAGAACTAGGCAGCTGCGATTGTCAGCTCCCGAGGTTTTATGCCGGCGATCTAGATTGATCAAGGGCTTTCCTCGTACATCTCGTGTCATTTCCTTTACTTTCTGCTCATAGTTTGAACGCAGATACAGCTCAATATCCTGAGCTATATCCTGAAAACTGTTTTTACAAACAACATAACCAGCATAGTTTCAACACACTTTTTAGCACACTACCTCACTTAACTAATTTGATCACTTAATTGCTTCGGTAATTTTTGACCAAAACAATTTGGCGCCCACCGTGGGGCAAGTGGTGCTATCTTTATTAAAAATCTTTGTAAAATCGTTAATCGGTTTTCTGTTTTCAAAACTTTTTGCCACATTGTCCACAATGGCTTCAAGATCAAACATGAGCTCCTCCACTGTGTCTGCTACAACTTCTGCTACTACTGGTTCGGTGCTTCCACCACCCCCTCCAAGGATGCCAGCTCCTTCACAACCTCAGGATATTATCCCTACTCGGAGTGTTCAGGGATCTGCTCCCATTTTAGCCTCTAATGATGAAATTCTAACCTTATTTGGAAGTGTGCAGGAACAAATGAGGCAGCAACAGGAAACTAACCAAATGCTGTTAAGAGAAATACAACTCTTAAAAGCTGGCTCGAGCAGATCCGTTGAGGATATTGTTACACCTTTGCAACCCAGAACTTTGAACTTCAGTTCGGCTGTGTATACTGAGGATAATAGGGGGAATATTGTGCCTAGTCATTCCCAGAATCATACTCCTGAAATACCCTCCTCGATCAGGATGTCAACTGTGAGGAGCTCAGGATATGTTTCAGGATATGGCCAGAATCCTCTGACTGGTAACGTGTGAAATAATAATATTCATGCTACTAACAATAGTGGATCTTTGCAGGATGCAGGTATGACGTCAACATTTACTAGGGAGCTTCAGAAATTGAAGGACATGATATCCAGTGTACCTGGAGTGGTCCAGCCAATTCCGGAAGTGTCCCAAGACAGCCACAGTATATCTCGTTTCGCATATCCTATATGTGATGCTGAGATTCCGAAAAGATTTCAAACCCCCAACATGAAGCTCTACGGCGGGACTACGGATCCTGAAGAGCATATTGCCCAGTATAGGGAAAGAATGGAGATTAATCCTATCCCTCCGGAGCTCAAGGAAGCATGCTTGTGCAAAGGCTTTGGTTCTACCTTAACAGGATCAGCCTTGAAATGGCTCTTGAATGTTCCTCCGCATTCGATTACATCTTTTGCTCACCTAGTGAATTTATTTAATAGTCAATTTTCTTGTAGTCGGAGTTTTGAAAAACCAACAAGTGACCTCTACAGGATAACTCAAGGACCTCAGGAATCCCTAAGGGATTATGTGAACAAATTCAGCAGAGAATCCTTGGATATCCCACACCTTGATGTTGCCACAGCGGTCCAAGCATTCAAGATGGGGCTACAAAAGGATTCCCAATTTTATCAAGATCTTGTGATGAATCCTTGCAGGAATTTGGACGAGGCTCGAAACAGGGCCTTGAGATATATCAGGCTGGAGGATGATAAGAAAATGCAAGAAAGAATGAACTCATCCACTACCTACGAATCAACCAATAGGAATTCAGAATCCTCATTTAAACCATATCGCTCTAAGCCATATGGTAGAAATGACAACAAGAAAGTGAATGCTGTTGAAGACGAGGATCCTGAAGAATATCCTGAATTATTTGAATATTGCTTTTCTGTTAACATTCCTGAATTAATGTATGCTATGCAGGGTTTGGGAGATAAAGCTAGGTGGCCTTGAAAGAACCAACAAAAAGCTGATTGGAAGGATAAATCGAAATGGTGTGCCTTCCATGAAGATTTTGGACATATAACTGAGGATTGCATTGCTTTGAGAAAAGAAATAAGCTATCTTCTTAGCAAGGGATATCTGAAGGATCTCTTAGGAAGAAAGAAGAATAAGGGTCAGGATACTGAGAAGGATCCTAAACGAGCAGCATCACCTCCTGCAGATGCCAAGATAATCAACTTTATTTCAGGAGGATCCGACATATGTGGGACTTCATATTCTGCGGCCAAGAGACACGCAAAGGAGGCTAAGGCCGAAAGGGGAGACAAACCAGCCAGGATGACTACCCTCACAACTGATAAAGTGATCACTTTCGATAGTGATGACAGGGATATTGTTCAGGATCCTCACCATGATGCTTTGGTAATAACATTATATGTGGCTAACCATTTTGTACGCATGATATTGGTGGACAACGGTAGTTCTGTCAATATAATTCAGCTGGAAACATTGAAGAGGATGAATGTATCTCCGATGGACATTACTTCGAAGTCCACTGTGCTCGTTGGTTTCAGTGGAGAAGCTAGGAATACCGTGGGAGAAATAAAGTTACCAGTATATGTTGAAGGGGTCAACTCAATACAACGTTTCTGTGTGATGGACTCCCTATCCTGCTATAACATCATACTGGGCAGGCCATGGATCCATGACATGAAGGCTGTCCCATCAACTTATCATCAATGCATCAAGATCCCTACCCCTTGGGGGGTCGTCAAAGTTGATAGTGATCAGCAGGAGGTGAAAGAATGTTACTCATCCTCGATGAAATCCTCAGCTAAACCGAGTGCAGCATAGCAATTAAAGATGCGGGCCCAGGATATCGTGGAGGCTTCGGAGCAGGATATGAAGAAAATTATCCTGGATCAGGATAATCCAGATACCTCGGTGCTCGTAGGAAGCAATATCCCTCAGGATATTGAAGATGAATTAACTAACTTTTTAAAACGCAGGATGTCGACATTTACATGGAAGCATGAGGATATGACAGGTATATCCAAAGATATTATCACTCACAAGCTTGGGATTGACAGGTCATTCAAGCCTGTGCAACAAAAGAGAAGGAAGTTCGCTCCTGAACGAAATACAATTATCCAAGAGGAAGTCGAAAGATTATTGAAGTCCAAAATGATCAGGGAAGTCAAATTTCCTAAATGGCTAGCAAATGTGGTCGTGGTTCAAAAGAAGAATGGGAAATGGAGAGTTTGTGTAGATTACACAGACTTGAAGAAGAACAAGAAGTTCGAATGGGGTGAGAAGCATGAAGCAGCCCTGCAGAATTTGAAGCAATATCTTTCAACTGCACCCCTATTGATGAAGCCTGATAATGGTGAACCACTGTCCCTATACCTCGCGGTATCAGGGAATGCTGTAAGTGTCGTCCTTGTAAAGGATCATGAAGGTCAGCAATATCCTGTTTATTATGTTAGTAAAAGTTTATTAGATGCAGAAACTAGATATTCTCATTTAGAAAAGTTGATACTAGCACTAGTTATGGCGTCAACAAAGCTTAGACATTACTTTGAAACACATAGAATTCATGTTAAGACTAATTATCCTATTAAGAATGTGCTTAGGAAACCTGAGATGTCAGGCAGGATGGCCAAGTGGTCAGTAAAGTTAAGTGCTTATGACTTAGTATACGAACCTAGAAATGCCATAAAATCACAAGCTCTAGCTGACTTTGTGGCTGATTTCAGTAGTGACATTCAGGATGAGGTAGACCTAGAAGTACAACAATTAGGAGAATCCTCAGGATCCTGGACACTGTATACTGATGGAGCATCTAATGTTAGAGGAGTAGGATTGGGAATACTACTAAAATCGCCACAGGGGGACATATTACCCCAGGCTATTAGATGTGAATTTCCTGCTACTAATAATGAAGCAGAATATAAGGCTTTAATTGCAGGATTAGAACTAGCTAAAAGTATGAATATCAAGAATTTGCAAGTATATGTTGATTCCTTGTTAATTACTAATCATTTTAATGGATCCTATGCAGTTAAGGGTGAGAAATTAATCGAATACCTCGATATTCTCAAAAAATTAGCAGGACATTTCGATGTTTTTACACTTGAACAAGTACCAAGGGAAGATAATGCTGAAGCAGATGCCTTAGCAAACCTGGGATCATCGGTCAGGATACCGGAAGGAACCCAAATACCGATACTACATATCTTGTATCCTGCAACGAATCCTCAGGATAAAGAAGTAATAAGTATCCAGGATCCTGTTGCTGAATATCCTGAGGAGGATCCTAAATCCTGGACGGCTCCGATCATAAGTTATCTCAAAGAAGGACACATCCCTAGAGACGAAAATCCTAAGGCATTCAGGATGAAGGTATCACGATTCACCATTATAAATAATATTTTGTATAAGAAATCTCTTGCAGGACCATATCTAAGGTGCTTGGAGGATCCCGAAACTAAAGAAGTACTTCAGGATATACATGATGGGGATTGTGGTAACCATACTGGGGGCAGGTCATTATTCTCAAAGGTGTTGAGAACAGGATATTATTGGCCAACGATGAAGAAAGATGCTACAGAATATGCTCGAAGATGTGATGCATGTCAAAGGCACAGTAACATACTACACCAACCAGCTGAACCACTATATCCTATAATATCCCCTTGGCCGTTCATGAAATGGGGGATGGACATAGTAGGGAAATTACCAAAAGCTCCAGGAGGAAAAGTTTTTATGTTGGCAATGACTGATTATTTCTCTAAGTGGGTGGAGGCTGAAGCATTTGTTCAAGTCAGAGACCAAGAAGTAGTATCCTTCATAAAGAGGAATATCCTGACCAGGTTTGGAGTACCAGCCGAAATAATCTGTGACAATGGTTCTCAGTTTATAAGCAAGAGAACTACTGACTTTTGCAAGAGTTGGGGAATCAAGATGATCACGTCCACCCCGGTACATCCTCAAGCAAATGGACAAGCTGAATCCTCAAACAAGATAATTGTTAACAACTTGAAGAAGAGATTAGGAGCCAAGAAAGGAAGATGGGCAGAAGAACTACCCTTTGTTTTGTGGGCCGATAGAACAACGGTAAAGAATGCAACTGGCCAGACACCATTCTCCTTGGTATTCGGCGCAGAAGCAGTGATCCCAACGGAGATGGTGATACCTACTGCGAGATCTATCCTGCTGGATCCTGAGCAGAATCCTGAGGCTTTGTGCCAGGATTTGGACACCATAGACGAGACAAGAGATGCAGCAAGACTAAGGATGGCAACATATCAACAAAGAATATCCAGAGCATACAACAAGAATATAAGGACTAGAAGGTTCAAAGTGGGAGATTGGGTGTTAAGAAAGGCTTTTCAAAATACCACTAATCCTGCCGATGGAAAGCTGGCTCCAAAGTGGGAAGGACCATATGAGGTTGAATCAGAATCAGGAAAAGGAGCATACCGGCTCAGGAATATGGAAGGGGATATGCTACCAAGATCCTGGAATGCCATACACCTAAAGCTCTATTTCAAGTAAGAATGGAATTTAATTTCTATCTCAGAATGGTATGTGTTCTATCTCTCTTAAATATATTGGAATCTGTTTATTATCTTAAACCCAATACTGACTTAGGCATCGGAGGGGTGTTAGCCAAGCTAACACCTACCTTAGTTTAAGATTGTTTTGCAGAATATGTATGAGGATATAGCTCCAGGATATACGCTCAGGATACTTCGAAAGATCAGAGGATTGGCCCCCTCTCTCACGTTTAAGGGATCCTGATCCCTTCAAAGGTTTAAAGGTATTCACCTTTCTTTCGAGTTGGGTTTGAACACCCCGCCTGGAGCGCAAGTCATCTGGGGATAGTTCAAGGTAACGGGACCAGTTCATGTAAAAGTGGCTGACAATTTCGTTACTATTGGCTATATCCTGGATTCTAAAGGTATATGAGGATTGATCACCCTCTCTCACGAAAGGGTATTTTCATACCCTCTAAGGTTTAAAGGTTTTCACCTTTCTAAGACTTAGAGTTTATACACTCTCACCTGTAGCGCATGAAAATTAGGGTTTATCCCCAGGATATGAGGGTTTATCCCCAGCATATTAAGGGTTAGTGCCCAGCATATTAGAGGTTAGTGCCCAGGATATTAAGGGTTTAATACCGAGATGTCAAGGGTTTACCCCTGGATATTCAGGATCTATTCAGTAAAACTAAAGTATGACTATATCTACATTCCTATGTTAAACACAGGGGATATATATCATACAATTTAAAGGATGGATCCAAGTTTTTAAGTGTGCACTGGGGACATTCCTATGGTGGAAAGTTGGAATTGATTCCTTAGGGAATTCCTGGTATGATCTTTCCTTTTTATTTGAATAATTTACAGATTGTATATCAGTATCCTGATCAGGATATCTTTCAGGATACATTTACAATGTTTTCCCAAGAATGTTCAAACAAAAGTATTTTGACAAGTAAAATTCATGTAGTGAAAATATAACAACAGAAATAAAGCCAAAAAAGGGTTATGTTATTAACGTACCAAAAGTTGTGCTCTTGGTTTCACCTCAAACCAAGGACCATCCGCCAAGAGCACAATTAGTTCCTTACCATATTTACCTAACAGTTGAAGGTTTTGTCTCAAACTGAGACCCATCCACCTCCAACTGTTATATTGTTAAAAAAAACATACTAACATTGATGACCAAGGGCTTCAACCTGAAACTCAGGATCCCCCCACCTTTGGCCATCATATTGTTTAGATGCAGGAAAATAAAGTGCAGAAAAAGTAAATTGTTTTAGGGTTACAGACCAACGATCAAATTTAAAAAGTGGGCTCCGGCCTTGGCACGTATATCCATCATTGCCCACCTGAATGCCCTCACACAGCGGCATCTTCTCCAACCTTCTCTGCCTTCCCAGCTTCAGCATCCTGAGCAGCATCCTCACCAGCATCCATCACAGCATCCGCTCCAGCATCCTTCTTGTCTCCAGCCTTATCTGCCACCTCTGCCGACTTAGAGGATTCACCAGCTTCAGCAGGAAGGGGCACAACCTTGCCTCCAAGCTCCTTCAGCTTTGCCACCCAGGATTCGACCGGCCAGGATGGGCACTCAAGGCCTGTTCCCTTGGCCTCATAGGCCATCTTAATACGAGCTTATAGCAGGGAGACGATGGCAGAAGCTTTGATTCCTTCCCGGAAAGAAACCATGGCCTGTTCATGTTCCATTTGGACAATGGCCAGCTTAATCTCAACATCCTGGGTCACTTTCTTCAGCTTGTCCTCATAATGCCGAGTCTTCACTTCAGCTATGGAACCTTGGTCGGCAACAGTGGTTTCAAGTTGTTTAATCCTGGCTTCATAGAGTGCAGCAGTACCGCAGGCATCGTTGTACAGGTGGAGCAGATGCTGGAGGCCCTGTAAGTAAGCAATTCAGGTATAAATCAATATTCGCTAACATGGATATCCTGTCAGGATATTCTATCAGGATATATGTGCAGGATATAGGGTCAGGATATTACCTTATTGAGGAAGGATGTCATCGGTTCCAAGGAATCAGTGAAGCTGAGCTCATCGTAAGAAAATCCTTCAGATCCTGGAGCACTAACTTCAGAGTTCTTCCTCTTCTTTGAGTTGGAAGCACGAGTCCTCGGATTAGCTTTAGGAGCTGGGAGTGGCTTGGAGCTGGTGGCAGCAGGGGTCTCTTTCTTGACCATGACTGGAGTAGGGTAGCTGTCAAGCTCATCGAGATCAAGGAGGATTGGGACTTTGCTGGAGTCTGCATACAGGGAGTTGAATTTTTTCCTAAATATGCCAAGTAAAAACATGTATGCAGGATATTGTGCAGGATCCTTACCAGATATGTTTGCACTGGAAAGAGGGCTTGGAGATGGTGGAGACGGGTTAAAACTTCTTTCAACCTCTGGAAGGAGAATGATAGCGTCGATCCTTTTCTGTGAATCAGCAAGGGGAGGTGCAAGTTTCCTAAAATCAGTTGTATACAAAACAATAAACAGGTCAGCTCAGGATATGAAACAGGATATAAGGCAGGATTATCCTTAAACCCTAAATCCTACCCTTTCTCAACCATTTCACCGGATATTCCGTCCCACCAGGGATGGAATTTCTTTTTACAAAAAAGAACTTGGATTGCCATTTCTCCTCGTTCCTGGTGGCACGAAGTATCAGCGGATCGCCGGAGGTGGAATAAAACAGAAATCTACAGGATCCGTGGCATCTAAGCCGGTAAGCTAGGGGGAGGTCATGAACAGAAAGCTCAGGAATGTGATTTTTCTTGATCTGATCAAGAACGGACAAAACACGCCAAAGCATCGGAATAGTTTGGCTAAAAGAGATTTTTGTGATGTTGAAAAATTCAGTGATAAACTCTGGAAAGGGGAACCGTAACCCTAAGGTGAAGGGAAAGGCACTAAAGCACAACCATTCGTCGAAAACCATGTCCGACCGGATTTCCCGGTCAAACGGCCGGAATACTGTCCCTTCCGGGAAGATACCGGAGGATTTGAGGGCCGACAAATGGGCGCTATCAAAGGTACATGTTTCTTTCTCCAGATCCTGGAGAAGATTCTGTTGTATGAATGTGGGTGCGGAGTCGCCGGAACTTGATCTTGTTTGCCTTGTCATATTTTCGCCGGAATGCTGAACGGAAAGAGAGAAGAAAGAGGAAAAGGGAGAGAGATTTTTACCTTTTTTCACTTTGGTCAAGAATAAATGGGATAAGGATGAAAATTTATAGGGTGGTGATGAGTAAATATAGGCTGAGCAGTTGCTAACGGTCACATCATGAGTCTAATCTCTTAAATTGCCCCGGTCTCCGGAAAAAATATAACCGTTAGTGCCAGGATACTAAACGGTAACATTTTTTGGGGACAATTGTTATGGGTAAAATTCTGAGCCCATATCCTGGGAAATATTTTGAGTTATATCTTGATTGTATGATATCTGCTCATATCCGGGATGCTCATTCAGGATATTGGTAACATCCTGAATGGTATCCTCAGGATTACTAACGGGTTGTGTGCAGGAGTACGCGTCCAGATGAAGCAACGTTCACAAAGACCCTTTCTCCGGGATACTCGGTCCAAGTCGTTCAAATGAAGACGTTGAAGCCGCATTACTCGGTCTACAACGTTCACAATGGAATATTCGGAGCATCCCATATTTGTAGGAATTTTTGTTTGTATTTCGTTACTATAAATAGGTGGGTATATCAGATCGAATAGGACATCACAACTACACTCACTACACTCTCACACTTGTTCTCTCGCAATTTTTACTTTCACACAAAGCATTGTAACACTTAGCGATCTGGTCAATATCCTGCACTGTATCCTGACGTTTGAAGCAATAAGAAGAACTAGGCAGCTGCGATTGTCAGCTCCCGAGGTTTTATGTCGGCGATCTAGATTGATCAAGGGCTTTCCTCATACATCTCGTGTCATTTCCTTTACTTTCTGCTCATAGTTTGATCGCAGATAGCTCAATATCCTGAGCTATATCCTGAAAAATGTTTTTACAAACAACATAACCAGCATAGTTTCAACACACTTTTTAGCACACTACCTCACTTAACTAATTTGATCACTTAATTGCTTCGGTAAATTTTGACCAAAACAAGAAGTATTCAAAGTGTTACCTCCTAATGGATTCAAGGTTGGAATTCCATATGTGAATCCATATTGACGGGATTCTGGTATAACTGAGGGACCAGAAGAAGCAATAGTCTGCATCGGTATGAAGTCTCCTAGATGAACATCTGAACTTCCGGGTTGCACACTCCTTAAGTATCCTTGATCCTGGAAGATGTTGGATCCTTGATGTGCTGTAAATGAAGGTCTTGGATGATAATCCATGGATCCAGAAACCTGAGATGAGGATCCTTGAACCTGGAAGGAGGATCCTTGAACCTGAGAGGATCCTTGAACCTGAGAGGATCCTTGAAACTAAGAGGATCCTTGAACCTGAGAGGATCCTTGAACCTGAGAGGATCCTTGAATTGGCTGCGTCCCCATGCATTCTCCTAAACTAGTGAAGAATCCCTAATGCTGAAATGAGGATCCTGAAGGCTGGAAAGAGGATCCTTGAGCCTGAGACATTGCCGATGATCCAGAACGCATTCCTGTTGATCCACCCTGGTATTGGACATCTGGAGCTGCAAAGTGCCAGGAATTTATGACCGGAGTGTCGAAATTCAGCGACCTCAGCATCAAAGGGGAGTGATCCTCTGCTGATTTTATCAATTTCGTGAAGGATCCTGCCATTAGTTTGGTCCTGTTGTTGCATGTATCCTCTCATCTGCAAAATCAAAGCATAAAGATCACTGTTAGTAAGTGTAGAGGAAGAAACAACAGTTGGTTTTGTGAAAACGGGGGTTGTCTTCTTCGGAGCATTCACAGCATTCTTCTGGAATGCAGGGATAAGATGATGCAACGGTGGAATGCCCTGTGATGAGGTAACCGCCGACATGGAACTTGAAGAAGTTTTTCCTTGAGAAGCCATGTGGTTGAAGGTGATGAACCGAAATGAATGAAATGAACAAAATTTCTCAGAAATGATGCACCAATTGCCCCACGGTGGGCGCCAAACTGTTTTGGTCAAAAATCAAGCTAAGATAATGCAACCAAACTTTCTGTTGTGAGGTGTGATGCTTGAATCAATGAACAATGCTAAGGATCACTCAGAAATGTAATGAACAAGTGACACAAAGATTTATACGAGGAAAAAGCCCTTGATCAAGAGTTGATCTCCGGCATAAAAAAACTCGGGTGATGGAAACTACCGATCACCAACTATATTACAAAAAACAATAATGATCCTTGTACAACTGCAGAAGAAAACAAGCTCAATACAATGAATTACTAGTGTAAGTGTGTGTTTTTGCTAAGTGTTTGCAGAGAATTCGAGTGTTATGTGTTTTTTCTGTGGTGTGTACGACTTATGCCTCAAATGAGCTTATTTCCCCTTAAAAAGATAAGAAATATCAATTAACAAACTTTCCTAAAAAGGTGGAAATGGCCCATGTTCTCCAAAAACGGTTATATTTCATCAAGCATGTGCCATATGAATGAATATTCCCCGAAATTCCAGCTAAGAATGAGTCCACTACGTCCATTACCTGCATTTAAACATTAAAAATGTGACAATTGTTAGAAAACATAAGTTCTGTTAAGGATCCTGGATCCTCAGACTCGTGATCCTCACACTCTGGATCCTCAGACTCCCTGCATCATCCATTAAGGATCCGTGATCCATGCCCAGTCTCAGGATAGATGATCCTTAGCATAAAATCCATGCCCTAACAATAGGGATAATGGTTCACCATTTTCACGCTTCATCAATAGGGGTGCAGTTGAAAGATACTGCTTCAAATCCTGCAAGGCTGCTTCATGCTTCACTCCCCATTCGAACTTTTTATTCTTCTTCTTCTTCAGGATATCATAAAATTCCTTGCATTTTTCCGATGATCTTGAAATAAATCTGTTTAATGCTGTTACTCGCCCTATTAACCGTTGAACATCCTTCATATTTGAAGGTGACTTAATATCCTGGATAGCTTTAATCTGCTCCGGGCTTGCCTCTATCCCTCTTTTAGTTACCATATATCCTAGAAACTTTCCTGCCCCCACTCCAAAATGGCACTTAGTAGGATTCAGCTTCATGTTATAATGATCCGGGATATCAAATGCTCCCTTAATATCCTGGAGATGATCTTCAACCTTTTTAGATTTTACTACCATGTCATCGATGTACACCTCCATAGTGTCCCCCCGCTTGTCTTTGAACATCATGTTCACCAATCTTTGATATGTTGCACTTGCATTCTTTAAACCAAAGGGCATAGCAATGTAACAATAAATACCTGTTGGTGTCATGAAAGCAGTATCCTCCTGGTCAGAAGGTTCCATCTGGATCTGCTGGAATCCTGAAGATGCATCCATGAAGGTTAACATCTCATGATCGGCAGTAGCATCCACCATTGAGTCAATATGAGGAAGAGGAAATGGGTCTTTGGGACAAGCTTTGTTCAAGTCTGTGTAATCTACATAAACTCTCAATTTCCCATTTTTCTTCTGCACCACCACTACATTTGCTAGCCATCTTGGAAACTTGACCTCTCTGATCATTTTGGATTTCAATAACCTCTCTACTTCTTCCTGAATAATCATATTTCGCTCATTAGCAAATTTCCTTCTCTTTTGTTAGACAGACTTGAATGACCTGTCAATACCGAGCTTATGTGTTATAGTATCCTTGGAAATACCTGTCATATCCTCATGCTTCCACGTGAATGTTGACATCCTGCATTTACAAAAATTAGTCAATTGATCTTCAATATCCTAAGGGATATTGGTTCCCACGAGCACCGAGATATCTGGATTATCCTGATCCAGGATAATTTTCTTTACATCTTGCGCTGAAGCCTCCATGTTATCCTGGCCTCACATCTTTAATTGCTATGCTGCACTAGGCTTTGTTGAGGATTTCATCGAAGAAGAATAACACTCCTTCGCTTCCTGTTGATCGCTTTCCACCTTGACTACTCCCCAAGGGGTAGGGATCTTGATACACTGATGATAAGTTGACGGCACAACTTTCATATCATGGATCCAAGGCCTACCTAATATGATATTATAGCAGGATAAGGAGTCCATGACACAAAAGCGCTGCATTGAGTTGACCCCTTCAACATACACGGGTAACTTTATCTCTCCTACTGTATTCCTAGCTTCTCAACTGAAACCAACGAGCACAGTGGACTTTGAAGTAATATCCATCGGGGATACATTCATCCTCTTCAACATTTCCAGCTAAATTATGTTGACTGAGCTGCCATTATCCACTAATATCATGTGCATAAAATGGTTAGCGACATATAACGTTATTACTAAAGCATCATGTTGAGGATCCTGGACAGTATCCCTGTCATCATTATCGAATGTGATCACTTTGTCATTTGTGAGGGTTGACATCCTGGTTGGCTTATCTCCCCTCTCTCCGTTGGCTTCCTTCGCGTGTCTTTTCGCCGCAGAATATGATGTACCGCAGATGTCGGATCCTCCTGAAATAAAGTTAATTATTTTTGCATCCGCAGGAGGTGATGTTGCCCGTTCAGGATCCTTCTCAGGATCATGACCCTTATTCCTCTTTCTTCCCAAGAGGTCCTTCAGATATCCCTTGCTTAAGAGATAACTTATTTCTTTCCTTAAAGCGATGCAATCCTCAGTGACATGTCCGAAATCTTCATGGAAGGCACACCATTTGGACTTATCCTTCCAATCAGCTTTTTGTTGATTTTTCTGGGGCCATCTTGCTTTGTCTCCTAAACCCTGCATAGCATACATTAGTTCAGGTATATTAACGGAAAAACAATATTCAGACAACTCAGGATACTCCTCAGGATCCTCATCTTCAACAGCATTCACTTTCTTGCTGTCATTTATGCCATATGGCTTAGAGCGATATGGTTTGTATGAGGATTCTGATTTCCTGTTGGTTGACTCATAAGTTGTGGACGAATTCATCCTCTCTTGCATTTTTTGTCATCCTCCAGCCGAATGTATCTTAAAGCCCTGTTACGAGCTTCATCCAGATTCCTGCAGGGATTCATTACAAGATCCTGATAGAATTGAGAATCCTTTTACAATCCCATCTTGAAAGCTTGCACAGCTGTTGCAACATCAAGATGTGGGATATCCAAGGATTCCTGACTAAACTTGTTCACATAATCCCTCAAGGATTCCTGAGGTCCTTGAGTTATCCTGTAAATATCACTGGTTAGTTTCTCAAAACTCCGGCTGCAAGAAAAATGACTATTAAATAAATTAACCAAATGAGCAAATGAAGTAATTGAGTGAGGAGGAACGTTTAGGAGCCATTTTAAGGCTGATTCTGTTAAGGTAGAACCAAAACCCTTGCACAGGCATGCTTCTTTGAGATCTGGAGGGATAGAGTTGATTTCCATCCTTTCCCTATACTGGGCAATATGCTCCTCAGGATCCGTAGTTCCGTCATAGAGTTTCATGTTTGGGGTTTGAAATCTTTTTGGGATTTCAGCATCACAAATAGGATATGCAAACCGTGATATCATGTGGCTGTCCTGGGACACTTCTGGAATTGGCTGGACCACCCTAGGTACACTGGATATCATGTCTTTCAGTTTTTGAAGCTCCCTGGAAAATGCTGATGTCATACCTGCATCCTGCAAAGATCCAACACCATTAGTAGCAAGAGTATTATTATTATTAGATACATTACCAGTCTGGGGATTCTGGCCATATCCTGATGCATATCCTGAGCTTCTCACAGTTGATACTCTTACTGAAGAGGGTATCTCAGGAGTATGATTATGGGAATGGCTAGGCACAATATACCCCCGGTTATCCTCAGTATAAACTGCAGAACTGAAGTTCAAAGCCCTGGGTTGCAAGGGAGTGATAGTATCTTCAGCAGGCCTACTTGGGCCGGATTTCAAGAGTTGTATCTCTCTCATCAGCATCTGATTAGTTTCCTGTTGTTGCCTCATCTGTTCCTGTACACTACCAAACAAATTTAGACTTTCTTCATTAGAAGCCAAAACAGGACCAGATCCCTAGATATTGCGAGCGGGGATAACATCCCGAGCCACATGACTTTTAGTTCCCTGTGAAGAGGCTTGCATTCTCGGAGG
This sequence comes from Helianthus tuberosus, assembly GCA_030545235.1. NCBI lineage: Eukaryota > Viridiplantae > Streptophyta > Magnoliopsida > Asterales > Asteraceae > Helianthus > Helianthus tuberosus. Next base: position 148,476,420 of record CM060381.1, read on the forward strand.
AGGTGGTGGAAGCACCGAACCAATCGTTGCAGAGGTTGTAGCAGATACGGTGGAAGAGCTCATGTTTGATCTCGAGGCCATTGAAAATAGTGTAGCAAAAAGTTTTGAAAATAGAAAACCAAGTAATGATTTTGCAAAATCTTTTAGTAGAAATAGCACCACTTGCCCCACGGTGGGCGCCAAATTGTTTTGGTCAAAAATTACCAAAGCAATTAAGTGATCAAATTAGTTAAGTGAGGTAGTGTGCTAAAAATGTGTATTGAAAATATTCTGATTAAGTTGTTTGTAAAAATAGTTTCAGGATATAGCTCAAGATACCCAGCTATATTAATAATCAAACAATCAGCAAAAATGTAAAGGTTGACACATGATGTACGAGGAAATCCCTTGATCAATCTAGATCTCCGGCATAAAACCTCGGGAGCTGACAATCGTCGGCTGCCTTATTCTTCTTATTGCTTGAATAACCAGGATACAATGCAGGATATGATGCGGATCAACTAAGTGTTACAATGAGATTCTAGTACAAGTGTTGGTGTTTGAGAGTGATTGTAGGTAGTAGAAAGCAAGAGTGTGTGAAAAGATTGTGTGTTCCTACTGATCCGATCATTCCTATATATAGCAAAGGAAATAACTAACTATGCTAAAAATCCGGGATATTATGCTAAAAATCCGGGATACTTGGAATATGTCCTTCTGAACGTTAGGGACTGTTTCAACTCGTTCTCCACGTGCATATTAAATGTAAATCCGGGATTTAAGCATCCATAACCGTTACAACATTAATATCTTTGACCAGCATCCGTAACTCCCGTAAAACATGCCATTCTTCAATGATGACCATTACAAGAGCTATTCTTCCGCCACCAACGTCTTTATCCTAACCAATTTGAGCGGGTCTTCAGGATAACTTGGTCCTCATGAACGTTAGTCCCTCGTTACCAACGTTTACAAGCAAATTGTTAGTAATAGTCAGGATACTGCCTCAGGATGTTACCAGTATCCTGACCGGTATCCTGATCGTAATCAGCTATCATAAAATCAAGATATAGTGTCCTGATATGGGCTCAGAATTTCATCCATAACAGGTATGATGAGAAACAGATCCACTCTTCGGAAGATACGTCTGAACGGATGCTCCGGTCAAAAGGGTGGATAATCGTCATGTCGGAAAAAGCACCAGAGGTTCTTAATGCGGCAATATCGGCATTGTCAAAGGAGCACACCTCCTTCTCGGGGTGTTTGAGCAGGTTTTGATTCACAAATGACGAGGTGGACTCGCCGGAATGAGAGCGTGTTCTGGTGGCCATCGGAAAATTTGAGCGAAGAAATTCAAAGAGATAAGAAAAGGGAAGTACCTGAGAATTATGAGGAAGGTAATCGCTTATCAACAAGAAAAAAAGAAGATATAGGGGCAAGATAGATGGCCATCGAGTGAAAAGCGCGTTGGAAGTTGCACAATGTCACCTCAATCGTCACTTCAATTTAATTGCCTCGGTTCACAAGATAAGATTTTAAAATATATCCGTTGGAATTGGTATACCAACATATATATTTTGGGGACAATTGTTGTGGGTGGTTTTCTACTCATATATCCTGAATAATATGCTGAGTACGTTTCATTTATTATGATCAAGATACCGGATCAGGATATTGGTAACATCCTGATACAGTACCCTGCTAATGACTAATTAATTCACGTGCAGATTAATGAAGCAAGTCTATAACATTCAAGTGAACCTCTTCTCCGAAAGACTCGGGCTAATCTGTTGAAATAGGAACGTTGAAGCCGGAAGACGTGGACTACAATGTTCACGAAGGGGATATTCGCTTTATCCCTGATTTGTAGGCTAGTTAGTTAGCTTTGTTTTACTATAAATAGGATTGATCGGATCACATAAGAACATACACAATCTCTCGAACACTTTTGCTCTCTACTAGCTGCAATCACTCACACTTACACTTGTATTCAAATCGCATTGTAACACCTAGTTGATCCACATCATATCCTGCACTGTATCTTGATATTTGAAGTAATAAGAAGAACAAGGTAGCTGCGATTGTCAGCTCCCTAGGTTTTATGTCGGTGATCTAGATTGATCAAGAGCTTTCCTCGTATATCCCGTGTCACTCTTTACCTTTTTGCTCATTGTTTGATTATAGGTACAACTCGATATCCTGAGCCGTATCCTGAAAACTGTTTTTATTAACAACTTAACCAACATATTTTTCACAAACATTTCTAGCACACTACCTCACTTAACTAATTTGATCACTTAATTACTTAGGTAGTTTTTGACCAAAACAATATTTAGTTGACTTGTTAAGAATGTTGTAGGTAAATAGTCCTTTAGAGCAAATCTTGGACCGGAGGAACGAACACACATCGCGCCGTTTAATGGCTTTCGCTCGTCAAGTTTTAAAGGGTGATAGTGTCTTTTGGTTATTGGATATTTTTTATTATGATGTAATGGTTACAACTTTTATGTCTTTTGGAATGTGTCATAGAAATTAGTTTAAATGATGATTGCTAAAAGCAGGAAATCACTTATAGTACGAACGGGTCATGCCCAATTTTTGTTAAAATTAGTGTCATTATTATTATATTCGAATGTGAAATTAGGGCATTTCAAGTTGGTATCAGAGCGAAGGTTTGAGGGATTCAAGATGCGTTTGGTCGGCTTGAACTCAAACCGCAGGCTCTTGCGAAGTGTGTGTGTTCGTTCCTAGAAACCAGACAAGAAGGAAGGTACGTGCATGTTTTTATTTTACCGTAGATATCTTAGTTGGTGGAAATTTAGTAGTTCAGAGACCGGGGTACTGGTAGTATGTTTTAAACTTGTTAAGGAGCGAACCGAAATGAATCTTGACGGTTTGGTATTTGAATCGGGTCAATGGGGCTACCAAACAACAAACAGCAGCCTCTGGATCATGCAAGGCGCGTCGCCGACGCGGCAGGTGGCCGTCGCTGACGCCGCCTGGTTAACCTTGGGGATCGGACGCCTTAACTAGCTGTCTACGCTGTTACTGACCCAACGCGGTCTTCAGCAATGCGTCGCCACCGCGACATCTCCTCGTCACCGACGCGACCTCCAACGTGAGGTTTTCAGATTTGTGTTTTATGCTTAATTTTCTGCGTGAGACCTTTTTCGGGACCCCGAAAAAAAGTCCCGAAACCCATTGTAGTGTTATCTAAACCCATAAAACTAAATTAATCAAGGATGACATGATCGAACGATAAAGAATGATCGAAAATTAGAAAGAATTGATACGTCAAAATGATCATAAATGAACTAGAAAGGTATAGAATGCAAATGCATGATAGAATGACTAGTATTGTGTGGTTATGAGAATAAGGAAGGATGTATCAAATAGAAAGTAAATGAATGTAGAATGATAATTGATAAGAAGGAAACATCTTGTGGAAACTAAATTCAAAAATGTTGTGTAGATGATGGACGAAGGAGATGTTTTGAAAGATATATACAATCAAACTTAGAAAGTATGAAAGTATTTGAAAGATAAGTATGAATGAAATTAGGAAGTTATGAACATGAAAACATGAAAGAATTGCAAGTAATGTATGGTTCTAAGGATGAAACACTTGTTAAATTGGAAGTAAACATATCTGGAATGTGAGCTAGGAGGGAAGGTAATTATGTAGAAATAGATTCCAGTATGCTTTTAATCAACGGACGAGAATGATGCAAGCGCACACGAAGGAGGTCGACAAGAGGGAATAAATAGAATGATGGCGGAGTAAGTGAGAAAGGCTATTCCAAACTAAATCACGTAATGTTGAATTACTTGGGTGATAAGTAGAAGCAATTAGAAAGTCAAGAATGTGAAAGTATGACCGAAAAGCAAGGTAGTATGGACTGGAGGATGTGAGGCTTGACTAGACAGAAAGTAATAGTCACTAGAGCGTAAATTGTAAAAGAAGATATTTATGTGGAAACACTATATAAGACAAAATATAGAATGTTGCGTAGAAGCACAACGTATGAAATAAAATGTAGAATGTAGTGTTGGAACATGATGTTTGAAGTTGAATATAGAAGGTTGTTACGAAAAGTACCAAATGAAATGAGATGGGGAAAGATACGAAAGGAAGAAGAAATGAAAGAATGAACTGTTTGAATCTATCATTGAGTGCGGATAAACAGATATGGATGAAAAGTATGAAAGAAAATGTTTGAACCCGTAAGCGAGTACAGACCAGTCATACCAAAATAGAACGTCCGAATAAACAGTCAGAACGAAAAGATTGTATCTGGATGGATAAAGCTTTAAGAATGGATTATAAATAAATGAAAATATGAGTCATTAGGTGGAAAAGAATGTATGAAATCGAATGATGAGATGCTTTCTCTACCCAACTTAACATAAGTATAAACATTATAGTAAGTGGCCCGGATAGCCTTGTCGATTAAGCATGATGTTGGACTAAAAGAATGTATGCATATACATAGGTGATGCATATGTGAACATATGTGGGATAAGTTGTAGCTGGATGTGTGAATATGGATAAAAATATGTTGATAGTTAACCGTGGTAAACCCAAATGAGATATAAAAGTAGAATAAAACAAATGATAAATGTGGCATGATGAGAAGGTGTAAGTATGTGTATCTATAGAAATGATGGTGCACTGAATATGTTACGTGTTAGGCATGTAGTGATCGACTCATGAGAATCAGGATGAAAATTGGACTGGGACCTAGATGAAGGATTTAAGTACGACAAGGATAAGGATTTTTGCAAGAATGGTAAGATGATAGTAAGTATGCTAGGATTAAAACGAGATGAGAAGGTAAGGACGCTCACAAGTAGAAACTCATCACAAATATACATAGGAAAGCGTGGGAAGTAAGTGATTGATTATGCTGGAAAGCGAATTATAAACTTCATGTTAATACAAGAACTTACAGGCGAATGAACCAATCTTAACTTCTTGTCTATTGCAAAGGATAGATATTGGATGTCTTAAGGAGTTGTAGTAGAAAGGAGTGTAAGGAAACTAGTATGAAAACAAGGTAAATGCTTAGTATGTCAAATTTAAGTAATTAGAAAGAATTGTATGGAAAACTGAAAGATAAATGTTGAATGAAGTTCGAATAAAAACATTAGAATGCATAAATATTAGAAAGGTGGAATGTTACATAAAGGATGATTGAGTGGAATGTCAAATAAGGGATACTTGAATGGAATGTGGCATAAAGAACATTGGTCATAAGTAAGTCTTTCGAAGAATGTAAGATGAGATCATGCTAGGGTATGAAATTTTGGATTTAGTAAGTAAACGCATCCTACCCCTAGATGTGTTTTCTAACATGTGTGAGGATCTATTAGAAGGTAAACCTCTCGAGAAATATTCGCGAATCAGAAGTTGAATACGTAAGGTTTTGGTCTGTTTTATAGGGCAACCATATGAGGTAGATTTGTTAACAAGTTATTAAATAAACTGATGTACTCAGTTTTATGTAATTAGTATGAGTAATGGAACAACGTGTGTAATAATGCTTATAACCTCATATGTAATGAAACATTCGAAGGTATATTCATAAAAGTTATTCACTTTAGTATGATGTTGGTACTTGTCTTTGTATCGCAATATCAGAAGGATTGTCGTATGTGCGATTGTTATAGAATATGGTGACATGTATAGTTACGTATAACACTTTGACTGTGTTACGAGATACATGAATGTTAATATATCGGTACAAGATTATGTTGATTATGTGGTTAAGTCCCTATGTTGGCTCTTGTAACCAAAGGATAAATGGTAGGAGGTTGAAGCAAGATAGTATATATGTATATGCGAGAATGTATAAATGTATGTATTGAATTGCGGCTAACCATAGAGATATGATAAACTATCAATGAAAGAAATATTGGTCTCTGGTAGAAATCACACATAGGTATCACAAGAAAAGTATGAAAGGAATTATTAAGCAAGCGCCATGAAAGAAATTTTGCTTGATATTGGCCCAAGAAGAATGGAATGTATATAGAAGCAAAATAGTTAGCTACTGTCAAAATGATGTACGACTTATGATATTATGTGAATGTCTAGGAATGAACAAGTATGAATATTATGATAATTATTTCCCTAAGTAAATGTTAGGGGTATACAAGAATGATTAACTTGATAGATAAGTTTTAAGAAATCAGCTTGAATAAATAAATGATGATCATGGAATAATGTAATAGGATAGAATTGAATCATACAAGGTTGATTTACCATGTGTATTAGACAAGTTTTAAAGTAGTAATGACCGATTCATCATGATGGATGATCGAATGAAAGCATGTTGTCAAAGTTCGAGGTATGTAATTACGAAGGGATACGGGTAGACCTGTCAAAAGGTATGTATTCAGGTTTTGGGGACGAAACCTTCTTTAAGGAGGGTAGACTTGTAACACCCTAAATTTCGTATGTCGTAATATAAAATTTTAATTGTAATGTTTTGATGATAAGAAATGGTAAATATAGATTTTTACCATTTTCAAAGTTTTATAAACTTTGGTAAATCAAAATCTTATGTATACATGAAAGTTAACTAGGTTAGTATGGAAATATGAGGAATATGGCATGTTCTAAAAGAATGAGGGGTGGAAGTGAAAAATGTGATAAATAAACACCTAACAAAAATTTGGTTAGTGTTTAGAGAGTGGGGGGTGTGTGCGATCGAGAAAGGGAGCAGTGGGAGAAACCCTTCACTAAAAATACTACAAATCCATCAAATTGAAGAGGTTTAAGGCTGGATTTCATGTGCATGAGTTAGGAATGTTGATCTCTTAAGTGTTATTGATACCAAGTAAGTTAAATTTTGTGTTTTAGTGTTAGTAGATGAAATGGGTTATGAGTATTCTTTGATTTTATATGAAATTGGGTATGAATGCTAGATGTATTAGCAAATGGGAGTTAAAATTATGCTTTAAATTGTCTATAAATATGATTTGGGGTAAAACCCATTTGAATGAACATGATGATATGATGATGGAACTTGAAATTGTCAAGAACTTAGTTTAGGTTAATGTATAGTATGATAAATGGTAGATTTTGGTAATTAATCATGATGTAGATTCAATGGTAAAGTGATTTTGTTGGTTATAATGGTTCTTGATATAAATTGGGAAAAAGTGTGCTTTAATTGCTTGTACCCATGGCTGGAAATCTTGTATGCACGCCATGTGTTTGATGAAATGTCTAAATAGTGATGAAATAGTTATGCATACATAATGTGACACTTGTGCTCTGTAAACGATGTACGATGTAAAACAATATCAATTATTAATGAAACGTTGTGTTTTGGTGTCAATATATGTGTATTTGTGTTTGACGATTTTATGATTTGATTCTAGTTCGCATTCAAGCTTTAAATCGCTTTCTTGAAAGTTATACGCAAACTGCCGCGTAAGCGTAATCAGTTTAATGAAACAAGCACTCCGGAACTATGACATAGGCTTAACATACCTTAAATAACCTTTACATAACTTAGAAATAAGTTTTGGAAGGTTTGGTGTATCGAAAACAAGTTTATTCGATTGCAGGGACTATTTGCGACAAACTGCGAAAGTATGCTGATTCGTATAGCAACGAACATTGCAGAACATGATCATAAGTTAAACATACCATAAATATCCTTTGCGTAGCTTAGAAATAGGATTTGAGGGGTTCGGTGTGCAAAAATAAACTTATTTGTTCAATAGGGACTAATAGCGTCAAAAAGTGCATAAGTTTGCATTTACGCGCATATCTTATGTTCTGAACATATCCGGACTTCCAAAAATTTTTGTAATCATTAAAATATTTTATTTTAGTGATTGGAATGCAAAAATACCACTCGGCGTGTAATTTGGATCATTTTCGCATCCGTTTGAGTTTTCGTCGTAATTAACCGAATAACGTGACCGTACGACCAAAGGAACCGACATCCGAGATGTTTTTAAGCATATTTCATGTTCCCTATGCTTTAACTTCATTGTAGAGCCTTGAAATGGGGTTAACAGGGCTTAAACGTGTCAAAAATCAAGTTTTAAGCATGCAGGGACCATTTCTGCCAAAAACTGAAACTTTTAACTGTCTTGCCTCGCGCCACGTGCCAGCCCAGGGAGTCCCTGGCATGCCATGTGACAGAGACAGTTTCCAGAAATACCAGTTTTCAGCAACCAGCTACTGAATCATGGTTTTAATCCTTGGTTTTTGCAATCTATGAGTTGGCTTGTGTATTTTCCAAGTTTTCCAATCATTGTTTAACAAGTGTATGGTCATGATCAAGCCTCATAACACATGGGATGATCCTATTGATCCATGATTCCTACAAATAGTCTTGGTTTTTCACTTGGTTCCTTGCTCATTGATCTGAATTGCTCTAAGTTGAAGCTCTCACTTTGTTGAAAGCTTCATACATGAGTATTTTTAGATCAATTCTTCCTAGCATGGACCCTTTGTAAGCTTCTTTCATGCTTATTTATGCTTTTCAAGCATGAAAGTCAAACAGTGTTTGACTTTCTGCTTTGACCATGAATTGGTCAAGACAAAGTTTGTTTGAACTTTGCAACGTGAGCGTAATCACGATGGTTATAGTCCCTTGTGACTATACCTACTGATTACCACGTTGATTAGTCGAAGTGACAAGTCAAATTTTTGGTCAAAATTCCGATAATGCGCATTTTGCGACGAAGCTATTTTCGGGTGTTAAAACACTTTGTTTTGATATCAAACTTGTTGATCTAAGTTAAAGAGACACTGTGGTGGGCTAGTCAAATCATCATGAGATTATTCGTTTAAATTTTTCCCCTACACATTTCAAAATAAACTGTGCGGACTATGCAAGGAATTACGTAAATATGGATGCGTACATAATTATGGAATTTAGTGCACAGAAACCACGGCAAGTTTTGTCATGTGTAACAACTATAGTAATGAGAATAACAAACGAAAAATCTGTGATGTTCCTGTCTTATCTTTGCCCGATGGAAACGATGATTTTGTTGTCTATTGTGGCGCATCAAACCTAGGCCTTGGTTGTGTTATTATGCAACGAGGTAAGGTTATAGCTTATGCGTCGAGACAATTGAAAATTCATGAGAAGAACTACACCACTCATGATCTTGAGTTGGGCGCTGTAGTTTTTGCACTAAAAAATCTGAAGACACTATCTTTTTGGCACGAAATGTGTGGTTTTCACAGACCACAAAAGTCTCCAACACATTTTCAATCAGAATGAGTTGAACATAAGACAACAACACTGGGTTGAACTCTTGAACGATTACTATTGCAGGATTCGCTACCATCCTGGTAAGGAGAATGTTGTAGCCGATACGCTAAGTCGAAAGGAACGAGTTATGCTTCATTTTGTTCGCACTCTAACCGATATCCAATCATGTGTTTCTCAAGCTCAACATACTTGTGTCACACAAGACTTGATGAGTAAAAAAAATTACCACGTCAACTTGAGCTTAAACTCGAAACGAAAGACGATGGGTTATACTATTCCAAGAATCGTTTGTGGATTTCGAAACAAGACGATCTTCGCACTTTAGTGATGGACGAATCTCATAAGTCTCGTCACTCTATCCATCCTGGTGCTGACAAAATGTACAAGGATTTTCGTACTCAGTACTGGTGGCCTGGTATGAAAAAAGGATATTGCTTTGTATGTATCAAAATGCCTAACTTATCTCAAAGTCAAGGCGGAATATCAACGACTGTCTGGTTTGCTTGTACAACCAGAGATACCGGTTTGGAAATGGGAGAACAAGGCAATGGATCTCATCACTAAGTTACCGCGCACATCTAGAGGTCACGATGCTATTTGGGTAGTCATTGATCGATTAACGAAGTCAGCTCCCTTTATACCAATTTGCGAGGATCTATCTACTGATAAACTTGCCAAGATTTATGTTGATGAGATTGTATCTCGACATGGTGTTCCTTTAGATATCATATCTGACCGTGATGCTCGATTTTCATCTCACTTCTAGAAGTCCATGCAATCTGCTTTGGGAACTCAACTAAATCTAAGCACTACTTACCATCCCCAAATGGATGGACAATCCGAGAGGACGATATAAACATTGGAGGATATGCTTAGAGTATGTGTGATAGAATTTGGTGGTAATTGGGATTCTCATCTACCGTTGATTGAATTATCTTACAACAATAGTTATCATGCTAGCATCAATATGGCACCGTTCAAAGCTTTATACGATCGAAAATGTCATTCACCTGTCTGTTGGAATGGGATCGGTGAAGCTCAGCTTACTGGGCCTGAGCTCATTCTGTAAACGGCAAATAAAATCAAGAAAATTCGCGATAATCTTCTGACAGCTAAAAGCCGTCAAAAGAGTTATGCGGATATGCGATGCAAGCCCTTGGAATTTCAAGTCGGAGACCATGTCCTACTCAAGGTGTTCCCTTAGAAGGGAGTGGTGAGACTTGGAAAGAAAGGAAAACTTGCACCACGATATGTTGGACTATTTAAGATTGTTGAAAGAATTGGAAAGGTTGCCTATCGACTTGAGCTACCTCCTGAACTTGGGAATATTCACCCAACATTCCACGTGTCCAATTTACGAAAGTGTTTAGCCGATACTAATCTTCACATTCCACTCGATGAAATTCAAGTTGATAATAAGATGCAATTTGTCGAGAAACTTGTGGAGATAATGGACAGAGAAGTCAATCGACTGAAGAACAAGCGAATTCGATTAGTCAAGGTTTGCTAGGAGTCCAAACGTGGCCCAGAGTTTACTTGGGAACGTGAGGACCAAATGAAGGCGAAATATCCTCATTTGTTTTCACAAGTTTCCTCTAGTTAAAATTTCGGGACGAAATTTCCTAAATTAGGGGAGACTGTGACACTTGTGCTCTGTAAACGATGTACGATGTAAAACAATATAAATTATTAATGAAACTTTGTGTTTTGGTGTCAATATATGTGTATTTGTGTTTGACGATTTTACGATTTGATTCTAGTTCGAATTCAAGCTTTAAATCGATTTCTGGAAAGTTATACGCAAACTGATGTGTAAGCGTAATCAGTTTAACGCGACAAACACTCTAGAATAGTGACATAGGCTTAACATACCTTAAATAACCTTTACATAACTTAGAAATAAGTTTTGGAAGGTTTGGTGTGTCGAAAACAAGTTTATTCGATCGCAGGGACTATTTGCGACAAACTGTGAAAGTATGCCGATTCGTATAGCAACAAACATTCCGGAACATGATCATAAGTTAAACATACCATAAATATTCTTTGCATAGCTTAGAAATAGGCTTTGAGGGGTTCGGTGTGCAAAAATAAAATTGATCAATAGCGATTAAAAGCATCAAAAAGTGCATAAGTTTGCATTTACGCGCATATCTTACGTTTTGAACATATCCAGACATCCGAAAATTTTTGTAATTATTAAAATATTTTATTTTAGTGATTGGAATTCAAAAATACACTCGTCGTGTAATTTGGATCGTTTTCGCGTCCGTTTGAGTTTTCGGTAATTAGCCGAATAATGTGACTGTACGACCAAACGAACCGACATACAAGATGTTTTTAAGCATATTTCATGTTCCCTATGCTTTAACTTCAATGTAGAGCCTAGAAATGTGGTTAACGAGGCTTAAACGTGTCAAAAATCAAGTTTTAAGCATGCAGGGACCATTTCTACCAAAAACTGAAACTTTTAACTGGCTTGCCTCGCGCCACGCGCCAGCCCAGGGAGTCCCTGGCACGCCACGTGACAGAGACAGTTTCCAGAAATACCAGTTTTCAGCAACCAGCTACTGAATCGTGGTTTTAATCCTTGGTTTTTGCAATCTATGAGCTGGTTTGTGTGTTTTGCAAGTTGTCCAATCATTGTTTAACAAGTGTATGGTCATGATCAAGCCTCATAACAAATGGAATGATCCTATTGATCCATGATTCCTATAAATATTCTTGGGTTTTCACTTGGTTCCTTGCTCATTGATCTGAATTGCTCTAAGTTGAAGCTCTCACTTTGTTGAAGGCTTCATAGCTGAGTATTTTTTGATCAATTCTTTCTAGCTTGGACCTTTTGTAAGCTTCTTTCATGCTTATTTATGCTTTTCAAGCATGACTTTCTGCTTTGAACATGAATTGGTCAAGACAAAGTTTGTTTGAACTTTGCAACGTGAGCGTAATCACGATGGTTATAGTCCCTTGTGACTATACCTACTGATTACCACGTTGATTAGTCGAAGTGACGAGTCAAAGTTTCGGTCAAAATGCCGATTATGCGCATTTTGCGACGAAGCTATTTTCGGGTATCAAAACACTTTGTTTTGATATCAAACTTATTTTCTAACTTAGTTAAACATGTTTTAACATGTCTAACTCGTCACTTTTAGTCTAGTGCCTGTATAGGGTCGTAAGTCAAGCGGTCTTGACAACCACTTAGACTTTCGAACCCGACCCGTTTGGTCGATCATTAGGATCCGACCAAACATATTTGTGACCATAGTTGCATAGGGAGTAACCTTACGAGGTTATACCTTATGGTCACTTAGTTTAATTAGTTGCTATGATAGGTAGTTTATATGCCTTAGGAAAATGACCAAAATGCCCTTTTCATGCATAATTTAAATTTAAGCATATGTAACTTAATTATTGTCACTTAAACTGATTATGCAACATATCTAAACATGTTAGGGCATATAATACTTGTCATAGGACTAGTTAGGCGTTTCGAACGCGCATTCGCGCGAATGACGCGTTAAAGTAGCGTAGACTACCTTAACGAGTCATAACGGGTCATAAGCACTTAGGATAGGTTCCGATTTAGAATGTAGGCTTTGTTAAACCATATCACATGAGTTTCAATACTCATTTGGTTTACGAAACTTCATTCTACCCAATCTTCCGATTTCGGTGTCGATTTATTAACTTAGCGATCCGATTACTTGGTGCTACTTGATTTCCTTGGTTTGCCTGAGCCTTGTTAAGTTCATTTAAATCGAGGATACTTTGCAATTCAATGTGAGTACATAGTTCCCCTATTTTATTGTTTTCAATTATTTTGGGGTGATTCATATGTGTTAAACAATTTCGATGTTTTCAAAAACGAATACTATGGTTTATATTAAACACAACGATTTCGATAATGTGAACGAACTTGTTGGGACATATTTACATAACGAATGACATTCATTAACAATGATCAAGCCGACCAGTAAAAGGTTATGGCACCATAGGATCTGACAAATCCCGTTATCGGACTGCCACCATGGTTATGTATGGGGGTTATGTGGGTAACGACTGAACCTAATGATTATTAACTTACCCTTTGGTGGTATGTTAATACGAGTTGAACGATGGACGAGTTACGAAGGTTTGAATGTATTCACGAGATGACCAAAAGTTAATTTTCACAATTAAAACACGAACGATTTGAACAATTAAACGATTGAACGATTTGAACGATTGGAACGATTTGAACGATGTGAACGATGTGAACGATTTGAACGACTGAACGACGTTTTATAACACAAATAAGTTAAACAAATTGAACGATTGGTTTTTGGTATGTGATTAGGTAATGGGACGAGTGTAATGTAATAAAAGCATGGTAGATACGCCGCTGGTACTTCTTATATATAAGTGCTTTTATCATATTACATTCCGTGGCGTTATTTAGTTCACTTGGACGAACGATTTTAAACGATGTCAAGCAACGATGTTTACTATACGATATAAACCATACGAGTTTTATTACGTGAACGATTTACAATTTGGTTTACATAAACAAATATTTTGGGTTAAGATTCATGGCCTCGAGGTTTTATAAACTATAACCAAATTGTTTTGATTTGGTTATTCATATTACAATACAAACATTTTACAAAACAAGGTTTTCAATTATCGACTCATGTTGTCAAACGAGGTATTTTAACATGTATACGAGCCATGAATCTGACACTCTCACAAAACCTATGTGCTCGCCGGCATTTCTTTGTTGACTTTATTTTTACATATGTTTCAGGTAGTGTTTGATGATGTTGATTGCGACTAGGATGCATGTTCACTTAGGATTAGACGACGCCTTAGTGACTTAATAACGATGATAGTCAATATGTGAACTTGTTTGTTTTAACTTTAAGACAATGTTAAATATTAAATAATTCAATAAAACAAAACTTTTTAATCCATGTGTTGTGAAACAATAATTATGTCGCTCCACTCTCTGACATTTCCGTCGCGGTTTGTTGTTTTACGTGGTCGGGGTGTGACACATAATGCTTTGCAAGAATGTGTGGTATATGAAATGGATGAATAAGAATGATATAAATTAATAATAACCATTTAAGAATGTTGGTTTGGAATTGTAGGATTTAAAGAAGGCGGCTCGAGTCAACCGGGACGCAAACAAGACAAGACAAAAGTAAGTTTAATACTTAGTCAACTAGTAGAAAATATAGACATTAAAGTTTGATTGTGCATTGATGTTGCTTTGTGATATTGATGGTATGTTGGTATGATCATTCCGTATGATCGGGTCATACTAATAGAATGTATGTTGGGATGCTATGTAGTCGAACCGTATGAACGGGTTGTACTAATAGAATGTATGTTGGAATGCTATGTAGTCGAACCGTATGAGCGGATCTTACTAATAGAATGTACGTTGGAATGTTATGTAGTCGAACCGTATGAACGGGTCGTACTAAAAGAATGTATGTTGGAATGCTATGTAGTCGAACCGTATGAACGGGTCGTTCTAAAAGAATGTATGTTGGAATGTCATGTAGTCGAACCGTGTTAACGGGTCGAATTAATGGATAATGTTAGAAAGTTAGACGGGTCTTGGATCAAGTCTTAGTGTGTGAACTTGGTTTGATCATAAATACCCGTTAGATGGAAAAGTATGATAAAAAAGACAAAAGAATGATAATTGTTGAAATAAAAGAATGAATATGTTAGATGATTGTTTTGCATATTTAGTTGACTTGTTAAGAATGTTGTAGGTAAATAGTCCTTTGGAACAAATATTGGACCGGAGGAACGAACACACATCGCACCGTTTAATTGCTTCCGCTCATCAAGTTTTAAAGGGTGATAGTGTCTTTTGGTTAATGGATGTTTTTTTTATTATGATGTAATGGTTACAATTTTTATGTCTTTTGGAACGTGTCGTAGAAATTAGTTTGAATGATGATTGTTAAAAGCAGGAAATCACTTATAGTACGAACGGGTCATGCCCAATTTTTGTTAAAATTAGTATGTCATTATTATTATATTCGAATGTGAAATAAGGGCGTTTCTGTTAGGATTTAGATCACACACACACGATCAATAAACAAAAGAAATAAGAAAAGTAGACACAAGATTTACGTGGTTCGGTCACAGTGTGTAACCTACGTCCACGTGGGCAACTAGGGTTTGTATTTTATTGAGTGATAATGATTACAAGTACAAGAGATATATTTATAGGCTAGAATTAGGGTTAGTCCCTTGCTAAACAAGTAACTAAACAACTGGGCCTAAAACACTTAAAGCCCTTTAGGGTTCGGACCGGCCAAACCCTTTCCCTTTTTCTCTCTAATTCTTGGATAGCCTTAATGGGCTGGGCTGAAGCAACATCTCCAATAATCTCCCACTTGGTATCTTCGGACCTCGAACTACACCGTCTCTTCTGTACTTCTGTAAATGAAAATCCCCCTTGATCTTCAAAACTCCCGAGCTACCCCACCTTCTCAGCATTATTCCTAAGGGCCAGCTGAAGCTATGCATAGCTTTAGCTTATCCAACACCACAACCTTGGTAAACATATTTGCTGGATTCTTAGCACTTGGGACATTCTTCAAACTGATTGATCCTTCACTGATCAATCCTCTGACAAAATGATACCTCATCCCTATGTGCTTCGTCTTCCCATGATAAACGGGATTCTTTGCAAGTTTCACTGCATATTCATTGTTACAATACAGCGAGTAGACAGCTTGCTTTTTTTCCTAACTCTTTCAGAAAAGCTTTCAACCATATTTGTTTTTTATTGGCCTCAGCTACTGCCATGTATTCAGCTTCTGTAGTAGATAAAGCCACACTTTTCTAAAGCCTAGACGTCCAACTCACTGTTGTTCCTCCCACTGTAAAGACATATCCTGTAGTGCTTTTAAATGTCTCTTTATAGCCACCCAGGTCAGCATCTGTATAACCCTTGAGAACCACATCCTTTCCTTTAAAACACAACCCCATCTTTGACGTATCTTTCAAATAACGAAGCACCCATTTAACTGCTTCCCAGCGTTCTCTTCCTGGATTTGATGTAAAGTGACTGACAACTCCAACTGCATGTGCTATGTCAGGTCTCGTGCATACCATAGCATACATTAGACTTCCTACAGCAGATGTATATGGAACTCTAGCCATATCAGCTTTTTTTTCTTCTGTTCTGGGACACTGATCTTTAGTAAGCTTGAGGTGACTTCCTAAAGGCGTGTTTCTAGGCTTGGTCTTCTCACTGTTCATACCAAAACTCCCTAACACTTTCCCGATGTACTTCTCCTGGGATAGTGTCACTGAGCCATCTTTCTTGCTTCTGGTTATACTCGTCCCGAGTATCTGTCTGGCTGGACCCAAATCCTTCATCTCGAATTCTTTAGACATTTGCTTCTTTAACCTACTTATTTCTTTCATATCAGAACCTGTAATTAACATATCGTCAATGTAAAGTAACAATATGATATAAGAGTTGCTGAACTTCTTCAAATAGCAGCAGTGGTCTATCTGATATCTCTTGTACCCTGAGCTCTCCATGAAGTTATAAAACTTCATGTACCACTGTCTGGGTGCCTGTTTAAGACCATACAAACTCTTCTTCAATTTGTAGACCCAGTTCTCTTTCCCAACAACCTTGAATCCCTCAGGTTGTGCCATATAAATGTCTTCATCTAGGTCACCATGTAGAAAAGTTGTTTTCACATCTAACTGCTCTAGATGCAACTTTTCTGCGGCTACAATACTAAGAACCAACCTGATGGTAGTCATCTTCACCACCAGAGAGAAAATCTCATCATAATAAACTCCCTTCTTCTGCTGAAACCCCTTGACTACTAAACGAGCTTTGTACCGTATAGAATGTGACAACCCTCACCAAACCAGGTATCCGTACGAATTAATTAATATTTAATTAATGCTTGATTGCTATGCTTGCTTACAACTGTGGTTAAACTGCTTCTTGATTTCTGAAACATACATATTCATGCATCATACTTTATTGCTGTCACTCCATTATTTACACAGAACTATAGTGACAAACCTGATGCACAAAAGCACAGTTAGCACAATAAACGGAAGCATGCTGACATTGCCAGCACTAGACAGATATTGTCTCTGAGGCCAGTACAAGCCGGGAATAGTTTACTACACTAGTAAAGAGTGTAGGGAGGTGAGGATTGTACAACTGCGTCACTAGGTGATAGTTATAGTAACCGGATGTGCCTAAAACATGCTTTAACTACCAAAATTCTGCACTTTATGCAAAAATTCAGCATTTAAGTTAACTAGTAAAGTGCAAAAACATGGGAAAATAATACTAGACACTTTCCAAAGTGTCGGGAATCCATTGTGTCACTAAAACTAATATTAACGACACTTTAAATGCTTATTTAGCACTTTAACGGATTAATATCCAACCGACCAACCGGGCTTTACCCGGAACATAAAAATATTGTCAATGACATTGTTTTTCCTTTTCTGAACCACTTAGGGTCCCCGAACACCCTAACACCTGTTATAATACATACCACACTAATAACCTATTTTAAACTCCTAACTAACATAACTATTTAACACTAACTATATGATTAAAATCAAACTAAACCCCCCTCCACCCCCTTGATCCGATCGGTCCCCATGTGGGACACACACCACACAATTGTGATTATTTTATTCAAGTATGCCTAATATCTTGGTTACACAATACACTTTGGACAATTGTATGAAATGGTCTATAAGAATACTTGGGGGATTAGACTTTCATTTGCATCAACAACAAAAAAATTGAACTCTCTCTCTCCCTCTTGCCATTACTCTCGGCCGAACACCACAACCATCACCTCACCATCCTTTAAATCTTGTTCAGGCTATTTTCGTACACACAAAGGTGCTAGTGATCATACGAGGAGACCCGGTGCTTTCGGAATCACAAGGACCTCTCTACATCGCTTTTATCCACCTAGTTTTCGCTTTGATTCTTCCCTAGCCTTGAGCTAGTAGTGAGTGCTTCTAAACACTTCCTTGTTCATGTTTAAAGTGGTTAATAAGAAGTTTAATGGTTAAAACTCAAGAACATGCGAAAACAAAACTTAAAGTCTTGCTAGAAAGATGAACATGGTGGTTAAAGAGTAAATAATGGTGTAAAACTTGTGAATCTTGTTTAGTAATGATTATTTTATGTTGTTTAATGCTAGTAGTGGAACGGATCATCATCTAACCACGCTAGATCATGTTCATGGAACATGAACTAGCAATATGTTAAGCTTGAAAGATACAAGATGACAAACCCTTCCATACATAACCATGAACTTGTGTAAAAATAGTTTTTCTTGTAAAATGGAGTTCTAAACTAGTAGATCTAAAGATCTACAAGTGGTATTTTCGAAGAACCAAGTGTAAGATGCAAATCATGTTTAAAAGCCGGATCTTTCATGAACTAAAAGCATTTTTGTGAACAAACAAGTGTGTTAACACTTGTGTGATAAAAGGATTTAACAAAGAAATATTTTCGTAATTTTTGACTATAAGTTGTAAAGTTACATATTCTTTAAAAATAAAGTTTTCAAGAAACTGATTTTATTTTTAAAGATGGAAAGATCTACTAAAAATGTTAGAAAGTTACTACATACTTTTACACAACTTACAAGTTCATGTGTTTGCGATTTATGCTTATTTTGACTAGTTTGACGATTGAACATTGAATATTGATGATTGGAAAATTGTTGATTGAATTTTGAAAAGAAAATGATACGCTAGTAAGCGTGGCCACCTCCAGTTACAGGGGAAACTCTGGCGAAATTTTTCCAGAAAGTAACACTTAGAATATTTTTGGTGACAAGTGTATATAAAAATATTTTTGACTTGTTTTCCAAACAAACTTCGCCATGATTTTTATTACAAAATTACCAAGTGTCGGAGGCGGATTTTCGTAAATGAAACTTGTTAAATATATATTGAGAATATATATTTCATAGTAAAACGCTTGTGTGATTTTATGATTATTTTGTGAACTATATATTATTTTTAGAGTAAAAATAATATAACCTGTAAAATATCATGAAGTAACGACTCCAAAATAATACCAACGCCTTCACAAATAAATGTCTAAGTTACACCGGTATTATTATTACCACCCGAACTGTAAATGTGACTTATGTATTTTCGAAAAAATACTCTTGAAATCGCATTTTGATAAAAGTATTATTTTGGAAAATTGTAAGGTATAAAATATAATATTTTTGGGAAAAAATATGTATATTTTGGAGATAGAATATTTTAGACAAATGAATAAAAATATATTTTATTAAGTGAGACTTAATAATATATTTTTGGGATTACAAAAACGCACATGTATTAAAACCCCCATCCTTGGGAAGGAATATAACTATAGATAATTACGAAGTGTAAATACGAAATAGTTGCCTACCTATTTCCCAAAAACGTTAAACCTTAAGCCAAGGCACGGTCGTCCGTCTAATAGAAGTTAGTACGTGTAGGTCGTCACGCAGCAGGTTGATTTGGGGATTTACTATTTCGAGACGCACTTCAGTGAGTTCATGTCCCCCCTTTCTCTTAACTGTTTTCAGTTTTTATACTTCGGGGGTGAAATACATGTTACTATGATTACGAATACTTTTTACATGGTATGGTTAGCGTAAGGAGGGTTACAACTTAGATCATGTGAGTGGGTAGGCGGGAACTGGAGGCCATTAATCCTCATAGTAGGACCGAGGGTCTTTAGCGGTAGATCTATCTGGGTGTAGCGAGCCCAGCCCCAGGCCCAACAGTACGGACCTCGGGGTGACTTGGTACCCGACGCAAAAATCTGCTAGGTTTGAGTCTTCCTACTGCACTTCACACATATGAATGGCCTTGCAAACCATTGGTGATCTCTTTATTTCCTTATTTGCTACATACTAGGGATTTTCATATTACAAAGGTTTTACATACTCACTTTCACATGAACTCGCTCAACTTTATGTTGATTTTTCAACTTACATGTATTTCAGGGAATTAGGGATCTGGCGAGGTATGTTATGTTTTCAAGCTGCGTAAGAAGTGCGATGTCATCCAAGTTTGGGAGTTGTGGCTTTTACCTGGACGAGTCACAAGTCTTGAGCTGTGTTTGTTTCATGTCTGTGGTTGTGTCTTTTGAACAATGTTTTTAGTTTGTGATGTTGCATTTTCGTTGCATGTGTCGACATTTGGAAAAAAATGTTGTGGTATTTTGTTTTTTTTTTAAACATGAAGTAATGGATGATCATCGTGGTTTTAAATTCATATAGCTTTGATGTGATTGAGCTATGGTATTAAGAAGTCACACCATAATAAACCCACGCTTCCGCAAAGCCAGGGTGTGACATAGAACCATCGTCTTCTTCTTTGACCCTGAAGACCCATTTATTTTGTAAAGCTCTTTTATCTGGCGGAAGCTTTACTAAGACCCAAGTCTTGTTTTTATCTAAAGAGCTCATCTCATCCTTCATTGTATGCTCCCACTGGAGAAAGTTTTTCATCTTGACTGCCTCAGAGTAGCTTTCTGGTTCACCGTTTTCTGCCAACAGAATATAATTAACTGAAGGATTATATTTATTAGGCAGTTTACTAACTTTGGTGGATCTCCTAACCCAATTTTCTGACGGGTCAGACTGCTGTGGAGGTTGTTCTTCTTCATGCTCTGAGCTCCCACTATCAGAGACTTCTCCTTTCTCATTATATCCACCTTCAAACTCTGGTCCTATGTCATCTTCAGAATCTGAATCGGGTTCTATAATTGGTTCATTCTTTTGACAATCAGTATCAAACTCAACCACTTCTTTCTGAACCTCTGACTTCTCCGAATTTCTGTCTTGGTACAACTCTGCTTCATTGAATTCGACATGTTTGCTTTTGACTAGCTTCCTGCTTTCATGATCCCAAAATCTGTAGCCCATTTTATCAGACCCGTATCCAACCAGCGTGTACTTCTTTGCTTTGGCATCTAACTTGTCACCTTCAAGATCAATATCATAAGCACTACACCCGAAGATTCTCAAGTGATCATACTCAACTGCTTTTCCCTTCCATTCTTCCTGAGGAATCTTGAATCCCAACGGTACTGAAGGCCCACAATTGATAAGATAAGCCGCGGTGTTAACCGCATCAGCCCAGAGCATTTTTGGGAGCCCTGCATTAAATCTCATACTCCTGGTGTAACACCCCGAAAACGGGCTTGGTAATCAAACCACGTTAACGCTACAGAACGGGTAAAATACAGTAAGTGGTAAAACTTACCCGGTAAATTAGGGGATTTAAATAAATAAATCTAATATATATTAAAAGGATGAGAAATGCTTTGAGAAAGCAAAAGTATATAAAAGGGCCCGAGTTGACGGGACTTAAAAAAAATAAAATGGATTATGAACAAGATAAAGTAACTGGGAATAAATGACCTAGTTAGTCATAAGTCTTATGGTAATAAGACAATTTGTTAAAAACACACTATATGCAACTTTGTAAAGTGTAGGGACCAAAGGTGACAAACTTGAAACAAGTTGTATTAAATAAAACATTTAACACCAAAACACACACTTTAAGTGTGTGTTCTGGTCGTAAATCGCAGGAGAGCCAGGGAGTTCTATGCTCAAACCCTAAACTTCAAGAATTCACCAAATTGAAAGGGGAAATCAAGCCCAAATCGAAATCCAAGCACAGATTATTGATCCTCATCACGAGAGGATTACAAGGTATGCAAAATTTCATGAAAACTCTCAACTTGAAATTCTCATGAAATTGGAATAATCTGAAACTATGGTTGCATGTGTGTCTTATGATGATTTAGGAACAACTATAGTGTCTAGGGACAAACCCTAGACAAATACGAGTTGAAATCATGTGAAATTTTAGTAAAATCCTTGATCACCATTGTAGGTGATTAGAAGGTTATGTAGATTTTAGTAAACACTAGGAAATTGGGTGATATTCTAGTGTAATTTGACAATTGTGAAGTGACTTCAGAATTATAGAAGCTAACAACTTTGTAAGAAGGTTGATTTATGTGAAATTAGGGCTAAGAGATAAGCTAGAAACTTGATAAATAAACATGTAAATTTCTGCCCATAAAGTGTTTGTTGAAATGACTCAAAGAAGGCTCGAAATTAGAATTTTTGTAGTTAAAACACCTAATGGTGATGTTTTGGCTATTATGCAAAATGTGATTAAAAAGAGTTCTAAATGTGATAAACGTGGTTAAAACTTGGTTAAAACGGTGGCCTAAAGATAACGCCTACCGGGTAATTAAAGAATACTAAAACTAGTTGATGAACTCGAATATGCAATTAGTATACTAATGGGCATTTGACTTTTAAAAAGTCAAACTGACCTATAGTACGATAAATGGTAATTTTTGATATGAAATGCGTAAGGTGGAATAATCGTATTAAATTATGATTAAACTAACCACCTTGAAAACGATGATGATAGTTTGACGTGTAACAAGCTATGTGGAAGCTTGATGAGGGAGCGGGTCAAACGAATCAAGAAGGAAAGGAAAAGCGTAGTTCGGATGCGAGGTAAGTAAAGCTTACGCCCCTTTTTATTATTTACAAATGACATGATTGCAAGTATAGTATATGAATGCTACTAAGTGGTTGGCATAGGATGTTCCGACATGAATCAATGAGAGTCGGAACGAAGGAAAATGGTAAGAAATCATAAGTTATGGACAAGGGGTAAAATGGTAAATTAGTCATGTAGTGACGAACAAACAAAAATGGTTTTAAGTAAAACGAGTACAAGGAAAACCGGGATAGGTTTAAAGGGGATGAAATGGTACTTAAATACCATCTCATACGGACAAATGGTCAATTTGACTAAATAGGTCAATTGGTGTGGGTAACGCCATTTGACAATAACATATGATAATTGCTTGTTGAGTTTTGTAATCACAGGAAATAACATAAGCTTGCGTTGCTTTAACTATAAGGGTTTAAAGCAAAAGTTAAGTAAACGGGTCAATACTTTGACCCGAGCCAGGTACGTATAACTAAGCTTTTTGGTTAAACATACAATTTTGGTCAAAATATTTAGTGAAAGTCCTTCGCCGTGAAGTGAGGGGCTAAAGTTGACCAAAACACCCTTGAAGGGTATATTGGGCAAACGACTCATAGGGGTCGTTTAGGAACTAGCATATAGATTATGGAATCATTAGACATGAATAAAGGTCATAGGAATGCACATTCGCGGGTCAAATGCTCAAAAGTGGTCATTTGCGTAAAATGATCAACCGATGGGTAAAAATTGGAAAAAGAGGTTCATTATGTTAAATCCACCACAAAATAGTTGTGGTGGAATATTGGTAGTTAATTAGATATGGAACTTTTGTAGCGACACAAGAAAGGCACAAGTTCTAGGCTAAAACGCATAACTACCCTTAACGGGTCAAAATAAACATACGAGCGAAAACGGGTTTAAATGGTGTAATAAACCTATGATTAGAACCTAATATAGTAGGTAACATTAATTTGAAGAAGTGTATGAGATATAGGAATCAAATAAATACGTTTGTTTGATAAAATGCATAAATGGGTTAAAATTCGGTAAAAAGGTAACGAGTCGAAGGCTAGAGGTCTTAAAATTTCTTATGTTGGATGTAGGATTTTAACTCCATAAGATGGAGGATTAAATTATGGACGCGTAGGAAAAAGAATCGGGTAAAACGGATCAATAACGAAGAAGTTATGGCCGTTTCCGTGAAATCAGATCGTGCTGAGTATGTACAGCATCAGCTGAAGCAAAAGGCTGTGAAAACAGGGGCTAGGCGTGACGCCTAGGCCCTTGGCGTCACACCTAGCCCCCAAACTCCGAAAATTGTTATTTTTTTGTCATTTTTAACCCCTGTACTTGTTTGAACTTAATATTTGACTATCAAAACTAACTTTTAAGTTGGTTTTGATCATAGGTGAATGTCATGAGTGCACGGATGAAGATCAAGTGACGAGCAAGAACCGAACACGATCACGAAATAAGCTTCCGCACTATGTATCGTTATTATGTTAAATGACGAACGTACACGTGATATGTTGTATACTTTTAAATTGTAAAAAGTTTTAATAAACCCGGAATTTTCCAATGCATATGTAATCTTAATTACATGATTGTTTTTCGTAAATGATACGTAAAACCTCAATTATTAAGAACGGGTGTTACACCTGGCTCTCTCACATAGTGTTATGTTCATCCTCTCTGCAACCCCATTCTGTTGCGGAGTTCCTGGAACTGTATTTATCATCTTGATCCCTCCCTCAGCACAATAATATGTATTCTTTGCTGATGGATTCACCTCCGTTGTCAGACTTCAAGCATTTCACCTTCAAATCAGTTTCAAGTTCAACAACAGATTTCCATTTCTTAAATTTATCAAAAAATTCAGATTTATATTTAAGAAAGTAAACCCATACCTTGCGTGTTGAATCGTCTATGAAGGTCACATAATAGCGAGATCCTCCAGGTGAAGCAACTAATGTCGGCCCGTACACGTCTGAGTGAATCAACTCCAATTTCTGAGTTTTTGGTGCTCTCCCTGTCTTCACAAAAGTCACCTTCTTTTTCTTACCTAGGATGCACGGTTCACAAAACTCAGACTCAACCTATTTCAGTTCTGGAAGCTTTCCCTTGGTAATGAGCATCTTCATCCCCTTTTCACTCATGTGGCTGAGTCGTTGATGCCATAACTTTGATAGACTCGGCCCATCAGATACTGCATTAACCCCATCGATTGGCACCTCAACCATGTATAAAGTACCCCTCTTCTTTCCTCTAGCAATGACCATACTGCCCTTAACAACTTTCCATTGTCCTCTACCAAAGTGGACATCATATCCCTGATCATCAAGCTGACCAATGGATATCAACATCCTCTTCAAACCAGGAATGACCCGAACATTCTTCAAGGTCCAAATGGTTCCCAGTGGTGTTTTTAAGTCTATGTCTCCAACTCCTGTAATATCAAGACTGTGATTATTAGCCAAACTAACTTTACCAAAGTTACATGTTCATAGATTCTTCATCTTCTTTGTGCTAGAAGTAGCATGAAACGATGATACTGAATCCATAATCCAATCTTTAACAGTATTTTCGACACAGCAAATAAGGGCATCCTCTGAATCTGAAGTTGTGGTAGCATTCACCTCCTTTTTATCTCTAGGAGGTTTAGTACATTGACTTCTAAAGTGCCCATGCTCATCACAGTTCCAGCATTGTATGTCTTTTCTTGGTTTTGCTGGTCTTGACTTGCTTCTTCGTTTTGACTTTGACCTTCCTCTATTTCCACCTCTGTTATTACTTCTCCCTCTCCTCTCAGTACTGAGCAACGAACTTGTCTCTACAGAATTCCTCCTTCTTAAGTCCTCATTCAATATCAAGTCATGAACTTTAGCAAAAGTGAGGGTCTCAACTGCCCCACTGACTGCAGTAATAGTTCCTGTTGGACCGTGTTCCGACCCTGAAAAGTCAGTCAAGGACGTTCATCTTCACGTATAAAGGCGGAATCAGTATACACGAAGTTACACAGCTTTTCTCTTTCAAATTCTTCTCTATTAATGCTTTCTGATTACAAATTGACAGAGTTTCGACACCACAAGCATGACCTAGGTTCGCTCCAAAGGTTACAGAATGAGAACACATGATGGGTATTTATAGGCTAGCTGGTTCGCTCATAAGACATGCCTTATGAGCGAAACCCCATGTGTTCGTATAAGCGAAACCCTAACTTGCCTAATAAGCGAAATCACCTATTACATATGTTCACATGAGAGAAATACTTATATCTGATTTCGCTTTTAATGACAAACATGTCATTATGAGCGAAATCTCACACTAAAACCCTAATTTTACTTTCAAGCTCCAATTTTTTCCATCTTGACCTAAGACTTGATTCAAACGAAGTCAACAGACATTCCGTGCACCAACAGACTCCCCATTGGATGTTGACGAAGTTTTCTGCTTGGAGTCTTCAGTCTTGGTCTTATCTCCAACTCTCTATCTTCTCATCATAAGCACTCTATTTTCACAAGTTCAGGATCTTGTCCTAGCTCCATCTTCAGACTTCCCTTTTAACTGTTGATCCAGACTCCCCCTCTCAATATGCTAGAATCTGAGGTATTGATCTGGTTCAAGCTTTGACATTTAGCTTCTGTGGGAATGATGAAGACCAAAACCTGTTACCCTGCACATTCTCTACCTCAACATAAGTTTCACAAATTTATAACAATAGAATTTAAGAAACTTACTGGTAGACATCATTTTTTTTTCAACAAACATACTAGTTACATCAAGTTCAAATGAATGACCTTGATTAACTAAGCACACAATCTTTTAAAACATTTGTATATGACATTCAAAGTTTTCAACATATTCTCCCAATCCTGTTCATCATGTTCAACACTCGAATTTTGAATATCAGCTCTTCAACATCAGTTGTCGAAAATCTTTTTGAATTTTTCAAAACTTTATGCTAAAACACACTAAAATCTTTTTGGATTTTGAGTTTAAAGAAATGCAGTAAAGAAATATATACAAACAATATTTTTGTGAGTTTGTGTAAGAGAATCATATCAGTTTATGAGACAAATCACAAGCACCGTTAAGCTTTAATCATTTTAAGTTCTAAACGATTCACATAGATTGTCAGTATACTGGTCCACTTAAATTTTCACACAAAGTTCAACTGCTTCGAGATACGAGTTTAATGTCTTAGATACTTAAACTTAATCACATGTCCCACCTCAGAATATACTCCCGTATCCAGATCCCAATATTCGGTCTTACAGGCAATTATAACACAAATGATATTTGTAAGGGGTTAATAATTTATGAAGAATCATGAGAGCTCAGGTCAGAACTACCGTTCAGCAGAGAGATCATGACTCAACTTAGGTGTGTCCCCTTTAGAGGATCTTTTTTACAACAGCATTGCTAAGCAATTTTATTGTCTTATCATTGATGCTGAGGGTGATGCTATGTTTCAAGCATTTGCAGAAAGTATTATTCGAGGACTAGGTCAGAACTACCGTTCAGCAGAAGTCCCGGAATAATACCCCAGATATCACTGAGTATAAAAACCTAGTATATCAGATTATGAGACCTTTCAAACGAGATTTCAGGGGTTACCCATATATCCGAGAGATGTTACCCACGATATAAGCAAGTTTGAATTTAGGTTTATATCTCGTCACAATCTACTAAATATGCAAAAACCTACTGGCATATCATCAGTGAGACCGTTTATCACCTTTTAACTTTCCATATCTTTAGCATGCTGTGATCGTCTACTGATGTACTATCATTTCCTCTTTTATACACCAAAACTCATTTTTGTTTTTTCAATGTTTTTGGCATTTTCAAATTTTCTATTTTTTTTATTTTTCTCCCCCTAAAATCAAAATATGTTTCCATTTTGATTTTCAAGGAAAATTTGAAAACAAACTGTACAAATAAAATGAAAAACTGATATCAAATCACTTCAATTCGCCATTCACCTGGCATAAACAATCAGAACTCCCCCTGTCAACAAACTATTTTCCCATTATGATTTCAAAACACTTAAGTTTGTTTTAATCAAATGGTTTTTCCGGAAAATTAGTTTTGTTGAATTAACAAACCACTTGTTGGTTAGGGGATTACTTCATCACTTTGTTCTCCTTTAACCATTTTGAAAGATTTAACAGTTCAAGATTCTATCAACACAAACACTTGTAGAAAATCAAGTATAACTTAATGTCCCTGATTTACCACATGTAAGACGAAAAATCACCAGAGTGAAATTTCTCAAGAAATGTGCCGATTCATGTTCCACGCTTACCAACCTGGGAACTCCGGCAAGTCAGGTTTTTCTATTTGAAAAGATTCACCCAAGCCTGACCAGCCTTGGGTGATTTTGAATTCTTGTTCAACAATGATGGAAAATTTACATCATCCCTTGTTAAACCCGAATTCTCCTTTTTTACCTCAACACTAGGTTCTTCTGGCTTTGATGAACCAGAATCATTGCCTGCACATGGCTTGTCTGACTTTGACCTGTCAGATTCATTGCCTGATGGTGGCTTGTCTGACTTTGAGACGTCAGATTCATCGCCGACCATTTTCTTCTTCTTTTCTTCTTTCGTCCTCAGATTTTTATCCGATGAATTCATCTTGCTTGACTTTGCAATCGAGTTAGTTGATTCATCAGAACTCTTATTCAATCTGTCCGGTGAACCCGAAGATAAAATCTTCTCCAGATACTCTCTCGCCTTTTTCCTTTTCTTTCGCAGTCTGTCTTTCTGCCCCTGTGAAAGTTTAACTTTCTTTTCTTGAATTGTCTGATCTTGAACTTTAGGTTTAAGAACCTTCTGTTCATGGGGCTTGACGTTGACTGGTTTCTTTGCCATTCTTTGAGATTCAACCCTCGATCTTCCCATCGATCTCCTCGAACAATCTCTGGCAATATGTCCTCTGATATGACAATTATAGCATCTTCTTGTTTCAAAATTCCAATTCTGGCAGTTAACAGCAATATGTCCTCTTACACCACAGGTGTAGCACACTATGTTGTCGTACTATTTACCACTTTCACACCATATGCTTAGATCATAACATTGTCTGGCTTTGTGGTAATCATCACTCTTCTTGAAAACTGATTTTTGCTTTGAAGCACTGTGGTCAAACCTGCACCACTTATTACCAACATTTTGTGAGTTTTCATTTTTAAATTTTTGTGATTTTTGATAATGATTAGATGACTTATCTGATGAGCTTTTATTTTCATTTTTAAATTTTTTTAAATTTTTAACTTTTTGTTTCTGTTCTACACTCTTCTTAACAGGTTTTTGTTTAGAACATTCACGTGTTTCAGTAGATTGCAAAACAGTATTTTTAAATTTTTTTTGTAAATCTAAAAATAATTTTCTTTTCTTTTTCATCATCGGATATTTCATCACAATTTTCAATTTTAACTTTGTCAAAATTTGTGACATTGTCACTTATTGGAACAGCATTGATTGGTTTTGGACACACATATGGTACAGAAGTCACAAAACCTTTCAATTTATTTTCAAGCTCGGTAATTTTATTTCGAGCAATTTCAGCTTCATTTTCAAGCCGAATGATTTTCTGAAGATGAGAATTTATTTCAATCTGTTTTTCAAGATTATTTTTAAAAATAACAGATTTTTCATCTTCTAAAACCTTCATTTGACTTTGAAAAACTTTTTCAATCTTTAATTTTTCATTTTCAAAAACATTTTCTTTTTCTTTAAAATTTTTGTTTTCTAATGACAAACTCTCAACATTCTTCAAAAGTTTGTTATTTTCAGATCTCAATTTCTCGTAGTTCAAGCGCAACTCCAGAATCTGTTCATCGTCAGCTTTCTTCCCATCTTTCAAAGCTTTGTTTTCCAATGTCAAATTCTCCACATCTTTCAAGAGATTGACATTGTCTACTCCAAATTTATCACAATTTGAGCATTTTTCATTCATCTTTTCAACAACATCTTCTTTCTTTGTTTCCATCTTGTATGTTCCTGCACAGAAAATTTTAACAAAATCAAGAGGATTCATATTTTCATCAATATAACAACCCCTCTTAATATTGTATCTCATAACATTTTTTGCTACAAGACACACAGTGATTCGTTTTCTCATTTCAATGATTACATCCAAATTTATCTTTTCTGATTCTTCTTTTATTTCATCCAATAACTTCCTTTTTCTTGAATCTTCATCAAGCCTATGATTTGTTATTGTATTGATGAAACTTCTTAAATCAAAGCGTGATAAACTAGAATCCCGTTTCAGTTCATTCACGAATTTATCCCATTCCAAAGGTAAAGCATTAACAAATCTTGAAATTTGTTCATCCTTTGAAAATTATATCCCATGTCTTTCTAACTTGTAAACTAACTCATTAAACCGTTTTACCAACTTCTCCAATGATTCATTCTTCATACACAACAAATTTTCAAATCTTTTAACATAAACATCCTTATCACCTAATCTCCCACACCAAGATTCACAAAGCCAATCATTTAAATTTTCAAGATTCTTGTTTTCCTTTTCGTCAAACATTTTGATTTCTTGGTATTTGCGCCTTGTAAATCACCTCGAATCACCTGCAAAAATCAAACAGAAACACTATGAGCGAAATCAGATAGAAACTGATTTCGAGCGAAATCTCAAGATGTACACTCGAACGAAATCAGTTTTTGATGACACAAAAACGAAATCAGTAATTGTGACTGATAAGCGAAATCACTTTTGTCACAAAAGCGAAACCAGAATGTCCGTATGAGCGAACCTACCAGATGTCACTATGAGCGAACCTACCTGATGTCACTATGAGCGAATCTACCTGATGTCACTATGAGCGAATCTAGCTGATGTCACTATCAGCGAAATCAGGTAATTTATGTCCGTAAAAGCGAAACCCTTCAATTACCGAAAAAGTGAAACCTTGTTTTATTCAAATTTCACCATGTTTTAGTCTAAATTTTAACCTGAATCTTTCTAGGGTTTGTTATTACTGTATTTTACACGTTATACTCAAAGATCAGGTCGTTTCAACCGTAGGAACCAGTTCAAATCAAAAAAGTATAAAAGAAAGTGAGTAGAAATGAGAGAATCGTGTAGAATCAAACTGTAGTAGTATGAACTCCTCATCCTGAAGCTCTGATACCACTTGTTGGACCGTGTTCCGACCCTGAAAAGTCAGTCAAGGACGTTCATCTTCACGTATAAAGGCGGAATCAGTATACACGAAGTTACACAGCTTTTCTTTTTCAAATTCTTCTCTATTAATGCTTTCTGATTACAAATTGACAGAGTTTCGACACCACAAGCATGACCTAGGTTCGCTCCAAAGGTTACAGAATGAGAACACATGATGGGTATTTATAGGCTAGTTGGTTCGCTCATAAGACATGCCTTATGAGAGAAACCCCATGTTTTCGTATAAGCGAAACCCTAACTTGCCTAATAAGCGAAATCACCTATTA
The DNA here is from genome assembly GCA_030545235.1 of Helianthus tuberosus. Taxonomy (NCBI): domain Eukaryota; kingdom Viridiplantae; phylum Streptophyta; class Magnoliopsida; order Asterales; family Asteraceae; genus Helianthus; species Helianthus tuberosus. The sequence goes on from CM060381.1 coordinate 148,507,672, forward strand.
CATATGTTCACATGAGCGAAATCTCAAACTAAAACCCTAATTTTACTTTCAAGCTCCAATCTTTTCCATCTTGACCTAAGACTTGATTCAAACGAAGTCAACAGACATTCCGTGCACCAACAGTTCCTGACCAGATGTCAGGTAATGAGGACAAGAGCAGACATGCTTGCAGTTCATCATCTATCTTGAATTTTACTGAATTTAAACGAGACAAGTGATATTTAAACAAATTAATATGCTCAATAATAGAACTTCCCTCTTTCATGCGGGTGTTGACTAACTCCCGTATCAGAAACACCTTGTTGGTAGGAGACGGCTTCTCATACATATTTGACAAAGCCTTGATGATTCCTCGTAGGTTTGTTTAGAAATATTTTAGCCAACATTCATAGAAAGAGTGAGCCTGATAGTTGACATAGCCTTCTTGTCAATGGTTGTCCACTTATCCGTTACAGGTGTAGGAGGAATCTCTAAGGCTGCATCCAGATCCTTCTTTATCAGCAAATCCTTGATTTGCATCTTCCACCATCCGAAATTCTTCCCATCAAACTTCTTAATTCTAACTTTTCCATCATCAGACATCTTTGCTGAATAATAGAAACTAACCAGAGAACGTGAGAGAATAAACTGAAAAAACAACCATGAAATCTGACCACGAAAAGCGTGCAAGAAATCCAAAAAACACAGCAGCGAAAATCAGTAAAGAAACTCTTATGTTTGAGCGGCGGAGACTGGAAACACTAATCTGGTTAGCAGCGACGGCGGTTCTGCGGTTCCGGAAAGATGGTAGGCGGCGGTTCTGCGGTTTCGGCAAGATGGTAGGCGGCGGCTCGCAAAACCCTAATCTGGGTTAGGTGGCGGCGGCGGTACCCGGTTTCCCTGGAGCAAAGCTGCGAAACTGCAGCGGGTCGGTGGGTGTCGGCGTGGAAACCCTAGCGGCGGCTAGGTGGCGGCGTCGAAACCCTAATTAGGGTTTGCAGCGGCGGCTGGAGGCAGGAGGTCGTAGGCGGCTACTCGGCTAGTGTTCTTGATCAAGAGCCCATGCTCTGATACCAGTTGTTAGGATTTATATCACACGCACACGATCAATAAACAAAAGCAATAAGAAAAGTAGACACGAGATTTACGTGGTTCGGTCACAGCGTGTAACCTACGTCCACGGGGGCAACTAGGGTTTGTATTTTATTGAGTAACAATGATTACAAGTACAAGAGATATATTTATAGGCTAGAATTAGGGTTAGTCCCTTGCTAAACAAGTAACTAAACAACTGGGCCTAAAACACTTAAAGCCCATTAGGCTTAGGGCCGGCCGAACCCTTTCCCTTCTTCTCTCTAATTCTTGGCTAGCCTTAATGGGCTGGGCTGAAGACAACATCTCCAACAGTTTCAAAACTAACTAATGATCTATAATTTTGTTAAAGATAAGAGATTAAAGTGTAATCTAGATGAGATGATTAAATTGACAGTATTAAATCACTTGACAATCTGTAGCTATTAAAGATTTTGCGATAATGACTAAGTACGTTGGACTTTAATCACTTGTACATTAAGGCATCATACTTGTACCTTTTAATCCACATGTCAATACTGACCAAGACAACTATCGAAACGTCGACAAAAATAAGTGGGTCGTCACGGTACTTTTGGGTTTTTTTAAAACCATATAGTTTATAAGATATGTCAAGAATACGTAAAAGAATTATAAGTTTGTTGTGGAGGGGGAAAAGTGTAACTAATTGCCTATAATTATGTTAAAACTCATGTATTTAAGTGTAATAAGATAGGAGCTGATATTATAATTATTGTTTAAAGACTAATTTATCCTCATTTTAGGGGTGTATTTATAAATTAAAAGGGGAAAAGTTCTTATTTTTTAGGTATCTTAAAATGCCCATTCCTCATGCATTATAATATAGTATGTGTGTATATATATATATATATATATATATATATAGGGTGAGGATAATTTCAGAACGTTAAATATTTACAGAACTTGCAGAACTCCGAATAAACAATCTTTTTATTTATATATTTTTATATTTAGGATAACGTTATCATTTATTATATGTATTTTCATCATTACATACATCTTAAGAGTAATTTTATCATATTTTATATGAATTTTCATGATTACATATATGTAAACTAGTATTTTTTACATATATGTAATAAGTTGTTACACATATATATAATTTGACTATTACACATATATAAACCACTCTTAACATGTATGTAATCATAGAAATACATATAACAAATGATAAAAGTGCCCAAAATATAGAAGTATATTTATAAAATGATTGTTTATTAGGAGTTCTGAAAGTTCTGTAATTATTTAGAGTTCTAAAATGAACCCAACCATAAATATATATATATATATATATATATATATAGGGTAAGGTTCATGCGAGAACCACCCTTATTGCGAGAACCGCGAGAACCAATGTGAACACAAAATAAAATCTAAAAAAAATCAAAAAAGCACTCAAAATTTTTTTTTTATTTTTTTTAATATTTTTTAATAAAAAATCGCTATATTTCGTTACCATAAAAAATAAAAAAATAAAAAAATAAAAAAAAAACTTTTTTTTTTTCGAGTAACAGGTATCCATGCACATGTGCATATGTATCATTACTTCAACAAATTCGGTAATACGTTATCAGAAATAGACAATTTCACTTTAATTTACAATACCAATAGTAATACACTACTTTTTACATTACCAATATTCAAAATGCACATATGCATAATTAGGTATAACCATGATATAACGTGTTTTGATACAAAAAGTTTGTGATTTTAAATGGAGAAGTAGACCCATATACATGTTTTTTGGTTAGTTATATCTATTGGTTGATGGTTTGGTTATAGTTGTCAATTTTTTATGTAATATGTTGATTGGGTGGTATAAATGGTGTTTACATACATGTAATAAAGTGAAAATATTGTTAATGGTATTGTATTATGGATGGTAGGAGGTAATGGTATTGTATTATGGATGGTAGGAGGTAATGGTAGTGTATTATGAATGGTATGATAGATGAAAGGGAAAGTGTATTCAAAGTGGTGTACAAAAACACCTTATTTCATGTTGATACATATAAATGCACATGTGCATTTCTAATATTGGTAATGTAAAAAGTAGTGTATTACATATGGTAGTGTAAATGAAAGTGCAATTGTCTAATATATGTAATGAATTACGGAATTTGTCAAAGAAATGACAAAAATGCACATGTGCATGCTTGTGTATTATGGATGGAATGATAGATGAAAGAGAAAGTAGTGTACCAAAACACCTTATTTCCTGTTGATACATATAGATGCACATGTGCATTTCTAACATTGTTAACGTAAAAAGTAGTGTATTACACGTGGTAGTGTAAATGAAAGTGCAATTGACTATTATTTGTAATGAATTACGGAATTTGACAAAGAAACGATACATATGCACATGTGCATGGATAACTGTTACTCGGAATTTTTTTTTTTTTTTTTTTTTTGAAAATTTTTTTTTATTTTTTTTATTAACAAAATATTGCGAATTTTTCAAAAAAAAATAAAAAAAAAAATTTGGTGTTTTTTTGATTTTTTTAGGAATTACTGTTTGTGTTCACACTGGTTCTCGCGGTTCTCGCAATAAAGGGTGGTTCCTAACGGATCTTTGTCCTATATATATATAGTGGTGGAAAATTCAAATGAGAAGAATTTTTTTGTAAGAAGAAAAAAGAAGAAATTTCAACCAATAAGAATGCTTTGTTTTACTTCATTTAATATAGGTAATTAATGTTACTACAAGGGTACATTGGTAAATCTACATAGATCATTAATTTGTAGTCTTCCTCTTTAATAGCTAACTACATTAAATAATTTGTAACGTATCTTCAAAATATATATTTTTTTCAAAAAAATAAAATAAAATAATTTAAAGTGTAGGATAAATTACGAGTTGTGTAGGATAAATTTCAACGTGTAGTGTAGGATGAATTTCGAAATAAGTAGGATAACTTTTGATGTGTGTAGGAAAAAAAGTTAGTGTGGAGGATAATAGCCTTTATGACTAATTAATTAGTCAAAAATGATAATAAATAAGATAAGTGAAAAAACTATTTAATGTTTTACAAAATTATCCTTTGTTCTTTTTATTCTCAATTAAATTTTCTTCTCAAATGAACATTCCCCTATATATATTGTTAGTGCATATGTCTGTTGACTTCGTCTTATGTCTTGTATCAAGTCATGTAACTAGAATAGATAGACCAGGACACGTTGTACGAGAGAAACGGGAAAAAGACCTGAACCAGCCACCTCACACGAAGTGGCTAGGCCACCTCTCACGAGGTGACCAATTTCATGCTTTCTGGCAAGTTCATAGGGTCTGGCCAGAAAGCATGAAATGGTTCGTGGGGTCTGGCATTCCTATAAATAGGTGGTCTTGGATCTTCATTTGTAACTTTGTGATTCCGGAGATGAAGTGCTGCCGAAGTGTCGAACGATCTGTAAACACTATCAAATCAATACAATCGACAGTTAAAGTGATTCTAAGTGTGAATCTAGCTGATATAACTTCAATACGTCTGATTCCGCCTTTCGTATTGATCGAGAACTATTCTGAATGACTCGTTTGATCGAATCCCCGATCCTACAAGTGGTATCAGAGCTCAAGAGGAAGAGTTCTTACCATTTCAGCTTGTTTTCACGGATAAATCTGATTTCTACTCATTCTTCTACACTTTTTCATCAAATTTACCGAGATTCCATGGTTAAAATGACTTGATTTTGACAAATAACACGTAAAACTGAGTTTTAATCAATCTGTGAACAAATCAAAACCAAATTCAACCTAAAACTTGATAAAAATTGACAAAATGATGAACTATTGGACTTAGAATTCTCAAACGGTGTGAATCTCTGTCCAAACCGCGTGAAAAACATTCAGATCGCTCAAAATCGTCAGATCGTTTGAAACTTTGTTCCAGGTTGTAAGGGTTGAGTCAGTTCGTTTGAAAAGTTTGTCAGGTCGCTTGAATTATCACCAGGTCATTTGAAATTGGGCTCCAGGTCGCACGACCTGAATTCAAGGGGATCCAGATCATTTGGAGGTAATCCAAATTGTTTGAAACATAGATCAGGTCGTACTAGGTAGTCCAGACCGCACGAAGTTAGTCCAGGTCATTTGGAAGTTTGAACCAGGTCGTACGGTGTGGTTAAAAGGTCTCCAAGTCGTTTGGGCCAAGTCGTTTGAATCAAGTCGTTTGGGCCAAGTCGTTTGAACCAAGATTTTAAAGAACCAGCTAGCACGGTGTGAAATCTGAACTCGTGTGAAGTACCAGATCGTTTAATATCAGCTCGTTTATAACTCCAGCTCGTTTGGAGTGATTTCAGTTTGTACGGTTTAAGGATTTCCAGCTCGCGTGACATTCCAGACTGTTTGAAATCGATAGTTTGCGAAATTTTCCGTACCAAAACATGGAAAATGAATTTTACAACGCATTTGCTACCCCGATCACTATGGCTCAGAACGTGAACTTAGAGAATGAAATGGGCTCCATGCAAAAACCGCCTAAGCTCATGAATATCGAGGAGTATAGTGGATGGGAGGAATGTTTCGAAAATTGGGTTCAAGCGAATCACTTAGAGGCGTGGGAATGTGTTGAAGAACGATATGTTAGACCGATTGATGAATACGGAGAGATTGTTGCTATTAAAGATTTAGATGATAAAGAGAAAAAGAAATACAAAAGTGAAAAGATAATGATCAGTATATTGCAACAAGCCATTAAGGAAGACATCTTGATCTTATTGCAACACAACGGAAGTGCACACTCAATGTGGAAAGCATTAAAAATGAAGTTTGTTGGAAGTTTAGACATGATCAAGAACAAAAAATCGCTTTTGAAGAAAGAATTTGATCTATTTCATGGATTGAAAACTGAAAACACCAAAATGATTATAGAAAGATATTGCAATTTGGTGGTTAACATAAGCGATTGGATATCAAGAAAGATAGAGAAGAATGGGTGGAAAAGTTGGCCGATGCGTTGCCACAAGATGTTTGGCGAACGTATCTTATGATTTTGAAGAATAGTGGTGAATTTGCGAATCTATCGCTGAGCAAGTTTATTGAAAAACTCGAAGTTCAAGAGATGAAACAACGGAAGATGGCGAAAATGAAGAATTCTAATGGTGAACAGGACATTGGTCTGTACTACAAAGGAAGTACAATTGATAAGACCAACATTGCACCAAAGATCGAAACTGCATTTAACGCAAACAGTTCTTCTGAAGGGTCATCTCAAGGATCAAACAACAATAATGGATTCTCTTCATATCCATCATTTGATCCAAATTTTTTCAGCAACCAATTCTAATCCGCAAAGCTCATACAACAATAATGGCCAAGTACTACAATGCAACATTGCATTACATCTTCAGAATGGTCAGAATTTCTCGGAAGAGGTTGCCAAAGGTCATATGTCTTTATTGGTGACCGTATAGAGTCTTATGAAAGTTTGGTAGCCGGAAGGATTGGTAATCCAATGTTGACCAAAGAGGATTATGATCAGATTGATGCTGAAGAGATGGAACTAATAGATATAAAGTGGTGCATGGCTAGTGTGTTAAGAAGAGCTAAGAAGTTTAAACAGATCACTAGAAGAGATGATTTCCATGATGCTGGAACTTCACATTTAGGTTTTGATAAATCTAAAGTTACTTGTGTTCGTTGCAGGGAGAAGGGGCACTTTAAGCGAGAATGCACAAATCGCGAAGCAAGTGGAGCTCAAAATCCATATGGCAACAATGATTATCATCGAAAAGTGATTTATCATCAAATTGCTCTACAGCCGCATCAACAACAATCGCCACAAACTTCACATGCTAGGAAGGATCCGATCGAAGAGCCATCAAAGAAAGCTTATCTAGTTCATCAAGAAGATGAAAGAATTCCAGAAGATTTTAATTGGGATCATTATGATCCTAACAGAACTTCAGATTCTAAAGCATTTGTTGCTCAAATTTTTGAAGATTCAACTGCTGAAGAAGAAATAGTGTATGCTTATTACGAATCTCAGCAATTCAGTCCTAAAAAGAAAGAAGAAGAACCAGTTTCAACAGAAGAGGCTTCAGAAAAAGCACCAATCTTTGATCACTCATCAGATGAAGAGAGTGATGATGACAGTAAAGAAATTCGAAAACTTGAATATTATAAAAGAGAACTTTCACCTATTAGGTATAATTTGTATTTTGCAGGTAAAATGGAAGAGATCAAAGAAAGACAAGCTGCGAAAAAAGAAGAATCATAAGGCAGCAACTATTGAAGAAAAGGTCAAACCTGAGGAAAATTTTCGAGTAGTAAAGAAGCAGGTTAAAGAAATTCCAGCTATCAAGGTTGAGAAGGAAGCAGATACTGAAAAGATACCTGAGAAGTGTGAAAATTGTGATACTGAGAAAAGGCACAACAACAAATTGATTCATAACATGAACAGACTGAAAGAATCTTATGATGTTTTAAACAAAGCTATTAATCAATATAGCAAGTCAAGCAATGAACAAGAGATAGCTATGAAGACACTCAATGGAGCGTTCATGACGAAGCAGAAACTCATCAATCAGTACATTGAGAAATGTGCTGAACTTGAACAAAAATTGGAAACTCAGAGGATAGAAACTGAGAGGGTAAACAAGTTATTGAAAAATTATTCATGTGCTTCTTACGTGATTGACATGATTTACCCTACAGTAGAAGGCATGGAAGCGTTTGAAGAGAAGAAATCTGAAGTAAAGAATACTGGTAAGAAACATAGTACCAATTATACAAAGTGTCCACCTCCGCTTGAAGAAGGATATTCTCCACGAAATCCTAATTTAGAAAGAGTCAAAAAGGCAACCAATTTAAAGTGGGAATCTGAACCTTCAGATGGATTGCCAGATAATATTGACATCACATTCACTGCATCTGACACTGATCAACAATCTGAGTTGATTAAGAAAGTGGTGGATCATGTATTAGATAAAGATGAAACCGAGGAGTCAAAGTCTGACACTTCAAGTCCAACAATTGAAAAGGGGAAAAGGGTTTACAATAATGATTTTCTGATATCAAAAAATAATTAGAATGACGAAACATTCAAAGTAGCATATACTTTGAATGACTCCGACAAATTATATTCTGATGAAGAATTTCCAATAAGAAGTGTACAAACTGAACAGATTAAAAAGGTTTTCAAATTAACAGAAATTAATATTTCTGAATTAAAAGATAAAAATCTTTCTGAAAAACCTAAACAATACACTTCAAGAGTTCAACAAAGGTTAACCAAGAAAAAAGGTTTTGGTCCAAATCACCATAAGAAACCAAATCACAAAAATAATTTCAAAAAGAAAGGATTAGGTTTTATTCCAAAAGAAAATGAAAAATATGTTAAAGATTTTAAATCGAAAGTTGTTTTTGTATCAGGAACATCTTCTGAAGAAGAAAAAGAGAATTTATTCAGAAAGCAGACGAACAAAGAATTCCTTGCTAAGAAGCAAGAGGGAATGAAGAATGATTTTGCTCAGAAGAAGGAAATGAGAACCTGTTATCAATGTAAAAAAGTTGGGCACATTGCATGGAACTGTCCAAAGGCAACCCAAACAAAACAGGGAGTCTCTGAAAACTTGAAAGAAAAGTTGGTTGATAATGAACCACCAACTGAACAATTTAAAGTGTTCAAAAATTCAAAAATTTTAGGTTGGTGAGAGTTCAACACGTTTCTACAAAAGAAGAGTGAATTTGAACAACCACAAATGGGTTGTTAAGAAATCAGAGGCACTTTCTGGCGATGAGTTTGTTTCTTCGGAAGCAAAGGAGCCACTTTCTGGCGATGAATCTGACTCGTCAAAGTCAGAGGAGCCACCAGTTGAACTAAAAAGAGAAAATTCAGTTCCGCCAATGGATGACGCAAACTTTCCACCATTGCGGAATGAAAATTTAAAACAAAACGTTGGAAAAATGGAAAATTCGAATCAATTATATTCTGAAAAGAAAGAATTCGATGTCGAAAAGGCTTTTAATGGGAAAGTAAAACAAATTTTTGGAAAAATGGTCGATGGTAGGGCAAAAGGGGTAAAAGAATTTTATGAATCAAAGAGGAGAACTCACACACCGAGTGAAAATAACTTGGATGCACCCAAAGTTGGTCAGGCTTGTCTGTATTCTCTGCTTAAAAAATCCTGACTTGCCGGAGCTCCCAAGTTGGTAATCGTGGAGCATGAATCGGCATCTTTCTTGAAAAATGTTTCTGTGAAAAACCTACAAGTGTTAATTTTTACAAGTGGTTGAAAGAACAAAGTGATGAATGAATCCCCATGATGTGTGAAATCAACAAAACTAATTTTTTGAAAAAACCATTTTGATTAAAATAAACTTAAGTGTTTTGAAATCATAATGGGAAAATAGTTTGTTGTCAGGGGGAGTTCTGATTGTTTAAGCCAAGAGAATGGAGAATTGAAGCAATTCACATCAGTTTGTCATTTTATTTGTACAGTTTATTGCTTTTACTTTCAAATTTTCCCGGAAAATCAAAAATTGAAACATATTTTTGATTTTAGGGGGAGTAAAAAATTTAGAAATTTTGAAAATTTGAAAAAAATCAAAAACATCGAAAAATCAAAATGAGTTTTGTTGTGAAAAAATGGAAATGATATTACATCAGTAGACAATCACAGTACGCTAAAGAATTGGAAAGTTAAAATGTGATAAACGGTCTCACTGATGATATGCCAGTAGGTTTTTACACGCTTAGTAGATTGTTTTCGAGATATAAACCTAAATATCAAATGCTTACTTATCTAGTGGGGAACATCTCTCGGATATATAGGTAACCCCTGAAATCTTATTTGAAGGGATTTCTATTTCTGACATACTAGGTCTTTGTGCGTGATGATATCTGGGGTATTATACCAGGACTTCTGATTTTGCGGGAGCAATAGCCTAGTCCTCGTATAATACTCTGCACTGCTTTAATCATAAAGCCCACCCTCAGCATAAAAAATGATGAAACATTGAAAAATGCTAATCATGTGCTGTTGAAGAAAAGATCCCCAAACGGGACACACCTAAAGTCGAGCCATCATCTCTTTGTCTGAACGGAAGTTCTAACCTGAGCTCTCATGGCCTCGCATTACCCATTTACAGATATCATTAGTGTACATTCACTTGTAAGACTGAATATAGGAGTCTGGATACGGGAGTATATTCTGAGGTGGTACATGCGAATAAGTTTAAGTCCTTAAAACACTAAATTCGTATCTCGAAACAGTTGAACTTTGTGTGAGAATTTAAGTGGATCAATATACTGACAATCTAAGTGAATCGTTTAGAACTTAAAGTGTTTAAAGCTCAACGGTGTTAGTGATAAGTCTCAAAAACTGATATGATCCTCTTACACAAACTCACAAAAAGATGTCTGTATATAGTTTATTTCCCAAAATCCAAAAAAGATTTTATTTCATCTTATTTTCGGCAACTGATGTTTGAAAAGTTGTTTTTCAAAATTCCAAGTGCTAAACATGATGAACGACAACAGGGTTGGGAGAGTTTGATTGAAATGAGAAATGATTTTGAAATGATTAAATGGTTCATTAGTTTGAAACCAAATTTGAGTGTTACGAATACAAGTGGTTAAGCAGAGATCATAAATGTGAGATCATGTTGATTTGAAAATGTTTCAAGTAATTTCTAAAATTGTTATAAATAAAAAACCTTATGTTTTGGGTAGAGTATGTGCAGGTAAAAAGCTTTGAAAGAAGCTAGTTTTCGACTCCTGAGGATTTTCCGCATAAGCGTATGCAGATTAGAGCCAGGTTTCCGATTCAAAGCTTGTAGATAGTGAATTCCAGACTGCGATCCCAGCTTATCGAAAGGGGGAGTCTGAAGACATAAGATACAGATCTTGAAATAGCGTTCGAGATAGAAGCTGCAGATGCTGATGAGCTTAAGGAATCGAGAGATCTGATCAAGAGAGATTGATAAAGATGCTTACAATGGAGAATACTTTGGTGAAAGTGAGAAGACCGATCAAGACTGAAGACTTAATACACTGAAGACTCGTCATCATCCAAGGGGGAGTTTGTTAGTGCATATGTCTGTTGACTTCGTCTTATGTCTTGTATCGAGTCATGTAACTAGAATAGATAGACCAGGACACGTTGTACGAGAGAAACGGGAAACAGACCTGAACCAGCCACCTCACACGAAGTGGCTAGGCCACCTCTCACGAGGTAACCAAGTTCATGCTTTCTGGCAAGTTCATGGGGTCTGGCCAGAAAGCATGAAATGGTTCGTGGGGTCTGGCATTCCTATAAATAGGTGGTCTTGCATCTTCATTTGTAACTTTGTGATTCCGGATACGAAGTGCTGCCGAAGTGTCGAACGATCTGTAAACACTATCAAATCAATACAATCGACAGTTAAAGTGATTCTAAGTGTGAATCTAGCTAATATAACTTCAATACGTCAGATTCCGCCTTTCGTATTAATCGAGAACTCTTCTGAACGACTTGTTTGATCGAATCCCCGATCCTACATATATATATATATATATATATATATGGGAAGGATCCACTAAAAAGTGGATTTTGCCTAAGTAGCCTAAGAAGGATTGTGATGATGACATGTCGCACTCCTAATAAGTAGGAATGAAGGGCGTTTTGGTCCTTATAAATAGAAGTGAAAATGACATGTGACACCCCTTTTGTTTTTTAAAAATACAACAAAAAAATCTAGTACAAAAAAATTTAGCACAAAAAATATAGCACAATAAATGTAGAACAAAAAATATAGCACAAAAAATATAGTAAAAAAAATATAGCACAAAAAATCTATTACAAAATAATATAGCACAAAAAATTTAGCAAAAAAATGTAGTACAAAAAAATCTAGCACAAAAAATTGAGAAAAAAAATTTAAGACAAAAAAAAATTATCACAAAAATATTGTACAAAAATCCAGCACAAAAAAATGTTATACAACATAGAAATACAACACATTTTAGTGGTTTTTTTAATCTTTATATTTTATATAGCAATATGGTACTCAAATTAAAGATAAAAAGACGCTCGATTTTACGGTGAAATTTTTATGAAAAATAATGTCGTATAAAAAAGTTATGAACGTTTAAAAAATGAGGGTGAAATATGCATGTGCTTTGCATGTGGAGAGAGAGAAAGTTCATAAATATGATTTTTCCAAGATACCCTTGCACTCCTCCTTTCTCCTACACTTTCATCTTAACCATTGATTTGGAAAATGAATGGTTATGATTAGGGGTGAGCAAATTAACCGATAACCGAACCATAATCAACATAACCGAACCACTAATAACCAATATAACCAATGGTTATGAAACTTTGTATAACCGCTCAATCGGTTATGGTTATGGTTATGAAGCTTTGGTTAACCGAATATAACCGAAACCGAACTGAAGTTGTGATGTTAACTTTATATAATAGATTTGTGTTTTACAAAACCATATAGAGGGTTTTTACTAAGATAAAAGTATGTTAGTAACAAAATGATCTTGATGTAGATGTCATTTATTTTGATAAAGAATTAAGGTGTTATGGCCATAATTGTTTTTGTTTGAGAATTACCTTATTAAAAAGAACTCTAAATTGATTATTTAACCAAAAAGTTTAGTCTTCGTTATCTTATCAAATAGGCTCAAGCTAAGTTCAAATCGTGCACTACCCTATTTATTTCAAACCTTGCTTGGTTACGTAACCGAAATTAACCAAAACCGAATCATAACCGACTTCATAACCGAAGTTTGGTTATGGTTATGGTTACCAAAACTCCATAACCGAACTAGCGGTTATGGTTATGGTTAATAGTAAAAACCGACCCATGCACACCCCTAGTTATGATTCCTTCTCATCCTACTTAGGCAAAATAAACATTTTATTTGATCTTACCCCTATGTATATATATGTCGATCAGGATTTAGGGAAAACAGTGAAAAATGTGAGAACGGTGAGAACGCTTATGGATCGCCAAATCAAAACAATCTATGGACTGGATTGGCACGGTGGCGTTTTCGTAAATAATATCAATTTTATTACTTGAACGTGCTTCATTAAGGGTAAAAAGGTGTTAGGCCCTAAAGTGTGAGACTGACGCATCAAATTAACAAAACAAGCTATGGTTACGAACTGGGCCTTACCGGGTTAGTTAATATTAGGTTTGGACCATTATAGGTCACTTGGGCCAAGCTTTAGGACATGTGGGCCAAGCAGGCCCAAGGGGAGCCCATGTAGGGAAGTGGGCTTTAGTAGGTATATAAACAAGTTTTCAACTTGTTTTAGGGTTTGAGCCTCATTGTTACAGAATTTCCATGAGAGGCGATTGAGTTGGGAAGAACACTTGTACTACACGGTTTTGCTTTGATAGTAACAAAATCGTGTGCAGGTGTTGAAAGGTGTTTTTGGTGTTCTTCGTATTTCTTATTTTTCAGTTTTTCTTGAATCTCACCAAGTTTGGATTCCGCACAAACTTGGTGATTGTTTGATATCATAGTTTGATCCGATTTTAGGGACTTACAAAAGGGTAAACATCATTTTTGACATAAAACGCCATTAAATATAAAATGCCAACTAAATACAAAACGCCATAAATATTTTTCCTGCGTAGTTTTTTCTGTGTTTTAGTTAGTGTATTTTATAATCTTGGCCTACAAAAACGCCATAAATTATAAAATGTCAAACTTGAAAGATGGAACGTGTTACAGACTTAACAGATAAAGCTGAGCAAAACCGGATACTTTATTAATTGCATTTATTATTATAATAATATCCCGCCTAAACTACGCGTCAAAATCATCCTATAAAGAGAAACGTCTCAGCACCTTCCATTGATCACACAAAAAAAAAACACCGTGGTTCCTAAATACCACTTACTGTAAAACGCCAAAAAGTTAAAAAAAAAAAAAACAAAGATGGCTGATATTCGCTAATTTACACATATTTTAGTCCCCCATTTTATCCCCATTTTATGCGTTTTCGGTCGTAAAACCGTCATTCAGATACTTAATTATGTATACTTTTGTTTACAGGCCTAAAACAGCATACCGGACAAGATGATAGTGAAAACGAGGACTTTCCGGACAAAACGACGAAGCTGCGAACATTCTGTTAGAAAACTGACCTGGGCGAGTGGAACGGTCGTGCGGTCTGAGGAACGACCGTGCATCTCCGACATAACAAGACCAGCCCGGCAATGAACGAGGCTGCAACACGGCGTGTAAGGCAATCCCGGTGACGCACAGACGTGCCATATATTGCACCCCGTGCGGATCTGATGTTCAGCCAAACCCTGGTGATGAACGACCAGTGCATCAGTCCGTGCAACAAGATCCCGGAAACGCACGGTCGTTCCATATGAAGAACGGCCGTGCGAGACCGAAGACCGGTCAAGATCTGTGACGTCATGCAGTATGGTGCACCATACCTCCAATAATGCATAAAGTGAACGGTCGTGCAATAGGACGCACGACCGTGCAACATCGAAATTATATAAAAACTAGCAGAAACATTCTGCTCAGGAGACTGGACATTTTGGAAGCGATTCTGGCGATTTTCAGGCTCCGGAGGCTTCTGCTTTCACCCGGATTCAAGCCACATTGTGCCGATTAGCTTCGTTATCTTCCAGATTCATAATCTTATGCTTGTTTATGGTTTGGTTTTCTAATCTTTCCATGATTTTGTTAATCTTTCAAGCATTTAGATTAATGTTTATGTATTATTGTAGCCTTTGGGCAAAAACACAACAATCCCTTGCTTGATTATAACCATTAGTGTGTTAATCTTTGTTTGTAATGACACTTGGAAGTATTTTCTATGTTAATCTTTGATGATTAGTTTGCAACCTTGTTATTGATATTGATTTCTTGATTATAAGTAGTTGTGTTGGATGATTGGTGCTTGGTTAGTTAAGATGGTTGAAAAATGAAGCTTAATTAATCTTGTATTAGTAAACTTTAAACTTGGTTAACTAGTTTAGCTTGGTTAAAATGTGTACACCATGATACTAGAAATGGTTAGTGGTTTAATAAAATGTAATTATTGTTAATCAAGAAAGCTTGCCGTCACGTAAGGACCTTAACGGGTTAAATGGTGTGGTTATATATTCTTGCCATGATTTGTTAGCTTAGTTAGTAGTTTAGGCAAAAATTGCTATCTTGGTAAATTTATGTGCAAGATTTGTAAAATGAACTCGGTTGTGATTTAATCTAGTTTATGCTTGTCTCGGTGGTTGCATTGTGTTTATCGGTGTCGCTTTCCTTGTTTAAGTGAGGTTAGAAAACTCCTAACGGATGACTAACTTATTTTTAAGAGATTTTCATAGACATTTATCAATTGCACGTTAAAGAACAATTTTAGGTGGTTAAAGTGTGTTTATCGTTTTAACTTTCCGAATGATTTTCATGTTAGGATTCCCGAAAGGGATACTAATTGTCTCAAAATTGGAGAATTGATCAAATGCTGCTAGTGCCAAAACCGACTTAGTTGACATACTTTGGTTGTGTATTAAGCAAGGTTTTTTATCTATTTTCTACTATGTTTTATAAGTATTTGTTTATGCTTACTTTAGTTTATAAAAAAAATCAAACAACTTATGTTTTTACCGGTAGTTTAGTGACAAAGGTCTAGTATTATTTCTCCGCCCATTTCCTTGGATCGATACTTGGTTCTTACCGATACTTTACTACATATATGACGGGGTACACTTGCCTCTTTCGTGTGTCTTTTGATGTAAAAGTAATAATCACTTTTATCAATTTAAAACCAAATCGTGTGTAATTTCATTGCATAATTATGTATATATACGCACACGTCAAGTTTTTGGCGCCGCTACCGGGGAAATGGCGAGTTTTAGGAACTACCCGAGTCATTGTGTTATCGGTGTATATACTTGTTAATATTTGTGTATACTTTCTTGATTCTTTATTTGTTTATTTATTTGTTAATATTTCTTGCTTTTAATTCGATTTATTCGTTTTCCAAGTCATTTTTTGTACACTTGTAAATTTTTGTTCCATTTATTTATTTAATCCGGATTTATTATTTATTTATTCTTTGAGTTTTCGGCTCCTAAAAATCGTTTTTATACTAGCCAATTCGATTATTTTTATTGTGTTGATTTTTATAAAATTTCGGGACCATTTTCGGATTTTTATAAAAAAATTTCAGCCCTATTTATAATAATTTTGTTTCTTTTCAGCAAAAAAAACAACATTATTATATTAATAAAATATTCATTGTGTCAATTTTTTGTTTGCAGGTTGATGTTCTCGACCCCCGCTCCAGAAGTTGTTGAACCGCCAGACGAACCCGAACGTAATCTAAGGAGACGTCTTCGTGTGAGAGGGCGTGCGGTTGGGCTACTGCTCGCATCTGGTGAGCAGGAGCAGGTGGTACCCGCTGAAGCCGAGGGCTCAGGGGCGGCAGGGAACGCAATCATGGCAGACGACGAGCGACCTTTGAATGAATCAAATCAGCCTGGAGCGACAGGCCTGGAGCCGAGTATCCTACGACCTACTATAGATGCACATGTTTTTGAAATTAAATCTAGTATTATTAATATGGTGCAGAATTCGGTGCAGTTTGACGGGCGTGAGCATGAGGATCCCGGACGACATATAGCGGCTTTTCTCCAAGTTTGTTCCACGTTTAAGATTAGAGATGTTTCGGAGGATGCTGTTAGGTTGAGGTTGTTTCCATTCTCATTACGTGAAAAAGCCAGAGCATGGCTTATGTCACTACCAGCTGGGTCCATCAGGACTTGGAATGGTCTGGCGGAGCTGTTTATGCAAAAATACTTTCCGCCTGAGAAGACAACCAAGTTAAGAAATATGGTTGTGACATTTCGCCAAGATGAGGGAGAGTCGTTGCACACAGCTTAGGAGAGATTTAAGGATCTGTTACTAGATGTTCCACATCATGGCTTCTCCAAGAGACAGCTGGTCTTGACATTCTATCAAGGGCTTAGCTACAATACGCAGGAGAGATTAGACATGAATGCAGGAGGTGATCTTGGAACAAAGACACCAACTGAATCTTACGCGATCATTGAAAAAGTTGCATTGAATTCTAGCTCTCGTCGCGAAGGAGATAGAGGTCGGGCTACATCATCATCATCAGCATCCCGTGCAGGATTTCATGCGGTAGACGACTATACAGCTATTACTGCACAAATCTTGGCACTTGCATCGAAATTCGACAGGTCCCAGATGGTTGCGCAGGCTGGCTCAGGATGTGACCAGTGTGGAGTGTCACATGAGCCTGGTGCGTGCTTTCAGGGAGTCATATATGAGGGCCACGAAGAAGTAGATTTCGTGAGTAATCAGGTGAGGCCGCAGAACAACCCGTACAGCAACACCTATAATCCCGGTTGGAGAAATCACCCAAATTTTGGGTGGCAAGCGAATACAGGTAATCAAAACCCATTAGGGTTCACTCAAGGCACTCCAGCACTGCAGCAGGGTCAGGGTTAGCAGTTCCAGCAATACAACCAACCTTACCAGCAGCGTCCATATTCGTATCAGAATCAGGGCACTGGGAGTAGCTCCCAGCAACAGGCCCCTCAGTCTAGTTCCAAGCTGGAGGATATGATGGCTCAGCTTCTTACTAGCTCCTCGAGTGCGAATCAGTTGGCTGAAAAATGCTACCAGCAGAGCGAGGATCGTTTTCTTTCTCATGAGGGAGAAATGAGGAGTCACAAGGCCTCGATTCAGAATATCGAGAATCAGGTTGGTCAGCTGGCGCAAATGATGTCAAAAAGACCCCCGGGTGGTCTTCCGGGCAATACAGAACCAAACCCGGGCTAACATGTGAATGCGATCATGACCAGGAGTGGAAAGACTACCGGACCCGTCATATCGGGCTCATCACCGATCACTGAAGCGGTCCCGACTGACACACCGGACGAGGTGCAAGCCAGGCTACGTCCAGCAAGTACAGCACAAGTCCAGGAGCCGGTCAAAGATTACACTCCTCTAGTACCTTATCTAGGCAGGCTGAAGAAGCAGAAGAATGAAGAACAATACGGTAAGTTCCTTGAGTTGTTTAAGCAACTACACATTAATATACCGTTTGTTGAAGCTTTGGCCCAGATGCCAAAGTATGCGGAATTCCTTAAGGACATCCTCTCAAATAAACAGAAGCTCGAGGATATTTCATGTGTGGTGATGAATGAAACTTGTTCTGCCGTTCTACAAAACCGTCTGCCCATGAAAATGGGAGATCCAGGTAGTTTTACACTCCCGTGTTTGATTGGAAACATGTCTGTTAGCCATGCATTGGCTGACTTTGGAGCGAGTATCAACCTTATGCCATATAAGGTTTTTACTAAACTGGATCTGGGTGAGCCGTCACCTACTAGGATGAGCATTCGGTTGGCAGACCTTTCAATCAAGTATCTGCGTGGATTTGTGGAAAACATGCTTGTAAAAATCGATAAATTTGTTTTCCCCGTGGATTTTGTTATTCTTGACATGGACGAAGATTCAAGAGTGCCTTTAATACTTGGACGCCCATTCCTCAATACAGTGAGGACGATTGTTGATGTGGAAGCTGGCCAAATCACGCTCCGAGTGAATGATGAGCACGTGACATTCGATATCAAAATATCGATGCAGCATCCGCAAAGTCACGATGACATGCTTTATTATGTCGACATTGTCGATGCATGTGTAAGCTCTCATTTTCAAGGCACTATTGACGAGATTGATTCGGACACACGTTTGTCGTGTGGGGACGTGATTGGCATTACGCAGGAGGGCCACGATTTCGAGCAGCCAGTCTATCAGATTGGTGACGATGGTTCCTAGAGTCCGGAGAGATTTCTTGAAATTGTCCATGTAGAAGAAGAGAAAGCAAAACCGTCGGTTGAAGATCCGCCATCTTTGGAGTTGAAAGAACTCCCACCACATTTCGAGTATGCATTTCTGGACGAGGAGTGTCGCTTACCGGTCATAATTTCGGCATCATTGGAAAAAGATGAGAAAAATCAGCTTCTCGAGGTTCTAAGACTTCATAAGAGAGCCATTGCATGGAAAATCATGGATATCAAGGGCATCAATCCTTCTTTTTGTACTCACAAGATTCTGATGGAAGACGAGTACAAACCGTGTGCACAGCATCAGAGGCGTTTAAATCCCAATATGCAAGACGTGGTGAAGAAAGAAGTGATTAAGTTGTTGGATGCCGGGATGATTTATCCTATTTCTGACTCTGTGTGGGTGAGACCAGTGCAGGTTGTACCTAAGAAAGGTGGTATGACTGTAGTTTCAAATGATAGGAATGAGCTAATTCCTACCCGTACCGTCACTGGGTGGCGAGTTTGCATTGATTACCGCAAACTCAACGATGCTACTCGTAAGGATCACTTCCCGCTTCCATTCATCGACCAGATGTTGGAATGTCTGTTGGGGAAGTTGTATTACTGTTTCTTGGACGGGTTCTCTGGGTACTTCCAAATTCTTATCGCTCCTGAGGATCAGGAGAAGACTACTTTTACATGCCCCTTCGGCACATTCGCATACCGGCGGATGCCTTTTGGGTTGTGTAATGCACCAGCGACCTTCCAGAGATGCATGGTTGCTATTTTCCATGATATGATCGAGGATTATATGGAGGTGTTCATGGATGACTTTTCGGTATTTGGGGATTCCTTCGATCATTGTTTGGAAAATTTGAGAAAGATGTTGAAGAGGTGCGAGGAGACGAATCTGGTCCTGAACTGGGAAAAGTGCCACTTCATGGTGAAGGAGGGCATAGTTCTGGGACATAAGATTTCTCGTGCGGGTATGGAAGTCGATCCAGCTAAAGTCGACGATATTTCACGACTTCCGCCTCCCACCTCTGTGAGAGCGATACCGAGCTTTCTTGATCATGCAGGGTTCTACAGGCGATTCATAAAGGACTTTTCAAAAATCGCTAGACCTATGACCCGTTTGTTGGAGAAAGACGCTCCGTTCATATTTGGAGATGATTGCTTGAGAGTTTTTGACCTTCTCAAGCAAAAGTTGATTGAGGCCCCTATTTTAGTTGCACCTGACTGGAGTCTGCCATTTGAAATTATGTGCGACGCAAGCGATTACGCTATAGGGTCCGTTCTGGGTCAAAAGAAGGAAAAGCACTTTCACCCGATCTATTATGCGAGCAAAACTCTTCACGACGCTCAGGAGCATTACACCACGACTGAAAAAGAGCTCTTGGCAGTTGTTTTCGCATTTGACAAATTTAGATCGTATTTGGTGCTTTCGAAAACCGTTGTGTATACTGACCACGCAGCCATTAGATATCTCTTCAGCAAACAGGACGCTAAACCGCGTCTAATCAGATGGATCCTATTGCTGCAAGAGTTTGATATAGAAATCCAAGATAAAAAGGGTGCGTTGAATGTAGCGGCTGACCATCTATCTCGGTTAGAGCATGGAGACATCGAGAACTCGCGTTGGGATTCAATCAATGACAATTTCCCACACGAGTCGTTGATGAGTGTTGAGATATGTGATGAGTCGCCATGGTTCGCCGACTTTGCGAACTATCTTGCTTGCGGGATTCTGATAAAAGGGTTGACTCACCAGCAAAAGAGGAAATTCTTTTCGGATCTCAAGCACTTCATTTGGGACGACCCTTTCTTATTTAAGGTGGGTGCTGATCAGGTGATCAGAAGATGTGTATCAGGGAAAGAGGCGACCGATATTCTGCGCCATTGTCACGAGGGACCTACCGGAGGCCACCATGGAGCCAACTTCACCGCCAAGAAGGTGTTGGATTCCGGGTTTTATTGGCCGACTATTTTTCGTGACGCGCAGAGTTGGGTAAAAGCGTGCGATGCCTGTCAGAGGGCGACGAATATATCGGCACGCGATGAAATGCCCCAGAACTGGATACAAGTTTGTGAAGTCTTTGACATTTGGGGGATAGACCTCATGGGACCGTTTCCCCCCTCACGAGGTAACAAGTACATCCTGGTCGCAGTTGACTATGTATCAAAGTGGGCGGAGGCACATGCCTTACCCACAAATGACGCCAGGGAGGTCGTGAGATTCTGGAAAAGTTTGTTCGCCCGATTTGGCGCTCCGAAAGCACTTATTAGTGACCGAGGGACTCATTTCTGTAATACACAGCTTGAAAAGGCTTTGTCCCGTTACGGTGTGCATCACCGTTTGTCCACGCCTTATCATCCGCAGACGAGCGGGCAGGTGGAAGTTACTAATCGAGGGCTAAAGCGCATCCTTGAGCGGTCTGTTGGTGCAAACCGCAAGGAGTGGTCGGACAAACTTGATGAGGCATTGTGGGCATTCCGTACAGCTTATAAGACCCCTATTGGGACCACTCCCTTTAGGTTGGTATACGAAAAGGCATGCCATTTACCAGTAGAGTTGGAGCATAAAGCTATGTGGGCTTTGAAAACCGCGAATCTGGACTTGAAAACCGGAGGTGAAGCCCGGTTTCTCCAGATTCATGAATTAGAGGAGCTGCGACAACAAGCTTATGAGAGCTCCGTCCTCTACAAAGAGCGCACGAAGAAATTTCACGACAAACGCTTGAAGCACCACAAAGAATTCCAAGCGGGTGATCTTGTTCTTCTTTACAATTCACGACTGCGCTTATTTCCAGGGAAGCTTCATTCATGCTGGACAGGACCATACACAGTTAAGGAGGTATTTCCGTATGGTACTGTTGCAGTAGAGAACGCAGATGGCGTTACATTCAAGGTAAATGGTCACCGGTTGAAGTTGCACGTTGCCGGGCCGATTGAGTCGGCGGTGGAGGTAATTGAGCTCCAAACCCCGCACACATCATAAGTGTGGGGAGGAGAGAGTCTACGCTACTGACTCGCGAATCAAAAATGTAGCAAGAGCGTATTTTTCGCTTTAGGGGTAGTATCATCTTTTTAGGTGTTTTTCTTGTTTTAGCGTAATTAGGTATGTTAGGTAGTTTCCGTTTGTTTGTATAATTTTCATACGTGCCGAGCGAAGGTTCTGTGTTGCAATATTGTTAAAACAGTTGGCGTGTTGAAAAAATGGCGAAAAACGGCCAAAACAGTTGCTGGAAATGGCTTCTGCAGAAAATTCTGATCTGCAGCTGTTGCACGACCATGCCACGAATCGCACGACCGTGCGTTTCCGAGCAGGCCTGCACGGTGAGTCGCACCCCCGGTGCATCTCCGAGAACAGCTTGCAGGTTTGAAAAATGTAGGTGGCACACGACCGTGCGAGAGGCAGGGGCAGTTTGGTCTTTTGCACATTATAAAAACCCCCATCTGCTTCTTTTCCCTTCATTCGCGAACCCTAACCATCAGCGGCCGTTCCAGAGCGATATCACTTCAAATCGCACGGTTTCTTCGCACGATTTCACACCCTACTTCGCACGGTACGTTCCTTCATGTAGATTTTCTGTTTCTTCGCTTTCTAGGTTAGATTCATCCGATTCTTCAAGGCTTTTTAGGGTTCTCTTCATAAATACAAATGAAACCCTAACCTTTGTTTGAATCGTGCGTATCGTGAACATCCGGTGGATTTTCTTACCCCTGTTTGCGTAAAAATTTGTTGATTTTCGGAGAAATCTGACTGTTCAAAGATCAGGGGTCGGGTTCTGCAAAAACGCTGTCGCACGGTCGTTCCTTGGATGGAACGGTCGTGCCATTCCGGCTGTTCATGATATTTGTTGTTGGTCTCGGTAATGCACGGTTGTGCCGTTGGTCGCCCGCCGTGCAGATCCGACATATTTGGGCCATTTCTACTCGTTCTCGGCGACGCGCGACCGTGCGTCTAATCGCACGTCCGTGCCACAGGCCCAGATCAGAATGACAGTTTCTTCATAATTGTCTGCTCGGCTGTTTTTGATTAAAAATTTTCCTGTTCCCATCTTTCTAACAATATTCCTCATACGGATGGATCACCTTTTCCTGCAATTTAACCCCAATGATGAGAGAGAAGCTCTTTGTATCCCAAGACGGGACGCCTTATGGAGAAGGCGAGGGCAATTCGGAGTCCCCCGGTGGCTGGATTGGGAAGTTATGAGGGAGCTAAATCAGTATGACAGACTTGACAGCATGCTCACTATCCCACTTGCGAATCTGGACGGTATCAACCGACCCGTCTACCTTGAGCTGACAATAAAGTTCTTCTCCACATATGCCTACGAAAAACCAGTTGCTCATAGAAGGCCCATATTCCGCTACAAGGAGCGGATAGCTTTCAGGTTGGGTGAACAATGGCATAGTTGGTCGGTGGGTCGATTGGGTAGGAGGCTCGGGATTTACACAAGAGAAGACATGGATTCCGATATCTTCACGGATCAGTTCACTTTTCCATCTGATGCAGCACGAAACCAGTTTTGGGCTGAAAATGCTATAGGTGACCCTTACGACCCGAGAATGTCTAAGGCTTCAAGATTGAAAGACCCTTTGGTGCGAGTGATGCATCATGTGTTTAGCCACACAATTTGCGGGCGCATGGACAGTCTTGGGAACTGTCCCACACCAGATTTGATTTTTCTCTATGCGCTGGTTGAGGGAGCACATATCAACCTAGCCGCAAGGATGGTTGAATACTTTGTGAAGAGCTCAGGGAGGACACCCAATAGTCAGATCCACGGTGGTCAGTATGTGACCGAATTTGCTTACAATCTGGGATTGATGACTGACGGGGTACTTCAGAGTCTCACTTTGATAACCGAGGGTGTTTATGTTGATTGTTGAAACAGATCGGGGGGATAGATTGAGAGGTCTAAACAACGAGGTCTGGGACCCATTTCCCCCAGCTGAGGAGGAGAACGAGGATGAGGAGATGCATGATCAGGTGCATCAGGAGCAGCACAGACCACCACCACATACACCACCACATTCTCCGCAGCACCATGATTACCACCAGCATCAGGAGTGGCCAGAGTTTTACTAGCAGTTCCAACAGATGCGAGTTACGCAGGAGCAGCATGGGACTTATATCGACCAGATTAGGACTAGTCAGGACCAGATTAGGGCTAGTCAGGATCAGCTCAGGGCCACTCAGGATCAGCTTAGGCAGAACCAGGACAGTTTGTACCAGGGGGTGAGTGCTGGATTTTCATACCTATTCGGGGAGATGCATCATGCATATCCCGACTACTTTCAGCATCCCCCACAGTTCCCACCGTTAAACCCACCTGGTTATGGTGATGCGGGCCCGTCCTTCACAAGAGATGATGCTGGTCATGACGAGTAGGAGGCAGTGGTGTTGATAGTTGGTGGTTTTTATTATTTCCGTACTTTGTTTATTTTGGGTGTTTATTTTGGTTGTTATGTCAAACACCCGCGGTTATGTACTTTATTTTCAGACACTTTACTTTATGTCTTGTATTGGTTTGGATTGTAGTACTTATATTTATGTACATTATGGTTTATTTGTGTTTACTTTATTTATGTTCTGTTTGTTGTACCTTGTGACGTATATGCAGATTTTGGCTATCAAGTCTTTGACCGGAGCATATGACAGACACAGGTTTTGGAAGTCTCGTTTCATCAGAAATCATCTTAAGTGGAGTACTATTATCCTTTTTCTCTATATTTCGGGTTTCGCATTGGGGACAATGCGAAGTTCAAGTGTGGGGAGGGGGTTAACTTTGTTAACTTTGTTAACTTTGTTTGTCCTCTATAAAAAAAAATCAGAAAATCAGAAAAATCATTCAAAAATACCTGTATTTTGTATATATTTTAGTAAATAAACCGGTTGGTTGTGTTTTAGAAAGCTTCGGACTTGATAAAAACTCGACAAGCAAAATATTTTTGAAAAAGGAAACCGGAAAGCGTGACAAACAAAGAAAGACTTGCATGATAGTTTTCACACTTTTACTCATTCCTTCCGTTACGTGAGCATATTTGAGCCTTGATATTGTTATATATTTGTTCATTTCGGATATAGGTGTGAGCCGGATGTTATGTGTAATTTAGAACTTGTCACTAGTATGCTTGTTAAGACCATGAACTTGCGGAATTGTGTAGAAGTGATAGAGGCACTTAGATTACCCCTTTGTTGTAAACCTTATTCTTTGTGTTGTGCTTCCCGTAAACCTTATATTACCCTTTAGGATTAACCATGTCGAGCCTTCCCGTTTACCTTTGTTTACCCACATTATCGCCCACTTAGCCAAATTTAGCCTTTTTATGTTTTAAACCCTTTTGTGTTGAAACTCGGTCAAAATAATCATTTAACTAGAGTTTGTTTTAGTTTATTGTATAATTAGTTTGCAAAAAAAAAAAAACAGAAAATAAAACACCCTAAAATAGGGTGAAGTTGACAAAAATCGAGCAATTTTGAATGCTTAAATGTTAAAATTTCGTTGATAAGCTCGATTGCGCAATAGTCGCCTTTTTAAGGCATTTGTTTGTATAGTTGTATTGTTTGTTGCTAGTTAAACGCTACTACCGAGTTTTAACCGTTTTCGCCACTTTAAATATCCATTTCCATACCCTTCGCCCAAGCCTAACGTTACAACCCGTAAAGACCTCTTGATTTACACTTTTTCGCATGTTAGTTGGTGGAGACGAGATCTTATGACAAGCTTATGATATTACACATTTCATTGACGAGGCATTGAGTGTTTGCACGTACACATTTTATGTATGTTTCATAAATAAAACCGAATGTGTGTGAACATTGTGAGTTGTGTGAAGATTAACAGGTTGAGTCAATTAAATGTGAAGTCACGGCTTTTTGGTTGTCGCTATATATTTGCATATGATTGTTGGGTTTGAGTCTTTTGATGTTGTCTTTCGAAAAACCGGCTAACCGTTTATAGTTGTTTTCAATAAAATAGTGTGTAAATTATCGTTCTTGTTTGATTCTATCTTTTATTGCATTTTAGTTTAGCTTGCTTGAGGACAAGCAAGGTTCAAGTGTGGGGAGATTTGATATTCGCTAATTTACACATATTTTAGTCCCCCATTTTATCCCCATTTTATGCGTTTTCGGCCGTAAAACAGTCATTCGGATACTTAATTATGTATACTTTTGTTTACAGGCCTAAAACAGCATACCGGACAAGATGATAGTGAAAACGAGGACTTTCCGGACAAAACGACGAAGCTGCGAACATTCTGTTAGAAAACTGACCTGGGCGAGTGGAACGGTCGTGCGGTCTGAGGAACGACCGTGCATCTCCGACATAACAAGACCAGCCCGGCAATGAACGAGGGTGCAACACGGCGTGCAAGGCAATCCTGGTGACGCACGGACGTGCCATATATTGCACCCCGTGCGGATCTGATGTTCAGCCAAACCCTGGTGATGAACGACCAGTGCATCAGTCCGTGCAACAAGATCCCGGAAACGCACGGTCATGCCATATGAAGAACGGTCATGCGAGACCGAAGACCGGTCAAGATCTGTGACGTCATGCAGTATAGTGCACCATACCTCCAATAATGCATAAAGTGAACGGTCGTGCAACAGGACGCACGACCGTGCAACATCGAAATTATATAAAAACTAGCAGAAACATTCTGCTCGGGAGACTGGACATTTTGGAAGCGATTCTGGCGATTTTCAGGCTCCGGAGGCTTCTGCTTTCACCCGGATTCAAGCCACATTGTGCCGATTAGCTTCATTATCTTCCAGATTATTAATCTTATGCTTGTTTATGGTTTGGTTTTCTAATCTTTCCATGATTTTGTTAATCTTTCAAGCATTTAGATTAATGTTTATGTATTATTGTAGCCTTTGGGCAAAAACACAACAATCCCTTGCTTGATTATAACCATTAGTGTGTTAATCTTTGTTTGTAATGACACTTGGAAGTATTTTCTATGTTAATCTTTGATGATTAGTTTGCAACCTTGTTATTGATATTGATTTCTTGATTATAAGTAATTGTGTTGGATGATTGGTGCTTGGTTAGTTAAGATAGTTGAAAAATGAAGCTTAATTAATCTTGTATTAGTAAACTTTAAACTTGGTTAACTAGTTTAGCTTGGTTAAAATGTGTGCACCATGATACTAGAAATGGTTAGTGGTTTAATAAAATGTAATTATTATTAATCAAGAAAGCTTGTCGTCACGTAAGGACCTTAACGGGTTAAATGGTGTCGTTATAAATTCTTGCCATGATTTGTTAGCTTAGTTAGTAGTTTAGGCCAAAATTGCTATCTTGGTGAATTTATGTGCAAGATTTGTAAAATGAACTCGGTTGTGATTTAATCTAGTTTATGCTTGTCTCGGTGGTTGCATTGTGTTTATCGGTGTCGCTTTCCTTGTTTAAGTGAGGTTAGAAAACTCCTAACGGATGACTAACTTATTTTTAAGAGATTTTCATAGACATTTATCAATTGCACGTTAAAGAAAAATTTTAGGTAGTTAAAGTGTGTTTATCGTTTTAACTTTCCGAATAATTGTCATGTTAGGATTCCCGAAAGGGATACTAATTGTCTCAAAATTGGAGAATTGATCAAATGCTGCTAGTGCCAAAACCGACTTAGTTGACATACTTTGGTTGTGTATTAAGCAAGGCTTTTTATCTATTTTCTACTATGTTTTATAAGTATTTGTTTATGCTTACTTTAGTTTATAAAAAAAATCAAACAACTTATGTTTTTACCGGTAGTTTAGTGACAAAGGTCTAGTATTATTTCTCCGCCCATTTCCTTGGATCGATACTTGGTTCTTACCGATACTTTACTACATATATGACGGGGTACACTTGCCTCTTTCGTGTGTGTTTTGATGTAAAAGTAATAATCACTTTTATAAATTTAAAACCAAATCGTGTGTAATTTCATTGCATAATTATGTATATATACGCACACGTCAATGGCAAACATCGTTTCTTGGATATTCAGTATTGTTCTGCGTGAAGTTTCACTAAATGGATTGTTAGGTGAGGGGAGTAAGATTTTGCTGCATGAGATGGACAAATATTCGAGAAAAAAGAGACTGATGACAGTCATATGTCATTTTGTCTTCTTTGTTCTTGAAGAAGGCTTGGATGAGGAGAAGAGACCGATCCCAGTGTAAATGCTATTTTGGACTCCATGATGATAATGAGGATGACAGACAAACAGCATCCACCCACACAGCGTCGATCTATGTCTCCAACATCCACAAAAGCCACTTCAACAACGAACAACAATAAAATCACGCCAAAACAAAAATACCATGTATTTGTGACAGTTCTTGTTGTTTCAAAAGAAGAAAGAGACCGATGACAGTGAATATTTGGAAGATAAATTGGATTCGGATTTTTAATTTAATATTTTCGCTTCTATTTTTTTATTTTTTTCTTGTGGTTTGTTATATAATTTTCAGCTAAGAAAAATACATTATTTCTCTAAAAAAATGCTTGTAAAACGCCATGATGCCACAAACGCTAAACTCCCAAACTATAATAAAATTACTTTGGACAAGTATTATTAAAAACTCAAAAGAAATGTATAAAACAATGTGCAAGAGAATAGAACAAAGTGCTATCTTTATCTAAATGCCATTAAAAATACAAAACACCAAAATCTAAAAAGATGGGACATGTTACAGGCATAAACAGATGAAGCTGAACAAACAGTAACTACAAACAGACGAAATGATGAAGACAAAGAGACTACATCTTCTTGAACAACTCTATGATTTAGCACATTCGAACGATGCAAGATCCAGGGTGGTCATGATATTTAAGTATAGGTTGCGGCAAAGACGAGACGAGATGATAGCGTTATACGCCAATGCACAATATCATGATGATGAATCTGAAGAAAGTGATGAACAAAGCGAATGGTCATCTCTGATGTAATCCCATACACAGAAGACTATTAGTTGTTTTGATTTCGTCTTATTGTAATCTTTTGAAATATTAATGAATTATAATGAATTATTAAGAACGCCATAAACGCCAAAAAATTTACCTTTATAACATATACGGGATTAATTTAACTGGGAATGCCATAAACGCCAAAAAAATTATCTATGTGACACAAAAACGATTAATTCAACGAGACAGATCTAAAAAAGACGAGTAAAACGCCAGGTAGTGATTGACTCTAACTAAACGCCAAAAAAATCTTAGACGCCAAAAATGAAGCAGTATTGTGACACAAGCATTGGGAAAAAGAAAATTAAAAAGACAAAAAAGCCAGTCCCACCCTGATTATATCCCGCGCCACGTGTTCGACCAGGATGCGTTCTCACACTTTTAGGCGTTTTCTTCAGATCCCATTCCTATCTCTCTCTCTCTCTATATATATATATATATAGAGTAAACTGCAATTTTACACCCTGAGGTTAGGGGTGATTGGCACTCCTACCCCCCCCCCCTAAGGAAATAATTGCAAAAATACACCCCACTGTTAACCCTTATGTCGCACTTCTACCCCCCGCCGTTAAAGTGGGTTAACAGTCAACATAATAAGGTAATGGTCAAAGGGTAGAATGGTCATTTTGCTATTAATGTGAAGCTTCTTCTTCACAACACCCCTATAAGTAACACAAAGAAGCACAATTACCCCCCACCTTCCCACCATCGTCCCCTTCTCCTGCGATCGGTTAGCTTCACCGGCGATCAGTCTTCACCGGCGATCAGTCTCCACCGATCAGTCTTCTCCTCCGATCAGTCTTCTCCTCCGCTATCTCCTTCAATGCCGGTTGTGTGTTGGCTAATCCGCTATCTCATCCGCCACACCGCAGGTATAATAGGCCATTGTTAGTTAATCATGGTCAGATTTAGTAATTATCATGTTATAAACAGGGTTAGGTCTGATTTGGTTCACTGTTGGTTTTTTTACAGTTGACCTGACGATGAGCTTATCAAGCTCATCATTGGTGGTCCACCTGATGGTCTCCGTGTTTGGGAGGCATGTCCTCAACTTCCATTATCCACCGGAGAGTTGAGCGGATGATAAGATAGTAGTTATGTAGGAATAGTAATGTGTATTTTGTAGGTTAAGTTAACTTTGAAGTAGGATAACATTTGCAGCAGCTAGACAATCATCATTTTGTATGTTGATGAAAATGATGTTTAATCCATCATTTTGTATGTTGATGAAACTGTTGTTTAATCCAGAAGTCTGATGTTTGATGTTTGATGTTTGATGTTTGATGTTTTGATGAAAATGCTGTTATAGGTTGTTGAAATGTGGAGTAGGTTAGTTGTTGAAATGTTGAAATGTGCAGCAGGTTATAGGGTGGGTGTTATGATCATACAGTTACATGATCATACAGGTTAGATGTGCAGTTGATGATCATACAGTTACATGATCATACAGGTTAGGATCAAAAAGTGCAGTTGATGACAGTTACATGATCATACAAGTGTTTACAGCTAATGTGTTCTTTTGTGCTTAAACTGATAGTGGTGATCAAGCATACCTGCTTGAAGTTTAAGCACATAAGGGTTAAATACACCCCTTCACTCTTGATATTTTGCACTTGACCCTCTCAACCTAGTATTCATAGTTTTACTTCATCATGGCAGCAACAACCGCCACACTACTTCTTGTTTCACCACTCTGATAACAATTTGGTCTGGTGTTTGATGCAAATACCCATGTGACATGTTGGGTTTAAAGAGTAGAAAATGCACACTTACATGAATTGAATGGTTGCCAGATACAGTTAGCACTAGCATCAGTGTTTGGTGATTAAACTGATAGTGGTGATGTGTTTTGATGTTTGATGTGTTGATGTGTTGATGTTTTGATGTTTGATTAGGATTAGGATTAGGATTACATTTTGTCCATTTGATAAAAATGTGCAGCATGTTAGTTGTTGAATGTGCAGTTGATGACAGTGGTCAAATGTGCAGTTGTTAGTTGTTGGTTAGTCCATTTGATGATCATATATTTCAGGGCAAAGGTGTAAGTATTCACTTGCTAGCCATATGAATGTGCAGTTGAATGTGCAGTTGATGACAGAAACCTGCTAGCCATAATATGCAGATTACAGTTTGGGCATAAGTCCACAACAGGTATGTGCCTTGCATTACAGTTTGGGTCATAATATGCAGCATATCTGTCCACACAGTTTGGGTCATAATATGCAGATTACAGTTTGGTCATAATGTGCCTTGAATGTGTGTACTGATGCTTTCATGTGTATACAGGTATTTCAGGGTGTGTACACTGATTCTTGAATGTGTATACAGGTATTTTTGAATGTGTATACTGATGCTTTCATGTGTATACTGATGCTTGAATATGTATACTGGTATTTTTGAACAAGTATGATGTTTGATCAAACTGGTTTGATGTTTGATCAAAATGAACAAGTATGAATGCTTTAATGAATTGATGTTTTGTTTCAGAATACGTGTTCAAAATGAAACTATTAGGTTTTAGATAAAAAACAGGCTCAGAATTTTGGTTTAGAATCAAAGAACATGTATTTGATTTTGGTGGGAAGGGTTTTGTAAATCTCAGGGGGTAATTGTGCGAATTAACAGGAATGTTGGGGGGTAAAATGTAAGGGTAGTATAGTAATTTCAACTTAGAGTTAACAGACTGTTAACCCACTTTAACGGCGGGGGGTAGAAGTGCGACATAAGGGTTAACAGTGGGGTGTATTTTTGCAATTATTTCCTTAGGGGGGGTAGGAGTGCCAATCACCCCTAACCTCAGGGTGTAAAATTGCAGTTTACTCATATATATATATATTAAGAACCACCACGAGTTGTGAGAACCATGATAACTCAAACTTCCCGCGCGAGTTGGACTACCATTCTTTGCAAAAACGTAGTTGAAAATATTATAAACATAACTGCTAAAACAAAAAACAAAAAAAAATTATCGAGTCGGTAGTTACGCCTGTTGTAAAATGTGTTTACGGTGATGTAAAGTTTTTTACATCACCAATAAAAACTTTTTACACTCGATGTAAATTTTCGCATGCAATGTTTTTTATTTTTTATTTTTCGATGAAACAAGTGATTTTTTAAAGTTTTTAAGAAACTTTTTTTGAAAAAAAACCTTTTGGAAGTACTAGTTCCCATGGTTCTCTCAACTCAAAGTGGTTCTCGTTTTACAATTTTCCTATATATATGTGTGTGTGTGAGAGATAAAATGATTGAATAATGTATATAATTGTATATATAAAGATAATTATATACGTATAGAAATTAAATAACTAAGTACAGGGCCGGCTCTGGGCCCGGCAAACCCGTGCCGACGCCCGAGGCCCAAAATTTCAAAGGGCCCGAAAAGTCTTTATAAGCTTGTATATATTTATTAAATTATATATTTAGTATATTCATTCGTTTATTATGCAAACAAATATTGGTGGTGTAGTGGCAAAAACCATCTCAAAATAATGTAAAGGTCTCAAGTTCGAGTCTTTCCTCCATTACTAAGTTTTTATTTTTGTAATTCATTTACCCTTAACCATAAATTTGGGCCCAATTCTTTTCGTCGCCCGAGGCCTAAATTTTTTCAACAGTTTTCGGGGACGACTCTGACTAAGTATTTTAAAAAATAATAAATGGATCTGTATAGCCAAGCGCAACTTTGACTTTTCACTCACAAGTTACATTCGAGTTCGAAAATGTTACTCACGAGTCAAGCTTTAGAAATACAACATGAAATAAGCCAAGCTAAAGCTTGACTCGGCTCGTTTAGACCGCTAGAGATGAAAATGGATGCTATTATTGAATTCAATTATACGGATAATCTGCCAGATTTTACTTATGATTTTTTAATATGATTCCTAACTGTTTTAAAATTTGAGTCATCTTATTCTCATATCATTGTCATTCTATCTCTATCTATATATGTATCGATGTATATAGAGAGATAAAGGAGAAATGTGTGTGAATATTTAAACCCTTTAATTTTAGAATTACCATTTATCCTTGATGTTGAAAATCATAAAGATAGTAGGAAACATCCCCATCACTTGTCTTCTTCAAAGCTTTTTCTTGAATCAGATTCTACCATCTAACTTTTCATTTTTGACTTTTTCTTGAATCAGATTCTACCATCTAGCCTTTCATTTTCGACGCATTTGGGTTGATTTAGAATTACGTGCATGTTTCAACTTATATCAAAATTTATTTTTAGGGTTTTTTTATTACGTCAAAGTGTAAAATACAATATTCCTTAACGTGTAATGCGTACAATAGAAAATTATAATGTGCGTAATGATTTTTATAACATGTGTAACGATCTAAAGGGCGCATGAGTAACGGTAATTTAGACGGATGATTCGGATTTGGATTTGGAACTTAAAGTACAAAAGTATGTATTCATAAAAGTATTATCTAGTCTAAGTACTCGTTGTGACACTAAGTTGTATGTGATTTCATGGGTCCTAGTTTCCCATTAGAATCAACGAGTGACTTGCAATTGTAGATAAGTTAGCCCTAGTTTATGATGAATAACCATAAACCGATAATTATCACAAACTTGGCTAAGTTCATATATATATATATATATATATAGGGAGAAGATCATGCGAGAACCACCTCTTATTGCGAGAACCGCGAGAACCAATGTGAACACAACCAAAAATGCCTAAAAATAGCTAAAAATCACACAATTTTTTTTAATATTTTTTATAAAAAAATCGCTACTTTTCGAAGCCAAAAAAAATTTTAATTTTTTTTTTTGCTTCTAAAAGTAGCGATTTTAACATAAAAAATATTTAAAAATTTTTTTTTAGGTTTTTTGAGGGTTTAGTTTTTAGCATTTTAGCTTGGGGGGGGAGGGGGGTTTAGGGTTTTTTTTTTTTTTTTGGGGGGGGGGGGGGTGGGGGGTTATGTTTTTTTTTAGGTTTTTTGGGGGTTTTAGTTTTTAGCATTTAGCTTGGGGGGTTAGGTTTTTTTTTTTTTTTTTTGGGGGGGGGGGGGTAGGTTTTTTTAGCTATTTTAGGTTGTGTTCACATTGGTTCTCGCGGTTCTCACAATAATGGTGGTTCTTGCATGAGCGCTCTCTCTCTCTCTATATATATATATAGGGAGAAGATCATGCGAGAACCACCTCTTATTGCGAGAACCGCGAGAATCAATGTGAACACAACCAAAAATGCCTAAAAATAGCTAAAAATCACACAAAAATTTTTATTTTTAATATTTTTTTATATAAAAATCGCTACTTTTCGAAACAAAAAAAAATTTGCCACTAAAAGTAGCGATTTGAGCATAAAAATATTTAAAAAAATTTAGATTTTTTTTTTTGTTTTTTTTATTTTTATTTTTATTTTTTTTTTGATTTTTTTATGTTTTTTTGGGGTTTAGTTTTTAACATTTTAGCTTGAGGGGAGGGGGGTTTAGTTTTTTTTTTTTTTTTTTTGGGGGGGGGGGGGGTTAGGTTTTTTGAGGGTTTTAGTTTTTAGCATTTAGCTTAGGGGGGTTAGGTTTTTTTTTTGGGGGGGGGGGGGGTTGGGGGTTAGGTTTTATAGGCTTTTTTTAGGTTTTTTTAGCTATTTTAGGTTGTGTTCACATTGGTTCTCGCGGTTCTCGCAATAAGGGTGGTTCTCACATGATCTCCTCACTATATATATATATATATATATATATAGAGAGAGAGAGAGAGAGAGGACCGCTAGAATGAGAACCACCTCGAGTTATGAGAACCGCGAGAACCACACCGTACGGGGCGAGGTGGACCAAATTTTTTTTTCAAAAACGTAGATGCATGTATTATAAACACATTCGTAAAAAAAAAAATTTTAAAAACGCCGTTCGTGTAGTTTTTTACACCACACCACAAACTTGTGGTGTAAAAACTACACGAACGGCGTTTTTTTTTTTAATTTTTTTTTACGAATGTGTTTATAATACATGCATCTACGTTTTTGAAAAAAAAAATTGGTACACCTCGCCCCGGATCAAGTAGTTCTCGCGGTTCTCATAACTCGAGGTGGTTCTCATTCTAGCGGCCCCCTATATATATATATATATAGGACAATGCTACACAAGAAACCTTAGATTTTTAGAAAACTTTGCAAACTCAACATGTGGTCTAGATTGCTCCACATCAACATATGATTTTAGAGCTTTGAAGGGTAGGATTGTCTTTTTACACTACCCAACTCAAAAAGATATCTTGACTTTTGTCTACTATGATTTGACAACATTTATTTCTCATTTATCTTCCCAAACCTCTCTTTCTTCCTTAATCTGATTAGTTTCTCTCTCTCTCTCTCTCTCTCTCTCTTCCACCACACCACCATCACCACCGCACCACCATCTGTATTGTACCTCTGGCATCACCGTAAACACCTCCAACCCTATTGCACAACCCCCACCACTGCCCCTCCATCACCGCCATCCCCCAACCCCAACATATATATTCAGTTCCTATATTCAGATGTGGAACTGAATATATTCAACTCAAAATGGCACCAGATCTGAATGTTGCCATCATCAACTACTGCTCAAAGGTCACCGATGTCGACGAGCTCTTGAGATCGTATCAATCTGAACCCGAAAGTTCTCCATCCAAAGATTATATTTGGGGGAATGGTCTCCAGCCGAATGTTGAACTCATATCAACTACAAAGGTTTAATTTTATTTTTTTTTTATTTAAAATTTGTTTGGATTAATTTTGGGGTTTTTTTTATGTGCGAGGGTAATATTGTTAGATGATTGAAATTTTGAGCTTGGGGACTGTGTGGATGTTTGAGTCATGGATAAATGCTTTTGGATGCGTTGGGAAAGTTTATTATGTTAAGATCATGATATGTAAATTGTAAATGGCTCATTTCATATTATACGTTACATACTAAATTTCAAGTACACAAATGGCCGGTTTCATATTATACCTTACATGCTTGAATAGTTTGAATCGTTCAATTTCATTTTACCCATTTCACATTTTTTTTTCTTTTCAGCTGATTATAGAATATGGGTTTTGAAACACGAACACCAAGTATAATAGTTAATAGTTATGTCTGGTTAACGACTTAACGGTTATCTTATCTTTTTGTTATTAGGATGGTGATGGATACAAGGGAAACAAGATCCAATTCTCGGGACCGTTGGTTTCGTCAAACGTGGATCAGATGCTTAAGGATCATGACCATGTTTATGTTACAGCACAACACAACTAACACGTGTTATAGTTTGAACTTCAGGACATGCATGTGTTACATGTGACATGAAACCCATGTACAACGTAACACGTGTTAGTGCTATGTATTTTTGTTTATTAGTAATATGTAATGTTGAGACTCTTCTTGTTTTCTCTAGTACACGATGTTAAAACGGTCTAGACTTAACACATTCTCTGTTGGAGGCCCCGTATTTGTACCTCTACTGTTACAGTTACTATTGAAGTTTATGCATCCATTCTGGAAGTCTTAACACATGTTATAATAGATGCTTAACACACGTTATATCAGGTTTACTCTGTTGTTATTAAGTTAGTATTGGAGTTTATTCATCCATTATGGAAGTCTTTACACACGTTATAATAGATGCTTAACACACGTTATACATTTCAGTCGCTTAACACATGTTACAGTATGTATATACACATCATGCTGTTTTGGAAACCAATAGCTTATACATGACACCATGTTAGGTTAAACCAAGACTATAACAGAGGGTTAACACATTTTATCCCAGGTATACGGTGTTACGATATTAACTTGTATGTTCCATATTAACTTGTTCAAGTGTTACGATCAGTATATGCACATCATGGTATTTTGCAAACCCATGTACAACGTAACACGTGTTACGTGTGACATGAAAATACATTTTTTATAACTTCCCTGGCATACGCACACCCACATGTTTACAAACCGTTTCAAGACCGACCCAAACAATAAAGCAAGGGTAGCCGCTGAAAAGCTAAGGCAGACTGTCAAAGGAAGCTCCACCATTTTTCTTAGTGCTATGTATTTTCGTTTACTAGTAATATGTAATGTGAGACTCTTATTGTTTTGTCTAGTACATGATGTTAAAACGGTATGGACTTAACACATTCTTGAAGTCTTAACACACGTTATAAAAGAGGCTTAACACACGTTATATCAGGTATACTATGTTGTTATTAAGTTACTATTGAAGTTTATGCATCCATTCTGGAAGTCTTAACACACGTTATAATAGAGGCTTAACACACGTTATACATGTCAGGTGCGTAACACATGTTACAGTATGTATATACAAATCATGGTGTTTTGGAAACCACTAGCTTATACATGACACCATGTTGGGTTAAACCAAGATTATAACAGAGGCTTAACACATGTTATCCCAGGTATACGGTGTTACAATATTAACTTTTATGTTCCATATTAACGTGTACACGTGTTACGATCAGTATATGCACATCATGGTGTTTTGCAAACCACTTTCATATACATGAATACAAGTCGGGTTATAATCGATGCTTACATGTTAGGGTTACAACAAGATTACGATATTAACTAAGCTCACCATTAAACTCATCACCCCCGTCGACTGTTTCCACCCTTTGTCACATGTTAAGCAATTACATGTTCCGAACAGACAAATTGTAACACATGTTAGATCAGTATATACACATCATGGTGTTTTGTAAACCACTAGCTTATACATGAATACATGTCAGGTTACAAAAAGAGTATAACAGAGGCTTAACACATGTTATACATTCCAAAATGTGCAAAACAAATGACCCGTTTCATATTATATATTCCAAAATTACCGGTACATGTGTTACCATAAATGGCTCGTTTCATATTACACGTTACATACTAACTTGTACATTTATTACTTGTACAAGTTTTACGCTCAGTATCCACATTATCGGATATTTTAAACATCAACAAAAATAAAATAGATATTACTTGTTTTTTTTTTAATTAACAAAAGGTTAACAAACGTTATATATCATTCTAACAGGGGCTTAACCCATGTTATACATGAACACATGTCAGGTTACATCATGGTGTTCTGTTACAGCATGAACCACTAACACATGTTATAAATGAACGAAGAGTTCTTTCCCAAAGGATGTGACTTATTCAATGTCCCCGCATTAACGTCGCCTACATCCATCCAGCTTGTCAATTGAATATCTTTTATGGATCTGTTTCTGTAAATCAACATACGTTATATATCATTCTAACAGGTGCTTAACACATGTTATGGGTCTGTCTCTGTAAATCAAGCAACCCAACAAAAAAACACTTATTGTTCAGATTAAAATCCCAAACCAACAAAAACCAATTATTGTTAAGATCAAAAGCCCCAAACAAGCAACCAAACCAACAAAAAAATACGTTTAAAATCTCATCCTAAAGTTTTGGATTTATTTAAAATACATGAAAATTAACCATTACTAGAACACTTTCAGCCCACAAAAACATATTAACAACCATTTCAACAAAAAATCAATTGTGAAAATGAGAAGACCAAAAATTTTACAGAAATTAAGAAAACAAAAGACAAAATACATGAAAGCCATACCAATTCCATGTTTCTTCCACTTTCTCTGTTGCCAAATTTGGTGTGAATACATTTCTACACCTCCTACGCTCTTTAAACTCATTCTGAAATCAACT
Source organism: Helianthus tuberosus (assembly GCA_030545235.1). Lineage (NCBI taxonomy): Eukaryota > Viridiplantae > Streptophyta > Magnoliopsida > Asterales > Asteraceae > Helianthus > Helianthus tuberosus. Next base: position 148,546,171 of record CM060381.1, read on the forward strand.
CTGCCATTCCAAAATCAGGTTTCACCTCAATTTGGTCAATCAATTCTACCAGGCTTGTCCTATTCAAGCTCATTCCAATAGTGGGCGCCCCCCCCCCCCCCACGAGCCGTCGTCCATCGGCAGTCACCCGCCACTAAGCACCATCGTGCCTCACTCGTCGACAGTCACCCGCCACTAACCACCGCCACAGCGCTGCTGCCGTGGGTGGTTGGAAACCCACCTGTTTTCTCTTTCGATTTCTCTGGACATCTCTTTCTCTTTCGATTTCTCTGGTAATCTCTCTCACGGCTCTCACTCTCTCTCTAGGATTGCAGGTTGTAAGTGTTGTGTAGAGAGAAGGGAAAGTCATGGGGGCTAGGGTTTTGATTCGAGGAGGAGAAAATGAGATCTGTGATTTTAGAGAGAGGGAATTCAGAGAGATGAGATTGTGATTTTGAATTGGATATGAAGAGAGAGAACGATCAGTGCATTAAAGAGAGATGATAGGATTGGACAGTGGAGAGAGAAGGAATCTACTACCGAAAATACCCTTCAAGTTGTACTAATGTGTATTATAACATTTCTTTTAAATTTAATTCTTACCCAAATTAAGAGAGCCATTGATGAAGTTAGATGAAAGATAATCAATGGATGGGAATGGGTTTGCAGAGTTTTTAAAAAAAAATAGAGTTTTCCATATAACCCATCCCTATATATATATATATATATATATATATATATATATATAGGGGACCGCTAAAATGAAAACCACCTCTAGTTGTAAGAACCATGAGAACTAATATTGACTAATAACAACTTGCCATGTCATTTCTTCACATGTCTTTTGTGAAGGTTAGTATGGTAATTTTACCCTCTCTCTCCTTTTCAATCAGCCATCACACCTTTGTAAAAGTCGTTTTCCCCATTTTCGATTTGTCAGAGAAATGATATGCTTTCCACTGTAGCTTTTTCATAATCCCAATATTTTAGAATCAAGACTCATTCTTTATAAGCAAAATCTCCTGGTTGAAACACCCACCTCTCCCCTTCTGGCTTTTTTTTCTCTCCTCTCACCTCCTGAAAACCTCCTGCATCAATCATCCCCTTCACTGGAAAAAACCAACCCAAAATCAAACTCCACGAAATGTATAATCCTCCGAATGGTGACAGGGAAGGAGAAATCACGGGTGGCATTGCCGGTGATGCCGATAATCTGATCATTGGCACCCCCCAACGGGGCGCCGGGGTTGGGGTTGATGGCGGAGACACTCTGTTTCCAGGGCTAGTTTGTTTTTTCGGAATGCCTGGGTTCATGCATGTCGTAGCCCCTCCCGTGGGTGTTAGGCGAGGATCAACTTCAGGTGGTTTCAAGACTCCATTGATGCTAACAACTCAGGCAACGGACATTGGTAACATATATTCCGGTCAAACCCTTAATGTGTTTTTTTTTTTGGCCTTTCTTAGCATAGGTATCAAGAATGAATCGGTGTTGAATTTTGGGGGTTAACTTTTTACTGCTGCACCCTTTTGTTAATTGTGTATATTAGTTTTTACATTTTGATGTCGGTTCACCCATAATTCAGATTTTTTTACTTTTAGTGTTGATGGAGAGTGTGAAACCCGAGTGTTAAAGTGTGTTAAAGTGTGTTACATTGCGTATTTGAGTGTGTTTCAAGTGATTAAATGACGTGAATGTGATAACTACCAGATTTATGGTTTTACAGGTTAATCACTTTATTCGGTGAAGTTAAGATGTTTAGAGAGGAAGTTAAACAACCGGGGATAATAATCAAATGAATGACATTAACCGGGACTTGTTCGGATTGGGAAGCAACAAGACACATGGATTTTAATTAATATCAATCATCACATATTCATGTGATTTTGTGAGAAGCATTAATTAATTTTTTCCAATGAGGTGAACATTGGGTGAAGGGCTGACTTTGGTGGACATGCAGATTGAGTGGACATACATCTTGGATGGCATTTAATAGGTGTTTGTGGGGGATATACGAAAAGTTTGGCAACAATACACAAAGGTTTGGCATCTTCATTGGGATCGATGAAAGGCAGCATACAACATTGTTTTGGTGGACTACTATGATTCATGATTATCATTAATATTCATATATCATCATTCACGAAAGAGGGCAGCCACCATCTCGATTGTTTAGCAGCCATATATGATAATCTTGGGGGCTCTTGAATCAAGGAACATCATTATTATTATTCCGATTTTGGCAGCCCACCATCACTTTTTGGGCTTGGAGTATTGCGAAGTGGGCTACAACAATAGATTATTTTGGGCAGCAACCTTCGTTATTTTTTGGGCCATTATCTCGAATATTATAGGCAGCCATAAAACAACTTTTGGGCTGTTGACATTGGGGGTTACAGTTCGTAATTTTGAGGGGGATCGCAAGAAAGGGAGGGCAGCCGGATAATAATTTTTCATCACTCAATATCATCGATTATCATCTCAAGCCTTTAAAGATCGAACGAGTACCATGAACGGCTAGTCTCGTCGGATTCACCCCGGTGTAGGTAGTTGTATTTTCTAGGGTTTATGCATTTGTTCTTTGATTCGACTTTGTGACAACTTGTATTGATTTTTGAAACCTTTGATAATAGTGTTACATTTGTTGCGAATTCGTAAATTGTCGAACGATGTTAAAAGTTATGACTTTCCGAAATGGTGATATGTAATTGTGCATTGTCGGGGTTAGGATTTACTTGTGTTGATTACAAAGTGTATTCTTGTCCGTTCTTCGGGACGTTGATAGTTATTAGCACCTAAGTCACGGTACACTAAATCCGCTAATCATATGCATTTGAGTTGAATCTAAAACATGTAGGAACCCTAGGTCTTGCAATTATCGAACCGGGTGTGATCCGTATTCTAATTTCTTGTTTCAACCTTTTAATTTAGTTTACAATTTTAGTTAATATTCAATTGATTTCGATAACATCAATTTGTCGGTTCACTCCGATTTATTTTCAAAACCAAACAAATAAATAAAAATAGCAATCTTCATAATCACTAAAGAAGCTCAAAGTCATATCTCTCTTTCTCCCAAACTTATCACTCCAACCAACAAAGTTGGGGATGCGGGTGCGGGTATAAGGATTCGAAGGGTGGCCTTGCAAGACATTGGACAATTCGTCAAGAAGCGACCCCAAAGTTGTACAATATGCATGCCGAGTATAATAAAAAGAGTATGGATTCGGCATGCTAATTACCGAGCATATGTTGGAAACTCGGTAGGCAAATGTGCACTTCGACCGCCATGAGAGGTAAGTCAGGTATAATTGTTGTAGAGTTTGTATTATTTTCGTCTTATTTTTATTTTCTTAGATAAATGAACGTTGTGGGTGTGTTCCCTATATAACCCTCACGAGACCTCTCGTCCTCCCAAGCTATTGAGGGGTTTAAAAGGGCTTGTTGCATAAGCTAAATGAAACCGTGATTCCTATGAAAGTGAGTTAGGCTTGTTATTGTTGTAACTTATTTTTCCACAAAAAAAATCAAGGTAATTTAACGCATGATTTGGTAACACTTTTATAAAAATGGTAGAACTAACCACCTAACAAATTTCAATGGTTGTGAGAAGCATGCATCTACACAAGGGTTAGAATTTGTAGGTACATGATGTTCGAGAGACAACCATTTTTATGAAGAGAAGAAGAAGATATGGGCATCAAGCGACAAAAATCAGGTGCATGCGTTTCCTTTTTACCTTGATTCTTAGTTTAGTAATAAGTGGATTGTATTTTGTATTTTATTTTTCCGGGGTGAAATTTTGGAAGGTTAGCCGTGTCACATCCCTTGTGCGTTTTAAAACTCTAGTTCTTACACATTGAGGACAATGTTTACCTCAAGTGTGGGGATGGGGGAGTAGTAAAAGTTTTCGATTTTGACCCGTTCATTTAAATACTACACATTGAGGACAATGTTTACCTCAAGTGTGGGGATGGGGGAAATTTCAAAATTTCTTGTTTAAAAAGCGATCTTAAAAGCACAAGTAACTAAGTCAACGAGGGATTGCACAACCCATTTGGTCTTTTGTCATGGTCAAGTTCAAATTAATAGCATGACGGGTATTTAGCGGGTGGTTATTTGGGAATAATTCGCCTAAGGAACTAGCATTTTATGCATATCACATACCATACCCTTATACGTGAGGTTTTGAGCCACTTTTATATCATAGATTTACATATACGTGTTTCTTTGTTTGAGTGGACCATTAGTCGCGTATTGTAGAACTTGCAACTTTTGATACGTTCGAGACCATAGACCGAATACAAGCACGAGAATGCTTAAGGCATTAGGTAAACCTTTTCCTGTTACACCATTTTTATATCCTTACCAAAAAATTATCCCCTAGTAGCCAGTTTTGAGCCTAATCCTTTCGTTTGACTACCCTTTAGCCCATAACCTTAAAACTTTTTTCTTTTAAACCCGTGTGATGGAAATTCGATTATAGGAGTAAAGTTTGTATAATTGTATTTGTTTGTTTGCATAAAAAAAAGAAAAATAAGAGAAAAATAAGAAAATGTATGAAAAAGATAGAAAATTGTAAGAAAAGAACAAAAATATATGTTCTTAGTAGTTGTTGAATAAAAGGCTAAAGTTGTTGCCTTGTAGTTGATGTTTATAGTTTAGTTTTGTTTAGAGTAGTCGTTTGTAATAAAAATTGAATTTTTCATCACCTTAGCCACTTAAAAAAAATCATATTCCATACCCTTAACCTAGCCCCATTACAACCCTCCAAAGACCTTATGACTTGTTCTTAGTATTCGTGTTCGGTGGTGGAGAACGATTGAGTTGCAAGCCTATGCGGGTACGTGTTCTAATCGGTTTGAGTGATTATTTCAAAAACGCTAATGCATCAACTATTAGCCAATTTTAAACCGAGTGGAGGGAACATTGTGAGGGATGTGCATGACTTGTTAGTTTTACGGGCGGGTTAATCTTGGATAACCATTTTTTATGCGATTATTCACTTTACCGTTTGATATTTTGTAAATTGCAAAAAGTTTGAACCGGGTATGACTTTAGACCTTAACCTTAGTCTCGGGAATGGGACGTGTGTTTCTTGTTCGACCCACGTGAAAGTGAGAAACAGATTTGCTTGAGGGCAAGCAAACGACAAGTGTGGGGATGTGATGGAGAGTGTGAAACCCGAGTGTTAAAGTGTGTTACATTGCGTATTTGAGTGTGTTTCAAGTGATTAAATGACGTAAATGTGATAACTACCAGATTTATGGTTTTACAGGTTAATCACTTTATTCGGTGAAGTTAAGATGTTTAGAGAGGAAGTTAAACAACCGGGGATAATAATCAAATGAATGACATTAACCGGGACTTGTTCGGATTGGGAAGCAACAAGACACATGGATTTTAATTAATATCAATCATCACATATTCATGTGATTTTGTGAGAAGCATTAATTAATTTTTTCCAAGGAGGTGAACATTGGGTGAAGGGCTGACTTTGGTGGACATGCAGATTGAGTGGACATACATCTTGGATGGCATTTAATAGGTGTTTGTGGGGGATATACGAAAAGTTTGGCAACAATACACAAAGGTTTGAAAACCATTCACACTAGGTAAGAGTCGATACAAAGTAGTTCAAGATGCTCTCCAGAATACGAAAAGACTTCCTCTGACCATCGCAATCTTCTACCGATTCGGTATAACACCCTGTAATTGCTTGTTTAGATCTTTCTCTTGCGAGCATAACGAGCTTTGTTAGCCGTTTGGATCTGTTTGTCTGATCGGTATAACATCCTGTGATTGCTTGTTCGGATTTTTCTCTTTCGAGCATAACGAGCTTTGTTAGCCGGATTGGTTCTGATTGCCCTTGGCTCCGGAGGGATATGGCGGGAGACGGGTGGGACGATGCTGAAATACCATGGTCAGAAGTCCAGTATCGGAAAAACAGGCGGTGCCGTCCCGATGGCGTTGAGATGACTTTTTTGGTGCAAAATCTTCCAAACCGGGTCTCGAAAACATTGGAGGGCATTCCAACCGCATGGTTTCATTACTGATGCTTATGTTGCCCGGAAGAGGGATGCTAGGGGGAATTATTTTGGTTTCGTTCGGTATGTGGTCGCCGGGAAGGTCGACGATGTATTAAAAGCCATGAACACCGTTAGGATTTTCGAGGCTAAACTTAACGTTTCTCTGGCAAGATACGATAAGAATCATAAGAGGTTCATATACACATCTGATCTGCGGAATGAAAGGAAACAATGGAGACCGAAGGAGCCGGATCTTTCTACCAATGGTGTAGCTCAAAACAAGAATCAGCCTAACGGTGTAGGGCCAGCTGATTCAGCTTTTATTCGGGAGGGGCAGTCGTTCAGTGATTTATTTCGGAACAAGGTGGACACGACTAAGCAGGGATCAAAAACCTTGTAGATGGACGGTAATGGGTCTGCTTATGCTCTTCATTGCATGGGGAGGTCTATTATAGCTACAGCCAAGGATGTTAGGTCCCTTAACAGTATTAATCAAACCCTTGACAATGTTGGCCTTAGCAATTATGGTTTGTCGTATGTGGGTGGCCTTAGTGTGTTAATTACTCTGAACGATCGGGAAGAAGTTAACCATGTATTGGCGTCTTCCTCTAATGTTTTGGACGGTATGTTCTATAGTTATAATGCTTGGACGGGCCAGGATCTACCCCTAGATCGGGTTGTGAAGTTGCATATCTCGGGGGTACCTCTCCAGATTAAAGATAACTCGACTTATGACCGAATAGGTGCCTTATTTGGAACTGTTGTTCAGCCGTCGGAGTTCTCCTGGCAATGTCAAAATAATTCGGATGGTTCGGTTGTGGTACTTGTTCCTTATGGTCCTCGGATTACAGAATCGGTGGTTTTAAAATGGAAACAGCGTAGTTTTGTGGTTTGGGTGTCTGAAACATCAGACGGTTGGGTGCCGGAGTTCGTCGATAGCAGCTCAATGGAAGATTCAGATTGGGAGCCGGATGGCGAAGAGGAACAAATGGATGAAGCTCCAGAAGAAGGCGAATACCGACCGGAAAAATTTGAAGACCGAAATAACTCTTCGCCGTAAAAAAAACGTTTTCGGAAGGACGGGGGAGACCTGCGGACAATGGGGCTCCAATCTACGGTAACACCGGTGACCGAAAGGGTTACCAGGATAGAACGCCGGAAATTGTTGGGGAGGCAGTCCAACAGCCGCCTAGTGGGCCGCATGCATGGATGGGAAGCGTGCATGGGGAAGGTGTACAGTCTCCTGGGGTTTCAAAAGATAATAATAATAATGGTGGGAGAGAGGGTTTGTCAGGCACGTGCATTAATGGTGGGGCCGGATTGTATTTTGATTCTCAAGTTAACTCTGGGCCTTTCAATAATACCCCTGGGCCTGATAGAATACCTCCATTGGGCAAACGTAATAGAGACCAACGAAGCCCACCATCCTTGGGTTCGTTACAGGGTCCCCAAGCTCGGGCCAGACAAGATGAAAGAAGCAGTTCGCTGGATCTAAATCGCCCTATGTCAAACGTGGAGAATGCCGATGTCGCAACTTCCAATCCGATCCAGAATTGTCCCACGGGTTCATCGGATGTCGGCCAGCAGTACAATAAGACATATGCTTCACCGTCATCTCAAGTCGGAGACCAGGTTGATGCTGAGGTTGCCGACACTGTGGCTGTTGGGGAGGTAATTGGTGTCGGTTTGCAAGGATTTGAGGAAGAAATTCGGAAGACTGTAATTGGCGAAGGTGAAATTAATGTTAATCAATGAATATCATTACTATTAATCTGAGAGGGGCCCGGGATGGCCGGAAAATGGAGTGGGTCCGGGGTTTAAAAACAAGCCATGGGGTGCATTTTCTCTGTCTTCAAGAGACGAAGTTGCGGGAGTCAACAAAATTTTCTTTCAATCACATATGGGGGAGATCGCTGTTTAGAGTGGCGTCAGTGGATTCGACTGGCAGGTCCGGTGGATTGGCTTCAATCTGGAACCCGACTGTATTCTCCTGCAGTGAAGTCATTAAGCAGAGGTACTTTTTATGTGTTTGTGGTAATCTTATCCATTCGGGTACTAGGATAAACATAGTCAACGTGTATGCTCCCAATGACGCCACTGCTCGTAAAGGTCTGTGGATTGATTTGGTTCGATTAAGGAATTCGCGACAAGGTTTGTGGGTTTTTGCTGGAGACTTTAATGATGTTCGGCACCCGGAGGAGCGTAGGAACTCGGAATTTGTGGTAGCTAATGCCGATGCTTTTAATAATTTTATATTGTCAGCAGCTTTGCAGGAATTTGATATGGGCGGTGCTAAATTCACTTACATTTCGGATCGTGGGGATAAGCTCAGCAAGCTTGATCGGTTTTTGGTGTGCATAGGGTTTATGGAAACATGGCCTGGTACAGTCGTAACGGCTCTTGACAGATTGTATTCGGATCATCGTCCTTTATTATTATCTACTACGGCCTCTGATTTTGGACACGTGCCATTTCGTTTTTATAACTCATGGTTGGAAAAGCAAGGTTTTTTGGAGTTTATTATGAATAAGTGCAACCAATTCTCGTTCAACGGCCCTGGGGATTTAGCGCTCGCCACTAAGCTAAGATGGCTGAAAAATAGAATTAAAGAGTGGATAGCGGTGGAAAGAAGGAGGGATGAAGGGTTATACTCCATCCGTAAGTCTAAGGTGGCTGAATTGGAGAGCCTAGCGGAAGAAAGGAATTTAAGTCAAGCTGAGTTGGTTCTAAGAATGGAGTACAAGCAATTTATTTTGGAATACGACGAACAAAAACAATCGGATGCACGCCAAAAGTCTAGGGTCAAATGGGCGATTGAAGGGGACGAAAATTCCGCGTTCTTTCACGCGGTGGTGAACGCTAATATTAGTTCAAGCCGTATCAATGGAATTTTCATAGATGATAACTGGATTACCAACCCGGCATGTATTAAACATCACTTTTTCGATTATTACTCTCAGCTCTTCAAGGAACCAATGCATGACAGGCCGTCCTTCGTTCTATCACCTGTAAACGTCCTAACTGTGGCCGATGGAGAGTCGTTGACGCGACCATTCACATTGCTCGAAATTAAGGAGGCAGTATGGGAATGTGATGGTGACCGGGCTCCCGGGCCGGACGGCTTCAATTTCAAGTTTTTAAAACGGTGCTGGAATGGGCTACAAGCGAATTTTCTAAAATTGTTCGAGGAGTTCTACAACAACCCAAATTTAAATAGAAGTTGTTCATCCTCTTTTATTGCTTTGATTCCAAAAGTCAAGGACCCGTTGCGGCCATCCGAGTTCCGGCCCATAAGCCTCATTGGATGCATTAATAAAGTCATATCCAAAGTCTTGGTGAACCGGATAAAAAGTGTAATTGGTAAACTCATCTCTGTAGAACAATCAGCGTTCCTTACGGGTAGGAACATCATCGACGGGCCGTTGATGTTGAATGAATTAGTATCTTGGCTAAAGTATATCAAAAGGGCAGGTATGTTATTCAAAGTTGACATTCATAAAGCTTACGATTCGCTTAATTGGGGTTTTCTGATATCGGTCATGGAACAAATGGGATTTCCGTCTAAATGGCGTGAATGGATATTGGCAACTCTTCGCTCCGCCCGAGCGTCGGTACTGGTCAATGGCTCACCCACAATGGAGTTTGAATGTACTAGGGGTCTCCGGCAAGGAGATCCTTTATCTCCTTTTCTCTTCCTCATTGCTATGGAGGCTCTGTCCAGTATTATGAAGAGGGCATCGGAGGTCGGTCTGTTTAATGGCATTAGGTGTAACAATAATGGTACGACCCTAACTCATTTATTGTACGCGGATGATGTTGTCTTTCTTGGGGAATGGTCGGCTGCAAATGCGTTAAATATACGGAGAATATTAAGATGTTTTCACTTAATATCCGGGCTAAAAGTTAATCTAGCTAAATGTTGTCTGTATGGGGTGGGAGTGGAAGAGTCGGAAGTGGCGGGGATGGCTAATATGTTACATTGTAGAGCCGGGTGCTTTCCTTTTAAATACCTTGGCTTGTATGTGGGCGCGAATATGAATCTTGTTCGGAATTGGAAGCCAATTGTTGACATTTTCAAGAACAGGTTATCTATTTGGAAGGCTAAAAAATTGTCATATGGGGGAAGAATTACACTTTTGAAGTCTGTGTTGTCGTCACTACCGACATATTTCTTCTCTTTATACAAAGCTCCGGTCCAAGTTTTGAATCAACTAGAAAGACTTCGACGGGTTTTCTTTTGGGGCGGGACGGAAGAAGTGTCAAAGATGGCATGGATGGCTTGGGATAATGCGGTTACACCGGTTGAGTACGGAGGATTGGGTTTTGGTACACTACGGGATGCAAATCTAGCTTTGCTTGCGAAATGGTGGTGGCGGTTCAAAACGGAAAAGGAAGGGTTGTGGCGAAAAGTGGTATGGTCTATCCATCATAATTCAAGATCATGGAATCCAATTCCGAGTAAAGTCTCTGTTGCGGGACCTTGGAAGCAAATATGCGGCATCTCGACAATTCTGGCTAGTTTGGGGGTAGAACTCTCTAAAAATATAATAGCGGTAGTCGGGGCCGGGTCGGATATAGCATTTTGGATTGATTCATGGGTGACATCGGAACCGCTTAATGTCCTTTTTCCGTTGCTTTTTCAACTGGAAAAAACCGGTGGTGTTCGGTGGCTCAAAGGCTTCGAGCGGGGACGAACGGGTTATCGATGGTGTGGGAGTGGAGACGTCAACTGCTGCACGTCGAAGAGTTGCTGGAGTTTCAGCAACTAAACACTCTCCTGCAGGGCGTACCGGTTGACTCGGGTGTTGATAATTGGGTGTGGAAGTTGGACGAAACGGGTCGGTTCAGTGTGGCTAGTATTAAACAGGCTATTGTCGAGAAGAACTGTGTGTTACCGGGTTATGTGGTCGAATGGAATAATTGGATTCCCAAAAAAGTTGGGATAGTGGCATGGCGAGCTCAAAAGGAAAGACTCCCAACAAGGGTTGCATTGTCGAGAAGGGGTATAATGGTCCAAAATCTAGAAGGTGTTATATGTGGGTTGTATAATGAAACTTGTGATCATTTATTTGTCTCCTGTGAATTCGCCCAAATAGTATGGCAACTTGTGTATCAATGGTGTAAAGCTCAACCTTTTATTGCATTTGGTTTCAAGGATATTCTTGAAGATCACAAATTGTTCCATGGTACAGTGAAGAGAAAAAAGGTGTTTCATGCAGTCTGCTTGGTAACAATCTGGAGCCTTTGGAACATGCGTAACGAGATAGTTTTTTCGGGGAGGAGAAAGACGGTAACAAACCTGTTGGAAGAAATCAAGGCGAAAAGTTTTCTGTGGGTCAAAAACCGAGCAAAGGCGGCGGCGTTAACATGGGAACAATGGAGTCGTTTCGATGTTTTTTAGTATGTTTGCTCTGTAACAAGTAATGTTCTGTTTCTTTTGGTTGTAGGTATTTTGGTTTGGTGTGTGTAAGATTGGTGCTAGCCGCTAGCTAGATTATAATAAAATTCTCTTTTGTTGGCCGTTCAAAAAAAAATACACAAAGGTTTGGCATCTTCATTGGGATCGATGAAAGGCAGCATACAACATTGTTTTGGTGGACTACTATGATTCATGATTATCATTAATATTCATATATCATCATTCACGAAAGAGGGCAGCCACCATCTCGATTGTTTAGCAGCCATATATGATAATCTTGGGGGCTCTTGAATCAAGGAACATCATTATTATTATTCCGATTTTGGCAGCCCACCATCACTTTTTGGGCTTGGAGTATTGCGAAGTGGGCTACAACAATAGATTATTTTGGGCAGCAACCTTCGTTATTTTTTGGGCCATTATCTCGAATATTATAGGCAGCCATAAAACAACTTTTGGGCTGTTGACATTGGGGGTTACAGTTCGTAATTTTGAGGGGGATCGCAAGAAAGGGAGGGCAGCCGGATAATAATTTTTCATCACTCAATATCATCGATTATCATCTCAAGCCTTTAAAGATCGAACGAGTACCATGAACGGCTAGTCTCGTCGGATTCACCCCGGTGTAGGTAGTTGTATTTTCTAGGGTTTATGCATTTGTTCTTTGATTCGACTTTGTGACAACTTGTATTGATTTTTGAAACCTTTGATAATAGTGTTACATTTGTTGCGAATTCGTAAATTGTCGAATGATGTTAAAAGTTATGACTTTCCGAAATGGTGATATGTAATTGTGCATTGTCGGGGTTAGGATTTACTTGTGTTGATTACAAAGTGTATTCTTGTCCGTTCTTCGGGACGTTGATAGTTATTAGCACCTAAGTCACGGTACACTAAATCCGCTAATCATATGCATTTGAGTTGAATCTAAAACATGTAGGAACCCTAGGTCTTGCAATTATCGAACCGGGTGTGATCCGTATTCTAATTTCTTGTTTCAACCTTTTAATTTAGTTTACAATTTTAGTTAATATTCAATTGATTTCGATAACATCAATTTGTCGGTTCACTCCGATTTATTTTCAAAACCAAACAAATAAATAAAAATAGCAATCTTCATAATCACTAAAGAAGCTCAAAGTCATATCTCTCTTTCTCCCAAACTTATCACTCCAACCAACAAAGTTGGGGATGCGGGTGCGGGTATAAGGATTCGAAGGGTGGCCTTGCAAGACATTGGACAATTCGTCAAGAAGCGACCCCAAAGTTGTACAATATGCATGCCGAGTATAATAAAAAGAGTATGGATTCGGCATGCTAATTACCGAGCATATGTTGGAAACTCGGTAGGCAAATGTGCACTTCGACCGCCATGAGAGGTAAGTCAGGTATAATTGTTGTAGAGTTTGTATTATTTTCGTCTTATTTTTATTTTCTTAGATAAATGAACGTTGTGGGTGTGTTCCCTATATAACCCTCACGAGACCTCTCGTCCTCCCAAGCTATTGAGGGGTTTAAAAGGGCTTGTTGCATAAGCTAAATGAAACCGTGATTCCTATGAAAGTGAGTTAGGCTTGTTATTGTTGTAACTTATTTTTCCACAAAAAAAATCAAGGTAATTTAACGCATGATTTGGTAACACTTTTATAAAAATGGTAGAACTAACCACCTAACAAATTTCAATGGTTGTGAGAAGCATGCATCTACACAAGGGTTAGAATTTGTAGGTACATGATGTTCGAGAGACAACCATTTTTATGAAGAGAAGAAGAAGATATGGGCATCAAGCGACAAAAATCAGGTGCATGCGTTTCCTTTTTACCTTGATTCTTAGTTTAGTAATAAGTGGATTGTATTTTGTATTTTATTTTTCCGGGGTGAAATTTTGGAAGGTTAGCCGTGTCACATCCCTTGTGCGTTTTAAAACTCTAGTTCTTACACATTGAGGACAATGTTTACCTCAAGTGTGGGGATGGGGGAGTAGTAAAAGTTTTCGATTTTGACCCGTTCATTTAAATACTACACATTGAGGACAATGTTTACCTCAAGTGTGGGGATGGGGGAAATTTCAAAATTTCTTGTTTAAAAAGCGATCTTAAAAGCACAAGTAACTAAGTCAACGAGGGATTGCACAACCCATTTGGTCTTTTGTCATGGTCAAGTTCAAATTAATAGCATGACGGGTATTTAGCGGGTGGTTATTTGGGAATAATTCGCCTAAGGAACTAGCATTTTATGCATATCACATACCATACCCTTATACGTGAGGTTTTGAGCCACTTTTATATCATAGATTTACATATACGTGTTTCTTTGTTTGAGTGGACCATTAGTCGCGTATTGTAGAACTTGCAACTTTTGATACGTTCGAGACCATAGACCGAATACAAGCACGAGAATGCTTAAGGCATTAGGTAAACCTTTTCCTGTTACACCATTTTTATATCCTTACCAAAAAATTATCCCCTAGTAGCCAGTTTTGAGCCTAATCCTTTCGTTTGACTACCCTTTAGCCCATAACCTTAAAACTTTTTTCTTTTAAACCCGTGTGATGGAAATTCGATTATAGGAGTAAAGTTTGTATAATTGTATTTGTTTGTTTGCATAAAAAAAAGAAAAATAAGAGAAAAATAAGAAAATGTATGAAAAAGATAGAAAATTGTAAGAAAAGAACAAAAATATATGTTCTTAGTAGTTGTTGAATAAAAGGCTAAAGTTGTTGCCTTGTAGTTGATGTTTATAGTTTAGTTTTGTTTAGAGTAGTCGTTTGTAATAAAAATTGAATTTTTCATCACCTTAGCCACTTAAAAAAAATCATATTCCATACCCTTAACCTAGCCCCATTACAACCCTCCAAAGACCTTATGACTTGTTCTTAGTATTCGTGTTCGGTGGTGGAGAACGATTGAGTTGCAAGCCTATGCGGGTACGTGTTCTAATCGGTTTGAGTGATTATTTCAAAAACGCTAATGCATCAACTATTAGCCAATTTTAAACCGAGTGGAGGGAACATTGTGAGGGATGTGCATGACTTGTTAGTTTTACGGGCGGGTTAATCTTGGATAACCATTTTTTATGCGATTATTCACTTTACCGTTTGATATTTTGTAAATTGCAAAAAGTTTGAACCGAGTATGACTTTAGACCTTAACCTTAGTCTCGGGAATGGGACGTGTGTTTCTTGTTCGACCCACGTGAAAGTGAGAAACAGATTTGCTTGAGGGCAAGCAAACGACAAGTGTGGGGATGTGATGGGGAGTGTGAAACCCGAGTGTTAAAGTGTGTTACATTGCGTATTTGAGTGTGTTTCAAGTGATTAAATGACGTAAATGTGATAACTACCAGATTTATGGTTTTACAGGTTAATCACTTTATTCGGTGAAGTTAAGATGTTTAGAGAGGAAGTTAAACAACCGGGGATAATAATCAAATGAATGACATTAACCGGGACTTGTTCGGATTGGGAAGCAACAAGACACATGGATTTTAATTAATATCAATCATCACATATTCATGTGATTTTGTGAGAAGCATTAATTAATTTTTTCCAAGGAGGTGAACATTGGGTGAAGGGCTGACTTTGGTGGACATGCAGATTGAGTGGACATACATCTTGGATGGCATTTAATAGGTGTTTGTGGGGGATATACGAAAAGTTTGGCAACAATACACAAAGGTTTGAAAACCATTCACACTAGGTAAGAGTCGATACAAAGTAGTTCAAGATGCTCTCCAGAATACGAAAAGACTTCCTCTGACCATCGCAATCTTCTACCGATTCGGTATAACACCCTGTAATTGCTTGTTTAGATCTTTCTCTTGCGAGCATAACGAGCTTTGTTAGCCGTTTGGATCTGTTTGTCTGATCGGTATAACATCCTGTTATTGCTTGTTCGGATTTTTCTCTTTCGAGCATAACGAGCTTTGTTAGCCGGATTGGTTCTGATTGCCCTTGGCTCCGGAGGGATATGGCGGGAGACGGGTGGGACGATGCTGAAATACCATGGTCAGAAGTCCAGTATCGGAAAAACAGGCGGTGCCGTCCCGATGGCGTTGAGATGACTTTTTTGGTGCAAAATCTTCCAAACCGGGTCTCGAAAACATTGGAGGGCATTCCAACCGCATGGTTTCATTACTGATGCTTATGTTGCCCGGAAGAGGGATGCTAGGGGGAATTATTTTGGTTTCGTTCGGTATGTGGTCGCCGGGAAGGTCGACGATGTATTAAAAGCCATGAACACCGTTAGGATTTTCGAGGCTAAACTTAACGTTTCTCTGGCAAGATACGATAAGAATCATAAGAGGTTCATATACACATCTGATCTGCGGAATGAAAGGAAACAATGGAGACCGAAGGAGCCGGATCTTTCTACCAATGGTGTAGCTCAAAACAAGAATCAGCCTAACGGTGTAGGGCCAGCTGATTCAGGCAGCAGGCTGCTGCTGCAACTCGTCGGCGGTAGGTGGGCACACAACAACAGCCGGCCGTACATTTTCAACACGGTCAGCGGCGGTGACTCCCGTTGCGTTGTTCCCCTCGTCAGCCGTGACTTCCGTTGCGTTGTCATTGCGCACATCCCCAAGATGCTCGCTTGCGTTGCACCCCTCAGCACCGCCTGTAACGTCAACCGTGTCTGAAAAGAAAGTACAAAAAGAAATTAGTTACCCATCACTCACATATCTTGAATTCATGGGGCCTTTTTCGTTACCTGACTTGCCAACATTCGCTGGCCTCTCAACGTCCGAGCCCCCCCACTCTCGTTTCGACCAGCCCGCTAGCATCGACTTGGTTGTTATCCCCCAAACTGACCGTACCCTGGGTTTCAACCGACAACTGTTCTTCCCCATAAATCACCCCTTGTAAACTTTCAGCCTCCTTATGCCCAGCATCGCCGCTACCTCCTGGAACCACCCCAACATTGCCCACATCGTCAACATCACCTCCACCTGCAGCGTCGCGTGTCCCTAAAATGAAAAGAAAAAAACACACTTTTTTCGGTGAGACACAATTGCATAGGGAAAAAATTCGAGGGGGGGTGAATGTTTTTTTCTTTCTTTTTTTACCTGGAAGGGTGTCAAAGACCACGCTTACATCTCCCAGGCCGATGTCTCCCCCCTCTACTGTCGTTTCGGCGATACTGGATATCAACACATTTAAATCAACATCTTCGTGTTTGCCTCCAGAATCAGAAGCGGCATCCGAATCGTCTTGCGCCGGTTGCTCAAGCCCCCTGCAGAAAAGCAACAAGGTAAAAAAAACATGCGCTTTGCATAGCAAAAAAAAACCATTCGATTACCTGCTAGGGCGGACGGAGGGCTGGAAGAACCCCCGGCCGTTCTTTTCAACATGTCTCCTTCCTCGAAGGTCTCTAATCCCTCATCCGGCAAACATGGCAACACATCTAACACTTCGAGGTATTTCCGCTTCAACCTCCTATGATCCTCGTTATCCGGCTCCAGGTTCAACCGATCGCTTAAAGTCTTCTCCATTTTGGACCTTAAAGCGGCTAACTCTTGTAACCATTCATCCACACTGCTCGCCTCTCCACCCGTACCCTCATCGTTTTTTCCAGTGGCAGACGAGTTCCCTATCTAGTCAACACAAAAAAGACGATTTAATCTATATCGGTACACGTAAACAACAAAGTAACAATTTCTTACGTTTTTTTACGTTTTACCAGAAAATGTTTAGCGTTTTAACAATTTACGTAAACTATTCATTTTTACGTAAAAAAGTGTAACGTTTTCTACATTTATCGTTGAAATGTTTTACTTTTTATGGGCTACGTAAATTTGTTTACGGGTACACCAACATTAAACAAATAAAAACAAAACACGGGAAAAAGAGATTAAAAATTTTATATATGGTTATACCTGTTCTCCGCCACCTTTCTCAGCTGTGGCGTCACTTAGAGGTTTATCCTGACCACGCCCGAACCCTCCATTCGCTATCTCGTAGTCTTGACGACGCGTTGATATTCGCTAATTTACACATATTTTAGTCCCCCGTTTTACCCCTATTTTATGCGTTTTTGGCCGTAAAACCGTCATTCGGATACTTAATATCTACACTTTTGTTTACAGGCCTAAAACAGCATACCAGACAAGATGATAGCAAAAACGAGGACTTTCCGGATAAAACGACGAAGCTGCGGACATTCTGTTAAGGAAACTGACCTGGGCCTGTGGAACGGTCGTGCGACCTGATGCACGACCGTGCATCTCCGACAGTTGTTGATTAGTCCGGCAATGAACGAGCAGTGCGACTAGGCGTGCAACGAAAACAAGGCCAGACCGGTGACGCACGGACGTGCCATCCGAAGAACGACCGTGCGACTCCGAAGATCAGCCTAATCTCGGTGATGAACGCCCGGCCCAGAAGCTCGTGCAACAAGAACCCGGAACTGAATGACCGTTCCATCCGAAGAACGGTCGTGCGATATCGTATCCGGTCAAAGATCTGACGACGTATGCAGCATGGTGACCCATCCCCAATAATTGCTTAAAGTGTACGGTCGTGCCACAGGAAGAACGACCGTGCAACAGCGGAAAAATATAAAAACAGAACAGAAACATTATGTTCGTCATTCTGGAATTTTGGGGAGCAACTCAGGCGATTTTCAGGCTCCGGAGGCTTCTGCTTTCACCCGGATTCAAGCCATATTATCCCGATTAGCTCCATTACTATCCGGATCCTTAGTCTAGTGCTTGTTTATGGTTTGGTTTTCTAATCTTTCCATGATTTTGTTAATCTTTCAAGTACTTAGATTATTGTTTATGTATTATTGTAGCCTTTGGGCAAAAACACAACAATCCCTTGCTAGATTATAACCATTAGTTTGTTAAACTTTGTTTGTAATGACATTTTGAAGTATTTTCTATGTTAATCTTTGATGATTAGTTTGCAACCTTGTTATTGATATTGATTTCTTGATTATAAGTAATTATGTTGGATGATTGATGCTTGGTTAGTTAAGATAGTTGAAAAATGAAGCTTAATTAATCTTGTATTAGTAAACTTTGAACTTGGTTAACTAGATTAGCTTGGTTTAAATGTATGCATCATGATACTAGAAATGGTTAGTGATTTAATAAAATGTAATTATTGTTAATCAAGAGAGCTTGCCGTCACGGAAGGACCTTAACGGGTTAGATGGTGTCGTTATAAATTCTTGCCATGATTTGTTAGCTTAGTTAGTAGTTTAGGCCAAAATTGCTATCTTGGTGAATTATTGTGCAAGATTTGTAAAATGAACTCGGTTGTGATTTAATCTAGTTTATGCTTGTCTCGGTGGTTGCATTGTGTTTATCGGTGTCTCTTTCCTTGATTAAGTGCGGTTAGAAAACTCCTAACGGATGACTAACTTATTTTTAAGAGATTTTCATAGACATTTATCAATTGCACGTTAAAGAACAATTTTAGGTGGTTAAAGTGTGTTTATCGTTTTAGCTTTCCGAATGATTGTCATGTTAGGATTCCCGAAAGGGATACTAATTGTCTTAAATTGGAATATTGACCGAATGCTTCTAGTGCCAAAACCGACTTAGTTGACATGCTTTGGTTGTGTATTAAGCAAGGCTTTTTATCTATTACCTATTATGTTTTTATTATGTATTTGTTTACGCTTACTTTAGTTTAGTTAAAATCAAACAAAACCTATGTTTTTACCGGTAGTTTAGTGATAAAGGTCTAGTATTATTTCTCCGCCCATTTCCTTGGATCGATACTTGGTTCTTACCGATACTTTATTACATATATGACGGGGTACACTTGCCTCTTTCGTGTGTGTTTTGATGTAAAAGTAATAATCACTTTTATAAATTTAAAACCAAATCGTGTGTAAATTCATTGCAAAAATATGTATATATACGCACACGTCACGCGTCAAAATATCTTTTGTCCAGTAATGAATTGCTCGGACCCCAACGGCAGTGTTGCACGCTGGCTGCCGCGTGCAGTCTACATACAACAACTGTAGGAAAAATAAACACAATAAAATATAACAGAAAAACTTTTAATAATAGAAATTAAATTAAAACATAACGACCAAACACATGCTCACCGTCAGGATCGTCAAAGGCCCCGCCCAGCAACACTTGGGGTCCCATGGCCTCCATTTTCTCTTACACTTCCTCAAACACTCGATAATGAATCCACACCAATTGTAATCTTCGTACCTCGTTTCCGCAGACAAACGCTTCAAAATCTTGTCTTTCACATAACCGTTCTGCTGTGAACTGGCCATCGTTGTGAGGAAAAGCAAGGCAAAATCGGTACGGAAAAACGCCATGTTCGAATAGTTGTCATTCTGAATTTCGGCCAAAATCAATGAAGGGGCTATGTAACTTGTTGGCGGGAAGTGTGCCCGCCACGCCTTCAACGACGGATGAAGCATCTTGGCTACCTCAACATCAGCGAAACTCAAACCTGTGTTTCGTATCCCTAACATTCTGCTAATCAGCCCCCCGTCAACCACCAAGCTGGTATTACCTACGTTGAACGTCATCGAGTTTGCATCAAAATTGTCCATGACATGGAAGGCTAACTTTTCAGGAATGTCATTGACACTGAAACCTATCAAACCCCCAAAACCCATTTTCTTAATAGCCTCTTTCTGACGATCAGTTAACCCCATCATCGCATTGAATAATTGCTTCGGGGAAGATCGTGTATTCAATGCTGGAATGGATTGTTGTGCCATGGGTCTGGGTTTTTTGCTCCTTTTCGTTGGGGAACCACAATAGTCCGATTGCTTCCTTTTCTTTGTCTGCTGTTTGACCCTCGCCCGTGGGGGTGTTTCGGCTTCGTCGCTCGAGTCAAAGAGCACACAAGCGAGCGTACCACTGCGCCGAGGCCTGGACCTCGTCCCTACATGTACGCGGGCAAAAAATTTATTAACATTGAGAAGTCGTTTACACGTGGTGTAACAAAAAACCAGCTGCTAAGTACGTAAAGAAAGAAAAATAATAATGTTACCGGAACTAAGGCATATAACATCTCGTTCTACATTTTCCTTCCCCTTTCTCCGGCTCGAGCTTCTAGTCCGTGCAACCATTTTTTTGGTGTGACGCCTATCATAATAATAAAAAATATAGAAACATCGTCAATATACAAACCCCCTGGAAGATAAGTTTGAATCCCCCCTCACAAAAAAGCCCACTAATCGCCAAAAAAAAAAAGAAAAAAAAACACCACGAATCTAAAAAACTCTATACTACCCTTAAACCCCCAACCGTGCCCCGACCTAAGAGAGCATCCAGCAATGTTTGGCACCCATACATTGAACCTAGGTTTCCAACACTATAATCCCCAATAAAAAAAGCCCCCCCTACGTATCTTGCCACCCTCACAGTCGTTCCCAAGAATATCAAAAAACAACCATGTAAAAACCCATTACAAATTCACAATTTGGGAGGAAAGGGATAGACACCAACCTTTCGATTTTTTCTGGGTTTGAAGCTGGGATTATCGCCGGGGTCCTAAATCTTCTTCGGGAAAGATGGGAGTCTTCGCCGCTTTCAACTGGGGACGCCGGGGTTCGGAATCGCCGAATGCAAATTTTGGGGTTTCTTCGTCGCCTAATAGAGAGCAGAGAGATTTTAGGTTTGGGTGTTGTGTGTGTTATGAGGGAAGAAAGATTGAAGTAAACATAGAGATTTGAAAATTTTTAATTGTGCTTGGACATGCATGCTGAATTGTGCAGGGGGTATAGCTTCTGGCTCACCAAAACGTTTTACCAAAATACCCTTTTTCTTATTAAAAAAATCAAAAGCACAAAAGACCAAAAGTTAGAAATTAATTTTATATTTGATTAATCTCATCCATCCATCTAGTTGATCTAAGGGCTAAAAAGTGGTTCCCATGGTTCTTACAACTAGAGGTGGTTTTCATGGTCCCCTATATATATATATATATATATATATATATAT
Source organism: Helianthus tuberosus (assembly GCA_030545235.1). NCBI lineage: Eukaryota > Viridiplantae > Streptophyta > Magnoliopsida > Asterales > Asteraceae > Helianthus > Helianthus tuberosus. The sequence continues at coordinate 148,567,526 of CM060381.1, forward strand.
ATATATAGGGAGGAGCTCATGCGAGAACCACCCTTATTGTGAGAACCTTGAGAACCAATGTGAACACAACCTAAAATAGCTAAAAAAAACCTAAAAAAACCTAACCCCCACCCCCCCCCCCACCCAAAAACCTAAACCCCCCACCCCCCCCCCCCCCCCAAGCTAAATTTTTTTTTTTTTTTGCTTCGAAAAGTAGCGATTTTAACCTAAAAAATATTAAAAAAAATAAAAAAAAAAATTGTGTGATTTTTAGCTATTTTTAGGCATTTTTGGTGTGTTCACATTGGTTCTCGCGGTTCTCGCAATAAGAGGTGGTTCTCGCATGATCTTCTCCCTATATATATATATATATAGTTATATTAATAATCTAAGTTAAGTCCATCATAGATTGTCATATATTATCATGTAAGTCAAGCATAGAGGATTAACCTCTTTGTATGATTCACACACAAATCATCACAAGGATGATTCGGAGGGTCATGAATGAATAGGAAATAAACAACTAAGTAGTATGTACATCAAGTAGCCAAGTAGGTCTCAAACCCGAGTGAGCTAACACAACATGGAAAGAGTTAACTAAGTGTTGGAGGCTAGATGGGGTTATGTTACTTTAGAGCTAGTAAGCTACAAGATTAAATCATCAAGTGAGGTGTGGAACCAAGTTAGGATTGCCAAAGCATCAAATGTTCACACTTGTACCAAACATAAGTCTTACCATATGAACTATTGTAAACTTATGTGACTTCAACACTTATGGGTTGTATTGAACCCTAATAAAACAGAAAGTTTAGAGGTTGTTTGTACCTCTAAACTTGTAAGAATCAACTCTAACAAGTTGCACAACCATTGATGGGTTTAGGAGGTTGCTAGGTACAAGATTCAAGTATAAAAAGTTAAGTTTTGTAAAAGTTAACCAAGTTTCTTCCAAAACAGAAAGTTTGGACCTCAAAATTGTGACGTTCCACCTTAGATTACCATGTTAATCATGTGGAAACACTCCTAGAGGTGTTCCAAGCTTTGTAGAAGAAGAAATGGTGGAGGAAGTAGAAGAAAATGTGAGTTTGAACTCACTTTTGGAACTTAGATAATTCTGCCAATTCTTGTGTTTGCAACTGATTTGGGAGTGTTTTTGGAGTGTAGAAGAGTTGGAAAAGTGAAAATGAGGTGATGGAAGCTTGGTTATATAATGGTGAAGTAGGGTTTGAGTTTTAATGGAGTTTGAAGGTGATTGGGTGAGTTTGGAGGTGGAAAGGATTGACCAACCCGTGCATGAAAAACAACTCGCTGCGGATTCAGGGCCTTGGTGCTACGCCAAGGCTAGAGGCCTTAGGTTTCGCATAGCGCCAAGCCTCTATTTGGCAGAAGCTTCATTTTTTACAATTTAGCCCCTGAATTTTCATATATTTGATGTTTTGAGGTGTAACTTGTATAAAGGACATATAATTGAGCATGATTCAAGTATTGAATCATAATTCAAGTATGATGAGAGTATTATCATGTGTATTGCACGTATAATGAGTATTAAACACGTATTTTCGACTGATTGTATGTAAAACAAGTATGTGTTTGCGCGAATGATGAATATGTATCAAGTATGTATATGAATTGAATGTATAAACAAGTATGAATATCCAATGTATAATTCTTATAAAATGATCAAGTTTTATTACGGTCAAAGCCTCAGATTATAATAATTCGAAACGAAATACGATTACAGGAGATAAAAGTTTCCTGAAATAGAAATACAAGGCACACTTTCTAAATACGAAAAGTTACAAAAAGTGAGGCGTTACAGGCAGTGGTGATGCACGGCTAGTGGTGGGGGTGGTGTTTGATGGCGGTGGTGATTAATGGCGCTGGCAGTAGCGATGTACACCTAGTTATGTGGTGGTGTTTGATGGTGGTGGTGGTTGCCGAAGATGAGTTGGGTGGAGGAGCTGCCATGGTTTGAGATGGGGTGTGTGTATTGAGACTTGGGAGCACATTGTATATATCTATAAGTAATAAAACAATAATAGTAATTATTATTATTATTATTATTATTATTATATTGCAGGGTGGGAGTTGGCTACAAAGTCCATTTTTCCACAAAGTGTACAAAGTCATAAAACACCACAATTTCAGCCATAAGACATACTTAAAACCCACAAATAATAAAGTGAAGATTACCAAAACGCCATATTTGTGGGTTTTGTGTTGTGTTTTGGATGATAAGGCTTTGATTTTCGAATGACTAACATTAGTGTGTTTTATGTTGATTATCATGTTTTGTTTTATATTCATAGTTCTACGATGGCGTGTTTGAAGTTTTTATGGTCTGTTAGGGTTTGGATATTGTGTTTTAGTGATCTTCACTATGTTATTTGTGGGTTTTTGAGTGTGTTTTATGGCTGAAATTGTAGTGTTTTATGACTTTGTACACTTTGTAGGAAAAATAGACTTTGTAGCCGAACCCCACGCTTATATTGCATATATGTGTGTGTGTGTGTGTTTATGTGTGTAAATGATGAAAAGCAAAAAGATATATTTAAAAAGGGGTGGATGTGGATGAAAATGACAATTTAGAAACTTTTTTTTTTAATATAAAAAATACCCCTGGTTATAACTAGGTTTTTATATTAGGTTTTTAGATTGAGTTAGACAATGTGATCAAAATGACAAAAAAATAGAAAACTCAGATACCCAAAAAAGAAAAAAAAAACTCTTTTGACTAAAGTAACAATTTAGGACAAACCTCATGGACTAATATGGCAATTTACTCAAGATTTTTTTTTTATAATTGCTTAGTTGAAACAATCAGGTTGTATTAAAGGAAAATCTGTGTTTATATAGTGTTACAGCCTAAACATTAAGAACTTAATCTAAGGTAGTGTTTGACATGTAAAAGTGAAAGGCGGAATGGAATATTACTAGGGAATGAAAAAACAGATGTATGGTTGGTTAAGGTAATGATATCACCTATTACATAAGTCATTGAGTTCCCTCAAATGCATTCCATCCACAACCTTTTTTTTTTTCTATTCCATTCTCTTCACCCTTCATCGTCAACACTGCCAACCACCATCACCACCCGCCACTACTGCCACCCACCGCCGCTACCAACACCCCACGTCGCCGCCACCGGCCACAACCGTTTACCGCCACTAGCACCTGCCATTGTCCTCAACACTCGTCGCGGACCACCACCGACAACTGCCACCACGCGTCGCTACCGCAGTCACCTTCCATCACCAACCACGATCACCATCGCCGCCTACCACCATCACCGACTACCGCAACCCACCGCCGACAACAGCTACCACCAGCCACCACTACCCGCCACCGTCAACACGTCACCACCGGCACCCACCACCACCACCACCCATTGCTGAATTTATTCCTTCGTCTTTTCCTGTTGCATAACAAAACAAAATAATGATTCATTACATTCCCTCATACATTTTATTAACCACATACTAAACCAAACACACCCTAAAAGACTAGTATGTCAAGTGAAAAACTCATTTTACATATATAAATCACATTAGTACATTACATACCACCAATATGAGACAAATGTCAGGCGTTGCAAATAAGAATTGACGGGCTATTTAAAAGAAAAAGAATTATAGTGGTTATGTTGGCAAGGCGAGGAGTGTTTTTAGTAGAAACACCTTTCTATTGTGGGCCTATAGCATTGATAAAGAAAAGGTGGATCATTTATGGCATTGATGACCCATAGCAAAATCAATGTAGCGGCAAAATTGTGTTTCAAGAAGGATTTTAAAGAGACTATGGATAATTTTTATGACCACGGGAAGTTTAATGTGGGTTGCAGTTTGCCGTTTATTACGCTAATTCACAAAGTCAAAGACCCGGTGGACTTAAATGACTTAAATACTTATCGGCCTATCAACTTAATTGGGATAGTTAGCATGGTGGTGTCAAAAGTGCTCAAGAAGGTTATAGGTTCGATATTCGCAGTCGGAGTTTTTGAAGGGTAATTATATTTTAGATGAGCCTCTTATCAATGAGATCTCAAGGTGGGGAAAAAAGTTCAAGAAAACAGTTTTTTCTTAAAAAACGGTTTTGAGAAAGTGTACGATAACGTGAACTGGAACTTCCTTCTGTCAATTATGGAATAAATGGGATTCCTTGAGCGTTGGTGTTTATGTATAAAAGGCATTTTGGAATCATTTGTCATAATTCCGGAGTCTCGGAAATGCTAAGTTAATAGTTCGGACGAGTTAGAATTGTTATATTTTTAACTGAACGGACGATTTTGTGATTAGCGCGTTGTACCGGAAAGTTATATATTTTGCAAGATGTGTTTCCACATTAGTGTTTTCATATGTATATGGACTCAGTTATGTTATCCGTGTGTCGTTTTTCATCGTTTCGTTTTGTTTCAGCAATTTTGCTGGCATGAATAGTGTAACCGTGAATAGTGCGCACAGCACTTTCTACCAACACTTTTAGGACATAGTTTAATTGGTTTCGCGACACGATGAAAACCAACATATGTTATAGTATTGTTCTCTTGTCCTAACATTGTTATCTAATGTACGGTCCAGTTACGTAATTAAATTACGCTAATTGCATGAGATTATATACTAAAAATAGTGATTAGACTGTTCCAGTTATTTGCCATTTGTCACATGTATTCTCACATTCAAGGATATTTTAGAGGCGCATGAGTGCGTGGGTCTAAAAGGTGCCGAAAAGGAGGTGTTTAAAGGGATTCTTAGGATCGGGTGTTAGAGTTTCTGGAGAGCCAGAAATGGGGCGAGATTCAACAACAAAGATGTGAAGATCGAAGAGATTATTAGCAAAATAAAGACGGTGGGTTTTTTTGGCTTAAGAATAGGTCGAAATTTAAAGAGATTTCTAGGCATACTGTAATTAGTGTAAAATTGTTTTTATGTAGTGTTGTGTTGTTGGGCGCTGAGGTTCAGTGGCGGATCCAGCCAGTTTTTTCATTGAGTTCCTTTTTCCAAATCATACAAGGTTTACACTACAAAAAAACGTTTTTTTTTCCAAATCATACAAGGTTTACACTACAAAAAAATGTTTTTTTTTTTTCCAAATCGACTGGGTTCCCAGGAACCCAGTGAACCAGCCTGAATCCGCCCCTGCTGAGGTTGGTCTTTTTTAATGATATTTACCTTGAAAAAAATCTTGGTTCAAATCCATTTTGAATCAATTAAAGAGCTTGTACATTTTCTCTCTCCTCTACTCACAACCACTTTCAAAATATATTAAAAAATTATACAGGGTGAACAGTGTCCCCCCAAATATACAGATGAACAGTAACATTTTATCTCTCCTCCACTCACAACCACTTTTTATAATTTAAAAACCATCTCTCAAGATTTGGTGGATAGAATGTGAATGCTCTTACACGGATTACATTAGACAACTACAGATTATCTATATCTATACTACCTTATTAAGGAAACTGGTTTGGACAAGATAGTAATTTTACCAAGAGTATAAATTTTAAAGCATAATATACAAGGGAGGAAAGCCATTTTAGAGGGGTTAAAGTTGAACACTCTTCAAAAATTTAAGACGCCTAAGGGTCATTACAGGGATTTCACCCCTCCAGATACCTAATCGACATCTATCATTCATTTGCATTTAATCAAATCACCCTCTAGGTTTCCATGTCTGATCGTTACCTTCACTCCTTCTTCATTCTCACTCAAAATCATAGCTGCCCTCAAATCCTTTCCTTTTCCTTCTATGCCCCCAGGAGATCAAGAAAACCCTAATCGGCCTCAATCGTCTTTTAGTTGTGGTTGATTCCACATGAACAATAATCGTCAGTTACGGCCTTTCAATGCGCAGACCGTCAATTAGGTTTCAATGATTACCATCCTTGATTCCACACCCAGAAACCAATTATAAATATCGGAATTCGGATCGGAGAGAGGGGGCACACGTAAGTGAAACAGAGGAATGATTTCGATGGATTCCACAGTGGGTGTTTCAGAACCAGGAGGATTAAGAGGTATTGTAACTCCATGATAATTATAGATTTTTTATATTTTGGTTCAACTCATTTTGTGAGTCTGTAATTTAACGTTTTAGTTTTTATGTTACTTAGTTAGGGCATAAATTTGGTATGCCATGCTACCATTGGCGATTACCGGAAAAAGCATAGACGGATGTCTGTTCGAATGAGTTTGGGGCTGAGTTTTGTGTAATTTTATGGATCCGTATGCAACTTTGGAAGATCTTCAGAAGCCTGGTTAGATGATGAACGTCAGTATGTATGAAGATGCTTATCAGGTTTTAACTTGCTAGACTTGTATGTGCATTACTTGACAATATTTGCTTGTTCGGAATGTTTATTGGCCTGTAGAAACTGCTTGTTCGGAATATGTATGTACTCTGCGATCGTTCTCTCTTATTATTGTCTGTGGTTATTAAACTTATATGTGAAATTCAAAGAATGAAATGAATGTGTTAGTTTTTTAATCTTTTTTAATAAATTTCTTGAAATCTTTTAATTATTTAAATTAGTTATTTTACTGAGATGCCCCATTATCTGCACTTAATTAAGTAGAAATTAATGTTATGTAATTGGGTATTTCAGGGCAATGTAGTTGAAAAACGGGTCACTGATCTGACATTGGATGAGTTCTTCAGTTATGGTCCTCAGAGAGCAACAGATGAGGTGGGCAAGTCTTTGCTAAGGAAATCAAACGGAAAGATTGTGCGTTGGGACGTTGAGATCGACGATAATTCTTGCACATTAGCAGAAGCTTTCCAAAAAGTGAACCCTTGTTTGGGATTCAACATGGAGTTGAAATTTGATGATTATGTTGTTTATGAACAAGAGTATGTCATTCATGTTCTTCAAGTAATCTTGAATATACGCAAATTAGATCAGCCATTTTTCGTGTTAATTGTTACCATTTTGTGTTGATTAATTTTTGTAATGTTTGGTTTAGGTGGTGTATGAGAATGCCCAAGAAAGACCTGTACTTTTCTCTAGCTTCCAGTCTGATGTAGCTTTGCTGATGAAGAAACTTCAGCATCAATACCCGGTTAGTATTTGATGATTTTCTGTTTTATTAGCGGTATCAATGATCTGGTCGAATCGAGTCGGTTGGTCAAGATCTAGAAATTACTAAAATAGGGTTAAGTTTTTAATTGACGAAATCAATACCCTAATTGTTGAAATTTGGGTCCGACAATTAGGTTTGTTACATGATCAGGCTCGTTGAGACCTTTCCAGCTATTGCTTATGGGCCCGCAACTCCACTTGCACCACATATCAAATTCATAAACAGTTCTAACTAAAAATGAATGGACAGGTGTACTTCTTGACAAACGGAGGAAAGTAGACGTACGACAATGTTCGAATGAATTCATTAGAAGAAGCAAAGAATCTGGCCATATCGGGCGGATTAGACGGCGTTGTTTCAGAAGTAAAGGGTATATTTAGAAACCCTTCAGTAGTAAGATAAATTAAAGAATCAAATCTATCCCTCCTAACTTATGGAAAACTAAAGTGAGTTTTCTTTCCGTCTTTTATCCACGTCGATTTCGCCATTTTAAGGATACGACTATATTAATCATTGTTGTTTATGCAGTAATGTCCCTGAAGCTGTTCATGTTCAGTATCTTATGGGTGTAGAGGGTTTGATTTAGTAGAAGAAACATATACAGTCTATAGTAGATAATATTATTTTTGTGATAATATATTTAAAGATAATTAAAAATCTTGGACGAGTGTTCGGGTCAACCCAACCAGACTTGAGCCGGATCAATTGAAAGCAATCGAAACCGATGATTGAAGATGCCAATGGAATCTGCCCCTGCGCTTCCAGTCCCCACCCTCGTATATACTCAGGAATTCTCTCTTTTAGGAGGCAGCATTTGCGAGGGTTCGGAATTCATGTGCTCGCAGAACTTCCAGCCGATTGCTTCGGTGCTTACATCATCTCCATGGCTACGTCACCTTCCGACGTGCTTGCGGTTGAGTTGCTTCAGCGGGAATGCCATGTAAAACAATCCTTGCGAGTAGTCCCGCTTTTCGAAAAACTCGCGGATCTTGATGCAGCTCCTGCTGCCGTGGCCCGTCTTTTCTCGATCGAGTGGTACCGAAACCGGATCTATGGTAAACAAGAAGTTATGATCGGGTACTCCGATTCCGGAAAAGATGCCGGACGCCTATCTACCGCGTGGCAGCTCTACAAGGCTCAAGAAGAGCTAATTAACGTTGCTAATAAGTTCGGAGTTAAGCTCACCGTGTTTCACAGACGCGGTGGGACCGTCGGGCGAGGTGGTGGGCCTACCCATTTGGCTATACTGTCTCAACGACTTGAGACCATTCACGGGTCTCTTGGAGTCACGGTTCAAGGTTAGTTTATAGAACAATCATTTGGTGAAGAACATTTGTGTTTTAGAACGCTTCAGAGGTTTTGTGCGGCTACGCTCGAGCACGGGATGAACCCCCCAATCTCACCGCGACCCGAGTGGCGTGCACTTATGGATGAGATGGCAGTTCATGCAACCGAGAAGTATCGTGAAATTGTCTTCAAGGAACAACGTTTTGTTGAGTATTTCCGTCTCGTAAGTATTATCATATTCATTTCACACACAATGCGTCGTCTGTATTTTGGTTTTGACTTTGTATATTACACTTGCAGGCCACACCGGAGCTCGAGTACGGACGAATGAACATCAGGAGCCGCCCGTCAAAACGAAGGCCAAGTGGCGGAATAGAATCGTTGCGAGCCATTACCTGGATCTTTGCGTGGACTCAGACCCGGTTCCATCTCCCAGTTTGATATCTATGGGGGTGATTTAGTGTTGGGGATATAGTGTACATGGTGGTTCGAATTGTTCACGTTGACTACCAACTGAACATATGATTTTTAATTAAATTATCATGTATATGTTGGCCCTATAGCATCTCTCGTTTCTGTTATGTTAAGTAAAAATGCAAGCACTTATCACTTAATAACCATATTGTTTTAAGAAATAAGAAATCAACCTGTTATATTAATAAAACTATTACAATAGTCACTGAATTTTTTATTAGTCATTCAAATTTTTATTTTACAATGGAAAATGCGACTTTTTAAAATGAGCCGAATGGAACTTAAAGTTACATAATAATCGCATCGAATGTTAGGCGGGACACCCGCTGCAACGCGCGGGTATTCCTACTATTACACTATATTCTTTTTAATTAGAACTGCAGAATATGAAAAGGTTTCAACACTACTTGTTTAAAAAGGGTAATTGGAATAAAAGAGGCATCTTTCTAGTATATTACAAATAAATCAAAATGGGAGCAAATTTTATGAACAAAATGGAGAAAAATGTAAAGGGTGTAAATTTTATATAACGAGTTTTTAGGACCCCCCGCTTTGCTGCGATACTGTCAAACCAAACAAAAAATAGACGTAAAGACGTTGAGCCACGCCCGCGCACTGCAAGATGTTAACTCGCTAAATTTAGACCGAAACATAAAACATTATTATAGCAAAGAATAACTAAGTCGAAATGATAACAAAACCCATGTAAAAAACTGACGTCAAAATGACAATAAGAAGAAACATTTTTAGTCCAAATATAAATACATCTATAAACACATCTAGATGTAATTCATTTAGCTAAATAAATAAATGCAACATGTATTATCATATTTAATACACCTAAATTAGTATATAGTATATGCTTAAAAAACTCATTAGTATAACTCTCTTAGTTATAATTAAAATAAAAATATCTAATAAACAATAAGAACTATAATTAATCAAAGAACATTTAGCAGGGCCGTCTCCGAAAATCACAAAAGAATTTTTGGCCCTGTACGAGATAAAAAATTTGGGCCCTATTCATTAATCCATTATGCTTTTTATTGAGTTGCATCAAGTCATTAATCCATTACACACTAAAACAGTTGGGCTTTAACGTTTTTGGTTCTTAAATCCAGACCCTTTAAGTTTTTTCCTTTAAAAACATACATATTTTTAGAATATATATATATAAAAACTTATAATTTTTTTTGGGCCCTAGATCATGTTATTTATCTGTAAGCGCCTATTTTTTTTATAAATGAAACTATACCAACAAAAGATAGAAACAAAAAATAAAAGATTGTTATTTTTTCTCATGTTTGCATTACACTTCTCTCTACATGCAAATTAAGCTTGAACTAGTGGTGAATACATGAATTTTAAGTAAGGTGCAAGATATGGGTCGGTCAAAATAGAGTGAATACATGCGGACTCAAAGCGCTATTATTTTTAAGTAATTACATGTTTACCTCAATAAAAAATAATAAAAAAATTAACTAACAATTGAACAGTTTTGATATAAAATGTAACTTGAACAATCATTTTTTATAAACAAAACAATTAAACTTAACTGAAACAATATAAATTGAATAACCACCGTTTGCTTTATTTTTTTATGAAACTAATTTTAAAAAGAAAAATCCACTATAAAGGGCCAAATATCCACTGACATCCTTACAAAGTTAAAAAAATGGTTTGAATAAAAAAATCGAATCTGGCATGCTTCGAACCTGGATCTCTTGGAATTAGATACAAGAAGGCAGCCATCTCCACCATATAAAACTTATTTAATTCTATGAATTGGTAATTATTTTATTCAAGTGTAAACCGAATGAAAAACAAAGTTTTGGGCCCTAATTTTTTTTGGCCCAGAGCGGTGGCACACCCTCTGGGCCGGCCCTGACATTTAGTTTATACTTTTTAGTTAATTAAAGTTTCTAGATATTTTATAGAGTTAAATGCCATTTTAGTCCCTGTGGTTTGGGCCCTTTTGCCAGTTTAGTCCAAATGTTTCATTTTTAACCTGTGGGTCCAAAAAGGTTTCACATTTGCCATTTTAGTCCACTAGGTTAACTTCATCCATTTTTTCTGTTAACCAGAAGGCCAATTTGGCCATTTTGTATGTAATTCTGTTAACTAAAAGGGCAATTCAGCCATATAAAATGACCGAAATGGCCTTCTGGTTAACAGAAAAAATGGATGAAGTTAACCCAGTGGACTAAAATGGCAACTGTGAAACCTTTTTGGACCCACAGGTTAAAAATGAAACCTTTGGACTAAACTGGCAAAATGGCCCAAACCACAGGGACTAAAATGGCATTTAACTCTATTTTATATCTAAGTTTTGAAATATATCAACATAATAAGTTATTATATAATTATATACAAAATCGATCATAAATCATTTTGATCGAGACTTCTTAGATATTAACTTTTATTCACATTAATTAAATATCAACTAAAATATAATAGTTAAAAGGGGAATATATATAATCAACACAAAAGAAAATTAATTCAAGAAAGAAAGAAAATGCATTATGAACATGTCAACTAAGCTTAAAAGTTTGTACAAAGTTGAATAGTGTTTTAAACTCACAAAGTAAATTTGATGATTAATAGTTGGATAATTAGTGGACTTAGTTTAATGTTCTTGTTTTATGCTGTATCTTTTGTTCATTTGTTGGGTTTGCCTTTCTTAGACTGTGGGGTATGGGGCGGGGGTTGGGACGTGGGTGGGCTGAAAACGCCTAAGCCACCACCCCGGGTGGGCTTGGGTTTCGGCGTGGCCCAAGGGGCGGGAGTTTAAAGTCAGGCGTGGGGCGGGTCTATCAGTATGACATGGCGGGTTCTTGTTGGCCAAACCAAACTAGCCGTTGGCCAACGGCTATGTTAAAAAAAAAATTCAACTATAAAACTCACATTTCTATTCCTTTTTTTTTTACCACATTCAACCACAATACACTTCACATCTTCTATAATCATCTCTATTCTCATTCTACAAAACGAAAAATGCATCCTCATAATCTTGGTTATGACCCGAACAACCCGTGGGCATTCCAAGAAAATCCTAGCCCACCACCCAATCGTCCAATGCCTCGTCCTTTTTAATACACTCCTCTATGCCCGATATGGCGGCTTATGCATCGTATCTCGGGAATCGTTTGTATACTAACTTCCCACACACTGACGATTCTATACCTAGCCCGATTCCACAAACACCCATCAACCTTTCACCAACCTCCATCAACCTTTCCCAAACCGAAACCGTCCCCGAAACTCAACCACCCTACGATGGTCCTTCCGCATCCAAACCCATCAAAAAGAGAAGTCATAAGAAAAAAACCGATGCGGAGAAAGCACTTGAAACCGCTAAACGAAAACAACAAAGATGGGTCGTTAATGAAGAACTTGCATTGGCGAGGGTTTGGCTTCAACAATCCCAACATCCAACTTTAGGTATTTTTAAATATTTTGTAGCCCTTATTTTAATATTTATGGTTATTTTTTATATAACTTTGTAATATATTAAATTTTGTTTTTATTAAAATAGGAAATTCTCAACATTGAAACCATTTGTGGGAAGCGATTAGTAAAGCATTCCATGAATAAATGGAAAGGGAGGCTTATCGTGAAAACGATAGCTTATCCTCAAAGTGGACCGAGATAAGTGGCAAACTTACCAAATTTAGTGCTTTTTTTAAATAAAGCAAAGCAAAACCCAAAAAGTGGTGAAACCGAAGCCGACTTTGTGACAAATACATTGGTCACATTCAAAACAAATCTGGGGAGCGACTTCCGTTTCATGCATTGTTGGGAGATTTGTAAGTTCCATCCCGAGTGGGCGAATATCTCAAGTGGAAGCGAAACTAACACGTCTTCCAAAAGGTCAAGGACACCCTCGTCCCAAGCCCAATCGGATGCACGAGATCAAGAGTTGGAGGACTTTCTGGATGATTCTCCAAACCGGCCTGAATTCGGAAGAGATGCCGCAAAAAGGCGCGCTCTAAAATCAAGATCGGGTACGGCATCGCCTTCAGTTGGGAGTTCGGGCTCGCGTAGGGGAGTATACAGCGATCAATTGGATGACATTGCATGCAAGTTAGATACATTCAACGTATTCCAACAACAAAGGGCCGAAATTTGGAAGAGCAAAGAAGCTAGGGATGCCCTGAAACAAAGACAGACTATAGGAAATTTCTAGCCCAGCCCATCGATCACCTAGAGGGTGAAGAGTTGAAACTAATGTTGGAGACGAGAGAAGAGATAAAGAAAAAATATAAGCGTTAGGAATTTTTTTATGTAATTTTCTTTATTTAAGAAACATTAAAAATTTAATTTTTTTGTTTTAAAAAATATAAAGCACCCGTTTGGGCTGGCCACGCCCCAAACCCCCGCCCCACCATACCGTCTTCAATGTGGGTCAGCCCAGCGAAGCTCACCCAAGCCACGTGTCGGGCCACGCCCCAAATCCCCGCCCCACCATACCCCACGATAGGGGTGTGCATGGGTCGGTTTGGTTCAGTTTTTACTATTAACCATAACCATAACCGCTAGTTCGGTTATGGAGTTTTGGTAACCATAACCAAACTTCGGTTACGGTTCATCGGTTATGAAGTCGGTTATGGTTCGGTTTTGGTTAATTTCGGTTAAGTAACCAAGCAAGGTTTGAAATAAATTGGGTTGTGCACGCTTTGAACTTAGCTTGAGCCTATTTTATAAGATAACGGAGACTAAAATTTTTGGTTAAACTATCGATTTAGGGTTCTTTCTAATAAGGTAATTCTCAAACAAAAACAATTATGGCCATAACACCTTAGTTCTTTATGAAAATAAATAACATCTAAATCAAGATCATTTTGTTACTAACATATTTTTATCTTACTAAAAACTCTCTATATGGTTTTGTAAAACACAAATCCATTATGTAAAGTTAACATCACAAGTTCGGTTCGGTTTCGGTTATATCGGTTAACTGAAGCTTCATAACCATAACCATAACCATAACCATAACCATAACCATAACCATAACCATAACCAAATGAGCGGTTATACAAAGTTTCATAACCATCGGTTATATTGGTTATCGGTTATTAGTGGTTCGGTTATATCGGTTATGATTCGATTATCGGTTATGGTGGTTAATTTGCTCACCCCTGCCTCACAATCTTAGCCACTTGGGCTGCTTGTTGAAATAAAATTTCTCACTTGCCTTTCAAAAAATATATTAAATCATCAAATTCAAAAATAAATAAAAAAGTGACTTAGGTTTATTTTATTTTTGTGTTTTTATGTACTCGTGTCTCACTTACACCACCCTAACTCTTTGAAAACTATGTAAAGTCATTTTGACCCTCTACCGTTTTACGTGTTACTGTAAATTCAAGTCTCTTACATTTTGAAGTAATTTTTATTTGAAAATAAGTCCAATCAAATGTAATATGTTTACATGCTTAGGTTTTCAGTTGTCTAATAATATTTTATTTAGGTTTTTAGTTGTTCTACGTTTATACGTAAATTTTGTTTGGAAGCGAGTCGGATAAAATATAATATGTTTTCATTAACAGTAAAAATTCAAGTTACTTTACGTTTCGACGTCGCCCTAACACATAATACCATTCTTTAACCTAAGAAAACACTATATTCTTACGTGCTTATTTTTATATAGTGTCGGTATAAATTCAAGTTTGTTTACGTTTCAACGTAAATTTCTTTATAAAAAATGAGTCGGGTCAAATATAATACGTTTTAATGTTTATTTTTATATACATTTTTACTTAATCTAAGTAGTCATGACCGGTCCCGAAAATGTTTGGTACGGTACCGGTATGGTACCGATATCAATGGGAAAAATTCAGTAAAATATTTATTGTACCAAACCTGTCCAGTATCGAAAACACCAAAATTTGGATGCTGATTCGGTACGAAAAAACAACCAGTACGAGAAATTCGGTACCGGTATCTCAGGTCGGACCTATAGTTCGACTTAAAATAAAATTAATATGAACTATTAATATCAGTGGAAACTTATTGTTTTAGATTTGTTTGTTATAATTGTATTAGATTCTTACTTGGTTCCAAGCACGGATAAAGAAGTATTGTTTATAACAATCAAATAAGAAAAAAGACCACCAAGATGTACCAAGTAAGGGTGTGCAAAAAAACCGAATTAACCGATAAAACCGAACCAAATAAAAAACCGGTGGGTCGGTTAATGGTTTTTTTGAAAACCGAATGTAGCAGGTCGGTTACGGTTATCAATGTTTCCATAACCACCATAATCGAACCGAACCGACATGTAATAAATCTTTGTATGATTTAGGACTTTTCACCTGTTTTTTTATATTTGATGTTTTTAATTAAATATTTTTAGTATTTACGGGTTATTTTATATCGTTTTGCAGTTTGAATTGAATGTTTATTTGAATTTATGAAATATATCAATCACTTTATTTGAATATTTAATGTTAATATTATAGACTGTATGTATTTTTAATAGTATATGATATACTAACATATACAAATATGCAATAACAAAATTTTAATGTTAAATAATTAACATATTTTAAGCTAGGCTTAATACACGGTTAACCACCCACAAACGACCCACTATAACCATCAAAACCGATTAACCATAACCGTCATAACCGATCGGTTATGGTTATCCAATAACCGACATAGCGGTTATGGTTATGGTTTTAAGCCAAAACCGACTCAAACCGACCCATACACACCCCTACCAAGTACCAAATGCTCATCCTTACTCAAATCAATTTTTAAAAAACCGACCCGTTGGGGATTCAATTCTAGTTGTTTGATAAAAGAATTGAGTTATTTTTTCCCCTCAGAACATAATATTCATCAATCTATAGTGATCAGTTCACTACTTTTAACGTTTTATTTTGATTTGAGTTCATCATCGGGGACAAAATATCAAATACCATTTGCATCAAAGAATTCAATAAAAGAAAATAATCTCGAAATTATCCAAATTAGAATGAAATAACACAGTAATGATTGAATAATCGAACGAATGTATCGTAGAAAGGAAGCATAATAAACATAAGTTTAATTTACTTATTAGATGAATAAACTTCATACTTGAACAAGGTAACAACTTCCGACTCCAACAACCAGAAACCCTAGATTTTAAGTTGAGAGACAAATGTGAAGTATTTATAGGTGAATGTCGGATGATGCATTTTGTGCCCTAAGTAACGTACTATAGTGTGATTGGGCTTGGGCCCCTTTTTTAACTAGTATTGAACCCAATTATGAAACTGGGTTCGTGAAACGGATTCTGATTAAACTGAACCATCGGTTTGATATGGGTTTGTGAACTCCTCCTTAGAACTGGTAATCGAACTAAACTGATTACAAAATGGTTTTTAAGAGTTTTTTCCTAAACTAGTGTTGGTGGAAAACTTATTTACCAAAATGGGTGATTTGAAAATTATTTACCAAAATGGGTATTTTTCTAAAATATCCTTTTCTCACTCCTAATTGTATTGGATAGAAATATCTTCTGTTTAAAAATATGTTCGTTAACAACAGCTGAGAAAAAAAAATAGTAAAGCTTTAAAAACAATTATAAAACATTTTGTTTGATCATGAAATTCTATAAAAAATTAATATATTTTATAAATTCTTTAATTACATGATTTCTTTAACTATTTTCAATGTTTCTTAAAAAAGACATTATTTATTCTTTCATATTTATTATATTTTCTTAAAATATTTTCTTTTGTAAAAGCTTTTATTTTTTCCCAATTTTAAAGAAAAAGGATCTTTTGTTTCTCGATTTTAAGCTGGCTTGAGACGATTTTGTTTTCTTTTAAAAGTTTAATCACACAAATGTTCTTTCTATTGTTTTATCACTTTCTCTAATTTTTTTATCCATAAACTAGAAAAGGAACAAAAATAAATTTAAATGGTTCAACATTTGATAATATATTTACCTTTATTCAATTTAAAATGTCTTCTCGAATTCATTGTTACGTAAAGTAACAAAAAAAATAAATAATAACCTTCAGTAATGTTAAACCTAAATCGCTTAGTCATAGTTTAAAATATAAAGTTAAAAACCTTTTTTTATTAATTTTGAAAAAACGTTGGATAACAAAAACTTTTATAAACTTTTTTAAAACTTTACAATTTTCTTCCTCAGCTCTTGTTAATAAAAAATATTTTTAAATATAAGATATTCTATCCAATACAATTAGGAGTGAGAAAAAGGATATCTTAGAAAAATACCCATTTTGGTAAATAATTTTCAAATAACCCATTTTGGTAAATAAGTTTTCCACCAACACTAGTTTGGGAAAAAACTCTGGTTTTTAAATTGAAACATGTTTTGAACTGAACCGATCCTTTGCACTTGTAAACAGGTCTCGCCAAGAACCAGTCTTGACCGTTGTTGACCCAAACTGAACCGATTTGGGCAAAAGAACCAAAATGTATAGAAATACACACACTGAATAAACGGATAATTCACACGTCCACCAAACCTACTTCTAAATCTACATCAATGTTCACTATAAGAACGATGTCTTCAACCACTTGGAGAGGAACATCTTTACAAAGCCGTCTGGTGTGCAAGGTGTAATATATTTTTATTGATATTTTAAGCCCATTTTACACATTAATCAAGTTTTAAATTTATAAAATACGATATTCTACTAACACTAAAGACACACATGGGCAAGTGCACCTATCGTGAGCGTAGTATAGCGTTGGTAAGATACCGAGGTCGTCCAAGGACACAAGAGCTTTTAGTACCGGTTTATCCTCAACGTCTAATCAATCTAATTTTTTTGAGAAAAGGTTTTTAAACATGAAAATAAAAACTAAAAATGTAGAAAAAAATAAAATAAAAACAGATAGACAAGATGAATCACTTGGATCCGACTCGCCTTTTAAGTATCCTTTGATGATTTTTGCACTTTCGGACTTTTTAAGAGATTATCTTAGTTATAGTAGTAGGTCCCTCTTTTGAAGGTGACGTTACCATCAACCCAGTGGTTTAAGTCAGCAAGGATATGTTAGGAAACAAGCGGTCTCAGGATTCCCAACAATCCTCTCAAAGCTAACAATAGAGAAATATAACTGAACACAAGAATATACGTGGAAACTCCAAAACCGGAGAAAAACCACGGGCCTCCAGAGAGAAAGATCCACTATGCGACAAATTTTTATAATCACATAGACTAATCTCTCAAGCTTCCCCCCACCCAATTACAACCACACTCTCCAAAGCGTTACTAAAACCTTTCTACACTCTAATACAAGAGAACTAGAAAAGAAAGAAAGAACCAAACACTTCAAGTGTATTTTTGGTTGGGGCACTTTGAAACCAAAGCCTTGGACTTCTTTTATAGGCTTCGAGTCCTCCCAAGCTTTCATCCTTGCACCAATGTGGGATGGGGACATTTTCATATAGCTAATAAACCCAACAAATCTCCACCTTGGATTTATGAAAAAAACAACCACATTAAAGGAACACCATCTTCAACCGACGATCATACTCCACCATAAAAGAGTATCTCCACTTAAAATAGACCATTCTAAGAATTTCTTCTCGGCACATGTTGAAAAACCTGCTGAAAATTTATGGTGCAACTTCCCCGCTTGGCATACCCGGAAGTTCATCAGCTATCAACATCAATTTTTTCACCACACATCTTGCATCTATGCCAACCCAATGCCCATGTGTAAATCCGTGAACCCGCTAACAAAATTGCATCCCCTTTCATGGTAGAGTGGGCATACCATAGGGATGACATAACTTCAAAAGAAATCATCACCGTCAACGACGGAGTCATTGTTAGCTAACTTGTAGCTGCTTGCCGAATCTGCTCCACCTGGACAATTTCTCTTGAAATGCCCAGACTGTCCACACTTCCAGCATACAGGAATCTTCTGTGAGTGCTTCTTCTTCCCGTTCCCGCATATTAAAATCGTTCCTTCTGACGAAGTATGAGCGCTACTACCCAGTCTTTTCTCTTCAGACAATAGCTTCTCAGTAACATCCGCATACTTCAGGGTCTCTTTCCCATACACCAGAATGGGCTTCATATGCTCATAGGAAGATGTCAAAGATAATATAAGCCTCAGTGCTTTATCCTCATCGTCAACCTCCACTCTGATAGCCTCCAGTTCTGACACGATATTATTAAGAACACTTAGATGATCTGAAATTTTTGTATCTCCATCCATACGAAGGGTATGGAACTGTTCCTTGAGATACAACCGATTTGAGATGCCTTTGCCTTGATACAACTGCTCAAGCTTCTCCCACAAATCTTTTGCAGTTGATATCCCATGCACATTTGCAAGAACATTCTTTGCTAGACACAAACGAATCGCACTTGCCGCTCTCAAATCCAAATCTTCCCATTCTTCATCATCGTCTTTACTGGTTCCGCTTGAATCCTTGCTAGGAACATGGGTCGGTTTCCCCCTCAACGCTTTGTGTAACCCAGATTGAATCAACACATCCTTGACTTGAACACTCCACAATCCAAAATTGATTTTTCCATCATATTTCTCTACGTCGAACCTCATGGGACTGTATTTTGACATCGTATCCGTATCTTCAAAAACAATATTGTATACTTAAAAATATGCACCAAGCCTATAAGCAGTACACCCAACAAAGGATTCCCAGGAAAGAGAGATGTGGGTCACAATGGACACACTTAATTACCAAGTCTTTCCTAGCCAGAACCTTCCCAGGACAAAATGCGTATATCCGGCTCGCGTATAATTCTATCGTATACAAACAGTCAACCGAGACAACCGAATCATCGTTTCTGATGTGGAAGATCAGATTAAGCTGCAACCACAGAGCATACTACGAGCCTTCAAAATACCAGGACACCCTCCAAGAAAATCCGTTTCTGATGTGGAAGATCAGACTAAGCTGCAACCACAGAGCATACTACGAACCTTCTAAACCGAGACTTCCCCCAAAACCTGGAGCTCTGATACCACCTGTTGGAAACTCCAAAACTGGAGAAAAACCACGGGCCTCCAGAGAGAAAGATCCACTATGCGACAAATTTTTACAATCACATAGACTAATCTCTCAAGCTTCCCCCCACCCAATTACAACCACACTCTCCAAAGCGTTACTAAAACCTTTCTACACTCTAATACAAGAGAACTAGAAAAGAAAGAAAGAACCAAACACTTCAAGTGTATTTTTGGTTGGGGCAGTTTGAAACCAAAGCCTTGGACTTCTTTTATAGGCTTGGAGTCCTCCCAAGCTTTCATCCTTGCACCAATGTGGGATGGGGACATTTTTCATATAGCCAATAAACCCAACAGGATACAATCCCAAATGGTCAGAATATTGAAAGATAATTAATTAAGTTATTAATGCGAAAAGTGGTAGGCCCCTCTTTTGAAGGTGACATTACCCCCGGCTAAGTGGTTTGAGTCAGTAGGGATACAATCCCAAGTAGCCGGTTTAATGTATTAATAGTAGTTTACATATGAGGGGGTCAAGCCATTCGCACCCCCGCCATCCAATACCAGTGGGTATTGAAGGAGGTCCTAGTAAGCTTGACCCAGGTCATTACAGGATCTATACACTGAACAAGGCAAGAACCTTACTAAACCATTCCCTTAACACCAGACAAGGTAGCCAGCATATCTCTATATAGACCGTAGAGATATAAATGGTGTAAATCTTTTACTTTATATAGACAGTAAAGTAATGCCAAGACACCACGGATTTTGCAAAGTGGATGTGGGTGTTGTAGTGGTGGTGGAGTGGTGGCAAAGTGGGAGAGTAGTGGTTTGCCAATTGATGCCTTTGAAGTGAGTCAAGCACCCCTATTTATAGTCTGAATAGAAACCAGGCCACGGCCCCGTGTCCAGCGGACACGCCCCCGTGGCCATCCTTTTCTCTTCCTTCATCAAATGCTTTTGTCAGCATAGGGCTCCACACGGCCCGTGTTCAGCGGGCACGACCCCGTGGGCAGAAGCGTATCTGTACTACCAAGATTTTTCAAGATTCTGCGTACCTTAGCGTTGACCACGCCCTGTGCTGAGCTGGGCATGCCCCCGTGGTGGGCGTAGAAGCTTCCACAGCTTTGTCTTTTCTGCATGCGGCTGACCACGCCCCCGTATCCAGTGGGCACGGCCCCATGGTCAGTCTTCTGTTTCCTTGTTTTTGCTTTGGGGATGCTGCCGAGGGGTCGAGCATGTCAAGTTTATTCATTTTCTTTGTATTTATGTTGGTTTTGACTGTATATTTGTTCCTTTTGTTCGTTTATGCTCATTTGGTCATGTAAATTCAAAAGGAAGACAAAAACACACTTTTTCCAACATTAGTACTAAAAAGGGTTAGTTTTATGCCTCATTTGATGTAATTTATATGTTACATTTTGCACACATCAAATACCCCCACACTTGAATCTTTGCTTGTACTCAAGCAAAACTCTTTACAATGTGGCTTACACACCCAAATGGAATGGGTATAAGAGAAGTTTTTGGGCTTGTCTTGAGTGTCGGGAATCCAAGATCTTTATTGGGCTTTATTTTTGTTTTATTTACAATCCTATTTGTTATGATTTATTTAAAACGTTTCATAAGAAGAATTACTTATTTGGGCATAGATGCCTATTTAAATTCCATTTATATACAAGTTAACATACCTCACGGGAGATCACTCAACACTCGACCGAAGATGTATTTTTGTGAAACACTCGAGACCAGCATGGAACTTACTTCTACCATATGCTTGCCAAGCAATCAAACCTCCTCCTTTTTAACTATAAACCTTCATAAATATCAAGAGGACTTTGGAAAGGGTTAGGCTTGGGCTAAGGGTAGGTCGTTTTGGTTAGTAAAAAGGGCTAAAAGCGTAAAAAACGTCGGTCGTCGTAAAACTTTTTGTTTTTGTGAATTTTATTCAAACTAAGCATATTCAAACAAAGTTTCTTTGAGGAACTTGTTTGTTTATTGCTAGACTTTCATTTTTTTATTTTATTTTATTTTTTTCGATAGGAAATGTCACAAGATAACCGAACTTTTTACTAAAATAAAGGGGTTGAAAGGAAAAAAGGGTTTTTCGTGGGTAAAAGGGTGTTTGTTTTGTGGGTTTTGAAATGAAAAATTTTAGGCTCAAATGGGTTAACTAGGGGGATTTTGGGTAAGTGGTAAAAAAATGAAAAATAAGGGTGTTGAAAGGAAAATGGGTTAGTCCTAATGTCTCTATCATTTACTTACTTGGGTTTAAGTTGGTAAGGACCGGGAATGTATCGTCGTGGCAAGTTCTAGAGTGGTAAGAACCAAGCGGCTATTCACACAAGAAACGAAAAATGAGCATTTAGTTTAAAGATATATGCTTGTATGCTCAATAAAGGCTCAAAACTCACTTATTGTGGGAATGAGTTTATAATGTGATCAAGTATATATAATCAAATTTTAATTAGACTTGTCATGCCTTTTCATAATTTTCTTATTTGGTTCTTTTTATCACGATGCTATCGGTTGTAAATTTGTAAAAATATAACATTTTTAGAACTTGTTACTTCCATATTAAACCAAGACAAGTAAAAAAATGAATTTTTTTTTTGAAAAAAATTGGGGTGATTAGCGGTTCCAATAGAGTTTTGTGTAAGGCTTGTTATTAGGACTTGCAAAATTCAAGGTTTTAGCATCCCCCCACACTTAAATTACACATTGTCCTCAATGTGTCACTAAAATAAGTTTTTAGGTTGATTGAATGTGTAAAAAGGTGTTGTAAAACAAAATTTTGTGTTACTGGGCGTTTGGCCACGGCCCCGTGTTGGTCCGGGCACGAATCCATGGTTAGATTGCCAGTAACAAAATTTAACAGAAGGCTGGGCACGGGGCATGTTCAGTGAGCACGGCCCCGTGTCTAGTTACCTGAACTGGGCAAATTTCTGAAGAGCCTTGGGCACGGGGCGTGTTGGGCTGAGCACGGCCCCGTGCTGAACTTGCTGTAATGCTGGAAAATTGTCGGGAGGCTCTGTTTTCGTGTATGGGGGGTGGTTTTAACGTTCCCTTGGTAACCTCCACTTTTTCGACTGTGTTCAACCATTACAACATCATCCAAACACCATTCAATAATTTTAAACCATCATTCACTAAAAAGTGCGAGATACATAGCTCCTAAAAATTAAAACGTACAAACTAAAAAATAAGATAGATAAGTAGATCCTAGAACGAAAGAAAATTTTAAACCACAAAGAAGTTGTTGGACCGTGTCGTGACCCTAAACGACCAGTCAAGGCAGTTCATCATCACGTATAAAGGCGGAATCAGTATACGCAACGTAACAACAGCTTATTCCTTTCAATTCCTGCTTTATTAATGCTTTCTGATACAATTTTGACAGAGTTCAGTTACCTAGCATATGAACAGGTCTCGCTCCAAGTTACATGAATGATCACACATGAGAGGTATTTATACTTGGACTGATTTCGCTTATATGGTCATGTCCATATAAGCGGAATCACTTGTAACTGATTTCGCTCATATGGCATGACCATATAAGCGAAACCCCATGTGTAAGCATAAGCGAAATCACCTGTTGACCCTAAGAGCGAAATCCCTACTATCCTATGTACACATAAGCGAAATAACAATATTAAACCCTAATCTTGACTTTCTTGACTTTCTTGACTTTCTTGACTTTCTTGACTTAAGACTTGATGAAGATGAAGTCAACAGACATTCTTGTGCATCAACAGACTCCCCCTTGGATGTTGACGTAGTCTTCAGCTCAGAGTCTTCAGTCTTGGTCATTTTACCTTCTCAATCAGATTGTAACATTGTAAGCATCCATCACTCTCTTGATCAGCTTCACACTTTGACTCTTACACCAGGATATCATCACTAACTCTATCATTAACAACTTTATCATCAGCAGGCTCCCCCTTTCGTCAAGCTTCCGTGCTTTTTAGGGATCGACACCTAGCTTTTCAGCTTGTCTTCAGACTCCCCCTTAGACTCTGCTCTCGGGATCGTAGTCTGGACTTTTCCTGCAATCACTCATACAACAATAAGTAACAACATTTTAAATTTCCAGATATTGTAATCTAACAATTCAATCTCCTCAAAATCACTTCTCATGAATTTGGCAGTTTCATCGAATCGTATCGGAAACTAGTTCTATAACAATATAAGCATCCAAATCCCTCACAGTTAATCATCCAAGTTCAAGTTAATGACCTTGGAGATATCACAAACTGTTTTTGAAATTTTTGATTTTAAATCAAGTTTCAAATTAATGAACTTGTTTTATTTTCAGAAACACGATCAGCTTACTTAGATTTTGAAACTCAGCACTCAGATATCAGTTGTCGAAAATAAAGCAGAAATCAAAATCTTTTTGTATTTTCTGAAAACATAAAGCAGTAAAGAAATATGTACAAACATATTTACAGACAATATTTTTGTTTGAGAATGCGTTAGAGGATCATATCAGTTTATGACAAGTCACAAGTACCGTTGAGCTTAATTTCACTTTAAGAATTAATCAATTCACTTAGATTGTCGATATACTTGTCCACTTAAATTTTCATACAAATTTCAACTGATTCAGGATACGAATAATGTATTTTAAGAACTTAAACCCATTCATGTGTCCCACCTCTTGAATATACTCCCGTATCCAGATCCTAATATTCAGTCTTATAGGTAATTATAACACGAATGATATCTGTAAGGGGTTAATAAATTATGAAGAATCATGAGAGCTCAGGTCAGAACTACCGTTCAGCAGAGAGATCATGACTCAACTTGTAGGTGTGTCCCCTTTAGAGGATCTTTTTTACAACAGCATTGCTAAGCAATTTTATTGTCTTATCATATATGCTGAGGGTGATGCTGTGTTTCAAGCATTTCAGAAAGTATTATTCGAGGACTAGGTCAGAACTTCCATTCAGCAGAAGTCCCGGAATAATACCCCAGATATCACTGAGTATAAAAACCTAGTATATCAGAATACAAGACCTTTCAAACGAAATTTCAGGGGTTACCTATATATCCAAGTAGTGTTCCCCACGAAATAAGCAAGTGTGAAATTTATGTTTATATCCCGAAAAAGTTTACTAAATGTATAAAAATCTACCGACACATCCACGGTGAGATCGTTTAACACATTTAAACTTTCCATTTCTTTAGCGTACTTTAACTGTCTACTGATGTACTATCATTTCCTCTTTTTACGCAAAACTCAAATTTTTGAATTTTTATCATGTTTTTGGCTTTTTCAAATTTTCAAATGTTTTTGTATTTTCTAACAACAATTTTTCTCCCCCTAAAATGCAAAACCATTTAAAGAAAATTTGACAACCAACATTGATAGCTTTGTCTCGCCATCCATTTTCTTCTTCACATGTTCTGATTTGCAGAAAATATAACGTACCCCCATGATTTACAACCCATTGATCTTAACAGTTTGAAAACCTTTTTTCAATCTGATACTTTTAAGGAATGATCTACACTTAATTCCGAACACAATAATATGTTTATTGTTCAATTTCGACCACAAATTTGTTCCAGATCTGATATTAAAGTTCCGGTTCGAAAACAGATCGAGATTTTGTTAAAAGTGATTGATTTTTAATTTGTTTTAAGAACTGATATTGTTACGGATTGTTTAAAATCTAGTTTCGCTCAATATACATGAACTTCAACTCATCTTGTCCGTAGGAACTTGTTTAATCCGAAAAAAAAAATAAAAGAGAAATTTAGTAGAAATGAGATAATAGTGTCGAATCAGCTGATGTAGTATGAACTCCTCGTCCTGAAGCTCTGATACCACTTGTTGGACCGTGTCGTGACCCTAAACGATCAGTCAAGGCAGTTCATCATCACGTATAAAGGCGGAATCAGTATACGCAACGTAACAACAGCTTATTCCTTTCAATTCCTGCTTTATTAATGCTTTCTGATACAATTTTGACAGAGTTCGGTTACCTAGCATATGAACAGGTCTCGCTCCAAGTTACATGAATGATCACACATGAGAGGTATTTATACTTGGACTGATTTCGCTTATATGGTCATGTCCATATAAGCGGAATCACTTGTAACTGATTTCGCTCATATGGCATGACCATATAAGCGAAACCCCATGTGTAAGCATAAGCGAAATCACCTGTTGACCCTAAGAGCGAAATCCCTACTATCCTATGTACACATAAGCGAAATAACAATATTAAACCCTAATCTTGACTTTCTTGACTTTCTTGACTTAAGACTTGATGAAGATGAAGTCAACAGACATTCTTGTGCATCAACAGAAGTTCTATCCTAGATGTTTTTATTATAAGAGCAACAAAAACCCGAAAAATGATTTTTCCGGTTGAGTAGGGCTTCATAGAACTTTTTCCCGGAGGGTGCTCCTCACACATCGTTGAGCCACTCTTCTATTTCTCGAGGGAGAAGGAAGACAGGCTCATTGTCCACTTCATGTGGAGGAGGTACGACCTCTACCGGAACCTCTTGTAAGGCGTCTAGAGGAGGTTTCGGGGGAATGTCATCCCATCCGGTGGGATTAACAACTTCTTGTGCCAAGTTCCAATCTTCTTATGGGAAGATTGGTTCCATAGGTGGCATCGCAATAATATTCAACCTTTAGTGCAAAAGGTTGATTTCTTGGAAGCTACTCTCTAACCCCACCGTTAGATAGTTGATACGGTCAATTAGAACCTCCTCCACGGATGTCATCTCATCAATGGCTTCTCGCAAGGCGTACACATAGTTGACCAATGAGTCTTCCACCGATGTTCTTCTTCCCCTTCGATCGTTTCTAGAGTGAGCTGAGGATGTTCCGCTGTTCCGGCTCGACATTCTAAGAAAATAAGTCGAAAAGTTCAAAATAATGAAACAGTAACTCCGGCCACGGCCCCATGTTCGCTGAGCACGGCCCCGTGGCCACCATTCTGCAGATTTTTGAAACAAGGAATCTTAGTGCTTTAAATTATTTTTCTGACTTTTGAGACATTTCCGAGCATAAATAACTTAAAACAGTGTTATGAAACTTATTTTTAATAAGATTCCTTGGTTAAAAACCTAGCAAATATCACAATAAAGCTTGAAATCATGGAAGTTTCAAGCTTTAATGGAGGTTTGAGGAGTTTTTTTTAAGAAGAAGGCAAGAGACAAAAGTGGTAAAGACAAGATGGTTGTTGAGAACCTTCTTTGGAATATACCTTGTAGGGTATATGTGAAGATCCCACCAGATCTTGGTCTTTGGAATGGGTCCAAATGTGCAGGAATCATGCTGACTTTATAGAAAACGACATCACACTGACCACGGCCCCGTGTCGGCTGGACACGGCCCCGTGGTCAGACATGACTCTGACACATTTTGTCCGTATTCTGAACACGGGGCGTGTTGGCCTGGACACGACCCCGTGGTCAATTTTTAGGCGGGCACGGGGCGTGTTGACCTGGACACGGCCCCGTGGCTACAGAGTTTTATGAAGTTTTGTCTTATTTTAAGGAATTTGTATGGATCGGGCGGTTCCTTACTGGAAGGAACAACACCGAAGTGCCTAAGGTACCTCGATTGCTCTTGATTTAAACAAGAATGCAAGAGGTTATCGGAAATGGTGAAGCCTAAGCTAAATACCGGTGGGCGAAACCAACTTTTATTCCCCTTATCCGGGCTCTCGTTAAAGAAGGTATATGTCGAATCACTCAGGTCTATGAACGCATTGGCGGAGACCGATGGAGAGTCCTTCACGGCACAATCGACACAGGGACGAGTATCGCTCATGTCCTCACAAGAATTAGAGGTGCTTTTGGTATCGGCGATGTTAGATTCCGAATGCGTCCCCAATAATTCTCCTCGATTGTCGTCTTGTGATGAATAACTTGTTTCCATCTCAAGCTCTTTTAATATTTGGAGAATTATTTCTTCGAGCTGACATAATTCTTCGAAAATAATGTCATCTAAAAGAAATGGTTGAGGGCATTCAGGGGAGAGATAGGGATCGTTTTTACTTTCGCCCATCTTAAGGTTACAGGGAAATGATGGGTCTAAATAGTGGGGAGTGTAATTTAGAAAGTAACATTCTAAATCTTTATGAGATCCACCACATATTTGACACCATTCACCATAAGAGGAGCGAAAGTAGAAATAATCAATATCGCTCATATTTTTTTCAGAAATTACCAACCGTCGGGATCTTACGGTTCTGTTTTCAGTAACTGGGGTTTGGACAGCTACTGTCTGATTTAAAACAGGATTGCCAGTAACAAAGATTGGGCACGGGGGCGTGTTCAGTGGGCACGGCCCCGTGTCGAGGTCTGCAGATTCTCAAAAATTAAGTAAAATCCTAAAAAATAGAAAAATAAGTAAAAATGATTAGGCTGTTGATTCCTAACTTTCTTAAAATCCTTGTGTCCCCGGCAACGGCGCTAAAAACTTGGTGTGTGCAATGTGTAATATATTTTTATTGATTTTCTAAGCCCATTTTACTCATTAATCAAGTTTTAAATTTATAAAACACGATATTCTACTAACACTAAACACACACATGGGCAAGTGCACCCATCGTGAGCGTAGTATAGCGTTGGTAAGATACCGAGGTTGTCCAAGGACACAAGAGCTTTTAGTACCGGTTTATCCTCAACGTCTAATCAATTTAATTTTTTTGAGAAAAGGTTTTTAAACATGAAAATAAAAACAAAAAATGCAGAAAAAAATTAAAATAAAAACAGATAGACACGATGAATCACTTGGATCCTACTCGCCTTTTAAGTATCCTTTGATGATTTTTGCACTTTTGGACTTTTTAAGAGATTATCTTAGTTATAGTAGTAGGCCCCTCTTTTGAAGGTGACGTTACCCTCAACCCAGTGGTTTGAGTCAGCAAGGATACAATCCCAAAGGGTCGGAATATTGAAAGATAATTAATTAAGTTATTAATGCAAAAAGTGGTAGGCCCCTCTTTTGAAGGTGACGTTACCCTCGGCTAAGTGGTTTAAGTCAGCAGGGATACAATCCCAAGTAGCCGGTTTAATGTATTAATAGTAGTTTACATATGAGGGGATCATGCCATTCGCACCCTCGCCATCCAATACTAGTGGGTATTGAAGGAGGTCCTAGTAAGCTTGACCCAGGTCCTTGCAGGATCTATACACTGAACAAGGCAAGAACCTTACTAAACCATTCCCTTAACCCCCGACCAGGTAGCCAACATATCTCTATATAGACCGTAGAGATATGAATGGTGTAAATCTTTTACTTTATATAGACAGTAAATTAATGCCAAGACACCACGGACAAATAATAAAGAAAATTCACCTTCAACATAAGAAACTAGTTATTAAAGTCATTAATAGAAAACCAAATAAAAAGTGCCAAAAGATTAAAAATAAAAAGTAATACATAAAAGACTTGTTTTCACCAAGTGATGTAAGAGGCTTAACCAAACATGGCCTTTGATTGGAAAGAACTCTTACGATCAATATTGGATCCCGAGACTACTACACACACTCTAAGGTGGATGATGCATGATGGTGGTGGATGTGGGTGTTGTAGTGGTGGTGGAGTGGTGGAAAAGTGGGAGAGTAGTGGTTTGCCAAGGGATGCCTTTGAAGTGAGCCAAGCACCCCTATTTATAGCCTGAACAGAAGCCCGACCATGGCCCCGTGTCCAGCGGACACGTCCCCGTGGCCATCCTTTTCTCTTCCTTCATTAAATGCTTTTGTCAGCATAGGGCTCCACACGGGCCCCGTGGGCACAAGCGTATCTGTACTACCAAGATTTTGCAAGATTCTGCGTATCTTAGCATTGACCACGCCCCGTGCTGAGCTGGGCACGCCCCCGTGGTGGGCGTAGAAGCTTCCACAACTTTGTCTTTTCTTCAGGCGGCTAACCTGTCACACCCCAACCGATGGCGGAATCATCGGGGCGCGGCACTGAGCGAAACAGATTGTCCAGGAGAATCCATAACAATTATTAATTATAATATATTAAAGGTTCATGTCCCATACCACAAACATATAAAATAAAAACAATTATCACAGAAGATGTTCTCGAAGACAAATATCCATTCCGACAACTCAAATTTTATTTAGTTTGTTTCTAGACTCTCCTAGCTTGATTCCATAGCAGCTAACAAGCAAAAGCATCCTAAACACATGTCACATACGTTAAAAATAGAGGTCAATACACATAGTGTAAAGGTGAGCATACAAGTTTAATAATATAATAGATAGCGAAATCGTTTTACGCATAACCAGCATGTAACATGTAGCAAAGTGAAGCTAGTAGGTTATCGACACTGAAATATGCACAGACGTGACTGCGAGTTGTAGAATGCGCAACACATATCCCCACTGGGACACGTGAAGTAAAGCCCTTAACAACCCCTGTCCACGACAGGTGCTGATTCCAAACTATAGTACTATCGTTGCTAAGGTGTCAGGCAACAATCACTATGTAAACATAACATACACGCATTCATTGAGTAACACGTATAACATGCAGTAAAGATCAGCGTATAAAAGTGTTTGCGTTGTGTGTCGATTGTGATTTGAATAAGTAACGTATGTAACACCCAAAAGTGCATAAAGCAAAAAGGGTTCGACTATACTCACAGATAGCGTTTAATAAATAAACACCGTCTTGGATTGAAGAGAGTGCTGGAAAGTTAGCCTGATTACAGAACGATAGCATAAGCGATGAACGGCGCGTTAAATGGTGATGAGTGACTGGGTGACAAATGTCATCCGATCGGATGACAATCCGAACGGATGGTCATCCAATCGGATGACAATCCGGACAGATGGTCATCCGATCAGATGGCCATTCTGTCAGATTGTCATTCTTTTGGGATGGATGTGTTTGTGTATGATAGCTTTGAAGTTTTCGTTGTAGCATTTTAAAATTAGAGAAGTATCTCTACCTTTCAGGCCGTTCGATTGAACGGTCGTCCGTTCGGAGGGCTATTCGTTCAGATGGCAATCCGTTCCAGTGAGACATTTCTTAGAGAACAAGTTCACAGCAGGATTGGTCATTCGATCGGATGGTCATCCGATCAGATGACAATCTGCTGAAACTGATATGTTTTGAAAGTTTGTAAAAAGTTCAAGTGTTGGGACCAAATGTCATCCGATTGGATTGTCGTTCGATCGGATGACAATCCGATAGGATGGCAATCCGTTGAACAACCTGATCGTCTTGAAACTTGAAATATTTTGCTAAGTCTGAAAGTTGGTGGTTTGACCGAGACGGTATGACAACGTTCTGAACAACGGAAACCCCACCAAGTCGAAGTTACCTGATCGGATGGGAATCACCCCGTTTGACTGGTTAACTGTTCCTGACGGTCTCTTATGTTCAACCCGCTAAGTCGGTTATCTTGTTGATAGGAATCAGATCTTGGACCGACACTTCACTAGGAAATGAGTAGAAGGCCTGAATGAGCTCCGATTCTATCGGTTTTGAGTGCATGAGTGTAAAAGAGTTGAAAGAAAGTTATGAAAACATCTTTTAAACTTTTTAAATCTTGAAAATGTTTAGATTTATGCGAAATGAGTGTTTATTTATGTTGAAATCCTTTAGATCTGAGTTGTTCTTGATGGAATGAAGCCAAATCTTGAAGTTCATAAGAACCCCATGATGACATCATCCTAGAACACCTCAAATCAGCTAATTTCATGGTTAAAAGTTAAGATTCAAATGTGAAAATGATGAAGAAGTGTGTATAGATGATAGATGTACAAGATTTGAGTTGAAAACTTACATGAATCGCGAGAAATCGAGAGAAAATGGCCTGAGGGGTCGAAGGGTCACAGAGTTTGTGATGTGACAGGGCTATTTATAGGTGGCCAAAAGAGGAAAGCGGTGCACAAGT
The DNA here is from genome assembly GCA_030545235.1 of Helianthus tuberosus. NCBI lineage: Eukaryota > Viridiplantae > Streptophyta > Magnoliopsida > Asterales > Asteraceae > Helianthus > Helianthus tuberosus. Next base: position 148,599,180 of record CM060381.1, read on the forward strand.
GACGGATCGGATGGCAACCCGATCGGATGGCCATCCGATCTGATGGTCATTCGAACGGATGACCATTCGATCGAATGGTCATTCGATCAAAGGGTTGCCACAAGTCGAGTTTCGATGTTTCGTTTCGTGCGTTGAGCGATGCGATGCGTTTAAGCGAGTGTCGATTAAGCGATGCTATAGATTTAGATAATAGTCACACAAATATCATAACTAACATACGACAACATAAATACAACTAAAGTAAACAATTTAAAGGATTCGATTACAAGTAAAGGTGTGAAATCAATAGTTAAGCAAGGAGTGAGATCGCAATTAGCAATCTTTTCTTCCTTTGACTTTGACTTGTACTTTGACTTTCAAAACCCGGGTTGTTACAGCCTCCCCCAGTTAGGGAATTTTGTCCCGAAATTAGGCCGTAGGCGTAACAAACAGCTGTGGATACTTCGCCTTCATGTCACTTTCGATTTCCCAGGTGAACTCTGCGCCTCGTTTGCCTTCCCAGCGAACTTTCACAATGGGAATGCGTGAGCGTCTGAGCCTTTTGGTTTCCCAATCCATGATCTCGACAGGCTTCTCCACGAAGAGTAATGTTTCGTCCACTCATAGATCCTCAAGTGGCACTTGCAAATTCTGCTCGGCCAGGCACTTTCTGAGGTTTGATACATGTAAAGTCGGGTGGACTTTGCTATGTTCCTCCGGAAGTTCGAGTCTGTAGGCCACCTTCCCAATGCTTTCCAGAATTTTAAAGGGTTCAACATATCGAGGCACGAGTTTCCCTTTCTTGCCGAATCTGATCACTCCCTTCCCAGGTGAAACCTTTAGGAGTACGTGATCTCCAACGTCAAATTCAAGGGGCTTGCGGCGTCTATCGGCGTAACTTTTCTAACGACTACGAGCTTTCAGCAGGTTGTCTCAATTTTGGAGGATTTTGTCAGTCGTTTCTTGCAGTAGCTCAGGACCGGTTATTTGCGCATCTCCGATCTCATGCCACACAATCGACGATCGACATTTTCTTTCGTATAATGCCTCAAATGGTGCCATTTGAATGCTAGAATGATAACTGTTATTGTACGAGAATTCGACCAAAGGTAAGTGCGCGTCCCAATTACCACCGAAGTCTATGACACACGAGCGAAGCATGTCTTCAAGGGTACGAATCGTTCTTTCAGTCTGACCGTCAGTTTGGGGATGGAAAGCGGTAATTAGATAAGAGTAGTACCGAGAGCAGATTGAAACGTTTCCCAAAGACGCGTGGTAAATCGACCATCGCGGTCAGAGATGATGTCATGAGGCGTCCCGTGTCGACAGATGATCTCGTCGGTGTAGATTCGGGCTAATCGTTCTACCTTGTAGTCTTCCCGTATCGGCAGAAAATGAGCAGATTTAGTCAAACGGTCAACGATAACCCAGATGCTATCGTGACCTGAAGGTGTACGCGGAAGTTTCGTTATAAAGTCCATGGCTATGCTTTCCTATTTCCACATCAGGATCTCGGGTTGTACAAGCAAGCCAAAGGGTCTTTGTTGCTCGGCCTTGACTTTCGAACAAGTCAGGCACTTCGAAACATAGATTGTGATATCCTTCTTCATTTCAGTCCACCAATACTGTAGACGAAGGTCATGGTACATCATGTCGGCACCAGGATGAATGGAATATCGAGACTTGTGCACTTCAGTCAACAATATATCTCAAAGGTTATTGCGACTTGGAATCCAGATGCGATCTAGATAGTAGAGGATACCGTTCGATTTGGTGACAAAGTGTGATTCAGCACCACACTTTTTCATCTCCTCTCGCATGGTATCTTCAATGAAGCAGGCGTGCTGAGCGTCACGTATCAATGCTTCGAGGTCGTGTTGGGCATGAGTGTTACGAACGCTATGCAAATAGCTTCATCTGCTTAGAGCATCGGCCACAACATTTGCTTTGCCAGGGTGATAACGAATCTCACAATCGTAATCATTGAGAAGTTCAACCCATCGGCGTTAGCGCATATTCAGTTCCTTTTGGTTGAGGTTGTGTTGTAGGCTCTTCTGGTCGGTGAAGTGTCACACCCCAATATTTCCACGTATTACCAGTGGGCCCAGTGGGGAGTATCGTGACGTAGTTGATATCATCATATTCAATTAATCACAGTGAATGCACAGCGGAAGTCTAAAGTAATAATACAAACCGAATTGAAAGTATAATAAAATATTACACAACGGTTGTAAGTGGATCCACAGGCGGATCTAAAACGTAAAGAAAATATTGTTCGATAGACTTAAAGTATTAAGAGCTTGCAAGACTCTTTAACTAATACTTCAGGAGTTTCCAGCCCATTACGCGTAGTACCTGCACTTAATCTTTTTGAAAAATACGTCAGTTTACACTGGTAAATACAATTAACTGACTCTTTTGAAAAGTGTTTAAAAAATTGATTTGGATGCACAAGGCATAAAATCTTTTGTAACTTGGGACAATTATTTAAAAATAATCTTGTATACAGATTTATATGTTTGTCGTACGTTCAGGGCCCGGTTAGAAGAGCTGAGACAAGATTAATAGACACACCACTAGTATAAGCCCACAAGAAGTTTCCTCACGAGTGAGATACCGTTTTACATACGCAACTGTCAGGTGTATGCCTACACCCCGTGCTTAAGTCGTGGCCATTTCAAATGAATGAGCCGAGGATATCCAGGACACGGTCATATTAACCCCCAAAGGCTTTGTATCAAACAAAACAGATTAAAACGGGTTATCTCAATGATTTAACCACTAATCGACTAAATACTCAATACCCGACCAAGCGATAATAATTTACCGTATCCCAAGCCCGTATAAGGGAAAATAAGTTAAAAGTATTTACCTGAGCTAAAATGTAATTTATTCTCAGCCGTATATTCTAATCAGCAAGTGCAAGTAGCTTTTACTGGGCTCCTAATCTGGAATGAAGGTTTTAATAACCTATTAGATTCCTTACGGGTCTTATTTAAGTTATAACTCAGACCAGTTAGTTTTTAGGAAAGGTTTATGGTTCAGAACGCAAGATTAAGCGAAGACCGGATTAGAATGTGATTTAGACCCAACAAGTATGAAGACTTGTATAAAATGGGTAAACTAAATACATTCTGGATTTTGAAGTAAAAATGATAAAGTTTGACCCGTTTCAGTTAATTTATGCAAACTAGTTACATAAACCGTACCGAACACGTATAAGCATAACGGGTAACCGAATGAGTCATGTACAAGTTTCACAAGTTAATATGCTTTAAATATGCTATGATATCAGTAGGATATCAATAATTATGCCCAAAACGAATTTAAAACCAATTTAAGCCCTGCAAGGGTATTTTGGTCATTTTAAAGTTTATAAAAGGGGTTAAATAGCAAACTGGGATTCTGGTATGAAATATTCAGTAAAAATATTTATTTTATCAAGTTACATCAGTAAGATATCATACATATGTGAGGTTTATCTTTTATGGCCAAACTATGCACCGTAGGGGCATTTTGGTCATTTCACATATGCTTTAAAGGTCAAATTTGGAAATATGAGTTCAAGACTTATACTTACTGTTAAAGTATAAAAGTTAAGTTTTAAAATCAGTAGGTAACAAGTCTTAGGCGTTAAATATGGTTTTAAACCATACTATGCGCCTAATTAGCGTAAAAGTCGGTATTTGGCGATATTTGAGTTTTTTTTATAAAATTTTGATCAGTCTTGAATGTTAGAAATATCGTATTTAACACATGACATCAGTAGGAAAAGGTTTGATATCAAAATGATATGTAAAACTTATTTTATTAATGAAAAGGGCATTATCGTCAATACCGAATTTACACTAGAACTCCATATTATGATCAGTATAAAATTTGACAAAAATTTCCAAAAATCCCTAAATATTATATTGTAACAGTGGGTAGCAAGTTTGGTGCCAAAAATTGGGTTTCAATATGATTTATGCCAAAAATGCAATTTAATTAACAAAAAGTTTTGTTTTACGATATCTTGTATAACTTTTATTTGAGACCAGAAACGGATGTCAAATTTTTAGGACATACTTATAAATTAGTAATAAAGATTTTTGTCCTCTCACATTTTCAAAAATCTCGTTTTTATAACATAAGGGCATAATGGTCACATTTAAGCATTTAACGGAAACATGCAATGAACTATGATTTCTATGGGACCATGTTGTATAACCTCAGAGGGTTATTATAACATATAACATGGTCATAAAGGAACCCTAAGGCATAACTAAACTAAGCTAAATCGGGTCAAAGCTGAAAGTCAAAGAAAAAGTATACTTTTGCTACTTTCGGTTACGAACCGAGCCTAATACTCAGAATTGTCGGGTTGAAGATGCCTAAACATGTTCTTATATTATTTACCAAGTTTTTTTAGTGATAAAATGTATTTTCTAACTTCTACAATATCAGTTATGATTTATTTTGCAAAAACTGGCTCGTTTGACTTTTATGTTAAGTAGTTTGACCCGAAAATTGATTGAGATAACGTGATAATTAGAAGGTGCCCTTTTAAGGGTTTCTTACCTACTTAATTACCAACACATAGCCACTTTCAAATCGAATAATGGCTGGACCGTTAGTGATTAATCACAAAGTCAAAGCGTAATTACGATATCTTTGACTTTCGGTCATTACACTAACGAAGACTTAACTACAGAGGCTAAGAACACTTACTATGATCCTTAGCACGAAAATTTTCACTAAGAGAGCTTCCTTCTAAGTCAGGATACTCCAGAGAAGTTTGCAAGTTGAAAATTTGAAGTATGCAAGTTCAAGAGCTCCAAAACATGGCCCTTTATATAGGTTTTTGAATGGTTCTAGGATCAATGCAGGTGTCCCCAGGTGAAATCTGATGCATACAGGTAGGGCTGTGCAGTATACGGTTCAGAACCGCCAGAACCGGGGAACCAAACCGGAACCGCTAGATCCAAACCGTATTTTTGTATATAGGGTCCAATTCCGGTTCTTAAATTTGGGTAAAAACGGTTCCCGGTTCGTTTGACAACTGGCACCAAACCGGTAATTTCCGTACACTATAATTATTATTTAATGACTGCAATTATGTGCTTTAATCTCAACGCTGTCTGATTTCATACTACACAAGTGAATTCATGCACGTTTTATACTACAAAATATGCTTTATGCATTAACAAGAGCGTTGCGTCAGAAATACTATTAAACTCACCGGTAAGACACAATATGCCAACAACTCTGCAGAAAGCAGTCAGACAATAAAATTGGAGCCTAGGTGTAGGTCCAATGATAAGAATACATTAAAACCCAAGAGTACACACAAGGGTTCACATATAGGCTTTTCGGAGACTAAAATACGCACTAAAAAGCACCCGAAACGCACTTTAAGTGCATAATTTTTCTAAATTCAGCTATAACCAGCTTTTAAACATATAAATATCATGCAAAATTTACATTCTATCGTCCAGAATATTTCCCTAAGTGCCGGGAATTGAAAGGGTTACAAAATGGTGCATAAAAGACACTAAACGGTGCAATTTAACACTTAACGAACCGATATTTAACCGAACAACCAGACATTACCCGGGACACCAAATTTTTGCCAAACACATTGTTTATTTATTTCTAGGCTAGACGTGATCCCCGAACACCCTAACACCCACTAAATTCTCTAGTAAATAACATATATAAGCATCACTTGAAACCTAAGTAACAATTACTTACTAGTTACAAAATGTTACAACCAACCCCCCCCCTAAAGCGAATTCGATCCCCATGTGGACCCACCATAATTCCACACCATGCCTCATATCTTGGCTAGATTATATCCCAATTGTTTATTAGATGTTGCTTGATCTTCTAACCAAAATATGTAGTAGAGATCCATAAGTATGACACCATGATCAACTCCATCATTTCACAAGATTCACCTCACTCCTTCACTCTCTTCTCTCCCTCTCTCGGCTCACTTCCACCGCCCCCATCACCACCACTAAACCACCATCTTCATCCTTTATTCAAGTTCCATTCAAGCCTTGAAGGTGATTCAAGGAGGTTGCACTTGTGGAGCTTCAAAAGGGCTTGGTTTCTAGCTTTTTCATCACCATTCCTCATCATCCTCTTCACTAGATTCTACCCTAGCCTTGTGCTAGTAGTAAGTCTTGGTTTACTCTTGTTTATGTCCACTTTGTGTAGATAGAAGTTGTATTATGTTGAGATCCATAAGAACACTACAAGAATCTAAACAAGAAACTTGAACCTAAAAGTTTACTTAAACCTTTACATAATGTTTACATAAGAATGAGACATGAAGATGAAATCTTGTTGGATGAGGGTTGGTTAAATCATGCATGATATTTGATCGTTGGTTTCTTGATAAACCCGTTGTTCGGACATTTGTTGATACGATTTAGTAACGTTTAAACTATAAAGAAACATGCTGATTTACATTTTCAGCCAAATTCAAATGGCTGTAAACTGACCATAATAAATCAAAAAACAGAATTTCTGAAGCCTAAATTATGTATTTTTGAAAAAACGGATCAAATGGCACTGGAATCGTAATTTTTTGAAGTCGTTTACTATTTTTAAAGGTCTGTTTTTGGACAGCAGCTCAAGCTGCATTTTTACTGCCAAAAGCATGTGTTATATTCTTCATCATAACTTGAAACCTGAGTAGAACCAGCCCCTGAAATTTATACCGTAGATGATCACTGATGTCGTTGTGATCCTCCACTGGAATTTCGTAAATCGAACTTACGATGAATTTTAAACGAATTATTCCGTAGGTTGCGGTCAGAAAGTAACAAATCTGATCGCAGTTTGGTAAATGATTTTCTATAAAATATTGATAATGAACTGGACCCCGATATTTTTACACAATAATATTTGATTCGTATAAGACATTCAGTACAAATTTGGGAATTATTGGAATAAGTTAACCATTTTATTAAAATGTCCGAAAACAGTCCAGTTTTATATATATTAAAACTGAAACGACAAAAGTAGTATCTTGCATGTCAGAATGTCGGGTTGATTATTTGAGAATGATCTAACGTGTTATATGTTAAAGAAAATGATATGCTACTTAGTATGGACACTTAGTAAAACTGGCGAAATTTTCTGAAAATCCTAACACTTAGTAAATATTTTCTAGACAAATGTTTGCTAGTGTGTTCTAAACTATGCTTTTCGAATATAAACCTCGCCATAATGTTTGTAACAAAAATACACATACAACATACAAGATACATAATTCGGGTGCAAAATACAAGAAACTTATATTTATTTTTGAGAAAATAATATAAGTAAGACACTTAGTTAAAAATATGAATTATTTTTAACACAAGAAAACTTATACAAAAGATAGTGACTTGTACTTGTGCGATACAAGTCTAGTGACTAATGTTAAGAAAACACGTATAGGTCACGACGTTAATTAAGAAAATCCAGTGAAGTTTACGACGCATGGAACGCAAAGTTGTGAGTTCATGCTCCCCCTTTTCTTTAACTGTTTTTGGTTTTATAACTTCGGGGGTGAAATACATGTTACAAATGTTACAAAGTTTACAAATAGTATGATGGGTACAAAACATTCAAGTGAAAGATTATAGACCATGTCTCGAATAGGGTACCATAAGCACCATTAATCAACGTATACATTCAGACCGTGGAACAAAAGGTTAGATCTAATGGGTTTCAGGCAACCCCACTCTTGGCCTAGTTCTACCAATGAGTGCTTCTGTGTCTCAGTCAAAGTCGACAAAAATGCCTAGGTTTGGTGGCTTCCTATGTCGTGACACAGGTTAGTGGCCTAGCAAACCACTAGCGATCTCACACATTCAAACATTCATAGTACGGAGTTACAGATACATGTTACAAATACATTCAAACATTCATAGTACGGAGTTACAGATACGTGTTACAAATACGTTCAAACATTCATAGTACAGTTACAGATACGTTTTACAAGATACATTCAAACATTCATACATTCTACAAGTTACATACCATGTTTTCATACGAGTATTTAAACATTCAAAACAATCACTGCATGAATTCACACCAACATTATGTTGACGTTTTTCCAAAACTCACATGTATTTTAGGTAACTAAAGTGGATGTGCGCGCGGTCTTACTCATGCTTTTGGATGTCGCTTATGTTTATCTTTGAATAAAGTTGTAAACTTATCTGACAAAATGTTGTCTTGTGATGTAAACACTCAAACCATGTTTTCAGTATGTAATGTTTGGCATTTTGAAGTTATTTTATGAGCATGTAGTATGTTTACCTTTCGTATGCAATGAGAACCTTTCATGATCACACCTCGTGCTTCCGCCGCAGAAAGGGGTGTGACAGATTGGTATCAGAGCTACGATTATAGTGAACCAGGATTCCTTCTCGAGTCTAGTCTACAATCTCTAGGATCCTTTCACGAAAACAAATTTTCAAAAGTTTTCATTGCATAAAACGTCCCGCGACATCCACTACCTGAAACTGTTTACATGAGTCAAGAAAAGACACTACGAGGCTTAGGGTGCACAGGAGTAGCACTTGTCTTTAACTGAGAAATTACTTGAAATTATGTGTGATAATTAGCATATACATATACTAGAAGCAGAATACCACTAGTATACATGACTTTACCTGAAAACAATGGCCTATCTGAAGGAAGAGATACGAGGATGAAACGAACTATGCAGACTCTGCAAGGAGTTACGTAATTATGGATGCATACATAATTATGGAATTCAGTGCGCAGAAACCACAACAAGTATTGTCACGTATGGATTCCCTCAGTGCAAGAAAAGGTCAAACGTGAACACCAGCTTATTAAATACTCTGCTAGAGTAATAATTGTTTGATATCACTTATGTGGTATATACCTGTGAATATATATACTACTACTTTCTAGTATGAAAATATCAAACAAATGTCTAACCCTGTTGTGTTATGTTTTGTCAGAACATGGCACCAAGGAAAGCTGTGAACGCTCGTGATCAACCTCATCCTCCCCCACTGCCAAAGACTGCTGAAGAGCTGAACACTCTACTGGAGGTAAGAATCCCCGCAGCTATCGCCCACTACGAGGCAACCCGTACTGCAGCCAGTGGTGGACTAAGCAATGCCAGACGTAATGGGAATGGAGATTCATCTGGAGGAAACGCAGCTCAAGGCTGCACTTTCAAGCAGTTTCTCGACTGCAAACCAATGAACTATGATGGTGTGACAACTCGAGATTTAGAACCTTTCGTGTATCTTAGTTGTAACACCTGTGCCTCCACGGCCATCAAACAAATACCAAACCAATGAAATATTGTATTTCATACTTGGGATTTGTAAAAATATGTGTATCATTTACACATATCAATTTTTGTTCAATTTCAAACTCTAAATCGCTTTCTGGAAGGTTATACGCGCACCGATGCGTAAATATAACCAGTTTAATGCAACAAACACTCCGGAATAGTGACATAGGCTTAACATACCTTAAATAACCTTTACATAACTTAGAAATAAGTTTTGAAGGCTTTGGTATGGCAAAAACAAGCTAATTCGCTTACAGGGACTAAACTTGACAAACTGCGAAAGTATGCCAATTTGAACTGTAACAGACATTCCGGAACATGACCATAAGTTAAACATACCATAAATATCCTTCACATATCTTAGAAATAGGCTTTGAGGGGTTCGGTGTGCTAAAATAAACTTTTGTGTCATTCAGGGACTAAAAGTGTCAAAAAGTGCACAAGTTTGCATTTTCGCGCATAACTTACGTTCTGAATACATCTGGACATCCAAAAATTTATGTAAGCATGACTATATTATATTTTAGTGTTCGCTATAAGAAAAATCCATTCGTCGCGTCATTTGGATCGTTTTTCGCGCTTATGCGCATTCCGTCGTAATTAAGCGAACATCGCAATCGTACGGCCAAACGAACCGACATCTGAGATATTTTTGAGCATGTTTTGAGTTCCCTATACTTTAACTTCATTTTAGAGCCTTGAAATGAGGTTAACGGGGTTCAAACGCATCGAAAATAGCTTAAACGGGCTGCAGGGACCATTTCTGCCATTTGTGAAACATTTCTGAATCAGGGGGGCAGTGGCGTAGCGCGAGCCCTAAGGGCCTAGGCAGTCGCGCTACGCGAGTGCCTTAACTGGACAGAAACATCAGTTTTGCATTCGGGACCAGATTCGTTGTATTAGCCGTTGTTTAATTCACAACCACACATTCTAAACTTGCTTAGTCAGCGGATAAGGATGGAATTTAGTCACCATGAGTTTCCGACAAGTGTACGGGTTGGATTAAGGCACGATATACGACAAGCGATCTTAACGGTTCGGGTATTCCTATAAATACCCCCAACACCCCCATTGCTAAACTTACAAGAAACTTGATTTGAGAAACTCTAAGTTGAAACATTAGTTTCATACCTGAGATTTTTGAATCGAGTTTAGCATTCGGGGACCCTTCGTAAGTATTCTTTCGTTCTTTTCCTTATTTTATTGCTTTTCGAGTCAGAAAGTCAAACTTTGTTTGACTTTCAGCGTTGACCAGTAATGGTCAATGCGAGGTTCGTTTGAACTTCGCAACGTGAGTGTAATCACGTTGGTCATAGTCCTTTGGGACTATGCCCACTGATTACCACGTTGTCTAGGGTCGTAGGGTAGGCGATCTAATAAATCGCCTATACCTTCGAACCCGACCCAGTTTGGTCGATCATTAGGATCCGAACAAATACATTAGGTGACCCTAGTATAGGGCATAACCTTCCGAGGTTATACCCTATGGTCACATCGTTTAAGTAGTTGTATGATAGGTAGTTTATATGCCTTAGGTAAATTACCAGAATACCCTTTTCATGTATAATTGGTAATTAAGCATATGTAACCTAAACTTTTGTCACATAACTGATTATGTAACATGTTTAGGCATATAACACTTGTCATAGGACTAGTTAGACGGTCCGAACGCGTTTCACGCGCACGACGCGTTAAAGTAGCATAAGTTACCTTAATGAGTCGCGATGGGTCGAAAGCACTTAGGTTAGTCTCATTGTAGTATGTAGGCCTTGTTAAACCATATCATATGAGTTCCAATACTCATTTGGTTTGCCGAGCCTCATCCTATCCGATCTCCCGATTTAAGTCCGGTTTATTTATATAGTTTTAGATTGCCGACTGATTCCGTGCTCTCTCTAGCTTTGTTTGGTTGTTGTTCAAGACCTCCAAGCATTCTCAGGCGAGTACATTATTCCCCTCTTTTACTGTTTTCAACTGTTTTGGGGTGACTCATATGTGCTAAATGCTTTATCAATGATTTCAATAACAATTACAATGTGGTTTCAAGAACAATAACAATTATTTCAAGAACGCTAACAATGATTTCAAGAACGAATACAATGATTTCAAAAACTAATAACAATTTCAAAAAGTGAACAAACTTGTTGGTTGTAGTTTACATGACCGATGACATTCATTAGCAATGATCAAGCCGACCAGTATTAGGTTATGGTACCATAGGATCTGACAAATCCCGTTATTTACTGCACCCATTGTTATGTGTGGGGGTTGTGGGTAGCGACTGAATCTGTAATTATTAACTTATCCTTTGGTAAGGGTTTGTTAAGAACGAGAGCGAGAGCGAGATGGAGCGAGGAACGCGTCAAGAAGGTTTGAATGTTATTAGAGAATCGACCATAAAGTAGTTTCACAATTAAAACAAGAACGACTAGAACGATTTTACAAAATGGGTTAACTATTGGGTAAACATTGGAACATGATTGACATTTGATCATGTATTTCCCACAAAACATAACTTTGATTTAAACCAAGTTTTACTTCAATACTTTGTTTTTGTGCATATGGTTTAGTTGAGACATTTCACTTGCCATACATGGATATTTGACATAGACATTTTGACATGATTTACATCTTGACATGAATACTTTGACATATTATTCAATACATTTGACAATTGATTTAAACATAGACATTTTACATTGTTTGGTTTGGTTTGATTAAGTGATTAAGTAACGATGTGTGTGTAATATGATACAAGCATGGTGGATACGCCGCTGGTACTTCCTATATATAAGTGTTTGTATGGTATTACATGTCGTAGCGTTATTTGAATCATTTCAGTTTGATACATATAACATTTTATACAAATAACATACTTTTCACAAGACATTGTTTTACAAAACAATTTTTCTTTTACAAACTCATTTAACTTGGTTATTCATTTAACCATGCATTATTTTCTTATTTATACATATCATCTGAACTTATTGTTTTTCAAATGATTTACAAACACAAAGCAAATTACAAGGTTCATGACTAAACATTTTCTTAAAACAGAAGTCATGAATCTTATTTTCACAAAACCTATGTATCTCGCCAGCATTTCTTTGCTGACCTCGTTTTCACATCTGTTTCAGGTATTGAAAGATATCGATTGATAAGATGCATGCTCACATAGGACTGGACAAGGCCTTAGTGACTCAATAACAATGATAGAAAATGTTTAAATTGTGTATTTAGATTTCCAGACGATGTAATTATTCAATGTTTAATAAAACAAAACACTTTTTTTGTATCCATGGTTATGAAACATTAATTCTGTTGCAACACGCCCCGATGTTTCCGCCGCGATTTGTTGTTTTACGCGGTCGGGGTGTGACATTAGTGTAACCTACTTGAAACATTATGTGACTAGTTGACGTATTGGTGTAATGATATATGTGAACATCCTATGTGATTACATGTTACGTTTATGTGTTGTAATTGTATGTATGCGTGTATGTATATGAACCGAGACAACAAGGACCCGACTCGAGACCATGCGGTCTCGAGTGAACAGTAACAGTTGGGCCGGATTGGGCCACACACCCCTTAGCCTATTCGAAAACCCATTAGGGTGCACCACTTGAAGCTAGTATATATCCTTGTTGCTAACCAACACTATCATCTTTGGACAACACACATACTCCCCTACTCTCTCTAGAAACCATTAAACCCTAAGTCTCAACATCACCTCTCCTCCTTCTTCTCGGATCAAACCGGTGACACTAGGAGCTCTCGGATCGACTCACACACACACCCGTTTGGAAGCTTCATACTCACCCTTGAAACCCATCAACCGGTTAGTGTCTTTATGATGTTTGTTGTTAAATGATAGTATGAATGACATGATTGAACTAATATAGTTGTATGCTTGATGATGTTTTGTGAATCGGAGTTGTATGATGTGGATAATCGGATAACATGTTTTGATTTCGGATATGTTACATAATGAGCTCATGATATCTTGTGTCTAAATATGATTCAAACCATTGATTATTGATGTACATGAAAACCGGCTTGCATATGTGTAGTACCATGATGAATCGGATTAGTGTAGAGTTGATTTTGAGATGTTATGTGATGATTTGAAACCTTTAGATGAGTATGTGCAAGTGTGTTGATTTGTTGTTCATGATTATGTTTGGATTAATGCTAAAAACCCGGAAATATGATGAACAAGTTTGAATAATCAACATGAACATGACTTGAATATATGAAGAACAACTTGAAGATGATATGAATATGTTATGAACATTTGAAATTGCCATGTTTGATCCATTTTTGGTAAGCCATAGACAAGGGAACATGTTAGTGCAATATTACTGGATAGTACATAATATCATGACCATGAAATCTCATTGGCCAAGTACAATGTCGAATTCAGCAAATGTCCCCAGCCGAGACCTTCTGTCTCGACTCGAGGCCACCAAATGTCAACTCGAGATCCCTGGTTTCGACACAAGTTGCGAGTCGAGAACCTATAGTCTCGACTCGAGACCCCACGTGATCAACACCCAAACATCGTGACTCGAGACCCTACTTGCGAGTCCGGTTGAGACTCGAGACCAACACATGCATAACCCGAGACCTCATCAGTTGCGACTCGAAACTTGTAAGCTACAACTCGAGACCGCACAGTCTCGACTAGAGACCGCACAGTCTCGACTCAAGACCATCTTCATATGCACGCTGAATTGAACTTGCATGATTACGGGCTTAGGTGATTGGGCCGGACTTTTGGGCCTAATGCATAGACCTTATACATTACTGATTGAACGTGAATGTTGATGGGCTGCCATGAATGATACTTGAATGCAATGTGCTAGAAACATACGTGTACTACTTGATTACGAACCTGATTTGTATGATACAACTATGATAGGACGTGAGTGACCACAATATTGCTTGATTGACCTTTCTGTGTATCTGCCGAGCAAACCAAGGTGAGTTCACACCCTCTACAAAGCATGGGATTCCCAGGGGTCGGGAATTGGGGTTAAGGAACATGGGTTCCTCGTCCTCCTTGGGTAGGACAGCAATGGTTCAGGAATGTAATTCCTCGTCCTCACGGACAGATAACTCGTACTAGACCAAAACTCTATCACGAAGTCCCTCCTTGTTATATCGACTTAATCGCCGGGCCAATGGCGAGCGGGTCATTAGTTAGATAGCGCTATTTAGGTCTGACAAACCTCACACCGTGCCGCAGAGGACGGGCGTGAACTAATGGATCTGGGGCATGTCAATGATGATAGACATTGACAGTTTCAGGGCACTTAAACATGACTACAGTCAGCAGTCGATATGGTAACGAGTCTAGTGTATACATGGGGTAACCCCCACGGCCGAAATTCCAGATAACTAACACGGGGTAGCCCCCACGGCTGGATTGCCAGAGTAATCGGGAATAAACAAGTCACGTTTTTAACTATGGGGTAACCCCCACGGCAGGATGCCAGATAAAGGAAACTGTTTTCGAAACAACTTAAAACGAACACCCAACCGTGAACTCACTCAACTTGTTGTTGACTCGTTACTACATGCTTTGCAGGTCCTTAGGTACATAGCTGGAGCTTGCATGGAGGAGGATCGTTGTGGGACATGGACGGCTGTGTGCCATGTTAAACTTTGAAACAACTAAACTTATGTTTTGGCTTTAAGACTTATGCTTCCGCTTACAACTTAAACTATGTTTTTGTTTGAACACCAATTGTATTGGTTGGATTCTAAAACTACTTATATGCTTGTTCAATATGATTGGTGGCTGGATCCTGGTCAGTCACGCCTCCAAGCGGTGGTACTCCGCAGGTGGATTTTGGGGGTGTGACAGATTGGTATCAGAGCCATTGGTTATAGTGAACTTGGTTTTAATAAGGGAAAAGTTTTATTAAAATCAGACTATAACCTGTACAGTGCTCTACGATCCACAACGACGCTTCACTCCACATGCAAGGCTCGACATTCTAGGTGATATGATCTGTGTATATATTGCCTACTTGTTAGTTACATAGTACATTGCTCATGGTATGCTTGGTTAGTATAACTACTGTTTCTTGAACACGTGTGTATTTGCTCACTTCTGTCATCGCACTTTCGCGAACCCCTCTCACTCACGTTCTTCTTGATATGAAGATCATGTCTGGACGCGTTAACCTGACACAAGCCCAGTTGACGGCTCTGATTAACGAACGAGTTGCCGCAGCACTTGCAGCTGCACACGCAGGAGGTATATCCTGCAGTCCGAACTCATTCTAGGATCCTTAGAATCCTACTCTCGTGAACCAACCTTTGTGTTAAACTCTGTCTTTTCTTTCACCCACGATAGGTCAGCATGCTCAGCCACCCGTGTGCACTTTTAAGACTTTCATGGACTGCCGACCAACTACTTTTAGCGGCACCGAAGGAGCCGTAGGTCTCCTCCACTGGTTTGAGAAACTAGAATCCGTG
This sequence comes from Helianthus tuberosus, assembly GCA_030545235.1. Taxonomy (NCBI): domain Eukaryota; kingdom Viridiplantae; phylum Streptophyta; class Magnoliopsida; order Asterales; family Asteraceae; genus Helianthus; species Helianthus tuberosus. The sequence continues at coordinate 148,614,967 of CM060381.1, forward strand.
TTCGAAATGTGTGAATGCCCTGAGGCGCGCAGGGTGAAGTATGCTACCGGTACTCTCGAGGGTTTAGCCCTCACATGGTGGAACGCTCAGGTCCAAATGCTGGGGTTGGTTGCTGCCAACGCCACCCCATGGGAAACTTTTAAGGAGATGATCAAAGAAGAATACTGCAGTCGGGACGACATTCATAAGCTGGAAGTCGAGTTCTTCAACCTCAAGATGACGGGGTCAGAAATTGAGGCGTACACTAAGAGATCAAATGAACTTGCCTTACTATGTCCTGCTATGGTGGACCCTCCATTTAAGCGTATTGAACTCTTTCTCAAGGGCTTGGTGCCAGAGATCCAAAGCCATGTGACTTCAGCAAACCTCGCCACCATCCAGCAAGTTGTCCAGTTGGCTCACCGTCTCACTGATCAGGCGGTGGAGCAGAACAAGTTACCAAAGCGCATAGGTGCTGCAACTACTTCTGGTACCTCTAGTGACAACAAACGGAAATGGGATGGAACTTCAAGTAAGGGGTCGACTTCTGTTCAGTCCCAGTCTCAGCAGAGAAAGACTGATGACTACAAGAGCCCTAGTCAGCAATCATCTGGTGGTCAAAGTCACGGTGGGTACAAAGGGAATCACCCCAAATGCAATCGCTGCAGCCTGCACCACAACGGGCCATGCACCAGGGGCAACTGTCATCGGTGCAACAAGCCCGGTCACGCTGCAAAGGATTGCAGGAGCTTATATCCCGCCAATCAGAATCGTCAACAAGCTCAACAGAACCAGCGCCAGCAGCAGCAACAGGGTGATAACAAAGGGTGCTTTCAGTGTGGAGCTGAAGGCCATTTCAAGAGAGATTGTCCCCAACTGAACAGGAACCAGAACAGTAACAACAACAACAACAATCATGGGAATGGTAACAATGGGAACAACAACAACAATGGCGCCAGGGGGCGAGCGTTCATGATCGGCTAAGGTGAAGCAAGGAATGACCCCAATGTTGTGGCGGGTAAGTTCCTTCTCGACGACTTTTATGTTACAGTTTTATTTGATTCGGGTGCCGATACTAGCTACATGTCACTAGAAGTTAGTCGAATGCTTAAGCGTATTCCAACACCTTTGAACAACAAGCACACCGTAGAGCTAGCAAATGGTAAGAGTTTAGAGGCCACACACGTAGTTAAGGGTTGTGAACTTATTCTCGCTGACCAGACCTTCTCTATCGACCTTATTCCTATCGTCTTGGGTAGTTTCGACGTTGTCATTGGGATGGATTGGTTATCCCAACACCGAGCAGAGATTCTTTGCAACGAGAAGGTTGTCCGTATTCCAGGTTCCGGTAGTGAACCTCTCATGATTCATGGCGACAAGAGGAGTGCTGTTGAGAACGTCATTTCTCTCCTTAAGGCCCAAAAGTGCTTGCGAAAGGGCCACACTGCCATTTTAGCCCTCATTACTGACACCACGGAGAAAGAGAAGAAGATAGAAGATTTTCCAGTTGTATGCGACTATCCTGAGGTATTTCCTGAGGAATTACCTGGTCTTCCGCCTCATCGCCAAGTCGAGTTTCAGATTGAACTAGCTCCTGGAGCTGCGCCTATAGCTCGTGCACCTTATCGTTTAGCCCCATCAGAGTTGGAAGAACTCTCTACGCAACTACAAGAACTCTTGGATAAGGGTTTTATTCGTCCAAGCTCATCGCCCTGGGGAGCTCCAGTACTATTTGTAAAGAAGAAGGACGGTACTTTCAGAATGTGCATCGACTACCAGGAACTCAACAAAGTGACGGTGAAGAATCGTTATCCTCTACCGCATATTGACGACTTGTTCGACCAGCTGCAAGGGTCGAGCTACTATTCGAAGATCGATTTGAGATCGGGCTATCACCAGCTGAGAGTCCGAGAAGAGGACGTCTCCAAAACAACCTTTAGAACTCGATACAGACACTATGAGTTTTTGGTCATGCCTTTTGGACTGACAAACGCACCTGTGGTTTTCATGGACTTGATGAACCGAGTGTGCAAGCCTTACCTGGACAAGTTCGTTATAGTCTTCATCGATGACATCCTGGTCTATTCTAAGAGTCAGGAGGAACACGAGCATTATCTACGGCTTATTCTGGAACTCCTTCGAACAGAACAGCTTTATGCAAAGTTCTCGAAATGCGACTTCTGGCTTCGAGAAGTCCATTTCCTAGGCCACGTGGTAAACAAGGATGGGATTCACGTTGATCCATCCAAGGTAGACTCGATTAAGAACTGGCCTGCACCTCGTACACCAAAGGAAATTCGCCAATTCTTGGGATTGGCAGGTTACTACAGGAGGTTCATTAAGGATTTCTCTAAGATTGCACAGCCTCTCACCTCACTAACGCAGAAGGGCGTCGTTTATCGCTGGGGAAATGCACAGGAATCAGCATTTCAGCACTTAAAGGATAGACTATGCAGCGCACCTATCCTTTCTTTGCCAGAGGGCACAGACGACTTTGTGGTCTACTGCGACGCCTCAATTCAGGGTCTTGGTTGTGTGTTGATGCAACGAGATAAAGTTATAGCCTACGCCTCACGCCAACTCAAGGTTCATGAAAGAAACTACACTACACACGACTTAGAGCTGGGAGCTGTTGTTTTTGCACTTAAGTTATGGCGGCATTACCTGTACGGTACCAAGTGCGCCATCTACACCGACCACAGGAGCCTCGAACATATCTTCAAGCAGAAAGAACTGAATATGCGGCAACGTCGATGGGTCGAACTACTGAATGACTACGAGTGCTCGATCAGGTATCACCCGGGCAAGGCCAATGTTGTGGCTGACGCCCTCAGCCGAAAGGACACTGCGCCTAAGCGCGTGCGAGCTTTACAACTCACGATCCATTCTAGTCTTCCTTCCCAAATACAAGACGCTCAGATAGAAGCACTGAAACCAGAGAACGTCAGGGCTGAAGCCCTACGCGGATCAAGGCAACGCTTAGAACAGAAGGAAGACGGCGCTTACTACGTAACGGGACGCGTTTGGGTCCCACTCTATGGCAACCTACGAGAGCTTGTGATGGATGAAGCACACAAGTCTCGCTACTCGGTACATCCTGGTTCGGATAAAATGTACCACGATATCAAAACCACGTATTGGTGGCCTAGCATGAAGGCCCACATAGCAACTTACGTCAGCAAGTGCTTGACTTGTGCGAGAGTCAAGTCCGAATACCAGAAACCCTCAGGCCTACTCCAACAACCAGAGATACCACAATGGAAATGGGAGCAAATTTCCATGGATTTCGTTACTGGCCTACCTAGATCCCAGCGCGGAAACGATACTATTTGGGTGATCGTGGATCGACTTACAAAATCTGCACACTTCTTGGCTATCAAGGAGACGGATAAGTTCTCCACTCTTGCGGAAATATACCTCAAGGAAGTTGTTTCGAGGCACGGGGTGCCCACCTCTCTCTAGAAACCATTAAACCCTAAGTCTCAACATCACCTCTCCTCCTTCTTCTCGGATCAAACCGGTGACACTAGGAGCTCTCAGATCGACTCACACACACACCCGTTTGGAAGCTTCATACTCACCCTTGAAACCCATCAACCGGTTAGTGTCTTTATGATGTTTGTTGTTAAATGATAGTATGAATGACATGATTGAACTAATATAGTTGTATGCTTGATGATGTTTTGTGAATCGGAGTTGTATGATGTGGATAATCAGATAACATGTTTTGATTTCGGATATGTTACATAATGAGCTCATGATATCTTGTGTCTAAATATGATTCAAACCATTGATTATTGATGTACATGAAAACCGGCTTGCATATGTGTAGTACCATGATGAATCGGATTAGTGTAGAGTTGATTTTGAGATGTTATGTGATGATTTGAAACCTTTAGATGAGTATGTGCAAGTGTGTTGATTTGTTGTTCATGATTATGTTTGGATTAATGCTAAAAACCCGGAAATATGATGAACAAGTTTGAATAATCAACATGAACATGACTTGAATATATGAAGAACAACTTGAAGATGATATGAATATGTTATGAACATTTGAAATTGCCATGTTTGATCCATTTTTGGTAAGCCATAGACAAGGGAACATGTTAGTGCAATATTACTGGATAGTACATAATATCATGACCATGAAATCTCATTGGCCAAGTACAATGTCGAATTCAGCAAATGTCCCCAGCCGAGACCTTCTGTCTCGACTTGAGGCAACCAAATGTCAACTCGAGATCCCTGGTTTCGACACAAGTTGCGAGTCGAGAACCTATAGTCTCGACTCGAGACCCCACGTGATCAACACCCAAACATCGTGACTCGAGACCCTACTTGCGAGTCCGGTTGCGACTCGAGACCAACACATGCATAACCCGAGACCTCATCAGTTGCGACTCGAAACTTGTAAGCTACAACTCGAGACCGCACAGTCTCGACTAGAGACCGCACAGTCTCGACTCAAGACCATCTTCATATGCACGCTGAATTGAACTTGCATGATTACGGGCTTAGGTGATTGGGCCGGACTTTTGGGCCTAATGCATAGACCTTATACATTACTGATTGAACGTGAATGTTGATGGGCTGCCATGAATGATACTTGAATGCAATGTGCTAGAAACATACGTGTACTACTTGATTACGAACCTGATTTGTATGATACAACTATGATAGGACGTGAGTGACCACAATATTGCTTGATTGACCTTTCTGTGTATCTGCCGAGCAAACCAAGGTGAGTTCACACCCTCTACAAAGCATGGGATTCCCAGGGGTCGGGAATTGGGGTTAAGGAACATGGGTTCCTCGTCCTCCTTGGGTAGGACAGCAATGGTTCAGGAATGTAATTCCTCGTCCTCACGGACAGATAACTCGTACTAGACCAAAACTCTATCACGAAGTCCCTCCTTGTTATATCCACTTAATCGCCGGGCCAATGGCGAGCGGGTCATTAGTTAGATAGCGCTATTTAGGTCTGACAAACCTCACACCGTGCCGCAGAGGACGGGCGTGAACTAATGGATCTGGGGCACGTCAATGATGATAGACATTGACAGTTTCAGGGCACTTAAACATGACTACAGTCAGCAGTCGATATGGTAACGAGTCTAGTGTATACATGGGGTAACCCCCACGACCGAAATGCCAGATAACTAACACGGGGTAGCCCCCACAGCTGGATTGCCAGAGTAATCGGGAATAAACAAGTCATGTTTTTAACTATGGGGTAACCCCCAAGGCAGGATGCCAGATAAAGGAAACTGTTTTCGAAACAACTTAAAACGAACACCCAACCGTGAACTCACTCAACTTGTTGTTGACTCGTTACTACATGCTTTGCATGTCCTTAGGTACTTAGTTGGAGCTTGCATGGAGGAGGATCGTTGTGGGACATGGACGGCTGTGTGCCATGTTAAACTTTGAAACAACTAAACTTATGTTTTGGCTTTAAGACTTATGCTTCCGCTTACAACTTAAACTATGTTTTTGTTTGAACACCAATTGTATTGGTTAGATTCTAAAACTACTTATATGCTTGTTCAATATGATTGGTGGCTGGATCCTGGTCAGTCACGCCTCCAAGCGGTGGTACTCCGCAGGTGGATTTTGGGGGTGTGACAGATGGCACTGGAGGTGCAGTGGCATTTGTACGTTGGACGGAAAAGACTGAAGCCACTATCCGCATGAGCAAGTGTACCGCGGATCAACAAGTCACTTCTGCTACTGGGTTGTTTGTCGATGAAGCTCTGACGTGGTGGAACTTACAAGTCCAAACCTTGGGTGATGATGCCGCTTATGGCCTGACTTGGGATGAACTGAAGGAAAGAATGAGAGAGAAGTATTGCTCTCGTGCTGAACTCCAAAGACTGGAAACGGAGTTCTGGCACTTGACCATGGAAGGTGCTGACATTAATGGTTATACTCGAAGGTTCCATGATCTGTCTAGAGTGCTTCCCTACATGGTGACTCCTGAATTTAAGCGCGTTGAACGCTACATCTGGGGATTGGCCTCAGAATTCAGTGGCATGGTAACTTCGGCCAAACCTCAAACAATCACTGAGGCTGTAACTCTGGCTGTCAGCCTTACTGAAGATTGTGTTCGTATGAAGAAACTCTCACTGAACCCGACTGAGAAGACCGAGACGCATGCTGAGTCGTCTGGTGACAAGAAGAGAAAGCATTCAAATCTGAACCAAGCAACCCGCAGCAACAACAAGGGTTCGAACAACAAGAAGCGTGACACTAACCCACCTATGGAGGCAAAAACCTTCGCGGCTGCAAGCAATACAGGAACTAAGAAGTATCAGGGCACTCTGCCCAAATGCAACCGCTGTGACTTTCACCACGTGGGAAATTGTCGCGTTGGGAAATGCGAGAACTGCGGGAAGCCAGGCCATCGTACCGAGGATTGTTGTGGAAAAGGTATTGGAGGCCGCAATGGTAATGGAAACAATGGTGGGAACGGCAACGGTAACCGAAATGGTAATAGAGCTGGGCGTAACCAAGGATGCTTTAGTTGTGGAAGCAATGAACATTTCATGAAATACTGCCCAAAGGGAAACAATGCTCAGGCTCGAGCATTTGTGATAGGAACAAAGAACGCACGCAAGGACCCTAATGTGGTCACCGGTACGTTTCTCATTAACAATCACTTTGCATCCATATTATTTGACACTGGCGCCGATTGTAGCTTCATGTCTGTGGAATTTAAACGTATGCTTGGAATAGAATCGAGTAGATTAGATATTCCTTATTCTATAGAACTAGCCAATGGTAAACTTGTTGAATCAGGCAAAGTTGTTAGAGGCTGCACATTAGAACTTGGTGAACGAAGGTTTTAGCGTCGATCTTTTACCTATTCAATTGGGTAGCTTCGACCTAGTGGTCGGAATGGACTGGTTGTCCAAGAACAAAGCTGAAGTTATTTGTCATGAGAAAATCATTCGCATCCCATTGGCGAATGATGAAACTCTCATCGTACATGGAGAAAAACGAGATGCGCCTCTACAAATCATCAGTTGTATGAAGGCACAAACGTGCTTAAGGAAAGGATGTGTTGCCTTCCTAGAACACGTTGTAGATAAGAAGGTTGTGGAGCCAAAACTCGAAGATATTCCTGTGGTGAAGGAATTCCCTGATGTTTTTCCCAAAGATCTGCCAGGACTACCTCCGCAACGACAAGTCGAATTCCGTATAGACTTGGTTCCAGGAGCCGCTCCTGTAGCCAAGGTACCCTATCGGCTTGCACCATCCGAAATGCAAGAATTATCTACACAACTTCAGGAGTTGTTGGATAAAGGATTCATAAGGCCAAGCTTCTCGCCTTGGGGAGCTCCAGTATTGTTCGTGAAGAAGAAGGATGGAACACTGCGGATGTGTATCGATTACAGAGAACTGAACAAGCTCACAATCAAGAATCGGTATCCATTACCGAGGATTGATGACTTATTTGATCGGTTGCAAGGATCAAGCTACTATTCCAAGACTGACCTTCGATCTGGATACCATCAATTGAGGATACAAGAGGAAAGCGTACCAAAGACTGCATTTAGAACACGCTATGGGCATTATGAGTTTCTTGTGATGCCATTCGGACTGACGAACGCACCAACGGTCTTCATGGATCTGATGAACCGCGTATGCAAACCATATCTCGATAAATTCGTGATTGTATTTATCAATGATATCCTGATTTACTCGCGAACGAAAGAAGAACATGAGCAACACCTCAGAACCATCTTAGAACTACTAAAGAAAGAGAAACTTTATGCAAAGTTCTCGAAATGCGAATTTTGGATTCGCGAAGTACAATTTCTTGGTCACGTTGTGAACGAGAAGGGCATTCATGTAGACCCGTCCAAGATTGAAGCAATTAAGAATTGGGAAGGCCCCAAAACCCCAACTGAAGTCCGACAATTTTTGGGCTTAGCGGGCTATTATCGACGGTTTATTGAGAATTTCTCAAAGGTAGCTCAACTGCTAACGACCCTTACACAAAAAGACAAGAAATACGACTGGGGTTACAAACAAGAAGAAGCCTTCCAGCTACTTAAAAACAAGCTATGCGATGCACCGATACTATCATTACCCGAAGGCACTGAAGACTTCGTGGTATACTACGACGCGTCACGACAAGGTTTGGGTTGCGTGCTCATGCAACGCCAGAAAGTCATCGCTTACGCTTCAAGACAATTGAAGGTGCATGAAAGGAACTATACCACACACGACTTGGAACTAGGTGCGGTGGTATTCGCCTTGAAGATCTTGTGACACTGGTACTCGATGTACATTCTTCACAGATCACAAAAGTTTACAACACATATTTGATCAGAAGGAACTAAACATGCGTCAACGGTGATGGGTCGAGCTGCTAAATGATTATGATTGTGAGATTAAGTACCATCCTGGAAAAGCAAACGTTGTAGCAGACGCGCTAAGTCAAAAAGAAAGGGTTAGGACCCTAAGGGTTCGGGCGTTAGAAATGATTATTCGAACGAACCTCACTGCACGCATTCGTGATGCACAACAAGAAGCCCTTAAGATGGAAAATCGTAAAGCTGAATACCTCCGGGGTATGTTGAAATACATGGTGCCAAATGAAGAGGGAGCCTTATACTTTAAGAAGCGTATCTGGGTTCCGCTCTATGGCGGTATTCGAGAAGTCATCCTTAATGAAGCTCACAAATCGAGATACTCGATCCATCCAGGATCGGACAAAATGTATCAAGACTTAAAAGAATACTATTGGTGGTCGAGACTCAAGAGCGATGTTGCTGTTTATGTTGGAAAATGCCTAACCTGTGCTAAGGTTAAGGCTGAATATCAGAAGACGTCCGGCCTCCTACAACAACCAGAGATACCCATGTGGAAATGTTCATAACAAAACTACCTAAGACAGGGCACGGTATGATATGGGTAATAGTAGATCGGTTAACGAAATCTGCGCACTTCCTACCGATCTGAGAAAAAGACAGTACTGGAAAGCTTGCTGAGATATACTTAAATTGTGGCACGTCATGGAGTGCCAATCTCAATCATTTCAGACAGAGATGGACGCTTTGTCTCAAGAATCTGGCAATCCTTTCAGGAAGCCTTTGGATCTCAGCTAGATCTAAGCACGGCATTCCATCCACAAACAAACGGCCAGAGCGAACGGACTATACAAATGTTAGAAGATATGCTTCGCGCATATGTCATGGATCTAGGCGGCAGTTTGGATACTCATCTACCTTTAGTTGAGTTTTCCTACAATAACAGTTATCATACGAGCATAAAAGTCGCACCGTTCGAAGCTCTGTATGGCCGCAAGTACCGATCGCCCTTATGTTGGGCAGACGCTGGAGACAAACGTATGGTTGGTCCTGAACTTGTACAAGAGAGAACCGACAAGATTATACAGATTCGAGAGCGCATTAAGGCGGCTCGAAATCGACAAAAGAGCTACGCTGATCGAAGACGAAAACCATTAGAATTCGAGGTGGGAGACAAAGTGTTGTTAAAAGTCTCACCTTGGAAGGGCGTAGTAAGATTTGGAAAACGTGGAAAGTTGAATCCACGATACATCGGGCCATTCAAGATTTTGGAAAGAATTGGTACCGTGGCATACAAGTTGGAATTACCGAAAGAACTTAATGGAGTACATGATACATTTCATGTATCCAGTCTCAAGAAGAGTCTAACACAAGAAAACGTAATCATCCCAGGGGATGAAGTGCATATTGATGACGCCCTCCGATTTACAGAACAACCCGTTGAGGTTACTGACTGGAAAGTCAACAAGACCAGGAGGAGCATTGTCAAACTTGTCAAAGTACGTTGGAACTCTAAGCACGGACCCGAGTACACGTGGGAACGTGAAGACCAGTTCAAAGAAAAGTATCCCCACCTGTTCAAGAAGACTCATGCGAGAGTTAGTTCAGCCTGAATTTCGGGACGAAATTCTTTTAACGAGGGGAGACTGTGACAACTGGCACCAAACTGTTAATTTCCGTACACTATAATTATTATTTAATGACTGCAATTATGTGCTTTAATGTCAACGCTATCTGATTTCATACTACACAAGTGAATTCATGCACGTTTTATATTACAAAATATTGCTTTATGCATTAACAAGAGCGTTGCGTTAGAAATACTAGTAAACTCACCGGTAAGACACAATATGCCAACAACTCTGCAGAAAGCAGTCAGACAATAAAATTGGAGCCTAGGTGTAGGTCCAATGACAAGAATACATTAAAACCCAAGAGTACACACAAGGGTTCACATATAGGCTTTCCGGAGACTAAAATACGCACTAAGAAGCACCCGAAACGCACTTTAAGTGCAGAATTTTTCTAAATTCAGCTATAACCAGCTTTTAAACATATAAATATCATGCAGAATTTACGTTCTATCGTCCAGAATATTTCCCTAAGTTCCGGGAATTGAAAAGGTTATAAAAGGGTGCATAAAAGACACTAAACGGTGCAGTTTAACACTTAACGAACCAGTATTTAACCGAACAACCAGACATTACCCGGGACACCAAATTTTTGCCAAACACATTGTTTATATATTTCTTGGCTAGACATGATCCCTGAACACCCTAACACCCACTAAATTCTCTAGTAAATAACATATATAAGCATCACTTGAAACCTAACTAACAATTACTTACTAGTTACAAAATGTTACAACCAACCCCCCCTAAACCGAATTCGGTCCCCATGTGGACCCACCATAATTCCACACCATGCCTCATATCTTGGCTAGATTATATCCCAATTGTTTATTAGATGTTGCTTGATCTTCTAACCAAAATATGCAGTAGAGATCTATAAGTATGACACCATGATCAACTCCATCATTTCACAAGATTCACCTCACTCCTTCACTCTCTTCTCTCCCTCTCTCGGCTCACTTCCACCCCCCCATCACCACCACTAAACCACCATCTTCATCCTTTATTCAAGTTCCATTCAAGCCTTGAAGGTGATTCAAGGAGGTTGCACTTGTGGGGCTTCAAAAGGGCTTGGTTTCTAGCTTTTTCATCACCATTCCTCATCATCCTCTTCACTAGATTCTACCCTAGCCTTGTGCTAGTAGCAAGTCTTAGTTTACTCTTGTTTATGTCCACTTTGTGTAGATAGAAGTTGTATTATGTTGAGATCCATAAGAACACTACAAGAAACTTGAACCTAAAAGTTTACTTAAACCTTTACATAATGTTTACATAAGAATGAGACATGAAGATGAAATCTTGTTGGATGAGGGTTGGTTAAATCATGCATGATATTTGATCATTGGTTTCTTGATAAACCCGTTGTTCGGACATTTGTTGATACGATTTAGTAACGTTTAAACTATAAAGAAACATGCTGATTTACATTTTCAGCCAACTTCAAATGGCTGTAAACAGACCATAATAAATCGAAAAACAGAATTTCTGAAGCCTAAATTATGTATTTTCGAAAAACGGATCGAATGGAACTGGAATCGTAATTTTTCGAAGTCGTTTACTATTTTTAAAGGTCTGTTTTTGGACAGCAGCTCAACCTGCATTTTTATGGCCAAAAACCTGTGTTATATTCTTCATCATAACTTGAAACCCGAGTAGAACCAGCCCTTGAAATTTATACTGTAGATGATCACTGATGTCGTTGTGATCCTCCAACTGGAATTTCGTAAATCGGACTTACGATGAATTTTAAACGAATTATTCCGTAGGCTGCGGTCAGAAAGTAACAAATCTGATCGTAGTTTGGTAAATAATTTTCTATAAAATATTGATAATGAACTGGACCCCGATATTTTTACACAATAATATTTGATTCATATAAGACATTCTGTAAAAATTTGGGAATTATTGGAATAAGTTAACAATTTTATTAAAATGTCCGAAAACTGTCCAGTTTTATATATATTAAAACTGAAACGACAAAAGTAGTATCTTGCATGTCAGAATGCCGGGTTGATTATTTGAGAACGATCTAACGTGTTATATGTTAAAGAAAATGATATGCTACTTAGCATGGACACCTGCATTTACAAAGGAGACTATGGCGAAATTTTCTGAAAATCCTAACACTTAGTAAATATTTTCTAGACAAATGTTTGCTAGTGTGTTCTAAACTATGCTTTTCGAATATAAACCTCGCCATAATTTTTGTAACAAAAATACACATATAACATACAAGATACATAATTCGGGTGCAAAATACAAGAAACTTATATTTATTTTTGAGAAAATAATATAAGTAAGACACTTAGTTAAAAACATGAATTATTTTTAACACAAGAAAACTTATACAAAAGATAATGACTTGTACTTGTGCGATACAAGTCTAGTGACTAACGTTAAGAAAACACGTATAGGTCACGACGTTAATTAAGCAAATCCGGTGAAGTTTACGACGCAAGGAATGCAAAGTTGTGAGTTCATGCTCCCCCTTTTCTTTAACTGTTTTTGGTTTTATAACTTCGGGGATGAAATACATGTTACAAATGTTACAAAGTTTACAAATAGTATGATGGGTACAAAACATTCAAGTGAAACATTCTAGATCATGTCTCGAATAGGGTACCATAAGCACCATTAATCAACGTACACATTCAGACCGCGGAATAAAAGGTTAGATCTAATGGGTTTCAGGCAACCCCACTCTTGGCCTACTTCTACCAATGAGTGCTTCTGTATCTCAGTCAAAGCCGACAAAAACGCCTAGGTTTGGTGGCTTCCAATGTCGTGACACTGGTTAGTGGCCTTGCAAACCACTAGCGATCTCACACATTCAAACATTCATAGTACGGAGTTACAGATACGTGTTACAAATACATTCAAACATTCATAGTACGGAGTTACAAATACGTATTACAAATACGTTCAAACATTCATAGTACAGTTACATATACGTTTTACAAGATACATTTAAACATTCATACATTCTACAAGTTACATACCATGTTTTCATACGAGTATTTAAACATTCAAAACAATCACTGCATGAATTCACACCAACATTATGTTGACGTTTTTCCAAAACTCACATGTATTTCAGGTAACTAAAGTGGATGTGCGCGCGGTCTTACTCATGCATTTGGATGTCGCTTATCTTTATCTTTGAATAAAGTTGTAAACTTATCAGACAAAATGCTGTCTTGTGATGTAAACACTCAAACCATGTTTTCAGTATGTAATGTTTGGCATTTTGAAGTTATTTTATGAGCATGTAGTATGTTTACCTTTCGTATGCAATGAGAACCTTTCATCATCACACCTCGTGCTTCCGCCGCAGAAAGGGGTGTGACAGTTCGGTTCTGGTTAAAACCACGGTTCCGGTTAAAGAACCGCTAGAACCAGTTAGGATTATAAATATTTAAAACCATATTTTATTAATGAGCTTTTCAACATCATACGACCATCCTAATTCTTATTCCCTCCTCTTATATTCATTCCACGATCTCATCTTTCATCTTCTAATTCTTCTCCATTTGTCGACCCTAACCCTAATTGCTATCATACAAGTTCATCTCCATCAACACCCAACCTTATACAGGTACGCTATTCTACATGACCTTTTTTATGATTGCCTATATTTTCTTTCTAGATATTTGCTTTCTGATACATATAGTTTTCTGTATGTGAAAATAAAAATTAAACAAAAATAATCAAATCAATGTTGATCAAATTGTAAATGTGTGTATAAATAGTGTATCGCTTGGTAAATACAGTAGATGCATTACTGATCATTCTATTCACGTGAACCAAATACAGTAGATGCATTATTCATTTATTTTTTTATTTGCTAACACTTGGATTCATTTAGATGTTTATGAGAAGATTGAGAGGATGAAGATCGAATGACGTTTAAATATGTTTGTTGTAATTATTAACACGATGGTTGTAATAATTTTTGGTTGGTTTGAACTTTGAATGTTGCAACTCTTAGTTAATGTTTTAAATAAAATCGAATCAAACCATTTAAACTTTGAATTGATTTAATTATTCAATAAAAATGAATCAAACCATTTAAAACATTTAAATCAAACCATCGTGTTAATAATTAAAACAAACATCTTTAAACGTCATTCGATCTTCATCCTCTCAATCTTCTCATAAACATCTAAATGAATCCAAGTGTTAGCAATTAAAAAAATAAACGAATAATGCATCTACTGTATTTGGTTCACGTGAATAGATTGATCAGTAATGCATCTACTGTATTTACCAAGCGATACACTATTTATACACACAATTACAATTTGATCAACATTGATTTGATTATTTTTGTTCAATTTTTATTTTCACATACAAAAAACTATATGTATAAGAAAGCAAACATCTAGAAAGAAAATATATGCAATCATAAAAAAAGGTCATGTAGAATAGCGTACCTGTATAAGGTTGGGTGTTGATGGAGACGAACTTGTATGATAGCAATTAAGGTTAGGGTTGAGAAATGGAGAAGAATTAGAAGATGAAAGATGAGATCGTGGAATTAATATAAGAGGATGGAATAAGAATTAGGATGGTCGTATGATATTGAAAAGCTCATTAATAAAATATGGTTTTAAATATTTATAATCCTAACTGGTTCTAGCGGTTCTTTAACCGGAACCGTGGTTTTAACCAGAATGGAACCGGGAACCATTTTTACCCAAATTTAAGAACCGGAACTGGACCCTATATACAAAAATACGGTTTGGATCTAGCGGTTCCGGTTCGGTTCCCCGGTTCTGGCGGTTCTGAACCGTATACTGCACAACCCTAAATACCATCAACTTGCTGCTAATTCAAGAAAATGGGTGTAGAAGATGACAAACTGCAGTTGTCCATTTCTACTGCCCAGATACAGTCCTTACGGACCGTAAGCCTAAGCCTTATGGTCCGTAACCGCTATTTAAATTTCATCGCCCAGTTAAGACACCTTACGGACCGTAAGGTGGACGCTTTGCGGTCCGTAAGTCTTTGATCAGAAGACAAAATTTTTGAGAACTTTAATATTTGACCATGCAACTTTCATAACTTCGAATATATGGTCACTTTCAGCAAGAAGGGTCCACATGATCAGTTCTGAATTTCCCTTGGAAGTAATGCCATGCATAATAATGTTTTGGAGTCTTTGAAAATGCCATTTGAATGAAGAATTGTCTTGTTTACACATGTGACCCTTTTTTTTCCTTTAATTTGAATTATTCATCACAAGATTTTACCAGAACTTTAATAAATCATTATCTATTATACATGAGGGTATAATACTATTTTACAAAACTTTGGGAATGTTAAAAGGTCACTCAGAGGTAGAATTTAACATGTTGACACTTTTAACCCCTGTGTTTTGTAACTTTTGATTTTTAAGCACAAACGGCTTCTTGTGTCCGTCAATTTATTCTATCATGAATGCGAACATCTTATGAAGTCATTCAGAGGCACAAGTTTGGCATATTGATGTTTTTGGTTCTATTTACATCTTTTCACTGTTTGAAACTTTAGTCCCTCAAGTTTTTCTTTCAACATGATCAGGGATTATGACACGTGTCATCACTGTATTGGACTTGATTTTGCGAGGTGTTACATCCTTACCCCCTTAAAAGAAATCTCGACCTCGAGATTTACTGAAATAAATGAGGGTATTTCTGTTTCATCGTGGATTCAACCTCCCACGTATACTCTGGGCCTCTACGGGCATCCCATTTTACCTTGACGATCGGCACATTCTTTCTTCGAAGTTTCTTAACCTGTCGATCCTCGATCGACAAAGGTTTTTCAATGAACTTCAAGCTTTCGTCAATCTGCACGTCCTTATGCGACATTACTAGCGATTCATCGGCTAGACATTTCTTTAAATTGCAGATGTGGAATACATTATGAATTCCACTAAGCTCTTCAGGTAGGTTTAGCTTATATGCCACGCTTCCGTCGCATTTGATGATCTCGAATGGTCCCATGTACCTTGGGCTCAGCTTGCCCTTTTTGCCAAAACGCATCACCCCTTTCCAGGGTGATACCTTGAGTAGGACTTTATCACCCACTTCAAATTTTAGAGGTTTGCGCCTCATATCAGCATAGCTTTTCTGTCTATCCCTTGGGGCTTTCAGACGATCACGAATCTGAAAAATCTTGTCTGTCGTCTCCAGGACTATATCAGGTCCTGATAGTTGGGTTTCTCCAACTTCCGCCCAACAAACTGGCGTTCTACATTTCCTTCCATATAGAGCTTCAAAAGGTGCGACCTGGATACTTGAATGATAACTATTATTGTATGAAAAGTCAACCAAAGGAAAATGGTCATCCCGACTTCCACCCAAGTCTATAACACAAGCCCTGAGCATATCCTCAAGCATTTGAATTGTACGCTCGCTTTTGCCCATCAGTCTGAGGATGATAAGCAGTGCTGAAATTTAAACGGGTGCCTAAAGATTGCTGGAAACTTTTCCAAAAATGAGATGTGTATCTTGTATCCCTATCAGAGATAATAGATACTGGCACACCGTGGAGAGATACTATCTCATCCATATACAGCTGAGCTAGCTTATCGGAGCTGTGCGTTTCTTTAATCAGCAAGAAGTGAGCTGACTTGGTCAGTCTGTCAACTATAACCCATATCATATCATTACCACGTTTCGTCCTTGGTAACTTAGTAATAAAATCCATAGTTACCATTTCCCACTTCCAAGTGGGAAGTTCAGGCTGTTGCAGTAAACCTGACGGCTTTTGATGCTCGGCTTTAACCTGTGCGCACGTCAAATATTTAGCCACATAAGTGGCTATAGATTTCTTCAAACCTATCCACCAATAATTTGCCTTTAAATCCTGGTACATCTTATCACTGCCTGGATGGACTGAATATTTTGAACTATGAGCTTCTTGGAGAATCACATCTCTAAGTCCTCCATGGATTAGAACCCGCCCATTTAATCTAAGGATTCCATCCTTTCCATATGACAATTGATCAGCAGTTACGCCTAACTTCTCATCTGGTAAGTTAGTTTTCAAAACAGTTTCCTTCTGAGCAGCTAACAACCTTTCATTCAAGTTGTTCCTTAATTCGATGCTTTTGGCGTTGATCCTTATTGGTTTAATCCTTTCCTTTCTGCTCAAGGCGTCAGCAACAACATTTGCTTTGCCTGGATGGTAGCGAATTTCGCAATCATAATCGTTCAATGTCTCCATCCAACGATGTTGCCTCAAGTTAAGCTCTTTCTGGTTAAACAGATGTTGAAGGCTTTTGTGATCAGAATAAAGCACACACTTGGTTCCATAAAGATAATGCCTCCAAAGCTTTAGTGCAAATACAACGACACCCAATTCCAAATCATGCGTGGTGTAGTTCTTTTTGTGCACTTTTAATTGACGTGAAACATCGGCTATAACCTTTCCTCTCTGCATAAGCACACAACCCATACCTATGTGTGATGCATCGCAGTTGTGACAACCCTCAAATTTGCATGTAACCATACAGTTTATTAATGATAATAAAAGTACTTGATGACTGTGCTGAATCATTTAACTGCTCTCTGATTACTGTGTTATACTTACATGTGCGTGTTAGCATACTAGTAGTATACAGAAAAGTTACTAAATAGTCCGGTATATTTTCCTGTGTGTTAGGAATAAATTTCGTTACAAAAATATATGTATAAGACGCGATACGGTGAAATTAAACGCTTAAACGGAACAGTATCTAACCGAACAACCAGACATTACCCGGGACACGAAAATATTGTCAGAAATATTATTTTATCATTTTAAATTATTTGCAGTCACAAAAATCCCCACACACTATAGAGACATGACATACACCCACTATACTAGCAAATACCCTAAACCTTCTAGATAATTACCTACTAATAACAAAATGTTACAATCTACCCCCCCCCCCCAACCGAATCTTCAGCCAATTAATACCATATATTTTGTTGAGACATTATTTCTTGGAAATCTAAGTTGTGGTTGGCCAAAGTCAAAGCAATTAAAGCAATTGTCTCTCTAGGTTAGTAGAGTTGGCTATGTGAATCCAAGGCCCCCTATAACCTCACCACCTTCAATTCACTCTCTCACCTCACACCTCTCTCTCCCATTTTCAGCTATACATAACCGAACCCACCCCCCATCTCTCTCATACCTCCATCTTCTTCACTACAAGACCCCATTCCAAGCTTTGAAGTTCCTCCATAGAAGTGCAAGTTGAAGGGCTCTTAAGAAAGCTTTGTTCAAGTCCTTATCACCACCTTTCTCTCTACATATTTGCACAAGATTTCTACCCTAGCCTTGTGCTAGTAGTAAGTCACTACACCTTGTCCCATCTTATTCGTAGTTAAAATTTGATGTATGACGTTATTTGTTTAAATCACAAGAAATAGCACACTAAATATATGAACTTGAAATTCTGCATAAAAACCCTACATAAGAAGTTTGTTTGAAGATGAAATCTGGTTAGTTTGGGTTTGGTAAATGCATGCATGATGTTTGAACATTTATCCTTCGATACACCATGGTTAGAGTCTTTGTTTATGCGTTTTTGTCACTTCTACATATAAACAGCTTGCTGATTGAAAATTCCAGCCTGCTTCAACAGGCTGTAACGGGTTCATCTTTAATCGAAAAATATAAGTTCTGGAGTCTAAATTGTGTAATTTTGAATATCTGAACTAATGGAACTGGAATCGTAATTTTCGAGGTCGTTTACTATTTTAAAGTATTATTTTTAGACAGCAGCTCAAAGCTGAAATAATTCTGCTGAAAAAGTGTGTTGTAATCAGAGTCAAAACTTAAAACCTGAGCAGAGTCAGCTCATGGAATTTTTACCGTAGATAGTCACGGTTGTTTTTGTGACCCTCCAACTGGAATTTCGACGATCCGACTTACGATTGATTTTTAGTGAATTCTTCCGTAAAACTGCAATCAGAAAGTATCAAATCTGATTGCAGTCGAGTAAAAGAATTTTTATATAAAATTGGTAAGGAACTGATATCCGAAATTTTTACACAATAAATCGTGGATTATATATGACCTTCTGTAAAAATTTGAGAATTTTTGGAAAAAGTTAACTATTTTATTAAAATGCTCGAAAACAGTCCAGTTTTGATTAATAAAGCTGAAATGACATAAGTTGTGACTTGCGTGTCTAAATGTCGAGTATGCTATCTGTGAATGATCTAACATGTTATATATGTTATGTGCATTATCGTATGTTTGATTTTGAGTGGGGAATGGATGGGAAACTTAGATGGGCATAAACCGTTAAAATGATGCATGTTGTGTGATAGATACGTGTAGGAACTTTGTGATCTATTTGAAAGCCACTAAATGACTAACTGGTAAATCATACTAGGACGTGATTGACCGACCTTGACTGTTAGCTATATTGAGAATCTAAGCGAGCAAACCGAGGTGAGTTCACACTCTTCCTAAGGCATGGGATTCCCAGGGGTTGGGAATGGGATTAAATAACTACTTGTACTATCATTACTATTAAACTACTTTTTACTGTCCTCGGATTGAAGGGCACGTACGTAAAACCTACGTACACTCATACTTACTACTGTCCTCGGATTGAAGGGCACGTACGTAAAACCTACGTACACGATCATAAGACCATCAACTCTATCACTTTAAAGTCCCTCAATTATCGACTTAATCGCCGAGGCCTATGGCGAGCGGGTCATTAGTTAATAGCGCTATTAGGTTTAACAAACCTCACACCGTGCCAGTCGGACGGGCGTGTACTAATGGACTATGGGCAAAGGGTCAATGCTGATAGACATTGGCTTAGGGCACCTCTTATACTTTCGTAGCAGTCGATACGCGTGGTCTAGTAACACATGGGAAACCCCCACTAATCTTCGCAAACATGTCAGAAAGACCGCGATGCAAACTTATACGATATATGGTTTTCAAAACGAACAGATGATTTACAAAACGAATGCTATAACTAAACAACCAACTGTGAATTCACTCAACTTTGTTGTTGACTCGTTGTTACATGCCTTACAGGTCGCTAAACACATGGAGCTTGCACGAGGAAGGAGTCGTTGTGGTGTGCGGACGGTTATGTCCAGTTTTAATGTTTAAAACATTATGAACTTATTAAACCTATGTGTTGGACTTTAAACTTATGAACTGCGAACTTATGTTTTGAACTTTACGTTTATGCTTCCGCTGTCTAAATTAAAAACTTGGTTAACTAGCTTTTGGTCACCAATCGTATTTTGGTTGTCTTTATTCACTTAAGTACGTTGTTCAGTATGATTGGTGGCTCGATCCTGGTCATGTCACGCCTCCAAGCGGTGATACCCCGCATGGTGGATTTTGGGGGTGTGACAGATTGGTATCAGAGCCATTGGTTATAGTGAACTTGGTTTTTAAAAAGGGAAAAGTTTTTTTTTTATAAAACCAAACTATAACCTGTACAGTGCTCAACGATCCATAACGACGCTTCGCTCCACGTGCAAGACTCGACACCATAAGTGGTATGATTTATGTTATATTATCGGTTAGATAGTTCTCACTGTGCATTAGATAATATGGTAATTGCTAATTGAGCCTTGTGTGCTTACTCTCTAATGTCGTCCCACACACTTACACACTTTCGCGACACTTTCCTCACTTACGTTGCTTCATTATGAAGATCATGAGCGGACGCGAAGGACGTATCAACCTCACTCAAGCCCAGTTGACGGCTTTGATCAACGAACGAGTTGCGGAGGCACTCGCAGCTAACCCTGCAGGAGGTATAACCTGCCATATCAACTCACCTTAGGATGTTTAGATCCTACCTTCGTAAACCAACCCTTGAGCTTAATCTTTGTCTTTTATTCTCGCGCAACAGGTCAACATGCTCAGCCTCCTGTGTGCACGTTCAAAACGTTCATGGACTGCCGACCTACTACTTTCAGTGGCACCGAAGGAGCAGTGGGCCTTCTTCACTGGTTTGAAAAGCTCGAGTCAGTTTTCGAAATGTGTGAATGCCCCGAAGACCGTAGGGTGAAATATGCTACCGGAACACTTGAAGGAGCCGCGTTAACCTGGTGGAAGGCGCAAGTTCAACTACTAGGACTGGCAGTTGCTAATGCCACACCCTGGAATGGTTTTAAAGAGCTGATCAAGGAGGAGTACTGTAGTCGGGATGACATCCACAAGCTAGAAGTGGAATTTTACCATCTAAAGATGACGGGGTCTGAGATTGAAGCATATACTAAGAGGTCAAACGAACTGGCCATCCTGTGTCCAACTATGGTGGACCCTCCCATCAAACGAATCGAGCTGTACCTCAATGGCCTAGTACCAGAGATTCAAAGTCACGTAACTTCAGCCAACCTGGGTACCATTCAGCAAATTATCAAGTTGGCTCATCGTCTCACCGACCAGGCAGTGGAGCAAAACAGGCTACCCAAACGTATCAGTGCCACAGCTACTTCTGATGCACCTACCGACAACAAGCGAAAATGGGATGGAAATTCCAGTAAGGGTTTTGCTTCGGTTCAGTTTCAGCAGAGAAAGACTGATGGCTACCAGAGTCCTGGTCAGCAATCCTCCGGTAATCAAGGACAGGGTGGGTATCGAGGAAACCACCCAAAGTGCAACAAATGTAACAGACACCATAGTGGTCAGTGCAACAAAGGTCATTATCAGAGATGTCATAAGTTGGGTCATGAAGCTAAGGATTGCAGGAGCCCGCGTCCTGCGAATCAGAATCGCCAACAACACCAAGCCCCACAGAACCACCACCAGCAACAACAGCAGGGAAATAAAGGATGCTTTCAGTGTGGCGCTGAAGGCCACTTTAAGAAGAACTGTCCCCAGCTTAACCAGAATCAAAACAACAACAACAACCAGGGAAACGGGAATAACAATGGAGGCAACACGGGGGTAACAACAATGGTAATGGAGCAAGAGGTCGTGCTTTCGTGATTGGTCAGGGTGACGCAAGGAACGATCCCAACGTTGTGATGGGTAAGTTTCTTCTGGATGACTTCTTTGTTACTGTTTTATTCGATTCGGGTGCCGATACTAGTTATGTGTCCGTAAAAGTTAGCCAAATGCTTAAGCGCACTCCAACACTTTTGGACACCAAACACGCGGTAGAGCTAGCAAATGGTAAAAGTCTTGAAGCCACACACGTAGTTAAAGGTTGTAACCTCGTCTTAGCTGGTCAGACTTTCCCTATCGATCTTATTCCTATCACACTTGGTAGTTTCGACGTTGTTATTGGTATGGATTGGCTATCTCATCATCAAGCGGAGATTGTTTGCAAGGAGAAAATCATCCGCATTCCTCGTCCTGGTGAAGAACCTCTTGTGATTCGTGGCGACAAGAGTGGTGCTGTCGAAGGCATCATCTCTTTCCTTAAGGCCCAGAAATGTCTACGAAAGGGCCACACTGCCATTCTAGCGCTCGTTACTGACACATCAACGGAAGAGAAGAGAATTGAAGACATACCTGTTGTACGCGATTTTCCTGAGGTATTCCCTGAGGAATTACCTGGTCTTCCTCCTCACCGCCAAGTTGAATTTCAAATTGAGCTAGCTCCTGGAGCAGCGCCAGTAGCTCGAGCACCATACCGTCTAGCTCCATCAGAACTCGAAGAACTGTCTACACAACTACAAGAACTCTTGGAAAAGGGTTTTATACGTCCTAGCTCTTCACCCTGGGGAGCTCCAGTACTATTCGTGAAGAAGAAAGATGGTACTTTTAGAATGTGTATTGACTACCGCGAACTCAATAAGGTGACTGTGAAGAATCGTTATCCTCTTCCACGTATTGACGACTTGTTCGACCAGTTGCAAGGGTCGAGCTATTACTCCAAGATTGACTTGAGATCGGGATACCATCAGCTGAGGGTTCGAGATGAGGACGTCTCCAAAACAGCATTCAGAACTCGTTACGGCCATTACGAATTTCTGGTTATGCCATTCGGGCTGACGAATGCACCAGCAGTCTTCATGGATCTCATGAACCGAGTATGCAAACCTTACCTGGATAAGTTCGTTATTGTGTTCATTGACGATATCCTGATCTATTCTAAGAGTCAGGAGGAACACGAGCAGCATCTGCGACTTATGCTCGAACTTCTTCGAAAAGAGCAATTGTATGCCAAGTTTTCAAAATGTGACTTCTGGCTTCGCGAAGTCCACTTTCTAGGCCATGTGGTAAACAAGGATGGGATTCATGTTGATCCATCCAAGGTTGACTCAATCAAGAACTGGCCTGCACCCCGTACACCAAAAGAAATCCGCCAATTCTTGGGTTTAGCAGGATATTACAGAAGGTTTATCAAAGACTTCTCCAAGATTGCGCAACCTCTCACTTCACTAACTCAGAAGGGTGTCATCTATCGTTGGGGTGATGCATAAGAGTCCGCATTTCAACACCTAAAGGATAGACTTTGTAGCGCGCCTATCCTCTCATTGCCTGAAGGCACATATGATTTTGTGGTTTACTGCGATGCTTCCATCCAAGGACTTGGTTGTGTGTTGATGCAACGTGACAAGGTCATTGCCTACGCATCACGCCAACTCAAGGTTCACGAAAGAAATTACACTACTCACGACCTGGAGCTGGGAGCAGTTGTTTTCGCACTTAAGATATGGAGACATTACCTGTACGGTACCAAGTGCACCATTTACACTGATCACAGGAGTCTCGAGCATATCTTCAAGCAAAAGGAGTTAAATATGCGACAACGCCGATGGGTCGAACTTTTGAACGATTATGAATGCGCCATCAAATACCATCCAGGCAAGGCCAATGTTGTGGCCGACGCCCTCAGTCGAAAGGATACTATACCTAAGCGTGTACGTGCTTTACAACTTACCATCCAATCTAACCTTCCTGCTCAAATTCGCGATGCTCAAGTTGAAGCATTGAAAGCAGAGAACATCAGGGCTGAGTCCCTACGAGGATCGAGGCAGCGACTAGAACAAAAGGAAGACGGTGCCTACTATGTAACAGGGCGTATTTGGGTTCCACTTTATGGCAACTTACGCGAGCTTGTGATGGATGAAGCACACAAGTCTCGATATTCGGTACATCCTGGTTCGGATAAGATGTACCACGATCTCAGAACTACATATTGGTGGCCTGGTATGAAAGCCCACATAGCAACCTACGTCAGCAAGTGCTTGACTTGTGCGAGAGTCAAGTCTGAATATCAGAAACCATCAGGCTTACTTCAACAACCGGAGATCCCGAAATGGAAATGGGAGCAAATTTCCATGGATTTCGTTACCGGCCTGCCCAGATCCCAACGCGGAAACGATACCATTTGGGTGATCGTAGATCGACTAACCAAGTCTGCACATTTTCTGGCTATCAAAGAAACGGATAAGTTTTCTACTCTTGCAGACATTTACCTAAAGGAAGTGGTATCAAGGCACGGAGTGCCAACCTCTATTATATCTGATCGTGACGCACGTTTTACTTCTGAACTGTGGCAAGCAATGCACAAGTCCTTTGGCTCACGTTTAGATATGAGCACCGCTTATCACCCGCAGACGGATGGGCAATCTGAACGCACCATCCAAACCCTTGAAGACATGCTTAGGGCATGTGTAATCGATTTTGGTAATGGCTGGGAAAGGCACCTCCCGTTGGTGGAGTTTTCGTACAACAACAGCTACCACACCAGCATCCAAGCCGCTCCGTTTGAGGCATTATACGGACGCAAATGCCGATCACCTCTCTGTTGGGCAGAAGTTGGTGACAGCCAAATCACTGGCCCAGAACATGTGGTAGACACCACCGAGAGAATTGCTCAGATACGACAGCGAATGGCGGCAGCTCGTGACCGTCAGAAAAGTTATGCTGATAAGGGAAGAAAACCACTCGAGCTCCAGGTTGGGGATCGAGTGCTACTCAAAGTCTCACCTTGGAAAGGTGTAGTCCGCTTTAGCAAACGAGGCAAACTCAATCCGCGTTATGTCGGACCCTTCGAAGTCATTGAGAAAATTGGCAAAGTCGCCTACAGGTTGAATCTACCTGAAGAACTTAGCGGAGTTCACAATGTTTTCCATGTGTCGAATCTGAAGAAGTGTCTGTCAGATGAGACCCACATAGTTCCTCTGAAGGAACTCACTATCGACGACCAGCTGCGATTCGTCGAGGAACCTGTAGAGATTACGGATCGAGATGTTAAGATCCTCAAGCATACCAGGATACCTCTGGTCCGAGTTCGTTGGAATGCTCGTCGTGGCTCAGAGTATACCTGGGAACGAGAAGACCAAATGAAACTCAGATATCCCCAGTTATTCGGAAACAGTACAACCACTACTGAGGCTGAAGCTACTGCAGAATTTCGGGACGAAATTCCAAATCAACGGGGGGATGATGTGACACCCCAGGAAAACGAGTAAACACCGCAACTTAACTAGCTTCCTCAGTAACTACGCACTAAATTTCGGGACGAAATTCTCTTAACAGGGGGAGAATGTGACAACCCTCAAATTTGCATGTAACCATACAGTTTATTAATGATAATAAAAGTACTTGATGACTGTGCTGAATCATTTAACTGCTCTCTGATTACTGTGTTATACTTACATGTGCGTGTTAGCATACTAGTAGTATACAGAAAAGTTACTAAATAGTCCGGTATATTTTCCTGTGTGTTAGGAATAAATTTCGTTACAAAAATATATGTATAAGACGCGATACGGTGAAATTAAACGCTTAAACGGAACAGTATCTAACCGAACAACCAGACATTACCCGGGACACGAAAATATTGTCAGAAATATTATTTTATCATTTTAAATTATTTGCAGTCACAAAAATCCCCACACACTATAGAGACATGACATACACCCACTATACTAGCAAATACCCTAAACCTTCTAGATAATTACCTACTAATAACAAAATGTTACAATCTACCCCCCCCCCCCAACCGAATCTTCAGCCAATTAATACCATATATTTTGTTGAGACATTATTTCTTGGAAATCTAAGTTGTGGTTGGCCAAAGTCAAAGCAATTAAAGCAATTGTCTCTCTAGGTTAGTAGAGTTGGCTATGTGAATCCAAGGCCCCCTATAACCTCACCACCTTCAATTCACTCTCTCACCTCACACCTCTCTCTCCCATTTTCAGCTATACATAACCGAACCCACCCCCCATCTCTCTCATACCTCCATCTTCTTCACTACAAGACCCCATTCCAAGCTTTGAAGTTCCTCCATAGAAGTGCAAGTTGAAGGGCTCTTAAGAAAGCTTTGTTCAAGTCCTTATCACCACCTTTCTCTCTACATATTTGCACAAGATTTCTACCCTAGCCTTGTGCTAGTAGTAAGTCACTACACCTTGTCCCATCTTATTCGTAGTTAAAATTTGATGTATGACGTTATTTGTTTAAATCACAAGAAATAGCACACTAAATATATGAACTTGAAATTCTGCATAAAAACCCTACATAAGAAGTTTGTTTGAAGATGAAATCTGGTTAGTTTGGGTTTGGTAAATGCATGCATGATGTTTGAACATTTATCCTTCGATACACCATGGTTAGAGTCTTTGTTTATGCGTTTTTGTCACTTCTACATATAAACAGCTTGCTGATTGAAAATTCCAGCCTGCTTCAACAGGCTGTAACGGGTTCATCTTTAATCGAAAAATATAAGTTCTGGAGTCTAAATTGTGTAATTTTGAATATCTGAACTAATGGAACTGGAATCGTAATTTTCCGAGGTCGTTTACTATTTTAAAGTATTATTTTTAGACAGCAGCTCAAAGCTGAAATAATTCTGCTGAAAAAGTGTGTTGTAATCAGAGTCAAAACTTAAAACCTGAGCAGAGTCAGCTCATGGAATTTTTACCGTAGATAGTCACGGTTGTTTTTGTGACCCTCCAACTGGAATTTCGACGATCCGACTTACGATTGATTTTTAGTGAATTCTTCCGTAAAACTGCAATCAGAAAGTATCAAATCTGATTGCAGTCGAGTAAAAGAATTTTTATATAAAATTGGTAAGGAACTGATATCCGAAATTTTTACACAATAAATCGTGGATTATATATGACCTTCTGTAAAAATTTGAGAATTTTTGGAAAAAGTTAACTATTTTATTAAAATGCTCGAAAACAGTCCAGTTTTGATTAATAAAGCTGAAATGACATAAGTTGTGACTTGCGTGTCTAAATGTCGAGTATGCTATCTGTGAATGATCTAACATGTTATATATGTTATGTGCATTATCGTATGTTTGATTTTGAGTGGGGAATGGATGGGAAACTTAGATGGGCATAAACCGTTAAAATGATGCATGTTGTGTGATAGATACGTGTAGGAACTTTGTGATCTATTTGAAAGCCACTAAATGACTAACTGGTAAATCATACTAGGACGTGATTGACCGACCTTGACTGTTAGCTATATTGAGAATCTAAGCGAGCAAACCGAGGTGAGTTCACACTCTTCCTAAGGCATGGGATTCCCAGGGGTTGGGAATGGGATTAAATAACTACTTGTACTATCATTACTATTAAACTACTTTTTACTGTCCTCGGATTGAAGGGCACGTACGTAAAACCTACGTACACTCATACTTACTACTGTCCTCGGATTGAAGGGCACGTACGTAAAACCTACGTACACGATCATAAGACCATCAACTCTATCACTTTAAAGTCCCTCAATTATCGACTTAATCGCCGAGGCCTATGGCGAGCGGGTCATTAGTTAATAGCGCTATTAGGTTTAACAAACCTCACACCGTGCCAGTCGGACGGGCGTGTACTAATGGACTATGGGCAAAGGGTCAATGCTGATAGACATTGGCTTAGGGCACCTCTTATACTTTCGTAGCAGTCGATACGCGTGGTCTAGTAACACATGGGAAACCCCCACTAATCTTCGCAAACATGTCAGAAAGACCGCGATGCAAACTTATACGATATATGGTTTTCAAAACGAACAGATGATTTACAAAACGAATGCTATAACTAAACAACCAACTGTGAATTCACTCAACTTTGTTGTTGACTCGTTGTTACATGCCTTACAGGTCGCTAAACACATGGAGCTTGCACGAGGAAGGAGTCGTTGTGGTGTGCGGACGGTTATGTCCAGTTTTAATGTTTAAAACATTATGAACTTATTAAACCTATGTGTTGGACTTTAAACTTATGAACTGCGAACTTATGTTTTGAACTTTACGTTTATGCTTCCGCTGTCTAAATTAAAAACTTGGTTAACTAGCTTTTGGTCACCAATCGTATTTTGGTTGTCTTTATTCACTTAAGTACGTTGTTCAGTATGATTGGTGGCTCGATCCTGGTCATGTCACGCCTCCAAGCGGTGATACCCCGCATGGTGGATTTTGGGGGTGTGACAGAAGCATAAGCACACAACCCATACCTATGTGTGATGCATCGCAGTAAACAACAAACTCTTCAATTCCTTCTGGCAATGTCAACACAGAAGCATTACTTAACTTTTGTTTAAGAATCTCGAAAGATTCTTGTTGCTTGGGACCCAGTCAAACTTGACATTCTTGCGAGTTAACGAAGTTAGAGGTGCAGCAGTCCTGGAAAAGTTTTCAAAGAAACGTCTGTAGTATCCTGCTAGACCCAAGAAGCTACAAATCTCTGTAGGTGTTTTTGGTGCTTGGCAATTCATAATTGCTTCAATCTTAGCGGGATCCACCTGGATACACGCTCACTCACTACATGTCCAAGAAATTGGACTTCTCGGTGCCAGAATTCACATTTAGAGAACTTTGCGTAGAGCTTTTCTAGTTGCAGAAGTTCAAGAATACATCGGAGATGTTTTTCATGATCGGCTTGATTCTTCGAGTAAATAAGTAAGTCATCAATAAAAACAATGACAAACTTGTCTAGATATGTCTTGCAAACGCGATTCATGAGATCCATGAATGCTGCAGGTGCATTAGTGAGCCCGAAATGCATCACTAAGAACTCATAGTGGCCATATCGAGTCCTGACTGCAGTCTTGTGCACATCTTCAGTTCTGACCTTCAACTGATGGTAACCTGACCTTAAATCAATCTTGGAGAAGTAACTTGCCCCTTGCAGTTGATCGAACGGATCGTCGATCCTGGGCAATGGATATCGGTTTTTGATTGTAACTTTGTTCAGCTCGCGATAATCAATGCATAAACGCATTGATCATCCTTCTTCTTCACAAATAGAATCGGCGCTCCCCAAGGGGATGAGCTAGGTCGAATAAAACCCTTCTCCAACAAATCATCCAATTGTGTTCTCAATTCTTTCATCTCAGTTGGTGCCAATCGATAAGGTGCTCTTGCAACTGGTGCTACTCCAGGAATAATATCAATCCTGAATTCTACTTGCCTGTCTGGAGGTAAACCAGGTAATTCTTTAGGAAATACGTCTGGATATTCAGAAATAACATGGATGTCTTTAATCTTGGGCTTTGGCTCATCTATGGTCACCTGTGCCATGTAAATGACACAACCTTTCTTCAAACACTTCGATGCCTTAAGCATAGATACTTGTTTAGGCAATCCATACTGTGTATCTCCTTGAATTATAAGTGGTTCACCATAAGGGGTCTTAACGATAACTTGCTTCTTGTCGTCGGCAATTTGAGCTTGATTACGTGATAACCAATCCATACCTATAACTATATCGAATCCAGCCAATTTCAACGGAAGCAAAGACAGCGGAAAGGAATGATTCCTAATGGATATAAAACACCCATCTAATATTGTTGAAGCAGTTTCTATGGTACCATCGGCCAATTCTACCTCGTACTTTATGTTTAGAGTTTTAACTGGCAGATTTAAGAGTTTATAAAATTTATTGTCTACAAAAGACTTATCTGCACCAGAATCAAATAAAACTCTAGCATATACATCATTGATGAGGAATGTACCTGTTATGACAGTATCATTCTGAACTGCCTCCTGAGCATTCATCTGGAAGACTCGAGCATTGGACTTTTTAGCCTCCTCAGGCTTCTTTGGATTTTTCAGGCAGTTAGTCTTTATGTGCCCCTTCTCGTTGCAACCATAACAGGTTGCATCCTTCATTTTCTTTCAATCCAAAGTTCTATGCTCTTTAGACTTGCAGATCCCACAAACTTTCGGCTGTGAATGCGATTGCGACTGTGATTCGAACCTGCACTTTCCAAAATGGTGTTTCTTGCAGACTTTACACATAGGTTTCTCCCCTGACTGCTGGGTATCCTTTCTAAACCTAGAACCCTTCTTATGCTCAGAGTTCCCCTTTCATTTCTTATCGGAGCGATGAGAACTCTCATCCTCTCGCTTCCGCCTTCCTTCATCAGAAGCTTTGACAGACTTATTTCTGATAGCATCAAGTGTGAGAGATAGAGACAAATCCACCACTGACCTATATGTGGTAGGTCTGGTTGCTTTCACATTTCCCTTGATTTCTGGAGCCAGACCTCCGATAAAACGTGCTATATGCTTTGGTTCCGGTGTGACCAAATAAGGAACCAATCAGGACATGGTGTTGAAGCTTGTAACATACGCATGACAATCCAAATTCTTCATGACCAGAGTCAAGAAGTCAGTCTCGATTTTCTCCACCTCATGCTGAGGACAGAAGTTTTCCTTGATCAATGCAACGAATTGATCCCAAGACAAGTTATATAATGGGATCTTCCCTATGGCTTGGATTAATGACTTCCTCCAAGCCAAAGCTTCACCTTAAATGATTGTGAAACAAATTTGACAATATCCTTTTCCGCACAACCACTGATATCAACTACAGTGTCCATATCATCGAGCCATGTCATACAATCAATGGCTCTTTTTTCTCCTATAAAGTCCCTTGGTTTGCAAGAGATAAAGTATTTATAAGACCAGGTCTTAACACGTGGCTCCTGATTGAGCACAATTTATTTGGATGGAATACTTCTCTGATTCGACGAATGATGAGAATCGTCCTTATGAGATGTATGTGTCTTGGAAGGTGGTTTTGTATGAGGTACAGATTGGGTCCTGCTACGAGTACCACTTGATTCCTTGAACTGTCTGTCAAGGGCTCAAGTAACAACATTGTCTATCAATGCTTGTAGGTCTGCACCAGCTACATTTATTCTGGTGGTATCATTTCTCTCCCTTGGATGACTATTAACCTCTTCTGATTCAGACATGTTGAAGCTTGATTGCTATAAAACAAATTGACAATAGTTGTTCAAGGGTTTATTATGGAATCATCATTTTTGATGACTCATTAACCATGGTAAACATAGACCATAGTGGTTAATTTGTTAATCAGGTTTATTTTAAAATTTACCTTGTAATTAATCCCAGTTATAAATCATTAAGGATATTAAAGTGGCACAAAAAGCCTAGTTGCGAGGACAATTTAATTTATAAGCCATGATCTTGTAGGATCGGGGCATTAAGGTTTGAACATAGTTCACCACCTTTCCTGACAGGGAGTCATAGACTACAACTGTCTTTTGTCTTATTGGACAATGAATACGGCCCGTAGGTACTTCATCACTAATGGATGTTTAAATCAGGTAAGAAATTGGAAAAATCCAATATAAGGATGACTAGTGTGATTTTATCGAATCACATTTGCCAGGAGTGCTAACATGTTTTCAGATGTTAACAAGGATTTGAATCTTAAAAAGGTTTTACCATCATGGCCATGTCTAGAGTGACATACATGCTAGGTTATACCTTTAAGATTTTCTTTTAATAATTAATGGCAGATCAATTGTAAATTGGAAATGATATTTTGATTTGTTTCATATAGTATATGCATATATTTAATGACAAATAAATTTTTAAAATGAAAC
This sequence comes from Helianthus tuberosus, assembly GCA_030545235.1. Classification (NCBI taxonomy): domain Eukaryota; kingdom Viridiplantae; phylum Streptophyta; class Magnoliopsida; order Asterales; family Asteraceae; genus Helianthus; species Helianthus tuberosus. The sequence goes on from CM060381.1 coordinate 148,646,693, forward strand.
ATTCCGTAAATTGTAAGAAGTACATAGCTGCCCTAAACGGGACTTCAAATAAATAACTTGTCCACACAGGGACTAAAATAAGAAATACAAGTCCACGCAGGGACCAAATACATAATTAAAATGTCCACGTAGGGACTTAATTGAAAATTAAATTACAAAACAATAAATAAATAAGGATTTTTAATAATCCCTCTTCTTCTTCCCCTTAATAAGGTTTGCCAAACCCTTTAGTAGACCACGGCGGCTCCTACGCTCTTCGTCTACCCTTTGTTCCACCTCGTGCAACCTTTGGATGATTTTCTTGCTGCTGCGGTGGTTGAATTTGTGGTGGCTGCGGCGGCTGTTGCTGCTGAGGTTGAGGAGGCGGTGGGTATTGATACCCATATGCAGGGTACCCAGTTGGGTACGTAGCTGGAAAGGGTCTAGGGTAGAGAGCATTGTAGTTTGCTGCCTCGAGGTACGGGTCAACGGCAGGGGCATTGTTGTAATTATAACCCGAATAAGCTTACTGCTCGAACGGGTTGTACCCAACTGCACCTGGGTAAGAAGGAATTGGGGTTTCATAACCCATGTGTGGTGCTAGTGCGACTGGTGCAGAGTCGACTTCAGAAACTGCATTTGAAGGCCCACCCATTTGCGGATCTTCATAGAGCGGCGGGTAGTTGTTGTTGCTGGAGTGTTGGGGGTGGTAAAATGGAAACCCCCACGCACGGACATCCGTGCACCTCTTCTTCGCCTCGGTGGTTCTGGAGACAGTTGCTGTTCTCGCGGCGGCGGTAGCGTGACCGCCTGAAAATGCAGGTCCTCAGAAGGGACCTGCTGGTGTGGTGGCGAGTTGCGGTGAGGGGGAGTATACTCCCACTTGTATGTAGCCCATCTTTCAGCAAAAATATCAGGGCCCCTGTAAGGCGAACCATGAAAGGATGATCCACTAGAAGTCGCAATGGGATGCGTTGGCGTCCCAGATGGTGGCATCTCTGGATCTGAATCATTGTCCACATCCATGTCCTGCATCTCTGGATAATGATCAGCTGGTCCCAAAGGGTTTTGACCCTTTGGTTCTTCTATATGGTTCATTGGGTTGAACCGGCTTTGAAAATAAGGGGTCGGGTTCTGGAAGGAGTGGTGTGAACCCGATCGTTGCAGAGGAATGAAAGAATGGTGAGAGTCGTTTGGCTCGTCCTCCTGCTGCGGCCCAAAAGAATGATGATAGGATGGTGAGGAACTGAGCGAGACAGAGCGTCTCACAGGCTCGAGGTATGTCCTCCAGTCTTCGTGAGGACTTGATCCGAATGAAGCGGATGGTGTACGCCGGTGTGATGGTCCGGCTTCATGGTCGTTCCTGGTAAGAATTGGAGCTTTTCCTCGTCCTCCTCGGCCTCTCACTCTCGGTGGAATTTTTGCTTTTGATCCTGTCAAAACAAACAAAAAAAAACCAAACAAAAGAAAAACAATTTAAGATTAGGATTAATCCTAAGTCGTTTGCCTAGACTCGGAAGTCAAGGAATGTGCAAACTGTGTCATTGAGATTAAACACAAAAGGCTAGTGTTTAATTCCCTCAATGTTGGCTCTGATACCAACCTGTCACACCCCGATATTTCCACGTATTACCGGTGGGCCCGGTGGGGAGTATCGTGACGTAGTTGATATCATCATAGTCAATTAATCACAGTTTAATGCACAACGGAAGTCTAAAGTAATAATACAAACCAAATTGAAATTATAATAAAATATTACACAACGGTTGTAAGTGGATCCACAGACGGATCTAAAACATAAAGAAAATATTGTTCGACAGACTTAAAGTATTAAGAGCTTGCAAGACTCTTTAACTAATACTTCAGGAGTTTCCAGCCCATTACGCGTAGTACCTGAACTTAATCTTTTTGAAAAATACGACAGTTTACACTGGTAAATACAATTAACTGACTCTTTTGAAAAGTGTTTATAAAATTGATTTGGATGCACAAGGCATAAAATCTTTGGTAACTTGGGACAATTATTTAAAAATAATCTTGTATACAGATTTATATGTTTGTCGTACATTCAGGTCCCGGTTAGAAGAGCCGAGACAAGATTAATAGACACACCACAAGTATAAGCCCACAAGAAGTTTCCTCACGAGTGAGATACCGTTTTACATACGCAACTGTCAGGTGTATGCCTACACCCCGTGCTTAAGTCGTGGCCATTTCAAATGAATGAGCCGAGGATATCCAGGACACGGTCATATTAACCCCCAAAGGCTTTGTATCAAACAAAGCAGATTAAAACAGGTTATCTCAATGATTTAACCACTAATTGATTAAATACTCAATACCCGACCAAGCGGTAATAATTTACCGTATCCCAAGCCCGTATAAGGGAAAATAAGTTATAAGTATTTACCTGAGCTAAAATGAAATTTATTCTCAGCCGTATATTCTAATCAGCAAGTGCAAGTAGCTTTTACTGGGCTCCTAATCTTGAACGAAGGTTTTAATAACCTATTAGATTCCTAAGGGGTCTTATTTAAGTTATAACTCAGACCCGTTAGTTTTTAGGAAAGGTTTACGGTTCAGAACGCAAGATTAAGCGAAGACCGGATTAGAATGTGATTTAGACCCAACAAGTATGAAGACTTGTATAAAATGGGTAAACTAAATACATTCTGGATTTTGAAGTAAAAATGATAAGGTTTGACCCGTTTCGGTTAATTTATGCAAACTAGTTACATAAACCGTACCGAATGCGTATAAGCATAACGGGTAACCGAATGAGTGATGTATAAGTTTCTCAAGTTAATATGCTTTAAATATGCTATGATATCAGTAGGATATCAATAATTATGCCCAAAACGAATTTAAAACCAATTTAAGCCCTACAAGGGTATTTTGGTCATTTTAAAGTTTATAAAAGGGGTTAAATAGCAAACTGAGATTCTAGTCTAAAATATTCAATAAAAATATTTATTTTATCAAGTTACATCAGTAAGATATCATACATATGTGAGGCTTATCTTTTATGGCCAAACTATGCACCGTAGGGGCATTTTGGTCATTTCACATATGCTTTAAAGGTCAAATTTGGAAATCTGAGTTCAAGACTTATACTTATTGTTAAAGTATAAAAATTTATTTTAAAAATCAGTAGGTAACAAGTCTTAGGCATTAAATATGGTTTTAAACCATACTGTATTGGACTTGATTTTGCGAGGTGTTACATGAAGAGCGTTAAATATGGTTTATGACACGTGTCATCACTGTATTGGACTTGATTTTGCGAGATGTTACATGAAGAGCGTACACTTGGTACCGTAAAGGTAGTGTCGCCAAATCTTCAACACAAAAACAACCGCGCCTGGCTCGAGGTCGTGGGTGGTATAGTTCTTCTCGTGGATCTTGAGCTGACGAGATGCGTAAGCGATAACCTTGTCTCGCTGCATGAGAACACAACCGAGACCAAGGTTCAAGGCATCACAATAGACAACAAAGTCACCGTTTCCATAGGGTAGAGCGAGGATAGGAGCATTGCAGAGCATATGCTTGAGAGTTTGAAATGCAGTCTCTTGTTCGGTTCCCCAAACAAAAGGCTTGTCTCTATGTGTCAAAGAAGTAAGCGGAACAACGATTTTTGAAAAGTCAGCAATGAATCGACGGTAATAGCCCGCTAATCCGAGGAATGAACGAATATCGGACGGTGATTTTGGAGTAACCCAACTTTTGACAGCTTCGATCTTCGCGGGGTCGACGTGTATACCTTGACTATTGACGATGTGACCGAGGAATTGAACCTCTTCCAGCCAAAATTCACACTTGGAGAACTTGGCATAGAGTCAATTCCCTTGGAGTAGTTCGAGAACCAAACGTAGATGCTGCGCGTGTTCGGCTTTCGACTTCTAATAGATAAGGATGTCGTCGATGAACACGATGATGAAACAGTCAAGGAATGGTTTACACACGCGATTCATCAAATCCATGAAAACCGGGGGTGCATTGGTTAAGCCAAAGGGCATTACGACGAATTCATAATGGCCGTATCGGGTTCGGAAAGCGGTTTTCGGTATATCTTCCTCCTGGATTCGTAACTGGTGATAGCCTGAGCATAAATCGATCTTCGAGAAACATGTTGCGCCTTGCAACTGATCAAATAAATCATCGATTCGGGGCAGGGGACAGCGTTTCTTGATAGTCAGCTTATTCAACTCCCTATAGTCGATGCACATCCAGAACGACCCGTCCTTCTTTTTGACGAAAAGGACTGGTGCGCCCCAAGAAGAGGTGCTAGGGCGAATGAAGCCTTTGTCAAGTAATTCCTGGAGTTGACTCGAGAGTTCGCACATATCGGACGGAGCGAGGCGATAAGGAGATTTGGCAACAGGATTGGCTCCAGGAATGAGGTCGATACGAAAATCAATATCACGACTCGGGGGTAAACCAGGTAACTCATCAGGAAAGACTTTAGGAAAATCACGAACCACAGGCACCTTGTCTATTGCCTTCTCTTTCTTTTCCTCCTCCGCTACTACAATGTGTGCCAAGAAAGCGTTGTATTCCTTGCGGAGGTACTTTCTTGCTTGGATGCATGACATAAGCTGGAGTTTCTTTTATGCGACTTCACCCTAGACACAAAGTTGATCGCTGTTAGCGAGCGAGAAACGAATCATCTTATCGAAGCAAATGACTTCAGCACGATTTTCACGAAGAAAATCCATTCCTACTATGATATCGAAACTACTGAGCTGCATCGGAATAAGATCGATAGGAAAGACGTGATTGTTGAGTTCAAGAGTACAATCACGTAGGACAGAACGAACTGTAACGGTTCTTCCAGTGGCAACTTCAACATCGAACGTCGAGGGGAGATGGGCGCGCTTATGATTAAGGAGCTTTTCGAATTCTAACGACATAAAACAGTTATCGGCTCCAGTACCAAATAAACACGAAGCATATATACCATTAACGAGGAACGTACCATTAACCACATTGTTGTCTGCTTGAGCCTGGCGTGTGTTGATGTTGAAAGCACGTCCGCGGGCTGCTGGCTGCTGCTGCTGCTAAGGCTGCTGCTGTTGATGTTGAGACTGCTGTTGTGGCTCTTGCTTCACCACTCTGTTGGGGCACATGTTTGCAAAGTGGTTGGGATCACCACATGCAAAGCAAGCTCTAGCGTGAACAGCGGGTGTAGGAGCTGCTTGTTGGCCTTGAGGAGCAGGAAGGAGAGCTTGTGGTGCTGGAGCTTGGCCTTGAACTTGAACTGGAGCTTGGCGTTGATCAGTACAGCAATTGGCAGTAAAGTGGCCGTACATGTTGCAGTGAACACAGAATCTGCAAGCAATCCCCACGGGATGATGATAAGTACAGGTAGGGCAAGCCGGTTGAGGACCAGTATAAGCACGCTTGGCCAGCGGTGCATTAGTCACCGGTGCCGCTACTTGGAGGTTTTGAGGTTGCGGTTTGAGCAGGTACGGCTTGGAGCGGAGCGGCGGCTGTGACAGCGCAATTCTTGCTACTGTTGTTGTTGTTGTTGTTCTTTCTCTTGTGGCAGGAGGACTTTGAAGTTTGCGATGCAGCGGCGGTTTCAGGCAGTTAGACTGGTGTTATCGCCACCGTCTTGCTTGATATGCCAGAACTCATTCTCCAGCTTTTGGAGCTCGTGAGGTGGGCCAAAATTCCTTCATCGTGAGGTCTTTCAACTCCTCCCAAGTGAGCCCAAAGGCTGCATCATTCCCACGTTTGTTCCTTTCGGCTGTCCACCACTCCAGAGCCCTAGACTGGAAGATGCCGGTAGCGTTGACGGTTCATAGGTGTTCAGGACATCCGCTCTGACGTAGCATGACTTCGATTGAATTGAACCATTGAAACTTCGCGGTTGGTCCGTCTTCGCCCGTAAAGTCTTTTGGGCCACAGGCCTTGAACTGTTTAAAGCTGAATGTACCCTTAGGCGAGTCAGTCCTTGATTCCTCAGAGGACTTGCTGGTATTTTCGTTCAACTCACTGACGATTTAAGGGATAACTTTCGCCATTTGCTTAGCGACGAGGGCAGCGATGCGTTTGTCCTCATGGTGTCTTCGGGCGGCGTGGGAGTGACACGATCCAAATGATGACATTGTCTGCAACAGACATCGCCATAGGACTCAGACACAAATTTCGATTAACCCTAATATAGTCTCTCGCGCTGCTCTAAATTACTTCATATAAAGCACAGGAACACGTCCAATCACATAAGCACATATTCACGTAGGCACATAAACCACATAAACACATAAGCACGTAACCCACATAAATCATACTACATTTTAAACGTATTCACATATCATTCACAGTTCGCGTGTTCGGAAGTAGCGATTGTGATTAGCGAGTACACAACGAGTAGCATAGCAAGTAGTATAGCATAAGCGAGTAACATAGCATGCGATTTGTTAGCGTATTGTAAGGACCTTCAAAAATGTCCCAAAACCAACCCGGAAGTAAAAACCCAGACCCTTGAAACCCTAATCCATATCAAAAATCAAGAAATCAAGATTCTTGGTCTTCAGGCGGGCAGCGTAAAGGTTAAGCATGGCCTTACGCGGGCCGCGTCAACCTTGAGTTGACCGGATAAGCATCCAGATCCACGTGTCACACGCGTGGCAAGTCTACTGATGACACCGTAGCCCTAGTCTACGTCTAGCTGGCCCTCACGGGCCGCGTAAAGATCAAGGGTGGGCTCACGCGGGCCGCGTGAGACCCAAATTTCACCTATAAATAGAATGGGTTACGAGCCGTTCACTGGTGTCGAAAATTCAGTTCAAAACTCGAAGTATACTGCTCAAAAGTCGAAATTAACATTCATAATAGCGAGGCGCTGCTACGATACAGGGTATTAACTCGATCGCTGCTACGATTCAATGTCCGATCGATTGAAAACTATCCGATGGATGTTTAAGTGCTGCCCACATTAGGGCCATACTTTGTCATTAGTCGTGAATTCGACGGATGTTTAAGTATAACACTTTGTCATTCGTTGTGAGGCTTTTAATCTCGTGAGTTATCGTAAATGTTGTATTAGTTACTGACCTAGTCCGTGTGCATTGTTATTTAAATTAGGTTACAAGGCTAATCAGTAGGCTAAATTATGCCCGTATAAATCTGCAAAGTGAGTCATTCTCTTTTTATCAAATATTTTACAATGCTCCATTTTCAAATGTTATAATTACAGGGATTAAGTCATGGTTATCTTAATCACTGGCCAGTGGGGTATTGTGCACATTACTAATTTCTCACGGTTAGGCTAATAAATCCTAACTGTGATAATCATCACTACTTGGGGAAAGACCCAATAGTGGTATGACCATCGTCACCAGGTGACACGGCGCCAGATACAAATAAGATAGAAGCCATTGTAATCGCTCTTATGCTGTAATTTATAACTATGTGTCATTTTATCAAATTGAGTGACTCGCCAGTATTTCCCCGCTGATAAAATATTTTTAAAACATGTTTCAGGCGACCTGCTGTAAATCAAGGAAAACGTGCTACGGGGCACTAACCAGCTTGAAGAGGTGGCTCAGTTAAAATAAGTAAACATGTTTTTTTCTAAATTAGGGAATTCTCTAGTGAAATTCTTCTATTGTAAATTACGGGGTTTTATCCCGAATTATGAAATAAAATAATCGGGCATTTAAAGTTTTAAAAGATCCTGATAAATCTTCCGCTGTCGCATCACTTAATAAATACCACGGGTTCCTGTCCCGCGGCTCCTGACCGGGTCAAACCGGGGCTTGGGCCGTGATAGGAAAAGGTGGTATCAGAGCCACTGATTTAAGCCTATTAAGTATTTAAAATACTTAATTTTTCCTGATTATCATCTTGTGATTATATGTTTTAACTGACTACTTATTAGTTACAGTATGGGTAAGCAAAGAATTTCAGATATCTATCTTAAATTAGATAGTTCACTGAAAGATAAGGGAACTTCATCCCAATCAAATTCCTCAAGATACTCAGCAGACACTGAGGAGGGAATATTTGTTCGTAAGGCACAGTATGAAAAACCACTTACCCCTAATAAAAGAAGTTTGATTATTAGGAAAAGTCAAGAGAAAATAAAGAAGTCCCAAACAAAAGAAGTGATAATTAATAAAGAGACTCAGGGAACAGGTGATAACCCACCATGGGAAGATGAGTTAGATGAACAATGGGCAAATCTCTACATGTTAGCCACTGTAGTAGTAAATGTTAACCTTTAAACTACCAATACCCCGACCCAGTACCAGCACCTATATCAACTACAAACCAGAAACTTTAAATATAATAAATAACCACTAGTATATTTTAGTTGTACTAAATATAAATATTTTGTTTTAATAAAATGATTTATTAGATGTTTGTAATTAAATAGTAAATTTTCTGATTGTCATTCTGTGATTATGTGAAAATTCAAATTACAAACTTTAACCTAGATTTTGTGTTTCTTCATAACTGCTAAACATCATGAATGAATTATCTGAAGCCCTTCAGAATCTCAAGATCTATCCTGTAAATGTGGAAGTTTCCAGAGACTTTACCGGGTATTGTGTTGACATAGAGGAACCTATGGAATTTCAAACCCAACCTCCGGAAAAACCCAAACCTAAGAAGAGAAGAAGAATTGTGGGCTGGAGACGTGTGCGCAGGAGGAAACCAGCGACATGGAAAGTTACCAAGACGGAAGATCTCAAAGGTAAAGGCAAGGAAATAGAGATTGGAGAAAGTTCTAGGCAAGATCAGGAGATGTCACCCTGGGAGGAGTTAGATCATAAACTGGCGCTTAATGACCTCATCAGACCTGCCGGTGAAAATCTTTTTAATTACCCAGCGGAAGTACAACTTCCAGTTGACCTAGAGCCTGAAATCCCAGATCCTATTATCCACACCCAACCTCTACCTGCAGAATTAGAAGAATGGTGGACCACCGACTGGCAGTTACAGAATCTCCTAAATAACCCTGATACCTTTTTCCCTTAATTCGACCCAGAACCTCCACTACACCCACCTATGAGCATGGAAAATCTGGCTGAACTCCGCCATTTTGGCGAGGAGCTGGTGGATGCAGGGAACAGAATCCGAGAGGTAGGAGAGAGGATCTCTTGGAAGTACGACGAGAGGGAACGTCATTTCTAAGATGCCAGCGGACTAAAGTTGTGGGGTTGTAGAAGAATGTGCGTAATAATAATAATATAATCATAAAAATATAATTATGTGAAATAACTTAAAAATAAAACTTTGTAAGATAACCAATTTGTACGGATGCCTAATATATAAAATATCGAAAGTCGAAAGATCGACAATTTTGGCTATACTTGTTAACGTGATTATGTGTAATTATTTTTTGTTATTAATTATTTTATACTAATCACTTATATAAATTAATTACCAGATGGAAAACGCTGGTAATGAACAAGTTAACGAGGGTAACCAATCTGAGCAAAATCATGAGGATCAATTTCTGAATAGGCAAGATATTGAAAATATCGTTGCTCAGGGAATAGTCAATGCTATTCCAGCAATACTTGCTGCTGCTCGAAATCCAGTTGAACCTCAAATTATTCCTAGCAAACGTACTCATGAAGACAATTTAAGTAATAGTATAAACGGAGGCGGCAACAACAACAATAACAATAATGATAATATACTGGAAGCCCCAATTCTCAAAAGAATGAAAGCTGCAACGCCTGGTTGCACTTATAAGGAATTTCTTGCCTGTAAACCAGCTGAATTTGCAGGCAATGAAGGGGCTACTACGGCGCTGCGTTGGTTGGAGAAAACCGAAGCAGTAATTATGATAAGTAAATGTGTTGAGGAAGACAAGGTCATGTATGCGTCGCATCTTTTTAAAGAAGGGGCGCTAGAATGGTGGAATACGGTACTTCAAGCCAAAGGAAGAAATATGGCATATGCCATGAGTTGGGAAGAATTCCAACAGCTAGTGGAAAGAAAATTCTGCCCTGAGTACGAAAAGGAACAAATGACAAATAAATTCCTGAACCACCGGATGGTGGATGTAGACTGTCGAGGGTATACTTCGACATTCTTCGAGTATGCGAGAGTGGTACCAACCTTGGCTTCGCTAGAGCTGGTACTTATTTCCCGCTATATTTAGGGATTGATTGGCAAAATCCGTGATATCTTTAAAGCTGCGAGACCCCGCACTATTGACGATGCAGTGGAATTAGCTAACACCCTAACGGATGGGCTGGTACGCACAAGAGAAGAAAACCGGAAAAAGGAAGTAGCCCAAAAGATTACCCAAGGATTCCGTATGGGTAATCGTAGTAATTTCAATAGAAAGGGAACCAGGCAATCTTCCACTGTTCCATTTTGCAATACATGCAAAAGGAAGCATTTTGGAAGATGCAAAGGATATTGCAATTTCTGCAAAATCCCGGGGCACCAAGAAGAAGATTGCATGAAGAAGAAAGCAACAGTCTGCTACAACTGTGGAGAAGCTGGACACTTTAGGCCAGACTACCCAAAACTGGTCAAACCAGCCGATAACAAAGCCAAACCTGCAGAAGGAACTACCAAGAAGAATGCAATAGCCTTCCAGTTGACTACTCAGGAAGCAGAACTAATTCCTGACGTAATAGCTGGTACGTTCCTAGTTCACGACGTTTATGCAAAAGTATTATTTGACTCTGGTGCAAAACAAAGTTTTATAAATATTTCATTCTGCCAAGCTCTTAACTTACCCTTAACCAACCTTAGGCATATTTTTACAGTCGAAACGACAGATGGGAATTCTGTTAAAATAAATAAGGTTGTGCGAGAAGGAAAGATAGAACTTCTAGGTCATAAATTTTCGGCAAACCTGTTACCTATGAATTTAGCCGGGTTTGATGTTGTGTTAGGAATGGATTGGCTAATAGCCAATCATGCTCGAATTCTTTGTGATAAGAATTCCATAGAAATTTATACACCCTCAGGAGAATTAGTGGTGATTACAGGAGATAAGCCACGAAAGCTAATGAAATTCATTTCAGTAATGAAATTGGCCAGTTATTCAAGAAAACAAGAAATAGTGTATATGATTTCGGTAATCATTAACACTAAGAGTAAGGAACTTAAGGAAATTCCAATAGTATCAGAATACCCAGAGGTATTCCTAGAAGAACTACCTGGATTACCACCTGATAGGGAAGTAGAATTTAGAATTCTTCTAATTCCTGGAACTACACCGATAGCCAAGGCACCTTATCGATTAGCACCCACGGAAATGCTAGAATTGAAAAAGAAATTAGATGAATTACTGAACAAAGGATTTATACAACCTAGTTCATCCCCTTGGGGAGCGCCAGTGTTGTTTGTGAAGAAGAAAGATGGTTCGATGCGAATGTGTATCGATTATAGGGAACTGAATAAAGTTACAATTAAGAATCGATACCCATTACCTAGGATTGATGATCTTTTTGATCAATTGCAAGGAGCTAGATACTTTTCTAAGATAGATTTACGCTCCGGATATCATCAGTTGAAAGTACAAGAAGAAGACATACCTAAAACTGCTTTCAGAACTAGGTATGGTCATTACGAGTTTACAGTTATGCCCTTTGGGTTAACAAATGCTCCAGAACCATTAATGGACATGGTGAATAGGATCTGTAAACCGTACTTGGAAAAATTCGTAATTGTCTTTATCGACGATATACTTATTTATTCCAAAAGCCAGGAGGAGCATTGTGAGCACCTGCATGCACTCTTAACATTGTTAAGAAAGGAACAACTTTATGCCAAATTCTCGAAGTGTGAATTTTGGCTACAAGAAGTGCAATTTTTAGGACACATGGTGAATCACGAAGGTATTCACGTAGATCCTGTTAAGATAGAAGCGATCACTAAATGGAAGGTTCCGCAGTCAGCTATGGAAATTAGAAGTTTTATAGGATTAGCCGGATACTATAGACGATTTATTAAGGACTTTTCCAAAATAGCTGTACCATTGACTAAGCTAACATGTAAAGCAGTTAAGTTTGAATGGGGACCTAGGCAAGAGGAAGCTTTTAAGATTTTAAAGCAGAAATTAACAAACGCTCCAATTTTAGCTTTACCAGAAGGAACATAAGATTTTGAAGTCTATTGTGATGCTTCTAAGCTAGGATTAGGATGTGTATTAATGCAACGCAAGAAGGTAATTGAGTATGCATCTAGGTAATTGAAAAAGCACGAGGAAAACTATACGACTCATGACTTAGAATTAGGAGCCATAATTTTTGCCCTTAAGATTTGGAGACACTATCTATATGGAAGTAAGTTTACTGTCTATACAGTTCATAAAAGCTTAAGATACATATTTGGGCAAAAAGAATTGAACATGAGGCACAGGAGATGGATGGAAATCCTAAGTGACTACGATTGTGATATTCAATATCACGAAGGAAAAGCAAACGTAGTTGCTAATGCTTTAAGTCGTAAGTACCATGAAAAACAACGACGAGTTCGTGCTCTTAGATTAAGTTTACAATTAGACTTAATGGAACAACTGAAAAGCATTCAAGAAACAGCAATCAAGGATGATGTTGAAGGAATGAAAGGAAGAATAAAGGAACTAGAACAAGGAAGTGATGGAATTTGGAGATTCCATAAGAAACGAATTTGGGTACCTAAACAAGGAGAATTAAGAAATAAGATTTTAGAAGAAGCCCATAAATCTAGGTATACCATGCATCCTGGTAACAACAAGATGTACCAAGATTTAAGAAATAACTTCTGGTGGATAGGAATGGAAAAGGACATAGCTAGATATGTTTCTAAATGTCTTACTTGTTCACAAGTTAAGGCAGAACACCAGAAACCTTCTGGTCTACTATAACAATTAGAAATGCCTGTATGAAAATGGGAACTAATAACCATGGATTTTGTTACTAAGTTGCCCAAAACCAGAAAAAGTAACGATGCGATTTGGGTAATTGTGGATCGATTAACCAAATCAGCTCATTTTCTACCCATGAAGGAAACCTTCAGCATGGAAAGGTTAGCCAAGTTGTATGTAGATGAAGTAGTATCCTTACATGGAGTTCCACTTTCCATTGTATCGGATAGGGATAGTCGTTTCACTTCCCATTTCTGGACAAGTTTCCAAGAAGCTATGGGAACCCGACTAAATCTAAGTACGGCATATCATCCTCAGACAGATGGACAAAGTGAAAGGACGATCCAAACTCTGGAAGACATGCTTAGGGCATGTGTGATAGATTTTGGTGGAAACTGGGATGACCCCCTACCTTTAATTGAATTCTCCTATAACAATAGTTATCATTCAAGCATCGAAGCTGCCCCGTTCGAAGTACTATACAGACGTAAATGCAAAACTCCAGTTTGTTGGGCAGAAATAGGAGAAAGTCAATTATCAGGTCCCGAAATTGTGCAAGAAACTACCGACAAGATCACTCAAATCAAGGAAATATTAAAGACAGCTCGAGATCGCCAGAAGAGCTATGCAGAAAATAGGCGTAAACCGTTGGAATTTCAAGTTGGAGACAAAGTTCTCTTGAAGGTCTCTCCTTGGAAAGGCGTAGTTCGATTTGGTAAGAAAGGAAAGCTAAGTCCAAGATACGTAGGACCATTTCCAATAATCCAACGTATAGGACCAGTTGCCTATCGCTTACAACTACCAGAGGAGCTAGCTGGGGTACATGATGTATTTCATGTATCCAATCTCAAGAAATGTTTATCGAATGAATCATTAGTAGTCCCTCTTCAAGACATCCAATTAAATGAAAAGTTGTTGGTGCATCCGTCTGTCGTCTACGTCTTGTATCGAGTCTTGTTTAGAGATAGATAGAATAGAGCACGGAATCCAAGAATCAGAATATTTAGGAGTGATTCCACTCGAAAGTTAATTTTCTGATTCCACTCTAAAGTTAACTTTCTGATTCCACTCCTAATGTAATTTTTTGATTCCACTCCTAATGTAATTTTCTGATTCCACCCGAAATGTAAAATTCTGATTCCACCCGAAAGTAACATGCTGATTCCACTCCAAATGACACCATGTCATTAGGAGCGAAATCAGAACCCTATATATAGGGTCATTTGGGGCGAAATCAGGGAAGAGTTCTAGGTGTTGTCTTCCGGTGAGCCACGAAGTGCTGCCGAAGTGTTGACTTGATTGTAAACGTCATTCAGATCAATAAAATCAACATATTAAAGTGAATTCTCGCTGAATTGAATCTGATTTGTCTGTTTCCGCCGTTCAAATCAGTAATAGCTCTTCTAATCGACTCGTTGAGGTCCGAAATCGATCCTACAATTGGTATCAGAGCAAGTTAAGAAGAGTTATACACAATTCAGCCGATAATTCTGTTTCTACACTATTCTTTTCCGAAAATTAAAACTTTTTATGGTCAGAATTGATTCAAACTTTCACAGTGTGCTCGGAATTAGCAATTAACAAAGCCTTGAAAGTTTCATGTCCAAATTCAAACTAAAACTGGTTATTTTTGTGATTTCGCTCATAATTGCTCGATTGATATGATGACGTCACAGTGATTCAGCTCGAAAATTGGTCCTGATTCCGCTCTAAACTTTGATTCCGCTCTTGAGTAGATTGTTGATTCCGCTCCTGAAAAAAAAATCTTGATTCCGCTCCAAAGTTCCTGTTTGATTTCGCTCCAAAGTGTTGTTGTGATTCAGCTCCAAAATATCAGTCTGATTCCGCTCCAAATTGCATGTGTCTGATTCCGCTCCAAACTGCATTTTTCTGATTCCACTCCAAATGGCATTTGTCTGATTCCACTCCAAACTGCATTTTTCTGATTCCACTCTAAATTACATTTTGGGTTATTTCGCTTGAAAAGTGTTTGTTGTGTGAAATTTGTTGCCAAAGCACGGACTCTGCTGAAGATATAATGTTGTATTACTATGTATCTCAACAAGAGAGTTATTTTCAGGCTAATGAAGAAACAGACTCAGCAAAAGAAGTTGTTGAAAAAGTTCCAGTTTTTTATCATTCGTCTGATGAAGAGGGTGACAAGTATGAAGAAGAAATCCAAAGACTTGAAACTCTTAAACAACAACTTCCATCTGATCAACGGAGTGGAAAGTTATTTTATGCCGATAAAATTGAAAAATTGAAAGAAAAACAAGATGCAAAAAGAAAGAATCAAAAGGCAGTTATTGTTAAAGAGGAGATCAGAGCTGAGAAAGAAGTAAAAACAGCAACAATAGAAAAGCAAATCAAACCTAGTGTGAAAAGGCAGGTTGAACAAGTTCCAGCTGTTAAGATTGAGATAGTAGAATCTGAAAAACCTGTATCTGTGAATCCTGAATCAGAGTTAAAGAAAGAGGTTGTAGAAGACGCACCTATCTTTGATCATTCATCAGAAGAAGAGAGTAAGGATGAAAGTGTTCATGAGGAGAAGAAACAGGTTGAAAATATTTCAGCTTTGAAGGTTGAGACGAAAGCTGAAGAGAAACAGATTCCTGGGAAATGCTTGAACTGTGAAAAATTTGAGACAGACAATGCCAAACTCTTGAAGAATGTAGAGAGTTTGTCATTAGAAAACAAAAATCTTAAAAAATCAGAAAATGTTTTGAAAATTCAAATACACAATTTGGAAAATGAAAAAGTAAAAATTGAGAAAGATTTTCAAAGTCAAATAAAGATTCTTGAAGATGGGAGATATGTTTTTAGCAACAATGACATCGAAAAGCAAAAAATAATAAATTCTCACCTTCAGACGATTATTCGACTTGAAAAAGAAGCTGAATGTGCTCAAAAGAAAATCAAAGAGTTAGAAGGTAAAATCAGGGAATGGGAACAAAAGTTGAAGGTGTTTGTGAATACTTCAGCTATTCCCTGCCCAAAACCAGTTAATTCTGTTCCAATAAGTGACAATGTCACAAACTTTGACAAAGTCAAAGTTGAAGATTGCGATGAAAAATCTGATGATGAAAAAGAAAAAATTGACAAAAAGAATTTATTTTTGAAGTTAAAAGAAAAATTTCAAGAAACTGTTCCACAATCAACCGAAAAGGGAGAATGCTCTAAGCAAAAACCTTTGAAGAAGAAAGTGGAACAGAAACAAAAAATTAAAAATTTGAAAAATGTTCAAAAAGAGAATAACAGTTCATCAGATCGATTATCCAATCGCAATCAAAAACCACAAAAAATAAAAAAATGAAAACTCAAAAATTGTTGGTAATAAGTGGTGCAGGTCGGACCACAGTGCTCAAAAGTCAAATCCAGCAAACAAGAGGAGCAAGGATTATCACCAAGCCAAACAGTGCTATGATCTGAATGTTTGGACTGAAAATGGTGATTGGTACGATAACAGAGTGTGTTACCAATGTGGTTATCAAGGACACATTGCTGTTAACTGCCAAAGTTGGAATTATGAGACGAGAAGATGCTTTAACTGCAATATCAGAGGTCACATTGCCAGAGATTGCCCAAGGAGATCAAATGAAAGATTGAGGGTTAATTCTCAGAAGATGGCAAATAAATCAGTCAATGTCAAGCCCAAAGAACAGAAGGTTCAAGAACCTAAAGTTCAAGAAATGAAAGTGAAACTTTCTCAGGGGCAGAAAGACAGACTGAGGAAGAAGAGAAAGAAGGCTAGAGAGTATCTAGAGAAGATCTTGTCCTCGGGATCATCTGTTGGTAAAAATAAGAGTTCTGATGAATCAACTTCCTCGATGGCAAAGTCAAGCAAGACGAATTCATCGGATACAAATTTGAGGACGAAAGAAGATAAGAAAAAGAAGAAAATGGTCGGCGATGAATCTTACGTATCAAAGTCAGACAAGCCACCTTCAGGCGATGAATCTGACAGGTCAAAGTCAGACAAGCCATGTGCAGGCAATGATTCTGGTTCGTCAAAGCCAGAGGAGCCATTGGTTGAGGTAAAAATGGATAATTCAAGTTTAACAATGGATGATGCAAATTTTCCACCATTGTTGAACAAGAATTCGAAATCACCCAAGGACCGTCAGGCTTGGGTGAATCTGTTCAAATGAAAAACCTGACTTGCAGGAGTTCCCAGGTTGGTAAGCGTGGAACATGAATCGGCACATTTCTTGAGAAATTCACGAATGTGATATTTCGACTTACAAGTGGTAAATTAGGGACATTAAGTTGTACTTGATTTTCTACAAGTGGTGTTTGTGGATTGTTCTTAAAAATGTTAGTTTTTACAAGTGGTTAAAGAAAACAAGGTGATGAAAGATCCCCGAATTTGTGAATAGACACACAAAACTTATTTTCTATAAAAACCATTTTGATTAAAACAAACTTAAGTGTTTTGAAATCACTATGGGAAAATGTTTTGTTGTCAGGGGGAGTTCTGATTGTTCAAGCCAAGTGAATGGAGAATTGAAGTGATTCTCATCATGTTGTCAAGTTTGTACAGTTTGTTTGAAATTTTCCCAGAAAATTAAAATTGAAATATATTTTGATTTTAGGGGGAGAAAATTTTTTAAAAAAATTAGAAAATTTGAAAATGTCAAAAACATTGAAAAATGAAAAAATGAGTTTTGTTTTGAAAAAGAGGAAATGATAGTAGATCAGTTGGACTGTCACAACATGCTAAAGAAATGGAGAGATAAAATGTGATAAGCGATCTCACTAATGATGTGACGATAGGCTCAGCTAGACTAGTAGATTTGCGATAACGATACAAACCTAAAATGAAAAAGCCTAGTTCTAGTGGGAAACATGGTCGAAAGCATAGTACTTAGTTTTGTCCTTCTTGACTGTGTGCCTACTCAGTAATCGCTGATTGTCGAAAGACATAAAGCTGGTTAAGTTTGTGAACTTTCACAACTTTGCTAAAAAGTCGCTGTGATTGTGCATTTCATTTTGCAAAGATTTAAACTTGTTTTATTTCTTTATTTTGTTTAAGCATCGGACATCCTCTGCGTATACGTGAGTATCGACCTGGATGTTGTTGCCTAAATGTTCTGCTTTATTTTCTTTGGTGTTTTGTTTAAGCTTTGGACCTCCTCTGCGTATACGGGAGTATTGACCTGGTGGTTAAAGCCTAAACAACTTCAATTTGTTTTATTTTTCGTATTTTGTTTAAACATTGGACTTTCTCTGCGTATACGGAAGTATCGACCTGATTGTTAATGTTTAAACATTCTGCTTTGTTTTCGCACAAATCACAGTTGATAAAAGTTTAAAGGCATTACTCGAGATAGTGTATTGCATGATGAGGGGATATGCTGAGATCGTGGGGTCCATAAGAATTTAGTGCTATCTAAATATACCTTAACGTATCGGTAAGCAATTCGAAAGTTTTTAGATTGAGCTTAAGTGGACAACAATATCGTCAATCTATGTGAATCGTTTAGAACTGAAAATGTTTAAAGCTTAACGGTGCTAGTGATTGGTCACATAAACTGATATGATCCTCTTACACAAGCTCACAAAAATAGTGTTTGTAAATATTTCTTTACTGCATTTCATTCTATTAAAAAATCCAAAAAGATTTTCGGTGTGTTTTAGCATAAAATTTTGAAAAATCCAAAAAGATTTTTGACAACTGATGTTGGAAAGCTGATTTTCAAAATTCCAAGTGCTAAACTTGATGAACTGGTTTGGGTGTGTTGTGTGAAAGAATTTTAAGTCTTGTTTCAAGTGGTTCATCAGAGACTATAATTGTTAGATCATTTTTGTGATATTTACAAGTGGTGTCTGATTGTGTTCAAGTTATCATCATAAAATTTATTTTTGGGTAGAGAATGTGCAGGTTATTTGAATGATAGAGAGTGAGGTTCCGATACCTGAGGATTGTGTGATTTCAACATGCCAGGCTGTGATCCCAGCATATCGAAATGGGGAGTCTGAAGATACTTAAAGGAAGGAGTATGTTGGTGATGAAAAGAGAAGAGAAGATAGAGATTGAGGATACTTACAGTGTCAAATATTTCAAAGAGAAGCCCAAAGGCTGATAAAGACTGAAGATGCGAAGACTCGACACTGAAGACTCCGTCAACATCCGAGGGGGAGTTTGTTGGTGCATCCGTCTGTCGTCTACGTCTTGTATCGAGTCTTGTTTAGAGATAGATAGAATAGAGCACGGAATCCAAGAATCAGAATATTTAGGAGTGATTCCACTCGAAAGTTAACTTTCTGATTCCACTCCTAATGTAATTTTCTGATTCCACTCCTAATGTAATTTTCTGATTCCACCCGAAATGTAAAATTCTGATTCCACCCGAAAGTAACATGCTGATTCCACTCCAAATGACACCATGGCATTAGGAGCGAAATCAGAACCCTATATATAGGGTCATTTGGGGCGAAATCAGGGAAGAGTTCTAGGTGTTGTCTTCCGGTGAGCCACGAAGTGCTGCCGAAGTGTTGACTTGATTGTAAACGTCATTCAGATCAATAAAATCAACATATTAAAGTGAATTCTCGCTGAATTGAATCTGATTTGTCTGTTTCCGCCGTTCAAATCAGTAATAGCTCTTCTAATCGACTCGTTGAGGTCCGAAATCGATCCTACAAAAGTTGAAGTTCGTGGAGAAGCCACTACAAATAAAAGACAGAAAGATCAAGTTTCTTAAGCACAAGCGACGAGTACTGGTTAAAGTCAAATGGGATTCAAAAAGGGGACCCGAGTATACTTGGGAGCTGGAATCGGAGATGAAGCGAAAGTATCCTCACTTATTTCAATAAATCTCGAGGAAGAGATTTTAAATAAGGTGGGGAGAATGTAAGGACCTTAAAAAATGTCCCAAAACCAACCCGGAAGTAAAAACCCGGACCCTTGAAACCCTAATCCATATCAAAAATCAAGAAATCAAGATTCTTGGTCTTCAGGCGGGCCGCGTAAAGGTTAAGCATGGCCTTACGCGGGCCGCATTAACATTGAGTTGATCGGATTAGCGTCCAGATCCACGTGTCACAAGCGTGGCAAGTCTACTGATGACACCGTAGCCCTAGTCTACGTCTAGCTGGCCCTCGCGGGCCGCTTAAAGATCAAGGGTGGGCTCACGCGGGCCGTGTGAGACCCAAATTTCACCTATAAATAGAATGGGTTACGAGCAGTTCACTGGTGTCGAAAATTCAGTTCAAAACTCGAAGTATACTGCTCAAAAGTCGAAATTAACATTCATAATAGCGTGGCGCTGCTACGATACAGGGTATTAACTCGATCGCTGCTACGATTCAATGTCCGATCGATTGAAAACTATCCGATGGATGTTTAAGTGCTGCCCACATTAGGGCCATACTTTATCATTAGTCGTGAATTCGACGGATGTTTAAGTATAGCACTTTGTCATTCGTTGTGAGGCTTTTAATCTCGTGAGTTATCGTAAATGCTGTATTAGTTACTGACCTAGTTCGTGTGCATTGTTATTTAAATTAGGTTACAAGGCTAATCAGTAGGCTAAATTCTGCCCGTATAAATCTGCAAAGTGAGTCATTCTCTTTTTATCAAATATTTTACAATACTCCATTTTCAAATGTTATAATTACAGGGATTAAGTCATGGTTATCTTAATCACTGGCTAGTGGGGTATTGTGCACATTACTAATTTCTCACGGTTAGGCTAATAAATCCTAACTGTGATAATCATCACTACTTGAGGAAAGACCCAATAGTGATATGACCATTGTCACCAGGTGACACGGCGCCAGATAAAAATAAGATAGAAGCCATTGTAATCGCTCTTATGCTGTAATTTATAACTATGTGTCATTTTATCAAATTGAGTGACTCGCCAGTATTTCCCCGCTGATAAAATATTTTTAAAACATGTTTCAGGCGACCTGCTGTAAATCAAGGAAAACGTGCTACGGAGCACTAACCAGCTTGAAGAGGTGGCTCAGTTAAAATAAGTAAACATGTTTTTCTAAATTAGGGAATTCCCTAGTGAAATTCCTCTATTGTAAATTACGGGGTTTTATCCCGAATTATGAAATAAAATAATCGAGCATTTAAATTTTTAAAAGACCCTGATAAATCTTCCGCTGTCGCATCAATTAATAAATACCATGGGTTCCTGTCCCGCGGCTCCTGAACGGGTCAAACCGGGGCTTGGGCCGTGACACGTATTGAGATAGATGTGCATTGCGAGTTGTGCGTGTTGATCTAAGAGAAAAGCGTATAAATCACCAAAATCGAAACACATAATCATATAAAATCCTCATAAAACACATAAAAGTTCTCATAAAACCGACAAATATCAGAGTCAGCGGTTGCGGGCTCAGAATCAAAACACATAAAAAAATCAGCGATTGCGAGCTTGAAATCGAAAATAGAGTGTCTCGGCTGGTAGACATCGACTACCCAAAGTGATTCGACTATCCTCAAGGACTTTGAGTACTCGTTTTGGCCTAATAGACTGTGCTCTATCACCGGAATACGGTGAATGGCACGCATCCTCTCGGTTATTCACGCAACTCGAGTCGTTAGAATCCATCGAGACTTTGGTGAGAGTTTTGTAAAACCAAAATTGAGAACGGTACAAGTCATCAAGGTTCGGGTTTCACCCCTAACTTAACGACTACGTCCCTGTTTGTGTGATGGAATCACGAAATAGAGAGAGAATTTTCGTCGAAGTACGGATTTCACTCCTGATTCAACGCAAATTCTCGTGTTTATAGTAAAAATCGCATGTCAAATCAAGCAATTTAATCGAGAGTTTGCGGTTTTCACACCTAGTCTCGATCTAATCACTCATTCAGTTTTCGAAAATAGTGTGCGGCGTGCCTGCCTTAGGAAAGGCAGAGTGATAGAGTATAACATGATTGCGAGTCGATCGAATAACAGAAATAGGCTCGTGCGGAACCCCTACCGGGTTCGCACAAGGCGGTCTGTTGGTACTTAGACTATAGACTAGGTCATTTCTAAGACATCGACCCGTACTAGGTTGGGTCTTGCCTAATTCCCTATAGTTATGGCTCTGATACCAATCTGTCACACCCCAACCGATGGCGGAATCATTGGGGCGCAACACTGAGCGAAACAGATTGTCCAGGAGAATCCATAACAACTATTAATTATAATATATTAAAGGTTCATGTCCCATACCACAAACATATAAAATAAAAACAGTTATTACAGACGATGTTCTCGAAGACAAATATCCATTCCAACAACTCAAATTTTATTTAGTTTGTTTCTAGACTCTCCTAGCTTGATTCCATAGCAGCTAACAAGCAAAAGCATCCTAAACACCTATCACATACGTTAAAAATAGAGGTCAATAAACATAGTGTAAAGGTGAGCATACAAGTTTAATAGTATAGTAGATAGTGAAATCGTTTTACGCATAACCAACATGTAACATGTAGCAAAGTGAAGCTAGTAGGTTATCGACAATGAAATACGCACATACGTGACTGCGAGTTGTAGAATGCGCAACACATATCCCCACTGGGACACGTGAAGTAAAGCCCTTAACAACCCCTGTCCATGACAGGTGCTGAGTCCAAACTATAGTACTATCGTTGCTAAGGTGTCAGGCAACAATCACTGTGTAAACATAACATACAAGCATTTATCGAGTAACACGTATAACATGCAGTAAAGGTCAGCGTATAAAAATGTTTGCGTTGTGTGTTGATTGTGATTTGAATAAGTAACGTATGTAACACCCTAAAGTGTGTAAAGCAAAAAGGGTTCGAGTATACTCACAGATAGCGTTTAATAAATAAACACCGTCTTGGATTGAAGGGAGCGCTGGAAAGTTAGCCTGATTACAGAACGATAGCATAAGTGATGAATGGCGCGTTAAACGGTGATGAGTGACTGGGTGACGAATGGTCATCCGATCGGATGACAATCCGAACAGATGGTCATCCGATCGGATGACAATCCGAACAGATGGTCATTCGATCGGATGACAATCCGAACGGATGGTCATCCGATCGGATGGCCATTCGGTCGGATTGTCATTCGTTTGGGATGGATGTGTTTGTGTATGACAGCTTTGAAGTTTTCGTTGTACCATTTTAAAATAAGAAAAGTATCTCTACCTTTCAGGTCGTTCGATCGAACGGTCGTCCGATCGGATGGCCGTTCATTCGGATGGCGATCCGTTCCTGTGAGACATTTCTCAGAGAACAAGTTCACAGAAGGATTGGTCATTCGATCGGGTGATAATCCGCTGGAACTGATATGTTTTGAAAGTTTGTAAAAAGTTCAAGTGTTGGGACCAAATGTCATCCGATCGGAATGTCGTTCGATCGGATGACAATCCGATCGGACGACAATCCATTGAACAACCTGATCGTCTTGAAACTTGAAATATTTTTCTAAGTCAGCGGTTTGACCGAGATGGTATGATAACGTTTTGAACAACGGAAACCCCACCAAGTCCAAGTTACCTGATCGGATGGGAATCACCCCGTTTGACCGGTTAACTGTTCCTGACGGTCTTTCATGTTCAACCCGCTAAGTTGGTTATCTTGTTGATAGGAATCAGATCTCGGACACTTCACTAGGAAACGAGTAGAAGGCCTGAACGAGCTCCGATTCTATGCCTTAAAAGAGTTATGAACAGGTTTCCTAAGTTAATATTTTACATAAGCCGATCCGAACGCAAGAAGTGCGTAACGGGTAATTAAAAGAGTTATGAACATGTTTCCTAAGTTAATATGCCTTAAATATGTTGTGATATCAGTAGGATACCTTCCATTATGCCCAACACGAATTTAAAACCAATTTATGCCCTGTAGGGGTATTTTGGTCATTTTAAAGGTTATAAGAGAGATTAAATATTATTCCGAGTTCCAGGTCTGATATAATCAGTAAAATACTTAATTTAATAAGTTATATCAGTAGGGTATTGCCTATGTGTGGAATTTATCACTTTTAACCCAACTATGCACCGAAGGGGCATTTTGGTAATTTCACATAGGCTTAAAGGTCAAATCTGGAAATCTGAGTTTAAAACTTTTGCTTACTGTTAAAGTATAAAAATTTAATTAATATATCAGTAGGTATCTAATCCTATATGTTTAAAATGGTTTTAATACATACTATGCGTTTAAAACGCGTAAAAAGACGGTTTTAAGCGATTTCCGGGTTTTTAAAGAAAAGCAGATATTTTTATCATTCCAAAAAGCTTAAAATATTTTATTTATCATATAAAATCAGTAGCAAAAGGTTTGGGGTCAAAATGTTTTGAAAAACTCAATTTATAAGCCAAAAGGGCAAAACCGACAATTACCGAATCAAGCCTAGAACCCTATGTTATGCTCAGCCTAAAAATAAATAAAAATCTTCAAAAATACCAAAATATTATTTATATCAGTAGGTAAAAAGTTTGGTATCAAAAATTGGGTTTAGATAGGATATACACTAATTACGCCGTTTAATTAATAAAAAGCTTTCTAATTACACTATTGAGCATAACTCCTAATCTAGACCTCAAATTGATGTCAAATTTTAGGGACAAGTTTATAAATCAGTAATAAAGATTATTGTCCTCTCACATTTTCAAAATTCTCATTTTACGGTTAAAAGGGCATAATGGTCAACATTTAAGCATATAACGGAAACATGTAATGAATAGGATAACTAAGGATCCAAGTTGTATAACCTCAGAGGGTTACACTAACCTATAACATGGTCCTAAAGGAATCCTAAGGCATATCTTAACTAAGCTAAATTGAGTCAGAACTGAAAGTCAAAGCAAAAGTCAACTTTTGCGACTTTCGGTTCCAAACCGAGCCTATACTTAGAATTGTCGGGTTGAATCATGCTTAGGCATGTTCAACTAATATTTAGCAAGTTATTAAAGTGAGAAAACTGATTTTATGGCTTTTATATTAATATTTATGAATTTTATTTAAAACTAACCTGTTTGACTTTTATTTGACCCGACAATTTAACTAAGTAAACGTGGTAATTAGGAGGTGCCCTTTTAAGGGTTTAACACCTACCTAATTACGGTCACGTAGCCATGTTTGTTGCGAACAATGGCTCAACCGTTTGAAAGTCAAAGCGTTTATTGAAAACGCTTGAATTTTCGGCTACAAACGCTAAATAATTAAACTAAGAACGAAAGGACACTTACCAAGGGTCCAAGCAAGGAGGTTTTGATCCTAAATTTTCAGGTATGAAGAGCAAGGTCTCCAACTTAGAGAATTCAGAATCAAGTGTGGGTTATGAAGGAAGTGGGGAAGGGTATTTATAGGTTTTTGAGGACCGTTATGATCGTTTCTTGATAAACGTGATCAAATCTGGACCGTACACTTTTACCCACTGTTTTGGTATATTGTGGGCGCCCCAAAACAGCCCATAGGTTGATTAAAAACCGTTGGCAACCCAAGAAACCAGTTGCTGTTGCAAAACAACTGTTTTTGCAGGTCTGGGGGTCACTTGCGCCACGCATACGAGCTAGGCTGCTTTTACGCGGCCCGCGACCGCCTGCAGATCAGCAACAAAGTTCCAGAAATTACAGAATTGGTCCCTGTGAGCAATTAAGGTCATTTTAGGCACGTTTAAGGCCCGTTAAGCCCTTTCCAAGGCTCTACAATGATGCCTAAACATGAGGGACATGAAACATGCTCAAAAAAATGTCGGATGTCATTCGTTTGGCCGTACGGTCACGTTGTTCGACTGATTACGACGAAACACGAACGAACGCGAAAAACGAACCAAATTACGCGACGAATGGAATTTTATCTCGCCAAACACTAAAATAAAATATTTTAGTGCTTACATAAATTTTTGGGTGTCCGGATATATTCAGAATGCAAGATATGTGCGAAAATGCAAACTTGTGCACTTTTTGACACTTTTAGTCCCTCCTTGACTTAAAAGTTTATTTTTGCGCACCAAACACCTCTAGGCTTATATCTAAGCTATATGAAGGATAATTAGGGCATGTTTAACTCATGGTCATATTCCGGAAGGTCCGATACCCTACGAATCGACATACTTTTGCAGTTTGACGTAATTAGTCCTTTAATCGCACAAAGTTGCGTGAAATGTCGTTTACTGACATCCAAGCCTTCCATGGCCCACAATGCGCATTACCAAGCATTAAATTAAATATTACTACACTTTTGTTCGCTTAAATGGTCATCGAAAGGCGTAGATTCAAAAGTTGACGCTTTAGGTCCCTCTACTGCGCAAACTTGCGCATCTCATCATTTAATAGCATTGAAGCCTCATCTAACCCATATTTGGCATTCTTGAAAGTATTATTAAACATCACAATGCTTTGGGTTCGCTAAAAGGTCATTCAGAGGTATAATTAAACATATTGACACTTTTAGTCCCTCTAACTTGCAAAGTTGCGCGTAACCTTACTTATAGGCATAAAAACCTTAGACGGCCAATAATTGGCATTCCCGAGAATATAATAAAATATCATGAAGCTCCCAATTTGTTAAAAGGTCACTCAGAGGTAAGAATTAACATGTTGATGCTTTTAACCCTTCATTGCGCAAACTTTCAATTAATTCCGCAAATGGCTACACTAGATCGACAAGTGGCTCATTTGTGAATATAAATATCGTGAGAGGTTATTTAGAAACTTATTTTGTGTATGCTAACACTTCCAGTCCTTTCACAATCAAAGTTTTCGATTTTTTGAAAAATTAGTCCCTTAAATTCATTGTTTGACTTCATTAGGGTTTATTACACGTGTCAATACATCATTGGACGTGATTTTACGAGGTGTTACATCCTCACCCCCTTAAAAGAAATCTCGACCTCGAGATTTTCTAAATTGCTGGAAGTTCTTTTTGTCGCATAATGGACTTAACTTCTGTAGCATATTTGGAGCCTCTCCAAGATCGCAAGTTGACCTCTATAATAGGTACATGTATCCTCTTTGTAGCTTCTTAACCTGTCGATCCTCAATCTATACAGGTTTCTCATCATACCATAAATATGCATATCATTATGTGATAATGCTTCTCGACTTATTGGTGAAATACATCCTTAAATCATTAGTGTGTAATGAATTGCGAGCTCTGCCAAGCTCCTTAAATAGGTTTTAGCTTATAAGCTATTTCATCTTGATACATTCAACTCCCTCGAATGATTCTATATATTCAGAGCTTAACTAGCCTGATAATTTAACAAATTGGTACACCCTTCCTGGGTGATATCTTTTGTTGAACCTTATTCCTTAACAAGAACTTAGGAGGGTTGCTACTTTCATTAATCCTTGTTTTTCTGTCGAATACTGGCAACTTACAGATGATTATGGATTTGTATGATCTTATTTGTTGTTTCCAAGGTAACTTTCAGATCCTGATAATTTAACTTACCAAAGTCCCGTCCATCAAACGGACGTTTTGATATCTCATCTACACAAGGCCTCCCAAGGAGCAGCCTTAATATTTATATATCAACTATTATAGAAAGGCTTATTTTTAAGGTGAGATGGTTATTCCAACCACTGCTTAAAACTAATTTTAAGGAATAGCTAATCCTTGCCGTTAGTCAAACAAATCGACGATCCTGGGCTGTTGATGGCAAATTCTTAATTGTTGCCTAAATAGGGTTGCGGTAATCAATGCATAAGCAAAATGAACCGTCTTTCTTAATTAACTATACCGAATTCTCAGAATATTGAGTTAGGCCATATGAATCTCTATTTTAAAACTTACTTAATCAGGGTTTCGATTCTTCCAAAGATGGTACTAGCCGTCTTGGAGATTCCATAATAATACAGCCCTAAATGGGATATAAATCTTAACTCTACTTGCCTCTCAGGAGGTAAATAGGGTAATCTTAGGAGAAGATAATCAAAATGCAAGGAGCTTACAGAGATTTTCCAAATCTCAGGCTCCAGTTCATCTATCATATTTTGTGTCAGATAAGTGACACATTTATGTTATGAGTCCACGAGTTCCTTAATCGAAGACATTTACCTGGACAATTCCATTCCGGATATCTTCTTTGAATACCATTAGCTGACTTTAGTACCATATGACCATCGGAATATCTTTGTGGTCCCATGAATTAAACCTCCATACTGATCAGGCATGGAAGCAATCTATGGAACATATTAAGATACATCAATCCTCATATGACGCTTTTATCATACCGTCTGGTATTCTCAATCGATAAAGATCAAAGAGATATCGACTATATATGCTGACGCACTTCCTCTGGGGAGAGGATACTTAAAAAAATTACGACTGAAGGTTTCTGACAGTAACAGAAGAAATGGTTCTTATTATTTCGCCTGTAAGTTTTACCTTACACTTAATTTCTAGGGTTCTTACGGAAAAATTTATAACAGTTTGCCAAGCTTATGGTCTTATGAGAGACTCAGCAGCACCTGAAACCAAACGTAACTCCTAGTAATAAAATCACAATAAGGGATTTATCTAGTGTCATTATTAATGTGAACTGCCTCTAATCATTCATCAGGAGGGTTAAACGCCTCCATTCTTAATCCTTTTAAACTTTGTTGCAAAATCTTTGACAAATTTCAGGGCAGTCTCAGCTTTGACTGGTTATTTCTTACTCTATAAAACGTGAGTAGCTGAGGTAGATCCATTATGGATTTATAATAAGCAGGCTTTGAAACCTTAATGTGCCCTCTTATTACCGATGCTAACAACCAATAATTGTTTGCATTAAGCTTAGATTTTTGGGTATACTGAATAGGGTACTATCTCAGCCAATGAATTTAAAACTTGTAACATACTGTCGACAGTCTAGAACTTTTATGGTGAGAATCAGAAAATTCTTATCCCATCTTTTTCCATTTCGTGATGCGGATAATAGGTTTTTCTAATAAGGTCTTTAAAACTTGGACTATCCCATAATGTATAAGAGGATCTTTCTTGTTGACTTCATTAATGTCCTCACTAATCAAGGGTATTGCCATCGAATGACTGAGATGTATACCTCACCGTGTCCTTTCCAGCATAACCACTGATACACCTAATGGTTTCTACTTCATTCAACAATTTCCTGCAATCGATGGCCCCTTTTTACTATTGAAGTCTCTTAACTTCCAAGAGACGAAGTACTTTTAAGTACATCCTAAAAAGGAATGGGGCTCCTTGCCATATATGATTTTGTTTAGTTTATTCTTTGCATATGAAGTCTGAGTATAGCTCTTCTCATGAGCAGCGACATGTGTTTTAGAGCGAGCAGCATCTGGCTTCTTGAACCTTCTCATGACTTTTCTCATAGCCTTTCTAATAGATGCGTTAATTACGGTTTTGGAGATTAACTCCATTAACATTGAGGGTCACATTGGATGCACCATTAACATTTGTAGCATCTCCCACATCGCGACTGTTGTTTGTCTCTTCTGAGCTTTCCATACTCGAATCTTTTGTATTAAATGCCATATTCAACAAGTGCTTAGGCAATCCATACCCAGTGTCTCCTTGAATTGTCAAAGGCTCACCATAAGGAGTCTTGATGGCTACTTGCTTCTTATCACACACAATATGGGCTTGATTATAAGACGACCAATCCACTCCTATCACTATATCAAGTCCCTCTTATTTTAATGGAAACAAGGACAGCGGAAAAGAATGATTCCTAATGGATATAAAACATCCATCTAATATTTCTGAAGTAGTCTCTGAGGTACTATCGGCCAATTCTACTTTATACTTAATGCTTAGAGTTTTAACAGGCAGATTTAATGATTTACAAAATCCATTGTCTATGAAAGACTTATCTGAACCTGAATCAAATAATACTCTAGCATGAGAGCTATTGATATAGAAATTACCTGTTGTGGCATTGTCATCCTGAATAGCCTCTTGAGCATCCATTTGAGAGCTTCCAGCTTTGGTCTTCTTAGCCTCCCCAGGCTTCTTGGTTTTATTTGGGAAATTTGTCTTGATGTGCCCTATTTCATTGCAACCATAGCAGGTTGCGTCCTTTATGTCTTGGCACTCCAAGGTCTTGTACCCTTCCTTATACAAATCCCACAAGGCCTAGCTTGTGACTCCAAAGTGAATTTCCCTTTAGTTGCCTTCTTTGGGCAGCGGGTCTTTATGTGCCCCTTCTCGCCACAGCCATAGCATGTGGCGTCCTTCAAGTCCTTGCATTCATGGGTCTTGTGATCCATCTCTTTACAGATGACACATCCCCTGGTCTGTTCATAGAAACATTTTCCGAAGTGATTCTTCCCGCAGATTTTACATTTGGGTTTTGCCTCCTTTGGCTTGGACTGGTTATAGCTTGAACCGGTCGTACCCTTTTTGTAACCCTTATTTGGGGTATCATCGCACTTTCGCTTATGATGCTTTAATACACGGTCCACGGCGTTGTTTACGGTTGTATCTATCATAGCCTGTAGCTCGGTACCTGTTAAGTTCAGTCTTGCACCATTATTCTGATCAACTAGATGATTGTAAGCTTCAGATGGGTCAGCCATGGTGAAGCTTTGAAGGCTACAAACCAAGTAGTAACAATTGGTTTAATTATATGGTGAATTTGTCGAATTTGATGATTAAATAGCCATGGTACAAATAAACCATATAGGCGAATAGATAGTATTAAATTTATTTGATTATGTTTTGCCTAGGTTTTTAATTAATCCATCTTTGGCGTTTAAATGGAATATAATCCTTCATATTTATTAGACAGGGAACATAAGTCACGACTGTCAATGTCGTACCGACATTTTATATATAGCACAAGGGCTTGTTCCAAAGGACTCTTTGATGGCATAGATGCCTTGTCACTAGGGAAATTTTAAAACATAATCGATGATTCCTTTGGATCGGAAAATTTCATAGTTCATTGTCTTGACAAGAAGTTATGAAATAAAACTATCTTTTTCATGTATACATCTTTGCCCGAAGGTATTCATCCCAATGGATGTTTTGATGTGTTCATCATGTTCAACGTTTATTTAGCCATGATTGCTCTTGATCATTTACGCTAAATAAGGGGTTTGGAAATTCCTAATATGAAGATGACAAGTGTGATTTTATCACATCACTGTTGTCGGGAGTGTTAACATGTTTTTAGATGTTAACAAGGATCTGAATCTCTTTTAAACACGTTTTACCATCGTAGCCAGGTCTTTAATGACATTCAACCTAGGTTATACCTTTTAAGATTCTTTTTAATATGTATATTAGCAGGAAAGGAATGATATTTATTTTATTCAGGATTTTCATTATAATTATCCTAAATTTAATTAAAATATAACTATTGGCACGAAAAGGCCAAGTCATAAGGGCAACTTTAAATTATAAACCATGATTTTGTAGAATCAAGGTATTTAGGCTTGAACGTTGTTCATGCCTTTTCTTGACAGGGAGTTGTAGGCTACGACTGTCTTTTGTCTTATATGACAATGAATATGGCCCGTAAGCATTATATCCCTGATGGATGCTTAATTCACAAAATAAGAAAGGATTTCGGGATAATCCAGTATAAGGATGATTTATGCGATTCTGTCGAATCACATCTGCTAGGAATGCTAACATGTTTACAGATGTTAATAGGGATTTGAATCTTTTGAATAGGTTCTACTATCTTGGCCTTGTCTGAAATGACATATAGGCTAGGTTTACCTTTAAGATTTTTTTTAATATTTAACGCATAGCATTAAGATGTTAATAGGGATCTGAATCTTATTGAGGAACTACCATCTTGGCCCTGTTCTCAAGATGACACATGGGCTAGGTCTTGACCTTTTTAGATTTTGCCATTTTATTATAATGGTAGATCTTATAAAAGGAATGTTATTATTATGTTCATATATAATGATATAAATAAAATTTAGATAAAACATTCCAATGATTCCAAAGGAGGTACAGAATTGCCCTAAACGGGGCTTGAAAGAAATGATGTTGTCCATGAAGGGATTGAAAGATACGTATGCCCTTATAAGGACTAACTAAGGAAACGAATTTCAGCAAAAGGAGTTTCTTCTTCATTTTATTTCTGAATGTTTTCTCCTTGGTTGCACGTTTATCCTAGTTGCAGTACGAAGCTCGGCGTTTCCTAGGCATCAAATGGGGAGAATTTCCATTACGGCTTCTTTGCTTGGCGACATATTAAAAATATATAGAATTGAAAGCAATAATTCTCCGAATAGAGACGAGAGCATTCCTATGTTAAGTCTAGACTCAGAAGGTCGAGGAATGTGCTACTGTGTCATTGAGATTAAACACAAAAGGCTAGTGTTTAATTCACTCAATGTTGGCTCTGATACCAACATGTCACACCCCGATATTTCCACGTATTACCGGTGGGCCCGGTGGGGAGTATCGTGACGTAATTGATATCATCATAGTCAAACAACACAATTTAAATGCACAGCGGAAGCAAAAGATAAATATATTACAATCCGAATAAGAGTAACATCAACTATTACAAATACGGTTGTAAAAGATCCACAGGCGTATCAAAAGATAAAAAGAAACTTTGTTCAACAGACTTTAAGGCATCTAAGCTTGCGAGACTTTTATTTGATGCTTGGAGAGGCCAGCCTATTCGGATTAGTACCTGCACTTAGCCTTTTTGGGAAAATACGTCAGTTTACACTGGTAAATACAATTTAACTGACTCATTTTGAAAACGTTTAAGAAAATTGATTTGAATGCACATGGCACAAAACATTTTATAACTTGGGATAATTATTTATATATAAACTTGTAAAAGAATTACATGTTCGTTATACGTTCAGTAGCTCGGATTGACGTCGGGTTAAAGATTAATAGACACACCACATGATATAGTCCCGCGGCGAGTTATTCTCGTAACCGGCGATTATACCTTATTATTTATATATGCACTGTCGGGTGTACGCCTACACCCCGTGCTTAGGTCGTGGACATTTCTTAAAATGATGCCAATGATATCCGGGACATGGTCATTAACCCCTAAAGGCTTTAAGCAAACAAAACAATTTAAACAGGACATTTCAATAATTTAACCTTCATACAATTAAAGATTCAATGCCCGACCAAGCGGTATTTTATATACCGTACCCCAAGCCCGTATAAGGGAAAATAAGTTAAAAGTATTTACCTTAGCTAAATATAAATTCAATCCCAGCCGTATATCAAATCAGCAAGTACAAATCTGGAACGAAGGTTTTTAATAACCTATTAGATTCCTAACGGGTCTTTAATTAAGCCTATGCTTAGACCGGTTAGTTTTAAAGGAGGATACGGTTCAAAACGCATGATTAAGCGAGAACCGGACTAGAATGTGGTTTAGACCCGACAAGCTTGTATACTTGTGTAATAAGGGTAAACTAAACACATTCTGCATTTTGAGATAAAAAATGATAAGGTTTGACCCGTTTTGGCTAATTTATGCAAACTAGTTACATAAGCCGATCCGAACGCGAGAAGTGTGTAACGGATAATCAAAAGAGTTATGAACAGGTTTACTAAGTTAATATTCCTTAAATATGTTGTGATATCAGTAGGATACCTTCCATTATGCCCAACACGAATTTAAAACCAATTTATGCCCCGTAGGGGTATTTTGGTCATTTTAAAGGTTATAAAAGAGATTAAATATTATTCCGAGTTCCAGGTCTGATATAATCAGTAAAAATACTTAGTTTAATAAGTTATATCAGTAGGGTATTGCCTATGTGTGGAATTTATCACTTTTAACCCAACTATGCACCGAATGGGCATTTTGGTAATTTCACATAGGCTTAAAGGTCAAATCTGGAAATCTGAGTTTAAAACTTTTGCTTACTGTTCAAGTATAAAAATTTACTTAATATATCAGTAGGTATCTAATCCTATATGTTTAAAATGGTTTTAATACATACTATGCGTTTAAAACGCGTAAAAAGACGGTTTTAAGCGATTTCCGGGTTTTTAAAGAAAAGTTGATATTTCTATCATTCCATAAAGCTTAAAATATTTTATTTATCATATAAAATCAGTAGCAAAAGGTTTGGGGTCAAAATGTTTTGAAAAACTCAATTTATAAGCCAAAAGGGCAAAACCTGCAATTACCGAATCAAGCCTAGAACCCTATGTTATGCTCAGCCTAAAAATAAATAAAAATATTCAAAAATCCCAAAATATTATTTATATCAGAAGGTAAAAAGTTTGGTATCAACAATTGGGTTTAGATAGGATATACACTAATTACGCCGTTTAATTAATAAAAAGTTTTCTAATTACACTATTGAGCATAACTCCTAATCTAGACCTCAAATTGATGTCAAATTTTAGGGACAAGTTTATAAATCAGTATTAAAGATTATTGTCCTCTCACATTTTCAAAATTCTCGTTTTAGGGTCAAAAGGGCATAATTGTCAACATTTAAGCATATAATGGAAACATGTAATGAATAGGATAACTAAGGATCCAAGTTTTATAACCTCAGAGGGTTACACTAACCTATAACATGGTCCTAAAGGAATCCTAAGGCATATCTAAACTAAGCTAAATCGGGTCAGAACTGAAAGTCAAAGCAAAAGTTAACTTTTGCGACTTTCGGTTCCGAACCGAGCCTATACTTAGAATTGTCGGGTTGAATCATGGTAATTAGGAGGTGCCCTTTTAAGGGTTTAACACCTACCTAATTACGGTCACGTAGCCATGTTCGTTGCGAACAATGGCTCAACCGTTTGAAAGTCAAAGCGTTTATTGAAAACGCTTAACTTTTCGGCTACAAACGCTAAATAATTAAACTAAGAACGAAAGAACACTTACCAAGGGTCCAAGCAAGGAGGTTTTGATCCTAAATTCTCAGCTATGAAGAGCAAGGTCTCCAACTTAGAGAATTCAGAATCAAGTGTGGGTTATGAAGGAAGTGGGGAAGGGTATTTATAGGTTTTTGAGGACCGTTAAGATCGTTTCTTGATAAACGTGATCAAATCTGGACCATACACTTTTACCCACTGTTTTGGTATACTATGGGTGCCCCAAAACAGCCCATAGGTTGATTAAAAATCGTTGGCAACCCAAGAAACCAACTGCTGTTGCAAAACATCTGTTTTTGCAGGTCTGGGGGTCGCTCGCGCCCCACGTACGAGCTAGGCTGCTTTTAGGCGGCCCGCGACCTCCTGCAGATCAGCAACAAAGTTCCAGAAATTACAGAATTGGTCCCTGTGAGCAATTAAGGTCATTTTAGGCATGTTTAAGGCCCGTTAAGCCCTTTCTAAGGCTCTACAATGATGCCTAAACATGAGGGACATGAAACATGCTCAAAAAAATGTCGGATGTCGGTTCGTTTGGCCGTAGGGTCACGTTGTTCGACTGATTACGACGAAACACGAACGGACGCGAAAAACGAACCAAATTACACGACGAATGGAATTTTATCACGCCAAACACTAAAATAAAATATTTTAGTGCTTACATAAATTTTTGGGTGTCCGGGTATATTCAGAATGCAAGATGTGTGCGAAAATGCAAACTTGTGCACTTTTTGACACTTTTAGTCCCTCCTTGACTTAAAAGTTTATTTTTGCGCACCAAACCCTACGAATCGACATACTTTTGCAGTTTGACGCAATTAGTCCTTTAATCGCACAAAGTTGCGTGAAATGTCGTTTACTAACATCCAAGCCTTCCATGGCCCACAATGGGCATTCCCAAGCATAAAATTAAATATTACTACACTTCTGTTCGCTTAAATGGTCACCGAAAGGCGTAGATTCAAAAGTTGACGCTTTAGGTCCCTCTATTGCGCAAACTTGCGCATCTCACCATTTAATAGCATTGAAGCCT
Source organism: Helianthus tuberosus (assembly GCA_030545235.1). Classification (NCBI taxonomy): domain Eukaryota; kingdom Viridiplantae; phylum Streptophyta; class Magnoliopsida; order Asterales; family Asteraceae; genus Helianthus; species Helianthus tuberosus. The sequence continues at coordinate 148,682,260 of CM060381.1, forward strand.
CATATAATCCATATTTGGCATTCTTGAAAGTATTATTAAACATCACGATGCTTTGGGTTCGCTAAAAGGTCAGTCAGAGGTATAATTAAACATATTGACACTTTTAGTCCCTCTAACTTGCAAAGTTGCGCGTAACCTTACTTATAGGCATAAAAACCTTAGACGGCCAATAATTGGCATTCCCGAGAGTATAATCAAATATCATGAACTCCCAATTTGTTAAAAGGTCACTCAGAGGTAAGAATTAACATGTTGACGCTTTTAACCCTTCATTGCGCAAACTTTCAATTAATTCCGCAAATGGCTACACTCGATCGACAAGTGGCTCATTTGTGAATATAAATATCGTGAGAGGTTATTTAGAAACTTATTTTATGTATGCTAACACTTCCAGTCCTTTCACAATCAAAGTTTTCGATTTTTCGAAAAATTAGGCCCTTAAATTCAATGTTTGACTTCATTAGGGTTTATTACACGTGTCAATACATCATTGGACATGATTTTATGAGGTGTTACAACACGTAAAATAATATACAGAACCTATAATTCAAGTTGCGGATGCGATTGCGATGCGATTAGCGATAAAATAGATTAGCGATTACCGTGCGATTAATCCTCGATTATTATAGATACTCCACATAATACAACTAAAGTAAACAGTTTAAAGGATTCGATTACAAGTCAAGGTGTGAAATCAATAGTTATGCAAGGAGTGACAAATCGCAATTAGCAAGCTTTTCTTCCTTTGACTTTGACTTGTACTTTGACTTTCAAAATGCGGGTTGTTACATGACCACGCCCCCGTGTCCAGTGGGCACGGCCCCGTGGTCAGTCTTCTATTTCCTTGTTTTTGCTTTGGGGATGCTGCCGAGGGGTCGAGCATGTCACGTTTATTCATTTTCTTTGTATTTATGTTGGTTTTGGTTGTATATTTGTTCCTTTTGTTCATTTAAGCTCATTTGGTCCTGTAAATTTAAAAGGAAGACAAAAACACACTTTTTCCAACATTAGTACTAAAAAGGGTTAATTTTATGTCTCATTTGAGGTAATTTATATGTTACATTTTGCACACATCACCGCCCCATGGGACGGGCAAGATGGGAGATTGCTCATAGGCATCTTCTATGGGGCCTAAAAAAATTTCATATTTACATTTTAAATATAATTTTTTTATGTAAACAAAGCATATAAATAAATTTTAAAGTTAAAATCTAATATATTATTGTTGCCGAAGACCCCTTGCGGACCGCTTAGGGTATCAATACGATCAGCAAGTGACCCGGGGTGGAAAAAGACAAAAAGAAGCCTTGCAGATCGCAAGGCATTAGCCATACGGTTCGCAAGGGGTGCACGATCCTGAAAAAAATAACTTTAAAAACCCTGCAGCCGTAGGGTTTACACACTTCATGAACTAGACGATTCTAAGCAGCTTTGGGGCGATTTTGAAGGTTCTTAGAGAGAGGTTGAAGGCTAGGGAACAAAGGAATCAAGTTTTGAGCGCATCGGGTTTGATTACATCTTATTTATTCGTACTTTTTTGCGTTAAAACCATGATCTATTTTGTTTTGAGATCTTATTTGAACTTGTTTATGAATATTATGACTAGCTAAATCTTTATAAGTTGCTTAGGTTGAGAGGAACTAGACATGTGTTTTGTGGAATAATATTGGTTTTGAATAAATTGTGGGATCTTACATGATTTTATCTTGTTATTGGTCTTGATATTGCATGTTAGTATTGGTTGTGACTGATTTTGATTGTTGGTTTTGTTAGTCCATGCATTAGAAATAATACAATTTAATCAATTATTTAAAATTAACTAATTAAAGCGTGCAACGTGCATCCTTACCTGATAATTCGAGAGAAGCGTTAGGTTTCCTAGGTTATTAGCTAGGTGTTGTTTGGTAGATTGGGTGACCGATAGCTCAGTTTCATCTGCTTATTCGCGTCTAGGGTTTCCTAAGATTCAAGTATTCAAGGTCTAACATGCGTCACAATTTGAGGATTTTGGCACCATAGTTGTCATATATATGATAATAGTGGGACTTGGTTTCGATAGATCGAGTTGGTTTAGTTTATCCCTTCACACATTGTCCCCCACTCGAGCACAATTTATCATCCTTAGGGCAGGAGGTTTATTGGGTTAGAACCAGGTCTTCATTCATTAGCCAGTGTCAGGATTCAGTACATGTGTCTAGGGATTCGATACCTAAGTAGCTTATTATCCCCATATCTGATAGTTGATCGAGTAATTCGTATTTGCTTGCGTATTACGCTCAGTTTGCTGTCGGGAGTTGTTTTCTTGAAATCTCATTTTTACTGTTTTCATAGATCTTAGTTTCATTAGGTTTGGTAGAAAAGCTCAAAATTCATAATCAAATTAGGCTAGTATTCAACAGAGGTTTATTATTGAGAGTATGCCAATATTGTCCACGGATTGATATCCGGTCTTGCCATCTACACTACATTACGACCAGTACACTTGCCGTTGTGTGTGGTTTAGTCTAGTTATTCCCTTTTTAAAACTTGTTTCGAAATTAATAGACCAAGTGATTTAAGAGATTAGCCAAGCATAGCCATAGTTTGACGAAAGCTCTTATTATCAAACTTGGATCCCGAGACTACTACCCACTCTAACTCTAACTATTGTGGTGGAAGATGATGGTGTTCTAGTGGTGGAAGTGAGAGAAATGGTTTGCCAATGGATGATTTGTGTTACACCCTGACCGCGTAATACAACAAACTGCGACGGAAATGTCGGGGAGTGGAGTAACAGAATCATTGTTTCACAATACATGATAATTGAAGTTTTGTTTTATTGAATTAAAATGCTTACATTGTCTCAGAATTTAAAAAGCATAACATGAATTAAACTATTTTTCATAGTTTTAAGTCACTAAGGCCCTCGTCCGATCCTATGTTTGCATCATGATTATCTAACAACAGCACTTGAAACACATGTGAAAATAGGTACGTCAGCATAAAAATGCCTGTGAGATACATAGGTTTTGTTGATGAAGGATTCATGACTTGTAGTTAAAAGAAGTGTTTAACAAAAAGTAGTCATGAACCTTGTAAGAGTGTTTTCTTTTATAAAATCATATGAAAGTCGATAAGAAAATCACATGGTATAAAAGAATAATGCATCGTTAAATAAATAACCAAGTAAAAATGAGTTTGTATAAGATATGTCGTTTGTAAAACAATGTTTTGTGAAAATATGTCGTTTGTATAAAACGTATCATGTCTTTGTCGAAATGGTTTAAATAATGCTACGATATGTGATATCATAAAAGCACTTATATATAGGAAGTACCAGCGGCGTATCCACCATGCTTTCATCATATTATACACGCCTCATTATTTAAATCACTTACCAATAACCATCAAAATGTTTTGTTTAAACCAATGTCAAGATGTTTATGTGTAAACAATGTACAAGTGTCAAATGTAAACCATGTCATGTATAATCAAATGTAATGTATGGCAAGTAAAAAGTATTTTCTCTAACCATATGTAAAATGTCAATGTATAATCAAATGTCATGTATGGTGAATAAAAAGTATTTACTCAATCCCATAGGTATATGTCAATGTATAATCAAATGTTATGTAAAACCAAATGTTATGTATAAAACAATGTTTTTGAATAAACAAATGTTTGAATCAGAAGTTATGTTTTGAAAAAAAAAACTAATGCTTTTATTGATGAGAACATTTATATGGTAATGTTTATCGTATACATCCAAGCCTTGTGACTGACGGACAAACCCTTAACAAGTTAAAGGTTTATCAATTATGTATATCGGATTCTGTCATTCCTTACATCCAAACAAACCTAGGATTCTAGGAATGGGAGTTGTCAATTCCTATGGTACCACTACATACTACCGAGCGGCGTTATCAATGTTAATGAACGTATTTTATTTTCGTTAAACAAACCAAATGTCATACCAAATGTAAGCATGTTATGTGAAAATAATGTACTAGGTATGCTAAGTAAACATACGAAGCAGAAATGTAATGTAAATCAATGTGCTAGCATGCTCAGTAAACATACATAGCAGAAATGTAATGTAATGTAAAACAATGCGTCCATATGCTAAGTAAACATATGTAACAAAAATGTTTATAAAATTAATGTGCTAGCATGCTAAGTAAACATACATAGCAAAGCATAATGGAAATCATGTACTATATGCGTACTAATAAACATAGCAAGTATATGTCATGAAAGCACGAAAGTAACAAGTAGGCACATGTGTTTCACCCCAAAATATTTGAAAACGGTAAAAGAGGGGACTATGTACTCACTTGATATTTCTTAGTAGTCTTGAAATAACAACCAAGTAACGCTTGAAGGATCACGGAATCAAACGGCACCTAATTTAGGTAACTACGTTAATAAACTGGACCTAAATCGGAAGATCGGATAAAATGAGGTCTCGTAAACCAAATGAGTGTTGGAACTCATATGATATGGTTTAACAAAGCCTACATTCTAAGTCGGAACCTATCCTAAGTGCTTATGACCCGTTACGACTCGTTAAGGTAGTTTACGCTACTTTAACGTGTCGTTCGCATAAAAGCGCGTTCGGACCGCCTAACTAGTCCTATGACAAGTATTATATGCCTTAACATGTCTAATAATATTGTATAATCAGTTTAGATGTAAAAATTTAGGTTACATATGCTTAAAATGAAATTATGCGTAAAAAGGGCATTTTGGTCATTTTCCTAAGGCATATAAACTACCTATCATACAACTAACTAAACGAAGTGACCATAAGGTATAACCTCGGAAGGTTATTCCCTATACAACTATGGTCACAAAATATGTTTGGTTGGATCCTAATGATCGACCAAACGGGTCGGGTTCGAAAGTCTAAGCGGTTATTTAGACCGCTTAACTTACGACCCTAAATAAGTACTAGACTAAAAGTGACGAGTTAAACATGTTAAAACGTGTTTAACTAAGTTAGAAAACAGGTTTGATATCAAAAAAAAGGGTTTTGATACCCGAAAATAGCTTTGTTTCAAAATGTGCATAAATACGCATTTTGACCGAAACTTTGACTCGTAACTACGCCTAATCAACGTGGTAATCAGTAGGTATAGTCACAAGGGACTATAACCATCGTGATTACGCTCACGTTGCAAAGTTCAAACGAAATTTGTGTGACCAATCATGGTCAAAGCAGAAAGTCAAACATTGTTTGACTTTCATGGTTGAAATGCATAACCAATCATGAAGGAGACTTACAAAGGGTCCAAGCTTGGATCAAGAACAAAGAAAACTGATGTAGGAGGCCTTCAACAAGAGTGATAGCCTTCCAAGAGCAGATGAAGAAGAAAAGGAATGAATGAGCAAAGAACCCATGAAAATCCAAGCTATTTATAGATTTCAAGAATCAATAGGATCATTCCATGTGTTGTAAGGCTTGATCTTGATCTTGACCTTACAAATGTTATTCTCTGATTTGGCACCTTGATGAGCACACAAACTTGCCCATAGAATGCTAAAACAATGGCTAAAATCAAAGGAACCAGCAGCTGATTGAAGAAACTGGTTTTCTGCTAGGGTTGTCACGCCCCGCGTAAAACTCAGCCTGGGCTTTCGCGGCCCACCACAGCAGTTTCAGGAAATGATAAAAATGGCCCCTGCAAGCAATAAACTCAGTTTTTGATGCTTTTAATCCCCGTTAACCCCATTTCAAGGCTCTATAATGAAGTAAAAGTATAGGGGACATGAAATATGCTTGAAAACATCTCGGATGTCAGTTCGTTTGGTCGTACGGTCACGTTATTCGGTTAATTACGACGAAACACGAACGGACGTGAAAAACGATCCAAATTACGTGACGAATGGTATTTTTGCATTCCAATCACTAAAATAAAATATTTTAATCATTAAAAAAAATTTGGATGTACGGATATGTTCAGAACGTAAGATATGCGCGTAAATGCAAACTTATGCAATTTTTGACGCTTTTAGTCCCTGTTGATCAAATAAGTTTATTTTCGCATACCGAACCCCTCAAAGCTTATTTCTAAGTTATGTAAAGGATATTTATGGTATATTTAACTTATGATCATGTTTCGGAATGTACGTTACTATACGAATCGGCAGACTTTTGCAGTTTGACGCAAATAGTCCATGTGAGCGCATAAACTTGTTTTAGCCATACCAAACCCTTCAAAACTTATTTCTAAGTTATGTAAAGGTTATTTACGCATCAGTTTGCGTATAAATTTCCAGAAAGCGATATAGAGTTTGAAATCGAACATGAATTGTAATACGAAGAATGTCAAACAAATATAGGGATCAAAATATATTGTTTCATTGATAATTGAACTATTTAGAGTTTGTATAATGATTACACAAGCACATATGTCACTGTCTCCCCTACTTTAGGAAATTTCATCCCGAAATTTATTTAGAGGAAACTTCTGTGAATAGATGTGGATGTTTTGCTTTTAAATAAATCCTTTGTTCCCTAAGTAGAATCTTTGGGTCACGTTTGGATTTTTAGCAAGCTTTTGTTATTTGTACCAGTCTGTTGTTTATAGGGAAGGGTTTAGATCTGAAGATTTAAACTCCATTCTAATGAGTTTGTGTATGGTTGTACCAAACCTCAAGAGTGTCATGAAATTGTCAAAATGATGTCCTTGTTGTAGTAAAATGTAGAGAGCGTGTGAATTCGACAAGAAGTTGAAGTCTCGAACAACGGATAGAGAGAATGTTTATTGTGAAGGCTATTATAGGAAACTTGTGTGAGCTCGAAACTTGAAATCGAAGAGATAAAACAACATTGGTCAAGGTCCTGAGCTTTTAGTAACTTAAATAACGTCATGCTTGCAATGTAATAAGGGACACTCATATATATATATATATATATAGGAAACACCATTGGTGTATCCACCGTGTCCTCATTACATTGTTCATGTTTCATTATTCTTATCACTATAGGTTCTTACACATGATAAAACTTGTTGTGGTTTCTGTGCACTGAATTCCATAATTATGTATGCATCCATAATTACATAATTCCTTGCACAGTCCGCACAGTACATTTTATAATGTGTAGGGGAAGAAAATAAAACCTGTGATGACTGTAACTAGTCCACCATAGGGTCCCTGTAATTAGATCAGCAAATGATCTCTTTAAATAGACCACTAAAGAGTCTCTTCAACTACATCATCACATGATATCAATAACCAGATTAACGAATCAATCTTTTTAACTAGACCACCCAAGGGATCTTTTTAACTTTGGAATAGTACTTTATAATCCAAGGGTCTTAACTATTACATAAAAGCCCATTAAGGATTTAAGGTAGTACCTTTGGATTTCATTCGATGAATCCCTCATATGAAGATATGGAAGGTTCTACGAGGATTTGGATGGCGAGCATTTGGATCACACATAAATACAAAAACACATAATCACATAATTGTTTAACTTGTTCTTCAATTTGTTATCAACTTGTTATTAATTTGTTCGTCAATTTGTTATTGATTTGTTCATGTATTTTTAAAGTGCACTAGGAATCCAATCCATGGACTTCAATTAGTACTTTAAACATTCTAAGAATATAACTATGAAGATAGGAAGATCTTATAGGAATTCGGTTTTGTCCTTATTGAATCGTAATATACACATTAAAGCATGCAAAGAATTCAATTAAGGATTCTGATTTTGCGCTTTAAACATCCACAAGGATCAAATTATGAAGATAGGAAGATCCTATAAGGATTTTGAAGTTCGTATAGTGGGAGATGTTTGGAAATCTTGTACTAGACGTGCTTAAGTCAATACATGAGGTAAAGTGTTCATGAAGTTAAGGTGCTAGATATGCCAAGGCGACATATGATGCAGAATTTGGAGGTCGTGTACTACGTATGTTTAGTCAACATACGAGCAGAGTGTTCTTGAAAACTATGCATGAGGTTCTTTGGAAATGTGTTTAATGTTTTTGAAACCTTACGTAATGCTTTTGAAATCATATGGTAGATGTATTAGGTAAATATGTTTATAAAATGTTTTAAAATCATGTGAGATGGTTTTGAAATCTTGTATAAGGTTTTTGAAAAACATGGATAATGTTTTTGAAATTATGCACTTGGTATATTTAGTAAATATACTATATTAAAATGTTTTTAAACCATAGAGGATGTTTTGAAAACATATACTATGTATGTTGTTATGAAAAGCAGAATGTAATAATATGTACATAGATATATCGCATAAGACTATTGAAGGGCTTATGACGAGTACCCTTAGATATCCAAACAAGGATTTAAAGTGGTACTTTGAGTATTCGTCCAGAGTTGTAACTTGTACCTTGTACTTTGTTTCTTAGAAGGAAACGAGTACTTAAAATTTTCTGTGACAACTGTCAAATTTGCACGCATCCGTAAAATTATTAAACAATGATTAGTGCTTAATGACTGTGTTGAATTACAATTAATTACTTGAATTGCTTTCTGACTATTCCCATATACATACATGTGCATCATATATTGCAAATGACATATCATTACTGCATGCAAACTTTGTTGATTCGAATGATGCACAAAACACCGGCAGCACAGTTATCAGACAAATCAGAAAAATGCTGACGGAGTTCAGTAAATAGACAGACATGGTATTGAGACACAGAATGAGCCAGAAACCAAGTATTACACTAGTATAGTGTGTAGGGAAGTAAGGATCATAAAACTGCCTTCTTAGTGATAGTTTAAGTGCCGGAAAGTGCCTAAAACTTACAGAAATTGCAGAATTCTGCAGAATTCTGCAAAAATCAGCATTTAAACAACTTAATATCATGCAGAAATATGATTAAATGATCCTGAATGCTTTCCTAAGTGTCGGGAATTAAAACTGTCACAATAGGTAACATAAAGCACACTAAACTGCATAGTCTAGCACCTTAACGAACCGGTAACCAACCGAACAACCAGACACTACCCGAAACACCAAATTTTCACTAGAAGCATTGTTTTGAGATTACCAAGCTAGTTATGGTCCCCGAACATAATAACACACTATATAACAATTAGTAACTAAATAACCTAACAAATACTTGATTTCTAACTACTTAACTAACTATCTAGTTGAAACCTAAGCCTAGACCCCCCCCCCCCAAGCTCACGGCCCAACATGTGGGTCCCACTTGATTTTATTTGGTTATATTATTAGATTATGTTTCAACTTTAAAGACATAAAAACCACTAGAAAATAATAAGTTGTGGATTATAAGTAAACCTTCAAGACCATAACCATTTAATTCTCAACACTTCACTCAAAATTTTCTTCTTCTTCCTCTCCCCTTGGCTTCGGCTGAACACATATCACCACACACCTCCATCACTCAATTAAGTTTCATCCATTCCATATACATACAAAGGTGTTAGAAGGTGTACAAGGAAGCTTGGAGCTTTCGGAAGTTAAAGGACCTTCACCATTTGCTTTTATCCAGATCATTTTCTCTAGTGATCATCCCTAGCCTTGAGCTAGTAGTAAGAACACTATACTCTTCAATTTACATTATATTTTTTTGGTTAAAAGAAGATACATGTTGTTAATCATGAAGAACACTAAGAATCTTGAACTTGAAACTTAAACATAAGCTTAAAATCATAAGAAATCATGATGTTTATGTGTTGCTATGCTTGTTGATTGTTGTTTACTCGTGTTTTTGATGTTGATCATCATATGATATTACTAGATAATGATTAAAAACATAATCTAGCAATATGAGAGGATGAAAATATTAAAGATCCATAGATCATTCTCATGTGAATCATGAACTTGGAAGAATAAGTTATTTTCGTGTTAAGTGATGATCAAAGTAAGGTGTAAGTCTTGTAAATCTATGATTTCAAGAATGATTTTTCAAGAATGATTTTTCAAGAAATCAAGTTAAAAATACAAAGTTTACTTAATCTTGGTTCTTAAAGAAATAAACCACATTTTTGGTGGTTAATAAAGTGTAGGATCGTGTATTTAACAAGAAAAATCCAAAAAAAAAAATTTAGAAAATTTAATTACAAGTTGTGAAGATCTAATTTCTTCAAAAATGGAGTTTTAAATAAACAACCACACTTTAAAGGGTAACTAGACTTACTAAATATACTAGTAAGTTACTACACATTTTTATAAATTTTCAAGTTCATGAGATAGTAGTTTATGCTTGATTTTGCCAAATTGGTAAGTGTAGATTTATTTGTTGTTGATTGTGTTGATTTACAAAAGAAAATGATATGCCTTGAAGGCATGGAAACCTCCATTTTTAGGGGAAACTATGGCAAAAATTTTCTAAAAATTAAACACTTAGAGAAATAATTTTAAACAAATATTTACAAGTATATTTTTAACCATGGATTTTCATATAAAGTTTGCCATAAATTTTGTTACAAAATTATAAATATTGGAGGATGGTTTTTGTAAATAAAAGTGACTAAATATGTATTTAGAAAAAATATATTTAGAAGTCACCATGTGTGTGATTATTTGTATATTAAGTGTATTAGTTATATTATTTTAGGACTTGAAATAATATGACTCATTAAAATACCAAAATTACAATCCAAAATATTACCAAAATTCCAAGAGAATGAATATACAAAGAATACCCAAAGTATTGGTGAAACCGAACAAAGGAAGATAACTCACAAAAATATTCCAGAAATTTTATTCATATGTATATTTTGGTAATAAGTATTTTGGACACTTAAAGAACAAAAATATGATTTTTACAATTATTACAAAGTACGTCATATTTTTGACAATGAGAAAATATATTATTTTTGGCAAGTAAAAATATATTTTTTTTTCTTCGAATTATTAGAAGATGTATTATTTTTGGAGGAAAATATATATTTTCTCAAACAAACATGAAATACATTATTTATGGGAGAAAAAGTATTTTCTTAAATAAACTTGAAATATATTATTTTTGGATGAAAGATGGATTTATATATATTTTTTCTAAGTTGGACTTGAAGATATAATATTTTTTTGGAAATTACATGAAGATACAATTATTTTGCCAAAGGAAAAATTATAAATAATTTTTCTAAATAATATTTATTAAAATATATATTTTGGAAATATATATTGAAGTATTTTACTAGAAATATTATTCCGGGAAAGTTAATACAAAATTAAGTATAATGATACTTAATAAAATACGTATTTTCGTACGTATAAATACACTCCGGAATACGACACCAATACATGGCAAAAATATACAAGTATAGGACTACGAATACAAATACACCCATCATTGGGAAAGATATTTACGTATAAATACATAAAGGTGTGAAGTTAAAATATAATATTTTTAACTATTATTCCAAAATTTAACAAATATAATTTAAGTTAAAATATTTATTATTTTAACAAATAATTATATAACTTGGAATAATATTGAAGACACAATGAAACGTAACTCAAAGACACTAATTAACAATAAGTCAAGGCACGACCCGCTCGTCTAATAGATCGTAGTACGTTGTAGGTAGTCGTGTACACCAGAGGAAACTTTGAGTTACAGTCGGATTCGAAGAACGCAAAACTGAGAGTTCATGTCCCCCTTTTCTTTTAACTATTTTCGTTTATAACTTCGGGGGTGAAATACATGTTACAAATGATACATTGATTACAAATGGTATGGTTAGCTAAGGAAAATACTGTTAGATTATGTGAATGGGTAGGCGTTATCTTGAGACCATTAATCCTTGTTAAGGACATGGGGCATGAGTGATAGATCTATTTGGGTTGTTGGTGCACTGAATGTCTGTTAACTACGTCTTAATCAAGTCTTAGATCTAGATAGAATGTTATTAGGGTTTGTATGTAAAAGTATGGTAGTTCGCTTGAACATACATGTGACACATTCAAGCGAACACAACATCAAAGTCAAGATCGCTTGAAACAGGTTCTTGCAAGTTCGCTTGAAACCAGATCAGGTGTGTTCGCTTGAAGCTACATGTGCACATTCAAGCGATCAAGCCACACCTATATATAGCTGATGTGTGTTTCATTTGAAACGATCAGTAGTCATTGTTTGTGAGACGAGGTTCTGCCAAAATCTTGTTAGAAACACTTGTAAAGTCTCGCAATCAGTAATAGAAAGGAAGTTAAAAGGATACAAGCTGTTTTTTACTTAGTTTACTCTGATTCCGCCTCTGTAAACTGAGATGAACTACTTTTACTGACATTTAGGGTCACACAAACGGTCCAACAAGTGGTATCAGAGCTCAGGACAAGGAGTTCATACCATAGCAGCTTGATTCTACCGGATTTTCTTATTTCTACTTACTTCTTCTCATTCTTTTTCTGATTCGGACATAATTCACGGTTGAAATGGCCTGAAACTGATACATATCAAGCGAAATACATAGTTAACTAATCCTTGAAAGTTTCAGACTAAAACACGGCTTAAAACTGATCAAAATTGAATGACCGCTTGAAATTGTTCGTAAAAAGATGACGTCATAGGATTGTTCGCTTGAAATAACGTATTTAGTTCGCTTGAAAAGTGCATTTCAACAGTGTTCGCTTGAAAATAATCAGTGAGTCCGCTTGAACGAACCTGAGTGTCTCGCTTGAAATACTTGTGTATTTTCAAGCGAACTGATATAATATTCTAGTTCGCTTGAAAGTCTGTTATTCGCTTGAGTTGAGTTCGCTTGAACTTGCATTATCCAAGTTCGCTTGAACTTGCATTATCCGTTTCGCTTGAAAAGCTAGTTTTCTTTAAAAGTTGAGTTCGTTTCAAGTGTGTCTACTTGAAATTTGTATTTTTCAAAATCAAGAAATTTCTAAAGTGTTTGCTAATTTTTCAGGTACATACAATATGGATGATTTCAATTCGTTCTATGATGTCTTTGCTTTTGCTGGAGACGGTGGAAATGATACATCTTCGAGTAATACCAATGAGAACACCCCGAATCCAAAGAAAAAGCTATCTGATGCATTGGAGGTTGAAAGTGCTTTCGGAACCTATAACAAACCCCCGAAGTTGATGGCTATCGAAGAATATAGTCGGTGGGCCAAGAAGTTTGAGGATTGGTTGATGGCTTTTGCTTTTCCTAGCTGGAAGAGTCTAAAAAATGGATATCAAAATGGAAACAAAAAAGTTGAAACGTTAACAACAAATGAGGAGATAGAATTGTTTGTTGCAGAGCAGAAATGTGTTGCATTGCTTTTTCAATCTGTCAGAGAAGATATAATATCTTTGATCGAATACTCTAGTGCTACAGATCTCTGGACCAAATTGAAAAACAAATGTATAGGAAGCGAAGAAATTGTGAAAAACAAAGAGAAACTACTTAGAAAAGAGTTTGATTTGTTTGGGTGTTTAAAGAATGAATCAGTTTGTAAAATGATTGAGAGGTTTGGTCATCTGAAGCTGGAACTAGCGAGACATGATATTTTCTATTCTCGAGAAGAGCTAGTCGACAAATTGTTTGATGCATTACCAGATGAGATGGATTGGCAATATTATTCGTCGATGCTAAAGAATACTATCAAGCCGCCAGAAGAGTTAACAGTTGACTTGCTGATTGAGAGACTAGAGAGTCACGAGTTGGAATTGAAGAAGACGCACAAAGTCAACCACTAATTATAACAGCAGAACTTGGATTTGTATTATCCAAAGAGCATGATGCCAAAGAGTACATCTCCCAAGACTGCATTTTCTACTGAGAATGTTTCCACAACGAACAAAGAAAGTCAAAGCAGTGGATATCACAGTGGATATCATAGTGGGTCTTCATCAAATTCAAACCAGTCTGATGCAAGGAACTTATTTCAATGCAACTTTGTTGTAGACTTAAAGAACGCTCAGAACTTCAGCTAGGAGTCTGCCAAACAACAGATGGTTTTCCTAGCATCTGTGCTAGAATCTTATGAAAGTCTTGTAGCAGGGAAGATAGGCAACACCAACCTGACGAAAGAAGATTATGATCAGATAGATCCTGAGGAGATGGAACTAATAGATATAAGGTGGTGTATGGCCAGTGCAGTTCGTCAGGCACAGCGTTTCATGGAGATAACCGGGAGGAAGTCAATTGGTGGACCATCTACCAAGTTGGGCTTTGATAAATCCAAGGTGACGTGTTTCAAGTGCAAACAGAAAGGTCACTTTAAGCGTGAATGCAAAAACGCGTATGCTGATGAGTCTGAAAACCCATTTAGAGAAGACAACTACAAGAGGGCGATTTATCATCAGAACAAATCGGAGCCACCAAGAATGAAATAGCTTGAGGATAACAAAGAAAAATATATAGCTCTTGCGGTGATTCACGATGATGAAGGTTACGACTGGAGTGAGTTGTTACCTGAAGAGGATGCGGTTAGATATGCTTTCATGGCAAAAAGTGAACCTATTCCTTGGAAAGATGACAGAACTGAAGAACAAAAGTATGGTTACAGAAAGCAGTTAGCTATAAACAAAATGATCAGAATATCTGGTATTTTTCTGAGGCAAAAAGAGCAAATAGATGGGATCTAGACAGAGAATGTTATCTTGACCCCTATGGAAACATTGATGTTGATCATAACACTCTTGATATGGAAACCATAATCCAAGAGTATAAAATTGAAGATGATTATTGGCAGAAGAAATGGTGGGGAAACGGAGAAGATGAAGAGAAAGAGAAGAAGGAGAAAGAAGAGAAAGAGAAGTCCAAGAAAGTTGATACTGGGATCATTGACACGACACAGGAGTTGAATGCTGAAAACATGGGAAAGATGGCTGACATGGTGCTAGCTGCTAATGCACTTGAGGTAGATTCTAAATCCGTTTCTGAGTCTAAAAGCCAAGTCAGTTCAAATGCGTCAACGACTGAGTCAGGTAAGAAGGTCAGTGGTGATGTTGACTGCAAAAATTGCATCAAAGAATGAAAGGTTTGTAGTACAAACACTTATCTCAAAGGTAAGAAGATTGAGGATCTGACTGCTAAAGTCAGAAGTGTTGAGGATCAAATCCTTGATCGTGACAAAATGGTGAAAGCTTCAACTGAACGGTTAAAAGAATTAACTAACAAAATTGAAACTGATAAAATTGATCAAGAAAAGGTTAGGAAAGAAAATGAAAGGTTAGTTCTTGAAAATCGTCAGAACACTGAAAAATTTGAGAAACTTAAAAGCACGATTAAAGATAATGATGATAGAAACGGTAAAACTTACAAAGAAAATTGCCAATTGCAATGTATTTTGAGGATCAAAGAAGAATTAATCAACAAACAATTGGATGAGATTGCTAAATTGAAACTTCAATTTGAAGAAGCCAAGATTGAGAATGAATGTATCAATTTGAAATTGAACAGTTACAGCTTTGCAAGCTTTGTTTTCCAACACATTATTCCCAAACCCATTGGGAAAGACAAAGCAGGCGAAGATGTATACTGTGATGGAACTGGGGTTGGGTTTCATCAAGTTCCACCACCAGTTCTTGAAACGATCAGGTGTGTTCGCTTAATCAAGTCTTAGATCTAGATAGAATGTTATTAGGGTTTATATGTAAAAGTATGGTAGTTCGCTTGAACATACATGTGACACATTCAAGCGAACACAACATCAAAGTCAAGATTGCTTGAAACAGGTTCTTACAAGTTCGTTTGAAACCAGATCAGGTGTGTTCGCTTGAAGCTACATGTGCACATTCAAGCGATCAAGCCACACCTATATATAGCTGATGTGTGTTTCATTTGAAACGATCAGTAGTCATTGTTTGTGAGACGAGGTTCTGCCAAAATCTTGTTAGAAATACTTGTAAAGTCTCGCAATCAGTAATAGAAAGGAAGTTAAAAGGATACAAGCTGTTTTTGACTTAGTTTACTCTGATTCCGCCTCTGTAAATTGAGATGAACTACTTTTACTGACATTTAGGGTCACACAAACGGTCCAACATGGGTGTTGCGAGCCCCACCCATGGGTCAGCGAGTTGACCGCATGTGGTGACTATGTCGTTCCAGCCGGGAGGCCCGGTACGAAATACGCAAATGTTTGAGCCTTCCTGCACCATTTCACCTATATTAATGTATTAGCTACACATTATTTGATATGTTTCCTTGTTTGCTTTCATACCAGGGTATACAATTCATACATACTTACTTATGATGATTTCAAAGTTTATTCGAGCTCACACACTAAACACATGAACTCGCTCAACTTTTGTTGATGTTTTCAAACAACATATATTTCAGGAAACTAAGTATGGATCTGGCGGGCGTTGAAGGTTTCAAGTGTTGTTTGGAATAAAAGATGTCATCCGGTGTCGAATGGTTTGGAGTGTGTATCCTATCCTGGATAGGATACATATTCCAAAGCCTAGTTTTCATTAGTGTCTTTTGAGAAGTCCTTATGGAACTTAAAACCTGTTGGTGTTGTATTCTGAACACGAAGTCTGTGTTTTAGGATTTAAAACAATGTTGTTGTTATGTTTTAAAACTTAAATTAATGGATGGACATCTTTAGTTTTATCATATAGATGTTTGTTATGGTTGAATGCAATGATATTAAGCAAGTCACACATAATCACGCTTACGCAAAAGTCAGGGTGTGACAGTTTGGTATCAGAGCATCGATTGTAGTGAACTAGGATTCCTTCTCGAGTCTAGACTACAATCATTAGGGCTCTCATGAAATTATTTTTACAACATGTTTTCATTGCATACAAGAAACGCCCAGATCCAGGGAAACAAACATTTTTACAAAAGGAAAGACAAGAAACACTATTGCAAGGTTTACATTTGTGGTTTAGTCTGGGAGACTAGGAAGGATAGAAAGGATTCGTGAGGTATAATGAGGATACATGATTTCCTGATACATTGTCTTTGGTTGCATGCTAAGTAGTAGGGGTTAATATATGTGAATATGTTATGATTGTTATGTTACAGGCATTATGCCTTCTTCAGATAACGGATTACTAGATGTTGATGACCCTATGGCCCTCGTCTTTGATAGCGAGAATGCACCCGAGCCGGAGATACTTACATCCAACACTGAGAGCGACCCAGACATGATATCTAACGACGAGGATGACTTTCAGCCATTTGCGTTGCCTGACTTTGGAGATGATTTACTGACTGCTGATGGCATTCCAGACGAGGATCCTTTTGTTGTTCCCATTCCAGTCCGCGATCATCTCATCATTGGTCATCCCGATGGTGAGCATGTTGTGGCTCTGATCCTCGCTCCTGTTCCTCTAGTGGCCATCCTTCCTGAGGATTGGCCATTTGATGACCTGTTTGATGATGATGTTGATCTGTTTGTTGATGGTCCTCCTGATGACGCCCATGGTGATGGAGAGCCAGACGAGGACGTTGTTGCTATTCCACTTCCTGAGATCCTTGTCATTGAGATATCCTTTGATTCTAACTTACACTCCGTGACAGATTCCTTTGAGTCTATGACATCTTCAGCTTTGCAGGCAGTTGGATTACGGCGCTATGCCACTGATTCTGATGATGATACCGCGATGTCAGTTGCACCATCTCCTCCACACGACCCCGAGCCTGGTCTTGAGCCAGATTTTGTTCCTGTTGATCAGCCTAATGTTGCACCTGCTGATCCTGAGCCCTTACCTGATCATGACCCTATTCCTTATGGCATACTAGACATTGCACCCCTTATACCTGACCCAGTTTCTGCACCTGTTGACCGTCCTTTTGTTGTGCCATTTGTTTCTGCACCCGCACCCGCTGATGTTGCTCCTTTTCCTCCTGTGGAGCCAGATGTCCATCGTGTTGATTTGCCTATCATTTTCCTTCAGGACATATCTGCACCCCGTCCAGGGGAAGGTACTTCTGGTTAGCACCCGCGTGACAATCCATATGTTTTAGCACTTTTCCACAGATCCCTCAGTCTACACCGTTTGCTCCATTTACTTCTTCACCACTTGATGAGCCATATCTGAGGGTCCCTGCCGTATTCCAAGCCGACCTCAGACCCCTACCATCCCTCCCATTTTGTTGGTTATACACAGGATGAGTTACTTTATTCGCTTCACCTTCGACTTGAGGTTATGGGTCGCAGAGTCTTGGAGCTTGAGTCGACACCGCGTCCCCTACTGTATCCTTGCCAGACTACTTTTAATCCCCCACGTTTATCACCGTCTCCTTTTGCACGACCACCTGCTCCTCTTTCTCCCTTTCCAAAGCTTGATGCTCGATTCCTTACTGTTGAATAGCATGTCTGCTACTTGCTTCCTCATGTGTGCAAACTCGAGGAGGAGCTCGCACATGTTCTCAGTTTGATTTTCCTCCCTCCTCTTCCCCCGCCATCAGTATAGTAGGTTTTTGGTCTTATGCAGATGCACTACCTTTGATGAGAGCACCACTATTGAGCTGGGCTTGTGAAGCCTTTTGGATATCACTTTTGATTGTATGACTTTTGTAGATTGGTAGACTTGTTGGACAAGGGTAGTGTGACCCTGTGTCCCTTTTGATGTGATACACCTTATAAACAATCTAACTGTGGTCGATAATTAATGAAAGCTCAATCATCATGTTCTCACTAAATACATTGTTGGATTACTTGTTTATGTTATGATTGTGTTGTTGCATGAATGCTTGATAAGATGATTAGTTGTGCGTATGTACATGCGACCTCTAGATAACTATATACATTTATTTAGCAAATAAGACCTGACCAATCCGATCTCCTTCTTAAAAGATGCCTCCTCAAGAGATCATTCGGCTGCCCATGACCGAGGCAGAATTACAAGCGCACATCACACAGGCCATCGCACGGCATGAGGTTCTTCGCTACAGACACAGCGGAGGTACCTCGGGGAATAACCCACCTAATGGTAATGTTTAAGTCACCTAAGACACATTACAATACGTTTGGACATTTCCGAGTGTGCTTTGTTAATGCTTTCTGTGAATGATGCTGCTTGAGTTGCAGACTGTACTTACAAGTAGTTTCTGGACTGCAAATCTCTGAACTTCGACGACACTGGAGGTGCCGTAGCTTTTATGAGATGGGTCGAGAATACGGATTCTGTTTTGCGAATGAGCAAATGTACTCCAGAGCAACAAGTCACGTACATTTCTGGACTATTTCAAGATGGGGCTCTGTCATGGCGGAACCTTCAGGTTCAGATGTTGGGCGAGAATGTTGCGTATGCTTTGACATGGGATGAGCTGAAAGAGTTGATGCATAGAGAGTATTGTTCTCAGACGGAAATCCAGAAGCTGGAAATTGAATTCTGGAACCAGAAGATGGAAGGTCCAAAGGTGGTGGAATATGTGCAGAGACTTCACGATTTGTCGCGAGTTGTTCCATACCTGGTGGAACCAGAATTTAAAAGGATAGAACGATTCGTCTAGGGATTGGCACCTCAGATTCTGAGCCTGATGACAGCATCAACGCCTTCAACAACTATCGATACGAGTAACTTAAGTGTGGCACTCACTAAAGAAGCAATTAGATTGGAAAATTTTTTAACCCCTGACAAGAAGAATGAGACTCATGTGGAGTCATCCTGAAAGAACAAAAGGAAGCTCACTGATTTCCAAAAGGGTACTCGGGCGAATAACATCAACAATGCCAAAAAGGGAAAAGAGTACCTGGGTAACTTACCTAAGTGCGACAACTGTCTACGCCATCATGCTGAGCGATGCAGGTATGGAAAGTGTGAAACTTGTGGAAAAGTTGGTCACCCTAGGGAGACGTGTTGGTACGATGCTGGACATGGAAATGAAGGTCAAGATGGTAGCAGAAATCGCGAGGAAAACAACAACAACGGCTATCAGGATGGAAACAATAATGATCGAGAACTAGGTCAAGATTGTTTTAATTATGGTGGCATAGGGCATTTCAGGAAGGATTACCCTGAAGACAGTCAGGCCAGTGGTAAGGTTTACTTGGGGACTAAGCCGAGATGTGATGAGTGCAAGTTTCACCATGAAGGTCGATGTCTGAGACCTAAGTGCGATAGGTGCGGGAAAGGAAGGACACAACAAGGATGTCTGTTGGGTGAAGTATCCCAAACAAGGAGGAAATGATGACGGAAACCAAGACAGAAACAATAATGGTAGAGTTCCAGGATGCTTCAAATGTGGGGACGTGGGGCACTTTAGGAAAGATTGCCCGAAGAATAACCAAGACCGTGGAAGAGCGTACAACGTCGGAGCTAGAGAAGCACGCCTGGATCCAAGCATGATTACTGGTACGTTCCCTATTAATCAACACTTTGCATCTGTGCTATTTGATACTAGTACCGACTATAGCTTCGTATCTCTAGAGTTTAAGAGTATACTTGGTTTAGTAGCAAGTAAGTTAGACATCCCGTATTCGATACAACTAGCTAATGGGAAGCTAATGGAAGCCAACGAAGGAATTAGAGGCTGTGTTGTAGAGCTTGGAGAGCGTGAGTTTTCGATAGATCTTCTGCCAGTTGAGTTAGGAAGCTTCGACGTCATAGATGGATTGGTTGTCGAGTAATTCGTGCGAAGATTGTTTGCCATGAGAAGATTATCTGCATCCCAATGGCGAGTGAAGAGACGATCGTGGTTCATGGGGAGAAGCAGGATGCGCTTCTACGGATTATTAGTTGTTTGAAGGCACAGAAGTTTTTGCGTAAAGGATGTGTTGCCTACTTGGCTCATGTCATGGACAAAGAAGCCGAAGGACCTAAGCTCGAAGATATCCCTGTTGTAAGGGAATATCATGAAGTCTTCCCCGAAGACTTGCCAGGATTACCTCCTCAACGACAAGTCGAATTTCACATTGACTTGGTTCAAGGCACCGCTCTTGTGGCCAAGGCACCTTACCGACTTACGCCTTCAGAAATGCAAGAGTTATCATCGCAGCTTCAGGAAGTTGCTAGATAAGGAATTTATGAGACCCAGTTTCTCGCCTTGGGGAGCTCCAGTATTGTTCGACAAGAAGAAGGACGGTAGCTTGTGTATGTGCATTAACTACCAGGAGCTAAACCAGTTAACCATCAAGAATCGGTATCCCTTGCCGAGGATTAATGATTTATTCGACCAACTTCAGGGTTCAAGTTACTATTCCAAGATCGATCTTCGATCAGGTTATCGCCAGCAGCAGATTTAGGAAGAAAGTATACTGAAAAGCAGTGAGTCAACAATTTGTTCTAAATATACGTTAATATTGTGTTTTCTACACAGTACACAAAACAGTTTTACACAGAATACAAAACTTGGAGAATCTAGTAGACACGTACTTAGGACCTTCGGGAACTTAGGTCAAAACTCATTAAAGGCTATCACTTAGGAACCGCGCCTATTAACTCAAGCAAATACCAGTATTCTGTCATATATGCTAATTTAGTTAACCGAACAGGTGAAGTACTCGAAAATGTTGTTATTGAAAATCTCATATTTGCATCCAGTAAGTAGATTCTTTTCACATTTCTACTTCTCTTAATGGTAGCTGCATCACGACAATCCTCTTCATTAGAGCGAACACTCCTTTGTTTCAGTACTTGACCATTTCATATGTTACACATGCATCGTTTGTTACGCATGTGGCTTCTCTTCTAATGATCGTTTTTCATCAAAGTTACAAATATCATTTCGCTATTGTAACACCCCGTGTTTCAAAAAGTCAAAGTCAAAGTCAAGATTGAAGTCAAAGGGAGACAAGATTGCTAATTGCGATCTGTCACTCCTCGCTCAATTCCTGTTTTGACTTCTTTGACTTGTAGATAGTCTTTTTATGCTTTTACGTTAGTTGTATTATGTGGAGTATTTGTTATAAATGTGGGATTACTAACCGATCAACGGAACGCGAATAATAACGATCGAACAAGGAAGATCCACCACAAAAGGGAGAGGCTACCGTTGGGTTTCAAAGGAGAGCGAGATAGAAGGTGAGAGGTGATTAGGGTTTGCCGGTTATAATTTTCACGTAAAGGTTGTGAACAAAACACTATATCTGATCGTTACTGGGCCTTTGTTGTTTTCGCCGTCCTGCCAGTTGACGAAAACTTCTATGTTTTCGTCACTGGGTGTTTTCGCTAGGGGGTGTTTTCGCCGGGTGGGGAGTGAAAATGATGAGTCTCACATAAACATATATCACAAAACATATATCACATAAACAACTTTTAAACAAATGATAGTACACCGTTTCAATGCAACGAACCACAAAACACAGTATGAAACAAGTAACGTATAGAGGAGAAACTTTGGAAACTCGAGTTGTCACATTATCCCCAACTTGAAAGAAATTTCATCCCAAAATTTAGCACGTAGTTACTGAAGAAGCTAGATAGGTTGCGTGGTTTCCTGGTTTTCTTGGGGTGTCACATCATCCCCCTGTTGGTTTGGAATTTCGTCCCTAAATTCCGCAGTAGCTTCAGCCTCAACAGTGATTGCACTTTTCTCGAACAACTGGGGATACTTGAGTTTCATTTGGTCTTCTCGTTCCAAGGTGAACTCTGGGCCACGACGGGAGTTCCGACGAACTCGAACAAGAGGTATTCTGGTGCGCTTGAGAACCTTAACGTCTCGGTCTGTGATTTCAATTGGTTCCTCGACGAATCGCAACTGGTCGTCGATTGTGAGCTCCTTTAAGGGAACTATGAGGGTCTCATCTGACAGACACTTCTTCAGATTTGACATGTGGAATACGTTGTGAACTCCACTGAGTTCTTCAAGTAGATTCAACTTGTAAGCGACTTTGCCAATTTTTTCAATGATTTCGAACGGTCCGACATAACGCGGATTGAGTTTGTCTCGTTTGCCAAAACAAACTACACCTTTCCAAGGTGAGAATTTGAGTAGCACTCGATCCCCAACCTGGAACTCGAGTGGTTTCCTGCGCTTATCAGCGTAGCTTTTCTGACGGTCACGAGTTGCCGCCATTCGTTGTCGTATCTGAGCAATCTTCTCAGTTGTGTCTACCACAAGTTCTGGGCCTGTGATTTGGCTGTCACCAACTTCTGCCCAGCAAAGAGGTGATCGGAATTTACGTCCGTACAATGCCTCAAACGGAGCGGCCTGGATACTGGTGTGGTAGCTATTATTATACGAAAATTCCACTAAAGGTAGATGTCGTTCCCAGCCATTACCAAAATCAATCACACATGCCCTAAGCATGTCTTCAAGGGTTTGGATGGTGCGTTCAGACTGCCCATCCGTTTGCGGGTGATACGCTGTGCTCATGTCTAATCGAGAGCCAAAAGACTTGTGCATAGCTTGCCACAGTTCAGAGGTAAAACGCGCATCACGATCGGAAATAATAGAGGTTGGCACCCCGTGCCTCGAAACCACTTCCTTTAGGTACACATCTGCTAGAGTAGAGAACTTATCTGTTTCTTTGATAGCCAAGAAGTGTGCAGACTTAGTCAATCGATCCACTATCACCCAAATAGTGTCATTTCCGCGTTGAGATCTAGGCAGGCCAGTAACGAAATCCATGGAAATTTGCTCCCATTTCCATGTCGGGATCTCTGCTTGTTGGAGTAGGCCTGATGGTTTCTGATATTCGATCTTGACTCTCGCACAAGTCAAACATTTACTGACGTAGGTTGCTATGTTGGCTTTCATACTCGGCCACCAGTACGTGGTTTTGAGATTGTGGTACATCTTATCCGAACCAGGATGTACTGAGTAACGAGACTTGTGCGCTTCATCCATCACAAGCTCGGGTAAGTTTCCGTAAAGTGGGACCCAGATACGCCCTGTTATGTAGTAAGCGTCGTCTTCCTTTTGTTCTAATCGTTTCCTCGATCCTCGTAGAGACTCGGCCCTGATATTCTCTGCTTTCAATGCTTCAACCTGAGCATCTCGTATCTGAGTAGGAAGACTAGATTGGATGGTAAGTTGTAACGCTCGCACGCGCTTAGGTGTAGTATCCTTTCGACTGAGGGCGTCGGCCACAACATTGGCTTTGCCCTGATGGTACTTGATCGCGCATTCCTAATCATTCAAGAGCTCGACCCATCGATGTTGTCGCATGTTTAACTCCTTTTGCTTGAAGATATGCTCGAGACTCCTGTGATCGGTGTAAATGGTGCACTTAGTACCGTACAGGTAATGTCTCCATATCTTAAGTGCGAAAACAACAGCTCCTAGTTCCAGATCGTGTGTAGTGTAGTTTCTTTCATGGACCTTAAGCTGGCGTGATGCGTAAGCAATGACCTTGTCACGTTGCATCAACACGCAACCAAGTCCTTGGATGGACGCGTTGCAATAAACCACAAAATCGTCTGTGCCTTCAGGCAATGAGAGGATAGGTGCACTACAAAGTCTATCATTTAAGTGCTGAAATGCAGACTCCTGTGCATCACCCCAATGATAGGTGACACCCTTCTGAGTTAGTGAGGTGAGAGGTTGCGCAATCTTGGAGAAATCCTTGATAAACCTTCTGTAGTAACCCGCCAAACCCAAGAATTGGCGGATTTCTGTTGGTGTACGGGGTGCAGGCCAGTTCTTGATCGAGTCTACCTTGGATGGATCAACATGAATCCCATCCTTGTTTACCACGTAGCCTAGAAAGTGGACTTCATGTAGCCAAAAGTCACATTTCGATAATTTGGCATGCATTTGCTCTGTTCGAAGAAGTTCCAAAATAAACCGCAGGTGTTGCTCGTGTTCCTCCTGACTCTTCGAATAGATCAGGATGTCGTCGATGAAAACAATGACAAACTTATCCAGGTAAGAATTGCACACCCTATTCATAAGATCCATAAAGACCACAAGTGCATTCGTCAATCCAAAAGGCATAACCAGGAACTCGTAATGCCCATACCGAGTCCTGAATGATGTCTTAGAGATATCCTCGTCTCGGACCCTCAGTTGATGGTAGCCTGACCTCAGGTCAATCTTTGAGTAGAAACTCGACCCTTGCAACTGGTCGAATAAGTCATCAATACGTGGGAGAGGATAACGAATCTTCACAGTCACCTTGTTGAGTTCGCGGTAGTCAATGCACATTCTGAAGGTACCGTCTTTCTTCTTCACAAATAACACTGGAGCTCCCCAGGGCGAAGAGCTAGGACGTATGAAACCCTTTTCCAAGAGTTCTTGTAACTGTGCGGATAGTTCTTCTAGTTCAGATGGAGCTAGACGATAAGGTGCACGAGCTATTGGTGCTGCTCCAGGAGCTAGCTAGATTTGAAACTCAACTTTTTGATGAGGCGGAAGACCAGGTAATTCCTCAGGAAATACTTCAGGAAAGTCGCGCACAATAGGAATGTCTTCTATCTACTTTTCTTTCTTTGAGGTGTCAGTGACGAGGGCTAAAATAGCAGTGTGGCCCTTTCGCAAACACTTATGGGCTTTAAGGAAAGAAATGATGCCCACAACAGCACTGATGTGCGTGAGTGTTATTAGTTTTTAATGTATATGTTAAGCCCTTTTTAACACTTTTTAGCCAAGTTTTAAATTTATAAAACACGATATTTACTAACACTAAACACACATATGAGCAAGTGCACCCATCGTGAGTGTAGTATAGTGTTGGCAAGATACCGAGGTCGTCCAAGGACACAAGAGCTTTTAGTACCGGTTTATCCTCAACGTCTAATCAAATCAAAAGTTTAGAAAAAGGTTTTAAACTAGAAAAATAAAAACTAACTAAAATGCTGAAAATAAAAATAAAAGAAAAAAAACAGATAGACAAGATGAATCACTTGGCTCCGACTCGTGTATAGTGTAACATTTGATTATTTCCGCACTTTTGCACTTTTTAAGAGATTATCTTAGTTATTGTAGTAGGCCCCTCTTTTGAAGGAGACGTCACCCTCAACCCAGTAGTTTGAGTCAGCAAGGATACAATCCTAAAGGGTCGGATTATTGAAAGATAATTAATTAAGTTATTAATGCATATTATGGTAGGCCCCTCTTTTGAAGGTGACGTTACCCTCGGCTAAGTAGTCTGAGTCAGCAGGGATACAGTCCTAAGTAGCCGGGTTAAAGTATTAATAGTAGTTTAACTTATGAGGGGATCAAAGAGTTTGGACCCCCGCCATCAAATACCGTCAAGTATTGAAGGAGGTCCTACTAAATTTGACCCAGGTCCTTTACAGGATCTATACACTGAACAATGAGAAGACTCTTACCAAACCGTTCCCTTAACCCCCGACCAGGTAGCCAACATACCTCCATATAGACCGTGGAGATATGAATGGTGAAAATCTTTTATTTTATATAGACAGTAAAATAATGCCAAGACACCACGGACAAATGATAAGGAAAAATCACCTTCAACATAAGAAACTAGTTATTAAAGTCATTAATACATAACCAAGTAAAAAGTGCGAAAAGATTAAAAATAAAAAGTATTACACTAGACACTTTGTCTTCACCAAGTGGTGTAAGAGACATAGGCAAACATGGCCTTGATTGTCAAGAACTCTTACGATCAATCTTGGATCCCGAGATGACTCACACACTCTATGATGGACAATGGACAATGGATGATGGTGGTGGATGATGGTGTTATGGTGGTGGTGGGTGGTGGGTGAAGTGTGAAAGAGGTGGTGTGCCAAGGGATGGTTTGAGCTTGAGCCAAGCACTCCTATTTATAGGCTGAACAGAAGCTCGGGCACGGCCCCGTGTCTAGTGGGCACAGCCCCGTGTCCACATCCTTCTCTGTCTTCATTAATTGCTCTTGTCTGTATTAGTTGACCACAGCCCCGTGTCAGCTGGGCACGACCCCGTGTGCAGAAGCATATCTGTACTATCAAGATTTGCCTGGATTCTGCGAATCTTATAGTTGACCACGGCCCCGTGTCTGCTGAGCACGGCCCTGTGGTGGGCGATGGAAGCTTCTACAACTTTGTCTTTTATGCTGACACTTGGGCACGCCCCCATGCTCATTGAGCATGGGGCGTGTTCAGCCTTCTGTTCTCTTGTTTTGCTTGGGAAGATGTTGTCGTGGGGTCGGGCATGTCACGTTTGTTCCTTTTCTTGTATTTATGTTAGATTTAGCTGCCTTTTTGCTTCTTTTGTTAATTTGAGCTCATTTAATCCTGAAAATACAAAAGGAAGACAAAAGCACACTTTTTCCAACATTAGTACTAAAAAAGAGTTAGTTTTATGCCACAATTGATGTAATTTATATGTTGCATTTTGCACACATCAAATACCCCCACACTTGAATCTTTGTTTGTCCTCAAGCAAAACTTTTATAATGTGGCTTTACACTCCCAAATGGAATGGGTAGAAGAGAAGGTTTTTGGGCTTGTCATAGAGTGTCGGGATTTCCAAGATTTTTATTAAGTTTTATTTTTATTTATTTACAATCATATTCGTCATGATTTATTTAAAACTTTTCATTAGATAAATTACTTATTAGGGCATAACATGCCTCTTTAAAATTCTACTTATATACAAGTTCACATACCTCACGGGGGATCACTCAACACTCGGCCGAAGATGTATTTTAGTGAATCACTCGAGAGCGGCATGGAACTTACTCCTACCATAGGCTTGCCAAGCAATCAATCCTCCTCCTTTTTAACTATATACCTTTGTAAATATCAAGAGGACTTTTGGGTGAAGGGTTAGGCTTGGGTTAAAGATAGGTGGTTGGGTTAGTGGTTAGTAGAAAAGGGCGAAAAGCGTAAAAAGCATCGGTTTTCGTAAGACTTTTTATTTTTGCATTTTTATTTTATTTTGATGAAGCCATAATTCAAACAAAGTTATTTTTTATGAACTTGCTTGTTTATTTCTTTTGCTTCATCATCAACACATTTTTTTATTTTTTTTAAGTCATACGAAAAACCGAGCTTGTCACTAAAACAAAGGGTTAAAAATAAAAAGGTTTTGGTGGGTGAAAGGGTGTTTGGTTTGGGTTAAGAAATGAAAAGGTTTAGGCTCAAAGGGTTTAACTAAGGGGATTTTTGGTAGGTGGTAAAAAAAAGAAAAATAATGGTGTAGAAATAAAAAGGGTTAGTCCTAATGCCTACATCATTTACTTACTCGGGTTTAAGTTGGTAAGGACCGGGAATGTATCGTCGTGGCAAGTTCTAGAGTTGTAAGAACCAAGCGGCTATTCACACAAGAAACGAAAAATGAACATTTAATTTAAAGATATGTATTTGTATGCTCAATAAAGGCTCAAAACTCACTTTTGTGGGAATGGGTTTTTATGTGATCAAGTATATATAATCAAATTTTAACTAAGCTTGTCATGCCGTTTCATAATTTTCTTATGTTGGTTCTTTTTATCACGACGCTATCGGTTGTAAATTTGTAAAAATATAACCTTTTTAGAATTTTGAAATTCCCAAATTAAACCTAGACAAGTAAAAAAATGAAAATTTTTGAAAAACATTGGGGTGATTAGCGGTTCCAATAGAGTTTTGTGTAAGGCTTGTTATTAGGACTCGCAAGATTCAAGGTTTTAGCATCCCCCCCACACTTAAATTACACATTATCCTCAATGTGTCCCAAAAATAAGTTTTTAGGTTGATTGAATGTGTAAAAAGGTGTGAACAAGCAAAAATTTGTGTTACTGGGCACTGGACACGGCCACGTGCCTGGTGGGCACGACCCCGTGTTCAAGTGCCAGTAACGAAAACTTACAGAAGGTGGACACGGGGGAGTGTCCAATGGGCACGACCCCGTGTCTGTCGTAAATCTGCAAATTTAGACAAACAGCAGGACATGGGTAGTGGGCACGGGGGCGTATCGGCTGGACACGACCCCGTGTAGACAATCCGCAAGGTTGAAAAAAAACAAGTTTCTGGCTCTGGTTTTCCTGTCCCGGCTTTAGTAGCACTAAGGTTTAGTGCTCTAAGCCTCGTATGTACCATTTTTAGCAATAAACACTACACCAAAACATAGCAAACATCCTAAATTACCAACGTTCAACATCCCATCTATCACAAAGTTAGAAAGAAAAACAAATGCAGAAAATAAAAAGAGTTAAAGGAAAGTAAATTGTTCGACACACGGCACGCAGGCCGGAAATTGTTCAAGATAAAAAGGGTTAACCTGTGAGATCACTAACCAACCTCTTCTGCCTCCGCCACTCCCGCCTAGTCCATGTCCTCGTCATCATCGTCATCACCATCCCCACCATGCCCCGCAATGTACTCCCGGATATTTCCAACATCATCTTGGATATCGGATATGTTTCTCTCGATTGCTCCAACCCGGTTGTATGTGTTGCTCGCCATATTATAGGTGTTCCTGGTGCACATGAGGTTTTCCTGCAATAAATCATGTAAACTTTGGAAGTTAGGAAAACCGCCTCCTGAGGAGGATTGGCCCGGATCACCTTGGGGCTGGTACTGGTACTGGTACTGATGATGTTGTGGAGCATGAAGGACAAGTGCCTCTTGCGGGTTCCATGCATGCCCCTGCATCCTTTGGAAGCTAACCGTCCCGTCTTCAGCCTCATAAATTAGGTTCATTGAGCGGCAAATGTGTATGTCTACTCTTCCCGACCATGGTCTCCTTTCGAATGACCTAGGTATGTTGGTGAAGTGCTTGAAGAGACGGTATACCCATCCTTCAAAGAAGATAGGGGTTGGTGAAGTAGCAAGTCGGTTCAAATGCATGTTTCGGAGCAGGAGGAACGGAACATCAAGGTGTCTGCGGTTATGGATGCAGTGGAGGACAACCAAATCTCTTAACCCAACAACGCCACCGCTATCATGCCTTTGGCTAAGAGAGTAGCCGAGGAGCCTATGGATGTATCGGTAGAGCGGGTCCCTCAACTTAGTGCTCTTAGTGCTGCTCGGATTGTAGCGCCCTTCACCAATCTGAGCCCATGCGGCTTGGCGATCGTTCTCATCTATCTCTCGCATCCCTCCGGTATTTTCGTCATTACCCGCATCTTCTTCCGCAAACAGCCCGACGATCGACCCAAATTGTGCCATTGAAATCGAGTACCTAGTTCCACCACATCGGAATGCTACCCCATCATTGTCAAATGGGTCGCACCTTGAATTGAACGTGAAGGTGCTATAGAATTCCAACGTGCACTCGTAGACGGAACGAAGTCGAGTTGTTAAGGCGACTCTTAGTGGGCTGGTAACAAGGTTGTTGAAGCGGTCAAGTTGGTTCACCAATGCTAACAAATCCATGCATGCTTGTCTTGGTTATTCTTCCGGTCTTGTTTGAAGCACTTCGTATCTAGCCCTAGCATCGAGCTCATTTGTGTTAAACCTCGTGAACTTCCTTGACATCTGAAAGAATACACCAAAAGTTAGCACGAAACATTAGAATTTTCGGACAAAACTACAAACAGCGTGCTGGACACGACCCCGTGTTCAGCGGACACGGCCCCGTGTCCAGGCGTCTGTTACACCAAAATTCCATTTTCCGTCCCGGTTTTGAAAACTTGAAAACTTTTGGTCCAATAGGTGCGGTTTCCCCTGAAAATGAAACCCCAAGTGCCATTTTTTTTCTAAAACAACCCGTTTACCCATTCAATTTAATCTTTTTCGGTTCAAAAACAAGGGTTTGGGGTTTTTGTGAGAAATCGGGCGAATCTATGAACAATACAAGTGGATTTACTTCCTAAAACATTAATCTAACTAAATGCTAACAGATTTAGGCAAAAATTTTAAGTTCAATCCGGATGGAGTTCATGAACCCTAGATTTTTCCCCAAATTTTTGATGTTTTAACTACATGCAAGTGCTAAATCTAACTACTAATGAGGATAGAATCATACCTTGATGTTGTTAGAACTAGAGGAGACGTTGAAAATCTGCGGAAAATCGCCTTGAACCAGAGCGTTTTTGGGGAAACGGGGCATGTGGAATGGTGTAACTGTTATGAAAAGGGGAATATATCCCGACAGTAGCGCGGACACGGCCCCGTGTCTAGCGGACACGGCCTCGTGCCGAGCAAAGTTTTGAAAATTTATTATTTATTTATTTATTATTTTTTTTTTTGTGCTCGTGTGAGTGCCCACGTTTTTCCCAAAACTTGGTTAGAAGATTTACCGATTATGATGTCGTCCCAATTGTTCGTAACTTACCAGGTATGATATTGATGCTTTCATTCATCGATTGTCTGAAGCGAGATCTCCTTCTCTTCATCCTCAATGAATCCTTGATAGAGTTTCAGCCGTTGGCCATTGACTTTGAATGGAATTCCATTCCGAGATTTAATTTCTACTGCACCTTGTGGGAAAATATGGGTGATGGAAAAAGGTCCTGACCACCTAGACTTTAATTTACCAGGAAACAATCGAAGTCGTGAATTAAACAAAAGAACTTGATCTCCCACTCGAAATTCATTAGGTTTAATATGTTTGTCATGCAAGTTTTTCATTCTTTCCTTATAAATTTCAGAGTTTGAGTATGCATAATTCCTAAGCTCGTCTAATTCATTTAATTGACAAAATCGATTTTTACCAGCAAATTCTAAATCTAAGTTTACATTTTTAATTGCCCAGTAGGCTTTGTGTGCAATTTCTACTGGTAAGTGACAGATTTTTCCATAGACTAGCTTATATGGGGTTGTACCTATTGTTGTTTTATAAGCAGTTCGAAAAGCCCATAAAGCATCATCTAATTTATCTGCTCATTCCTTTTTATTTAACCCTACGGTTTTTTCGAGTATTCGTTTTAAACCTATGTTAGTCACTTCGGCTTGTCCGTTAGTTTGAGGGTGATATGCTGTTGAGACCCTGATCCTGATTCTGATTGTTCTGAAAATTTTAGGGTTTGTGCAGAATCACTTGGGTGTCTCAATTAGGGTTTCCTATTGGATAAAATAATAAAATAAATAGGACTTTTAATGAGAGTTGTTACAATAAGGGTTTGTGCAGAATCACTTGGGTGTCTCACTTGGGTGTCTCAATTAGGGTTTGTGCAGAATCACTTGGGTGTCTCAGTTCGAAAAGCCCATAAAGCATCATCTAATTTATCTGCCCATTCCTTTTTATTTAACCCTACGGTTTTTTCGACTATTCGTTTTAAACCTATGTTAGTCACTTCGGCTTGTCCGTTAGTTTGAGGGTGATATGCTGTTGAGACCCGGTGATAGACCCTATATCTTGTTAAAAAAAATCAAGTTGACGGTTGAAAAAATGGGTACCTCTATCACTTATTAATGCTTTAGGTGTACCAAAACGAGGGAATAGTTTTTTCAGAAATCTTACCACTACTCTTCCATCATTTGTTGGAAGTACCTCGGCCTCATTTAGACAAGTAGTCTACTGCCACAAGTATATATTTGTTTCCTTTCGACGGTGGGAAAGGTCCCATAAAGTCGGGTCCCCACACATCAAAAATTTCACAAACAAGATTGTCATTTTGTGGCATTTCGTTTTTGGAAGAAATATTACATGTTCTTTGGCAAGCATCGCAAGTCTTGACAAGACTTTGGGCGTCTTTATAAATGGTCGGCCAATAAAATCCTGAATCAAATACCTTTCATGCGGTACTAGCGACACCATGATGTCCTCCGTATGGACCTTCATGACAATGGCGGAGAATTCTTCGTGCTTCGCTACCATGTACGCATCGTCGGATGAGTTGGTCGGCACATATTTTGAAAAGATATGGATCCTCCCAAAAATAATGTTTCACATTGGCAAAGAATTTTTTTCTTTGATGATGTGGCCAACCTTTTGCGACTATACCGCTAGCTAGGTAGTTAGCATAGTCGGCGTACCATGGTTCTTCCTTGTATTCCACCATTTCTAGGGACTCCGTTGGAAATTTTTCGTTGATTTGCTCGTCCCTGGTTGCCTCCAAAGTTGGGTCTTCTAAGCGTGAAAGATGATCTGCTGCGGTGTTTTCTGCTCCTCTTTTATCTTTGATTTCAATATCAAATTCTTGGAGGAGTAGAATCCACCGAATCAAACGTGGTTTTGCGTCCTGCTTTTTGAAGAGATATCGAATGGCTGCATGATCTGTATAGACTATAGTTTTAGAAAGAACAAGATAAGAATGAAATTTATCAAAAGCAAATACCACAGCTAGTAATTCTTTTTCAGTTGTTGTGTAATTTTCTTGTGCATCGTTAAGTGTTTTACTAGCGTAATAAATTGGGTGAAAATGCTTTTCTTTTCTTTGTCCCAAGATAGCTCCAACAGCAAAGTCACTTGCATCACACATGATTTCGAAAGGAAATTTCCAATCAGGTGCTATCATGATAGGTGCATTGACTAGCATTTCCTTTAAGGTTAGAAATGCTTGATTGCAATCCTTGTCAAAGATAAAAGGAACATCTTTTTCAAGTAATTTTGTTAGAGGCCTTGAGATTTTAGAAAAGTCTTTGATAAACCGCCTATAAAATCCGGCATGCCCTAGGAAACTTATGATAGCTCTAACGGAGGATGGAGGTGGTAGCCGAGAAATGGTGTCTATTTTGGCTCGATCCACCTCCATTCCTTCGCTTGAGATTTTGTGACCGAGTACTATTCCCTCCGTTACCATGAAATGGCATTTTTCCCAGTTAAGGGCAAGATTAGTTTCCTCACATCGGGATAGCATTCGTTCAAGGTTATCGAGGCATTGGTCGTATGAATCCCCAAAAATAGAAAAGTCGTCCATGAAGACTTCCATTGTCTTTTCTATCATGTCGTGGAAGATGGCTACCATGCAACATTGGAATGTTACGGGGGCATTACATAGACCAAACGGCATGCGTCGAAAAGCAAAAGTTCCATAGGGGCATGTGAAGGTTGTCTTTTCTTGGTCTTCGGGTGCTATCGGGATTTGAAAGTAACCTGAAAAACCATCCAAGAAACAATAAAATTTATGACCGGATAATCTTTCTAACATTTGATCAATGAAGGGCAAAGGAAAGTGATCTTTCCTTGTTGCTTCATTTAATCGTCTATAATCTATACATACTCTCCATCTTATGACGGTTCTCATTGGTATTAATTCATTCTTTTCGTTAGTTATTACCGTCATACCTCCTTTCTTTGGAACAACTTGGACGGAACTTACCCAAGGACTATCGGAGATAGGATAAATAAGTCCGGCGTCAAGTAATTTGATAACTTCGTTTTTAACCACTTCTTGAACATTTGGATTTACGCGACGTTGTGGTTGTATTACCGATTTGTAATCATCATTCATTAAAATTTTGTGCGTGCACATGGAAGGACTTATTCCTTTAATGTCTACAAGTTTCCAAGCGATCGCATTTTTGTGTTTTTTCAAAAGACTAATTAATTTTTCTTTTTCTAAACTATCTAATTTAGATGAAATAATTACAGGTAATTTACCATCTTTGTCTAGAAAAGCATATTCCAAACCTTTTGGAAGTTCTTTGAGCTCAAGAGGTAGGTCTTTAGGAGACTCCTTATTTGGTTTCTCATTTTGATCAAGAACTTTAAAAGTTTGTTCTATGGCGACCTCTTCTTCAACAAAGTGGTCAAACTTTTCACTTGTATCGGGTGGTTCATCCTCATCGTCAATTAGGGGGTCATTATTGCCGAATGGATATTTCATTGACCGCTCAAGATCGACACTCTTTTTAAATGCCCCTAATTGAAGAGGTAGATTGTTCTACTTCCGGTTTTCAAAGCTTCATGAGTTTTTACAAATGGTCATCCCAACACTAGAGGAGCGTCATCGAGGATGACAAAGTCGGTGGGGACTACCATTTGATTTGTTTGAACCAAGACATCCTCAACTACACCGATTGATTTTATTACCTTCCGATTGGATATAAAAATGGGTATTTGAAGTGGAGAAAAATCACTAATACTTAATTATTCGAAAATGTAGTTAGGCATTTTGTTAACACAAAGATCTTTATCGATTGTGACATTACTAATAAATGAATTTTGAAAGAAACACGGAATCGGTGTAATGTTAATTTCAAATGGGTCTTCTTTTATTAGTGAGGTTTGATCAATAGTTAACTTAACACTTATCGTTTCGTCAATTTTAGTGTTAGTGTTTAACTCTTTTAAAAACTTAGCATGACTTAGAACTAAACAATGATTTTCAAAAGAATGTGACAAGAGATTAATTTCTTCAAAATTAGACTCTTCTTGAATTTTAACGTTGTCGGACTCACCTTTTTCGTTGTTTAACTCATGTGTCGGTTTTTCACTTATTTGTTCTTCCATTTTTACACTTTTAGTTATCTCTTCTTTATTTAATTCTTCTCTTGCGCAGGACTCCTCTTCCCTTGCGCGAGATTCTTTTATATAGCGATCGATAACTCTAAGGTGTTCTAATATCCTATCGGTCACTTCGGTTATAGAAAAAGGATAGGGATTTTCAAAGCTTGAATCCGGTTGTTTGATCCTTTGTTCCTCATAATACCCATATGAAGTAGATGGTTCACTCCATTGTTCTTCATTGTAAGCATATGATGGATAAGTGTCACGGCCCCCGACCCGGTTTGACCCGTTTCAGGAGCCGCGGGACAGAAATCCCATGGTATTTAATTAATTGAGTTTAACAGCGGAAGTTTATTCTCAGGATCTTTTTAAAACTGAAATATTTCCCGATTATATTATTTCACAACTCGGGATAAAACCCCGGTAATTTACAATCATTTGATTTCACGAAGAAATCTTTTATTTTACAAAACATGTTTCTTTATTTTATCCTGAGCCACTTCCTTAAGCTTGTAGTGCTTCACGGCACTTTTCCTAGATCATAACAGATCACCTGAAACATGTTTGAAAAAGGTTTTGTCAGCGGGAAATACTGAGTGAATCATTCTATTTACATAAAATGATGCATAGTTATTAATTACAGCATAAGAGCGATTACAATGGCTTCTATCTTATTTTTATCTGGCGCCGTGTCACAATGGTGACGATGGTCATACCACTATTAGGTCAATGAACCTAAATAGTGATGATTATCCCTAGTAGGTCAATGAACCTAACTGGGAGAAAATTAGTAATGTGCACAATACCCCACTAGCCAGTGATTCAAGATATCCACGACTTAGTCCCTGTAATTATAACTTTTGAAAATAATTTGAGGTATTGTAAAATAGTTGATAAAAAGAGAATGACTCACATTGCAGATTTAATTTTGAGCAGAGTGTAGCCTACTGATTAGCCTTTTAACCTAAATTAATAACAGGCACACAATTCGGTCAGTAACTTAATACAGCATTTACGATAACTCACGAGATCAAACCCTCACATCGAATGACAAAGTGCGATACTTAAACATCCATCGAATTAACGACGAATGACAAAGCATAAACCCTAATGTGGGCAGCACTTAAACATCCATTGGATAGTTTAATCGATCGGACATTGAATCGTAGCAGCGATCGAGTTATTACCCTGTATTGCGGCGTCGATTAGTGATCCGTGTGTGTTAATTGTGGTAAACAGAACGTAACTCAGTGCCTGTAGCGAGAATTTACGTCGTTTTAACTCCTGAATTCAAGTCCCAAGGCCCTCTATTTATATACGAAATTTGCTTAGCTTACGGGCCGTAAGCCTCATAACGTTACGGTCCGTAAGGGTCGAAAATAGGTTATAGGGTAGCCACGTGTGGGACTAGGCCTGCTGAGTTGATGAAATTAAAAATTTCGAATTTGACAGCACATAATTTAGATAATCGTAACTAGGGTTTTACCCCCCCCCCCCCTGAGTTTTAGGGCCCTGATCCTGATTCTGATTGTTCTGAAAATTTTAGGGTTTGTGCAGAATCACTTGGGTGTCTCAATTAGGGTTTCCTATTGGATAAAATAATAAAATAAATAGGACTTTTAATGAGAGTTGTTACAATAAGGGTCGTAATTTTGTTCTTCATAATACTCATATGAGGTGGGTTGTTCACGCCATGGTTCCTCATAGTAAGCATATGAAGGTGGTGGCTCATATCTTGGTTCCTCAAAGTATGAGTATGAAGGCTCATACCTTGGTTCATCAAAATATGAGTATGAGGGAGGAGGTTCATACCTTTGGTCTTCATAGGATGTGTATGAAGTAGATGGCTCGTACCTGGGCTCCACATAGTAGGTGTATGAAGTGGATGGTTGATATAAGTCACAATATTGAACCGAGTGCGGGTCACCACAATTAGTGCAATAGTTACTCCTATAATCATCCTCCTCATAGGTGTAGTTGTAACCTCCTGAGTATTGATCCATAAGAATCACTCAGCAGACCACAACAAAGTCTCGAGATCAGAAAACGAAAATAAAAACGGAAACAGAGGCTGGACACGGCCCCGTGTACAGAATCTGTATCTGGGCGTTTTAATTAAAGTTATTGATTTCGTTGAGCACGGGCGTGTTCAGGGAGCACGACCCGTATTCAAGCTACTGTTACTGGGTGTTTTATGAAAAATGTGCAGCACGGCCCCGTGTTCAGTGAGCACGGCCCGTGTTCAGGTTAACTGTAAATGCAAAACTAAACTAAAATGCAGAAAAATGTGCGCGCGTTTTTAAAAAGGTTTTGAAAAACTGATTAGGCCGTCGATTTTAAGCTTTCTTAAAATCCTTGTGTCCCCGGCAACGGCGCCAAAAACTTGATGTGCGTGAGTGTTATTAGTTTTTAATGTATATGTTAAGCCCTTTTTAACACGTTTTAGCCAAGTTTTAAATTTATAAAACATGATATTTACTAACACTAAACACACATATGGGCAAGTGCACCCATCGTGAGCGTAGTATAGTGTTGGCAAGATACCGAGGTCGTCCAAGGACACAAGAGCTTTTAGTACCAGTTTATCCTCAACGTCTAATCAAATCAAAAGTTTAGAAAAAGGTTTTAAACTAGAAAAATAAAAACTAACTAAAATGCTAAAAATAAAAATAAAAGAAAAAAAACAGATAGACAAGATGAATCACTTGGCTCCGACTCGTGTATAGTGTAACCTTTGATTATTTCCGCACTTTTGCACTTTTTAAGAGATTATCTTAGTTATTGTAGTAGGCCCCTCTTTTGAAGGCGACGTTACCCTCAACCCAGTAGTTTGAGTCAGCAAGGATACAATCCTAAAGGGTCGGATTATTGAAAGATAATTAATTAAGTTATTAATGCATATTATGGTAGGCCCCTCTTTTGAAGGTGACGTTACCCTCGGCTAAGTAGTCTGAGTCAGTAGGGATACAGTCCTAAGTAGCCGAGTTAAAGTATTAATAGTAGTTTAACTTATGATGGGATCAAAGAGTTTGGACCCCCGCCATCCAATACCGTTAAGTATTGAAGGAGGTCCTACTAAATTTGACCCAGGTCCTTTGCAGGATCTATACACTGAACAATGGCAAGACTCTACCAAACCGTTCCCTTAACCCCCGACCAGGTAGCCAACATACCTCCATATAGACCGTGGAGATATGAATGGTGAAAATCTTTTATTTTATATAGACAGTAAAATAATGCCAAGACACCACGGACAAACGATAAGGAAAAAATCACCTTCAACATAAGAAACTAGTTATTAAAGTCATTAATACATAACCAAGTAAAAAGTGCGAAAAGATTAAAAATAAAAAGTATTACACTAGACACTTTGTCTTCACCAAGTGATGTAAGAGACTTAGGCAAACATGGCCTTGATTGTCCAGAACTCTTACGATCAATCTTGGATCCCGAGACGACTCACACACTCTATGATGGACAATGGATGATGGTGGTGGATGATGGTGGTGGATGATGGTGTTATGGTGGTGGTGGGTGGAGGGTGAAGTGTGAGAGAGGTGGTGTGCCAAGGGATGGTTTGAGCTTGAGCCAAGCACTCCTATTTATAGGCTGAACAGAAGCTCGGGCACGGCCCCGTGTCCACATCCTTCTCTTTCTTCATTAATTGCTCTTGTATGTATTAGTTGACAACGGCCCCGTGTCCGCTGGGCACGACCCCTGTGTGCAGAAGCATATTTGTACTATCAAGATTTTCCTAGATTGTGCGAATCTTATAGTTGACCACGGCCCCGTGTCCGCTGAGCACGGCCCCGTGGTGGGCGATGGAAGCTTCTATAACTTTGTCTTTTATGCTGACACTTGGGCACGCCCCTGTGCTCATTGAGCACGGGGCGTGTTCAGCCTTTTGTTCACTTGTTTTGCTTGGGAAGATGCTGTCGTGGGGTCGGGCATGTCACGTTTGTTCCTTTTCTTGTATTTATGTTAGATTTAGCTGCCTTTTTGCTTCTTTTGTTAATTTGAGCTCATTTAATCCTGAAAATACAAAAGGAAGACAAAAGCACACTTTTTCCAACATTAGTACTAAAAAGGGTTAGTTTTATGCCACAATTGATGTAATTTATATGTTGCATTTTGCACACATCAGCACCACTCTTGTTGCCATGAATCACTTAAGGTTCTTTACCAGAACGAGGAATGCAGACGATCTTCTCCTTGCAAAGGATCTCTGCTCGATGTTGAGATAACTAATCCATCACAATAACGATGTCGAAACTACCAAGAATGATGGGGATAAGATCGATAGAGAAAGTCTGACCAGCTAAGACGAGATTACAACCCTTAACTATGTGTGTGGCTTCAAGACTTTTACCGTTTGCTAGTTCTACCATGTGTTTGGTGTTCAAAAGTGTTGGAGTGCGCTTAAGCATTTGACTAACCTTTAAGGACACATAACTGGTATCGGCACCCGAATCAAATAAAACAGTAACAAAGAAATCATCCAGTAGAAACTTACCCATCACAACGTTGGGATCGTTGCTTACGTCACCCTGACCCAGTACGAAAGCACGTCCCCTAGCACCATTGCCATCATTGTTACCCCCGTTATTGTTCCCGTTTCCCTGATTATTGTTGTTGTTCTGATTCTGGTTCAACTGGGGGCAGTTTCTCTTGAAGTGACCTTCAGCACCACACTGATAGCATCCCCTATTACCATGTTGTTGCTGCTGCTGATTCTGTGGAGCTGGTGGCTGTTGTTGACGATTCTAATTTGTCGGTCGTGCGCCCCTGCAATCCTTAGCTTCATGACCAAGCTTGTTACACCTATGACAATGACCCTTATTGCACGACCCACTATGATGGATGTTGCATGGTTGCACTTGGGGTGGTTTCCTCTATATCCACCCTGCCCCAGACTACCAGAAGATTGTTGACCAGGGCTCTTGTAGTCATCAGTCTTTCGCTGCTGAGATTGAGACTGAGCTGAAGTCGAACCCTTGCTTGAGACTCCATCCCATTTGTGTTTGTTGTCGCTGGGGGCATCAGAAGTAGTAGTAGTAGTACCAATACGCTTGGGCAGCCTGTTCTGCTCGACTGCCTGATCAGTGAGATGATGAGCCAAACGAATAACTTGCTGGATAGTGGCGATGTTCGCTGCAGTCACATGACTCTGGATCTCTGGCACTAAACCTTTGCGGTACAGCTTGATACGCTTGATAGGAGGATCTACCATAGTAGGACACAAGATAGCCAGCTCATTCGATCTTTTCGTGTACGCTTCGATTTCCTACCCCCGTCATTTTAAGTTGTAGAACTCCACTTCCAGCTTGTGGATGTCATCACGATTGCAGTACTCTTCCTTGATCAAATCTTTGAAGTCGTTCCACGGGGTGGCATTAGCAGCAACCAACCCCAGCATTTAGACCTGAGCGTTCCACCACGTGAGTGCTACACCTTCGAGAGTACCAGTAGCATACTTCACCCTACGAGCCTCAGGGCATTTACACATCTCGAAAACAGATTCGAGCTTCTCGAACCAGTGGAGGTGGCCTACAGCTCCTTCAGTGCCGTTGAAAGTAGTAGGTCGGCAGTCCATAAAAGTTTTGAAAGTACACACGGGAGGCTGAGCATGTTGACCTGTTGTGCGAGTAAGAAGAGACAAAATTAAACACAAGTGTTGGTTCACGAGAGTAGGATCTAAAAATCCTAGAGTAAGTTGCAATGGCAGGTTATACCTCCTACCTGAACGGCTGCGAGTGCTGCAGCAACTTGTTCATTGATTAGAGCTGTCAACTGGGCTTGAGTTAGGTTGATACGTCCACTCATGATCTTCACAAATAAGAGAGCATGGGTGAGAAAAGTGTCGTGACAATGCGTAAGTGTGGAGTGACAGAAGAGAGTAAGTACACAATGAGTGTCTAACAATAGTTGCTACGTTAACCAAAGCATACCATGAACAATGTACTATGTAACTAACAAGTAGGCAATATAAACATAAATCATATCACCTATAGTGTTGAGCCTTGCACGTGGAGCGAAGCGTCGTTGTGGATCGTTGAGCACTGTACAGGTTATAGTCTGGTTTTTGCCAAAAAAAAAACTTTTCCCCTTTTTAAAACCAAGTTCACTATAACCAATAGCTCTGATACCAATCTGTCACACCCCCAAAATCCACAAGCGGAGTATCACCGCTTGGAGGCGTGACATGACCAGGATCTAGCCACCAATCATATTGAACAATGCATTTAAGTAAATAAAACCAAACCCAATATAATTGGTGTTCAAAAGAAACCAAACATGTTTAAGTAATCAGCGGAAGCATAAAATGTATAGCCCAAACATAAGTAATAAGTTCATAAAGTTTAAATGTTTAACATGGAACTCAACAGTCCATGTCCCACAACGACCACTCCTCCCTGTGCAAGCTCCATAAGCACCTAACGACCTGCAAGGCATGTAACAACGAGTCAACAACAAAGTTGAGCGAGTTCACAATTGGTTGTTTAGTTTTAAAAGTTTGTTTTGAAAACCATAAGTTGTGCCGTAAACCACGAGTTAACCAGTATCTTTGTTTCCCAAACCATATCCATAATCAGTGGGGGCATCCCCATGTGAACCACTAGACCGTTACCATATCGACAACTGATGAAAGTAAGTTGTGCCCTAAGTCAATGTAACACCTCGTAAAATCACGTCCAATGAAGTATTGACACGTGTAATAAACCCTAATGAAGTCAAACATTGAATTCAAGGGACTAATTTTTCGAAAAATCAAAAACTTTGATTATGAAAGAACTGGAAGTATTATCATACCAAAAAAAATAACTTTCTAATTAACCTTTTATGGTTTTATATTCACAAATGAGCCACTTGTTAATCAAGTGTAGCCGTTTATGTAAATAATTGAAAGCTTGCGCAGAGAAGGGTTAAAAGCGTCAACATGTAAATTCTTACCTCTGAGTGACCTTTTAACAAACCGAGAGCCTCATGATATTTAATTATACTCTCGGGAATGCCAATCATTGGCAATCCAAGGCTTTTATGCCTAAAAGTGAAGTTACGCGCAACTTTGCAAGTATAAGGGACTGAAAGTGTCAATATGTTTAATTATACCTCTGAATGACCTTTTACCGAGCTCGAAGCATTTTGATGTTTAATAATACTTTCAAGAATGAATAATATGAATTATATAAGGCTTCAATGCTATTAAATGATAAGTTACGCAAGTTTGCGTATTAGAAGGACCTAAAGCGTCAAACTGCTAAAGTATACCGATTCGTATTTTTTCGGACCTCCCGGAATATGACCAT
Organism: Helianthus tuberosus; assembly: GCA_030545235.1. Classification (NCBI taxonomy): domain Eukaryota; kingdom Viridiplantae; phylum Streptophyta; class Magnoliopsida; order Asterales; family Asteraceae; genus Helianthus; species Helianthus tuberosus. The sequence goes on from CM060381.1 coordinate 148,724,559, forward strand.
GAGTTATACATACCCCAACTATCCTTCTCATAGCTTAGATATAGGCTTTGAGGTGTTTAGTGCGCAAAAATAAACTTTTAAGTCATGCACGGACTAAAAGTGTCAAAAAGCGCACAAGTTTGCGTTTACGCGCATATCTCACATTCTGAATATCCCCGGACACCCAAAAATTTATGTAAACACTAAAATATGTTATTTTAGTGTTTGGCTTGATAAAATTCCATTCGTCGCGTCAATTGGTTCGTTTTTCGCGTCCGTCCGTGTTTCGTCGTAATTAACCGAACAACGTGACCGTACGACCAAACGAACCGAGATCCAGCATATTTTTGAGCATGTTTCATGTTCCCCATACTTAGGCATCATTGTAGAGCCTTAAAATGGTTTAACGGGCCTTGGATGTGCCGGAAATGACATTTAAAGGTGCAGGGGTCAAAGCTGCCAACAATTGAAAGTTGCTGATTGCTGGCCAAGGCCTTGCGCACCTCAACACAGTGGTGGTTGCGGTGCGCAAGCAACCACCAGATGCAGCAACTCATTTTCTGTTGCCTGTTCAGCCTTTCAAACGACATGTATTGCCTTTTTTCACTTCATGGGCGACCCCTAACTGACTCCTAGGCTCTAGGGACATGTGTTGATGATTCATGGTCCATAATAGCTTGAGTTGCAAACAATCTATGGATCAAAAATCACTATAAAAGGCCATTGTTTGCAAACATTTTTGATCATCCATCCCATCTGCAATTGTGGGACTTTCTAGAGCTCAAGAGCAGACACCAAGCATCCCTAATCGTGATTAGGACTTTGGTAAGCACCCTTGACCTTCCTTGATTAAGTTTTGCTTAGTTATTAGCCTAAAAGTCAAACCGTCATAATTAACGGTTGACTTAACGATTAATCACTAATGGTTCAGTGATTAGTCAAATTGAAAGTAGTTATAAGTTGGTAATTATGTGGTTAATAAACCCTTAAAAGGGTTCCCCCTGATTCCCACTCTAACTATGTCTAATGTCGGGTCAAACTTGTTATTAAAAAGTCAACAGGATGCTAAATTTCAAGTTAATACATAATTAGCAATGTAGGACACATACAACCTGTTTGATCATTAATATAACTTGGTAATTAGTGTAAGAACATGTCTAAACATGTTCCACCCGACAATTTTATGTTTAGACCCGGTTCGGAACCGAAAGTCGTAAAGCTTTGACTTTTGCTTTGACTTCAGTTCTGACCCGTTTTGGTATGATTTAGAAATACCTAAGAGCTTCATTTAGACCAGGTTACATGCTAGTATAACCCTCTGTGATTATACACCATGGTTCATTAGTTAACCGATTAATACGCATGATTCCGTTAATTGCTCATATGTTGACCATTATGCCCTTTTCACCTCAAAACGTGATTTTTGGAAATGTAAAAGAGTAGAAACTTTAATTACTGATATTTAAACTTGCATCCAAAGTTTGACATCAGTTTGAGGTGTAGACTAAGAGTTATGCTCGTTAGCGTGAAATGAAAGCTTTGTGTTAATTAAACGCGTAATTAGCGTATAGCCTAGTTAAGCCTACTTTTTGATATCAAACTTATTACCCACTGATGTAATATATTATTTTGGGATTTTTAATTAATTTTAGGCTGAGCATAACTAATAGTCGTAGGCTTATTCCGGTAATTGTCGGTTTTGCCCTTACGGGCCATAAAATGAGTTTTACATATCTAATTAACTCCAAACCTTTTGCTACTGATCACATATGATAAATAAATTATTTTAAGCCTTTTGGAATAATAAAAATATCAGCTTTATGTATCGAACCCGGAAAAGGCTTCTAATCGCCTTTTTAAGCGTTTTTAACGCATAGTATGTGCTATAACTATATTAAACATACAAGGGTTGATACCTACTGATATTTGAGGAAAATTATAATATTTTAACAGTAAGCAAAGGTTGCTAAACTCAGACTTCAGTATTGAGCTTTTCGGCTTATGTGAAATTACCAAAATACCCCTACGGGGCATAGTTTGGTTATAATTGATAAATTTCACATATATAATTTACCCTACTGTTATAACTTAGTAAAATAACTATTATTGCTGATTATATCAGACCTGTAACTCAGGTTAATACTTAGACTCTTTTATAACCTTGAAAATGACCAAACTACCCCTACGAGGCATAGTTTGTGTTTAAATTCGTTTCGGGCATAATAAAAGACATCTTACTGATGTCACAACATATATGAAGCATATTAACTTAGGAAACCTGTAAATGGCTCATATGTATACCCGTTACGCTTATTACGCGTTCGGTTCGGTTTATGTAACTAGTTTACATAAATTAGCCTAAACGGGTCAAACCTTATCGGTTTTATCTCAAAATCCAGAATGTGTATGAAATACCCATATTAAGCAAGTCTCCGAACTTGTCGGGTCTAAATCACATTCTATCCGGTCTTCGCTTAATCATGCGTTTGAACCGTATCTTTCGGTAAGACTAACCGGTCTAAGCTTAGGCTTAATTAAAGACCCGTTAGCATTCTAATTGGTTATTTATACCATCATTCCAGACTAGAGCCTTTCGGTAAATTGTACCTACGCTTACTTAAGTGAATACGGCTGAGTTATTGTAATTCTTGCTATTTAAGACAGGAGCTAGCTCAGGTAAATACTCTTAACTTATTTTCCCTATTACGGGCTTGGGATACGGTAATATAAATACCGCATGGTCAGGTATGGGATTCAAAGACCAATAAGTCGGGAAATCCAAATAACCTGTTTTAATTCGTATTGCTTGACTGAAACATTGGGGATTAATGCGACCGTGTCCTGGATATCCTTGTCTCATTAAATGCAATGGCCACGACTTAAGCACGGGGTGTAGGCATACACCTGACAGATGCTATATGCTAATTAATTAATTATATCCAATAAGGGATTCCCAATAAGGGAATAGTGCTGTGTCGGTTAATCATGAACCGGCATAGATCCGGGCCCCGTATGTAGAGCAAGTTATGTAAAACTGATAACATGAGATATAGTTTACCCCAAGTATAAAAGATTTATTTTGCCTCTGTGCATCTAAATCAAAGTATAAAAGATTAATTTTGCCTTGTGCATTTTAATCAATGCGTCTACATATTTTGTGCCGAAGTGCATTCAAACCAATTTTCTTAAACTCTTTTCAAATGAGTCAGTTGAGTGTATTTACCAGTGAAAACTGGCGTATTTTCAAAAGTCTAAGTGACAGGTACAAGTACGTAATAGGCTGGAAGCTGCTCAGGACGTTAATAAGGAATCTTGCAAGTTCTAGGCGTCTAAAGTCTGTTGAACAATATTTATGTTTTAAGATCCGCCTGTGGATCCTTTACTTTCCGTTGTAATACTTGATATTACTTTATATTCGGATTGTAATATATTCAACTTTTGCTTCCGCTGTGCATTTATATATTGTGTTGTTTGACTAGGATGATATCAACTACGCCACGATACTCCACACCGGGCCCACCGGTGACACGTGGAAAGTCGGGGTGTGACAGGTTGGTATCAGAGCCAACGTTGAGTGAATTAAACACTACCCTTTTGTGTTTAATCTCAATGACACAGTAGCACATTCCTTGACCCTCTGAGTCTAGACTTAACATAGGAATAATCTCAATCCTAATCCAGAAATTTTTGCTTCCAATTTTTATATTGGATACGCCGCCAAGCGAAGAAGCTGTAATAAGAATTCTCCACATCTGGAGCCTTGAAATGTTGAGCTTCGTACCGCGACCCGGATGAAACGTACAACCAAGGAGAAAACATTCAGGAATTGGATGAAGAAGAAACTCCTTTGCTGAAGATCGTTTCCTCAATAGTCCTTATAAGGACATATTTATCTTTTCAGTCCCTTCGAGGACAACATTATACCTTTCAAGTCCCATTTAGGGCAAACCTGATTTTAAATTTTATAGTGGAATGTTTAAATTTAAATTTTCATTCTAAACATGAAATATGAAATAAATGAAAAATAACACTCTTTTTATAAGATCTACCATTATAAAATGGCAAAATCTAAGAAGGACAAAACCTAGCCACGTGTCATTTTAAAACCGGGCCAAGATGGTAGTTCCATAATTAAGTTCAGATCCATAATTTAACATATCAAAATAGGATTGCTCTGCGTTAAATATTAAAGGAATCTTAAAGGTAAAACCTAGCCTAAATGTCAATACAGACATGGCCAAGATGGTAAAACTTAGCCTAAATGTCAATGCAGACATGGCCAAGATGGTAAAACCTAGCCTAAATGTCATTTCAGACATGGCCAAGACGGTAAAACATATCCAAAAGATTCCAATCCCTATTAAAATATGTAAGTATGTTAACATTTTTGGCAAACTGTGAATCGTTAAAGTCACACAGGCCACAGGCCACAGGGGTTAATCTAAATTCCCTTATTTGAAATAATCATCCTTTAGTGATGTTTTGCCCACGGGCTATAATGTATTGTCCATTTGAGACATTGACATTGTGATCTTTATGATTCCTTGTCTAAGGTGGTGAGCTATGCTCAAGCCTAATAGTCTATATGATCAATGTGATCATGACTAATATCATATAACATCCTAGTGATGTTTTGCCTACGGGCTATATTATATTGTCCATTCGTGACAAAGACAGTTGTGATCTTTTATGATTCTCTGTCAAAGGTGGTGAGCTATGCTCAAGCCTCATAAATCTATATGATCAGTGCGATCATGACTAATATCATCAATATGATGATCAAACTATTAACATCCTTAGTGATGAAGTACCTACGGGCTATACTTTATTATATTGGCAATACGACAATGACAGTTGTAACCATTAAGGGTCCATGTCTAAGGTGGTGGGCTATGCCCAAGCCTCATAGTCAATATGATCAATACTATCATGACTACTATCATCAGTATGATGATTATTATTCTTAAAGCATCGTTTAGTAATGTCAATTGATTTGCCTACGGGCCATATTGTATCGTCAATTATGACAAAGACAGTTGTGGTCTACGACTCCTGTTCAAAGGTGATGAACTTGGATTCAAACCTTAATGCCTCGATTCTCTGAAATCATGGCTTATATCATCCTATAAGATGATCATATTATAAACATCCCTTAGAAGGGAAGTGCCTACGGGCTATAGTTAATGTCCTCTTAGACTAGAGACAGTGGTAGCCTACAACCCCCTGTCAAGAAAAGGTAATGAGCTTTGATTCAAACCTTAATGCCTCAATTCTCCGAAATCGTGGCTTATAAATTAAACTTGTCTACGCGACTAGGCCATGTGTGCTACTATTAACTTGTAAATTAGGATTTATGATAAAAATCCTGAGTAAAATAAATATCCTTCCTTCCCTGCCAGTATACACATGAATAATAATCCTAAGAGTGAAACCTAGCCTGAGTGTCATTATAAAGACCTGGCCAAGATGGCAAGACCTGTTTAAAAGATTCGTATCCCTGTTAACATCTGAAAATATGTTAACACTCCGGGCAGACGTAATTCATTAAAATCACACACGTCATTCTTATATGAGGATTCTTCAAAAGATTCCTAACCCAACTTAATGATCTCTGCATCATGGGTTTAAAATCATCAATTAAGATGATCATATTTTGACCATACATTGGTAATATAGTACCTACGGGCCTTGCTCATTCCTACATGAGCCAACAGACAGGGGTAGCGATGACTCCCTAACTGAAATAGGTAATGAACTATGATTCAAACCTCGATGCTTTGATTCTCTGAAATCATAGCTTATAATTTATAAATGTCCATGTGACTAGGCCTTTCATGCCACTAGTAAAACTGTTATTGTTTTTGTAATTAGGATAAGTTATAATATAAATCCTAAATAAATATGATTAATAAATTAACCAAATATGGTCTCTGTTACCATGGTTAATGAATTGCCATAAAAGACAATTCCATAATAAACTCCCAAGTAAACTATTGTCCTTGTTTTCTGTAACAGTTCAATTAAATAGCTGGCTCAGATGAAATAAATAGCCACCCAAGGGGAAATACTGATAACACCCGGATAAATTTAACGGGTGCTGAACTAAAAGCGTTGGTAGACGATGCAGTTACAAAGACCTTAGAGTGGCAGTACGAAGAGTATAGTGGGACTCGGAGTAGGACCCTATCTATACCACATTCGAAGCCTCCTTCCAAGAAGGATGAACCCAAGAAGGAAGATGACGAGCGTCACCCTTCTAATCATCACAGTGATCCGTCTCAACAGATCATACTGAATTAAGGACCCCGTGATAAGGGTTGCTCCTACAAGTACTTTGTTTCATGTAAACCCCGGGATTTCACTGGGGAGGAAGGAGTTGTAGATTGTATGACATGGTTAGATGAGATGGATACAGTTGTGGATATCAACGGATGCGCTGAGAAGGATGTGGTCAAGTTCGTGTCGCAATCATTTAAGGGTGAGGCCTTAGCCTGGTGGAGATCATTAATTCAAGCCACCGGGAAGATCCATTTGTACAACATGACTTGGGATCAGTTCGTTGCTCTTATCAAAGAAAATTACTGTCCTCAACACGAAGTTGAGAAGATCGAGACTGAATTCTTGACATTAGTCATGGAGAACTTAGATTGTCAAGCATACCTTACAAGTTTCAATACCAAGTCTCGATTGGTTCCTTATTTAATCACACCGGAACCAAAGCGAATAGCTCGCTTTATTGGGGGTCTAGCCCCAGAAATAAAGGCAAGTGTGAAAGCCTCGAGACCTACTACATTCAGGTCAGCGGCAGATCTGTCGCTATCTCTCACACTCGATGTGGTCAGAAACAAGGCTGCCAAGGCTTCTGAAGATGGGAAGCGTAAAAGGGAGGAGGATAACTCCAAGAATCCTAAGAAGAGCAAATCCGAGCTCAACAATAACCAACAGGATTCCAACAAGAAGCCTACATGCAAAACTTGCAACAGAAGGCACTGGGGACAGTGTCGATCAAACCAAAAGATAAAGCAATGTGGCATCTGTAAAAGAACTGGTCACCAGTCCCACGAATGTAGGGACATAAAGAATGCAAACTGCTTCAGCTGTGGCGAAAAGGGCCACATCAGTACTAATTGCCCTGAGGCCGCCAAGGAAGGAGCAGCTAATTCTGGGTAGGATAAGAAAAGAAATGCCTAAACTAACGGTTGGACGCCAGAGACAGTGCATATCAATAATGGCATTAGGTACGTCCTTACCTTTTAGCATCGATTGTACCTGCTAAGTATTTTACGTTAATGCAAGGGATAATAAACCTTTAGTAAACCATGAGCCTAGTAAACTCTTGATTACATTCATAAGAACTTCAGATATTAAAAATGAGGTATAATTTACCAATGGAATCTTTAATGACCCTCTCTCCCATCCTCGGAGATAATCCTTTCATAAGGATCTGGAGTACTCTTCCCCCAGAAAGAGTACGGCAATATATATATTACTTTATTTTATTATTTTTCTCATTATTTTATATCGCCTGCGAATGCCAAACTATGTTTGATAAGAGTGCCATATGAGGATTGACGTATCCTAGTGTGTCCCATAGATTGCTTCCATGCCTGATCAGTATGGAAGTTTAATGCATGGAACCCCTGAGATATCCCAATTATCATATTGTACTAAAGTCGACTAGTAGTATTCAAAGAAGATATCCAGTATAAAATGTCCTTATAAATATCTCTACTTAGGACATTCTTGCAAATTGTAAAGAGAATGTGTCATTTATCTGACACCGACATCGATAGATGAACCAAAGCCTGAGTGTACGGTCATCTCTGACATCTCTGTGTGCCAAATTTGTTAAATTATCAGGCTAGTTAAGCTTTGAATATATAGAATCATTCGACGGAAATCGAATGTATCAAGATCAAGTAGCTTATAAGCTAAAACCTATTTAAGGAGCTTGGCGGAGCTCGCAATACATTACACACTAGTAACCAAAGGATGTGTTTCGCCAATAACCGCAAAACATTATCACGTAATGATAGGCAGACTAATGAAACTTTAAGATTAAACAATAAACCTGTATGGACTAAGAATCGACAGGTTAAGAAACTCCGAAGGAGAGTATGTACCTATTGTATAGGTCAACTGGGATACCCTTAGAGGCCCAAATATACTATGGAAGTAAGTCCATGCTTCTTCAGAAAATACTTCCATTATTCTATCAAATCTCGAGGTCGATATTTCTTTTAAGGGGGTGAGGATGTAACACCTCGTAAAATCACGTCCAATGAAGTATTGACACGTGTAATAAACCCTAATGAAGTCAAACATTGAATTCAAGGGACTAATTTTTTGAAAAATCGAAAACTTTGATTATGAAAGAACTGGAAGTATTATCATACCAAAAAAATAAGTTTCTAATTAACCTTTTATGGTTTTATATTCACAAATGAGCCACTTGTTAATCAAGTGTAGCCGTTTATGTAAATAATTGAAAGCTTGCGCAGAGAAGGGTTAAAAGCGTCAACATGTAAATTCTTACCTCTGAGTGACCTTTTAACAAACCGAGAGCCTCATGATATTTGATTATACCCTCGGGAATGCCAATCATTGGCAATCCAAGGCTTTTATGCCTAAAAGTGAAGTTACGCGCAACTTTGCAAGTATAAGGGACTGAAAGTGTCAATATGTTTAATTATACCTCTGAATGACCTTTTACCGAGCCCGAAGCATTTTGATGTTTAATAATAATTTCAAGAATGACTAATATGAATTAGATAAGGCTTCAATGCTATTAAATGATAAGTTACGCAAGTTTGCGCATTAGAAGGACCTAAAGCGTCAAACTGCTAAAGTATACCGATTCGTATGTTGTCGGACCTCCCGGAATATGACCATGAGTTATACATACCTTAACTATCCTTCTCATACCTTAGATATAGGCTTTGAGGTGTTTAGTGCGCAAAAATAAACTTTTAAGTCATGCAGGGACTAAAAGTGTCAAAAAGCGCACAAGTTTGCGTTTACGCGCATATCTCACATTCTGAATATCCCCGGACACCCAAAAATTTATGCAAACACTAAAATATGTTATTTTAGTGTTTGGCTTGATAAGAATCCATTCGTCGCGTCAATTGGTTCGTTTTTCGCGTCCGTCCTTGTTTCGTCGTAATTAACCGAACAACGTGACCGTACGACCAAACGAACCGACATCCAGCATATTTTTTAGCATGTTTCATGTTCCCCATACTTAGGCATCATTGTAGAGCCTTAAAAATGGTTTAACGGGCCTTGGATGTGCCGGTAATGACATTTAAAGATGCAGGAGTCAAAGCTGCCAACAATTGAAAGTTGCTGATTGCTGGCCAAGGCCTTGCGCACCTCAACACTGTGGTTGTTGCAACCACCAGATGCAGCAACTCATTTTCTGTTGCCTGTTCAGCCTTTCAAACGACATGTATTGCCTTTTTTCACTTCATGGGCGACCCCTAACTGACTCCTAGGCTCTAGGGACATGTGTTGATGATTCATGGTCCATAATAGCTTGAGTTGTCAACAATCTATGGATCAAAAATCACTATAAAAGGCCATTGTTTGCAAACATTTTTTATCATCCATCCCATCTACAATTATGGGACTTTCTAGAGCTCAAGAGCAGACACCAAGCATCCCTAATCGTGATTAGGACTTTGGTAAGCACCCTTGACCTTCCTTGATTAAGTTTTGCTTAGTTATTAGCCTAAAAGTCAAACTGTCGTAATTAACGGTTGACTTAACGATTAATAACTAATGGTTCAGTGATTAGTCAAATTGAAAGTAGTTATAAGTTGGTAATTATGTGGTTAATAAACCCTTAAAAGGGTTCCCCCTGATTCCCACTCTAACTATGTCTAATGTCGGGTCAAACTTGTTATTAAAAAGTCAACAGGATGCTAAATTTCAAGTTAATACATAATTAGCAATGTAGGACACATACAACCTGTTTGATCATTAATATAACTTGGTAATTAGTGTAAGAACATGTCTAAACATGTTCCACCCGACAATTTTATGTTTAGACCCAGTTCGGAACCGAAAGTCGCAAAGCTTTGACTTTTGCTTGGACTTCAGTTCTAACCCGTTTTGGTATGATTTAGAAATACCTAAGAGCTTCATTTGGACCAGGTTACATGCTAGTATAACCCTCTGTGATTATACACCATGGTTCATTAGTTAACCGATTAATACGCATGATTCCGTTAATTGCTCATATGTTGACCATTATGCCCTTTTCACCTCAAAACGTGATTTTTGGAAATGTAAAAGAGTAGAAACTTTAATTACTGATATTTAAACTTGCATCCAAAGTTTGACATCATTTTGAGGTGTAGACTAAGAGTTATGCTCGTTAGCGTGAAATGAAAGCTTTATGTTAATTAAACGGCGTAATTAGCGTATAGCCTAGTTAAGCCTACTTTTTGATATCAAACTTATTACCCACTTATGTAATATATTATTTTGGGATTTTTAAAGATTTTTAATTAATTTTAGGCTGAGCATAACTAATAGTCGTAGGCTTATTCCGGTAATTGTCGGTTTTGCCTTACGGGCCATAAAATGAGTTTTACATATCTAATTAACTCCAAACCTTTTTCTACTGATCACATATGATAAATAAATTATTTTAAGCCTTCTGGAATAATAAAAATATCAGCTTTATATATCGAACCCGGAAAAGGCTTCTAATCGCCTTTTTAAGCGTTTTTAACGCATAGTATGTGCTATAACTATATTAAACATACAAGGGTTGATACCTACTGATATTTGAGGAAAATTATAATATTTTAACAGTAAGCAAAGGTTGCTAAACTCAGACTTCAGTATTGAGCTTTTCGGCTTATGTGAAATTACCAAAATACCCCTACGGGGCATAGTTTGGTTATAATTGATAAATTTCACATATATAATTTACCCTACTATTATAACTTAGTAAAATAAGTATTATTGCTGATTATATCAGACCTGTAACTCAGGTTAATACTTAGACTCTTTTATAACCTTGAAAATGACCAAACTACCCCTACGAGGCATAGTTTGTGTTTAAATTCGTTTCGGGCATAATAAAAGACATCTTACTGATGTCACAACATATATGAAGCATATTAACTTAGGAAACCTGTAAATGGCTCATATGTATACCCGTTACGCTTATTACGCGTTCGGTTCGGTTTATGTAACTAGTTTACATAAATTAGCCTAAACAGGTCAAACCTTATCGGTTTTATCTCAAAATCCAGAATGTGTATGAAATACCCATATTAAGCAAGTCTCCGAACTTGTCAGGTCTAAATCACATTCTATCCGGTCTTCGCTTAATCATGCGTTTGAACCGTATCTTTCGGTAAGACTAACCGGTCTAAGCTTAGGCTTAATTAAAGACCCGTTAGCATTCTAATTGGTTATTTATACCATCATTCCAGACTAGAGCCTTCCGGTAAATTGTACCTACGCTTACTTAAGTGAATACGGCTGAGTTGTTGTAATTCTTGCTATTTAAGACAGGAGCTAGCTCAGGTAAATACTCTTAACTTATTTTCCCTATTACGGGCTTGGGATACGATAATATAAATACCGCATGGTCAGGTATGGGATTCAAAGACCAATAAGTCGGGAAATCCAAATAACCTGTTTTAATTCGTATTGCTTGACTGAAACATTGGGGATTAATGTGATCGTGTCCTGGATATCCTTGACTCATTAAATGCAATGGCCACGACTTAAGCACGGGGCGTAGGCATACACCTGACAGATGCTATATGCTAATTAATTAATTATATCCAATAAGGGATTCCCAATAAGGGAATAGTGCTGTATCGGTTAATCATGAACCGGCATAGATTCGGGCCCCGTATGTAGAGCAAGTTATGTAAAACTAATAACATGAGATATAGTTTACCCCAAGTATAAAAGATTTATTTTGCCTCTGTGCATCTAAATCAAAGTATAAAAGATTAATTTTACCTTGTGCATTTTAATCAATGTGTCTACATATTTTGTGCCGAAGTGCATTCAAACCAATTTTCTTAAACTCTTTTCAAATGAGTCAGTTGAGTGTATTTACCAGTGAAAATTGACGTATTTTCAAAAGTCTAAGTGACAGGTACAAGTACGTAATAGGCTGGAAGCTGCTCAGGACGTTAATAAGGAATCTTGCAAGTTCTAGGCGTCTAAAGTCTGTTGAACAATATTTATGTTTTAAGATCCGCCTGTGGATCCTTTACTTTCCGTTGTAATACTTGTTATTACTTTATATTCGGATTGTAATATATTCAACTTTTGCTTCCGCTGTGCATTTATATATTGTGTTGTTTGACTATGATGATATCAACTACGCCACGATACTCCCCACCGGGCCCACCGGTGACACGTGGAAAGTCGGGGTGTGACAGTCAATGTCTATCATCATTGACTGAGTGCCCAGATCCATTAGTACACGCCCGTCCTACCGGCATGGTGTGAGTCTTGTCAACCCTAATAGCGCTATTAACTAATGTCCCGTTCGCCATTGGCCCGGCGATTAAGTCGATATAAAAATGAGGGACTTAATGATAGAGTTTTGTCTAGTAAGTTTAAGGTTGTTGTCCTACCCAAGGAGGACGAACGTACGTATTCTACCCAAGGAGAATACGCATGATTAATATTGGCATCCTACCCATGGAGGATGGATGTGCATATCCGACCCAAGGAGGATATGTAGGTTCCGTTTTATTTCTTTAACCCATTCCCAAACACCGGGAATCCCATGCCTTAGAAAGTGTGTGAACTCACCTCGGTTTGCTCGGTATGCTTATCTACTTGCACAAACAATTCAGTCAAACCCTATAGTATGCACGTATACACAATCAGTTTATGTTTGTAATGTTTCACATGCACTCTAACATCACAAGGTGTGCTTGGGCAATTGTTATCAAATAACACATAAACAGTTAATCAACTCATACAAGATTCATAGTTTACATGTATGTTCCATAACCATGTTCAACAGTTAGGTGTACTGAGTGTAAAACTAAATCATGTTATTTGATCAAATGTAACCATCCTTAACAGCGAATAACAAAATAAGTTTCTATCATACATGTAATATACATGCACAAAATAACCTACTGTTCCATATCGGCTTCATGAAGAAAACCTGAGATTTCGTCGACATTGGGTGGCGACGAAAAGGTCACGACGAAAACCTGGGATTTCGTCGACACCTGATTTCGTCGACACCTGATTTTGTCGACAGAGAGTTCGTCGGCACCTGGTTTTCGTCGGCATTTGGTTTTCGTCGGGTAACGTAACAATTAAGCACAATCACATGAGAACCCTAATCGTCATCATCAGCCGTCTCATCATAACCATCGATCATACAGTTATCTCCCGAATTCAATAAACATCACATGTTACTTGTCATTACTCTAATAATCATCACAACACTTAATGTCTAGCATGCACCCTAAATCATAAAATACCATATATGATCTAGATAGTAACAGGAATATATTCGATGATCAGATCTAAACAATCACAAGTACCAAATCAAACAAAAACAAGATTACACAATTCCAATTACACAATAATGTCAAAACCCTAGATCGATATCAAGATTTGCATAAAGTTATGAAATCAATTTATCATACGCATCACAGTCAAGAACATGTTTAAAACATCATAATCATATATTTAGCATTTAAGCCAACTAAATGTGGGATTACTAACCGATCAACGGAACACGAATAATAACGATCGAACAAGGAAGATCCACCACAAAAGGGAGAGGCTGCCGTTGGGTTTCAAAGGAGAGCGAGAGAGAAGGTGAGAGGTGATTAGGGTTTGCCGGTTATAATTTTCACGTAAAGGTTGTGAACAAAACACTATATCTGATCGTTACTGGGCCAAAGGCCCATTTGTTGTTTTCGTCGGCCTGCCAGTTGACGAAAACTCCTATGTTTTCGTCACTGGGTGTTTTCGCTAGGGGGGTGTTTTCGTCGGGTGGGGAGTGAAAATGATGAGTCTCACATAAACATATATCACAAAACATATATCACATAAACAACTTATAAACAAATCATAGTACATCGTTTTAATGCAACGAACCACAAAACACAGTATAAAACAAGTAACGTATAGAGGAGAAACCTTGGAAACTCGAGTTGTCACATTATGTTTACACATGGAATGCTGTCTACCTGCCTTAGCAACGATAGTACTATTAGTTTGGACTCAGCACCTGTTCACTCAGGGGTTGTTAAGGACAATTTGTTACATGGCTCACAGTGGTGAGTGTATATTACGAACTGCCTTGGGCAGTCAACTCGCAGTCATTGGTATCGATAGGTTCATGTCGATAACTAACGTGCTTCATTTCACACTGTATACATGCTGGTTATGCGTAATCGATTTCGAACTCTATTATATCTATTAAACTTGTATGCTCACCTTTACACTATGTGTATTGACTTTTACTTTAACGTATGTGGCAGGTGCTTAAGATGTTTAGATGCTTGGCTTGTTGTGAAATCGAGGCTAGGAAAGGTCTAGAAACAAATAAATGAATTGTCTGTATTTGAAATCTGAGTTGTCGGAAAAAAACAATTTGACTAGATCTTGTCTGTAATAATTATGTTATCTTTATGTCATGGTATGGGACATGATGCTTAAAATAATTGGTAATTATAGTTGTTATGGAAACTTCAGGACAATCTGTTTTGCTTAGTGCCACGCCCTGATGATTCCGCCATCGGTTCGGGTGTGACAGCTATATCCAGTTATTGCCTTGTGTCTTGGATAATGTGCATTATTGTAAGAATCGACTCATTGATATTGAGTTAACAAAACCCTCTTGAATTTCTTTTCTTTTCAGTTACATACATGGTTTGTCCTTGTAACCATGCCGAGATTCCCTTATCGATACATACGTTTATTGTCAGATTGCGCTGAAACCGAGTTCAATTGCTTGAACTTGTCCATTTCGCTTATTCAATTCAAGACACCATATGATGTATTGAGAGCATCATATTCAAAATTCATTTTTGCAAGTGTTTCATTTGTTCCGAGTCGCAGTAGACTTGTTTGGACTACGGCTCCATTAAATCGTTTGTTGATTTCGACACCTTGTGGTGATGCTTTCACTAAATTGCAGCTTGTGCTAAACTCGTTTACGCATCTTATACATGGATTTAATTGTTTATTTATTAGCTTGCTCTAAATTCCTTTTGTTTTATCATGGTTAAAGCAGTCTTAACACAATCTTGTGCTAAGACAATGGTACATAAATTCATTTTATATTTCCGTGTACCTTCTAACGGTTCTTTCATTATCGATCGAGTGCCTTGCAGTATTTATTGCTTTTTTTCATCTTCGATCGAAAACAGTAGTTCTTTGGTGTTCTATACTCAATTGAAAAATCCGGCGATGCCATTTGAATAAAATTTTCAGGTTTGCTTCATTACACTTTCATTTGAATTCAAACACGGTGAACTTGTTCAGTCACCGCTATTAATTGAATTATGTCATTACGACACCTCGTGGTGTCGGTATAAGCTTGTAGCTTGTACTAATCATGGTCAACCGTTTCATACGAAACTACGTATACCTTTCATTTGGCTCATCATTTAAACGTTCTTAATGCAACTACGAATTAAGGCAATGATACACCAGATTCGATTGTATTTCATTTCGGTGTATTCTTGCAATTCAATAAGGTCAACACACTAATTTTAGACATTTCTTTGTTCGAAAGTTGACAGATCATTTTCATGTCACTATTACATTTGAGCTTGCTAACTTTGAGTGCCTCTAGCGGATGCTATCGTTTCTAGAACTCATTTGCATATTGTGAACGATCGTTTGGAATTCTATTGACTCCCTTTTTATTGAACCCCTGTGAAATAAGTTACATTAGAATATACATCTATACGTCTCGTATCTTTTGACATCGAGTCTGAAGCACGTACTTTTTAAACTGTTGGGTTCCTATTGTTGTAATATGTCCTTGGATTCACCTGTTTCAAATAAGTCTTGTTTCTGTTTCGTGGTTAATCACTTTGGTATTATTCAGATCCATGCACGTATAACGTAACCCTAAGGAGTTACTATAGTTTAAATTTCTAGGACGAAATTTTCTTAACAGGGGGAGAATGTGATAACTGACAAATTTGCATGCATCCTTACAATTATTAAACAATGATTAGTGCTTAATGATTGTGCTGAATTACAATTAATTACCTGAATTGCTTTCTTACTATTTCCATATACATACATGTGCATCATATATTGCAAATGACATATCATTACTGCATGCAAACTTTGTTGATTCGAATGATGCATGAAACACCGGCATCACAGTTATCAGAAAAATGCTGACGGGGTTCAGTAAATAGACAGACATGGTATTGAGACACATAATGAGCCAGAAACCTAGTATTACACTAGTAGAGTGTGTAGGGAAGTAAGGATCATAAAACTGCCTTCCTAGTGATAGTTTAAGTGTCGGAAAGTGCCTAAAACTTATATAAACTGCAAAATTCAGCAAAATTCAGCATTTAAAAAACTTAAATCATGCAGAAATATGATTAAATGATCCTGAATGCTTTCCTAAGTGTCGGGAATTAAAACTGTCACAAAAGGTAACATAAAGCACACTAAACTGCATAGTCTAGCACCTTAACGAACCGGTAACCAACCGAACAACCAGACACTACCCGAAACACCAAATTTTCACTAGAAGCATTGTTTTGACATTACCAAGCTAGTTATGGTCCCCAAACATCATAACACACTATATAACATCTAGTAACTAAATAACCAAACTAATACTTGATTTCTAACTACTTAACTAACTATCTAGTTGAAACCTAAGCCTAGACCCTCCCCCCCCCCCTCCCCCCACCTAGCTCACGACCCAACATGTGGGTCCCACTTGATTTTATTTGGTTATATTATTAGATTATGTTTCAACTTTAAAGACATAAAAACCACTAGAAAATAAGAAGTTGTGGATTATAAGTAAACCTTCAAGACCATAACCATTTCATTCTCAACACTTCACTCAAAATTTTCTTCTTCTTCCTCTCCCCTTGGCTTCGGCTGAACACATATCACCACACACCACCATCACTCAATCAAGTTTCATCCATTCCATATACATACAAAGGTGTTAGAAGGTGTACAAGGAAGCTTGGAGCTTTCGGAAGTTAAAGGACCTTCACCATTTGCTTTTATCCACATCATTTTCTCTAGTGATCATCCTTAGCCTTGAGCTAGTAGTAAGAACACTATACTCTTCATTTTACATCATATTTTGTTGGTTAAAAGAAGATACATGTTGTTAATCATGAAGAACACTAAGAATCTTGAACTTGAAACTTAAACATAGCTTAAAATCATAAGAAATCATGATGTTTATGTGTTGTTATGCTTGTTGATTGTTATTTACTCATGTTTTTTATGTTGATCATCATATGATCTTGCTAGATAATGATTAAAAACATAATCTAGCAAGATGAGAGGATGAAAATGTTAAAGATCCATAGATCATCCTCATGTGAATCATGAACTTGGAAGAATAAGTTATTTTCTTGTTAAGTGATGATCAAAGTAAGGTGTAAGTCTTGTAAATCTATGATTTCTTAAAGAAATAAACCACATTTTTTTGTGGTTAATAAAGTGTAGGATCATGTATTTAACAAGAAAAATCCAAGAAGAAACATTTTTAGAAAATTTAGTTACAAGTTTTGAAGATCTAATTTCTTCAAAAATGGAGTTTTTAAATAAACAACCACACTTTAAAGAGTAAATAGACTTACTAAATATACTAGTAAGTTAGTACACATTTTTATAAATTTTCAAGTTCATGAGATAGTAGTTTATGCTTGATTTTGGAAAATTGGTAAGTGTATATTTATTTGTTGTTGATTGTGTTGATTTACAAAAGAAAATGATATGCCTTGAAGGCATGGAAACCTCCATTTTTAGGGGAAACTATGGCAATTTTTTTCTAAAAATTAAACACTTAGAGAAATATTTTTAAACAAATATTTACAAGTATATTTTTAACCAAGGATTTTCATATAAAGTTTGCCATAAATTTTGTTACAAAATTATAAATATTGGAGGATGGTTTTTGTGAATAAAAGTGACTAAATATGTATTTAGGAAATATATATTTACAAGTCACCATGTGTGTGATTATTTGTATATTAAGTGTATTAGTTATATTATTTTAGGACTTGAAAATAATATGACTCATTAAAATACCAAAAATTACAATCCAAAATATTACCAAAATTCCAAGAGAACGAATATACAAATAATACCCAAAATATTTGTGAAACCAAACAAAGGAAGATAACTCACAAAAATATTCTGGAAATTTTATTCATAGGTATATTTTGGTAATAAGTATTTTGGACACTAAAAGAACAAAAATATGATTTTTACAATTATTACAAAGTACATCATATTTTTTACAAGAAGAAAATATATTATTTTTGGCAAGTAAAAATATATATATTTTTCTTGAAATTATTAGAAGATGTATTATATTTGGAGGAAAATATATATTTTCTCAAACAAATATGAAATACATTATTTATGGGAGAAAAAGTATTTTCTTAAATAAACTTGAAATATATTATTTTTGGATGAAAGATGGATTTATATATATATTTTCTAAGTTGGACTTGAAGATATAATATTTTTTGGAAATTACATGAAGATACAATTATTTTGCCAAAGGAAAAATTATAAATAATTTTTCTAAGTAATATTTCTTAAAATATATAGTTTGGAAATATATATTAAAGTATTTTTACTAGAAATATTATTCCAGGAAAGTTAATACAAAATTAAGTATAATGATACTTAATAAACACAATAAAAATACGTATTTTCGTACGTATAAATACACTCCGGAATACGACACCAATAAATGGCAAAAATATACAAGTATAGGAATACGAATACAAATACACCCATCCTTGGGAAGGATATTCGAGTATAAATACATAAAGGTGTGAAGTTAAAATATATTATTTTTAACTATTATTCCAAAATTTAACAAATATAATTTAAGTTAAAATATTTATTATTTTAACAAATAATTATATAACTTGGAATAATATTGAAGACACAATGAAACGTAACTCAAAGACACTAATTAACACTAAGTCAAGGCACGACCCGCTCGTCTAATAGATCGTAGTACGTTGTAGGTAGTCGTGTACACCAGAGGAAACTTTGAGTTACAGTCGGATTCGAAGAACGCAAAACTGAGAGTTCATGTCCCCCTTTTCTTTTAACTGTTTCCGTTTATAACTTCGGGGGTGAAATACATGTTACAAATGATACAATAATTACAAATGGTATGGTTAGCTAAGGAAAATACTGTTAGATCATGTGAATGGGTAGGAGTTATCTTGAGACCATTAATCCCTGTTAAGGACCGAGGGGCATGAGTGATAGATCTATTTGGGTGTTGCGAGCCCCACCCATGAGTCCGCGAGTTGACCGCATATGGTAACTATGTCGTTCCAGCCGGGAGGCCCTGTATGAAATACGCAAAGGTTTGAGCCTTCCTGCACCATTTCACCTATATTAATGTATTAGCTACACATTAATTGATATGTTTCCTTGTTTGCTTTCATACCATGGTTTACAATTCATACATACTTACTTATGATGATTTCAAAGTTTATTCGAGCTCACACACTAAACACATGAACTAGCTCAAATTTTGTTGAGGTTTTCAAACTACATGTATTTCAGGAAACTAAGTGTGGATCTGGCGGGCGTTGAAGGTTTCAAGTGTTGTTTGGAATAAAAGATGTCATCCGGTGTCGAATGGTTTGGAGTGTGTATCCTATCTTGGATAGGATACATATTCCAAAGCCTAGTTTTCATTAGTGTCTTTTGAGAAGTCCTTATGGAATTTAAAACCTGGTGGTGTTGTATTCTGAACACGAAGTCTATGTTTTAGGATTTAAAACAATGTTGTTGTTATGTTTCAAAACTTAAATTAATGGATGGACATCTTTAGTTTTATTATATAGATGTTTGTTATGGTTGAATGCAATGATATTAAGCAAGTCACACATAATCACGCTTCTACAAAAGTCAGGGTGTGACATTTTCGTGGAGATCGTGAGCGATCACATGAATGGGAGAACTACGAGAGTAGTTTGTCTTGCAAAGAACATAGTTTCTTGGTGTCGGTATCGTAGGGGTATGTCATACACATATGTAACTACATTTTTTTTGTACATCAGAATTGTGAACGACGATTTATTTATAAACCAACCAAATTGTTTCAGAGTTCTAGGAAAACAAAAGAAACAAAACATAAGATTTTAGTTATTTCAAAGCAGCAGCATCTTTCAGTCAGTCAAACGCTCATTCGCGGGTCGGATTTGCATTGACAAGCTTTGGGCAATTATTCCTTAAATGACTCATCTCACCACAGTTGTAACACAATCCATGTGGGTATGGTGCTTGAGCAGTAGCGGGATTTACAATAGTTTCGTTTTGGAGAGCAAAACGGCATGTATTGACCAAATGTCCCCATCGCCCACAGTGGTTACATTTGAGACATGGTGTTTGATTCAGATGATGACGGTTGCATTGATTGCACAGAGGAGCAATTATCTTGTATGGCTTCTTGGCAGGGGGTTGAACTGGTTGGTTGGGTGCAGCGTTATTGTTTTGGGCAGCCCTAGCGAAGTTATGTGAAGCCTTACGCTTCTTTGACTTTCTTGAAGGCTTGGTTTTCGTCTTCTTAGGTGCCTCAGGAGTAGTTTCGTCCTTGAGACAAGACATGGCAATAGCTAATTCAACGGTCCTCTGGAGTACTATGCCTATTTATTGGGCAATTGCAGCAGTCCGTTCGGAACTTTGAGTGTCGCTGCGATGAAGAGGCATCCTAAAGATAGTGGAAGACATGGGAGGAAACAAGTGAGATGTTATCAGATAATCAAAGCTGAATGCTAAAGAAATATCAGCGAAACATGAGGATTGTGATCATTTATTTGTTAATTAAAACAAACGACACTGTGACTGATCAAAAGTAAGCGGGTCATAACAATGTATCGCGGAGACATGCTTTAGCCAATAGGTGGAAAATCACCCCAAGAATTCCCAGGTAAGAGTGACTGGTCCGGTGATGCGGATTTGTACGAACACTCTAGCCTTAGACAGAAAACTCAGAGTACAGGCACCCACCCTTCCAGATTACATGTGTTCACATTATAAAGACCCGAACTTTGACGAGTTTTTGAAAACTTTGAAGGTTCAAAACCTTATAATAAATCATCTAAGAATAGAGGATTGGTTTTCAAAACGGATTAGTAATTTGTGTTCTTGTTGTGGTTGTCGCCTAAAGATAGGTGATGGTATTGTTTTAAGATCTAAACACAAGAATCTTGTGTTAGGGTCCTAGGAAGGTTATAGACTAGGTCAAAGCATTACTAATAACCTAATTCCCTATAACCATGAGCTCTAATACCAACTCTTCTGTCACGCCCCGACCGCGTAATACAACAAACCATGGTGGAAATGTTGGGGAGTGGAGTAACAGAATCATTGTTTCACAACACATGATAATTGAAGTTTTGTTTTATTGAATTAAAATGTTTACATTGTCTCCGAATTTAAGAAGCATAACATGAATTAAACTGTCTTTCAGAGTTTTAAGTCACTAAGGCCCTCGTCCGATCCTATGTTTGCATCATGATTATCTAACAACAGCACCTGAAACACATGTGAAAATAGGTACGTCAGCATAAAAATGCCTGTGAGATACATAGGTTTTGTTGATGAAGGATTCATGACTTGTAGTTAAAAGAAGTGTTTAACAAAAAGTAGTCATGAACCTTGTAAGAGTGTTTTCTTTTATAAAATCATATGAAAGTCGATAAGAAAATCAGATGGTATAAAAGAATAATGCATGGTTAAATAAATAACCAAGTAAAAATGAGTTTGTATAAGATATGTCGTTTGTAAAACAATGTTTTGTGAAAATATGTCGTTTGTATAAAACGTATCATGTCTTTGTCGAAATGGTTTAAATAACGTTACGATATGTAATATCATAAAAGCACTTATATATAGGAAGTACCAGTGGCGTATCCACCATGCTTTCATCATATTATACACGCCTTGTCATTTAAATCACTTACCAATAACCACCAAAATGTTTTATTTAAACCAATGTCAAGATGTTTATGTGTAAACAATGTACAAGTGTCAAATGTAAACCATGTCATGTATAATCAAATGTAATGTATGGCAAGTAAAAAGTATTTACTCTAACCATATGTAAAATATCAATGTATAATCAAATGTCATGTATGGTGAATAAAAAGTATTTACTCAATCCCATAGGTATATTGTCACGGCCCCCGACCCAGTTTTACCCGGTTCCGAAGCTGCAGGACAGAAACCCGGGGTATTGGTGTTTATTTTTGCAGCAGAAATTTTAATAGGATCTTTTAAACTGAAAATGCCCAATTATTTTATTTTACATTTGGGACAAACCCCGTAATTTACAATAAAGGAATTTCACTGGGAAATTCTCTGGTTACAAAAACATATTTAATTATTTACTGAGCCACTTTCTTCAAGCTGTAGTGCTATGCGGCACTTTTTCCCTGATTTATAGTAAATCACCTGAAACATGTTTAAAAAGATTTTATCAGCGGGGAAATACTGGCGAGTCACTCAATTGTATAAAACGACACATTGTTATCATTTACAGCATTAAGAGTTTTCACATTTGCCCCTATCTATTAATTAGTTGGTTCAGTTGTCACTCGACCGTATCTATGACCGTGGACATATCACTAAATTAGGCTCGCCCACCTAACGTGATAAATCATTAGTAGTAATGTGCATAGAACCCCCACATACTGCCAGTAATTAAAGATTAGCAAAGACTTAATCACTGCAAAGTATAACTGGAAAACATTTAGGATTTTGTAAAGCAATTTTTGTAAAAAGAGAATGACTCACATTGCAAGTTTAGTTGGACAGGGTTTGGCCTACTGATTAAGCTTGATAACCTAGTTAAATAACAATGCACACGAAACTAGGTTAGTAACTTAATACAACATTTACGATAACTCATGAAATCAAAACCCTCACGACGAATGACAAAGTATAGCCCGAATTCGGGCAGCACTTAAACATCCATCGGATCGGTTTCAATCGATCGGACATTGTATCGTAGCAGTGATCGAGTTAATACCCCGTAATCGTAGCAGCGTTTTCCTACTTCGAACGTAACTTTTAAGCAGAAAGAAAGTGATTTTGATGATTTTCACGAGCACAGACGAATTGCCCATGCACGTCCCATTTATAGCAAAATTTTGAGTCTCTCGCGGCCCGCGTAAACTCTAATAACCTCTTACGCAGCCCGCGAGGGCCACCCTAGCTACGGCTAGGGCTACCGTGTCACATGTAGGCTTGCCATGTGTCTGACACGTAGCCTAAAGCTTATCCGGAGATCTTTCAAGCTGTCGCGCCCCGCGTAAGCTTACCTTAAGGCTTACGCGGCCTGCGAGCAACCCATAAATTTTGAATTTCTTGATTTTTCACAAGGATTAGGGTTTTAGGGGTCCAGGTTTCTACTTACGGGTCGTTTTGGGACATTTTTGCAGGTCCTTACATCCTCCCCACCTTATTTAAAATCTCGTCCTCGAGATTTACTGGAACAGATGAGGATACTTTCGCTTCATTTCCGATTCCAGCTCCCATGTATGCTCAGGTCCTCTTTTCGAATCCCACTTGACTTTGACCAGTACCAGTCTTTTGTGCTTGAGAAACTTGACCTTTCTGTCTTCTATATGAAGGGATTTCTCAACAAATTTCAACTTTTCATTTACCTCTATATCTTGAAGAGGTACTACCAGTGATTCGTCGGATAAACATTTCTTGAGGTTAGATATATGAAATACATCATGTACCCCGGCTAGTTCTTCTGGTAGTTGTAGGCGATAGGAAACTGGTCCTATGCGTTGGACAACAGGGAATGGTCCTAAGTACCTTGGACTTAGCTTTCCCTGCTTACCGAACCAAACTACCCCTTTCCAAGGAGAAACTTTCAAGAGTACCTTGTCTCCAACTTGAAATTCTAGCGGCTTGCGTCTATTGTCTGCATAACTCTTCTGGCGATCTCGAGTTGTTTTCAATCTGTCCTTTATTTGAGCTATCTTGTCGGTGGTTTCTTGTACAATCTCGGGACCTGATAATTGGCTTTTTCCTATTTCTGCCCAACAAACTGGAGTTCAGCACTTTCGTCCATACAGTGCTTCGAATGGGGCAGCTTCTATACTTGCATGATAACTATTGTTATAGGAGAATTCGATTAAGGGTAGGTGGTCATCCCAATTTCCACCAAAATCTATTGCACATGCCCTGAGCATGTCTTCCAGGGTTTGGATCGTCCTTTCACACTGTCCGTCTGTTTGGGGATGGTATGCAGTACTTAAATTCAGTCGGGTCCACATTGCTTCTTGGAAGCTTGTCCAGAAATGCGAAGTGAAACGACTATCCCTATCTGATACTATGGAGAGTGGGACTCCATGTAAGGATACAACCTCGTCTACGTATAACTTTGCTAATCTTTCCATGCTAAAGGTTTCCTTCATCGGCATAAAATGGGCTGATTTGTTTAATCGGTCCACAATTACCCAAATCGCGTCGTTACCTTTCCTGGTTTTGGGCAACTTGGTAACAAAGTCCATTGTTATTAGTTCCCATTTCCATACAGGCATTTCTAACTGTTGGAGTAACCCTGAAGGTTTCTGGTGTTCTGTCTTAACTTATGAACAAGTTAGACACTTAGATACATATTCAACTATGTCCTTTTTCATTCCTATCCACCAGAAGTTACCTCTTAAATCTTGGTACATTTTATTATTACCAGGGTGCATTGTATACCTAGATTTATGGGCTTCCTCTAAAATTTTATCTCTTAAATTTCCTTGCTTAGGTACCCAAATCCTTTTCTTATGGAATCTCCAAATTCCATCAGTTCCTTGCTCTAATTCTTTTATCCTTCCTTACATTCCTTCAGCATCATCCTTGATTGTTGTTGATGCACAAGAATGTCTGTTGACTACATCTTCATCAAGTCTTATATCAAGAAAGTCAAAATTGGATCTTATATGTAAAATTAGGGTTTAGTATTGAGTTTAGAATGTGTTTAGAGGGTTCCGTTTGAACATAAGGGTTCCGTTTGAACTCAAAGTTTGAACATAAGGGTTCCGTTTGAACTCAAAGTTTGAAACATAGGGTTCCGTTTGAACTTTATGTTAAGTTTCAAACGGAAGGGTCAAAGTCTATAAATAGGGATGTGTAGTGTCATATTTCAAACGGAACGGTTGGAACAAGTAGGGAGGTGCTGCCGGATTTTCATCAGAAAACATTGTACAAGCACGTTTATTAATCAGAAAAGAAAAGTTAAAAGGATTAGAGCTGTTTTGGACTTTATGTGCATTGATTCCGCCTTTACACATGAAGATGAACGTCCTTAACTGACTTTCAGGGTCACGTACACGATCCAACAAGTGGTATCAGAGCTCAGGACGAGGAGTTCATACCAAATACAGCTTGAAATCATCGAATTATCTCACTTCTACCTTTCTTTTCTGTTTTAAACTGTTCTCGTGGTTAAAATGACTTGAAACGATCACATAACAAACGAAATCTACTAATAACTAATCCTTGAAAGTTTGAAATCAAAATTCGACCTAAAACCGATCTAAATCGTTCATACCGTTTGAAAAGTTTCGCATTTTGCTGACGTCACCTGTTCCATCGTTTGAAAACTAGTCTATCGTTTGAAATTTAACTCTATCGTTTGAAAATGAAGTCTATCGTTTGAAATGGAGTCTGTCGTTTGAAACAAGTTCATCGTTTGAGTCTGTCGTTTGAACAGTCCATTGTTTGAACTGATCGTTTGAAGTGTATCGTTTGAAAAATATTTGTCGGTTGAATATTTGTCGTTTGAAGCAGGTTGTTTGAATTTCTTGGACATTACAACGTGAACATAATTGTTGTCAGTGGGTTGGAAATAGATATCATATGTATTGTGTCAGTAGAAGGGATTTTAGTGTGCATGCGTGATTAACGATCATCAGCCCATGTGAAACATTAAAAGCACCAATTTACTAGATCATAAATCAAGTCTTGATACAAGTGAGTAGTTCACGTGATATAATCAATTGCACAAATTGAGTGGTCCAATCAAAGTTCAAAATACATATCATAATTAAAGTGTTGTCGGCTTAGTGAAAGATAAGGTCCAATGATAAATGTGTGATCATGAAGTTGCCGGCATAGTGGTACATCGATCCAATCAAGTGAATCTCGAAACTAGAATTGAATTTGTGTGTTTGAGATTATCGACAATAAAATTGAGGTTGCATGTGATAAGATTTTTTTTTTAATTCAAATTGTCGAGTTTAGTGGGTTTATTGTTCAAATTAAATCAAGTGTAAAAATTTACGGCTCAATCAGTGAAGGATAAATTGAATCCATTTCGATACAATCAAGTTTATTCATTTAGTGATTTCGTCCAAACAACATTGAATCGTATCCGCGAATCTTTGACAACGAGTCTTAGATTGATTTCACAAACACGCACGTTTACATATTCAGTTCGTTTTAAACTGATTGTGTATTTGTTTGTTTGCAGGTGATTCAAGGCGATTTTGTTTGAGCAGGATAATATCATTTGAAAGTGATTGACATTGTGAAAACTATTATCAAAATATGGATAGTGATGATGAATATGGTTGTTCATTTGCAGATGATATTTTTAACAATAATTCAATGGATATTATTGATATTCTTGCTGGAAAACCAAAGCCTAGAAGATCATTTTCAATAAACAATAATTCAAAAATTGTTGATTCAAAAATTGTTGTGGATAAAATAGAAAAGAGTTTTGAAGTTAGTTCTAAAAAAGATGAAAAAGTTTCAGAAGTTATTTCAGAAAAAGTTCCATTTTTTGATCATTCATACTCATCTGATGAAGAGTGTGATGATGATAGCAAAGAACTTGAGAAACTTGAGTTTTATAAACAGTTATTTTCATCTTAAACGGTTAATGATTCTTTTGCAGAACAAATTGACGAGCTCAAGAATAAACTTGCTGCGAGAAAGATGAATCAAAAGGTAGCAGATGTTGAAGAAATTAAAGAAATTAAGAAAGAAGCTGTTACAGAAAAACAGCAGGTTTTTGAAGAAGTAATTTCAAAGAAGGAAGCTGATAATGGAGAGATGAATGAAAAATGTTCGAATTGTGAAAAATCAGAAACAGACAGTGTGAAATTCTTGAAAGATATGGAGAATTTGACATTGGAAAACAAAGCTTTGAAAGACGAGAAGAAAGCTAATGATGAACAGATTTTGGATGTGCGCTTAAATTGCGAAAAACTAAAATCTGAAAATGACAAACTTTTGGAGAATGTTGAGAGTTTGTCATTAGAAAAAAAAAATTTTAAAGAAAAAGAAAAAGATTTTCAAAGTCAAATGAAGATTTTAGAAGATGAAAAATCTGCTATTTTTAACAATAATCTTGAAAAACAGATTGAAATAAATTCTCATCTTCAGAAAATCATTCGGCTTGAAAAAGAAGCTGAAATTGCTCGAAATAAAATTAACGAGCTTGAGAATAAATTGAAAGGTTTTGTGAATTCTACTTCACATGTTTGTCCAAAACCGATCAATTCTGTTACAATAAGTGACAATGTCACAAATTTTGACAAAGTCAAAGTCAAAATTGAAGATTGTGATGAAATATCTGATGATGAAAAAGAAAAGAAAAGAAAAATATTTTTAGATTTACAAGAAAAATTTAAAAATACTGTTTTGCAATCTACTGAAATAGGTGAATGCTCTAAGCAAAAACCTGTTAAGAAGAGTGTAGAACAGAAACAAAAAGATAAAAATTTGAAAAATCCTAAAATTGAAAATAAAAGCTCATCAGTTAAGTCATCCAATCATTTTGAAAAATCACAAAAAGCTAAAAATGAAAACTTACAAAATGTTGGTAATAAGTGGTGCAGGTTTGACCACAGTGCTCAAAAGCCAAATCCAGCTTACAAGAGAATATGGGATGAAGATTATTCAAGGACAAATCATTACAATGATAGAAAATAAAGAAATGGTGATTACCACAAGGCAAATCAATGCTTTGATCTAAGTGTGTGGTATGAAGAAGGTGTTTGGTATGAAAGTAATGAGAGGTATGATAACAGACTGTGTTACACTTGTGGATATCAAGGACACATTGCTGTTAACTGCCAAAGTCAGAGATTCGAAACAAGAAGATGCTATGAATGCCACATCAGAGGACACATTGCCAGAGATTGCCCAATGAGATCAAAAGGAAGATCGAGGGTTGAATCTCAGAAAATGGGAAAGAAATCAGTCAGTGTCAAGCCCAAAGAACAGAAAGTTCAAGAACCAAAAGTTCAAGAACAAAAAGTTCAAGAAAAGAAAGTGAAGCTTTCTCAAGGGCAGAAAGACAGACTGAGGAAGAAGAGAAAGAAAGCAAGAGAATACTTGGAGAAAATTTTGTCCTCGGATAAAACTGGTAATCTGAGAAAAAGTTCTGATGAATTATTTTCCTCAATGGCAGAGGCAAGCAAAACAAATTCATCAGATACAAATCTGAGGACAAATGGGAAAGCAAAAAGGGAGTTAAAGAAAGAAAAATTAACTAATCAAAATGATAACCAATCAAAGAAAGTTAATTTTTCTGACAAAATCTTGATCAAGGTTTTCGAATATAAAAGAGATTGTGAAAGTTTATTCATTTCACAGCCTAATAAAAAGGGAAAACCTAGATCTAGTAAGAATTGGGTACCAATGAAGGTTGGCGATGAATTTGTTTCTTCAAAAACAAAGGAGCCACCATCAGGCGATGAATCTGACGTCTCAAAGTCAGACAAGCCACCATTAGGTAATGAAACTGACTTGTCAAAGTCAGAAGAGCCATGTGTTGGTAATGATTCTGGTTTGTCAAAACCAGAAGAACCATCTGTTGAGGTAAAAACTGTCAAACCCAAGGCTGGTCAGGCTTGGGTGAATCTTTTCAAATAGAAAAACCTGACTTGCCGGAGCTTCCAGGTTGGTAAGCGTGAAGCAGGTATCAGCATCATTTTTGAGAAATTCACAGGATGGTAACTGTGATATTTCGATTTATAAAGTGGTAAATCAGGGACATTAAGTTGTACTTGATTTTCTACTAGTGTTTGTTATTGTCAAGGGTCTTAATTGTTAATTCTTTAAAATGGTTGAAAACGAACAATGTGATGAAACCCCGAGTTTGTGAAAAGACAAACAAAACTAATTTTCCGAAAAAAAAACCATTTGATTAAAACAAACTTAAGTGTTTTGAAATCTAAATGGGAAAATAGTTTGTTGTCAGGGGGAGTTCTGATTGTTAAGCCAAGAGAATGGCGAATTGAAGCAATTTGATATCAGTTTGTCACGTTTCTTGTATAGTTTGTTTTCAAATTTTCCAGAAAATCAAAATTGAAACATATTTTGATTTTAGGGGGAGAAAAATTTTAAAAAAAATTTGAAAATTTGAAAATTTCAAAAAACATTGAAAAAGCAAAAATGAGTTTTGTGTTAAAGAAGAGGAAATGATAGTAAATCAGTGGACTATCACAGCATGCTAAAGATATGTAATGTCAAATGTGATAAACGGTCTCACTGATGATGTGTCGATAGGTTTTCGCACATTTAGTAGATTTATTCGGGATATAAACCTAAAATTCAAACTTGTGAATTCGTGGGGAACACTACTTGGATATATAGGTAACCCCTGAAATCTCGTTTGAAAGGTCTCTTAATCTGATATACTAGGTCTTTATACTCAATGATGTCTGGGGTATTATTCCGGGACTTCTGCTGAACGGTAGTTCTGACCTAGTCCTTGAATAATACTTTCCGCATATGCTTGAAACACAGCATCACCCTCAGCATGCTGAAACAATAAAATTGATAAATGCTGCTGTTGTAAGCAAAAAGATCCTCTAAAGGGGACACACCGAAAAGTCGAAGCTGATATCTCTCTGCGTATACGGAAGTATCGACCTGAGATCCCTCGGCTCTCGCATACCTAAATTATATACAGATATCATTGTAGTATTCTCACCTGTAAGACTGATTATTGGGATTCTGGATACGGGAGTATATTCAAGAGGTGGGACACATGAATGATCTAAGTTTTTAATTCATCTAAATCGTATCCTGAATAAGTTGAAATTTGTGTGAGAATTTAAGATGGATCAGTATATCGACAATCGAGGTGAATTGTTTAGAGCTTAAAATGATTAAAGCTTAACGGTGCTTGTGATTTGTCACATAAACTGATATGATTCTCTTACACAAACTCACAAAAATATTGTTTGTATATATTTGTTTACTGCATGTCTTTCAAAAACTCAAAAGTCCAAAAAGATTTTCGACAACTGATGTTGAAGAGCTGATATTCAAAATTCCAAGTGCTAAACATGATGAACAGGGTTGGGATAATATGTTGAAAACTTTGAATGTCATATACAAATGTTTTTGAAAGTTTGAGGTTTTAGTTAATCAAGGTCATTTATTTGAACTTGATGTAACTTTACAGATATATGGATGAATGTATTCTACCAGTAAGTTTTTAAATCTAAGTGTTATAAATTTGTGAAACTTATGTTGTGGTAGAGAATATGCATGTTTCAGGAATTCCCACGGAAGCTAAATGTCAAAGCTTGAACCAGACATCTCAGATTCTAGCATATTGAGAGGGGGAGTCTGTGAAAGGGGGAGTCTGGATCAACAGCATATGGGAGTATGAAGATAGAGTGGTTATGATGAAAAGACAGAGTTAGAGAAAAGACTAAGACTGAAGACTCAGGAGCTGAAGACTACGTCAACATCCAAGGGGGAGTCTGTTGATGCACAAGAATGTCTGTTGACTACATCTTCATCAAGTCTTATATCAAGAAAGTCAAAATTGGATCTTATATGTAAAATTAGGGTTTAGTATTGAGTTTAGAATGTGTTTAGAAGGGTTCCGTTTGAAAACAGTTAGTTTATAGAGGGTTCCGTTTGAACATAAGGGTTCCGTTTGAACTCAAAGTTTGAATATAAGGGTTCCGTTTGAACTCAAAGTTTGAAACATAGGGTTCCGTTTGAACTTTATGTTAAGTTTCAAACGGAAGGGTCAAAGTCTATAAATAGGGATGTGTAGTGTCATATTTCAAACGGAACGGTTGGAACAAGTAGGGAGGTGCTGCCGGATTTTCATCAGAAAACATTGTACAAGCACGTTTATTAATCAGAAAAGAAAAGTTAAAAGGATTAGAGCTGTTTTGGACTTTATGTGCATTGATTCCGCCTTTACACATGAAGATGAACGTCCTTAACTGACTTTCAGGGTCACGTACACGATCCAACAATTGTTGTTTCTTGAATGTTCTTCAGTTGTTCCATTAAATCTAATTGGAGATTTAAACTAAGAGCACGGACTCGTCTTTGCTTTTCATGATATTTACGACTTAAGGCATCTGCTACTATGTTTGCCTTTCCTTCATGATATTGAATATCACAGTCGTAGTCACTTATAATTTCCATCCATCTTCTTTGCCTCATGTTTAATTCTTTTTGCCCAAATATGTACCTTAAACTTTTATGATCTGTATAGACTGTAAACTTACTTCTGTACAGATAATGCCTCCAAATTTTAAGGGCAAAAATTATTGCTCCTAATTCTAAGTCATGTGTCGTATAATTTTTTCTCGTGCTTTTTCAATTGCCTTGAGGCATACACAATTACCTTTTTGCGTTGCATCAGCACACATCCTAATCCTAGCTTAGAAGCATCACAGTAAATTTCAAAATCTTCTGTCCCTTCAGGTAAGGCAAGAATTGGGGCATTTGTTAATCTTTGCTTTAGAATCTTAAAGGCCTCTTCTTGCCTGGGTCCCATTTCAAACTTAACCGTTTTACAGGTTAACTTAGTTAATGGAACAACTATTTTAGAGAAATCTCTTATAAAGCGCCTGTAATACCCAGCTAATCCTAGAAAACTTCTAATTTCAGTGGCTGGTTGTGGGATCTTTCAATTGGTGATTGCTTCTATTTTGGAGGGATCTACGTGAATACCTTTGTGATTCACCATGTGACCTAAAAATTGCACCTCCTGTAGCCAAAATACACACTTCGAGAACTTGGCAAAAAACTTTTCCTTTCTCAACAGAGTTAAGAGTACATGTAGGTGTTCACAATGTTCGTCCTGACTTTTGGAATAAATAAGTATATCGTCGATGAAGACAATCACAAATTTATCCAAATACGGTTTACAGATCCTATTCATCATGTCCATAAATGTTGCAGGAGCATTTGTTAAACCAAATGGCATGACTGTAAACTCGTAGTGACCATATCTAGTCCTGAAAGCGGTTTTAGGTATGTCTTCTTCTTGTACCTTCAACTGATGGTATCCGGAGCGTAAATCTATTTTAGAAAAATACCTAGCTCCCTGAAGTTGATCGAAAAAATCATCAATCCTAGGTAATGGGTATCGATTCTTAATTGTAACCTTATTCAATTCCCTATAATCGATACACATTCGCATTGAACCATCTTTCTTTTTCACAAACAACACTGGTGCCCCCCAAGGGGATGAACCAGGTTGTATGAATCCTTTGCTTATTAATTCATCTATCTGCTTTTTCAGTTCTAACATTTTGGTGGGTGCTAACCGATAGGGTGCATTGGCTATTGGTGTAGTTCCAGGAATTAGATGAATTCTAAACTCTACTTCCCTATCTGGTGGCAATCCTGGTAGCTCTTCTGGGAATACATCCGGGTATTCTGATACTACAGGAATTTCCTTAAGTTCCTTACTTTTAGTGTTAATGATTACCGAAATCATATACACTATTCCTTGCTTTCGTTCATAACTAGCAACTTTCATTACAGAAATGAACTTCATTGGTTTACGTGGCTTATCTCCTGAAATAAAAATTACTTCTCCTGTGGGTGTATGAATTTCTATGGAATTCTTATCACGAAGGATTCGAGCATGGTTGGCTACTAGCCAATCCATTCCTAATACCACATCGAGTCCAGCTAAATTCATAGGGAGTAGGTTTGCAGAAAATTTATGGCCTGAGAGTTCTATCTTTCCTTCTTGCAGAACTTTATCTATTTTAACAGAATTGCCATCTGCTGTTTTTACCGTAAAAATCTGCCTAAGTTTGGTTAAAGGTTGCTTAAGAGCTTGGCAGAATGAAGTATTTATAAAACTTTGGTTTGCACCAGAGTCAAATAATACTTTTGCATAAACATCGTGTACCAGAAACGTACCAGCTATCACATCGGGGATCAGGTCTGCTTCTTGCGTTGTTAGCTGAAAAGCTCTAGCATTCTTCTTATTAGTTCCTTCAGCAGGTTTGGCCTTGTTATCAGCTGGCTTGACCAGTTTAGGGCATTCTGGTCTGAAATGTCCTGTTTCTCCGTAGTTGAAGCAAATCATGGATTTCTTCCTGCAATTCTCCTCTTGGTGGCCCAGTTTCTTGTAGAAATTGCAATTTTCTTTACATTTTCCAAAATGTTTCTATTTGCAATTCCCGCAAAATGGCGGTATGGAGGGTTGCCCGGTTCCCTTCCTTTTGAAATTACTATTATTACCCACACAAAATCCTTGGGTAATCTTTTGGGCCAATTCATTTTTCCTGTTTTCTTCTCTTGTACGTACCAGTACGTCGGTTAAGGTATTAGCCAATTCAACAACATCATCAATTGTGTGGGGTCTCGCAGCTTTGATGATATCACGAATCTCGCTAATTAAACCCCAAATATAGCGAGAAATAAGTACTGGTTCTGGCGAAGCCAGAGTTGGTACAATTCTGGCATACTCAAAAAATTTCGAAGTATACCCTCGACAGTCAACATCCACCATTCGATAGTTCAAGAACTTATTCGTCATTTGTTCTTTTTCATAATCGGGACAAAACTTCCTTTCCACCAATTGCTTAAATTCTTCCCAATTCATGGCATAAGCCATGTCACTTCCCTTGGGTTGCAACACCGTATTCCACCTTTCTAATGCCTCTTCCTTGAAAAAGGAGGATGCATACAAAACCTTGTCTTCTTCGGCGCATTTACTAATTTTAATTACTGCTTTGGTTTTCTCTAACTAACGCAATGCGGCCGTTGCCCCTTCATTGCCTGCGAATTCAACCGGTTTACAGGCAAGAAATTCCTTGTAAGTGCAACTAGGAGTTGCAGCTTTCATTTTCTTAAGAAATGGGACTTGAACCACATTATTGTCAATATTGCCGCCTCCATTCACATTGTGACTAAAGTTATCATCGCGAGTGCGTTTATTGTGGTTTGCTTGTGAAGGTTCAACAGGGTTCTTTACAGCAGCAACGATTGCCGGGATAGCATTGGCTATTCCCTGAGCAACGATATTTTCTATGTCTTGCCTATTAAGAAAATGATCCTCATTGTTTTGTTCAGATTGATTAACTTCATTGACTGGTTGATTTTCTGCGTTTTCCATCTGAATAATTAACAATATATGTAAATTATTGCCACAAAATAGATAACAACCAAACACAACAAAACAATCACACATAATCACGTCAACACGTATAGCCAAAATTGTCGACCTTGCGACATTCATATTTTTATATATAGCATTATGCATCGATACAAACCATTTATGTTACAAAAGTTTTATTTTAGTTATTTTACATTATTATATTATTATTTATTTATTATTATTATTATATATTATCTATATATATATATTTTTTTTCTATATATTATTATTATACAAACACACAACCACAGTTAGCTGGCCTTTCAAAAACGACGCTCTCTCTCGTTGTATTTCCAGGTGATATTCTCCCCCACTTCCCTAATCCGGTTGCCCGCATCCACCAGCTCCTCGCCGCAGCGGCGTAACTCAGCAATGCTTTCTACGTTCATAGGTGGGAATGGTGCAGGTTCAGGGTTAAAATGGGGGAAATAGACGTTGGGGTTATTCATGAAATTCTGAAAGTGCCAGTCGCTTGTCCACCACTCTTCCAGCTGGCCTGTAACAGGTTGGGGGTTGACAATAGGGTTTGGGATGGCCGGTTCCAAATTAATTGGGAGTTGTGATTGGGCTGGGAAATTGAACATGTTTTCATCGGCAGGTATGATAAGGTCACAATTCGCCAGTTTTCGATCAAGCTCCTCCCATGGTGGCATTTCCTGGGCTTGCCCGGAACTTTCCCCGATCTCCTTGCCTTTCCCTTTGTCCTTCGGATCCTCAGTCTTTTTCACCTTCTGGGCAGTTGGCTTCTTCCTACGTTCGCGTTTCCAATCCAGGATTCTCCTCCTCTTTTTTGGCTTTGGTTTCTCCTACGGTTGGGACTGGAATACTATTGGCTCTTCAGTATCAGCCTGATAGCCAGTTAAGGTCCCGGTGGTATCCATATCGGTGGTATGGATAGTAAAGTTTCGGAGTGCCTCCGACAGTTCATTCATGCTGTTAGCACACATGAAGGAAACATACAAAATTTAAATTTAAAATTTTATTTATTAAATTAAATTCTCACGGAATAACAAAATGGCAATTTGGAAAATAAGTATTTCTAAATACTTAATTAGCTTAAATCAGTGGCTCTGATACCACCTTTTTTCTGTCACGGCCCCCGACCCGGTTTTACCCGGTTCCGAAGCTGCTGGACAGAAACCCGTGGTATTGGTGTTTATTTTGGCAGCGGAAATTTTAACAGGATCTTTTAAACTGAAAATGCCCAATTATTTTATTTTACATTTTGGGACAAACCCGTAATTTACAATAAAGGAATTTCACTGGGAAATTCCGTGGTTACAAAAACATGTTTAATTATTTACCGAGCCACTTTCTTCAAGCTGTAGTCCTATGCGGCACTTTTTCCCTGATTTACAGTAAATCACCTGAAACATGTTTAAAAAGATTTTATCAGCGGGGAAATACTGGCGAGTCACTCAATTGTACAAAACGACACATTGTTATCATTTACAACATTAAGAGTTTTCACATTTGCCCCTATCTATTAATTAGCTGGTTCAGTTGTCACTCGACCGTATCTATGACCGTGGACATATCACTAAATTAGGCTCGCCCACCTAACGTGATAAATCATTAGTAGTAATGTGCACAGAACCCCCACATACTGCCAGTAATTAAAGATTAGCAAAAACTTAATTACTGCAAAGTATAACTGGAAAACATTTAGGATTTTGTAAAGCAATTTGGTAAAAAGAGAATGACTCACATTGCAAGTTTAGTTGGACAGGGTTTGGCCTACTGATTAAGCTTGATAACCTAGTTAAATAACAATGCACACGAAACTAGGTTAGTAACTTAATACAACATTTACGATAACTCACGAAATCAAAACCCTCACGACGAATGACAAAGTATAGCCCGAATTCGGGCAGCACTTAAACATCAATCGGATCGGTTTCAATCGATCGGACATTGTATCGTAGCAGTGATCGAGTTAATACCCCGTAATCATAGCAGCGTTTCCTACTTCGAACGTAACTTTTAAGCAGAAAGAAAGTGATTTTGATGATTTTCGCGAGCACAAACGAATTGCCCATGCACGTCCCATTTATAGCAAAATTTTGAGTCTCTCGCGGCCCGCGTAAACTCTAATAACCTCTTACGCGGCCCGCGAGGGCCACCCTAGCTACGGCTAGGGCTACCGTGTCACATGTAGGCTTGCCACGTGGCCTAAAGCTTATCCGAAGATCTTTCAAGCTGTCGCGCCCCGCGTAAGCTTACCTTAAGGCTTACGCAGCCCGCGAGCGACCCATAAATTTTGAATTTCTTGATTTTTCACAAGGATTAGGGTTTTAGGAGTCCAGGTTTCTACTTACGGGTCGTTTTGGGACATTTTTGCACGTCCTTACATATATGTCAATGTATAATCAAACGTTATGTAAAACCAAATGTTATGTATAAAACAATGTTTTTGAATAAACAAATGTTTGAATCAGAAGTTATGTTTTGAAAAAAAAAACTAATGCTTTTATTAATAAGAACATTTATATGGTAATGTTTATCGTATACATCAAAGCCTTGCGACTGACGGACAAACCCTTAACAAGTTAAAGGTTTATCAATTATGTATATCGGATTCTGTCAATCCTTACGTCCAAACAAACCTAGGATTCCAGAAATGGGAGTTGTCAATTCCTATGGTACCACTACATACTACCGAGCGGCGTGATCAATGTTAATGAACGTATTTTAGTTTCGTTAAACAAACCAAATCTCATACCAAATGTAAGCATGTTATGTGAAAATAATTTACTAAGTATGCTAAGTAAACATACGAAGCAGAAATGTAATGTAAATCAATGTGCTAGCATGCTCAGTAAACATACATAGCAGAAATGTAATGTAAAACAATGCGTCCATATGCTAAGTAAACATATGTAACAAAAATGTTTATGAAATCAATGTGCTATCATGCTAAGTAAACATACATAGCAAAGCATAATGGAAATCATGTACTATATGCATACTAATAAACATAGCAAGTATATGTCATGAAAGTTCAAAAGTAACAAGTAGGCACATGTGTTTCACCCTAAAATATTTGAAAACGGTAAAAGAGGGGACTATGTACTCACTTGATATTGCTTAGTAGTCTTGAAATAACAACCAAGTAACGCTTGAAGGATCACGGAATCAAACGGCACCTAATATAGGTAACTACGTTAATAAACCGGACCTAAATCGGAAGATCGGATAAAATGAGGTCTCGTAAACCAAATGAGTGTTGGAACTCATATGATATGGTTTAACAAAGCCTACATTCTAAGTCGGAACCTATCCTAAGTTCTTATGACCCGTTACGACTCGTTAAGGTAGTTTACGATACTTTAACGTGTGGTTCGCGCAAAAGCGCGTTCGGACCGCCTAACTAGTCCTATGACAAGTATTATATGCCTTAACATGTCTAATAATATTGTATAATCAGTTTAGATGTAAAAATTTAGGTTACATATGTTTAAAATGAAATTATGCGTAAAAAGGGCACTTTGGTCATTTTCCTAAGGCATATAAACTACCTATCATACAACTAACTAAACGAAGTGACCATAAGGTATAACCTCAGAAGGTTATTCCCTATACAACTATGGTCACAAAATATGTTTGGTTGGATCCTAATGATCGACCAAACGGGTCGGGTTCGAAAGTCTGAGCGGTTATTTAGACCGCTTAACTTACGACCCTAAATAAGTACTAGACTAAAAGTGACTAGTTAAACATGAAACATGTTTAACTAAGTTAGAAAACAGGTTTGATATCAAAACAATGGGTTTTGATACCCGAAAATAGCTTCGTTGCAAAATGCGCATAAATACGCATTTTGACCGAAACTTTGACTCGTCACTACGCCTAATCAACGTGGTAATCAGTAGGTATAGTCACAAGGGACTATAACCATCGTGATTACGCTCACGTTGCAAAGTTCAAACGAACTTTGTGTTGACCAATCAAGGTTAAAGCAGAAAGTCAAACACTGTTTGACTTTCATGCTTGAAATGCATAACCAAGCATGAAGGAGACTTACAAAGGGTCCAAGCCTGGATCAAGAACAAAGAAAACTGATGTAGGAGGCCTTCAACAAGAGTGATAGCCTTCCAAGAGCAAATGAAGAAGAAAAGGAATGAATGAGCAAAGAACCCATGAAAAATCCAAGCTATTTATAGATTTCAAGAATCAATAGGATCATTCCATGTGTTGTGAGGGTTGATCTTGACCTTACAAATGTTATTCTCTGATTTGGCACCTTGATGAGCACACAAACTTGCCCATAAAATGCTAAAACAATGGTTAAAATCAAAGGAACCAGCTGCTGATTGAAGAAACTGGTTTTCTGCCCAGCTAGGGTTGTCGCGCCCCGCGTAAAACTCAGCCTGGGCTTTCGCGGCCCGCCACAATAGTTTCAGGAAATGACATAAATGGCCCCTGCAAGCAATAAACTCAGTTTTTGATGCTTTTAATCCCCGTTAACCCCATTTCAAGGCTCTATAATGAAGTAAGAGTATAGGGGACATGAAATATGCTTGAAAACATCTCGGATGTCGGTTCGTTTGGTCGTACAGTCACGTTATTCGGTTAATTACGACGAAACACGAACGGACGCGAAAAACGATCCAAATTACGCGACGAATGGTATTTTTGCATTCCAATCACTAAAATAAAATATATTATTAATGATTACAAAAATTTTTGGATGTCCGGATATGTTCAGAACGTAAGATATGTGCTTAAATGCAAACTTATGCAATTTTTGACGCTTTTAGTCCCTGTTGATCAAATAAGTTTATTTTCGCATACCGAACCCCTCAAAGCTTATTTCTACGCTATGTAAAGGATATTTATGGTATATTTAACTTATTATCATGTTCCGGAATGTACGTTACTATATGAATCAGCAGACTTTTGTAGTTTGACGCAAATAGTCTCTCTGAGCGAATAAACTTGTTTTAGCCATACCAAACCCTTCAAAACTTATTTCTAAGTTATGTAAAGTTTATTTAAGGTATGTTAAGCTTATGTTGATGTTCCGAACTATTTGTCGCGTCAAACTGATTACCTTTACGCATCAGTTTGCGTATAACTTTCTAGAAAGCGATATAGAGTTTGAAATCGAACATGAATTGAAATACGAAGAATGTCAAACAAATATAGGGATCAAAATACATTGTTTCATTGATAATCGAATTGTTCAAAGTTTGTATAATGATTACACAAGCATATATGTCACAATTTGCAAGTGAGCCAAGCACCTCTATTTATAGTTGGAAACAGTAGGTTCACACGGCCCCGTACCTTGTAGGCACGGCCCCGTGTCCTTCTCCTTATCTGTATTCATTTAATGCACTTGTCAATCCATCTGCTCACACAGCCCCGTGGCCCCTTGTACTTGCTGTACGAACTAGGGTTGTTCACGAGCCGAGCCGAACCGAGCGAGCCTCTGCTCGAACTCGGCTCGAATTGAAACCGAGCGGCTCGGCTCGGTTTGAATTTAAGGAAACGAGCAATAATCGTTGCTCGAACTCGCTTGGTTTGCATCCGAGCGGCTCAGTTTTGCTCAGTTTCGCTTGGTTTCAATATTCGTATTATAATTTAATACAAAATTTTCAAATTTAAAGCCCACCATTGTCAATTATCATTCACTATCAACATACATAATAAGCCAAACATATATTAAACCTTCATTTCAAAAACAAAACATCTTAAAGTTCAAGCAGAAGTCGGCGTCGGCATCTTCATACGCATACATAATAAGTTCAACAAACATAGATATCGGCGTCTTCATCAACAAAATCCCTCTTTAGATCGACACGCATAACCTGTTAAACCAACCAATTAAACACAACTAGTTACAATATGTTAAAGTGTCAAATAATGAAAAATAGACAAAGATGGAATTTTATAAACGATTCAAGATATTATGATCAGCCTCTCTTATATACCTTTCTTTTCAATTTCCTGTACCACACCCGTCCAGAATCAACACATCAATATCCAAATTTTCTTTTTCTTTTGCCGATTGCTACGCATTAAAAGTAATAAAAAATGTTAGTGCATAAAGTATAAGAACATAAATAGACAAATAATGTAATAAAATCTTACTTCCAATGTTTTTATGTTGCTTTTGAGCCGGCCTTTAACCAATCACTTCCACAAACAAGAAGTTCCACCATATCATTTGAAAGAGAACTCCGGTAATCATCCAATATGCGTCCCCTGGTGCTGAAGGCTGATTCGTAAGCGACGGTTGTAATCGGAATGCCAAAAATATCTTTAGCCATCCTGCTTAATACGGGAAACTTGCTACAATGTTGACTCCACTATTTCAACACATTATATTGGGAGTCCTCACATCCATCATTTGGCTCATCCAGATACACCAAGTTCAGTTCTTTGTCCGATTTCAACGGGTCTACGTTTGAGGAAAGCATGAAAATCATCAACATCTGGAGTCGGTTCGTTAGAAGATGTTGATGCTTTTGAGTGACCTATGGCAGCCTTGGATGTCATATATGCATTAAAATACTTATCGAAAAGAGATTTTAACTTGGCCTTCACATCTTGAACCCGACTCTTACATTCATCTTCTAGATACAACTTTTCAAAGGTCCATTCAATTGACAACATCTTATAACGAGGATCTAAAATAGAAGCAATGGACATAAGTAGCCCAATTTCTCCCCAATATTTCTCAAACTTTTGAAACATGGGTTTACTCATTTCCATTAAGAAAGAATCCTCTTATATAAAAGCATTACTTATCCTTTTTTTCACTTTAAAAATTTCAGTAAGAAATAAGTTTGAAGTTGGATATGTTGAACCTGAAAACAAATTAGTATCATTTAAACAAACATCTTGTAATTTTAAATTAAGAAGCAAGTTTGAGATTATGATATAATGTACCTAAAAACATATCAGTAGCTTTTAGAAAAAATGGCTAATAGCTTGCAAACTTTTCCGGCCCGAATCCATTCATCATTTGTGGGGCACCACATAAAGTTAGAGTCTCTCAATGCATAACCTTCAAAAACTTGTTTATAGTAAATGGCTGAATCAAGCATTCGATGAGTTGAGTTCCACCTAGTTTTTACATCAGTGCAAAGAGAACAACGAGTTTTGATACCAAGAGATATTGCTATTTCACCAAACTTCAACAAACGACCTGATGACTTTTTCAAGTACTTCACACCTTCTCTAATTTTTGAAATACACAATTATATAGTGCCCAAACCATCTACGAACCTAGATTTGCAAATCTGAGAATTGACCACAGCCCGTGTCTAGGTGACACGACCCCGTGTACCTTGTTGGCTTCTGTTTGTCTTTTTCTTCAGGGAATCTTGAGTCTCAATTGAGATACGGTTTTTGTAAATTTGTTGTCTCAGTCTCAGTTTTGTTACTTTATTTGATATATATGAGCGAATCAAAGTGGATACATACCAGATTCGTTGTTTCAGTCTCAATTTTGTTATTTTATTTGATATATATGAGCTACGGTTTTTGTAAATTCGTGTTTTAGGTAGTTGAGTGGTGATAACGATTATTGTGTGATGATATTTGAAGATGCGATGAAAAACTTGATGCTAGGGTTTGAACAGATTTGGCACTGAACTTTTCTTTCTCTGCTACAAGTGATTAAATTTAAATCTAAATATTATCATGTTTTTACGTCTTTTAGGTTCATTTAGCGAGATCTAAATATCTTTGTGATTCGAATGCTAACAGAGTTACAAAGAAGTTGGACTCAATACTATTGTTTCGGCTGGAGTTGAATATGGAAGTCGAAGCTCACAAGACTTGGCTGCTAGAGGTAAGTCCATTACGCGTTTTACTATTACATTTTGTTGATTTAATTGGTTTTTAGTTTTTTATTTATAAAAGGGCTTGGAATATATTATTACTGTTGCGACGACTGCTAAGGTTTTTCAACGTTAAGTTCTATTTGTATTTGATCATGTCGCTACGTTGAAAAACCGTTTATATATACATAAATACATATTTATGAAATATTGAAAGCTTCATATATAATTTGTTGATGCATCTTCATGATATAGTAGGATAAATTTCAAAAAATAACCTTTCACTAGGTGGGCCTTCGAAAAGGATTATTATTTTTTCCGTTTGTATTAGTTATGGGGATTTGGGGGAGAAATTGAGGAGAGAGGCCAAAGAATAAGATTGTTCTATCCATCAAAATATGTGAGGGGGAGTTTTTATATTATAAAGGGTATAAAAAGTGGTTGTGAGTGGAGGAGGGAGAAAATGTTACTGTTCATCTGTATATTTGGGGGGACACTGTTCACCCAGTATAATTTTTTTAATATATATTGAAAGTGGTTGTGAGTGAAGGAGAGAGAAAAATGTGATGATAATATTATTTAATTGAAAAGAAGAGAGAAAAAGTATTTGTTTTTAGTGGAAATATATTGATATAAGAGTTGTTTTTTTAGTGGAATGTATGTATAATTTGATGGTTTGGATGTGAATGCTCTTAAGGGTTTTTTTTTTTTTTTGGGGGGGGGGGGAGTTGATCAAGGCACGTCCATTAGCATCGACACTCACTATTAACAAAAGAAGAAACAAAATGTGAGACTGGATCAACCCAATTTTTGCTTCTTATATTTAAACATAATAATATATACGACTTAAAATTTTGTACGTTTTTTGGTTTTTAAGTGTATGAAGCTGCTAAGTAATCAACTGCAGCGTTTAAGACCGAGCGAATGGGTGGACCGAGATTTCAAAAGGCTTCTGTTCTTGGTAGAAAGAGGAAACCGGCTGGGGAGTAATTTCTCATTAGGTGAACCAAGTGCTATTGACTAACTACTGCTTGTGCGGTTCACAGGCTTCAGCTTCGGTTTAATTATGTTTCAAAGTCGTAGTTTGGTGCATTGTTCACAGTTGTTTTAGGCTGAGGTAATCTGACAATGTAATGTGTGCATTTATTTAAACTTGCTATATCACATGACCTTTTTTTGTAAACGTTTTTGAAAAGTTTGATACTATGCTAGGTGATGCATTTTTTTGGGTTTGAACTTCATGCCTTCGATCAGGTAGTGACCTTTTCTAATTATAAAATTGTTGTTTAAATATTTAGTTACATCGGTGTGCTTGCTGATTTAGCCTATATAAGGTTTTGTAGATTATGCAAAGTTGGAATTTTTATTTTATCATTTGTTCTCTTGGAATTAAGATGATAGATGGTTATTAGATGATTGTTTCATGTTACGTTTCCATGGAAGTTTGGCTTTCGTCCTTGGTTTTAAAAAGCGAGAAGCGTACAAAAGCGACGGGGTCTAAAACCGAGGCGCGAAGCGCAAAAGCGGCGGGCTTTTCGTACCCAAGGAGCAAAGTGATTATATAACTTTTTATATATATTTCATAGGTTTTTAGCATCCCTTATTCATAATACAGCTATAAATAAAGTTTATATATGATTTTACCTATAAGTACAAGCCAAAAAACCTATTGTACAATATTTTGATGCTTAAAAACAGTATAAAAACACCCTATGTACATGAGGCGCGCGCCTCGAGCCTGAAAAACCTTCAAAATTTGTGTTTTTTTTTTTGAGCTTTTTGTAAAAAGCGTGCCTCAGGCTCCCTAAGGCGCTAAGGCTTGCGTCTCGCGCCTAGGCGCGCCTCAGGCACGCTTTTTTAAAACCCAACTTTCGTCATGAGTTTATTCATTTATATATGATGAACACTTCTCTGATTTTGTTTATTTTAAACACGCACGCGCGCACACACATATATCTTCTAGCCGATTTCATGTTTATTTTGCAGGCCAACGACATACACATCTGGCACTGCTGTTGAAATTAAGCAAAGTGCTGAAGGTGGTTATAAGAAAAGGTAGTCTATCTTTTTCCATACATGTATTACATAATTTCAATTTTATGAAGTATTTAGCGGCTTAAGTAGTATCTTTTTGGTCGTCTATTTATATGGAAAGTGGAAATAAACACTTAATATGAGAAGTACATGACTTAGCTTTTCATGTTTTTTTAAAAGTTGGGAGTAGCCCAGCTAATTTTAATCTTTAATGGACATTTTCTCTGTTTAACTAGAAAAAAGTATAAATTGAAATACATAGTTATTATTTTGTTTGTAATAAAATAGGCAAGCAACTCATGTTTTCATTGCCTATGAGTCCACTTGGT
This sequence comes from Helianthus tuberosus, assembly GCA_030545235.1. NCBI lineage: Eukaryota > Viridiplantae > Streptophyta > Magnoliopsida > Asterales > Asteraceae > Helianthus > Helianthus tuberosus. The sequence continues at coordinate 148,769,327 of CM060381.1, forward strand.
TCCAAATGTTTTAACCCTCGTTTTATATACATTGATTGTGCTATATGCATTGTTGGGAACTTATAACTTTACATGTATTCATAGAGTTGTAAATTGTAATTAGAACACTTATCATTTTTCATTTGTACGTACCATTCCACTTAAAATATATGGTATCAACCTAAGTGAATGTTTTATAGGTGGCTGGATGTATCAAACTATTAGCAATTAGATAAAGGCTCAAGTTCAATTCTCATTTGGTGCAAAAAAAAGTGAGGCATTGGTGGGCAGTGGTAGGAGACCCAGAGAAACCTGGGTTCGATCCTTGAGCCAAACGGGTTTTACTGGTAATTTACCGTCGTGCCTACGGGCGGGTGGGTTACTGGGTTTTCCCCGAAATTGGTGGTGAACGACTCGGGTTACTCTCAGAGTACTCCGTTTGTCCAGTGAGTACCCCGAGAGTGCTCGGTATTGATTTGTTGGCCGTTAAAAAAAAGTTAAATAATCTAACATGAATACCTCTCAAAGATATTAGTTAGGAAGGGCTTAGGATCACAAAATGCTTTTGTGTAACATATAAATAAAAAGACGGTACACACATCATTCTGAGTCAGTAGTGACTCACCTGATAACTAAATGATAGGATTTATCGTGTTGTTGCTATCCATCTGTTTTAATAACATTTAAATTCAATGATATCAACGGTCCCATGTGACGTTAGAAGGTATGGATATTTCAGTTCCTATATCATTAAAAACTCCTACAAAAAAAGCTAACAATTATTTCAAGATATCATTAAAAACTCCTATAAAAAGCTAACAATTATAATTTTTTTTATAAATTAGATTTGTAAGTTGAAGTATTTAAAAAAATATATGTTTAGATTTGTAAGTTGAAGTATTTAAAAAAAATATGTTTATTCTCTCTCTTCCTAAAACACCACTTTTCCCTTCAATTATTTCTCTGAATTTAAAACAATTTAAAATAATAAGATATAACATGTAATTTATTTTATACTAGGTTGTTTCTCCGTGCGTTGCGGCGGTATGTTATCGCGGGCATTTGATCAGTGTCGGTTGGGTTTGTTATAGTACTGGTACGATACATGCACTCGGTATATAAATCAACACATGTTTTACATCTACTGAAAACGAAAAAAACAAACACTAGTACCAACAACGATGTTGTCCGTACGGTATGAACCACTTCAGATCGTCACAGTATTGGTAATGAAACCATACAAATGAGTACATGTACATGTGTCGATATTGTTCGGTACGATGAGGTAACGATACGATGTCAATTTATCAAAAGCAAAACAATATAAATAAATATTGGTTTATCGGAAGCAAACACAATATAAATAAATATTGGTACCAATACATATATTATTCAGTCGGTTTCAATTCTTTTTTTGGTACGACAGGGGCACAATATCCATTTCAATAAAATTTATACTATAATGTTGAAAAAAACAATCAGTTTTGGTTCGATTTAGTACGATAGTGGCAAATTATCCGTTTTCAAGAGATTTTTACTGCAATGTTAAAAAAATAAACATAGAACGCAAGTTGTCAGAAAAAATAATAAAAATATATGATAAATAAAATATTATTAAGAAAATTAAAACAATTGCTTAAAAATTAAGAATCACTATTCATGGCAACTTTATCTTTCTATCTTTCTATACTCATAAATAAAAATCTTTTTTGGACACGTGTCACTTCCTCATACTTTCTCACCTTATTTTCCTATATATCTCTCATATTAAATAATAATAATAATAATAATTTTAAATAAAAATATTAGATAAGAATAAATATTTAGATAAGGATAAACATTTGTTTTTATTATTATCAAATTAAATAATAATAATAATAAATTTAAATAAAAAATTAGATAATAATATAAACGCTTATTTTTATTATGATCATATTAAATAATAATAATAATAACTTTAAGCAAAAAAATTAGTTAAGAATACATATTTAACAAAGTAACATGTTATAATAAGTAAAGAGTACATTAAAGTTCATATTTAAAAGATAAATCTTGACGACTATATATGTTAACATATGACATTATATTGTATTAAACATGTGCAATATACGAGTTTTTTTAAAGATATTTTTTTAGTGTGTATTATATAAAATTACATTTATGCAAAATAAAGTAAAATGTTATAATAAGTAAATAGTACATCAATGTTTATTTTTAAAAGATAAATCTTGATAACTGTTTGTATTAACATATGACATTATGTTTTATTCAATATATGCAATATACGAGTTTTCTTTTAATATATCTTTTTAGAGTAAATTGTCATTTTAGTCCCTGAGTTTTGTCCAAATTTGCCACTTTAGTCCAAATAGTTTTTTTTTTTGCATCTGGGTCCCTGACTTTTACATTTTGTTGTCATTTTGATCACATACACTAACTCCATCCAAAAACTCCATCTTTAACAAGGGGTATTTTGGGGATTTTCATTTTAAATGTTTTCAATTGCCATTTTGATCCAATTCCAAAAAATCAAAAAAAAAATCAAAAAATCAAAAAAATAAAAAAATTCTAAAAAATAATAAAAATTCAAAAAAATCATAAAAATTCTAAAGAATCCAAAAAATTCTAAAAAATCCAAAAAAATCCGTTTCGGCGCGAACCGTTTCGAACCCGAACCGTTTCGAGCTGAACCGTTTCGACGCGAACCGTTTCGACCCGTACCGTTTCAAGCCGAACCGTTTCGACCCGTACCGTTTCGAACCGAACCGTGCCGTATCGAACCGAACCGTTTCGAGCTGAACCGTTTCGAGCTGAACCGTTTCGACGCGAACCGTTTCGAGCCGAACCGTTTCGAGCCGAACCGTTTCGAGCCGAACCGTTTCGAGCTGAACCGTTTCGACGCGAACCGTTTCGACCCGTACCGTTTCGACCCGAACCGTTTCGAGCTGAACCGTTTCGACGTGAACCGTTTCGACCCGTACCGTTTCAACCCGTACCGTTTCGAACCGAACCGTTTCGAGCGGAACCGTTTCGAACCGAACCGTTTCGAGCTGAACCGTTTCGACGCGAACCGTTTCGACCCGTACCGTTTCGACCCGAACCGTTTCAACGGTACGGTTCGATACGGTACGGGTTCGAAACAGTTCGCGTCGAAACGGTTCGGTTCGGTTCGATACGGTACAGGTCGAAACGCTTCGCGTCAAAACGGTTCGGTTCGATACGGTACGGGTCGAAACGCTTCGCGTCAAAACGGTACGAGTTCGAAACGCTTCGGTTCGAAACGGTACGGGTCGAAACGGTTCGTGCCGAAACATTTAATGATTTTTGGATTTTTTAGAATTTTTATGATTTTTTAGAATTTTCTTGATTTTTAGATTTTTTGAATTTTTAAAATTTTTATGATTTTTTTAGAATTTTTTTGATTTTTAGATTTTTTTTGAATTTTTTTGATTTTTTTGAATTTTTGGAATTGGATCAAAATGGCAACTGAAAACATTTTTTAAGGAAATCCCCAAAATACCCCCTGTTACAAACTGGGTTTTTGGATGGAGTTAGACAAAATGATCAAAATGACAACAAAATGTAAAAGTTAGGGAACCAGATGCAGAAAAAAAAACTATTTGGACTAAAGTGGCAAATTTGGACAAAACTCAGGGACTAAAATGACAATTTACTCATCTTTTTATTATATATTAAATAAAATTATATTTATACAACTCGTGTAATACACGAGGTTTTAACCTCGTTTTAATATATATATATTCGTCACTTAAATCGATGGAATATTACGATATGAATCATGTGAGGAGGAGGAATGGATTCTTTCAGAAAATAAAAAAAATCATTCGCGAGGCGGAAGAAGCTAAAGTTTCGGATCTTAGACAAAGATCCCGCATCAAATGGGCCAAGGAAGGTGATGAAAATTCGAGTTTTTTTCATTCTATGATAAATTGTAGAAAAGCTTGCAATACGATTCACGGTCTTGAAGTTAACGGCGTTTGGATCTCCAAGCCCTCTCTTATCAAAAAGGAGGTCTTCAGTTTTTTCAGAAACAAGTTTGTTGATGACTCTCCCATTCGTCCTCGTCTGGTTTGCCCAAACATCGCTCGGTTACCGTCTTCGGTGGCCGATAACTTGGAAGCTCAATTCTCCAAGGAAGAGATCAGGTTTGCTGTGTTCGAATGTGGAGACGACAGGGCTCCCGGCCCAGACGGCTTCAACTTCAGGTTTTTTAAACATTTTTGGTGTCTTTTTGAGGAAGATTTTTACAATATTTTGGCCTATTTTTTTGGATCCGGCAAGCTGAGTTTGGGGTGTGGGTCGGCGTTTATTGCCTTGATTCCGAAGGTTAAAGACCCGTTGGTTTTAAATGATTATCGACCGATAAGTTTGGTTGGTGCTATCAATAAAGTGGTCTCCAAAATTCTGGCCAACAGGATGAAAAGGTGTCTTAAGTTGGTGATTTCCGATTCTCAATCCGCTTTCATTAGTGGGAGATTTATTCTTGATGGCCCTCTAATTACTAGCGAGCTGATGTCTTGGATCAAAAATAAGAAGAAACGGGTTTTCTTTCTTAAAATCGACTTCGAAAAAGCCTACGATAACGTCAACTGGAATTTCGTTTTAGATATTCTCCAGCAGATGGGTTTTCGCTCCAAGTGGTGCAGCTGGATTTCTGGTATTCTGTCGTCGGCTAGAGCCTCAGTTCTAGTTAATGGTTCCCCTACGTTCGAGTTTGGTTGTAGCAAAGGTATGAGGCAAGGGGACCCCCTTTCTCCGTTTATGTTTGTGGTGGTGATGGAGGCTCTCTCTTGTATGTTCAACAAAGCGTGTGAGGTGGGCGTCTTCAAGGGTATTACTCTCCCTGATGCAGGCCCTCACATTTCTCACTTATTTTTTGCCGATGATGCCATGATTATGGGGGAATGGGATAAAGGGAATATTGTTAATGTTATTAGAATCCTGAGATGCTTTCACGCTTGTTCGGGTTTGAAGATTAACCTTGGCAAGTCTAGTATCTTTGGCTTTGGCGTGTCGGATTCAGAGGTAGAGGAAATGGCCAGTTGGATCGGTTGCAAGACGGACTCGGTTCCGTTTAAATATTTAGGTTTGTCGGTTGGTGCCAATATGAATCGCATCAATAGTTGGAGACCGGTTTACGATGTTTTCGAAAGAAGATTGTCCCTTTGGAAGACTTCACATCTTTCTCTAGGAGGGAGGGTGATTTTAATCCGGTCCGTTATGCAAAGTCTCCCAACTTATTTCTTCTCTCTTTTCAAAGCTCCCATCAAGGTAATTAAAGATCTGGAGTGCATGATTAAAAAATTTCTTTGGGGTGGGTCGTCTGAAGTTCGGAAGACTCATTGGGTTGCTTGGGATAGGGTGGCATCTCCCAAGAAAGAGGGGGGATTGGGTTTGTGTAAATTATCAGATTTTAATATTGCTCTTCTCAGCAAATGGGGTTGGAGATTCAAAAGTGAGATTGACAATTTATGGGTTAAAGTTATCAAAGCTATCCACGCGGGCAGCTCTAGTTGGTCTTTTCTTCCGGGTAATAAATTGATCAGGGGAGCTTGGTTAAATATTTGCAATTGCCTTAATAAATCGATTGTCGAGGGTAAACCTATCCGGAGTTTTTTCAGAGGAGAGGTTGGTTCGGGAAGTAGCATCTTGTTTTGGTTCGACCCTTGGTTAGAGGAGGTTCCTTTGAAAGACTCCTTTCCCGCTTTGTTCCGTTTGGAAGTCGTCAAGTTATGTTATGTTAAAGATCGGCTGGAGGATGGAGGTTTGTGGCTTTGGAAACATGAGCCTGACTCGGATGCGGAGAGAGGGGAGCTAGCTTCGCTTTTCGGTAAACTGAACTCGGTTTCTCTCAATTCTAACCGGGACAAGTGGAGATGGTTGGGTGATACTTCGGGTTCCTTCTCGGTTAGATCAGTAAAATCTATCCTACACAAAGGAAATTCAGCTCCTGAACGCTTCGTGTTTGATTGGTGCAACTGGGTACCGTTTAAGTGCAATTTATTTGCTTGGAGGTCTGAGATGAAGCGTATTCCTACTGCGGATGCTCTTCGCAAGAGGGGTATAGATGTCGGATCCGGGGTCTGCGTTTTCTGCGGTTTGGAGGATGAAACTGCTGATCACATCTTCCTTTCCTGTGTTTTTTCGGCTGTGGTTTGGCATAAGGTTAGTAGATGGCTTCGGATCCCTTATATCTTCGCATTCTCGTTTAAAGATCTCTTGGAGATTCACAAGACTAGTAGGTTAGACCCGAAGATAAGACCGGTTGTTCAGGGAATTATCATTGTGGCCTGCTGGTGTCTGTGGAGATCCAGGAACAATTCTGTTTTTTCGAACTCTCGGGTCAACATTGATGACATCTTCAGCGAGATCAAATCGGTGGGATTTTTTTGGTTTAAACATAGGTCGAAACATCGATCCATTTTGTGGAGCGATTGGTGTAATTTTGTAATTATGTAGTGGTTGTTTTTTGTTTTGCCGGCTCGGTCTTCGGGTTCGGTTGTTTGTTATGAAGTTATCTTTTCAAAAAAAAAAAAAGACATGTGTCATGACGTTAATGAGTCCTTATTGGACGTGGACCAATTTGCTTGTACATTTTGGAGGAATGAGTTGTACCATATGTCATGATGAGATGAAAATATATATCGACCGTCTATTTTACAAGTACTTCAACAATCTTTCAAACATTACCCTATAATTATGTTGGAGGACACAAGAATGGCACGCAATGTTGATGAAGATGTTTATCTGTCAGAATTACCAAAGTGTTGGATAAACCTTTATTTTTTTAAACGTTAAGTGCTCAAAGCTCGTCGTGAACAGATAAGTATAATCAATTACTATATGATAATATTACTATATGATAATATTAAAACTGAATGAATAGTAGTTTTATATTACTATATGATAATAACCTAGGGAAAATATCAAATAGGAAGTTTATTTTGGCTAGGAAGTGTAGGAAGCAATAGGATTAGGACATGTGGCAACATTTAAAATAAAGAAAAACGGTATTTTAGTCAATCTAACATTTTCTTCTTCCTTTTCAAAACCCAGTAACTTCAAAACCCACCATTTTCAAAACCCAACATTTTCAACCATTTCTTCACTTTCTATCTCAATAATCACTACATTATAGTGCGATTTCATCACCAATCAATGATTCAAACACTCGATCAACGTGTTCTTCAGCTTTTTTGAAGAAAACCCACTTTAATTTCATAAGAAATCTCGTTTTTTCCGGTGATTTTGGAGATAATCACTCGATTCGTTCGACTCGAGTGCTGATAAGTGTTTCAATCATTCAAACTTCGTCAATTGTTGAAGAAATCATTTAGATCCATGTAAGAAATTCTTTAATTTCATTTTTACGATCTGGGTTTTTGATTTAGTCATTGCGTTTTACGATCTTGGCGGGGGTCCGGGGGCAGCACCCCTGGTAGCGGGGTCCCAGGGGCGGCAGCCATTGGCAGGGTCCAAGGGGCGGCAGCCCCTGGCTGGGGTTGAGCTGCCTCTGGAAAAATTAATTTTCTGTAAATTGCCTCTGGAAAACTGCATTCGTAGACAGTGTTTCTGGTTTTGTACACAACAGGTTCTGGTCATTGAGTTTTAGTTAGATTCTGGTTCTGTGAACAACAATTTCTGGTTCTGTGAACAACAGTTTCTGGTTCTATGAACAACAGTTTCTGGTCATTGCGTTTTAGACAGTTTCTGGTTCTGTGAACAACAGTTTCTGGTCATTGCGTTTTAGAAATAAAACATTTTTTAAGTGTTTTTACTCATTGCGTTTTAGGTAAACACATTTTTATGTGTGTTCAGTTCATTGCGTTTTAGAGAGAACAGATTCTTTTGTGTTTTTAGGCCATTGCGTTTTAGAAATAAGACATTTTTATGTGTTTTCTAGGCATTGCGTTTTAGAAATAAGACATTTTTAAGTGTTTTCTGGCCATTGCGTTTTAGAAATAAGACATTTTAAGTGTTTTGGGTGCATTGCGTTTTAAAAATAAGACATTTTTAAGTGTTTTGGGTGCATTGCGTTTTAGGTAAAAACACATTCAGTCCATTGCGTTTTATAAAGTACACTTTCTTTTGTGTTTTTAGGCTATTGCGTTTTAGAAATAAGACATTTATTTGTGTTTTCTGGTCATTGTGTTTTAGAAATAAGACATTTCTTTGTGATTTTGGTGCGTTGCGTTTTAGAAAAAGTCATTTTTTTACGTTTTTTTTTCATTGCGTTTTACGCAACTGGGTTTTCTCCATTACGTTTTACGCAACTGGGTTTTCAAAAAAAATTTCGAAAATATAGCAATGGTATACTCGTTTTAAAGATTAAAAAACGCTGGTATTTTTGGTGCAATTTTTATAAAAAAAATAATGTCGTATGAAAAAGTTAATAACGTTTAAAAAATGGGGGGGAATTGGAAGAGAGAGAAACTATTGTGCTGGATTGACTAGAATGCTCCTAACAAACTCACGCGCCTCTTTTTTTATTCAATTTCATTCATTTAATCTTAGCCATTGATTAATTAAATGGATGGTCAAGATCACTTCCTAGCCAAATAAACTTTCTAATGTATCTCCATCCTAATAATCTATTACTATATGATAATAATTATGAGCAAATGGTATCGAGTGTCGGTACCGGTATCAAATTTACCAAATCGGGTGTATTTTCGGTACCTGTTTGACACCGATATTCACCGGTTTTTACCCTCAATTACCGGTGTCGTACCAGTACCGACCGTTATCAAACCGTACCGTACCAGGTATATTTGATACAGGTACACACTTTTGGGCCTATAAGTGATGAGCAAATGGTATCGGGTACCGGTATCAAATTTAGCAAACCAGTTGTATTTTCGGTACCGGTTCGGCACCGGTATTCACCGGTTTTTACCCTCAAATAACGGTGTTGTACCAGTATCGATCGGTACCGAACCGTACACGTATATTCAGTACCGGTACCCACTTTTGGGGATTTCGGTAACGGTATTTTCGGTACCGGTTGGTACCGAGCTCATCAAATCCTGTAGCAACGTAACAATGCAAGTAATTGCACCGTTTAGATTACTTTTCATACACACAGTAAGTAAATTGTATTCGTTTGAATGAGGTTTTATATACACAACTTATTTCGCTTCCTTTTTTGTCTTTTTCTGTAATAAATGAATTATAGCATGTAAAATTAACTTGGATATTTAGATTATTGATGAGCAAATCGTATCAAATCCTGTAATCAAACCGATATAGTATCGGTACCAAATTTACTATACCAAATCATTTTCGGCACCAATTTGGTACCCACCTTTTGGCGTTTTCAGAATCGTTACTTTCGGTTCAACACCGGTCTAGCACCATACCTGTATTTATTTATTTTTACCTTCAAATACCATACCATACCGTATTGTACCGAGCATTTTCGATGCAGGTACCTAATTTCGATGATTTTCCGGATCAGTACTTTCGGTGCCGTTACCGGTACCGAGCTCATCCATATTTTAACGTGTTAGCACCGAAATAACTGAACTGAAAACAACCGAATTTCCAACGTATAGGACGTGTGGGGTCCTATTATTATTATTATTATTATTATTATTATATATTAGGTTATTTAAAATCTTTTTTTAGAACGGAGTGACTATCCTTACCATGTCATTTTTATTTATTTTTTGATATTCGGTAGCTGCTTGCCGTTGCTGACACACGTTTTGCAGTCATTGGGTCCCCGCCGCAACGCGCGGACATAAAATCAACTAGTTAGTAGAATGAAAGAGCGCCTGAGATGTTGTTCTAAAAGAGTTGGAACTATATATTTCTTTGTTGATTTTGTTTGTATGAAAATTAAAAAAGTTATATATATATTCACATACCATTGAAAGCAAACTATAACAAGACTACAAAATAACACATTTTGACCCAAGTAATCAACTAACTTCATGTTTGTGGTGTGTGCATATAATGTATGTATGAGCCCTTGGTGTGTCAAAAGTGAAATTGCACTAATTTTATCGTTATTTTACTAATTTTGTGAAAATAATGTTAAAAGTGGCGGACGGTTAATCATGCATCATGTGGTGGCGTTGATAGCCGAAATACAAGGAGACAGATGCACTAATCGGCCTTTGTCCCGAATGCTAAGTGTTATGTGTCTTATGTCCAAGGCTTGATGCAAAACAACTATCAAGCTGGGAGTCTCACTGGAAGCATTCTCTTTATTCTTACGGGGTAGATGTAAGGCTGTCTACATTTACCCTCCTCAGACCTTACCTTATTTTTGCTATTGGTGAGATTTACTAAGTATGATGATGATCCACATATCAGTGGAGGGTTAATTAGGTTCCGCTACAAATTCTTAACATACAAATGAGTTTAACATGAGAAGTAAAGGAGGTTTTTTTTTTGTTAATTTTTTGCCCATCTTGTTAATCAAGTATTTTAGTCCCAAAATCTAAAAAAAATATAAATTTACACTAGTAAAGTAAATACACATTTGTATGTTAAGACTCATTTGTATTTGATAAATTCAAATTATAACAAGACTACAAAATAACACATAATACATATTTGTATTAAGACCCATTTATATTTGATAAATTCAAATTATAACAAGAATGCAAAATAACACATTTTTGTAACATATAATGATAACCTAGTAGGGTACCCGCGCGATGCGGCGGGGGTGACACTTTGTATTGCTGTACTCGTTTCTGGTAGTTTTCTTATTCGTATAATATTTATATTAACATTATTGTGGTGGATATATGTCATAAGTATTACACGTATCTAGTAATTATTAAATTTAGAATTTAATTTATTAACTATTTCAAGAAACTATTGACGCAAAAAAACTCAATTGTCAAGTACTTTGCATCATGATGAGATCAATTTAGTACTCATACGGCTTAAACATCTCAAGTCTGTATTGTAACACCACCATTTGTCATCATCGAGATCAACATCCTTCGGAATTTCTTGTATCTCTTCCTGTTTGATTATTACATCCTTTGGATGATGAGTTTCTTCTATGTTCTCCTCTTTAACTGATACATCAGGTAGTAGCTGAAGTAGTTTGGGGAACTGGAAAAAAATGTTAAGTATTTTAGTTACGGATTTTATCATGTTACCGTTATAAATAATATAGGCTAAAAAACAACGTTCACAGTTAAACATAATATAAAAAAAAACCAAACAAACAAACAATATATCATGTTTTAGAAACATACATACCTGTGTAAAGATTTGAAAGGATGAATATTGAAGCTCTAAAACCACTGAATAATAAATAAGATGAATGTTAAATGTGAGCATAGAAGAATAAATCAAAGTTATACACAACAGAAAATTGAAATACCTGTAAACCAAAATTTATAAAGAACAAGAAATTTCTTGAAGTGAAAAAAAAAACTAATAAATTATACTATATATAGAACCTATAAACTAATGAATTGAATAATCTGTAGCGTTTTTCAACTAACTAATATTATCTAGGGTTAATGGATTTAAACACCCCCAACTATGGCCATTTGGCCGATGGCACTCTCAACTTTGACTTTGGCTCACACCACTCCCAACTTAACACATGGGTTGTCATGGCACCCCCTCGTTAAATATTCACTAACCAGGTTAGTAAATTTAGCCTATGTGGCAATTTTATCTGATGTGGCATATATGATGTGTCATTTAAATCTGATGTGGCCAATTATTCTTTTAAAGAAATCTATATAATAATTATTATATTTAATAATAGATATATATATTAGGGATTGAAGATTAGGAATTGTTTTCAGAGTATGATTTTGATCATATTCCACCTCCACCACCGCCAAAGCAAAACGGTGGGCGACATCTCCGTCGGCCACCACCGCCATACGTCGCTGCGGCTACTGCAAATCTGAACAAGGCTCCACCTCCATAGCAACTCTAGAATCGAACAGAATCGATCATATTCCTGCAAATCTGACCCGGACCCAAAGCAAAGCAAAACAGAATCGAACAAGGCTCCACCTCCACCACCGCCATACGTCGCTGCCGCTACTGCCTTTGTCGCCGTTAGTTTCTTTGAATTTGTTGTTAATTTTTGACTGTTTGTTTCTTGTTAATTTTTGAACAAGGCTGCAGATCAGTTTCTTGTTAATTTGAACAAGGCTGCAGATCAGTTTCTTTGTCGCCGTCAGTTTCTTTGAACAAGGCTGCAGATCAGTTTCTTGTTAATTTTTGACTGTTTGTTTGAATTTGTTGTTGTTGTGATCTGGATTTGTGTTGAATTTGGATTGACATTGTTTGATTTGTGTTTAGTGTGGATGTAGAAGTGAGAAGAAGGAGGATAAGTATAGATCAGATCAGTGGGTTGAAGTTATTTCATGGGAGCCTGATTTGGTGTTTCCGGCGAGAGAATTAGAACAGATCCGCCTGATTTGGTGTTTCCGGCGAGAGATATAGAACGAAGAAGAAAAGGTTTGCGGCTGCTGAAGTGAAATAGGGTTTAGGTATTTGTGGTGAAGTAAAGGATTTTGTAAAACAGGCCCCTATAGTTTAGTGCTTGTTTCAATATGAAGCTTAAACTTTTTATCTCACATACCAACTTGCCACGTCATCTTTCCACGTTGGACAAAATGGCCACGTCAGCAAAAAGAACTAACCTAGTTAGTGTTTATTTAACGACGGGGTGATACAGCAACCCATGTGTTAAGTTGGGAGTGGTGTGAGCCAAAGTCAAAGTTGAGAGTGCCATCGGCCAAATGGCCATAGTTGGGGGTGTTTAAATCCATTAACCCTATTATCTATAAGAGTATTTTTGTATTTATAATCCCTAAAAAAATGCAACAAAATCCGGTATTCAGTTTTTGAAGATGCATTATGTTTAGATTATGGAGTTTTTTTCCTAAAAGTTTGTTGGTGGAAAACTTATTTACCAAACTTTTAAAAAACGCTTTTATAAAAAAAGTTTTATGAAAATGAAAATGCTTCTAAAAACGTTTTTATAATTTTTTATGAAAATTAAAATTCCATTTTGTGTGCACCTAACCAAGTAAATACACAAACATACAGAATGCGAACAAAGCTCATATCAAACCCATATGTGCAAGGTTTCGAAATGTAATCTAGTCGCCGGAACAAATTGGTGAACAATCTTAATCAAACGAAAATCGGAGTGAAAAAGGTTAGAATATTATTAATCTAATACTAATGACAACAACGTAGAGAGTCTTGAGCATTTGAAATAGAACACGTTGCTATAATCACTTGTACGCTAATGCATCATCTACTTGTACATTTTAATCCACACAACAACATTGACCAAGACAACTATCGAAATGTCGACAAAAATGAGTAGGTCATCACGATACCTTTGGATTTTTTTAAAACATTATAGTTTATAAGATATGACAAGAATACCTAAAATAATTATAAGTTTGTTGTGGAAGGGGATAAGTGTAACTAATTAGCCATAATTTTGTTAAAATAAAAGGGAGTTAAGTGTAATAATACGAGGGACTAAAATATAATTAGTGTTTAAAAGACCAAGTTACCCTCATTTTAGGGGTGTTTTTATAAATAAAAGGGGAAGAATTTCTTATTTTTTGGTATCCCTCATGCATTATAATATAGTATAGATACATATTACTATACACGTTTAAATTGTTGTAGTTTTACATATTTTAATTTTTAAGTTATCATATCTTTTATACATATGATTTGAATGTATTTTTCATAACCAGACCGACAGTCTCATCAATTTACTGGTATGGACCAGAATCGAAATCCGAATTGCGTCATATGTAACTAGGTTATAACCCCGTGTATTACACGGGTCGAATAAATGAATTTTATATACTAAATAATAAAACAATATATCTTTAAAAACCTCTTTTATTGCACGGGTTGAATAAATATAATATTATATACTAAATAATAAAAAGTTATATTTATAAGAACCATATTGTACAGGTTGAATAAATATAATTTTATATACCAAATAAAAAAGTTATATTTTTAAAACCGCTTGTTTTACACGAGTTGAATAAATGTAATATTGTTTACCAAATAATAAAATAATACATCTTTAAGAAACCTCCTTTATTACACGGGTTGAATAAATGTAATTTTATATACCAAATAATAAAAATGTTACATCTTTAAAAATATGTGTATTACACATGTTGAATAAATGTAATTTTCTTTACTAAATAATAAAAATATATATCCTTAAAAAACCCCATGTATTGTACGAATTGAATAAATCTAATTTTATATATCAAATAATAAAAAGTTATATCTTAAAAAACCTTATCTATTAAACGGTCGAATAAATGTAATTTTGTATAGTAAATAATAAAAAAAGTATATCTATAAAAAACCACGTGTATTACACGGGTTTAATAAATTTAATTTTATATACCAATAATAAAAAAGTCATATCTTTCAATATACTAATGGATATTATTATTATCTAATATAATATTTTGGTAAAATAATATAAATATAAATTTAATATTCAAACATAGATCATTATGTAATTTTATCACCATACACGTGAATATTGGCCATAAACTATAAAAAGAATAATACCTCCAAAAGGGTTAGAAAAAAAGACGTTGAGGGTTAAGATGTTAAAACATTCCTTTTTAGGCTAAAAGGGTAAAAATGATATAACCACAGGGGCCAAAATCGTAATTTACTCTAATATCAATTTAGATAACTAAGTTTGAATTTGAAGTAAATAGATAAATATAAAAGTAATAATTAAACTAAATAATATTTAGTAGAAAAATTATCTATAATTATTAGAAGAGATTAAACTAAAATTATAATTATCCATAAGACATGGCCTAATATGATGACAAGTGTCCTCAAAGTGGTTTCTTTTATTATATGTATAGAATTATAATTATCCATAAGACATGGCCTAATATGATGATAAGTGTCCTCAAAGTGGTTTCTTTTATTATATGTATAGATTTAACAATTATCATATAAATAACACAAATTAATAACTTTCTTATCGATTATAAAAATCACTATTCACTTTTTTTACTTTTTAATCCTACTATAGTATTCAACTTTTACTTAGGTGTCACAAAGAATTTGTTCATGTTTAACATTGATACTTTTCGACTTTTAGAAATGTATCCAAATAATTTTCATTTTTAACCGTAGCACTTTTCCACTTTTAATTTTGGTCACAATATTTTTTACGGTTTTAACAGGCCCTTCGCAACGCGCTGGTCATAAGTCGACTTAGTTATTCTTTTCTATGTTTTACATTTCGGTCTATTTTTTTACGGTTAACACGCCACAAAGCATGTGCAAGGTTTAATTTTTTACGTCTACCTTTTTTGTTCGTTATAACAGTCTCGTCGCAAAGCGCGAGTCATAAATCCTAGTGTATAATAAAATATTTATTTTTTTGGATCTACAATATTAATAAAGCATGAAGTCTTACGGAAGAACTTAAATTCATTTCTACCACTTGGTGGAAGAACTTAAATTCATTTCTACCACTTGGTGTAAATCCTGGTCCAACTAGTAAGACCGTGAAGAAACACTGGTTTGATGCGTGCAGGGATAGAACCGAGGAAGTAGTCTCGATAAGATGGTTAATTCTTAATCTCTACAAATTAATGACTGAGGATGTCTTGTGAGCGATCTGCAAAACAGTAAACACCGTAAGCTCGTGACAAGGAGGAGAAGAAGAGGGTTCTCCTCGTAACTATCATACGGCGTGAGAATAAGTATCGCTTTAAAAAACTAAAACGAGTGAGTATGTGTTAATTGTAAGAGTGAGAGATAATCGATCCTTAAAGCTGTGGTTGAAGGTTGGTATTTATAGCCGAATAGTATGGAGAAGGAGGTGGGCTAATGGGCCTTGGGCTAGACGTAGCCAACAAAGAATATCCGGTTTATCCCCTCTGACACAACAGGTAGTGTTTGCATAGGCAGAAGGGCGTTGACGCACGGTGGTTGGTGCCACGTGGCCTGCCGATTGTACTTGTTGTCGAGTCTATCATCAGCTGTGAGTGGAGATTATGGAGTAGTGAATGAAGCACGTTGATTGGCTACACACCACTGTCCTTATGTACTCCTTGTCCCCTGCACGATTGATCATTGTAGGGATTGTATAGACGGAGCCTGGAGCACGCTGATTGGCTGCAAACTCTTGCCATTTGTACTATTTGTACTTGTGCTATCTGTCACTGCTGTGTGCGCGGATAAGGTGCGCGCAGTAGCTTTAGAAGTAGCTGAGTGTTGTTTTATTTAAGGTTAAGTATAGCCTTCCGCGCACATGGCAAGATTTTGGACCATACCCTCTTCAAAT
This sequence comes from Helianthus tuberosus, assembly GCA_030545235.1. Classification (NCBI taxonomy): domain Eukaryota; kingdom Viridiplantae; phylum Streptophyta; class Magnoliopsida; order Asterales; family Asteraceae; genus Helianthus; species Helianthus tuberosus. The sequence continues at coordinate 148,785,642 of CM060381.1, forward strand.
CCCCCAGTTCAGTGTTGCTTCCATGCGCTGATGGCAAGTAGGGTGGAGCTCTTGCACTCCTAATAAGTCTAGTGCTCCACCAAGCACTTGCACGCGGGAGCAACACTAGATTAGGGGAACTTGAAAGGGTATAGTATTTGACCCGACTCAAAGGGTCAGGCATCCATTTACTTATTGCATTTATTATGTTATTTTTTTTATTATTGTGTACTAAACTAACTGCGAGGCCCAACGCGATATACTTTACACTACAGTGGGCTAGGGGGCTTATATAGATAACCCCTATCTAGATCTGGCCCATTGAGATTAGGGGTGACCCATGTCTCCTATAAGAAGGTTTTCACCTCACTATTAGGGCACACGAGTGGAGCAACACACTTTTTGTAGCTAGAAAAAAAGGATTCTTCCCCTTACCGGCCGTCTCTACTACCCCACTTTTCTTTCCTTCATTGGAGATCCGTGATTTTCGATATCTTATAGAAAGCGGTTCAAATCACCCCAGCGACGATTCTGTGTTTCTTCAACTGGATTTCAGTTCTTTTATGTGACCGATTTTCAGTCTAATCAGCATATTCGATCTGATTCTAAGGACATGTTTGGCTTAGCTTTTCAAACAACTTATAACTTTTTGGAAAACTTAATAAGTCACAATAGAGTGACATATTGACTCCCCACACAAAATAGTTTCACCCAAACAATTTTTAACTTTTCAAAACGTCAATAAACTAATAAGTCACTAAAATAAGCACTCCCAAACACCCTTAAATCTGAAAATACTAACAAATCAAGAAGTAACAAAAAGAAATGCAAGATCTAACACATTACTCAATTAAGCAAATCCAAAACACCTACAAATTGTTGGTGAAAATCTGAAAACAACAAGACTCAAGGGACCAAAAAAAATAACATTTTATTTACCAAATAGAGCAAAAAATAAGATTTCCTGTTAAATTTTCCCAGTATTTTCGTTGAATGGGTGGACTTTATTGGTAGCGACTGAGTTAGGAAGAGACAGATCTTTATGCAGGCAAAACGTCACACGTCAATCAATTATTGCCACCTCCTCCACCGTATCTCCGCCGTATAATCAGAAAAAAAACTATTTTCCTTTTTTCTTTATTTTCCAGTCACAATTTTCGATCCCCAAAACACATAGCACGCAATTGGGGAAGATTTGAACAGTTATCTTTCTGGGTTCATCAGATTGTGATGAAAGAGTATCAAATCAGGTAAAAAGTTTGGATTTTTTCATCAATTTTTTTTATTATTTTAATTATTTTGATGCGGGGTTTTTTCAAGATTTTGTTTATTGTAATATCTTGATGAGTTGATGGCCCTTGAAAAAAAATTGGGGTTTTTGTTTAACCATTTTGATGTGGGGTTGTTTCATGATCTGTTTACTGTGCCTACCATTGTTGATTGTAGTTTCTTTGGTAAAAAAAATTGGGTTTTTTTTTTCATCAATTTGATCCTATTTCAACCATTTTGATGTGGGTTTTTTTTCAAGGTTTTGTTTATAGTATCTACCATTGTTGACTGTAGTTTCTTGATGTATTTTGATTAACATTTGGGTTTTTTTCATCAATTTGATCTTATTTTTACCAGTTTGATGTGGGGTTTTTTCAAGATTTTGTTTACTGTACCGTACTTTCCATTGTTGATTTTAGTTTCATAATGTAATTTGATAAAATCTTGGGTTTTTCTTCATCAGTTTGATCTTATTTTAACCATTCTGATGAGGGTTTTTTTTTTCAAGATTTTGTTTATTGTATCTACATTGTTAAATGTAGTTTCTTGATATAGTTTGATAAACTTTTGTTATTTTATCAATATGATCTTATTTCTACCATTTTGATGTGGGGTTTTTTTCAAGATTTTGTGTTGATTGTAGTTTCTTGTTGTATTTTGATTGAAAAAAAATGTTTTTTTTTTTTTTAATTTTATTTTTTCATCAGTTGTCCTTATTTCAACCATCAGGGTGTGGGGTTTTCTCAAGATTTTGTTTACTGTAACCCACCATTGTTGATTGTCGTTTTTTGAGCTCAACTTGAGGCTATTAATGCAAGATATTTATCATGGTTGATGGTGAAAGTTGGTTGAAAATTGTGGTGTGGGATGTAACTTAGAAGCAACTTGCTTGCTTTTATGATTATTATAAATCATAAATGGGATTCCATTGATGCATTTCATCATATCTTGTAACATTTCTTTAAAAAAAATCAAAGATTTTTTTTGAATTAAATTATTATTCATTTGGATAAGAGCGCATCTTGAACTTAAAGTGGCAAAGTTTGAATCTTTACGAGGTTGATTGTCTTTTTTCTCGATTATTTTATGTTTAGAAACTAAAAACACATTGTTTATTTGAGTGGACATGTGGCCCCTCAAATGAGATTTCAATGTTTGTTTAATAATAGTAATAATAATATCATTCATGTTCATCTTAAATCTTGAATCTTTAGTTGATCCACTTATTTATATACATATATGCATTCATTAGATCAAAGACTTGAAGAACAGAAGCAGAAGAAAATGGAGAAAAAGCACAAGTTTCTAACCGTTGCACCGTTTGAATGTGCGTGGCGTGATGATCTACGGTTCAAGGAAGCAGGACGAGGTTGCGTTGCATTTGAAGCGTTTGCACACAACGATGTCACGGTGGTTTTTCGTGAACAGTTAGGTAGTCAACACTACCATTACAAAAGAGACAATAGTCCGCACTATACAGTAATCATCGGTAGTCACAGAAACCGTCGGTTGAAGATCGAGGTCGATGGAATAACAGCCGTTGATGAAGCTGGTGTGGGTTTATGTTGTTCATCTGCATTCCAAAGTTACTGGATAAGTATCTGTGACGGGTTGATTAGCATCGGAAAAGGCCGGTACCCTTTTCAAAATCTTGTTTATCAATGGCTTGATGAAAAGCCGAATTGTAGCGTGCAGTATGTTGGGCTAAGTAGCTGGGATAAACATGTCGGGTATAGAAACGTTAACGTGCTTCCGTTAACACAAAATCATATATCACTTTGGAAGCATGTTGATTGTGTCCCTAAGGGGGAGGATGATATGGAAGAAGATTTGAGGGACGAGTTTGGAAACTTTGATAATCATCAGGGGCTTGGAAGTTTTCTTGAAAATTGGGAGTTATCGGATATGTATTTTGTTGTGGGCGATGAAGAACGAGCTGTACCTGCTCATAAAGTGATCCTTGCAGCTGTTGATGATATCAATTTGTGTTTGTTTGATCAGAATGTTATCCTGGTTAAGGATGTAACTTATCCGGTTTTGCATGCTTTCCTTCAGTTTATCTATACGGGCTTTTCACAGGTAATTCCTGATCCAGATTTTGATTTATCTTTATTTTTATTTTAACAATTGATTATCTGATTATCACAACTTTATATCTTTTTGTAGATTCCAGAGTCACTACTAGGATCCCTGAGGGATCTAAGCTTACGATTTGGAGCAACTTCATTGGTAAAACAATGTGAAAATATCATCGACCGATTCAAACTGAACAAAAAGTTGTTTGATTCTGGCAAGAATGTTGAGATATCGTACCCCAATTCTCAGCCCCATTGTGGTGGGCCCGCCTTTCCGTTACGACTTCCTCTGAGTGTGCAAAAACTTGAACAATTTCACCAAACGGGTGCGTTTGGTGATATTGATATAAGCATTGAAGGTCATGGTCTCGTTGATAGGTCTCACAAAGTTATTCTTGGTTTATGGAGTTTACCGTTCATGAAGGTGAGCTACTCCTTATTTGTGTGCATTTAGTTTATGAATTTATGGTTACAGCGCTTATTAATGAAAATAAAGTGCAAATAGAATACAACTTACCTTTTATTGATTTTAGTAACCAACCAACATTTTATCGTTGAGTGTAGTAATGAACGTGTTTAACTGGTAGCACGTTTTTTGCATCAAACCTTGGACATAAGGAACATAACACTCAGCAATTGAGACAAACGCCGATTAGTGCATGTACCCCCTTGTCTTTCGGCTATCAACGTCACCACATGATGCATGATTATCCATCCCCTCTTTTAACGTTATTTTCACGAAATTAGTAAAATAACGTTAAAATTAGTGCACTTTCACTTTTGCCCCCCGAGCGCCCACACATATATACGTTATATGAGCATATCGCAAGCGGGACATTATATTTGATGTGACATTTAATACTTACTTTCAAATAATTTTTGTTTTAAACAGGATTATGCTCCTCGAACTTTAAAATAAGTTTATTATTCAATTTTTTCTCATAAGCATTTTCTTTGCACATGATATCAATGAATGCCACATCAGCAATTTACACGTAAAATCAATAAATATGTGGATGGTTGCTAAAATCGGTAAGAAATTGTAAGATAGTAACCATTTTGCGCTTAATTTAAAGTTTGCCCTGTATGGTTTTTAACCACTTATGCTCACATGATCAAAGAAATTTAATTGAATTACAGATGTTTACGAACGGAATGAGTGAGAGTGTTTCTTCGGAAGTTTGCTTAAAAGATGTATCACCTAAAGCATTCAAGTTTATGATCGATTACTTCTATAACGGTGGACTAAATTTGGAAGATACCGTTGAGAGTAATATCTTGTTACTCGAGCTTCTCTTGTTAGCGGATCAATTTGGGGTTTCCCTCCTTCATCAAGATTGCTGCAAAACACTTTTAGAACGGCTTTCAGAGGTAGTTTTGATGACCCTTTTGTGTTTTTTAATTATATAATGTTTTTTTTTTTAATTTTAATATTTTGGTTGATCACGGTGGTTTTGAAGTGTTAACTCTAAAAGTACAAGGAAGTGTGGATACGGACTTGTGCGAACGAAGAGGTGGATTTATAATGACGAATATTAAAAATATTAATTTTCTTGTCTACATATTACATGCAGGGATCGAGTAGTGGATGAAGGTCTTACAAGAACAATTTTTGTATTATGCACAAGTTTAAATGGACAAGGAAGAAGACACTTATGGCCAAGAAATTAAATATTGGATTCTTTAACTAATTATTATAATACTTTGTTGCAGGGTTCGGTATGCTTAATTCTTCAAGTGATTCCCTCCATCCCTTCGTGTAAGATCATAGAAGAAACATGTGAACGGATATTTACAAAGCACTTTGATTACTGTACAACGGCTAGTTCCGACTTCGTCTTGCTAGATGAACCGGCGTTCTCTAACATTTTACAGGTGGGTTCGAACTTCCAAGTTTCAAATTTTATATATATTTTTTTAAATGTGAATTAAAGTAGTTGTTATGTGTCATCTTACTAAGTGCCATGGGGCCCACGTTGGCAAGATGACTCGGTACCACTAATGTGACCAATGTTTTTTTCCCATAATTGTCAATATATTAGTGTTTTTTAGAGTAAAATAAAATTACCCTTTTACTCCTTATTTCCACCTACTTTTTAAGAGTTTTACTATTGTTCACAAGACTCTCAAACTCCTAATTAGGCATGGAATCTTGTTAAAAACAAGTTAAACTTGGGTTGTTATGTATAAATGCATTAAACTTTACGTATCACTTGTGTTTATTAAGACTGTGGGTTGTGTTGGAGAAATGAATATGTCGTTATAGTGAAACCGTCGTATATTTTGCAGCATCAAGATTTGACGGTAACTTCTGAAGAAAGAGTTGTAAATGCCATATTAATGTGGAGTTTGCAACCAAATGAATTATCCAATTGGGAAACGGTAGATGATATGCTTTCAAATAGGACACCAGAAGATCTTTTCAGTACAAGAGTTCAGTCACTAAATGTCTTGCTACCACTCGTGCGGTTTCCATTGTTACCATTGCTCTTGCTAAAGAAGGTACATGCAACATATGATCTTGAGATTTTTAAATATATTTTTTTTTGTTGTTTTAGTATTTTATTTTGTGATGCCAATGGAATTAGTGTCCTAACACCTTATGTTGTGATTTCAGATGGAGCATAGCAATCTAAGCTTGAAAATTCCTACTTTTTATCATTTGGTGAGTTGCAGATCTTCTGTTATATACAGTTTTGGTAAAATGTGCGGGTCAAGTGTGTTGCGTAACATGTCAAAATGTTTTTTAGAATTTCATAGTTATTAGTAGTATATGAAATATGAATCCAAACAGTTGACTATACTTTGCACTACTTTTAAACCTTTTGATTCTTTTACTTGGTTGACTCGTCGTCAGTAAGATAATTGCCCCCACCCAATAATATTGCAACGATTGAGGCCTCTAATTTTTTTTTATATTTTATCAGGTGAAAGAGGCAATCACGTTCTTGGAAGCGGGTTTCTCAACTTCAGGAAGTCATCCAAAGTATGTTCGAAAGTAAAAACGCAATTTGTCTTTATAACATATATGTGCACATATATGATAATTAATTGCATATGATGACAGTAATATAAACTTTTGTAACCATTAATTTCTTCTAAGGTTTCAACATAGGCAATCAAGTTTTAAGGAGCTTCAATACATATGCGATGGCGATAGCAATGGAGTTCTGTATTATGCAGGCACATCATATGGTAAACACCAATGGGTTAACCCTGTTTTAGCCAAGGTATATTTTTCCTTTGATTATAATTAATAAAAGTATAGAATAAAGAAAGATAAGAAAAAAATAATTGATTTTTATTTTCTTCAGAAAATTAGCATCATGGCTAGCAATCCTATTTCAAGATACACAGATCCTAAAGTCTTGGCCTCAAGGACTTACCAGGTATGACATAATTACAGTTATATATAATTTTATTTTAATCTAATTATACAATCGATCTTTAATTAATTATTATAGTTAATTTTGTAACAGGGTACGTCTTTTGCTGGGCCCCGTATTGAGGATGGGAAGAACTGTTCATGGTGGATGGTTGACCTTGGTCTTGACCACCAGGTTTAATCTATATTCTTAATCATTAATAATATGCAAGATTAGGTTTATTGCGCTTACGTATCCGGTCAACTCAGGTCAACCTTATGTTTATCTTCTTGATTTGAAACAGCTCATGTGCAACTATTACACACTGAGACAAGATGGATCAAAGGCTTTCATGAGATACTGGAATTTTCAGGTACGTTCATACAAGTTTTTGTTTTTATTTCGGATCTAAACTCTTTTACGCCTAAAAAGAAACTGATTTGACTAGGGGAGTCAAATGGGCAAAAGTCAACTCCCTAGCTAATCTAATCATCTTTTTGTAAAAAGATAACTAATATGTATATAACTCTCAGGGTTCATCCGACGGTAAAAGTTGGACCAACTTGAGGGTACACGAGAACGACCAAACAATAAGCAAACCAGGACAATTTGCTTCATGGCCCGTTACGGGTCCAAATGCTCTGCTCCCATTTAGATACTTCAGAGTGGCTCTAGTCGCCCCGACAACAGACAACATCAACCCGTGGACGCTGTGCATTTGCTTTTTGGAACTCTATGGTTATCTACACTGAAATCCCTATAAATTAGGTTGCTTTTCAGAATTTTGAGCTTAGGCGACAGTGTAACGTATGTAACCCTTGTGATTTGTCGGTTTCTGTTGTATGTTTGTGAATCTATGAAGAATAATGCTCAAGCTGTTGGGTACTTTTGAGTCAACTCACAGGTTCTTTCATGTTGATACAAACTCAGGTATTTATTTCAATAAACCCTAAACTTCATATCAATTGTAACCGGTTGTTGTTTGCTGTGAATCTTTTAGTAAAAATGCTCAAGTTTTTGGTCCTTTCAAGTCAACTCACAGGTTCCTTCATGTTATCAATTATTCATGATCTAGATTGGACGTTTAAACCCTAAACCTTAAACCTTATATATCACTCTGAGGACTTAAACCCACACTTTAGTTTTTGGTTCTTGGTGTCTTGGCTTTGTTTTGATTTCAACCCGGTGCATACCAATTTGTTAATAGATAATTATTCACGTCAACTCTTTTTGTTTGAACATATAGTTGGAAACAATATTAACTAGTATTTTACCCGTCCACGGGCTGGATACCTATGATTAACACCTTCCAAACTCACAACCAACTAAAATACCATAACTAAACATATGGTGAAACTATAGTTTCAGTATAGATTACACAATTGATGTCTTGCGTAAAGATGATAGGGGAAAAATCATGCATCTTCTTTGTCCTTACGTTTATCTCAGCAACCTAACCCATCTTGTACTATAATTAACTTGTTATTTCTATCAATATAGTGCACAGATGACCCAATCATCAGTGACATGCACATACCGGGTATAAAAGAAAGCACTTTCGACCAAGTTTCATTTTGCAGTCTTCACAATTGAACTTCTACGCTAAACATTCCAATACTAACTAACTAACATATGAAGTTCATCTCGTATATTAACCAACTGACCAATAGCTTCCACACTAATTGTATCTGGGAATCCTAGTAGTTTACCCGTCTGCTGGGCCGGGTAATTAAGATTAACAATATCCAATTCCAAACTCACTATATATTTAATATCATGATGACTTCTTATGCAAACTGGATTAATAATTATAAAACTTCCTAAATTATCATACATAATAACTTAAATTCTCATATTTAATTCGCACAATTTAATATGTTTAATTAAATATTTGTAAGTTGATTAATTGGAGTTGCTAACATCATAAAACTAATATAAAGGAGATCTATCTATGTTAATGTCAATGAAATTAGTAAAAAAAAAAAAAAACTATTAATGACAATCAAACTATGTGTATATTTAAGATCATAATTATTTCATGTACAACTGGGATTAGTAGGTGTAGTAGTAGTATAACTCATGAGAATAGATTTCATATACAATTAAACTATCAAACTATCAATGACAATCACATATATAATATGTTTAATGGCGCACTAAATTTTACAATTTCATTTCATAAGTTGTATATACTTTGTTTACCACATTGTTTTCGAAATGAAAAAAATTATAAACCAAACATACATTCTAAAGAAATCTCAAGTTAATAGCGGGGGGGGGGGGGGGGGGGGGGGGGGGGGAGATCGAACAACTATTAATTAATCGAGAATTAAGAGTTTTAGTTATTAGTATGGGCTGAGGGTAACGTCCCCTTCAAAAGATGGGCCTATCACTTTTCGCATTAATAACTTACTTAATTGTCTTTCAATATTCCGACCCTTTGGGATTGTATCCCTGCTGACTCAAACCACTGAGTTGAGGGTAACGTCACCTTCAAAAGAGGGGCCTACTACTATAACTAAGATAATCTCTTAAAAAGTCCGAAAGTGCGAAAATCATCAAAGGGTACATTAAAGATGAGTTGGATCCAAGTGATTCTATCTTGTCTATTTGTTTTTCATTTTTATTTATCTTTTACTTTTTAGATTTATTTTCATGTTTAAAAACTCTTTTAAAAAATTTAGATCGATTAGACGTTGACGATAAACCGGTATTAAAAGCTCCTGTGTCCTTGGACGACCTCGGTCGGTATCTTACCAACACTATACTACGTTCGCGATGGGTGCATTTGCCCTAGTGTGTGTTTAGTGTTAGTATAATATCGTGTTTTATAAATTTAAAACTTGACTAATGCGTAAAACGAACTTAAATTATTAATAAAATCATATCACGCTTCACGCACACCAAGTTTTTGGCGCCGCTGCCGGGGACACAAGAATTTTAAGAAAATTTAAAATCAACGGCCTAATTATTTTTAGCATTTTTTCTTCTTTTTAGGATTTTTTTTATTTTTACCAAAATCTGCAGAACTCAGTATGGGCCGTGCCCAGTCAGACACGGGGTCGTACCCATCATCCTTACTGTCAGGTTTTTTGTTTTCTGAGTCACAGTAGCTGACCACGGGGCCGTGACACTCGAACACGGGGTCGTGCCCATTACTCAGTTATTGAAAACAGAACCGCCAGATCCTGACGGTTAGTAAAATCTGCCAAAAGAATGGATGATATTGATTATTTTTACTTTCGCCACTCTTACGGTGAGTGGTGTCAACTATGTGGTGGATTTCATCAAGATTTAGAATGTTACATTCTAAAATTTGATCCCCATTACCTAGTGGACTCATCGTTTTCCTGTAATCACCTTAAGATGGGCGAAAGTAAAAATGTTCAATATTACCCACCCGAATACTCTCAACCATCTCTTCCAACCGACATAACCTCCAATGAATTATGTCAAATGGAAGAAAGGATTCTCCAAAAATTAAAGGAAATAAAGCTTATGGTGAAAATGAGGTATTCATCACAAGACAAAAATCAAGGAGAATTGTTGAGATCACATTTGGATATAACCAACATCGACGACACCAAAAGTAACTCAACCTCTTATGAAAGCATTTGCGATAGTCGTCCCTGTGTCGATTGTGCCGTGAAGGACTCTCCATCGGCCCCCACCGATGCGCTCATAGACCTGAGTGATTCGACATATACCTTCTTTAACAAGAGCCCGGATAAGGGGAATAAAGGTTGGTTTCGCCCACTGGTAAGTAGTTTAGGTTTTACCCTTTCCGACAACCTCTTGCGTTCTTGCATAAATCAAGAGCAATTAAGGTACCTTAGACACTTCGGTGTTGTTCCCTCCAGTAAGGAACCACCCGATCTGAATAAAAACCTTAAAAATAATATAGACGTTACTTCATAAAACTCCAACCCGGGGCCGTGCTCAGGTCAACACGCCCCGTGCCCACCAGAAAACCCCCCACGGGGTCGTGTTCAGGCCACCATGCCCCGTGTCTCTAATACGGAAAAATGTGCCAGAACCTTGTCTGACCACGGGGCCGTGGTCAGTGTGCTGTCATTTTCTATAAAGTCAGCCATGGTGCTGAATATTTGGACCCATTCCAAAGACAGAGATCTTCTAGGATTTTCACATATACCTTAAAAGGTATGTTCTTGAAAAGGTTCCCTTAAACCATCTTGTCTTTGCCACTTTTGTCACTTTCCCTTCTCCAAAGAACTCAAAACCTCTATTAAAGCTTGAAGCTCCATGACTTCAAGCTTTATTCATGCAAAATAAATGTTTTTAACCAAAAAATCTCAATAAACAACTGTTTTATTACGTTGCTTTAAGTTATTTCTGTTCAAAACCAAAGAAAAAAATAAGTTAAAGCCACGAGTTCTTTAGTTCAAAAATGTTGCAGAGGAATGGGCACGGCCCTTGTTCAATGGACACGGGGCCGTGGTGAAGTTTTAAGTTTCTTTCTCTTGAAATTTCACTCTTGTTTTCTTAGTATGTCGAGCCAAAACAGTGGAACATCATCGACAGGCTCAAGAAACAACCGGAGAGGAAGAAGACCATCGATTGAAGCCACCCTAGTTTGCTATGTGTATACTTTAAGGGAAGCCATTAATGAAATGACATCAGTGGAAGAGGCACTTATCGACCGTATCAATTATTTGACGGTGGGATTGGAGAATTGCCTCCAAGAAGTTAACCTTTTGCACCAAAGGTTGAACATTCTTGCGATGCCTCCCATGGAACCAATCTTCCCTCAAGAAGATTGGAACCTCGCGCAAGAAATCATTATCCCAATCGGATGGGATGACCTTCCCCAACCTCCTCAAGACATTCTACACGAGGTTACGGTCACCGTCGCACCTCCCCCACAAAATGTTGTGGAGGATGAGCCCTTCCTCTTCCTCCCTAAGGAGATTGAGGAGATGCTCAACGAAATTTGAGGAGCACCCTCCAGAGTGAAAGCTCTAATAAGCCCCTACTCTCCGAAAAAATTATTTTCTGGTGTTTTGTTGTTTTGACATGTGAAATCTTGGGTAGAGCTTCCTTGTGGTTTTAAAACTTCTTGCATATTAGGACCTATCTATCTAATTCTAGGACTTTTGTAATTTTTAAGTTTTAGGACCGTTTGTATCTCGCACTCTAATATATGATGGTTTAAGTTATTGTGTGGTGTTTGGATCTTATATAATGGCCTAACAAACGAGAAAAGATGAAAACTGCCAAAGGGACGTTAAAACCGCATCCCATGCACGTAAACAGTGCCTCCCGACAACTTTTTCAGCTTCCCAGCATGTGCAGCACGGGGTTGTGCCCAACCCAACACACCCCGTGCCCAGACTCTGTAGAAAACAGCTTTTGGTCAGGTAACTGACCACGGGCCGTGCCCAGTGGACACGCCTCGTGGTCAACTTTCTGTTCATTTTTGTTACTAGCACTCTAACTACGGGGCCGAGACCGGACCACACAGGGCCGTGGCCAGGTGCCCAGTAACACAAAAACTTGTTTTTAAACATGCTTTTACACATTCGAATCAACCTAGAAACTTATTTTTGGACACATTGAGGATAATGTGTAATTTAAGTGTGGGGGGGAGCTAAAACCTTGAATCTTGCAAGTCCTAATAACAAGCCTTACACAAAACTCGTATTGGAACCGCTAATCAACCCAAATCTTTTCAAAATTTTTCATTTTTTACTTGTCTTAGTTTAATTTGGGAATAACAAGTTCTAAAAAGGTTATGTTTTTACAAATTTACAACCGATAGCGTCGTGATAAAAAGAACCAAACAAGAAAAATTATAAAAAAGGCATGACAAATCTTTTTAAAATTTGATTATATATACTTGTTCACACTATAAACCCATTCCCACAATAAGTGAGTTTTAAGCCTTTATTGAGCATACATGCATACATTTTTTAAACTAAATGCTCATTTTCGTTTCTTTTGTGAATAGCCGCTAGGTTCTTACGACTCTAGAACTTACTAAGACGATACATTCCTGGTCCTTACCAACTTAAACCCAACTAAGTAAATGATGGATGCATTAAGACTAACATTTTTTCTTTCAAAACCATTGTTTTTCTTGTTTTTACCCCCTACCAAAAATCCCCCTAGTTATGTCACACCCCAAAATACGTCGCACCGGAATATTAAACGTAGTGGTGACGGAAGTTGGTGCCCATTTATATCTTGTTGGACGATGCACTCATTTGTTGGACATTTCGACATATTTTAAAACATAAGTTATTAAACATTACATTTTAAAGACCACGACACAACCACATAAGTTAAGTTGTTTTGATCCTTGCGGATCTTATTACAAACGTCCCAGATAGTTTAAGAGTTTTCCAACATATTTAAACAAAACAACATGCATCATTAAACACAAGATATGCCATGATTCCCGAAGCCGAACTCAAGTACTTGTAGAACACGTTAAAATCAAGTGTCAACACAAAGGAAGGTGAGTTCACATATTCTCGTATAAACAATTCATTCTAAAGGAAAACTTTCTGATTATGTGTTTATTTTAAAACATCCAGATAATTTTTAGAAAGTCCGTTTTACTTCCTTAATAAAATCCATGGGTCATCCGTCGCAGTTCAAGAACCCGACAATATAGTTATTACCCAGGTTTTGTATATTAAATTATTGCGTCAATTTTCAGACTCGTATGTTAGCTAGACGATACGAACTATATATTAACCATGCAGGGATAATCAAAGCTAGACAATAAACAAAATTTAAATTCGTCGTTTGACTTGACACGGGGCGACCGGTCACGACGGGGTTGTCAACCCGATAGATCTACCAACAATTCATCGCGTGCAATACTTAATCGATTAAACGACATCAAGGGCGCAGGGTCCCCTTTGAGAACAATATGATGTCTGCCTCACGTACAATATATATATCCTACTAATATGACAATTTAATACACGATGTTGTACGAATCCCCTGAAATCCCCACCGAATTGTAAGCCTATGCTATTACTTACTCTCTTGAGACCAAGCAATATTCGTTCGAACATCACGGTCGGTTTTTCCTCAGAAACACCGTACCATCCCAGCTTCTCCCCCAATCATACATTTATCAAAAACGTTTTATCTCGAAACGTATAATTTATCAAACTCCATATATTTTCAACGAAAATATATAATTTATATTAAAAGGTATGTTTTAATCCAAAAACATTATTAAACCATTTTATTGGCATGTTCTACCCCTAAAATATATACAAAACAGTAAAAAGAGGGGTTTATTGACACTCACCTTTGGGTGCGTATTTTTAAATAGCGCAATCCCAGAGATTGATTTCTACACGTCCTAATATATATATATAGGAACGTTTTTTAAATCAATATTCATCACAAAATCCTAAGTTTCTCTGTTTTCTTAGAATTGTCACATAACTTTGAGATTTTCTCGAAAAGTTAACATTTTTTATTATGTTGGCACGTTAATATATATATATATATATGAGTCCATATATATATATTTATGATTTTGCGACTTGAACGATTTTATTGGTGACCATTATTGTGTAAATCCGTTAACTCTCCCGTTTATACGCAATATACCTACGATTTGCGCTTCGTAATATATATACATAAACGTTCATATAATTTAACACCGAAACACGCGAAATCTTGTTAACTTATCTATTTTGTCATTTTTAAAGCAAATATACATAAAATATCTTACATGTATCAAATTTCGTGCTCGACAAACAAGTTTCACGTTTCACGCAAGTTTTACCGTTTCTACCGCACAAAACGTTCAAGCATACATGCGTAAGCTAGATTTCTAATCATCATGTTAAAAACTTAACATATTTTCACATTCTCATGTTTAAATCACATAACGCATTTTATCACATAAAGTTTACCCAAAATTTTACCCACACTAGTATGCATTGAAAAATGTGTATTTTAGCGATTTGGTAACGTTTTCGGGTGTCGGAAGTCACGTATTGTGACAACTGTGCTCTGCAATCGATGTATAATGTAAAACAATATCAATTATCAATAAAACAATGTGTTTTGATGTTATTATATGTGTATTTGTGTTTGATGATTTTACGTTTTGATTTGAGTTCGGTTTCAAGCTTTAAATCGCTTTCTGGAAGGTTATACGCAAACTGGTGCGTAAACGTAATCAGTTTAATGCGGAAAACACTCCGAAATAATGGAATAGGCTTAACATACCTTAAATAACCTTTACATAACTTAGAAATAAGTTTTTGGATGGTTTGGTGTGTTGAAAACAAGTCTATTCGATCGCAGGGACTATTTGTGTCAAACTACGAAAGTACGCCGTTTCGTTCTGTAACGAACATTCAAGAACTTGATCATAAGTTAAACATGCCCTAAATATCCTTTACATAGCTTAGAAATAGGCTTTGAGGTGTTTGGTGCGCGAAAATAAACTTATTTGATCAGTAGGGACTAAAAGCGTCAAAAAGTGCACAAGTTTGCATTTTCGCGCATATCTTACGTTCTGAATTTATCCGGACATCCAAAAATTTTTGTAATCATTAAAATATCTTATTTTAGTGATTGGAATGCAAAAATTCCATTCGTTGTGTAATTTGGATCGTTTTTGCGTTCGTTACGACTTCCGTCGTAATTAGCCGAATAACGCAACCGTACGACCAAACGAACTGACATCTGAGATGTTTTTGAGCATATTTTAAGTTCCCTATACTTTAACTTCATTTTAAAGCTTTGAAATGGGGTTAACGGGGCTTAAGCGTGTAAAAAACGCATCAAAATACAAGTTTTGGACTTGCAGGGACTAGTTTTGACAATCTGCCAAATATGTTCTGGCGGGGCGCGTAAGCCTTGTATGGCTCTTACGCGGGCCGCGACAGACCTCCATCACAGAAACAATGAACCTGGTCCAATTCAGCCAATTTGATGGTTTTCAACCCCTGATTTTGGATGCTATGGGCTGGTGTTTGAGTACCCCTTGTATTCTAAACCATGTGCCCAAGTGTAACGCCTAGATTGAAGCTCAATTATTGAGAAACGATCCTAACGGTTCTAGGAAATCTATAAATACCCAACACTTTCATTCATTTTAGCTCACACTTGATTCATTTTTGCTCTAAGTTAGGGTTTAACACTTCATACCTGAGCAAATTGAATCAAGACTTCCTAGCTTGGACCCTTTGTAAGTATTCTTTCGTGCTTTTATGCGTTTTTAAGCGTAAAAGTCAAACAGTGTTTGACTTTCTGCTTTGACCAGTCCATGGTCAACACAAAGTTCGTTTGAACTTTGCAACGTGAGCGTAATCACGATGGTTATAATCCCTTGTGACTATACCTACTGATTACCACGTTGATTAGGCGTAGTGACGAGTCATAGTTTCGGTCAAAATGCGTATTTATGCGTATTTTGCAACCAAACTATTCTTGGGTATCAAAACCCTTTTTTTGATATCAAAACCTGTTTTCTAACTTTGTTAAACATGTTTCAACATGTTTAAATCGTCACTTTTAGTCTAGTGCTTGTATAGGGTCGTAAGATAAGCGGTCTTAACAACCGCTTAGACTTTCGAACCCGACCCGTTTGGTCAATCGTTAGGTTCCGACCAAGCATATTTGTGACCATAGTTGTATAGGGAATAACCTTCCGAGGTTATACCTTATGGTCACTTAGTTTAATTAGTTGTATGATAGGTAGTTTATATGCCTTAGGTAAATGACCAAAATGCCCTTTTCATGCATAATTGGTAATTAAGCATATGTAACTTAACTTTTGTCACTTAAACTAATTATGTAACATGTTTAGGCATATAATACTTGTCATAGGACTAGTTAGGCGTCTCAAATGCGCATTTGCGCGCACGACGCGTTAAAGTAGAGTAAGCTACCTTAATGGGTCGTAACGGGTCGAAAGCACTTAGGTTAGGTTCCGTTTTAGAATGTAGGCTTTGTTAAACCATATCATATGAGTTCCAATACTCATTTGGTTTACGAGACCTCATTCTATCTGATCTTCCGATTTAAGTGTCGATTTATTAACTAGTAATCCGATTACTAGGTACTACTTGATTTCCTTGTTTTGCTTGAGCTTGTTGAGTTCCTTGGATTGAGGATACTTTGCACTTCGATGTGAGTACATAGATCCCCTCTTTTTACTGTTTTCAATTGTTTTGGGGTGATTCATATGTGTTAAATGTTTTCGATGTTTTTAACGATGGTTTCAAAATGATTAATATGGTTTATATAAAACTAATAACGATTTCGATAATGTGAACAAACTTGTTGGACGTAATTACATAACAAATAACATTCATTAGTTTTGGCCGAATCGACCAGTATTAGGTTATGGTACCATAGGATTTGACAAATCCCGTTATCAGACTGAACCCATGGTTATGTGTGGGGGTTATGTGGGTAACGACTGAATCTGTGATTGTTAATTTACCCTTTGGTGGTTTGTTAATACGAGTTTGTCGATGGACGAGTTACGAAGGTTTGGATGTTATTAGCGAGACGACCAAAAATATCTTTCACAATTAAAACGAGAATGATTTTGAACAATTGAAACGATTTAAACGAGTTAATTGGACAAACGATTGGTTTTTGGTTAGTGTTTAGATAACGGGACGGGTGTAATGTGATGAAAACATTGTAGATACGCCGCTGGTACTTCTTATATATAAGTGTTTTCATCATATTACATACCGTGGCGTTATTTAGTTCACTTGGGTAAACGATTTTGAAACGATGTCACACAACGATGTTTTCTAAATAATATAAACCATACGAGTTTTACTAACGAGATGATTTACGATTTGGTTTACTTAAACAAATGTTTTGGGTTAAGTATCATGGCTATGAGATTTTATAAACTATAACCAACTTGATTTGAGTTGGTTAATTATGTCGCAATACTATACACTTTTCAAAACAAGGTTTTTAACTTTTGACTCTTGTAGTCTAATAAGGTATTGCAACATGTAAACGAGCCATGAATCCGACACTCTCATAAAACCTATGTGCTCGCCAGCATTTCTTTGCTGACTTTGTTTTTACATATGTTTCAGGTGTTGTTGAATGATGTTGATTACTAGGATGCATGCTCACTTAGGACTGGACGAGGCCTTAGTGATTTAATAACGATGATAGACTATGTTTAACTTGTTTGTTTTGTTTTAAGATAATGTAAATTATCTAATGAATCAATAAAACAAAACTTTTGAATCCATGGTTGTGAAACAATAATTCTGTTGCTCCACTCCCCGACGTTTCCGCCGCGGTTTCGTTGTTTTGACACGGTCGGGATGTGACACATATGAGCAACCAAACACCAAGTAAACTTAAAATTAGTTAAAATACTTATTTTTAAACTAAAAATATCAATTTACTTACTGATCTAAATCAGTTTTATAAAAATTGCTCAAAAAGCCGATTTTTGACCGTTTTAACGCATAGTTTTGCGTTAAACATTACTATAATCATCCCAACTCGAAACGAATTGATATTTTAACACAATACATGTTATTTACTGATTAAAATAGTGGTTATAATCAGATTAGTGCATTTTTTTGTATAAGTCACATAAATCATGCGATTTCACGTATTTTACAACTTTTAATGCACCAAATACAACATGCAAAGCTAACAAACATTATGACAAAGTTAATAGTCACTAAACACTTTAAAATAACTTCATTTTAGTGTTTATATTCTGCTCATAACTGATTTTTACTAAATCATACTCAAATCACCTTCTTAAGATCACATATCATCATGCATGTCTAAGTTTATGCATCTAATATACTCATATCATAACATTATCATCTAACATGATCTTAATATGCATCAAAAGTCCATATTTATGTCATGTTCATATGAATCAAACATATCCATTTCACTATCACCAAATCATTTTCATGCAAACATTCTTTCATTTAAGTACATGTGACAAAACTTACATACATGCATACATATATACATATACACGACACACATATACACACATATGAACTTCCAAAAGTTCACTTTTCATCATATTAATCATCAATCACATGACCCTTTTTAGAACCTTCTTATATGATACCTTTTTAACACATGCATGTATCCAACTTTCAAGATCCAACTCAAATCAATCAAAGATCATTATACAAAAATCAAAACTCAACTAAACACATACACACTCAAAACTTTCGGCCATATACACACATACATACACACTTATTTTTACTTTGATTAAAATCTCATTCTTTGTTTGATTCAAGTTTGTGATTCATTCCAAGTTCAAGAGAAACCATCTAATATCTCTATCATCACTAAAAATCAAGAATGTGTTTTTTAAAATAAGTTTATACCTTCAAGTTTTCAAAGTGGGTTTTTGAGAAAAGATGGTGATATGAGGCTTGTTCTTGCTTGAAATCACTTCCAAACCTTCTTACAAGCTTGGAATCACTTGATTAGCCCTTGAATCTTCATGTTTTGATTTTGAAAATGAAATGTTGATGTGTTTAGGGGGTTTCGGCCGTAGGTGTTCAAGAAGAGAGAGAGGGGAGTTTTTGAATTGTGTCTTGGGAATTATGAGTGAATGTAGAGGCATATTGGTATATTAATCATTCTCACATATCTCAATGATGGACAAGTGTCCATTTGCTAGAAACAAGAAGAACATGGCAGCCCTATGTGCCGCCACCCATGCCCTCTCTCTCAAATTATATATATACATATATGTGTTATATGTAAATTTGGGTTAAAACAGGTATTTTACTGAGTACCGGGTATTTTATCTAGCGGTTTAATCCCGTTTTAGTGCATTTTAAATTATTTTTATCATTCTATAAAAATAATCACTTAAAACTATTACTGAAATAATTACCAGTTGCCTTGACTAGCTGCGTTGACGGTATTTTGTTTAATTCGCGCAGTATCGCGAGGTACGCGCTCAAACTCGAAAAATAGAGTTTCTTAGCGTTTTAAAATATTTTTCCACACGGATATGATTAAAATTATTATTCTAATCATAACAGACTATTTTTAGGATTTTAACACTGATCGGGTGCTCACTGACGTTCGTTTCGCATTTTAAACGTTACGCGATAAGCATTAGTTTTATCATTGCCAACATAATTTTATACACATCTAAATTTACCAACACATCAAATATCATATATTAACATCACAATCAGTCACAAATAGTCATGTTACATGTTCACTACACAGATTACCATTGTCCGGTACGGCCTGAGAGGCCGAGTGTCACAGTCTCCCCCTGTTTAGGGAATTTCGTCCCCGAAATTCTACTTTACAGGTTTCGTTTTCACACTCGGTGGGAAGAGGTGAGGATATTTATGTTGCATTTGGTCTTGTCGCTCCCAGGTGAACTCGGGTCCACTCTTAGAATTCCAACGGACCTTGACCAACTCAATCTTACTCATTCTGAGTTTCTGGGTTTTCCGATCCAGAACCTCCACTGGTTCTTCAATAAACCTCTGTTTTTCGTCCACTCGAACCTCTCCAGGGGGTATAATTAGTGTCTCATCAGACAGACACTTTTTCAGGTTGGAGACATGAAATACATCATGAACTCCACTCAATTCCTGTGGCAACTTGAGCTTATACGCGACTGGTCCAACTTGAGAGACGATTTCGAAAGGAACTATATAACGCGGGCTCAACTTTCCCCCTTTCCCAAACCTCACAATGCCCTTCCATGTCGATACCTTCAACATAACTCTATCACCGACTTGAAACTCCAGCGGTTTTCTTCGGTTATCTGCATAACTCTTCTGTCGATCCGCGGCAGCCTTCAACCTATTCTTGATCTGGACGACTTTGTCTGTGGTCTCCTGAATAATCTCGGGTCCGGTCAAATGCTTTTCGCCAACTTCTGCCCAACAGAGCGGTGATCGACACTTCCTTCCATACAGGGCTTCAAACGGAGCGACTTTTATGCTAGTATCCCAACTTCCACTGAAATCAAGCGCACACGCTCTCAGCATATCCTCTAACGTCTGAATGGTCCTCTCACTCTGACCATCCGTTTGAGGATGATATGCAGTACTCATATCCAAACGAGAACCCAACGATTTCTGGAGAGATCGCCAAAACCTGTAGTCAAATCGTCCGTCTCTATCCGAAATGATTGACACTGGTTGTGACAACCCTCACCAAACCAGGTATCCGTACGAATTAATTAATATTTAATTACTGCTTAATTACTGTGCTTGCTTACAACTGTGATTAAACTGCTTACTGATTTCTGATACATACATGCTCATGCATCACATTTTATACTGTCACTCTATTATTTAAACACAAACATCAGTGACAACCTTGATGCACAACAAGCACAGTGAGCACACTACGGGATACCCATTAAACATGCTGACATAACCAGCATCAGGCAGACACTGCCTCTAAGGCCAGTATGAGCCGGGAATAGATTGCTACACTGGTAGTAAGTGTAGGGAGGTGAGGATTGTAGAACTGCGTCACTAGGTGAAGTTTATAGTGACCGAATGTGCCTAAAACGTACTTTAAGTACAAAATTTTGCGCTTTAATATAAAACTCAGCATTTTAAATTACTAATAAAGTGCAAAAATATTGCAGAACGGTCCCGTATATTTTCCTAAGTGCCGAGAATAATTTATGTTACAAAAAATATACATAAAGGACTTTTTCGGCATAATTAAACATTTTAACGGAACGGTATTTAATCGTATAACCGGACATTACCCGGGACACTAAATTTTTGCCAAGTACCTTGTCTTATTATTTTCGGCTTGTCATGATCCCCGTATGCCATAACACCCGCTAAAATAATAACTAACTAGCATATGAAGTTCATACTTGTGATGTAACTATCTTTTACCATCTAACCACATTTTGTTACCTTATACCCCCCCCCCCCCAACGATTTAGTCCCCATGGGACCCCACATATCCATCTAACCATACTTCAAATATTTGGTAAGATTATATTTGATTTATTTAATGGATTGTTTGCTTGTGTAAGTATCTAAGATATGCAAGATGATTATATGTAGTATGGCACCTTAGATTGAACATCATTTCACCAAGTTTACACACTCCATTTCACCCTCTCTCCCTCTTGTCTCGGCTGCCCCAAACCGAAAACACCACCACCACCTTTAAACATCATCTTCTTCATTTACATTGTCCATTCAAAGCTTAGTATTCATCCATGGAAGGTGCAACTTGAAAGGGTTTCAAAGGAGCATTGTTCTTGCTTGGTTTTTTTCACCTTTTCTCATCACATTTCTTCACTAAAGTTCATCCCTAGCTAGAGGCTAGTAGTAAGTCTCATTTTACCTTGGTCCATCTTGTTCAAATTTATGATTTGTAGTATGATGTGTTGTTGTTTAAATCACTAAATAACAAGAATACTAGAAAATGTGAAACATGAGTTATGAACATAAAAGCTACATAAAAGTTTACTTATGTCTGAATCATGAAGCGGAATCTTGTTGGTTTGAGGGTTGGTTAAATCATACTTGATGTTTAAAAGTTGTTTCCTTGTTAAACCCGTTAATCGGACACTTATTAACACGAATTAGTAATAGGGGTGTTCACGATCCGATCCGATCCGATCGAGGGTCTGCTCATGCTCGGATTGAATTAAAACCGATCCGATCCGAGCGGATCAAATTTGTAAAACCGATCGCAAAAGTGATGCTCATGATCGGATTGAATTTGAATCGAACCGATCCGATCGGCTCGGTTTCGCTCGGTTTTTATCAAATCCTAAAAAAAAGCGAGCGGATCTTTTTCGCTCGATTGAATAATAAGGCTTCGTTCAACAAAAACAAATTCTAACTTAAAGTGCGAATACAAAAGCAACATAAAATAAAGTGCGAATACATAAGAAACACAAAATAAAGGGCAAATACAAAAGCAACACAAAATAAAGTGCGAATACAACCAACCAGGCCCAACTAGCAAGAAGCTAGAAAGGACCTGGGACAAACAACAGCTAATCACCAACCATGTTTACATCAAAATTTTGCCAACTGTCGAATGTCATCGATCTCCATCTTGCTCTATGGTACTATAACAAACATACCAAACAGAAACATATCATACCAAACAGCAGATTAAAAAAAAACAGCAGATTAAAAAAACAGCAGGTTGAAGAACTGTTGAAGACCGTCCGAAGATTGAAGACTAGAGACAGCGGCGATATGTGTGTCGGAGATTAGAGGGTCAGAGACGGAGACTGTGAGTCTGTGACTGTGGAGACCGGAGAGTGAGACCGAGATTAGAGCGGCAATTTGAATACGACTGATTAGGGAAGAATAGATTTAGGGTTAGATACTTAGATTTATATATTAAATATTAAGTTGGGTTGAATGTTATTTGGGCTTTTAGTTTTTTTTTGGGCTATTATATTTTTTTGGGTTTTTATCTATAAAATCTATAATATAAATATATATATTACTTATTAATAAAAATAATTCGAGCGAAACCGAGCGATCGACGAGCGAGCGGAGCTATGCTCATGCTCGGATTGAATTTGAATCGAACCGATCCGATCAGCTCATTTACAAACTGAGCGGGAATCGAACGAGCATTTTTCGAGCATTTTTCGAGCGATCGTCGAGCGATCTTCGATCGTCGAGCAGTTTGGACAGCCCTAATTAGTAACATTTAAGACGTAAATAACATGCTGAGTTACTTTTTCAGCCGTCTTCAACAGGCTGTAAACGGACTTTAATAAACCGAAAAACGGAATTTCTGAAGCCTAAATTGTCTATTTTCGAAAAACGAAGAAAATGGCGCTGAAATCATATTTTTCTGAGGTCGGTTACTATTTTAAAAGTCTGTTTTCATGACAGCAGCTAAGGCTGAGTTTTACTTCAGTAAAATGGGTCATACGTTTTCAGTCACAACTTGAAATCTAAACCAAAACAGCCCCTGAAATTTTTATCAAAGATGGTCACTGATGTATTTGTGACCCCCCAACTGGAATTTCGACAAACGGACTTACGAGGAATTTTAAACGAATTATTCCGTAGACTGCGATCAGAATGTAACAAATCTGATCACAGTTAGGTAAACGATTTTCTATAAATTACTGATAATGAACTAGACTCCGATATTTTTACACAATAATTTGTGGGTCGGTTAGAACGTTCCACAAAAATTTGGTAATTTTTGGAATAAGTTAAGTATTTTATTTACTCGTCCGAAAACAGTGCAGCTTTTCAGATATTAGAACTGAAACGACAAAGGTAGTGTTTTGCGTGTCAAAACGTAGTGGTTGATTGTTGATGATCATGGGTTGATTTCAAAAAGAAAATGATGTGCGTATTAGCACGGACACTCCCATTTTTAGGGGAAATTCTGGCGAATTTTTCTAAAAATACCAAGACTTAGAAAAATTATTTTTCTAACAAGTATGTTTAACTTTATTTCTCGGAATTAAACCTCGCCATGAGTTTTGACATAAAACCTTAAAGTGTTGGAAATGAGATTTGAAAATGTATTTTGTCAATACTTTAAGTCACCGAATACATAGTACATGCATGAATACCCCATCCTTGGGAAGGAATCTATTTATACGATAATTAAGAAGTATAAACACGAAGTAGTTGTCTAACTATTTCCCAAGAACGTTAAACTTTAAGTCAAGGCACGACCGTTCATCTAATAGATATTAGCACGTTGTAGGTAGTCGTGTTGCAGACCGAGTTTGAGTTGCTGTTATCGAGGACGCATTACTGTGAGTTCATGTCCCCCTTTTCTCTTAACTGTTTTCAGTTTTCTAAACTGCGGGGGTGAAATACATGTTACTATGATTACGAGTACTTTTAACATGGTATGGTTAGCGTAAGGAGGGTTACTACTTAGATCATGTGAGTGGGTAGGCGCAACTTGAGATCATTAATCCTCATTGTAGGACCGAGGGACAGGAGCGGTAGATCTATCTGGGTGTAGCGAGCCCAGCCCCAGGCCAAACAGAACGGACCTCGGGGTGACTTTGTGCCCGACGCATAAATCCGCTAGGTTTGAGTTTTCCTACTTGCACTTCACACATATCAATGGCCTTGCAAACCATTGGTGATCTCTTTATTTCCTTATTTGCTACATACCAGGGTTTTTATACTTACAAAGGTTTTACATACTCACTTACACATGAACTCGCTCAACATTATGTTGATTTTTCCAACTTACATGTATTTCAGGGAACTAAGGATCTGGCACGGTATGCTACGTTTTCCCGCTGTGTTAGAGTTACGGGATCACCCACGTTTAGGGGTCGCGACTTTTACCTGGACGAGTCGCAAGTCTTAAACAATGTTTATGTTATATTTGTGGTTGCGTCTTAAGAACAAAGTTTTTATGTTATTAAGTTGTAATTTCCGTTGCATGTGTCAACGCATTAAGACAATGTTGTGGTACTGTACTTTTCAAACTTAAATGTAACAACTGTGCTTGTAATCTTCGTGAACAGTTCTATTATCAATAAAACAGTGTTATTTGATCCCAATGTTTGTTTGTTTGTGTTTTACATTTTTCATGTTTTAACTTTTATTCAATTTCAAACTCTACATCGCTTTCTGGAGATTTATACGCAAACTGGTGCATAAACGTAATCAGTTTGATGCGACAAATACTCCGGAAAATCAACATATACTTAACATACCTTAAATAACCTTTACATAACTTAGAAATAAGTTTTGAAGGCTTTGGTATGGCAAAAACAAGATTAATTCGTCTACAGGGACTAAACTTGACAAACTGCAAAAGTATGCCAATTTGAACAGTAACGAACATTCCGGAACATGACCATAAGTTAAACATACCATAAATATCCTCTACATAGCTTAGAAATAGGCTTTGAGGTGTTCGGTATGCTAAAATAAACTTTTGGGTCATTCAGGGACTAAAAGTGTCAAAAAGTGCACAAGTTTGCACTTTCGCGCATAACTTACGTTCTGAATACATCTGGACATCCAAAAATTTATGTAAGCACTAAAATATTTTATCTTAGTGTTTGGCATGAGAAAAATCCATTCGTCACGCAATTTGGATCGTTTTTCACGCTTATGCGCATTCCGTCGTAATTAACCGAACAACGCGATTGTACGGCTAAACGAACCGACATCCGGCATATTTTTGAGCATGTTTCATGTTCCCTATACTTTAACATCCTTGTGAAGCTTAAAAATGGGCTTGACGGGTGTTAGAAGTGCCAAAACACGACGATACGCGCTCAGGAACCAAAACTGCAAAACTGCAAAAAAAAAATATAAAAAAAAATAAATAAATAAAAAAATGCACCAAAAAGCCATTTTAAACATAAGTTAGCAGCCCCTAACACTTCCCAAAGGTCAAGTGCCACATGTTAATCTCCTATGGTGGCCAAAATTAGTTACCACAACATTTTGACAAGTGTACGGCCTAGATCGTGCCCCCTTTTCCAAGAAACGATCCTAACGGTTGTGGGTTTACTATAAATACCCAACCCATTTTCACTCATTCCTCACTAGAATCTGATCTAAAAGACTCTAAGTTGAAACCATTGTTTCATACATGAGTTATTTGGATCTATATTAGCATTCGGGGACCTTTCGTAAGTATTCTTTCGTTCTTTTATCGCTTTCGAGTCCGAAAGTCAAACTTTGTTTGACTTTCTGCATTGACCAGTTTATGGTCGATGCGAAGTTCGTTTGAACTTCATAACGTGAGCGTGATCACGATGGTTATAGTCCCTAGTGACTATACCTACTGATTACCACGTTATCTAGGCTCAGTGACGAGTCGTAGTTTCGGTCAGAATACGTATTCTTGCGTATTTTGTAACCAAACTACTTATGGGTATCAAAACCGTTTGTTTTGATACCAAACCTGTTTTCTAAACTTAGTTAAGCATGTTTTAACATGCTTAGCTCGTCACTTTTAGTTGTGCTTGTATAGGGTCGTAAGGTAAGCGATCTAAACAATCGCTTATACTTTCAAACCCGACCCATTTGATCGATCATTAGGATCCGACCAAATACATTAGGTGACCATAGTATATAGGGAATAACCCTCTGAGGTTATACCTTATGGTCGCTACGTTTAAGTAGTTGTATGATAGGTAATTTATATGCCTTAGGTAAATTACCAAAATACCCCTTTATGCCAAAATTCATTTTTAAACATATGTAACATAACTTTTGACATCTAAACTGATTTGACAACCATATTAGACATGTTAAGGCATATATTACTTGTCATAGGACTAGTTAGGCGGTCCGAACGCGTTTCACGCGAACGACGCGTTAAAGTAGCATAAGCTACCTAAACGGGTCGTAATGGGACACAAGCACTTAGGTTAGGTTTCATTTAGTATGTAGGCTTTGTTAAACCATACTACATGAGTTCCCATACTCATTTGGTTTACGATCCCTCATTCTATCCGATCCTCCGATTTAGGTCCGGTTTATTAATGTAGTTACCTATATTAGGTGCCGTTTGATATTCCGTGATCTCTAGCATTGCTTGGTGGTTATCTTAGGACTTCTGAGCAATCTCAAGTGAGTACATAGAACCCCCTCTTTTAAATGTTTTCAAGGTGTTTATGTGAGTACATAGACCCCTCTTTTACTGTTTTCCAAACATTTTGGGGTGAAACACATGTGCCTACTTGTTACTTTCATGCTTTCCTGTTTTCACATCATATACCTGCTATGTTTGTTAGTACATTATAGTACATGATTTCATTACGTTTCATGCTATGTATGTCCATTGTGTGCATATTTAGTACATTGTTTTACATTACATTTCTGCTATGTATGTTAACTGATAGCATGCTAGCACATTGATTTACATGACTTTTCTGCTTTGTATGTTAACTTAGCATACTTAGTACATTGTTTTTATATAACATGTTCACTTTTGCTATGACATTTGGTTTGCACAAACGAGACTATTATACGTTCATTAACATTAGCTACGCCGCTCGGTAGTAAGTACTGGTACCATAGGACTTGACAAATCCCATTCCTGACATCCCGGGTTTGTTTGGATGTAAGGAATGACTGAATCCGAATACAATTCTTTTGATAACCTTGACTGAAAGGGTTATCCGACTGTCTCAAGGCTTGAATGTATGCGTTAACTTACCACATAAATGTTTGTATCAATGTAACATGTATTACTTTGCGAAACATAACTTTTTGATACATTCAAAATACTTTGTTTTGTACATTTCTACATTTGGACTACTTGACAATACTTTACTTACAAGACATAACATTTGTTACACATTACTTGACTACTTTTGGACTATCAACATTTGACATGGTTTATACAAGGACTTTTGACAATTAGTTTAAACATAGACATTATACATTGTTGGTTGGTTAAGTGACTTAAGTAATGAAATGTGAGTAATATGATACAAGCATGGTGGATACGCCGCTGGTACTTCCTATATATAAGTGTTTGTATTATATTACATATCATAGCGTTATTTAAATCATTCATTTTGGACTTATACATTTTACACAAGTAACATGTTTTCACAAGACTTTGTTTTACAATACGGTTTATTTTATACAACTCATTTTACATGGTTATTCATTTAACCATACATTATTCTTTATTTATACATATCATCTGAACTTATTGTTTTTCAAGCGATTTACAAAACAAAATCAAATTACAAGGTTCATGACTAAACATTTTCTTAAACTTAAGTCATGAATCTTATTTTCACAAACCTATGTATCTCACAGGCATTTTTATGCTGACGTACCTATTTTCACATGTGTTTTCAGGAGCTTTTCCGTAGGATGATGATCGTGACACTAGGGCGGACCTGTGCCTTAGAGATTTAAAACGAAGATAGACCATGTTTAATTATGTTAAAAACTCTTTGATTCCTGTTTAAAACAATGAAACTCTTGTGTTTATAAATAAAATACAACTTTGAATGCCATGGTTATGAAACAATTAATTCTGTTACAACACTCCCCGACGTTTTCCGCCACGTCTTGTATGTTATACGTGGTCGGGGTGTGACATTAAATCAATGGATGATCTGCATGGTTTTATTTTCATATAGCTTTGTTATGATTAAGCTATGGTATTAAGAAGTCACACTAAATAAACCCATGCTTCCGCAAAGCCAGGGTGTGACACTGGTACTCCATGACGGGCTACAATCTCGTTAAGGTACAACTGTGATATCTTCTCCGTATTGTCTGTTTCCTTAAGTGCCAGGAAATGAGCAGACTTTGTCAATCGATCCACAATTACCCAGATCATATTGTGTCCACGCGATGTACGGGGTAACTTGGTGATAAAGTCCATCGTAAGATGTTCCCATTTCCACTTAGGGATCTCTAGTTGCTGCAGAAACCCATACGGCTTCTGGTGTTCAGCTTTAACCATAGAGCATGTCAGACATTTACTCACATAGGCCTAGGGATGAGCAAATACCGATACCGTCCCAATACCGTCCCGATCCCGACCAATACCGATCCCGAATTTTGTGTAAACTTGGTACCGATACCGGTACCGAAATACGTCAGTTCGGGACGGTATCGGTATTTTTAGGGTAAAAGTCGGTATTTTACCGATACCGTACCGTACCGATACCGAAAAATCACAAAAGTGGATACCGTTTCCGGTACCGAAAACGGATCGGGATCGTGATGGGATCGGGATCAGGACGGTATTTTATACCCTTTGCTCATCCCTACATAGGCCGCAATATCTCCCTTCATTGTCGGCCACCAGTAAAACTCCTTGATGTCCTGATACATTTTGGTAGAACCTGGGGGAATAGAATACTTGGATTTATGAGCTTCGTTCATAACTAATTCACGGAGGTTACCTTTAAGCGGAACCCAGACTCGGTTCATGAAGTACATTACTTCACCCGGTTTCGGTATCAGTTTACATTCTAAGCCCTTCAAACCTTCTCTTCTCAAACCGTCACCCTTCAAAGCTTCTCGCTGTGCATCACGAATTCGATCGGTCAAACTCGTTTGTATGGTCAAACCCGAGGCACGCACACGTAGAGGCTTTTCCCGTTCCTTCCTGCTGAGCGCATCTGCAACAATGTTTGCTTTCCCTGGGTGATAACGGATATCACACTCGTAACCGTTGAGTAACTCTACCCAACGTCGTTGTCTCATATTGAGCTCCTTCTGATAGAGGATGTGCTGGAGGCTCTTATGGTCCGTGTAAATCGTATACTTCATGCCATACAAGTAGTGTCTCCAGATCTTCAAAGCAAACACAACAACTCCAAGCTCCAAATCATGTGTTGTGTAATTCTTCTAGTGCACTTTCAATTGTCTGGATGCATAGGCTATCACTTTGTCTCTTTGCATTAAAACGCATCCAAGACCCAAACGTGAAGTATCACAGTAAACAATGAAATCATTACTTCCCTCAGGAAGGGAAAGAATAGGTGCACTGCAGAGCTTTTCCTTCAATGACTGAAAAGCTTTCTCCTGCTTTTCCGTCCAGTCAAACTTCCTCTCCTTCTAGCTTAATAGCGTCAACGGCTGCGCTATTCTGGAGAAGTTCTCAATGAACCTCCGGTAGTACCCAACAAGCCCTAAGAATTGTCGCACTTCCGACGGAGTCTTTGGTGCTTCCCAATTCTTAATTTCCTCGATCTTAGATGGATCTACATGTATACCCTTCTCATTTATGACATGTCTGAGAAAATGAACTTCTCGAATCCAGAACTCACATTTAGAGAACTTGGCATACAACTTCTCTTCCTTCAACAACTCCAAAATCAACCTCAAATGATGCTCATGATCTTCTTTGGTTCGTGAATAAATAAGTATATCGTCGATGAATACTATCACGAACTTATCCAAGTAGGGTTTGCATACCCTGCTCATGAGATTCATGAACACAGCTGGCGCATTAGTTAGACCAAATGGCATGACTAGGAACTCATAATGGCCACATCGTGTTCGAAAGGATGTCTTTGGTATATCTTCATCAGCAACCTTCAACTGATGATATCCTGATCGCAGATCTATCTTCGAGTAGTAGCTGGATCCTTGAAGCTGATCGAACAAATCATCAATCCTCGGCAAAGGATACCGATTCTTGATAGTTAACTTGTTCAGCTCCCTGTAATCTATACATATCCTGAAGGATCCATCCTTCTTCTTCATGGCAAAAACCTTGGTCGAATGAAACCTTTGTCTAGTAGCTCTTGAAGCTGGTTTAACATTTCTTTCATTTCAGACGGTGCCAATCTATAGGGAGATTTTGCAATCGGTGCAACACCAGGTACCAGATCGATTCGGAACTCGATCTGTCTCGCAGGGGGTAATCCAGGTAAGTCTTCAGGAAAAACTTCTGGATAATCACGAACATTAGGAATCTCCTCGATCTTCCTACATTCGGCCTTTGTATCCATAACGTTAACTAAGAACGCATGATAACCTTTTCGCAACATCTTGAGCATCTTCATAACACTGACAACACTCGACACACGACTCGAACGATCTCCATGGACAACTATCGCTTCGCCACCGTCAGGACGAGGTATCCGCACTTGCTTCTCCGAGCAAACAATCTCTGCTTTGTTCTTGGACAGCCAATCCATCCCCACAACTACATCGAAGCTTCCCAACTCCACTGGTAGTAAATCGATACTAAATTTATGATCGTCTAACTGAATACTGCAGTCACGAACGACTTCGCTAGTTTCTATCAGTTTACCATTTGCTAGTTCTATCGAGTACTTCTTATTTAGCTTACTTGTAGGCGAACACAGAAATGGTTCAAAGTTTGTCGAGACAAAACTCAAGTCAGCTCTGGTATCAAAAAGTACGAACGCAGAATGGTTATTAATAAAAAACATACCAGTGACAACAGCAGGATCGTCACGTGCCTTCCTGGCGTTTAGCTCGAACGCTCTACCCCTGGCATTCTGACCTCCCGCCTTAGGACAGTCCTTCTTGAAATGTCCCTGTTCCCCGCACTGGAAGCATCCTTCAAGCTTCGTTCCCTCCAAAGTACTTTTGGCATAGCATTCGCGAGCAACATGTCCATTTCGTCCGCATCTATTACATTTCTTCTATCCTTCCTCATGAGTCTTTCTCTCAGATCCGCCTCGGCTATCTCTGGTGCTATCCTTTCTAGAACCACTAGAACTTGCTACATACGCCTTCCTCGAACTGCGTTTCCTGTCGCGCTTCTCTTCAGTCTCCTTCCTCGAGCTCTCGGACTTGCGTTTCTTTGTAACTTCTGTCTTAGTCTCAGAACGCCCCGACCGTTCAGATTTCGCGTCTGCTTTGGCCTTGCCCGATGACTTCCCGGTTTCCTCCTTTTTATCAAGACTACCTTTGCGAGCAGCGTCACCGGCTAATGATTTTGCCAACGTTGTAGCCTCTAGGTAGGTGGTAGGTTTCACGGATGTAACCATACTGTGAATTCGTGGCGACAATCCCCAGATATACCTTTCTACCTTTACGTATTCGGGAGTAACCATTCGTGGAACTAACCTCGCCAAGTCGTTAAAACGAGAAGTGTAAGCTCTGATGTTCAGACCTTCCATGGTTAGGTTCCAGAAGTCGGTCTCAATTTTCTGAATTTCACTGCGCGGGCAGTACTCTTTCAGGAGCATCTCTTTAAGTTCGTTCCAGGGCAGACCGTAGGCAACGTCTTCACCCAAAATTTGAACTTGTGAGTTCCACCAGGACAGTGCTTCATCAAGAAAAAAAACAAGAAGCATATCTCACCCGTTGATCAGCAGCACAACCACTGATTGCCATGACAGATTCAATCTTCTCAATCCATCGGGTGATATCTAAGGGTCCTTCTGCACCGGTAAATGATCGTGGGTTACAGCCCTGGAATGTTTTATATGTACATCCGTGCACTGTTCAATAATGTTAATAGAAATCAGGAATTCATTCCAATGATAACATAACACATGAACTATTAAAACTTTCCGATCACAGTTTACCTGGAGGATTTCCACTATGTGCCCCACCAAAACCTTGCCCGTGTGCACCACGTCCACGTCCCTGACCATCATTTTTGTTAGCATTGAGCTGTTCCATGGCAGTATTAATGTGTTGGGCTATGAGTTAAGCCAACTCTTCCGGTGTGGTAGGTAATCCAGTACCCTGCTTTGCTTTTGGCGGCATTTCATCGTTTCTATTATTACAACAATAATGTCCACATAAGACGATAACCAAAAATAATTCAATCATTAAATGTTAGTGGACCAAACATTGCGCATGTAAAATATCCACATTTTAATAAGAAAAATTTTAAAGCAAAAGTATATCATTGGTATTTATTATAGAAATTATTTAAACTCGATTTTAGTACAAACGACTATCCTTGGCATGTCTACATCGACACCCATAAACAAGTTCACACAAAATTCCCAAATAATATCCAAAAATGAAACTGGCATGCAGGCCACAAACATAAAGAACATCAAAAATGTCTAACAATACAATCCAACAAACAACGAAACAAACAAACAAACAACTATCATCAACGCCTCAAACCTAGAGACTCTAACATCTCCTGGACAAGCTTTTTCAAATCCACAACCCTCCAATGCATCTCATCTCTCGCGATATCGTCTATAACCTTCAACTCCTCATGCTCGTCCATCTGTCCCTCAAGGTACTTCGCCTTTCCTTTGGCTATGTCTAGGTCTTTGCGCAATGCGGCGAGCTGTCGATCACATTGGCAATATCGATCTACCCTATCTCCTTTCTGCTTCTTGGAAGCAGGTACCGTCTCAGCACATGACGTAGATGCGATGTCCCGAGCAGGCCTAATCCTCTTCCTATGACGATAATAAACTAACAGCGACGTAGAAGAAGTGCGTGACTCTAAAACAGGCAAAGAAGACTCAGACAAAACAAGCGGAGGGATCTCAGTAATAGGCTCGATCACAACAGCAGGTGGGACGACTGATGGCTCTAAGGGTTGAGCCATGACGATAGTGGCGTCCACCCCTGGTGCGATACTGGAAGATCCTCCAACGGTAGGGACACCCCTGATCACGTCATCAATAACTGGTACCATGCCATATGATCGTCCCGTCTCATGGATTGAGAGAGGTGCATCATCATCATCATCATCATCTATCCACCCATTGCTAGTGAAAGCATATCGGGGGTCTACCTAGCTGGAAAAAGCAGCAGGATTGACGTGGAAAGATGGAGTAAGCTCGGTAGTACCAACCATCTGTGGAGCCGTGATAGGTGTCTCTGGCAGCGTAGGTCTAGGTGAAGTCTCGAAATCTGGCTCGTAACCTGAGTCATGGATCTCGATGACCTCGTGTTAGTGCGACATCTGTGACACACATATAACCGTACAAGTAAGTGCGTAATCAAAATGAACAGTAACACATAAGGCCAAATAAACAGTGTGACAACCGTCAAATTTGCATGCATCCGTACAATTAATTAATATTGATTTATGCTTAATGACTGTGCTTAATTACAACCGATGACTTAAACTGTTTTCTGATTTCTGTATCATACATACATGTGCATCACATTTCATACTGTCACACCATTTGTTACACACAAACTTTAGTGACATACTTGATGCACAAAGCACAGTTAGCACAGTGAACGAATAACTCAGAAATATACTGACAGTGCCAGTACATAGACAGACAGTGTTTTGAGACCCAGTATGGGTCAGGGACAAGGTACTACACTAGTATAGTGCGTAGGGAAGTGAGGACCATAAAACTGCGTCACTAGGTGATGGATAAAGTGTCGGGAAGTGCCTAAAACTCACTTTAAGTGCAAAATTCTGCATTTTTCAGTAAAATTCAGCATTTTAATATGCTAGTAACATGCAGAAAATTGACTAAATGGTCCTGAATGCTTTCCTAAGTGTTGTGAATTAATTGTGATACAAAAGGGTACATAAAAGACACTATTCGGAATAACTTGAGACTTTAACGGAACGGTATCTAACCGAATAACCGGACATTACCCGGAACACTAAAATATTACTAGAAGCATTGTTTTTATTTTTCTGAGCTAGTTATGGTTCCCGAGCACACTAACATATTACATAATACATGATTACACATAAATGCAAGACCCTTACACTTAGCACCCTCCACTAATCACCTACTTGCCAAATAATTTACAATTACCCCCCCCCCCCATCAAACTTACGGCCCCATGTGGGGTGGCCCCACACAAGATTTCTCAATCTTACTAAATATCTTGCCTAGATTCTTCTTGGATTTGATAGGACCTTGTAATATTTTGTTGAGATCTCCTTGGATTTTATAAGAGTCACTATCTTCTTCATCATCATTGCACATCACCAACACAACTCAACTTTCTTCTCTCCCTCTTCATATAAGCTACGGCCGAAACCCCCTATATACCACCACCATTTTCCAATTTAATCCAACTAATCCAAGAACACTACAAGGTGATTTAGAAGGTTTGGTGAGCTCGGATCTTGAAGGACCTCACTCGTTTGCTATTATCCTCCACATTTTCATCTTGTTCTTCCCTAGCTTTAAGCTAGTTGTAAGGCTTCTTTAAACTCTTGTTTACTTCATGTTTTAGTGGCTAAAGAATATATTATGATGAAATCATATGAACTCTAAAAGAACACAAACATAAATCTTGAACATAAAGCTTTACATAAAGATCATGAGATGAAATATGATGACACATCTGAGTTAAATAAACGATAACCTGCAGTAAATGACTTACGATCTGATGTTAATCGTTATTAGAAAGTATGGTGATCGTATGTGTGCATTTTAGTGGCATTTAAGCTATAAACAGCATGCTGAGTAACATTTACAGCCAACTTCAGTTGGCTATAAACGGACCGTTATAAATCGAAAAATTAATTTTCTGAAGTCTAAATTATGTATTTTCGAAAAACAAATCAAATGGCACAGGAATCATATTTTTTGAGGTCCTTTGCTATTTTTAAAGGGGTGTTTTTCACAGCAGCAAAAGCTGCGTTTTTACTGCAGAAAATATGTGTTATGTTTTTTGTCATAACTTGAAATCTGTGTAGAATTAGCTCATGAAATTTGTACTGTAGATGACCACTGATGTCTCTGTAATTCTCCCATTGGAATTTCATCAATCGGGCTTACGATGAATTTTAAATGAATTATTCCGTGGACTGCAGTCAGAAAGTGACGGATCTGATTTCAGTCCGGTAAATGATTTTTATAAAATATGGGTAATGAATTGGATCCCGATATTTTTACACACTAATATTTGGATCGTTTAAACTGTTCTGTAAAAATTTGGGAATATCTGGAGTAAGTTAACTATTTTATTCAAATGCCCGAAAATAGCCAAGTTTTGAATATTAAAGCTGAAACGACATAAGTAGTATTTTGCGTGTCTAAATGTCGGGTAGGTTCTCTGAGAACGATTTAACGTGTTATATGTCAAAGAAAATGATATGCTATTTAGCATGGACACCTCCATTTACAAAGGAAACTATGGCAAAATTTTCTGAAAATTTCAACACTTAGTAAATATTTTCTAGACAAATGTTTACTTGTATATTTTAGACTATGTTTTTCAAACATAAACCTCGCCATAATTTTTGTAACAAAATACAAAGTATCGGAGGTTGGTTTTATACATGAAAATGGTTAAATATATATTTAGAATATTTATTTTACACTAAGACACTTGTGTGAATATTTGTTATGTTGTGGAATAGTTATATTATTTTAGGGTAAAATAATATAATTTACAAATTACCATGACAATTACAACTCCAAAATAATACCAAAAATTACAAGGAATAAATATTTAAGTTACACACTTGTCATTGTGAAACCGAACGCGAAAACGTAACTTATGAAATTTCCGGAAGACACCGTTACAATATATTTTTGGTAAATACTAGTTTGGAAATGAAAGAAGTGAAAATATGATTTTTGTACATATTACCAAACATATCATATTTTCGACAAAAAGAAAATACATTATTTTTGGGGCAAATAAGTTATTATATATTTTCTAAAGTGGGACTTGAAAATATAAGTGTTTTGGAAATATATATTGAGAATATATTGACGTATTTTTTTATTTGGAATAATACACCAGAATACGACGCCAATACATGGCAAGATATACCAATGCAAGAATACGAATACACAAGTATGAGATACTCCCATCCTTGGGAAGGAAATGCGAATAACAATACTTGAGAAGTATTATTACAAATATATTAAAACACTTTAAAAATGTAACTCAAAGGCACTAGTCAATACTAAGACAAGGCACGACCCGCTCGTCTAACAGACCATAGTACGCATGTAGGTAGTCGTGCGTTCTAGAAGAAGCTTCGAGTTACGAGCATAGAAGACGCAATACTGTGAGTTCATGTCCCCCTTTTTCTCTTAACTGTTTTCAGTTTTATACTTCAGAGGTAAAATACATGTTACAATTATTACAGACATTTTATACATGGTATGGTTAGCTTAAGGAGGGTTTACTACTAGATCATGTGAATGGGTAGGGCGATTAAGGCCATCAATCCTCGTTGTAGGACCGAGGGGCATGAGTGATAGATCTATTTGGGTGTAGCGAGCCCTACTCCTGAGTCCGCTGAGTGGACCATGTGGTGACTATGTCTTACAGCGGGAAGCCCGGTGTGAAATCTGCTAGGTTTGAGTCTTCCTGCATCACTTCACACATATCAATGGCCTTGCAAACCATTGGTGATCTCTTTTTGCTTATTGCTACATACCAGGGAATTACATACATACTTACAATGTTTCAAAGGCTTATACATACACACAAACGAACACATGAACTCGCTCAACTTTTGTTGATGTTTTTTAAACTACATGTATTTCAGGGAATTTATAAGTGGATCTGGCGGGCGTTGGAAGTTTTTATGCTGCGTTAAGAATAAAGCTGTCATCCATGGTCTTTGATTTGGTTAATGTGTCTTATTCCTGGACGAGACACGTTATCCAAACCTTGGTGTTATTCAATATCTTTTGAAGAGTCCTTATGAACTCATAAACAATTTGTACAATTTGTAAAACTTGAATTTGAAGTCTACGATTTAATCAATGTTGTTATGTTTTAAACGAAATTAATGGATGGCAAATCTATGGTTTATCATGTTGTTGTTTGTTGTGGTTGAATGCAATGATAACAAGTAAGTCACACCATAATCACGCTTCCGCAAAAGTCAGGGTGTGACAGCTTGGTATCAGAGCTTCGATCGTAGCGAACTAGGATTCATTCTCGAGTCTAGACTACGATCAATAGGGCTCTCACGAAAACGCTTTTACAAACATGTTTTCATTGCATACACAAAACGCCCAGATCCAGAGAACAAACATTTTTTTACAAACAAAAAGGCACAAATACACATCTTAAAATTTACGTTTATAATTCAGTCTTAGAGACTGAGGGAGGTTCAGTCTTAGAGACTGAGGGAAGGTTGGTCTTAGAGACCAGGGAGTCAGTCTTAGAGACTGGGGAAATTTGGTCTTAGAGACTAGGGATTCAGTCTTAGATAATGAGGGAGGTTCAGTCTTAGAGACTGGGGAGGATCAGTCTTAGAGACTGCGGGAGGTTCAGTCTTAGAGACTGGGGAGGTTCAGCCCTAGAGGCTGGGAAGGTTCAGTCTTAGAGGCTGGGGAGGTTCAGTCTTTGAGACTGGGGAAGTTTAGTCTAAGAGACTAGGTGTTTTAATCTGAGAGACTGGTTGGTTTTGTCTGGAAGGCTAGGTGGGTTAGTCTGGGAGACTGGGAAGGATAGAAAGTTTCATGAAGAATAATGTGAATACATGACTACATGATAAATTACTTTGTTTGCATACGCTAATGGTTAGTGATTACTATGGATATACGTGCTATGACTATTATGTACCGACACACATATCACCGTGATTAGAAAGCGAGCTGTCAGACATTGATAACCCTACGACCACTGCCACAGATAATGGGATTACATCTGTGCCGGAAATATTTTTGTC
Organism: Helianthus tuberosus; assembly: GCA_030545235.1. Taxonomy (NCBI): domain Eukaryota; kingdom Viridiplantae; phylum Streptophyta; class Magnoliopsida; order Asterales; family Asteraceae; genus Helianthus; species Helianthus tuberosus. Next base: position 148,824,304 of record CM060381.1, read on the forward strand.
AGACACTGAGAGTGATCCTGATATGCTGACCAAGGACGAGGGCGACTTTTAACAGACCGCGCTACCAGATTGTGGTGATAATTTACCCTTGCTGATGGCTTCTCTGACAAGAATCCTCTTGTCACTCTTGTTTCAGTCCATGACCACTTCATCACTGGTCATCCCGATGGTGAACACACCATGGCTCCGATCCTCGACAATACGCCTCCTGTGGACATTCCTTCCGAATGTAGGCTACTCAACGAATAATTGACGAAGACATTGGCGTGTTATTGATGGTCCTTCCGATAACACTTACGAGGATGGAAAGTTAGACGAGAACGTTGTTACTAATTTCACTTTTTGAGACCCCTGTTAACAAGCTATCCTCTGATTCTAGCATGCATTCAGACTCCTTTGAGTCTGTGACATCTGCAGCCTTACAAACAACAGGATTACAGCTTTCTACTACTGACGCAGACGACGATGACATGGCTGCTGCACTATCACCTGCTCGAGGCACCACACCGTTACACGACCCAGAGCCTGCTCTTGAGCTAGCTCCTGCACCTTTTGGGTCAGCTTGATGTTGCACCTACTGAACCTACACCATTACTTGATCATGATCCTGTTTCTTTTGGTCTACCAGACATTGCACCCTTTATATTTGACCCAGTACCTGCACTGATGATATCCTTATTAATTGAGACGTTTGTTCCTGCATCCTCGACCGCGGGTATTGCTCCTATGGAGACCGACGCCCATTGCACCGACATGCCTATCGCTTTCTTTCAGGACCTAACCGCACCCTAGAAAGGTACTCCAGGTCAGCACCCGCATGACGATCCTTTTGCTACAGCAACATTTTCCCCGACCTCACAGGCCGCATCGTTTGCTACTTTCACCTCTACATCGCTGGATGAGCCATTTCGATGGTTCTTATCATACACTACGCTAATGTTAGACCCTTACACTATGGAGGCTACACCAGGGATGAATTGCTCCTATAACATCAGCTACAATTTGAGAATAGGAGTCGCAGAATGTTGGAGCTTGAGTTGACACCACGTCCTCCACCCTTTCTATTGCCAGCATACTTTGATCTTCCACATTTATCAAGAGCGGCAGAACAGATAATTACTTCGACGTGTACACAAGCCCGAGGAGGAAGTCCACGCATGTTAACAGTTTACTTTTCTTTCCTCCTCCACCTCAGACACCGGTATAGTGGTTTCTGGATTTTGCGGATTGCATTACATTTGGGGTAAAGACACTAATGATAAGCCGGGATTGTAGAGACTTTGGGAGACCACATCTGATTACGTAATTTTGATACACTAATATACTTAATGGACAAGGGAAGGGTGACCCTGTGTCCCTATTGATGTGATACATTTTGGGAGACAATACAATTGTGGTCAGGTAATAATGAGAGCCCAGTCAACATTAAACATGCGACAATACTTTGTGGCCAATAACCGACGAAGGCTCAGTCGCTATGTCTTCGTTAAGCACGTTATTGATCTATATATGTGTGTTATAATTATAACGCTACGTGCTTGCTTACTATGCTCTCATTAAACAAAATTACCAAATTACTTGGTTATGCTATGATTATGCTATTGCTTGATTGGCTGATATAAAAATCAAATACATGTATGTACATATGACCTCGAAACAACTATATGCATCCCCTGAACAAATATAACCTGACCTAACCAGTCTTCTTCTTAGAAGATGTCGATACAAGGGAACATTGCTACCAATAACCCTCCGCCAACAACAGCGGCAGAACTACAAGAGCGCATCTCACAAGCCATTGCATAGCTCGAGGCCCTTTGCTCTGAACACAGCAAAGGCTGCACCTACAAGCAGTTCTTAGACCACAAGCCTCGAGAATTCGACGGCACCGGGGGTGCCTTAGCCTTCGTGCGCTGGGTTGAGAAAACGGATTCTGTCTTACGATTAAGCAAATGTGCCCCAGAACATCAGGTCACGTACATAGCTGGACTATTTATAGTTGGGGCTCTGTCATGGTGGAACCTTCATGTTTAGACAATGGGCGAGACCGCTGCATATGCTTTGACGTGGGACGAACTGAAAGAACTGATGCGTAAGAGATATTGCTCGAGGGCAGAAGTCCAGAAGTTGGAAACTGAACTGTGGAACTTGAAAATTGAAGGACCAAAGATAGCTGAGTATGTGCAGAGATTTAACGATTTATCACAAGTTGTTGTGCTCCTGGTGGGACCAGAGTTTAAGAGAGTCAAACGTTTCATAGGGGGATTGGTACCTCAGATTCTAAGCCTGGTAACAACATCTAAACCTTCAACGATCACCGAGGCTATCGACACAAGTGTGGCGCTCATTGAAGAAGCGGTTAGACTAGGAAAATTTTCCAGTATGGAAGAGAAAGAGGAGATGCCTGTAGAGTCATCTGGAGATAACAAGAGGAAGCTCGCAAATTTCAAAAAGATTACTCGGGCGAGTAATAAGAAGAAGGCCAAAAAGGGAAAAGACTACATGGGTATCCTACCCAAGTGCGACAATTATCTACGCTATCATGTCGGGCGATGTATATATGGAAAATGTGATAACTGTGGCAAGAGGGGGAATCCTAAGGAAACTTGTAGGCAAGACACTGAACGTAGAAATGGAGGCCAAGATGGCAGCAAGAATTACGTAGAAAACAACGACAACGACAAAGGCAGGACGAGTGACAAACAGAAACGTGCTCAAGGTTGTCTTAACTGTGGGAGCAAGAAGCATTTCAGAAAATACTGCCCTAAGAAGAATCAGGCACAAGGATAAAAGCTCAGTAGCAGAGCTAGGGGAGCACACCAGGAATCCAAGCGTGGGTATCGGTACGTCCCATATTACTCAATGTTATGCATCTGTGCTGCTAGAAACTGTTGCAAATATTAGCTACGCATCTCTAGAGTTTGAGAGTATACTTGGTTGAGTAGCAAGTAAGTTAGATAATCCGCACTCGAAAGAACTAGCTAATGGGAAGCTAGCGGAGGCCAACGAAGTAATTGAAAACGACAAGATAAAACCCGGAGAACGTGAGTTTACGCTTAATCTACTGCCAGATGAATTGGGAAGCTTCGACAAGGTAATTGGATGGATTGGTTGTCAAGTGATCAAGAGGAGATTGATATCCGCATCCTGATGCCGAACGAAGAAGCAATCACGACTCATGAAGCAGGATACGCCTCTACGAATTACTAAATGCTGGGAGGCACGAAAGTTGTTGCGTAAAGGATGTGTTGTTTTCTTGGCTCATGTCGGGGACAAGGGAGCCGAAGAACCAAAACACGAAGATATTCCTGTGATAAGGAAATATCCTGAAGTCTTCCCCGAAGACTTACCAGAATTATCTCCTCAACGACTAGTCGAATTTCGCATCAAATTGATTCCAGGCGTCGCGTCTGTAGTCAATGCACCTTAACGACTTACACCTTCGGAGATGCAAGGATTGACAGTGAAGCTTCAGAAGTTGATAGAGAAGGAAGATAAAAGACCAAGATTCCCTTTTGGGTAACCCCAATTCTGTTTGTCAATAAGAAGGACGATAGCTTTCATACGAACATCAAACAACCAGGATCCGAACGAGCTAACCCACGAGAGTCGGTGACTCTTGCTAAGGATTAACGACGTACTTATGTAACTAACTGTGAGGATCCAGCTACTACTTCACGACTGATCGATGATCGAGTGTCTTTAGTTGGGAATTCAGGAAGAAAGTATACCGTGGAAATTGTGGGACAATAACTTGTTTAGAACATACACACAAATGGTGTTTCATACACGATGCACAAAGCAATTTTACGCAGAATATGAGACTCTGAGAATCTAGAAAACATGTACTTAGGATCTTTGGGAACCCAGGTCCAAACTCGTAAAGGTTGTTATTTAGGAACCATATCTGTTAACTCGAGCAAGCACCATGTCGCAACCCCCGATCCCTTATCTGTCCCAGGAACGGGCGGGCACGAACTCAGTAGTGGTGGTATCAGCTTGTTAATTTGGCAGCGGAAAGTACATCAGGACCGTAGTTAGGAAATGTTTATCAGAGTAAAACCACCATATTTAATATTAATAATTACATGGGAAAAACCCAAGTTTCTTATTACAATACATTTATAGGGATAAACCCTATTTTATTGAATTTAAAACATCGCATTTTAGGTAACTTTTATAGCCACATTTTTCCCAAGCCTTCAGTGCTCTCCAGCTGGCTTTTTACTAATTGGCTGGTACATTGTGTTACCTGAAACGCGTTTTAAAAAAATTTGTCAGTGGGAAATACTGGTGAGTGAATTCCAGTTTAATCAAGAAACATTTTATCAATTAAAACAGTATTGAGAGTGATCACATTGTTTATTTCTACACAATTACTCATTCAGTACTGTCAATCCTGACTTGTGGATCATATTACACATTGGCTAACTCGTTGTCCAATGGTAACGTACTGTCATCCCCGACTTACTACTCACAGTGTAGTAAATTTGGTATACAAAACCCCAACATACCGGCAGTAATTGAAGAACTACAAAGACTCAATCACTACTTAATTACATTACTAAGCATTTAAGGTTTTGTAAAACAGTTCACAAAAAGGTTACAAAAAGCGGATAAACTCACATTGCTATCTTAGACTTCGCGTAAGGGTTTCCTGGGAATAATCTATAATTTATACAAATGTACATAGGTTAGTATCATAACGCTTTGAAAATATTAATGATACCCTCCCCGAGACGGCATTCCAACAACTACGTCGGGCAGAACCACGACAGTTGTTACGGAACCCTAAATCAATCGGGCAGCGTATCTATTACGAAACTGGGGTTATAATACTTACAACGGGGCAGAACCTTGCTAATTAGGGGGTATAATACCGGCTTTATAATGCCTATATTCAGAATTTGTGATTGAGAATGAAAGAAATGAGCGACGGAAAACGAAAACCCGTTGCCTGCTTATATAGTGCTGAAATATGGTCTCCACGCGGCCCGCGTAAAGAAAGGACAAGGGTTACGCGGCCCGCGTCAACCCTGGTCAACAGACTAGCTTGTCCGGCTCATCTTCTAGACCCGCCACGATGATGACACGTGTTATCACCGGGCTGCGCCACTATTTTGATCTAACGCGGCCCGCGTAAGTGTAAGCTAAGGCTTACGCGGCCCGCCTAAACTAAAGAAAACCAACGAAATCAGGATTTAACCCTGATACCGCCCGCGTAAGTGGTTGGGGTGGGTCTACGCGGCCCGCCTCAACTTAATAATTAGATTTTATATTTTATTTTATATGCTATACTGTATTTTGGGCTCGGTTTTCACATACGGGGTGTATTTAAAGACATACTGAGACATTTTTAAATATAATAGAGTGTCGGAAATATTATGAGAGTGTCGGCTTTACTGAGGGTTGTTACATTCTCCCCACCTTGTTTTAGAGCTCGTCCTCGAGATCTACTGGAACAAATGCGGATATTTCCTTTGCATTTCAGATTCAAGCTCCCATGTGTACTCAGTTCCTCTTTTGGAGTCCCACTTTACTTTGACCAGAACTAATCTCTTATGTTTGAGATTCTTGACTTTCCTGTCTTCAATCTGTAGAGGCCATTCTACAAACTTGAGTTGTTCATTTACCTCTATATCTTTAAGAGGTATCATTAGCGATTCATCAGCTAAGCATTTCTTGAGATTAGATACATGAAATACATCATGTATTCCTACCATTTCCTCTGGCAATTGTAGCTGATAGGCTACAGATCCTATTTTTCTAATAATCTCAAAAGGTCCAATATACCTGGGACTTAGCTTTCCCTGTTTGATGAATCTTACTACTCCTTTCCAAGGAGAGACTTTTAACAATACTTTATCTCCTACTTGAAATTCCAATGGCTTGCGTCGGTTATCAACATAACTCTTCTGTCGATCACGTGCTGCTTTCAGTCGTTCCTTGACTTGAATAATTTTGTCGGTTGTTTCTTGCACTATCTCAGGTCCAGATAGTTGCTTTTCCCCAATTTCTGCTCAACAGACTGGGGTTCGGCACTTTCGTCCATAAAGTGCTTCGAATGGTGCAGCATTGATACTTGTTTGATAACTATTATTATAAGAAAATTCTATTAAAGGTAAGTGGTCATCCCAATTACCTCTGAAATCAATTACACAAGCTCTAAGCATGTCCTCCATTGTCTGAATTGTCCTTTCACTTTGTCCATCCGTTTGAGGGTGATAAGTTGTGCTCAATTTTAACTTGGTTCCCATTGCCTTTTGGAAACTTGACCAGAAATGAGAGGTAAATCGGCTATCTCTATCAGAAACAATTGATAAAGGAATGCCATTTAAAGAAACAATTTCATTTGCATACAACTTAGCTAACTGTTCCATACTGAAAGTTTCTTTCATTGGTAGGAAATGAGCTGACTTGGTTAGCCTATCTACAATCACCCAGATTGTATCATTTCCTTTCTTAGTTTTGGGTAACTTAGTAACAAAATCCATTGTTATCAATTCCCATTTCCACACTGGAATTTCTAATTGTTGTAGAAATCCTGAGGGTTTCTGGTGTTCAGCTTTGACTTGTGAACAAGTTAAACATTTAGAAACATAGGCTGCTATGTCCTTTTTCATTCCTATCCACCAGAAATTCTTCCTTAAATCCTGGTACATTTTATCATTTCCTGGGTGCATCGTATACTTGGACTTATGGGCTTCTTCTAATATATGATGACGTAGGTTTCCTAATTTAGGTATCCACATTCTCTTTTTATGGAATCTCCAAATTCCATCTGTTCCTTGTTCTAATTCTTTTAGCATACCTTTTAATTTTTCAGTATCATCCTTGATTACTGATTCTTGTGCTTTTCTTATCTGATCATTTAAATCTACTTGTAGATTTAATTTGAGAGAACATACCCTTTTTGGATTTTCATGATATTTTCAGCTTAAAGCATCTGCCACTACATTTTCTTTTCCTTCATGATACTGGATATCACAATCATAGTCACTAAGCATCTCCATCCAGCGTCTTTGCCTCATATTCAATTCCTTTTGCTTGAAAATATACCTTAAACTCTTATGATCAGTGAATATGGTAAACTTACTACCATAAAGGTAATGTCTCCAAATCTTAAGAGCAAAAATTATAGCTCCTAACTCTAGATCATGGGTTAAATAATTCTCTTCATGATTCTTAAGTTGTCTAGATGCGTAAGCTATAACCTTTTGTCGTTGCATTAATACACATCCATAACCTAATTTGGAAGCGTCACAATAGACTACAAAGTCTTCAGCTCCTTCTGGTAATGCTAGAATAGGTGTATGGGTTCATATTTGCTTAAGAATTCTAAATGCTTATTCTTGTTTTAATCCCCATTCAAACTTAACAGATTTACAGGTCAACTTAGTTAAAGGAATGGCTATTCTAGAAAAATCTTGAATAAATCTTCTATAATAACCGGCCAATCCTAAGAAACTTCTAACCTCGGTTGGTGACTCAGGGGTTTTCCATTTAGTAATTGCCTCGATCTTTATGGGATCCACATGAATTCCTTTATGATTAACTAAATGTCCAAGAAACTGTACCTGTTCTAGCCAAAATTCGCACTTAGAAAATTTAGCATAAAGCTTTTCTTTTCATAATAAACTTAAAAGTGCGTGCAAATGCTTTGCTTGGTTGTAACACCTGTGCCTCCACGACCATCAAACAAATACCGAACCAATGAAATATAATATTTCATACTAGGGATTTGTAAAAATATGTGTATCATTTGCACATATCAATTTTTGTTCAATTCCAAAACTCTAAATCGCTTTCTGGAAGGTTATACGCGCACCGATGCGTAGATATAACCAGTTTAATGTAACAAAGACTCCAGAATAGTGACATAGGCTTAACATACCTTAAATAACCTTTACATAACTTAGAAATAAGTTTTGAAGGCTTTGGTATGGCAAAAACAAGTTAATTCGCCTACAGGGACTAAACTTGACAAACTGCGAAAGTATGCCAATTTGAACTGTAACAGACATTCCAGAGCATGACCATAAGTTAAACATACCATAAATATCCTTTACATAGCTTAGAAATAGGCTTTGAGGGGTTCGGTGTGCTAAAATAAACTTTTGAGTCATTCATGGACTAAAAGTGTCAAAAAGTGCACAAGTTTGCACTTTTACGCATAACTTACGTTCTGAATACATCCGGACATCCAAAAATTTATATAAGCACTATAATATTTTATTTTAGTGTTTGGCATAAGAAAAATCCATTCGTCGCGTCATTTGGATCGTTTTTCGCGCTTATGCGCATTCCGTCGTAATTAAGCGAACATCGCGTTCGTACGGCCAAACGAACCAACATCCGACATATTTTTGAGCATGTTTCATGTCCAAAATGTTTAGGCATCATTTTAGGGCCTTAAAGTTGGCTTTACGGGCCTTAGAGGTGTCGGAAATGGCTTTAAACACGTGCAGGGACTGAAACTGTCATTTCTGAAACATGTTGGCTGATCAGGCAGGCCAGGCGGCCCGCATTATATTTGTCTGATCCTGAAGCGGGCCGCGTCCGACTATCCGACCAGATTCAATGATTTTAACATCAGGTTGCAGCTGGTTGATTCACACCCACACATTCTCACATGCTTAGTCAGATGATAAGGATGATATTTAGCCACCACAACTTTACGACAAATGTACGGGCAAGATCATGGCACGTTTTCCATGAAACGATCTTAACGGTGGACCTTTTACTATAAATACCCCACCCCCATGCTTTAAAATCACAAGAATTTTGATTTGAGAAACTCTAAGTTGAAACCTTTGTTTCATACCTGAGATTTTTGAATCGAGATTAGCATTCGGGGACCCTTCGTAAGTATTCTTTCGTTCTTTTATTGTTTTTCGAGTCCGAAAGTCAAACTTTGTTTGACTTTTAGCGTTGACCAGCTTATGGTCAATGCGAAGTTCGTTTGAACTTCGCAACGTGATTGTAATCACGATGGTTATAGTCCCTTGTGACTATGCCTACTGATTACCACGTTGTCTAGGGTCGTAAGGGTAAGCGATCTGATAAATCGCTTATACCTTCGAACCCGACCCAGTTTGGTCGATCATTAGGATCCGACCAAATACATTAGGTGACCATAGTGTATAGGGAATAACCTTCCGAGGTTATACCTAATGGTCACATCGTTTAAGTAGTTGTATGATAGGTAGTTTATATGCCTTAGGTAAATTACCAGAATACCCTTTTCATGTATAATTGGTAATTAAGCTTATGTAACCTAAAGTTTTGTACATAACTGATTATGTAACATGATTAAACACGTTTAGGCATATAACACTTGTAATAGGACTAGTTAGACGTCTCGAACGCGCTTTGCGTGCACGACGCGTTAAAGTAGCATAAGCTACCTTAATGGGTCGCGATGGGTCGAAAGCACTTAGGTTAGTCTCAATGTAGTATGTAGGCCTTGTTAAACCATATCATATGAGTTCCAATACTCATTTGGTTTACCAAGCCTCATCCTATCCTATCTCCCGATTTAAGTCCGGTTTATTTTTATAGTTTTAGATTGCCGACTGATTCCGTGCTCCCTCTAGCTTTGTTTGGTTGTTGTTCAAGACCTCTAAGCATTCTCAGGCGAGTACATTATTCCCCTATTTTACTGTTTTCAATTGTTTTGGGGTGACTCATATGTGCTAAATGTTTTCAAGGTTGTAACGATGGTATCAAAACGATTTTCGATGTTATAACGATGGTTTCAAAAACGATTAAGACGATTTATACAAAACTAATAACGATTTCAAAAAGTGAACAAACTTGTTGGTTGTATTTACATAACAAATGACATTCATTAGCAATGATCAAGCCGACCAGTATTAGGTTATGGTACCATAGGATCTGACAAATCCCGTTATTTACTACACCCGTAGTTATGTGTGGGTGTTGTGGGTAGCGACTGAATCTGTAATTGTTAATTTACTCTTTGGTAAGGGTTTATTAATGTGAGTTGTTAATCTATCCTTTGGTAAGGGTTTATTAATGCGAATTGTTAATCTATCCTTTGGTAAGGGTTTATTAATGCGAGTCAAGAAGGTTTGAATGTTATTAGCGAGACGACCATTTAAGTAGTTTCACGACCTAAAACGAATTATACGATTTGGATAAACGATTGGTTTTCACACGATGTTTTAACGATTGGGTAAACGATTGGTTTCAAAGCGATATACGATTGGTTTTTGGTTAAGTGTTTAGATAACGGGACGGGTGTAATGTGATGAAAGCATGGTGGATACGCCGCTGGTACTTCCTATATATAAGTGATTTCGTCATATTACATACCGTGGCGTTATTTAGTTCACTTGGGTAAATGATTTTCAAACGATGTCACACAAACAAGGTTTTCGATATGATATAAACTATACGAGTTTTTTTAACGAGATTTATTAACGAGTTTCATTAACGATTTATTTCGAGATGTTTCACAATTTGCTTTACTAAAACAAATGTTTTTGAGTTAAGAGTCATGGCTACGAGGTTTTATAAACTATAACCCGCTTGATTTGAGTTGGGTAATTAAGTTGCAATATTATACTCTTTTCAAAACAAGGTTTTTAATAAAGTATTGCAACATCTAAACTAGCCATGATTTTGACACTCCTACAAAACTTATGTATTCGCCAGCATTTCTTTGCTGACCTCGTTTTCACATATGTTTCAGGTATTGTTGAATGATATCGATTGATAGGATGCATGCTCACATAGGGCTGGACGAGGCTTTAGTGACTCAATAACAATGATAGACTATGTTTAAATTGTGTATTTAGATTTCCAGACGATGTAAATATTCAATGTTTAATAAAACGAAACACTTTTTTGTATCCATGGTTATGAAACAATGATTCTGTTGCAACACTCCCCGACGTTTCCGCCACGTTTTGTATGTTACACGTGGTCGGGGTGTGACAATGGTCTTCTTTATTCTTAGAGTAAATGAGAATATCATCTATGAAGACAATTATAAATTTATCCAAATATGGCTTACATATTCGGTTCATCATGTCCATAAATGCAGCTGGGGCATTGGTTAAACCAAATGGCATGACAGTAAATTCATAATGGCCATACCTCATTCTGAATGTGGTCTTAGAAATGTCCTCTTCCTGTACCTTTAATTGATGATATCCTGACCTTAAATCGATTTTAGAGAAAAATCGAGCTCCTTGTAGTTGATCAAACAGATCATCGATTCTCGGTAATGGGTACCGATTCTTAATCGTGACCTTGTTTAATTCACGGTAGTCAATGCACATATGCATTGATCCGTCCTTCTTTTTAACAAATAATATCGGCGCTCCCCATGGTGATGAACTTGGTTGTATAAATCCTTTCTCTAACAATTTGTCCAATTGTTTCTTTAGTTCCTGCATTTCGGCGGGTGCCAAACGGTAAGGTGCTTTGGCAATCGGTGCCGTTCCTGGTATTAAATGGATTCTGAATTCAACTTCCCTATCTGGAGGTTGCCCTGGCAATTCTTCTGGAAATACATCTGAAAACTGAGATACTACAGAAATATCTTTTAAATCCTTTCCTTTAGTGTTAGTGATTATGGAAATCAAATACACTATAGAACCTTTTCTTATATAACTTGCAGTTTTCATCACAGAGATAAATTTTGTGGATTTAGATGGTTTATCTCCTTTTATTGTGATCGTTTTACCTTTTGGTGAATTTACTTGGATTGACTTTTGATCACATAAAATACTGGCTTTATTGGCTATTAACCAATCCATTCCTAAAACAACATCAAATCCTGCCAGATTTATGGGATAAAGGTTTGCAATAAATTTCTGATTTAAAATTTCTATTCTTGCTCCCTGCAAGATTTCAAAAATCCTAACGGTTTCTCCATTAGCTGTCTCTACTAGACATTCTTGTGGTAGTTTAGTTAATGATTGATTTAGAAATTTGCAAAATGATGTATTAATAAAACTTTGGTTTGTACCAGAGTCAAATAATACTTTAGCAAAAATATCATTAACTAAAAACGTACCAGCTATGACATCTGGAATCATCTTGGCTTAATCTGCAGTTAGAACAAATGCTCTAGCATTTTGAGTATTCTTGTTGTTTGCAGCTGGAGCTAATTTTGGGCTATTAAGCTTGATATGACCTTGTTCTCCGCAGTTGTAACATATCCTGTTGTTAGCTTTCTTCCTGCAATTTTCTTCCTTGTGTCCCGATATTTTGCAAAAGTTACAATACATGGAGCATCTTCCTAAATGCTTTCTTTTGCAATTCTTACAGTAAGGTGTAGAGGTAGAACCTATATTTATCCCACGATTAGAATTTCCAGAACGAAATTCTTGTGTGAGCTTCTGGGTTAGGTTCCTACTTTGATCCTCTTCTCGGGTACGGACTAATTCATCTGTCAAGGTATTTGCTAGTTCTACAGCTTCTTTTATAGTTTGAGGTCTAGCTGCCTTGACTACGTGTCTTATTTCTCTAATTAATCCCCAGATATAACGGGAGATTAACACTGGTTCTGGTAAAGCAAGAGTTGGTACTATTCTATCATATTCGAAGAATATTTTAGTGTATCCCTTACTATCCACACCAGTCATCCTAAGGTTTAAAAATTTGTTTGCTATCTGTTCCTTCTCATTGGGTGGGCAAAATTTCCTTTCTACCTTGTTCTTAAATTCTTCCCATTCCATATTGTAGGTTCTATCACTTCTTCTTGATTGGAGGATAGTGTTCCACCATTCTAGCGCTGAATTCTTAAACAGATTAGAAGCAAACAATATCTTATCTTCTTCAGCACACTTGCTTATTCTTAAGAATGCCTCAGGTGTGACACCAGTGCCTCTGCGAGCATCAAACAAATACCAAATTAATGAGATATTGTGTTTCATACTTGGGATTTGTAAAAATATGTGTATCGTTTGCACATATCAGTTCTTGTTCGATTTCGATCTTTAAATCGCTTTCTGGAAGGTTATACGCAATCTGATGCGTAAAAATAACCAGTTTAATGCAACAAACACTCCAGAACAGTGACATAGGCTTAACATACCTTAAATAACCTTTACATAACTTAGAAATAAGTTTTGGAAGGTTTGGAATGGCGAAATCAAGTTTATTCGCTTACAGGGACTAATTTCGACAAACTGCGAAAGTATGTCGATTCGTACTGTAACGAACATTCTGGAACTTGATCATAAGTTAAACATACCCTAAATATCCTTTACATAGCTTAGAAATAGGCTTTGAGGGGTTCGGTATGCTAAAATAAACTTATTTGATCAATAGAGACTAAAAGCGTTAAAAGTGCATAAGTTTGCATTTTTCGCGCATATCTTACGTCCTGAATATATCCGGACATCTAAAAATTTATGTAATCATTAAAATATTTTATTTTAGTGATTGGCATGAGAAAATTCCATTCGTCGCGTAATTTGGATCGTTTTTGCGTTCATTACGATTTCCGACGTAATTAACCGAACAACGCAACCGTACGACCAAACGAACCGACATCCGAGATGTTTTTGAGCATATTTTAAGTTCCCTATACTTTAAATTTATTTTAGAGCCTTGACATGGGGTTAACGGGGCTTAAAAGTGCCAAAAATCAAGTTTTACAAGTGCAGGGACCATTTTTGAAATTTCTGACCAGATTCAATGAACCTAGTCCAATTTTGAAGTTTTGATGGTTTTAGCCCATGGTTTTGCAAACTATGGGCTGGTGTTTAATGGTTTTTATGATACCATGGACTCATACTAGGGGCTCCCATGGTTTCACAAAACAAGGGGTGAACATGTATGGTTGAGATCAAAGCACGTTTTACGATGAACGATCTTAACAGTTCAAGGAAATCTATAAATACCCTTCACCTCTCATTGTTGCAACTCACAATATGATTTAAATGGCTCTAAGTTGGGGTTTTAACACCTCATACCTGAGCTATTTGGATCATGATTTCCTAGCTTGGACCCTTTGTAAGCTTCTTTCGTTCTTTTATCGCTTTTCTAGCGTGAAAGTCAAACAGTGTTTGACTTTCTGCTTTGACCAGTCTTTGGTCAACACAAAGTTCGTGTGAACTTCACAACGTGAGCTTAATCATGATGGTTATAGTCCCTAGTGACTATACCTACTGATTACCACGTTGATTAGGTATAGTGACGAGTCATAGTTTCGGCCAAAATGCGTATTTAAGCGTATTTTGTAACCAAACTATTCTTGGGTATCAAAACCATTTGTTTTGATATCTAACTTGTTTTCAAACTTTGTTAAACATGTTTTAAACATGTTTAGCTCGTCTCTTTTAGATTAGTGCTTATGTAGAGTCGTAAGTCAAGCGGTCTAAACAACCGCTTAGACTTTCGAACTAGACCCGTTGGTCGATCATTAGGATCCGACCAAACATGTTTAGTGACCATAGTTGTATAGGGAATAACCTTCCGAGGTTATACCTTATGGTCACTTCGTTTAAGTAGTTGTATGATAGGTAGTTTATGTGCCTTAGGAAAATGACCAAAATGCCCTTTTCATGCATAATTGAATTTTAAGCATATGTAACATAAACTTTTGTCACTTAGCTGATTATGCAACATAATTAAACATGTTTAGGCATATAATAGTTGTCATAGTACTAGGTAGGCGTTCCGAACGCGTTCTACGCGAACGACGCGTTAAAGTAGCATAAGCTACCTAAACGGGTCGTAACGGGTCGAAAGCACTTAGGTTAGGTTTCATTTTGGTATGTAGGCTTTGTTAAACCATATAATATGAGTTCCAACACTCATTTGGTTTATGAAACCTCATCCTATCCGATCCTCCGATATAGGTCCGGTTATTAACATAGTTACCTATATTAGGTGTCGTTTGATTTCCATGATCCCTCTAGCTTTGCTTGGTTGTTGTTCTAGACTTCTAAGCATTCTCAGGTGAGTACATAGTCCCCTCTTTTACTGTTTTTCAAACGTTTTGGGGTGAAACACATGTGCCTACTTGTTACTTTCATGCTTTCCATGTTTTTATATCATATACTTGCTATGTTTATTAGTACACTATAGTACATGATTTCATTATGTTTATGCTATGTATGTCCATTGTGTGCGTACTTAGTACATTTTTTTACATCACATCACATGCTATGTATGTCCATTGTATGCATATTTAGTACATCGTTTTACATTACATGCTATGTATGTTCACTTAGCATGCTAGCACCTTGTTTTACATTACATTTGGTTGCATATGCTCATCCAGCATATGGACACATTGTTTTACATTTTGAACCATTTGCAACCATTTGATTGTGTGAACCATTTGATTTATGTGAACCATTTGTAACCTTTTGAATTATGTGAACCATTTGTAACTGTTTGAACCACTGGGATTAGGGAAGTGATTAGGTAACGAGGCAGGTGTAATGTGTTAAAAGCATGGTGGATACGCCGCTGATACTTCCTATATATAAGTGCTTTTAACACATTATATATCGTTGCGTCATCTAGATCACTTGGGCAAGGTTATCAAAACAGAGTTATACTACAAGGTTTTTCTTACGATATATATACTATTCGAGTTTTTATTTCAAAAACGATTTACAATCTGGGTTTAATTAAACAACTGTTTTGGAGTTAAGAATCATGGCTACGAGATTTTATAAATTATAATTAACTTGATTTGAGTTGGTTAATTATGTCGCAATACTACACTTTTCAAAATAAGGTTTTTAAATAAGTATTGCAACATGTAAAATGAGCCATGAATCTGACACTCATATAAAACCTATGTACTCGCCGGCATTTTTATGCTGACGTATTTTCACATGTGTTTCAGGTACAATAGTTGATGATATTTGATGATGATATTAGTGTATGCTCACATAGGAATGGACGAGGCCTTAGTGACTTAATAACAATGGAAGTCTATTTGTTCATGTTTTGTTTCTAATTCCAATTGTAATGTAATACATTTAATTCAATAAAACGAAATTGTTTAATCCATGGTTGTGAAACAATGATTTTGTTACAACACTCCCCGATGTTTCCACCACGTTTTATTGTTTTACGTGGTCGGGGTGTGACAGAAAAGTTGGTATCAGAGCCAATGGTTTTAGGGAATTAGGTTATTAGTAATGCCTTGACCTAGACTATAACCTTCCTAGGACCCTAACACAAGTTATCTTGTGTTTAGTTTTAAAACGATACCGTCACTTATCCTTAAGTGACAACCACAATAAGAACATAAATTTTGAATCCGCCTTGAAAACCAATCATCTGTTCTAGGATGATTGATTACTAGGTTTTGAACCCTCTAAGTTTTCAAAATCCCGTCAAAGTTTGGTCTAAATAATGTGAACACGTGCAAACTGGAAGGGTGGGTGCCTGTACCCTGGGTCTTCTGTCAAAGGCTAGAGTGTTCGTACAAATCCGCAGTATCAGACCAGTCACTCTTACCTGGGAACTCTTGGGGTGAGTGTCCACTTATAGGCGAGCATGTCTTCGCGATACATTATATTGACCCATTTACTTTGATTCGTCACCGTCTCATTTGTTTGCCTTCGGTAACAAACAAATGGTCACAATCTTCATGCGTTGTCATTCTCTTTTGACTATTTTTCGCTTGTTTCCTCCTATGCCTTCCATTATCTTTAAGATGCCTCTTCATCGCCACAACATTCAAATGTCCGAACCAGGTGCTGCAATTACCCAGCAAACAGGAAACCACATCAAGTTTTGTCATGTGTCTAGAGTTAATCCTATTCATTTCCGTTTCTGAAGAAAACCCATTGTGGAAAATGACGCATTCCGTTCATTTTCGTTTCTGAAGAATATCCATCGAGGGAAATGAATATCCTTGATTTTTCCTTCATTTCCGTTTCTGAAGAAAACCCATTGTGGAACATGACTCATTTCGTTCATTTTCGTTTCTGAAGAATATCCATCTAGGGAAATGAATATCCTTGATTTTTTTTCCTTCATTTCCGTTTCTGAAGAAAACCGATTGTGGAAAATGACTCATTCCGTTCATTTTCGTTTCTGAAGAATATCCATCGAGGGAAATGAATATCCTTGATTTTTTTCCTTCATTTCCGTTTCTGAAGAAAACCCATTGTGGAAAATGACTCATTCCGTTCATTTTCGTTTCTGAAGAATATCCATCGAGGGAAATGAATATCCTTGATTTTTCCTTCATTTCCGTTTCTGAAGAAAACCCATTGTGGAAAATGACTCATTCCGTTCATTTTCGTTTCTAAAGAATATCCATCTAGGGAAATGAATATCCTTGATTTTTTTTCCTTCATTTCCGTTTCTGAAGAAAACCCATTGTGGAAAATGACTCATTCCGTTCATTTTTGTTTCTGAAGAATATCCATCGAGGGAAATGAATATCCTTGATTTTTTTTCTTCATTTCCGTTTCTGAAGAAAACCCATTGTGGAAAATGACTCATTCCGTTAATTTTCTTTTCTGAAGAATATCCATCGAGGGAAATGAATATCCTTGATTTTTCCTTCATTTCCGTTTCTGAAGAAAACCCATTGTGGAAAATGACTCATTCCGTTCATTTTCGTTTCTGAAGAATATTCATCGAGGGAAATGAATATCCTTGATTTTTCTTCATTTCCGTTTCTGAAGAAAACCCATTGTGGAAAATGACTCATTCCGTTCATTTTCGTTTCTGAAGAATATCCATTGAGGGAAATGAATATCCTTAATTTTTCCTTCATTTCCGTTTCTGAAGAAAACCCATTGTGGAAAATGACTCATTCCGTTCATTTTCGTTTCTGAAGAATATCCATCGAGGGAAATGAATATCCTTGATTTTTCCTTTATTTCCATTTATGAAGAAAACCCATTGTGGAAAATGACTCATTCTGTTCATTTTCGTTTCTGAAGAATATCCATCGAGGGAAATTAATATCCTTGATTTTTTTTCGTTCATTTTCGTTTCTGAATAATGTTCGTTGAGAGAAAACAGGATTATGCTTTGCATATCTTTGATGGGTTATTCTACGCAAATAGATAAACACCCTATATTCCATGCAATACAATTATTTAACACAGCGTCACAGACAGACTCCTACGAATAAATTTCGGGACGAAATTTCCTAAAGTAGGGGAGACTGTGACACCTGTGCCTCTGAAACCATCAAACAAATACCAAATTAATGAGATATTGTTTTTCATACTTGGGATTTGTAAAAATATGTGTATCGTTTGCACATATCCGTTCTTGTTCGATTTCGAGCTTTAAATCGCTTTCTGGAAGGTTATACGCAATCTGATGCGTAAAAATAACCAGTTTAATACAACAAACACTCCGGAACAGTGACATAGGCTTAACATACCCTAAATAACCTTTACATAACTTAGAAATAAGTTTCGGAAGGTTTGGTATGGCGAAATCAAGTTTATTCGCTTACAGGGAATAATTTCGACAAACTGCGAAAGTATGTCGATTCGTACTGTAACGAACATTCTGGAACTTGATCATAAGTTAAAGATACCCTAAATATCCTTTACATAGCTTAGAAATAGGCTTTGAGGGGTTCGGTATGCTAAAATAAACTTATTTGATAAATAGAGACTAAAAGCGTCAAAAGTGCATAAGTTTGCATTTTTCGCGCATATCTTACGTCCTGAATATATCCGGACATCTAAAAATTTATGTAATCATTAGATTATTTTATTTTAGTGATTGTCATGATAAAATTCCATTCGTCGCGTAATTTGGATCGTTTTTGCGTTCATTACGATTTCCGTCGTAATTAACCGAACAACGCAACCATACGACCAAACAAACCGACATCCGAGATGTTTTTGAGCATATTTTAAGTTCCCTACTTTAAATATATTTTAGAGCCTTGAAATGGGGTTAACGGAGCTTAAAAGTGCCAAAAATCAAGTTTTACAAGTGCAGGGACCATTTTTGAAATTTCTGACCAGATTCAATGAACCTAGTCCAATTTTGAAGTTTTGATGGTTTTAGCCCATGTTTTTGCAAACTATGGGCTGGTTTTTAATGGTTTTTATGATACCATGGACTCATACTAGGGGCTCCCATGGTTTCACAAAACAAGGGGTGCACATGTATGGTTGAGATCAAAGTACGTTTTATGAGGAACGATCTTAACGGTTCAAGGAAATCTATAAATACCCTTCACCTCTCATTGTTGCAACTCACAATCTGATTTAAATGGCTCTAAGTTGGGGTTTTAACACCTCATACCTGAGCTATTTGGATCATGATTTCCTAGCTTGGACCCTTTGTAAGCTTCTTTCGTTCTTTTATCGCTTTTCTAGCGTGAAAGTCAAACAGTGTTTGACTTTCTGCTTTGACCAGACTTTGGTCAACACAAAGTTCGTGTGAACTTCACAACGTGTGCATAATCATGATGGTTATAGTCCCTAGTGACTATACCTACTGATTACCACGTTGATTAGGTATAGTGACGAGTCATAGTTTCGGCCAAAATGCGTATTTAAGCGTATTTTGTAACCAAACTATTCTTGGGTATCAAAACCGTTTGTTTTGATATCTAACTTGTTTTCAAACTTTATTAAACATGTTTTAAACATGTTTAGCTCGTCACTTTTAGATTAGTGCTTATGTAGAGTCGTAAGTCAAGCGGTCTAAACAACCGCTTAGACTTTCGAACTAGACCCGTTTGGTCGATCATTAGGATCCGACCAAACATGTTTAGTGACCATAGTTGTATAGGGAATAACCTTCAGAGGTTATACCTTATGGTCACTTCGTTTAAGTAGTTGTATGATAGGTAGTTTATGTGCCTTAGGAAAATGACCAAAATGCCCTTTTCATGCATAATTGAATTTTAAGCATATGTAACATAAACTTTTGTCACTTAGCTGATTATGCAACATAATTAAACATGTTTAGGCATATAATACTTGTCATATGACTAGTTAGGCGTTCCGAACGCGTTCTACGCGAACGACGCGTTAAAGTAGCATAAGCTACCTAAACGGGTCGTAACGGGTCGAAAGCACTTAGGTTAGGTTTCATTTTGGTATGTAGGCTTTGTTAAACCATATCATATGAGTTCCAACACTCATTTGGTTTATGAAACCTCATCCTATCCGATCCTCTGATATAGGTCCGGTTATTAACATAGTTACCTATATTAGGTGTCGTTTGATTTCCATGATCCCTCTAGCTTTGCTTGGTTGTTGTTCTAGACTTCTAAGCATTCTCAGGTGAGTACATAGTCCCCTCTTTTACTGTTTTTCAAACGTTTTGGGGTGAAACACATGTGCCTACTTGTTACTTTCATGCTTTCCATGTTTTTATATCATATACTTGCTATGTTTATTAGTACACTATAGTACATGATTTCATTATGTTTATGCTATGTATGTCCATTGTGTGCGTACTTAGTACATTGTTTTACATCACATCACATGCTATGTCTGTCCATTGTATGCATATTTAGTACATCGTTTTACATTACATGCTATGTATGTTCACTTAGCATGCTAGCACCTTGTTTTACATTACATTTGGTTGCATATGCTCATCCAGCATATGGACACATTGTTTTACATTTTGAACCATTTACAACCATTTGATTGTGTGAACCATTTGTAACCGTTTGATTTATGTGAACCATTTGTAACCTTTTGAATTATGTGAACCATTTGTAACTGTTTGAACCACTGGGATTAGGGAAGTGATTAGGTAACGGGGCAGGTGTAATGTGTTAAAAGCATGGTGGATACGCCGCTGGTACTTCCTATATATAAGTGTTTTTAACACATTATATATCGTTGCGTCATCTAGATCACTTGGGCAAGGTTATCAAAACAGAGTTATACTACAAGGTTTTTCTAACGATATATATACTATTCGAGTTTTTATTTCAAAAACGATTTACAATCTGGGTTAAATTAAACAACTGTTTTGGAGTTAAGAATCATGGCTACGAGATTTTATAAATTATAATTAACTTGATTTGAGTTGGTTAATTATGTCGCAATACTACACTTTTCAAACTAAGGTTTTTAAATAAGTATTGCAACATTTAAAACGAGCCATGAATCTGACACTCATATAAAACCTATGTACTCGCCGGCATTTTTATGCTGGCGTATTTTCACATGTGTTTCAGGTACAATAGTTGATGATATTTGATGATGATATTGGTGTATGCTCACATAGGAATGGACGAGGCCTTAGTGACTTAATAACAATGGAAGTCTATTTGTTCATGTTTTGTTTCTAATTCCAATTGTAATGTAATACATTTAATTCAATAAAACAAAATTGTTTAATCCATGGTTGTGAAACAATGATTCTGTTACAACACTCCCCGACGTTTCCGCCACGTTTTATTGTTTTACGAGGTCGGGGTGTGACATCAGTTTTCTCTATCCAGCGTAGAGTTGCAATAGCCCCTTCATTGCCCAAGAATTCCATTGGTTTACAAGACCAGAATTCTTTATAAGAACAACCGTAAGACACAGTTCTTCTTCTTTTGGGAATAAGCATTTGAAGTAAAGGTCCATTGTTTACACTGTTTTCGTGTTCGATTGGTCGCTTACTGCTATGCTTACTTTTATTATTCGCTTCTTGAATAGTTTGAATAATAAATGGCATTGCATCTATGATTCCTTGTGCCACTATATGTTGAACAACACTATTATCCGTTTGATTTCCATTTTTATTGATGCTTGGATTCTCATTAACAACGTTAATGTTACTCTGGTTATCGTTATTCAGATTTCCTTGATTTCCTTCATCGGCCATCTGAATTTTAAACATTTTCCCCATATTAATATCACAAGATAATATTTAATATAGTAAATCATATGATACGCAATCTAGCCAAAAACGTCGATCATTGCGACTTTTACTCTATTTCCATATACTATTATGCATCTATTACATTCTAGTACTGAAATAAAAATTACAATACCAACAGAAATAGAATCACACTAATAGTAATAGGAATCCGTACACACATATTTTATTTTTCATTTTTATTTTTATTATATTATATTATTATTACTATTACCATCTCCTCTGTCATATCACGGATATGGATTCATCCAAAAATCCATATTGCGTTCATCGTATTTCCATACGAGACGCTCTCCCACCTGTCGCATTCTCTCACTGCTTTCTAAAATTTCCTCACTGAAGGTCCTAAGTTCTTGCACGTTTTCTGCACTCATTGGGGATGCAGGTTCTAGGACTGGGTTCGGAATCTGGGGTGCAGGTTCCTGATATGGGTGTGAAAGTGCCTGAAATCGGTAAGGATCTTCTAAGATCTCCCTAATATAGTTATCATGGTAATAGGGATCTAAAGGGTCCATACCTGGATAGGCTCCTATGTTCTGTATGGGTGTGTCTTCATGTATCGGGTAACGTTGCACAAAATCCCTATTGTCGTCCCACCAGGGGTCGTAATTTGGGTCTAGGGGGTTTGGTGCAGGTACCCTAGGGATTTCTTCTAGGTTGAAGTCATTGATGGGAAGTGTGAAACACGAGCCTTAAGTGTATTAATTTGTGTGAGTTAATGCGTTTTGTGAGATTATGTCTTTGAATATAGTAACTACGAGCGTTTGTTCATTTACAGGTTAATCGGCATAATTCGATGAAATTAAATTGCGTGGAAGCGAAGAGGAAGAAGCAAAGATGATTGCCGAAAGAAATCACGTCATACGTGAGTTGTTCGGGTGAAGAGCTAGCTTGAATGTGAAAGAAACGCTAAACACGGGGTTGTTTGCCATTAAATGCAAGTAGAATTTCATATACATATATGGCAGCAATATCACATCTCATCAACATCTATGAGGAAAGAGGTCAGCCGCCATCATGAAGGTTTTGAGGAACAACATTAATTGAGGTGAGAGAGAGAGAGATCATTATAAAACATCACATCCACACATACAATGAGGCATGAACTTTTGAGGAAATTATCAAATGCACAAACAGAAACAACAAACCGTAGCCTACGGTTTGGTTCTGTAGATTACGGTACAAAAGACTTGGCAGCGCATGTTGTTCTAGGCATTTAAAGGGTTTAATACCCTAATCATAAAAAGAGGAAGGGAGGTGCTGACTTGATAGTTGGCAGACAAAAACATAATCATCATCACAACCTCACACGTGACTTTTGGAGTTTTTATTGAAGCCATCATTTGGTGTCATCACGTGGATTTAGAGATAGAACATTGAAAAGGTAGGCTTGTGGACTAGGTGAGAGGTCATAGAAATCACATCTAAAAACCATCACATGACAACATCTTGGAAAGTGTATACATGAAAAAAGATGGTTGGAGTTCACGTGACATATGGGGTCATGCAAAAAGAAAAGTCAACAACATGAATCCACATTCTAAAACATCATAATTGTGAAGGACATGGGGGACTTGCATACAGGAGATACAAAAGTCACGTGGACTTTTGACATCCATTGGGCCGCACATGGAGTCTTTGATTGGGCCGCTACTAACATCACGTGTGGAGTCAAGGGCATCATCATATATACACACACATGTGGGCTTGATAATTGACGGCATGGACTTTTGAAGGAGGCAACAACATGAAATAATAATCATCATCATCTCACTCATACATTTAAGGTTTTGATGGCAGTTAAGTGGGAGGCCCAATAATTAACATCATCAGATTGACGGCAGAAAAAAGGGAGATAGAGATGTCACGTGGACTTGTTTTTGGGCCGACTGATGGAGAGTGTGAAACCCGAACGTTAAAGTGTTTATATTGTATGATTTATCGTCGTTTATGTGGTTATATGCATTGAATAAAGTAACTACGAGAAATTGTGGTTGTACAGGTTAAATTGCGTAATGTGGTGAAGTTACGGTCAAGATGGGAGCTTACGGTTTAATTCCGTAAAGTACGGTCAACATGAACACAAGTCCTGGTGCAAATGGAGAAAAAACGAGTAATATGGAAATGACCAGCCAGTTAGGCAAAGTAGAATGCCAGTGACCGGAGTAAAATTGATGCTATTTTCTGTGAGCGGGCCGAACCCACTATCTCTAATTAATCTACAAAAGTTTCTACATATATATTTTAGTATGAGGTGGGCCACCAAAAAGAATACTTGATTCCAGCCATAATTCACGACAACCTCATTTTGGGGGAATTGCTTGGTATATTATTGGCTTTGAATATTATATTAGAAAACATAAAACCTAAAGAATTAAACACATATATATATGGGCACGTTAAAGTCAAAAAGGAGCATTTATATCTCTAAGTTTTCCTTTTTGGCTATTAATTGTCAACCATCAGTGGGGTTTTATTAAATTGCTATTTTGGCTATTAATTGCCAACCATCAGTTGGAGGCACGAAGGATAAAGAGAGCAGTATATATATCGAACAGAAGGCATCATAAAGAGGAGAGTTCGATCAGTGGGACGCAAGAAGGCAGCAGCCTCTAGGCTGCCTGGGACGCACGAAGAAAAGAAGGATATTATTTTTAGAGTCTCAATCTCATCTTCTTTCATCATGATCGGTTAACCCTCCAGTGAACACTCCGGGTGATGATTCTTGTATTTCACTTTTAATTTAGTTTTGTTTGTTTGAGAATTAGATTGTAATTAGGTGTTGACCGAATTGCATTTACATATATACAATTTGTGTGACAGACAAATCCTGGTGATAACCAGAGACGTATTTATGTTGAATCTAATTGTGTCTTTGCTGATTAAATAATTATTTATGCTTGCGGTTAATATCTCTCTGATCAATTGGTATTATGCTAGGATCTTGTATAAGTAATTGGTTTATGTGACATTTACCATTTAATCAGTGGCATCCAAATAAACAATAATTAGATTATTAGGTGTTTACAGAATCTGAATCCCGGAGTGGTCACATTCCTATCATTGTTTTCTCACTTTCACAATACTTATTCATAAAAATTACAAAAATAGATAAACTAGCATATTTCATAAAGTGAGTTTAGATTAGTTAAACGGTATTACACTGACCACATGCTCCTCTGGATTCGATACCTGACTTACCCTGTCTATAGGTAATTTTAGGTTTTTGCATAGACCCGACGACAGTCTATCAAAATGGCGCCGTTGCCGGGGAGCTAGTGCGCTTAGTGTTATATCGTTTATTTGATTTTCTTAAAAAAAAAAAAAAAAAAAAAAAAACTTTTTCGAAAAAAAAATTTTTTTTACTAAACCACCCAGCTCGATAATTTTATTTTAGTCTTTTGATGTGTGTGACTTTAAATATAATTTTATTGTAGTCTTTTGATGTGCAGGAAGTGGGTGGTTTAGCATTTTAAATATATATTATTATTTTTATTTTTATTATTTTTTTTTTCAAAAAAAAAAAAAAAAATAATAATAATAATAATTTCTTAGTGTGTGATATTTTCTTTATTTCTTTGTATATTATTGTTATTTTATGAACGTTGTGGGTGTGTTCCCTATATAACCCTCACGAGACCTCTCGTCCTCCCAAGCTATTGGGGGGTTTAAAAGGGCTTGTTGCATAAGCTAAATGCAACCGTGATTCCTACGAAAGTGAGTTAGGTTTGTTGTTGTTGTAAATTATTTTCCACATAAATCGAAGTGAAATAACGCATGGCTTGGTAATATTTTCATAAAAGTGGTAGAACTAGGTAGCTAACAAATTTTGATGGTTGTGAGAAGCATGCTTCTACACAAGGGTTAGAATTTGTAGGTACATGATGTTCGCGAGACAACCGTTTTTATGAAGAAAAGAAGATATGGGCATCAAGCGACAAAATCAGGTGCATGCGTTTCCATTTTACCTTGATTATTAGTTTAGTAATAAGTGGATTGTATATTGTACTTTGTATTTTTTTTTTCTCCGGGGTGAAACTTTGGGAGGGTTAGCCGTGTCACATCCCTTGTGCGTTTTAAAACTCTAGTTCTTACACATTGAGGACAATGTTAACCTCAAGTGTGGGGATGGGGGAGTAGCAAAAGTTTTAGATTTTGACCCACTCATTTAAATACTACACATTGAGGACAATGTTTACCTCAAGTGTGGGGATGGGGGAAAAATTTTAATTTTTTTTTAAAAGTTTCTTGTTTAAAAGCAATCTTAAAAGCACAAGTAGCTAAGTCAACGAGGGATGGCACAACCCATTTGGTCTTTTGGTCATAGTTAAGTTCAAACTAATTGTATGACAGGTATCTAACTGGTGGTTATTTGGGAATAATTCTCCTAAGAAACTAGCATTTGGTGCATATCACATATCATACCCTTATAAGTGAGATTTTGGGCCACTTTCATACATCATATACACACATATTTCTTTGTTTGAGTGGACCATTAGTCATGTATTGTAGAACTTGCATCTTTTGATACGTTTGAGACCATAGACCGAATACAAGCACGAGAATGATTAAGGCATTAGGTGAACCTTTTTCCTTTTACACCATTCTTATACCCTTACCCAAAAATTATCCCTTAGTAGCCAACTTTGAGCCTAATCCTTTCGTTTGACCACCCTTTAGCCCACAACCGTTAAACTTTTTCTTTTAAACCCGTGTGATGAAAATTCGATTGTAGGATTATTTGTTTGTATAGTTGTGTTTGTAAAAAAAAAAATAATAATAATATCAATCAGAAAATGTTGCAAAAAAAAAAAGAGAATAGAAAATCGTTGAGAAAATACAAAAATATGAGTTATTAGTTGTTGAATAAAAGGGCGAAAAAAAAAATCGTTGCCTCGTAGTTGATGTTTATAGTTTAGCTTTGTTTAGAGTAGTCGTTTGTAATAAAAATCGAATTTTTTTTATCACCTTAGCCAAAAAAAAAAATAAAAAAAATTCCTATTCCATACCCTTAACCTAGCCCCGTTACAACCCTCCAAAGACCTTATGACTTGTTCTTAGTATTCGTGTTCGGTGGTGGAGAATGATTGAGTTGCAAGCCTATGCGGGTACGTGTTCTAATCGGTTTGAGTGATTATTTCAAAATCGCTAATGCATCAATTATTAGCCAATTTTAAACCGAGTGGAGAGAACATTGTGAGGGATGTGCATAACTTGCTAGTTTTACGGGCGGGTTAATCTTGGATAACCATTGTATATGTGATTGTTCACGTTATCGTTAAATATGTTGTAAATTGTAAAAGGTTTGAACTTTTGTATGACAATAGACCTTAACCTTTGTCTCGGGAATGGGAAGTGTATTCGTTGTTCGACCCACGTGAAAGTGAAAAACAGATTTGCTTGAGGGCAAGCAAAAGACAAGTGTGGGGATGTGATGGAGAGTGTGAAACCCGAACGTTAAAGTGTTTATATTGTATGATTTATCGTCGTTTATGTGGTTATATGCATTGAATAAAGTAACTACGAGAAATTGTGGTTGTACAGGTTAAATTGCGTAATGTGGTGAAGTTACGGTCAAGATGGGAGCTTACGGTTTAATTCCGTAAAGTACGGTCAACATGAACACAAGTCCTGGTGCAAATGGAGAAAAAACGAGTAATATGGAAATGACCAGCCAGTTAGGCAAAGTAGAATGCCAGTGACCGGAGTAAAATTGATGCTATTTTCTGTGAGCGGGCCGAACCCACTATCTCTAATTAATCTACAAAAGTTTCTACATATATATTTTAGTATGAGGTGGGCCACCAAAAAGAATACTTGATTCCAGCCATAATTCACGACAACCTCATTTTGGGGGAATTGCTTGGTATATTATTGGCTTTGAATATTATATTAGAAAACATAAAACCTAAAGAATTAAACACATATATATATGGGCACGTTAAAGTCAAAAAGGAGCATTTATATCTCTAAGTTTTCCTTTTTGGCTATTAATTGTCAACCATCAGTGGGGTTTTATTAAATTGCTATTTTGGCTATTAATTGCCAACCATCAGTTGGAGGCACGAAGGATAAAGAGAGCAGTATATATATCGAACAGAAGGCATCATAAAGAGGAGAGTTCGATCAGTGGGACGCAAGAAGGCAGCAGCCTCTAGGCTGCCTGGGACGCACGAAGAAAAGAAGGATATTATTTTTAGAGTCTCAATCTCATCTTCTTTCATCATGATCGGTTAACCCTCCAGTGAACACTCCGGGTGATGATTCTTGTATTTCACTTTTAATTTAGTTTTGTTTGTTTGAGAATTAGATTGTAATTAGGTGTTGACCGAATTGCATTTACATATATACAATTTGTGTGACAGACAAATCCTGGTGATAACCAGAGACGTATTTATGTTGAATCTAATTGTGTCTTTGCTGATTAAATAATTATTTATGCTTGCGGTTAATATCTCTCTGATCAATTGGTATTATGCTAGGATCTTGTATAAGTAATTGGTTTATGTGACATTTACCATTTAATCAGTGGCATCCAAATAAACAATAATTAGATTATTAGGTGTTTACAGAATCTGAATCCCGGAGTGGTCACATTCCTATCATTGTTTTCTCACTTTCACAATACTTATTCATAAAAATTACAAAAATAGATAAACTAGCATATTTCATAAAGTGAGTTTAGATTAGTTAAACGGTATTACACTGACCACATGCTCCTCTGGATTCGATACCTGACTTACCCTGTCTATAGGTAATTTTAGGTTTTTGCATAGACCCGACGACAGTCTATCACCGACATTATCATATGAGTCCATTATTGTTTTAATAAAACATCCATTATCATCATCGAGAAGATGATCTTCGACGGCTGACAGGATTGGAGTTCGCATACGCAACTTTTGAAGATCGATCAACCAACATGAGCGGCTAGTCTTTAGTGGTTTCCTCCGGATGGAGGGTTTTTGTAAGTTAGACAATTTTATGTGTTTGTGACAATCGTTTAATTTGGTGATCTAAGCATTCGATGCTTTTCACCTTTGTTTTGATTTCTTGATTGTAAACAGTTACGTTTATTTAAACCTTAATTTCTAAGCATTCAGTTCCCGAGAGTTCTAGTAATTGGGATATATTTGACATGGGGTTAGGGTTTGTAAATTGTAATTGATAATCATTCGATAACCTCCCGTTATGTATTGACCGGAGTACTTAGTCGTTGGTTATCACAATTGATGAATTAAGTTAAACACTTATGTCTATGTGAGTGTTTCGATTAAACACATAATTGAATCTAGCTGTAAAACCTGAAATCTGGAGGAACCATTGTCTTTCTATTGATTTAAATCTCACATTTAGTTTGTAATTTTTAGTTAATCCACAAATCAAACAATCATCAGTTTATTTTTTATAGTTGTTAATAAATACTTAACATTACACACTTTCCACAATCCTCCTCTGGTTCGATATCCGACTTACTCTAGCTACTAGTTTATTTCGGTTTTTGCATGTCACTAACGACAGACATCAGTCATGCATCTCCACCTGGTTTTCAGGGTTTTCTATCTCCATCGGTTGTTCTGGGATTTGTGGTTGTGGGGCTACTAATTGTTCCAGACTCGGGTCAGCAGCAGTTGTAGCTAAGATGTGGAAATTGGCTAGGCTTCTATTAAGCATATCCTGTGTATGGGCATCTGTCTTTCGCTTAGCAGCTACTAAAACTCTTTGCTGTTGCAACTTTCGCATTCTTTTCCTACGTGCAAAGGCTTCCTTACTGAACCATCCTCGTTTCTTATGAGGGAATGGCTCTTCTGACTGAGCTTTAAAAGCAAACATTCCTTCTTCCTGATCAGCAGAATACCCAGAAAGGGCAGGCTGTGATGAGGTACCTTCACTCCTAGGTGAATCAGACAACTAACGACTCATGTCTGAGGGTCATTGATCACTCATACTGTAAACTAACAAATAGTCAAATAACACATAACAAATAAATACAGTTATGCACGTATTTCCATAATTTATTTCCTAACACAAAATTTAGAATTTAAGTGTCAGCAGAACACTTCTTTGGCTTAGACTAGTGGCTAAGCTCTGATACCACCTTCTATCGCAACCCCCGATCCCTTATCTGTCCCGGGAACGGGCGGACACGAACTCAGTAGTGGTGGTATCAGCTTGTTAATTTGGCAGCGGAAATTACATCAGGACCGTAGTTAGGAAATGTTTATCAGAGTAAAACCACCATATTTAATATTAATAATTACATGGGCAAAACCCAAGTTTCTTATTACAATACGTTTATAGGGATAAACCCTATTTATTGAATTTAAAACATCGTCTTTTAGGTAACTTTTATAGCCACATTTTTTCCAAGCCTTCAGTGCTCTCCAGCTGGCTTTTTACTAATTGGCTGTCACATTGTGTTACCTGAAACGCGTTTTAAAAACATTTGTCGGTGGGAAATACTCGTGAGTGAATCCCAGTTTAATCAAGAAACATTTTATCAATTAAAACAGTATTGAGAGCGATCATATTGTTTATTTCTACACAATTACTCATTCAGTACTGTCAATCCTGACTTGTGGGTCATATTACACATTGGCTAACTCGTTGTCCAATGGTAACGTACTGTCATCCCCGACTTACTACTCACAGTGTAGTAAATTTTGTATACAAAACCCCAACAACCGGCAGCAATTGAAGAACTACAAAGACTCAATCACTACTTAATTACATTATTAAGCATTTAAGGTTTTGTAAAACAGTTCACAAAAGGGTTACAAAAGCGGATAAACTCACATTGCTATCTTAGACTTCGCGTAAGGGTTTCCTGGGAATAATCTATAATTTATACAAATGTACATAGGTTAGTATCATAACCCTTTGAAAATATTAATGATACCCTCCCCGAGACGGCATTCCAACAACTACGTCGGGCAGAACCACGACAGTTGTTACGGAACCCTAAATCAATCTGGCAGCGTATCTATTACGAAACTGGGGTTATAATACTTACAACGGGGCAGAACCTTGCTAATTAGGGGGTATAATACCGGCTTTATAATGCCTATATTCAGAATTTGTGATTGAGAATGAAAGAAATGAGCAACGAAAAACGAAAACCCGTTGCCTGCTTATATAGTGCTGAAATCTGGTCTCCACGCGGCCCGCACGCGGCCCGCGTCAACCCTGGCCAACGAACTAGCTTGTCCGGCTCATCTTCTAGACCCGCCACGATGATGACACGTGTTATCACCGGGCTGCGCCACTATTTTGATCTCACGCGGCCCGCGTAAGTGTAAGCTAAGGCTTACGCGGCCCGCCTAAACTAAAGAAAACCAACGAAATCAGGATTTAACTCTGATACCGCCCGCGTAAGTGGTTGGGGTGGGTCTACGCGGCCCGCCTCAACTTAATAATCAGATTTTATATTTTATTTTATATGCTATACTGTATTTTGGGCTCGGTTTTCACATACGGGGTGTATTTAAAGACATACTGAGACATTTTTAAATATAATAGAGTGTCGGAAATATTATGAGAGTGTCGGTTTTACTGAGGGTTGTTACACACCACTACCCTGACATATATGCTGATTCAGTTAGCCAAACAGAAAGTGTTCAAATTCCTTTTGTTGAAATCTTCACTTTCGCTTCTAGCAAGTAGATGTTTGCATCTCTACTCCCCTCAATGGTAGTTGCATCACGATTAATTTCCTTCGCTGAGAGCGAACACACATTGGCTCCAAATACTTGGACATTCCTTCATTTTAGCAGATACACATTGCTTCATTTCTTGAGAACTTATATGTTATGCATGCACCTTTTGCTACGCATGCGGCTTTATTTCAAACACTTCATTGAAGTTCGAATATTATGTTGCTAAATCTAATTACTGGTTTGTGATTCGAATGACCTACATTATTGTAATTTTTGGCTCTTTTGCTATCAAGTCAACACACTCTCTTGAAACTTCTTTTATTTCAAGTTACATTCATGGTTTATTTTTGTTACCATGCCGAGATTTCCGTAGTTGATACATATGTTTATTGTCCGGTTACGCTGAAACTAAGTTCAAATGCTTGAACTTATCCATTTCACATGTTTGATCTGAGACACCATGTGATGTATTGAGAACATCACATTCAAATATTCTTGCAAAGGTTCTCTCATTTCGAGTCGTAGTAGACTTGGTTGGTCTACGACTCCACTAAATCGTTTGATTGGTTTCGATACCCTGCGGTGGTACTTTCACTGAATTGAAGCTTGCGCTAATTGGATTACTCACTTTATACACGGATTTAATTATTTATTTACTAATTTGCTCTAAATCCGTCTTGTTTTTCACGATTAAAGCAGCCCCAACACAGTTGTGTGTTAAGGTAATGGTACATAGATTCATTTCATAAGCACAATGTACCTCCTAACGATTCTTTCATTGTCAATCGAATACCTTGTGGTACTTAAAACTTTTTCACCTTCGATCAAAACAGTAGCTCTTTGATGTTCCGTATTTAGCCAGAAACCTTGTGACATTGCGTAAATCAAATCTACAGATTGTCTCAGTACTCTTTCATTTGATTTCAGGCACGGTGAACTTATTCAGTCACCACTATTATTGAATCTCGTCATTACGACATCTTGTGGTGTCATTAGCTTGTGCTAATCATGGTCAACTGTTTCACACAAAACTACATATACTTTTGTCAACTTGTCATATAAACATCTCTGATGCAACTACGAATTAAAACAATGATACCCAGATTCGCTTGTACCCCACTCGGTGTATTTTCGCAATTCAAGAATGTCAACACACAAATCCTTACCATTTACTTATTCAAAAGTTGACAGGTCATTTTCATCTCCAAGTTGTTGATTTTGAGTTCATATAGCGGATGCTATGGTTTGTGAAAATTTGCATACTGTGACCAATCGCTTGAGAATCCTATTGGACAAAACTCCTCTTTTGTGGAACCCCTGTAACTGGATTACACTAGACTATACGTCGATACGTCTTGTACCTTCGACACCAAATGCTAAAAGCACATACCTTTTAACCATTGGATTCGTGTTGTTATATATTCTTGGACTCACCTGAGGTGAATAAGGTTTGATTCGGTTTGGTGATTATCTACCTCAGTATTATTCATAAACATACACGCATAATGAAACCCTAAGGAGATGAGGTAGTACAAATTTCGAGGACGAAATTTTCTTAACAGGGGGAGAATGTGACAACCATCAAATTTGCATGCATCCGTACAATTAATTAATATTGATTTATGCTTAATGACTGTGCTTAATTACAACTGATGACTAAAACTGTTTTCTGATTTATGTATCATACATACATGTGCATCACATTTCATACTGTCACACCATTTGTTACACACAAACTTTAGTGACATACTTGATGCACAAAGCACAGTTAGCACAGTGAACGAATAACTCAGAAATATACTGACAGTGCCAGTACATAGTCAGACAGTGTTTTGAGACCCAGTATGGGTCAGGGACAAGGTACTACACTAGTATAGTGCGTAGGGAAGTGAGGACCATAAAACTGCGTCACTAGGTGATGGATAAAGTGTCGGGAAGTGACTAAAACTCACTTTAAGTGCAAAATTCTGCATTTTTCAGCAAAATTCAGCATTTTAATATGCTAGTAACATGCAGAAAATTGACTAAATGGTCCTTAATGCTTTCCTAAGTGTTGGGAATTAATTGTGATACAAAAGGGTACATAAAAGACACTATTCGGAATAACTTGACACTTTAACGGAACGGTATCTAACCGAACAACCGGACATTACCCGGAACACTAAAATATTACTAGAAGCATTGTTTTTATTTTTCTGAGCTAGTTATGGTTCCCGAGCACACTAACATATTACATAATACATGATTACACATAAATGCAAGACCCTTACACTTAGCACCCTCCACTAATCACCTACTTGCCAAATAATTTACAATTACCCCCCCCCCCCCCCATCAAACTTACGGCCCCATGTGGGGTGGCCCCACACAAGATTTCTCAATCTTACTAAATATCTTGCCTAGATTCTTCTTGAATTTGATAGGACCTTGTAATATTTTGTTGAGATCTCCTTGGATTTTATAAGAATCACTATCTTCTTCATCATCATTGCACATCACCAACACAACTCAACTTTCTTCTCTCCCTCTTCATATAAGCTACGGCCGAAACCCCCTATATACCACCACCATTTTCCAATTTAATCCAACTAATCCAAGAACACTACAAGGTGATACAAGGTGATTTAGAAGGTTTGGTGAGCTCGGATCTTGAAGGACCTCACTCGTTTGCTATTATCCTCCACATTTTCATCTTGTTCTTCCCTAGCTTTAAGCTAGTTGTAAGACTTCTTTAAACTCTTGTTTAATTCATGTTTTAGTGGCTAAAGAATATATTATGATGAAATCATATGAACACTAAAAGAACACAAACATAAATCTTGAACATAAAGCTTTACATAAAGATCATGAGATGAAATATGATGATACATCTGAGTTAAATAAACGATAACCTGCTGTAAATGACTTACAATCTGATATTAATCGTTATTAGAAAGTATGGTGATCGTATGTGTGCATTTTAGTGGCATTTAAGCTATAAACAACATGCTGAGTAACATTTACTGCCAACTTCAGTTGGCTGTAAACGAACCGTTATAAATCGAAAAATTGATTTTCTGAAGTCTAAATAATGTATTTTCGAAAAACGAATCAAATGGCACAGGAATCATATTTTTTGAGGTCGTTTGCTATTTTTAAAGGGGCGTTTTTCACAGCAGCAAAAGCTGCGTTTTTACTGCAGAAAATGTGTGTTATGCTTTTTGTCCTAACTTGAAATCTGTGTAGAATTAGCTCATGAAATTTGTACTGTAGATGACCACTGATGTCGTTGTAATTCTCCCACTGGAATTTCATCAATCGGGCTTACGATGAATTTAAATGAATTATTCCGTGGACTGCAGTTAGAAAGTGATGAATCTGATTTCAGTCTGGTAAATGATTTTTTATAAAATATGGGTAATGAATTGGATCCCGATATTTTTACACACTAATATTTGGATCGTTTAAACCATTTTGTAAAAATTTGGGAATTTTTGGAGTAAGTTAACTATTTTATTCAAATGCCCGAAAACAGCCCGGTTTTGAATATTAAAGCTGAAACGACATAAGTAGTATTTTGCGTGTCTAAATGTCGGGTAGGTTCTCTGAGAACGATCTAACATGTTATATGTCAAAGAAAATGATATGCTATTTAGCATGGACACCTCCATTTATAAAGGAAACTATGGCAAAATTTTCTGAAAATTTCAACACTTAGTAAATATTTTCTAGACAAATGTTTACTAGTATATTTTAGACTATGTTTTTCAAACATAAACCTCGCCATAATTTTTGTAACAAAATACAAAGTATCGGAGGTTGGTTTTATACATGAAAATGGTTAAATATATATTTAGAATATATATTTTACACTAAGACACTTGTGTGAATATTTGTTATGTTGTGGAATAGTTATATTATTTTAGGGTAAAATAATATAATTTACAAATTACCATGACAATTACAACTCCAAAATAATACCAAAAATTACAAGGAATAAATATTTAAGTTACACACTTGTCATTGTGAAACCGAACGCGAAAACGTAACTTATGAAATTTCCGGAAGACACCGTTACAATATATTTTTGGTAAATACTAGTTTGGAAATGAAAGAAGTGAAAATATGATTTTTGTACATATTACCAAACATATCATATTTTCGACAAAAAGAGAATACATTATTTTTGGGGCAAAATAAGTTATTATATATTTTCTAAAGTGGGACTTGAAAATATAGGTGTTTTGGAAATATATATTGAGAATATATTGACGTATTTTTTTATTTGGAATAATACACCAGAATACGACGCCAATACATGGCAAGATATACCAATGCAAGAATACGAATACACAAGTATGAGATACTCCCATCCTTGGGAAGGAAATGGGAATAACAATACTTGAGAAGTATTATTACAAATATATTAAAAACACTTTAAAAACGTAACTCAAAGGCACTTGTCAATACTAAGACAAGGCACGATCTGCTCGTCTAACAGACCATAGTACGCATGTAGGTAGTCGTGCGTTCTAGAGGAAGCTTCGAGTTACGAGCATAGAAGACGCAATACTGTGAGTTCATGTCCCCCTTTTTCTCTTAATTGTTTTCAGTTTTATACTTCGGGGGTGAAATACATGTTACAATTATTACAGACATTTTATACATGGTATGGTTAGCTTAAGGAGGGTTTACTACTAGATCATGTGAATGGGTAGGGCGATTAAGGCCATCAATCATCATTGTAGGACCGAGGGGCATGAGTGATAGATCTATTTGGGTGTAGCGAGCCACACTCCTGAGTCCGCTGAGTGGACCATGTGGTGACTATGTCTTACAGCCGGAAGCACGGTGCGAAATCTGCTAGGTTTGAGTCTTCCTGCATCACTTCACACATATCAATGGCCTTGCAAACCATTGGTGATCTCTTTTTCCTTATTGCTACATACCATGGACTTACATACATACTTACAATGTTTCAAAGGCTTATTCATACACACAAACGAACACATGAACTCGCTCAACTTTTGTTGATGTTTTTCAAACTACATGTATTTCAGGGAATTTATAAGTGGATCTGGCGGGCGTTGGAAGTTTTTATGCTGTGTTAAGAATAAAGCTGTCATCTATGGTCTTTGATTTGGTTAATGTGTCTTATTCATGGACGAGACACGTTATCCAAACCTTGGTGTTATTCAATATCTTTTGACGAGCCCTTATGAACTCATAAAAAATTTGTACAATTTGTAAAACTTGAATTTGAAGTCTACGATTTAATCAATGTTGTTATGTTTTAAACGAAATGAATGGATGGCAAATCTATGGTTTATCATGTAGTTGTTTGTTGTGGTTGAATGCAATGATAACAAGTAAGTCACACCATAATCACGCTTCCGCAAAAGTCAGGGTGTGACAAACAGAAAATCACGTATGCACATAAACACATAATGGTTTTCATACATGATAAAATATTATTAATGTTTATTTAAAAATCTTGGCTTCGATAATTTTGGACTTTACATTTCAAAATTCTCCGGTTGAAGTCTAGTGTTTTCCCCGAAAACATCTAGTTCGCTAACAACCAATGACTCTGATACCAACTTCTGTCACACCCCAAAATACATCGCAGCGGAATACTAAACGTAGTGGTGATGGAAGTTGGTGCCCATTTATATCTTGTTGGACGATGCACTCATTTGTTGGACATTTCGACATATTTTAAAACATAAGTTATTAAACATTACATTTTAAAGACCACGACACAACCACATAAGTTAAGTTGTTTTGATCCTTGCGGATCTTATTACAAACGTCCCAGATAGTTTAAGAGTTATCCAACATATTTAAACAAAACAACATGTGTTGATGCATTTTATGTCTATCGCCTTCGTCAATCCGAGCCGTAGCGAGGAAACTGAAGAAACCGAGTCTTACTGTAATATTTAGTTAGAATTAGTAAGGTGGCGTTTTGGTAATTAATGAGAAATCTCATTAATTCCAAGGCCTATAAATAGGAGCCTTAGATTTAATGTTTAAGACTTTTGCTCCATTTGGTGATTTAGAGATTCAAGTCTAGAGAGAGAAAGTTCTCTTCACGTGATTCTTGTATTGTACACGTCATATATTTCAATAGATTCACGGTTCTAGTACATTATTGTGTGTTCGGTCACGCACGTTCACGGATTCCGCACGTCGAACGTTCGTTACGCAATCGAACGGTGTCAAAACCGGTCCTACAAGTGGTATCAGAGCTAGGAGCTCGATTGCTTGATCAAACACATCATTTTCGTACCAGATTTCAGCCGATTCAGATCCGATTTCATCTATTTCTTCATCTTCTACCTATTTCTTACATTTTTCACGGTTTTTAGTCAAATTGAACTTGTTTTCACGGTCCGATTTGTCTGAATTTTTTATATTGTGTGCGAAATTGTTAGTTTTAAAACCCTACCAAATTTCAGATTCAAACTCCTAGCCATTTAGGAGATATTCGAGTTTTTAGGTCCGATTTAGTTTGAATCAGCGAGCTGACCGTTTGAAAGTGACCCTCCCGTTTGAAACTGACACTACCGTTTGAGGGAGTGACAGTTTGAAGTTGAAAGTTTGAAAGAGGCCGTCCCGTTTGAACTATCGTTTGAAACTGTTCGTCCCGTTTGAACTATCGTTTGAAACTGTCCATCCCGTTTGAAAGAGGACATCCCGTTTGAACTATCGTTTGAAATCAAGCACGTGACTGTTTGAAATTGATGTCCGTTTGAGGACATGACAGTTTGAGAGTTGTCCGTTTGAGGACATGACAGTTTGAGAGTTGTCCGTTTGAGGACTTGACAGTTTGAAATCAAGCACCTGATCGTTTGAAGGATCCTGACTGTTTGAAATTGGTATGACCGTTTGAGGATACTGTTTGAAACACGATGCCCGTTTGAAAGCGGTTCAGTTGTTCATGTGAATTGTTTTTGCAGAATCTCGAGATATATAGTCAGCCATTATTGTTGCGGTCCAATTAAAATCCATATCATAAAATTGTTTAGAACTTGATATATGTTCTCGTGAATCAAAATTGACAGAACCCATGTGATTGAATCAGAGAACCCATGTGTTTTAATGTGTTTCGACTGAATACATTAAAAAAGGTCCTACAATAAAATTGTTGGATCGAAAATTTTAATTGATAAGTCCATCACGTGAATCAAAAAGAGGTGTCAGTAGTGTTCTTGGCCCAAGATCCATGTTAAACAAAAGGCCCAATCAGATGTTTGTTTCACTTGAAGTGTCAGTTTAGTGGGTTTGTGATTTGTCGCCCACTAGTTGAAGGTCCAATAAAAGTGTGTTGAATTAAAAGGTGTCGGCTCATGTAACTTCATTAGTTTACGGTCCAATCACAAAGTATAAACTAAAGTGACTGTGAGTTGGTTACATGATGTTGTCGGGTTAGTGGTTATCTTGGTCAAATCAAGTGTTAGTATTGTTGGCCCAATCAATCATTAAACATATTCATTAATATCATCGGCTCGATCAGTGAAGGCCAAATTGTGTTCCGAACAAGTTCATTCATTCAGTAGTGATTTCACTAAAACAACAGTGAACAAATTCGAGAATCTTTGACACGGGTCTTAGATTGATTTCACAAACACGCACGTTTACATATTCAGTTCGTTTTAAACTGATTGTGTATTTGTTTGATTGCAGGTAATTCGAGGTGATTTACAAGGCGCAAATACCAAAAAGTTGTTTTTAAGTTGTGGTTAAAATGTTTGACGAAGAGGAAAACTATAACCTTGAAAGGTTAAATGATTGGTTTGATGGGTGTTGGAGTAAATATCAAAATGAGAATAAGGATATTTGGGATAAAAGATTTGAATGTTTTTTGTGTATGAAAAATGAAACAGTGGATATGTTGGAAAGACGGTTTAAGTGTCTAATTGAAAATTTAACAAGGTACGAGATAAGAATGTCAAATGATGAAAAAATATCAAAATTTGCGGACGCGTTACCTTCTGAGTGGGATGAATTTTTGAGTGAACTAAAAAAAGATTCTAGGTTCTCAAATTTTTATCCAAATGAATTTATAAATAAGCTCAAAACACTCAAGTATGAAAATGTAAAGGAAAAGAAAAAGTTGATGAATGGAATAGAAAAAGAATTGGAAAAATTAAGTTTGGATGTGATTGTTGAAATATGCAAAAGAGTCAATATGTGTCGTGTAGCAAAAGATGTTATGAAATATGATATTAAGAGGGGTTGTTATCTAGATAAAAGTATGAATCCTCTTGATTTTGTTAAAATTTTTTGTGCAGGCACATACGAGACAGAGACAGAAGTAATTTCAAAGAATGAAGAGAAAAATGTTCAAGTGGTAGAGAAGTTAATTGACGAAATTTCAGCTTTGAAGGTTGAGAAGAAAGCTGATGATGAACAGATTCTGGAGTTGCGCTTGAACTGTGAAAAACTGAAATCTGAAAATGAAAAACTCTCGAAGGATGTAGAGAGTGGACATTGGAAAACAAAATGTTGAAAGAAAAGGAAAAAGATTTTGAAAATGAAAAATTGAAAATTGAAAAAGATTTTCAAAATCAAATCAAGATTTTAGAAGATGAGAGAGGTATTTTTGGTAAAGATAATCTTGAAAAACAAATTGCAATCAATTCTCATCTTGCTAAAATCATTCAGCTTGAAAAAGAAGCTGAAAGTAATCGGAATAAAATTGCTGAGTTAGAAATTAAGTTGAAAGGTTTTGTGACTTCTGCACCATATGTGTGTCCAGAACCGATCAATTCTGTTCCAATAAGTGACAATGTCACAAACTTTGACAATGTCAAAGTTGAAGATTGTGATGAAGGAGCTGATGATAAAAATGAAAAACAAGCTAAACAAAAATTATTTTTAGATTTACAAGAAAAATTTAAAAATACTGTTTTGCAATCTACTGAAACAGGTGAATGTTCTAAGCAAAAACCTGTTAAGAAGGTTGTAGAACAGAAACAAAAAGTTAAAATTCCGAAAAATTTTCAAAACAACAATAAAAGCTCATCAGTTCAGTCATCCAATCGTTATAAAAAACCACAAAAAGTTGAAAATTTAAACTCACAAAAAGTTGGTAATAAGTGGTGCAGGTTTGACCACAGTGCTCAAGCGTCAAATCAAGCTTATAGGAGAAGTGATGATTACCACAAAGCCAGACAATGCTATGATCTGAGCGTTTGGTGTGAAGGTGGTACATGGTATGATAACAGGGTGTGTTACAAATGTGGTTTTCAAGGACACATTGCTGTTAACTGCCAAAGTCGAAGTTTTGAAACAAGAAGATGTTATGAATGCCAAATCAAAGGTCACATTGCCAGAGATTGCCCAATGAGATCAATTGAAAGATCGAGGGTTGTATCTCAGAAAAGGGTGATGAAGTCAGTCAAATTCAAAGAAAAGCCCAAGGAACTGAAAGTTTCAGAACAGAAAGTCAAAGAACCTAAAGTTCAAGAAAAGAAAGTGAAGCTTTCACAAGGGCAGAAAGACCGACTGAGAAAGAAAAGAAAGAAAGCTCGAGAGTATTTTGAAAGGATTTTGTCCTCGGGTACAACAAATAAGAGTACTGATAAATCGTTTCACTCGACAACAAAGTCAAGTAAACCGAATTCTTCAGTTGCAAGTCTGAGGACAAAAGAGGAGATAAAGAAAGAAAAAGTGGTTAATCAAACGATTAATAAATCAAAGAAAGTGAGATTTTCACTTCCTGGCGATGAATTTGTTTCTTTGGAAACAAAGGAGCCACATGTTGACGATGAATCTGACTTGTCAAAGTCAGAAGAGCCACCAGTTAAGCAAAAAGGAGAAAATTCAGTTC
Organism: Helianthus tuberosus; assembly: GCA_030545235.1. NCBI lineage: Eukaryota > Viridiplantae > Streptophyta > Magnoliopsida > Asterales > Asteraceae > Helianthus > Helianthus tuberosus. The sequence goes on from CM060381.1 coordinate 148,865,608, forward strand.
CGCCAATGGATGATTTCAACTTTCCACCATTGCGAGCTGAAAATTATAAACAAAAAGTTAACGAAGTTGAAATTTCAAATCAATCTTTTTCTGAAAAGAAAGATTTTGATGTTGAAAAAGCTTTTAACCCCAATGTTCTAAACATTTTTGGAAAAATGGTTGACGGGAAAGTCAAAGGGGTTAAAGAATTTTATGAATCAAAAAGGTATGTTCAAAACACCCAAGGACCGTCAGGCTTGGGTGAATCTCTTTAACTGAAAAACCTGACTTGCCGGAGTTCCCAGGTTGGTAAGCGTGGAACATGTATCGGCACATTTCTTGAGAAATTTCACTCTGGTGATTTTTCGCCTTACATGTGGTAAATCAGGGACATTAAGTTGTACTTGATTTTCTACAAATGATGTTTGAGAATTAAAACTGAAATTCTAAAATCTGTCATGTGTATGAAGAAAACAATGAGATGAAGTGTCCCCGTACCTACAAGTGGTTGGTAAACAAACTAATTTTTCCGGAAAAACCATTTTGATTAAAACAAACTTAAGTGTTTTGAAATCATAATGGGAAAATAGTTTTGTTGTGAGGGGAAGTTCTGATTGTTTATGCCAAGTGGATGGCGATTTGAAGTGATTTGATATCGGTTGTCAAGTTTTTGTACAGTTTATTTTCAAATTTCCTAAAATGTGTTTGCATTTTAGGGGGAGTAAGAATTTTAGAAAAATACAAAAACATTTGAAAATTTGAAAAAGTCAAAAACATTGAAAAAGTCAAAATGAGTTTTGTTGTGAAAAAGAGGAAATGATAGTAGATCAGTTGGACTGTCACAACATGCTAAAGAAATGAAATGTAAAATGTGATAAACGATCTTACTAAAGATGTGACGATAGGCTCTGCTAGACTAGTAGATTTGCGATAACGATACAAACTTAAATGAAAAAGCCTAGTTCTAGTGGGAAACATGGTCAAAAGCGTAGTACTTAGTTTTGTCCTTCTTGATTGTGTGCCTACTCAGTAATCGCTGATTGTCGAAAGACATAAAACTGGTTAAGTTTGTGAACTTTCACAACTTTGCTGAAAAGTCACTGTGATTGTGCATTTCATTTTGCAAAGATTTAAACTTGTTTTATTTCTTTATTTTGTTTAAGCATCGGACATCCTCTGCGTATACGTGAGTATCGACCTGGATGTTGTTGCCTAAACGTTCTGCTTTATTTTCTTTGGTGTTTCGTTTAAGCTTTGGATCACCTCTGCGTATACTGGAGTATCGACCTGGTGGTTAAAGCCTAAACAACTTCAACTTGTTTTATTTTTCTTATTTTGTTTAAACATTGGATTTTCTCTGCGTATACGGAAGTATCGACCTGATTGTTAATGTTTAAACATTCTGCTTTGTTTTTGCACAAATCACAGTTGATAAAGTTTAAAGGCATTGCTTGAGTCAGTGTATTGCATGATGAGGGGATATGCTGAGATCGTGGGGTCCATAAGAGCTTAGTGCTATCTTAATATACCTTAAAGTATCGGTAAGCATGTCTAAAGTTTTTAGATTGAGTTTAAGTGGACAACAATATCGTCAATCTATGTGAATCGTTTAGAGCTTAAAATGTTAAAGCTTAACGGTGCTAGTGATTGGTCACAAAAACTGATATGATCCTCTTACACAAACTCACAAAAATATGTTTGTACATATTTCATTTCTGCATTTAATTTCTGTTATCGCATTTATGTTTCATATTTTGAAAAATTCAAAAAGATTTTCGACAACTGATGTTAAAAAGCTGATATTCAAAATCTCAAAGGCTAAACAAGACGAACAATTGGTTTGGTTAAGACGATGAGAAGTTGGAAGATAATCCTCAAATGTTTAGATGATTCATTAATTTGAATCACAATATTGTGTGTTATATGTTTGAAAATGTTGAATGAATTCTTTTAGAGTCAAATTTTTTTCTTACGAGAAGGTTGAGACGTGTAGGTTTTGATTCTTTGGCTACGAAAAGCAAGGCGTCGATCCCAAAAGCACGGAAGCTTAACGAAAGGGGGAGCCAGAAAATACGGAAAGCCAGGTGTCGATCCTAAAAGCACGGAAGCTTGTCGAAAGGGGGAGCCTGAAGAGACTACCAAAAGGGGGAGCTAAAGGTGAAAACAGATCCACCAGGATTCTGTTCGAGCAAGAATCAAGAGAGAGAGAGAAAGACAAATCGCTACAAGTTTGACTAAGGATTGACTGCGGCAATATCCAAGGGGGAGATTGTTGATGCATTTTATGTCTATCGCCTTCGTCAATCCGAGCCGTAGCGAGGAAACTGAAGAAACCGAGTATTACTGTAATATTTAGATAGAATTAGTAAGGTGGCGTTTTGGTAATTAATGAGAAATCTCATTAATTCCAAGGCCTATAAATAGGAGCCTTAGATTTAATGTTTAAGACTTTTGCTCCATTTGGTGATTTAGAGATTCAAGTCTAGAGAGAGAAAGTCTAGAGAGAGAAAGTTCTCTTCACGTGATTCTTGTATTGTACACGTCATATATTTCAATAGATTCACGGTTCTAGTACATTATTGTGTGTTCGGTCACGCACGTTCACGGATTCCGCACGTCGAACGTTCGTTACGCAATCGAACGGTGTCAAAACCGGTCCTACAACATGCATCATCAAACACAAGATATGCCATGATTCCCGAAGCCGAACTCAAGTACCTGTAGAACACGTTAAAATCAAGTGTCAACACAAAGGAAGGTGAGTTCACATATTCTCGTATAAACAATTCATTCCAAAGGAAAACTTTCTGATTATGTGTTTATTTTAAAACATCCAGATAATTTTTAGAAAGTCCGTTTTACTTCCTTAATAAAATCCATGGGTCATCCGTCGCAGTTCAAGAACCCGACAATATAGTTATTACCCAGGTTTTGTATATTAAATTATTGCGTCAATTTTCAGACTCGTATGTTAGCTAGACGATACGAACTATATATTAACCATGCAGGGATAATCAAAGCTAGACAATAAACAGAATTTAAATTCATCGTTTGACTTGACACGGGGCGAGCGGTCACGACGGGGTTGTCAATCCGATAGATCTACCAACAATTCATCGCGTGCAATACTTAATCGATTAAACGAAATCATGGGCGCAGGGTCCCCTTTGAGAACAATATGATGTCTGCCTCACGTACAATATATATATATCCTACTAATATGACAATTTAATACACGATGTTGTACGAATCCCCTGAAATCCCCACCGAAATGTAAGCCTATGCTATTACTTACTCTCTTGAGACCAAGCAATATTCGTTCCAACATCACGGTCGGTTTTTCCTCAGAAACACCGTACCATCCCAGCTTCTCCCCCAATCATACATTTATCAAAAACGTTTTATCTCGAAACATATAATTGATAAAACTCCATATATTTTCAACGAAAATATGTAATTTATATTAAAAGGTATGTTTTAATCCAAAAACATTACTAAACCCTTTTATTGGCGTGTACTACCCCCAAAATATATACAAAACAGTAAAAAGAGGGGTTTAGTGACTGAAGAAACACTAGATAAATGGTCGGAACCGAGATATCTAGGGGGTTTGAATCCGCATAAAAAGGTTAGTTCCCTCTCGATTGATTCAGTTGTAACCGATTTTCTTCTCCGAGAACTCTGCAAAAAAGAACACCGTTAGCCTCGCCAAGGGGAGAAAAGGGTTCTCTCCTTGACCCGACTCTGGTGTGAGAATAAGTATGGGTAATGAAGAAGAAGAAGTATTTGAGAAGTGTGTGTAACTTGAATTCATACCTAGGTTGCTTCTCATATTTATAACCGGGAGTCGTTTAGGCGGGAAAACCCGTTAGTGAAAAGTTGACGGAAGATGCTAACCCCGTAAGCGGTTACATTTCCTTCCGTTTAAGTTCTTTAATCCGATGTGAGAGCACACGGATCGTGGTTTAGATCAAAGGCTGGGGATTTGCCACGTGTAATGTGATTAAGTGGAGATTACTTTCCAATTGCATGCCTTCGTTGTGATTTCATGGGTGCCTGTGGTAATGACACGTGTCCAGACGGTTATAACCGTCTGAGTGGTGCACGATTGTATTTCTTCTAGAAGATTACTGCTGTAATCTAGTGTGGTACTTTATTGTGTGGAGACCACTGAATAAATAAATCCAAGTCTGGGTAAAATAATATCCAAGTCTGGATATTTAGGCGAAAGTATTGATCTCAGGATTTTTATCCTTTGCTAATGGGAGAAGGCGCAAGGATTTATGATTTCCTTTGGGCGCGCGACTATAGATTGTTGATTACTTTCTTCCTTTTGTAAGACCAGTGCGCGGCCGCGCAAGGTTAAAAGGTTAAAAGGCAAGGTTGTGGTATGGTCTCAAATACTTGTCATGAGGTTTTTGGGACCTTACCCCTTCAAGTCCCCCCCAGTCTAGTGTTGTACTTATGCAAGTAAGTGGAGCACTGGACTTAGAAGAGAAAAATGCTTTTGGGCGCGAAAAAACAAAGAATCTTTTACGAGAAGATTTTAATTTTGTCAGAAAAAGAAAAAGGGGAATTTTTTGAAAATTGACCTTTGCTTTTTTTTTGTAATCATATCATGACGTGTGATGATGTCACAATATTTATTTTTGCGAGAGTTTGTCTTTCTTACATTGGGATACGTATTGGCGCTTTGTCAGACCTCATTAATGGGGATAAGACTCTTGTCCCTGTAGCGCCGTTTAGATGTGATGTTTCCTGACACTTAATCATGATGGTTTGAATTTCTCTTCTCTCGAAGTTGAGTTCTTCTATATATAGGTATATTTAAGATATCTTGTTGATTTTTGACGAAGAAGATGAAACGCTCTTATCATAATCGTCTTCTGCTGGATGTTCTTAGGGTTTATGAAGCTGCTGAAGGCCTCCTGCTGCTTTCGAGGTCACCACCCTGTGTTGCTATTCCGGTAAAGGGTCTGACCAAACCTACTTCTCTGGTAGCTGTTGATTCTGCTTGCCAGGTCCCTCCACATATGGATGTTACTGATGATGTTAGCATTGTGCTGGATGCTGATAGTTTGATAGCTCGATTTCCGACGCTTCGGAAGAGAGAATGCCAGTTGGTATATCAATGCCGGAAAACTTGCCGGTGTGAGCAGGTGTCTGTTGTTGATGAAGATTCCGATGCTGGGTAGGTGCTTATCCTTAGGGCTAGTTCTTGTTTAATGTTTTTGTTGTAAAGCTGAACAATTTCTTTTTTGAAGATCATTGCCATGATCTTGCTAAGTGTTTATGTTACACTTTTGATGATATGTATATTGTGACACATGTTACTACTCCCGTAGGGTTTGTTTATTGCATGTTTGAATTACAATATGTTGCATATGTTTAATTGCTTTTGGATAGGTAGGGCGAATGAGAAATGGTATTGTGCTCATGTGTGAACGTTTGTCCAAAAGGCGTGACAGTTTGCCTGGTTTGGACTGTTCATGAGGTGTACAATGTTTGACCATATTGTTTTCGCGCGAACCAAAGAAATTATATGCAATTTGTAATAAACATTGATACAAGTAAAGATGATGTTTGTATTAAAAAGAGCACAAGGCTCGTAATACAAGGGATAATAAAGAAATACATTGCCTGTATGTTCTTCCGCTTTTGTAGGTTGGTTTATATGTAACACCTGCGCAACTGTTGCGCGTTCCAGGTGCGCGGGACTAGTGTCCCATCAAGTCTTTTTAAAGTGTACGCTCCTTTACCTAAGACTTCGTTGATAATGTATGGTCCTTCCCATTTGGGCGCTAATTTGCCCGGTTTTTCAGCATTTGAAGCTTCATTGTCGCGCAAGGCGAAGTCACCGGGGACAAAGGTACATATGTGTACGCGCGTATTGTAATATTTTTCGAGTTTGGACTTGTACCTGGCCTCTGTGATGGCGGCATTCTCGCGCCGTTCTTCGAGGAGGTCCAGATCCAGTCTTCGTTCTTGCTCATTGTTCTGTTTTTCCATAGCTATCATGTGCGGTGATGGTAGTCCAATCTCAGCTAGAATGACGGCTTCAGACCCGTAGACTAGACTGAACGGAGTTTCGCCTGTGCTAGTCTTTGGCATTGCCCGATGTGCCCATAGGATGCTAGGGAGTTCGTCAACCCACCCCCTGCGTGCTGTTCCTAGTCGCGCTTTTATGTCGTCGACGATTTGTTTGTTTATACTTTCTACCTGACTGTTCGCTTGTGGATGCGCGACAGAGGCAAAGTTATGTTCGATCTTCATTTCTTTGAACCATTTTTTAAGGTCTTCTGAGGCGAAGTTTGTGCCATTATCTGAGATAATGCGCAATGGTAATCCAAACCTGCAAATGATATGTTCCCATATAAATTTGCGGATTACCATTGCTGTGGTTGAGGCCAAGGCTTTAGCTTCTACCCATTTAGTGAAGTAATCGACCGCTACGATGATGAATTTTACTGCGCCTGGCGCGTCAGGGAATGGGCCAACGAGGTCGATACCCCATTGTTGGAATGGCCAGGCGGATGTGACGGGCACTAGCGGATTTTTTGGTCGGAGTGTCTTTGGTGCGTGGCGTTGACAGGCTGCGCATCTTCTTAATAAGTTAACTGCGTCTACATGCATTCCCGGCCAGTAGTATCCGGCGTTCATGATCTTTGCCACGACCATGCGTGGTCCTGCGTGTATTCCACATAATCCCTCGTGAATTTCTCTGACCAGATATTGGGCATCTGTTTTATCAACACAGCGTAATAATGGTCCCATAAATGACTTCCGATATAAGACGCCATCCGCCATTTCATAATTTACTGCTTTGTGTTGGATTTTTCGAGCTTCTGCCTTTCCTTCCGGAAGTTTTCCGTGTTGGAGGTACAAGATAATCGGAGACATCCAGGATGGATTTCCCATTTCTATGACGTTCACTTGTTTGAGATGAATGGAAGGATTAGATAGTACCTCTATGCGTACTTCCTTTGCTAGGTGCTTGAAGCTGGTAGCGGCTAACTTGCTTAGCGCGTCTGCGTGCTTGTTCTCGTTTCTGTTTATATGGTTAACTATGAACGTTTGGAATTGGCTGATTAGTATTCGCGCTTGTTCAAGGTATAATGCCATAGCTTCTCCTCTCGCATCATAGTGGCCGTTGACTTGCTCGGCCACCAGTTTTGAGTCGACGTTAGCTTCAAGATTTCTTGCCCCCATTTTTAGTGCTAAACGGAGACCTGCCAAGAATGCTTCATATTCAGCTTCGTTGTTTGTGCTTTGGAAATCTAAGCGTATGGCATATGTGTGACACCCCAGGAAAACCAGTAAAACTACGCAACACTACTAGCTTCCTCAGTAACCACGTGCTAAATTTCGGGACGAAATTTCTTTCAAGTTGGGGATAATGTGACAACCCGAGTTTCCAAGTTCTTTCTTTGACACGTTATTTGTTTACAGTCACACTTTCATAACTTGCTTGCATTGTGATTTGCTTATACTTGATGTATGTTTGGAGCATTACGCTATAGTGGAATGAAATAATAAACCAAGTACTGTTCGATATATGTATATATTGGTGTGTTAACATTATTAATATTATTATTTTATATGTTAAGTATATGACAAAATCACATGAGTGATTTCGCCCTAACATGCTAGACGAAAACCAGAAGGGTTTTCACCTGATTTCGCCGGCCCAAAGCCCAGCCAGGGCCCAACCTTTTTATAATTCCCGTATAAGTGAATCTAGGTTACGTAATCAGTTATTAGAAAAACCCTAGATCACCTCTCACATTCTCACTCGCTCCTTTTGAAACCCGACGGCAGCCTTGAACATTCGGGCTCATACATCAATCGGTTTTATTGTCTCTTCTGTTTAGGTTAGTAATCGGCTATTGTTGATTGTTTGATCGAATTCATTATAGATTGTTTGTTTGTCATGAGTTATGATTGTGAGCATATACTTTTAAATGGCCCAATCATTCTGTTGCATTCAAATAATTGTTGTTGTCATATCATCACGTGAAAGGTTTAATGAATTGAAAGTATATTGTGGTGTGTCGATTTATTTGAGTTTATCGGTCATCGTGATTTATTTTGGTCCAATAGAAACATGAAAACAATATATACTTGTAAGCTATTATGTGGTATGATTGGCATGTGGATTGTATTGAAAGTGCAGCCAAGTTAATGATTTTGCATGTGATGGCATAGGAAATTGTCAGCAAACATGTGATCCATTCACTTTATTTGAGTTGAATTGATTTAGGTGATAAAGTACATGTGTTGACTTTTTACAAATACAAACTGAAAATCAAACGTGATGCATAGGGTATCGAGTTCAGAAGTGATATGATTGTGTGATGATTAAATGTTGAATTGAATGCTGATGATGATTCTGTTATGATAAAGTAATGGTTGCAAACTGATCGTTGTTATACACTGTTATGATTAATTGATTGCTTGTTGAAGCCGTAGGAATTGTTAGTGAGGATTGGGGTTGTTGTGGTATGTAACTGCTGTTGATGATGACTGAGATCAACGAAAACACAAGGGTCAGTTTGTGTTTTCGTCACACCTAAAGTTCAACAAAAAAAAACCCAAGGGTTTTCGTCCCTAGTGATTTCGGCCAGGAGTTTTCGCTACATACATGCATGATTTCGTTGAATGATGTGACTCATTAACTCTGTTAGTTATCAACTCCATTAGTTGTTAATTCAGTGAACATGTTAACTCAGTTAAACCCATTAACTCTATTAAGCTATGCATGTAACTTTGTTAGTTATTATTCCTGTTAAGCATGTTAATCCTGTTAAGTTGGTATGTTAACCTTGTTAATCCAGTTAACTCTGTCAAGTATGTTAGTAGATAACCATGTTAGAATAAACTGTGAATGACGTTATGTGAAACATGAATCGTATGCATGTGATTAACTGTTGTGTAATGCTTAATCTTAACTGCCAAACGCACCTTGTGGTATTAATTGCATACGAAACTTTATGAATTTGAACTGATTGATTATTACGTGCACACAATAGGACTTGACTGATTACTTGTGAGCACATAGTTAAGCATACCGAGCAAACCAAGGTGAGTTCACATTTCCAAGGCATGGGATTCCCGGTGGGTTGGGAATGGTATTGATGGAATGGTATTGATTGATATGATAGACTTACGTAAAACCTACGTAAAACACTAGACTACTTACCATCGTCCCCAGGTTTCGAGGGACACTTACGTAAAACCTACGTATACTTGTGCTTACTACTGTCCTCAGGGTTCGAGGGACACTTACGTAAAACCTACGTATACTTATTCTTGCTACTGTCCTCAGGTTTCGAGGGACACTTTACGTAAAACCTACGTAAACCTCACGCGTACCACTGTCCTCGGGTTAAGAAGGGCACTTACGTAAAACCTACGTAAACCTCGTACGTACTACTGTTCTCGGGTTAAGAAAAACACTTATGGTACAACTAATCTAGTAAATACAAACATGGGAAGCCCCCACTGATAGTAAATACAAATAAGGGAAGCCCCCACTGATAGTACATACAACATGGGAAGCCCCCACCAATTGAATCTACACAACGGCTTAGTTAATAACGCAAAGTTATGCAACGAACTTACTTACTGTGAACTCGCTCAACTAGTTGTTGACTTTCTGTTACATGCCTTGCAGGACCATAGGTACTCATGGAGCTTGCACGGGAGGCGCGGTCGTTGTGGGCACGGATTGTGGATGTTTGATGAAAACTTTATGACTCGTTAAACTTAACACTTGTGTTGGATTTTCATACTATGCTTCCGCTACCTATACTATGTTTTTGATTGAACACCAATTGTATTGTGACGGATTACATTTACTTTTACTTATATGTTCAATATGATTGGTGGCTTGATCCTGGTCAGTCACGCCTCCAAGTGGTGGTACTCCGCGTGTGGATTTTGGGGGTGTGACAATATGTGAGTTCGTGATTGTCTGGGCTGACTAGTCGGAGACATGCCCCTGCTCCGTCGTCATTGGAAGCGCCATCTGTGTGTAAGGTCCAGACTCTATCGTCGAAAATGGGTATAGGGTTCTGGATTGCTTCGCACTCTTGAACTTTGTCAATGGGAACTTCGGTGGCAAAATCTGCTAGAACTTGCCCTTTGATTGCTGGTCTTGGCCTGTAGAAGATATTGTATCCTCCCAGCAAAATGGCCCATTTAGCCAACCTTCCCGCTACGTCGGGTTTGGATAAGATTTGGCCTAAATGATAATTGGTGAGAACTGTGATGACGTGGCCCGAAAAATATCTGCGCAGGCGTCGTGATGCGTGTACTAGTGCGAGGACTAGCTTTTCTATCATCGAATAGAGAGTTTCTGGGCCGGTGAGCATTTTGCTTATATAGTAGATTGGAGTCTGAATGTTTTCGCGTTCTACCATCAATACAGCACCAACCGCTACTTCCGCAGCAGATAGATATAAAATCAGTGGTTCTTTTTCTTTTGGCGCGGTCAGCGTTGGTAGCTGGATTAAACATTCTTTCATTTGTTTGAATGCTGCTTCTGCTTCAGATGTCCATTGAAAGTTAGTTTTCTTTGCGCAGTTTCGCAGCGTGCTGATGAATGGATAAGACTTTGCTGCGTGATTAGCCAAGAATCTGTTCAAGGCTGCTAAACGCCCGGCGAGCCTTTGCATTTCTTTAACTGTTGCGGGTGACGGCATTAGCTGGATGGCCTGCACTTTTTCTGGATTAACTTTAAAACCGTCTCTTGTGACTATAAAACCCAAAAATTTTCCTTCTTCCATGCCGAAGGAGCATTTTGTCGGGTTAAGTTTTAAGTTCACGTTGCATAAAGAGTCAAACGTGCACTGAATATTGTTGAGCATTGTGTCTTCCTCATGGCTCATGATGACGAGGTCATCCATGTATACTTCGACAGTCTTGCCAATATCCCCGCTGAAGACTGTGTCCATTAAGCGTTGGTAAGTTGCGCCTGCGTTGCGCAGGCCGAAAGGCATTTTGGTGTAGCAGAAGATGCCTTTATCTGTGCGGAATGCGGTTTTGTCTTCGTCTTCTGCTTTCATCTGGACCTGATGATAACCCTTATAACAGTCGAGAAAGCACTTCCATCTGAATGATGCTAGGGAGTCGACTTTCTAGTCTATCTCCGGAAGCGCGTAGCAATCTTTCGGGCATGCTTTGTTCAGGTCCTTGAAGTCGACGCACATTCTCCATCCGCCACTATGTTTTTGTACCATTACCGGATTGGCAACCCATGTATGGTATTTTACTTCGCGCAAGATTCCCGCATTGAGTAGCTCTGTTACTTGCTCGTCCATAGCTTTTTCTTTTTCTTCGCTAAAACTGCGCCTTCCCTGAGCAACGGGTTCTGCTGTTGGTTTGATATTTAAGCAATGTTGCGCTATGTCGCGTGGAACCCCAGTCATGTCTGCTGGGCACCATGCAAATATATCTTTGTTGTTGGTCAACAATTCTTTTAGTTGTATTCGTGTTGCTGAGGAAATGGCATGTCCTAGTAGGATGGTTTGCTCTGGATATTCGTTGTTCAGGACCCATTTCTCCGGTTCATTTGATGCCGAAGGTTTGACTACTTTTGCTGGTGGCTCGTCATCTACGTACATGACTTCTTTGCTCGAGTATAGAATTGCAACTCCGGTTTCCGTTGGAAATCCGCATGCAGCATGTGGAGTAGAAGTGATCATGCTAAATTCTCTTTGCGACCTTCTTCCGAGCAGGACATCATGGCGTGATGTTGCCGGCATGACCATGAAATTGACTGTGACTGTTCGTGAATGCTCGCCATCCGATAAAGTCACAGGAAAAGTTATTTGCCCCAATGGAAATACGGCTTCATTGCAGAATCCGGTGAGGGGAAAATCGACCGGTTCTAGACGTGTTTTGTCTTCTGGGTCCAGCTGTTTGAAACATTGCTCGTATATGATATCCATCGAGATTCCCGGGTCTATAAACATATAGTCCGTCCGGTAATGTCCGAATATGCCAGTAATAATTACTGGTCGTTCTTCCTGAGGGCCCCCAGGAACAACAGGAAACACAACTTGCTGTTCCCTCCAATGTTGATCATAATTTCGCTTATTCGGCCTTCGTGACGGACCTCCTTGAACCATGTTTATTTGTTTAGGTTTCTGATAGCTGTTATTTCTGGATTGTATATTAATGGTACGACTAGATTGGATGTACCCCCAACATGGTGTTGGTGGGTCCAATACTGTAGTGTTGATTTCTTCTCCAGATCTGATGTTTGGGAATTCATATCTGGTGATTTGCATAACGATTGTGTTTAAAACAACTTGGCATCTGTTGAACCAATATTCTGGGGGTCTTTCTATGGTTAGATCTGAGAAATTCTCTCTATCTGAATGACCGTTGTTTCTGTTTTCTCCTATGATTTCATTGATCTGAGTGTCTTGGGTTGTAGAATCTTTGAATTCAGATTGAGGATTTGATAGGTGGGATACTGAATTCTCTGCCATGTGCAGAACAGAGGATGAAAATGACTGAATCGAAACGAAGTAAAAACTAGAAAACAGAGGAAACGGTGGGCGCCAATGAAGAAACACTAGATAAATGGTCGGAACCGAGATATCTAGGGGGTTTAAATCCGCATAAAAAGGTTAGTTCCCTCTCGATTGATTCAGTTGTAACCGATTTTCTTCTCCGAGAACTCTGCAAAAAAGAACACCGTTAGCCTCGCCAAGGGGAGAAAAGGGTTCTCTCCTTGACCCGACTCTGGTGTGAGAATAAGTATGGGTAATGAAGAAGAAGAAGTATTTGAGAAGTGTGTGTAACTTGAATTCATACCTGGGTTGCTTCTCATATTTATAACCGGGAGTCGTTTAGGCGGGAAAACCCTTTAGTGAAAAGTTGACGGAAGATGCTAACCCCGTAAGCGGTTACATTTCCTTCCGTTTAAGTTCTTTGATCCGACGTGAGAGCACACAGATCGTGGTTTAGATCAAAGGCTGGGGATTTGCCACGTGTAATGTGATCAAGTGGAGATTACTTTCCAATTGCATGCCTTCGTTGTGATTTCAAGGGTGCATGTGGTAATGACACGTGTCCAGACGGTTATAACCGTCTGAGTGGTGCACGATTGTATTTCTTCTAGAAGATTACTGCTGTAATCTAGTGTGGTACTTTATTGTGTGGAGACCACTGAATAAATAAATCCAAGTCTAGGTAAAATAATATCCAAGTCTGGATATTTAGGCGGAAGTATTGATCTCAGGATTTTTATCCTTTGCTAATGGGAGAAGGCGCAAGGATTTATGATTTCCTTTGGGCGCGCGACTATAGATTGCTGATTACTTTCTTCCTTTTGTAAGACCAGTGCGCGGCCGCGCAAGGTTAAAAGGTTAAAAGGCAAGGTTGTGGTATGGTCTCAAATACTTGTCATGAGGTTTTTGGGACCTTACCCCTTCAGTGACACTCACCTTTGGGTGCGTATTTTTAAATAGCGCAATCCCAGAGATTGATTTCTACACATCCTAATATATATATATAGGAATGATTTTTAAATCAATATTCATCACAAAATCCTAAGTCTCTCTGTTTTCTTAGAATTATCACATAACATTGAGATTTTCTCGAAAAGTTAACATTTTTTATTATGTTGGCACATTAATATATATATATATATATATATATATGAGTCCATATATATATATTTTTATAATTTTGCGACTTGAACGATTTTATTGGTGACCATTATTGTGTAAATCCGTTAACTCTTCCGTTTATACGCAATATACCTACGATTTGCGCGTTGTAATATATATATACATAAACGTTCATACAATTTAACACCGAAACACGCGAAATCTTGTAACTTATCTATTTTGTCATTTTTAAAGCAAATATACATAAAATATCTTACATGTATCAAATTTCATGCTCGACAAACAAGTTTCACGCAATTTTTACCGTTTCTACCGCACAAAACGTACAAGCATACATGCGTAAGCTAGATTTCTAATCATCATGTTAAAAACTTAACATATTTTCACATTCTCATGTTTAAATCACATAACACATTTTATCACATAAAGTTTACCCAATATTTTACCCACACTAGTGTGCATTGAAAAACGTGTATTTTAGCAATTTGGTAATGTTTTCGGGCGTCGGAAGTCATGTATGACCAACCAAACACCAAGTAAACTTAAAATTAATTAAAATACTTATTTTTAAACTAAAAATATCAGTTTACTTACTGATCTAAATCAGTTTTATAAAAATTGCTCGAAAAGCCGATTTTTGACTGTTTTAACGCATAGTTTTGCGTTAAACATTACTATAATCATCCCAACTCGAAACGACTTGATATTTTAACACAATACATGTTATTTACTATTTTTTGTATAATCAGATTAGTGCAGTTTTTTGTATAAGTCACATAAATCATGCGATTTCACGTATTTTACAACTTTTAATGCACCAAATTGTAACACCTCGTAAAAACATGACCAATTTAATAAAGACACGTGTCATGGACTTTAAACGTGTAAGGAATTGTTTCCGAGGGACTAAAATTGTCAAACAATGTAAATATGTTAATAAAAGGATCCAAAGTGTCAACATGCCATTCTTGTGCCTCTGATTGACCTCATACGACGTTCGTATTTTTTAATGAATAAATTATCGAACATAGAAAGTCGATGTATTTAAAATAAGGATCTTACGAAACATAGGGGTTAAAAGTGTTAGCATGTTAAAAGATACCTCTGAGTAGCCTTTTAACGAACCCAAAAACATTGTAATAATTATATGTTTGGTTCTCAAGAATATTGGATATTAATTTTGTGGAGTTTTGATGAAAACAAGACTTTTCGGGTGATCGTACGACTAACCGGGAGCTTAACGGAGTTAGTTTATGACCCAAGGTCCTTAAAAGTTAACTATGGGGGTCCAAAGTGCAATAAATGAAAGTAAAATAAAGTTTAAATGGACCAGGGACTGAAATTGCAAGATTTGAAAACTTTAAACCGATTCTCCCCATTGACGTGGGTCGCGTATGTCACACCCCGACCACGTAGAACATACAAAACGTGGCGGAAACATCGGGGAGTGTTGTAACAGAATTAATGTTTCACAACCATGGAAATTAAAGTTTCGCTTTATTGATTAAAAGTGTTACAATGTCTTAACAAACAAAGAAATTACAACATAATTAACTAGTCTTGCATCTTTTATTTTCACTAAAGCCCAAGTCAGCCTATGTGTATCTTGATCATCTTATGCAACAGCTCCTGAAAAACACATGTGAAAATAGGTACGTCAGCATAAAAATGCCTGTGAGATACATAGGTTTTGTGAAAATAAGATTCATGACTTATGTTTGAGAAAATGTTTAGTCATGAGCCTTATAATTTGCTTTGTCTTGTAAATCATTTGAAAAACAATAAGTTCAGATGATATGTATAAATAAATGAATAATGTATGGTTAAATGAATAACCATGTAAACTGAGTTTGTATAAGATAAGTTGTTTGTAAAACAATGTATTGTGAAAAATATGTTATTTGTATAAAATGTTATATGTATCAAACTGAAATGATTCAAATAACGCTACGATATGTAATACCATACAAATACTTATATATAGGAAGTACCAGCGGCGTATCCACCATGCTTGTATCATATTACACACACATCGTTACTTAATCAAACCAAACAATGTAAAATGTCTATGTTTAAATCAATTGTCAAAATGTCTATGTCAAATATCCAAGTCAAATGTCTATGTCAAATATCCATGTCAAATGTCTATGTCAAATATCCATGTCAAATGTCTATGTTTAAACCAATAGTCAAAAGTCCTTGTATAAACCATGTCAAATGTTGATAGTCCAAAAGTAGTCAAGTAATGTATAACCAAAATGATATGTATGGTAAGTAAAATTTAGACTACTTAAACCATAAGTAAAAATGAACAAAACAAAGTATTGAAGTAAAACTTGGTTTAAATCAAAGTTATGTTTTGTAAGATATATGCATGCTATACGGAATATGAACATTTATGCGGTGTTGTGAAAATTCATACATCCAAGCCTTGAGACAGACGGATAACTATGTAAAAGTGAGTTATCAAGAGAATATGTATTCGGATTCGGTCATTCCTTTCATCCCCTTTCCCTGGGATGTCCGGAACGGGATTTGTCAAGTCCTATGGTACCACTACCTACTACCGAGCGGCATGATCGGTGTTAATGAATGTATAGTATAGTTTAAACAAACCAAATGTCATACCAAAATGTAAGCATGTTTTATGAAGATAATGTACCTAGTATGCTAGAGTAAACATACAGGGTAGAGCTGTAAAACAATGTGTCCATATGTTACTGGAACATATGCAACAGAGATGCAGTATAAAACAATGTACTAAGTATGCAAAGTCATCATACAAAGTAGAAAAGTCATGTAAAACAATGTACTAAGTATGCAAAGTCATCATACAAAGCATAGAACACCATGAAATCATGTACTATAAATGTACTAATGAACATAGAAAGTATATGATGTGAAAACAGGAAAGCACAAAAGTAACAAGTAGGCACATGCGTTTCACCCCAAAACAGTTTGGAAAACAGTAAAAGAGGGGTCTATGTACTCACTTGAGAATGCTCAGTAGTCCTTGAGTGACAACCAAACAATGCTAGAGATCACGGAAATCAAACGGCACCTAATATAGGTAACTACATTAATAAACCGGACCTAAATCGGAAGATCGGGTAGCATTAGGGTTTGTAAACCAAACGAGTATAGAGACTCGTGTCATATGGTTTATCAAAGCCTACATGCTAAATGAAACCCAACCTAATAGCTTACGACCCATTACGACCCGTTTAGGTAGCTTATGCTACTTTAACGCGTCGTTCGCGTGAAACGCGTTCGGATCGCCTAACTAGTCCTATGACAAGTGTTATATGCCTAAACATGTTACATAATCAGTTATGTGACAAAATTTTAGGTTACATATGCTTAATTACCAATTATACATGAAAAGGGTATTCTGGTAATTTACCTAAGGCATATAAACTACCTATCATACAACTACTTAAACGATGTGACCATAGGGTATAACCTCGGAAGGTTATTCCCTACCTACTATGGTCACCTAATGTATTTGGTCGGATCCTAATGATCGACCAAACTGGGTCGGGTTCGAAGGTATAGGCGATTTATTAGATCGCCTACCCTACGACCCTAGACAACGTGGTAATCAGTGGGCATAGTCCCAAGGGACTATAACCAACGTGATTACACTCACGTTGCGAAGTTCAAACGAACTTCGCATTGACCATTACTGGTCAACGCTGAAAGTCAAACAAAGTTTGACTTTCTGACTCGAAAAGCAGTAAAAATAAGGAAAAGAACGAAAGAATACTTACGAAGGGTCCCCGAATGCTAATCCCGATCCAAGAACTCAGGTATGAAACAATGGTTTCAACTTAGAGCTCTCAAATCAGAATTCTTGTGCAAAATGAGGTTGTGTGGGTTGGGTATTTATAGGAATACCCGAACCGTTAGGATCGTTTCATGGAAAACGTGCCATGATCCAACCCGTACACTTGTCGGAACCTTATGGAAGCTTAAAATGGTTCTTATCATCATGACTAGGCAATTGGGAACATGTGGTGGAGGATCAAACAGCTGCAGCCTGCTGTTTAAAAACTCTTAATCTGGTCAGCAGACCCCTAGCGCACCGCTACGCTAAAAGTGTAGCGCACCGCTAGGCTTAAGTTTGGCAGATTTACACTTTTGGTCCCTGTCATGTATTCAGCCCATTTTCGACACGTTTAAGGCCCGTTAACCCCATTTCAAAGCTCTAAAATGAAGTTAAAGTATAGGGAACTTAAAATGTGCTCAAATATCTCGGATGTCGGTTCGTTTAACCGTACGGTTGCGTTGTTCGGTTAATTACGACGGAATGCGCACAAGCGCGAAAAACGATCCAAATGACGCGACGAATGGATTTTTCTTATGCCGAACACTAAAATAAAATATTTTAGTGCTTACATAAATTTTTGGATGTCCGGATGTATTCAGAACGTAAGTTATGCGTAAAAATGCAAACTTGTGCACTTTTTGACACTTTTAGTCCCTAAATGACCCAAAAGTTTATTTTAGCATACCGAACCCCTCAAAGCCTATTTCTAAGCTATATAAAGGATATTTATGGTATGTTTAACTTATGGTCATGTTCCGGAATGTCTGTTACAGTTCAAATTGGCATACTTTCGCAGTTTGTCAACTTTAGTCCCTGTAAGCGATTAAACTTTGATTTTGCCATACCAAAGCCTTCAAAACTTATTTCTAAGTTATGTAAAGGTTATTTAAGGTATGTTAAGCCTATTTCACTATTCCGGAGTGTTTGTTGCATTAAACTGGTTATATTTACGCATCGGTGCGCGTATAACCTTCCAGAAAGTGATTTAGAGTTTGAAATTGAACAAGAATTGATATGTGCAAATGATACACATATTTTTACAAATCCCAAGTATGAAATATAATATTTCATTGGTTTGGTATTTGTTTGATGGCCGTGGAGGCACAGGTGTTACAGTCTCCCCTACTTTAGGAAATTTCGTCCCGAAATTTATTTAGAGGAAACTTGTGAGAGCTTGAAAGCATGAAGTTTGAAAAGATCGAACAACATTGGTTAGGGTTCTGAACTTCTAGTAACTTTAATAACATCATGCTTGCAATGTAAGAGGGACACTTATATACAAGTATATAAAGCGTCATTGGTGCGTCCACCATGCCTCCATTACATCGTTCTCATTTTGTTATTGTTGTCACTATCGGTTCCTTCACATAATAAATCTTACTGGATTTCTGTGCACTAAATTTCATAATTATGTGCGCATCCATAATTAGAGAATTCCTTGCACAGTTCACACAGTCTATTTTATAATGTGTAGGGTAAAACCAAATGAACAATCCTGTGATGAGCGTGACTTAGACCGCCATAGAGTCCTTTAGACTAAATCAATAAATGATTTAAATAGACTATCAAGGAGTCTGTTCAGCTACATCACTAGATGTCATTTTTTTAACCAAATTGTGAATCAATCTTTTTGACTAGACCACTAAAGGGTCTCTTATGAATCATGGAGTGGTACTATATAATCC
The DNA here is from genome assembly GCA_030545235.1 of Helianthus tuberosus. NCBI lineage: Eukaryota > Viridiplantae > Streptophyta > Magnoliopsida > Asterales > Asteraceae > Helianthus > Helianthus tuberosus. The sequence continues at coordinate 148,884,744 of CM060381.1, forward strand.
AAGGGTCTTAACTATTACATAGAAGCCCATTTAAGGATTAAAGGTAGTACCTTTTGAATATCCTGCTACGAATCCCTCATATGAAGATATGAAAGATCCTGCAAGGATTTGGATAAAGAATATCCAGAGTAGTAAAAACACCAAAAATGCATAAAAGAAAACATAAGATGAGTAAACACATAGTCACATAACCACAAAATTGTTTGTTAATTTGTCTTGTAAATTGCGTACATGCATTTAAAGCACACTAGGAATCCATTCCGTGGATTTCATTTGGCACTTTAAACATTATCAAGAATCTAACTATAAAGATAGAAAGATTCAAAAATTCGATTTCGATTACTAGAACCCGAAATGTTCGAATTAAGGTACATAAAGAATCCAATTAAGGACTCTGATTTGAACGATAATCATCCACAGGGATCTAATTGTAAAGATAAAAAGATCCCATATGAATTTTAGAAGTTGAAAATGTTTTGAAACCTTGCACTGGATGTGCTTAGGTCAAAACATGATGTAAAATGCTTATGAAGTTGAGATGCCTGATATGTCAAGGCGACATATGAAGCGGAATTTGAAGGTTAAGTCAATGTATGAGGAAAATATTTTTGAATACTATGCATGGGGTTCCTTTAAGAAAAATGTGTTTAACGTTTTTGAAACCTTATATATAATACTTTTGAAATAAAGTAGGTGTATTAGGTAGATATATTTACAAAAATGTTTTAAAATCATGCGAGATGAATTTTGAAATTATGTATAAGGTTTTTGAAAGACATGAATGATGCTTTTCGAAATCATGCACTTGATCAGAAAATGTATTGTGTTAATATTGTCTTCAGACTATATGAAATATTTTGAAATTAGAAAGGTTGGTTTTGATAACATGGCTAATGTTTTTGAAATAACATAGATAATGTATTTAGATAAATTGTTTTCAAACTATATGAAATGTTTTGAGATCATGAAGATTGTTTTTGAAATACTTGTACTGTATATATAAAAAAAATTCAAAACGTAATGGGTATGAGATTTGAAAATACCATTAGTTATTTAACCAAGGATTTCAAAGGCACTGATGTGCAGAAGCATGATTACTCATAATTTCACTTTATTTTCTGTACTTCGTATCTTAGAATGAAACGAGTACTTAAAATTTTCGAAGGAATCATGAGCGATCATTTGAAAGAGAGAATCACAAGAGTAGTTTGTAAGGAACATAGTTCCTTGATGTAGGTATCATAGGAAAAGTCATACACACATGTAATCATACTTGTATATCAGAATTGTGAACAACAACTTTTATTTATGAACGAGACATATTGTTTCACAATACACGAAAACAAAAGAAACAAAGGCATAAGACAGCAACATCCTTTGTTCAGCTGAATGCTCATCCGTGGGTCGGATTTGCATTAGCAAGCTTTGGGCATCGGTTTCTGTAGTGGGTCAGATCCCCACAATTGTAACAGGCACCAGGTGGGTAGTGTGGTCGTGCAGCTTGACCCTGTTGCTGAGCAAGAGGCTGAGCAACTTGTTGAGCCATGTTCTGAACTGGGCGATTCGGATTAGCAGGGATGCGGCAGGTGTCAGCAAGATGACCGGATCTTCCGCAGTTGGTGCACTGACGACACTGGAGGTGTGGTTGATGATGGCCATTACACCTGTTGCACAAAGGTGCATTGCCAAAATAAGGCTTCTTGGCTAGGGGTTGCGCAGGCTGATTAGGTGCAGCTTGGGCCTGTGCAGTAATGGCATAGTTTTGGGAAACCTTACGCTTCCTTGCCCTCTTCGATGAACTAGAATCCTTCCCATTCTTCTTTTGACCTTTCTTGCTATCATCCTTGTCAGACGACTGTTTCTCGCCCTTGTCACCCTTCCTGTGTAATTTATTCTTCCGAATCTGCGACTCAGTCAATGTCGCTGATAACTCGATCGCCTGACGGAGTGTGGCAGGGTTACTACCAGTAAGGATGTCTTGTACCGAGTCAGGTAGGCCGTCGATGTACCTTTCGATAGCTATGTCAAGTGGGGTAACCATTGTTGGGCAAAGCAGACTCAACTCCTCAAACCTATCAGTATATGCCCTGTGCTCACCACTATCTTGCTTCAACTCATCAAATTCCTTCTCCAAAGCTCGCTGCTCATGACGGGGACAGAATTCCCTCATCATGAGAGTCCTAAGTTCAGCCCATGTCTGTGCTAGAGCAATTTCTGCACCTCGGTCCCTCATAACCCCGTTCCACCATGTGAGAGCCCTCTTCTGGAACACACTTGAAGAAAACTCGACCTTGCGATTATCCGGACACTGAACGTGGCGGAAAGTATTCTCAATGCTCTCGAACCACTGAAGAAGCCCAGTTGCTCCCTCAGAGCCACTAAACTTGAGTGGTTTAGCCTGATTAAAGTCCTTGTATTTGCATAGGGCATTGTTGTTGTTGTTGGCTTGTTGCCATTGAGCAAAGAGATTTGGAAATTGGGCAGCCATCTGCTGCGCAATAATTTCTGCCAGTTCGGCAGTCTCTATCTGGTTCTCGCGTCGAGGAGGCATTCTAAAAGAGGAAACATGAAAGGAAACGAGTGAGAGAATTAGACGAAAAGAATGAGATGAACAAATCTGATGAAAGCAAGGATAGTGGTCATTTGTTTGTTACTACAAAGCAACAAACGACACACAGTGACAAATCAAAGTAAATGGGTCGAAAATAATGTATCGCGAAGACATGCTCGCCTATAAGTGAACACTCATCCCAAGAATTCCCAGGTAAGCACAACTGGTCTCGCGTCTGATGAGATGTATACGAAGTGCTTGCCTAGACAGAAAACCCAGAATACAGGCATTCACCCTTCCAGTTTGCACGTGTTCACATTATTTAAAACCCAAAACCTTGACGAGATTTTGAAAACTCAAAGGGGTTCAAAACCATATAATAGAGAGTTCAAAACCTAGAACTCAATCATCCTAGAACAGATGATTAGTTTTCAAAGCGGTTTTGAAATTTATGTTCTTGTTGTGGTCGTCGCCTAAGGATAGGTGACGGTATTGTTTTATGACTAAACGCAAGTAAACTCGCGTTAGGGTCCTAAGAAGGTTATAGACTAGGTCAAAGCATTTCTAATAACCTAATTCCCTATAACCATTAGCTCTGATACCATCTTTTCTGTCACACCCCGACCACGTAGAACATACAAAACGTGGCGGAAACATCGGGGAGTGTTGTAACAGAATTAATGTTTCACAACCATGGAAATTAAAGTTTCGCTTTATTGATTAAAAGTGTTAAAATGTCTTAACAAACAAAGAAATTACAACATAATTAACTAGTCTTGCATCTTTTATTTTCACTAAAGCCTAAGTCAGCCTATGTGTATCTTGATCATCTTATGCAACAGCTCCTGAAAAACACATGTGAAAATAGGTACGTCAGCATAAAAATGCCTGTGAGATACATAGGTTTTGTGAAAATAAGATTCATGACTTATGTTTGAGAAAATGTTTAGTCATGAGCCTTATAATTTGCTTTGTCTTGTAAATCATTTGAAAAACAATAAGTTCAGATGATATGTATAAATAAATGAATAATGTATGGTTAAATGAATAACCATGTAAACTGAGTTTGTATAAGATAAGTTGTTTGTAAAACAATGTATTGTGAAAAATATGTTATTTGTATAAAATGTTATATGTATCAAACTGAAATGATTCAAATAACGCTACGATATGTAATACCATACAAACACTTATATATAGGAAGTACCAGCGGCGTATCCACCATGCTTGTATCATATTACACACACATCGTTACTTAATCACTTAATCAAACCAAACAATGTAAAATGTCTATGTTTAAATCAATTGTCAAAATGTCTATGTCAAATATCCAAGTCAAATGTCTATGTCAAATATCCATGTCAAATGTCTATGTCAAATATCCATGTCAAATGTCTATGTTTAAACCAATAGTCAAAAGTCCTTGTATAAACCATGTCAAATGTTGATAGTCCAAAAGTAGTCAAGTAATGTATAACCAAAATGATATGTATGGTAAGTAAAATTTAGACTACTTAAACCATAAGTAAAAATGAACAAAACAAAGTATTGAAGTAAAACTTGGTTTAAATCAAAGTTATGTTTTGTAAGATATATGCATGCTATACGGAATATGAACATTTATGCGGTGTTGTGAAAATTCATACATCCAAGCCTTGAGACAGACGGATAACTATGTAAAAGTGAGTTATCAAGAGAATATGTATTCGGATTCGGTCATTCCTTTCATCCCCTTTCCCTGGGATGTCCGGAACGGGATTTGTCAAGTCCTATGGTACCACTACCTACTACCGAGCGGCATGATCGGTGTTAATGAATGTATAGTATAGTTTAAACAAACCAAATGTCATACCAAAATGTAAGCATGTTTTATGAAGATAATGTACCTAGTATGCTAGAGTAAACATACAGGGTAGAGCTGTAAAACAATGTGTCCATATGTTACTGGAACATATGCAACAGAGATGCAGTATAAAACAATGTACTAAGTATGCAAAGTCATCATACAAAGTAGAAAAGTCATGTAAAACAATGTACTAAGTATGCAAAGTCATCATACAAAGCATAGAACACCATGAAATCATGTACTATAAATGTACTAATGAACATAGAAAGTATATGATGTGAAAACAGGAAAGCACAAAAGTAACAAGTAGGCACATGCGTTTCACCCCAAAACAGTTTGGAAAACAGTAAAAGAGGGGTCTATGTACTCACTTGAGAATGCTCAGTAGTCCTTGAGTGACAACCAAACAATGCTAGAGATCACGGAAATCAAACGGCACCTAATATAGGTAACTACATTAATAAACCGGACCTAAATCGGAAGATCGGGTAGCATTAGGGTTTGTAAACCAAACGAGTATAGAGACTCGTGTCATATGGTTTATCAAAGCCTACATGCTAAATGAAACCCAACCTAATAGCTTACGACCCATTACGACCCGTTTAGGTAGCTTATGCTACTTTAACGCGTCGTTCGCGTGAAACGCGTTCGGATCGCCTAACTAGTCCTATGACAAGTGTTATATGCCTAAACATGTTACATAATCAGTTATGTGACAAAATTTTAGGTTACATATGCTTAATTACCAATTATACATGAAAAGGGTATTCTGGTAATTTACCTAAGGCATATAAACTACCTATCATACAACTACTTAAACGATGTGACCATAGGGTATAACCTCGGAAGGTTATTCCCTACCTACTATGGTCACCTAATGTATTTGGTCGGATCCTAATGATCGACCAAACTGGGTCGGGTTCGAAGGTATAGGCGATTTATTAGATCGCCTACCCTACGACCCTAGACAACGTGGTAATCAGTGGGCATAGTCCCAAGGGACTATAACCAACGTGATTACACTCACGTTGCGAAGTTCAAACGAACTTCGCATTGACCATTACTGGTCAACGCTGAAAGTCAAACAAAGTTTGACTTTCTGACTCGAAAAGCAGTAAAAATAAGGAAACGAACGAAAGAATACTTACGAAGGGTCCCCGAATGCTAATCCCGATCCAAGAACTCAGGTATGAAACAATGGTTTCAACTTAGAGCTCTCAAATCAGAATTCTTGTGCAAAATGAGGTTGTGTGGGTTGGGTATTTATAGGAATACCCGAACCGTTAGGATCGTTTCATGGAAAACGTGCCATGATCCAACCCGTACACTTGTCGGAACCTTATGGAAGCTTAAAATGGTTCTTATCATCATGACTAGGCAATTGGGAACATGTGGTGGAGGATCAAACAGCTGCAGCCTGCTGTTTAAAAACTCTTAATCTGGTCAGCAGACCCCTAGCGCACCGCTACGCTAAAAGTGTAGCGCACCGCTAGGCTTAAGTTTGGCAAATTTACACTTTTGGTCCCTGTCATGTATTCAGCCCATTTTCGACACGTTTAAGGCCCGTTAACCCCATTTCAAAGCTCTAAAATGAAGTTAAAGTATAGGGAACTTAAAATGTGCTCAAAAATATCTCGGATGTCGGTTCGTTTAACCGTACGGTTGCGTTGTTCGGTTAATTACGACGGAATGCGCACAAGCGCGAAAAACGATCCAAATGACGCGACGAATGGATTTTTCTTATGCCGAACACTAAAATAAAATATTTTAGTGCTTACATAAATTTTTGGATGTCCGGATGTATTCAGAACGTAAGTTATGCGTAAAAATGCAAACTTGTGCACTTTTTGACACTTTTAGTCCCTAAATGACCCAAAAGTTTATTTTAGCATACCGAACCCCTCAAAGCCTATTTCTAAGCTATATAAAGGATATTTATGGTATGTTTAACTTATGGTCATGTTCCGGAATGTCTGTTACAGTTCAAATTGGCATACTTTCGCAGTTTGTCAACTTTAGTCCCTGTAAGCGATTAAACTTTGATTTTGCCATACCAAAGCCTTCAAAACTTATTTCTAAGTTATGTAAAGGTTATTTAAGGTATGTTAAGCCTATTTCACTATTCCGGAGTGTTTGTTGCATTAAACTGGTTATATTTACGCATCGGTGCGCGTATAACCTTCCAGAAAGTGATTTAGAGTTTGAAATTGAACAAGAATTGATATGTGCAAATGATACACATATTTTTACAAATCCCAAGTATGAAATATAATATTTCATTGGTTTGGTATTTGTTTGATGGCCGTGGAGGCACAGGTGTTACAGCGTAAGCCAAGGCATATGCTTACGCGGGCCGCGAGAGACTACCAGATGCAGACAGAAGTGGACAGCTGCAAGTTCAGCCAGTTCCACCGCCTTTGCAAGCTTGTTTTCGATTCCAGGGACTGAGCCAACAGATTTTCATGCAATAGGGACACCTGGAATCATCAGGGATCATTTGTAGGGGCATGTGGATCAATCTTGGAGCTCTAGAAATCCTATATAAAGGCTCCTGTATTCACTTGTTCATTTGCACAATTCAAAATTTATTCACAACTCATTCTCTGGAGCTTTCTGGAGTACAAGCAAGTTTTCCTCAGCTACTAATTCGTGCTAAGAGTCATTGAAAATATATTATTTTTGAAACTTATATGAAAATACAAATATGTTTGCCCAAGGGAAAAATTCTAAATAATTTTTCCAAAATAATATTCCTCAAAATATATATTTTGGAAAGATACATTGATGTATTTTTACTAGAAAGATTATTCCGGAAAAATTAATACGGAATTAAGTATAAGAATACTTAATGAATACAATAAAAATACGTATTCTCATACGTATAAATACACACCGGAATACGACCCCAATACATGGCAAAAATATACAAGTATAAGAATACGAATACAATCACACCTATCCTTGGGAAGGATATGCATGTATAAATACTTGAGAAGTATCAAGTTAAAATATATTATTTTAACTATTATTCCAAAATTTAATAAATATAATTTAAGTTAAGATATTTAATATTTTAACAAATAATTATAACTTGGAATAAGATTGAAGACACAAGAAAATAACTCAAAGACACTAATCAATACTAAGTCAAGGCACTACCCGCTCGGCTAATAAACCATAGTACGTTGTAGGTAGTCGCGCACGCGAGTTAGCAGCTTTGGGTTACGACCAGATACGAAGAACGCAAGACTGTGAGTTCATGTCCCCCTTTTGTTTAACTGTTTTCGTTTTATAACTTCGGGGATGAAATACATGTTACAAATGATTACGATTACATATGAAATGAACTGTTAGATCATGTGAATGGGTAGGCGTTAACTTGAGACCATTAATCCTTTAGAAGGACCGAGGGACATGAGTGATAGATCTATTTGGGTGTTACAAGCCCCACCCATGGGTCCGCGAGTTGACTGCATGTGGTGACTATGTCGTTCCAGCCGGGAGGCCCGGTACGAAATACGCAAAGGATTGAGCCTTCCTACACCGTTGCACACATGTTGATGGCCTTGCAAACCATTAATTGATCTGTTCATATTCACTTACAAACATACATACATACATACATACTTTCAATGATCACAAAGGTTTATTCATACACACAAACAAACTGTAGGTCCCCTATTCGTATGGATCTTTCACAGAATTGTCTTTCCAATCAAGAGTGCGGAATCCTCTTGATCAGAATATCACAGAAACAAGTAGAAGAACAGAAACAGCAAGACACTTTCAATCCGGGTTTACTATTAATTATCAATCAAACTGAATTACAATCAATCTAAACCCTCACAACTCTCAATTTCGTCCAAGCCCTAGATGCTATCACGAAATTACTCTCTCACAATGTTCTGGCTGATTAGCTGATTAACCTAAACCCTAAAGCCTAACCTTGTTTATATAACACAAGGTTACTACTTGGGCCAAGGTTAAACATCATGGACTGCGAATTGGACAAGCCCAATTCGCCCCCATCACCCTAATTCGGTTTAGTTAGCCCAAACATTACAACTAACTATTACAAAGCTAAACCCGCTAACTGTTTATCGTTTATCTAATTACAAGATATCCAAAGACCAAATCTAAGCTGTTGTCACAAACATGCACCAACAAACTCCCCCTTGACAATAGCTTCATAAAATAACTTTGTCTTCAGTCATCTTGCAATCTTCATGTAGTCTTGCACTGTCTTTGGTCTTTGGATAGCTTCAGCTTCAATAGCTCTGTCAGCAACAGACTCCCCCTAAGCTGATGCATCCAATCACCAAATCTTCAAAAACTTTAGCGTTTGAGTAAACTCCAGTTCAGCATTTGTAAAACAATCTTCAAACTCTTCATCTTTGTCTGCAATATAGAAAGGAGGTTCTACCATGCATCCAATCAAACTCTCATCTTCACAGCAACTCATCACTTTAACTTCTCAGCAACATACTGCTTCAATCTGTATACTATAAAACAAACATCTCGAGAAACCATAAGAATTTTTCAACAAAGTTAAATAAATTATTATTTTTCAAGAGATTTGTTAAACTGTATAACAGATTAAGCATTTTCAATTTTTCACCAACACGCAAAACTTTTTAATCACACCCTATAACCCGCATGATTTAAAATTTTGAACTCACTTCCTAACACCGTCTCCCCCTATCAGTAACAATTCCTCCAAGAATAACAGTTTTCCGTACGTTAAGAATTTTAAACAGAAAAAGACACTATTTTTTGATTTTTATATTTTTCTGAAAGCAAATAAATACGAAAAGCAATAAACACTCTATTTTTGTGAGAATCACTGGTAAGAAGATCATATCAGCACAATCAAACTTTTTCACACTATTAGATAATTCTTTATTTGATTTTTCGTGAAAAGCAGTTCAAGACGATTACCAGTATGTTTGTCCTCTTAAACAAAATGCATAAACATTTCAAGTACCATTACCATATGATACGTTAAGGTAATTTTATTACTGATATATTAGTGTGTCCCACTTCAGGATATACCCCCACGATCAAGGTATGCACAAAGATTCATCGTAGTAGGTGAGTATACCGAATTCATCCTTTAAGATATCCTGACAGTGCCTAGGTCTGCATATAATCTGTTTTATCATGTTTTAATTGCTTAACAATGAACACCCAAATAAATACTAATCAAATCCTGGAAATATAAACAACACACTCTATCATGCAAGTATCTTCCCTACCACATATTTCACAAGTCCAATCCAGATTTCTGAAATCTTAACTGGGAATAGGTTGAGAAGAGAACAGAATAGATCTTTAGGAGAGATGGTATAATATACAGATCAAATGAGTTTTTCTCAATTTGATATAGGTTTATTGGGTTTCATTTGGGCACTTGAGGGCCTCTTTCGGGTGTATTAGATCTATAGCGCGACAACGTACAGCTAGGTCAGCATGTATCTGGATGCAGCAGAAGCTGTCGTTGCTTAGCACCTCCAGGTCAACATATATCTGGATGCAGCAGAGGAGGTACACGACTTTTTTCAGAGAAGATTTCAGAATCAGATCAAAATTGTGTGTATCGGGACAACATACAGACATTCAAATAGAAATGAGCTAATTCCAAGTGACTTTCTTTCCCGGGGTCATGTACAATTTTAGTTCTGAACAGAAGTACAGTCAAGATATCCCCAGATGAAATAACAGTATAAAGACCCAAAACTTCAGATTTTGGCAATCTATCAACGCAAGATTTAAGGTCATTAAACCATACACCACTGATGTGTTCCCCACTCATACACAGTTCATTTATATTTATATCACATTGGTAAGTTGATTATTTCATGCTTTTTGCCTACTGGTACATCATATAATGAAGCTGTTATCACACTTAAGCAATTTAATTTCATTTCAGTGTGACAGTCTAACTTGCCGATGTACTATCATTTCTTCTTTTTCACAGAGTGATAACTCATTTTTTATTTTCTATTTTTTTATGTTTTTTATTTTTTCAAAAAAAAATTTATTTTTGATTTTTAAGAAAAGCAGTAAACTATTTACAAAAATTCTTATGAAAAACCAGTTATTCAGGATTCCTCATCCCGTTGAGTTCGACTAAGTGTTCAAAGCGAGCCCTGTCAAAAGCTTTAGTATAAAGATCTGCCAGGTTATCTAGTGTGTCGACTCAGCACTTTGAACTTCAATTTAAATCAATCAATATAAATATATCAACAATCTCACATCCCCCTTCACATGCCTGAAGCAGCCATTATCAACATAAGTTGATAATCCTCCTTAGCAGCTCCTGCACACACCAACTAAGAAATTAGTTAGATTGGGGGACCCAAGCCTTAATGGTCTTGGGTCGTCCAAATTCACCAACTACTGGAACATCCATCCAATATCCATTACTCCTAACTGGAGTCTTGGATCTCAGACCTGTTGATGTAAATGGGTTTTGATTTCCATAAGGTCGATGGTCCTGAGGGTTCCTATATGTATTTGGACTATTTGACCTTTGAAAATTTTGATTTTGATACCTTAAATTTTGATTTCAAGAAGCATTATTGTTGTAATTTCTAAAGCCATTGTTATAAAAAGTTCGACCACCATTATTTTGGTATCGATTTTGATATTGACCTTGACTTCTGAAATTATTTGAATATCCATTAAAATTGTTCATTCTAGGTGAACTGCTTCTAGGTCTCTCGTATCTGCCTGATGGAGATCTAGGCTGAAATCTTGGTTGATTTCTTTGAAAACGAGGAACTTGTGGAGTTCCTTTTTCAGCCTTATCTACATCAACAGCAAGATTTTCTGGTTGCTTAGGAGCAGATTTCTTTTGAGAATTTGAGCCTTTCTCCTCACTATCACCTTCCTTCACTGGTAATTTCCCTCTCTGTTTTTCACTAAGTTTTGCTTCACTCTTTTTGTTAGGACAGCAGCTTGCTACATGTCCCTTGACGTGACATTTGAAGCACGATCTCTTTCTCGAAGACTTCTTAGCTGGAGTCCCCGAGGTAGATCCCTTATCAGATGGTGATGATCCCTTAGATGAACCTTGTTCAGTTTGCTTTATTTCAGATTTTTCTATGCTCTTATTTTTAGCAAACTCTACATTTGATTCATTTTCAATAACAGCAGTTTCGTTTTTCATATCACTACCTTGAACAAAATTAATCTTTTTAACAAAAGCTTGATTTTTATTCTTTGGCGGTGAAATTTTCCTTTTCAAATCATCACTCTCAGATCCATCACCTTTACTTGATGTGGATGCGAAACTACTAGGTGTAGATGCCATAAAGTCTGCTAGCTCATTTTCACTAGGCAGGAATGAATAGTCATGACTAAGAGGAGGTGGAACTTCATTAAAGCCATGGAATCCCACACTGGTCTTGTCATTACTCTTCTTTAACCCACCCATCATGTGTTTCATTACAAAAGACGAATCTCTGAATTGACCTAATTTCTTTTCAAGTTCAACAATTTTAAGTTGTGCAACTGACAACTCATTGCATTTTTCAGAAATCTCTTTTGTTTTCTCAGCCATCATGTCATGAGCTAAGTCTATGACTTGAATTTTTTTCATTTAATTTGCAAGTTAAAGCTTCAATTTCAGCTTCACAACCTTTTATCTTCTTCAAGTATGACGATTCATTTCTTTTAACAAAAAAATTTGCTTCTTTTATGTTAGACATCTCACTTACCAGACTTTGGTTTTGTGTTGTCAACCTGGCAACCTCACCCTGTAGTTCACGACATCTCAAACATACTGAATTAGATTGTACCTCTTTCTCATGAACTTCTGAGTTTTCATCAGCAACAACCTGTTCAGCTTCACTCTCTTTCTCTACTTTGGCATCCACTTTTGCTTCAGCATTCTTCACTTCAGATTCAGCATCACTCACACTAGTTTCAGCCTCATCAACTGGCACTATCTCTGCCATGAATGCCTGAGTGGCACTCTCATTCCCCTGATATCGCTTTTGTAATGCATCCCACATATCCTTTGAATTAGTGTACTTGTTGAAGATATGCTTGATGCTATTAGGTAAGGACATTTTAATTGCAGCCAATGCTCTCTTTTCAGTGTCATACTTCCTTTTATCATCCTCTTTCATGTTCACATAGTCTGTTCTACGTTGTCTGCCCTCAAAATCGTGTGTTGGGTTTACATACCCATCTTCAATACAGATCCACATGCGTGCATCCTGAGATTCAATGAAGGATTTGAAACTGTCCTTCCATGTAAGATAATTCTCCACCTTCATCATCTTAGGTGCATTCAATTTTGTCATGTTCGACATTTTAACGCAAACAGACTGGTAAAACCGTACAAAATATCTCCGAAAACTGTGGTTACTAACTTACACCGTTAGAATCGTCTCGAAAAGACAAATCCAATGATATATAATGTCGAAAACCGTATTCGGGATTTTCCAGAGGAATCTAACGGTCCAGACGGTTCTGTCAGACGGTTCTTTTTTTTTTTTACCCTAAAAATCCAAGGAATCTAACGGTCCAGACGGTTCTGTCAGACGAGCTACGGATCAATTTCTATTTGCAAAACACTAAAATTTTATCGACGCTTGCCAGAAAATATTCCACCCTTTTAAATTTGCTGCTAAATTCGCTGGTCAACCAGATAATTTCGCTGGGTCTCAGTTAATTTCGCTGCTCAATCAGTTAATTTTGCTGGTCACTTAATTGTCCAAATTCGCTGATCTGTTACTTGTTCAATTTCGCTGGCCAAAGTTCGCTGTTAATTTCGCGATTACGACTACTTGCAAAGTCGCCGAAAACCGTGATAATTTCGCTGTGGAAAATTATACCGTTACCAAAGTCGCCTTTGGATTTAACTTCACCGATCACCGAGATATAAGTCCCAAATTCGCTGCTGATCAGTTAATTATGCTAGTCTATCTGCGAATTTGTTAAATTCGCCCAGTATCTTTGGAAACTCAATCTGTTTTGTATTCTGAAGATTCTCCAACACAATCTGCAAAATCAAAACAGCAAATCAGCAAGCTTTACACGAAATTCTTATGAACTTAACGAAGAACACGAAGAACAGTCTTCGAATCTTCAAGAGTTTCCAGCCAAAATCCTTCAAGCAATCAACAGAATCTTTCCAGAAATCCTGAAAAACACCAAACAAACAAACCAGAAGATCAAAACAGCCAACAAATTCGAAAAATTATATCAAAAATTTCAAAAATTTCAAAACCCTAATTTTTCAGGTTTTCAAAATTTTGAAAATTTCTTCCTATTTCTGCAGCCAACAATCCTGAACCGATCCTTCAAGAGCCTAACGCTCTGATACCAATTGTAGGTCCCCTATTAGTATGGATCTTTCACAGAATTGTCTTTCCAATCAAGAGTGCGGAATCCTCTTGATCAGAATATCACAGAAACAAGTAGAAGAACAGAAACAGCAAGACACTTTCAATCCGGGTTTACTATTAATTATCAATCAAACTGAATTACAATCAATCTAAACCCTCACAACTCTCAATTTCGTCCAAGCCCTAGATGCTATCACGAAATTACTCTCTCACAATGTTCTGGCTGATTAGCTGATTAACCTAAACCCTAAAGCCTAACCTTGTTTATATAACACAAGGTTACTACTTGGGCCAAGGTTAAACATCATGGACTGCGAATTGGACAAGCCCAATTCGCCCCCATCACCCTAATTCGGTTTAGTTAGCCCAAACATTACAACTAACTATTACAAAGCTAAACCCGCTAACTGTTTATCGTTTATCTAATTACAAGATATCCAAAGACCAAATCTAAGCTGTTGTCACAAACATGCACCAACACAAACGCATGAACTCGCTCAACTTTTGTTGATGTTATCAAACTACATGTATTTCAGGGAATTAAAATGTGGATCTGGTGAACGTTCGGAAGTTTCAAGTGTTGTTAAGAATAAGTAATGTCATCCATAGTCTTGGGGTTTGGTTAGGGTGTCCTATCCTGGACAAGACACCTCTTCCAAATCCCGGTTTTATCTAAAGTCTTTTGTTAAGTCCTTGTGGAACTTGAAACAATTCGTATGGCTTGTAATTCGAATTTGGAGTCTACGTATCAAAACAATGTTGTTATGTTTCTAAACTTATTTAATGGATGATCATCGAATAGTTTTATCATATAGTGGTTGTTATAATTGAATGCAATGATATTAAGCAAGTCACACATAATCATGCTTCCACAAAAGTCAGGGTGTGACAGGTTATTATATCCTCCCACCTTAATTTAGAACTCGTCCTCGAGGTCTACTGGAACAGGTGTGGGTATTTCTTTTTCATATCTGATTCAAGCTCCCATGTGTATTCTGGCCCTCTCTTGGAATCCCACTTCACTTTGACTAGAACTAATCTCTTGTGTTTGAGATTCTTGACTTTCCTGTCTTCAATCTGTAGAGGCTTTTATACAAATTTAAGCTTTTCATTTACCTCTATATCCTTAAGAGGTACCACTAGTGATTCATCGGCTAAACACTTTTTGAGATTACATACGTGAAATACATCATGATTCCTGCCATTTCCCTTGGCAGTTGTAGCTGATAAGCTACAGGTCCTATTCTTCTGATAATCTCAAAAGGTCCAACATACCTGGGGCTTAGCTTTCCTCTTTTGATGAATTTTACAACTCCTTTCCTAGGAGAGACTTTTAACAATACCTTGTCGCCTATTTGAAATTCCAATGGCTTTCGCCTGTTATCAGCATAACTCTTTTGTCGATCGCGTGCTACTTTCAGTCTTTCCTTGACTTAAATGATCTTGTCTGTGGTTTCTTGTACTATCTCAAGTCCAGACAATTGCTTTTCTCCAATCTCTGCCCAACGGATTGGAGTTCGACACTTTCGTCCATATAGTGCTTCGAATGGTGCAACATTGATACTGGTATGATAGCTGTTATTGTAAGAAAATTCTGTTAATGGTAAGTGACCGTCCCAACTTCCTCTGAAATCAATTACACAAGCTCTAAGCATATCTTCCATTGTCTGAATTGTCCTTTCACTTTGTCCGTCTGTTTGTGGATGATAAGCAGTGCTTAGATTTAGCTTGGTTCCCATTGCTTTTTGGAAACTTGTCCAAAAATGAGAAGTAAAACGACTATCTCTATCAGAAACAATAAATAAAGGGATACCGTGTAATGAAACTATTTCATTTACATATAACTTGGCTAACTGTTCCATACCGAATGTTTCCTTCATTGGTAGGAAATGAGCAGACTTGGTTAATCTATCTACAATCACCCAGATCGTATCATTACATTTTCTTGTCTTGGGTAATTTGGTAACAAAGTCCATTATTATCAACTCCCGTTTCCATACAGGCATTTCCAATTGTTGCAGCAAGCCTGAGGGTTTCTGATGTTCAGCTTTGACATGTGAACAGGTTAGACACTTGGCAACATAAGCTACTATATCCTTTTTCATTCCTATCCACCCGAAATTCTTTCTTAAATCTTGATACAACTTATCACTTCCAGGATGTATCGTATACTTAGACTTATGGGCTTCTTCTAATATACGGTGGCGTAGGTTTCCTAGTTTAGGTATCCACATCCTTTTCTTATGAAATCTCCAAATTCCATCTGTTCCTTGTTCTAATTCCTTAATCATTCCTTTCAGTTTCTCAGTATCATTCTTGATTACTGATTCCTGTGCTTCTTTAATCTGATCATTTAAATCTACTTGTAGATTTAATTTAAGAGAACGTACTCTTTTTGGCTTTTCGTGGTACTTTCGACTTAAAGCATCAGCAACTACGTTGGCCTTTCCTTCATGATACTGGATATTACAATCATAATCACTAAGAAATTCCATCCAGCGTCTTTGTCTCATATTCAGCTCTTTTTGCCCAAAAATGTACCTTAAACTCTTATGATCAGTGAAGACAACAAATTTATTTCCATATAAATAGTGTCTCCAAATCTTAAGGGAAAAAATTATAGCTCCTAACTCTAAATCATATGTTGTTTAATTTTCTTCATGATTCTTAAGTTGTCTAGACGCGTAGGCTATAACCTTCTGACGTTGCATCAACACACATCCATAACCTAACTTAGAAGCGTCACAATAGACTTCAAAGTCTTCAGTTCCTTCTGGTAACGCTAGTATGGGTGCGTTGGTTAACCTTTGCTTAAGAATTCTAAAGGCTTCTTCTTGTTTTGATCCCCGTTCAAACTTAACAGATTTACAGGTTAGTTTAGTCAAGGGAATGGCTATTCTAGAAAAAATCTCGGATAAATCGTCTATAATAACCGGCCAATCCTAAAAACTTCTAACCTTTGTTGGTGACTCAGGGGCTTTCCATTTAGTAATTGCCTCAATCTTTGCAGAATCCACATGAATCCCTTCATGGTTGACTAGATGTCCAAGAAACTGCACTTCTTCTAACCAAAATTCACATTTCAAAAATTTAGCATAAAGCTTTTCTTTTCTCAGTAAATTTAAAAGTGTATGCAGATGCGCTACATATTCCTTTTCGCTTTTAGAGTAAATGAGAATATCATCTATAAAGACATTTATGAATTTATCCAAATATGGCATACATATTCGGTTCATCATGTCCATAAATGCGGCTGGGGCATTGGTTAAACCAAATGGCATGACAGTAAATTCATAATGGCCATACCTTTTTCTGAAAGCGGTCTTAGGAATATCCTCTTCATGTACCTTTAATTGATGATATCCTGAGCGTAAATCGATTTTTGAGAAAAATCAAGCTCCTTGCAGTTGGTCAAACAGATCATCGATTCTCGGTAATGGGTACCGATTTTTAATCGTGACCTTATTCAATTCACGATAATCAATGCACATACGCATTGATCCATCGTTCTTCTTGACGAACAATATCGGTGCTCCCCACGATGATGAGCTTAGCTGTATGAATCCTTTCTCCAACAGTTCGTCTAATTGTTTCTTTAATTCTTGCATTTCTGTAGGTGCCAAGCGGTAGGGTGCTTACCTCTCGGTCTGGCGGTAGTACTGGTAATTCTTCTAGAAAGAGATTTAAGAATTGAGATTCTACAGGGATATCTTTTAATTCCTTTCCTTTTGTGTTAATGATTATGGAAATCATATACACTATTGACCCTTTTCTTGCATAACCTGCAGTTTTCATCACAGAGATGAATTTTGTGTGTCTAGTTGGCTTATCTCCTTTAATTGTGATCCTTTCACCCTTTGGTGAATTTACTTGTATTGACTTTTGATCACATAGAATACTGGCTTTATTGGCTACTAACCAATCCATTCCTAATACAATATCAAATCCTGCCAGATTCATTGGATAAAGATTTGCAATAAACTTTTGATTTAACATTTCTATTCTTGCTCCCTGCAAGATTTCAGAAATCTTAATGGTTTCTCCGTTTGTTGTTTCTACTAAACATTCTTGTTGGAGTTTAGTTAATGGTTGGTTGAGAATTTCTTCAAAATGAAGTATTAATAAAACTTTGGTTCAGACCAGAATCAAATAATACTTTGGCAAAAATGTCATTAACTAAAAAATGTACCTGTAATCACGTCTGGATCATCTTTGCTTCTTCTGCAGTCAGAACGAATGCTCTAGCATTCTTAGTAGTCTTGTTGTTCATGACTAGAGCTAGTTTCGGACAATTCGTCCTGATATGTCCTTTTTCTCCACAGTTGAAGCACACTCCATTGCTGGGTTTCTTCTTACTATCTTCCTCCTTGTGTCCTGGTATTTTGCAGTAGTTGCAGTAGGTGGAGCATCTTTCCGAATGCTTTTTCTTACAGGCTTTGCAGTAAGGTGTAGAGGTAGAACCCATATTTTTCCCATGGTTGGAATTACCGTAGCGAAATTCCTGGGTAAGCCTTTGAGCTAGGTTCCTCCTCTGGTTTTCTTCTTGTGTACGCACCAATTCATCAGTCAAGGTGTTTGCTAGTTCTACAGCTTCTTCTATAGTTGGTGGTCTAGCTGCCTTGACTACATGCCTAATTTCACCAAATAATCCCCAGATGTAACGGGAGATTAATACTGGTTCTGGTGATGCTAGGGTTGACACTATTCTAGCATACTCAAAGAATGTAGTAGTGTAACCCTTGCTGTCTACTCCAGTCATTCTAAGGTTTAAGAATTTATTAGCAATCTGCTCCTTTTCATTAGGAGGACAGAATTTCCTTTCCACCATATTCTTAAACTCAATCCATTCCATACTATATGTTTTGTCACTTCCCCTAGTCTGGAGGATAGTGTTCCACCATTTTAGAGTTGCATTCTTAAACATATTGGAAGCAAACATTATCTTATCTTCTTTTGCGCATTTGTTGATCTTTAAGACTGTCCCAGTCTTTTCTAACCAGCGTAGAACTGCAATGGCTCCTTCATTGCCCAAGAATTCCATTGGTTTACAGGAGCATAATTCTTTATAAGAACAACCATAAGACATGGTTCTTCTTCTTTTTGGAATTGGCAATTGAAGAAATGACCCATTGTTCACGTTGTGTTCTGGTTCAGTATGGGTTCATTTACTTCCACTATTACTTTTATTATTATCCGCTTCTCTAACATAGATAATAGATGGCAGAGCATCTCTAATTCCTTGGGTAACTATGTGTCGAATAACACTGTTATTTATCTGGTTTTCATTATTCTGGTTTTCTCGATTTGCATTGCCGGCCATCTGGATTTTAAACATTTACCAAGTATTAATATCACGAAATAATATTGAATACGAATAATCACACAACAACACATTGATCCAAAATCGTCGTCATTGCGACCTTTACTCTATTTTATATTATGCATCTATATCAATTACAAACTATAATTGGAAATGAAAATACAATACTAGTATGCATCAGTAATTATAAGATTATCTATCCTAGTTTGGAAAAACTTTTTATTTTTATTTTTTTTAAACATGCACCCATATATATTTATATATTATTATTATTATTATTACTACTGATAGGGGTTCATCCAATATTGCATATTGCGCTCGTCATATTTCCAGACGAGTCTCTCCCCTATCTGTCTCATCCTCTCACTTCCTTCTAGGATCTCCTCACCAAAGGTGCGGAGTTCCTGTATGTTCTCAGTGCTCATGGGTGGGGCTGGGGCTGGTATCGGGTCAGGAAACTGGGACATGGGTTCTTCCTGAGGGTACAGGTTCTCTAGAATCTCCCTGATGTATTGGTCATTATCATAATAGGGGTCTAGAGGGTCAAGGTTTGGGTAGGGTCCTGCTAAATCTTGCATGGGCTCCTCTCTCGGGATTGGGTAGCGTTGCTAGTAATCCCTGTGGTCGTCAAACCACGGGTCATAGTATGGAGGATGGGGTGCTGGTATTCTAGGGATTTCAGCTGGGTCTAGGTCAGGTAGTGGGTTTTGGTCAGTTGGATCAATCTCTACTTCCATGGATTGGGTCGGGAATAACTGCAGTGGCTGGGGTGCTACAGGTTGTTCTAGATTAGGGTCTGCAGCTGTGGTTGCTAGTATGTGGAAGTTTGCCAGTCTCCTATTGATTATATCCTGTGTTTGATTGTTCATTTCCCTATTCGCGGCTGCTAAAGCCCGCTGCTGTTGCAGTTTTCTCATCCTCTTTCTACGCTCGTGAGCTCCTCTACTGAACCATCCTCTCTTCTTGGGAGGGAATGGCTCTTCAGATTGTGCCTTAAACATGAAAATTCCTTCTTCGGTATCAGTCGAATACCCCGAGGGGGTAGACTGCTAAGAGGTTCCTTCGTTCCGAGGAGAGTTGGACAATTGACGGTAAGCATCCGAAGGTCCTTGATCACTCATATTGTAAACTAACAAATTGTCAAATAACACAAAATAATAATATACACGTATGCACATAATTGTGTAGATTATTTCCTAACCAAATTTATAATTTCAATGTCAGCAGAACACCTCTTTGGCTGAAATCAGTGGCTAGGCTCTGATACCACCTTCTGTCGTAACCCCCGACCCCTGCCTCGAGAGGCGGGCGGCCGCGGCCTACTCAGAGATGGTGGTATCGGTGTTTATCATTAATTGGCAGCGGAAATTTCATCAGGACCGTAGTTAGGAAATATTTTATCAGAGTAAAATACCACACTTTTATGTTAATAAACACATGGGTAAAACCCAAGTTTCTGTTACAACATGTTTATAGGGATAAACCCTATTTTATTAAATAAAACATCTTTCTTTATTTGGTAACTTTTATAGCCACATTTTTCCAAGCCTTCAGTGCTCTCCAGCTGACTTCTATTTTGGCTTTCACATTTTGTTACCTGAAACGCGTTTAAAAACATTTTGTCAATGGGAAATACTGGTGTGTGAATCCCAGTTTAATCAAGACAGATTTTATCCTTGTACAGTATTGAGGGCAATCAACAATTACATTTGTTTACCATTCTACCTTAATTACCACCCACGGTACTGTCGACCCGACTTGTGGTCATGTTACTACTCATAGTGTAGTACTAAATTTTGTATACAAAACCCCAACATACCGACGATAATTGTAGATTTACAAATACTCAATCAATGTTTAATTATAATATAAAGCATTGGGGTTTTGTAAAACAGTTTGCAAAAAGGTTTACAAAAAGGAGATTACTCACATTGCTAGTTTAGACAATGCACATGCGTTAGTATCATAACCCAATATTTACATTAGTAATACCCTCCCCGAGACAGGACTCCAACGACTACGTCGGGCAGAACCTCGACAGCCGTTACAGAGCATTAGATCAATCGGGCAACGTATCTAACACGTAACCGGGGTTATAATACTTACAATGTGGCAGAACTTCGTTAATTATGGGGTATTATGCTGGGGATAGTTCCTACTATAGAGAAATTCTAGAGAGAAAGTGAATGTGAATGATTTCAAATGAACAGCCGATTCCATCTATTTATAGTGTTGATTTTCAAGTTCCTCGCGGCACGTGTAAACCGAAGGGTAATCCTTCGCGGCCCGCGACGTAGGTTGCCTAGGGTTTAGCTTGGCCCGGTCATTGGACTATACTTGACACGATTACGCCACGTGGCAGCACCAGATGAGGCTGCGTATCCTAGTGGTCGCGCCCCGCGTAGCCCGAAGATCATGTCTTCGCGGCCCGCGAGTGATGACAGATTTTTGTTTTTATTTTATTTTAATTATATAAAGGTATTTAGGGTTAAATATCGTATAAGGGGCGTATTTTAAGGAGTATAGGAATATTCTAAATATATTAGGGGTGTTGGAAATAATTTAGGAGGGTTGTTATACCAAGCCTAACCATTTTCAAAGTTCTCTTGATATTTACGAAGGTTTATAGTTAAAAAGGAGGAGATTTGATCGCTTGGCAAGCATATGGTAGAAGTAAGTCTCATGCCAGAATTGAGTGTTTCACAAAAATACACCTTCGGCCGAGTGTTGAGTGATCTCCTGTGAGGTATGTGGACTTGTATATAAATGGAATTTTAAAGAGACATGTTATGCCCAAATAAATAATTTTTCTTAACAAGTTGTTCTAAATAAATCATGACGAATAGGATTGTAAATAAAATAAAAACAAAATTAAATAAAGATCTTGGATTCCCGACACTCAAGATAAGCCATAAACTTCTTCTCTACCTATTCCATTTGGGTGTGTAAGACACATTTAAAGAGTTTTGCTTGAGGACAAGCAAAGATTCAAGTGTGGGGGTATTTGATGTGTACAAAATGCAACATATAAATTACATATAGAGGCATAAAACCAAGTAACCAACCCTTTTTTAGTACTAATGTTGGAAAAAACGCGTTTCTTTCTTCCTTTTGAATTTACAGGACCAAATGAGCTTAAAAGAACAAAAGGAACAAATAAGCAGTCAAAAACCAATATAAATACAAGAAGAAGGAATGACGTGATATGCCCGACCCCTCGGCAGCATCTCCCAAGATAAAAACAAGAAAACAGAAGCTGACCACGGGGCCGTGCCCAGCCAAGCATGGGCCATGGTCAGACCTCACACAACAAGAAAAAACCTGCAGAAGCTTCTAGGCCCACCACGGGGCCGTGCCCAGCTTACCATGGGGCATGGTCAACTCTAAGATTTGCAGAATCTTAATAGTACAGCAAAGAGTTGACCACGGGGCCGTGTCCAGAAGCCACGGGGTTGTGTGGGGCCCTCTGCTGACATCTGCAATTAATGAAGGAAGAGAAAAAGCTGGCCACGGGCCGTGCTCACTGGACACGGGGCCATGGCCGGGGCACTGTTCTGACTATAAATGGGGGTGCTTGGTTCACTTCAAAGGCATCCCTTGGCAAACCACTTCTCTCTCACCTTGACACCACTCCACCACCACTACAACACCAACACCCACCACCATCATCCATCTATCATCTTTAGAGTGTGTAGTAGTCTCGGGATCCAAGATTGATTGTAAGAGTTCGTGTCAATCAAAGGCCATGCTTGGCTAATCTCTTACATCACTTGGTGAAGACAAGTCTTTAATGTATTACTTTTGATTTTTAATCTTTCGGCACTTTTTAATTGGGTATGTATTAATGACTTTAATAACTAGTTTCTTATGTTGAAAGTGAATTTTCTTTACCATTTCTTCACGATGTCATTGATTTGCTCATTCGTGTCTTTACGGTCTATATAAAGCACGTTAACTACTTCGAAGGGGGTTAAAAGGGTGGTTTGGTAAAGTTCTTGTCTCGTTCAGTGTATAGATCATGCGAGTACTTGGTTCAAGCTTACTAGGACCTCCTTCAATGCCCCAAAGGTATTGGATGGCGAGGGTACGAATAGCTTGAACCCCTCATATGTAAACTACTATTAAAACATTAATCCGGCTTCTTGGGATTGTATCCTTGCTGACTCAAATCACTTAGCCGAGGGTAACGTCACTTTCAAAAGAGGGGCCTACCACTTTTCGCATTAATAACTTACTTAATTGCCTTTCAATATTCTGACCCTTTGGGATTGTATCCCTGCTGACTCAAACCACTGGGTTGAGGGTAACGTAACCTTCAAAAGAGCCTACTACTATAAGTAAGATAATCTCTTAAAAAGTCCGAAAGTGCGAAAATCATCAAAGGGTACATTAAAGATGAGTTGGATCCAAGTGATTCTATCTTGTCTATTTGTTTTTCATTTTTATTTATCTTTTACTTTTTAGATTTATTTTCATGTTTAAAAACTATTTTCAAAAATTTACATCGATTAGACGTTGACGATAAACCAGTATTAAAAGCTCTTGTGTTATTGGACGACCTCGGTATCTTACCAACACTATGTTACGCTCGCGATGGGTGCAATTGCCCTAGTGTGTGTTTAGTGTTAGTATAATATTGTGTTTTATAAATTTAAAACTTGACTAATGCGTAAAACGAACTTAAATTATTAATAAAATCATATCACGCTTCACGCACACCAGAGCCAATCCTTAAACTTGAAGGTGAAGGTCTCTATTTATAGCCAGAGGGCAAGGAAGGAGATTGTGGGCTGGTGAGCCTTAGCCAGCCGCCATCCCTGAGAAATATTCGTTTGGTCTCCCCTGGCAAGACAACTACATTTGTAGGACTAGGGTTGACATGGAGCGACTGTGTTAGTTCCACCTTAGTGTCTCCTTGTACCTTTGGTCAGGCCTGCCGTCAACCGTTTCATGGAGATCGTGGACCAGCGTCTGGGACCTGTGAGTGGTGCAACGTGGCGTCCTTTTGTACGAGTTGTCCCGTGTATCATTTATCTGTCGTGTCGAGTGTTAGGGCAGACTCTGCTAGGTATTGATTGGTCGCATGAATCTGTCTACAGCCCAGCTCGATGGAATCGTCTTATTGGTATGGCCTCATGCGTGCGCATCTACGCGTGTCCTCGAACCAATACCCCTTCATAAACCAAACCAAATCGATACCAATTAATTTAATAACCAATTATTTTTTTTAATCGTATACAAAAATTAAAATAAGAGTTAAATGCTTGGTTGGTCCCTGTGGTTTGCGAAAATTGCAAACTTGGTCCCAGTGGTTTACTAATTACACGCGTGGTCACAGTGGTTGCAATTTTTGTACTCGGGTGGTCCTTATCACTAAACTCTGTTAATTTTTTCAGTTAAGTTTTGTTAAATGACCAAAGTACCCTTACTTATTAATAAAAATAAAAATAAAAATGTTTAATCCCCACTTCTTCTTCTACCTCAAACCACCACAGCCTCACCACCAACATCTCCGATTGCGTATTAAGCGATTTCAAACATTACCAATAATAATCATAAGACCAGCCTGTTGCATCATTCCATGGACCTTTCACGTAACTATGGCATTCAAAACTTGATGGGTCTTTGTGTGCATTGATCACATAACTCAAAATGTGAAATCACAGAACTTAAAATGGGTATTTAAAACGTCTGTACATTGATCACAAATTCACAATTAGGAAATAAATAAATAAATAAATACCCGACCCTATTTTCAGACACAAATCAATGGTGATTTCCGTTTCCTCTGTTTCACTCTATTTTGCATCGAGCCCTATTTACCGAGATTTTACGGCGACTTCTTTGTAACCATTGGCCACCACGATTAACAACCGCAAACCGAAACAAATGTATCACTGTCGGCCTCCATTCCTTTCAATGTGAGCAGTGCTAAACGTGATTTTAGAGCAGCCCTGTTTACTCAGAATTTGAAGCGTGGGTACCGGTGATAAACGTGATTTTGGAGCAGCCCTGGTTTGTCATTGTATGGTTGTCGATGGCGGAATGATGATGATGGATCAGAGTGGTGGTGGGTTAGGGTTTAAAGGGTGAGGGTGCAGGTGGTGAGTGTGGGTTACATGGTGGTGGTGAAGATGAGTGTAGGTGCTCTCTTTTAATTTTTTAAATTGTTCAGGGGTAAATAGGTAATTTTCACACACTTAACTGGATAACTTAACAGAGGTTGGTGATAAGGACCACCCGAGTGCAAAAATTGCAACCACTAGGACCACGCGTGTAATTAGTGAATCATTGTTCCTGCAGGCCGCCAAAGACAACGCAATCCGCTATTAATACCAAAACGGGTTAAATTTGGGGTCTCCGTGATCTCTTTCTTTCTGTTTGAAATCGAGAATTGAAGTGTAATTAGGGTTTTGGATGGCAGAAGAAGAAGAGAAGAACAAGTATAGCATAATCGTCCCTACTTACAACGAACGACTCAACATCGCTCTCATCGTTTTCCTCGTCTTCAAGCACATTCCGTATTCTCTTCATTCCTATCCTATGCATTTACGTTCTTTCCTTTCTTCAATCGGCTACCCATATGATGAATCAATTTGAGATGATATTCACTAATTTAGGTCTAATTCAAGTTTGTAGTTAGTTGCGTGTACGGTTTTTTTGTGGGATCTAGATGAAGTGTTCATATGATTGCCCTAAATTTCTTCCAATTCAATTGAGCTCATGATTTTGTGTTTCCTTGTAGAAATGTGAATATGTTATTGCTTTTTTTTTATAGAGTTAATTACATAGTCGCTGTGGTTTGCACAAAATAACATACTTAGGTACTAATAGTTTAAAATCAGGGTATTAACTTTTCATTTTGTAACGTTTGGAGGTATTAACTTCTAGGGTATTAACATAGTTAGCACTTGTGGTTTGCACAAAATAACGTGTACTAATAGAATGTGATTTTAAACCTACAAATAACGTTAATACCTCCAAACGTTACAAAATGAAAAGTTAATACCCTAGAATGTGATTTTAAACTATTAGTATCTAAGTATGTTACTTTGGGCAAACCACAGGGACTAATTATGTCATTAACTCTTTTTTATATGTCAAATGCAAGATACTTTAAAAGGATAACTAGTAGAGAGAATATGATATATGAAGAAAGCAATGGTGATGTGTGTCAATTCTGTTTCAAGTTCATGACATTTTGTTGTGTTGTCAGGGATGTTGACTTTGAAATAATAATCGTTGATGATGGAAGTCCCGATGGAACTCAGGATATCGTCAAACAGTTGCAGCATGCCTATGGCGATGATCGCATTGTATGTATAGCGGCAATCTCATTTATATTCTTTTGAAAGTTTCAAAATACTAAATGTATCATAATTTACTCATATCATGGTAAATAAAGTTGCTGAGGTTATTTAACGTTGCTTTTCTAATTATTCATTTAGTGAAACCAACTGTTATAAGTAACCAATTTTACTTGTTTTATACAAAAGAGATAAATATGATACTTTTAGCATTTTAAGAGTAAATACGACATTATGAAATTCAGAAGGATTTACATGAAATTAATCCTTACTTTGTATATCTCATTGTGGTCACCTATATGTATATTGTTATTTTCTAATGCAGCTATTAAGAGCTAGGCCCAAAAAGCTTGGATTAGGTACCTCCTTGTTTATCTAATCACATTTTTAAATGGTAAATATGAAAATTAAACTGATTTTCTTGTTAACCAGGGACTGCCTACATTCATGGTCTGAAGCATGCTTCGGGAAATTTTGTTGTAATCATGGATGCTGATCTGTCACACCATGTAAGTATTACACCATCTGTTGTAATCATGCTTCGGGGATTTTTTTTTTCATTATAAAAAATGACACCTACACATTCCAGTTCTGCAAGGGGAATCTATCATATGAATTCTGCTTACAGCCGACTGACCAATTTTGATGTTTTTTCGTTTCTTTCAGCCAAAGTACCTTCCACACTTTATAAAGTAAGTTCACCCAATCTTGATGTTTAAATTGTGTCCACTGCTTAATAGTTCATCATCATCATCATCATCATACTTAGTAAATACCACCAATAGCAAAGCTAAGGTAGGGTCTGAGGAGGGTAAGATGTAGACAGTCTTACCTCTACACCATAGGAATAGAGAGGCTGCTTCCAGTGAGCCCCCCAGCTCTACCCTGTAGGAATAGAGAGGTTGCTTCTAGTGAGACCCCCACTGCTTAGTGCTTAATAGTTAGAGGTGGCAAAATGAGGGGAAGGCACATATGAAACTAGACTTAAAATCGCAAATGTCTTTCTTATCAAGTGTGGGGACTTAATCATGCATAACATAAAGATCATCTTGTCTACTATTTTAAAGTTAAGGATTAAACTATGCAGAAAAGGAGTATTTGTTGTTCAAAAAACTCAAGGGAGTTAAGGGTTTAATCGTGTAAAAAAACCAGGGATTTATTTGCAGATTCAATGAAAGTTCATATGTTTGCTTTTTTAGCAAATACCCAATGGGCAATGACCCATATGTCAATTGTGGTTACAAAAGTTGTACCCTTTTCATTAATTCAACCCGTTGCTCTTAAATCAATTTTTTTAATTCCCGCTTGTCCTCTTAGAGATAAATTAGTCTGAATTGTTAACAAGCAAACGAGTGTCAATAAAAATCTGCTAAATTCAGGAAACAAATCGAAACGCGTGCGGATATTGTTACTGGGACCCGTTATGTAAAAGGTGGTGGTGTGCATGGTTGGACCCTGATGCGCAAATTGACAAGTAGAGGGGCTAATGTTCTTGCACATACTCTTCTTTGGCCTGGTGTATCAGACTTGACGGGCTCCTTCCGGTACATACGATCTTATATAATCAACTTCTTAAAATGTTTAGCTCTTTTTATTATTTAGAGATAATATATGTACTATTTAGAGAGCATACCCAAGTATATAACTATCCATATATTCAAGCTATTCAGCTATAGGTTACCCAAGTATATATGCAGCTGAAATATGGTAAAATGTAAATGTTAAAACACTAGTTTTTTTATATAATATATTTCATTACGATCACCCATCTATTGAAATTGCTAGTTCTACTTTTAAAGTTGTATTATTATTTGCAAAATGACAAAAAACTCGCTATTTTTATGTTCCTTTTTTACATTGAATCGTTGCTTTTTAGTAGCTCGATGCAATTATTCTTGTCTTTTCGAAACAAGTAAGACGTTTTCGTCATTCAGCATGTTTAAAGTAGTTTTAATATACGGGTGGCTCTAACAAAAAAAAGGTTAGAATACTTTGGTTGCCTTGAGATCCTCTATCCCTTTGTTTCTTTCTTTTTTTTACCTTGAAATTTTTGTAATTTGATATTTATTTTCTTGTTTGGTAGTCTTTACAAGAAATCTGTGCTTGAAGACATTATAAGCTCGTGTGTGAGCAAAGGATATGTTTTCCAGATGGAAATGATTGTCCGGGCTTCAAGAAAAGGATACCATATTGAAGAGGTACCATGATTATCCATTTCAACCTGAATCCATTTTTGACATGCAACCTGCGCTAATTTACTAGTTTTAATCTTTTATGACTCTTTTAGGTCCCGATAACTTTTGTTGACCGAGTTTATGGAAGTTCCAAGCTTGGTGGATCAGAAATAGTCGAGTATTTAAAGGGTCTTGTGTACCTTCTCTTTACTACATAGTCGACTTTATGGAAGTTCTCGATATCTAATTGCTTTGATGCATGTGTTCATTTGACTTGATAAGTCATTATAATAGCTTTGTTAGTCATTTATTGGAATATAACATATTTTAACGTCTTTTTTTCTTCAAACATGGTGTGATTATGTGTGCTTTGACGCATTCTGGTGCTTGCAGCTGCGCTGTTAACTACTCAGAAGATAGCATAGGCGTGTCATTACGCAACGATGACGTGACCCCATCCATGTTGCCCTGATCACTTTATGACATTTTCTTGTGTACACGCTCTGAGGGCATGCGACGAGTTTGATATGTGAATGGGAGAGTATGGTTTGGCCATAGGATATTTTGTGTATATATATTTTGGTGGATGTGCTTGTAGCCTTATCTGTAATGCGTTTGTTTACAACAACATATATAACCTCGTTTACATATTACATTATCGTTTTCAGCGAATGAATGATGAAAGGATGAACTCAAGATCGACACTAGAACATAATTTTCGGCTTCTACAGAACAAGCTCATCGGGAGTCCTCGTGGGAACAGAAACTGTTACTTGTATAAACTACAAATCTAAGAAGGTAATCCCCTTATACACAAGGAACTGTTATTACATCCATGGGTCCATATAAAAACAAGAAAACAACCTTAGTAACATGGGTAACTAGTTATCGACTTCACAAATTTCTAGAGGACTGGGATCAAGGGACGCGAATGCCAAGAGCTCAGGGTCGTGTCGTAGAATATGCATTTTGTGTTCATCCAGGTTCACCCATGCTTCTATTCCATCACCATCTCTTGTATCCATCAAGACAACGAAATCTGTAAACACCGGACTACCATGAGAGACATGACCACATACCCATAACGGCTTTCCTCGACCAAAATCCACCTCGTAAAACCCCATCTTACACCAACTCGTGATTCCGATGTAGTCAAGACTCCCATTTGTCCCACAATCTTTCATGAGTTTGAGTGACTCTTCCATCACTTGCGGCCCGTTATCGCCTTGTAATTTCGTCACGAACTCGCTATTGATTTTTAGTATACTTCCTTTTACCTGTAGTGAAAATTTGTGAAGTGAGACAAAACGAAGTCTACAAGCTCTGTCTTTTCTCAAGACACATTATATATACACACACACTAGATATGTGATGAACTTTCCTGACTGACTTGATCGTCAGAGGGTGGTCTAACGGTATTCTAAAATTCGGTCACTACTACTCACCTGGTTTACTAGGTCATGCAATTTGATGTCAGCCATGGTTCTAGATTCCGCGCTTGCTAACCAAACCAAGTTTCCGATCGAGTTTTCCGACAACAAGGTTCCTGATCTTCTGCGTAGGTTCACCGAATGGCCCAACAAAGATGGTTTCTTGAACCCGTGTGTTTCTTTAGATGCAGCCATAACACACTTCCATAACAATACGGACACCACCTCGACTCGTGTCGGTTGCTGCACACCGTTCCTACCTGCCTCAGCTTTGAGCTTCGTTATCGCGAAACGATCAAAAACAAATCTACCCGTACTACATTTCCCAAACTTTATCAATGACGCCCACATAGCCATCGACGAGTCTCGCAGCCGAGAGTCGGTGGCAGGCAGAAAACGCGCGGTTAAGTCTGGAACTAACCGCACGTTTTCTTGATGTAGCGAAGCCCAACACTTCACGAAAGTAGCAAGCGCCGTACCATCAAGGATCTTGTGCGAAATGCACAAACTAATTGCGACTCCACCGCACTCGAAAACATTAACTTGAACATTAGTCACACGAGCTCCACCACCCGACCCGTCGAAAGTCGGATCACACGGGAGCAACCTGTTGATCAACCCGAGATCAAGATGCTTTAAAAACTCGGTGAGACTTGTATCGACACGCATTGCAGCATAGCGCGCACCCGCATCATCACAATCGATTGACAAATCATCTTTGATTGTCCCTGCTAGAGGATAAAAGTGAGTTAACGTTTGAGATAATGATATCTTTAGGTGTTCTTAATGTTCAACGATTTGGAGCTCAGTGGCATTATCGTAATCAGGGTAGAAGAAGATTATTGGTGCATAAGGGGCAGGAATGAGTTGATGCAAGACTGATAGATTGAATGTTTTTAGGTGTTGTGGTGTTGGGGAAGATGGTTTAATGTTTTCTCTAGAGATTATATTAAATTTTGTCATTTTTTAGATGTGTTTGTTGGTTGATCATGGTAGATGAAACCTTAAATTCTTGTGTGTTGTGTTTTTTTAAACATACTTAGACTAAAGGGTATGGAGAGGATGGGCTTGGAGAGGATGGGCTTGGAGGGGATGAGCCGCCACGTAGGCTCGGCTTGAAGGGGATGAGCCGCCACGTAGGCTCGGCTTGAAGGGGATGAACCTAGGGGGGTGGGAGATGAACCCCTTTATATATATATATATATATATATATATATATATATATGTATGTATGTATAGATGTATGTGTGTTAGGAGAGAGGAGAGAGGCACGGCTAACCCGGCTGTGGGGAGCCGTTTGAGCCGGGCCGGACATGAGGGGGGTGGTGTGGGGGACCGGCGCCGGTCCTAGCCGGGCCTCAGCCGGCCCCCATACCCATTAGTCTTAGATGCTAATGGCCGTTTTCTTGTTGTTCGATTGATCCTAGGTTATATTCGAGTTTCGGCTGCATGAATAAATATGATGTGAACATCGGCATATGCTCTTGCTTATGCCCGCCCCTATCACAAAAAATAAGGCTAAAAGGAAGATATATTATCATGCAATAATCAAAATGGACTCGCATTAAAATCTATTAACAGTGAAAAACTATAAAAAATGTAGTGAAAAAATTGTTGGGAAATTTTAGTGAAAATACTAAATAGTATGGATACTAATAATTATATTTATATATGTATTTTATAAATAATTATTCGTGGGTTTGTGTTTTACATTGTGAGAACATTATAACGAACGAGACTATGGGGCTGTTTGTTTAACTTTTAATGGTCCAGACATCTTACTGGTTCAGCACTTAACGGTTCAGACTGTTTGTTTCGCGAGGAAATGTCTGAATGATTCGGACATTTGCCTCTGAATGGTTAAGAATTATACAGAGTCTGAATGGTTAAGACCTCTAATCTGAATTGGTCAGACATTTGCCTTTGAACGGTTAAACATTATACTGCCTCTTAATGGTTCAGAGCTCTTACTGGTTCAGCACTTGAAGAAACAGTGATCGGAATGACCGGAATCAATCAGATCAGGGGTTTAGTCTCCGCATAAAAGGTTAATCATCTCGCTGATTCGGGGGGTTTGGCTGAATTCCTTCTCCGGTGATCACTGCAAAACAGGAAGCCGTTAGACTCGCCACGGGGAGAATGGGGGTTCTCTCCGTGACCACCATCCGGCGTGAGAATAAGTACAGTGATCTTGATGAAGAAGAAGTAGTAAAAGTGAAGTAAGAATAGCTTGTGAGATCATACCTGTAATGACTTATTTATAGCCGGATTTGGGCGGGAAATTGGTCGACGGAGATAGTAACGAAAAGTATTTTTCGTTAGCGGTTATTCTCTTTCCCGTCAATCCCTAACGTTACATCTATGCACACGGATTGTGAGAGTGATCTACGGCTAGGGAGATGCAACGTGGAAAGTGAGCTTGTGCAGGTTAATCTTCAATCGAGTGCCATCATCGTGATTAGATGAGCGTCCAAGATCATGACACGTCATAGTTAGTTACAATTGAATGGCTATGCTTGATGAGCATTAGAAAGTCTTCTAGAAGATCTACAGCTATAAACCTTTATGTTTTTGCCATGTGTCCATTCTGTTATAACAGAAAAGATTCCTTTATTCAAGTCTTGGTCTTAGGCGCGCGAAAATGTTTAGGATTTTCTATCTTCCAGTCTAACTGTTCCCTTACGCAGGCCTGCGCAAGGGTGTTAGTGGAATGTTAGTTTCTCCTTTCTTTCGGTGCGTGTTTATTGAAGACTATTTTATTTCATAACTTGTTTTGGGACTATTGCGTAGCCGCGCATGGTCTCATTAAGGATGTTCCAGAAGTGAGGCTTACGGAATGGTCTTATGTGCCTGCGCAAGGTTTTTGGGTCTACATTCCTTTGCTATTGAATTGTTTCTTCCAAAATCCTATTTAGGGACGCCGCGCAGCCGCGCAAGGTCTATTCAAGATGTTTTGGGATAAGGTTGTGGTATGGCCCTATGCGCCTGCGCAAGGTTTTTGGGACCATACCCCTTCAGCACTTAATGATTCAGATCTCTTACTGATTCAGCACTTAACCATTCAAAAGTTGTCAAACAGCCCCTATGTACAAAATAGAGCTAGGATGAATGAGATATTAAGACTTTGTATGGGGTAATGGAATAGACGAGAGAATGGAGTGGACGAGCTAATGGAATGGACAGGGGAATGCAATGGATCATTACAATTCCATGTCTTGTTTGGTTATCATGTGGCAATGAAATGAATAATTATTTTGTAATTATATTAAATTTTGTCATTTTTTAGATGTGTTTGTTGGTTGATCATGGTAGATGAAACCTTAAATTCTTGTGTGTTGTGTTTTTTTAAACATACTTAGACTAAAGGGTATGGAGAGGATGGGCTTGGAGAGGATGGGCTTGGAGGGGATGAGCCGCCACGTAGGCTCGGCTTGAAGGGGATGAGCCGCCACGTAGGCTCGGCTTGAAGGGGATGAACCTAGGGGGGTGGGAGATGAACCCCTTTATTTATATATATATATATATATATATATATATATATATATATATATATATATATATATATATATATATATATATGTATGTATGTATAGATGTATGTGTGTTAGGAGAGAGGAGAGAGGCACGGCTAACCCGGCTGTGGGGAGCTGTTTGAGCCGGGCCGGACATGAGGGGGGTGGTGTGGGGGACCGGCGCCGGTCCTAGCCGGGCCTCAGCCGGCCCCCATACCCATTAGTCTTAGATGCTAATGGCCGTTTTCTTGTTGTTCGATTGATCCTAGGTTATATTCGAGTTTCGGCTGCATGAATAAATATGATGTGAACATCGGCATATGCTCTTGCTTATGCCCGCCCCTATCACAAAAAATAAGGCTAAAAGGAAGATATATTATCATGCAATAATCAAAATGGACTCGCATTAAAATCTATTAACAGTGAAAAACTATCAAAAATGTAGTGAAAAAATTGTTGGGAAATTTTAGTGAAAATACTAAATAGTATGGATACTAATAATTATATTTATATATGTATTTTATAAATAATTATTCGTGGGTTTGTGTTTTACATTGTGAGAACATTATAACGAACGAGACTATGGGGCTGTTTGTTTAACTTTTAATGGTCCAGACATCTTACTGGTTCAGCACTTAACGGTTCAGACTGTTTGTTTCGCGAGGAAATGTCTGAATGATTCGGACATTTGCCTCTGAATGGTTAAGAATTATACAGAGTCTGAATGGTTAAGACCTCTAATCTGAATTGGTCAGACATTTGCCTTTGAACGGTTAAACATTATACTGCCTCTTAATGGTTCAGAGCTCTTACTGGTTCAGCACTTGAAGAAACAGTGATCGGAATGACCGGAATCAATCAGATCAGGGGTTTAGTCTCCGCATAAAAGGTTAATCATCTCGCTGATTCGGGGGGTTTGGCTGAATTCCTTCTCCGGTGATCACTGCAAAACAGGAAGCCGTTAGACTCGCCACGGGGAGAATGGGGGTTCTCTCCGTGACCACCATCCGGCGTGAGAATAAGTACAGTGATCTTGATGAAGAAGAAGTAGTAAAAGTGAAGTAAGAATAGCTTGTGAGATCATACCTGTAATGACTTATTTATAGCCGGATTTGGGCGGGAAATTGGTCGACGGAGATAGTAACGAAAAGTATTTTTCGTTAGCGGTTATTCTCTTTCCCGTCAATCCCTAACGTTACATCTATGCACACGGATTGTGAGAGTGATCTACGGCTAGGGAGATGCAACGTGGAAAGTGAGCTTGTGCAGGTTAATCTTCAATCGAGTGCCATCATCGTGATTAGATGAGCGTCCAAGATCATGACACGTCATAGTTAGTTACAATTGAATGGCTATGCTTGATGAGCATTAGAAAGTCTTCTAGAAGATCTACAGCTATAAACCTTTATGTTTTTGCCATGTGTCCATTCTGTTATAACAGAAAAGATTCCTTTATTCAAGTCTTGGTCTTAGGCGCGCGAAAATGTTTAGGATTTTCTATCTTCCAGTCTAACTGTTCCCTTACGCAGGCCTGCGCAAGGGTGTTAGTGGAATGTTAGTTTCTCCTTTCTTTCGGCGCGTGTTTATTGAAGACTATTTTATTTCATAACTTGTTTTGGGACTATTGCGTAGCCGCGCATGGTCTCATTAAGGATGTTCCAGAAGTGAGGCTTACGGAATGGTCTTATGTGCCTGCGCAAGGTTTTTGGGTCTACATTCCTTTGCTATTGAATTGTTTCTTCCAAAATCCTATTTAGGGACGCCGCGCAGGGTCTATTCAAGATGTTTTGGGATAAGGTTGTGGTATGGCCCTATGCGCCTGCGCAAGGTTTTTGGGACCATACCCCTTCAGCACTTAATGATTCAGATCTCTTACTGATTCAGCACTTAACCATTCAAAAGTTGTCAAACAGCCCCTATGTACAAAATAGAGCTAGGATGAATGAGATATTAAGACTTTGTATGGGGTAATGGAATAGACGAGAGAATGGAGTGGACGAGCTAATGGAATGGACAGGGGAATGCAATGGATCATTACAATTCCATGTCTTGTTTGGTTATCATGTGGCAATGAAATGAATAATTATTTTGTATTGTTTGGTAGGCAAGAAAAACAAAGAAATAAAATCAGCGGTGAGTGGTGGTGGCCGGTGGTAGTGATTGTGGGTGGTTATAGGTGGTGGCGGCAGCGATGGGTGGTGGTGGTGGCGAGTGGCGGTGGAGGCGGCGTCGACGGGTGGCGGTGACGGGGGTGGCGGCGACGACCGTCAGTGGTGGTTGGTGGCGGCGGAGGTAGCGGGCGCGGTGGTGGTTGGTTATGGCAGTGGTGGGGGCGTCGACAGTAGTGGTGGCTGGCGGCGGCGAGTGACGTTGGCGGCGGTGGTGGTTGGTGGCGGCGGTTAATGGCAACGGTGTTGGGTGGGCGGCGGCGACAGTGATGACTGTTGGGGGCAACGTCGTGAGCCGCCTTTATATTAACAATTATAAAAAATTAAGTCGTATTCGATTTATTTTAGTTAATTGTTTGAAATAAATTACTAAATTTTAAATAATTAATTGAATTAATTATTTTTACAATTAAACCTAATCAAATAATTATTTGATTATTCATAGGAATTTGATTCAATATTTTTATAAACTAAATACGACTTAGATTTTATCGTGTTTATACCATGGTTGTAGAAATCGCAAGTCGCTAGTCGGTCGGTGAGGTGGGGACTAGCGATTAATCGGGATTAACCGGGGATTAATCGGATATAATCGGGATTAATTGTAATTAATCGAAAATTAATCGAGATTAATCGGTGATTAATCGGGGATTAATCGGTGCCTAGTCGGGATTTTTACAACCATGGTTTATACATGAAAAAATAATTAAATTTTTAGTTTTCAATTTTTAATGTTAACTAATTTATAGGAATTTGAGTCATATTTTATAAATATGTTTATAAACCGAATACGACTTAGTTTTTATAAGCGTTTATATAAAGCAATATATATGTATAGGGCTGTTCAAATGAGAGCCACCACGAGTTGTGAGAACCATGAGAATTATATACTTTCCGCTCGAGTTGGGCCAAATTTTTTTTGCATAATCGTAGATGAAACTATTATAAACATAATTGTAAAAAGAAAAGCAAACAAAAAAACTGTCGAGTCGGTAGTTTTGCCTGATGTAAGTTTTTTTACGCACTGATGTAAATTTGTTACGAAGATAAATATTTTTTACACCTCGTGTAAATGTGTGTACGCGACATTTTTAAATTTTATTTTGCTGAAACAAGTGATTTTTTTATGATTTTTGAGCAAAAAAAAATTGAAAAAACCTTTTGGATAGCCTAGTTCTCACGATTCTTATAACTCGTGATGATTCTCATTTTAACCTATCCCTGTATGTATATATATACATATATGAATTAATAAAAAATAATTAAACTTTATATATAAATAAATTATAGGAATTTGAGCCCTATATATTATATTATATATATAAAGTTTAATTTTTTTATTAATTCATATACGTGTATATATATATATTGTTTTATATAAACGCTTACAAAAACTAAGTCGTATTCGGTTTATAAAAATATTTATATAATATGACTCAAATGCCTATAAATTAGTTAATATTATAAATAAAAAAACTAAAAATTTAATTATTTATAATTATTTCACATATAAACACTCGTATTCGATTTATAGAAATATCTATAAAATATGACTCACATTCCTATAAATAATTATTTGATTAGGTTTAATAGTAAAAATAATTAATTCAATTAATTATTTAAAATTTAGTAATTTATTTTGAACAATTAACTAAAATAAGTCGAATATGACTTAGTTGTTATAAGTGTTTATATAAAACACACACACACACACACATATATATATATATATATTAATAAATAATTAAACTTTTAGTTTTTACTGTTAATATTAACTAAAAGTATGGCTGCAAAAGTCGTTAGGCACTCCCTAGTCGGTCGGCCGGGGAGTTGCCTGATGCGTGTCGAGTGTGATATGCTGTTATGTATATTTTTAGCCATTTTTAACACTTTAGTGAAGTTTTAAATTTATAAAACACGATATTCTACTAACACTAAACACACATATGGGCAAGTGCACCCATTGTGAGCGTAGTATAGTGTTGGTAAGATACCAAGATCGTCCAAGAACACAAGAGCTTTTAATACCGGTTTATCCTCAACGTCTAATCAAATCAAAATTTTGGAAAAAGGTTTTAAACATGAAAATAAAAACTAAAAATGCTGAAAATAAAAAAATAAAAAATAAAAGCAGATAGACAAGATGAATCACTTGGATCCGACTCGCCTTTAGTGTAACCTTTGATGTTTTCCGCACTTTTGTATTTTTTAAGAGATTATCTTAGTTATAGTAGTAGGCCCCTCTTTTGAAGGTGACGTTACCCTCAACCCAGTAGTTTGAGTCAAGAAGGATACAATCCTAAAGGGTTGGATTATTGAAAGATAATTAATTAAGTTATTAATGCGTAATGTGGTAGGCCCCTCTTTTGAAGGTGACGTTACCCTCGGCTAAGTGGTTTGAGTCAGCAGGGATACAATCCCAAGTAGCAGGGTTAATGTATTAATAGTAGTTTACATATGAGGGGATCAAGCCATTCTCACCCCCGCCATCCAATACCAGTGGGTATTGAAGGAGGTCCTAGTAAGCTTGACCCAGGTCCTTGCAGGATCTATACGCTGAACAAGGCAAGAACCTTACCAAACCACTCCCTTAACCCCCGACCAGGTAGCCAACATATCTCTATATAGACCGTAGAGATATGAATGGTGTAAATATTTTATTTTATATAGACAGTAAAATAACGCCAAGACACCACGGACAAATGATAAGGAAGTTTCACCTTCAACATAAGAAACTAGTTATTAAAGTCATTAATACAAAACCAAATAAAAAGTACGAAAAGATTAAAAAACAAAAGTATTACACTAAATGCTTGTCTTCACCAAGTGATGTAAGAGACTTATGCAAACATGGCATTTGATTGTCAAGAACTCTTACTATCAATCTTGGATCCCGAGACTACTACACACACTCTATGATGGATGATGGTGGTGGATGTGGGTTGTGATGGTGGTGGAGTGTGGGTGAAGTGTGAGAGAGGTGGTTTGCTAAGTGATGCCTTTGAAGTGAACCAAACACCTCTATTTATAGCCTGCACAGAAGCCCGGACACGGGCACGTGTCCATTGGCACGGCCCCGTGTCTATCCACTTTCTCTTTCTTCATTAAATGCAGTTTGTCTGCATTAGTTGACCACGCCCCCGTGTCCGCTGGGCACGGCCCCGTGTGCAGAAGCGTATCTGTACTATCAAGATTTGCTTGGATTCTGTGAATCTTAGCGTTGACCACGGCTGTGTTGAGCTGGGCACGCCCCCGTGTTGGGAAATAGAAGCTTCTACAACTCTGTCTTTTCTGCAGACACAAAAGCACACTTTTTCCAACATTAGTACTAAAAAGGGTTAGTTTTATGCCTCATTTGATGTAATTTATATGTTGCATTTTACACACATCAGTACCCGGCCTAGGCAAAGAGTACTCAGGGAGTACTCGGACATGCTAAATTATAAAGAAATTCGTTTTCAAAAATTAAATATATAGCAAATAACATAAATTTACGAGTAATTATAACAAAATACGTGAAAATGATACTAATTCTTTAATATGATAGGAATAAAAATTTGTTTTAATAATTTTTTAGTCAAATTTGGCCCGAGTTGACCCACTAGATCCGATTGTGGCCGAGGTTGACTGCGTTTGATTGATTCCGAGTAATTAGGCAGAGTTGAATAAAGTCGCATCGGCAGCTTACCTTGAAGCGATTACTCGAAGAGTACTCGGACTTTGAAACCTTGTTTTACAACCATGACTAAAAGACAACAATGTTTTTAAGAGTAAACAAGTAGGGCTAGCTCACTTGGTAGAGACTCTTGTCTCTTAGTAGGAGGCCTTGGATTCAATCCCAGCAAGGGTGATTTATTTGTAAATATATAGGAGTTTGGGAAAGTAACATTAGCCATTAAAAAAAATTACATTATGTAACCTTAATGATAACTAAGTATATTACATTTTGTGTCCTTTATGGTATGTGAAAAGACAATATTGTCCTTACCTTGATTTAACCTAACTAAAATAATTAACTCTATTAGGTTAAAAGGACGTAAAATGTTACACAACATGATGATTTTGGATATAATGTTTAATTATTATTTTTAAAGGTCACGTATAATCCATAAAGGATAATCTACTCAACCGTAAATGATCAAAAGACTGGTCAATTTGAAACTTCAAAAATCAAAGCCTTAGTTTAGATTTAAACAAACCAGTAGGGCTGTAAACGAACCGGACGTTCAGCGAACAGTTCATGAATCATTCGGCGAGAAGTTCGTTTATGTTCGTTCGATAAGCTTAACGAACGAACACGAACATAAAATACCGTTCGATAAGCTTAACGAACGAACACGAACAAAGGTCTCGTTCGTTCGACTGCGTTCGTGAACGTTCGGTAATATGTTCGTTCGTGTTCGTTCGTTTATGTCTGTTCGTGTTCGGTTTTTTATGTTTATTTTTCTAAAAGTTTTTAATGTTTTATTAATTTTTTACCTACCCCCCCATATGTATTTCCCTCTCTCTGCCCTCTCCCTCTTTGATATCACGCTCCTTCATTCAGCCTATCTCCAATCGATTGAACCCAATATCATCCATCCCTTCAATATTTAGGCCGTGGGGTATTGTGGGGCTTGGGTTGGGGCATCGGTTGACACGTGTAATCTCAAAACTCAAGTATGAAACCCACTTTGAAGGGGGTATGGTGGGCGTGGCTTGGCTGGCGTGGCCAATCCACATCAGCTTTTTTTTAATATATATATATATATATATATATTTATAACCAAAAACTACATAAACATACAAAATAATTATTAAAATAAACATACAAAATATTATCAAAATAAAAAACTATCATTCTTCGTCGACTTCGTCGGTTTCGAACCCAGGAATCTTTGAAACATGTTCCACCAAATCAGATCGAAGGTTGTGATGTATTTCCCTTGACTTTATCATAAATTCATTTGCCGCTTTATCTTCGTCTGTTACGTTACCTGGTTGAGGGTCATCGTCATCATAGTAGGTAACGACCGCTGTACCTTCATCCTCCAAAATCATGTTGTGAAGAATGATACATGTGTACATCACGTTTCCAATCTGATCCTTGTCCCATAGTCGACAAGGCATTGACAATATTCGCCACCTTTTCTTCAAAACACCGAATGCTCGCTCGACGTCTTTACGTGCAGCCATCTGGACCATGTTAAACTTTAATCTTTTTGGATCTGTGGTACCGTGTCTTGTGAACGATTTTACGAAAACCCCCCACTCTGGGTAAATCCCATCAACGATTTTACGAAAACCCCAACCCAAGCCCCATACCCCATAGCCTTAAATGGTTATATTTAACTACTTTTTTTTGTGTACAATGTTTAAGATTAAATGTACCTTTTTAATTTTCAAAATTAAAGTTCATTTGTGTTCGTTTGCGTTCGTGGTTAGTGTTCACGAACTGTTCGCGAATAACCAAATTTCCTTAACGAACGAACACGAACTTCTGTTCGTCATATGTTCGCGAACAGTTCACGAACATCCAAATTTCCTTAACGAACGAACATGAACATAGCCTTGTTCGTGTTCGTTCGGTTCGTTTACAGCCCTACAAACCAGCTCAAACTCGCCCTCAACCTAATCAATGTGTTGTAAAAAAATTGACAACTCACTCTAAAAATCTAACAAATTTCCATCAATTGACTAACCTTAAACCGGTTTAGTCGAATTTAACAAAAAAAAAACCTAGACGTTGGATCCATTAGGCAGCAAAAATGACTATTTCACTTGCATTACTAAGTCATAATATCCACGTGTCAGCACAACATTGGTGCATTTCATGCAATATGAGCATGGATAGCGGAGCCCACCTTCAACTCCGGGATTCTCAACGCACATCTTCTATATTATATCAAGACGCCCATTCCGATCATCTCATGCAAAACACTATCTCCCCTTCACCCACTCCCAAAAGATCTCCTCCTGCTCCAATTTTCAATCTTGCATCATCAATGGCGCCATCTACTCCCGTTTAAAACACGCTAAATCTGCGAAACGTTTATGTGGTTGGTTACGTTTGAACTAGTCAGATTAACATATGGGAATTAGGGTTTTAGTTGATGGCATTTTCGTAATTAAGTGTAGTAAATATAACTGAATTTGAGATAATGGCGTCGTTGCCGCCGGCATTTGGAGTAGTGCGGCTCCGGCGGCAGTGTTGCAGCTCCGGAAAGGTGACGCCCATCCGTAGAATTGCGGTCGGGTCGGGTGGGAAGAATGCTGAAGAATTGAAGAAGAAGAAGATGAATACTCAGAAACTGAGAATTCAAGCATTGCCCTTTGCATCATCTCAGTATGTTCTATTATTTTTTACTTTATGTTATTTGTAAAAAAAAAAGGTTATTTTTGAGGCTGGGGTCTCATTTATGCTATTTTTTTTACTTCATATTTTTTTTATGGTAAATAAAAGTTTTTTTTTTTTTTTTTTTTTTTTTGAGTCTGGAGTCTCATTTACTTTATTTGATTACTTTATGTTATTTGTACCGTTAAACAAACACCACTTACATGGCAATATCCGAAAAAATGTTCATCCGAAAAAGGTTTTTTATTTTTACTTTTTTAAGTGTATCTAGTTGGGAGCAACCTCTCATTCTCACTCTCCCTATAGACCCTACTTTATTAGTGAGATTTTACTTTGTACGTTTGTGTATGTTTGTTTTACATTATACATTTGAATTTCTTACTCAACAAGCCTATATAACTGTTGTTTGATCATTGATGATGATATGATATTAGAATTGGCGAATTTAATTCGCCTAATTCTTAAATTTTGGATTAAAATCTAATGTGAATATATCTGTTGGTGATGAAATTAGAACATTTGATCATAAAATGTGTAACATTCTAATGCATTTTTGTTGTTGTAGATCTCGGATGTCTTCTAGACAAGAGAAGTTTTTTCCACGCTGTACCCCCAAAAATTCCGGTCCCCAGTTTCGTGACACTCCACCGAAAAGAGGTAATCTATGATGCTTTCTTGAACTGGTAATCATACAAGTTTCAGTTTTGTTTCAATGGTGTGAAATGTTGTTGAAAATTTTGCGTATAACTGATGACGTGGCGTCCACATCATTTTTATACAAGTCAACTATTTTACACCATTGGCATGACATGCAGCAAATGCACACAAAATGTTGATAGATTTTCACAATATAGAAACAAGACTGAAACTTGAGTGGCTAAGTGGAACAATGACGAAACTTGATTACTATTCAGTGACATTTGCCTGCTAATGTAGATACTGGGATTGCAAATGAGAAGGATTGGGGCATTAGTTTAAATGAACATGTGAATGAATCTGGTGTGAATGTGGATGGTAGTACATGGTATAGAGAAAGTGGAGAAGATTTTGGTGAAAATGGATTAAGATGTAGATGGACAAAAATGGGCGGTCAAACTCACGATGGCTCTTCAGAATGGAAAGAAACGGTATTAGTTACTTCCAATAGTCATGTTTCTATGTATGAGTTTTGTTGATGGTAGCTTACATAGTTGTTAAAAGCCATCGCCTCTTGCGCCTAGGCCCATTTTTCAGGCGAGGCAGTTGCGCCCTAAGTCGAGGAAATTGCGCTTTAATTCTCCAGTTGATGGTTCAGGTGCACATTCCTATTAGACTATGGGCCCACAGGCTCAGTTAGGTTTCTAGGGTTACCGTAATCCCTATATATTGTAACCTACTCATTCAATAATGATCATTCAGTCTTTCATAATCTTACATGGTATCAG
Source organism: Helianthus tuberosus (assembly GCA_030545235.1). Lineage (NCBI taxonomy): Eukaryota > Viridiplantae > Streptophyta > Magnoliopsida > Asterales > Asteraceae > Helianthus > Helianthus tuberosus. Next base: position 148,928,169 of record CM060381.1, read on the forward strand.
AGCCTGCCTAGGCTCTATACCGTTTCCGCCGCGCCACACACAAATATACAAACCCTAGCCGTCACCACTTGAGAAAAACCCTAGACAGGGCGGCGTGCCGCCACTGCCGCCCTGTCCGGTCTTTGTTCGTTTTCCTTTTCAGTTTTTTTTTTCCAGTTTTGTGTTCAAATAAAGCTCCGTCTCCGGTTCTAGATTCACCGGTCTTCTTACGGTCTCTTACCACACAGATGATGCTACGGCTCATCCTGTTGATTTCGCATCTCCGTCAAGCCGCCCCTTGCCGCCGTGCTGCCGCCGCTCATTAGACTACGGTCTTCCGCCGCGCCGCCTGCAGGTTACGATCCGCCGTCGCGCCGCTACCAGCCGCCGCTGCACTGCCGTATTGGTTGACTCTTATAGGATTACGAGATCATTCAAAACTATGGATCGAAGATTATGGATTGAAGATTGCAAGATTATGGAATTTTGACCAAAATCGAAGACAATTTTTTAGGGTTTATTATTGTTTTTGTTTTTCAGTCTAAGTTTCTAGTTCCATCCGCTACGACTGCGGGGGAGTATTAGACTATGGGCCCACAGGCTCAGTTAGGTTTCTAGGGTTACCGTAATCCCTATATATTGTAACCTACTCATTCAATAATGATCATTCAGTCTTTCATAATCTTACAATTCCGGCGAGATTCCTAGATTCTGGAGAGTTTCTGGCCAAATTTTCTAAATCCGGCAAGATTCTAGCAAGATCCGTACTTTTGTCTAAGGAAAACTACTTTTCTGCACTAGTACACTAATATTTTAGAACTTTTGATACTAAATAAATGATATAAAGTGTTATATAATAGATTTTGTTTATTTTATTTAAAGAATAGTATTCTTTTTCTAATACATAATATTATTTTAATTTTTATTTCCTTATGCGCTTTATTTTCCTCAGGCACTTGCTTTTTTTGCGCTTTGCGCCTAGGCCCCAGCGAGGCCAATGCACCTTGAGTGCGCCTAGCGCCTTTAATAACTATGGTAGCTTAGATTTTAACTAAATCAATCAAATGAGAATTACTAATTGACCTTTGATTTGTAAGCTTTAATAATATTCCCTTACAGGACAGGATGGACCATTGTAGAATTTTTGTATTTGTAGTGTAAGATCTTCTGACAATGTAAGCTTATAAATTTGTAGTGCCTGATAAATAGCATTCATTCATTTGTTAAACTTATATATTATTCAAAGAAGTTTCTTTCCATAACATTATAAAGTATCATCACCCCAGGTGGATGCATTAACTGGATTTGTTGATGTCATTGACAGTGGTGGGAGAAAAGTGATTGGAGTGGATACAAAGAGCTAGGTATTTTTATTACTAAATTCATTTACTCGCAAAAAAGACGACATAGAGTTAAAAAAATGTGATTGTTTAAAGGTGTACATGTTTCTTATAAGTTTCATCTCACAAAGTAGTTAGTGTCTAGGATTTGCTTATTTAAACAACTTTATGCTTATAAGCAGAAGCATATTACAATTTTATCGAAAACAGCTTATTGTAATTTTCAAACGGTCAATGGTAGAGTCAAATTACTATTTTGTTAAATATCAGAATAAACCAAACACTCAACACATTTTATTAAAACTAATTATGTGATTATGGTCATTTTGATCACATAATACTTCAAACTGCATCCCAAACACCCCCTTAGTTTTTCCTAATTTATAAAGAAGCATAGCATAAATTACTAAAAATTTGATCTTATGGGATCCACAAAGATAGAATGAAACATACCATATTTTGCATAATCCTGTGCAGGTGTTGAGAAATCGGGAAGAAATTGTGACGGGGATTCATGGTGGGAAACATGGCGAGAAGTTCTTTACCAAGATGAATGGAGGTTAATATTGTAATTTCAAGCAATTTATGCTCGTTTCTAATCATAATGCCATAAATTTATTCTCTGAATTGCTGCAGTAATTTAGCAAGAATTGAAAGAAGTGCACAAAAACAAGCAAAATCAGGCATAGAAAATGCCAGTTGGTATGAGAATTGGTACGAAAATGAGTTTCATATAACCAATTATTGTGGATTTGTCAAGATGGTAATGGGTGGGGTTGAAACATGTCATTATATGCTGCTGTTGAAAACGGTTGGTATGTAAGATAAGACATAATCGAAATCGACCAAATGTTGTTTTGATGTAGGTGGGAAAAATATGATGCGAAAGGGTGGACCGAAAAAGGAGCACATAAATATGGTAGATTAAATGAACAATCATGGTGGGAGAAATGGGGAGAGCATTATGATGGAAGAGGATCTGTTCTCAAATGGTATATTTTCTCAATCACATTACTAATTATTTTTTGAAAATAATTGTATGATATCAAATAATCAGAATCAGATAATGTAGCATTAATAGTATAGTAATGATCACTTTTTAAGGTTTGAAAAATGAAAATACTATTTGATAGTTAAGTTTCTAACACTGATGTGGCATACAAGGTCTTCTAATGCTGGTTTATGTTTGTGTTTTATTTATTTTTTATATTTTGTTTTCAGGACGGACAAATGGGCTGAAACTGAACTCGGGACCAAATGGGGAGACAAATGGGAAGACAAATTTTTCGAGGGTATCGGGACCCGTCAAGGAGAAACATGGCATGTATCGCCTACCGGTGAACGTATGTCTCATTCTAATGCATAAGAAAGATGCCCTTCAGTCCTACTAACAAAATAAGAGATCCAAATCAAACTTCACTTTTTCGTTTTAAATTTTTAATGATGAAGAAGAATATGTTCAGATAGGTAAATGGTAATATGAAAGTTCGTTATCCAATAATAATGAAATTATTGCAAAAATGTTAGTTGTGGCCTTTTTAACATAAAACAGCAACAGATTTGGCAAAATGTGTCGTGTTTTGTTAAACGGGTTGTTTTTTTGCGAAAAAAAAACAACATTTTAATTGATTGTTAGTTTTAGTAATTTTTGTACTTTCATTTTAAAAACAAACACTTGTTATTGTTACTAAGAAACTATTTGATTCATGTATCAGGTTGGTCAAGGACATGGGGTGAAGAACACTTTGGAAACGGGTATGTATAATATAATTTTATATTTATGTCGTATTAGTTATATGTTTTAGCCGCGGGTCAGCCACTCTATCCCACCCTTCCCAAACCCTACGAGTAGCTTTTGTTATTGGTGGGATTCTATAGGGTGCGTTTGTTCGTATTAGTTATAAGTTTCATTTAGTTTTGTAACATTATTTAGAATCAAAATCTGATACATTGTGCAGCAAGGTACACAAGTATGGAAAAAGCACAGCCGGAGAAAGTTGGGATATTGTTGTAGATGAGGAAACTTATTATGAGTAAGTTGGTTATAATTTTTTTTTTTTGAGTTTTAAAAAGCGTCATTTAATGTAGTCCGAAAATGCACAAGTTGGGTAACGGGTCAAAATAGGGCTGGGTTGAAACGGGTCTTTTTAAAAATGAAATTTTGCCATCAATTTGAGAAACTGTGACACCATTAGTTCCTTGTTAATCAGAGTATAATTATTTGGTGGGTTGTTTATGATTGCAGATAAATTTATTTCAACAACAACAAAATAATAATATTGTATAATTTTCTTCTGATTTGACCCGTTTAAGATAAATCACAATTCTTGTTCGCCTATTAAATAAGTAGAAATGCAACCTCCAAATTATGCGCATTGTCAATAAACTTAAACTAAACATGATCATACTTTTATCTTATGGTTAAAGGGCTGAACCACATTATGGGTGGGCCGAAGTTGTTGGTGATTCGAGCCAGTTACTATCTATCGAACCGCAAGAAAAACCACCCGGTGTGTACCCGTATCTTGACTTAAAGTCGTCTTCTGCCTCGTCACTACCAAAAGATGATAATCCTTCATTGCGTTCACTCTGACTCGAACCGCGTGCTCGTTTTTTTTTTGTGATCGGACCCAAGAGACAGGCCCTTGGAAGATCTAGTAGTCTATTTCTCATTTATTTCAATTCTTGGTTTAGGCATATTGGTGTTAGTTCTCTTCTTTATTAATTGTATTGTTTAATTTTCTTTCTTTTTTTGATAGACATTGTTCATTCATTTGATATTCAAGCCCATATCCAGGGGTAGTTTAGGTCTTTATCTTCATTCTTTTTATCTTTTATGTTTAATGGTAAATAAAAATGGTAAATATTATAATGGGTTTGTCTAAAATGGGCTTTTAATTGGGGGTGGTGATTATGTTCTCATTTGGTTGATTTTTGACTAAAATCTTGAATTGAAACGCTAACTATGGTTAGAGAAACAACAAATCAAATTGGTTAGGGGTTGAATCTGTTGGGTCAGCTTGATCAACGCTGTTTAGAGGAAAAAAAAAACATTTTTTTTTGTGTTTTTTGTCCATTGCTCTTAAAAAAAAAGACATTTATTTGTGTTTTTTATCTATTACGTTTTTTAAAAATACACTTTTTTTGTTAGTCTATTGCATTTTAGAAAAAAATGACATTTTTTTGTGTTTTTTGTCCATTAAGTTTAGAAAAAAAAAGTCATTTGTGTGTTTTTGTCCATTGTGTTTTATGCATATGGGTTTTCGAAATTTTTGCTTTCAAAAGTATAGCAATAGTGTACTCATTTTAAAGATAAAAAACTCGTTTTTATGGTGCAATTTTTATAAAAAACAATAATGTTGTATGAAAGAACTATTAACGTTTTAAAAACGGAGGCGAATTAGAGAAGATAGAAACCACTGCCTTTGATGAACTAGAATACCTAAGTACACCCACATGCCTCCTTTTTTTTTTTTTTTGTTCAATTTCACTTATTTAATCTTAGCCATTATTATATATATAATTTAACAACTTCTTAGCTATAGTGAAACAAGATTTTTTAGGCCATTTCTATACACACACCCCTATAATCTTATTTTCAAATCCCCTAGTGTATACGGGCCGTATAAGGTTATACGACCCGTATCGAATAATTTTGCACAAAAATAAATGCACTAGAATCTTTTTTTTTTTTTTTGTTTTACATGTATACGGGACATATAACATTATACGGCTCGTATACATGTGTATATGAGCAATATAATGTTATACGGCCAAATGTGTTTATTTTTTGAGGTTTGATCAGTTTTTTTTTGGTTTTAAGATCTGTATACGGGTCGTATAATGCTATACGATCCGTGTATATATATATATAGGATAAGGATCATGTGAGAAGTAGTAGGCTAAATGAGAAACTTGAGAAGCATTCTGGACCACACATTTTCCCTAAGCAAAAAAATGCAAAAAAAAAAAAGGGTGAAAAAATGCAAAAAATTTTTTTTGGAAAAATCGCAGCTTTTTCTTTAAGAATTAATTTTTTAATTTTTTTTTTGGATTTATACACATGTGTATATTGTTAATCTTTTAACTATACATATATGTATATTGTCAATTATACATATATGTATATACATGTTTAAAATTGAAAAATAAGTGTTATTTAGGGTTTAGCATTAGTATTTAGGGTTTAGCATTAGGGTTTAGGGTTTAGCTTTATGGTTTAGCTTTAGGGTTTAGCATTAGGGTTTAGCAATAGTATTTAGGGTTTAGCTTTTGGGTTTAGCATTAGGGTTTAGCTTTAACTTTTGGGTTTAGCATTAGGGTTTAGCTTTAACTTTTGGGTTTAGCTTTATCTTTAGGGTTTGTATTAGGGTTTAGCATTAAGGGTTTAGCTTTAGTGTTTAGTTTTAGCTTTTGGTTTAGCATTAGGGTTTAGCTTTAGGGTTTAGAATTAGGGTTTAGCTTTAGGGTTTAGCATTAGGGTTTAGCTTTAGGGTTTAGCTTTAGTGTTTATGGTTTAAGATTAACAATATACACATTTTTTCAATTTTAAACATGTATATACATATATATATAATTGACAATATACATATATGTATAGTTAAAAGATTAACAATATACACATGTGTATAAATCCAAAATTAAAAAAAAAAATTAATCCTTAAAGAAAAAAAGCTGCGATTTTTCAAAAAAAAAAAAAAAAATATTTTTTTGCATTTTTTGCTTAGGGAAAATGTGTGGTCCAGATTGCTTCTCAAGTTTCTCAAATAGGGTGGACTTCTCTTAGGATCCCTACCCTATATATGTAGGGTAGGGTTCTAGAGTGAACACCCTCCCAAGAGTGAATTGTGTGAACTTATATGGACCGTTGATCTTCATCATCTTGAGATCATAAGAGAATGGCAAGATCGTAATTATTGAGTTAATTTTATCTATTTAATTGAATATATAAGGGTATTATTGTACATTAACAATTAACAAATATGGAAGGTGATAATTGAATGGTTTAATTGTCGTAATATTTTGAAATCTCTCCTAAAAAATAGTGCATTTCAAATCTTTCAAATATCTAACAATATCTCCTCCATTTTTTTGTGTTTTATCAAATAGAAGAAGACAGAGAGACAATCGAACGATGAATGAAGATTATCAGGGCGTCGACGAAGAACAATCGAACCAAGGTACACCGATGTAATCTTCATTGGCGATGGCAAAAAATAAACGACGAAGAACAGCGTCGGACCGTTCAAATCACTGGAAAAATCATCTTTTCTTCAACCAATAAAGGTACACAATGTAAATCTTAATCTTTATATGTTTGAGAAAGTAGTTGCGTGTTGTGTTCCTTTTATTAATGAACTAAGAACATAAAATCGGAATTAGGGCTTGAATGTTGTGTTCTGAAAGTTGTTTAGTTACATTTATTTGGTACAATGGTGTGATTTTTAGGAGTAGTTAATCGATTTCGTGTGATTTGAAGGAGAATGTTGATTTAACAAATTAGCTGATGGTAGAAAAATTCTCGCTGTACACTTGTGTACGTTGTCTTTAATTCGGTTGAGATGGTAGAAAAATTCTCGCAGTACACCTGTGTACATCATGGTTAACAGGGCTGATTTTTGCTCTGTTTTTTATTTTGTTGAATAATAAGTTTGATTAAACAGAATGAAGTTTGATTACACATGTGTACTGCTTGCCCAAAAGTGTTGTTTTTTTAATGTGAATTTATAAAATGTGTACACATGTGTACAGCGTGGTTAACAAGGCTGATTTTTGCTCTGTTTTTTAATTTTGTTGAATAATAAGTTTGATTAAACAGAATGAAGTTTGATTACACATGTGTACTGCTTGCCCAAAAGGGTTAATTTTTTGAATGTGAACTTATAAGATGTGTACATGTGTAATGCGTGGTTAACAAGGCTGATTTTTGCTCGATTTTTTGATTTTGTTGAATAATAAGTTTGATTAAACATAATGATGGATTGTGCTCTGTTTTTTTATTTTGTTAAATAATAAGTTTGATTATTTATGCGTTCAGGCCGAGTACGGAAATTGAGAATGCCTTGCCACACAGGTTAGATTTTGAAATAAAGATAGACAACAACACTATGGATTGCGGGGTCGTTCTCATGAGGCATATGGAAACGTCGTTCCGGATAACAGTCGAGAAGTGGGATGGTGGCTTCCCACTTGATCATACGACCAAGAAGGTGTGCTTGACACATTTGAGGAAGAAGTACGCATAATGGCTGAAGCAGTCGAACATGGGAAGGCGAGCGGAATAGGTTGTAATTAGTACGTCTATGTTGGTTGACAATATTAAACGTGTGATGGTATAATGTTTCTGTTTGTTGACAAAATTAAACATGTTGTGTTTTGATGTTTTGTTTTGTTTTGAAATAGTCGAACACAAATTTAGTTTTTATTTGTATGGTATTTTTGGTTTATAGACTGTTTTATGCCACCTTACTGTACGTAATATAGGGTGATGAATAATAAATTTTATACAACACTTACACAATACACCTGTTCACAGTTTGTAAAGAGAGCAAACTCAGTACACATGAATACTTGTTATATAAATATCCAAGTACACCTGTGTACAGACATAGTAAGCAGGTAAGTACACATGTGTACATATAATATGCAGTATACAAAACACATATTATTGAACGTGTTACACTACTATACGAATTTATGTTTCATAATTTTCGAATAAAAAAACAATGTTGTTTCTATGTTTGTGTATTTTGTAACACATTTTACAAAAAGTATCGCCGAATCGTAATTATCTCATCGCCTATTTTTTCTGTTTTGAAGTACCCAAGCGGGTTCCAAACCCTGCTAGCTGTGCCTACTCCTCATACATTGAGATTGCTTGTTCAATCGTACTAAATCTAGCTTACACAAACAGTTTGAATCCGGGGGGACAATTGGTGTCCAGTACCTAGTCCCATTAGGGGTTTCATATACATTACTCGCAATCAACTCTGCATAATTTTTTTTACAATAAGTACGTTTAATAAAATATTACATACATATAAAAGGGGGATCATTAGTTGTAAGTAGAACGGATAAGTTGTTCATCGACGAAAATTATGGCGGACCATTAGTTGTAAGATTGCAATAAGGAAAACAATGTATGAGGGTCTTCACAGGCTCATTAACAGAAAATATCCTATTTACATGCAACTACTGTGCATTATACACACGTGTACTATAATGTTGACATGTATAGATCACGCAGTACACATATGTACCTTCTTTATGTACAAATACGTGTTACATCAAACTGCCTGCAACTCCTGCAATTTTTTTTATCTTTTCTATCAATTTTGTGATTCACAATCACATTCTAATTCTATCTAAATCATCGGATCAACATGAATATCATATCCAATCAAATCAGATTTGAAAAACAACATCAACTCAGACTTTGAACTTTGAACAATCTGCAACTGGCTTTTCCGATTTAATGTTCGCCGGAATCCAATCCGTCTCCGATTAATGTTCATCGGAATACAAATACAATACCCAAAACACTAACGATACACACCTGGGTTTAACAAAAATCAACTGCCTTTTCCGATTAATGTTCGCCGGAATCTAAGCCGTTAATGATTAAGAGTCGCCAGATCCAACTACGATACCCAGCGCAACTGCCACCGACGATAACTGCCGGCGACGATAGAACTGCCGGCGAAGATCGAATGAATTATGGGTATTAAGAAATTCTGGGTATTATGGAAGAAGCGTGTGAATGAATTCTGGGTTTATGAAGATAAATATGAACGTGATGAACTGGGTTTATGAAGATAAATATGGTTGAATTCGATAAATCTGGAGAATGGATTCGATAAATATGAATGTGATAAACTTTGAAATAATCAATTGACATCTTCTAATTCATCATCATAGATTAGCAAAAAAATATAAGAAGATAGTAAAAAAAATGTCGAATATAATGGATTGATTGAGATCATAATAACATCACTTAAAAATTACGAAAAAAAATAGGAGATTGTAACTGCTATTCATTAAAGAAATTGAATTTCAAAAAAATAAAAAATAAATATGGAATTACGATCATACCCTTTGCATCTTTTAATCAAATGAATGGCTGAGATTGGTTCGCACAGTTCACAAACAATGATGTTGTTCACCAATAACCTCATCCTATATATATATAGGGTAAGGTTCATGCGAGAACCGCGAGAACCAATGTGAACACAACCTAAAATAGCTAAAAAAACCTAACCTCCACCTCCCCCCCCCCCCCCCTAAAAAAAAAAACCTAACCCCCCCCCCCCCCCCCCAAAGCTAAATGCTAAAAACTAAACCCCCCTAAAAAACCTAAAAAAACCTAACCCCCCCCCCCCCCCCCCACCACCAAAAAAAAAAAAAAAAAACCTAAGCCCCCTCCCCCACCACCCAAAAACCTAACCCCCAAGCTAAAATGCTATAAACTAAACCCCCAAAAAACCTAAAAAAATAAAAAAAAAATCTAAAAAACACACAAATTTTTTTTAATATTTTTTTACATTAAAATCGCTACTTTTAGTAGCCAAATTTTTTTTGCTACTGAAAGTAGCGATTTTTTTATAAAAAATATTAATTTTTTTTGTATTTTTTAGCTATTTTTAGGTACTTTTGATTGTGTTCACATTGGTTCTCGCGGTTCTCGCAATAAAGGGTGGTTTCTAACGGATCCTTCTCCTATATATATATATACTGTGAATCAAAATATCATTTTTGTCCACTTTTAATTAATGCTTTAATTACTAAGGGTAGTATAGACATTTTAATGTAGAATATTAATAAATATTTTAAAGAGTTACTTAAGTCTTATTAATGCAACCATAAATTCCTCATTCACCATCATTAATGTATTTGCTCCTACACAAATTTTATTAGAAGTGATAAAATTATTTAAAAATTTTGTGTCCTACACATATTTTATTATGAGTCGCAAAATTATTTAAAAGTGTTTGAGTCGCAAAATATTGTTTTAATGGTGTAGGAAACATTGAAAATGTAAGATCATGTACATTATTGTTTTTATTGAGTAAGGTGCACAACTATTTTATAAGATAGGCTCATTAAATGATTAGAGTTCATTAATTTAAATAGTAAAAATAAATAATAGACTCATTAAATGATTTGTTCAAATTACCTTTGTATCCTTTATTCTTTTTATTATTAATTTTTAATTCTTCTCATTTGAACTCTCCACTATATATATGCAAAACCGAACAACCATTTAACAAATTTTATGTAACACCCTGAAAACGGGTTTGGTAATCAAACCACGTTAATATTAAAAGACGAGTAAAGTACCGTTGGTGGTAAACGTTAACCCGTAAACAAAATAACTAGGAATAAATTTACCTAGTTATTAACATGTAAACAAGTAATAAAACATGGAGTTGTGGTCTTAAATAATTAAACTAAACATGAGGGACTAAAAAGGGGAAGAGTTGAAAGTTAAATAATAAAAACTAAAAACTAAACACAATACACACATTGAGTGTGTGTGTGCGCGTACAGTCAGGAGAAAGAACAAGGGCTTCACCCTTATTCAAGCACAAACCCAAAATTGAAGATCAATTCAAGACCCGAATTGAAGCGTGAACGCGTATAAACGATCACCTAGTGTTGATGCACAAGAATGTCTGTTGACTGCATCTTCATCAAGTCTTATATCAAGAAAGTCAAGATTAGATCTTAAAAGTCAAATTAGGGTTTAGTGTTGATTTAGGAAGAGTTTAGAGGGTTCCGTTTGAAACTGTAGTTTGAAATGAGGGTTCCGTTTGAAACTGTAGTTTGAAATGAGGGTTCCGTTTGAAACTGTTGTTTGAAATGAGGGTTCCGTTTGAACAGGATGTTTGAGATAGGGTTCCGTTTGAACCATGTTATGTTAATTTCAAACGGAAGGGTCTTTGTCTATATATAGGAATGTTAGTCACATTTCAAACGGAACGGTGGAACGGTACGGAACAGTAGGAGGTCATTGTGTGAATCACGAAGTGCTGCCGGATTTGTGTTAGAAAACATTGTACAAGCACACGGTTGATAATATAAAGAAAGATTAAAGGATATAAGCTGTTTTGGACGTTGTTTACTTTGATTCCGCCTTAGTAATCGATGTTGAACTGCCTTAACTGACTTTCAGGGTCACGTACACGATCCAACAAGTGGTATCAGAGCTCAGGACGAGGAGTTCATACCAAATACAGCTTGAAATCATCGGATTATCTCACTTCTACCTTTCTTTTCTGATTTTAACTAGTTGTCACGGTTAAAATGGCTTGAAACGTTCACATAACAAACGAAATTCACTTTTATCTAATCCTTGAAAGTTTGAAACCAAAATTCGACCTAAAACTGTTCGAAATCGTTCATACCGTTTGAAAATGTTCGCGATTTGCTGACGTCACCGTTTGAAATTAATCATATCGTTTGAAATTGAACAATCGTTTGAACTGATCGTTTGAAATTGACACTTATCGTTTGAAAACATATTGATCGTTTGAACTGATTGTTTGAAATTGACCGTTTGAAATATTTATCGTTTGAAATGGTTGTCGTTTGAAATGTATATCGTTTGAACTATATCGTTTGAGGTTGTCGTTTGAACATTTGTCGTTTGAAACTATAGTTCGTTTGAAAAAAAAAAATTGATCGTTTGAAACTTTTGATTCAAACGGAACAGTCCATCGTTTGAATCTTTATAGTTTGAAACTATTGTCGTTAAAACAGCCATCGTTTGAAACTATTGGTATTTCAAACGGAACAGTCCATTCCGTTTGAAAACAACTAGTTCGTATGAACCATTGTTTGAACCATTCCGTTTGAACAGGTTCCTATATTTTCCAAAATCAAAATTTTACTAAGTGTTTGTTTGTTTGATTGTTTGCAGGTGATTCAAGGCGATTTTGTTTGAGCAGGATAATTTCATTTGAAAGTGATTGACATTGTGAAAACTGTTATCTAAATATGGATAGTGATGATGAATATGGTTGTTCCTTTGGAGATGATATTTTTAACAATAATTCAATGGATATTATTGATATTCTTGCCGGAAAACAAAATTCTAGAAAATCATTTTCAATAAACAAGAATTCAAAAATTGTTGATTCAAAAATTGTTGTGGATAAAATAGAAAAGAGTTTTGAAGTTAGTTCTGAAAAAGATGAAAAAGTTTCAGAAGTTATTTCAGAAAAAGTTCCAGTTTTTGATCATTCATACTCATCTGATGAAGAGTGTGATGATGATAGCAAAGAACTTGAGAAATTTGAGTTTTATAAACAGTTATTTTCATCTGAAATGGTTAATGATTCTTTTGCAGAACAAATTGATGAGCTCAAGAATAAACTTGCTGTGAAAAAGATAAATCAAAAGGCAGCAGATGTTGAAGAAATTGAATAAATTAAGAAAGAAGCTGTTACGGAAAAACAGCAGGTTTTTGAGGAAGTAATTTCAAAGAAAGAAGAATCTGAAAAGTCTGTATCTGAGAAATCTGAACCAGTGATTAAGAAAAAGATTGCAGAAGACACACTAGTCTTTGAGGTTATTCAGAAAGAGAAGAAACAGGTTGAAGATATTCAGACTTTGAAAGCTGAAAAGAAAGCTGATGATGAACATATTTTGGAGTTGTGCTTAAACTATGAAAAACTGAAAACTGAAAATGTCAAACTGTTGAATGATGTGGACAGTTTGACATTGGAAAACAAAGTTTTGAAAGAAAAAGAAAAAGAGTTTAAAAATGAAAAATTAAAAATTGAAATAGATTTTCAAAGTCAAATAAAGATTTTAGAAGATGAGAGAGATATTTTTGGTAAAGATAATCTGGAAAAACAAATTGAAATTAATTCTCATCTTACTAAAATCATTCAGCTTGAAAAAGAAGCTGAAAAAGCTCGGATTAAAATCAAAGAGCTTGAGAATAAATTGAAAGGTTTTGTGAATTCTACATCACATATTTGTCCAAAACCGATCAATTCTGTTCCAATAAGTGACAATGTCACAAATTTTGACAAAGTCAAAATTGAAGATTGTGATGAAATATCTGATGATGAAAAAGAAAAGAAAAGAAAAATATTTTTAGATTTACAAGAAAAATTTAAAAATACTGTTTTGCAATCTACTGAAACAGGTGAATGTTCTAAACAAAAACCTGTTAAGAAGAGTGTAGAACAGAAACAAAAAGATAAAAATTTGAAAAATCCTAAAATTGAAAATAAAAGCTCATCAGTTAAGTCATCCAATCATTATGAAAAATCACAAAAATCTAAAAATGAAAATTCACAAAATGTTGGTAATAAGTGGTGCAGGTTTGACCACAGTGCTCAAAAGCAAAATCCAGCTTACAAGAGAATATGGGATGAAGATTATTCAAGGACAAATCATTACAATGATAGAAAACAAAGAAATGGTGATTACCACAAGGCAAATCAATGCTTTGATCTAAGTGTGTGGTATGAAGACGGTGTTTGGTATGAAAGTGGTGAATGGTACGATAACAGAGTGTGCTACACTTGTGGTGTTCAAGGACACATTGCTGTTAACTGCCAGAATCAGTGGTTTGAGACGAGGAGATGCTATAACTGCCAAATCAAAGGACATATTGCAAGAGATTGCCCAATGAGATCAAAAGGAAGATCGAGGGCTGAATCTCAGAAAATGGGAAAGAAATCAGTCAACGTCAAGCCCAAAGAACAGAAAGTTCAAGAACCAAAAGTTCAAGAACAAAAAGTTCAAGAAAAGAAAGTGAAGCTTTCTCAAGGGCAGAAAGACAGACTGAGGAAGAAGAGAAAGAAAGCAAGAGAATACTTGGAGAAAATTTTGTCCTCGGATAAAACTGGTAATCCGAGAAAAAGTTCTGATGAATTGTTTTCCTCAACTGCAGAGGCAAGCAAAACAAATTCATCAGATACACATCTGAGGACAAATGGGAAAGTAAAAAGGGAGTTAAAGAAAGAAAAATTAACTAATCAAAATGATAACCAATCAAAGAAAGTTAATTTTTCTGACAAAATCTTGATCAAGGTTTTCGAATATAAAAGAGATTGTGAAAGTTTATTCATTTCACAGCCTAATAAAAAGGGAAAACCTAGATCTAGTAAGAATTGGGTACCAATGAAGGTCGGCGATGAATCTGATGCGTTAAAGTCAGACAAGCCACCATCAGGCGATGAATTTGACTTGTCTAAGTCAAAAGAGCCACATTCAGGCAATGATTCTGGTTTGTCGAAACTAGAAGAGCCATCTGTTGAGGTAAAAACTGTCAAACCCAAGACTGGTCAGGCTTGGGTGAATCTTTTCAAATAGAAAAACCTGACTTGCCGGAGCTTCCAGGTTGGTAAGCGTGAAGCAGGTATCGGCATCATTCTTGAGAAATTCACAGGATGGTAACTGTGATATTTTGATTTACAAGTGGTAAATTAGGGACATTAAGTTGTACTTGATTTTCTACTAGTGTTTGTTGTTGACAAGGGTCTTAATTGTTAATTCTTTAAAATGGTCGAAAACGAACAATGTGATGAAACCCCGAGTTTGTGAAAAGACAAACAAAACTAATTTTCCGAAAAAAACCATTTGATTAAAACAAACTTAAGTGTTTTGAAATCTAAATGGGAAAATAGTTTGTTGTCAGGGGGAGTTCTGATTGTTAAGCCAAGAGAATGGTGAATTGAAGCGATTCGATATCAGTTTGTCACGTTTCTTGTATAGTTTGTTTTCAAATTTTCCTTGAAAATCAAAATTGAAACATATTTTGATTTTAGGGGGAGAAAAATTTAAAAAAAAATTAGAAAATTTGAAAATTTCAAAAACATTGAAAAAGCAAAAATGAGTTTTGTTGTGAAAAAGAGGAAATGATAGTAAATTAGTGAACTATCACAGCATGCTAAGGATATGAAATGTTAAATGTGATAAATGGTCTCACTGATGATGTGTCAGTAGGTTTTTGCACATTTAGTAGATTGTAACGAGATATAAACCTAAATTTCAAACTTGCTTATATCGTGGGTAACATCTCTCGAATATATGGGTAACCCCCGAAATCTTGTTTGAAAGGTCTCGTATTCTGATATAACTCATCATAATACCGAAAATTACAATCCAAAATATTACCAACATTTCAAGGAATAAATATACAAAGAATACCAAAAATACCGGTAAAACCGAACAAAGGAATATAACTCACAAAATATTCCGGAAATATTATTCATGTGTATATTTTGGTAAATAATATTTTGGACACCAAGTGAATGAAAATATGATTTTCACAATTATTACAAAGTTATATCATATTTTTGACAAGAAGAAAATATATTATTTTTGGGTGAATAAAAATATGTATTTTATTGGAAATATTAGAAGATATATTACTTTTGGACGAAATATAGATTTTCTCAAACAAAAACGGAATATATTACTTTTTTTTTGGGAGAAAATAAGCATATATATATATATATTTCCCAATATAGACTTGAAAATATATTATTTTTGGAACTTATTTGAAAATACAAATACTTTTGTCACCGGAAAAATTATCAATAATTTTTCTAAGTAATAATTCTTAAAATATATATTTTGGAAATATATATTAACGTATTTTTAGTAGAAATATTATTCCGGAAAAGTTAATACAAAATTAAGTATAAAGAATACTTGACAATTACAAGGAGATACGTATTCTCGTACGTATAAATACACTCCGAAATACGACACCGTTACATGGAAAAAATATACAAGTATAAGAATACAAATACAAATACACCCATCCTTGGGAAGGATATACATGTATAAATACTTGAAAAGTATTAAGTTAAAATATATTGTTTTAACAATTATTCCAAAATTTAATAAATATAATTTAAGTTAAAATAGTTATTATTTTAACAAATAATTACAACTTTGAATAATATTGAAGACACAAAGAACGTAACTCAAAGACACTAATTAATACTAAGTCAAGGCACGACCCACTCGTCTTACGTTGTAGGTAGTCGTGTACGCCAGGCGAAGCTTGAGTTACTGTGAGACGAAGACGCAAGACAGTGAGTTCATGTTCCCCCTTTTCTTTTAACTGTTTTCGGTTTTATAATTTCGGGGGTGAAGTACATGTTACAAACTGTTTACAATCGTTTATATGTGGTATGGTTAGCTAAGGAAGGGTACTGCTAGATCATGTGAGTGGTGGGTATGACGCTTAAGACCATTAATCCTCGTTGTAGGACCAAGGGACATGAGTGATAGATCTATTTGGGTGTAGCGAGCCCACACCCATGTGGACCGGGGTTTGGCCCATGAGGTGACTATGTCTTCAAACTGAAGCTGTGGCAAAATCTTCTAGGATTGAGTCTTCCTTCATCACGTCACACATATTAATGGCCTTGCAATCCATTAATGATCTATTTTTCCTTGTTGCTTTCATACCAGGGTTGCAAATACATACTTACCTACAATGATTACAAAGTTTATTCAAGCTCACACACTAAACACATGAACTCGCTCAACTTTTGTTGATGTTTTCAAACTACATGTATTTCAGGGAATTAAGTCTGGATCTGGCGGGCGTTTGGAGGTTTCAAGTTATGTTAAGAATAAAAGATGTCATCCATGGTCTTAGGGTTTGGTTAGTGTGTCTTATCCTGGACAAGTCACATCTTCCAATTCCTGGTTTTATCTAAAGTCTTTTGTTGAGTCCTTATGAAACTCTAAACAATTCGTATGGGTTGTAATTCAAATTTGAAGTCTACGTGTCAAGACAATGTTGTTATGTTTTTAAACTTATTTAATGGATGATCATCGTTAGTTTTATCATATAGTTGTTGTTATGATTGAATGCAATGATATTAATTTTTTACAAATGGAAAGACAAGAAACACAATGTTTACATTGCATACACAAGAATGCCTAGATCCATGAAACAATTTTTTTTACAAATGGAAAGACAAGAAACACAATGCACAGTTACTTTGTTGGTTTAGTCTGAGAGACTGGTTGGTTTAGTCTGGGAGACTAGATGGTTTAGTCTGGGAGACTAGGAAAGGAAAATGGATACATTAGGGGCTTCATTTCCTTGCTTCAGATTTCCACCACCATATTTACTTACGCTTTTGCCCTCCAACACAATGTCAAGAATCTGGGCCAAAAACAACCCATTATTCCATGATGTTTTTCTGCATCATAGCTTCTATAATTTTACAAATGTTGACTTCATTGGTCCAAAAGAAAGTCAAAATTTGCCAATGAGATATGGGTAGAGTGATTGGGGAAAGACTTGGTGTTTTTTGTGACCCAGGTTCGACTCCCACTCTCCCCATTATTTTCTGCGGCATCTAGGTGAAGGGCGAATACGGGTGGCGCCAGTTCGTCTTGGATGGGATGCGAGGTTTACCGCTTATTTCACTGTCGTGCTTTCGGGCGGGTGGAGGTCGGGTTTCCGCACGTCTGGGAGAGTCAAGGGGCTGGCAACGGTCGAGTAGTCGATTTTGGCCACAACACCCGATGTCACGGTAATTGGCACGTCGTTCTTTGCCGTTCAAAAAAAAAAAAAAAAACTCTCATGATACGTCATTCTAGAATGGGTGATTTAAAAATGGGTTAATGTGGGTTATTTACATTAGACAACAGATTAAATATGTGAAAATGTCAACCAAATGGTACTTGGACTTGTTTCTTATGCATGATCAAGTCATAAACTTATAATAAAGAACCTTTTTATTGAGTAATAAGTTAAGGAAGGACAAATAATATTAAAGTATCAACCTGACCCAACCCATTATAACAAGCGCCCAAATTTTACCCATTATGACCCGTTACCCAACCCATCTCACCCACCCGATTTGCTGTCAATGCTTGTTCTATGGATGTATGATGAGGACGTGCCTTGGTTCCCGTAAGAACAATTTTCCCAGAAACAAAAATCAGCAGAACAAGTTTTTGTTGTTTCGTTCGATACATACAAGTTATGCAAATAGTTCAGGTTCATACTATATGAAGAAACAAAAATAAGTGTGAAAACATAATAAATCATAAGAAGTTAGATAAACAATGGCTTATGATCAAAGTAAACTGTATAGAATATAGAGATCGCCTTTTCTGCTTGTTTACATATGAATGGTTCGATTAGGTTGTTCTTTCAAAAGGTCTTAGGCTGAAACTCAACCAGAAGTTTATTTTTGATTCATAACACATTCTAAATTCTTTTATTTTAGCATTAAGATTATTGATGTTTTTTGGGTCAGTTTTTATATACAAATTATTAAGAGTTCAAAATTTCTTATACAACCTTTTAAATTTTTGTTATATCATATTTACCTTTTCAAAACACTAAGTACATATTTATCCAACTCTTAGCAAAGAAAATCAGCAACTTCTAATGGTCTTTTTCACCAAATAAATTTAAAAGGATCTGTATATGAAAACTTGAACCCATAGCTAGGATATATATATATATGATTTTAGTCATAACAAGCACAACAATTATTATTTTAAAAATAGGCTAAAAGTGCTAATGGGTCAACTCGACCTTGTTAACCCATTTTGACATGTTACCCAACACGCCCATTATGAACTCGCACTTGAAAAGGCACCATGAGAATAAGCAGGCCTTCCCGACTAATGAGAAATTTTTAAGTCACATACGCCAACAATATTCCGAATCTTAAAATCCTACAACAAACCATAAAAGAAAACAATAAATTGTATAAAAAGAGACCAACTATCTAAGACACTTTCACACGTAGTTATTTAAGTAAAAGACTATAAACATGAGACAAACTGGATCAAAAGAAACAAAATTAAGGCTGTCACCTTTGGCTCTCGAATTCTCCTAATCATAGCGACAAAACGCTAAATAACCATAGTAAATACATCAGCAACAATCAAGACTTTCCATGATTGAGAAACATGACAGAATCTTGATTGTTGATGATATATTTATTATTATTATTGTCATTCAGCAGTTTGCTGCTGTGATTATAAGAAATCAAGAGCTATAGGTGACAGCATTAGTGCTTGCTTCTGGGAAATTAGACACAGAGTAAGTCTTGTTTACTATGAAAAGAAAATCAATAATAACCGGTTTGTTTCAATTCAACACTTCATATTATTTATATGCCCTATTTAAATAATAAAAAATAGAAAACAAATCTTAAATCTGTTAGGATTTCATTCGTTTTTGTCGGTTTCAGTTCCGATAAATTTGATTTGAGTAGATAGAAAAATAATGTTATTTGATAAGAAACTAATGTGAAAATTGTATTGAATCTTGAATATTGTCCACACTCTATATTACAGATCTCTACATCCATCTCTATAACAAATGGTGAAACCGACATATAGATGGTAACCGTCAAATAGTTATTAGGGGATGTTAATGGCCAAACAGTTATTATATAACTGACAAAAGGGTTATTAGGGTTGTATATCTGGTTTTCTAACACTCCCCCTCAGATATACATACGGTTCATTATACACTATTAACAACATTCTTCAGGATGATGTTAAATTGATACTTCAGGACCTATATAAGAAACTGATACTACAGGACCAGTTATGCTGCCTCGTTAAAAACCTTGCTAAGAAAACCCAATGGGACAAAACTTAGTCAAGGAAAAGAGTACAGCGTGTATAATGCTCCCCCTCAATTTAACTAACGTCTTTTAATCTACGAAGCCCGGTCTCATGTGATAAGTGCTCGAAACTGCTTCTAGGTAACGACTCTGTGAACAGGTCTGCTAGATTTTCACTTGACTTGATCTGACGAACATCGATTTCCCCTTTCTTTTGTAAGTCATATGTTGAGAAGAACTTTGGTGAGATGTGCTTTGTTCTATCGCCTTTAATGTAGCCTTCTCTTATTTGAGCTATGCAAGCAGCGTTGTCTTCATAAATAATCGTCGTGTCTTTCTTGATTTGTTCTAGTCCGCATGATTCTTGTATATGATTGATCATTGATCTCAACCACACGCATTCTCGACCAACATCATACAATGCTATCAATTCGGCATGATTTGATGATGTTGTTGTAAGTGTTTGCTTAGTCGACTTCCAAGAAATTGCTGTGCCACCGTATGCGAATACATAACCTGTCTGAGATTTTGCTTTGTGAGGATCTGATAGGTATCCGACATCAGCATACCCAACAAGCTGGGACTTTTGATCTTTCTGATAGAAAAGACCTATTGTGTCCCGCAAATATATCGGAATATATGTTTTACACCATTCCAGTGTCTACGTGTTGGATTCGAACTGTATCTCGCTAGTACATGAACCTCAAATGCAATGTCAGGTCTTGTGTTATTTGCGAGATACATAAGGGCACCGATCGCGCTTAAGTACGGTTACTTCTGGACCAAGTACTTCGCCTTCTTCTTGAGGGCGATAAGGATCCTTGTGTGGATCTAGCGATCGGACAACCATAGGTACGCTAAACGGATGTACTTTATCCATATTGAAACGTACTAACATCTTCTGGATGTAGTTTGATTGATGGACAAATGTGCCATTGCATAGATACTCAAATTGTAGTCCGATGCATAATTTTGTCATACCAAGATCTTTCATTTCAAATTCCTTCTTTAACAACTGAGCAGCTTTCTCTATCTCTTCAGGAGATCCGATGATGTTGATATCATCAACATAGACTGCGATTATAGTGAAATTTGATAGTGATCTTTTTATAAAGACACATGGACTGATTACATTAGACTTGTATCCTTCTTTTTCGAGATATTCACTAAGTCGATTGTACCACATACGACCAGATTGTTTGAGACCATATAAAGATCTCTGGAGCTTTATAGAACACATATCTCGAGGTGTTGATTTTAATGCTTCAGGCAATTTTAATCCTTTAGGAATTTTCATGTAGATGTCATTTTCAAGTGTCCCGTATAAGTATGCGGTGACGACATCCATTAGTCTCATATGAAGTCCTTTAGAGATTGTGAGGCCGATTAGGAACCTAAGGGTTATCGCATCCACTACAGGGGAATACGTTTCCTCATAATCAACTCCTGGGATTTGGGAAAACCCTTGCGCTACAAGTCGAGCCTTATATCGTACAATCTCATTCTTTTCATTTCTCTTTATTGCAAACACCCATTTATAACCTACTGGTTTGACGTCTATGGGTGTTCGGACTACAGGTCCGAAAACATGTCGCTTTTCGAGCGAATTTAATTCGGCATTTATGGCTTCTTGCCATCTTGGCCAATCATTTCTGTGCATGCACTCTTCTAAAGTTTTAGGTACGTAATCATTTTCATTGATTACGTCCGTTGCTATAGCATATGCGAATATATCATCAACACGTGTTTTATTCCGGTTCCACATTGTACTATCTTGTACATAATTAATAGAGATCTCATTTTCGTTCGGTACCGGTGTTTCTTCTGAAACTTCATTTTCCTCTGGAATTATAGTTGTCTCTTCCGGGACATTTACCTCTACCGGGGTTTCATTTATAACCTTTTGTGAGTTTTCACCAACTGTGTTACTTTGCTCTTTTGGCTTTCGTGGGTTTTTGTCTTTGGAACCGATTGGTCTCCCACGCTTTCGTTGTATAGTAATCACTTCTGGGATTACTTCAATTTGAGCAGGTGCATTTGATGCTGGTACATGTGACTTTGTCACTCTATTCGTGTCTGTGAATGCATCTGGTGGTTCATTCGCTATTCTTTGCAAATGTATAATCTTTTGGACTTCATATTCACATTGACCACTTCGGGGGTCGAGATTTGATAGCGATGATGCATTCCACGTTATTTCTTGTGTTACCAGTCTTTCTTTGTCCTTATCTCCCCCTAAGACTGGGAACATCGTTTCATCAAAATGACAGTCAGCATACCGTGCTGTAAACATGTCTCCCGTCATTGGTTCTAAATATTTAATTATGGACGGGGAGTTAAAACCAATATAGATACCCAGTCTTCTTTGGGGTCCCATTGTAGTACGTTGTGGTGGAGGTATTGGTACATATACCGCACAACCAAAAATTCTAAGGTGGGACAAACTTGGTTCTCATCCGGAGACCAGTTGCAATGGGGAGTATTCGTGATCAGCAGTTGGTCTCAATCTAATTAGTGCAGCAGCATGCAAAATAGCATGGCCCCATGCAGAAGATGGTAGTTTACATCTTATTAAGAGCGGTCTAGCAATTATTTGTAATCGTTTAATCAAAGATTCAGCTAGACCGTTTTGTGTGTGAACATGAGGTACTGAATGTTCAACATTGAGTTTTTAGGTGGTAACCGTTTTTTCGAATATCTTTAAAGCTAAGTAAATTTCTTCTGGATTTACTAGAAAATAATGCATTATCAATAGTTAATTGGGTACCCGAAGATAATGTTATGTGTGCTCAACCGGAGCCTTCGATAAGGTTACTGACACCAGATATAGTACCAATCGGTGTCTCTGCCGGAGACAACTCAGAGAAAAATTTCATATCTTTGAGAATAGTGTTAGTACTACCGCTATCTACCAGACATTCATCACCAATAATAGCTCTGCTGGAGCTGGTATACATATTTCTTCTGGAAATAATAAAACACGTTAAATATAAGAAATTGCATGTTTGAGTATGATAAAAAAACATCATACAACTATGAATCGAACATCACTAGGTTTTAAATGAAACATAATATTAGTTTCAACATTAAATAACGGGTCGCATTTACTGATTTTGTAGATGGAGCTTGTTATTTTGCTCCGCAACCAACAAACATGGTATTAAATCAGTATATTTTGTAAAATTTTCGTTCTCTGTAATACTGCGCGAGGAACATGTTTGATGAAAGGAACGTTGAGAAAGTTTTCTCTAACATGTCTTCATCGGTGATTTGTTCACCGTATAATTTAAACTTAGAGGTGATGCGAAAAAGGGCAGAGTTGTACTCACTAACAGTTTTATGATTTCATAGCCTTAAATGAACCCATTCACAGTGAGTTTTAGAGAGTAAGACCAACTTCAGGTGGTCAAATCGTTCTTGAATGTTTTTTTCCATAACTCGAGAAGGTCCTCGATAGTAAGGTATTCCCTCTTTAGGTCTTCATCAAGATGATGACGAAGGAATGCAATGGCTTTAGTTTTTTTTTTTCTTGAAGGGAGGTTATGGAAACGTACGATGTGGGCTAGGTTTTTATACTTTGATTGTACTTTCTAACAAAATACGGAAATAAAAAGGTGTTACTAATTACACCCTCTAATTACTAAATACACCCTTCTCTCATATACTTACGGGTGGAGTCTGTGCGGGACCCACACTTTTTCTTGTCACAAGGAAGAGTATAATTATTAAAGAGAATGTGTATTTAGATCAACCCAAAATAAAATTCACATGTGAAATCCTTGTAACAATTTTGTGTGATATTTATATAGTTAAAAGAGTAAATATATATGTGAGATTCCAGAACCATACGTGGAGGTAATGTGGACCACATGAGAATATGTAGTTTGTAAAATTTAAAATCTATTTGGAGTCCGCTCACTTGCTTCAATGCAGCTAGAGCACATGGTTACAACACAAGCATACACATTTTCTCTGTTTATATTCTTAGCTTTTTTTTTTTTTTTTTTTTTCTAACTCATTCAACCCCTTTACCCTATATATTTAAATGACTTGGTTATCAAAAGAAAAACCAATCACGACAAAATGCTTTCAAAGATAAGTAACTCAATTAATTAAAAATTTGAATTATCATGCTTTTCTGACAACTGGTTTTGTAAAACCATTAACTGACAACTGGTTTTGTACCTTTCAAAAAAAAAACAACTGGTTTTGTAAAACCATTTAAGTTACATTACTTACTCAAGGAATGAAACCATTTACTTTACTTACAACAGCACCAAAATTTCGAAAAAAAAATTAGTTTTTCAATTCAACTGGGTTATGGATATTATCTCCCTCATAGTTACTCTCACAACTCTTTGAAATCGAAACCGAAATCCCTTACAGTTAGAACACACCGCCGGTAAACACGTTCAGAACCACGCCGCCGGTAAATACGTTCACTTCCGCACTGTCGTCTTTGATTCTATTTTAACGGTTGGCGGTTGAGGACAATCGCCGGAGAAAAAGTTTTCGGGTAAGATTGTTATGTGTATGAGGCGGTAGTGACCACCGTTTGGTAGGGATGAAGAAAAAAAACTTCGATTTTATTTTATTTTCTTTTCAAGCGATTCTTAAAAATTGTTGTTGTGAGTACAAAGAAAAGAAAAATCCTTTTTTTTTTTTTTTGGTCTAAGATCCACATGAAAAACCTATGTTGGGCATTCTAAAAACTAGATCCAAAACAGATTCTTTTGTCCCAAGGGAATAGATCTGAAAACCAACTTGAAAATTGTTCAAGAAATGTGTGTATTTTTCTGTTTTTTTTTTTTTTTTTTTGTTGTTTATGAAAAGAATGCCATATTTGAAGCGATTAAAAAAAAACTCTTTTCTAGTTACCACTTGGAAAATCTTGAAATTTTGTATCTTCTTTTTGATATGCAGATGTATACACACACTATGTTAACGAGGATAACACATTCACATATGCAACAAATATGAGAGATTGTAATGATGTGTACCAGGTGCGATGAACAGAAAATGTTGTGATAGCAAAGTAAGTACAGACGAATCGGTGATGTTGTCGAGGATATGAAAAAAAACACCGATTCCTTGTGATTGATTGCAGATTATGAGTAAAATCCCAGTGGAGAGACAAATCGTGCTGATAACGTGATAAGAAACTAATGTGAAAATTGTATTGAATCTTGAATATTGTCCACACTCTATATTACAGATCTCTACATCCATCTCTATAACAAATGGTGAAACCGACATATAGATGGTAACCGTCAAATAGTTATTAGGGGATGTTAATGGCCAAACAGTTATTATATAACTGACAAAAGGGTTATTAGGGTTGTATATCTGGTTTTCTAACATTATTCAATTTTTGTAGAATTTGATTTGAGTACATACAAAAATCATATTATTCAATTTCGAGTAAAATGCCAAAACCGTCCCTCAGGTCCATCAAAAAGACTTTTTTGTGCATTTCATTCTTTCACCTTTAGATTTTTTTTGCCATTTTCATTCTTGAGATTCACAATTTATTGGGACTTTCGTCCCTCTTAGATTTTTTTTTGCCATTTTCATTCTTGAGGTTCACAATTTATTGGGACTTTCGTCCCTCTTAGATTTTTTTTGCCATTTTCATTCTTGAGGCTCACAATTTATTGCGACTTTCGTCCCTCGAAAAATGGTAATCAGGGATGAAAATGACAAGATTTCAAACTTTTTGGATGAAAATGATATCGTTTAAAAACCGAATTCAAAAATAAAATTTTAATTCAATATGGTTAAATTTAGAAACCCACTTTCAACACGTATCTTTGTAAATGGGTCAATTTCGTTATACAATGTAGATGAATCAAATGAGTGAAATAAAAAGAAGTTTAGCTAACAAGAAAGTGAGTTACACAATTATTAAGGTAGGAGAAAACAATGTAACCTGGCCCATTTTAACATGCTCTAAAAGTTTACTCATTACGACCCGTTACAAAGGCACCTATTATAAACTCATACTTACAAAGCCACCGTGAGAATAAGCAGGTTTTCCCGTCTAATGGGAAATTCTTCGTCATATGAGCCAACGATATTTTAAATGTATTAAAAGAGACCAACTGTGTACACACTTTATTTAAGTAAATTTTAAAGATATATGCCAAGTCACACGTCCAAGTTTATTTAAGTAAAAGATTAAGAGCATGAGACAGATTTGATAGAAAGAAACAAAACTAAGGCTGTTGTCTTTGGTTCTCGAATTTTCATAATCACAACAGCAAAACACCTAATAACAACAATAATAAATATACAAACAACAGTCAAGATTTTTCATGATCGAGAAATAATTTCCGGTTTATAAAGGATTTGTAAGGTATGGTTATATTCTGCATTACAAGTTTGCAATGCAATCACCTACAAGTCTAGTTGATTGCAAACTAGACCAGAAGACGGTTGTATTGTAAACTCGTAATGCAAAAGAATATAACCCAAAAATACAAATTTTTTACAAACCGGAAATTATGTTTCTCAATCAATGAAAATCTTGATTGTTGTTGATAATTTATTATTATTTGTTGTTATTCATCAGTTTGCTGTTGTGATTACGAGAAATCAAGAACCAAAAACAAAAGCATTAATTTATGCTTCTGGGAACATGGTAAGTTTTGTTTAAAAACAAAGAACATAACTATATTACTAAACGATTACTCTGGTTGACATAATAAATCATTATATATCTGAAGAAAAAAAAAAAAAATAAACCAGTTAGTTTCAATGTAACACTTCAAACTCTTTATATGCCTAATCAAATACATAAAAAAAATATAAAACTAATAAGATAGACGAATATTATTGAATATTTATATTTTATAAAAAAAACTGCATTTAGATAAAAAAAAAAAAAAGACTTAGATAAACATTGACTTCTGATCAACTCAATTATCGAATGTAGAGGTGGCCTTTTTGGCCCGTTTATCTATAGATGGATCGATTTTGGTTGTTTTTTGTGGGAAGAGATTTAAGAAGAGAGAGTATTATACTATGTGGAGTTTTTATATATATATTAACTTACTGAAGGGGTATGGTCCCATATTTTGCACCTACATGTGCGATCGCAAGTAAGCAGGGCACGCAGATGACCATATCCAGCTTAAAATCATGACAACACTTGGCCATTATCGTTCGTTCGACGCAAGCTGAGTAAGCGCAAGTATGAGGATGCCAGCCGAGGAGGGTATACTCCGTACTGCTGGCAGAGCATTCAGCCAATCTGGACGCGTCTGGTTGTGATCATGCAATCACCACGATGAGCGATCGCGCAAGAGACAGCTAGTACAAAAGGATAGTGACGTGTAACCAACAGGTTGCGCCATTCACTGCTCCATGATCCCCACTCATAGCTGATGACACACTCGACATTAAGGACGATTCTCAGGCCACGTGGCTCCAATCATCATGCACCAACACCAAAGATCCTCTGCGTGCACTAACGGTCGTGTCAGATGAGACAAACAGGATATTCCTTGATAGAGACGTTTGGCCCAAGGCCCATGAGCTCATCTCCTTCTCATACTCTTAGCTATAAATAGAGGACTTCACTTCTAGGTTTAAGGATCGCTTCTCTCACTATCTCATTATTAACACACACTTATTATCCTCAAAACGAGTTCTTATTTTCACTTCGGATGGTGGTTAAAAGGAGAACCCCCCACCTCTCTTTGTAACGAGCTTCACAGTGTTATATCGTTTTGCAAGAGCAGTTGTTGATCGAGAAATTATTAGACGAGGAAGGAAAGAAGATTAACTTTTGTGAAAAGGACCAAACCCACAAGTTAAACCTTTGGGTTAATTTGGTGTTTTTCACTTACGAAGATATCCTTTTCGAGATTTTTTCGATACTTGTGAAGTAGTGGGTATAATTGTAAATTTATATTTTCAAGTGCTTTTATGATATATGTTTTTGCCTTTGGGGATACAAAAATTGGGCTGATGATCCAATAAGATGTATTCGGGCCGTCTCATGTTCTAGAAATCCATGTACTAAGGTATTTAAATGTTGGATATACGTGTAAATATATGTATGAAAGATTAATATTTAGTGTGTGCTAATACGTTTCTTTAAAGCTGTAAATATCTTCAGTAGGGAATCCGTCGCAATACCAACATAAGTTTTCCCTCCGTTCGGTCACAATCTGTTTGCGATTACAAATACCCAATTTTGTAGTGTTGAAATCTAACTTTAGCATGGTGCTAAGCATTTTTTTTATATTCGTGTCACAGAAAGGCTCCTCTCTATGTGTCGAGGCTAACGGTGTTGTTTTCTCGTTCTTATTGTGCAGATTCAATCCACTCTGAAGCTAAACTCTATCTCGATCATAAGTTGAAGTTTTTAGAGTCTTCACTATATATGTGGAGATTAATCGTGAGTAGCAAAACCAAAGGACCGAATCATAGCTTACATATGTGAACCAATTACGAAACCCATGGTTCGGTATGATATTTTTATAACTGATTTATATGATTCTGTTATGAATATACATGGATATATATTCGAATTAACCGAGATCAACTGACATTAAATCTAGCTTTAACTTTTTTTTTCTATAAGGATTATATCATATGTTGGAAAAGTTTTGTTATGGTCTTTCATAAAAAACATATTAGTTTTGTTATAGTTATTAGTTGAGTTCATTCACATCCAAAGTCAGTTAGATGCTCATTTTAATAAAAAACGAGTTGAATTGGTCATACACACCCTTAAACATACATATGGAACGAGGGACGAATTGAATGAACTTTTAAAACACACCAAGTGATTCTCCCAAGTACTCATATTAGTTCCCTAATTGTTGTGATTTCTTTGACAGCTAATAAAAGAACTCGATGTTAAGTATATATTTGTGAAGATAGTTTAACGTTTAAGACACTAATAAGAAAGTGATCCAATGCCAATGAGGTAGTGGTGAAGTGGTTGTGAAAAGAATTGGTGTTCCTTGTGACCCTGGGTCGATTCTCACTCTCCTCATTATTTTCTGCGGCATCCAGTTGAAGAACGAATACGGGTGGCGCCGGTTCGACTTGGATGAGAGGCGAGGTTTTACTGATTATTCTACTGTCATGTCTTCGGGGGGTGGAGGTCAGGTTTCCGCACATCGGGGGAGAGCCAATGGGCTGGTGGCGGTCGAATAGTCGACCTTTACTACATTGCCTGGTGTCATGATGATTGACATGTCATTCCTTGCCGTTCAAAACAAAAAGTGATCCAATCTATTATATATCCTAACGAATATTTCTTGTTTGTTTCAACTATGAATTCATCTTCTTGTCCGTTGGGCTTGTTGAGGGGTAGTTAGGTGATCAAAACATAAATATTAAGATTTAAGGGTGTAAACCAGCTGAACCCAAGACTAAGTTTGTTTCTTTTATAGGGTCGGGCCCATAGTTTATTGAAACAAGACCATTGCATAGGCCCCTTACAAAACTCGGGGCTCCAAATTCTAACAAAAGTTATTCTATATAACTCTATATTGGGTTTTGTTTGCAAACATAGATCAGGTCATCCAACCTATTCACTTCCTTAATATGATTTGACTATGAAAAATGTTAACTATTTTGATTACTCGGTGTGATGGGCAAGGGCAAGGGGGCAAATCATGTCATGTGTCTACCACGTAGATAGACAGAGAGGGCTTTGCTTGCCCTCCAAAACCCCAAAACCATGGAGTGGTGAGCATGGGCAAAAGCAAAGGGAAAGTTTTTCTATTTATTGAATGTTTTTGTTTTATAATTCTTTTATTAAACAAAACAAATAAATAAAAAAAGACATTTATATTAATTAAAACAATAATAATATATAAAATTATGAATAATGGAATTTAATAATCCCAACTTTCACTACTTGGCCGGCAACGAACCTAACTTCAAAAATAACCACTGGCGGTCCCACCTTTTGACATTTTGTAAAACATTGAACATTTGCTAACACCGTTATAACGTTGATGACGTGTCAAAAAAATTTAACTGAGATGATTACATGGCAAGTTGACTGATTATGTGGGCCTGAAATTAATAACGTGGCATTTACAATTAATTAACATTATCTAAATAATATCTATCCACTACAATCAATACTTAAAACACTTCACTACTCTCACTATCATTCAGACCACATAAAATTCAAGCCCTAATTTCATCCTCTCTCTCGCTACGAAGAACAAACCCTAATCTCTCTCACTATCGATTAAACAAACGAAGAAGCGATCATCATCAATGGCAGAAATCATCAAGATCAACGTATGGACTGGTGGGACACTCGAAGTTGCAACTCCGAGTATGAGGTATGTTGGTGGTAAATCCACACTTTTAAGCTTAGATGTCGACAAGTAGTCGTTTTTTGAGCTAGTAGACTATGCAATGGAGTATGGTTCATACGATTCCAAGGATTTTCATCTTTATGCAATGGAGTATGGTAGATTGAGCAGGTTAGTTAGTGACAAAGATGTCATGGACATGGCATTGTTTGTAACGGATGATGAAATAGTTGATGTTTATGTTCAAATGGGACCAATAACAAATCATCAGGCACAGTCCAGTAGCCAGCCCACTAATTCTGAAGCCCAGCCCAATAACCAGCCCATTATAAAGCCCAGTTCACAGCCCAGTTCTTCTAGGTTAAGCATGAGCCCTAGTAAACCTATAAGTGGTTATAGGAAGTCTACTGCAAGCAGACTTACATCTCCAGTTGCATCTCCAATTGCATCACCAAGCAAGAATGTTAGGTTTGTTGAACCTCCTGTAACACTTGAACCAATTGAAACAGAACCACCTGCTTCAACATATGGTGTAACAGCTGAGGAAAGTTTGGATGAAGAGGGAAGGTCAGAAGATTCTGATTCTGATGATGTGAACTATGAACCTGATTTGGCTGATGATGGGACTGACAAAGATGATGAAGAGTGGTTAGGGTTAGTTGCTGCAATGAAAAAGGCGAATAAAGAAGAAGTTGTGTCCAAACAGAAGCTGGTTACTGAATGTTTAAAACAAAATGATGATGTAGCAGGTGTAACACTCTGCGTTCTTGAAGTCAAAGTACAAGTCAAAGTCAAGTCAAAGGAAGAAAAGATTACTAAATGCGATCTGTCACTCCTTGCTTAATTACTGATTGTACTCTTTGACTTTGTAATCGAATCCTTTAATTTGTGTACTTTAGTTGTATTATGTGGAGTATCTGTAATAATCGCAGTTTATCGCTAATCGATTTATCGCTTTCGCATCGCAACTCGAATAACGTGTTCTGGATATTGTTTTACGTGTGTGTGTGCTATTTATGTGTTGCTTGTGCATGTTTAATTATGTTCATGCTGATTATTCGAAAACGCAATCGCAACCCTATCGCAACGCTATCTCATCGCGAACTCGAAGTTTAAGGGTTATTACTTTTTGTGTGTAATTAATGGGTAATACTATTGCATCACTACTCGAAACGCATCACAACGCTCAACGCACGAAACGAAACATCGAAAACTAACTCACCAAAACCAACCGATCGGATGGCCATCCGATCGAACCGCCTTTCGTTCCACCTCATTGCACCGACTTTCCTCTTTTGTCACCTATAAATAACCCTGTCACATCACTGTTCATGATGTGACAGCTCTCTCGTCCGACCAGCACGTTCCAGCCCTATTTTCTCTCGATTTCTCGCGATTCTTGTAAGTTTCTACCTCAAATCTTGTACTTCTATGATCTACACACACTCCTTCATCTTTTTCACCATCAGATCTTCACTTTTAACCATGAAATCAACTGATTTGAGGTGTTCTCGGATAATGTCATCATGGGTTCTTTATGAACTTCAAGATTTGACCTCATTCCACCAAGAACAACTCAGATCTAATGGATTTCAACATGTTTAAACACTGATTTCACCTAAATCTAAACATTTTCAAGATTTAAAAGGATTGAAAGATGTTTTCATAACTTTCTTTCAACTCTTTTACACTCATGCACTCAAAACCAATAGAATCAGAGCTCATTCAGGCCTTCCACTCATTCTCTAGTGATGTGTCGGTCTGAGATCTGATTCCTACCAACGAGATAACAGACTTAGCGGGTTAAACAAGAATAACCTTCAAGGAACAACTAACTGATCAGGCTGGGGTGATTCCTGTCCGATTGGATGACTTGGGCTTGATGGGGTCCCCGTTGTTTAACACGTTGTCAAACATCTCGATCAAACCACAAACTATCACACTTAACAAATTCAAGACGAGCAAGTCACCAAACGGACTGCCGTCTGATCGGATTGCCATCCGATCGAACGACAATCCGATCGGACGACTTGAGGTCTCAACACTTGAACATTTTCACATTTGTTGGACCGGTTTTGACTCCGAAACGATTGCGAAACGAACGTGAAACGTGCGGAAACCGTACACGAACGTGACCTAATCCACACGACGTAATATAAACGTGATTCTATAGAAAAATGTGAAATTGTACACCACCTGAATCACTTTCTCTCTTTAGATTCTCTCTCTAGATCTAGATCTTTCTAAAACACAAATGAGCCAAAAGTTCTAATTCTTAACTCTAATGCTCTATTTATAGGCTCAAGGTTATAAGGAGGTTTTCCTTATTTACAATAACGCCACCTTGCCCTTTTTACTAACTAACACTAAAATAACAACTCATTTTCTTCTGTTTCTTGCTACGACTCGGATTGACGAAGGCGATAGACATAAATGTACTAACAGACTCCCCCTTGGATATTGCCATAGTCAATCTCGTAGCGTCTTGTTTTTCTCTTTCTCCAAGTCTTCTTGAAAATGTGATATTATCAGCAACCACAGACTCCCTCTTTCTCGAACAGAATCCCCGTGGATCTGTCTTCAAGTTTCCGTTGCTCTCTTCTTTCCTTCAGACTCTTTTTCTTTAGGCTCCCCCTTTCTTCAAGCTCCCATGCTTTTAGGGATCGACACCTCTCTTTCCAGCTACAAGCTCCTTCTAACTTTCAGCTTGTCTTCAGACTCCCCCTTAGACTCTGCTCTCGGGATCGTAGTCTGGACTTTTCCTGCAATCACTCATACAACTATAAGTAACAACATTTTAAACTTCCAGATATCGTAATCTGACAATTCAAACCTTCTAAACCACTTCTCATGAATTTGGCAGTTTCATCGAATCGTATCAGAAACTAACACTTATAACAATATAAGCATCCAAATCCCCTACAGTTAATCATCCAAGTCCAACTTAATGACCTTGGAGATATCACAAACTGTTTTTGAATTTTTGATTTTAAAACTTCAAGTTTCAAATTAATGAACTTGTTTTATTTTTCAGAAACACAATCAGCTTACTTAGATTTTGAAACTCAGCACTCAGACATCGGTTGTCGAAAATAAAGCAGAAATCAAAAACTTTTTGTATTTTCTGAAAACATAAAGCATTAAAGAAATATGTACAAACATATTTACAGACAATATTTTTGTTTGAGTATGCGTCAGAGGATCATATCAGTTTATGACAAATCACAAGTACCGTTGAGCTTAGTTACACAGTAAGAATTAAACAATTCACTTAGATTGTCGATATACTTGTCCACTTAAATTTTCATACAAATTTCAACTGATTCAGGATACGAATTAGATGTATTAAGAACTTAAACCTATTCATGTGTCCCACCTCTTGAATATACTCCCGTATCCAGATCCCAATATTCAGTCTTACAGGCAATTATAACACAAATGATATCTGTAAGGGGTTAATAAATTATGAAGAATCATGAGAGCTCAGGTCAGAACTACCGTTCAGCAGAGAGATCATGACTCAAATTGTAGGTGTGTCCCCTTTAGAGGATCTTTTTTACAACAGCATTGCTAAGCAATTTTATTGTCTTATCATATATGCTGAGGGTGATGCTGTGTTTCAAGCATTTGCGGAAAGTATTATTCGAGGACTAGGTCAGAACTTCCATTCAGCAGAAGTCCCGGAATAATACCCCAGATATCACTGAGTATAAAAACCTAGTATATCAGAATACAAGACCTTTCAAACGAGATTTCAGGGGTTACCTATATATCCAAGTAGTGTTCCCCACGAAATAAGCAAGTGTTTGAATTTATGTTTATATCCCGAAAAAGTTTACTAAATGTATAAAAATCTACCGACACATCCACGGTGAGATCATTTAACACATTTAAACTTTCCAATTCTTTAGCGTACTGTAACTGTCTACTGATGTACTATCATTTCCTCTTTTTATGCAAAACTCAATTTTTAAAATTTTTATCATGTTTTTGATTTTTCAAATTTTCAAATGTTTTTGAATTTTCTAATGACAATATTTCTCCCCCTAAAATGCAAAACCATTAAAAAATTTTGACAACCAACACTGATAGCTTTGTCTCGCCATCCATTTTCTGCTTCTCATGCACTGATTTACAGAAATATAACGTACCCCCATGATTTACAACCCATTGATCTTAACAGTTTGAAAACCGTTTTTCAATCTGATGAAAGTAATCATGTTTGTTCAGCCGTGAGGGTTTCGGCGTATTCAATCAACATACATTCAAACAATATTAAAGACAACATATTTTTGGTTTTTCAAATGTTAACAAACTAAAAACATATTTTTTGTTTTAAATTTTTCAATTTTTAGGATTTTGAAAATATTGTTTATTTATGTACAAACAACACTCAAACTAAACTCCCTGTTCAACCAAACCAGGGTCCTGCAACCTCTTCCTGTGCCAGGCTGCTCCAACTACCATTCTCACAATCTTAAGCTTCGTTGAGCACCTGCACATTCAAACTTTATCAATCATTTGAACAACTTAGCCCAGGTCTGTTGGACCTTAGGCATTTCAACACAATAATGTTCATTTAATTTCGGAAACTCTTTGTCACTTAAAATTGTTCAACTTTGACTTCAACTTTCTCATCTTTTACCGACGTCACTTGTTTCTTAGCACTCCACATTTGACCTTCCGGAGTACCTCTTTTGTAAAAATTTGTCTCTTTTTGAACCTTTTGATCTTGAATAACATTTTTAGGTTTCCAAAACTCTTGAGGTTTTGTCATATCAACAGATGTTCTCCAACTTTGTGTTGTTCTCAATCTGGGTGTGTGAGAATTCCAGGCCTGTCTTGAATCGAACCTGTTCGGGTTTGATTTCCAATTTTGATTTGAAGCAAACTTGTTTGTATTGTACCTCCAAGTTTGTTTCGAATCAAATCTGGTTGACCTTGGTTTCACATCCTCAGATTTCTGTTTTTCAACATCAACAGGCTTTGGATTTGGACACTTTCGTGCAACATGTCCAATTTGATCACATTTAAAACACACTTTCTTTGAAACATCCTTGGCCTGTTGTTGTTTCTTTTTCATAGCATCAAACTCCTCATTAGACTATTGTCCAATTTTGAGTTTTTCCTCTTCTTTCAAGCTTTTCCCTTGAACAAAATTCATCTTTTGTTGCAAATTTGGTTTTTTACTTTGATTCCAATTCCGTTTCTTTTTATAACCCAAACCAGCCTTCATGTTTTTCTTCTTAAAACCAGGTTTGTTATAAAAAGATTTATAACCTTTACCAGCAAACTTTGAAATTTCCGACTTCTCAATCTCAACCATTTTGAAAACTTTATCAACCTTTTCTGAAATCACATTCTGAATCGGGAATACAACATCCAAGAATAATTTGTCCGATCCAATCATGGTATAAACCAATCCTTTTGAATCATCATTCAAAATTTTCTCGGATTTTGTGTTTTTCAGATAACCATCATAAAGATTTCCTTCATCTTCATCCTGTGATTCAGACTTACCTTTTGTAGACTCATCTTTCAAAACGCTTCAACAACCTTATTTACCACCTCTGAATCATTAGCATCATCATATTTGGAGTAAGTCACATCGATATTTTCAGGTAACTGGTCAGCTATGTTCAAACCCTTTGCCACCTTTTCCTCATCATAAAAAGTATAATTGTTTCTCAATGGTGGTGGTACCTGATGAAATTCTGAACCAATACCCTTTTTTCAATTTTCAGTATCTTTGTCATCTGGTGTAATGTTGAAAATGCGTTCAAGAATGTACGAAGAGTTATGATAACTTTGAAGTTTTGTAACAATCTTTTCTTTTTCAGCCAAGACTTGTTTAAGATTTGCAATTTCATCAACACATTTGTTTAATTCAATTTGCTTTTCTTTAAACTTTCTTTCATACATTTCTTTAGTGACTAAAGTTTCTGACAATCTTTGATCAAAACTTTTGACTTGGCTCTTCAAAGTATCATAAGCTTCTTGTACTCTCTGACTCGACCACTTTAAAGAATCATATTGTTTTTGTAAATCTTGAAATTTAGATTCTTTTTCAACACAATCAACACATTTTGCTGAACACATTTGTCTATACACATCATTATCTTTTTCAAGATCTTGACATTTCTGTGTTAGTTTTTCAACCTTTAGTTTCAAAATTTCTTCTTTGTCAACCATTTCTTTACATTTTATTTTGAAAACATTTTCAAATTTGGTTGCTTCAATTTCTTTTGCTTTTATTATGTCATCTTTTTTAGTACAGGCTTTGCACATTTCTAAGCAATTCCTGCACTTGTTTTCATTGTTATCAACAATTTCAACATTCGATAGATCAGAAGATTTTCTAACCTCAGTCTTATTCAGCACCTCTTCTGACTCAACTTTCTGATCTTCCTCCTTATCTTCTTTCTGAGCTTCTTCATTCTTCTGCGTTTCTTCAGCTTTCTGATCTTCTTCAGCAGCAATCTTCACAACATTCTTTACTTCTTCAATCATCTTCTTCTTTTCTCTTCTTCATTTCTACCACCTTCGGTAGACTTTCTTCACAAACCTCTCTTATCTTCTTCTCCAAATCAGGCAGATATGTTTTATCAGATAACCTTCGTGTGTTGAAAGTAGCCTGCCTTGGAACCAAATTTGTTACAGCTTCGAAATCCACTTTTGATGGGTCAACAACTGGATTACCCCGTGGATCCATGTAACATTCCAACTCATCATTCCATCTTTTTTCTCTCTGAGCTTCTTTGAATGGTTCATTTAATTTTCCAATTTCCCATCTTGCATAGTCTGCTTTCCAATATCTATCAATATCAGCATCAGCCACAAATGCATTTCCAACTGCATCTTCTTCAGGGCAAACCTGACTCCAGTCGTAACCTTCATCATCATATATAACTGCAAGAGCCCTTGATTTTTCTTCAGATTGTTTCAATCTTGGAGGCTCAGACTTGTTCTGATGGTAGATCGCTTTCTTGTAATAATCTTCGTTGAACGGGTTTTCAGAATCATCAGCAGCATACGCATTTCTGCACTCGCGCTTAAAGTGACCTTTTTGTTTACATTTGAAACATGTCACCTTTGATTTATCAAATCCCAATTTGGTAGATGATCCACCAATTGACTTTCTCCCCGTGATCTCCATGAACCGCTGTGCCCGACGAACAGCACTGGCCATGCACCATCTTATATCCATGAGTTCCATCTCCTCGGGGTCTAATTGGTCATAATCTTCTTTCGTCAAGTTGGTATTACCAATCTTCCCTGCAACGAGGCTTTCATACGATTCAAGTACAGATGCCAAGAAAACCACCTGTTGTTTTGCCGATTCTTCACTGAAATTCTGCCCATTCTTCAGATCCACTGCAATATTACACTGAAACAAATTCTTTGAAATAGTTTGATCAGAAGTGTTTGAAGAAGATCCATTGTGAAAACCACTGTGAAGACTTTCATTGTTTACTGATCTTGAACTTTCTGCAGAAAATGCTGTTTTTGGAGATCCAGCCTGTGGTGTATTTCCTCTGTAGTAAAGCTCCACATTTTGCTGATAAGCTGGATTGTTGACTTTAGATCTCTTTATCTCCAACTCATGACTTTCAAGTCTTTCGATCAGCAAATCCACTTTTAAATCTTCAGGCTTGATTGTGTTCTTCAACATTAAAGCGAAGTATTGCCACTCTTGATCATTTGGCAATGAATCAAACAATTTATCCACCAAATCCTCTTCAGAATATGTGATTTCATGTCTGGCTAACTCCATTTTCAGATGCCCAAATCTTTCGATCATTCTACAAACAGATTCATTTTTCATACAACTGAATAAATCAAACTCTTTACGCAACAATTTCTTTTTGTTTTTGACAATTTCATTACTTCCTACACACTTTTTTCCTAACGCTTCCCACAAACCTTTTGAAGTTTTCTCTTGTTCAAGTAACGAGATAATATCCTCTCTCACTGACTGTTTGATTAATGTGATCATTTTAGATTCAGCCACAACATTTTTTATATCTATGTCTGAGAAATCCTTCGCATCTATTAACTCTCCTCCCTCTTTTACTGGTTTAGTGTATCCATCTGTCATTTTTATCCAACTTTCAGGAGCGAAAGCTCTTACCCAACCCTCAAATCTGTTTTTCCACCAGTGATAGTCTTCAACTTTCATTAAATTTGGTGGCTTCTGTTGGCTTCCATACATATTTTTAAACTTCAAATTCTCCGAAATCTCTCTTGAATATTCTTTCATCTCAGATCTTCTATCTGATGATTCGGAAGTGAACGCGTTGTAGAAAGTATTGTAGAACTCTTCACAGTTGTTTGACATCTTCAATTACCTGAATCAAACAAACAAACTATCAGTTTAAAAATATCAAACAACTGAATCCAACTGATACTCAGTTGATGTGAAATAATCTTGATGCGAAAAATCCTCTTATCAGGCGAAACCTAGACGAAACATCATGTTCAAGCGAAACCAGCAGCTATTCAAGCGAAATTTGATATTATGTACTATTTCAAGCGACACCAACTGATATTCAAGCGAAATCTGATTTTATGTACTATTTCAAGCGACACCAGCAGATATTCAAGCGAAATCCTTAGAATATTCAAACCACTTGTTGGACCGGTTTTGACTCCGAAACGATTGCGAAACGAACGTGAAACGCGCGGAAACCGTACACGAACGTGACCTAATCCACACGACGTAATATAAACGTGATTCTATAGACCAAACATCATGTTCAATACATATCAGTATCCAGTGATTGGCCATCCGATCGGATGACCATCCGATCGAATGACCATTCTGCTGTGAACTTGTTCTCTAAGAAATATCTCCTTTAGAACGGATCGCCATCCGAGCGAACGGCCATCCGCCCGGACGACCTGAAAGGTAGAGATGCTTCTCTGTCTTTAAAATGCTACAATGAAAACTTCAAAGCCATCATAAACAAACACATCCATCCCAAACGAGTGGCAATCCGACCGAATGGCCATCCGACCGGATGACCATCCGTCCGGATTGTCATCTTATCGAATGACCATCCGTACGGATTGTCATCCGACCGAATGACCCTTCGTCACTCTGTCACTCGCACCGTTATACGCACTGTTCTTCGCTTATGCGACCGTTCTGTAATTAGGCTAATCTCTCAGCGCTCCCTTCAATCCAAGATGGTGTTTATTTATTAAACACTTTCTGTGAGTATACTCGATCCCTTTTGCTTTACGCACTTTTGGGTGTTACATACATTACTTAAACTAAATCACATCAATCACACAACGCAAACACTTTTATACACTGACCTCTAATGCATGTTAACGTGTTACTCGATGAGTGCTTGCATGTTATGTTTACACAGTGATTGTTGCCTGACACCTTAGCAACAATAGTACTATAGTTTGGACTCAGCACCTGTCGTGGACGGGGGTTGTTAAGGGTATTTCTTCATATGTCACAGTGGTGATATGTGTTACGCATTCGACAACTTGCAGTCATGTCTGTGCATATTTCATTGTCGATAACCTGTTAGCTTCATTTTTCAACATGTTACATGCTGGTTAAGCGTAAACGTTTTCGCTATCTACTATACTATCAAACTTGTATGCTCACCTTTACACTATGTGTATTGAATTTTATTTTAACGTATGTGACAGATGTTTAGGATGTTTTCTCTACTTGCTGAGTTGTTTCTAGACTCCATCAAACTTGTATTCTCACCTTTACACTATGTGTATTTAGACTCTATCTAAATCTGACTTGTCGGAACATTTTATCTGTCTTTGAGAAAACAATGTCTGTAATAACTACTTTTATTTGATATATTATGGCATGGGACATAATGATTAATATCCGGAAATTTTAGTTGTTATGGATTTCTCTTGGACAATCTGTTTCGCTCAGTGCCACGCCCCGATGATTCCGCCATCGGTTGGGGTGTGACAGATTGGTATCAAAGCCATAACTATAAGAAATTAGGCAAGAGTCGACCTAGTCCGGGTCGATGTCTTAGAAACGACCTAGTCTATAGTCTAAGTACCAACAGACGCCTTGTGCAAACCCGGTAGGGGTCTCGCACGAGACTATTTTTGCTATTCGATCGACTCGCAATCATACTATACTCTATCACTCTGCCTTTCCTAAGGCAGGCACACCACACGATGTTTTCATAAAAAATGAACGAGTGATTAGGTCAAGAGTAGGTGTGAAAACCGCAAACTCTCGATTGGATCCCTTGTTCGACGCGTGATTTTTACTATAAACCCGAGAATTTGCGTTGAATCAGGAGTGAAATCCGTACTTCGATGCAATTCTCGTGATTCTATCACACAAACAGGAATGTAGTCGCTAATTTAGGGGAGAAACCCGAACCTTGATGACTCGTTCCGTTCCCTATTTTGGTTTTACAAAACTCTCATCAAGGTCTCGATGGATTCCAACGACTCGAGGTGCATAAATAGCCGAAATGATGCGTGCCAATCACCGTATTCCGGTGATAGAGCACAGTCTATTAGGCCAAAACGTGTGTTCGAAGCCCTTGAGAATAGTCGAATCACTTTGGGTAATCGACGTCTATCAGCCGAGACAATCCCTTCTCGATTTTATGTGTTTCGATTATGGATTTCCCAACCGTTGATTCTGTGATTTATTGTGAATTATCCCTTTTATGTGGAAATTTTTACGTATTTTATGTGGTTTTACATGTTATGTGTTTCGATTTTTGGTGATTTATATGTTTTTCGCCTTGATCGCACACACAACTCGCACTGCACAACTACCTCAAAACGTTAACAAATTGCTTGCTATGCTACTCGCTTATGCTATACTACTCGCTATGTACTCGCAATCGCTACTCTCGAATGCGCGAACCTTGAATAATAAGTGAATACGTGCAA
Source organism: Helianthus tuberosus (assembly GCA_030545235.1). Lineage (NCBI taxonomy): Eukaryota > Viridiplantae > Streptophyta > Magnoliopsida > Asterales > Asteraceae > Helianthus > Helianthus tuberosus. The sequence continues at coordinate 148,969,275 of CM060381.1, forward strand.
TATATGTAGGTGAAAATGTACAATATCTAGTGGATTACGTGCCTCTGTACTTTACATGCTTAGGTGCTTATGTGTTTACGTGCCTATGTGATTATGTGCCTACGTGACTCCGTGTTAGATGTGTTCCTGAGCTTTATATAAAGTAGCTTGAGGTGATGCTATAGAATATGCTAAGACTTAATCGAAATCGTGTTTGAGTCCTGTGACGATGTCTGTTGCAGACAATGTCATCATTCGGATCTCACACAGCTCGCGCTGCTCATCGTAACCATGAGGAAAAACGCATAGCTACTCTCGTCGCAAAGCAGATGGCTAAGGTCATTCCGCAAATTGTCAGTGAACAGAATGAAAACACTAGCAAGTCCTCTGAAGAGTCTAGGACTGATTCTCCAAAAGCTACTTTTAACTTCAAGCAGTTTAAAGCCTGCGGACCCAAAGAATTCACCGGAGAAGACGAGCCTACTGCCATGTTTCAATGGTTCGATTCAATCGAAGTTACCCTGCGCCAAAGCGGCTGTCCTGAAAACCTACGCACTGTTAATGCCACTGGCATTTTCCAGTCCAGGGCTCTGGACTGGTGGACCGCCGAAAGAAACAAGCATGGGAATGATGCAGCCTATGGGCTTACGTGGGATGAGTTGAAGGACATCATGATGAAGGAGTTCTGCCCTCCCCACGAGCTTCAGAAGCTGGAGGACGAGTTCTGGCACATCAAACAAGAGGGTGGTGACAACACTGGTTTAACTGCCCGCTTCAAGCAGCTGAGTATCATTTGTCCTGGTTAAGTTACTATCCCTGAAATCACCATCAAGAAATACATCCGTGCTTCACCGAATTGTGTGGCTGATTTCGTGCAAGCCGCGAAGACGAAAACTACTGAGGAAACCTTCATGCTCGCTGCCGAGATTAATGACAAGCGAGTTCGAGCCGGTTACTTTGATAAAGCCTCCAAGAATCTTCACCAAGTTACCGCTGCTCCCACCGCTGAAACCGCTGCCACACCGCAAGCTTCAAAGTCTTCCCGCCGCAAGAAAAAGAACAACAACAATAACAGTAGCAAGAATTGTGCTGTTACCGCCGCTCCACTCCAAGCTGTTCCTGCTCAGCCGCAACCTCAGAACCGCCAAGTAGCGGCACCAGTGACCAATGCACCGCCGGCTAATCGTGCATATACTGGTCCACACCCGCTCTGCCCTACCTGTACCTATCATCATCCTACTGGGATTGCATGCAGATTCTGTGTTCACTGCAACCTGTACGGCCACTTTACTGCCAACTGTCGTACCAGTCCTCGCCAAGCCCCAGCTCAAGCTCAAGGTCAAGCTCCTGCACCACAAGCTCTCCTTCCTACTCCCCATGGCCAACACGCAGCTCCAACCCCCGCAGCACATGCAAGAGCTTGCTTTGCATGTGGTGATACCAACCACTTTGCAAAAATGTTCCCCAACAGAGTGGTGAAGCAAGAGCCACAGCAGCAGCCGCAACAACATCACAGCAGCAGCCTCAGCAGCAGCAGCAGCCAGCAGCCCGCAGAGTTGCTTTCAACATCAACGCCCACCAGGCTCAAGCAGATAACAATATGGCTAATGGTACGTTCCTTGTGAATGGTATATATGCTTCGTGTTTGTTTGATACTATAGAAGATAACTCTTTTGTATCGTTTGAATTCGAAAAACTCCTTAATCGTAAGCGCGCCCATCTCCCTGCGACGTTCGACGTTGAAATTGCCACTGGAAGAGCCGTCACAGTTCGTTCTGTCCTACGTGATTGTACGCTTGAACTCAACAATCACGTCTTCCCTATCGATCTCATCCCGATGCAGCTCGGAAGTTTTGACATCATAGTAGGCATGGATTTTCTTCATAAAAATCATGCTGAAGTTGTTTGCTTAGATAAGATGATTCGTTTCTCACTCGCGTCGAAGAAACTCCAACTTATGTCATGTGTCTAGGCTAGCAAGTATCTCCGCAAGGAATACCAAGCTTTCTTGGCGCACATTGTAGTAGCGGAGAAAAAGGAAGTTAAGGCAATGGATAAGGTGCCCGTGGCTCGTGATTTTCCTAACGTATTTCCTGATGATTTACCTGGTTTACCTCCGAGTCGTGATATCGACTTTCGTATTGATCTTATTCCTGGAGAAAATCCTGTTGCTAAATCTACTTATCACCTCGCTCCGTCTGAAATGCGTGAACTCTCAAGTCAACTCTAGGAACTGCTTGACAAAGGCTTCATTCGCCCTAGCACCTCTCCTTGGGGCGCACCAGTTCTTTTCGTCAAAAAGAAGGACGGGTCGTTCCGGATGTGCATCGACTATAGGGAGTTGAATAAGCTGACTATTAAGAATCGCTATCCCCTACCTCGAATCAATGATTTGTTTAACCAATTACAAGGTGCTATGTGTTTCTCGAAGATCGATTTACGCTCAGGCTATCACGAGTTACGAATCCAAGAGGAAGATATACCAAAAACCGCTTTCCAAACCCGTTACGGCCATTATGAATTTTTCGTAATGCCCTTTGGTTTAACCAACGCACCCGCGGTTTTCATGGATTTGATGAATCGCTTGTGTAAACCATTTCTTGACCGCATCGTCACCGTATTCATCGACGACATCCTTATCTATTCGAAGTTGAAAACTGAACACGCGCAGCATCTACGTTTGGTTCTTGAATTACTCCAAGGGAATCGACTCTATGCCATGTTCTCCAAGTGCGAATTTTGGCTAGAGGAGGTTCAATGCCTCGGTCACATCATCAATAGTCAAGGTATACCTGTCGACCCCACGAAGATCGAAGCTGTTAAGAGTTGGGTTACCCCAAAATCACCATCCGATGTTCGCTCTTTCCTCGGATTGGCGGGCTATTACCGTCGATTCATCGCTGACTTTTCGAATCGCTGTGCCGCTTACCTCTCTCACGCATAAAGATAAGCCTTTTGTTTAGGGAACTGAACAAGAGACTACCTTTCAAATTCTCAAGCATATACTCTGCAATGCTCCCGTTCTCCCTTTACCCGACGGAAACAATGACTTCATAGTCTATTGCGATGCCTCGAACCTTGGTCTCGGTTGTGTTCTCATGCAACGGGACAAGGTTATCGCTTACGCATCTCGTCAGTTCAAGATCCACGAGAAGAACTATACAACCCACGACCTCGAGCTTGGTGCAGTTGTTTTTGCATTAAAAATCTGGCGACACTACCTTTACGGTACCAAGTGTATGGTCTTCACCGACCATAAGAGCCTGCAACACATCTTGAGTCAAAAGGAACTGAATATGCGCCAATGCCGATGGGTTGAACTTCTTAACGATTACGATTGTGAGATCCGTTATCATCCAGGCAAGGCAAACATCATTGCCGATGCTCTCAGCAGACGAAGCTATTTGCATAGCGTTCGTAATATTCACGCCCAGCACAATCTCGAAGCTCTTATCCGTGATGCTCAACATGCTTGTTTTACCGAACGCACTTTGAAAAAGGAAAGGATCCTCCATAATGGCGATCAGTTAGTGAATAAGTCGAATGGCATATTTCATTATCTAGACCGAATTTGGATTCCCAAGCGCACTAACTTACGACAAATTCTGCTGGACGAAGCCCACAAGTCTCGATATTCTATTCATCCCGGTGCCGATAAGATGTACCAGGACCTTCGCTACAAGTACTGGTGGTCGGGCATGAAGAGAGATATCGCTATCTATGTTTTGAAGTGCCTGAATTGTTCGAAGGTCAATGCCGAACAGCAAAGACCCTCTGGCTTACTCGTGCAACCCGAGATCCCTATGTGGAAATGGGAGAGTATAGCTGTGGACTTCATAACGAAACTTCTGCGCACGCCATCAGGTCACGACAGCATCTGGGTTGTCGTTGACCGTCTGACTAAATCTGCTAATTTCCTGCCGATACGAGAAGACTTTAAGGTAGAACGATTAGCATGGATCTACACCGACGAAATCATATGTCGACACGGGATGCCTCATGGATGGTCGGTTTACCTCGCATCTTTGGGAAACATTTCAATCTGCTCTCGGTACTACTCTTAATCTAACTACCGCTTTCCATCCCCAAACCGACGATCAGACTGAAAGAACGATTCGTACCCTTGAAGATATGCTTCGCTCGTGTGTCATATATTTCAGTGGTAATTGGGACGCGCACCTACATTTGGTAGAATTCCCGTACAATAACAGTTATCATTCTAGCATTCAAATGGCACCGTTTGAGGCATTATACGGAAGAAAATGTCGATCACCTATTGTATGGCAAAAGATCAGGGACGCGCAAATAACCGGTCCTGAGCTGTTGCAAGAAACGACTAACAAGATCCTCCAAATTTGAGACAATCTGCTGAAAGCTCGGAGTCGTCAGAAAAGTTACGCCGATAGATGCTGCAAGCCCCTTGAATTTGACGTTGGCGATCACGTACTCCTAAAGGTTTCACCTTGGAAGGGGGTGATCAGATTCGGCAAGAAAGAAAAGCTCATGCCTCGATATGTTGGACCCTTTAAGATTCTGGAAAGGATCGGCAAAGTGGCCTACAGACTCGAACTACCGGAGGAACTTAGCAATGTTTACCTGACTTTCCAAGTCTCGAACCTCAGAAAGTGTCTAGCCGAGCAGGATTTACAAGTGCCACTTGAGGATCTACAAGTGGACAAAACATTACACTTCGTGGAAAAGCCTATCGAGATCATGGGCTGAGAAACCAAGAAGCTCAGGCGCTCACGCATTCCCATTGTGAAGGTTCGCTGGGAAGGCAAACGTGGCGCAGATTTCACCTGGGAACTCGAAAGTGATATGAAGGCAAAGTATCCTCAGCTTTTCGTTACGCCTGCGGCTTAATTTTGGGACGAAATTCCCTAAACTAGGGGAGGCTGTAACACCCCGCGTTCTTGAAGTCAAAGTCAAGTCATAGGAAGAAAAGATTGCTAAATGTGATCGGTCACTCCTTGCTTAATTACTGATTGTACTCTTTGACTTTGTAATCGAATCCTTTAATTTGTGTACTTTAGTTGTATTATGTGGAGTATCTGTAATAATCGCAGTTTATCGCTAATCGACTTATCGCTATCGCATCGCAACTCGAATAACGTGTTCTGGATATTGTTTTACGTGTGTGTGTGCTATTTATGTGTTTCTTGTGCATGTTTAATTATGTTCGTGGTGATTATTCAAAAACGCAATCGCAACCCTATCGCAACGCTATCTCATCGTGAACTCGAAGTTTAAGGGTTTTTACTTTTTGTGTGTAATTAATGGGTAATACTATCTTATCGCTACTCGAAACGCATCGCAACACTCAACGCACGAAACGAAACATCGAAAACCAACTCCCCAAACCCATCCGATCAAATGACCATTCGATCGAATGGTCATCCGTCCGGATGACCATCCGATCAGATGGCCATCCGATCGAACCGCCTTTCTCTCCACCTCATTGCACCGACTTTCCTCTTTTGTCACCTATAAATAACCCTGTCACATCTGTTTTGGTCAAAAATTACCGAAGCAATTAATTGATCAAATTAGTTAAGTGAGGTAGTGTGCTAAAAACGTGTGTTAAAAATATGCTAGTTAAGTTGTTTGAAAAAACAATTTCAGGATACGGCTCAGGATATAGAGCTGTATCTATGATCAAACAATAAGCAAAAATGTAAAGGGTGACACAGGATGTACGAGGAAAGCCCTTGATTAATCTAGATCGCCGGCACAAAACCTCGGGAGCTGACAATCGCAGCTGCCTTGTTCTTCTATTACTTCAAATATTAGGATACAGTGTAGGATATGATGCGGATCAACTAAGTGTTACAATGTAATTTGAGTACAAGTGTTTGTGTGTAGTGATTGTTTACAACAGGAGAGAAAAAGTGTGCGAAAGAGTGTGTGCCTTAATCTGATCCAATCAATCTATTTATAGTAAAAGGAAACTAACTAAATATCCTATTATTCTGGGATTCAGCGGATATTCCCCACATGAACGTTGCAGTCCTGGTCTTCCGACTTCAACGTCTCCAAACTAACTGATTTGCCCGAGTCTCGAGGAGAAGAAGTCCACCTGACCGTTAGAGACTTGTTACAATAATCTGCACGTGAGCTAATTGGTTACTACCAGGATATCGTATCAGGATGTTACCAATATTCTGATCTGGTATCCTGATCACAAATAAACAATCAAAGCCAGAATATTAGTCAGGATATATGTGTAGAAAATGACCCATAACAATTGTCCCCATAATATATCTATTGGTATACCAATTCCAACAGATATATTTTAAACCTTATCCCTCGAATCGAGGTTATTAAATCGAAACGACGGTCAAGATAGCACTATGTAACTTCCAACACGGATTTCACTTGATGGATATCTATTACGCCCCTATATCTTCTCTCTTTTTGTTTGAAAACCAGATATCATCAACAGAGTCTCCAAGTAATTACTCATCCCTTCCTCATTTCCTGTTAACTTTATTCTACTTCCAATGGCCACTAGAATCTACCCTCAAACCGGTGAATCGTCGGAGTCCTTCGTCCAGCAAAACCTTCTCAAAAATCCTGAGAAGGAGATCTGTGCCTTTGATAACGCAGATATTGCAGCGTTAAGAGCCTTCGGCGCTTTCCCCGATGGCACAATCATTAGGCCATTTGATCGATCAATTCGATCAGATGTTTCTTCTGCCGATTGGGTCTGTTTTCCGGCATACCCTTTCTCGCTGGGTCTTCGGTACCCATTTCCTGAATTCATGATGCAGTTTTTCCGGACCACTGGTATTTCCTTTGCCCAAACAATACCCATGGTTTGGAGAGCATTGATCGTACTCAACCAAATAAAAAATCTTCATTTTCCTGACCTCTGCATCGAGGATATCCCGATTGCTTACCACCTCCGATCACACGGTTCCAGTCGATATTCATCATTTGAAATGTCTGGTAAGAGTCATTTCGTAAATAATTGATTAGCGTAATATAATGAAAGAGTAATAAGGATTTAGAACTTCCCCTTTATGCAGCACCAGCCAAGATCCCAGAGGTTTTCGACCTTGAGGAGCTGGACAGTTATTCCGAACACGTTCAGATCAAGAAGGAGCCCAGTCCCAAGGCTACGGCCTCATCCAAGCCCAGCAGCTCCAAAGCCATCATCATTCCCAAGCCTTCGCCAGCAACTAATCCCGGGAGTTCAAGTTCTCGCAAAAGGAAAGATACTGACTCACCTACCATGTCCGACACGTTCCCCTTCGAGAATCATGGGTTTATTGAGGCAAGCGGGTTCATGACTTCCTTTCTTAACCAGGTATAAATTCCTTTTCCATATCCTACACATATATATCAAACCAATATCCTGGTTATCATAATACCTGTGTCTTTGGGTGTAGGGCCTCGAACGCTTGGTTCATTTGTACCAGGAATCCTGTGGGCTCAACAAGATGCTCGAGTCCAAGTTGAAAAAAGCTGAGGTTACCATTTCCGACCAAGGTATGACGCTGCTGCCAAAACTCGACACTACGAAGACAAGTTCAAGACCATGACTCAGGAGCATCAGGCTGCTCTCAAAAAAGCCACTCATGAAGCCCAAGCCCATCTGGACGCTGCCCACGCCCAACATGAGAAGGATATGGCCACTTACCGGGAAGGCCTCAAAAGCTCAGTTTTCATCTCCCTTCTGCAGGCTCGGCTAAAAATGGCTTACGAAGCCAAAGCCCTGGGCTTCGAATGCCCTTCTTGGAATGTCGACACCTGGGAGACCAAGCTAAGAAGTCTTGGAGGTAATCCTGTGGAGCATCTTGTTAAGTCTGTGACTGTAGGGTCTTCAAAAGCGATGGAAAAGCTAACGGGTGCTGACAACGAAGTTGAGAAGGAGGTTCAAGCTAATCCCGAAGCGGATGCCGGTGAAGACGCGATGAACGAAGAAGGCGTTGCCCCCTAAAACTCATCTCTTTTTAAACTTGATGGTCATGTTTGTTTGAACAATTTTATTTCTTGTCCTTTGAACAATTTCTTTTCCTGCATTAAAACAATTTGATAACCAAAGGTGGATGGGTCCTAGGTTTCAGGATGAAGCCTTTGGTTATCAACTAATATCGCTTATTTTGGATATTACCACCTCTTTTTAACTTATTTGCTGTTGTCTTTCAATTTTTGTTATGCATTGCACAGTTTAAATTTCAACTCTCCAAAATTAGTGCAATTATTTCCTGATGCAAAAATAATTCACATAAAGTTTTCAAAGGAAAAAGATAGTTTACTTAGAATTTATAAACCTTGTTTTGATAATAGATGTTTGTCATGAACAAAATTTTGATTTTAAATCCAGGTATTATATCTCAAATATCCCAATCAAATATCCTGAAACATATCCCGAAAACACATTTTGAGAATATATCCTAAGGATATATCCTTATCAGGATATTTAAGCCTTCTTCAAACATAGTTTCAAAAGTTCAAACAACTTATGTAAGGTTCACAAAGGAAACATCATACCAGGAATAGAGTGTAACCCTATTGTCGAACTCCAATCCTTTAGCAACTTTTCGTACTTAGATGTCCCCAGTCCAAAATGCTTAGTACACTAGGTCCGAATTTGATTCTTTGAGCCTTACACAATCGCCTTAGGAGGAATGTCCCATGTGCATAAAGTCTTTGAACACTTAGAAATTTTTTGAACATTGGTTCCAATCGTCTGAACAGTTCTTGTGTTACAGGGGGTAAACCCTAAAATATACTGGAGATAATTCCTTAGTATCCTGGGGATAAACCCATAGGTATCCTGGGGAAAATCCCAAATTTTCATGCGCTACAGGCGGGAGTGTATAAACTCCAAGACTTAGAAAGGTGATAACCTTTAAACATTAGGGAGTATGAAAATACCCTTCCGTGAGAGAGGGTGATCAATCCTCATATACCTTTAGGATCCAGGATATAGCCAACAATAACGAAATTGTCAGCCACTTTTACATGGACTGGTCCCGCTATCTTGAACTATCCCTGGATAACTTGCGCTCTAGGCGGGGTGTTTAAACCCAATTCAAGAGAAAGGTGAATACCTTTAAACCTATGAAGGGACCAGGATCCCTTAAACGTGAGAGAGGGGGCCAATCCTCTAATCTTTCGAAGTATCCTGAGTGTGTATCTTGGAGCTATATCCCGAAGCATATACTGCAAAACAACTGTAAACATCCTAAGTTAGAATTTAAATTCCAAACTCATTTGAAATAGTTCTTTAGATGTATAGCATTCCAGGATCTCGGTAGCGTATCCCCCTCCATATTCTTGAGTCGATATGCTCCTTTTCCTGATTCTGATTCAATCTCATAGGGTCCTTCCCACTTCGGAGCCAACTTTCCATCAGCAGGATTAGTAGTATTCTGAAAAGCCTTTCTCAATACCCAATCTCCAACCTGGAACCTTCTAGTCCTTATATTCTTGTTATATGCTTTAGATATCCTCTGTTAATATGCTGCCATCCTTAGCCTTGCTGCGTCTCTTGTTTCATCAATAGTATCCAATTCCTGGCAAAGGACTTCAGGATTCTGCTCAGGATCCCGGAGGTTGGATCTTGCTGTTGGTATCACCATTTCCGTTGGGATTACCGCTTCTGCTCCAAATTCTAAGGAAAATGGGGTTTGACCAGTTGCACTTTTCACCGTCGTCCTATTAGCCCATAAAACAAAGGGTAGCTCTTCTGCCCATCTTCCCTTTTTAGCTCCTAGTCTCTTTTTCAGGTTGTTGATAATTATCTTGTTTGAGGATTCTGCTTGTCTATTTGCTTGAGGATGTACCGGTGTGGATGTGATCATTTTGATTCCCCAACTCTTGCAAAATTCAGTAGTCCTCTTAGTTATAAACTGAGATCCATTGTCACAAATTATTTCAGCTGGTACTCCAAACCTAGTCAGGATATTCCTTTTTATGAAGGATACCACTTCTTGATCTCTGACTTGAACAAATGCTTCAGCTTCGACCCACTTAGAGAAATAATCAGTCATTGCCAGCATGAAGACCTTTCCTCCTGGAGCCTTTGGCAGTTTTCCTACTATATCCATTCCCCATTTCATGAATGGCCAAGGGAAAGCGAAAGGATAAAGTGGTTCAGCAGGCTGATGTAATATATTACTGTGTCTTTGACATGCATTACACCTTAGTGTATACTCCGCAGCATCTCTTCTCATCGTCGGCCAATAGTATCCTATTCTTAATACCTTTGAGAATAACGACCTGCCCCCAGCATGGTTACCACAATCCCCTTCGTGTATATCCTGAAGCACTTTTTTAGTTTCGGGATCCTCCAAGCATCTCAGATATGGTCCTGCAAGAGATTTCTTATACAAAACATTATTTATAATAGTGAATCGTGGTACCTTCATTCTAAAGGCCTTAGGATTCTCATCCTTTGGGATGTGTCCTTCCTTGAGATATCTCATGATTGGAGCCGTCCAGGACTTAGGATCCTGCTCAGGATACCCATCATCAGGATCCTAAACACTTACCACTTCCTTATCATGAGGATCCGTCGCATGATACAAGATATGTAATATTGGTATTCGGGTTCCTTCCGGTATCCTGACTGATGATCCCAGATTTGCCAAGGCATCAGCTTCAGTATTATCCTCTCTTGGTACCTGTTCAAGTGTAAAAATATCGAAATATCCTGCTAAATTTTTGAGAATTTCGAGATACTAGATTAACTTCTCACCTTTGACTGCATATGATCCATTAAAATGATTAGTAATTAACAAAGAATCAACATATACTTGCAAACTCTTGATATTCATACTTTTAGCCAATTCCAATCCTGCAATTAAAGCTTCATATTCTGCTTCATTATTAGTGGCAGGAAATTCACATCTAATAGCCTAGGGTAATATGCCCCCCTGTGGCGATTTTAGTAGTATACCCAAACCTACACCTCTGACATTAGATGCTCCATCAGTATATAATGTCCTGGATTCTAAGTTTTCTCCTAGCTGTTGTACTTCTAGGTCTACTTCATTTTGAATATCACTACTGAAATCAGCTACAAAATCAGCTAAAGCCTGAGACTTTATGGCATTTCTAGGCTCATATACTAGATCGTAGGCACTTAATTTCACTGATCACTTAGCCATCCTACCTGACATCTCGGGTTTCCTAAGCACATTTTTAACAGGATAGTTAGTGTTTTGGTCAAAAATCAAGCAATGATAATGCAACCAAACTTTCTGTTGTGAGGTATGATGCTTGAATCAATGAACAACACTAAGGATCACTCAGAAATGTAATGAACAAGTGACACAAAGATTTATACGAGGAAAAAGCCCTTGATCAATGAATGATCTCCGGCATAAAAAACCTCGGGTGATGGAAACTACCGATCACCAACTCAAATTAAACAAGAAATGTATTACAACTTCGGATGATAGCGAGCTAATTACAAGGATCACTATAGTGTAATGTGCAAAAAAGTGTGTAATCGCCAAGTGAATTGTAAAGAGCTGGTGAGAGCAGTTGCAAGAGTGTGTGTGTAGCCAAAAATAGCCAAGTGTTTCTATTTAGCTCGCTATCCCCTTTAAAAATAGAAAATATCTATGCTAACAAACATTCCGCATTTGGTGCAAGTCCTCCACGACTCCCACAACGTCCATTTTAGCCATGCACGTGCGGAATAAATATGGAATATTCTCCAGGAATATCGCCAAGACCAAGTCCAAGCTTGTACTCATGCAAAACAACATCATATTCAAAGTAGACAATCGTTAGTATAAGGATCCTTAAGATGATCCATGATCCTGATCCTGCAACACTCCTGAGGATCACTAATTCAAACAGAAGTGAGGATCACTAAACCCAACAGTAATTGAGGATCACTGATCATTGGAAAATCCTCCGCTAACAATTGGCCCCAAAATATAAGGAGTAATTATGTAAATAAACGAGTTATATTTTTTGTTCTTATCCGTAATGAATCAACGGATAACTACCCGTTGTAATCGGACTAGCCGTTACGAGTATGACGTCATTGAGGTGACTATCCTGCAAAACCATCATTATAAATTGAAGTTAGAGATAGGGATCAATTCGCATTTAAATTCAAGAGAAACTCCCTTTAAATCCACATCCGAAGATCAAGCAGGTATCTCTCTTCCTCTTCTCCCTTTACGTTTTGTTTCTCTGTTCGTCTTCTTCTCTACCCTCATGACCAAGATGATGCTAAGATCCTCTCCGGCTAAGGATCACACAAAAGACAGTCCTCTTAAGAGCCAGGGGATCATCAAAGATTCGGCGAAAGAAAGATGTTGCTTTACCGATCCACAAATAGACAGGATTCGTCATTGCTTTCTGGCAAACACCGATTTCAAACCATTCGATCCCACCGTTTTAAGTGATTATATTTCTGAAACCTGGGTAGCTTTCCCGGTCACTCCATTCACAATAGGATACTCGTATCCTTTCCCTGAATTCACCCAGTCTTTCTTCTCCCTCACCGACATCTCTTATATTCAAGCTATGCCTATGATCTGGAGGGTTTTATATACCCTTGAAAGGATCATAGAGCAAGAAGGCATTGATTTGGGAATGTCGGAGTTTACAGAGATGTATGACCTCGTTAGCCATGGATCCCACCGATATCTACTCAAACATAAACCTGGTGAAGAACATCCCATCTTCAAAGCCACTAAGAATGATACCAACCGGAAACGGCGATTCTTCTTTGTCAGAAGGGATTCTATCTCTGATGGAAAGGATCTGCCAAGGAAGTGGAGCACCCATGGTAGGATAGAGGATCCTGAGAAGGATCACCAAATGACCTTGTTTTTGTTTAAGGATCACTAACGTCCTTTTGTTTCTATCTTGTAGCTATTACTGTTGCACACCTCATCACAACACCTGCAACAAAGGAAAGGCTTGCCTCTTTCCGGAGACTTGATCCTGCAAGAAGATCATTCAAAACAAACACCCAGGATTCTCAAGAAGTATCCTCAGGTTTTGTCACTATGTCGAGTAAGTATCCTGTTTTTTGGTGTAGTTAAATGTTTAAATAAATAGCTAAATAGGAATAGGATAAGGATACTTATCTGTTTTGGGTGTGTAGGCGCTGGAAAACCTTCAAGATCTGCCTCCAAATTCAGTGTCACTGATCTTGACACTGTCCGATCCTCAAAGAAAAAGTCTGCTGCTAGCCCCTCCATCACAATCCCCAAGGTAACCACTTCAAAGGGAAGAGGTGGAAAGAAAAGGAAGACCTCTGAAGCTGACAACCTACAAGGCTTGCCTCTGATCCGCCATCAGTTCCTCGAGTACTTTGCTGATGTAAGGATCACTGACTTAGCTTAGTTATCCTGCTCATTTGAGGATCACATGATCCTGAACTTTGCATTGTCTTGTTTGCAGAAATTTGCTGAAATCGAGGACTATGTTGGGAACGTCGAAGAGCTTGAGGAGAAATACTCTGATCTCCAAAAAGTGGCGGTGCTCAAGGATCACAAGATTGCCTCCCTTGAAAAGGACCTCAATGATGCCAAAACTCAGATAGTTGCAGCTCAGATCAATGCTGATTATGAGAAGCACGAGATCACGGAGGATGCTAAAGTCTCCGCTGCCATTGCCATGTACAAGACCAAGTTGCAGATGGCCCAAGAAGCTCAGGATCCTGCCTTTGACATGAGCAACTGGGACATGGAGGGCTGGAAGGCTAGGCTGGCTGAATTGGAGGATGAAGATGAGGCTGATGAGGTTCTGGCAATCGAGGCTGGTGGCAGTGGCAAGGATCAGGTGAAGGATACTGGAGCTGGAGGAGATGGTGATGCAGCGAAGGTGTAGGCTGCATGAATGGGCGATGAAGGACATTTCTAGACGTAGCCAGAGCCCATTTTTTTTTAGAATTTGGTAGTTTATGGTGTTTTTTTGTTGAACAATGATGGGTTGTATCTTGAACAAATAGTAATTAGGGTTAAGGATCATGGATCCTTTGAACAATAGGTAGGATTACAAATGGTGGAGGGATCCTCTGTTTGGGGGATGAAGCCATTGTGATCCTGCCGTCTTTTGATTCCTGCACTACCAAGACCCGTAAACAATGGACACCCTTTGCCAACCCATGTGGACGGGCCACGTTTTGCTGGTAGAAACGTGGGTTGGCAATTTTGACAACCTTAAAGGGTTTAATATTTTGTGAATAAAATAACTTTAACTTTTTGGCTATCTCCCGTGTTACTATCCTTGTTAGTATTTTACTTTCCAACTGTTGTGATGTCCATTTTGTCTAAACTTATCAAGTAAAGGAAAAATTTAATAAATATCCCCAAAAATTTTAGGATATGATCAAGGATCACATATCCAATAGTTGATAAGTTTTGAAAAGTTATATAGTTTAAGGATCACAAGTTCAGTTGTCAAAGGATAAGGGTTATTCAAATAAATAATGAATAAAATCAAAATAGTTAAGGATCATACTTGAGAATCCAAGTTAGGATCCTAACCTTTAACACTTATTATCAGGATAACCCAGAAGACAAACCTTAGTAGAAGGTAAGGATCAAGGATCCTTGGTCACTTATCTCCAAAAACCTGAAACAGGATACAACTTGGGACTAAGCCAATATAAGATATGAGTTAGCAACTGGGGACAAGCCCAACAATTCTGGGGACAAGCCCAATATACTGGGGACAAGCCCAAAGGATAACTGGGGACAAGGCCAAAGGATAACTAGGGAAAAACCCAAAGGATCGTATGTAAACTGGAGTATGGCCCTCACTGGCGACTATCCAAACTTGGTGACATGAAAATGCCAAAACCTTAGCTAACATGAAAACGTTAGAAACCTTAGGAACGGATGTATGGTACGTCTACCATTATACGTAGGATCCTGAATATAGCCAGTACAATGAAATTGTCAGCCCCTAAAGCGAGTACTGGTCCCATTGCCATGAACTATACTAGGATCATCGTGCGCTACTGGCGAAACTGGGGACAAGCCCAAACTGGGGTCAAGCCCAAATAATTGGGGTCAAGCCCAAATAACTGGGGTCAAGCCCAAAGGATAACTGGGGACAAGCCCAAAGGATAATTGGGGACAAGCCCAAATAACTGGATACTTCTGTGGATACTCAACCCTTAGTTAAGGATACCCGAACCTTCAAAACTCAGAATCAAGTGAAAGGAGGATAAAGGATGCAGGATCCTTATCCTTATATAAGAGAATAAAAGAATGAAATAGTTTGAGATTAGAATGTTACCAAAATGAGGATCGTCTACTCTGTAAGGATCCTTCAAGGATACTTGTCAAGTGAGGATCATGAATCCTTATCACATGAAATATTTCTTCAAATGGACAGCATTCCAAGCTCTTGGTAGCAAATCACCTTCCATTGTTAGCAATCGATATGCCCCCTTTCCTGCTTCAGCTTCAATCAAATAGGGGCCTTCCCATTTTGGTGCCAACTTTCCATCAGCAGGATTGGTGGTATTCTGAAATGCTTTCCTTAATACCATATCACCAACTTGGAATTTTCTGATCCTGACATTTTTGTTGTAGGCTCCAGCCATCTTTTGTTGATAACTAGCCATCCTTATCCTTGCCAAATCCTTGATTTCTTCTTTAGTATCCAAGTCTTGAACCAAGTTTTCAGCATTTTCTTCAGGATCACGAATGCTTGTTCTTGCAGTTGGAACTGCCATCTCTGTAGGGATCACTGATTCTGCCCCAAACACCAAAGAAAATGGAGTTTGGCCAGTAGTATTCTTGGGAGTTGTCCTATCAGCCCAAAGTACATAAGGTAGCTCTTCTGCCCATTTTCCTTTCTTGGATCCATGCTTCTTCTTCAAATTGTTGATGATGATCTTGTTGGATGATTCTGCCTGACCATTAGCTTGTGGGTGGATTGGTGTTGATGTTATCATCTTAATCCTCCAGCTGTCACAAAAGTTAGTGGTTCTATTCCCAATAAATTGGGATCCATTATCACAAACAATTTCAGAAGGGATAGCAAATCTAGTAATAATGTTTCTTTTATTAAAGGATATAACTTCCTTTTCTATGACTTGAGCAAATGCTTCAGCCTCTATCCACTTAGAGAAGTAATCAGTCATAGCAAGCATGAATACTTTTCCACCAGGTGCCTTAGGAAGCATTCCAACTATATCCATTCCCCATCTCATGAATGGCCAGGAAGAGGATATAGGATGCAAGAGCTCTACTGGTTGGTGAAGGATATTACTATGCCTCTGACAAGGATCACACTTCTTGGCATACTCCACAGCATCCTTCTTCATAGTGGGCCAATAGTATCTTGTCCTTAGGATCCTTGAGAATAATGCCCTGCCCCCAGTGTGGTTTCCACAATCTCCTTCATGGAAATCCTTTAGGACTTCTTGGATTTCAGGATCCTCAATGCATCTTAGATATGGTCCTGCAAGAGATCGTTTATACAACATATTATTTAATATTGTAAATTGAGATACCTTAATTTTGAAAGCCCTTGGGGTTTCTCCTGTTGGAATCTCTCCATGTTGTATGTATCTCATGATTGGGAGTATCCATGATCCTGAATGAGATTGAGTATTATCACTAGGGATGATTGCGAAATCCTCTCCTATCTCCATAGCTACATGATCCTCGATAGCAGGGGTCAGGATATGGATAATAGGAATCCTTATATCTTCCGGGATCTTCAAGGATGTACCTAGATTAGCTAATGCATCAACTTCTGCATTCTCTTCCCTTGGTACCTGTGTCAAACTAAAGGATACAAAAGAGAGTGCCAATTCTTTGACTATCTCCAAATATTTGATTAGCTTTTCACCTTTAACAGCATAGGATCCATTAAAGTGATTAGTGATTAATAATGAATCTACATGTACCTCAAGATACCTGATCCTCATATGCTTAGCAATTTGCAAACTAGCTATCAAGGCTTCATACTCAGCCTCATTGTTGGTAGTTTGAAATTCACAAGCTATGGAGTGGGGTATTATGTCCCCCTGTGGCGATTTTAGTAGTATTCCAAGTCATGTTCCTTTTACATTGGAGGCTCCATCAGTGAATAGTATCCAAGGATCCTTGGTTTCTTCAAGCTGTTGGACTTCTAACTCAGCCTCCTTTTGCAAATCACTACTAAAATCTGCCACAAAGTCAGCTAAGGCTTGGGATTTGATGGCAGTCCTTGGTTCATATCTTATATCATATGCACTCAGCTTCACTGCCCACTTAGCCATCCTTCCTGACATTTCAGGTTTCCTGAGAACATTCTTAATTGGAAAGTTAGTCTTAACAATAATGGCATGAGTCTCAAAATAATGTCTTAATTTAATAGATGCCATGATTAATGCAAGGATAAGTTTTTCTAAATGTGAATACCTGGATTCAGCATCAAGCAAACTCTTACTTACATAATAGACAGGATGTTGTGTACCTTGGTGATCCTTAACAAGGACCGCACTTACTGCTTTTGAGGATACTGCTAGGTATAAGGATAATATATCCCCCTTTTCTGGTTTCATCAAAGCAGGGGCTGGGGATAGGTAATCCTTAAGAGCTTTGAGGGCATTTTCATGCTTCTCAGTCCATTCAATTTTCTTGTTCTTCCTCAGGATGTCATAGAATTCCTTGCACTTTTTTGAGGATTTGGATATGAACCTGTTCAAGGCTGCGATCCTGCCTGTCAATCTTTGCACATCCTTAGCATTGGCAGGAGATTTGATATTCACAATAGCCTTGATTTGCTCTGGACTTGCTTCAATGCCCCTCTTTGTCACCATATAGCCTAAGAATTTACCTGCCTTAACACCAAAATGACACTTGGAAGGATTTAGTTTCATATTAAATTTATCAAGGATATTGAATGCTTCCTCCAAGTCTTTAAGGTGATCCTCAGCTTTCTTGGACTTAACCACCATGTCATCAATATAAACTTCCATAGTGTGTCCAATTTGTTCCTTGAACATCATATTGACTAGCCTTTGATAAGTAGCACCTGCATTCCTTAGTCCAAATGGCATAGCAATATAACAATATATACCAGTTGGGGTCATAAAGGTTGTATCCTCTTGATCAGATGGTTCCATCTGAATTTGTTGAAATCCAGATGAAGCATCCATAAAAGTCAACAACTCATGACCCGCGGTAGCATCCACCATGGAGTCAATGTGGGGTAATGGGAAAGGATCCTTGGGACATGCCTTGTTTAAATCAGTAAAATCGACACATACCCTCCACTTTCCATTTTTCTTTTGAACAACAACCACATTGGCTAACCATCTTGGATACTTAACCTCTCTTATCATACCTGCCCGAAGTAGTTTATCTACCTCTTCCTGGATAATAGCATTCCTTTCAGGTGCAAACTTCCTCATCTTTTGATGTATAGGCTTGAATGACCTGTCAATGCCAAGTTTATGAGTAATTATATCCTTAGATATACCTGTCATGTCTTCATGTTTCCAGGAAAAGGTGGATTTCCTCCTCTTAAGGAAGGATACTAGCTCCTGTTCGATTTCGCTAAGGATCCCTGACCTTATGAAGACCCTAGATTCAGGATCATCGGGATCCATGAGGATTTCTTTCACATCCTGCTCTCTTGCCTCCAAGACATCTCTTGAAGGGTACTTTAATTGCTATTGCTCCCTTGGTCTTGAGGCTGGCTTCATTGATGAGGTATAGCAATTCTTAGCTTCTTGTTGATCACTCTCAATTTTCACCACTCCCCAAGGACTTGGAAGCTTTACACATTGATGATAGGTGGATGGAACTGCCTTCATATCATGTATCCATGGCCTGCCAAGGATAACATTGCAACATGATAAGCAATCTATAACACAAAACTTTTGATAAGAATGCAATCCTTCAATATAGATTGGGAGTTTTATGTCCCCCAATGTATTCTTAGTTTCTCCACTGAATCCCACAAGTACTGAGGATCTTGGGATGATATCAGACTCTGGGATATTCATCTTCTTGAGGACATCAAGCTGAATGATGTTCACAGTGCTTCCTCCATCTATAAGGATCCTGCGAACAAAGTGGTTAGAAATAAACAATGTAATTACGAGACCATCATGATGAGGATCCTGGACATCAACACGATCATCCTCATCAAAGGTTATGACTTTATCCTGGGTGACAACGGAGGTCCGGATGGGTCTGTCTCCATTATCCATCTTGGTTTCCTTAGCATGTCTTTTTGCTGCTGAAAAGGAGGTACCACAAATGTCTGATCCACCGGATATGAAGTTTATGACTTGTGCATCTGCTGGAGGAGCAGGAGCCCTTTCCGGGATCCTTTCAGGATCCTGGATCCTTGACTTCTTTCGTCCCAAAAGTTCTTTCAAATGCCCCTTGCTCAACAAGTAACCAATTTCCTTTCTCAGTGCAATACACTCTTCAGTGAGATGCCCAAAATCCTCATGATATGCACACCACTTGGACTTATCCTTTGTAGCAGCTGGTTTATCACTTTTCCTTGGCCACCTAGCTTTCTCACCTAGATTCTGCATTGCAAGGATTAGTTCATTGTTATCAACAGAAAAACAGTATTCAGAAATAGGAGGATAATCCTCATCATCCTCTTCTTGTTCCACTGCATGCACATTCTGGTTATCAGACTTGTTGTAGGACTTGGATTTGTTGTTCCTGAAGTAGGATCCTTGTTTCTCCTGTTTCGAGGATCCTGTCAATCTATCCTGTATCCTTTTGTCATCCTCTAAGCGGATGAACCTAAGCGCCTTGGTTCTTACTTCATCAAGATTCCTGCAAGGGGTCATAACAAGATCATCATAGAACAATGAATCCTTAAGCAATCCCATTTTAAAGGCTTCTACAGCCGTAGCAATATCCAAGTTAGGAATATCTAAGGATTCTTTACTAAACGTAGTGATATAATCTCTAAGTGATTCATTTTGACCTTGAGTTACCCTATATAAATCGCTAGTTAATCGTTCAAATTTTCTACTACAAGAGAATTGACTATTAAACAAGTTAACTAGATTATCAAATGAAGTAATAGAGTAAGGGGGAAGACTTAGCAGCCATTTAAGAGCAGATCCTGTGAGTGTGGATCCAAATCCCTTGCATAGACATGCTTCTTTTAACCTTTCAGGAATTGGATTGATCTCCATCCTCTCCCTGTATTGAGCTACATGCTCCTCTGGATCCGTTGAACCATCATACAGTTTCATGGATGGTATCTGGAACCTTTTAGGTATCTCAACATCACATAAGGGTGGTGCAAAACGAGATATCCTATGGCTACCATCTGCAATTTCAGGAATGGGTTTAACCACCCCTGGTACACTGGATATCATATCCTTAAGCTTCTGTAGCTCCCTAGCCATAGCCTGATTGATACCTGTATCCTGCATTAAGCCATGGTTAGTGTTATATGAATTATTAAAAGTGTTACCTCCCACAGGATTCGTGTTTGGAATCGCGGATGAGAATCCATATTGACGAGACTCTGGCATGATTGAAGGACCAGAGGAAGCAATGGTCTGCATTGGTATGAAGTCTCCTTGATGAACGTCCGAGCTCTGAGGCTGCATACTTCTCAAGAATCCTTGATCCTGAAAGACGTTGGATCCTTGAGGCTGGGAGGATCCTTGAACCTGAAAGGATCCTGGGACAATAGAGAATCCTTGGACCAGGGAGGATCCTTGGATCTGGGAGGATCCTTGGACCTGGGAGGATCCTTGGACCTGGGAGGATCCTTGGACCTGGGAGGATCCTTGGACCGTGTGCATTCCCAAATATCCTCCTGAGCTGAAGGATCCTTGATGCTGAATAGAGGATCCCGATGGCTGAAAATAGGATCCCTGAGGCTGGAAGTGAGAGCCAAGTGCCTGACTCATAGTTGCTGTTCCATAACGCCTTCCTGGTAATTCACCCAAGTATTGCACGTCCGGAGCTGCTGAGTGCTAGGAAGTTATGACTGGAGTGTCGAAATTCAGCGACCTTGGCATCAGAGGAGAGTGGTCCTCCACTGATTTCTTCTGTTTCTTGATCTCAGCGATCTCCCGGAGGATCCTTTCGTTGGTTTTGTCCTGCTCTTGTGCGTGATTCCTCATCTACAAAATCAGAGCGTGAAGGTCATTAGTAGTAGGATTAGTTGAAACAGAAGAAGTTGGTGGTTTTGTTAAAATGGGGGTTTGTTTCTTCACAGCATTCTCAGCATTCTTCTGGGATCCAGAAGGTGGTGGAGGCAAAGGAGGAACGCCTTGTGAAGAACTGAATGACGGCATTAAGTTTGAAGTGTTCTTCACTGAAGATGCCATCTGCCTGGTTGTTATGAACCGAAGTGACCACAAAGGTATGAATCTTCTTGGGAATGAAGCACCAATTGCCCCACGGTGGGCGCCAAACTGTTTTGGTCAAAAATCAAGCAATGATAATGCAACCAAACTTTCTGTTGTGAGGTATGATGCTTGAATCAATGAACAACACTAAGGATCACTCAGAAATGTAATGAACAAGTGACACAAAGATTTATACGAGGAAAAAGCCCTTGATCAATGAATGATCTCCAGCATAAAAAACCTTGGGTGATGGAAACTACCAATCACCAACTCAAATTAAACAAGAAATGTATTACAACTTCGGATGATAGCGAGCTAATTACAAGGATCACTATAGTGTAATGTGCAAAAAAGTGTGTAATCGCCAAGTGAATTGTAAAGAGCTGGTGAGAGCAGTTGCAAGAGTGTGTGTGTAGCCAAAAATAGCTAAGTGTTTCTATTTAGCTTGCTATCCCCTTTAAAAATAGAAAATATCTAAGCTAACAAACATTCCGCATTTGGTACAAGTCCTCCACGACTCCCACAACGTCCATTTCAGCCATGCACGTGCGGAATAAATATGGAATATTCTCCAGGAATATCGCCAAGACCAAGTCCAAGCTTGTACTCCTGCAAAACAACATCATATTCAAAGTAGACAATCGTTAGTATAAGGATCCTTAAGATGATCCATGATCCTAATCCTGCAACACTCCTAAGGATCACTAATTCAAACAGAAGTGAGGATCACTAAACCCAATAGTAATTGAGGATCACTGATCATTGGAAAATCCTCCCCTAACAGTTAGTTTTAACATGAATCCTATGTGTTTCAAAATAATGTCTAAGTTTTGTTGATGCCATAACTAGGGCTAATATAAATTTCTCTAAGTGTGAATATCTAGTTTCAGCATCTAATAAACTTTTACTAAAATAATAAACAGGATATTGTTGACCTTCATGATCCTTTACAAGGACAACACTTACAGCATTCCCCGATACTGTGAGGTGTAGGGATAATGGTTCACCATTTTCGGGCTTCATCAATAGGGGTGCAGTTGAAAGATACTTCTTCAAATCCTGCAAGGCTGCTTCATGCTTCACTCCCCATTTGAACTTCTTATTCTTCTTCAGGATATCATAAAATTCCTTGCGTTTTTTCGAGGATCTTGAAATAAATCTGTTTAATGCTGCTACTCTCCCTGTTAACCGTTGAACATCCTTCATATTTGAAGGTGACTTGATATCCAGGATAGCTTTAATCTGCTTCGGGCTTGCCTCTATCCCTCTTTTCGTCACCATGTATCCTAGAAACTTTCCTGCCCCCACTCCAAAATGGCATTTAGCAGGATTTAATTTCATGTTGTACTGGTCCAGGATATCAAATGCTCCCTTAATATCCTGGAGGTGATCCTCAGCCTTCCTGGATTTTACTACCATATCATCGATGTACACCTCCATGGTGTCCCCCAGCTTCCCTTTGAACATCATGTTCACCAATCTTTGATACGTTGCACCTGCATTTTTCAAACCAAAGGGCATAGCAGTGTAACAATAAATACCCGTTGGTGTCATGAAGGCAGTATCCTCCTGGTCTGAAGGTTTCATTTGGATATGCTGGAATCCTGAGGATGCATCCATGAAGGTTAACATCTCATGACCGGCAGTAGCATCCACCATTAAGTCAATATGAGGAAGAGGTAATGGGTCTTTGGGACAAGCTTTGTTCAAGTCTGTGTAATCTACACAAACTCTCCATTTCCCATTTTTCTTTTGCACCACAACTACATTTGCCAGCCATTTAGGAAACTTCACTTCCCTAATCATCTTGCTCTTTAGTAGTCTTTCAACTTCCTCTTGGATGATCACATTTCACTCCGGAGCAAATTTCCTTCTCTTTTGTTGGACAGGCTTGAATGACTTGTCGATACCGAGCTTATGAGTTATAATATTCTTGGAAATGCCTGTCATATCCTCGTGCTTCCACGCGAACGTCGACATCCTGCATTTCAAAAAGTTAGTCAATTGATCTTCAATATCCCGAGGGATATTGGTTCCCACGAGCACCGAGATATCTGGATTATCCTAATCCAGGATAATTTTCTTTACATCCTGCTCTGAAGCCTCCATGTTATCCTGGCCTCGCATCTTTAATTGCTATGCTGCAGTAGGCTTTGTTGAGGATTTCATCGAGGAAGAATAACATTCCTTCGCTTCCTGTTGATCGCTTTCCACCTTGACTACTCCCCAAGGGGTAGGGATCTTGATACACTGATGATAAGTTGACGACACAGCTTTCATATCATGGATCCAAGGCCTACCTAATATAATATTATAGCAGGATAAGGAGTCCATGACACAAAAGCGCTGCATTGAGTTGACCCCTTCAACATACACGGGCAACTTTATCTCCCCTAGGGTATTCCTAGCTTCTCCACTGAAACCAACGAGCACAGTGGACTTCGAAGTAATATCCATTGGGGATACATTCATCCTCTTCAACGTTTCCAGCTGAATTATGTTGACGGAGCTACCATTATCCACTAATATCCCGCGTACAAAATGGTTAGCAACATATAACGTTATTACTAAAGCATCATGATGGGGATCCTGGATAGTATCCTTGTCATCATTATCGAACGTGATGACTTTGTCAGTTGTAAGGTTTGACATCCTGGTTGGCTTATCTCCCCTCTCTGCTTTGGCTTCCTTCGCGTGCCTTTTCACCGCAGAATATGATGTACCGCATATATCAGATCCTCCTGAAATAAAGTTAATTATTTTTGCATCCGCAGGAGGTGATGCTGCACGTTCAGGATCCTTCTCAGGATCCTGACCCTTATTCTTCTTTCTTCCCAAGAGGTCTTTCAGATATCCCTTGCTTAAGAGATAGCTTATTTCTTTTCTTAAAGCGATGCAATCCTCAGTAACATGTCCGAAATCCTCATGGAAAGCACACCATTTGGACTTGTCCTTCCAATCAGCCTTTTGTTGATTTTTCCAGGGCCATCTTGCTTTTTCTCCTAAACCCTGCATAGCATACATTAGTTTAGGTATATTAACAGAAAAACAATATTCAGATAACTCAGGATACTCCTCAGGATCCTCATCTTCGACATCATTCACTTTCTTGCTATCATTTCTGCCATATGGCTTTGAGCGATATGGTTTATACGAGGACTGTTGGTGCATTACGTCTATTGACTTCATCTTGTATCATGTAATAGAATAGGATAGGTTAGAATAACCAGTGCACGAGGTTCGAGAATCGAAGTTTAGAAGTTAAGTGTGTGATTTCGCTCATATGGACACTTGGTCATAAGAGCGAAATTAGTTCTACCTGATTTCGCTCATAAGGCATGTCATAAGAGCGAAATCATGTATACTATATAAGGTGCACTTGTTCATTCATTTGGCACGATTTAGAAATTGTAACAAAGTGCTGCCAAATTGCTCTCAGGTTGTAATCTTTGTTAAATCAATACAAGAGGCATTATAATTAGTTTGAGCGTCCGTATTCATTGATTCCGCCTTTATCGGATAAACAACTCTTATGATTGACTCATTCGGGTCCGACAGCTATCCTACAAGTGGTATCAGAGCACAGGAGGAAGAGTTTAGCTCATTTGCATCAAATTTCTGTCTTCTACACCTTCTTTTTCAATCTGAACAAGATTTACTGGTCAAAATCAGATCAAAATTTCACAGTTTGTGTAAAATTGGACATAGATAAACCCTTGAAAGTTTCATATCTAAATTCGGACTTAAAATGGACCAAAATGCCCCCCGATCTGATTTCGTTCATACGGACAATGTATGATTTCGCTTTTAGGTCCACATAATTTCGCTCCAGTGAACATAATTTCTTGGGATTTCGTTCCAGAGTACATCTAATTTCGCTCATGTGTACATATGTTGAAGGGATTTCGCTGATTAGGTCTTAGGGATTTCTCTCATAAGGTTCTAGGGTGATTTCGCTTATACAGACACATGTGATTTCGCTCATACGTCAACCTGATTTCGCTTTTGTGAACCAAAAGAAATTTCGCTTCAATGTCAGCATGATTTCGTTTTTGAGTCACAAAGAAATTTGATTTCGCTCAAGTGTACCTTGTGTGCTATTTCGCTCAAAGTATCATTTCTTGATTTCGCTCGAAAGTGAACTTTTTCGCATCAAGATCATTTCACGACAATCAAGTGTTGGTTTATTTCAGATTATTGGATATTGTTTAAACTGTTTTTGTTTGTTTTGTTTGTTCTCAGGTGTTTGAAGATGTCAAGCAACGGTGAAGAGTTTTACAACACATTCTACAACGCGTTCACTTTCGAATCGACAGATAGAAGATCTGAGATGAGAGAATATTCAAAAGAGATTTCGGAGAATTTGAAGTTTGAAAACATGTATGGAAGCCATCAGAAACCACCGAAGCTAATGAAAGTTGAAGATTATAACTGGTGGAAAAAACAGATTTGAGGGTTGGGTAAAAGCTTTCGCTCCTGAAAGCTGGTTAAAACTGAAAAATGGATATATTGAACCAGTAAAAGAGGGAGGAGAGTTAATAGATGCAAAAGATTTCACAGACATAGATATAAAAAATGTTGTGGCTGAATATAGAATGATTACATTGATCAAACAGTCAGTGAGAGAGGATATTATCTCGTTACTTGAACAAGAGAAAACTTCAAAGAGTTTGTGGGAAGCATTAGAGAGAAAGTGTGTAGGAAGTAATGAAATTGTTAAAAACAAAAAGAAATTGTTTCGTAAAGAGTTTGATCTATTCAGTTGTATGAAAAATGAATCTGTTTGTAAAATGATCGAGAGATTTGGACATCTGAAAATGGAGCTGACCAGACATGAAATCACATATTCTGAAGAGGAGCTGGTGGATAAATTGTTTGATTCATTGCCAACTGATCAAGAGTGGCAATACTTCGCTCTGATGTTGAAAAACACAATCAAGCCTGAAGATTTAAAAGTGGATTTGCTGATCGAAAGACTTGAAAGTCATGAGTTAGAGATAAAGAGATCTAAAGTCAACAATCCAGCTTATCAGCAAAATGTGGAGCTTTACTACAGAGGAAATATACCACAGGCTGGGTCTTCAAGAACAGTGTTTTCTGCAGAGAGTTCAAGTTCAGTGAACAATGAAAGTCTTCACAGTGGTTTTCACAGTGGATCTTCTTCAAACACTTCAAGTCAATCTGCTTCCAAGAATTTGTTTCAGTGTAATATCGCAGTGGATCTGAAGAATGGGCAGAATTTCAGCGAAGAGTCGGCAAAACAACAGATGGTTTTCTTGGCATCTGTACTTGAATCGCATGAAAGCCTCGTTGCAGGGAAGATCGGCAACACCAACTTGACAAAAGAAGATTATGATCAATTAGACCCCGAGGAGATGGAACTAATGGATATAAGATGGTGCATGGCCAGTGCTGTTCGTCGGGCACAGCGGTTCATGGAGATCACGGGGAGAAAGTCAATTGGTGGACCATCTACCAAACTGGGATTTGACAAATCTAAGGTGACATGTTTTAAATGTAAACAAAAAGGTCATTTCAAGCGCGAGTGCAAAAATGCATATGCTGATGATTCTAAAAATATGTTCAACGAAGACTATTACAAGAAAGCAATTTATCATCAGAACAAGTCTGAGCCTCCAAGGTTGAAACAGCCTGAAGAAAAATCAAGGGCTCTTGCAGTTATATATGACGATGAAGGTTACGACTGGAGTCAGGTTTGCCCGGAAGAAGATGCAGTTGGATATGCATTTGTCGATGATGCTGATCCTGATAGATGGTGGAAAGCAGACTATGCAAGATGGGAAATCGGAAAATTAAACGAACCATTCAAAGAAGCCCAGAGAGCAAAATGATGGAATGATGATTTGGAATGTTACATGGATCCACGGGGTAATCCAGTTGTTGACCCATCAAAAGTGGATTTCGAAGCTGTAACAAATTTGCTTCCAAGGCAAGCTACTTTCAACACACGAAGGTTATCTGATAAAGCATATCTGCCTGATTTGGAGAAGAAGATAAGAGAGGTGTGTGAAGCAAGTCTACCGAAGGTGGTAGAAATGAAGAAGAGAAAAGAAGAAGAATTGAAGAAGATGATTGAAGAAGTAAAGAATGTTGTGAAGATTGCTGCTGAAGAAGATCAGAAAGCTGACGAAGAACAGAAGATAGAAGAAGCACAGAAAGAAGAAAAAGTGGAGAACAAAGAGCAAGATCAGAAAGCTGAGACATAAGAACCGGTGCTGAAAGAGACTGAGGTAAGAAAATCTCCTGACTTGTCGAATGTTGAATTGGTTGATGAAAAAGAAAACAAGTGCAGGAATTGCATAGAAATGTGCAAAGCCTGTACTGAAAAAGATGACATCATAAAAACAAAAGACAATGATATAGTTAAACTAGAAAATGTTTTCACAACAAAATGTAAAGAAATGATTGAAAAAGAAGAAATTTTGAAATTAAAAGTCGAAAAGCTAACACAGAAATGTCATGGTCTTGAAGAAGAAAATAAGATTTTGAAAGAAAAGTGTACTGCTAAATGTGTTGATTGTGTTGAAAAAGAATCTAAATTTCAAGATTTACAAAAACAGTATGATTCTTTAAAGTGGTCGAGTCAGAGAGTACAAGAAGCTTATGATACTTTGAAGAGCCAAGTCAAAAGTTTTGATCAAAGATTATCTAAAACTTTAGTCACTAAAGAAATGTATGAGAGAAAGTTTAAAGAAAAGCAACTTGAATTGAACAAATGTGTTGATGAAATTGCTAATCTTAAACAAGTCTTGGCTGAAAAAGAAAAGGTTGTAACCAAACTTCAAAGTTATCATAACTCTTCGTACATTCTCGAACGCATTTTCAACATCACACCAGATGACAAAGATACTGACAATTGCAAAAAGGGTATTGGTTCAGAGTTTCATCAGGTACCACCACCATTGAGAAACAATTATACTTTTTATGATGAGGAAAAGGTGGCAAAGGGTTTGAACATAGCTGACCAGTTACCTGAAAGTATCGATGTGACTTACTCCAAATCTGATGATGCTAATGATTCAGAGGTGGTAAGTAAGGTTGTTGAAAGCGTTTTGAAAGATGAGTCTACAAAAGGTAAGTCTGAATCACAGGATGAAGATGAAGGAAATTTTCATGATGGTTATCTGAAAAACACAAAATCCGAGAAAAATTTGGATGATGATTCAAAGGGATTGGTCTATACCATGATTGGATCGGACAAACTATTCTTAGATGTTGTATTCCCGATTCAGAATGTGATTTCAGAGAAGGTCGATAAAGTTTTCAAAATGGTTGAGATTGAGAAGTCGGAAATTTCAAAGTTTGTTGGTAAAAGTCATAAATCTTTTTATAACAAACCTGGTTTTAAGAAGAAAAACATGAAGGCTGGTTTGGGTTATAAAAAGAAACGGAATCGAAAACAAAATGAAAAACAGGATTTGCAACAAAAATTGAATTTTGTTCAAGGAAAAAGTTTGAAAGAAGAGGAAAAACTCAAATTTGGACAGCAGTCTAATGAAGAGTTTGAGACTATGAAAAAGAAACAACAACAGGCCAAGGACGTTTCAAAGAAAGTGTGTTTTAAATGTGATCAGATTGGACATGTTGTACGAAAGTGTCCAAATCCAAAGCCTGTTGATGTTGAAAAACTTAAATCTGAGGATGTGAAACCGAGGTCAACCAGATTTGATTCGAAACAAACTTGGAGGTACAATACAAACAAGTTTGCTTCAAATCAAAATTGGAAATCAAACCCAAACAGGTTCGATTCAAGACAGACCTGGAATTCTCACACACCCAGATTGAGAACAACACAAAGTTGGAGAACATCTGTTGATATGACAAAACCTCAAGAGTTTTGGAAACCTAAAAATGTTGTTCAAGATCAAAAGGTTCAAAAAGAGACAAACTTTTACAAAAGAGGTACTCCGAAAGGTCAAGTGTGGAATGCTAAGAAACAAGTGACGTCGGTAAAAGATGAGAAAGTTGAAGTCAAAGTTGAAAAAGTTTTAAGTGACAAAGAATTTCCAAAATTGAATGAAAATTATTGTGTTGAAATGCCTAAGGTCCAACAGACCTGGGCTAAATTGTTCAAATGATTGATAAAGTTTGAATGTGCAGGTGCTCAACGAAGCTGAAGATTGTGAGAATGGTAGTTGGGGCAGCTTGGCACAGGAAGAGGTTGCTGAACCCTGGTTTGGTTGAACAGGGAGTTTAGTTTGATTGTTTTCTGTATATAAATAAACAATATTTTCAAAACCCTAAAAATTTGAAAAATTAAAAACCAAAAATATGTTTTAGTTTGTTAAAATTTGAAAATCCATAAATATGTTTGTTTTTAATTTTGTTTGAATAAATGTTGATTGAATACGCCAAAACCCTCACGGTTGAACAAACATGATTACTTTCATCAGATTGAAAACGGTTTTCAAAATGTTAAGATCAATGGGTTGTAAATCATGGGGGTAATTACTGCTTTTCGTGTAATCCAGTTCACAGGATGCAGAAAATGGATGGCGAGACAAAGCTATCAGTATTGTGTTGTCAAATTTTTAATGATTTTGCATTTTAGGGGGAGAAAAATTTGTCAGAAAATACAAAAACATTAGAAAATTTGAAAAAGCCAAAAACATGATAAAAATTCAAAAATTGAGTTTTTGCGTAAAAAGAGGAAATGATAGTACATCAGTAGACAGTTAGAGTATGCTAAAGAAATGTAATGATTAAATAGTGTTAAATAGTCTCAATGATGATGTGCCGATAGGTTTTTACACATTTATTAGGTTTGTTCGGGATATAAATCTAAATCTTTACTTACTTATTTCGTGGGGAACACTACTTGGATATATAGGTAACCCCTGAAATCTTGTTTGAAAGATTCCTTTTTCTGATATACTAGGTCTTTATACTCAGTGATATCTGGGGTATTATTCCGGGACTTCTGCTGAATGGAAGTTCTGACCTAGTCCTCGAATAATACTTTCCGCAATGCTTGAAACATAGCATCACCCTCAGCATATATGATAAGACAATAAAATTGCTTAGCAATGTTGTTGTAAAAAAAATCCTCTAAAGGGGACACACCCACAAGTTGAGTCATGATCTCTCTGCTGAACGATGGTTCTGACCTGAGCTCTCATGATTCTTCATAATTTATTAATCCCTTACAGATATCATTTGTGTTATAATTACCTGTAAGACTGAATATTGGGATCTGGATACGGGAGTATATTCAAGAGGTGGGACACATGTATAAGTTTAAGTCTCTAAAACACTTAATCCGTATCCTGAACAGATTGAAAATTGTGTGAAAATTTAAGTGGACAAATATATCGACAATCTAAGTGAATTGTTTAATTCTTAATGTGTAACTAAGCTCAACGGTACTTGTGACTTGTCATAAACTGATATGATCTTCTAACGCAAACTCAAACAAAAATATTGTTTGTAAATATGTTTGTACATATTTCTTTACTGCTTTATGTTTTCAGAAAATACAAAAAGATTTTGATTTCTGCTTTATTTTCGACAACTGATATTTGAGATGCTGAGTTTCAAAATCTAAATAAGCTGATTGTGTTTCTAAAAATAAAACAAGTTCATTAATTTGAAACTTGTATTAAAATCAAAAATTCAAAAACAGTTTGTGATATCTCCAAGGTCATTAAGTTGGACTTGGATGATTAACTGTGGGGGATTTGGATGCTTATACTGTTAAAGAGTCAGTTTTGATCCTGTTTGATGAAATTGCAAATTATTTGTATTTTGATGATAGGGGGAGTGTTTAAATGGTTTGTTTTGTCAGATTACGATATCTGGAAGTTTAAAATGATGTTACTTATCAAGTGTATGAGTGATTGCAGGAAAAGTCCTGACTACGATCCCGAGAGCAGAGTCTAAGGGGGAGTCTGAAGACAAGCTGAAAGTTAGGATGAGCTTGTAGCTGGAAAGCTAGGTGTCGATCCCTAAAAGCACGGAAACTTAACGAAAGGGGGAGCCTGCTGATGATAAAGCTGTTGATGATAGAGCCAGTGATGAGATCCTGGTGTAAGAGTCAAAGAGAGAAGCTGATCAAAGAGAAAGATTGAAAGATGCTTTCAATGTTACAATCTGAACGAGAAGGCAGAATGATCAAGACAGAAGAGGTGTCATAACAGAGACTAGACACTGAAGACTTCGTCAATATCCGAGGGGGAGTCTGTTGGTGCATTACGTCTATTGACTTCGTCTTGTATCATGTAATAGAATAGGATAGGTTAGAATAACCAGTGCACGAGGTTCGAGAATCGAAGTTTAGAAGTTAAGTGTGTGATTTCGCTCATATGGACACTTGGTCATAAGAGCGAAATCATGTATACTATATAAGGTGCACTTGTTCATTCATTTGGCACGATTCAGAAATTGTAACAAAGTGCTGCCAAATTGCTCTCAGGTTGTAATCTTTGTTAAATCAATACAAGAGGCATTATAATTAGTTTGAGCGTCCGTATTCATTGATTCCGCCTTTGAATCGGATAAACAACTCTTCTAATTGACTCATTCGGGTCCGACAACGATCCTACAAGGACTCTGATTTCCTGTTGGTTGACTCATAGGTTGTGGAAGAATTCATCCTTTCTTGCATCTTTTTATCATCCTCCAGCCGAATGTATCTTAAAGCCCTGTTACGAGCTTCGTCCAGATTCTTGCAGGGATTCATTACAAGATCCTGATAAAATTGAGAATCCTTTTGCAACCCCATCTTGAAGGCTTGCACAACTGTTGCAACATCAAGATGTGGGATATCCAACGATTCCCGACTAAACTTGTTCACATAATCCCTCAAGGATTCCTGAGGTCCTTGAGTTATCCTGTAAAGGTCACTAGTTAGTTTCTCAAAACTCCGGCTGCAAGAAAATTGACTATTAAATAAATTAACTAAATGAGCAAACGAAGTAATTGAGTGAGGAGGAACGTTTAAGAGCCATTTTAAGGCTGGTCCTGTTAAGGTAGAACCAAAACCCTTGCAGAGGCATGCTTCCTTGAGATCCGGAGGGATTGGGTTAATTTCCTTCCTTTCCCTATACTGAGCAATATGCTCTTTGGGATCCGTAGTTTCGTCATAGAGCTTCATGTTGGGGGTTTGAAATCTTTTTGGGATTTCAGCATCACAAATAGGATATGCAAACCGTGATATCCTGTGGCTATCCTGGGACACTTCCGGAACTGGCTGGACCACCCCAGGCACACTGGATATCATGTCTTTCAGTTTTTGAAGCTCCCTAGAAAATGCCGATGTCATATCTGCATCCTGCAAAGATCCAACACCATTAGTAGCAAGCGTATTATTATTATTAGATACATTACCAGTCTGGGGATTCTGGCCATATCCTGAGCTTCTCACATTGATACTCTTACTGAAGAGGGTATCTCAGGAGTATGATTCTGGGAATGGCTAGGCACAATATTCCCCCGGTTATCCTCAGTATAAACTGCAGAACTGAAGTTCAAAGCCCTGGGTTGCAAGGGAGTGACAGTATCTTCAGCAGGCCTACTTGGGCCGGATTTCAAGAGTTGTATCTCTTTCATCAACATCTTATTAGTTTCATGCTGCTGCCTCATCTGTTCCTGTACACTACCAAACAAATTTAGAATTTCTTCGTTAGAAGCCAAAACAGGACCAGATCCCTGGATATTATGAGCGGGGATAACATCCCGAGCTTCATGACTTTCAGTTCCCTGTGAAGAGGCTTGCATTCTCGGAGGAGGTGGTGGAAGCACCGAACCAACTATTGCAGAGGTTGTAGCAGACACGGTGGAAGAGCTCATGTTTAATCTCGAGGCCATCGAAAATAGTGTAGCAAAAAGTTTTGAAAATAGAAAACCAAGTAACGATTTTGCAAAAGCTTTTAGTAGAAATATCACCACTTGCCCCACGGTGGGCGCCAAATTGTTTTGGTCAAAAATTACCGAAGCAATTAAGTGATCAAATTAGTTAAGTGAGGTAGTGTGCTAAAAACGCGTGTTAAAAATATGCTAGTTAAGTTGTTTGCAAAAACAGTTTCAGGATACGGCTCAGGATATAGAGCTGTATATCTATGATCAAACAATAAGCAAAAAATATAAAGGGTGACACAGGATGTACGAGGAAAGCCCTTGATCAATCTAGATCGCCGGCACAAAATCTCGGGAGCTGACAATCGCAGCTGCCTTGTTCTTCTATTACTTCAAATATCAGGATACAGTGCAAGATATGATGCGGATCAACTAAGTGTTACAATGTAATTCGAGTACAAGTGTTTGTGTGTAGTGATTGTTTGCAACAGGAGAGAAAAAGTGTGTGAAAGAGTGTGTGCCTTAATCTGATCCGATCAATCTATTTATAGTAAAAGGAAACTAACTAAATATCCTATTATTCTGGGATTCAGCGGATATTCCCCATATGAACGTTGCAGTCCTGGTCTTCCGGCTTCAACGTCTCCAAACTAACAGATTTGCCCGAGTCTCGAGGAGAAGAAGTCCACCTGACCGTTAGAGACTTGTTACAATAATCTGCACGTGAGCTAATTGGTTACTACCAGGATATCGTATCAGGATGTTACCAATATTCTGATCCGGTATCCTGATGACAAATAAACAATCAATGCTAGAATATTAGTCAGGATATATGTGCAGAAAATGACCCATAACAACATCATTGTTCATGATGTGACAACTCTCTCATCCGACCAGCACGTTCCAGCCCTATTTTCTCTCGATTTCTCGCGATTCTTGTAAGTTTCTACCTCAAATCTTGTACTTCTATGATCTACACACACTCCTTCATCTTTTTCACCTTCAGATCTTCACTTTTAACCATGAAATCAACTAATTTGAGGTGTTCTAGGATGATATCATCATGGGTTCTTTATGAACTTCAAGATTTGATCTCATTCCACCAAGAACAACTCAGATCTAATGGATTTCAACATGTTTAAACACTAATTTCACCTAAATCTAAACATTTCAAGATTTAAAAGGATTAAAAGATGTTTTCATAATTTTATTTCAACTCTTTTACACTCATGCACTCAAAACCGATAGAATCGGAGCTCATTCAGGCCTTCCACTCATTCTCTAGTGATGTGTCGGTCTAAGATATGATTCCTACCAATGAGATAACCGACTTAGCGGGTTAAACATGAACAACCGTCAAGGAATAACAAACTGATCAGGCTGGGGTTATTCCCGTCTGATTGGATGACTTGGGCTTGATGGGGTCCCCGTTGTTTAACACGTTGTCATACCGTCTCGATCAAACCACAAACTATCAAACTTAACAAATTTCAAGATAAGCAAGTCACGAAACGGACTACCGTCCGATCGGATTGCCATCCGATCGAATGACAATCCGATTGGATGACTTGAGGTCTCAAGACTTGAACATTTTCAAATTTTCAATACATATCAGTATCCAGCGAATGGCCATCCGATCGGATGACCATCCGATCGAATGACCATTCTGGTGTGAACCTGTTCTCTAAGAAATATCTCCCTTGGAACGGATCGCCATCCGAGCGAACGACCATCCAACCGGATGACCGTTTGACCGGACGACCTGAAAGGTAGATATGGTTCTCTGTTTTTAAAATGCTACAATGAAAATTTCAAAGCCATCATACACGAACACATCCATCCTAAATGAGTGGCAATCCGACTGAATGGCAATCCGACCGGATGACCATCCGTCTGGATTATCATCCGATTGAATGACCATCCGTACGGATTGTCATTCGACCGATTGACCCTTCGTCACTAAATCACTCACACTGTTATACACACTCTTCTTCGCTTATGCGACCGTTCTGTAATCAGGCTAATCTCTCAGTGCTCCCTTCAATCCAAGACGGTGTTTATTTATTAAACACTTTCTGTGAGTATACTCGATCCATTTTTGTTTTAAGCACTTTTGGGTGTTACATACGTTACTTAAACTAAATCACATCAATCACACAATGCAAACACTTTTATACGCTGACCTCTAATGCATGTTATACATGTTACTCGATGAGTACTTGCATTTTATGTTTACACAGTGATTGTTGCCTGATACCTTAGCAATGATAGTACTATAGTTTGGACTCAGCATCTGTCGTGGACGAGGGTTGTTAAGGGGATTTCTTCATATGTCACAGTGGTGATATGTATTGCGCATTCGACAACTCGCAGTCATGTCTGTGCATATTTCATTGTCGATAACCTGTTAGCTTCACTTTACAACATGTTACATGCTGGTTAAGCGTAAATGTTTTCGCTATCTACTATACTATCAAACTTGTATGCTCACCTTTACATTATGTGTATTGACTTTTATTTTAACGTATGTGATAGGTGTTTAGGATGTTTGCTCTACTTGCTGGAATCAAGCTAGGATGGAGTCTAGAAATAAATCTAAATAAAATCTGAGTTGTCAGAACATTTTATCTGTCTTTGAGAAAACAATGTCTGTAATAACTGCTTTTATTTAATATTATGGTATGGGACATAATGATTAATATCCGGTAATTTTAGTTGTTATGGATTTCTCTTGGACAATCTGTTTCGCTCAGTGCCACGCCCCGATGATTCCACCGTCGGTTGGGGTGTGACAGCAGGTAAGTTGAATGATGCAGAGTGTTCTCATGTAGAAACATACAACAGTTATGAAGATTCCAATGCTGATGTTCCAACACCAGGAGAAAGTGAAGAAGATGACATAAGAGGTAAGAAGCATAGACAAAATGTTCCTGTTGTGAATGAGCAGACAAATTGGAGTACTTTTAAATGGGTATTTGGGATAAGGTTCCCTACTAGGGATGCCTTTAAAGATGCTGTGAGAAGGTATGTTGTGTCAAATGGTAGAAACTTGGTCATTTCTATTAGTAACAAGAAGAGAGGTGGTAGATTAGGTGTCAGTTGTGTGACTGGGTGCCCATTCAAACTGTTCTGTTCATTTCATGAGGGCAAGGGTTGTTACATGGTTAAAAGGGTAAAGGATAAGCATAACTGCCATAGGAATATGTTAAAAAACAGGCAATTGATTGCTCACTTTATAGCAAATGAGTTCCTACAAAATTTCAAGTCCAATCCTCAGTGGTCAGCTAAACAGATCCAATTGGCAGTTAAAGAGAAGTACAAGGTGTTGATTGGTAAATGGTTGGCATATAAGGCTAAAACTTCTGCACATAATAAGCTTCATGGTTCAATGAGGGAGCATTATAGCAAGCTTGGGTCATACTTGGAAGCCTTAAGGGTAGCAAACCCTACTTCAACCTTTGAAATGTTAACTGCCCCACCAGGCTTTCTTAACCAGGATCCAGACTCAGACTTGGAGACTTTTTTAGGATATTTGTGTGTTTTGATGCATTGAAAAGGGGGTTCTTGGCAGGTTGTAGGAAGTTGTTATGCCTGGACGGTTATTTCCTTAAAACTTTTCTAGGGGGTATGTTGTTGTATGGTCGGTGGTGAGTTTGGTCAATTTTTGTAACACCTGTGCCACTCCAACCATCAAACAAATGCCAAACCAATGAAATATAGTATTTCATACTTGGGATTTGTAAAAATATGTGTATCGTTTACACATATCAATTCTTGTTCGATTTCAAGCTTTAAATCGCTTTCTGGAGGGTTATACGCGCTCTGATGAGTAGATATAACCAGTTTAATCCAACGAACACTCCGGAATAGTGAAATAGGCTTAACATACCTTAAATAACCTTTACATAACTTAGATATAAGTTTTGAAAGGTTTGGTGTGGTGAAATCAAAGTTTAATCGCTTACAGGGACTAAAGTTGACAAACTGCGAAAGTATGCCAATTTGAACTGTAACAGACCTTCCGGAACATGACCATAAGTTAAACATACCATAAATATCCTTTACATAGCTTAGAAATAGGCTTTGAGGTGTTCGGTATGCTAAAATAAACTTTTGTGTCATTCAGGGACTAAAAGCGTCAAAAAGTGCACAAGTTTGCATTTTTACGCATAACTTACGTTCTGAATACATCCGGACATCCAAAAATTTATGTAAGCACTAAAATATTTTATTTTAGTGTTCGCCATAAGAAAAATCCATTCGTCGCGTCATTTGGTTCGTTTTTCGTGCTTATGCGCATTCCGTCGTAATTAAGCGAACATCGCGACCGTACGGCCAAACGAACCGACATCCGAGATATTTTTGAACACATTTTAAGTTCCCTATACTTTAACTTCATTTTAGAGCTTTGAAATGGGGTTAACGGGCCTTAAACGTGTCGAAAATGGGCTGAATGCATGACAGGGACTAAAAGTGTAATTCTGCCAAACTATGGCTAGCGGTGCGCTACACTTTTAGTGTAGCGGTGCGCTAGCCTTGCACAGACCAGATGCAGTGTTTCTAACAGCAGATTGCACATGTTTAATCCACAACCACATGTTCCTAATTATCTAGTCATCTGATAAGGATGGATTTCCAGCCACCATAAGGTTCCGACAAGTGTACGGGTTGGATTCATGGCACGTTTTCCATGAAACGATCCTAACGGTTCGGGTATTCCTATAAATACCCAACCCACACAACCTCATTTTGCACAAGAATTCTGATTTGAGAGCTCTAAGTTGAAACCATTGTTTCATACCTGAGTTCTTGGATCGGGATTAGCATTCGGGGACCCTTCGTAAGTATTCTTTCGTTCTTTTCCTTATTTTATTGCTTTTAGAGTCAGAAAGTCAAACTTTGTTTGACTTTCAGCGTTGACCAGCTTATGGTCAATGCGAAGTTCGTTTGAACTTCGCAACGTGATTGTAATCACGTTGGTCATAGTCCCTTGGGACTATGTCCACTGGTTACCACGTTGTCTAGGGTCGTAGGGTAGGCGATCTAATAAATCGCCTATACCTTCGAACTCGACCCAGTTTGGTCGATCATTAGGATCCGACCAAATACATTAGGTGACCATAGTAGGTAGGGAATAACCTTCCGAGGTTATACCCTATGGTCACAATCGTTTAAGTAGTTGTATGATAGGTAGTTTATATGCCTTAGGTAAATTACCAGAATACCCTTTTCATGTATAATTGGTAATTAAGCATATGTAACCTAAACCTTTGTCACATAACTGATTATGTAATATGTTTAGGCATATAACACTTGTCATAGGGCTAGTTAGGCGGTCCGAACGCGTTTCACGCGAACGACGCGTTAAAGTAGCATAAGCTACCTAAACGGGTCGTAATGGGTCGTAGACACTTAGGTTAAGTTTCATTTAGTATGTAGGCTTTGATTAACCATATCACATGAGTTCCTACACTCATTTGGTTTACAAACCCTCATGCTACCCAGTCTTCCGATTTAGGTCCGGTTTATTAATGTAGTTACCTATATTAGGTGCCGTTTGATATTCCGCGATCTCTAGCATTGCTTGGTGGTTATCCTAGGACTTCTGAGCAATCTCAAGTGAGTACATAGACCCCTCTTTTACTGTTTTCCAAACTGTTTTGGGGTGAAACACATGTGCCTACTTGTTACTTTCAAGCTTTCCTGTTTTCACATCATATACTGCTATGTTCGTTAGTACATTATAGTACATGATTTCATTACATTTCATGCTATGTATTGCCATTGTGTGCATTACTTAGTACATCGTTTTACATGACATTTTGACATAGACATTTGACATAGACATTCCGACATAGACATTTTAACATGATTGACATTTGATCATGTATTTCCCACAAAACATAACTTTGATTTAAACCAAGTTTTACTTCAATACTTTGTTTTTGTGCATATGGTTTAGTTGAGACATTTCACTTGCCATACATGGATATTTGACATAGACATTTGACATGGATATTTGACATAGACATTTGACATAGATATTTGACATAGACATTTTACATTGTTTGGTTTGGTTTGATTAAGTGATTAAGTAACGATGCGTGTGTAATATGATACAAGCATGGTGGATACGCCGCTGGTACTTCCTATATATAAGTGTTTGTATGGTATTACATATCGTAGCGTTATTTGAATCATTTCAGTTTGATACATATAACATTTTATACAAATAACATACTTTTCACAAGACATTGTTTTACAAACAACTTATCTTATACAAACTCATTTTACATGGTTATTCATTTAACCTTACATTTATTTATACTTATCATCTGATCTTATCGTTTTTCAAATGATTTAAAAGACAAAGC
The DNA here is from genome assembly GCA_030545235.1 of Helianthus tuberosus. NCBI lineage: Eukaryota > Viridiplantae > Streptophyta > Magnoliopsida > Asterales > Asteraceae > Helianthus > Helianthus tuberosus. The sequence continues at coordinate 149,008,719 of CM060381.1, forward strand.
AAATAACAAGGTTCATGACTAAACATTTTCTCAAACATAAGTCATGAATCTTATTTTCACAAAACCTATGTATCTCACAGGCATTTTTATGCTGACGTACCTATTTTCACATGTGTTTTTCAGGAACTGTTGCATAAGATGATCAAGATACACATAGGCAGACTTGGGCTTTAGTGACAATAAAAGATACAAGACTAGTTAATTATGTTGTATTTCTTGTTTGTTAAGACATTGTAACACTTTTAATCAATAAAACGCCACTTCAATTGCCATGGATTTGAAACAATTAATTCTGTTACAATACTCCCCGATGTTTCCGCCACGTTTTGTATGTTCTACGTGGTCGGGGTGTGACAGAAAAGATGGTATCAGAGCCAATGGTTATAGGGAATTAGGTTATTAGTAATGCTTTGACCTAGTCTATAACTTTCTTAGGACCCTAACGCGAGTTTACTTGCGTTTAGTCATAAAACAATACCGTCACCTATCCTTAGGCGACGACCACAACAAGAACATAAATTTCAAAACCGCTTTGAAAACTAATCATCTGTTCTAGGATGATTGATTACAAGGTTTTGAACCCTCTATTGTAAGGTTTTGAACCCTCTGTTATATGGTTTTGAACCCCTTTGAATTTTCAAAATCTCGTCAAGGTTTTGGGTTTTAAATAATGTGAACACGTGCAAACTGGAAGGGTGAATGCCTGTATTCTGGGTTTTCTGTCTAGGCAAGCACTTCGTATACATCTCATCAGACGCGAGACCAGTTGTGCTTACCTGGGAATTCTTGGGATGAGTGTTCACTTATAGGCGAGCATGTCTTCGCGATACATTATATAGACCCATTTACTTTTATTAGTCACCATCTCATTTGTTTGCCTTTGGTAACAAACAAATGGTCACAATCTACATACCTTGTCATTTCCTTTTGACTATCTTTCGCTTGTTTCCTCCTATGCCTTTCGTTATCTTCAAGATGCTTCTTCATCGCAACAACAATGTCCGAACCAGGTGCTGCAATTACCCAGCGAATAGGCGTCGTACTCCAGAGGACCGTTGACTTAGCTATCACCATGACTCGCCTCAGGGATGAAGCTGTATAAGGGAACTGCTCCTTGGTGCAATCAATGCCATCGTCATTATTCAAATCAAATACCTTGTTTCAAATGTACCCACAGTGGACAATGGAGACATTTGGTTAACATATGCCGCTTTGCAATCCAAAGCAAAGCTGTTACAAATCCTGCTGCTGCTCAACCTTCAAACTCTGCTTCATATGTCGCTTGACATATCTGGCGCCTCAACCTCATGAACTTTCTACCTTGTGTATCGACGTAAGCACGCCTAGTGCAAGGTGTCGGAACACTCTCGTTACACAAACTCCAAAATCCATGAAGGATCTTTCTATCTTCATAATTAGATCCTTGTGGATGGGTATCATTCATCGGAGTCCTTAATTGAATTCTTTGTATGATTCAATACGTACATCACAATTCAATAGGGACAAAGCCGAATTCCTTTTAAGATTATCCTATCTTCATAGATAGATTCTTGATATGATTAAAGTGCCAAAATGAAATCCACGATTTGGATTCCTGGTGTGCTTTAAGTATCCGCGTCCAAAGATAACAAATCAATAACCAAGTTAAACAACTATGTGATTATGTGCTTATGTGTTTCCTTTTATGTTTTTGGTGTAATCCAAGTTTTGTTATCCAAATCCTCGTAGAATCTTCCATATCTTTGTATAAGGAAATTCAAAGTAGGATATCCAAAGGTACTATATTAAATCCTCAAGGGGATTTTACGTAATAGTAAAGACCCTCGGATTATATTGTACTATTCCATAATTAGACCCTGAGAGGTCTAGGTAAACAGATTGATCCAAAAATCTGGTTAGGAATATCATGTGATGATATAGCTGAAAGGACTCCTTGGTGGCCTAATTTAAAAGGATCCTTTGTCGATCTAATTAAAAGGACCCTATGGTAGTTTAGTCACACTCATCATCAGGTTTGATTTTTCCTCCCCTTCACATTTCAGACAAATTGTGCGGACTATGCAAGGAATTGCGTAATTATGGATGCATACATAATTATGGAATTCAGTGCACAGAAACCACAGCAAATTTTGTCATGTGTCTAGAGTCTATTCCGTTCATTTTTGGTTTCTGAAGAAACGGTGAAAAATGACTCTTGTCGTTCATTTTTGGTTTCTGAAGAAATGGTGAAAAATGACTCTTGTCGTTCATTTTTGGTTTCTGAAGAAATGGTGAAAAATGACTCTTGTCGTTCATTTTTGGTTTCTGAAGAAATGGTGAAAAATGACTCTTGTCGTTCATTTTTGGTTTCTGAAGGAATGGTGAAAAATGACTCTTGTCGTTCATTTTTGGTTTCTGAAGGAATGGTGAAAAATGACTCTTGTCGTTCATTATTGGTTTCTGAAGAAATGGTGAAAAATGACTCCTTTCGTTCATTTTTGTTTCTGAAGAAATGGTGAAAAATGACTCCTTTCGTTCAATTTCGTTTCTGAAGAATGCCTGTTGAAAATAACTCCGTTCATTTTTCAATTCTGAAAAATGTCCGTTAAAGAGAAATAACAGGATTATGCCTTGCTTATCTTTGATGGTTACTTCACACAAAGTCACAGATAGACTCCTACGAATTAATTTCGGGACGAAATTTCCTAAAGTAGGGGAGACTGTAACACCTGTGCCACTCCAACCATCAAACAAATTCCAAACCAATGAAATATAGTATTTCATACTTGGGATTTGTAAAAATATGTGTATCGTTTACACATATCAATTCTTGTTCGATTTCAAGCTTTAAATCGCTTTCTGGAGGGTTATACGCGCTCTGATGAGTAGATATAACCAGTTTAATCCAACGAACACTCCGGAATAGTGAAATAGGCTTAACATACCTTAAATAACCTTTACATAACTTAGATATAAGTTTTGAAAGGTTTGGTGTGGTGAAATCAAAGTTTAATCGCTTATAGGGACTAAAGTTGACAAACTGCGAAAGTATGCCAATTTGAACTGTAACAGACCTTCCGGAACATGACCATAAGTTAAACATACCATAAATATCCTTTACATAGCTTAGAAATAGGCTTTGAGGTGTTCGGTATGCTAAAATAAACTTTTGTGTCATTCAGGGACTAAAAGCGTCAAAAAGTGCACAAGTTTGCATTTTTACGCGTAACTTACGTTCTGAATACATCCGGACATCCAAAAATTTATGTAAGCACTAAAATATTTTATTTTAGTGTTCGCTATAAGAAAAATCCATTCGTCGCGTCATTTGGTTCGTTTTTCGTGCTTATGCGCATTCCATCGTAATTAAGCGAACATCGCGACCGTACGGCCAAACGAACCGACATCCGAGATATTTTTGAACACATTTTAAGTTCCCTATACTTTAACTTCATTTTAGAGCTTTGAAATGGGGTTAACGGGCCTTAAACGTGTCGAAAATGGGCTGAATGCATGACAGGGACTAAAAGTGTAATTCTGCCAAACTATGGCTAGCGGTGCGCTACACTTTTAGTGTAGCGGTGCGCTAGCCTTGCACAGACCAGATGCAGTGTTTCTAACAGCAGATTGCACATGTTTAATCCACAACCACATGTTCCTAATTATCTAGTCATCTGATAAGGATGGATTTCCAGCCACCATAAGGTTCCGACAAGTGTACGGGTTGGATTCATGGCACGTTTTCCATGAAACGATCCTAACGGTTCGGGTATTCCTATAAATACCCAACCCACACAACCTCATTTTGCACAAGAATTCTGATTTGAGAGCTCTAAGTTGAAACCATTGTTTCATACCTGAGTTCTTGGATCGGGATTAGCATTCGGGGACCCTTCGTAAGTATTCTTTCGTTCTTTTCCTTATTTTATTGCTTTTAGAGTCAGAAAGTCAAACTTTGTTTGACTTTCAGCGTTGACCAGCTTATGGTCAATGCGAAGTTCGTTTGAACTTCGCAACGTGATTGTAATCACGTTGGTCATAGTCCCTTGGGACTATGTCCACTGGTTACCACGTTGTCTAGGGTCGTAGGGTAGGCGATCTAATAAATCGCCTATACCTTCGAACTCGACCCAGTTTGGTCGATCATTAGGATCCGACCAAATACATTAGGTGACCATAGTAGGTAGGGAATAACCTTCCGAGGTTATACCCTATGGTCACAATCGTTTAAGTAGTTGTATGATAGGTAGTTTATATGCCTTAGGTAAATTACCAGAATACCCTTTTCATGTATAATTGGTAATTAAGCATATGTAACCTAAACCTTTGTCACATAACTGATTATGTAATATGTTTAGGCATATAACACTTGTCATAGGGCTAGTTAGGCGGTCCGAACGCGTTTCACGCGAACGACGCGTTAAAGTAGCATAAGCTACCTAAACGGGTCGTAATGGGTCGTAGACACTTAGGTTAAGTTTCATTTAGTATGTAGGCTTTGATTAACCATATCACATGAGTTCCTACACTCATTTGGTTTACAAACCCTCATGCTACCCAGTCTTCCGATTTAGGTCCGGTTTATTAATGTAGTTACCTATGTTAGGTGCCGTTTGATATTCCGCGATCTCTAGCATTGCTTGGTGGTTATCCTAGGACTTCTGAGCAATCTCAAGTGAGTACATAGACCCCTCTTTTACTGTTTTCCAAACTGTTTTGGGGTGAAACACATGTGCCTACTTGTTACTTTCAAGCTTTCCTGTTTTCACATCATATACTGCTATGTTCGTTAGTACATTATAGTACATGATTTCATTACATTTCATGCTATGTATTGCCATTGTGTGCATTACTTAGTACATCGTTTTACATGACATTTTGACATAGACATTTGACATAGACATTCCGACATAGACATTTTAACATGATTGACATTTGATCATGTATTTCCCACAAAACATAACTTTGATTTAAACCAAGTTTTACTTCAATACTTTGTTTTTGTGCATATGGTTTAGTTGAGACATTTCACTTGCCATACATGGATATTTGACATAGACATTTGACATGGATATTTGACATAGACATTTGACATAGATATTTGACATAGACATTTTACATTGTTTGGTTTGGTTTGATTAAGTGATTAAGTAACGATGCGTGTGTAATATGATACAAGCATGGTGGATACGCCGCTGGTACTTCCTATATATAAGTGTTTGTATGGTATTACATATCGTAGCGTTATTTGAATCATTTCAGTTTGATACATATAACATTTTATACAAATAACATACTTTTCACAAGACATTGTTTTACAAACAACTTATCTTATACAAACTCATTTTACATGGTTATTCATTTAACCTTACATTTATTTATACTTATCATCTGATCTTATCGTTTTTCAAATGATTTAAAAGACAAAGCAAATAACAAGGTTCATGACTAAACATTTTCTCAAACATAAGTCATGAATCTTATTTTCACAAAACCTATGTATCTCACAGGCATTTTTATGCTGACGTACCTATTTTCACATGTGTTTTTCAGGAACTGTTGCATAAGATGATCAAGATACACATAGGCAGACTTGGGCTTTAGTGACAATAAAAGATACAAGACTAGTTAATTATGTTGTATTTCTTGTTTGTTAAGACATTGTAACACTTTTAATCAATAAAACGCCACTTCAATTGCCATGGATTTGAAACAATTAATTCTGTTACAATACTCCCCGATGTTTCCGCCACGTTTTGTATGTTCTACGTGGTCGGGGTGTGACAATTTTTGTTAGTTTTGGTCATTTGCAGGTGTTGCTTGTCAATATGTGTAGTATATGCAGTGGGATATTTTGGTCATTCTTTAGTTTTGGTTTAAATATGGTCAACATGTAGTGCGTATGCATATTTGTAATGTTGGTTTGACTGTGTTCCGAACAACCAAAAAATACATAGGCGATTAAAACTTTGCATACAATGGCAACAACCAAAATAACTAGCATTACACAATCATTAGGCAACAGCCACATAATACAAACACTGCATATATTTCCAAGGATTCCCATTTCCTATCACAAAATACTAACAATTTCCAACTGTTTATCTAAGAATTATCCAACTTCCTATCACAACAATGGCCAAACAAAGCAGATTGCTCCAAGTTGATTTTTTTGCAAGTTGTTTTTTCAACATCTTGTTCTCTTCCTGCAATTTGAGATTCTCAATCTCCAATTCTTGTTCATTTCTTCCATGTTCAATACGGAATGCTTTGATGTCAGATTTCCACATGAAAAATTTGCAGTCTTGTTTCTATCAGAAGATAAATAACCAAGTTAAATGTGAAATTAGAACCAAAAACCCTAATTTAACATGCTAACTTACCGGCCATAAAGCGCAACCATAAAATGCTTCCCCACTTCGAGCACTTCTTCGTCCAGCAACCCTAGATATGGCTAGGATATCGTGATTGCAGTACACATATCCGTCTATATCGACTTTGAACTTTTTAGGGTTTTTCTGGGTACCAGAGGTTGAAGACGATGAGCAGCTGAGTTCATCTTATGTTTGTTTTAGCTTTTAGGGTTTAATTGGATTATATATGATGACATGAAAGATATAAAATAAATAAATAAATGTTATTATAAATGCCACATATTCAAGTTCAGGCCCACATAATCAGCCAACTTGCCATGTAATCATCCCAATAAAAATATTATGCCACGTCATCAACGTTATAACGGTGTTAGCAAAGGTCCAATGTTTTACAAAATGTCAAAAGGTGGGACTACCAGTGGTTATTTTTAAAGTTGGGTCCGTTGCCGGCCAACTAGCGAAAGTTGGGATTATTAAATTCCATTATTCCATAAAATTAAAAGAAATACTGAAGGTAACAAAAAAAAAAAAAACAGAATTAAGACATTAAAAAACCATGTTGTCTAATTAAAATTATATTTTTTCATAAATTTTTTTCTCATGTCCCTGTGCATTTGTCTCTTAGGACTGGTAATGTGATCGGGTAATGTGATCGATGTTCATAGCAAGGGATTTCAAATCGTCTCGTTTTTCTTTAGCCAATTCTTTCTCCTTTTCAGGTTCAAATTTTCTTGAAAAGGCGCACGAATACTTTTTTTTTCCTTGGAGCTTTTATTGTTGAATATTATTAAAAGTACCAAGACGATCGTTTAGCTCAGCTAACTTTTAGTATAGTCCACACCGGAACTAAAGATTCTGATGGCCATTTTTTTACTTATCTCTACCAGGTGGACGACTCGCTTCAACTATGGCATTATCGTCACTTAAGTTGAGATCAATCTCGTTATGACCATCTGAATGAGTAGACGTGCTTGTTCTAGTTCTTTTTTTATAATTGCGTTGCGAGCGGTACTTTTGCCCATTTGCTATGGTAATGTGCCACTTGCCAACAATCAATAAATGGGAATGAGTGCTTTTCTTTATCCTGATAATTACATAACGCTCTCACCAAGAAGCCAGCTTCATGTTTCTTGTGTTATTCTTGGCGTCATGGAAGGAACCGTTGAAGGTCGTGATCTTTTTATTCAATTCACGTCACTTTGATGAGAGACTATCATTCTTCTGATATAACGCTTGGTTCAACGTTTCATGAAAAATGTCATAAATTCGTTCCCAAAATTTGTTTTCGTTTTGATTAGTACCTACTTAAAAAATACGACATATTAGAAAATATATATAAGACAAAAAGGAACAAAAAAATATTTTTTCTTTAAACAATGAAATAAAAGTATCGATAACCGAGTTCTCCGATATGTGTATCCAACTTTGGTTAAAATAAGTTCTTCCTCGCTTGTCCATTTTATAGCAACTTTTTCACCGCTTCGGATCTTCTCCGCCTTAGTTTTCTTCTTGTGGCTTCTCTTTTTTACCTTTGGAGCCGACAGTTCACCCTTATCTTGCGGTTAGGTTTCCATAACGAACTCGGGTGTAGGGCCCATTGGGGATGTAGGAACTTTTTGTTTGTGAGGGATGTTTGGAAGTGGAATTGGAGATGGGGAAATAGGAACGGGTTATTGTTGATGGAAGTTTTCTAAAGGAAATCTTGAATTAAACATGCCTATTAACAAAGATGCATACGCCGCTAGGTCGGGTGAATGAACCGGAATTTGTATATTAGGATTTTGAGGTGGACTACGATTCGGGGTTTTGGGTTGGCCATATGGGTTGTTTAGGTCGAAAGAACAGTTGTGTGGGTGCATTTTTTTTTATAAAACTTGAAAAAGTTTTATAAACTTTTTGAGAAGTGTAGATGAGATTTGTGAAAAGGGTGTGAATGTGGGTTATTTCATAAGGTAATTGAGTTTTTTTATTGAAAAAAATCTTCAAAAAAACAATGGTTGGTTAATGGCTATAATTCAAACCAACCAATCATCATCGTCCACCCGCCAAAGGAAATTTGCCCCCATGCCCCATGAAGATATTGCCTGCGGCGAAGGGATAACACCCAAAACGATAAGAACGGGGCGGTGTTCGAGACGTAGAGGGGCTTGCCCCCTCTCCATGCCTCGACACCGAGTAGTCTTACCAATTAAGAGAAAATCATTTGTGTCAGTTATGTTCACAAGAAATATGGAGATTGAAATCTACATCTTAAATTTCCGATTATTTTTTTTAAATAATAATGACTTGTTGAAAAGGACCTAGGTGTTTCTTTTCGCCTAGAGCCCCCAAAATATTGATTCGGTCCTCCTCATCTAGTATATGACTTGTGTGTGTTTTTTTAAACTCATTACTTTTCACAATAGACTTCTAGTAAAGCTATGCTAGAGTGTTGCAAATATTATAACACAAAGGGTATATATTCTTAAGTTTTATTAATAGAAGTGTATATTATCTAAGGCATATAGTCCATGCCTAACATTATCAGGACAACTTTAACTACCTGAAGATTACATTTAAAACACAATTAGTCACTAACTAATTAAAACCAAGAAATATTCACCTTTACCTAGACCATATGTGAACCATCCAACTAGCATAGCTGGCCACATGTTCCCACCATGACATATAAAGAAAGGGGGTTTCTATTCTCACATATCTATTTTCTTATTTTTCACATCCCTAGATGTATACGGGCCGTATAAGGTTATACGATCCGTATAGAATATGATTGCACAGAAATAAATGCATTGAAATGTTTTTTTCTACATGTATACGGGCCGTATAATATTATACGAGCCGTATACATTTGTATACGAGCAACATAATGTTATACGACCTGAGGGTTTTTTTTGGTGAGATTTTTCGAGGTTTTTGGGTTATTAACATTTGTATACGGGCAGTATAACGTTATACGAGCCGTATATATGTTTTTTTTTTAAACCGAACAACCGTTTAATAAGTTTTAGTAATTGTTTAGATAGCGGTTGTCGTATTATTTAGATATATCAGATTATGTTACAAGTTTGTAAAACGTCTATGTTACAATAGTATTTGCCGTATTATTTTTTATATATATCAGATAAGCAAAACATGTGTATATGATAAGCAATACCATAACAATTGTTATGCAAACAAGATAATAAACAATACAATAACAATTATTAAACAAACAAGATAAAATGTAAACATAAGATTAATATTTCCAATGTTTTACATCTAAAACAACAAGCGATAAATATTTACAAAGTTTAATGTAAAACAACAAAACCAAAATAAAATAAGCAGCTATTGTGGTGGTGGTGGTGGTGCAACGCCAGCTCGTGGAGGTAGAGGAGCGCCAGAATGCATAGCAATAATCGCCTCCACCACCCGCTGCATGTCGACCCGTAGAGCAGCTACATCTAACTTAACCCGAGATAGTCTCTCCTCCACCCCCTGTGGAGGAGTCACACGTGGTCTCACGCTTCGTCGCTCGTAAGGGCGATCACCACCTGCATCCTGCACATTCTGCTGCGATATGTTGATCACAACATCAACTCCATCACCTCCCTCTCCCCCGTCACCCTCACCATCATCCTCATCTCCCTCGCCCCCGTGGCCTGCCACCAGCAACTCCATCTGCAGTGGCTGGCCCTCGTACCACTCGGTACGACCGTCATCAAGCGACCAAAAAATATGGCCCCTATCCTGGTGGGCAATCCCCATCGAGCATGCTGTGTCCCTGCCCACCGGATCAACCTAACATGTGATGGTCATATCCCGAGCCACCTGCGGGGAAAAGAGGCGACCAAAGTCAAGGGTTAAGGACACTTTATCATTTCACATTTTCAAAATCTCTTCGTTTCCCTTTTCTCTCTGTACCTTACGGCCACAACCACTCTCTTCTACGCCACCATTTTCTTCCATAGTCAAGGTAATACAAGGTGTTACAAAGGTGTTAGAAGGTGATCTAAGAAGGCTTGAAGCAAAGGAAGTGGAAGAACCTTCACTAGGAGCTTTTATCCACCCATCTTCTTCATTTTTTCATCTTCTTCTTGTTCTTGCCACATCCCTAGCCACAAGAGCTAGTGGTAAGCTCCATTAACCATCTTTTACTTCATGTTAAGGTTATGTACAAGTTACACCATCAAAGAACATAAACTTTAAAAGATGGTAACATGAAGATCTAACATAATCTAAGTGAAAACAAGTTGTTTCGAAGATGTTTGATGTATGTTATGAAGTTTTTGAATGTTGAATCTTGTGTTTCTAGTTAGATCCATTATGTGTAAGCTTGTTAGAAGCTTAGATCTAACAAGTTTAAGCATGGATCTTGAAAGATCCATGATGAAACTTGAAGGTGAACTTGAAAGATCTTTATGTGAACATGAAAAATGATTTTTAAAGAATGTTTTCATGATCTTGAAGTCACTAAACTTGTGGATGATTAAGTTATGAAATAAAGTTTCATAAAACGTTTGTGAAAAGTTTATCAAGAAGCTTGTTTATGACAAATCTAAGTATGTTAAATGTAGATCTAAAAGACTACATTTTTTTAAGAACTATTCAAGTTCATCCTAGAGTTTAACATGATGATTTTAGTATATGTTACTTGTGAGATTGTTGAAACTTGATTTTTGATGATGAAAAGAAAATAAACATATGTTTTGAAAACATTGAAAACCTCTAATTTTAGGGGAAACTATGTCAAAAATTTTAAAACATTTTGACACTTAGAAAAATATAAGTTTTGTTGAAACTTATTCCCAAAAATTCACCTAAAAATATTTACAAAGGTTTCCTAATTTTTATACAGAATTACAAGTCAAGAAATAAGGTTTTCTTCAAGGTTAAAATCAATATTAAGTATGTATATTTTAGGAGAATATATATATATATTGGTCACCAAACTATGTACGAAGTGTGTACTATGTGTATTATATGTATTAGTGTATTAGGAACTTGAAAAATACACTAAATACTCCAAAGGAGTATAAGTACCAGAATACACACAAAAACATAAAAGTACATAAATATATATACAAAATTACCCATAAAAGGGGTATTTGGACAAGATAGAAAATATATATTAACATAAATATATTCCTCACAATATATGGACTTGGACAGATATTGGACTTTTTAGACATGTATATATATATTTGGACAAGTATCTAAAAATTACTATCATTTAATGGAAGGTATACAAAACCGGATAAATGACAAAAATAAATATATATATTTAACAAGCATAAGAAAATGTATATATCATAAACAAACCTTAAAAATAAATTATTTTTAAGAAATAAAATTTCGGAAAGTACTAAAAATCAAAGGATTGATTTTTGGCAAATAATGTAAAATACACAAGTATTTACATATAAATACAAGTATACTTCCCTAAGTATACTTATACAAAAATAATATTGAAAATATTATTTAACAAATTACTTATATTTATTTTTAGAAAATAATATAAGTATCATATAATGGATAAGTTAAAAATATAGATTATTTTTAACACATATCGTTTTCAAATACTACATATACAAATATATATTTTTGGGAATAAAATATATATATATTTACAAGTGAACAATACAAATTCAATTTACAATAACACGACGAATGGGCGAGACCCGACAATCAAGGGCACGACCCTCACATACGAGGAACTTAGATAAAAAAAATACCTAACTTAAGATGGTAACTTGTACTTAGTGATTAACGTGCGTAGAACGCTTATAGGTTACGACATCTACGGGACAAGCACCGGCGAAGTTTCGACGTAGAAGACGCAAATCAGTGAGTTCATGTCCCCACTTTTAAACATTTTCTTGTTTTCTAAACTTTGGGTAAAATACATGTATTATGGTATGTAGAAACAAAACTAAGGAATGACATATAGATCATGTTACGAATAGGGTGAAACTTAAGCACCATTAATTTACGTATACATATAGACCCGGGAGCGGAAGGTTAGATCTAATGGGTTTCAGGCAACCTCACTCTTGGCCTACTTCTACCAAAGAGTGCTTTTGTGTCTCAGTCAAGGTGACACAAATGCATAGGTTTGGATGCTTCCTATGTCGTGACAAATGTTAATGTCCTCGCGAAACATTAGCGATCTTGATTTCCTTACATTTACAGAATACGGTTTACAAATACGTTTTACAAAGTACATACCATGTTTTCATACTACTATGCTCAAACATTCAATACAAATCTGCATGAATTCACACCAACTTTTGTTGACGATTTTCAAAACTTACATGTATTTCAGGAAACTAAGTGGATGTGCACGCGGTCTCTTTGCTCAAGAATGTTGTTTATGTTTCAATTTATTATGTGTCTATGCTCCGTTGCCACTTATGATGGATTTGTTTGTTATATCCCGCCTCCTTGCTGTGATATAGTGAACAAAACCTTGATCTTTGATTTGAAATGAAGTTGTAAACTTTTCAAACAATTATCTTTTGTTATGATGTAAACTTTAAACTTAACTTATATTTTGAATCTTTAAACTATGAATGGCAATTTGGAGTTGTTTTATATTCACGTAGTATGTTTACTTATCGTATGCAATGAGAACCTTTCAGGTCAAACCTTGTGCTTCCGCCTTTGAAAGGGGTGTGACAGATTGGTATCAGAGCTTCGATTGTAGTGAACCAGGATTCTTTCTCGAGTCTAGTCTACAATCCTTAGGATCCTCTCACGAAAAACAATTTTTACAAAAGCAAAAAGTTTTCATTGCATAAAACATTCCACGACATCCACTATATAAACTTGTTTTCCTCAAAAACAAGGCGAGGACACTACGTGACTTAGGGTATACCAAGGTAGAACGTGTATTCAACTAGGGACTACTTGCAGCAATGTGTGTAACTACATATATATATATATATATAAATTAGGTAATAATAATTAATATATGTACATATGCCATGACTTTTATGTTATAGGTACCCATGTCCTCTTCAGAAAGTAGCGGCATGTCCGATGAGCATGATGCTATGGCGATCGTCTCTGATGATGAGATTGCCCCAGTTCTGGAGATCTTCACTTCCAACTCCGAGTCCAATCCCAATATGATGTCTGATGACGAGGACCTAGACGTCTTTCAACCTTTCGCCTTGCCTGATTTTTGAGACGACATTCCATTTAATGATGATGTTCTTGCCCTACCCTTACCGATCCACGACCAGCTCATTGTTGGGCACCTCGATAGGGAGCATATCGTTGAGCCTATACCTATCCCTGCTATCCGACTTGCTGCCATCCCCGCTGAGGATTCACCCTTCATCGTTGATTTAGACGACGACGCTGAGATCCTAGTATTTCAGGTCGACCATCCTGATGAGGATCTTGGTGATGGTGAGGTTTTCGACATCGCCATTCTGGACGTAGCATCACCTGTAGTCTCTGTTATTGACATTTCATCCGATTCTGATCCCGACACTGACACTGACTCTTGGGAGTCAGTGACATCCTCCGCACTCCGGGCCGTATGCCTAGACGCTTATCCCGCAGATGACAATGATGCCATGTCAGCTGCCCCTGCTACACCCGCTCTTGCTTCCACTCTTACTGATACACCCCCACATACCCCTACCCATGCTACTAGCGACAGCTCATCACAGCCACCCACTTCAGTAGGCTTCTCTAGCTAGATACGACGCGTCCTTTTTGCGTCAGCCTTCCCACATACCCACCCTACCCATGAGGGAGAGCCCTCAGGACATCCACACGTACCACCACCCGAGATGAGCCCACATTCCCAGCCATCCCGACCTTTTCCACCATCCCCACCACATGCTATGCCATCATCCGACCCATACCATCCCTCACACCACTCTGGGTATACCAGAGATGATCTTCTTCTATCCCTTCAGCTCCAGGTCAAGATCCTATGCTGGAAGATCTATGACCTAGAGAGGGAGTCCGATGCCAGACGACCATCTCCACCAGACTACCCACCACCAGCCATACCACCACCATCTTCACCACCACCGGCATCTCCACCACCACTTGTTCATGTACCAGTTGATGGTTATGCTGCTAGAGTTCTGACACTTAAGTAGTAGGTGAGCTTCCTGATTCGTCGAGTCTACGAGCTCGAGGAGGAGGTAGCTCATCTCCGCAACTTAGTTGTTAGTGCATGCGTCTGTCGACTTCGTCTTGTATCGAGTTTTGTATTTAAAATGTTAGATCAGGGCACGTAGTTCGAGATATATGTAATTCTGCTTGTAAAGGATAATTTCGCTTGAAAGTTCATTCATGTAATTCCGTGCGGAATTAGATTCCGCTTGGAATCTAATCTCGCTTGGAACACTTTCAAACGGAATTAGATCATTATAAATACCCGTTCAAGCGAAATCAATTGTAACAATTCCGGTTTGAGCCACGAAGTGCTGCCGAAGTGTCGTCTCACTGTAAATCGTTGTTAAATCAATCAAATCGACATTTAAAGTGATATTCTTGCTGAATTGAAATCAATACGTCTGTTTCCGCCTTTCGTATTGAGAAAAACTCTTCTGATCGACTCGTTCGGGTCTGAAAACGATCCTACAAGTGATATCAGAGCTCAGGAGGAAGAGTTCATACCAATTCAGCTGCAAATTCTGATTTCTACACTTTCTTTTTGAAATTAAACTTGATTTCACAGTCAAAATGTCTTGAATTTTTCAAATCAGGTGCGCATTTGTGTTTTAACAAACCCTAGAAAGTTTCAGAACTAAAAACGGCTTAAAAATTGATCAATTTGACAAATTTCGCTTCGAGATGATGACATCAGCGTTATTCCGCACGGAACTAGGGGGTAATCTCGTTTCAGAAGTTAATTCCGTTTGAAAGTTCACACGGAATTAGTTAATTCCGCTTCAAAGTCTTAATTTCGTTTGAGTGGTTCAAGAGAAATCAGGTAATTCCGTTTCAAGGAGTGATTCCGTTTGGTATATCCACACGGAATTATAATTCCGTTTGAAAGAGTGCAAATTCAAACGAAATTAGGGTAATTTCGTTCAAAGGATTAATTCCGTTTGAACTGTGTAATCTCGTTTGAAAGGAATTTCGTTTGGAAGTTAATTTCGTTTGAACAAGACAGTTTTGTGAACTTTGAAAAACCGAAACATGGAAGAGGAATTTTATAACGCTTTTGCTACCCCGATTACTGTTACTCAGCAGACAATGTTGGAAAATGAAACAGGGACTATACAAAAACCGCCTAAGCTCATGAACATCGAGGAGTATAAAGGTTGGGAAGGACGTTTTGAAAACTGGGTTCAAGCAAATTATTTGGATGCTTGGGAATGTGTCGAAATGAAATATGTTAGACCGACGAATGATGACGAAGAGGAGATTGCTATCAAAGATATGAGTGCTGATGATAAAAAGAAATATAAAAATGAAAAAAATGATGTTAAGTCTACTACAACAAGCTGTGAAAGAAGATATTTTGGTTTTATTACAACATAATGGAAGTGCTTATTCGATTTGGAAAGATTTAAAATCAAAGTTTGTTGGTACTCAAGAGATGGTTAAAAACAAAAAGTCACTTTTGAAGAAAGAGTTTGATCTGTTTCGTGGTTTGAAAAATGAGAGCACAAAGCAAATTATTGAAAGATATTACAATTTGTTAATGAACATGAAGAGATTGAGCATCAATAAAGAGAATGAAGAGTTGATTGAAAAGTTAGCTGATGCATTGCCACACGAGACTTGGGGCACATATCTCATGATGTTAAGGAACAAGAAAGGGTTTAGCAGTCTAACACTGAGCAAGTTTATTGAAAAGATTGAAGCTCAAGAAATGGAACAGAGAAAGATCTCAAGAATGAAAGACTTCGATGGTGAACAAGATATCGGTCTTTACTACAAAGCGGGTATAAATGACAAGACCAATATGTCACCAAAAGTTGAAACTGCATTTAATGCAAAAAGTTCATCGGGAGGTTCATCTAAAGGATCAAACAGCAAAACAAGTTTTTCATCATATCCGTCATTTGATCCGTGATGTACTGTAAAGTACATATGTTTATAGTGTATATTTTGGTCAGTTTTCAGTTGTTTTGAGTCTAGTTTAGGTTAGAATTGTGATACTGCTGATATTAAGCGTTGATTTCAGGTCCCGTAACTTAAAGTGATGAAAAACGAGTAAAAACGAGCAGTTCGGAAGAAAAACGGGATTCGTACGCGTGTCGGAGAAGCTGGAAATCAAAATTTAATAAAAAAATAAGAAAATCAGAACATGGAGGCGCCGACGCGACACCCCCTTCGCGTCACGCCTAGGGTCAGAATTCGATTAATCATGTTGGCAACTAGGGTTTGGTTTAATTAATTCCCAAGAAACTTAATTGAAAACCCTAATTACGAATTAGAGAGTTCTTTGGGCGACTTTGGAGCATTCTTGGCGAGCAATCGAAGATCTCAAGGCATTGGAATCATTGGTACGAGTCAAGGGCGAAGAATCGAAGAATCTATTGGATTTTCTAATCCCTTGTTTTGTCGATTACTTTCTTGGAACTTTGTTACAATGAATTCAGTTTCAGACATCTTTGATTTGTTTTCATTTACTGAGATGCTTGGCTAATTTCATAAACCGCCTAGACTTGATGAATGGATTAATATAAAGTTTTTACCGGTTTTGTTAATTGCATGATTGTTATGGGTGATTGTGTTTAGTAAGCGGTTTGATGTAATGATTTGATGTGTATGCGTGCTTTGAGTTGGTTTATTGTTATTACTTGCTTCGTATGATTCTTAGTGACGGTCTATATCACAACATAGAGTCATATTAGGGTTTAGGGTTTCGGTGAGTGTCTATATCACGTGAGAAAACCTTCACTCTTTAGGGAGAATCGGCCGATAACCTCTAGAAGTAAGTGGTAATAATTTGCTAAGTCTTAGTGTTCTACTAGTCCTAATACCTGGAAAGTGAGGGGCTATTGGTAGGTCTTACCCGACGAATTGCTTTAGATAGTCCTTGGAAAAGGTCATGTCTTGGTTTACCTGTCGGTCTTATTAGTCTATCAAGTCAGATTAATTACTTCAACCTACCCTAGATCTAGGATTGGAAAAGAATAGGTCAACATTAGGGTACTTACACAATAATTAGACAATTGGAAAAGCGTCTAATAACCGGTAGGATTAATGGCCTAGGTAGCTCCACAGGTTTCTCCTTGAGAAGGGTCGAGGGGCCTCGATGGTTCTTAATAGGTTTAGTACTTTAAGATCCCGGTTCCATAACTCGTGCATTTAACTTAATCGGTAATCTCTTAAAAACAATCCAGGATTCTTGTCTAGGTGGTCTCGTTCTCATATAAGAAAAGTCTTCAGTCTTTATTCGTCTTTAGTCTAGTTCTAGTTTAAATTAATTAGTTTAATATAGATTTCCTAGTTTTTCAGTAACCCCCCCAAACAAATAAACAAGTTTTAGTCGTGTCTGTCAGCGTCTGTCAGAGTCTAGTTTACATGGTTCATAGAGTCTCGTGGTTCAATATCCGGACTTCCTAGGTTATACTACATTGATCGGTACACTTGCCGATTGTGTGGTTTTAGGTCGAGTCTAGAATTAAAGCTTTATAGTGTCTAGAATAGAGAGTCTAATTTAGTTTTTTTTTAATAGTCTGTTTAGCACACATCAAGTTTTTGGCGTCGTTGCCGGGGACTCTTGGTAATTGCGTTCATTAGCTTTGATAGATTTACTTGACAAATACGTGCTACGTGTTTACTTTGTTTTGTGTTTTTTTTATTTTCATCTTGAGTCGTAGTAACTATTGTTTGGTTTTCTTGTGTTCAGGTTTTTGCTTGTAGTGGATGCCATATCTGCGCTCGCACGGACCACCACCACCAGTCAAGCAGTCATCATCTCAATTGGGCCAAGGCCCACAGGTTACTTCTACATCCTCTTCTCGTTTCCCCAATTTCGATTCCACCCCGTTACCCACCCCACCTCCTACACCACCACCTTCGCCAAACCATTCACCTAAAACCTCACCTAAGGTTTCCCCACCCGATAGCCCTACTTCTAGTACCTCTAGCAATCCAGCAAACTTAGAACCAATGGCAAACCCTAGGCAAACCGTCCATCAGCAAGCCACTCAGGATTTCACAGGCCTTGCTTCACCCATCACCGTTCCACCCATCGTTAGTGAGAACTCATGGCAGATTCCATCTTATGCCATGCAGGCTATAACCAATACCATCCAATTCCATGGCCGAGACGATGAGGACGCCCCGGCCCACGTAAACCGTTTCTCCCGCATCCTAGCTACCTTTAACCTTCACGGTGCACCCAACGATGCCACCTACCTACAGCTTTTCCCATTCTCATTAGCCGGCCGTGCGGCTACTTGGTTGGACTCTCAACCAATCGGCACCTTTACCACTTGGGCGGGGCTTCGTCAAGCCTTTTTGAACAAATATTTCCCGCCCGCAAAAGCCTCACGTCTTAGAGACCAAATCCACTCCTTCCGCATGGAGCCCGACGAGCCTTACTACCTTGCTTGGGAGTGTTTCCAAAACCTTTGTGCTCGTTGCTCCCAGCATGGTCTTTCCGATTGGGCTTTGTGTGAGAAATTCTATAACGGTCTCACCCAAGAGACTCGAGATAGGTTCGATACTAATGCGGGGGGGGGGGGGGGGCATATGATGGGTATTCTTACAGTTGCTGAGTGTTTAGAACGTTTTGAGGCATTTGCTCAGTCTCAATCACGATCCGATCAGCGATATCAAAGTGGTAATTCTAATACCACTACTAGTGCACCCGCCCGAGGGGTGAACCATGTCACCATGGATCCTAGTTTAGCCGCTGTCTTGGAAAACGTGACTAGGGAACTTAAGGAAATTAAGGCTAAGGTAGACAAATGTGAGTTTTGTCGTGGGGGTCACGACACGAGTTCGTGTCCATTACTTGTTGGAGAGGAGCAGGTCGATTTTGTAGGAGAAGGGTTTGGTAGAGGTCAACCTAGCGGTTTTGGGGGTAATAATATTTTTGGGTCGGGTTGGCGTAATAATAATAATAACTTTAATAATAACACTTTTCGCCCAAGTGGACCCCCTGGCTTTCAAATGGCTCAAAACCCAAATAGGGGACAAAATTCACTCTTTGGTGGGGGTTCAAGTGGGCAGTTCAACAAAGGGTTCAATGGGCAGGTCAAGGATGGGGGGTCAAATAACCAAGGTCAAATAAGTCAAGGTCCAAGTTTTGATTTAGGGGGTAGCATAGAGAGAATGGAGTCCATGATGAGTCAACTAGTTGTTAGGGACCAAACCACTCAAAAGACCCTTAGTGAACATGACCTAATGCTTAAGAACCATCAAGCCTCCTTCCAAGACCTCCAAAGGGTCGTAGGGGATATGTCTAGAAAGCTAGAAGAGAGATTATCCGGTCACTTTGCGGGTAACACCCAACCGAACCCTAATGCCCATGCTAAAGCCATTACCACCCGTAGTGGCAAGACCGTAGGAAACCCTAGAGTCGAAGAGAGGGTAGTTGACGAAGATGGAGATATTATAGATGAGGAGATCCAAATGGAGGCTCCCGGCAAAGTGCAAAAGAGGCTAAGCCCAGCAAGTACCGGACAGCCCGGTGAGTCTCAAAGTGAGAAGAAAGTTGAGAGAACCCCAATAGACGTTAGACCTTCACCCTTAGTAAACCATGCGTATGTTCCGTTTCCTTCACGCCATAAAAATAAAAAATACTCAAGGGAATACGGGCAGTTTTTGGACATCTTCAAGCAATTGAAGATTAACCTTCCATTTATAGAGGCACTCCAATCAATGCCTAAATACGCAAAGTTCTTGAAAGATCTCCTCAGGAACAAAGAGAAATTAGGAGAGTTGTCTAACGTCCCGTTGAATGGGGGATGTTCCGCCGTTGTGTTAAATAAGCTTCCCGAAAAGCTTACCGATCTGGGTATTTTTACCATTCCTTGTCTATTCGGTAGTAATACCAACACTCGAGCTTTAGCCGACTTAGGAGCTAGTATCAACTTGATGCCCTTTTCTCTTTATGAGAAGCTAGACCTAGGAGAGCTTGCACCTACCCGAATGACATTGTCTTTAGCCGATCGGTCCGTTAAATACCCTAGGGGTATAGTTGAGAACTTGCTAGTTAAGGTAGACAAATTCGTGTTTCCCGCCGATTTCGTAATTCTAGATATGGAAGCGGATGAGAGAGTTCCCATTATCTTAGGTCGTCCTTTCTTACGTACCGCTAAGGCCCTTATAGACGTCCATGATGGTAAGATCACTCTTAGGGTCGGTGAGGAGAGAGTTACATTTGAGATAGAGAGTTCCATGAACCACCCGAATGGTTCGGATGACTATAGTGGTCCTTGCCATTCCGTCTACTTTTTGAACTCTTTTATCTCGTGTGTCGACCATTGCTTAGAGTACGTTAGTGGAGCGGACCTAGTGGTAGGAGAGAAGTTAGAAGAGGAGTTGGAGAATGTAGGTGAAGTTGAAGAGGAGGGGATTCCTTTAATCCCCGATGTATTAGAGGTTAGTGATGACACCACCCAACCCCCACCCTTAGAGCTTAAGGTACTTCCATCTCATCTAGAGTATGCTTTCTTAGGGGAGGGTTCCGAGCTACCCGTTATTATTTCATCCGAGTTAGAGGAGAGTGAGAAAGTGAGGTTGTTAGATGTCTTGAGGGCCAACAAAGAGGCCATTGCATGGAGATTGTCCGACATTAAGGGCATAAGCCCTTCCTATTGCACCCACCGGATACTCATGGAGGATGATTATAAACTGGTGGTGCAACCCCAAAGGAGGCTTAACCCCAACATGCAAGATGTAGTGAAGAAGGAGGTTCTTAAACTCTTAGATGCGGGAATGATATATCCCATTTCAGATTCACCTTGGGTTAGTCCCACACAGGTTGTTCCCAAGAAGGGGGGGATGACCGTTGTCATGAACAAAAAGAACGAGCTTCTCCCTTCTCGTACGGTCATGGGTTGGCGCGTGTGCATCGACTACCAAAAGTTGAATGATGCCACCCGTAAAGACCACTTCCCATTGCCTTTCATAGATCAAATGTTGGAGCGTTTAGCCGGTCAACAATTCTATTGTTTTCTAGACGGCTTTTCCGGTTACTTCCAGATCCCCATCGCACCGGAGGATCAGGATAAGACCACCTTCACATGCCCCTACGGCACCTATGCATACCGACGCATGCCATTCGGGTTATGTAACGCTTCGGCTACCTTTCAGCTTTGTATGGTCGCCATATTTCAGGATATGATAGAGACTTCCATGGAGGTTTTCATGGATGATTTTTCAGTTTATGGTGATTCTTTCGAGGTGTGTTTGAAGAATTTGGAGAGGATGTTGAAGCGGTGTGTGGAGACGAAGCTTATGCTAAACTGGGAGAAGTGTCACTTCATGGTGACGGAAGGTATAGTACTAGGGCATAAGATTTCTAGAGAGGGTATTGAGGTAGATCGTGCGAAAATAGATACCATTAGTAGGTTACCTCCACCCACGAGTGTTAAGTCAATTAGGAGTTTTCTAGGGCATGCGGGCTTCCATAGGCGTTTTATTAGGGATTTGTCAAAAATTACTCGCCCCATGACCCGTTTGCTAGAGAAAGATGTTCCATTCGTCTTTGACGAGGAGTGTCTTAAGGCCTTCAACTTCTTGAAGGAACATTTGGTTAGTGCACCTATTCTTATCTCGCCCGACTGGAGCTTGCCCTTTGAGCTCATGTGTGATGTGAGTGACTATGCCGTTGAAGTGGTGTTAGGACAAAGAAAGGATAAGCACTTCCACCCCATCTACTACGCGAGCAAAATGCTCAATGATGCTCAAGAAAACTACACTACCACGGAGAAAGAGCTTTTAGCCGTAGTTTTCGCATTTGATAAATTCCGCTCGTACCTCGTTTTATCCAAGACTATAGTTTTCACCGATCATTCCGCGTTGCGTTTTCTCTTTCAAAAGAAAGACACTAAACCCCAACTCATTCGGTGGATTCTTTTGCTTAGCGAGTTCGATATTGAGATTAGGGACAAGAGAGGGGCCGAGAACGTGGCGGCCGATCATTTATCGCGGTTAGAGGATCCCAAGAGGGAAGAGATTCATGAGGAGGAGATTGGAGACACGTTCCCTCACGAGTCTATAGAGTTTGTTGAGGCCGAGAAAGAAGGATTGCCATGGTTTTGCGACTTAGCAAATTATCTCTCTAGTGGCGATATTGTGAAAGGGATGTCTATACAACAAAGGAAGCGACTTATTAGTGAGGCGAGAAAGTATGTTTGGGACGATCCTTTTCTCTTTAGGATAGGAGGAGATAGAGTTCTTAGACGTTGTGTGTCAAGAGAAGAAGGTTGGAACATTATTAAGCATGTGCATGAAGGCCTCACGGGAGGACATCATGGCGCACACACCACCGCCCAAAAGGTATTCGATTGTGGTTTCTATTGGCCTACCGTTCTTAGAGATGCCGAGGAGTTCGTGAAGATGTGTGATGCATGTCAACGAACAGGCAATATTTCCGCCAAAGATGAGATGCCTCAAAATCCGATCCAAGTAGTGGAGGTTTTTGACGTTTGGGGCATCGATTTCATGGGACCTTTCCCAAACTCTAAAGGAAATCGTTACATACTCGTGGCAATCGACTATTTGTCTAAATGGGTTGAGGCTCAAGCTCTTCCCACAAATGAAGCCCGGGTAGTGTTGAAATTTCTTAAGAAGCTCTTTTCACGATTCGGTACTCCTAAAGCCTTAATTAGTGACCGTGGCACTCACTTTTGCAATGCATTGATGGAGAAGTTGCTTGCACGCTACGGTGTCACTCATAGTTTATCTACCGCGTATCATCCACAAACGAGTGGACAAGTGGAGAATGCGAATCGCGGTATTAAACGAATCTTAGAGAAGACAGTTGGTAAAAATAGGAAACATTGGTCCGACAAGCTAGATGATGCATTGTGGGCGTTTAGAACCGCCTACAAGACCCCTTTAGGAACTACACCTTTTATGATCGTCTACGGAAAAGCTTGTCATCTCCCCATAGAATTAGAGCATAGAGCGCTTTGGGCATTGAAAACTGTTAATTTAGACATGACCGAAGCCGCTAGGAAGCGTTTCTTTCAAATTCATGAGCTTGAAGAGCTTAGGGATGCGGCGTATGCTCGATCGTTGGGAATTAAAGAGAAAACGAAGTTGTTGCATGATAGAAGGTTGAGGAAAGTGAAGGAGTTTAGTAAAGGCGATAAAGTGCTTCTCTATAACTCGAGGTTGAAGCTTTTTGCGGGTAAGTTGAAATCGAAGTGGTCGGGACCTTATATGGTTCATTACGTGTTTCCGTATGGAGCGGTGGAGATCTTGGATGAGGCGGATGGCCGTAGTTGGAAGGTGAACGGCCATCGTTTGAAGCATTACATTGGAGGAGCGATAAACAAGGATGAGAGGGAGGTAACTCCTCTCGAAATCCCACCTAAAGCCGCCAATTAGTGTTTTGGGTGAAAGCCCGAGTGTACATTTTGTATCGTTTGTATAAGAGTCTTTATTTGAGTATTTTCGTGTTCTAACGCGTCTTTCCGTAGTTTTTCGGTCTTTGTTTTGTGTCGTTGTGAATTTTGCAGGATTCGTCACCGCAATGGAACGGGAAAAAGCATGAGAAAAGAGGTCCCATGTATGTTTCTTGGACACTTAGAAAAAAATTGAGGAGTTTTGGATGGTTGGAAAAGTTTTGAAAAAGTTTCTAAGGCATGAACACAAATAATTTTCGAAACTCCCTGTAAAAAACGGCCCTTGGCGTGACGCCAAGGGCCTTAGCGTCGCGCGACCCAAAGCAGTTCAAAAACAATTAAAATCCAACCCGCCGCGTGACGCGAGGCCTCCCCTTGACCCCTGGCGTCGCGCGAGACCCTATTGAACCGGATTAAAACATGATAATTGAACCTGTTGCTGAAATAACTTTCCCTTTTCACATTCAAAACCCTAAGTCGTGAATTTCACCTTAATCACCATAACTCACTCGTTTTTCCACCAAATCACCACAATCACATTCCCTACAATCTACACCATCAATTTCACCCGATTTCGTGCTGCATTTTCGCGTTTTTGGACAAATTCGTGCACCACAACTTCAAGGTCTCATTTTTCTTGCTAAATCCGAATCCAAGGTATGATTTCTGTGATTTCTTGCTAGTAGGTAACTTTATTGCTTAGTTGTAGTGTCGGGTCAGTCATGTTTTAGATCTAGGGTTTGTGTAGGTCGATAAAGTTAGGATTTTTGACCCGTTTGTGATGTTAGTGGTATGCGGGTGGTTTTCTTTGGTATGTTTACATACAATGGGGTTTGCGGATGGTTCGGGTTGGTTTGCTTGGGGTTGTTTGAGACTTATGGGGTATGTTTGGACAACTAGACAACATGTTTGAGCTTTACGGGTTTGTTTGGCTATAACTAAAGACTTTTTGTTTAAAAAAATAGGTTGTTGAACTGATTTTTGCAAATGTGATTAGTTTTCTAAACGGATTTTTTTGCCACAAACGTTGCGTTAAGGTTTAAAAAGTCAAACTCTCACGTGTTTCACCTCAAGTGTGGGGATATGTCGGCATTTATGCTTAATTGAGGACAATTCAAGTGCCGGGAGGAGATAGTGTACATTGAGTCTTAGGTTGTTCGAGTTAGTGAGTCTAGTAGTCGTCTTAGAAGTAGTATTTTGAGTCTAGTGTCGGGTTTACTTATATGCATGTACAAGTTTACAACATTTTGCCCGTACTCAATCTCCATTCGGGTAAAATGGTGTTTAACTTACACTTTTGTAAACGGTAACCCATTGTTTTCTTTAACTTTATTTTCAGAATTAGCCGCGAATGAAATGCTATACGGCTATTCTCGGTTTTGTTAAAAAAATATTAAAAAAATTAAAAACACCAAAAATAGTTTGTGAATACTAACTTTCTGCATTGTTTTCTTGTCAAATCTTTCTTGTTTTGCAGAAACATGTCGGGTGAAGGTTCGTCATCAAACCTAAGAAAAAGGAAGATCAAGTATCGGGGGTTTGATAGGAGAGTGTATTCCCGTGTCGAGAGGATTGTTGATCACCCGGTCTTAGACTTTGAAGAAGACAGTGACGAGAGGGTGAAACTAAAGAAATATGCGGTAACTCATATGTTGGAGCATCGTACGATAAATTGGGAGTGGTTGCACAGTATGGGAGCAAGTGATCGGGTGGCGGAGTTGTTAGGGCCGCGACTGAGAGCGGCAATGGATTGTAAATGGCCGCAGTATACTGAACTTACACTTGAGTTCCATTATACCTTCCATCATAAAGAGGGTACTTTTGCAGAAAATAACGCGGTGTCATTTTCATTGGGCCGAAATTTGTACGAAATGAGTATTCCTCAATTTGGAGTGGCCTTGGGTTTTTATAAGGATGAGGAAGTGAGGACAGATGAGTTTGTCAATGGTTTAAGGGGTGTGTATACTCATACTCGGCCGAAGTGTTTGGATTCGGCAGACTTGGCTAGATTTTGGGAGGAGATTGCGACCCAACCGTTCGCCCAAACGAACCTTATCACATCGGTTCGTGATCCTATACATAGGTATATTCTGAAGGTTCTGGCGACTACGGTTGTGGCGAGGAAGTCGGGTGAAAATAAAGCAAATTGGTTAGATATTTTTGCATTGATGTGTATGGTGGAAAAGAGGAATTGGAACTTGGCAAGTTTTTTAGTATGGTTGTGCAATCGGCCTCGTTGGGGAGGAAAAAGGGTTGCAATGGATCTTGGGCCGTACATAGCTAGGTTGGCAGGGAATATACGGGCCCTTACAAAATATAAGTTAGAACAGATGCATGTGAGTTTTCCAACGGTTTATTGGGGTGTTGCGGAGCGACAGTTAGCGGGTGTTTTAACATCTTCAGACCCGCCACAATGGAATTATGAAGTGGGCGCTCCTCCGGCACGACGGCCGGTACCTAGGCAGAGGCGTGAGACTCCTCCTCCACCGCAGCCGGTTAAACAGCAGAGTCCTGACCCGTTCACTCCTGAGGCTGCTTTTGACTACACACAGCAGAGGTTTGATCAGATTGAAAATAGGATGCGGGTTGACCACCAGTGGACGATGCAGAGCCACCACCGACAGGACGACATGCTCAGGTATATGATGTCGGGTATGTCACTAAATGCTCAGATACCTCCACCCTTTGCCGGATTATTACCTCCACCAGTTTATGGAGGCGAGCAGCAGACCCCATATGTCTATGGTCAGTACCCGGGGTATGACCAGTGGGGGGGGGGGGGCAAAGTGGTTATGCTTATAGTAGTCAGTTCGGGTGGCAGCAGGCTGGAGGTTCAGGGACACATCAGATGGAGGAAGATTCAGATGACGAGTGATGTAGCAGACTGCAGCAGCATATATATCCTTTCATGTTTTATTTTATTTATGCTGTTTCAGTAGTTCGATTTGGTTGTATCCGTAGGACATATATTTTATTTTTCATTTGAACTCTGGATGATGGTATGTTGAACATGTGGTAGTCGTATGTTTGGTATGGTATTTATGTTTTAGGTTGATGATTGGAGCCGCTTTCCGTGCGTGTGTGAGGGAGTTTGGTATTGTTTGCTGAGCACGTTCGGTATTGGAGGGCTTATGTGGAAACGACTGGCACTTTGACAGTCTCACATACTCAGCTAAGTCGTTTCCCTTTTTGTTGTTGTTGTATATTTTTTATTTATTTCGTTTGCAGTTTTTATTTTTAGGTAGTTGTTGAGTCGTATTTTCGTTCTTGCATTAGGGACAATGCAATCTCTAAGTGTGGGGATGGGATAGTTGTAAATAAGTGAGTCTTAATTCAAAAAAAAATTGAAAAAACAGAAAATGTCTTTCGAATAAAAAAAGAAGTTTGCAATTAAAGCGGAAAGTGATCGAAAAGATGAATTTTTGCTCGGGTTCGAATAATAATAATATGAGATTATAATAGATCGAGCTTGCGTCTAGTTAGGGATATGTGGATAGGCCCGGTTTTGGTTTTAAGTCCCTTTGAGTTAATATACCTTAATTGTCGGTCTGCTAGTGGGTTTTCGCCTGGGAAATATGGGAAACTAAAACTGCCAATAATAGTATAAGGGGCACCGTTATAAGTTAAAACCGTTAGAGTTTGTGATCTTGCGAGAAAAAAAATATATAGAATAAAAAGTGAGCTACAAACTAAATGAAAGTAACACAGGTCTATGTAATCCGAGTTGGGGATAGCGACTCTACAGCCGGAATGCCTCTGGGATGTGTGAAATCGAATTGCCGATTAAAAGTACCGAAACCTAAGTAATCTGTGGTTGGGGATAGCGACTCTACAGCCGGAATACCTCTTGGTTAGGGAAAGCATCGTCTAGACTCACGAGAGAGAAAAAAAAGAAGCAAAGCAATAATAGAAAAAAAAGGGTTGATTGTAAACTCTCTTGGTTTTGATATAAGACGGTTAGGAATTGGTCCAGTGATCGTTCTTTTAGTCCTCTAAGCTTGAGGTGGGAGTAGGTGGACCGTAAATTCTAGTGTGAGACCCTAGGTGGATTGACCGCACTTAAATTAAAATCACATGATAAGGGCGTAGGATTGGACTTGGGTTTAAAGTGGACAAGTATATTCGCAATCGCGGCTAACGCAAGTCTTGGTTTTAATTAATTATACCTATGCTTTTGACACGGGTGATTATTTGTTTCTGATTCCGTTGCATAATTCTTTTTCGAGGACGAAAAAAGAGTAAGTGTGGGGATGTTTGATGTACTGTAAAGTACATATGTTTATAGTGTATATTTTGGTCAGTTGTCAGGTGTTTTGAGTCTAGTTTAGGTTAGAATTGTGATACTGCTGACATTAAGCGTTGATTTCAGGTCCCGTAGCTTAAAGTGATGAAAAACGAGTAAAAACGAGCAGTTTGGAAGAAAAACGGGATTCGTACGCGCGTCGGAGAAGCTGGAAATCGAAATTTAATAAAAAAATAAGAAAATCAGAACATGGAGGCGCCGACGCGACACCCCCTTCGCGTCACGCCTAGGGTCAGAATTCGATTAATCATGTTGGCAGCTAGGGTTTGGTTTAATGAATTCCCAAGAAACTTAATTGAAAACCCTAATTACGAATTAGAGAGTTCTTTGGGCGACTTTGGAGCATTCTTGGCGAGCAATCGGAGATCTCAAGGCGTTGGAATCATTGGTAGGAGTCAAGGGCGAAGAATCGAAGAATCTATCGGGTTTTCTAATCCCTTGTTTTGTCGATTACTTTCTTGGAACTTTGTTACAATGAATTCAGTTTTAGACATCTTTGTTTTGTTTTCATTTACTGAGATGCTTGGCTAATTTCATAAACCGCCTAGACTTGATGAATGGATTAATATAAAGTTTTACCGGTTTTGTTAATTGCATGATTGTTATGGGTGATTGTGTTTAGTAAGCGGTTTGATGTAATGATTTGATGTGTATGCGTGCTTTGAGTTGGTTTATTGTTATTACTTTCTTCGTATGATTCTTTGTGACGGTCTATATCACAACATAGAGTCATATTAGGGTTTAGGGTTTCGGTGAGTGTCTATATCACGTGACAAAACCTTCACTCTTTAGGGAGAATCGGCCGATAACCTCTAGAAGTAAGTGGTAATAATTTGCTAAGTCTTAGTGTTCTACTAGTCCTAATACCTGGAAAGTGAGGGGCTATTGGTAGGTCTTACCCGACGAATTGCTTTAGATAGTCCTTGGAAAAGGTCATGTCTTGGTTTACCTGTCGGTCTTATTAGTCTATCAAGTCAGATGAATTACTTCAACCTACCCTAGATCTAGGATTGGAAAAGAATAGGTCAACATTAGGGTACTTACACAATAATTAGACAATTGGAAAAGCGTCTAATAACCAGTAGGATTAACGGCCTAGGTAGCTCCACAGGTTTCTCCTTGAGAAGGGTCGAGGGGCCTCGATGGTTCTTAATAGGTTTAGTACTTTAAGATGCCGGTTCCATAACTCGTGCATTTAACTTAATCGGTAATCTCTTAAAAACAATCCAGGATTCTTGTCTAGGTGGTCTCGTTCTCATATAAGAAAAGTATTCAGTCTTTATTCGTCTTTAGTCTAGTTCTAGTTTAAATTAATTAGTTTAATATAGATTTCCTAGTTTTTCAGTAACCCCCCCAAACAAATAAACAAGTTTTAGTCGTGTCTGTCAGCGTCTGTCAGAGTCTAGTTTACATGGTTCATAGAGTCTCGTGGTTCAATATCCGGACTTCCTAGGTTATACTACATTGATCGGTACACTTGCCGATTGTGTGGTTTTAGGTTGAGTCTAGAATTAAAGCTTTATAGTGTCTAGAATAGAGAGTCTAATTTAGTTTGTTTTTAATAGTCTGTTTAGCACACATCAATCCGAACATTTCAGCAACCAAGAATGGCAAGAAGCTACAATGCAATATTGTATTGAATCTTGAAAATGATCAGGATTATTCTGAAGAAGTTGCGAAAAGTCACATGTCTTTGTTGGGAACTGTGTTGGAGTCCTATGGAAGTTTAGTAACAGGAAGGATTGGGAATCCAATGTTGACCAAAGAGGATTACGATCAGATTGAGGATATAAAATAGTGTTTGGATAGTGTGTTGAGACGAGCTGAGAAATTTAAACAGATTACAGGAAGAGATGACTTCCGTTATGCATGTGTTTCTAATTTAGGTTTTGATAAATCTAAAGTTACTTGTTTTCGTTGCAGGGAAAAAGGACATTTCAAGAGGGAGTGCACTAATCGCGAAGCAAGTGGAGCTCAAAATCCGTTCAACAACAATGATTACTATCGGAAATCAATTTATCATCAAGTTGCTCAACAGCCACATCAACAACAGATGCAAACTGCTCATGGCAGGAAGGAGATTGAAGAATCATCTAAGAGAGCATGTTTGGTGAATCAAGAAAATTTCAGCTGGTACAAATATATTTCAGCCGACAATAAAGCATGCCTAATCAATCAAGATGATGAAAAGTTGTCAGAAGGTTTTAGCTGGGCAAATTTCAATTGGGATGATTATGATCCAAATAAAACTTCAAATCACAAAGCTTTTGTTGCTCGAATTGAAGAAGATAGTGATGATGATAATGATTATTATGCGAAAAGAATGGCAGCTCATTTGAAAATGATGGCAGAAAGTGATAGTGAAGATATAAAAGCTAAAAAGAAAAAGAAAAAGAAAAAGGTCAAAACACCAGTCAGCAGTGATGATGAAGAAGCTCCAGCGATCAAAAGGAAAGTAAAAGAAGTTCCAGTTTTCAAAGTTGATGGAGAAGCTGATGCTAAAAATGTTCCGGTGATTTATGAAAATTGTGAGATTATAAAGAAGAAAAACAGTGAATTGATTAACAACATGAACAGGCTGAAAGAATCTTATGATGTTTTGAACAAAGGCGTGAACATGTACAATGAAACAAGCGACGAACAGGCAACAGCAATGAAGACACTTCAGGGAGCTTTCATGACAAAGCAGAAAGTTGTGAACAACTATATTGAGAAGTGTGCTGTTTTGGAACAAAAACTGGAAACTCAAAGAATTGAAACTGAAAGAGTTAATCGATGATTAAAAAGTTACTCATGTACTTCTTATGTCATTGACAGGATTTATCCAACTGTTGAAGGCATGAAGGCATTTGAGGATGTTGAAGTAACTGAAGAACAGAAGGTATCTGAAGAAAAGACTTTTAAAAAGAAAAAGGAAAAGAAGAAGGATACTGAAGTGAATGATTCTGGTAAGAAACAAGGTTTCAGTTATAACAAGTGTCCACCCCCGCTTGAAAATGGATATTCTCCAAGAAATCCAAATTCAGAATGAGTCGAAAAGGCAACAAATTTACAGTGGGAGTCGGAGTCTTCAGTTAACCTGCCAGAAAATATTGATGTTACGTTTACATCGTCTGACACTGATCAACAATCTAAATTGATGAAGAAAGTAGTGGATCATGTGTTAGATAATGATGAAACTGAGGAGTCGGAGTCTATGTCAGAGTCAAAGTCTGAGTCCAGCACTCCGAGTTAAACCGTTAAACAGGGCAAAAGAGTTTACAATAAAGAATTCCTTCTATCAAAATCTAATTTGAATGACGAAACATTCAAAGTTGCATATACATTGAATGATTCCGACAAATTATATTCTGATGAGGAGTTTCCAATAAGAGGTGTTAAACCCGAAATGATAAAAAAAGGTTTTCAAACTAACATAAATTAATATTTCTGCAATAAAAGATGTAAATATTTCTGAAAAACCTAAAAAATACACCTCAAGAGTTCAACAAAGATTAAACAAGAAAAAAAGTTACAGTTCTGGTTCTGGTTTTCAAAAGAGACCAAACCATAATGGTAATTACAAAAAGAAGGGTCTGGGTTTTATTCCACCAGAAAATCATAAAAATGAAAAATATGTTTGAGATTTTAAATCAAAAATGATATTTGTTTCAGGTACATCTTCTGAAGAAGAAAAAGAAAAATTATTCAGAAAACAGTCAAACAGAGATTTCCTTGCGAAGAAGCAAGAAGAGATGCAGACTGTTGATCAAAATAAGGAAACTCGAACCTGTTTCAAATGTGGAAAAAATGGTCATATTGCCATGAAATGTTCACAGGAAAATCAAACTAAACAGGGAGTTTCTAAACTGAAAGATAAAGAGGTTGAGTTTGAACCACTAATTGAGAGAACTTAACTTTTCAAAAATTCAAAATTTGAAATTGGTGAACGTTCAAAGAGGTTTTACAAGAAAAGTGCAAATCTTGACAACCAAAAGTGGGTTGTTAAGAAATCTGATGTTAGTTCTGGCGATGAATCTGATTCCACAAAGTCAGAGGAGCCATGCGTTGAAATGAAATTGGAAACATCAGTACCGCCAATGGATGATGTCAATTTTCCACCATTGCGGGCTGAGAATTTTAAACAAAAGGTTGACAAAATTGAGATTTCAAATCAATTTTTCTCAGAAAAGAATGAATTTGATGTTGAAAAAGCCTTTAACCCCAAAGTGAAACACATCTTTGGAAAAATGGTTGACAGAAAAGTCAAAGGGGTTAAAGAGTTCTATGAGAAGAAAATGAAGAAACCTGGTATCATCTCAAGTTTGTGACTGGGATGGAACCTATTATGATGAATGAAAAATCTAGACTTGCCGGAGCTCCCAGGTTGGTAAGCGAGGAGCAGGTATCGGCATTTGTCTTGAGAAATTCACGAAATTGATTTCGTCTTACAAGTGGTAAATCAGGGACATTAAGTTGTACTTGATTTTCTACAAGAGATTTTTGATGGTTGAACCTAAAACTGTTACATTTTTCAAGTGATTGGAAGAACAATGTGACGAATCCCCTAACCTACTAGAGGTTTTCTGAAATCAACAAAACTAATTTTCCGGAAAAACCATTTGATTAAAACAAACTTAAGTGTTTTGAAATCACAATGGGAAAATAGTTTGTTGTAAGGGGGAGTTCTGATTGTTTATGCCAAGTGGATGGCGAATTGAAGCAATTTGATATCAGTTGTCACTTTACTTGTACAGTTTGTTTTCAAATTTCTTTAAATGTGTTTGAATTTTAGGGGGAGTAAGAATTTTTAGAAAATCCAAAAACATTAGAAAATTTGAAAATGTCAAAAACATGATAAAATCAAAAATGAGTTTTGTTGTAGAGAAGAGGAAATGATAGTACATCAGTGGACGGTCACAACATGCTAAAGAATTGGAAAGTTAAAATGTGATAAACGGTCTCACTGATGATGTTCCAGTAGGTTTTTACACATTTAGTAGATTGTGACGAGATATAAACCTAAATTTCAAACTTACTTATATCGTGGGGAACATCTCTCGGATATATGGGTAACCCCTGAAATCTTGTTTGAAAGGTTCCTCTTTCTGAGATACTAGGTCTTTATACTCAGTGATATCTGGGGTATTATCCCGGGACTTTTGATTTTGCGGAAGCAATGGCCTAGTCCCCGTATAATACTTTCTGCTTTGCTTGAAATATAGCGCCGCCCTCAGTACAAAAAATGATGAAACATTGAAAAATGCTAATCATGTGCTGTTGAAACAAAAGATCCTCTAAAAGGGACACACCAAAAGTCGAGGCTGTCATCTCTCTGCTGAACGGAAGTTCTGACTTGAGCCCTCACGGCCCTCGCAATTTAACCCTTTACAGATATCATCTGTGGCATACTCACCTGTAAGACTGAATATTGGGATCTGGATACGGGAGTATATTCTGAGGTGGGACACGCGAATAAGATTAAGTGCTTAAAACATTAATCTCGTATCTCGGATCAGTTGAACTTTGTGTGAGAATTTAAGTGGATCAGTATACTGACAATCTAAGTGAATCGTTTAGAGCTTAAAATGTTTAAAGCTTAACGGTGTTGGTGATTTGTCTCAAAAACTGATATGATCCTCTTACACAAACTCACAAAAATATTGTATGTAAATATTTCTTTTCTGCATTTCAGTTAATTTCAAAAATTAAAAAAAAAAGATTTTAAGTGTGTTTTAGCATAAATTTTGAAAAATTCAAAAAGATTTTCGACAACTAATGTTGGAGAACTGATTTTCAAAATTCCGAGTGCTAAACATGACGGACAAAAGGTTTGGGAGAGTGTTTGAGATGTTTGAGATGAAAAAAGGTTTTGAAAAAGAAAATGATATTCCTATAAGTGGTTCATCAGTGATTAACTTTGTAAAATCATTTATTGAGTTGTGTATACAAGTGGTAAGCAGAGAATAAATTTGTCAAATTATAAATTTGTGAAATTTATTTTTGGGTAGAGACTTGTGCAGGAAACAGTAGAGTCAGGAATTGGTCCTGAACCTGTGCAAAGAGTGTGAGTCAGTTCTCGATACTAGAACAAGAATTCCAGACTGCGACCCCAGATTATCGAAAGGGGGGAGTCTGAAGACATCCAAGAGGAGGTTATCTGTTGGTGCTGATAAAAAGAGAGAGAGAATTGAGGATGCTTTACAATGTCAGACACTTCAAATGAGAAGCCCGAAGACTGATAAAGACTGAAGATTTGAAGACTCGACACTGAAGACTCGTCAACATTCGAGGGGGAGTCTGTTAGTGCATGCGTCTGTCGACTTCGTCTTGTATCAAGTTTTGTATTTAGAATGTTAGATCAGGGCACGTAGTTCGAGATATATGTAATTCCGCTTGTAAAGGGTAATTCCGCTTGAAAGTTCATTCATGTAATTCCATGCGGAATCCGATTCCGCTTGGAATCTAATCTCGCTTGGAACACTTTCAAACGGAATTAGATCATTATAAATACCCATTCAAGCGAAATCAGTTGTAACAATTCCGGTTTGAGCCACGAAGTGCTGTCGAATTGTCGTCTCGCTGTAAATCGTTGTTAAATCAATCAAATCGATATTTAAAGTGATATTCTTGCTGAATTGAACTCAATACGTCTGTTTCCGCCTTTCGTATTGAGAAAAACTCTTCTGATCGACTCGTTCGGGTCTGAAAACGATCCTACATTAGTCCTTCCTACACCCCCACCATCTCCCCCAGCCCCTTAGGTTTTCCTTGCAGGTACTTTTGTTGGGAGTATTTTATTTTGGATCTGAAGACTGATGCAGAGTTTTGAAGACAAATGATCGCCAATGTGAAGGAAGATGTAGGATCGTTTTCTGACCCGAATGAGTCGATCAGAAGAGATTTTGCTCAATATGAGAGGCGGAAACAAACGTATCAAGTCCAATTTAGCTAGATATCACTTTAAACTGTCTTTTGAGTGATTTGACAAAGATTTACAGCGAGTAGACACTTCGGCAGCAGTTCGGTACTAGAACCGGAAAGTTGCAAATGACAAGGCATCAAAGGTATTTATAGGAGAGCTAATTTCGCACGAAATAGCCCAAGCGAAATTAGTTTCATACGAAATCTAATTTCGTACGAAATAACCTATGTGTTATTTCGTGCGAAATACCTACAAACACACTTTTCTCGTTTTACGTGCCCTGATCTATCTAATACAATACAAGACTCGATACAAGATGAAGTCGACAGACGTATGCACCAACAGACTCCCCCTCGGACGTTGACGAAGTCTTCAGTGTCGAGTCTTCAATCTTCAGTCTTTATATGTCTTCTCGAACTCTTCCAAAGTATCTAACAATGTAAAGCATCCTCAATTTATGTCTCTTTTCATCTTCAGGATCTCGACATGGCTCTAATCTCTCTCTAATTCTCTTGATCAGATCTCTTGATTCCTTAAGTTCATCAGCATCAGCAGCTTGCGTGAACTTCATGATCTGAACTTGGCTCTACAATTTTCAAACTCTTTCTTGGCAGTCTTCAGACTCCCCCTTTCGATAACCTGGGATCATAGTCTGAAATAATTCTTGTTCCAAGATCGTGATCTGGCTCCCAATAAGCTCAGGTATCAGAATCTAGCTAACCTGCACATTCTCTACCTCAAAGTAAATTTTTCAAATTTAAACTTTGACAAATTTAGAAATCTCAATCAGAAATAGAATGATTTAACATTTAAAAGTTTATGATGACCACTTGTAGGCAAACAATCAAAATTTATTTATTCTCTGAAAACCACTAGTAATACTTTCTTCACACAAACTCTCCCAAGCCATTTCATCATGTTTAGCACTTGGAATTTTGAAAATCAGCTCTTCAACATCAGTAGTCGAAAATCTTTTTGTATTTTCAAAAATTTATACTAAAACACACTGAAAATCTTTTTGGATTTTTTTAATTCAAAGAAATGCAATAAAGAAATATTTACATACAATATTTTTTTGTGAGTTTGTATAAGAGGATCATATCAGTTTCTGAGACCAATCACTAACACCGTTAAGCTTTAATCATTTTAAGTTCTAAACGATTCACTTAGATTGTCAGTATACTGATCCATTTAAATTTTCACACAAAGTTTAATTGTTTCGAGATACGAGATTAATGTTTTAGAGACTTAAACTTATTCGCGTGTCCCACCTCAGAATATACTCCCGTATCCAGATCCCAATATTCAGTCTTACAGGTGAGTATACCAAGATGATATA
This sequence comes from Helianthus tuberosus, assembly GCA_030545235.1. Classification (NCBI taxonomy): domain Eukaryota; kingdom Viridiplantae; phylum Streptophyta; class Magnoliopsida; order Asterales; family Asteraceae; genus Helianthus; species Helianthus tuberosus. The sequence goes on from CM060381.1 coordinate 149,045,116, forward strand.
TGTAAAGGGTTAAATGCGAGGGCCATGAGAGCTCAGGCTATTGCTTCCGTAAAATCAGAGAGATGATGGCTTCGACTTTAGGTGTGTTCCCTTTAGAGAATCTTTTCTTCAACAGCACATGATTAGCATTTTGCAATGTTTCATCATTTTTTATGTTGAGGGGGGTGCTATATTTCAAGCAAGCAGAAAGTATTATACGGGGACTAGGCCATTGCTTCCGCAAAATCAGAAGTCCCGGGATAATACCCGAGATATCACTAAGCATAAAGACCTAGTATCTCAGAAAGAGGGACCTTTCAAACAAGATTTCAGGGGTTACCCATATATCCGAAAGATGTTCCCCACGAGATAAGTAAGTTTGAAATTTAGGTTTATATCTCGACACAATGTACTAAATGTGCAAAAACCTACTGGCACATCATCAGTGAGACCGTTTATCACTTTTGACTTTCCAATTCTTTAGCAAGCCGTGAATGTCCACTGATGTACTATCATTTCCTCTTTTTCACAACAAAACTCATTTTTGATTTTATCAAGTTTTTGTCTTTTTCAAATTTTCAAATGTTTTTGGATTTTCCGAAATTTCTTACTCCCCCTAAAATTCAAAATCATTTAAAGAAATTTGAAAACAAACTATACAAGTAAAATAACAACTGATATCGAATCTCTTCAATTCGCCATCCACTTGGCATAAACAATCAGAACTCCCCCTTACAATAAACAATTTTCCCATTATGATTTCAAAACACTTAAGTTTGTTTTAATCAAATGGTTTTTCTGGAAAATTAGTTTTGTTGATTTCATAAACCATTTGTAGGTTAGGGGATAAACTCATCACTTTGTTCTTTCAACTTCAAGCTTTTGAAAAATATAACAGCTTTAAGTTCAATCAACAAATACCACTTGTAAGTCGAAATATCACCAAAATGAATTTCTTACCACTTGTAGGAAATCAAGTACAACTTAATGTCCCTGATTCACCACTTGTAGATTTTCTCAAATACACAAACTTCAAGAAATATGCCGATTCCTGCTCCACACTTACCAACCTGGGAGCTCCGGCAAGTCCTGGTTTTCAATCATAATAGGTTCCATCCTAGTCACAAACCTGGGATGATCCATCTTTACCTGGTTTCTTCTTTTTCTTCTCATAAAATTCTTTTACCCCTTTGACCTTCCCGTCAACCATTTTTCCAAAAATACTTTGAACTGTGGAGTTAAAGACTTTTTCAACATCAAATTCTTTCTTTTCTGAGAAAAATTGATTTGAAATCTCAATTTTACCAACTTTTTGTTTAAAATTCTCAGCCTTCAATGGTGGAAAATTGACATCATCCATTGGAGGAACTGATGTTTCCAATTTTAACTCAACACGTGGCTCCTCTGACTTTATGGAATCAGATTCATCGCCTGAAAATAGCTCCTCTGTTGGTGCATACATCTGTCGACTTCGTCTTATATCGAGTCTTGGATACATTGCGGTTCGGAACAAGAATGATGTCATCATTCTTGATGATGACATCATCCAAATGACATCACTATTGCATCATGGGCACAAGAAGACAAAATAGAAACATATTGAAATTCAAAATTAGATGTCCGTTTGAATTGTTTGACCTTTTGAATGGGTGGTGACCGTTTGAAAGTGGTGACCGTTTGAAGAGTGGTGTGTCACCTTCAAACGGTCAGGGTCTTGTCCTATAAATACCCTTCAAACTTTCATCACTTGTAACTTTCCGGCTTGTGCAACGAAGTGCTGCCGAAGTGTTGTCAGGTTGTAAAACGTTATAGAATCAATCATACAACAGTTTTAAGCGTGAATCTTGCTGAATTGAACTCTACACGTCTGTTTCCGCCTTTCGTTTAGAGATAAACTCTTCTGATCAACTCGTTTGGTCAGTAAACGATCCTACAAGTGGTATCAGAGCTCAGGAGGAAGAGTTCATACCAATTCAGCCACAAATTCTGATTTTCTACGCCTTCTTTCAAAATTGAATAGTTTTTCACGGTTAAAATCGGCTAAAATTTTCACAATGTGTGCGTAATTGTGTTTTAACAAACCCTTGAGAATATCGGACCTAAACTCGAAGTAAAAGTGGTAAAAATGGCTAGAAAGTTGGTGACCGTTTGAACGAGTCCAGAACCTGACCGTTTGAAACTGCCACCTTATCGTTTGAAATTGCACCTGACCGTTTGAAACAGCAACCTGACCGTTTGAAACTGCACCTGACCGTTTGAAACTGCCACCTTACCGTTTGAAATTGGACATGACCGTTTGAAACATGGTGCCCATTTGAAAGTGTTTCAGTATTTCACGTGATTGTTCATCGAATATTGTGTAACATTGAATTCGAGGTGTCAGTTTTTTGGGACTAAAAATCACGAGTCGGTCACATGATTGCTTTATTCAAGAATTGCATGTGAAAGATATTAAAGTGTGTCAGCTATGTTCAAGAAGTAATATGCATGTGATATGCATTAAGTATTGTTTGATTCAAGTGTTTGGTCCAATGAAAGAGGTTTGATAGAGTAAAGTTGTCGGTTCATTTTAATCAAAGAAATCTTGCATATGATTCCAAGATAAAGGTGTCTGCTACTTTCATTTGAGGTCCAATGAGAATTGAGGGTTGATCAAGATTGTCGGTTCATTAAAGTCTTCATGTGACACATCATCGGCAAATGTAATTAGTTTTTGAAAGGTCCAATTAAATCAATCGGTGCATCATAGGGTGTCAGCAAACATTGAAAGTAATCAACAGTTGTCGGATAGTTAAAAATTTGTTTTGTTCTATAATTGTGACGGTACAATAGAATAGTGTTGTGGGATTAAAAGTTTTCGGCCCAACAGGATTTTTTTTTCCGACCCATTAAATACAAATTCTTGCATGTGATAAGTCATATTCACGGCCCAATCAACACATCACTTGAACACTAGTAGTTATAGGCCCAAGTCATTGTTTACATATTGATCAGTCAAAAGTCATAGTCTCATGGGTTGATCATTCCGAGGTATTATTTTACAAGGTGATTCCAAGTGATTACAGATATTTCACGAGGAGAACCAGTTCGCATCAAATCAGTTCACTTCAAACAGAGATCTTGCTTGAAAGTATATTCTTGTGATTTCACTTGAAAGAGATGACTATTGCTAATGCTTACGATCTAAAATGGGCAGAAAAAATCAGAAAGGTCAGGGAAGCTGAAGAAGAAAAATGGAGAAAAATTGAAGAAGAAGAAGAAGAAGAAAGGTTAAAAGCTGAAGCTAAAGCTGAGAAAAAGAAAAGAAATGAGTTTTTCCAATCAAACAGAACAGTTAAAGATGTTCCTGAATTTGAAATCAAAGTTGATACTGAAGCAGTCAAAGTTCCTGAAAAGTGCTTGAATTGTGATTCTTTGATCATGCAAAACAATGAACTGTTGCACAACATTAACAGATTAAAAGAATCATATGATACAATGAACAGAGAAATCAACAAGTATACTGATTCAAACTGTGAACAAGCTGTAGCAATGAATACACTCAAAGGAGCTTACATGAGACAGCTTGATGATGTCAACTTCTACACAAAGAAATGTGCTGATCTGGAATTGAAGCTGGCAACACAAAGAATAGAAACTGTGAGAGTTAAAAATTTATTAGAAAGTTACTCATGTTCTACTTTTGTTATTGACAGGATTTACCCGATTGTTGAAAGAATGAAGACGTTTGAGGAAGAGAAGACTTCAGAAGAAAAGAAGTCTGAGACAAAAAAAGATGATGAAGTGAAAATTTCTGGTGAGAAACCAAGTGTTGTCTATAACAAATGTCCACCCCCGGTCGAAAATGGATATTTGTCTCGAAGTCCAAATTCTGAAAGAGTCCAAATTCTGAAAGAGTCAAAAAGGCAATTAACTTACAGTGGGAGTCTGTGTCGTCGGATAACTTACCAGAAAATATTGATGTTACGTTCACATCATCTGACACTGATCATGAGTCTGAGTTGATTAAACGTGTGGTCGATCAGGTCTTAGACAAAGATGACATAGAGGAGTCAAAACCGGAGTCCAAATCCGAGTCAAAGTCTGGGTCCAACAAGTCAAAGTCAACAATCCAAAAGGACAAACGGGTTTATGATAAGAAATTTTTGCTATCAAAATCTAATTTGAATGATGAACCGGTGAAAGTAGCATATACTTTGAAAGATTCTGACAAATTATATTCTGATGAGATTTTTCCAATAAGAGGTGTTAAAACTAAAATGATTAAAAAGGTTTTCAAACTAACAGAAATTAATATTTCTGAAATAAAAGATATTAATCTTTCTGGAAAACCTAAACCTTACACCTCAAGAGTGCAACAAAGACTAAACAAGAAAAAGGGTTACAGTTCTGGTTCTGGTATTCATAAAAAACCAAACCATAATTGTAATTTCAAAAAGAAAGGATTAGGATTTAATCAACCGAAAAATCATAAAAATGAAAAATTTTATAAACCAAAAACTGTGTTTGTTTCAGGAAAATCTTTAGATGATGAGAAAGAGCAAGCATTCAGAAAGCAGACAAATCAAGAATTCCTTGCAAAGAAGCAAGAGGACATGAAGAAGAGTATTGCTCAGAAGACTACAGAGACGAGAACCTGTTTTCAGTGCAAAACTGCTGGTCATATTGCTAGAAATTGTCCGAAAACTTTCAAACCAAAACAGGAAGTCTCTGGTAAAATGAAAGAAAAAGTTGTTGAGAAAACTGAACTTACAACCAGAAAATTTACAGCCTTTGAAAATTCAACCTTTGAGATTGGTGAATTTTCAAAGAATGTGATTAAAAGAAAAGAAAATCTGAAAAATAAAAAATGGGTTGTTAAGGGTTCAGGAAACAGTTCCGGTGATGAATCTGATTCCACAAAATCAGAGGAGACAAACGTTATTAAAGAAAAGATTGAGAAATCAGTTCCGAATGTGGATGATGTGAATTTTCCACCTCTAAGGGCTGAAAATTTTAAAAATAAAGTTGGGAAAGTTGAAATTTCAAATCAATTTTATTCTGACAAGAAAAAATTTGATGTTGATAAGGCTTTCAACGGAAGTGTGAAACACATTTTTGGAAAAATGGTCGATGGTAAGGCCAAAGGAGTGAAAGAATTTTATGCTTCGAAAAGAAATGTTCACAGGTCGGTTGAAAGTAAAGATGAAGAAGAGGTTGTTACACCCAAGGAAGGTCAGGCTTGGGTGGAGATATTTTTCAAACAGTAAAAACCTGACTTGCCGGAGCTCCCAAGTTGGTAATCGTGGCGCATGAATCGGCATCATTCTTATGTTGTTTGTTTGAAAATTAAAATTTTTTTTTTGGCAATTCATACTGCAGGAATAGCCGGAACTCCCAGGTTGGTAAGTGTGGAGTAGGAATCGGCACCTTGAGAATTTAACCAACAGATGATGTTTGGTTGAAAATGCTTGATTTGATTGATCTTACAAGTGGTAAATCAGGGACATTAAGTTGTATTTGATTTCCTACAAGTGGTTAAAAAAAACAATGTGATGAACCAAATCCCTAACCTACAAATGGTAAAATCAACAAAACTTATTTTCTGGAAAAACCATTTGATTAAAACAAACTTAAGTGTTTTGAAATCAATGGGAAAATAGTTTGTTGTGAGGGGGAGTTCTGATTGTTTATGCCAAGTGGATGGCGAGTTGAAGTGATTCGATATCAGTTGTCACGTTACTTGTACAGTTTATTTTCAAATTTCCTAAAATGTGTTTGCATTTTAGGGGGAGTAAGAATTTCTGAAAATCCAAAAACATTTGAAAATTTGAAAAAGTCAAAAACATTGAAAAATGCAAAAATGAGTTTTGTTGTAAAAAAGAGGAAATGATAGTAGATCAGTTGGACTGTCACAGCATGCTAAAGAAATGGAAAGATATAATGTGATAAACGGTCTCACTGAAGATGTGACGGTAGGCTCAGCTAGACTAGTAGATTTGCGATAACAATACAAACATAAATGAAAAAGCCTAGTTCCAGTGGGAAACATGATTGAAAGCATAGTACTTAGTTTTGTCCTTCTTGATTGTGTGCCTATTCAGTAATCGCTGATTGTCGAAAGACATAAAACTGGTTAAGTTTGTGAACTTTCACAACTTTGCTAAAAAGTAACTGTGATTGTGTATTTCATTTTGCAAAGACTTACACTTGTTTTATTTCTTTATTTTGTTTAAGCCTCAGACATCCTCTGCGTATACGTGAGTATCGACCTGGATGTTGTTGCCTAAACGTTCTGCTTTATTTTCTTTGGTGTTTCGTTTAAGCTTTGGACCTCCTCTGCGTATACGGGAGTATCGACCTGGTGGTTAAAGCCTAAACAACTTCAACTTGTTTTATTTTTCTTATTTTGTTTAAACATTGGACTTTCTCTGCGTATACGGAAGTATCAACCTGATTGTTAATGTTTAAACATTCTGCTTTGTTTTCGCACAAACTACAGTTGATAAAAGTTTAAAGGCATTACTTGAGTCAGTGTATTGCATGATGAGGGGATATGCTGAGATCGTGGGGTCCATAAGAATTTAGTGCTATCTTAATATACCTTAAACGTATCGGTAAGCATGTCAAAAGTTTTTAGATTGAGTTTAAGTGGACAAAAATATCGTCAATCAATGTGAATCGTTTAGAGCTTAAAATGAAATCAAGCTTAATGGTGTTGGTGATTCATCTCAAAAACTGAAATGATCCTCTTGCACGAACTCACAAAAATATTGTTTGTAAATATTTCTTTACTGCATTTCTGTTTCAGTAAAAAATCCAAAAAGATTTTAAGTGTGTTTTAGCATAAATTTTGAAAAATCCAAAAAGATTTTCGACAACTGATTTTGGAGAGCTGATTTTCAAAATTCCAAGTGCTAAACATGATGAGCATATGGTTTGGGTGAAAGTATTTGAGGATTGTTGAAATGAAATGAGAAAAGGTTTTGTAATAAAAACGTTATTCCTGTAAGTGGTAAATTAGATTTGAAAATTTTATCCACAAATGGTTATCAGAAAATTTATTTTTGGGTAGAGTTTATGCAGGTTGGCCAGGTTCCGAAACCTGAGTTAGATGAGTGTCAGGTTACGATCTAAGAACATGTGGAAAGTGAATTCCAGACTGCGATCCCAGCTTAGAAAAAGGGGGAGTCTGAAGACATCGAGAGGGAGTCTGAAGATTGTAGAGACAGATTCAGATCCTGAAGATTACGAGAAAGAGTAAGAGATCGATTGAGGATGCTTACAATGGAGAATTTTGAAGTAAGTGAACAGACTGATAAAGACTGAAGATGCGAAGACTCGACACTGAAGACTCGTCAACATCTGAGGGGGAGTCTGTTGGTGTATACATCTGTCGACTTCGTCTTATATCGAGTCTTGGATACATTGCGGTTCGGAACAAGAATGATGTCATCATTCTTGATGATGACATCATCCAAATGACATCACTATTGCATCATGGGCACAAGAAGACAAAATAGAAACATATTGAAATTCAAAATTAGATGTCCGTTTGAATTGTTTGACCGTTTGAATGGGTGGTGACCGTTTGAAAGTGGTGACTGTTTGAAGAGTGGTGTGTCACCTTCAAACGGTCAGGGTCTTGTCCTATAAATACCCTTCAAACTTTCATCATTTGTAACTTTCCGGCTTGTGCAACGAAGTGCTGCCGAAGTGTTGTCAGGTTGTAAAACGTTATAGAATCAATCATACAACAGTTTTAAGCGTGAATCTTGCTGAATTGAACTCTACACGTCTGTTTCCGCCTTTCGTTTAGAGATAAACTCTTCTGATCGACTCGTTTGGTCAGTAAACGATCCTACATCCTCTGATTTTGATGAATCAGAATCATTGCTAGAACTATCATCAGATTTCTTAACAACCCACTTGTGGTTGTCAAGATTTCCTTTTCTCTTGTAAAACCTTTTTGAACATTCACCAACCTCAAATTTTGAGTTTTTGAAAACTTTCAAAGGTTTGATTGTTGATTCATTCTCAACCATCTTTTCTTTCAGTTTTAGAGAAACTCCCTGTTTTGTTTGGTTTACCTTTGGACAATTCCTGGCAATATGACCAATTGTTTTGCATTGAAAACAGGTTCTCGTTTCCTTTATCTGAGCAAATTCTTTCTTCATTTCTTCTTGATTTTTAGCAAGGAATTCTTTGTTTGTCTGCTTTGTGAACAATTGCTCCTTTTCTTCTTCAGATGATGTTCCTAAAACAAAAACAGTTTTTGTTTTATGAGTTTTCTCATTTTTATGATTTTTCGGTGGAATAAATCCTAATCCTTTCCTTTTGAAATTACCGTTATGGTTTGGTTTCTTTTTAAAACCAGAACCAGAATTGTAACCCTTTTTCTTGTTTTCTCTTTGTTGAACTCTTGAGGTGTAAAGTCTTAGTTTTTCAGAAAGATTTACATCTTTTATTTCAGAAATATTAATTTCTGTTAGTTTGAAAACCTTTTTTATCATTTCAGTTTTAACACCTCTTATTGGAAATTCTTCATCAGAATATAATTTGTCAGAATCATTCAAACTATATGCTACTTTGACTGTTTCATCATTCAAATTAGATTTTGATAAAAAAAACTCGTTATTGTAAACTCGTTTGCCCTTTTTGACTGTTGGACTTGACGTTTTAGACTTTGACCCTGAATTTGACTCCTCGGTTTCATCGTTATCCAACATCTGATCGACCACTTTCTTTATTAATTTGGACTCATGATCAGTGTCAGACGATGTGAAAATGACATCGATGTTGTCTGGCAAATTTTCTGAAGACTCAGACTCCCACTGTAAATTGGTTGCCTTTTTTACTCTTTCTGAATTTGGATTTCGTGGAGAATATCCATTTTCAAGCGTAGGCGGACACTTTGTATAACTGGCACTATGTTTCTTACCAGAATTCTTTTCTACTGTATCCTCTTCTTCATATGTCTTCATGCCTTCAACGGTTGGATAAATCCTGTCAATAACTTAAGAAGTACATGGGTAACTTTTTAACAACCTATTTACTCTTTCTGTTTCAATCCTATGGGTTTCCAGTTTCTGTTCAAGCACAGCACATTTCTCAATGTAATTGTTGACAACTTTCTGCTTTGTCATGAAAGCTCCTTGAAGTGTCTTCATAGCTGTTGCTTGTTCACTGCTTGTTTGATTGTACAGATTCGTTGACTTGTTAAGAACATCATAGGATTCTTTCAATTTGTTCATGTTGTGAATCAAAGTAATGTTTTGCTTTTTCACTGCTTCACAATTCTCACATTTCACCTGAATCTTTTGTGCATCAGCTTCTGTATCAACTTTAAAAACTGGAACTTCTTTTACTTTTCTTTTGATCACAGGAACTTCTTCATCATCACTGCTGACTTGTTTCTTAGCTTTCTTCTTTTTCTTTTTAACTTTTCCATCATCACTGTCACTCTCTTCCATCATTCTTAAGTGCTCTTCCATTCTCCTTGCATAATAATCATCATCATTATCACTGTCTTCAGCAACTCGAGCAACAAATGCTTTGTGATTTGGAGTTTTGTTAGGATCATAGTCATCCCAACTGAAATTTTTCCAGCTAAAACCTTCTGGTAGTTTTTCATCATCTTGATCTATCAAACATGCTTTGCTGTCAGCTGAAATATATTTATCCCAACTGGACCCTTTTGTTGAATTTTTATCATCTTGATTCACCATAAAAGCTCTCTTTGATGACTCCTCGACTGCCTTTTTAGCATGTGCAGTTTGTGGTTCTTGTTGTTGTTGAGCAACTTGATGATAAATTGCTTTCCAATAGTAGTCATTGTTGTTGAACGGATTTTGAGCTCCACTTGCTTCGCGATTTGTGCACTCTCTCTTGAAGTGTCCTTTTTCCCTGCAATGAAAACAAGTAACTTTAGATTTATCAAAACCTAAAGTAGAAACATTTGCATCACGGAAATCATCTCTTCCCGTAATTTGTTTAAACTTTTCGGCTCTTCTCAAAACACTCACCAAACACCACTTTATATCCATCAATTCCATCTCCTCAGCATCAATCTAATCGTAATCCTCTTTTGTCAACATTGGATTCCCAATCCTTCCTGCAACTAAGCTTCCATATGACTCTAAAACAGTTACCAACAAGGACATGTGACTTTTTGCAACTTCTTCTGGGAAATCTTGATCATTTTCAAGATTTAATGCAATGTTACATTTAATAACTTTGCCATTCTTTGTTGTTGACAAGTTTGAATCAAATGATGGATATGAAGAAAAACTTGTTTTGCTGTTTGATCCTTTAGATGACCCTCCAGACGAACTCTTAGCATTGAATGCAGTTTCAACCTTCGGTGACATGTTGGTCTGATCACTAATACCTTCTTTGTAATAAAGACCGATATCTTGTTCTCCATCAAAATCTTTCATTCTTGAAATCTTTCTTTGTTCCATTTCCAGAGCTTCAAGTTTTTCAATGAACTTACTCAGTGTCAAATTGCTAAAATCTTTCTTATTTCTCAACATCATGAGATATGTGCCCCAAGTTTCATGTGGCAATGCATCGGCTAATTTTTCAATCAACTCTTCATTATCTTTTGTGATGCTCACTCTCTTCATGTTGACTAACAAATTGCAGTATCTTTCGATGATCTGCTTTGTGCTTTCAGTTCTCAAACCATGAAATAGATCAAATTCCTTTTTCAAAAGTGATTTTTTGTTCTTGATCATTTCTTTACTTCCAACAAACTTTGATTTTAAAGCTTTCCAGATAGAGTAAGCAGTTCCATTGTGTTGCAATAAAACCAAGATATCTTCCTTAACAGCTTGATGCAATAAACTCGTCATCATCTTTTCATCTTTGTATTTCTTTTTCTCTTCTGCACTTAGATCTTTAATTGCAATAATCTCCTCATCATCAGTCATCGGTCTAACATATTTCGTTTCAACACATTCCCAACATCCAAGTAATTTGCTTATACCCAATTCTCAAATCATTCCTCCCATCCTTTATACTCCTCGATATTCATAAGCTTTGGCGGTTTTTGCATGGTGCCCGTTTCGTTTTCCAACATTGTGTTTTGTACAATGCTAATCGGAGTTGCAAAGGCATTGTAAAATTCCTCTTCCATAATTCGGTTTTAAAAAAAATTCACAAATCAAACACTTTCAAACGAAATAACTCCTTCAAATGAAATACCCTTTGGAGCGAAATACCCTTTCAAGCAAAATAACCAATCCTGTGCGAAATCACTGTTTTCGTGCGAAATAACACCCTTTCAAACGAAAAAGGTGATTTCGTGTGAAATACTCAAACAAAATTCAAATTTGATGCGAAATAACTGATTTCGTGTGGAACTCTCAAACGAAATTCCAATCTGGTGCGAAATAAGGCTTATTTCGTGCGAAATACCGCTGATGTCATCATCTCGAGCTGTTTTTGCCAAAATTGATTAGGTTTTAAGTCGTTTTAAGAACTGAAACTTTCTAGGATTTGTTAAAACACTGTTTCGCACGTTATGTGTAAATTTCAAGTCATTTTGTTCGTGAAAACTTGTTAATTTTGAAAATGAAGGTGTAGAAATCAGAATTTTCAGCTGAATTGGTATGAACTCTTCCTCCTGAGCTCTAATACCACTTGTAGGATCGTTTTCTGACCCGAATGAGTCGATCAGAAGAGTTTTTGCTCAATACGAGAGGCAGAAACAAACGTATCAAGTCCAATTCAGCTAGATATTCACTTTAAACTGTCTTTTGATTGATTTGACAAAGATTTACAGCGAGTAGACACTTCGGCAGCAGTTCGGTACTGAAACCGGAAAGTTGCAAATGACAAGGCATCAAAGGTATTTATAGGAGAGCTAATTTCGCACAAAATAGCTCAAGCGAAATTAGTTTCATACGAAATCTAATTTCGTGCGAAATTACCACATAATTTCGTACGAAATATCCTATGTGTTATTTCGTGCGAAATACCTACAAACACACTTTTCTCGTTTTACGTGCCCTGATCTATCTAATACAATACAAGATTCGATACAAGATGAAGTCGACAGACGTATGCACCAACAGAAGATATTTTTCCATTTATATGTATTAAACTTGTATTGATTGGGTGATGTAGCCCATATGCATTTTTGTTTCCTTCACAAACAATTATGTAACAAGTTGTCTTGATATATATAAAAACTCGGTGACTATCTTTACAACGAATTATTATTTATATGTTTGTGCATGCTTGGTTGCTTGTATGAATTGATTTATATGTTGGTTGATTGTTTGGTTGTGTATATATGTATATATAAATATTCCTTTGTTGTTTATTTAATAAAAGTATGGTGGTATCCGATAAACGCCTGACTATATTGTGTTATGTTTTGGAAGAAACATGGCCCCCAGGAGAATGGTGAATACCCGAGGTTCAGATTAACCTCCGCCCCACCGATGCTGAGGACTGCTGAGGAGTTGAACTCTCTTCTTGAGGAAAGAATTTCTGAAGCTATCGCTTAGTACGAGGCGAACCGTGCAGAGCACAGTGGCGGTACAGGAGGTTCTGGAAGACACGGTCACGGAGATCCATCTAGAAGAAATCTTCGGGTGATCTTAGCCATCAATCTCACCAAAGACGTAGAAGGAAATGAGGAGTTATTACTGGAACTACTATAGAAGATGGAATCAAAGGCCGAGCCTTCCGGTGTTAGAAAGAGAAAGTACTTGAACCTCAAGCAAGAAACTCGTGTCGACAACAAGAAACGAGACACTAATCCACCTCGAGAGGTGAAGACGTTTGCTGCTGCAAACGAAGCTGGAGTTAAGGAGTACCTGGGCAATCTGCCCAAATGTGATAAGTGCAAGTATCACCATATGGGTGCTTGTCGTGCGCCGAAGTGTGATAAATGTGGGAAGACGGGACATCGTATAGTGAACTGTCGAGGAAAAGGAAATGACAAAGGCATTGGAGGTCGTAATGGAAATGGTAATGGGAATAGAAATGGAAATGGTGCTGGAAACGGAACGATAATCGTAATCACAACGGTACTGGTAATCGAAATGGAAACGGAAACGGGCGAAATCAAGGATGCTATGGTTGTGGTAGTAATGAACACTTTAAGAAAGATTGCCCGAAGGAGAACAAAGCTCAAGGTCGAGCATTTGTCATAGGAGCAAGGAACGCCCGCGAAGACCCTCATTTAGTCACCGGTACGTTTCTCGTTAACAATCACTTTGCATCCATACTATTTGAACCTGGTGCTGATTTTAGTTTCATGTCTGTGGAATTTAAACATGTGCTTGGAGTTGAGTCTAGTAGGTTAGACATTCCTTATTCCATAGAATTAGTCGATGGTAAAGTTGTCGAATCGTGTGAAGTTGTTAAAAGATGTACATTGGAACTTGGAGAACAGAGATTTAGCATTGATATTCTACTCGTCCAGTTGGGAAGCTTTGATGTTGTAGTCGGTATGGATTAGTTATCCAGGAATAGAGCCGAAGTTGTTTGCCATGAGAAAATCATTCGCATCCCCTTGCGAATGATGAAACACTCATAGTACACGGGGAGAAGCGCGACACGCCCCTACGAATCATCAACTGCATGAAGGCCCAGAAATGCTTGCGAAAAGGAGGTGTTGCCTTTTTGGTGCATGTGATAGATAAGAAGGCCGAGGAACCAAAACTTGAAGATATCCCTATAGTGAAGGATTACCTTGAAGTCTTCCCCGAAGACTTGCCGGGATTACCTCCGCAGAGACAAGTCGAATTCCATATTGACTTGGTTCCGGGAGCCGCTCCCATGGCCTAGGCACCTTATCTATTTGCGCTATCCGAGATGCAAGAATTATCCACGCAACTCCAGGAGTTGCTGGATAAGGGATTCATATGGCCAAGCTTCTCTCCTTGGGGAGCTCTAGTGTTGTTCGTGAAGAAAAAGATGAAACATTTTGGATGTGCATCGATTATAGAGAGTTGAATAAGCTTACGGTCAAGAACCGGTATCCACTACCGAGGATTGACGATTTATTTGACCAACTACAAGGGTCAAGCTACTATTACAAGATAGACCTTGGGTCTGGCTATCATCAGTTAAGGATTCAAGAAGAATGCATACCCAAGACAGTGTTCAGGGCTCGTTATGGGCACTACGAGTTTCTCGTCATGCCGTTTGGATTGACGAACACACTGGCAGTATTTATGGACTTGATGAATCGCGTATGCAAACCATATCTCAATAAATTTGTAATAGTGTTTATCGACGACATTCTGATCTATTCGCGAACAAAGGAAGGGCATGTGAAACATCTGAGAGCCATTCTGGAACTGCTAAAGAAAGAGAAACTTTACGTGAAGTTCTCAAAATGCGAGTTTTGGATTCGCGAGGTGATGTGTGTAAAATGCAACATATAAATTACATTAAATAAGTAATAAAACTATCCCTTTTTAGTACTAATGTTGGGAAAAGTGTGCTTTTGTCTTCCTTTTGTATTTTCAGGACCAAATGAATTTAAACGAACAAAAGGAACAAATATGCAGCAAAAAATAACATAAATACAAAGAAAAGAAATAAACGTGGCATGCCCGACCCCTCGACAGCATCTCCCCAAGCAAAAACAAGAAACAGGAGGCTGACCGCGGCCCGTACCCAGCAGACACGAGGGCGTGATCAGGTGTCTGTAGAAATGGAAAAAACAGTGGAAGCTTCTATTCTCCAAAAGGGGGCGTGCCCAGCTAATCAAGTGGCGTGGTCAACGCTAAGATTTGCAGAATCTTGCAAATCTTGATAGTATAGATACGCTTCTGCACACGGGGTCGTACCCAGCGAACATGGGGGCGTGTGGAGCCTAATGCAGACAAGAGGAATTAATGAAGGGAGAGAAAGAGGATGGCCACGGGGGCGTGTCCAGTGGACACGGGGCCATGGCCGCTTCTGTTCAGGCTATAAATAGGGGTGCTTGGTTCACTTCAAAGGCATCCTTTGGCAAACCACCTCTCTCTCACTTTGCCACCACTCCACCACCACTACGACACCCACATCCACCACCATCATCCACCATCCACCTTAGAGTGTGTGTAGTAGTCTCGGGATCCAAGATTGATCTTAAGAGTTCTTGTCAATCAAAGGCCATGTTTGGCTAAGTCTCTTACATCACTTGGTGAAGACAAGCATTTAATGTAATACTTCTGATTTTTAATCTTTCGCACTTTTTATTTGGTTTTGTATTAATGACTTTAATAACTAGTTTCTTATGTTGATGGTGAAACTTCTTTATCATTTTTCTGTGGTGTCTTGGCATTACTTTACTGTCTATATAAAGTAAAAGATTTTCACCATTCATGTCTCTATGGTCTATATAGAGATATGTTGGCTACCTGGCCGGGGGTTAAGGGAATGGTTTAGTAATGTTCTTGCCTTGTCAAGTGTATAGATCCTGCAAGGACTTGGGTCAAGCTTACTAGGACCTCCTTTAATACCCACTAGTATTGGATGGCGGGGGTGCGAATGGCTTGATCCCCTCATATGTAAACTACTATTAATACATTAAACTGGCTACTTGGGATTGTATCCTTGCTGACTCAAACCACTTAGTCGAGGGTAACGCCACCTTCAAAAGAGAGGCCTACCACTTTTCGCATTAATAACTTAATTAATTATCTTCCAATATTCCAACCCTTTGGGATTGTATCCCTGCTGACTCAAACCACTGGGTTGAGGGTAACGTCACTTTCAAAAGAGGGGCCTACTACTATAACTAAGATAATCCCTTAAAAAGTGCAAAAGTGCGGAAATCATCAAAGGTTACATTAAAGGTGAGTTGGATCTAAGTGATTCATCTTGTCTATCTGTTTTTATTTTTCTTTTCATTTTCAGCAGTTTTAGTTTTTATTTTTCATGTTTAAAACCTTTTCTAAAAATTTTGATTTGATTAGATGTTGAGGATAAACCGGTACTAAAAGCTCTTGTATCCTTGGACGACCTCAGTATCTTACCAACGCTATACTACGCTCACGATGGGTGCACTTGCCCATGTGTGTGTTTAGTGTTAGTAGAATATCGTGTTTATAAATTTAAAACTTGGCTAATGTGCAAAATGGGCTTAAATTATCAATAAAAACATAATACACCCGACACACACCACGAGGTCCAATTCCTTGGTCATGTGGTGAACGAGAATGGTATTCATGTAGACCCGTCAAATATTGAAGCGATCAAGAATTGGGAAGCGCCCAAAACTCCGCCTAAAGTACGACAGTTCTGGGATTAGCTGGTTACTACCGGAGATTTATTGAGAATTTTTCCAAAATTGCTTAACCGCTAACTTCCCTTACCCAGAAAGACAAGAAGTTTGACTGGGGAGACTAACAGGAAGAAGCCTTCCAACTGCTCAAAGATAAGCTATGTGATGCACCGATCCTATAGCTGCCCGAAGGTACTGATGATTTTGTGGTATACTGCAACGCTTCACGTCAAGGTTTAGGTTGCGTGCTTATGCAATGACAAAAGGTCATCGCATATTCATCATGACATTTGAAGCTTCATGAGAAGAATTATAACACCCCTCGACCTGGAATTAGGCGTTGTGGTATTCGCATTGAAGATTTGGCGGCATTATCTTTATGGCACTCGGTGTACCATCTTCACAGATCACAAAAGCCTGTAACATATATTTAATCAGAAGGAATTAAATATGCGTCAACGACGATGGTTTGAGTTGCTGAACGATTATGATTGTGAGATTAAGTACCACCCTAGAAACACGAACGTGGTAGCAGACGCCTTGAGTCGAAAAGAAAGGATTAAAACCTTAATGGTTCGAGCTTTGGAGATGACGATTCGGAAGACTCTCACTACGCGTATTCATGATGCACAACAATAAGCACTCAAGGAGGAAAATCTTAAGGCTGAACTTCCTGAGAGTGTTGTCATGCTCTTACATGTTTTAGAATCTTATGCCTTATCAGTAGGAGTGGACCATGGAATCAGACCTTGCATGTCCTTGAGAGTGTTGTCATGCTCTTACATGTTTTAGACTTTATCGATGAAAGTATTCAATTTAGGATTTGTCGTAAAAAAAAACTCCTAGGATCTATGTAAACTTGAATTATGTACTACCAAGGATAACCATATTTGAATATAGATGTTTATAAAACATTAAGGTTTGGGATTTATAAATAGGTCACTCAGAGGTATTAATTAACATGTTGACCATTTTTAATCCTACCATACATCTTTCAATTGATCCGGGTTTATAACACGTTACCTTCCATGACACGTGTCTTTATTTTATTGGGCATGATTTTACGAGGTGTTACATCCTCACCCCCTTAAAAGAAATCTTGACCTCGAGATTTACTGAAATAAATGTGGGTACTTTTCTTTCATTGCGGACTCTACCTCCCATGTGTACTCGGGACCTCTATGGGCATCCCATTTAACCTTTACAATCGGTACATGCTTCCTTCGAAGCTTCTTAACCTGTCGATCCTCAATCGACAAAGGTTTTTCCAAAAATTTCAGACTCTCATCTATATGCAGATCCGTATGTGGTATGACTAGTGATTCATCAGCTAGACATTTCTTCAGATTGCAGATGTGGAATACATTATGAATACCACTGAGCTCTTCAGGCAAATTTAACTTATAAGCCACTGTTCCGACACATTCGATAATCTCGAATGGTCCTATATACCTTGGGCTTAACTTACCTTTCTTACCAAATCACATCACTCCCTTCTAGGGTGATACTTTAAGTAGAACCTTGTCACCTACCTCGAACTTTAGAGGTTTACGCCTTAAATCTGCGTAACTTTTCTGCCTATCCCTGGCAGATTTGAGACGATCTCGTATCTGAACAATCTTATCTGTCGTCTCCAGGACTATATCAGGTCCTGATAGTTGGACATCTCCAACTTCTGCCCAACAAACGGGCGTTCTACACTTTCTTCCATACAAAGCTTCAAAAGGTGCAGCTTGAATACTGGAATGATAGCTATTGTTATATGAGAATTCAATCAATGGAAGATGATCATCCCAGCTTCCTCCCAAGTCAATAAGACAAGCTCGTAGCATATCCTCGAGTGTCTGTATAGTACGTTCACTTTGACCATCCGTCTGAGGATGATATGCAGTGCTGAAATTTAATCGAGTGCCTAGGGATTGTTGGAAGCTTTTCCAGAAATGCGATGTATACCTTATATCCCTATCCGAGATGATAGACACTGGCACTCCGTGGAGAGATACAATCTCATCCACGTACAGTTGAGCTAACTTATCTGAGCTGTGTGTTTCCTTAATCGGTAAGAAGTGGGTTGACTTAGTCAGTCTATCCACTATGACCCATATAGTATCATTTCCTCTCTTCGTCTTTGGCAACTTGGTGATAAAATCCATAGTCACCATTTCTGACTTCCATGTGGGAAGTTCTGGCTGTTGTAGCAAACCTGACGGCTTCTGGTGTTCCGCTTTAACTTGCGCGCACGTCAAACATTTGGCTACATAGGTAGCTATAGACTTCTTCAAGCCTATCCACCAA
Organism: Helianthus tuberosus; assembly: GCA_030545235.1. Lineage (NCBI taxonomy): Eukaryota > Viridiplantae > Streptophyta > Magnoliopsida > Asterales > Asteraceae > Helianthus > Helianthus tuberosus. Next base: position 149,063,606 of record CM060381.1, read on the forward strand.
TAACTTGCCTTCAAATCCTGGTACATCTTGTCACTTCCAGGATGAATAGAATACTTAGAATTGTGGGCTTCCTAGAGGATAACATCCCGAAGTCCTCCATAAATTGGAACCCATATTCGTCCATTTAATCTTAGGATTCCATCCTTACCATATGATAACTGTTCTGCAGTGACTCCCAGTTTTTCATTTGAATAGTTAGCTTCTAACATGGCTTCCTTCTGCGTGGGTAACAGTCTATCACTCAAACTATTCTTCAATTCAATTCTCTTGGCATTGATTCTTATGGGCTTAACCCTTTCCTTTCTACTTAAGGCATCGGCAACCACATTTACCTTGCCTGGATGGTATCTGATTTCACAATCATAGTCATTCAGTATCTCCATCCATCGACGCTGTCTCATGTTCAGATCCTTCTGATTGAACAGATGTTGAAGGCTCTTGTGATCAGAATAGATCACACACTTGGTACCATATAAAAAATGCCTCCATAGCTTTAGTGAAAATACAACGGCACCCAACTCCAAGTCATGGGTGGTGTAATTCTTTTCGTGCACATTCAGTTGTCGGGAAGCATAGGCAATAACCTTGCCTTTCTGCATGAGCACACACCCCATACTAGTGTGTGATGCGTCGCAGTATACTACAAATTCTTCTATTCCATCAGGCAATGTCAACACGGGAGCATTGCTCAGTTTCTGCTTAAGAATGTCAAAATACTCTTGCTTCTTAGGACCCCAATCAAACTTGATATTCTTGTGGGTTAGTGAAGTTAGGGGTGCAGCAATCCTTGAGAAGTTTTCAATAAATCGCCTATAGTATCCTGCCAAACCCAAAAAGCTACGAATTTCTGTGGGCGTCTTTGGCTCTTGCCAATTCATGACAGCTTCAACTTTAGCGGGATCAACCTGGATACCACGCTCACTAACCACGTGTGCAAGAAACTGGACTTCACGAAGCCAAAATTCACACTTTGAAAACTTGGCATAAAGTTTCTCTTGTCGAAGCAGTGAAAGAATACAATGAAGGTGCTTCTCATGGTCAGCTTGATTCTTCGAGTAAATAAGAATATCATCGATGAAGACGATGACAAATTTATCCAAGTAGGGCTTGCAGACGCGGTTCATGACATCCATGAACGCTGCTGGTGCATTAGTGAGCCCAAAAGGCATCACCAAGAACTTGTAGTGACCATAGCGAGTTCTAAATGCAGTCTTGTGCACATCTTCATCTCTAACCTTCAGTTGATGGTAGCCTGGCCTCAAATCGATCTTAGAGAAGTAACTTGCCCCTTGCAATTGATCGAACAGATCGTCGATCCTGGGCAATGGATATCTATTCTTGATAGTGACTTTGTTAAGCTCGCGATAATCGATGCATAGACGCATCGATCCATCCTTCTTCTTTACAAACATGATTGGTGCTCCCCAGGGGGATGAGCTAGGTCTAATAAATCCTTTTGCCAACAAATCATCCAGCTAAGTTCTCAACTCTTTCATCTCAGTTGGGGCTAACCGGTAAGGTGCCCTTGCAACAGGTGCTGCTCCAGGTATAATGTCGATTCTGAACTCCACTTGCCTATCTGGCGGTAAACCAGGTAGTTCTTCAGTGAATATTTCTGGATATTCAGAAATGACAGGGATGTCTTCAACCCTGGGTTTTGGTTCATCAATGGTCACTTGTGCCATATAAATGACACAACCTTTCTTCATACATCTTGACGCCTTAAACACAGACACTTGCTTAGGCAACCCATACTGGGTATCTCCTTGTATGGTAAGTGGCTCACCATATGGAGTCTTGATCACCCCTTGTTTCTTGTCACAAACAATTTGGGCTTGGTTATGAGATAACCAATCCATGCCTATTACTATGTCGAAACCAGCTAACTTCAAAGGAAGTAAGGATAATGGAAAAGAGTGGTTCCTAATGGATATAAAACATCCATCTAACACAGTTGAGGCTGTTTCTAAGGTACCATCAGCCAATTCTACCTCATATTTCACGCTTAGGGTTTTAATAGGTAAATTCAACAACTTACAAAACTTATCATCTACAAATGACTTATCCGTACCTGAATCAAATAATACTCTTGCATAAACGTCATTTATAAGGAAGGTACCTGTTATGACATTATCATCCTGAACGGCTTCTCGTGCATCCATTCGAAAGATCCTTGCATTGGTCTTTTTGACTTCTTCAGGCTTTTTGGCATACTTAGGGCAGTTGGACTTGATGTGCCCTTTCTCGTTACAGTTATAGCACGTTGCATCCTTTATCTTCTTGCACTCTATCTTCTTGTGCTCTTTGGATTTGCATAACCCACATGCAAATGGTTTTGACTGAGACTTGGATTCGAACCTGCATTTTCTAAAGTAACGTTTCTGGCAGGTTTTGCACTTTGGCTTCTCATCTGTTTGGTGACTACCCTTTCCAGACCCAAACTTCTTCTTGTGGTCTGTGTTTCCCTTATGCTTCTTCTCAGACCATCGTGAATTATCATCCTCACGTTTTCTCTTGCTCTCATCCACGTTCTTAAGCGATCTCAGCCTGACCGCATCCAAAGTAAGGGATAAAGATAGATCAGCTGCCGACCTAAAAGTAGCAGGTCGGGATGCCTTTACACTGGATTTGATCTCCGGGGCTAAACCCCCAATGAAATGAGCAATACGCTTGGGTTCCGGTGTTACCAAATATGGAACTAGTCGAGACAGGGTATTAAATCTAGTAAGGTAAGTCTGACAGTCTAGGTTTTTCATCACCAGAGATAAGAAGTCTGACTCAATCTTTTCAACCTCATGCTGAGGGCAGTAATTCTCTTTGATGAGTGCAACAAACTGATCCCAAGACAGATTGTACAATGGGATCTTCCCAGTAGCCTGGATTAGAGACCTCCACCAGGCTAGTGCTTCACCTTTAAACGACTGAGATACATACTTCACAACATCCCTATCAGCGCAACCACTGATATCTACCATGGTATCCATATCGTCCAACCATGTCATGCAGTCCACAACCCCTTTCTCCCCAGTGAAATCCCTGGGCTTACAAGAGACGAAATATTTGTAGGTACAAGACCTACCACGTGGTTCTCGTTTGAGCTCAATCTTCTTCGATGGAACACTATGCTGATTTGAGGAGTGATGATCGTCATCCCTCCTTGATCCATTATGTTTAGAGGGTGGTTTACTATGAGCCTCAGAGTGAGTCTTAGGTTTAGAATGGGGTACTGATAAGGTCCTACTTCGAGTACCGCTAGATTCATTAAACTGCCTATCCAAGGCTTTGGTAACAGCATTATCAATCAATGCTTGAAGTTCCGCACTAGTTACGTTGACCCTGGTGGTATCATGATTTTCCCTCGGATGACTGTTGACTTCTTCAGACTCAGCCATGTATCTTGCTTGCTACATAAGATGATGACAGTGACTTATTTAGGAGTCTATAACAGTATTATCATTTCTAATGATTTATTAACCATGGTGTTAGTAACCATTTTGGTTAATTTGTTAAATTTATTTATTCAGGATCTTTATCATAATAATCCCTAATTATAATTACATAATAGCACAAAGGCCAATTCACAGGGACAAGTTTAATTTATAAGCCAAGATTTTATAGAATCGAGGTAATAAGGCTTGAATCAAAGTTCATTACCTTTTCTTGACAGGGAGTCGTAGACTACCACTGTCTTTTGTCTTATATGACAATAATTATGGCTCGTAGACCCTACATCACAATTGAATGTTTAAATAATAAAGAAGGATTTTGAACAATCTAATGTAAGGATGACACGTGTGATTTTACGAATCACGTTAGCCAGGAATGTTAACATGTTTTCAGATGTTAACAAGGATTTGAATCTCTTTTTAAACAGGTTTTACCATCATGGCCAGGTCTTATAACGACATGCAGGCTAGGTTATACCTTTTAAGATTCTTATTTAATATTTAACGCGGAGCAATTCCTTAATTGAGATGTTAATCAGGATCTGAATCTAATTGAGGAACTACCATCATAGCCCTGTCTTAAAATGACACATGGGCTAGGTTTTTTACCTTTTTATATTTTATTATAATGAATGATCTTATAAAAGGAATGATAATTTTTATTTATTTCATAATTTATGTTTATGCATATAATTAACAAAAATGAAATTTTAAACTAAACCATACCACTACAAAATTAAAAATTACAGGTTTGCCCTAAACGGGACTTAAAGAGAACTAACTTGCCCGTGCAGGGGCTAAAAAAACATAACATACCCACGCAGGGGTTAAACAGGTAGACATGCCCACGCAGGGGCTAAACAGAAACTACAAGTCCTCGCAGGGACTGGTTACAGAAACAAATGTCCACGCAGGGACTGATTAAACATAAAGAGATACAAGTAAATAAATAAAGGATTTAATGACCCTTTTAGGTCTTCCCCTTGATTAAGCTCGCTAGACCCTTGAAAATTCCTCGATTTTGCCTACGCTCTTCCCGAACCTCGTCCTCCACCTGACTCAACCTTTGAAGAATCTCTTGATGCTGCGGTGGCAATATCACTGGCGGCTACGGGGGCTGCTGATACTGCGGAGGTTGAGGAGGTGGCGGTTGTTGATACCCATAGGGTGGGTACCCATAGGATGGATATCCAGTCTGATATGGGATTCCAAAGGGCCCCTCGGGATGAAGAGCATTGTAGTTTTCCGCCACGAGGTATGGGTCAACTTCAGCATAGTTGTAGTTGGTGTGGGCCGGCTGTTCAAATGGGTTGTACGCCACTGAACCGGCGTATATAGGAATTGGGTTGTTAAAACCCACTGGTGGCGGTGCGACCGGCGCAGACTGCACCTCATAAACAAGGTTCGAAGGCCCACCCATTTGTGGGTCTTCGTACAGTGGCGGATAATGACTGCCACTAGATGGTTGAGGAGTACTGATGCGGACTCCCCCTTGCACGGACATCCGTGCGGTTGTTCTCCAACGCCTCGGTGGCTCCGGAGGCTGTTGCTGCACTGGTGGTGGTGGCGGTGGAGTGACCGCTACAAAACGGGAATCCTCGGAGGGATCCTGCTGCTGCTGCTGTGGCGAGTTGTGGTAGCTGGGAGTAAACACCCAATCGATCTGGTTGAACCTCGCCTCGTAGCTATCGGGACCATTATAAGGTGATCCCAGAAAGGGTGACCCATCCAAAATCTCAATGGGGTGAGTAGGAGTTCCGGTTGGCGGTTGGGCAGGCTCCGGATCTTCGTCCATATCCATGGAGAAGTGGTCTTCAGGTCCCAACGGGTTATAACCCATTGGTTCATTAATCAGGTTTGCCAGGTTGAACCGGCTCTGGAAATAGGGTGTTGGGTCGTTGAAGGGTGAGTTGGGGTTTTGCAGGGGTATGAAAGAATGGTGTGAGTTATGGCTCATTTTCCGACTGAGGCCTGTAAGAGTTTAAGTATGATGGTGAGGAGCTCAGTGAGACTGAGCGCCTTGCGGGTTCAATATGGGTCCTCCAGTTTTCTTGAGGACTTCGGCTTAGAGAATCAGATGGTGTTCGCCGGTGTGAGGGCCCGGCTTCATGATCATTTGGGGCGATGAGTGGCCCCTTGCCTCTACCTCTTCCACGAAATCTAGGTGGCATCTTGTTGAACCTGTCAAAACAAATAAAAGAACAACAAAGAAATATAAAGGACAAATTAAAATTAAAATAAAACAAATTTGGATTAGTCCTAAGTTCTTTGTCTAGATTCGGAAGTTGAGGAATGTGCAAACTGTGTCATTGAGATTAAACACAAAAGGCTAGTGTTCAATTCACTCAATGTTGGCTCTGATACCAACCTGTCACACCCCGAATTTCCACGTATTACCGGCGGGCCCGGTGGGGAGTATCGTGACGTAGTTAATATCATCATAGTCAAACAACATAATTTAAATGCACAGCGGAAGCAAAAGATGAATCACATTACAAACCGAATAAAAAGTAATATCAAAGTATTACAAACGGACTGTAAAGGATCCATAGGCGGATCAAAAGATAAAAAGATCATTGTTTAACAGACTTTAACATCTAGAGCTTGCAAGACTTGATTAATGATGCCAGGAGTACCCAAAAACTTGATGTGCGTGAAGTGTGTTATGGTTTTAATGTTTATTTTAAGCCCTTTTACACTTTCTTTAGCCAAGTTTTAAATTTACAAAACACGATATTTACTAACACTAAACACACATATGGGTAATTGCACCCATCGTGAGCGTAGTATAGTGTTGGTAAGATACCGAGGTCGTCCAAGGACACAAGAGCTTTAAGTACCGGTTTATCCTTAACGTCTAATCAAATCAAAAGTTTAGAAAAAATGTTTTAAACTAAGAAAATAAAAACTAACTAAAATGCTGAAAAATAAAAATAGAAGTAAAAACAGATAGACAAGATGAATCAGTTGGCTCCGACTCGTGTTTAGTGTAACCTTTGATTATTTCCGCACTTTTGCACTATTTAAGAGATTATCTTAGTTATTGTAGTAGGCCCCTCTTTTGGAGGTGACGTTACCCTCAACCCAGTAGTTTGAGTCAGCAAGGATACAATCCTAAAGGGTCGGATTATTGAAAGATAATTAATTAAGTTATTAATGCATATTATGGTAGGCCCCACTTTTGAAGGCGACGTTACCCTTGACTAAGTTGTCTGAGTCAGCAGGGATACAGTCCTAAGTAGCCGGGTTAAAGTTTTAATAGTAGTTTAACTTATGAGGGGATCAAAGAGTTTGGACCCCCGCCATCCAATACCGTTAAGTATTGAAGGGGGTCCTACTAAATTTGACCCAGGTCCTTCGCAGGATCTATACACTGAACAATGGCAAGACTCTTACCAAACCGTTCCCTTAACCCCCGACCTGGTAGCCAACATACCTCCATATAGACCGTGGAGATATGAATGGTGAAAATCTTTTATTTTATATAGACAGTAAAATAATGCCAAGACACCACGGACAAACGTTAAGGAAAAATCACCTTCAACATAAGAAACTAGTTATTAAAGTCATTAATACATAACCAAGTAAAAAGTGCGAAAAGATTAAAAATAAAAAGTATTACACTAGACACTTTGTCTTCACCAAGTGATGTAAGAGACTTAGGCAAACATGGCCTTGATTGTCAAGAACTCTTACGATCAATCTTGGATCCCGAGATGACTCACACACTCTATGATGGACAATGGATGATGGTGGTGGATGATGGTTTTATGGTGGTGGTGGGTGGTGGGTGAAGTGTGAGAGAGGTGGTGTGCCAAGGGATGGTTTGAGCTTGAGCCAAGCACTCCTATTTATAGGCTGAACAGAAGCTCGGGCACGGCCCCGTGTCCGTTGGGCACGGCCCCATGTCCACATCCTTCTTTGTCTTCATTAATTGCTCTTGTCTGTATTAGTTGACCACGGCCCCGTGTCCGCTGGGCACGACCCCGTGTGAAGAAGCATATCTGTACTATCAAGATTTGCCTGAATTCTGTGAATCTTATTGTTGACCACGGCCCCGTGTCCGCTGAGCACGGCCCCGTGGTGGGCGATGGAAGCTTCTACAGCTTTGTCTTTTATGCTGACACTTGGGCACGCCCCCGTGCTCATTGAGCACGGGGCGTGTTCAGCCTTCTGTTCTCTTGTTTTACTTGGGAAGATGCTTTCAGGAGGTCGGGCATGCCACGTTTGTTCCTTTTCTTGTATTTATGTTAGATTTAGCTGCCTTTTTGCTTCTTTTGTTAATTTGAGCTCATTTAATCCTGAAAATACAAAAAGAAGACAAAAACACACTTTTTCCAACATTAGTACTAAAAAAGGGTTAGTTTTATGCCACAATTGATGTAATTTATATGTTGCATTTTGCACACATCAAATACCCCAACACTTTAATCTTTGCTTGTCCTCAAGCAAAACTCTTTATAATATGGCTTTACACTCCCAAATAGAATGGGTAGAAGAGAAGGTTTTTGGGCTTGTCATAGAGTGTCGGGATTTCCAAGATTCTTTATTACGTTTTATTTTTATTTATATACAATGCTATTCGTCATGATTTATTTAAAATTTTTCATAAGATAAATTTCTTATTAGGGCATAACATGCCTCTTTAAAATTCTATTTATATACAAGTTCACATACCTCACGGGGGATCACTCAACACTCGGCTGAAGATGTATTTTAGCGAATCACTCGAGAGCGGCATGGAACTTACTCCTACCATAGGCTTGCCAAGCAATCAATCATCCTCCTTTTTAACTATGTACCTTTGTAAATATCAAGAGGACTTTTGGGTGAGGGGTTAGGCTTGGGTTAAAGGTAGGTGGTTGGGTTAGTGGTTAGTAGAAAAGGGAGAAAAAACGTAAAAAGCATCGGTTTTCGTAAGACTTTTTATTTTTGCAGTCTTTATTTTGATGAAGCCATAATTCAAACAAAGTTATTTTTGATGAACTTGCTTGTTTTTATTTCTTTTGCTTCATCATCAACATATATATATATATATATATATATATATATATACTTTTGAAAGTCATACGAAAAACCGAGCTTGTTACTAAAACAAAGGGTTAAAAATAAAAAAGGTTTTGGTGAGTGAAAGGGTGTTTGGTTTGGGTTAAGAAATGAAAAGGTTTAGGCTCAAAGGGGTTAACTAGTGAGATTTTGGGTAGGTGGTAAAAAAAAGAAAAAATAATGGTGTAGAAATAAAAAGGGTTAGTCCTAATGCCTCCATCATTTACTTACTCGAGTTTAAGTTGGTAAGGACCGGGAATGTATCGTCGTGGCAAGTTCTAGAGTTGTAAGAACCAAGCGGCTATTCACACAGGAAACGAAAAATGAGCATTTAATTTAAAGATATGTATTTGTATGCTCAATAAAGGCTCAAAACTCACTTTTGTGGGAATGGGTTTTTATGTGATCAAGTATATATAATTAAATTTTGACTAAGCTTGTCATGCCTTTTCATAATTTTCTTATGTTGGTTCTTTTTATCACGACGCTATCGGTTGTAAATTTGTAAAAATATAACCTTTTTAGAATTTTGAAATTCCCAAATTAAACCTAGACAAGTAAAAAAAATAGCGGTTCCAATAGAGTTTTGTGTAAGGCTTGTTATTAGGACTTGCAAGATTCAAGGTTTTAGCATCCCCCCCCCCCACACTTAAATTACACATTGTCCTCAATGTGTCCCAAAAATAAGTTTTTAGGTTGATTGAATGTGTAAAAGGTGTGAAAAAGCAAAAATATGTGTTACTAGGCGCCTGGACACGGCCCCGTGTTCGTTGGACACGACCCCGTGTTCAGGTGCCAGTAACGAAAGACTTACAGAAGGTGGACACGGGGGCGTGTCGGCTGGACACGATCCCATGTCTGGCAAAAGTCTGCAGATTTTAGACAAACAGCAGGTCTGGGAAAGTGGGCACGGGGGCGTGTCGGCTGGACACGACCCCGTGTAGACAATCTGTAGGGTTGAAAAACAGGTTTCTGGCTCTAGTTTTCCTGTCCCGGCTTTAGTAACACTAAGGTTTAGTGCTCTAAGCCTCATATGTACCTGTTTTAGCAATAAACACTACACCAAACCATAGCAAACATCTTAAATTACCAACATTCAACATCCCATCCATCACAAAGTTAAAAAGAAAAAAGAAATGCAGAAAATAAAAAGAGTTAAAAGAAAGTAAATTGTTCAACACACGGCACGCAGGCCGGAAATTGTTCAAGATAAAAAGGGGGGTTAACCTGTGGGATCACCAACCAACCACTTATGCCTCCGCTCCTCCCGCTTAGTCTATGTCCTCGTCCTCATCATCATCATCTCCACCATGCCCCGCAATGTACTCCCGGATATTTCCAATATCATCTTGGATATCGGATATGTTTCTCTCGATTGCTCCAACCCGGTTGTACGTGTTGCTTGCCATGTTATAGGTGTTCCTGGTGCACATGAGGTTTTCCTGCAATAAATCATGTAAACTTTGGAAGTTAGGAAAACCGCCTCCTGAGGAGGATTGGCCCGTATCACCATGGGGCTGGTACTGGTACTGATGATGTTGTGGAGCATGAAGGACAAGTGCCTCTTGCGGGTTCCATGCATGCCCCTGCATCCTTTGGAAGCTAACCGTCCCGTCTTCAGCCTCATAAATTAGGTTCATTGAGCGGCAAATGTGTATATCTACCCTTCCCGACCATGGGCTCCTCTTGAATGACCTAGGTATGTTGGTGAAGTGCTTGAAGAGACGGTATACCCATCCTCCAAAGAAGATAGGGGTTGGTGTAGTAGCAAGTCGGTTCAGATGCATGTTTCGGAGCAGGAGGAAAGGAACATCAAGGTGTCTGCGGTTATGGATGCAGTGGAGGACAACCAAATCTCTTAACACAACAACGCCACCGCTATCATGCCTTTGGCTAAGAGAGTAGCCGAGGAGCCTATGGATGTATCGGTAGAGCGGATCCCTCAACTTAGTGCTCTTAGTGTTGCTCGGATTGTAATGCCCTTCACCAATCTGAGCCCACGCGGCTTGGCGATCATTCTCATCCTATCTCTCGCATCCCTCCAGTATTTTCCTCGTTACCCGCATCTTCCTCCGCATACAACCCGACAATCGACCCAAATTGTGCCATGGAAATCGAGTACCTAGTTCCACCACATCGGAATTGAACGTGAAGGTGCTATAGAATTCCAAAGTGCACTCGTGGACGGAACGAAGTCGAGTTGTTAAAGCGACTCTTAATGGCCCGGTGACAAGGTTGTTGAAACGGTCAAGTTGGTTCACCAATGCTAACAAATCCATACATGCTTGTCTTGGGTATTCCTCCGGTCTTGTTTGAAGTACTTCGTATCTAGCCCTAGCATCGAGCTCATTTGCGTTAAACCTCGTGAACTTCCTAGACATCTGAAAGAATACACCAAAAGTTAGCACGAAACAGTAGAATTTTCGGACAAAACTGCAAACAGCTTGCTGGACACGACCCCGTGTTCAGCGGACATGGCCCCGTGTCCAGGCGTCTGTTACTCAAAAACATCATTTTTCGATCCGGTTTCGAAAACTTGAAAATTTTTTGTCCAATAGGTGCGGTTTCCCCCGAAAATGAAACCCCAAGTGCCGTTTTTCCCAAAACAACCCGTTTACCCATTCAATTTTATCTTTTTCGGTTAAAAAACAAGGGTTTGGGGCTTTTGTGAGAAATCGGGTGAATCTATGAACAATACAAGTGGATTTACTTCCTTTAACACTAATCTACTAAATGCTAACAGATTAAAGCAAAAATTTTAGGTTCGATCCGGGTGTAGTTCAAGAACCCTAGATTTTTCCCCAAATTTTTGAAGTTTTAACTACATGCAAATGCTAAATCTAACTATTAATGGTGATAGAATCATACCTTGATGTTGTTAGAATGATAGGAGATGTCGAAAATCTGCGGAAAATCGCCTGGAACCAGAGCGTTTTTGGGGAAACGGGGCGTGTGGAATGAAGTAACTGTTATGAAAAGGGGAATATATCCCGACAGTAGTGCGGACACGGCCCCGTGTCCAGCGGACACGGCCTCGTGCCGAGCAAAGTTTTTTTTATATTGCTCGTGTGAGTGCCCTTTGTTTCCCAAAAAGTTTGGTTAGAAGACTTACCGATTTAGATGTCGTCCCAATTGTTCGTAACTTACCAGGTATGATGTTGTTGCCTTTACTCATCGACCGTTTGAAGTGAGATTTCTTCCTCTTCATCCTCAATAAATCCTTGATAGGGTTTCAGCCGTTGGCCATTGACTTTGAATGGAGGTCCATTCCGAGATTTAATTTCTACTGCACCGTGTGGGAAAATATGGGTGATGGAAAAAGGTCCTGACCACCTAGACTTTAATTTAATAGGAAACAACCGAAGTCATGAATTAAACAAAAGAACTAGATCTCCCACTCGAAGTTCATTAGGTTTAATATGTTTGTCATGCAAGTTTTTCATTCTTTCCTTGTAAATGTCTGAGTTTGAGTATGCATAGTTCCTAAGCTCGTCTAATTCATTTAATTGACAAAATCGATTTTTACCAGCAAATTCTAAATCTAAGTTTGCATTTTTAATTACCCAGTAGGATTTGTGTGCAATTTCTACTGGCAAGTGACAACTTTTTCCATAGACAAGCTTATATGGGGTTGTCCCTATTGTTATTTTATAAGCAGTTCGAAAAGCCCATAAAGCATCATCTAATTTATCTGCCCATTCCTTTCTATTTAAACCTACGGTTTTTTCGAGTATTCGTTTTAAACCTCTATTAGTTACTTAGGCTTGTCCGTTTGTTTGAGGGTGATATGCTGTTGAGACCCGGTGATAGACCCCATATCTTGTTAAAAAAATTTCAAGTTGATGGTTGCAAAAATGGGTACCTCTATCACTTATTAATGCTTTAGGTGTGCCAAAACGAGAGATTAATTTTTTCAGAAATCTTACCACTACTCTTCCATCATTTGTTGGAAGTGCCTCGGCCTCGGCCCATTTAGACAAGTAGTCTACTGCCACAAGTATATATTTGTTTCCTTTCGACGGTGGGAAAGGTCCCATAAAGTCGAGTCCCCACACATCAAAAATTTCACAAACAAGAATGCCATTTTGTGGCATTTCGTTTTTGGAAGAAATATTACCTGTTCTTTGGCAAGCATCGCAAGTCTTGACAAGACTTTGGGCGTCTTTGTAAACGGTTGGCCAATAAAATCCTGAATCAGATACCTTTCGTGCGGTACTCGCGGCACCATGATGTCCTCCATATGGACCTTCGTGACAATGGCGGAGAATTCTTCGTGCTTCACTACCATGTACGCATCGTCGGATGAGTTGGTCGGCACACATTTTGAAAAGATATGGATGTTCCCAAAAATAGTGTTTCACATTGGCAAAGAATTTTTTTCTTTGATGATGTGGCCAACCCTTAGCGACTATACCGCTAGCTAGGTAGTTAGCATAGTCGGCGTACCATGGTTCTTCCTTGTATTCCACCATTTCTAGGGACTCCGTTGGAAATTTTTCGTTGATTTGCTCGTCCCTGGTTGCCTCCAAAGCTGGGTCTTCTAAGCGTGAAAGATGATCTGCTGCGGTGTTTTTTGCTCCTCTTTTATCTTTGATTTCAATATCAAATTCTTGGAGGAGTAGAATCCACCGAATCAAACGTGGTTTTGCGTCCTGCTTTTTGAAGAGATATCGAATGGCTGCATGATCTGTATAGACTATAGTTTTAGAAAGAACTAGATAAGAACGAAATTTATCAAAAGCAAATACCACAGCTAGTAATTCTTTTTCAGTTGTTGTGTAATTTTCTTGTGCATCGTTAAGTGTTTTACTAGCATAATAAATTGGGTGAAAATTATTTTCTTTTCTTTGTCCCAAGACAGCTCCAACTGCAAAGTCACTAGCATCGCACATGATTTCGAAAGGAAATTTCCAATCAGGCGCAATCATGATAGGTGCATTGACTAGCATTTCCTTTAAGGTTAGAAATGCTTGATTGCAATCCTTGTCAAAGACGAAAGGAGCATCTTTTCAAGTAATTTTGTTAGAGGCCTTGAGATTTTAGAAAAGTATTTGATAAACCGCCTATAAAATCCGGCATGCCCTAGGAAACTTCTGATAGCTCTAACGGAGGATGGGGGCGGTAGTCGAGAAACGGTATCTATTTTGGCTCGATCCACCTCCATTCCTTCGCTTGAGATTTTGTGACCGGGTACTATTCCCTCCATTACCATGAAATGGCATTTTTCCCAATTAAGGGCGAGGTTAGTTTCCTCACATCGGGATAGCATTCGTTCAAGGTTATCGAGGCATTGGTCGTATGAATCCCCAAAGATAGAAAAGTCGTCCATGAAGACTTCCATTGTCTTTTCTATCATGTCGTGGAAGATGGCTACCATGCAACGTTGGAATGTTGCGGGGGCATTACATAGACCAAACGGCATGCGTCGATAAGCAAAAGTTCCATAGGGGCATGTAAAGGTTGTCTTTTCTTGGGCTTCGGGTGCTATCGGGATTTGAAAGTATCCTGAAAAACCATCCAAGAAACAATAAAATTTATGACCGGATAATCTTTCTAACATTTGATCAATAAAGGGTAAAGAAAAGTGATCTTTTCTTGTTGCTTCATTTAATCGTCTATAATCTATACACACTCTCCATCCTGTGACGGTTCTCATTGGTATTAGTTCATTCTTTTCATTAGTTATTACCGTCATACCTCCTTTCTTTGGAACAACTTGGACGAGACTTACCCAAGGACTATCGGAGATAGGATAAATAAGTCTGGCGTCAAGTAATTTGATGACTTCGTTTTTAACCACTTCTTGAATATTTGGATTTACTCGACGCTGTGGTTGTATTACCGATTTATAATCATCATTCATTAAATTTTTTTGCGTGCACATGGAAGGACTTATTCCCTTAATATCTACAAGCTTCCAAGCGATCGCATTTTTATGTTTTTTCAAAAGACTAATTAATTTTTCTTTTTCTAAACTATCTAATTTAGATGAAATAATTACAGGTAATTTACCATCTTTGTCTAGAAAAGCATATTCCAAACCTTTTGGAAGCTCTTTGAGCTCAAGAGGTGGGTCTTTAGGAGACTCCTTATTTGGTTGCTCATTTTGATCAAGAACCTTAAAAGTTTGTTCTATGGCGATCTCTTCTTCAACAAAGTGGTCAAACTTTTCACTTGTATCGGGTGGTTCATCTTCATCTTCAATTAGGGGGTCATTATTGCCGAATGGATATTTCATTGACCGCTCAAGATCGACACTCTTTTTAAATGCCCCTAATTGAAGAGGTAGATTGTTGTACTTCCGGTTTTTCAAAGCTTCGTGAGTTTTTACAAATGGTCATCCCAACACTAGAGGAGCTTCATCGAGGATGACAAAGTCGGTGGGGATTACCATTTGATTTGTTTGAACCAAGACATCCTCAACTACACCAATTGATTTTATTACCTTCCGATTGGATAGAAAATGGGCATTTGAAGTGGAGAAAAATCACTAATACTTAATTTTTCGAAAATGTAGTTAGGCATTATGTTAACACAAAGATCTTTATCGATTGTGACATTACTAATAAATGAATTTTCAAAAAAACATGGAACCAGTGTAATGTTAATTTCAAATGGGTCTTCTTTTATTAGCGAGGTTTGATCGTCAATTTTAGTGTTAGTGTTTAACTCTTTTAAAAACTTAGCATGAGTTGGAACTAAACAATGATTTTCAAAAGAAGGTGATAAGAGATTAATTTCTTCAAAATTAGACTCTTCTTGAATTTTAACGTTGTCGGACTCACCTTTTTCGTTGTCTAACTCATGTGTCGGTTTTTCACTTATTTGTTCTTCCATTTTTACACCTTCAATTATCTCTTCTTTATTTAACTGTTCTCTTGCGCGGGACTCCTCTTCCCTTGTGCGAGATTCTTTTATATAGCGATCGATAACTCTAAGGTGTTCTAATATCCTATCGGTCACTTCGGTGATAGAAAAAGGATCGGGATTTTCAGAGCTTGAATCCGGTTGTTCAATCCTTTGTTCCTCATAATACCCATATGAAGTAGATGGTTCACACCATTGTTCTTCATTGTAAGCATATGATGGATAAGGGTCGTAATTTTATTCTTCATAATACTCATATGAGGTGGGTTGTTCACGCCATGGTTCCTCATAATAAGCATACGAAGGTGGTGGCTCATATCTTGGTTCCTCAAAGTATGAGTAAGAAGGCTCATACCTTGGTTCATCAAAATATGAGTATGAGGGAGGAGGTTCATACCTTTGGTCTTTATAGGATGTGTATGAAGTTGATGGCTCGTACCTGGGCTCCTCATAGTAAGTGTATGAAGTGGATGGTTGATATAAGTTACAATATTGAACCGAGTGCGGGTCACCACAATTAGTGCAATAGTTATTCCTATAATCATCCTCCTCATAGGTGTAGTTGTAACCTCCTGTGTATTGATCCATAAAAATCACTCAGCAGACCACAACCAAGTCTCGAGATCAGAAAACAAAAATAAAACGGAAACAGAGGCTGGACACGGGGGGCGTGTTAATTAAAGTTACTGATTTCGTTGAGCACGGGGCGTGTTCAGTGAGCATGGCCCATGTTGAAGCTACTGTATCTGGGTGTTTATGAAAAATGTGCAGCACGGCCCCGTGTTCAGCGAGCACGGCCCGTATTCAGGTCACTGTAAATGCAAAACTAAACTAAAATGCAGAAAAATGTGCGTGCGTTTTGAAAAGGTTTTGAAAAACTGATTAGGCCGTCGATTTTAAGCTTTCTTAAAATCCTTGTGTCCCCGGCAACGGCGCCAAAAACTTGATGTGCGTGAAGTGTGTTATGGTTTTAATGTTTATTTTAAGCCCTTTTACACTTTCTTTAGCCAAGTTTTAAATTTATAAAACACGATATTTACTAACACAAAACACACATATGGGCAAGTGCACCCATCGTGAGCGTAGTATAGTGTTGGTAAGATACCGAGGTCGTCCAAGGACACAAGAGCTTTTAGTACATGTTTATCCTCAACGTCTAATCAAATCAAAAGTTTAGAAAAAAAAATTTTAAACTAAGAAAATAAAAACTAACTAAAATGCTGAAAAATAAAAATAAAAGTAAAAACAGATAGACAAGATGAATCACTTGGCTCCGACTCGTGTTTAGTGTAACCTTTGATTATTTCCGCACTTTTGCACTATTTATGAGATTATCTTAGTTATTGTAGTAGGCCCCTCTTTTGTAGGTGACGTTACCCTCAACCCAGTAGTTTGAGTTAGCAAGGATACAATCTTAAAGGTTCGGATTATTGAAAGATAATTAATTAAGTTATTAATTCATATTGTGGTAGGCCCCTCTTTTGAAGGCGACGTTGCCATCGGCTAAGTAGTCTGAGTCAGCAGGGATACAGTCCTAAGTAGCCGGGTTAAAGTTTTAATAGTAGTTTAACTTATGAGACGATCAAAGAGTTTGGACCCCTGCCATCCAATACCGTTAAGTATTGAAGGAGGTCCTACTAAATTTGACCCAAGTCCTTTGCAGGATCAATACACTGAACAATGGCAAGACTCTTACCAAATCGTTCCCTTAACCCCCGACCAGGTAGCCAACATACCTCCATATAGACCGTGGAGATATGAATGGTGAAAATATTTTATTTTATATAGACAGTAAAATAATGCCAAGACACCACGGATAAACGTTAAGGAAAAATCACCTTCAACATAAGAAACTAGTTATTAAAGTCATTAATACATAACCAAGTAAAAAGTGCGAAAAGATTAAAAATAAAAAGTATTACACTAGACACTTTGTCTTCACCAAGTGATGTAAGAGACTTAGGCAAACGTGGCCTTGATTGTCAAGAACTCTTACGATCAATCTTGGATCCCGAGACGACTCACACACTCTATGATGGACAATGGATGATGGTGGTGGATGATGGTGTTATGGTGGTGGTGGGTGGTGGTGGGTGAAGTGTGAGAGAGGTGGTGTGCCAAGGGATGGTTTGAGCTTGAGCCAAGCACTCCTATTTATAGGCTGAACAGAAGCTCGGGCACGGCCCCGTGTCCGTTGGGCACGGCCCCGTATCCACATCCTTTTCTGTCTTCATTAATTGCTCTTGTCTGTATTAGTTTACCACGGCCACGTGTTCGCTGGGCACGACCCCGTGTGCAGAAGCATATCTGTACTATCAAGATTTGCCTGGATTATGAGAATCTTATAGTTGACCACAGCCCCGTGTCCGCTGAGCACGGCCCCGTGGTGGGCGATGGAAGCTTCTATAACTTTGTCTTTTATGCTGACACTTGGGCACGCCCCCGTGCTCATTGAGCACGGGGCGTGTTCAGCCTTCTGTTCTCTTGTTTTGCTTGGGAAGATGCTTTCGGGGAGGTAGGGCATGCCACGTTTGTTCCTTTTTTCTTGTATTTATGTTAGATTTAGCTGCCTTTTTGCTTCTTTTGTTAATTTGAGCTCATTTAATCCTGAAAATACAAAAGGAAGACAAAAACACACTTTTTCCAACATTAGTACTAAAAAAGGGTTAGTTTTATGCCACAATTGATGTAATTTATATGTTGCACTTTGCAAACATCAATGCCTACACCCCGTGCTTAGGTCGTGGCCATTTCTTTGAATGATGCCAAGGATATCCGGGACATGGTCATTTAACCCCCAAAGGCCATACACCAAATAATACATATTAAAACGGGTTATGTAAATACATTAATCACAATACGATTTAAATGACTACACACCCGACCAAGCGGTATTATTATAATACCGTATCCCAAGCCCGTATAGGGAAAATAAGTTAAGAGTATTTACCTGAGCAAGTATAATTCACAAACAGCGAGTGCAAGTAGCTTTTACCGGGCTCCTAAATCTGGAACGAAGGTTTTAATAACCTATTAGATTCCTAACGAGTCTTAATTAAGTCCACACTTAGACCAGTTAGTTTTAAAGAAAGATATACGGTTCAAGACGCACGATTAAGCGAAGACCGGATTAGAATGTGGTTTAGACCCGACAAGTTTGTATACTTGTATAATATGGGTAAACTAAACACATTCTGGATTTTGAGATAAAAAGATGAGGTTTGACCCGTTTCGGCTAATTTATGCAAACTAGTTACATAAACCGCACCGAACGCGAATAATGCGTAACGGGTAACCAAATGATTCATGAACAGGTTTCCTAAGTTAATATGCCTTAAATTTGTTGTGATATCAGTAGGAACCTTGCGGACAGGGGCTCTAAGCCTTGCAGTTACGAACCTTGCGGACCGTAACTCTAAGCCTTGCAGTCCGTATCCGCTTTCTTATATTATCTCTGTCCAGCTCCACCACCTTACAGACCGTAAGGTGGTCCCTTTGCGGTCCGTAACCGTTCATCAGAAGACAAAAACTTGCAAAATTTTAAGCTTTGACCATGCATCCTTTGCAATTTCGAATCTTATACCTTATCAGTAGGAGGGGACCATGGAATCAGACCTTGCATGTCCTTGAGAGTGTTGTCATGCTCTTACATGTTTTAGAATTTATTGATGAAGGTCTTCAATTTAGGATTTGTCGTAAAAAAAACTAGGATCTATGTAAACTTGAATTATGTACCACCAAGGATAACCAGATTTGAATATAGATGTTTATAAAACATTAAGGTTTGGGGATTTATAAATACGTCACTCAGAGGTATTAATTAACATGTTGACCCTTTTTAATCCTACCATACATCTTTCAATTGATCCGGGTTTATAACACGTTACCTTCCATGACACGTGTCTTTATTTTATTAGGCATGATTTTACGAGGTGTTACAGCTGTGTTGGGTAGAAGCTGGAGATAGATAATTGATTGGTCCCGAACTGGTTCAGGAAACGACTGACAAAATCATTCAGATCTGAGACCATATCAAGGCGGCTCGCGATCGAAAAAAAAAGCTACGTCGATCGAAGATGGAAACCTATAGCCTTCAAGGTAGGAGACAAAGTGTTATTATACGTCTCACCTTGGAAAGGTGTAGCAAGGTTCGGGAAACGTGGAAAGTTGAATCCACGATATATTGGACCATTCAAGATTTTGGAAAAGATTGGTACAGTGGCGTATAAACTGGAGTTACCGGAGGAACTGAATGGCGTACATGATACGTTTCATATGTCGAACCTCAAAAAGAGTCCAACTCAGGAAACAGTTATCATCCCTGTGGATGAGGTGCACATTGATGACAAACTCCGATTCACAGAAGAGCCTGTTGAGGTGATGGACTGTAAAGTCCAGAAAACAAGGAGAAGTCGCATAAAACTGGTTAAAGTACGTTGGAACTCTCAACAGGGGCTCGAGTATACTTGGGAACGTGAGGATCAATTCAAAGCTAAGTACCTCCACCTGTTAGAGGAAGCTCCTACGAGAGACAACTCAGCTTGAATTTCGGGACTAAATTCTTTTAATAGGGGGAGACTATGACAACTGGCACAAAACCGGTAGTTTCCGTACTATTTTAATAATTATTTATTTCCTGCAATTGTGTGTTTAAACGTCAATATTATATGCTTGCTTGTTTTAATATAAATTCATGCACGTTTCATACTTTATTTATCGCATTATGCAAAACATTAAGCGTTGCTTCGAAACGGTTAGTAAACTCACCGGATAGACAAGCTGTGATAGCACAGCTTCAGCATGCAGTTAAACAATAGATTCAGGACTTAGATGTAGGTGCATCATCAAAATACATAAACACTTTCCGGAAACTAAAATAAGCACTAAAAACTGCCCGAAACGAACTTTAAATGCAGAATTCAGCAAAAATCAGCATTTTAACACCATAATAACATGCAGAATTAATGTTTAAGGGTCCAGAATAACTTGTAAAGTGTTGGGAAGGAAAACTGTCACAAAAGGTACTTCATACCTTGTAAAACTTCACTATTTAGCACTTGAACGAACCGACAACCAAACAATTAACCAGACACTACCCAAAACACCAAAAATAGACTAGAAACATAGTTTTTATATTTTAAAGCTAGTTATGGTGATAGAACACCTTAAAAATCATCAAAACACTTAAACACACTTAACTTCACATATAACCTTCTAACTTACATCTTTCACCCTTAACTTCCAAGATTTTACATTTTACCCCCCCCCCCCCAACCATAACCGGCCGCATGGGTGGCCCACACCCTTTCCCCATTAAAATATTATAATATGCACTAGATATGGGACATGAAACCTTGTGGATAAAAGGGTGTTAGTGGATATAAGAAACATGAACTAAAGGGTTGAAGACACTATATCATTTCACATTTTCAAACTCTCTTTTTCTCCCTTTTCTCTCTATACCTCACGGCCATAACCACTCTCTTCTACATCACCATTTTCTTCCATACAAGTCCTAAAACTTGTTGGGTTTAAACTACATTCTATTCCGGACATCGCTTAATCTAGCGTATCGTACCGTTTTAAACACTTTAAGCTAGCCGGTCTAAGTCTATGACTTAAATAGGACCCGTTAGCATTCTAATTGGTTATTTATACCATCATTCCAGACTAGAGCCTTCCAGTAAATGCTACCTACACTTACCTATTGATTAAACGGCCGAGTTAATATAAACTTTTCATTTTAAAGTCAACTACTAGCTCAGGTAAATACTTTTAACTTATTTTCCCTATACGAGCTTGTGATACGTTAAATCATTACCGCTTGGTCGGGTATGGGATCATATGCCAGATTGTGGCTACAAAATCCGCATAACCCGTTTTAAACTGTTTTGTTTGATAACTTAAACATTGGGGGTTAACGTGACCGTGTCCTGGATATCCTTGGCTCATTTAAGTTACTAATGGCCATGACTAAAGCACGGGGTGTAGGCATACACATGACATATGCGAATGCTAAAATGTTTTTACCCACAAGTTGGGGATAACTCCTTTGTGGGTTTATAAGTGGTGTGTCGGTTAATCATGTCTCGGTTTCTATACTGGGCCCCATATGTATTGACAAAAATGTAATACTGTATACAAGATTAAAATTCTTAATTGTCCCAAGTTATAAAAGATTTTCATGTGCCTTGTGCACTTAAATCAGATTTTGAAATGTTTTCAAAATGTGTCGGTTAATTGTATATACCAGTGTAAACTGACGTATTTTGGAAAGACTAAGTTACAGGTACAACACGTAATAGGCTGGAAGCTACTTGGTATTGATATAACTGGATCTTGCAAATCCTTAGATATGCCTAAAGTCTGTTGAACATCTTTTGTACATTTTATGATCCGCCTGTGGATCTTTTATTACGAACCGTCTGTATATTTATTTTGAACTTTGGACACTTTGGTTTGTAATAATAATTTAATACTCCAAGACTTCCACTGTGCTATTCGTGTATATTGACTATGATGATATCAACTTATGTCACGATACTCCCCACCAGGTTATGGTTGAAATATCGGGGTGTGACAGATATGTGAGTAGGCTCGACCCGGTTGTTAGGTTCCTTTGATATTAATATACCTTAATTGTTAGTTTGCTAGTGGGTTCTCATCTAAGAAAAGTGGATAGCCAAAACCGCCAATAATAGTGTAAGGAATGTCGTTATAACCTAAATTGTTAGATTTTTTATCAAAAGAAAAAAATAGAATAAATGAGCTAGATGAGAAAAAAACAAGGCCTATGTAATCTCTATTGGGGATGGTGACTCTGATTTAGACTGCCTCTAAGTTGAGTTAAAAGAAAACAATGCAAAATTACACGACGCCTATGTTGTCGCTCTCGGGGATGGTGACTCTGGTTGAGATAGCCTTTGGGTTGGGTATGCAAAGTCTAGTGCTCATAAAAAAATAATAAGAAAAAGTTTGATTTTAAATTCTTTTAATTTTGGTATAAAACGGTTAGGAAATAGTCCAATGATTGTTCCTTTTGTTCCATGAGCTTGAGGCGGGATTAGGTGAAATTGTGGTTTTTGTGTGAGACCCTAACTAGATTGACTAAACTTGAACATAAATTGCATGATAAGGGCATGGAACCGGGTTTGGGTTTAAGTGGATAAATATAC
Source organism: Helianthus tuberosus (assembly GCA_030545235.1). Lineage (NCBI taxonomy): Eukaryota > Viridiplantae > Streptophyta > Magnoliopsida > Asterales > Asteraceae > Helianthus > Helianthus tuberosus. The sequence continues at coordinate 149,086,140 of CM060381.1, forward strand.
TTGCAATCATGGTTAACATGAATTTTAATTTAATAAGTAATCGAGACTTTTGAACCTAAGTATTTCCTGATTCTGATTCCATTTGCATAAGTCTTTTTCGGGGACGAAACAATAGTAAGTGTGGGGATATTTGATGTATTTCAAAATACATCTATTTATTATGTATAGTTTGTATAGTTTTTGTATTTGTTTGTTTCGAATTTTAGGTAGATATGGTTTCTTTAGATAATTTTTGAATTTACAGGTCTCAGATGCTGAAAAGAGGAGAAAACGCTTAAAATCTGCTGGAAAAATGTTAGCAACGAGAATCGGGTCGAGTTGTAGCTGAACGGAAATGAAAATCGAAGAATTATGGAAAAAATGACCTGCCGCACTACGCTAGTGTGAGAAATAATAGGCTTCGCGGTACGCGAAGCACTAAAATATGATTTCTGGCAAAAACAAGCGTCGCGGTACGCAGAGCCTTGAGGGATTACCCTTCGCGCTACGCGACAGGAGTATTATTCGCGACTGTATTGTTTTGGAGCTGGATTTCTTGCTGAAAACCTATATAAACATCATAATCATGCAACTTAAACCTAGTTACGAACCAAGAACAACTTGGGCGAAAATTGGACATCTTTTGGAGCATTTTTGAGAGCTGGAAGCAATCGATTGAAGTTTGGAAGCTTAGGATGTCATCCAGGTCGTTGTTCTACTATTCGGGTGTCTTTATTCTTCGTTTCTTACTTTGATTATGTTTCTTGTTATTAAAGATACTTTGTTTATGATACGTTCAATGACTATGGTTGGCTAGATCTTTTATACTACCTAGATTGGATGATTGATTTGTAAAGTTTTGATTTTTATTATGGATATTTAGTTGTTTCTGGATTATTTGCGGAAGTAGTCGATTCGGTTATTGTATTGATGTATATGCATGCTTAAAAGTGTTTTTTTTTTGTCTTTTGTTGCTTCGTATGATTCTTGGTGACTGCGTATATCACATAATAGATTCATACTAGGTTATAAGTTTTGGTGAGTGTTTATATCATGAAATAAATTAATAATCTTTAGGGTTAAGTGGCCATCAAACCTTAGAAATGATACTCGATAGTTAAATAAGTTTAAGTTTTCTACTAATCTCAATAGCTGAGAGGTTATTGTTAGGTCTAAGTCATTAAATTGCTAGGTAGGAGTTTCAAGAGGAGTCTGAACTAGTTGCCTTAGTGACCGTTGTCTAACAAGTCTAATCAAGAACCCGAGTCTATCCTAGGTTTATGTGCTGAGAGGGAGTAAATCAAATTAGGGTACTTTCGTGAACCACTTAGATGTCTTGAGAGGGAGTCTAACCAACCGGTGTTTGTAACAGCCTTTAGAGTGCCATAAGTATCTTCCTGAGAAGGGTCAGGGGTCTTGTTCGGTATTTCGACAGGTTTAGTACTAGAAGATCCCGGTTCCATAATAACTAATATCCTAATAATATCATCACTGAAGCAAACTAGGATTCCAATCTAGGTAGTTGTTTCCACCATCTGAGTAAAACCTAAGTTAGTTCGTGATTAGTTAAGTCAGTTAATTAATTTAATTTAATTGCAATTTTAGGAAATTTAGAAAAACCCCCAACAAACATAAAAATGGTTAGTGTCGTGTCAGTGTCAGTCTAGATATAGTAGTTAGCGTAGTTAAATAGAGTCTCGTGGGTTCGATATCCGGACTTACCTAGCTTTACTAGAGTCGATCGGTTTACTTGTCGGTTAGTAGTTTAGTCGAGTTTTAGAGAGTCTAGAGTATTGATTAGTGTCTAGATTAGGTTAATTTAGTTTGTTTTTATTAAACTACTTTTAGCACATCAACCACGCCCCGTGTTGAGTTAGCAAGACCCCGTGTTAGTTTGTCTTTTGTTGTTGTCTTTTTCTTCAAGGAATCTTGACTAGGCACGGCCCCATGCCTGGTGGGGACGGTCCCGTGCCTGAGCTTCTGTTTTTGTTATTTTTGTTGGGTTGGATGTGGATGGGGGCCTGGCGAGTCGTGTTAATCCTTCTTCTTTTCATTTATGTTGGTTTATGCTGTTAATTTGTTCATTTTGTGCGTTTAAGCTCTTTTGACATTGTAAATTAAAAGGGAACAAAGAAACATGATTTTTTCAACACTAGTACCAAAAAAGGGTTGATTTTACGTCGTATTTGATATAATTTATATGTTGTATTTTACGCACATCAGTCGGCAAGGGAAAAAATGTAGCACAACCGATGTCGCTTAATAAGTGACAAATCACATTCCACCAGTTAGCTATCAGAATTCCCGAGAAAGGCATTAGCAACCACTTATCTTCCGGTGCAAACCTTATACCGTTATAATAGAAGGAGTTTCGAACAAAGTTATACTCGTCCAAATTTATTCTTTTCCACGGGTCTTGGTGCCGGTTGCACTCACCATGAAGCTCCTTTCGTATTAACGGCCACTCATTCCCATCAAGCGACAAGCTGACTGCGATAGATCGAAAGCCACAATTACCATCGCCCCGAACATCTTGAATATGACTTAGGTATGGATGGAAGCAAGGTGGTATGAACGTTTGGTAGAATTTGAATAAGTTAAGTTGTACTAAAGGTAGTAAAGGTAACGAAAGTGCCTCTTCCATTGATTTTTCCACCTTTTGCTTACCTTTCCATTGCTTGGCGCCCTTCGCAATCTCGTCGATAAACATCTCCACGATGATCATTTTGTGACTGGACAAATGAGCTATGTCTTGCAGGTTGGGTGTGCGACTCTTGTATACCAATGCCTGGTGAATCACCATGCGCGTCTAAAGATGACTGAAGAGAGATAAAACTATGCCTAGAAGGCTCCGTAAAAGAATCAACCTTCCTTTCTTGCTGAGCCTTTAAGGTTAAACGACCCCATGGATTTTTCTTCACGATTGGTTTTTTGACATTTGTCTGAATGGGGTTAACCATCTCCTTTATCTTCTGAAACATGTTTTTCTTAATCGCTCTCGGCTGCCCCAAAAAACGTTGTTTAAGATTAGCCAATAAGTTGTCTATGTCGAAGAACTCCTCCTCGCATTCTTCGTTTAAAGGTATCAAATCTAGCTTTTGCTAAAAGGGGTCTATCAGCTCCAACGAAATCTTTTGATCTGCATTAAAATAAAACACAAACAAGAGAAAACGTTAAAATCATTGCGTGGTGAAATACGCTTATTAAAAGATGTGGTTTGGTCGAAGAATGTATTACGATTTTGTATATACGGTACCAATCAGAACGCGCATGGCAGCCCATAGCCTGTAAACAAATGGCACGTGCATATACCGTTAGTTGCTTTTAATATCTCTATTTGTTCAACTTTGTTTCTTAACAGGTCCAGGCATTTATGTGAAACCTTCTTTCGAATGAGATAAAAAAAAGGTTTGTTATGTGGACCCATTGTCCGGCTCCTGCTTGCTTCAATGCTGGCTTTTATTTAGTGACCTGGTTTTTCATTAGTTGATCGATAAGCGGTACAACCTTATTAAGCGTGAGGTTGGGTTCGACAAGGTATTGCTTAAAGATGTGACACTTGTGCTCCGTAAACACACAAAATGTAGGAAACTATCTTTTATCAAAGAAACAATGTGTTTTGGTCTCAAAATTTTGTTTATTTTGGTTTTACAATTTCACATTTTGATTCTAGTTCGTTTTCAAGCTTTAAATCGCTTTCTGGAAAGTTAAACGCGAACTGATGCGTAAACGTAATCAGTTTAATGCGGCAAACACTCTGGAATAGTGACATAGTCTTAACATACCTTAAATAACCTCCACATAACTTAGAAATAAGTTTTGGATGGTTCGGTGTGTTGAAATCAAGTTTATTCGCTTACAGGGACTAATTTCTACAAATTGCGAAAGTATGCCGATTCGTACCGTAACGAACCTTCCGGAATATGATCATAAGTTAAACATGCCCTAAATATCCTTTACATAGCTTAGAAATAGGCTTTGAGGTGTTTGGTGCGCAAAAATAAACTTATTTGATCAATAGGGTCTAAAAGCGTTAAAAAGAGCATAAGTTTGCATTTTCGCGCATATCTTACGTTTTGAATATATCCGGACAACCAAAAATTTATGTAATCATTAAAATACTTTATTTTTGTGATTGGCATGATAAAATTCCATTCATCGCGTAGTTTGGGTTGTTTTTCGCGTCCGTTCGTGTTTCGTCGTAATTAACCAAACAACGCAACCGTATGGCCAAACGAACCGACATCCGAGATATTTTTGAGCATGTTTCATGTTCCCTATACTTTAACTTCATTTTGGAGCCTTGAAATGGGATTAACGGGGCTTAAACGTGTCAAAAATGCATCAAAAACCATGTTTTGCACATTCAGGGACCAAAGTTGACAATCTGCCATAGTTGTCTTAGGAAGGGACCAAAGTTGAAAATCTGATTTCCAGCTTTTTCCAGCTATTCCCCTCATTTTCACATGGTTTTAATGAAACTAGGGGCTTGTTTTGGGGTACCCATGGTATTCTAAGACCATGGGCACACTTGGACGGTCCAGATTGAAGCACGGTTTACGAGGAACGGTCTTAACGGTCTTAAAAATCCTATAAATACCCCACCCCATTTTCATTTCATTTCACTCATGATCTGATTTTATATCCTAAGTTGAAGCTCTATGCTTCATACCTGGATATTTAAATCAAGATCCTCCTAGCTTGGACCCTTTGTAAGCTTCTTTCGTTCTTTTATGCGTTTTTAGCACGAAAGTCAAATAGTGTTTGACTTTCAGCTTTGACCAGTCTATGATCAACATGAAGTTCGTTTGAACTTCGCAACGTTAGCGTAATCATGATGATTATAGTCCCATGTGACTATACCTACTGATTACCACGTTGATTAGGTGTAGTGATGAGTCATAGTTTCGGTCAAAATACGCGTCTATGCGTATTTTGCAACCAAACTATTTTTTTGGGTATCAAAACAGTTTGTTTTGATATCAAACTTGTTTTCTAACTTTGTTAAACATTGTTAGTGCATTACGTCTATTGACTTCGTCTTGTATCATGTTATAGGATAAGACTAGATAGGATATCCAGTGCACGAGGTTCAAGAAACAATTGTTAGAGAGTTAGCATGTGATTCCGCTTATATGGCCTTGACCATAAAAGCGAAATCATGAAGTTGCTGATTTTGCTTATATGGCAGGTCACATAAGCGAAATCACTTCACCTATATATAGTGCACTTGATGTTTCATTCAACACGCGACTTCCGAAAGTGTAACGAAGTGCTGCTGAATTTCTGTCAGGTTGTAATAGATGTTAAAAGCAATATAATTGACAGATCTTAAAGTATCAAGCTGTTTCGGTGTCTAGTTCTCTGATTCCGCCTTTGAACTGGACTTACAACTCTTCTGAACGACTCAATCGGGTCAAACAACGATCCAACAAGTGGTATCAGAGCTAGTGATGAAGAGTTTAGCTTGATTTCGATTATATTCTGACTTCTACACCTTCTTTCATAATTTCAGAAAAATTTATCGGTCAAAACCGGATCAAAATTTCACAGTGTGTAGATAATTGGACAAAGATAAACCCTTAAAAGTTTCATATCTGAATTCGAACTAAAAATGGATTAAATTGGCTTCGGACTTGATTCCGCTTTTACGGACAATTGGTGATTCCGCTTTTATGTCATAGTTAATTCCACTCCAAAGGTCATATTTTCATCTAATTCCGCTCCAAAGGTCATATTTCATCTAATTCCGCTCCAAGGGACTATCTTAGAGTTGATTTCGCTCCAAGGACCATCCAATACACCTGATTTCGCTCCAAGGGTCTTATAGTTGATTTCGCTTCAATGTCAACCTGATACAAGTGATTTCTCTTTTAAGGACATCTATAATCCTGATTTCGTTTCAATGGCATACATGTGATTTCGCTTATAGGGTTCAACCTGATTTCACTTCAGTGGACCAAAATCTGATTTCAATCGAGTGTCCTAGTTGGATTGAAAGTGAACTTTTTCGTGTCGAGATTATTTCACGTCGATCGAGTGTCAGTCTGCTACAATTTATTTGTTATTAATTGTACTGATTGTGTTTGTTTGTTTGTCAGGTTAATTGAAGATGTCAAGCAACGGTGAAGAGTTCTACAATACTTTTTACAACGCGTTCAATTCCGAATCATCAGATAGAAGATCTGAGATGAAAGAATATTCAAAGGAGATTTCGGAGAATTTGAAATTCGAGAACATGTACGGAAGCCAACAGAAGCCACCAAAGTTAATGAAAGTTGAAGATTATAATTGGTGGAAAAACAGATTTGAGGGTTGGATAAAAGCTTTTGCTACTGAAAGCTGGTTAAAACTGACACATGAATACGTTGCACCAGTAAAAGAGGGAGGAGAGTTAATAGATGCAAAAGATTTTACAGAAAAAGATATAAAAAATGTTGTGGCTGAACATAGAATGATAACATTGATCAAACAGTCAGTAAGAGAGGATATTATTTCATTACTCGAACAAGAAAAGACTTCAAAGAGTTTGTGGGAAGCGTTAGAGAGAAAATGTGTAGGAAGTAATGAAATTGTTAAAAACAAAAAGAAATTGTTGCGTAAAGAGTTTGATTTATTCAATTGTATGAAAAATGAATCTGTTTGTAAAATGATTGAGAGATTCGGACATCTGAAAATGGAGCTGATCAGACACCAAATCTTACCTTCTGAAGAGGAGCTAGTGGATAAATTGTTTGATTCATTGCCAAATGATCAAGAGTGGCAATACTTCGCTTTAATGTTGAAGAACACTATCAAGACTGAAGATTTGAAAGTGGATTTGCTGATTGAAAGACTTGAAAGCCATGAGTTGGAGATAAAGAGATCTAAAGTCAACAATCCAGCTTATCAGCAGAATGTAGAGCTTTACTACAGAGGAAATGTACAACAGGCTGGATCTCCAAAAACAGCATTTTCTGCAGAAAGTTCAAACTCAGTGAACAATGAAAGTCTTCACAGTGGTTTTCACAGTGGATCTTCTTCAAACATCTCAAGTCAATCTGCTTCCAAGAATTTGTTTCAGTGTAATATCGCGGTGGATCTGAAGAATGGGCAGAACTTCAGCGAAGAATCGGCAAAACAACAGATGGTTTTCTTGGCATCTGTACTTGAATCGTATGAAAGCCTCGTTGCAGGGAAGATTGGCAATACCAATTTGACTAAAGAAGATTATAATCAATTAGACCCCGAGGAGATGGAACTAATGGATATAAGATGGTGCATGGCCAGTGCGGTTCGTCGGGCACAGCGGTTCATGGAGATCACGGGGAGAAAGTCAATTGGTGGACCATCTACCAAATTGGGATTTGATAAATCCAAGGTGACATGCTTCAAATGCAAACAAAGAGGTCATTTTAAGCGCGAGTGCAGAAATGCGTATGCTGCTGATGATTCTGAAAACCCGTTCAACGAAGATTATTACAAGAAAGCGATTTACCATCAGAACAAGTCTGAGCCACCAAGATTAAAGCAACCAGAAGAAAGATCAAGGGCTCTTGCAGTTATATATGATGATGAAGGTTACGATTGGAGTCAAGTTTGCCCTGAAGAAGATGCAGTTGGTTATGCATTTGTTGCAAATGATGATCATGATAGATGGTGGAGAAGAGACAGTGCGAGATGGGAGATTGGCAAATTGTATGAACCATTTAAGGAAGCACAAAGAGCCAAGAGATGGAATGAAGAACTAGAGTGTTACATGGATCCACAGGGTAATCCAGTAGTTGATCCATCAAAAGTGGATTTTGATGCTGTAACCAATGTGTTTCCAAGTGAGGGCACTTTCAACACAAGAAGGCTTTCTGATAAAAGCTATTTGCCAAATTTGATGATCAAGTTAAAAGAAGTTTTTGAAGCAAGTTTACCGAAGGTGGTAGAACTGAAGAAAAGAAAAGAAGAAGAATTGAAGAAGATGATTGAAGAAGTGAAGACTGTTGCAAAGCTTGCCGGAGAGGAACAGAGAGTTGAAGAAAAGCAGAAGAATGAAGAAGCTCAGAAAGAAGAAAAGAAGGAAGATCAGAAAACTGAATCAGAAGAACCAGTGCTGAATGAGACTGAGGTTAGAAAATCTTCTGATTTGTCGAATGTTGAAATCTTTGATAACAAAGAAAACAAGTGCAGGAATTGCATAGAAATGTGCAAAGCCTGTACTGAAAAAGATGATATAATCAAAACAAAAAATATTGAAACAAGCAAACTTGAAAATGTTTTCAAAATAAAATGTAAAGAAATGATTGAAAAAGAAGAAATTTTAAAACTAAAAGTTGAAAATTTGACACAGAAATGTCAAGGTCTTGAAAAGGATAATGATATTTATAGACAACTGTGTTCTACAAAATGTGTCGTTTGTGTTGAAAAAGAATCGAAATTTCAAGATTTACAAAAACAGTATGATTCTTTAAAGTGGTCGAGTCAGAGAGTACAAGAAGCTTATGATACTTTGAAGAGCCAAGTCAAAAGTTTTGATCAAAGATTGTCTGAAACTTTAACAACCAAAGAAATGTATGAGAGACAGTTTAAAGAAAAGCAAATTGAATTAAACAAATGTGTTGATGAAATTGCAAATCTTAAACAAGTCTTGGCTGAAAAAGAAAAGGTTGTTACAAAACTTCAAAGTTATCATAACTCTTCGTACATTCTCGAACGCATTTTCAACATCACACCAGATAACAAAGATACTGAAAATTGCAAAAAGGGTATTGGTTCAGAATTTCATCAGGTACCACCACCATTGAGAAACAATTATACTTTTTATGATGAGGAAAAGGTGGCAAAGGGTTTGAATATAGCTGACCAGTTACCTGAAAGTATTGATGTGACTTACTCCAAATCTGATGATGCTAATGATTCAGAGGTGGTAAGTAAGGTTGTTGAAAGCGTTTTGAAAGATGAGTCTACAAAGGGTAAGTCTGAATCACAGGATGAAAATGAAGGAAATCTTTATGATGGTTATCTGAAAAACACAAAATCCGAGAAAAATTTGAATGATGATTCAAAAGGATTGGTTTATACCATGATTGGATCGGACAAATTATTCTTAGATGTTGTATTCCCGATTCAGAATGTGATTTCAGAAAAGGTCAATCAAGTTTTCAAAATGGTTGAGATTGAGAAGTCTGAGATTCCAAAGTTTGCTGGTAAAGGTCATAAATCTTTTTATAACAAACCTGGTTTTAAGAAGAAAAACATGAAGGCTGGTTTGGGTTATAAAAAGAAACGGAATTGGAATCAAAGTAAAAAACCAAATTTGCAACAAAAGATGAATTTTGTTCAAGGGAAAAGTTTGAAAGAAGAGGAAAAACTCAAATTTGGACGACAGTCTAATGATGAGTTTGATGCTATGAAAAAGAAACAACAACAGGCCAAGGATGTTTCAAAGAAAGTGTGTTTTAAATGTGATCAAATTGGACATGTTGCACGAAAGTGTCCAAATCCAAAGCCTGTTGATGTTGAAAAACAGAAATCTGAGGCTGTGAAACCGAGGTTAACCAGATTTGATTCGAAACAAACTTGGAGGTACAATACAAACAAGTTTGTTTCAAATCAAAATTGGAAATCATACCCGAACAGGTTCGATTCAAGACACACACCCAGATTCAGAACAACACAGAGTTGGAAAACATCTGTTGATATGACAAAACCTCAAGAGTTTTGGAAACCTAAAATTGTTGTTCAAAATCAAAAGGTTCAAAAAGAGACAAATTTTTACAAAAGAGGTACTCCAAAAGGTCAAATGTGGAGTGCTAAGAAACAAGTAACGATGGTAAAAGATGAAAAAGTTGAAGTTAAAGTTGAACAAGTTTTAAGTGACAAAGAGTTTCCAAAATTGAATGAACATTATTGTGTTGAAATGCCTAAGGTCCAACAGACCTGGGCTAAATTGTTCAAATGATTGATAAAGTTTGGATGTGCAGGTGCTCAACGAAGCTGAAGATTGTGAGAATGATAGTTGGAGCAGCCTGGCACAGGAAGAGGTTGCAGGACCCTGGTTTGGTTGAACAGGGAGTTTAGTTTGAGTGATTGTTTGTACATAAATAAACAATATTTTCAAAATCCTAAAAATTGAAAAAAATTAAAAACCAAAAATATGTTTTTAGTTTGTTAAAATTTGAAAAACCAAAAATATGTTGTTTTTAATTTTGTTTGAATGTATGTTGATTGAATACGCCGAAACCCTCACGGCTGAACAAACATGATTACTTTCATCAGATTGAAAAACGGTTTTCAAACTGTTAAGATCAATGGGTTGTAAATCATGGGGGTACGTTATATTTTCTGCAAATCAGAGCACTTTTAGCAGAAAATAGATGGCGAGACAAAGCTATCAGTATTGGTTGTCAAATTTTCTTTAAATGGTTTTGCATTTTAGGGGGAGAAAAAATTGTGATTAGAAAATACAAAAATATTTGGAAATTTGAAAAAGTAAAAAACATGATAAAATTAAAAAAATTTGAGTTTTTGCGTAAAAAGAGGAAATGATAGTACATCAGTAGACAGTTACAGTATGCTAAAGAAATGGAAAGTTTAAATGTGTTAAACGATCTCACCGTGGATGTGTCGATAGGTTTTTATACATTTAGTAAACTTTTTCGGGATATAAACCTAAATTCAAACTTGCTTATTTTGTGGGGAACACTACTTGGATATATAGGTAACCCCTGAAATCTCGTTTGAAAGGTCTCTTAATCTGATATACTAGGTCTTTATACTCAATGATGTCTGGGGTATTATTCCGGGACTTCTGCTGAACGGTGGTTCTGACCTAGTCCTTGGCTAATACTTGCTGCAATGCTTAAAACACAGCATTAAACCCTCAGCATGCTAAAACAATAAAATTGATAAATGCTGCTGTTGTAAGCAAAAAGATCCTCTAAAGGGGACACACTGAAAAGTCGAAGCTGATATCTCTCTGCATATACGGAAGTATCGATCTGAGATCCCTCGGCCCTCGCATACCTAATTTATATACAGATATCATTGTAGTATACTCACCTGTAAGACTGATTATTGAGATTCTGGATACGGGAGTATATTTAAGAGGTGGGACACATGAATGAGTTTAAGTTCTTAAAATACATAATTCGTATCCTGAATCAGTTGAAATTTGTGTGAAAATTTAAGTGGATCAGTATATCGACAATCTAAGTGAATTGTTTAATACTTAAAGTGTTAAAAAGCTCAACGGTACTTGTGATTTGTCATAAACTGATATGATCCTCTGACGCATACTCAAAACAAAAATATTATTTGTAAATATGTGTCACACCCCCAAAATCCACACGCGGAGTATCACCGCTTGGAGGCGTGACTGACCAGGATCAAACCACTAATCATAGTGAGCAAGCAAATAATTAAATGTAAAAGTCCAACCAAGACGTTTAGTGTCCAAGACAAACATAGTTAAGTTATGAGCGGAAGCATAAAAGTTTAAAAACCCAAATCGTAAGTTTAAATATCCAAGGTTTAACATGGCACACAGCTGTCCATGTCCCACAACGACTCTCCCTTGTGCAAGCTCCAGCTAAGTACCTATAGACCTGCAAAGCATGTAGTAACGAGTCAACAACTAGTTGAGTGAGTTCACGGTTGGGTGTTCGTTTTAAGTTGTTCCAAAAACAGTTTCCTTTAACTGGCGTTCCTGCCGTGGGGGTTACCCCATATTTGAAAAACGTGATTTGTTTAACCATTTGTTTAACCCATTTACTCTGGCAATCCTGCCGTGGGGGCTACCCCATGATAGTTATCTGGCATTTCGGTCGTGGGGGCTACCCCTTGTATCCACTAGACTCGTTACCATATCGACTACTGACTGAAGTCATGTTTAAGTGCCCTGAAACTGTCAATGTCTATCAGCATTGACGTGCCCCAGATCCATTAGTTCACGCCCGTCCTCTGCGGCACGGTGTGAGGCTTGTCAGACCTAAATAGCGCTATCTAACTAATGACCCGCTCGCCATTGGCCCGGCGATTAAGTCGATATAAAAAGGAGGGACTTCGTGATAGAGTTTTGGTCTAGTATGAGTTATCTGTCCGTGAGGACGAGGAATTACATTCCTGAACCAATACTGTCCTACCCAAGAAAGGACGAGGAATTCGTATTCCTTAATCCCATTCCCAACCCCTGGGAATCCCATGCTTTGTAGAGTGTGAACTCACCTTGGTTTGCTCGGCAGATTACACCGAAAGGTCAAGTCTAGCAGCTAGTGGTCAACCACGTCCGATCTAAAATGGATGTGAGTGATCCGGACACCAAAGGCTTCGAAAGAAAAGATGTTGCCGTCGAGTTCTAGAGAGAAGGAAGAGAGCTAGGGTTTTTGTGTGTAAGGTGATTTGCAAAATATGAGGAGTATACTCTATCTCCTAATTGTTATGCGATATATGGGAGTTGTGGGCCGAACCCAAAGTATGGCCCGAATGAGCTTGTGTTGTGCGATCGGTTCATTCGATACATACATACATTGGACATAAACAGATATCATTCCATTAATTATCAAGTTCACATAATCACAAAGTGTTCACGTACGTTACACTAAGCACATAAATAAGTTCGGAAATACGAGTTGTCACATTATCCCCAAGTTGAAAGAAATTTCGTCCTGAAATTTAGCACGTACTCACTGAGGAAGCTAGTTAAGTTGCATGGTTTTCCTGGGGTGTCACATCCTCCCCCCGTTGATCTGGAATTTCGTCCCGAAATTCCGTAGCTTCAGCCTCAGTAGTGGTTGTACAGGTTGCGAACAGTTGGGGATACTTTTGTTTCATCTGATCTTCGCGTTCCCAGGTGAACTCTGGGCCGTGACGTGAGTTCCAACGAACTCGAACGAGAGGTATTCTAGTACGCTTGAGGACCTTAACATCCCGGTCCGTGATTTCAACAGGTTCCTCGACGAATCATAACTGCTCCTCGATCGTGAGCTCCTTCAAAGGAACTACGTGGGTCTCATCTGACAGACACTTCTTCAGATTTGACACATGGAAAACGTTGTGAACTGCACTGAGTTCTGCTGGTAAGTTCAGTCTGTAGGCCACCTTGCCTATTTTCTCAATGACTTCGAAAGGTCCAACGTATCGTGGGTTAAGTTTGCCCCGTTTACCAAAACGAACCACACCCTTCCAGGGTGAAACTTTGAGTAGTACTCGCTCCCCAACCTGGAGCTCTAATGGTTTTCTGCCCTTATCGGCGTAGACTTTCTGACGGTCACGAGCTGCCGCCATTCGTTGTCGTATCTGAGCAATTTTCTCTGTTGTGTCCACCACATGTTCTGGACCAGTAATCTGACTATCCCCCACCTCTGCCCAACAAAGAGGTGACCGGCATTTACGCCCGTACAATGCCTCAAACGGAGCAGCTTTAATGCTGGGGTGGTAGTTATTGTTGTACGAAAATTCCACAAGTGGCAGATGCTTTTCCCAGCCGTTGCGAAAGTCAATCACACATGCCCTAAGCACGTCTTCGAGGGTCTGGATGGTACGTTCCGACTGCCCATCCGTTTGTGGGTGATAAGCTGTGCTCATATCTAACCTTGAGCCAAAGGACTTGTGCATTGCTTGCCATAGTTCTGAAGTAAAACGTGCATCCCGATCCGAGATACTAGAGGCGGGCACCCCGTGCCTCGAGACAACTTCCTTGAGATATACTTTTGCTAGGGTGGAGAACTTATTCGTTTCTTTGATAGCCAGGAAGTGAGCAGACTTTGTGAGTCGATCCACGATCACCCAAATAGTATCGTTACCCCGTTGAGATCTAGGCAGGCCAGTAACAAAATCCATGGAAATCTGTTCCCATTTCCATTGTGGTATCTCTGGTTGTTGAAGTGGGCCTGAAGGTTTCTGATATTCCGCCTTGACTCTCGCACAAGTCAAGCACCTGTTAACGTACGTTGCTATGTGGGCCTTCATGCTAGGCCACCAATATGTGGTTTTGATATCGTGGTACATTTTATCCGAGCCAGGATGTACCGAGTAGCGAGACTTGTGTGCTTCACCCATCACAAGTTCTCATAGGTTGCCATAAAGTGGGACCCAAATGCGTCCTGTTACGTAGTAAGCGTCGCCTTCCTTCTGTTCTAAGCGTTGCCTTGAGCCGCGTAGGGCTTCAGCCCTGACGTTTTCTGGTTTCAGTGCTTCTACCTGAGCATCTAATATTTGAGAAGGAAGACTAGAGTGTATAGTAAGTTGTAAAGCTTGTAAGCGCTTGGGCGCAGTGTCCTTTCGACTGAGGGCGTCAGCCACAACATTGGCTTTGCCTGAGTGATACCTGATCGAGCATTCGTAGTCATTCAGTAGTTCGACCCATCGTCGTTGTCGCATATTGAGTTCCTTCTGTTTAAAGATATGCTCGAGGCTCCTGTGATCAGTGTAGATAGCGCATTTGGTACCATACAGGTAGTGTCTCCATATCTTAAGTGCAAAAACAACAGCTCCCAGCTCTAAGTCGTGTGTAGTGTAGTTTCTTTCATGAACTTTAAGTTGGCAGGAGGCGTAGGCTATAACCTTATCCCGCTGCATCAATACACAACCAAGACCCTGAATGGATGCGTCGCAGTAAACCACGAAGTCGTCTGTGCCCTCTGGCAATGAAAGAATAGGTGCACTGCAAAGTCTATCCTTTAAGTGTTGAAACGCTAGTTCTTGTGCATTACTCCAACGATAAACAACGCCCTTCTGCGTTAGTGATGTAAGAGGCTGAGCAATCTTGAAAAATCCTTGATAAATCTCCTGCAGTAACCTGCCAATCCCAAGAATTGGCGAATTTCTGTTGGCGTGCGAGGTGCAGGCCAACTCTTGATCGAATCTACCTTGGATGGATCAACGTGAATCCCATCCTTGTTCACCACATGGCCTAAGAAATGGACTTCACGAAGCCAGAAGCCACATTTTGAAAACTTGGCGTACAACTGTTCCTTTCGAAGGAGTTCTAAAATAAGTCGTAAATGATGCTCGTGCTCCTCCTGACTCTTCGAATAGATCAGGATGTCATCGATGAAGACAATAACGAACTTGTCTAAGTAAGGCTTGCACACTCGATTCATCAAGTCCATGAAGACCGCAGGTGCGTTTGTTAGCCCAAAAGGCATAACCAAAAACTCATAGTGTCCATAACGGGTTCTAAAGGCTGTTTTGGAGATGTCCTCTTCTCGGACTCTCAGCTGGTGATATCCTGATCTCAAATCAATCTTTGAATAGTAGCTCGACCCTTGCAACTGGTCAAATAAATCGTCAATGCGTGGAAGAGGATAGCGATTCTTCACAGTCACCTTGTTCAGTTCACGGTAGTCGATGCACATTCTGAATGTACCGTCTTTCTTCTTCACAAATAGCACTGGAGCTCCCCAGGGCGATGAGCTAGGGCGAATAAAACCCTTATCCAAGAGTTCTTGTAGTTGCGTAGAGAGTTCTTCTAACTCTGATGGGGCTAAGCGATAAGGTGCACGAGTTATAGGTGCTGCTCCAGGAGCTAGCTCGATCTGGAACTCGACCTGGCGATGAGGCGGGAGGCCAGGTAGTTCCTCAGGAAATACCTCAGGATAAACACGTACAATCGGAAAGTCTTCTATCTTTTTCTCTTTCTTCGAGGTGTCGGTAACGAGAGCCAAAATGGCAGTGTGGCCCTTTCTCCAACATTCCTGGGCCTTAAGGAAAGAGATGATGCTCACCACAACACCACTCTTGTTGCCACGAATCGTAAGAGGTTCATCACCTGTTCGAGAAACACGAACGACCGTCTCATTGCAGAGAACCTCTGCTCGATATTGAGGTAGCCAATCCATACAATAACGATGTCGAAACCATCACAACGTTGGGGTCATTCCTAGCATTACCCTGACCAATCATGATCACTCGACCCCTGGCACCATTGCCGTCGTCATTATTCCCGTTACTGCCTCCATTATTATTCCCGTTTCCTTGGTTGTGGTTCTGATTCTGGTTCAGTCGTGGGTAGCGTCTCATGAAATGATTCTTTAGCACCACACTTATAACATCCCTTGTTATCCTGCTGTTGCTGCTAATTCTGTGGAGCTTGTGGCTGGAGCTTGTGGCTGCTATTGTCGGTTCTTGTTTGCAGGATGTGAGATTCTAAAATCTTTGGCTCCATGACCAAGCTTGTTGCATCTCTGACAACGATCTTTGCTGCACAACCACTGTGGTGCAAATTTCATCGATTCTATTCTGCCCTTGACTACTAGAAGGTTGCTGACCAGGACTCTGGTAGTCATCGATCTTTCGCTGTTGTGTCTGGGGCTGAGCCGTAGTCGAACCCTTGCTGGAGGTTCCTTCCCACTTTCGTTTATTGTCACTGGGTGTAGTAGTAGTAGTAGTAGTAGTAGTAGTAGTAGTAGTAGTAGCACTTACATGCTTAAGCAGTCTGTTCTGTTCCACTTACATCCTAGAGGGTGGCAAGGTTGGCGGAAGTCACATGACTTGGTATCTCTGGTATTAAGCCTTTTAGGTATAGCTCAATGTGCTTGATGGGAGGATCCACCACAGTTGGACCTAACACTGCCAGTTCGTTGGATCGTTTCGTGTACGCTTCTATCTCTGACCCCGTCATCTTCAGGTTAAAGAACTTCCACTTCCAGCTTGTGGATGTCATCACGACTACAGTATTCACGTTTGGATCAGTTCCTTAAGAATCATTCCATGGGGTGGCATTAGCAGCCGCCAGCCCCAGCATCTAAACTTGCGAGTTCCACCAAGTTAGCGCAGTGCCTTCGAGAGTACCAGTGGCGTAATTCACCCTATGAGCCTCAGGGCATTCACACGTCTCTAAGACAAACTCGAGCTCTTCAAACCAATGGAGGAGTCCAACAGCTCCTTTAGTGCCACTGAAAGTACTAGGACAACAGTCATGAATGTCTTAAATGTGCATACAGGCGGCTGAGCGTGTTGACTTGTCGTGTGCGCAAGAAAGGACAAAGTTTTAACACAAAGGTTGGTTCACGAGGGTAGGATCTAAAGATCCTAGAGGGAGTTTAGACTGCAGGGTATACCTCCTGCGTGTGCGGCTGCAAGTTCCGCAGCAACTTGTTCGTTGATAAGAGCCGTCAGCTGGCTTGAGTTAGGTTCACACGTTCCCTCATGACCTCACATCGAAGGAAACACAAGTAGGAAAAGTGTCGCGAATGTGTGTAAGTGTGGAGTGTCAGTAGGGAGCAAGCACAAATGTGTTTTCAAACTATAGTTGCTACGTTCATCTAAGCATACAATAAGAAAAGTTCTATGCAATCTAGCAAGTAGGCAATATAAAACGTAAATCATATCACCTAGAATGTCGAGCCTTGCACGTGGAGTGAAGCGTCGTTGTGGATCGTAGAGCACTGTACAGGTTATAGTCTGGTTTTAACAAAAACGTTTTCCTTTATTAAAACCAAGTTCTCTATAACCAATGGCTCTGATACCAATTTGTCACACCCCCAAAATCCACACGCGGAGTATCACCACTTGGAGGCGTGACTGACCAGAATCAAACCACTAATCATAGTGAGCAAGCAAATAATTAAATGTAAAAGTCCAACCAAGACGTTTAGTGTCCAAGACAAACATAGTTAAGTTATGAGCGGAAGCATAAAAGTTTAAAAACCCAAATCGTAAGTTTAAATATCCAAGGTTTAACATGGCACACAGCTGTCCATGTCCCACAACGACTCTCCCTTGTGCAAGCTCCAGCTAAGTACCTATAGACCTGCAAAGCATGTAGTAACGAGTCAACAACTAGTTGAGTGAGTTCACGGTTGGGTGTTCGTTTTAAGTTGTTCCAAAAACAGTTTCCTTTAACTGGCGTTCCTGCCGTGGGGGTTACCCCATATTTGAAAAACGTGATTTGTTTAACCATTTGTTTAACCCATTTACTCTGGCAATCCTGCCGTGGGGGCTACCCCATGATAGTTATCTGGCATTTCGGCCGTGGGGGCTACCCCTTGTATCCACTAGACTCGTTACCATATCGACTACTGACTGAAGTCATGTTTAAGTGCCCTGAAACTGTCAATGTCTATCAGCATTGACGTGCCCCAGATCCATTAGTTCACGCCCGTCCTCTGCGGCACGGTGTGAGGCTTGTCAGACCTAAATAGCGCTATCTAACTAATGACCCGCTCGCCATTGGCCCGGCGATTAAGTCGATATAAAAAGGAGGGACTTCGTGAAAGAGTTTTGGTCTAGTACGAGTTATCTGTCCGTGAGGACGAGGAATTACATTCCTGAACCAATACTGTCCTACCCAAGAAAGGACGAGGAATTCGTATTCCTTAATCCCATTCCCAACCCCTGGGAATCCCATGCTTTGTAGAGTGTGAACTCACCTTGGTTTGCTCGGCAGATTACACCGAAAGGTCAAGTCTAGCAGCTAGTGGTCAACCACGTCCGATCTAAAATGGATGTGAGTGATCCGGACACCAAAGGCTTCGAAAGAAAAGATGTTGCCGTCGAGTTCTAGAGAGAAGGAAGAGAGCTAGGGTTTTTGTGTGTAAGGTGATTTGCAAAATATGAGGAGTATACTCTATCTCCTAATTGTTATGCGATATATGGGAGTTGTGGGCCGAACCCAAAGTATGGCCCGAATGAGCTTGTGTTGTGCGATCGGTTCATTCGATACATACATACATTGCACATAAACAGATATCATTCCATTAATTATCAAGTTCACATAATCACAAAGTGTTCACGTACGTTACACTAAGCACATAAATAAGTTCGGAAATACGAGTTGTCACAATATGTTTGTACATATTTCTTTACTGCTTTATATTTTCAGAAAATACAAAAAGATTTTGATTTCTGCTTTATTTTCGACAACTGATGTCTGAGTGCTGAGTTTCAAAATCTACGTAAGCTGATTATGTTTCTGAAAATAAAACAAGTTCATTAATTTGAAACTTGAAGTTTTAAAATCAAAAATTCAAAAACAGTTTGTGATATCTCCAAGGTCATTAATTTGGACTTGGATGATTAACTGTAGGGGATTTGGATGCTTATATTGTTATAGAGCTAGTTTCCGATACGATTCGATGAAACTGCCAAATTCATGAGAAGTGATTTTGAGGAGATTGAATTGTCAGATTACGATATCTGGAAGATTAAAATGTTGTTACTTATAGTTGTATGAGTGATTGCAGGAAAAGTCCAGACTACGATCCCGAGAGCAGAGTCTAAGGGGGAGTCTGAAGACAAGCTGAAAGTTAGGAGGAGCTTGTAGCTGGGAAGCTAGGTGTCGATCCCTAAAAGCACGGAAGCTTGATGAAAGGGGGAGCCTGCTGATGATAAAGTTATTGATGATAGAAAAGAGAAGTGATGGATGCTTACAATGTTACAATCTGAGTGAGAATGCAGAATGATCAAGACTGAAGAAGGTGTCATAACAGAGAATAGTCAATGAAGACTTCGTCAATATTCGAGGGGGAGTCTGTTAGTGCATTACGTCTATTGACTTCGTCTTGTATCATGTTATAGGATAAGACTAGATAGGATATCCAGTGCACGAGGTTCAAGAAACAATTGTTAGAGAGTTAGCATGTGATTCCGCTTATATGGCCTTGACCATAAAAGCGAAATCATGAAGTTGCTGATTTCGCTTATATGGCAGGTCACATAAGCGAAATCACTTCACCTATATATAGTGAACTTGATGTTTCATTCAACACGCGACTTCCGAAAGTGTAACGAAGTGCTGCTGAATTTCTGTCAGGTTGTAATAGATGTTAAAAGCAATATAATTGACAGATCTTAAAGTATCAAGTTGTTTCGGTGTCTAGTTCTCTGATTCCGCCTTTGAACTGGACTTACAACTCTTCTGAACGACTCAATCGGGTCAAACAACGATCCAACAAACATGTTTAACTCGTCACTTTTAGGATAGTGCTTATATAGGGTCGTAAGATAAGCGGTCTAAACAACCGCTTAGACTGTCGAACCCGACCCGTTTGGTCAATCATTAGGATCCGACCAAAAATGTATTGTGACCATAGTTGTATAGGGAATAACCTTCCAAGGTTATACCTTATGGTCACTTCGTTTAGTTAGTTGTATGATAGGTAGTTTATATGCCTTAGGAAAATGACCAAAATGCCCTTTTTTCGCATAATTTCATTGTAAGCATATGTAACACATGTTTTGACATCTAAATTAATTATATAACATAATTAGATATGTTAAGGCATATAATACTTGTCATAGGACAAGTTAGGTGTCTCGAACGCGCTTTCGCGCGAACGACACGTTAAAGTGGCGTAAGCTACCTTATTGGGTCGTAATGGGTCGTAAGCACTTAGGATAGGTTTTGATTTAGAATGTAGGCTTTGTTAAACCATATCACATGAGTTCCAACACTCATTTGGTTTACAAGACCTCATTCTACCCGATCTTTCGATTTAGGTGTCGATTCGCTAACATAGTATCTGTTACCCTAGGAACCGCTTCAACACTTGAACTCTTGGTCTTTTAAGCTTTGTTATACCCTTTGAACCGGGACTATACGCAACCCCAGGCGAGTACATAGTTCCCCTCTTTTTACCGTTTTCAAATGTTTTGGGGTGATTCATATGTGTAATCGATCTGTTTTCAAAATGTATGGCATATGTGTGTTCACTAAGTGCTTTTATGTGTATTATTCCGATTATGCAAATGTAATGTTTTATCCTTAAGTGATCTACCTATCTTCATAGTTAGATTCATGTAGGATATTTGAAGTACAGTCTTAAATCTTCCTATCTTCATAGTGAGATTTTTAAGAAGTACTTTACAACTCAATGGTTGGTTTTGTGTAGATTGTTGGTGATTTAGATAACGAAATTAGATAATACAATAAGCACATGGTGGATACGCCGCTAGTACTTCCTATATATAAGTATGCTTATTGTATTACCTTTCGTGGCGTTATCCTGAATCACCTTTAGGATTTAGGATTGTTTTGATCCAATGATTCAATATGACAAGAACCCAGGATCCGTGTAGTATCTATCTATATTCATAGTTAGACTTATATGGGATGTTTAGAGTACTAATATTGGAGTCCATGTTTGGATTCATTGTGTACTTTAATGCATGTTAGATTAGACAATGTGACAGAACCCGAATCCTTATAGCATCTATCTATCTATCTTCATAGGTTGATTCTTGTAGGATGTTTAAAGTACTGATATTGGAGTCCTTGATTGGATTCATTGTGTGCTTTAATGCGTGTTTACGAGTTGGTACAAGTTGACGATTTATGTGTTATGTGGTAGTTGTGATTTAGATAACGAAACGGGTATAATAAAATAAGAACATGGTGGATACGCCGCTAGTACTTCCTATATATAAGTGTTCTTATTTTATTATTCTTGTAGCGTTATCTGGATCACTTTAGGATTTTGTGTACTATTGTTTCAGTATTCGATTATTGAAATCCTTGTAGAATCTCTCATATCTTTATATGTTAGATTCTTAGAATGATATTTAAAGTATTATCATAGATCATTGATTTGATTTATATAATACTTATATAAGTTTTGATTTATTTCAAAACAGTTATTATTAATCCTAGATTGGATTCCTAATAACATATTAACAAGTTTTTACGATGGTTTAATCGAGATTTTAATATAAGGCATAAAATGACTTGGTAAATATCATATTGCCATATACAAACCTATTTTGTCACGAGTTTTCACAATTAAGATTAATACCAAATGTTTTGCCATTTATTTGGCTAATAAAACCTATGTATTTGCCGACATTTTTATGCTGACTGTTTTCGCATATGTTTCAGGTTTTCGACTGTTCAAGCATGCAACGCATAGGACTGCATATGGGCCTTAGACTTCTAAAAAGAACAATTACATGTATTCTTTGTTTGTAAAACGATGTTAATGATATTGAAACAATTTAGTACCAGTAGTTGTGAGCAATTTGTAACGTGACTCCCATATATTTCCGCCGCGTGTTGTTATATTACGCGATTGGGGTGTTACAAAAGAGCGCATGTTGACCCTCTACCCTGTTGGTTGTGCGTTCTCCGAAGTTCAGAAGTTGGTCGGTCCAGTAAGCCATAAACCGGTCTCCATATGGTTGTAACCAGTTTGAGAACAAGTAGTCCATGATCTCTAAAAACAAAGTGAAGTGCAGTCTAGACAAGTCAGATAAGTACGATTAATAAGAAAATTACTAGGAAACTTACGGTCGCGTTTTTCTCTTGGCAGTCTTGCTCGTATACGCTCGTACCAGTAGTTGTAGTTGTTTTTGGGTTCGTTGAGTTAATCAGCCTCTTCCACTTGTATAAAAACTTGTCCCACGCTTCTTCCATTCTAATGCTTGGCTTGCAATGTTTTACGATGTTTTGTGTATGTGCCACCTACAAAGTGAGTGTCGAGCGTTGGGAAACACGCTTGCACATGCATTCATGAGGGCGAGATCTCTATCTGTTACTATTACACGGGGCTCCATAACACTGTCCAGTGAGTCTTTCAACCTCTGTAGCACCCACGTGAAGTTTCCTCTTTCTCGTTGGCTACGAACGCATGCGCAACGCAGAACGACATGGATGTGGACGTGACACCGACAATATGAACTAGTGGCATGTTGTACCGGTTCGTCTTGTAGGTGGAGTCTATAAGCAACACATGCGGGAAGCACTAAACCACTTAACCCACCCCCACCGACACCCCCCAAAAAACCTAAACCCCCACCCACCCCCCAAAAACCTAAATTCACCATCCCACCAAAAGCCTAAACCCCCACCCCCAAAAACCTAAACCCCCCATCCCCCCTTCCCGAAAACCTAAAACTAAACCCTATACATAAACCCGAAAAAAACCTAAACCCCCTACCCGCAACCCCCCCCCCCCCAAAACCCGCAACCCCCTCCCCCCCACACCCAAAAACCTAATCCTAATCCTAAACCTCCAAAAAACCTAACCTTAAAAGGTAAACTAAACTCAAAAGCTAATTTTAGCATGTAATGCACATGTGTAGTACACATATAATGCACATGTGCAGTACAAGTTTTCTTTGAAATATATATATATATATATAGGACAAAGATCCGTTAGGAACCACCCTTTATTGCGAGAACCGCGAGAACCAGTGTGAAAACAAACAGTAATACCTAAAAAAATCTAAAAAACACCCAAAAAAAAAAATTTTTACTATTTTTTTTGTAAAATTCGCTATATTTCCTTTACAATAAAAAAAATTTCAAAAAAATAAAAATAAAAAATTCCGAGTCACATTTATCCATGCACATGTGCATTTGTATCATTTCTTTGACAAATTCCGTAATCCATTACAAATATTAGACAATTGCACTTTCATTTACACTACCACGTGTAATACACTACTTTTTACGTTAACAATACTAGAAATGCACATGTGCATCTATATGTATCAACATGAAATAAAGTGTTTTGGTACACTAATTTCTCTTTCATCTATAATTCCATCCATAATACACAAACATGCACATGTGCATTTTTGTCATTTCTTTGACAAATTCCGTAATTCATTACAACTATTAGACAATTGCACTTTCATTTACACTACCATGTGTAATACAATACTTTTTACATTACCAATATTAGAAATGCACATGTGCATCTATGTGTATCAACATGAAATAAGGTGTTTTGGTATATTACTTTGAATACACTTTCCCTTTCATCTATCATACCATCCATAATACACTACCATTACCTCCTACCATCCATAATACAATACCATTACCTCCTACCATCCATAATACAATACCATTACCAATATTTTCACTTTATTACATGTATGTAAACACTATTTATACCATCCAATCAACATATTACATCATAAATTGACAACTATAACCAAACCATCAACCACTAGATATAACTAACCAAAAACATGTATATGGGCCTACTTCTCCATTCAAAATCACAAACTTTTTGTACCAAAACACGTTATATCATGGTTATACCTAATGATGCACATGTGCATTTTGAATATTGGTAATGTAAAAAGTAGTGTATTACGAATGGTATTGTAAATTAAAGTGCAATTGTCTATCCCTGATAACGTATTACCGAATTTGTCGAAGTAATGATACATATGCACATGTGCATGGATAACTGTTACTCGAAAAAAAAAATGTTTTTTTTATGGTAACGAAATATAGCGATTTTTTGAAGAAAAATATTAAAAAAAATAAAATAAATTTTGAGTGCTTTTTTTATTTTTTTAGATTTTATTTTGTGTTCACATTGGTTCTCGCGGTTCTCGCATGAACCTTACCCTATATATATATATATATATATATATATAATGGCAATTTTTAATAAAAAATTGGTATGTTTTTTAGGTTTTTTTACTTAGTTTTTAGTTTTCTCATTTATATGTAGTTTTCTCATGATCCTCTCCCTATATATATAATATTCGTATAGGTGAAATTGAAGAAATCGTGCTCGGTATGTGTTCGAAGATTAAGTTTACTTTGCTTTTGCTTCGTGTTTATTTACTGGTCGTTTGTTTGACTTCAAACGTATAAACAGTAATATCAAACATACGGTAAATAAACGTATAAATAAATGTTATACCTGATCGGTTGTAACTCACTAGCTTCCTGGTCAACGTTTGGACCCTCAGGCGGTCCACCACTACCGGGAGGAGATTTAAAACTACCGAGAGGAGATTCAAAACTACCGAGAGGAGATTCAAAACTACCGAGCAGCGGTCCACC
The DNA here is from genome assembly GCA_030545235.1 of Helianthus tuberosus. Classification (NCBI taxonomy): domain Eukaryota; kingdom Viridiplantae; phylum Streptophyta; class Magnoliopsida; order Asterales; family Asteraceae; genus Helianthus; species Helianthus tuberosus. The sequence continues at coordinate 149,110,834 of CM060381.1, forward strand.
AGTAGCAGGAGGGGATTGAAAACCAACGGGCGGCGGTGGATAATAACCAGCATAATTAGGTTGAAAGGCATCCAAATCCCAAGGATCCTGACTTGCATCAGACGCAAGGTTGAGATCAAATGGAACATTTAGATCAAATACACCCGGATTGTTATTCTGATTGTTTTGATCACTCTCCTAATTCGACTTGTTAGCCGAGTCATTACCGAAAATGTTCCACCACGACATTGATAACGTAATATAATTTGAATACAAAGAAATATAGAAGAAACGTATAGAAGTTGAATGGAAATGAATAAGATTAATGTCGTTTATATAGACGTTTTTACAGAATATTACATCGTATCAAATGATTAACATGCGGATCGAGGAATCTAGCGTCGAATTAAATAACTCGCACGGATATCGAGAAATCTAACGTTTAATTCGGACAAAATTGAAAATATACGGGTCTTATGACGTTATACGGCCCGTATAAAGCGTCGTATACATTATATACGACCAGACAAAAATCTTATTCTCACATGGTGTATAAAGGCCGTATAAGGTTATACGGGCCGTATAACCTTATACGACCCGTATACACCATGTGAGAATAAGATATTACCATCTGGGATTATTAACTCCATTTTTTTGTGTGTTTTTGTCTTTTTGTGTGTTTTTGTCTTTCATCTACTCAAATCTCCTTCAAATTCAACCTACATTTTCCTCACCGATAAGCAATCTCTCACCAGAGATTCAAATCTACAATGGCGATAATGGAGAGCTTGATCGGGCTCGTGAACCGAATACAGATGGCGTGCATTGTGTTAGGAGATCACGACGGCGAAGGTATGTCACTTTGGGAAGCTCTGACTACTGTCGTCTTTGTTGGTGGTCAGGTGAAGCTACTTTAATTATGCTCGTTTGTTAGGTTTTTGTTTTGTTGACCTAATTGTGATGATTTTCTGGTGAATTGGATCTAGAGCTCCGGGAAATCGTCTGTGTTGGAGAGCGTTGTCGGTAGAGATGGAATTAGGGTTTGGGGGTGCTTAAGTGAAGAAGATGAAAATTGAATCGATGTCAGGTTTTTTTTATTTAAGAGTTTAGAAGTGAATAGGTGAATTGCCACAAATGCCCCTCATGTGAGGGGCACATGACAAGTTTTTAACCAAGTAAATGGATGAGGTTAGTGTTAGGGACCAAAATGTTTAGAAAAAAAGATGTTGGGGGCTCAGATGTTACAAGATTTCTTTTGTGGCTAAAAAGGGTAAAAGTGATATAACCACAGGGGCCAAAATCATAGTTTACTCTAATATTAAAGAAGAGAAGATGAATAGTGTTGTACAACATCTAATGTATGTTTTACAAGTTCATCAATTTCTTTGTCCTTTATTCTATTTCGTCATTTAGTGTAAACTTTTTCATTTACAACTCATGTAATTTAACTATTGTTTTTTTTCTTTTACTTTAACCGAATTACTTTTCAATTCCTAAATAGTTTTTTAACGAACACGTTAATGCCGTTTTAGACATATTTTTTATTTTTCTTTTTCTTTGCTATAACGAGTGTGACAAAGTTTTTTTTAGTTTAATATTTTTAACGAACACGCCGATACTCTTTTGAACATAATTTTTTAACTTTTTTTCTTTGCTATAAGGAGCGCGCCAAAACCGACCAAGTTTCTATCGTTTTCTTTTTCGTTTACCTTAATTTTACCTTTGTTATTTACTATATCATTTTACCTTTTGTTATTTTTTTGATGTTCAGAGCCGAGTTACGACGCAAATAGCATAACCCATTAATATATCATTTTAATTAATTTTACAAATTTATTTATCGATTGTCATAGTGTGTAATACGTTCTGAATTCCAACTGCGTCACTGCGCATCGCGCGGGTAATTACGACCCTAGTTATTTATTAAAGAGTTAATTACATAGTTAGTCCCTGTGGTTTGCACAAAGTAACATACTTAGGTACTAATAGTTTAAAATCACATTCTAAGGTATTAACTTTTCATTTTGTAACGTTTGGAGGTATTAACGTTATTTGTAGGTTTAAAATCACATTGCATTAGTACCTAAGTATGTTATTTTGTGCAAACCACAGGGACTAACTATGCTAAAGCCTTAAAAGTTAATATCTCCAAACGTTACAAAACGAAAAGTTAATACCCTAAAAGGTGATTTTAAACTATTAGTACCTAAGTATGTTATTTTGTGCAAACCACAGAGACTAACTATGTAATTAACTCTATATTAAAAGAAAGTCTCGATGAATACAAATCTAAAGTTTTAATATTATGTTTATTTTGATTTTTATTAAAAATGGATATCGTGCCGCTATCGTAGAAAATTGAACCGAAGCCGACAATGAATAGTAATTTATTTATTTACTTTATCGTCAACTATACGAGTGCCTATAGCAATATTAAAGGTTCCCATTTTTTAATCATAAACTATACAAGTAACGATACGTGACGAACTGAAACAATTTCAACCGAACATCGGCACCAATATTGGCCGGTAGTATCAGAACCGATATTTTTTATGGTTTTCGATTGATATAAAACACGGGTCGACATCCTTTTGGGCATATCACGATTTATTTGTTTAGTTTCATCTTCTAGTTGCTATAGCAATGCCGGTAACAGAGCGAACTGAACGAATACCAACTGAGTTCCCGCCGCATAGCGTGTGGAAACACCACTAGTTTAATTTAAATCTGATGCATATGATTGCTTCTAACATTTCTATCAAAACAATCTTTCTATTATATCCTGATCCTATAAAACAAAGATAAGAAATAATAAACAATTACAAAAATAGTTGCAATTGACTTATAATACACCTAATTTAATAACGGAATTAAGGAAATATTTTTATTTTATTGGTATTCATGAAATTGAATTTAAACAATAATATAAAAGTAGTAAATATACAAACTCTATTATGCTAAATATTAAATCTTTTATAATTAACAATTAAAAAAATATTTCATAGTTAAAAATATTTAAAGTTGATCTAAATTGAATAACAATATTGAAGCAATATCTTTGGTTAAATAAAAACAAGAAAATAAAATTAACTTACCATTATTATATATTATATAAATATTGTTGATGAAGTAAGATGCACAGTAACTTTATTTTTATAATAATATATAGCTTTTTAATATATTATAATAGTTTATTATTATATTTACTTTTAATAACATATTTTTATCTTTTTTCTCTTTTTTAAAACCATATATTTTCTATACCATTTTTTTAATAATTATTTTTTTCTTTTTTAGAACATAAATTAATTTATCGATTAATTTGATACTTGTTTAATAATTTACGTTTACAGCTTTTTTCTAAAAATTTAAGTACGTAGTTTTGCTTAATTCTTTCTCGACATTCTGTTATAAGTTTTTTTATGATATTTATTTGGTATCTGTTGACGAAGGACGTTGAATAGTAACTTTATTTTTATAACAATATATAGTTTTTTGTTTTTCTTTTATTTTATATATTATAATAGTTTATTATTATATTTACTTTTAATAACATATTTTTAATTTTTTCCCTTTTAAAACCATATATTTCCTATACAATTTTTAATCATTTTTTTTCTTTTTTTAGAACATATATTAATTTATCGATAAATTTGATACTTTTTTAATAATTTACGTTTATAAGTTTTTTTTTTCTAAAAACTTAAGTACGTAGTTGTGCTTGATGTTTTCACCGGCATTCTGTTATAAATTTTGTTAAAAATAAAGTTGTATTCTAAATAAAGTATTTATTTGGTATTATAAAACGATATGATGATAAACTAAACCGTTATAATTGTTTGACTTTAAAAACAACATGCTTTATTTTCAAATCACGTTTGTTTTACGTTATTATTTGCTCGGTTTCGTCATAACGCGCTACCTAAAACAACTAGTATCTTAATTGTAAGTAAAGATATTATAAAATATTAAATTGATGTCTAATACCATATCTCCTAAATAAATTATTTCATAGTAAATTTTCTAATAGCGATTTGAACGACACTATTTGTATAAATTTATTAGGTAATAGATTTTTTAATGTTTAACTTCTGTAATACACGGTTTTTAATTTTATATAATCATATCGTTTGTTTCACACATATAGTAAAATATCATAATATTCTCCCAAGAAACAAATTAAGCACACTACAACCACCATGAAACTCCTCTCCAATTTCACACACTTTTTATCCAATCTCCACCGGCGATTCATCCTCCTTCTAATCCCTTCAATCTCTCTCCTTCTCTTCCTCTCTTTCTCCACCAACGAATTCAACAGCAGCAGCAACGTCACCGAAAACAAACGGAACTTCAAATCCGAGTTGCTCCAATCAAGAATCGCCGTTTGTTTGGTCGGCGGGGCCAGGCGGTTCGAGTTGACCGGACCCTCAATCGTAGAAAATGTGCTTAAAGCGTACCCAAACTCGGATCTTTTTCTCAACAGTCCACTGGACGAGAATGCGTATAAATTCTCTCTGTTAAATTCGGTGCGGAGAATCGCCGGCGTCAGGATTTTACCGGCGAGTCATGTGCCGGAGACTGAGGCGGCTGGCCGAGTTTTGACTCGGATAGACTCGCCCAATGGCATTCAGGTAAATTTTTGTTGGATATTAAAGTTGTTGAAGCGTTTGTTGTTTCATGTTGTGAAAACATAACACATGCATGATGCATCTGAGGCTGGTACAACTGTCGTTGCATAATGTACAAGTTCTACAATAGGTTAGTGGTTGAATTACTAGAATTGCTAATGACTAAACGCAGTGGCGAAGCTTGACGTTTTCGACGAGGGGTTGAAAACGTATATACCAAAAAAATTCTATAGAACCGGTGGGGGGTTCGAAAATGTATATACCAAAAAATTTCTATACGAAAACTACATATATAATATAACACTACTGAGCGAAAAGTTCGGGGGGGGGGGGGGGGGTCAAGCACCCCTCCCGGCCCCTTCGAAGCTGTGCCAATGACTAAACGAGTTGTATTCTCAGGTTACTAGGTTAACGGGTCTAACGTGACGTGAAGATAAAAACTAGACACATGAATCTAAACATATTACAAACCCAAAAACTGTTTTTGACGTATATGAAACGAAACACGACACAAATTTTTGTGGGTTGAAACTAACCGTTTAACACAGTTTTATCGTCATATTACAATTTTAAAATTACATTGTTAAAAAAAATAGAAATTACAAGTTGTATTTAAGACAATTATACGTTCGTTATAAATTTTTATCTCTGTTTATGTTTAAACTTTAATATTTTGATACAAAATTCTCAACTGATTTAGTTGATAAAGTATATTTTTTTTAATATTTAAAATAAATGCCTTAAATAGTTTTTTTTTCTTTTTCTTTATTTTTTTAAACAGCGACCCTTCAATATAAATATAGAAAACGGACCGGTAAAAACTTGTTAGTGATTATACAAGAATCAACTGGATGGTAAAAACATACCCTGTTTAGATATATAAATGTGCTTAGGATTTTATACAAAACCCACCCAAACCTAATCCCATAGATTTTAATTTGTGTTAGGTTTGTATTGTATTGTGACTCTTACTAGGACATATATGGTAATCAATATTGTGTGACGCGTGGATTCCTATCCTCAATCTTATATAGGACTGCGCACTAATTTGGTACTAGGACGACGCATTTTAGTATAGTGATTATACATCGCTAATACCAGGTGTCCTCTATAACTTGCTTATATTAATGTGCGAATATCTTTAGCAAAAAACAATAATTAGTAAAAATCTTTTTCACTTGCTTATATAAATGTGTGAATATATTTGACAAAAAAATTAAATAGTTATAATATTATTTCCTTTTGAATTGATTACTTTACATAATCTTATAACTGAGCATTGATTTCTGTAGTCAAATTTTATATGCATTATTTAGTTATAGTATCTATTATATATTTTATATATGTCTGTGTTTTATAACAAAATAAATTAATAAAATCCATAAATAATTTTACAAATCTGTTTTTCATGCTATCTTTTTTCCCTAAATTAACTAATTAGAAAGAAAACGTATCTATTAAAGGATTAATTTAAAAAAAAAATGTATTAAATGATTGTCATGTTTAAATGCTATTTTCTTCATTAACTATAATCTAGGCAATTATGGCATTTAGTAATGGGATTAGCTATAATTTACATTAAATATGGGTGTAATATGTTATGTTATTTAAAGATAAGAATTTAAAAAAAATATTTTTAAGATTTAAAATGTAAAGAGATGATGGGTTTTAGACTTTAGTGTAGAAATCATTTACTTTATAGCTACATTTCAGAAAATGAATTAAAAAATTTAGGTAAATATTAGTTCTGCCAATGATCTCTAGATCAAGTGGTTGAATACTTGCATTTCTCTTGAGAGATGCAGGTTCGACTCCCACTTGGTTCAGAGTGAGGCATTGGTGGGCAATGATAGGAGACCCAGGGAAACCTGGGTTGGTTCCTTGAGCCAAACGGGTTTTACCGGTAATTTCACCGTCGTGCCTACGGGCGGGTGAGTTACCGGGTTTTCCCCGGAATTGGTGGTGGACTCGGGTTACTCTCGGAGTACTCCGTTTGTCCAGTGGGTGCCCCGAGAGTGCTCGGGATTGAGTTTGTTGGCCGTTCAAAAAAAAGGTAAATATTAGTTCTAAATTTTGGTGTCGACACTTCATCCAACATTTTTATCCGTATAGACTTCACGATAGTTTTATAATTAACTTGTAATGGACATAATTTGTTTTGAATTAAACGTCGATTTTAAAAAATGAAATAATTTAAAATTAACTTAGTATTAGTAGGAATCATTTTGATATGAAGGTTAAAAAATGAAATAATTTAAAATTAACTTAGTGTTAGTAGGAATCATTTTGATATGAAGGGTCTTCGCTACAAGGTGTATAGCTAACCAGTCTTAGTTTTATTATATGTATATTTTTTTTTGTTGAAAATCATATTTTTTAAATAATTTGTTAAATTATTAACAAAAAAAAATGATACTTTTTGTATTTGACATTACACAATCATCTCTATCAGGGTCTATTGCAGTATTTCAATCTGGTGGAGGGTTGCTTAACCATGATTCAATCATACCAACACCAACACAACTTCACGTACAACTGGATAGTTCGAACCAGGGTCGATGGCTACTGGTCGTCCCAACTACCACCCGAACTATTCATCCCAAAACAATATGTCGTCCCATCAGGATCCTCTTACCACGGCTTCAACGACCGTTTTGGCGTTGGCGATTACAACACCTCCATCGCCGCCCTCTCACGCCTCTCTATCATCCCAGAACTTGACTCGGCTGAGTTTCGTTACCTCAATTCCGAGTCAGCGTTCCAGGCCCAACTCAGCATTCGTAACATCACATGTGTTACAAAGCGGTTGGTCCCGTTTTGCGTCATATCCGACCGGAGATACAGGTACTATAAAATATCACAAATTCAATAGGAGTCTAGAGGTTATTATTCGAACCGGATTCGAAAACTGAAATTTTAATATATTTTTTGAATTACGTGTTTGGATTAGGTTTTCAAAATTCTGAATGAGATTATCACTCAAATTGATTCCTGGGTATGGTTTTCAAATCAGTTTCGTATTAATGAATTTTAAACTGATCTAAGTTGAATATTTGAATTTATGAGACGTATTTTTATGGTTTAGAATCAAATATAAAGGCTCATAAAAATAAGGAGTGCTCAAAAGCTCCTAAAAAAACCCACTACACCAAAAATAAATAAATAAACAAATAAATAAAAATAAAAAAACCTAAACACCCACCACCATCCAAAAACTTAAACCCCCCACCCCAACACCCCCCCCCCCCCCCAATCTCAGAAAAAAAAAAAAAATTCTTGCCGAGAGGGGTGGTTAGGTTTTTTTTAGGGTTTTAGGGGGTGGGGTGGGAGAATTAGGTTTTTGGTGAGGTATAGTTTTTTTTTTCACTTTTTTTTTTTTTTTTTTTTTTTTTTTTGCGGGGGATGGGGGGTTAGATTTTTAAGTGGGGTAGGGGTGGACGTGGGTGTTTAGGTTTTTGAAACCTTATTTCTATTTTAGAGATCTGATGAAGTGTACAAATGAAAGAAAATCTTACATTTTTTCTATAATTTTGAGAAACGGACTTAATACAGAACATAATGTGAATGCTCTACAAACCAAAATTATCCTTAAACGTTTGCTCAACTTTTAAATCTTCCAACAACCCATTCCCCATATTTATCACTATTTAATTAAATAAAAGTCTTTTATTTAAAATTTTAAAATCTTTCTTCCAATCACGAAATATAGGAAAAAGGACGAGAATGAATGAATAGTAAAATCTGAAATATAGGGATTTACTTCAGTTTTCCTTTAAAAGTTAGAGCATTCACATTCACATTCTCCAATATATTAAAAACCCAATATTTTGAATAGTACATGGAAAAAATTATAATAATATATATAGTTTTTTTTAATAATTTTCATTATCTTCTTTACTTTTTAAGTTAGATAAGTTTATGTTAACCAGTATTGGTATCGAAAATACCAGTACGGTTATAAGTACATTAAGGTAAAAACTGACATTAGCCTAGTACAGAAAACACCAAAAGTCGGTATCGAATTGATTTTGAAAATCTTTTAGTTTGAGAAATTCGGTACTGCTACCCGGTACCATTTGCTCGTCCCTGATCACGGGTTTCGTAAGAACAACAACGGTATCGTGCAACTTTTTTTGTTGATTATCTTCAACTTTAAATGATTTCTTTTTTTAGTTTCAGGGGTAGGGATGAGCTCGGTGCCAACCAATACCGAATCGGTACTGGTACCGAAAATACCAGTTACGATACCGGTATATGAAGGTAAAAAACGGTAGCGAACCGGAACCGGGAACGCCAAAATTCGTACCGAATTGGTACTTAAGATCTTTCGGTTCGGAAAATTCGGTACCGATACCCAATATCATTTGCTCATCTCTGACCACAGGTTTCATACAAACAACATTATTACCATACAACTTTTTTAGTTGATTTTCTTTTGGTTATCTTTTAGTGTTTTTTTCTATATTTCCTTTTTATTCAGCGGTTTCCGTACGCAACGCGCTCGTAGTGATTTCAAAACACATGTAAACACAGACTAAACAACAAAAGACATTCGCCGCAACGCGACGATAGTAAAAAACTAGTTTAATTTATCCCTCTATTTTTATCCTATGTTACACTAAAAATTACTATTTTTTTTTCTCTTCTTTTCAATTAAATAATTCTTTTTAATACTTTTATCATTACATTTTGTCTCCCTTCAACTTACAGAGACTTTCAGAATATATTAAAAAAATTATAAATGGTGAACAGTGTTCACTCTAATTTACAGATTAACACTAACATTTTCTCTCTACTCTAACTCACAACCACCTACAACCACTTTTCATAAAATAAAAATCTCGTTCACATAATTTGGTGGAATGGATGTAAATGCTGTTAGGGATGAGAATGAAATATTGTATTTTTGATGAGTTCCTTACATTTTCCTAAATAAATTTTTGAATACGGAATGGAGATAGAGAATGGGTTAATGATCATTTTTAAAAACCGAAAATCTAATAACCTGATTCGAATAACCGGTCTATTTTCACCTTCAAATAAGTTTGATTTATAGGAGAATATTAGTACTTGATACAACCCTAACGTACGTCATTTTATAATAACAGGTTCCCGCCAAAACATTCGGATGTACCAGTGGCTGCGATTTCAAGTACAGGGCCATTGAACGGGGCTAAGTGCAGGCCATGTACACCGGTATGTTCAGGGCGATGTGCAGAAAGGGTTATGAGTGGGTTAGATAAGGGGTGGAGCTGGGCGGACGATGGTGGCGGTGGGATTGACCTTTGTGATGCTCATGAGAAATGGAAGGATGGGTGGCCTGAGAATTTTGATCGGGTCGTCGGAAGTAAGATGGCAGCGGAAAGGAAAAGGATTTGGGAACTGTCGGTGAGTCGGTGTGTGGCGGATTTTGAAGAGATGAGGCAGAGGGCGCCGCAATGGGAGGTTCCACCGGCGGTGAATGTTTGTAGCTATGGTTTGGGTTCTGTACTTACTTAGAAACCACAATACAATTGCTGGTTGTGATCGTTTTTAACTTGTAGTTTAATGCAAGAAACATGAGATTTGTAAAATAATTAGAAAACAAGTCAAGCTCGAATTTTAAACATATATGTTGATTTTATGACCCCAAGATCTATGGACGTAGTTTTTAAAATTCTTTGTTTTGCTATTTAAAAAGGGGTAGCGTCACAGCTTATTGCCGTTTACCATCTATGGTGGCGGACATACCTTGTATTAAGGGGTAGCGTTGACGATCCGACGGTAGTGTAAATTTTGAAAAAAAATGACGTTTTTTTGATTTCTTTACCCATTTTTTTGAAACATTACTCTATAAGGATTTTCTAGATCCGCCATTGACAATCTATCTCGATGTAAATAAGACATTTTGTATTAAATGTGATGAGGATACCTCCTTGGTCGGACCGAATACCCAACAAACATAGAGCCGAACCAAAAGCTTACAGGTCGGATCGTATCTAATGCCATAGACAGAACGATTAGACACATTGATCCGTCGTAACTAACTGGGACCCACGGCTTTAACTGCCATGACAGCGACTGGTCCGACCCTAACTAACTCGTCACGTCAGCATCCCCCAAAAGTATAAATACCTCGCCAAAACTCCTCACCAAGGGTAATCACTACTTTCTCTCTCTAAACTCTCCTCTCTCTCTCTCTCCCTGTCCTAATTTCTCCTCACAAATACTTATTCTCACGCCTGAGTTTGGTCACAGAGAGGCCCCCCTCCCTGTGACGAGGCTAACAGTGTGTTTCTTTCCTTGTGATCTTGCAGGTTCTAGCCAAGGTCATCTGAAGCTCTACTCAAACCAGGTCAGACCAACTGGTTTTGAGTCTTCAGTGGCGCCATCCCCTCGAATTCTCCCAATTCACTTTGTTAATTCTGTTCATTCGAAATTATGGAATCCACAACAGCTGCCTCCACAAGTACCTTCCCGTCTTACAACGATATCTGGGAAGGAAGAGTTGCACCTGTAACAGCTGTTTCCATGACAGGTGTCGCCCCGACGATCTCAGCAGGATCGGCAACAATGCCTCCACCTGCAAATTCTGTAATTACGAGCTCTGTTACCACGGTCTCAGTTACCGCTCCAGTTTCCACGCCGTTGCCTAATTTTGACATTGCTTTCCTTCTGCGGAACGCCGATTTGTTGCGGCAACTCCAGCAGCAGCAGCAACGGGAGGAAATGTTACAGAGTCTCCGTATAAATTTGTTCAGCAGTGCTTATCCAGGGGCTAATCCTATCTCTGCGGGAACTTTTGCTTCCGGATCTATGGTAAGTCCTATAATCTCCACACTCATAACACGTGTTTCACAAGTTTCCTCACTTACGAGCGCTCCAATAAATAACGGTCTTTACGACCTGTTTCGCCAGGGATCTATGGGTCTAAACCCTCAGGATCAGGAGTTAATCATGCCATATCATCCTACGTCTATGACTTCTCAGTCGAAATTCACGTTAAGGATCGTTAATGCGCCGCTCCTGGCAAAATTGAAGATGCCCCCAACGTTAAAATTTTATGATGGCACGTCCGACCCGGACGTTCACATGTTCGCTTTCGCCGGAGCAGCTAAGGTCGAGCAATGGCCCATGCCAGCATGGTGTCACATGTTTGCTCAGACTCTTACCGGATCAGCAAAATACCACCCCCTAGGGAATGTCCCTGTTAGGCGTGTACTTAAGATCTTTCGGTTCGGAAAATTCGGTACCGGTATATGAAGGTAAAAAACGGTAGCGAACCGGAACCGGGAACGCCAAAAGTCGTACCGAATTGGTACTTAAGATCTTTCGGTTCGGAAAATTCGGTACCGGTACCCAATATCATTTGCTCATCTCTGACCACAGGTTTCATACAAACAACATTATTACCATACAACTTTTTTAGTTGATTTTCTTTTGGTTATCTTTTAGTGTTTTTTTCTATATTTCCTTTTTATTCAGCGGTTTCCGTACGCAACGCGCTCGTAGTGATTTCAAAACACATGTAAACACAGACTAAACAACAAAAGACGTTCGCCGCAACGCGTCGATAGTAAAAAAAACTAGTTTAATTTAACCCTCTATTTTTATCCTATGTTACACTAAAAATTACTATTTTTTTCTCTTCTTTTCAATTAAATAATTCTTTTTAATACTTTTATCATTACATTTTGTCTCCCTTCACCTTACAGAGACTGTCAGAATATATTAAAAAAATTATAAATGGTGAACAGTGTTCACTCTAATTTACAGATTAAAACTAACATTTTCTCTCTACTCTAACTCACAACCACCTACAACCACTTTTCATAAAATAAAAATCTCGTTCACATAATTTGGTGGAATGGATGTAAATGCTATTAGGGATGAGAATGAAATATTGTATTTTTGATGAGTTCCTTACATTTTCCTAAATAAATTTTTGAATACGGAATGGAGATAGAGAATGGGTTAATGATCATTTTTAAAAACCGAAAATCTAATAACCTGATTCGAATAACCGGTCTATTTTCACCTTCAAATAAGTTTGATTTATAGGAGAATATTAGTACTTATTATAACATCAACGCAAATAAACTCTAATCTTGAACTTGATACAACCCTAACGTACGTCATTTTATAATAACAGGTTCCCGTCAAAACATTCGGATGTACCAGTGGCTGCGATTTCAAGTACAGGGCCATTGAACGGGGCTAAGTGCAGGCCATGTACACCGGTATGTTCAGGGCGATGTGCAGAAAGGGTTATGAGTGGGTTAGATAAGTGGTGGAGCTGGGCGGACGATGGTGGCGGTGGGATTGAGCTTTGTGATGCTCATGAGAAATGGGAGGATGGGTGGCATGAGAATTTTGATCGGGTCGTTGGAAGTAAGATGGCAGCTGAAAGGAAAAGGATGTGGGAACTGTCGGTAAGTCGGTGTGTGGCGGATTTTGAAGAGATGAGGCGGAGAGCGCCACAATGGGAGGTTCCACCGGCTGTGAATGTATGTAGCTATGGTTTGGCTTATGTACTTACATAGAAACCACCCTACACTTGCTGGTTGTGATCGTTTTTAACTTGTTGTTTAATGCAAGAAACATGAGATTTGTAAAATAATTAGAAAATAAGTCAAGCTCGAATTTTAAACATAACTTGAGTACTTAGATCTTGAGACAGGACGGGGCTAAAAATTTTATTTATTTATTTAATCTCGGATGTCTCTTAGCTAGACGTTCGAATTTTCAGTTCGGGTTGGGTTGCATTGAAGATCCAAAAGTCGTACAGGACCGGAGCCTGTAAATGGAGGGTTTGGATCTTGTAATGAGTTTGAACCTTCACCTGCAAAACAATAAACCGTTAGGCTCGTCGCAGAGATGGGAGAGCCCCTCTGCGACCACCCTCCGGCGTGAGGATAAGTATTGGTAGAGTGAGAAAATAGAGAGAGAAAGTTGGGACGAAGGTTCCGAAAATTGTACTTGGCCTTGTACTTGATGGGGTATTTATAATGGTCAACTGAGATGACGTCATCCGTCCAGAGGTACTTGTTTTAATGTTCGTCCTCGGTAGTAAAGGGTACGGACGTCTTTGGAAGTGTTCGTCCATGAGTGATCCGGTCTGTCCCTGAGGATGAGGTCCGGATCTGGATATGTATCTTCAAGTCCCCCAGTTTGTTAAGTTCTGTTAAGGACTTAATAAAATGTTTTTTATCGAACGCATCTAACCGAATAACGTGGCGTTATCTGAATGGTGCTGACGTGGCGTAGGTGATGTAAGTAGTTTGAACGTCAGTCGCCCGTGTGTGACGGTTACGAAACCTCGTCTTGGGAATCGCGATTGTCTACTGAAGTGACGGTTTGATTTGACAGACCCAAACCGACTTAAAGGCTTCCTATAAAAACCCCTTTTTACACTTTACTTTTCACCTTTTTTACTCTCGAGTTTTCCTCTAAATTTCTTATCCTCTTGTTCGTCCTTCTTCTTCTTCTACAAGGTGCGTCCCTTTTCCTGGTTTCTACTATGGCTCCTGGTAAAGATAACCTATCGGAGAGTGTGAGCATTCTTACCCAACGTGTAACAACCCGCACTTTCGTGCATTGTTACTACTCGTTACGCCTAGCACCAGAGATTCGGATCATAATGTAACTATATCGCATACATCGCTATTTCGCAATATAATCGCATATTTTAACGCTACATCGCATCGCAAATACTAACACTCACGATGACTTTGAGTGAGGACCTATTCTACCCTCCTCGATGGCCGTGATGTGTCGCAACGCAAACAATTAACGCTAACAAAGACTCTCGGGTGAGTACTATAGCTCCAGCCGTCGTGACGATGATGGCAATACGAGCAAGTAGTACCCCGTCAGTCATTGTGGCACAACACATCGCAAACTCGAAAGCGCACCCGCGACCACGCCCAACTCGATTATCGCACCGAATATCTAAAAGTATGGATACGTATATACGACCTTTTGTGATTAATTATATATATAATGAAAATAATAATTAAATATAGGAAATGTGTAACCAAAACTATCGCAACGCTCGAAACAATGAAGCTCGTCGCGCCAAAGATCCGAACGGATAAGCCATCCGGACGGATAGGCCATCCGGACGGATAGGCCATCCGCACGGATGGGCCATCCGAACCGATAGGCCATCCGACCCGGATCACCAAATCACCTCCACTCTTCTCTCTTGCCTATAAATAGCCCGTCACTTCACTTGAACAGTGATGTGACAGCTCCCACTCAACCAGCACGCTCTTGGGCCTTATTCTCTCGATTCCTCGCGATTCCGGTAAGATCTCAACCTAAATCTTATACTTCTATGATCTACACTCAATTCTACACCATTCTATCTTTTAAAACTCAACTTTTCACCTTGAAATCTACTGATTTGAGGTGTTTAAAGATGATGTCATCAAGAGTTCATATGAACTTCGAAGTATGACCTCATTTTACCATAAACAACTCAGATCTGAGTCATTTCCCCATGTTTTTATAACAATCTCACCTAAAATCTATGAACCTAATCAAAGTACTGTGCGATTTCGGGTTAAACATGGAAAAACCGTCAAGAACGGCCAGATCTGATGGAACGGGGTGGTTCCCGGCTGTTAGAACGGGTCGGAACTGATGGAATTTTATTTGTTTAACACGAGGTCACACCGGATCAGTCAAACCACTCGTATTCTTTCCAAAAACCATCAAGTACAGTTGACCGGAACGATTGGAATGAACTGTCCACAAATTTTGATGTCGGACCATCAGACCGGATAACCTCATCCGACCGGATAAGCTCATCCGACCAGATCAGGTCATCCGACCGGATCAGGTCATCCGACCGGAGATGGTCATCCGACCGGAGATAGTCATCCGACCGGATATAGTCATCCGACCGGATCAGGTCATCCGACCGGAGATAGTCATCCGACCAGATATAGTCATCCGACCAGGTAAGCTCATTCGACCGGAGATGGTTATCCGACCAGGTATGGTCATCCGATCGGAAATGGTCATCCGACCAGGCATAGTCATCCGACCGGATAAGCTCATCCGACCGGATTGACATCCGATCGAATTGCCACTAGGCCGATTACTCGACTCTTCGCGTTTTAGCACACTATGCATCGCTTACGATACCATTCAATGTTTAGGCTAACTCAGACGCACTGTCAACCGATCCAATCAAGTTGTGTTCTCGCTAAATACGCACTGTGAGTATACTTGAACCCTTTTTGCTTTTGCACTTTTAGGTGTAACATACGTTGCTATCAAATCAAATCATATCAAATGCTTAAACTATTTATCACTTGCGAATGACCAATGTGCATAGTTATACGTGATGCTAGTTACATATGTGCTAGGACTTATACTCGCGACGTCCCACCATGACTAGTATAGTACTATTGCGCCTGACGGGGTCTAGTTTAGCAATCGCGATCGAAGCTCGAGGACTTAGCTGGTAGTATCAGTTTTGTGAGTATATATGTCGTGTATCCCGTTTATGTATGTAGGAAATTCGCAGCACTTTTAATCTTTTATGCTATTACATATCAAACCTGTATACTCGCTAATACTTCTGTATTGACATTATTTTAACGTATGTTGCAGGTTAGGTCGCAGGCTATTTCAAATCAAGCTAGGAAGTCTAGAAACTCAACTAAAATAGGTTGTCGGATTTGTATTGTTCGAGAGAACATGTAATATGTGATGACGAATGTGATTATGATTGTTTATTAGTATGGGATAATGAACGCATTAATTATTGTCACAAAATAGTTGTTATGGATTCTCCTGAGCAATCTGATTCGCCTAGTGCCGCGCCCCGATGATTCCACCATCGGTTGGGGTGTGACACAACGGCAGTTGGATAAGTTCGTTCAAGAGTATAGAATTCCTCTAGATCTTAACCCAATCCTTCCTTCGAAAAATGAAATCATATATCCGTTCCGTCCAGGGAAGTTCCCTTTGTACACATGAGTGTGCAATTTTGCGAACTATAGGGTTCCTTTTTCGAAGTTCCTGATTAGGGTTCTTCGGTTCTTCCGGGTTCACCTCTGTCAAGTGAATCCCTTTGGATTAAGATGTATAAACCACTTTGAGATCTCTTGTAGAGCTCAGAACCAGAAGCCGGATTTGGATGTTTTCCGATCCTTTTATGAATTTATTTCGGCCGGTGATTGGTATACCTTCGCCCACCGGAAGGGAGTCCCCAGTCCTGCCGGGGATGAGAGGTCTAGCCTAAAGAATTGGAAAGATAATTTTTTCTGGCTGGATGACCGCTGCCTTCCGGTGGAGATGGTGTGGAGGTTCAAGGATCAGACTATGTCCTTCGATCTAGGCGATGACTTTGTTTTTAACAAAGAGTTGGCCCGAGCCCTGATTGAGAACAAGTCCCCTATCCGTCCTCTTCCCGAACATATTCTTTTATGGGGACGGGTTTGTTTTTCCTGGGGTCGAGGGGATAGGGATTGGCCGGTTATCCGCACAAAGCCTGAAAGTAAGTTTCCGGCCCTTTACCTTCCCTTCGACACTTTTTCTTTTATTATTTTCTAACTTGTTTTTTCTTCTAAAATGCAGGAGCCAAAATGTCTCTTAGGGATGCATTGAAGGTCCCAAATTTCAACGTTTTAGACTTCGATTTTGACGAGCAAGCCGAAGGCGACGTTCCTTTCATGAAGCAGGTGGCTCCGGCGGCTCAAGAGATCCGACCTTTAACGGATCAAGGCGCTTTGGAACCTTTCGCTGCTGACGCTACTTCTTCCGTGCCGACACCTATAACGGTTACTGCTGGGTCGTCCGGATCTCAAGCTAAGAGGGAGTCTATCCTAGATGATGTGGATAGTGATTCGGAAGTAAGGAGTTTGGACGAGGCTCTCCAATATCGTCCTTCTTCTACTTCCCTCAAGAGCAAAGGTATTGCTTCAGACGTTGAATTGAAATACCCGATCCGAAAGCGAAAAGCTGAGGTTCACAGATCCGATCATCCGATCCTCTCCCCATGCCAAAGGCGAAGAAGACCAAGAAGAGTTCTTCTCATTCCAGCGGCAATGTGATGATTGATCTTGACAAGCATCTATCCGTTGGGAAATCGTCTAGGGAAGAGGCGACCTTAGCCCGTTCAGCTCCTACCCCAATTTTTTCCGGAGGCAATCTTCCGTTGAATGAAGCTCATAATATGGAGGTTGAAGATCAGGGGGTAACGAGCAAGGGAGAGGGAAAGGCTCAGAGTGAACCAAAGATGGTAACCTTTTCAGGTACGAATTTGGACTCATCTTTGGGTCCAGATTGCTTTATTGATGATGAGGAAGATCAAGCATCTTCTCTTCCTCCATCTTGGTTCGGACCCGAGTTGATGTCCTTTTTCGCTATGCAGATGTTTTTGCGGACGATATGGAGATTGATACGGCGACCGCTGATGAGAAGTTTGTGCCGAAATGGGATATTCGGAATAGGGATTCGGTGATGGATGACCTTGTTTCCAGGACGTTTCTTTTCAATATTAGCACCCCGCTGGACCACGCTCAGAGTCGGAAGATGAAGAACCAGGATTTGAGTGCGGTGGTTTTGTCAAATCAGGCTCAGTCTAACGTTTATGTGACATAATTATACCGCAGATGGGTTGAAGCGGAGTCAGTGAAGGAAAGTCTGGAGAAGGAAACTCTTTCCTTAAAACGCAAAATTCAAAGGGCTCCGGACGCTGAGAAGAAGCTTGCTCAACTCTCTCATGACCTTCAGGCTTAGAAGGAAAAAGTTAAATCCTTGATTACTCAAAATCAATCTTCCCAAGCCGCTACTGCCTCTGCTTCTGCTTCAGAGGAGCGGGACAAAATATCAGCAGAGTTGCAGGGTTTTACTGAGTCCTCCAAGAAAAAGGACGAGGAGCACAAGGAGGTTCTTGCCAAGATGGAAGAGACTGTTTCTAACGCTCGTGCGGCGTATGAGAGAATGTTTACAGGTTCGCTCCTTTCTTTTTATTCCTTGTTTCTTTTTTAAATTTTGCTAACACTTTTTATCAGAACGGGGTGTTCTTAAAACAGGGGAAGCTGAGTTGAAGGCTCGGATTGATGAGATGAAAGGTCATCATAAAGTCGAGGTCAAAGAGCTTAAGTTGGAAAATCCTGATTTGGAGGTGAAAGTGGAAGATTTGCAGGCGACCAAGGCTTGGCTTTTGTTAGAGGGAGCTCAGCTGCTGGCCAAGAATATTCACAAGGGACCTGAAATGACAGCGGCCGTAGCTGCGGTGAATAATTCCATGAGCACCATCGAAGTTTACTCCGGTCTTCATCATGGGTATGTTCATGCACTTAAAAAGAAGACTCCCTACGCAGAAGTTCCGCTGTTGAATCGGAATGTTGAAGCCGATTTAAACACTGCCATCGCCTGTTTTGACTCCCTAACTTTTCCGGTGGTGGAGGATCTTCCGAAGTTTGTCAATGAACCACTTTCGAAAATCAAAGATGCTCTTTTCTTTGCCGGAGGGGAGTCTTCAAAAGAATGAGGTGGACATGCCCGGCTCATTGGGGTATGCACCTCCGTAATTTTTAGTTGGTTAAAATTTTTTGGAAGGTGGACATATCCGGCCATTTGGGGTATGCACTTTGTTTTAGTTCATGATTCTGTAATGATTTTCGTCTTTTACCATTTGTATGACAATTATCCTTTGTAAATGGTTGGAATGACTTCCGGAGGTATTAATCCGGTTTTTTTTATGTGATCATTTTACTTTTTGCATGCGTCCATGTTTTTGTGATTACAACCTTTCTTTTTTGGAACGTTCTTTATTAGTATGCAGATCCGTCTTACATGTATAGTTAGGATAATTTTTAATGAAAGCAAAAGTTTGGACGTATGCCAGTCCATTTTTACTTTTTAGGGTTAGCATCCCTGGTTCGGCCGATGGTACCTTTGTATTGCGCAACTTATAAGTGATAGAAAATTCATGCATTCTATTTAAAATATTCCGGAGTGTATTCTCCGGATAATACAAACTGGTAAAACGTTTACTAGGTGCGGGTAATACCCTCTGCAGTACATGAAAAATAAAAGAGTGCGGGTAATACCCTCCGCAGTACAAGAAAGGTGGAAATGATGCGGGCCGCAGTCTCCGCATTACAAGCTTATTTTTAAAAACATTCAAGATTCTTCAAATGAAGCATTTTTTGAGTTGCATCACGTTCCATGTACGAGGAACGGGAGTTCCATCTATCTTGGTAAGCGTGTAGGCACCATTTTTTCCGGAGGTTTGGATTAGGTAGGGCCCTTCCCACTTCGGAGCCATCTTCCCCGTGCCCTCGGCCAGACTAGCATCGTTCCTTCGCTTGACGTAATCTCCTTCTTTGAACCGGACCTCTTTTACCTTTGAGTTGTAATGTTTTTCCAACTTTTTTTTGTACTTTGCTTCGCGGATAGCTGCGAGTTCTCTTCGCTCTTCGGCTAGGTCGAGGTTCAGGCAGAGTTGTTGTTCATTTTCTTCCTGATTTTACCTCATGCGAGGGGTAGAAATGCCAAATTTTGCGGGAATGACCGCCTCCGAGCCATATGTCAAGCTGAAAGGGGTTTCCCTTGTGCTTGTCTTAGGCATCGTCCGGTGTGCCCACAGGACCTGCGGAAGTTCGTCTGCCCAGGAGACACCTTCCTTCCGCAGACGCTTTTTGATACCATCCACGATGCTGCGGTTGGCTCTTTCTACCTGTCCGTTAGCTTGGGGATGGGCAACCGAAGCGAAATTTTGTTCAATGTGCATTCTTTTGCACCAAGTCTTGAACGGTTTTTCCGCGAACTGCTTCCCATTGTCACTTACGATGCAAAGCGGCATTCCGAACCTGCACACTATGTTTTCCCATACAAACCTTAGTATTGATCTCCGGTGATGGTTCAGAGGGGTTTGGCTTCGATCCATTTTGTGAAGTAATCAATCGCGACCAATAGGAACCTCACTCCTCCGATGGAGACGGGGAAAGGACCGACAATGTCGATTCCCCACTTTTGGAAGGGCCAAGCCGAGGTTACTGGTACGAGGTCATTTTTTTCTCGATGGCTGATTGGGGCATGCCGCTGGCAATCTTCGCACGCTTGCAACTCAGTAATGGCGCTTTGATGCATGCCCGACCAAAAATACCCGGCGTTGATTGCTTTGGCCACAACCATCCTGGGTCCGAAGTGTATGCCACAAATTCCCCAATGGATTTCCCTAATAACGTAGCTGGCCTCGTCCGGTGTTAGACATCTTAGGAGCGGACCCAAGAATGTATTTCGATAAAGCTTTCCGTCGTGAACTTGGTATTGAAGCGCTTTGACTTTCAACTTTCTCGCCTGAGCTTTATCTTCCGGAAGCGTGCAATTTTTCAAATAATCCAGGATTGGGGTCATCCATGATTTTTCTTGTATGGAAATTGACATTACGGCTTCCGGTTGGTTGATAGCCGGGGCTTGCAGAGTTTCAACCAGTACCTGCTTTGACAGGTGACAAAAAGCGATGGATGCGAGCTTACTCAGAGCGTCAGCTTTTTTATTCTTACTTCTCAGGATATGAACTATCTTGCATGAATCGAACGTGGACATCAAACTATTGATTTGGTTTAAGTACCAAACCATGTTTTCTTCTCGTGCCTCGTATTCTCCGTTGACTTGATTGGCGACTAACAACGAATTAACATGAGCTAGGACAGAGTTGGCACCGGCTTTGGCTGCTGTCTGGAGTCCGGCTAAGAGGGCTTCGTACTCTGATTCATTGTTTGAAGTCTTGAATTCAAAGCGCAGAGCGTAAGTGTACTCTATTCCTTCCGGGTCTATCAAAATTAAACCAGCTCCAAATCCTTCCCTGCTAGAAGCTCCGTCCGTATATAAGTTCCAGACTTTTGAAAGAGCAGGTTTCTCCTTAGTACTTTCTCCGGTGGGGACTTCCGTAAGAAAGTCCGCCACCGCTTGGCCTTTTACCGGACCTCGGGTTCAGTAGGTAATGTCGAAAGCACTGAGCTCAATCGCCCACTTTGTAAGTCGCCCGGAGACCTCTGGTTTTCTTAGGATTTGCTGGATCTGGAGATTAGTTTGCACCTCCATGTTGAAGGCTTGAAAACAAAACATATCATTATTGATATCATTATTCATTTGTCGTCTTCGTCTTATATCGAGTCTTGGATATGTTACGGTTCGGATCAAGCATGATGTCATCATTATTGATGATGACATCATACATATGACATCATCTTTGCATCATGGAAGTATAATTCACATGTAAACAAAACAGAATTTAGGAGATTCGCTTGAAAAGTTTCGCTTGAAGATAAATGATGTTGGTTTCGCTTGAGTGGTTCGCTTGAAACTGTCATGTATGTTTCAAGCGAGACCATGAAGGCTATATATAGGGTTGTTGTCATTTCATTTGAAACAGATTTCTCAGAGTGATACCGAGGTGCTGCCGGTATTCCTTGTGATTGTATACGTTGTTAAATCAATATATAAGAGGATTATAGTGTGAATCAAGCTGTTTTCACATCCGTTTCTTTGTTTCCGCCTCTGAAACAGATTTGAGCTCTTCCGAACGACTCATTCAGGTCGCGAATCGATCCTACAAGTGGTATCAGAGCTCAGGAGGAAGAGATCTTGCCAAAACAGCTTGTTTTCATCACTTTTTCTATTTTCTACACCTTCTTTTTCAAGTTTAAAAATATTTCACGGTTAAAAATGGCTCAAACTTTCACATATTGTGCGTAATCATGTTTAAACAAATCCTGTAAAGTTTCAGCTTTAAAATCGACTTAAAACTGGTTAAAATCATAGTTTCGCTTGAAATCTGTTCGATTGTTGCTGATGTCATTGATTGTTCAAGCGAACATAACACGTTGAGTCCGCTTGAAAAATTGTTCAACCGCTTGAAACGACACACCGCTTGAAACGATACACCGCTTGAAACAACACACCGCTTGAAAACAATGACCGCTTGAAAAGTGCATTGTGTTGTGTGATACATAAATCGAGATTGTCGGTTTGCATGTGATAGACATTAATCGAAGTTGTCTGTTAGTGGGGGATTGTGAAAGTTCTCGGTTCATGTGTTGCATGTAAAAACTTTTGAGTTGATCAATGTTGGCATGTGTATATGATTAAGAATTGAAAGGTCCAATGATAATTCATTGAGTATTGTTTTGATAAGTTGCTGTCAGCCCAAGAAGCAAATCGGCCCAATAGATTTGTGAGACATTGATGCTTGTCGGATAAGTGGTTTGTGAGGTCCAATTGAAAATAAGTTGATAGTTAAAAATTGTCGGCATTTAAAATTGAATATGTTGACTAAGTGAAGTGGTTGTCTCGAAACTATAAATCACGTGAACTCTGATTTCATTTTTGTGCATTAAAAACTTCGGCCCATGTGATTGACTATATTGTCCGAAGTTGCGGCCCAATGAGATTCAAATTGGAGGCCAAATCAGATTAAATTGTATTCGGCCCATGTGCTTTTGGTGTACCGCCAATTAATGTTGTTGTCGAGTTAGTGGTTTTTGAAGTCAAAGTAAATTTGATTTGAATTGGAAATTGTTGTCGGCCCAAATTATAAATTGATTAAAGTGTTGCAGCCCATGTGTCTACATATGTGATCGGCCCAATCAAAAGTGTCGGCTCATTAATCAATAGATAAATTTTGCAGGTATTCCGCTTGAAAGACAGGTTGCTATTCCGCTTGAATCTGATTGTTAGGCTATTCCGCTTGAACTACAAGAATCATGGATACAAATTTCTTTAATATGAATAGTGAAACAATTAATAGAATAAATGTATTAAAGAAAGAGTTTGACTTGTTTTCAGGTTGTCCAGGAGAAAATACAAAGAGTATCATTGAGAGGTATAGCCATCTTGTTCGCTCAATGTCTGAGAAGGGTATTTGGAAAAGTCCAAATGAATGGGTTGAAAGATTGGCCAATGCCATACCTCAGCAAGAGTGGGGTACATATCTTTTGGATTTAAAAAGAACTGGAGAATACTCTAGATTGACAATTTGTCAATTCATTGAGAAACTTAAAGAACAGATGGAGAGAAATGCTGATAAGAAGAAAAGTCAAAGTGGAAAATCAATATTAAAGAAGAGCAAGAGTAAAGGTGTCCAAGTAGGAGAGGAACAGACTGAAGAGATTTCAGTTATGAAGGATGAAAAGAAATCTGCTGATAAACAGATTCTTGTTTTGAAGGAAATTTGTGAGAAGCTGAAATCTAAAAATGACAAACTGTTATATGATTTGAACAGTTTGACATTAGAAAACAAGATTTTGAAAGAGAAAGAAAAAGATTTTGAAAGCAAAAAGAAATCTTCAGAAGATGAAGATTTCTGGATAAAACTTGAGAACAAAAATCTGAAAGCAAATGAAACAAAATTTCAAGAACAGTTAAAAGTTTTGGAAAATGAAAAATCTGTTCTTGAAGACATTAAAATTGAAAACGAAAAAACAATCAAGTCTCATCTTGAACGAATATCTCAGTTTGAAAATGAAGCTGAGAATTCAAGGAACAAAATTGATGAGCTTGAAAAGAAATTGAAAGGTTTTGTGACTTCATCTGTGTTCCCCTGTCCAAAACCAATCAATTGTGTTTCAATAAGTGACAATGTCACAAATTTTGACAAAGTCAAAATTAAAGATTGTGATGATAAATCTGATGTTGAAAAAGAAAAAGAAGAAAAAAGAAAAACATTTTTGAAATTAAATGAAATGTTTAAAAATACTGTTTTACATTCTACTGAAAAGGGAGAATGCTCTAAGAAAAAACCCTTGAAGAAGAAAGTGGAACAGAAACAAAAAGTTAAAAATGAGAAAATTGTGAAAAAAGAGAATAAAAGTTCATCAGATCAATCATCCAATCGCAATCGAAAATTACAAAAATTAAAAAAATGAAAACTTAAAAATTGTTGGCAATGAGTGGTGCAGGTTTGACCACAGTGCTTCAAAGCCAAATCTAGCTTTTAGGAGGAGTGATGATTACCACAAAGCCAAACAGTGCTATGATCTAAATGTTTGGATTGAAGGTGGTACATGGTACGATAACAGAGTGTGTTATACTTGTGGTTTGAGAGGACACATTGCTGTTAACTGCCAGAATTAGAGTTATGAGACGAGAAGATGCTATAACTGCCAAATCAGAGGACACATTGCCAGAGATTGCCCAATGAGATCAAAGGGAAGATCGAGGACTGAATCTCAGAAAATGGCAAAGAAACCAGTCAAGGTCAAAGCAAAGCCCAAGGAACAGAAAGTTCAAGAACCTAAAGTTCAAGAACAGAAAGTTCTAAAACCGAAAGTGAAGCTTTCGCAGGGGTAGAAAGACAGACTGGGAAAGAAGAGGAAGAAAGCGAGAGAATATCTCGAAAGGATTTTGTCCTCGGATACAACTAGTAAAACAGATAAAAGTTCTGATAAATCGTCTTGCTCTCCAAAGAATGACAAATCAAGCAAAACGAATTCATCAGATACAGATCTGAGGACGAAAGAGAGAAAGATGAAAAAGAAAGTTGCTGGCAATGAATTTGTTTCTCCAGAAACAAAGGAGCCAGTTGTTGGCAATGAATCTGACTTGTTAAAGTCAGACAAGCCACGATCAGGCGATGAATCTGGTGTGGTAAAGCCAGAAGAGCCATATGTTGAGGTAAAAAATGAGAATTCTGGTATAACAATGGATGATGCAAATTTTCCACCATTGTTGAACAAGAATTCAAAATCACCCAAAGACCGTCAGGCTTGGGTGAATCTGTTTAAATAGAAAAACCTGACTTGCCAGAGATCCCAAGTTTGTAATCGTGGATCAGGAATCGGCATCCTTCTTGATAATTGATTTTGTAAATGAATTTTATAATGGTTAAATTTTTTACAGGTTAAGTGTGACTTGCCGGAGCTTCCAGGTTAGTAAGTGTGAAGCAGGAATCGGCATCTTGATTAGTAAAATGGTTTGTGTAGATGTTTTATTCCTACATGTGGTTATCTGATTTAGATATTTCTACAAGTGGTAAGAGGTTGGATTTTACAAGTGATTCGTCAAGATCATTAGTTTGAACTTGATGTAATCCTTATATATGTGATTGAATGAACAAGATGATGAACCCGACCCTACAAGTGGTTAAAACAAAACCTATTTTCCGGAAAAAATCATTTTGATTAAAACAAACTTAAGTGTTTTGAAATCATAATAAGAAAATGGTTTGTTGAAAGGGGGAGTTCTGATTGTTTATGCCAAGTGGATGGCGATTTGAAGCAATTCGATATCAGTTGTCAATTTTCTGTATAGTTTGTTTTCAAATTTTCTTTAAATGTATTTGCATTTTAGGGGGAGTAGAAATTTCAAAAAATCCAAAAACATAAGAAAATTTGAAAAAGGCAAAAACATGATAAAATTCAAAAATGAGTTTTGGTGTCAAAGAAGAGGAAATGATAGTACATCAGTAGACAGTTACAGTATGCTAAAGAAATATAATGTTTAAATAGTGTTAAACAGTCTCACTGATGATATGCCGATAGGTTTTTACACATTTAGTAAGCTTTTTCGGGATACAAACTTAAATTCAAACTTGCTTATTTTGTGGGGAACACTACTTGGATATATAGGTAACCCCTGAAATCTCGTTTGAAAGGTTCCTCTTTCTAAGATACTAGGTCTTTATGCTCAGTGATATCTGGGGTATTATCCCGGGACTTCTGATTTTGCGGAAGCAATGGCCTAGTCACCGGAGAATACTTTCTGCTTGCTTGAAAAATAGCGCTGCCCTCAGCAAATTGATGAAACAATAAAATTGATAGTCATTGCTGTTGTAATACAAAAGATCCTCTAAAGGGGACACACCAAAAGTCGAGCCGTCATCTCTCTGTTGAACGGAAGTTCTGACCTGAGCTCTCACGGTTTCGTACTATAATTTATTCCCTTACAGATATCATCTGTGGTATACTCACCTGTAAGACTGAATATTGGGATCTAGATACGGGAGTATATTCAAGAGGTGGGACACATGAATGAGTTTAAGTCTTTAAAACATCTAACTCATATCCTGAATCAGTTGAAATTTGTGTGAGAATTTAAGTGGATCAGTATACCGGCAATCTAAGTGAATTGTTTAATTCTTAATGTGTAACTAAGCTCAACGGTACTTGTGACTTGTCAAAAACTGATATGATCCTCTTGCACGAACTCACAAAAATATTGTTTGTAAATATTTTTGTATTTCATTTCATTCAAAAATTCCAAAAATATTTTCGGTGTGTTTTAGCATAAATTTTGAAAAATTCAAAAAGATTTTTCGACAACTGGTGTTGGAGAGCTATTTTTCAAAATTCCGAGTGCTAGACATGATGAACAGATGGTTTGGGAGAGTGTGTTGTTTTGAACATAAAAGTGATATATCTTCAAGTGGTTCATCAAAAGATTAACATTGAAAAAATCATTCTTTGATTGTATAATTCCTGCAAGTGATTCATTAGATGGTGAGATTGTTTTACAAGTTATCATCAGAAAATTTATTGTGAGGTAGATGATGTGCAGGTTTCTAAGAGATAGAGAGCCAGGTTCCGATACCTGAGGAATGTGTGATTTCAACATACCAGACTGCGATCCCAGTATATCGAAAGGGGAAGTCTGAAGACATCCGAGTAAAGATTGTTCATGGGGAGTCTGTTGATGCTGAAGAGGAGGATGCTTACACTGTGAGATATTTCAGAGAGTGTTCAGACTGATAAAGACTGAAGTTTGTGAAGACTCGACACTTAAGACTCGTCAACATCTGAGGGGGAGTCTGTTAGTGCATTCATCTGTCGTCTTCGTCTTATATCGAGTCTTGGATATGTTGCGGTTCGGATCAAGCATGATGTCATCATTATTGATGATGACATCATACATATGACATCATCTTTGCATCATGGAAGTATAATTCACATGTAAACAAAACAGAATTTAGGAGATTCGCTTGAAAGGTTTCGCTTGAAGACAAATGATGTTGGTTTCGCTTGAGTGGTTCGCTTGAAACTGTCATGTATGTTTCAAGCGAGACCATGAAGGCTATATATAGGGTTGTTGTCATTTCATTTGAAACAGATTTCTCAGAGTGATACCGAGGTGCTGCCGGTATTCCTTGTGATTGTATACGTTGTTAAATCAATATATAAGAGGATTATAGTGTGAATCAAGCTGTTTTCACGTCCGTTTCTTTGTTTCCGCCTCTGAAACGGATTTGAGCTCTTCCGAACGACTCATTCAGGTCGCGAATCGATCCTACAAAAGTACCTTCAGAGCCGTCTTGAAGCATGTATCAAAGCGAGTGCCAATTTTTCGATCATCGGATACCGGGTCTCATAGTCTTTTAAGACGCGGCTCACATAGTAATCCGGTATTTGTGCTTGACTTCGATGCACCACGAGTACCGCACTGATGGAAAAGTGAGAAGCGGAGAGATATACGGTAACGGTTTCTCCGGTTACTGGTGCAATTAGCGTAGGCAGAGATCCCAGACAAACTTTTAATTCGTGAAAGGCGGAGTCAGCTTCTGCTGTCCATTCTATCTGGCCTTTTCTGGTGCTTTTCTTTAAGACGTTCATGAAAGGAATGGTGCGATCTGCTGCCTTGGAGAGAAAACGGTGAAGAGCCACTAGCTTACCATTCAAATACTGGATTTCCTTTACCATTTTCGGAGGCTGCATGGATATTACGGCTTGAATTTTTTCCGGATGTGCCTGGATTCCGGACTGAGTTATCCATACCCCCAAGAATTTACCCCCTTCTAGGCCGAAGGAACATTTTTTGGGGTTTAACTTGAGATTGATACTCCGAAGCCTGGTGAAGGTTTCGAGTATGTCATCGATCATGTTATCTTCGGCTTCACTCTTAATGACCAGATTATCCACGTAAATTTCCAAATTTTCTCCGATTTGACCTTTAAATGCTTTATCCATCAATATCTGGTATGTAGCTCGGGCGTTCTTTCAGCCGAACGACATTTTGGTGTAACAAAAGAGACCCTCATTTGTTACGAACGTCGTCTTATCTTCGTCTTCTAGAGCCATTTGTATCTGATGGTAGCCCTTATACGTATCCAGGAACCATTTAAGGCGGAAGCTTGCAAGGGAATCAATTTTCAGATCGATCTCCGGGAGCGGGTAGCAGTCTTTTGGACATGCATTGTTTAGGTCAGAGAAGTCAACGCACATCCTCCAGGTGTTGTCTTTCTTGGTCACCATCACCGGATTGGAGACCCAAGTTTGATAACACACTTCTCTGATAATCCCGGCATTCAGTAACTTGCGCACGTCTTCTGCTATGGCCTTATGCCTGGCCGGAGCCATGTTTCTTTTTCTTTGAGCCACAGGTTTTACCGATTGAGACACTTTCAGCTTGTGTTCGGCCAAAGCACGGGGAACCCCAACCATATCGGATGTCTGCCAAGCAAACACATCGAGGGAACTAGACAGTAGCTTCCACAATCTTTTCTTAGTTCGTTCAGGGAGCTGCGCTCCGATGGCGATCTTCTGCTCTGGGAATCGCGGGTGGATGGCCCATTCCTCCATAAGGAGGTTCGGAGGTTGCGTGCTACTTCCCTCGCTTTTTCGTATCTCTGCTACTCACAGGGTGGACTCCGAATGTAAGGTTGCTACACCAGCTTCCGTGGGGAATTTCAATGATCCGTGGATGGTGGAGCTGATAATGCCAAAAGCACACATCCCCGGCCTTCCTAATATAACATTATGAATGGACCTTGCTCCCACCACCAAGTATGTTAAGTTGACAGTTCTAGCCAAATTTCCGGTTCCCAACGTAGTTGGTAATGTGATTTTCCCGATCGGCTGAATCACTTCCCCGGAAAAACTGACTAATGGCATAGTTAACTTCGCCTTGGTCTGCGGAGCCAATTGCTGGAAACATTGCTGGTACATGATTTCGGAGGCACTTCCACTGTCGACGTAGATTCGCCGGACCTTGTGCCCTGCTATGACCGCTGATATGATGATCGGTCCATCTTTGACCTCATCCGGAGTGATCGGAGGGAAGGCAATCGGCTGATGCATCCATGCGGCCAAATGATGACTAGTCCGCTTGACGCCTTGATTATTCACCTTTCTTATCATGCAAATTGCCGATTGGTTGTTCGAATTATCTACCGAACCACTGGAGGTTTTGCCTTCCTTCATCTCTTTTACCAGATGCGAGAGCTTACCGGATCGGACAACCTTCTCAATTTTCTGTTTCAAGGACCAAGAATCGTCTGTGTTGTGACCTCGTGCATGGTGATAGCCGCAATACTTCTTAGAGTTTTTATCTCCCGGGTTTCGAAGCTTCGGAGGTGCTGGAAAATTTTCTCCTTCGGCACTGAGGATCTCACTAGGAGTTTTGGAGAGGTCTGATAGGTTGTAAAACCTAGACCCGGAAATTCTTCCGCGCTAAGATCGATCATTTCTGCTGTAGGGGTGTGCTCGTCCTCTGCTTCCGGAGGGAGCCTTATCGAATACAGACCCACCATTTTTCTTCCAAGAGGACATCTTCAGATCTGCCTCAGGTGCCGGATTGCAATCATTTTTTCCCCGGGTGAAAGCTCTGGCTCGCTCCATGAGCACTTCCATCGTCTTCAGGAGATTCTCGTGTAGCTTTTCTACCAACTGATTATTCCGAACACCATGGCAAAAGCCGGATATCCTCAGTTGGTCTACAACTCTACTTATCTGCATACTTTCCCGATTGAAACGGACGATGAAGCTGTCTAAAGACTCACCATCCTTCCTTCGGATGTTATGTACTTCGGTTATCTCCTTGGAGTAGTGCCTTTGTTGACTAAAGTTCTGGAGGAACAACCTCCGGAATTCTTCGAAATCATTGATTTCCCCTTCACTTAATGCATCAAACCACACGCGAGCGGCCCCAGTTAACGTTTGTGCGAACATAAAACACCAGGCTGGCATCGGCCATTGTTCCACACGTGCGGCTCCATCGAAATCAAACATGTGATCATCCGGATCCGTGGTTCCGTCATACTTTTTTACTGTGGTTGGCATTTTAAGCTTCGGGGGGAGCTTAGCGTGGGTGATGCGGGCACTAAATTTGGACTTAGCCATCATAGATACCGCATGATACGGTTTGGTGAGCTCCGGATCACTGATTCCTTCTATTTGAGAATCATTTCGTATCGTCATTGCTGGAGATGGTCCGGAGGAACCCTGCATATATCCATTATAAGTTTCCGAAGTAACAACTGTGGAGAAAATGGGAGTGGCGAAAATTGTAGGACCCATAGTCCTTACCAGAGTTTCATCATGAAAGAGCCTGGTTTATAAACCGAGGATCTGTTCATCTCTAGCCTGTTGAGCTTTTAATCGTCGTAAGAGGCTCGCGTTTTTGGCAAGGAACTCCGCATCGAACTCGGATGCCTGTGATGTTGGCAATAATATGAACGGTAGAGTTGTTCCTGGTCCCGAGCTCAAAGGAGCTGAAACCGTGGAAGTAAGACTTGTTGGAGCTGTAGTTTGCATACTAGCAGCAATGGATCTCGAATTCATGGAACTCGAGGCCGCCATAGATCAGTTGTTTCGTTGCTCAAGAAATTCACAAAGTGAAGGACTGTGAGCTGTGAAATCGGAAGGCGCCAATTGAAGATCCAAAAGTCGTACAGGACCGGAGCCTGTAAATGGAGGGTTTGGATCTTGTAATGAGTTTGAACCTTCACCGGCAAAACAATAAACCGTTAGGCTCGTCGCAGAGATGGGAGGGCCTCTCTGCGACCACCCTCCGGTGTGAGGATAAGTATTGGTAGAGAGAGAAAATGAAGAGAGAAAGTTGGGACGAAGGTTCAGAAAATTGTACTTGGCCTTGTACTTGATGGGGTATTTATAATGGTCAACTGAGATGACGTCATCCGTTCAGACGTACTTGTTTTGATGTTCGTCCTCGGTAGTAAAGGGTACGGACGTCTTTGGAAGTGTTCGTCCATGAGTGATCCGGTCCGTCCCTGAGGATGAGGTGTCACACCCCGACCGCGTTAAAACAACGAAACCGCGGCGGAAACGTCGGGGAGTGTTGTAACAGAATCATCGTTTCACAACCATGGTAATTAAAAGTTTCGTTTTATTGATTCATTAAGTAAATTACATTGTCTTAAACCAAACAAACAAATTAAACATCGTCTTTCATCGGTATTAAGTCACTAAGGCCTTGTCCAGATCCTATATGAACATGCATCCTAGCAACCAACATCATGCAACACCACCTGAAACATATGTAAAAACAAAGTCAACAAAGAAATGCTGGCGAGCACATAGGTTTTATAAGAGTGTCGGATTCATGGCTCATTTATATGTTGCAATACTTCATTAAAACCTTGTTTTTGAAAAGTATATAGTATTGCAATCATAATTAACCAACTTAAATAAAATTGGTTATAATTAATAAAATCTCGTAGCCATGATTCTTAACCCAAAAAAACATTTGTTTTAGTAAACCAATCCGTAAAACATCTCGTAAAAACTCGTTAATAAAACTCGTATGGTTTATATCATTTCGAAAACCTCGTTGTGTGACATCGTTTAAAAATCGTTTCCCAAGTGAACTAAATAATGACACAGAATATAATATGATAAAAGCACTTATATATAAGATGTACCAGCGGCGTATCTATCATGATTTTATCATGTTACACCCGTCCCATTACCTAATCACAACCCAAATCCAATCGTTTGTTCAAATCGTTTATCTCGTTTAAGTCGTTTCAAATCGTTTAACTCGTCCCAAAATCATTTAACTCGTTTTAATTGTAAAACTACTTTCGGTCGTCTCGCTAATAACATTCAAACCTTCGTGATTCGACTATCTCGAAACTCGTATTAACAAACCACCAAAGGGTAAGTTAACAATCATCAGATTCGGTCGTTACCTACATAACCCCCACACATAACCATGGGTGTAGTCTGATAACGGGATTTGTCAGATCCTATGGTACCATAACCTAATACTGGCCGGCTTGATCAATGCTAATGAATGTCATTCGTTATGTAACTACGTCCAACAAGTTTGTTCACATTATCAAAATCGTTATTAGTTTAATATAAACCATTTAAATCATTTTTGAAACCATCGTTTAAACCTCGAAATCATTTCATACATATGAATCACCCCAAAACAATTGAAACCATTAA
This sequence comes from Helianthus tuberosus, assembly GCA_030545235.1. Taxonomy (NCBI): domain Eukaryota; kingdom Viridiplantae; phylum Streptophyta; class Magnoliopsida; order Asterales; family Asteraceae; genus Helianthus; species Helianthus tuberosus. The sequence continues at coordinate 149,143,577 of CM060381.1, forward strand.
AATAGGGGAACTATGTACTCACATTGAATAGAAGGGTATCCTTGATCTAAAGAACGTAGCGAAGCTCAGGCAAACCAAGGAAATTCAAGTAGTACCTAGTAATCGGATCACTAGTAAATAAATCGACACCTAAATCGGAAGATCGGATAGAATGAGGTCTTGTAAACCAAATGAGTGTTAGAACTCATGTGATGTGGTTGAACAAAGCCTACATTCTAAATCGGAACCAAACCTAAGTGCTTTCGACCCGTTACGACCCATTAAGGTAGCTTATGCTACTTTAACGCGTCGTTCACGCATAAGCGCGTTCGAGACGTCTAACTAGTCCTATGACAAGTATTATATGCCCTAACATGTTTAATTATGTTGCATAATCAGTTATGTGACAAATATTTAGGTTAGATATGCTTAAAATCCAATTATGCATGAAAAGGGCATTTGGTCATTTACCTAAGGCATATAAACTAGCTATCATACAACTACTTAAACTAGGTGACCATAAGGTATAACCTCGGAAGGTTATTCCCTGTACAACTATGGTCACTAAACATGCTTGGTCGGATCCTAATGATCGACCAAATGGGTCGAGTTCGAAATTCTGAGCGGTGGTTTAGACCGCTTGACTTACGACTCTAAACAAGCACTAAACTAAAAGTGATGAGCTAAGCATGTTAAAACATACTTAACTAAGTTTGAAAACAGGTTTTAATATCAAAACAAAGTGTTTTGATACCAAGAGTAGTTTGGTTGCAAAATGCGCATAAATACGCATTTTGACCGAAACTACGACTCGTCACTACGCCTAGTCAACGTGGTAATCAGTAGGTATAGTCACTTGGGACTATAACCATCGTGATTACGCTCACGTTGCGAAGTTCAAACGAACTTTGCGTTGACCATTGACTGATCAAAGCTGAAAGTCAAACACTGTTTGACTTTCTCGCTAGGAAATTGATAAAAGAACGAAGGAAGCTTACAAAGGGTCCTTGCTAGGGAGAACTTGATCTTATAATTCTCAGGTATGAAGTTATACAACCTCAACCTAGAGAATTTAGATCAAGGGTGAATTGAAATGAATGGAATGGCATGCTATTTATACTAGTTGATGAAGAACAAGATCATGACACTTGTTTATGTGGCCAACTAGCAATAAATCTCAACCATCCAAGTGTTAAGAGCAGATTAGAAGCCTTGGAGAGGTGTTAACTTGGTTAACACACCAAGAAATTTGCATAAACAACCCCTAAACATCAAACAGTTTGCTGAAAATGACCTGCCATTGCTGAAACTGATATTTCTGTCAAAACAGGGCCGTGGCATCGCGCCACGGCACCACCCCTATTATGGTCGCGTGACGCCACCATAGCCCAGTTCCAGAAACTTTCGAAAAATGGCAGAAATGGTCCCTGCAGCTCGTTTCGGCCATTTTTTATGCGTTTAAATCCTGTTAAGCCATTTTCAAGGCTCTACAAGGATGTTAAAGTGTAGGGGACCTGAAATATGCTCGGAGATATCACGGATGTCAGTTTGTTTGGTCGTACGGTCACGTTGTTCGGTTATTTACTACGAAACTCGAACGGACGCGAAAACGAACCAAATTAAGCGACAAGTGGTATTTTTGCATGTCGATCACTAAAATAAAAATATTTTAGTGTGTACAAAATTTTTGGATGTCCAGATGTGGTCAGAACGTAAGATATGCGCGAAAATGCAAACTTACGCAGTTTTTGACACTTTTAGTCCCTGTAAGATCAAATAAGCATATTTTCGCACACCGAACCACTCAAAGCTTATTTCTAAGCTATGTTTAGGTTATTTATGGTATGTTTAGCTTATGATCAAGTTCTGGAATGTTCGTTACCATGCAAATCGGCATAGTTTCGCAGTTTGACACAAATAGTCCCTGCGATCGAACAAACTTGATTTTGACACACCCAACCATCCAAAACTTATTTCTAAGTTATGTGAAGGTTATTTAAGGTATGTTAAGCTTATGTCACTATTCCGAAGTGTTTGTCGTGTTAAACTGACAGCGTTTACGCACCAGTTTGCGTATAACTTTCCAGAAAGCGATTTAAAGCTTGAAATCGGAATCGAATCGTAAAATCATCAAACACAAATACACATATAATAACACCAAAACATATTGTTTTATTGATAATTAACATTGTTTTACATTGTACATCGATTACAGAGCACAGTTGTCACAGTCTCCCCTACTTTAGGAAATTTCGTCCCGAAATTTTAACTAGAGGAAACTTGCGAAAAAAAATGCGGATATTTCGCCTTCATTTGGTCCTCACGTTCCCAAGTAAACTCTGGGCCACGTTTGGATTCCCAGCGAACGTTGACCAATCGAATCCGTTTGTTCTTCAACTGTTTGAATGTACGGTCCGTTATCTCCACAGGTTTCTCGACAAAGTGCATCATTTCATCAACTTGGATCTCGTCGAGTGGAATGTGAAGATTAGCGTCAGCTAAACACTTTCGCAAATTGGACACGTGAAAAGTCGGATGAATATTTCCGAGCTCTGGAGGTAGCTCTAGTCGATAGGCAACCTTTCCAACTCTTTCAACGATCTTAAATGGTCCAACATATCGTGGTGCAAGTTTTCCTTTCTTTCCAAATCTCACCACTCCCTTCCAAGGTGACACCTTGAGTAGGACATGGTCTCTGACTTGAAATTCTAAGGGCTTGCGTCGCATATCCGCATAACTCTTTTGACGGCTTCTAGCTGTCACAAGATTATCGCAAATTTTCTTTATTTTGTCTGTCGTTTCCAGAATGAACTCAGGTCCAGTAAGCTAAGCTTCACTGATCTCATTCCAACAGACAGGTGAACAACATTTTCGACCGTAGAGAGCTTCAAATGGTGCCATATTAATGCTAGCATGATAACTATTGTTGTAAGAGAACTCGATCAATGGAAGATAAGAATCCCAATTACCACCAAAGTCTATCACACATGCTCTAAGCATATCCTCCAAAGTTTGAATCGTCCTCTCAGATTGTCCATCTGTTTGGGGATGATAAGCAATGCTTAGATTTAGTTGGGTTCCCATAGCAGATTGCATGGTCTTCCAGAAATGAGATGAAAATCGAGCATCACGATCGGATATGGTATCCCAAGGGACACCATGTCGAGATACAATCTCATCAACATAAATCTTTGAAAGTTTATCAGCAGATAGATCCTCGCGAATCGGAATAAAATGAGCTGAATTCGTTAATCGATTAATAACAACCCATATAGCATCATGACCTTTAGATGTACGTCGTAATTTAGTGATGAGATCCATAGCAATGTTCTCCCACTTCCAAACCGGTATCTCTGGTTGTACAAGCAAACCAGAAGGTCGTTGATGTTCAGCCTTGACTTTGAGACAAGTTAGGCATTTCGATACATACAAGGCAATATCCTTCTTCATACCAGGCCACCAGTACTGAGTACGAAGATCCTTGTACATTTTATCAGCACCAGGATGGATAGAATATCGAGACTTATGAGATTCGTCCATCACTAAAGTGCGAAGATCGTCTTGTTTCGGAATCCACAAACAATCCTTGAAATAGAATAAACCGTTGCCTTTCATTTCGAGTTTAAGCTCAAGTTGATGTGGTAATTCCTTACCCATCAAATTTTGTGAAACACAAAATTGCTAAGCATGAAGGACACGAGATTGAAGATCAGATAGAGTTCGAACAGAATGAAGCTTGACTCGCTCCTTTCGACTAAGCGCATCGGCTACGACATTCGCCTTACCAGGATGGTAGCGAATCTCGCAATCCTAGTCGTTCAAGAGCTCAACCCATCATCGTTGCCTCATGTTCAGCTCCTTCTGATTAAGAATATGCTGGAGACTTTTTTTGAAAACCACACACTTCGTGCCATAAAGATTATGTCTCCAAATTTTGAGAGCGAAAACCACAGCTCCCAACTCAAGATCATGAGTCGTACAGTTCTTCTCATGAACTTTCAATTGTCTAGACGCGTATGCTATAACTTTACCTCGTTGCATAAGAACACAACCAAGGCCTAAGTTGGATGCATTGCAATAGACAACGAAATCATCGTTTCCCTCAGGCAGAGATATGACAGGAGCATCAGATAGCTTCTGTTTCAGCGTTTGGAACGCTTCTTCTTGTTTGGGTCCCCACTCAAAAGGCTTATTCTTTTGAGTCAAAGCAGTGAGTGGAACCGCGATCTTAGAGAAGTTTGAAATAAAACGACGATAATATCCAGCAAGACCAAGAAAAGATCGAATCTCTGTGGGTGTTGTCGGTGTATTCCAATCCTTAATAGCAGCTATTTTGGATGGATTAACATGAATACCTTGCTCGTTGACAATATGTCCCAAAAACTGAACTTCTTTAAGCCAAAATTCACACTTGGAGAATTTAGCAAAAAGTTGTTCCTTCTTCAGGAGTTCCAATGTCAAACGAAGGTGTTGCTCGTGATCGGTTCGAGACTTCGAATAAATGAGAATGTCGTCAATGAAGACAATGATGAACTTGTTTAAATAAGGTTTACAGACCCTATTCATTAAGTCCATGAAAATAGCTGGGGCATTTGTCAAACCAAAAGGCATGACAGTAAACTCGTAGTGCCCATATCTCGTACGGAATGCAGTTTTGGGAATATCTTCTTCGAGTACACGAAGTTGATGATACCCAGAATGCAGATCGATCTTGGAAAAACAGGTAGCACCTTGCAGCTGATCAAAGAGATCATCAATTCGGGGTAAGAGATATCGATTCTTGATGGTAAGCTTATTAAGCTCATGATAATCGATACACATTCGAAAAGATCTATCTTTCTTTTTCACAAAGAGGACAGGAGCTCCCCAAGGTGAATAACTCGAACGGATGAATCCTTTATCAGATAACTCTTGAAGCTGTTTCAATAATTCTTGCATCTCTGTAACAACCATAAATTTATTTAGCGATTTCCATAAATAATCACAATTATTGAGTATTTATATTTAAACATTCATGCTAAAATACTGGTTTATTAAAAACTTTTACAATTTAAAGTGATACACCATAATGTGGTTTAGTTCGCCGTTTTAGAATAACGACGAAACAACATTGCGGAAGCTTCGTTTAACGTGTGTTCGGTTCTTGCTCGATGCTTGATCTTCATCCGGGACTCTCGACATTCACCTGTGATCAAAACCAACTTAAAAGTTAGTTTCGATAATTTAAATAACTAGTACAAAAAGGAAGATTGGGTCGAATAATTGAATTAAACAAGGAAATCAAGAAATTCCAACATTGATATCTTGATCCCAAAAACAAAGACTTGAAACTGGCCTCCACTGTAACTTACGGTGGGCACCGTAAGTTACGGTGGCCCCTGGTATAAAATACCCCCACCGTAAGGCCGGAGGTAACTACCGTAAAGCTTTCAGCCCCCACCGTAACTTACGGTGCCCACCGTAAGTTATGGTGGTCCCTGCATCAGACCCTCCCATTTTGCCGTTCTTGACACGAAAACTTTCGTATCTTTCAATCCGCTTGGCCGTTTGACCTACCGTTTCTTCCTACATGATTGTAATTTGATCCTCCATCAAATGGAGTTAAAATCCAACATCCTACATAATAAATTTTGAGACTTCTAAGCCTTCGAATCCTTGCCGTTTTACCGAATTTTAACCCGTTTATGCATTTTATCAAACAAACATATTTGTTTAATCCTTATTTCACATGCACCTCTTCAAATTAATGTTATATACCATGTTAGGTTCTAATCACAGGTTTCTCCCACAATTTAAATGCGTTTTTGCTCGTATGCTTATTTTGACCCGTTAAGGGTGTTTAAGCACTTTAGAACTTGAACTCGCTTTCATACATTTCTAGCATCTTATTCCTACATTTCTTATCAAGAAATCTTCCACCACAACTATATGTGTGTCGGATTTAATGTGGATATCTATATGTTCCGAATTTTACCCCTCGGATTATGTTTTTACGGCAAAGACTCATATAAAGTCATTCGACCCAAGAATTTACATCTTTCACTATCGTTTCTTATTCTAAGCATTTATTTAATCATAAAACTCGTTTCCGAACCTCTTGCAAGGGTCATTTGTTCGAATTAGCTTACAAGGGCAATTTGGTCAATTTTTTTATCCTTTCTTTACTACAAAGGAACTTTTAAATACTTGTTTGACCCAAAAATCTGACCTTTTAACTATATTCTTATTTATAAACCCATGTGCTTCTAAAACACCATAATCATAACTCAATTTATTCAGTTTACCTAAAAGGTAACCGAATAACTATATTTTAACCTTGTCTAACTCTTATAGAATCTCAAGTTCTACATGATGAGTTGAATTATTATACATACCTGGCTCGGATCAATATATTGACCCGTTTCATTACCTTGACTTAGTAGCCGCTAAGCAATAGCGATATGCGTATCCATTTGATATTTATTCCTATAAACATGTAACTCGACAAACCATTAGTCGATATTGTCAAAGAATGATAATTTCACCTTTTGACCCGTTTATTTACCTAGTGATCTTCGTCACTTCAACTAAATGCCAATTTCATGTATTATGCTAATTTAAAGTCTACTAGCGAAAATACGAAATCAAGCATAACGTAACGGAATCGTAGTTACGTACCTTTTAAGCATCCTTTTCAAACGCGTATTTCCACCGGCTTGTCCACTTGACGATCCGGATTCCTCGCCTAAAGAGTTCAATCCACAATCCGTTTAGAACCCTTTTATAAGTCTTAACGCACAATTTGCCACTTAAATCAAATATGCGTTTTTAGTCAGAATTTTCAACATTTCTTTTCTCTTAGGCATTATATCAAACACCTAATGAGCATGATGTCATATAATTCACAATCAAGTTATTGACTAACTATTTAGCCAAGATTTAAGCATCATGTCACATGTTCATGCCAAATTTTTATATAAAAAATTCTGGATTTTCTTCATGGAGCTCAAAAACACTAAGTTAACAAAGATAATCCTAGTCTTTAGCATAATTCTACAAAACCCACTTGACACATGAGTGTATGATCATGAATTCACAACCATGAACATCAATTCAACAAATATATGACTAGGGTTTACTCCTAGACATAGTTTCATCCCTAATTTCATCCAAACAACGAACATGCAAGCTCAGATTCGAATCACACAAGTTCATCTAAAATTTAAGATGGAACAACATAGTAAAATTTCGCATACCTCATGATCCCTTTACTGAGGTGATCACTAATCTATGCTTGGATTTCGATTCGGGCTTGATTTTCCCCTTCAATTTGATGAATTTCTTGAAGTTTAAGGTTGAGTTTTGAGAGCTCCTTGTGGCTCTGATGAAATCGCAAACATCAACACACGTATGTGTGTTTTGTGTTTTAATTTTTTGATTTAATTAAACTTCATTACATTTGCCCATGTTTAGTCCCTCAACTTTACACAAGTTATTTAAAGGGTATTTTAACCATATTTGTTCTATTATGTCAAGACACTAACTAACTAGGTTAATATTCCTAGTTACTTGGTGGGTCCCGGGAGTTATAGTCCGTTTTATTTTAAGTCCCGTTAACTCGGGCTCTCATAAACTCAATTCCTTAGAACTTTGATCCGCTTGTATTTAATATTAGGATTTCTTATTTAAATCCAAATATTTTCCGGGTTATTATTTTTTTTACTACTAACGGTACTTTACCCGTCTTTTAGTATTAACGGAGATTGATTACCAAACCCGTTTTCGAGGTGTTACAAGTCTACCCCCCTTAAAGAGGTTTCGTCCTCGAAACCTTGTTTACGTAGTTCCTTTAATTTGGATTATACGAACTTAGTTTCGTTTTTTTAAGGCATTCATTCATTCCTTTCGATCTAACATTTCCATTTATATTGACGTGTAAGTCTTTCGTGTGTAAGGCCTCGCAGGCCGTTACTTTTCAGCTTGTATCCATTATCTTTATTGTTTATTGGAAAAATTACAAGTTTTGTCCTTTATCTTTATAGTACTTTACAGGCGGTGTCCTTTACAAGGAATCTTGTTGCACGTTTTGTCCTTTAACCCTAACCTAGTTAGATTTTTTTGTTGAATCTGGTTACCCAAGGGTATTTTAGTCTTTTTACCTTTTATTTAATATTATTTAAAAAAATAAAAAATTATTATATATATATATATATATATATAAACTCTTTGTATCTCTCACTTTACACATTCTCACTCTCTCTCTCTACCACTCTCTCACATGTTCAGATCCCACCACCGCCTTTCACCACCATCAACCGACCACCACCATTAACCCATCTACCATCGCCACCACCATCAACCTACCACCACCCGCCACCCACCTGCCATCAAACAACCACCACCATTAACCCACCTGCCATTAACCCGCAACCACCCAGCACCCACCTGCCATCAACCTACCACCATTCGCCACCAGAAACACCCACCTGTTAGATACCACCCGAACCCCCATCACCATTCAAAAACTTCCCCACCATCAACAACCCCTATCGCCAGTCAAAAACTAACCACCAGCGGAACAACTCACCGGACCTCATTTTCACGGCGGCAGAACCTCTAAATTGCTCCGATTTTCGCCGGAATCGTCATCTGGGTCACGCCGATTCTCAGATCGGTTCGATTCACCGTCTAAATCGCCCCAATTTCAGATCTATTTTCGGTGCTTCTGTAAGTGCGAATAGTTTAACTCCTGTAACTGTTGTTAAATCGTCATCTATAGGTCACGGCATGTTCACTGTAATGCCCAATTTCTTGTTGTTACTGTAATGTTAAAGTAGTTAGTATGTTCTGTACATATTTACAAATTGATTTTGATTTTGAGATCGACATGTTATATTGGATATAAGATTTTGATTTGATTTGTTTGTATACTTTCAACTTGAATCAATTCCCTGCAGATTTTTAAGTACAAATTAATTTATAGTAGTTTAAATATGATTTGTTCATATTTACAAGTTAATATGTGGTTGGATTTGTTTTGTTCGAGAATATTTTTGGAGTAAATTACAAATTTTGTGGTGGCTAGTGCTGGCCACGGTGGTAGGAGGGTGGCAGGAGGGTTGCTGGTGGTGATGGTAGATTTAAGTTATTTACATATTTAGTCTTTTAAGGTGAAATGACAAAAATACCCTCACATGCAAGTCACATGATCAGATTTAACAAGAAAATTTAACCAGGTTAGTGCTAAAGGACAAGACGTGCAACAAAATTCCTTGTAAAGAACACCGCCTGTCAACATTTGAAAAAAAGGACACCGCCTGTAAAGTACTATAAAGATAAAGGACAAAACTTGTAATTTTTCCTTGTTTATTCATTTTGGTGGTTAGACTTGTTAGTCACCGGTTACTTTATGCCCCGTTACCCGGGTATGCTATTTGTCGTCTCCGGCCTTATGTGTGTTTAAAATTCTCTAAGTCACCCCGTACCACTTATGTTTTGTTAAAACGTTACTTTTGACTAAAAACTAAATTCTTAGTTTACGTTTCCTCTTTGTCGTACATCTTTCTCCCGTTTCTAGGAATGTTATTTCCGAGAATTTAGTCCTTTCCGTTATTATTTAATGCGGGGAATATAACAATTTCCCAAGCTTAACCCCTATGACCCGTAGGTTCTTTCCCTTAGCCTCGTAGGCTATTTATTTAGATTTTCACCTTTTTATGCTTTCTAAGGTGAGACCTTTACAATTCGTTTCTTTCTATTTGTGACCCGAAGGTCTTTTTGGTCCTGTAGACTTTAACACTATTTATGATCCCGTAGGTTAGGATGATCCCGTAGATCGTCTTTTATCCATGTCTATATTCAAATGTATATATACATATATAGCTTCAAAGTATCTTTTATTTTGTTTGGAATTGTTTATTTTCGTTTTTGAACTTTAGTTGGCCTTGACCGTAGTCTAAAGCTTCATTCGTTTACTCTTGGACTAATCTTCCGACTTTATGACTCTTTACGTCATTTACACATCGGTTTGTTCTACGCTCACCGTTTCCCCGGTTCATGATTATACTTCTCTACGATCCGTTACCTGGGTTCTTTATTATTTCGTGCTTCCATTATTCGATTTGCGCTTACTTGCACTACCGAGCTTTTTATATTTTATTTATCTCGTTTGATTTATTCGTGTGAGATTTCATTACTCACGAACGTCACACTTCATTCTTTATTCGACCCGTTCAACTTTAGAATAGTTAAACATAGTTATCAAAATTTCTGTTTGCAAATTCTCATCGTCTTTTAGTCATGACTCTTAATCCGAGTCCTTTGACTTTTTATTTCGCGTACCCGTCTCTTGGTTTACGCATGCTTTCAAAATCCTACCCATCTATCGGGTATCTTTACCAAAGTCATCATCAAGTAACCATTCTTATATGGTTTTAGACATCATCTTAATTTATTTGATCATCTTAGCGAAATCCATTGCTTTTATTTAGTCAAGTCTTTTATTCTTTTATTCTACCCATTTGAATTGTCTGTGTGAATTTTCATCACTTATGACTGTCAAATTTTATCTTTATGCCTTAGCATTCTCATTAGTTGGTCTGTATTTCCTCTTACTTTGATCCTTGTCCCTTCTCTCGGGCTCTTTACTCTAACGTAACATGCTTCTGTCATCCGACTTGCGTCTACGTTTATTATCAAACGTCTTACTTATTTGGTTTATTTGGGTACCTTTTAAGTTAGTCCCATTCATCCATCCCATCGGACGTAAATGTGTCTGCTACAAGAAGTTCATGGTATCATATGCCACTACTTACTTGGCCAGAGTAAGCGATTAGCACATGACACACATGACCTTTTTATAGCTTTCACATCACCCCCCCCCCCCCTATGTAAGCAATGCCTCTATTTATTTCATACTTCTAATTTCATTTAGTAAAACTTTATTTAATTGCAAAACAACAATCATTAGTTTTACTAGTTTTACATTCGAACATATAAAATGTTTTTCTTTTCTATCGAACTATTATATAATCACATTCATTAATGTGATCGCTACCTTTCTCAATAGCGTTATATTGAGAGTTTCCCACTTGGATAATTACCCCCCGTCCAAGTTTTCATATGAACTAATCTTATTATTTCCTTGTTATTCATCATCGTGAATAACACATGTTTTTATTAAACTTTTCTTAGAAACATCATCCTGAATAGATATCCTATTCAGGTTTTATCAGATATATGCAACCGTTATCCCCTATGTGTTAGTTGCATATTACTACTTGTGCGATTAATTAAAAAGAGTGCACCTGGTAATGCTTGTCCTAACGGGCTTCTCTTGCCGCTAACTTTGTTCGCGATCGTCACGCGATTTAGTTCCTTAATAAGTATTCTCTGCTTGTCATACCTCGGACCGTTCCACCGTCATATCCCTAATTCGTTCAACTCGCGTCATCTTCAGATGCGGTTGTCCTTCAACTAAACATTTACAAAAGTTAGTAATTTCGACATTAATAAACGCCCGTAATGTAATACAAGGCTTTTTTTTACTGTACGTGTCAACGCACGTAATTCATTAACTGTATCTATCATTTATCGATTTGACTGGGGTAACATGTATTACGCGATAACACTGTAAGTTGATCTCAACACTTTAATCATTCTAAATCATTGACATACTTGTACTTACCGGATTTGCGATCAAGCCTTGAACCGAACACCAATCTTTATCAAGGGCATAAGATTTAAGTCCAAGCATAGTTTTCCCACCATACTTAAATCTCTTAAACCAAGGCTCTGATACCAACTTGTAACAACCATAAATTTATTTAGCGATTTCCATAAATAATCACAATTACTGAGTATTTATATTTAAACATTCATGCTAAAATACTGGTTTATTAAAAAATTTTACAATTTAAAGTGATACAACATAATGTGGTTTAGTTCGCCGTTTTAGAATAACGACGAAACAACATAGCGGAAGCTCCGTTTAACGTGTGTTCGGTTCTTACTAGATGCTTGATCTTCATCTGGGACTCTCGACATTCACCTGTGATCAAAACCAACTTAAAAGTTAGTTTTGATAATTTAAATAACTAGTACAACAAGGAAGATTGGGTCGAATAATCGAATTAAACAAGGAAATCAAGAAATTCCAACATTGATATCTTGATCCCAAAAACAAAGACTTGAAACTGGCCTCCACCGTAAGTTACGGTGGGCACCGTAAGTTACGGTGGCCCCTGGTATAAAATACCCCCACCGTAAGGCAGGAGGTAACTGCCGTAAAGCTTTCAGCCCCCACCGTAACTTACGGTGCCCACCGTAAGTTACGGTGGTCCCTGCATCAGACCCTCCCATTTTGCCGTTCTTGACATGAAAACTTTCGTATCTTTCAATCCGCTTGGCCGTTTGACCTACCGTTTCTTCCTACATGATTGTAATTTGATCCACCATCAAATGGAGTTAAAATCCAACATCCTACATAATAAATTTTGAGACTTCTAAGCCTTCGACTCCTTGCCGTTTTACCGAATTTTAACCCGTTTATGCATTTTATCAAACAAACATATTTGTTTAATCCTTATTTCACATGCACCTCTTCAAATTAATGTTATATACCATGTTAGGTTCTAATCACAGGTTTCTCCCACAATTTAAATGTGTTTTCGCTCGTATGCTTATTTTGACCCGTTAAGGGTATTTAAGCACTTTAGAACTTGAACTCGCTTTCATACATTTCTAGCATCTTATTCCTACATTTCTTATCAAGAAATCTTCTACCACAACTATATGTGTGTTGGATTTAATGTGGATATCTATATGTTCCGAATTTTACCCCTCGGATTATCTTTTTACGGCAAAGACTCATATAAAGTCATTCGACCCAAGAATTTACATCTTTCACTATCTTTTCTTATTCTAAGCATTTATTTAATCATAAAACTCGTTTCCGAACCTCTTGCAAGGGTCGTTTGTTCGAATTAGCTTACAAGGGCAATTTGGTCAATTTTTTTATCCTTTCTTTACTGCAAAGGAACTTTTAAATATTTGTTTGACCAAAAAATCCGACCTTTAAACTCTATTCTTATTTATAAACCCATGTGCTTCTAAAACATCATAATCATAACTCAATTTATTCAGTTTACCTAAAAGATAACCGAATAACTATATTTTAACCTTGTCTAACTCTTATAGAATCTCAAGTTCTACATGATGAGTTGAATCATTATATATACCTGGCTCGGATCAATATATTGACCCGTTTCATTACCTTGACTTAGTAGCCGCTAAGCAATAGCGATGTGCGTATCCATTTGATATTTATTCCTATAAACATGTAACTTGACAAACCATTAGTTGATATTGTCAAAGGATGATAATTTCACCTTTTGACCCGTTTATTTACCTATTGATCTTCGTCACTTCAACTAAATGCCAATTTCATGTATTATGCTAATTTAAAGTCTACTAGCGAAAATACGAAATCAAGCATAACGTAACGGAATCGTAGTTACGTACCTTTTAAGCATCCTTTTCAAACGCGTATTTCCACCGGCTTGTCCCCTTGACGATCCGGATTCCTCACCAAAAGAGTTCAATTCACAAACCGTTTAGAACCCTTTTTATAAGTCTTAACGCACAATTTGCCACTCAAATAAAATATGCGTTTTTAGTCTGAATTTTCAACATTTCTTTTCTCTTAGGCATTATATCAAACACCTAATGAGCATGATTTCATATAATTCACAATCAAGTTATTGACTAACTATTTAGCCTAGATTTAGGCATCATGTCACATGTTCATGTCAAATTTTTATATCAAAAATTATGGATTTTCTTCATGGAGCTCAAATACACTAAGTTAACAAAGATAATCCTAGTCTTTAGCGTAATTCTACAAAACCCACTTGACACATGAGTGTATGATCATGAATTCACAACCATGAACATCAATTCAACAAATATATGACTAGGGTTTACTCCTAGACATAGTTTCATCCCTAATTTCATCCAAACAACGAACATGCAAGCTCAGATTCGAATCTCACAAGTTCGTCTAAAATTTAAGATGGAACCACATAGTAAAATTTCGCATAGCTCATGATCCCTTTACTGAGGTGATCACTAATCTATGCTTGGATTTCGATTCGGGCTTGATTTGCCCCTTCAATTTGATGAATTTCTTGAAGTTTAGGGTTAAGTTTTGAGAGCTCCTTGTGGCTCTGATGAAATCGCAGACATCAACACACGTATGTGTGTTTTGTGTTTTAATTTTTTGATTTAATTAAACTTCATTACATTTGCCCATGTTTAGTCCCTCAACTTTACACAAGTTATTTAAAGGGTATTTTAACCATATTTGTTCTATTATGTCAAGACACTAACTAACTAGGTTAATATTCCTTGTTACTTGGTGGGTCCCGGGAGTTAGAGTCCGTTTTATTTTAAGTCCCGTTAACTCGGGCTCTTATAAACTCAATTCCTTAAAACTTTGATCCGCTTGTATTTAATATTAGGATTTCTTATTTAAATCCAAATATTTTCTGGGTTTTTTTTACTACTAACGGTACTTTACCCGTCATTTAGTATTAACGGAGTTTGATTACCAAACCCGTTTTCGGGGTGTTACAATCTCCGATGGTGCAAGACGATAAGGTGCTTTCGCAATCAGGTTGGCATTGGGTACAAGGTCAATATGAAACTCGACTTGACGAACTGGAGGCAAACCAGGCAGTTCATCAGGAAACACCTCTGGATAATCCCGAACAATCAGAATATCCTGAATACTCTTGTTATTGCCTTTCTCCTCGGTGACATGTGCCAGAAAAGCAACATATCCTTTTTGTAAATAACTTTGGGCTTTCGTACACGACATAAGTTTCAAACTAACTGAAGGTTTCTCGCCACGAACTTCTAGGACATCGCTAGACGAAAGAGGAATACGAATGATTTTGTCGAAACAAACCACCTCAGCATGATGTTTGGTTAACCAATCCATCCCCACGATAATGTCGAAACTCCCAAGTTGCATTAGTGTGAGGTCGATAGGAAAAAGATGGTTATCGAGGTTCAATTGACAATCACGAAGAACAGAATCGAGTACAAGAGGTTTACCAGTAGCAACTTCGACAGATAAGGGTTTCCTCAATTTAGTTCTAGGTATCGCAAGTAAAGGCTCAAAGGACAACGAAACAAAACTCCTATCGGCACCAGAATCAAAAAGAACCGATGCAAGTTGATTGTTAATAAGGAATATACCATTAACAACCTCGTTGTCCGCCCTCGCCTCATTCGCGTTCAGATTGAATGCTCGTCCACGAGCGGGATTCACATTCGCGATTGCGTTCGGATTCGCATTTGCATTTACCAACCTCAGGCAGTTGTTGCGGAAATGACCCATTTCTCCGTAATTGAAACACGAACCAGGTGGGAATCTCGTAGCATTCCCCTGAACTTGTGCTGGAACCTGAGCAGCCTGATTCTGGCCCAACGACAAATGTTGGCCAGATGCCCATGTCTACCACACGTATTACACTGTTTACAGGCCTGTTGGGCAACATGATGGCCGTTGCATCGAGCACAGTGAGGTGCGGTACCAGCATATTGCCTCTTCGCGGGAGGTAGGGCTGGTGGGTTCTGAGGGTTCTGGTTGGTGACAGCAAAGTTCTGGGAAGCCTTGCGCTTCCTTGACTTTTTAGAAGACTCACCCTTCTTCTTACCCTTACCCTTTTCCTGAGCAGAATCGACTGACTTCTTCTTATCACCCTTACGGGTCAATTTACCCTTTCTGACCTGAGACCCGGTCAGAGTAGCAGCCAATTCAATCGCTTGACGGACAATGGTAGGATTACTGCCAGTCACAATATCTTGCACAGAATCGGGTAAACCATCGATATACCTCTCAATCTCTTTCTCCAACGGGATTACCATCGTAGGACACAACAAACTGAGCTCCTCATATCGATCCGTATAAGCACGGTGTTCTCCCCCGTCTTGTTTCAAATCATCGAATTCTCGTTCCAAAGCTCGAATTTCATGACGAGGACAAAACTCTCTCAACATGAGAGCTCGGAGCTCTTCCCAAGTTTGTGCCATTGCCACATCGGCACCCCTATCACGCATCACTCCGTTCCACCATGTAAGAGCACGCTTCTCGAACACACTAGATGCAAACTCAACCTTACGCTCATTCGGACATTGCACATGTCTGAATGTGCTTTCCAGACTTTCGAACCATTGCAGGAGCGCGGTTGCTCCTTGAGACCCAGAAAATTTCAATGGTTTAGCCGAACTGAAGTTCTTGAAACTACATTGTGCATTATTGTTGTTATTATTGTTATATAACTCATGGATCTGGTTTACTACGCCAGGAAGTACTGCAGCCATTTGCTGGGCAACAAGGGCTGCGACTTCTTTAGCAGTAAAAGGTTGAGCATCACGCCGAGGAGGCATTGTCTAACAAGGAAACAGGGAAATCGAGTGAGATCGACAATTGGAAAAACAAAAGATGTATTGAAAACATCGACAAAACACAAGGAAGGCGATCATTCGTTCATTTCCTTGAACAAACAACGACACGCATTGACTAATCAAAGTAAATGGGTCAATATAATGTACCACTGAAGAGATGCTCGCCTATAAGTGAACACTCACCCCAAGAGTTCCTAGGTAAGAGTGACTGGTCTGATACTGCGGATTTGTACGAACACTCTAACCTTAGACAGAAAACTCTGGGTATAGGCATTCACTCTTCCAGTTTGCACGTGTTCACATTATTTAGACCCAAACTTTGACGAGATTTTGAAAACTAAGAGGGATCAAAACCTAGTAATCAATCATCCAGGAATAGATGATTAATTTTCGAAGCGGATTTGTTATTGTGTTCTTGTTGTGGTTATCACCTAAGGATAGGTGACGGTATTGTTTTAAAATCTAAACGCAAGAACACTTGCGTTGAGGTCCTAGAAAGTTATAGTCTAGGTCAAAGCATTACTAATAACCTAATTCCCTATAACCATTGGCTCTGATACCAACTCTTCTGTCACACCCCTATCACATTAAAACAACGAAACCGAGATGGAAATGTCGGGGAGTGCTGTAACAGAATCATCGTTTCACAACCATGGTAATTAAAAGTTTCGTTTTATTGATTCATTAAGTAAATTACATTGTCTTAAACCAAACAAACAAATTAAACATCGTCTATCATCGTTATTAAGTCACTAAGGCCTTGTCCAGATCCTATATGAACATGCATCCTAGCAACCAACATCATGCAACACCACCTGAAACATATGTAAAAACAAAGCCAGCAAAGAAATGCTGGCGAGCACATAGGTTTTATAAGAATGTCGGATTCATGGCTCGTTTATATGTTGCAATACTTTATTAAAACCTTGTTTTTGAAAAGTATATAGTATTGCAATCATAATTAACCAACTCAAATCAAATTGGTTATAATTAATAAAATCTCGTAGCCATGATTCTTAACTCAAAAAAAACATTTGTTTTAGTAAACCAATTCGTAAAACATCTCGTAAAAACTCGTTAATAAAACTCGTATGGTTTATATCATTTCGAAAACCTCGTTGTGTGACATCGTTTCCTAAGTGAACTAAATAATGATACAGAATATAATATGATAAAAGCACTTATATATAAGATGTACCAGCGGCGTATCTACCATGCTTTTATCATGTTACACCCGTCCCATTACCTAATCACAACCCAAATCCAATCGTTTATTCAAATCGTTTATCTCCTTTAAGTCGTTTCAAATCGTTTAACTCGTCCCAAAATCTTTTAACTCGTTTTAATTGTGAAACTACTTTTGGTCGTCTCGCTAATAACATTCAAACCTTCATGACTCGACTATCTCGAAACTCGTATTAACAAACCACCAAAGGGTAAGTTAACAATCATCAGATTCGGTCGTTACCTACATAACCCCCACACATAACCATGGGTGTAGTCTGAAAACGGGATTTTTTAGATCCTATGGTACCATAACCTAATACTGGTCGGCTTGATCAATGCTAATGAATGTCATTCGTTATGTAACTACGTCCAACAAGTTTGTTCACATTATCAAAATCGTTATTAGTTTAATATAAACCATGTAAATCGTTTTTGAAACCATCGTTTAAACCTCGAAATCGTTTAATACATATGAATCACCCTAAAACAATTGAAAATAGTAAAATAGGGGATCTATGTACTCACATTGAATAGAAGGGTATCCTTGATCTAAAGAACTTAGCGAAGCTCAGGCAAACCAAGGAAATTCAAGTAGTACCTAGTAATTGGATCACTAGTAAATAAATCGACACCTAAATCGGAAGATCGGATAGAATGAGGTCTTATAAACCAAATGAGTGTTCGAACTCATGTGATGTGGTTTAACAAAGCCTACATTCTAAATCGGAACCTAACCTAAGTGCTTTCAACCCGTTACGACCCATTAAGGTAGCTTATGCTACTTTAACGCGTCGTTCACGCATAAACGCGTTCGAGACGTCTAACTAGTCCTATGACAAGTATTATATGCCCTAACATGTTTAATTATGTTGCATAATCAGTTATGTGACAAATGTTTAGGTTACTTATGCTTAAAATCCAATTATGCATGAAAAGGGCATTTTGGTCATTTACCTAAGGCATATAAACTACCTATCATACAACTACTTAAACTAGGTGACCATAAGGTATAAGCTCGGAAGGTTATTCCCTGAACAACTATGGTCACTAAACATGCTTGGTCGGATCCTAATGATCGACCAAACGGGTCGAGTTCGAAAGTCTAAGCGGTGGTTTAGACCGCTTGACTTACAACTCTAAACAAGCACTAAACTAAAAGTGACGAGCTAAGAATGTTAAAACATGCTTAACTAAGTTTGAAAACAGGTTTTGATATCAAAACAAAGTGTTTTGATACCAAGAGTAGTTTGGTTGCAAAATGCGCATAAATACGCATTTTGACCGAAACTACGACTCGTCACTACGCCTAGTCAACGTGGTAATCAGTAGGTATAGTCACTTGGGACTATAACCATCGTGATTACGCTCACGTTGCGAAGTTCAAACGAACTTTGCGTTGACCATTGACTAGTCAAAGCTGAAAGTCAAACACTGTTTGACTTTCTCGCTAGGAAAGCGATAAAAGAACGAAGGAAGCTTACAAAGGGTCCTTGCTAGGGAGAACTTGATCTTATAATTCTCAGGTATGAAGTTATACAACCTCAACTTAGAGAATTTAGATCAAGGGTGAATTGAAATGAATGGAATGGCATGCTATTTATACTAGTTGATGAAGAACAAGATCATGACACTTGTTTATGTGGCCAACAAGCAATAAATCTCAACCATCCAAGTGTTAAAAGCAGGTTAGAAGCCTTGGAGAGGTGTTAACTTGGTTAACACACCAAGAAATTTGCATAAACAGCCCCTAAACATCAAACAGTTTGCTGAAAATGACCTGCCATTGCTGAAACTGATATTTCTGTCAAAACAGGGCCGTGGCATCGCGCCACGGCACCACCCCTATTATGGTCGTTTGACGCCACCATAGCCCAGTTCCAGAAACTTTCGAAAAATGGCCGAAATGGTCCCTGCAGCTCGTTTCGGTCATTTTTGATGCGTTTAAACCCCGTTAACCCATTTTCAAGGCTCTACAAGGATGTTAAAGTGTAGGGGACCTGAAATATGCTCGGAGATATCACAGATGTCGGTTTGTTTGGTCGTACGGTCACGTTGTTCGGTTATTTACGACGAAACTCGAACGGACGCGAAAACGAACCAAATTAAGCGACAAGTGGTATTTTTGCATGTCGATCACTAAAATAAAAATATTTTAGTGCGTACAAAAATTTTGGATGTCCAGATGTGGTCAGAACATAAGATATGCGCGAAAATACAAACTTACGTTGTTTTTGACACTTTTAGTCCCTGTATGATCAAATAAGCATATTTTCGCACACCGAACCACTCAAAGCTTATTTTTAAGCTATGTTTAGGTTATTTATCGTATGTTTAGCTTATGATCAAGTTCCGGAATGTTCGTTACCATGCAAATCGGCATAGTTTCGCAGTTTGACACAAATAGTCCCTGCGATCGAACAAACTTGATTTTGACACACCCAACCATCCAAAACTTATTTATAAGTTATGTGAAGGTTATTTAAGGTATGTTAAGCTTATTTCACTATTCCGGAGTGTTTGTCGCGTTAAACTGACTGCGTTTACGCACCAGTTTGCGTATTACTTTCCAGAAAGCGATTTAAAGCTTGAAATCGGAATAGAATCGAATCGTAAAATCATCAAACACAAATACACATATAATAACACCAAAACACATTGTTTTATTGATAATTAACATTGTTTAACATTGTACATCGATTACAAAGCACAGTTGTCACATGAGGTCCGGATCCGGATATGTATCTTCATGCATAAATAATGATGTTTCGCCATTGCAACTAGTAAAACAAAAACTTAATTAATGTGGTTTGGACTTAATGAAGACCAATGGCAGGCCATGGTTTTAGGATAATTTTTTCACCATTGTTGGTTTTTTCGGCGTTTGGACGCTTCTTAACTTGACATCTAAACTTTGGTTCGGTTCAGATATGATGAAGTCAGGTAAATCTTAACTTGACATCTAAACTTTGGTTCGGTTCGGATATGATCAAGTCAGGTAAATAATAATTTATCATTTAAATAAGTAAAACTAAGAGCTATAAATCAGTAATAATAGTCGTGAAAAAGGTAATGCACCGTTCATTAACCATTCAAAATGAATAATTGAAGTATTTAATCGAATTCGATATTCATTTCTTGTTTTTTGTTGGTTTTTTCTAAGGAAATATGTATAAACTGATTTTTTTAACTAAGTTCAAAATTAACGGGGAGGCATTTGAAAATCTAATCACCATTTAGCAACAATTTAGAGATAATAATTAAAGTACGTATTCGAATTCAACACTTTAATTTTAGCCTTTTTACTTTGTTTGAATTTTTAGCCTTTTTACTTTGTTTTTCAAATATAAACTGATGTGTTTCAAAAGACGTATATAACTTACGTCTAGGGCTGCAAACGAACCAAACGTTCGGCTAACAGTTTGTGAATCGTTTGGCAGGAAGTTCGTTTGTGTTCGTTCGTTTATTAAACAAACAAACACGAGCAAAAAATTTCGTTCGTTTAGTTAAATAAAAAAAACATGAACAGAGGCCGTGTTCGTTCGTTTATGTTCCTGAACGTTCGGTAATGTGTCCGTTTGTATTCGATAGTTCATTAGTGTTTTTTGTTTTTTATATTTATTTAAATACTTCAAAATTCTGACAAATTAAATATCTAATAAGTGACAGTATATTATATATTCTGTTCATGAACAATTGTTTGTGTTCGTTTGTTTCCATTTGTGTTCATGAACATTAGTTTGTGCTCATTTGTGTTCGTGAACGTTCGTTTTTGTTCGTTGCCTAAAATTAACAAACAAACACAAACGAACACGAACAAGTTCATTTCCATAACAAACGAACACGAACATAAAATCTTTTTCGATAAGTGTTCGCGAACACATATATTTCTTAACAAACGAACACAAACAAGATCTTGTTCGTGTTCGTTCGGTTCATTTGCAGATTTCCCTATGTTTTGAGTTGTTTTTATTGCAAATTTGATAAGAACTGCATAATCGTGTTTACCTTTTGATTTGCATGCTTTGATGTTGACTAAAGACTTATGTGAAGTTCTGGAGGGGAAGAGAAGAAAAGTTAAAACCCATGATCATACATCATATGAAACAGAAACCCTGACTTTGCTTATTAAAGCAAATGTGTGCCCATCACTTATTAGAGGAGAGAATGAGATTAAGGAAGCTAGGAGACTTGGAAATTGAAGGGCGGCCTAACCCTCGGTTAGCCTTTATTCTTGTCGTTCGGTTCGAACTACTTTTATTTTCAGTTTTCTTCACCTTTTGTAATGGGCGAGGGTATTGTTACATCCCTACATTTTAAGTGCACATCCCCCCAAAGGTGGCGTATAGGGCAATAAGGGGAGTATATAGTGTAAAAGCAATTAACGTGTCAGAAAAATGGTTTTGATAAGCCTCTCATTGCCCTATGAGAGGCGTATAAGGTTGTGGTAGGTGGAGCATTAAACCCTATACGCCTCTCATTGAGCAATGAGAGGCTTATCGGCACGACTTTTGATAAATTTAAGGTATCTTACTGACATGAAAGAGAGTTCAGTCTGAAAAAGCGTGAAAGTGCCCATATGACCTTTATCGACCTATACGACCCTTATCGACCAAAAATGTTTATTTACCCAAGCATACGGGATTTATTTGATTCAAAATTTTTCAAAATCACAAAATACCGATGAAATGATGAAAATTCTTAACTAAAAAAGTTGGTTGAGACCGTGAAGCATAAAGATGTCGTTTTGGGACATTGGTAATATTTTTGGCGAAGATTCGAACCAGTCGTACGTCTCCGAAAGCGTTTGGTTATCCGGCATTGATCGAGGTGAGGAGGAGGTTATGTCCGTGCCTCGTTGTGATGACGGGGGTGTGCGACCCGTGTTACCTGACTTGAACCAGGTGTTTGTAGATGAGGGGGAACCATCTTACATTGCCCAAAGTTATCCACGACACGAATACGGGACTTACCATTCGTATACGGAAAACCAACACAAGTTAGAGTATGAGGAAGGTGCTAAGGAGTATGAGGAAAATGATAACGAAGTCGAAGAAGGTGCTAACGACTTTGAGGAAAATAATAACAAAGTCG
Source organism: Helianthus tuberosus (assembly GCA_030545235.1). Taxonomy (NCBI): domain Eukaryota; kingdom Viridiplantae; phylum Streptophyta; class Magnoliopsida; order Asterales; family Asteraceae; genus Helianthus; species Helianthus tuberosus. The sequence continues at coordinate 149,166,326 of CM060381.1, forward strand.
AGGAATGTGCTAAGGACTTTGAGGAAAATGATAACGAAATCGAGGAAGGTGTAATGCACTTTGAGGAGGGTGTTGACGACGACGAACCTGCTAACGGGGAAGGTGTTCACGACGACGAACGTGCTAACGAGGAACGTGCTAACGAGGAAGGTGCTAATGACGAGAAAAAAACAAAAAAGGTATGACATAACTGTCAATTACGTGTTATTCGTGTTATATAACGTTGATATAATTTTAGAGTGAAAAAAAAATGATTTTGTATACGTGTTATTCATTATATATAATTTTAATAGGTAGGAGAAATCTAGAAAATGTTTGACCCGTCCCGACCTTAACCCGACCCGAAAATTGTGTCATACATATTAACCCGATTTCGTTATCATTTTGGTGAAATATTATATATGTTCTGGTGAAATATTTTGTTAAAAATAGATTACTTAGGCTTGTAAATGAACCGAACGAACACGGACGAGGCATGTATACTGATTAAAAGTAGAAAATGTATGACACGAAATTTCATACAAACCCAAAAATGTGTCATACTTATTAACCCGAACCCGATGTTCAACCCAAGTTTTTTTATTGTTTTTTCGGCAAATTAATATATTCATTTCATTTATGTGGATTTCTAATGAACCTTTTTTTTAGGTATTTGGGTCACTTGAAGAATTGGGTATACAAAAGAGAAGTTGCGAAAGGTTACGTCATTGTGACCCAACGAACGATAACAAAAGGCGAAGGTTCGTCAACAAGGACAGTGAAGATATGGTTGCAATGCGATCGTGGCGGCGAACCCAAAAGTAAAGCAACAGTTCGGCGTTCCGGTAGCAAAAAGGTTGGCTGTCCTTTTAGTCTGATAGGGAAACTAGACTCAAGTAGTGGTAATTGGAGCCTTGTGGAGAAGAAAAACATTCACAACCATGAGCCTACTGAATTTCTCGAGGGCCACGCGTTTGCTAGAAGGCTGACCCCGGACGAAGAATCACTGGTGGAGAGACTTTATCTGCAAAACACGGAGCCTACAAATATACATTTAACCATAAGAAAACAAAACCCACATAGCATGTGCATTCTACAAGACGTACAAAACATGATTAAAAAGATTAAACTCAAAATGTACGGCCATCGAACTCTAATGCAGATATTGGAGAGCATGTTGCAAGAAGAAAGGTACGTTTATTTCACCAGGGTGAATCCCTCCACAAACGCGGTCGAGGAGGTTTTTTTCGTTCATCCGGACTCGTACAACATGTGGCGTGCATTCCCACATGTGTTGATGATTGATGCTACCTACAAGACCAATGAGTATAAGCTTCCGTTTATTCAAGTTGTGGGTGTGACATCGAAACACAAGTCTTTTTATGTGGCTCATGCGTTTGTCTCTAAAGAAAAAAAAAAGATAACTTCTTATGGGTCCTGGAGAAGCTCAAAGAATTGTTGGTAGATTGTATGGAGCCACATGTAATTGTCACAGATAGGGATTAAGCTTTGATGAATGCTTGCGATAAAGTATTCCCAAAAGCTTCCAAATTGCTATGTAGGTGGCACATCTCACATAATATTCTAAAACACTATCGGGCAAAATTTACGGATGAAGACTGGAAAATATTCAAGCTTTCTTGGTCTCGACTGTGTAGTCCTCCCACTCCGACGCTATACAATTATAACTTTGAGTGTTTTTTCATGCGACTGACTAACGATGAACGATCAGGCACATATTATATTAGTTTACATACATTCATCCATACATATATACATACAAACATTACAAATCTCTGTATTCAATTTTTTTTTTCAGATGTTCTAGATTATTTGTATGATGTGTGGCTGAAAGATTATAGAGAAAAGTTCGTTTTAGCTTGGAATAACACATTCCCCAATTTTGGTCAACATACAACCGACAGAGTTGAAAGCCAGCATTCTAAGTTTAAGAGATACATTAAAGGGCCAAACAACTCGCTCCATAGACTTGTGTGGCTTGTTGGCAAAGTTGTAGAGTCACAAAAGATACAAATAAAACTTAGTTTTCAGGAGAGCAGGTCCGTGCAAATGGGGGACCACAGATTTTCGTTTTTTGACAACCTACGCGGTAATGTTTCCCAAAAATCCTTAGAGTTGTTGGTTGTCGAGAGGAAAAATCTACATGCGTTGAGGGTAGGAGGGGGGGACTTGTGGTCACCAGCTTTCTACAGGTTGTGGGTTGCCATGTGCTTGTCAGATGGAGTGGTGGGAAAGTACAGGTAACATAACAACTATAACATATGCTTCGATCCATAGAATATAATCATAATTATACTTCATGTTTTAACAATGATTCTTGAAAAACAGGTTGCAAAATTCCACTTGCCGCGATAGACAAATTCTGGACAAAACTTCATTTTTCGACAGAAAACCTTAATCAAGACGAGTGTAATATTCAGGCGGAAATGGATAGACTCACACAGCAACTACAGACGCAGCCACCTCTAGTGTTAAAAAGTATGTTGTCGAAGATGAAAGCAGTGTTGAATCCAAGTATGACTGACCATCAACCGCCTGAGGTACAACAAGATACCCGGGGCCGCCCAACTACGAAAGCAAAACAACAAAAGAATGAAGACCTTGTGAGACATAAAGATAAACAACCCGAATCACAGAGGCACGCCTACACTCAAAAGCCAAATGTGCGACATAGTCGTTCAAAGAAAAGCAAAGAAGAAAAAAATACACTTCCGATTATAGATAAAGACTTTCCACTGTTGGCCGGGCACATATACATACGTACATACATACATACATACATACATACATATATTTAGAATTCTTTTTCAATTTTTTATTTTTTTAATATTTTTTAGTTTCTTTTTAATTTTTTTTTATTTTTTTTTGCCAATTATAGGTACAAAAACATGATCGAGCGTTTTAAGGATTGGCTTCCATCTAGCTATCGGAGATACATAACACATATCGAAGATGCCCAGCCGGACGGTAACTGTGGGTTTCGATCCATAACTATGGGTTTGGGGTTCGACCAGAAACAGTGGAAGTGGGTCCGCCAAGAGCTACTCGACGAGATGTTCATTAACAAAAAGTGTTGGGGGCATATACTCGAATCATTGGACAAGGGATGTTACAACAATGTGTATCGATCGATAAATTGGTTAAATGTTGAACCTGCACCAAAGGCATGCTGGATGGTGTTGCTCTACACAGGGTTGCTGGTGGCACAAAAATTTGGGGTGATTGTTCAACATTTAAGCAACAGTGTTTGTCAAACTTACTTCCCGATGTTCGATGGACCGCAGGTTTACCCGAACCATTCCATTTTGACGATCTCTTATGTCGAAGGTGGCCATTTCATCACGGTTAAGTTAGCGGATGATAGCCCGATGCCAGTACCAAATGGACTTTGTAATATATACTGAAGTATGGAAGCTATGGAATGGGAGACAATGTACATGTCTCGTATTGCACAGGGTAGGGCGTTACTACGTAGTAATAGAACTCGACAAAAATAAGTTATTGACTTGTATTAGGTGTAGCATCCGTGAAACATAGTGTACGCAACGAATTTATTAATGTTTCTCTTTAATATAATTTAAATATATTGTAACATCCGTCAAATATAGTGTACGCAACAATTTTTTTATAAATTTTTTTAATTAAAGTGCTTCATATAAAAGAAAGGAGTACAAAATAAAAGAAAACTATTGTTTTAAAGGGATTTAAAATGTTGACTCAAAATAAAAATTAAATATGTTTTTGTTTTTGTTTTTTTTAATAAAAGGAATTAATTTTAATATAAATAAATGAATAATAAAAAATGTCAAAAATGCAAAAACCCGGCCCTAAACCAGTTTCAACGCGGCTCGAACTCGTGACCTCCCAGTTAAATGCACCCGTCCCTTCCACTGGGACAAGTGTCTCACCCATTGATTATCCTGATTCTTTTTTCTCTTATACTAAGTTTCATAGATTCAAAAAGGAAAGTACAACTCCTATACGCCGCTCATTGACCCATACGACTCTCATTGACCCCAAACACTTTCCCAACTTCAATAAATGGGTAAAATAGATCTAAAATTTGAAAACTCACACACTAAAACACCAAGAACACACACACAAACGCACTGGACCACACGATTTTCACAAGACAAACTCTGGACCACACGATGAAGGTTAGTTTGTATTCCAAATTTTATTGCTTAATCTTCAACCTTTTTTTTATTTTTTGGTTTTATTTCCGTCGTTTGTGGTGGTGTTGGGTTTGACGGTGGTGGGGGATTAACGGCGGTGGGGGTTGACGGTGGTGGGAATTGACGGCGGTGGGGGATTGACGGCGGTGGGGATTGACGGTGGTGGGGGATTGACGGTGGTGGGGAATGACGGCGGTGGTGATTGACGGCTGTGGTGGTGGTGGTGGTTAGGCGGGTGTGGTGGTGGTGGTGGTGGTGGTGGGGATTGACGACTGTGGTGGTGGTTAGGCGGGGGTGGTGGTGGCTGTGGTGGTGGTGGTAGTGGTGATGGGGATTGACGGCTGTGGTGGTGGTGGTTGTTGTGGTGGTGGTTGTGGTGGTGGTGGTGGTGGTTGTGGTGGTGGGGATTGACGGCTGTGGTGGTGGTTGTTGTGGTGGTGGTTAGGCCGGTGTGGTGGTGGTGGTTGTGGTGGTGGCTGTGGTGGTAGCATAACCCTACCCGACCCCCGGCCCGACACGTTTGCTGGGTCTAGACTTATATCGTCGTTTTTTTAAATGTGTATATGTTATTTTTATTAAGTAATATTATTATTATTTATATTATTATTATTTTTAACAATATATTTTCGGATGCCGGGTCTAATGCTATAATTGTATGTTTTATTAACAAGATATCGAAAGTCGGTGTTTTGATGGTGGTGGTAGTGTAATCCTTGTGGAGAAGAAATTTAACCGAAACGTAAAACATAGAATAAATTTAACCGAAACGTAAAACATAGAATAAAATAACCAAGTTGATTTAGGACTCGCGCGTTACGATGAATCCGCGTCTATTTTTTCCCGTTTGACAGGTTCATCGTAATCTATATATAATATATATCATTACCACTATACAAACCATAATGCATACATTACAACAACCATTGCATCAATATGTTGCAAATTATATTTATACAAGATTTTGGCTGAATTAATTAGATTATTACAAATAATAGTAATTTACAAATAAAACAACATAACTTTGAATTGATCAAAACCAATTGAATATGGTAAGATAATGAAACCATTATTTGATTAGGGTACAACCACTTAAGCACAATTTACAACCATACATGCATACAAAACATATTGAATTTGGTAAGGTAATGAAACCATTATTATTTGATTAAGGTACAACCACTTAAGCACAACTTACAACCTATATTTGACTAAGGTACAACCACTTAAGCACATGTTACAAGCAATGATGTTGTGATTAAGTTGTAAAATTATTAAAGTATTTGGGTTAAAAGTAAAATATTAATTAAAGACAAAATAAATTTTAAAGACAAAAAAAAAATCAAGTGGGTACAACCATTTTTGCTAAAATTACAACTAATAATGCAACAAAATGTTATAAATTAATATATAGTTAATAACATATGCACATTTAAAAAAAACGATGATATAACTAGACCCTACCCCCGGCCCGACCCGTTTGCCGGAACTAGATATAACATCGATTTTTTAAATGTGCATATGTTTTTTTATTAAGTATTATTATTATTATTATTATTATTATTATTATTATTATTATTATTATTATTACTGGTCAATAAGCAACTCAATATGTGCATATGCTTTATTATTATTATTATTATTATTATTATACATATCAAAATAAAGTGATGATGAATAGTAAAAAAATTATATATTAAAATATTTAATTCTTAATAGTAATTTATAATTTATAATTTTATCTTTTAATAATAATTTTAAATCTTTACTTAGTTTTATTTGTTTTTTTTTTCATTTTAGTTGTTTGCTCACGTATTGTGACGGTACGTTACCGTGAATATTGTTTATTATTATTTAATTTGAAATTTTAGTAATTTTAAAATAAATACTAAATCCGCAATTATGTTTATCTATCTTTTTACCATTTTAAGTTATTTGCTCGCGCATTGTGACGGTACGTTATAGCGGACATTGGATCGATATTGAGCCGGTTCGTTACAATACCAGTACGATATATGCATTCGTTATTGATCGTTGAGTAATTTTAAATCTGCAACTATTTTTATTTTTACCATTTTAAGTTGTTTGCTCACGCATTGTGATGACACGTTACCGTGGATATTGTTTATTATTATTATTATTATTTTTATTATTATTATTATTTAATTTGAACTTTTAGTAATTTTAAAATAAATACTAAATCCGCTACTATGATTATCTATCATTTTACCATTCTAAGTTGTTTGAACGACACCAATGTTGTTTGAACGCCGGTTCAGATTGTAACGCTACTGTTACCGATATTCATTATGCATATCAAAATAAAGTGATGATGATTAGTAAAAAAAATATATATTAAAGTATTTAATTCTTAATAGTAATTTATAATTTATAATTTGATCTTTTAATAATAACTAGATTTTTTCTATAGGCCGCGCGTTGCGGCGGCGACACCTAGTCTTATATAGCTAACGACATGTTATATGATGCGTTAACGATAAGAAAACGCGTGTTTCGATTTATCCGATTTAGACCGATATGGAAAACATTATTGTAAAAAAGAATAAATAAATCAAAACGATAACAAAACTTATGTAACAATAAGTTCAAAAGGATAAGGCTTTCTACCTCTTAGTTTTAAGTTAAAGAGTTGAAAATATTACTTATTTTCTATTTTGTCAAATAACAGAATTTATTAGAAACAAAATACTAATTAAATTATATATTATTATTAGAAGAATGAACATGTCAATAGAAATAATAATATATTACTGTGTTTATATAAAATGTAGAGAAAATATATTTTTTATGACTTTTTAATGTAGAGAACAATATATTTTATGACTTCTAAACGAAATTACATTGGTGAGAATAAGTTTAAATTTTCAATGAACTACGTTTATCACTCTCGCCGCGTTGCGGCGAACTTTTTTTGTCATTTAGTCTGTGTTTACATGTGTTTTAAAATCACTACGAGCGCGTTACGCACCGAACCGCTGACAAGAATAAAAAGAAAATGTAGAAAAAAAACAGTATAAGATAACCGAAAGAAAATCAACAAAAACAATTTTATGGTAATGATTTTGTTCGTATGAAACCCGTAGTCAGAGATGAGCAAATGGTATTGGGTGCCAGTACCGAATTTCCAGAACCAAAAGATTTTAAGTCAATTCGGTACCAACTTTTAGCGTTCCTGGTACCGGTTTGCTACCAGTTTTTACCTTCATATACCTGTACCGTAACCGGTATTTTGATAAAAGATGGATAAATGAAAAAAAAAACTTGCCACGTGGCAAGCTTTGAATGGAGATATGTTTTGAAATCACTACGACCGCGTTACGCACAGAACCGCTAACAAGAATAAAAAGAAAATGTAGAAAAAAAGACAGTATAAGATAACCGAAAGAAAATCAACCAAAACAGTTTTATGGTAATGATGTTGTTCGTATGAAACCCGTGGTCAGGGATCTGCAAATGGTATTGGGTACCGGTACCGAATTTCCCGAACCGAAAGATTTTAAGTCAATTCGTTACTAACTTTTGGCATTCCTGGTACCGGTTTGCTACCAGTTTTTACCTTCATATACCTGTATCGTAACCGGTATTTTCGGTACCAGTACGGATTTAGTATCGGTTGGCGCCGAGCTCATCCCTAGCCCTGAAACTAAAAAAAAAAGAAAACACTAAAAGTTGAAGAAAATCAATAAAAAAAAAGTTGAATGATACCGTTGGTGTTTGTATGGTACCCGTGATCAGGGATGAGCAAATGGTACTAGTTAGGAGTACCGAATTTCCCGAACTAAAAATTTTCAATATCAATTCGGTACCGACTTTTGATGTTTTCTGTACTAGGCTGGTGCCGATTTTTACTTTCATATACCGAGATTGAAAAGGACCGTACCGGTATTTTGATTAAATATAGATAAATGAAAAGAAAAAAAAATTGCCACATGGCAAGGTTTGAATGGAGAAGAGAGCACTATTCACAACATTGTATCAGGGATGAACAAATGATACTGGTTAGGAGTACCGAATTTCCCGAACTAAAAATATTCAATATCAATTCGGTACTGACTTTTGATGTTTTCTGTATCAGGCTGATGCCGATTTTTACCTTTATATATCGAGACAAAAAAGAACCGTACCGATATTTTGATAAAAGATAGATAACTGAAAAGAAAAAAACTTGCCACATGGCAAGGGTTGAATGGAGAAGAGTGCACTATTCACAACATTGTCTTTTTAATATATAGGATAATTTTAAATCTTTACTTAGTTTTATTTGTTTTTTTTATACATATGAAAACAAAGTTAGTATAAACAGTAAATAATGAATTTTTTTAAAGGTTTGTTTTTTAGTAATATTTTATTTAGTGTTCATTTGAATATGAATTTTTTTAAAGATTTGTTTTTTAGTCATATTTCATTATTGTTCATTTGATTTTTTTATTAATAACATTTATATGTTAAAGTAGGGGGATTATGAATAATAAATAATTTTTTAAGTATTTGTTTTAGGTACTGTTCATTTAATATAATTTTTTTTAAATAATTTGTATACGTTAATTTTTTAAAATAATCTAAATACACATCTATGTATTTTTTCCAATATTCCGATATAAATCTTATTGAAGATGGATATCGTGCTGCCACCATACCGAAAAAAAGGCTAAACAACATAAGTGTTGGTATTCATATTTATGGTTTTCAGTAAATCTTATTGAAAGTAGACACTGTATTGCTACTTTACCGAACGTAAAACTGAACGAACAACATCGATATTTGGTACCGGTATTTATATTTTTGCTTTTAGTTTCAATAAACTGATATTATCACTATTAACTGTATTGTACCATATTGAGCCAGACCCAACAACGTCGGTATTGGCACCGTGTTCGTTTTATGGTTTTCTGTCGATGTAGAGAAGATGTTGATTGCTATACCGAATGCATGTATTGTGTCAATATGAAATAAACCAAATCAATACCGATCAAGATCTCGCCGCAAAGCCCGAAGGAAATAAAGTAGTTCATTATTAACTTAAGTTGAACAATTATAAAACATAGTTAATAGTTAGCAAAAAGAAACGAAAAACAATTATCATTACTTCCTACTTCGAATTAATTCTAAACTAATAATCAATAAAGAATAATTCATATGTGTTTCATTTTCTTTTAAAAGGCAATGTATTTACGAACTAAGTGAACAAATTTCTAGCTATTGATTTACATGTGTGTATGGTAAGGATTTTATTATCAAATCGTAAAATACACTAGTTATTTTTATTATACGATACGTCGGGCCAAAACGTATTTAAGCAATGGTGTTTGTCAAACTTACTTCTCGTTTGTTTGATGGTCTGGAGGTTTACCCGAACCATTCCATTTTGTCGATCGCTTATGTCGAAGGTGTCTATTTCATCATTGCTAAGTTAACGGGATGATTGCCCGATGTCGGTAAGAAATGGACTTTGAAATACCTCACCGACGTATAGAAGCTATGGAATGGGTGACAATGTACAAGTATCGTATTACACAGGGTAGGGCGTTAGTATATAGTAATAGAACTTCATGAAAAAGAATTTGCTAACTTGGCAAAGGTGTAACATCCGTGAAATATAGTGTACGCAACAACTTTTTTATAAAAAAAATATTAATTAGGGTGTTTTATAACATAAAAACCATTAATTACCACACAAACTTTTTAAAAAAAATTAATTGCATATGAGTCGTATAGGGCAATGAGACCCATATACAACTCCTATAAGGTGTTCATTGACCAATAAGCCTCCCCTGGTGGACACATTATGAGTGTCTTATTGACCAAAAAGCCTCACTTGGTGGTTTCCACTTTTATCAAAGATGAAATAGTTCAACCAGGGGAGGCTTATTGGTCAATGAGACACTCATAATGTGTCCACCAGGGAATGCTTATTGGTCAATGAGCAACTCGATATTTAATATGCTTTATTATTATTCTTATTATTATTATTATTATTTATTATTATTATTATTATTACTATTATTATTATTTGTTGTTATTATTATTATTATTATTATTATTATTATTGTTGTTGTTGTTATTATTATTGTTATTATTATTTATTATTGTTATTATTATTATTATTATTGTTGTTATTATTATTATTATTTATTATTATTGTTATTATTATTTATTATTATTATTATTATTCTTTATTGTTGTTGTTGTTATTATTATTATTATTATTATTATTATAATTGTTATTATTATTATTGTTATTATTATTATTATTTATTATTGTTATTTATTATTTATTATTATTATTATTATTTATATATTATTGTAATTATTATTGTTATTATTATTTATTATTATTATTATTTTTATTTTTATTCTTTATTGTTGTTATTATTATTATTTATTATTATTATTATTGTTATTATTATTATTATTTATTATTGTTATTTATTATTTATTATTATTATTATATACTTATTATTTATTATTATTTATTAATTTAATAAATTTTCTGTTATAATTAATTTAATAAATTTTCTGTTTTAAATAATTTATTAAATTTTCTTTAATGTTTAATTAATATGTTAAGAAAATGGTTCATTTAATAATTTTCTGTTATAACCAATAAATAAACATTAAAGAAAATTTATTTAATTAAGATTAAAAATGAAAAAAAAACCCATAAAATGCAAAAAACCAGCATCTACATCTGGATCTAATTAAGATTAAAAAAAGAAAAAAACCCATAAAATGCAAAAAACCCGCCTCTACATCTGGATCGAACTCGTGACCTATCCCTTAAATGCACCCGTCCCTTCCACTGGGACAAGTGTCTCACCCATTAATCATCCCGATTATTAATTTTCTTATGCTTAGTTCCAGAGATTAAAAAAGAAAAAAATATATCCGCCCCTTATTGCCCTATACGCCCCTCATTGATTCAAAAACTGCTTTTCATGTTTGACTAAATGGAGAATACATCTAAAAGTTCGTAACCCCACACACTAAAACACCAAGAACACACACACGGTCTCTCTCGTATCGCTCGATCCGAACGTATCAACCTATTCGGTCCAGATTTTCATAAAAGGTTAGTGTATTATTTCATCTTTCCTTTGTCTATTTTTGTTTTTTTTTTTTAATTTTGGCCTATGGTGGGTGGTGTTTGATGGTTTTCATGGTGGTGTTTCACGGTGAGGGTTATAGATTAGTTTAGGATATAGATAAAGGTGTCACCGGAATAGTTGGGGATGGTGACTGGATAAGTGACGAGGGATATGGTTTTGGTTATAGATTAGTTTAGGATGTAGATAAAGGTTGACGTAAAAGAAATTGATGAAAACGAATCCGATTAGCGGTTCCGGGGTTACCGGAAACTTGCCGGAATCCCACCGGATCTCGCCGGTAAAGCAGTTTTGAAAGTTTTAGGGACTTGACAATAATAGTCCTTGTGGTGTCTAATATTTTTCAACTTGACAATAATAGTCCTTCTGGTCCTTCACTTTTTTAAACTTTATTTAGTACAAATCTTAAATTTAAACATTAAAATTGTAAAAAGTTTTTATAGAAATTATTTTGTTTTCTTAATTTATTTAACTTTATGATAAATTAAAAATAACTTTAGGATACTTATACACTTATATTTATACACTTCACAACATACAAGGGTTAATGGAAAAAAAAATCACTAATATACAAGGGTTAATGGAAAAAAAAATACATTAAAAATTCGGGTATATGATCGAGTATATAGTTCTGGTAAACGGGTATGTCGTTTCGGGTAATCGGGTCGGGTATCTCCTAATCCCATACTCGACCCATACCCGCGAAAATTTCTAAAACTAATCCCATACCCGGCCCAATACCCGTCGGGTATCGGGTATACCCGTCCCATTTGTGTCGGGTTTCGGGTATACCCATCGGGCTTGGGTGTTTTTGCCATCCCTACCCGATTTTTTTAATTTATATTTTTATAACCGGGTATGGGTATGGGATTAAAAACATACCATACTGTGGCAAGTGTAAAATTGACGTCCGGGATTAGCTTCAGTCCAAGATGTTCTTAATGCAGCCGTCCTACCACATTTGCAAACAACTATTGTGAATTTGTGATTGTGAAGATGGTGTATATTTCTGAATTTGCAAACAACCACTGTGGCAAGTAAGGATGACAAAACTACCCGACATTTGCAACCAACATATACAAGCTTTAAAAAAACAAACCAATATGCCGCTCATAGGCCCATACGCGCGTATTGTGGGTACGGAGGCTGACAACTTTTCAGCCCATATGCCTCGTATAGCCCGATGAGACCCATATACATCTACATTTTCTGAAAAGTTGACAGGACATTTATGACACCCCACTTCCATACGCGGCTCATCGACCCATACGGGTCTCATTGAACTTCAGTTTCATTTCTTTTTATATTAAAACGAACAAGTACATATGTAAAGGTATTTTTCGGACCGAGTTCTAGAGCACACGATGACAATCCGGAAGGGGACCACACGCGTCTCTCGTATAGTTTTCGCTCTCGTATCGGTCTATACGGTTGGAATATTCAAGGTTTGTTTTTTTTTTTTTTGTGGTTTTATTTTGGCCGTTTGCGGTGGTGTTGGGGTTGTGGTTGTGGTGGGTAGGTTGTGGTGGTGGTGGTGGTGGTGGGCCGGTTGGGGTGGTTGTGGTGGTGGGGGTGGGTCGGCTGTGTTGATGGTGGTGGTGGGTCGACTGTGGTGGTGGTGGTGGGTCGGCTGTGGTGGTGGTGGTGGGTCGGCTGTGGTGGTGGTGGTGGTGGTGGTGATGGTGGTGGGTCGGATGTGGTGGTGATGGTGGTGGTGTGTCGGCTGTGGTGGTGGTGGGTCGGATGTGGTGGTGGTGGTGGTGGGTCGGCTGTGGTGGTGGTGGTGGTGGGTCGGCTGTGTTGGTGTTTTGTTTTTTTTTAATATTTACAATATATTTTCGAATGCCGAGTCTAATGCTAAATTGTACTTTTTATTAACAGCATATCGAAAGTCGGTGTTTTGACGGTGGTGGTAGCGTAATCCTTATGGAGAAACTACGTTCGTATTTCAGATTCATGCACTAGAACGCCGATCTAGGATGACGTGTTATCGGAGTAGCCTGTTGCCTCGTCTGCTCCCAGTGACGCTAGCCAACGCAGTCTGCCCCGTAACACGTCCTTCCAAGAGAGGAGTTCATTAGTGTTCTCATGAGCCTTCCATCAACGGGAATGCCACTTCGCTCACCATCCTGACAAGACGCGGAAGACTGGACGGTGGTTGATAAACGAAATGCCGACTCCACTGCTCCAACCTCCTGATCCCTTGTGCCATCTCAGTGTGGTGGTGTGAAGCAGAAATCCCATTGGAAGGTAGGGTTCGGTACGCAATTCCAAGACAGCCGGCCTGTCTCGAAATTGTGTATGTTGCACCAATCGTTTTCCTGTACAGGAATTCAAGAATATGTAACAATTAACGATTAAGGGTTTAGGGTTTAGTCGTTACATTCTGTATCAAAGTTGCATTTTTGTATATTAATATAAAACGATGTTTAATTACATTTTGAATTACGTTTCTTGTTTCGTTATGGTTAATAAACGACAATTGAAAAATAATTAAATACATAAAAAATTGACATTTTTTTAACATACACATTGCGTTATGGAAACAGTTAAACAGTAACACCTCGTAAAATCACGTCCAATGAAGTATTGACATGTGTAATAAACCCTAATGAAGTCAAACGTTGAATTTAAGGGACTAATTTTTCGAAAAATCGAAAAAATTTGATTATGAAAGAACTGGAAGTATTATCATACCTAAAATAAGTTTCTAAATAACCTTTTACGGTTTTATATTCACAAATGAGCCACTTGTTAATCAAGTGTAGCCGTTTATGTAATTAATTGAAAGTGTGCGCAGAAAAGGGTTAAAAGTGTCACCATGTTAATTCTTACCTCTTAGTGACCTCTTAAGAAACCGAGAGCCTCATGATATTTGATTATACTCTCGGGAATGCCAATCATTGGCCATCCAAGGCTTTTATGCCCAAAAGTGAAGTTACGCGCAACTTTGCAAGTATAAGGACTAGAAGTGTCGATATGTTTAATTATACATCTGAATGACCTTTTATCGAGCCCGAAGCATTATGATGTTTAATAATACTTTCAAGAATTCCTAATATGGATTAGATAAGGCTTCAATACTATTAAATAATGATATGCGCAAGTTTGCGCGTTAGAGGGACTAATTGCGTCAAACTGCAAAAGTATACCGATTCGTATGTTATCGGACCTTCCGGAATATGAACATGAGTTATACATACCCTAATTATCCTTTTTGTAGCTTAGAAATAGGCTTAGAGGTGTTTTGTGCGCAAAAATAAACTTTTAAGTCATGCAGGGAGTAAACGTGTCAAAAAGCACACAAGTTTGCGTTTACGCGCATATCTTACATTCTAAATATCCCCGAACACCCAAAAATTTATTTAAGCACTAAAATATTTTATTTTAGTGTTTGGCTTGATAAAATTCCATTGATCGCGTAATTTGGTTCGTTTTTCGCGTCCGTCCGTGTTTCGACGTAATTAACCGAACAACGTGACCGTACGACCAAACGAACCGACATCCGGCATATTTTTGAGCATGTTTCATGTTCCCCATACTTAGGCATCGTTGTAGAGAATTAAAAATGGTTTAACGGGCCTTGGATGTGTCGGAAATGGCATTTGGAAGTGCAGTGGCTAAATCTGTCAACAAGTGAAAGTTTCAGATTGCTGACCAGGTCCTTACGGACCGTAAAGCTGGACCCTTACGATCCGTAAGCCATGCCCAGGTGCATAAAATCGATTCTGTTGCCTGTTCGGCCCATGTAAACGACATATATGCCCTTTTATCACCACCAAGAGCTGCCTAAATTAATTCTTAGGCCTTAGGGACACTTGTTAATCATCAGGGATCATGTATAGCCTTGTTTGTCATGATCTTGATGGATCAAGATCACTATATAAGAACCCACATTTTTCCAATTTTTGATCATTCATTCCATCCTCACTTCTTGGAGTCCCCTGGAGCTCAAGCCCCTTCCTTGTGATCCTTAGTCGTTCATAGGACCTTGGTAAGTATTCTTAACCTTCCTTAATTGAGTTTTGCTTAGTTATTAGCTAAAAACTCAAACCGTCATAATTAAGGTTTGACTTATCGATTAATCACTAATGGTCTAGTGATTAGTCAAACTTAACGTAGTTATAAGTTGGCATTTATGTGGGTAACAAACCCTTAAAAGGGCGCCCTCTGATTTCCACTCTAACTAGATCAATTGTCGGGTCAAAGTTTATTATAAAAAGTCAACAGGATCCTAATTTTTGAATTAACGCATAATTAACAATGTAGAAGGTGTGTAACCCATTTGACCCCTCATATAACTTGGTAATAAGTATAAGAACTGGTCTAAGCTTGTTTGATCCGACAATTTTCTGTTTAAGCTCGGTTCGGAACCGAAAGTCGCAAAACTTTGACTTTTGCTTTGACTTCAGTTCTGACCCGATTTAGATGGGTTTGGGGATGCCTTAGAGTTTCCTTAGGACCAGGTTACATGATGGTATAACCCTCTGTGGTGGGATCGTTGATTGTCCGATTCATTTACACGTTTCCGTTAATTGCTTAATGTTGACCATAATGCCCTTTTGACCATAAAACGAGAATTTTAGAAATATGAAAGGACAATAATCTTTATTACTGATTTATAAACATGTCCCTAAAATTTCATATCAGTTGGAGGTCTAGATTAGGAGTTATGCCCAATAGCGTAATTAGAAAGCTTTTTGTTAATTAAACGGCGTAATTAGCGTAAAGCCTATCTAAACCCAATTTTTGACACCCAACCTTTTACCCACTGATGTAATATAATATTTTGAGATTTTAAAGATTTTTAATTATTTTTAACCTGCTCATAACCTAAGGTTATGGCGTTGTTTCGGTAAACACCGATTATACCCTTTTTGTGTATAAAATGAGTTTTACATAGTATTTTGACACCAATCCAATTGCTACTGATTTTATATAATAAATGAAGTATTTTGAACTTTATAACCTGATCAGAAAACTCAGATTTTCTGTATAACCCGGAAATCGCTTAAAACGGCTTTTCACGCGTATCAAACATCTAGTATGGGTTTAAAACCAATTTGGCATATAAGACTTATCACCAACTGATATAACCTATTAAATTGAGTTGTTTTACTGATGATTTTGGACCCGAGTCTTAGAATTAAAATTAATCTCTTTTATAATCTTTTAAATGACCAAAATACCCCTACGGGGCTTATATTGAGATTAAACTCGTTTTGGGCATAATGGAAGGTATCCTACTGATATCACAACATATTTAAGGCATATTAACTTAGGAAACCTATATATGACCCATATGGTTACCCGTTACGCCCCTTGCGCGTTCGGTTCGGTTTATGTAACTAGTTTGCACAAATTAGCCGAAACGGGTCAAACCTTATTTTTTTTTCTTTTCAAAATCCAGAATGTGTTTAGTTTACCCATATTATACAAGTCCCCAAACTTTTCGGGTCTAAATCACATTCTATTCCGGTCTTCGCTTAATCATGCGTTCGAACCGTAAACCTTTTCTTAAAACTAACCGGTCTAAGTTACGACTTAAATAAGACCCGTTAGGAATCTAATACGTTAATAAAACCTTCGTTCCAGATTAAGAGCCCCAGTAGAAGTACTTGTGCTTGCTGATTAGAATATACGGCTGAGTATAAATTGCATTGCTAGCCCAGGTAAATACTTTTAACTTATTTTCCCTTATACGGGCTTGGGATACGGTATTATAAAAATACCGCTTGGTCGGGTGTAGAAACCTTTTAATCGGAGATGATTAAATTGCATAATCCCGTTTTAATTTGTATTGATTGATAACAAATAACATTAGGGGTTAATGACCGTGTCCTGGATATCCTTGGCTCATTTAAAAAGTGAATGGCCATAACTTAAGCACAAGGTGTAGGCATAACACCTCCTGTTGCGTATGTAAAAGATATACTCACTCGTAAGGTGTCTTCTTATGAGTTATATTTATGGTGTGTCGATTAATCTTGACCGGCTTGTATTGTATAATCACCGGCCCTAAATGTTGGACAAACATGTAAATCGGATACAAGATTTTTATTAATAAGATTGTCCCAAGTTATAAAAGATATTTTGTGCCTCGTGCATTCAAATCAATTTTCAAACTCTTCTCCAAAATGAGTCGGTTAATTGTATTTACCAGTGTAAACTGACGTATTTTCCAAAAAGGTTAAGTGACAGGTACTGAACGTAATTGGCTGGAAGCTCAGGGCGTTAATAAGGAATCTTGCAAGTTCTAGGCGTCTAAAGTCTGTTGAACAATGTTTATGTTTTAAGATCCGCCTGTGGATCCTTTACTTTCCGTTGTAATACTTTGATATTACTTTATATTCGGATTGTAATATATTTATCTTTTGCTTCCGCTGTGCATTTATATTATGTTGTTTGACTATGATGATATCAACTACGTCACGATACTCCCCACCGGGCCCACCGGTAATACGTGGAAATGTCGGGGTGTGACAGGTTGGTATCAGAGCCAACATTGAGTGAATTAAACACTAGCCTTTTGTGTTTAATCTCAATGACACAGCACATTCCTTGACCTTCTGAGTCTAGACTTAACATAGGAATATTCTCAACCATAATCTGGAAATTATTGCTTCCAAATTTTTTTATATATATTGGATACGTCGCCAAGCGAAGAAGCTGTAATAGAAATTCTCCACATCCGGAGCCTTGAAATGCTGAGCTTCGTACCGCGACTAGGATGAAACGTACATCCAGGGAGAAAACATTCAGAGATAAAGTGAAAACTCCTTTTGCTGAAGATCGTATCTTTAATAAGTCCTTATAAGGACATGTTTATCTTTCAGTCCCTTCGAGGACAACATTATTCCTTTCAAGTCCTGTCTAGGGCACATCTGTACCTCTATTTTTATATAGTGGAATGATTAAATTTAGATTTTCATTCTAAACATGAAAAAAAAAATGAAATAAATGAAAAATAACATTCCTTTTATAAGATCTACCATTATAATAAAATGGCAAAATCTAAAAAGGACAAGACCTAGCCACGTGTCATTTTTAGACATGGCCAAGATGGTAAGACCTATTCAAGAGATTCAAATCCTTGTTAACACCTAAGAACGTGTTAGCACTCTTAACAAATGTGATTCGAGAAAATCACAACAGTCATCCTTATATTGGATTCTTCCAATTTTCTTATCTAGCCTAGTAATTTAGAAATCATGGCTTAAATCATCGAATAAAGATGATCATATTGTTAAACACCTAAGAACGTGTTAAGCACTCTTGACAAAAGTGATATGAGAAAATCACAATAGTCATCCCTATATTGGAAATTTTCAAATTTACTGATTTAGCCTAATGATCTAGAAATCATGGCTTATATCATCCTATAAGATGATCATGTTATAAACATCCGTTAGTGATGAAGTGCCTACGGGCTAAATTTGTTGTCCGATAAGACAACGACAGTGGTGGTCTTTGACCTCCTGTCTAAAAAAAATGATTGGACCATGTCCAAGCATAATAGTCGGTATGATCCAAACGATCTTGACTAATAGCATCTGAAAAGATGATCATTTCATAAACATCCCTCAGAAGGGAAATGCCAATGGGCTATATCTATTGTCCTAAAAGACAAAAGGCAGTTGTAGTCTTCGACTCTCTGTCAAGAAAAGTAACCAACTATGCTCAAACCTTAAATGCCTCGATCCCAAACGATCATGGCTTATAAATCCAAAACTGTCCTCGTGACAAGGCCTGTTGTGCCACTTTAACATCCTTAATGTTTTATATACTAGGATAAATTATAATGAAAATACTAATAAAATTGACAAATTAACCCATATGGTTTATATTACCATGGTTAATAAATCATCAAAAATGATAATTTCATATTAACCTCTGAATAAATCATTGTCAATGTTTATGTAGCAATCAAGCTACATGGCTGGATTAGATGAAGTTAACAGTCACTTGAAGGAGAACAATGATACTACCAGAATTAATGTAACTGGAGCGGAACTGCAGGCAATAATAGATTATGCTGTTACTCGAGCTCTTGACAGACAGTATGATGAATCAAATGATACCCACTCTAAGACTCTATATGTGGCTCGTAGTAAGCCCTCTTCTAAAACACATGAGTCATGGGAGGACGGTGTTCATCACTCATCAAATCAGAGGAGTGTTCCGTCTAGACAGGTTGTACTTCATCAAGAAGCACCAGTTAAGACCTGTTCATATAAATATTTTGTCTCCTACAAGCCCAGAGACTTTACAGGAGAGGAAGGGGCCATCGATTGCATGACATGGCTCGAGGAGATGGACACTGTTGTTGACATCAGCGGTTGTACGGAACAAGATGTTGTGAAATTTGTTTCACAATCATTCAAAGGAGAAGCGTTGGCATGGTGGAGATCATTACTCCAAGCCACGGGAAAGGTCCTACTCTACAACTTATCTTGGGATCAATTTGCTACATTGATCAAGGAAAATTATTGCCCTCAGCATGAGGTAGAAAAGATAGAATCAGACTTCTTGACTCTGGTCATGAAGAATTTGGATTGTCAGACATATGTGACAAGTTTCAACACTATGTCCCGCCTAGTTCCTTATTTAGTCACCCCTGAACCTAAACGCATAGCGCGTTTCATTGGAGGCCTAGCACCAGAGATAAAGGGAAATGTTAAAGCATCTAGGCCTACCACATATAGGTCCGCGGTGGACTTATCCTTATCTCTCACTTTAGATGCTATCATGAATAAGTCTGTTAAAACTTCCGACGAGGGAAAAAGGAAGGAAGACGAGGAAAACTCTCATCAATCTAACAAGAAGAAGAAGGGGAGCTCTGAGCACGGGAAAGATTTCAAGTTTAGGAAAAACTCGAGTCAGTCTAATAACAGACCCAAATGCAGTAACTGCAGAAAGCAACATTCTGGAAAATGTACAATCAACCCACATGCTAAATTGTGTGGAATTTGCAAGACCAACAAAACCTTAGATTGCAAGGAGTTGAAGAACGCGACATGTTACAATTGTAACGAGGAAGGGCACATCAAAACCAACTGCCCAAAACTTATAAAGAAGCATGGAGAGGCCAGGAAGACAAACGCGTGAGTCTTCCAAAGGAACGCCAAGGAGATGGTGCAGAATGATAACTATATAGCAGGTACCTTTCCTTATCAAGAAGTTTATGCAGAAATTTACTTGATGCTGGCACATATGATTCTATAACTAACGATAAATGTTGAGATCTGTTGTCTCCGCCTGACTAGGACTCCGGTCATTTAGCGCGAGGTAGAAACTGGCCGATGATACTTTAGAGAATGCTCCAACAAATCTTAGAAGGATATTTTATATCTATTAGGAATCACTCTTTTCTGATATCCCTATCGCAAGCCTTCAAGCTACCTAAATTCGTCAATATACTAAAGACAGATGTGACATTTGATTCCCTGTCAAAAAGATGATGGATTAGGTCCAAACCTTAAATGCCATTGATGGTCTTTTGTGACCTAGGCTAAATATAATGGATATATATTAAATAACATTCATTAAGAATGTTAGTACTATATTAGCCTGTATGGTCTATTGATACCATGGTTAGTATATGTTAAGGCCATCAGGATGATGAATAGCAGTTGTTGGATTGCAACTAAGAATCTGTTTTATTGGTGTTAGGAATCAATATCGAGTATGGAAAACTCAGATAAGACAGCCGTTGATCGTGTTATGAATGATGCGACACATGCCAATGATGCTACAATTGTGAGCCTTAGAATTTCCGAAGATGTTTCTTCAAACTATGATAGACGCAGCTGTTGGGAAGGCTGTGAAGAAGGCTGTGAAAAAGTTCAAGGAGCCCCATGCTACTCGCTCCAAATTTTATCTAGGACCACATTTCCTTACTCATAAGGAGGATCTTGTTCATGCCTCAAATTCAAAAGATGAGCTAAAAAGGAAAAGGGAGGAAGATAACTCCCAGAGCTCTAAGAAGAAGAACAAACAAAAGTCCAACCAGAAACCAGTATGCAAGACCTGCAAGAAGCGCCATTATGGGAAGTGCAGGTTCGAACCAAAATCCCAATCGCAGCCAAGGGCTTGTGGGATCTGCAAATCAAGGAAACATAAAACGTTGGACTGCAAGGACATGAAGAATGCAGTCTGCTTCGGCTGTAATGAGAAATGCCACATCAAGACTACGTGCCCTAAATCTGTCAAAGGAAATGTGGCTAAGGAAGGAAAGCCTAAAAATGGAAGCGCCTAAAATGCCTGAGCTAGTCCATAAATAATGGCATCAGGTACATTCCTTGACATTTTATCAGTGATTTAAATGCTAAGAGTTTTTTATTTGGTTCGGATACCAATAAATCCTTCATAAACTATAAGTATAACAAGCTTTTAAAACCTTTCATAAGAACCCTATATATATTAAGTGTAAGGTAAAACTTACAGGTAGAAAATTCACAGGAACTATTTCTTCTATTCCTGTCAGAAATCTTCAATCATAAAGTCTTAATGTACCCTCTCTTCAGATAAAATACATCATCATATGAAATTGATATCTCTTTGATCTCTATTGATTTCGAATACCAAATGGTAAGCCAAAAGCGCCATATGAGGATTGGTGTATCTTAATATGTTCCATAGATTGCTTCCATGCCTGATCAGTATGGAGGTTTAATGCATGGAACCACAAAGATATCCCAATGATCATATGGTACTAAAGTCAGCTAATGGCATTCAAAGAAGATATCTAGAAAATATATTTTTTTTTCCAAATAAATGTTTCCTGGTAAAGGAATCCGTGGACTCATAACATGAATGTGTCACTCATTTGGCAAAAGCGAGGATGGATGAACTGGAGCCTGAGATTTGGAAAATCTCTGTAACCTCCTTGTATCTTGATTATCTTCTCCTAAGACTACCTTGTTTACCTCCCGAGAGGCAAGTAGAGTTAAGATTAACATCCCGCTTTGGGTTGGAGTGTTGTAAGAACTCCGTGTTGATTATGGAATAATCGAAACCTTGATTTAGTAAATTTTAAGATAGGAGATTCATATAGCCTAACTCGATATTCCGAGAGTTTGATATTGTTAGATAAGAAAGACGGTTCATTCTGCTTATGCCTTCATTACCGCAACCCTATTTTAACAACGATTAAGAATCGCCATCAACTACCCAGGATCATTGAGTTATTCAACTAGCTATAAGGATTAGCTATTCCTTAAGATTAGTTTTATGCAATGGTTGGGATGACCATCCCACCTTAAGATAAGCTTTTCTATAATAATTGATATGTAAGTATTAAGGCTGCTCCTTGGGAGACCTTGTATGGATGGAATGTTAAGCATCTATTGTTAGATAGAGAATTGGTAAGTCCAATTATCAGGATCTGAAAGTTGCCTTGGAAACAACAAATAAGATCATACAAATCCATAATCGACTGTAAGTTGCCAATATACGGCAGGAAATCAAGGATTTATGAAAATAGCAACCCTCCTAAGTTCTTGTTAAAAGATAAGGTTCAACAAAAGATAACACCCTAGAAGGGTGTGCCGAGTTGTAATTTTCAGGTTAGTTAAGCTCGGAATATATAAAGTCATTCGAAGGATTTGAATGTATCAAGATTAAATAGCT
The DNA here is from genome assembly GCA_030545235.1 of Helianthus tuberosus. NCBI lineage: Eukaryota > Viridiplantae > Streptophyta > Magnoliopsida > Asterales > Asteraceae > Helianthus > Helianthus tuberosus. The sequence continues at coordinate 149,189,253 of CM060381.1, forward strand.
TACGAGCTAAGACCTAATTTAGGAGCTTGGTGGAACACGCAATGTGACCCACACTAATGATTTAACGACGTGTCACCAATAAGTCGAAAAGCACTATCACATAATGATATGCAGATTTAAGATAGTATGAGCAACCTGTGTCAATTGAGAATCGACAGGTTAAGGAGCTCCAAAAGAAAGTATGCACCTATTGTATAGGTCAACTGGGATACCCTTGGAGGCCCAAATATACTATGGAAGTTAAATCCATGATATGACAGAAAGTACTTCCTTTACTTTAAGCAAATCTCGAGGTCGAGATTTCTTTTAAGGGGGTCAGGATGTAACACCTCGTAAAATCGCGTCCAATGAAGTATTGACACGTGTAATAAACCCTAATGAAGTCAAACGTTGAATTTAAGGGACTAATTTTTCGAAAAATCGAAAGACTTTGATTATGAAAGAACTGGAAGTATTATCATACCTAAAATAAGTTTCTAAATAACCTTTTACGGTTTTATATTCACAAATGAGCCACTTGTTAATCAAGTGTAGCCGTTTATGTAATTAATTGAAAGTTTGCGCAGAAAAGGGTTAAAAGCGTCAACATGTTAATTCTTACCTCTGAGTGACCTCTTAAGAAACCGAGAGCCTCATGATATTTGATTATACTCTCGGGAATGCCAATCATTGGCCATCCAAGGCTTTTATGCCTAAAAGTGAAGTTACGCGCAACTTTGCAAGTATAAGGGACTAGAAGTGTCAATATGTTTAATTATACCTCTGAATGACCTTTTATCGAGCCCGAAGCATTATGATGTTTAATAATACTTTCTAGAATTCCTAATATGGATTAGATAAGGCTTCAATACTATTAAATAATGATATGCGCAAGTTTGCGCGTTAGAGGGACTAATTGCGTCAAACTGCAAAAGTATACCGATTCGTATGTTATCGGACCTTCCGGAATATGACCATGAGTTATACATACCCTAATTATCCTTTTCGTAGCTTAGATATAGGCTTAGAGGTGTTTTGTGCGCAAAAATAAACTTTTAAGTCATGCAGGGACTAAAAGTGTCAAAAAGCACACAAGTTTGCGTTTACGCGCATATCTTACATTCTAAATATCCCCGGACACCCAAAAATTTATGTAAGCACTAAAATATTTTATTTTAGTGTTTGGCTTGATAAAATTCCATTGATCGCGTAATTTGGTTCGTTTTTCGCGTCCGTCCGTGTTTCGACGTAATTAACCGAACAACGTGACCGTACGACCAAACGAACCGACATCCGGCATATTTTTGAGCATGTTTCATGTTCCCCATACTTAGGCATCGTTGTAGAGAATTAAAAATGGTTTAACGGGCCTTGGATGTGTCGGAAATGGCATTTGGAAGTGCAGTGGCTAAATCTGTCAACAAGTGAAAGTTTCAGATTGCTGACCAGGTCCTTACGGACCGTAAAGCTGGACCCTTACGATCCGTAAGCCATGCCCAGGTGCATAAAATCGATTCTGTTGCCTGTTCGGCCCATGTAAACGACATATATGCCCTTTTATCACCACCAAGAGCTGCCTAAATTAATTCTTAGGCCTTAGGGACACTTGTTAATCATCAGGGATCATGTATAGCCTTGTTTGTCATGATCTTGATGGATCAAGATCACTATATAAGAACCCACATTTTTTCAATTTTTGATCATTCATTCCATCCTCACTTCTTGGAGTCCCCTGGAGCTCAAGCCCCTTCCTTGTGATCCTTAGTCGTTCATAGGACCTTGGTAAGTATTCTTAACCTTCCTTAATTGAGTTTTGCTTAGTTATTAGCTTAAAAGTCAAACCGTCATAATTAAGGTTTGACTTATCGATTAATCACTAATGGTCCAGTGATTAGCCAAACTTAAGGTAGTTATAAGTTGGCATTTATGTGGGTAACAAACCCTTAAAAGGGCACCCTCTGATTCCCACTCTAACTAGATCAATTGTCGGGTCAAAGTTTATTATAAAAAGTCAACAGGATCCTAATTTTTGAATTAACGCATAATTAACAATGTAGAAGGTGTGTAACCCATTTGACACCTCAAATAACTTGGTAATAAGTATAACAACTGGTCTAAGCTTGTTTGATCCGACAATTTTCTGTTTAAGCTCGGTTCGGAACCGAAAGTCGCAAAACTTTGACTTTTGCTTTGACTTCAGTTCTGACCTGATTTAGATGGGTTTGGGGATGCCTTAGAGTTTCCTTAGGACCAGGTTACATGATGGTATAACCCTCTGTGGTGGGATCGTTGATTGTCCGATTCATTTACACGTTTCCGTTAATTGCTTAATGTTGACCATAATGCCCTTTTGACCATAAAACGAGAATTTTGGAAATATGAAAAGACAATAATCTTTATTACTGATTTATAAACATGTCCCTAAAATTTCATATCAGTTGGAGGTCTAGATTAGGAGTTATGCCCAATAGCGTAATTAGAAAGCTTTTTGTTAATTAAACGGCGTAATTAGCGTAAAGCCTATCAAAACCCAATTTTTGACACCCAACCTTTTACCCACTGATGTAATATAATATTTTGAGATTTTAAAGATTTTTAATTATTTTTAAACTGCTCATAACTTACGGTTATGGCGTTGTTTCGGTAAACACCGATTATACCCTTTTTGTGTATAAAATGAGTTTTACATAGTATTTTGACACCAATCCAATTGCTACTGATTTTATATAATAAATGAAGTATTTTGAACTTTATAACCTGATCAGAAAACTCAGATTTTCTGTATAACCCGGAAATCGCTTAAAACGGCTTTTCACGCGTATCAAACATCTAGTATGGGTTTAAAACCAATTTGGCATATAAGACTTATCACCAACTGATATAACCTATTAAATTGAGTTGTTTTACTGATAATTTCGGACCCGAGTATCAGAATTAAAATTAATCTCTTTTATAATATTTTAAATGACCAAAATACCCCTACGGGGCTTATATTGAGATTAAACATGTTTTGGGCCTAATGGAAGGTATCCTACTGATATCACAATATATTTAAGGCATATTAACTTAGGAAACCTGTATATGACCCATATGGTTACCCGTTACGCCCCTTGCGCGTTCGGTTCGGTTTATGTAACTAGTTTGCACAAATTAGCCGAAACGGGTCAAACCTTATTTTTTTTCTTTTCAAAATCCAGAAGGTGTTTAGTTTACCCATATTATACAAGTTCCCAAACTTGTCGGGTCTAAATCACATTCTATTCCGGTCTTCGCTTAATCATGCGTTCGAACCGTAAACCTTTCCTTAAAACTAACCGGTCTAAGTTACGACTTAAATAAGACCCGTTAGGAATCTAATACGTTAATAAAACCTTCGTTCCAGATTAAGAGCCCCAGTAGAAGTACTTGTGCTTGCTGATTAGAATATACGGCTGAGTATAAATTGCATTGCTAGCCCAGGTAAATACTTTTAACTTATTTTCCCTTATACGGGCTTGGGATACGGTATTATAAAAATACCGCTTGGTCGGGTGTAGAAACCTTTTAATCGGAGATGATTAAATTGCATAATCCCGTTTTAATTTGTATTGATTGATAACAAATAACATTAGGGGTTAATGACCGTGTCCTGGATATCCTTGGCTTATTTAAAAAGTGAATGGCCATAACTTAAGCACAAGGTGTAGGCATAACACCTCCTGCTGCGTATGTAAAAGATATACTCACTCGTAAGGTGTCTTCTTGTGAGTTATATTTATGGTGTGTCGATTAATCTTGACCGGCTTGTATTGTATAATCACCGGCCCTAAATGTTGGACAAACATGTAAATTGGATACAAGATTTTTATTAATAAGATTGTCCCAAGTTATAAAAGATATTTTGTGCCTCGTGCATTCAAATCAATTTTCAAACTCTTTTCCAAAATGAGTCGATTAATTGTATTTACCAGTGTAAACTGACGTATTTTCCAAAAAGGTTAAGTGACAGGTACTGAACGTAATTGGCTGGAAGCTCAGGGCATTAATAAGGAATCTTGCAAGTTCTAGGCGTCTAAAGTCTGTTGAACAATGTTTATGTTTTAAGATCCGCCTGTGGATCCTTTACTTTCCGTTGTAATACTTTGATATTACTTTATATTCGGATTGTAATATATTTATCTTTTGCTTCCGCTGTGCATTTATATTGTGTTGTTTGACCATGATGATATCAACTACGTCACGATACTCCCCACCGGGCCCACCGGTAATACGTGGAAATGTCAGGGTGTGACATAAACACATAATAATAATTGATAAATAAAAAAGTTGACATTTAATAAAACGTTATAATATACCCATTTAATAAAATTTGACATTTAAAAGTTTGACAATTAAAGACGTAATAATACTCATTTAGTAATATTAAATAAAAGTCATTTAATAAAAATTTGACATTTAAAATTTTTGACAATTAAACACTTAATAATAATTCATAAATGAAAAAAACTATGTTATAATATATACAATTCGTTTTATAAAAAAATTGACATTTAATAATACTTATAAAAAATTGGCATTTTATAATATACACAATTCATTTCATAAAAATATGAAGTTTTTAATAATAATACTTAGTAAAAAAAACATATGCACCTTTTTTAATTAAAAATATACACAATTCATTTCATAAAAATATGAAGTTTTATAATACTAACAAATTTTTTATAACAACATTTTATAAAAAAATATTAATTTTCTTATATAAATATTTCACAACTTCCCCATACAAATACCCTATCAAAATAAAGTTTCTTACATCCTAATCATTGGTAATCATTTGCTGACACCCAATGATTGGCATTAATTAGATGGTAGGGACCATTTTCAAACGTTTTGGGCAATGAGAGGCGTATTGGTGGGGCCAGTTTGAGGCGTATTGGGCAATGAGGGGCATTTAGGGTTAGGGGATGTGTAAATACTTTTGGGGGGATGTATGGATACCCTATCCGTTTGTAATATGTTTGGATCTAGTTTTGTGTTCTTTACATTACCATGTCCGACTAAACTTCTTATAGCCATTTGAATGAGATGATTCGTTTTTATTTGATTCATGGATTAATTTATGTATCATTGCGTACTTTTAGTAAACTATTGGTTATAAATCTGGTTTGTGTGGCAGTGTTAATCTTTCTATGAAGTTATGCATGTTAGATTTGATTCACACTATCTTTAGATTATATAGTCGACCATTTTTTGAACGACAAATATCACACACCAATAATCCTTAAATACTCCCCTTGTCCAGGTTTGCACCTGAGACCTCTCCCATATGAGGCAAATGCCTCTACCAAGTGGGCTACCCCACATTGGCGTATAGTCGACCATCCAGGGCTTGAAACTTTAACCGGTAATTGACTGATCAATAATTTAATTGCTGAAACGTGTGAACTACTTGGGGAATAGAACTAAATAAAAAGGTCTTAGAACTAGTTAGGGTTTTTTTGTGTTAATATGATTACAGGTTGCAAATCGCTAATCGCTAATCGCTAGGACACTTATTTGTCCAGTCTAGATTATGCCATTTTTCCCATTACAGCTTGGAGATTATGTTTAGCTCGAGATGAGAAGGTTGTTAGCTCGAAATGAAAAGGTGTTTAAAGGGGTGGGTGACTCGCCCTACAAACTCGTGGAAGAAATCAAAGAACCGGCATTTTGGTGGATGTGAAAGATAGCGAAAGGCAAGATTGAATGTTAGATAATTGGTGTCGATTCAGGGCTTAATTTTTATATGGTTATTGTTGTTCTAGTTTGTGGTGTACGTTTTTTGTTTGCTTGGCTTCTTTAGCATCTTTGCTACATGTGTACTTTTTTGGTGGCTTGAGAGCATTCAAAATGGATCTCTTCAATATTTGTGAGTGTGTTTTTTGTATGGAGAAAAGATAATGATAAAGTTACAAAATGGTATTATTTAATTGAAACTAAAAAAAATAATGATTTTTAGTATAATTATAAGAAAAAGTATAAAGAATTAAATATAAACTAGTTGTAGGACCCGTGTGACCACACGGGTAGCTTTAACAACCATCGAAATAGATTATAATACATCATTTATATTGTTTGTATTTAGTTACATATCTTTATAAAACAATGTTAAAGCCAATATGTGTTAGAACATAAAAAATTTAATTACTGTGTTACGAAAAAATTATTAGCTAAGGTTTGATATAGAAATAACCTACCTAATTGATAATATGTTGTCTAAAATGAAAGCATAACCTAATTTTATGTTGTCTAATAATAAAAAGATGACCTAGTTTAAATAACCAAATATTATTAAACAATTCAATAAAGCCGATATGTTTGATCCTATTAACATTAATAATGGGTTAGAGTTTAAAAGGCCATTATTAATATACCAACTGCATTGAAAAATGAAATATTTAGTGTACTACAACTGTAAATAACTCAGTTCTCTTTACATAATGTAAAAACAATATGTCACCAATGCACAAACTTTCATTAAAACCAGTCTTATTTGGCCCAAAGAAAAGTTGTTCTTACCTAAGTGTAACAAACGGGTTTTCTTTAGTAAATGAGATCAAAGTACATCTTACATTCTATTAAAAAGAATTTGAATAATAAAATCTTATCTATTAATTTATTAAACGTTAAAAAGAAAAGAGATCCATTTATAAAATTTCTTAATAAATAAAAAAAAGTTTATTTCCAAAAAAAGAGTGATTATAAATCAAATATAAAAAGATTGATTAGTTTAATAACTCTTTTTTAAGAATCCTGATTAAATTGATCAAATGCACCGATCATCATCACACTTCTCAAAAAATCTCCAAATCTCTCTCTCAACTCTGAACACCGATCATCATCATCTTCATCCATCTGCATCTTCATCATCTTCATCCATCTTCATCATCTTCATCCATCTTCAAATATTGTGTACCTTATTTTTTCTGTTTTACACCGATCATCATCATCTTCATCCATCTTCATCTTCAAAACGGAGGTTTGGATCATCATCTTATCTATATATGTTTTTGATATTTATGATGTTTTTGTGAAAAAACAGAGGGTCGATTTGGGTATTTTGGTTTCAGTTTTTGATAATGATAATCTGAATGCCGCATGATGATGATGATGATAATTAGTTATTTGTGAATGTTTTTGTGAAAAAACAGAGGGGTGATTTGGGTATTTTGGTTTCAGTTTTTGATAATGATAATCCGAATGCCGCATGATGATGATGATAATCAGTTATTTGTGAATGTTTTTTTGTGAAAAAACAGAGGGTTGATTTGGGTATTTTGGTTTCAGTTTTTGATAATGATAATCTGAATGCCGCATGATGATGATGATAATCAGTTTTTTGTGAATGTTTTTGTGAAAAAATAGAGGGTTGATGATGATGATAATAAGTTTTTTGTGAAAAAACAGAGGGTTGATTTGGGTATTTTGGTTTCAGTTTTTGATAATGATATCTGAATGCCGATGATGATGTTGATAATCAGTTTTTTTTTTGTGAAAAAACAGAGGGTTGATTTGGGTAATTTGGTTTCAGTTTTTGATAATGATAATCTGAATGCCACATGATGATGATGATGATAATCAGTTTTTTTTTGTGAATGGGTTGATTTGGAGTATTTTGGTTTCAGTTTTTCAGGTTTGTTTGTGATGTTTTTGTTATGTTTTTGTTCTGTTTTGTTCTGTTTGTTTGTTTTGTTTTTGTTCTGCTTTGTTATATTTGTTTGTTTTGCTTTGAAAAAACAGAGGGTTGATTTGTTTTGCTTTGTTCAGGTTTGTTTGTGATGTCTTTTGTGAAAATATTGTACAGAATGGTTGCGGATGTAAAGATACGCAAAACACCAACTACGAAGGCGAGAACACTTGACAACCTCCTAGAAGATGGTGCGGTGCACATATGGAACTGATTGATCAAAACGATCAATTGCATATGAATGAATACAACCCCAGTGGCAGATATGTAATTAGCGAGCTCTGGAATTTCAAGGAAAATCGAAGAGCTACATTGGGGTTATATTCATTCATATGAATGAATATAACCCCAGTGGCAGATATGTAATTAGCTACACTGGGGTTATATTCATTCATATCTGCTACATTCCGAAGTGCACCCGTCAGTAAAGATCCACAATTGCTTGTGGTGGTATGACGTTTTGTCTCTGTATTGTATGTTACGGTCTTTTGTTATCGAGTCTGTAAGTTCCGTCAAGTCTACGAAGTTGGTATGACGTTTTGTCTCTGTATTGTATGTATTAAAAGTTTACATTTAATATACAATTTAGGCTTTAATAATTTGTTATATATAGAATACCTTTAATTATTAGATTGCATTTATTTAAAAAGAGTTAATTATTAGATTGCATTTATTTAAAAAGAATTAATTTAAATTATTAAATCAATGATTTCTTAACAAAAAAGCAAGAAAAGAATTTAGGGGTTCAGGTTGATATTTCACTCATACCATAGGGACGCAAAGTGTTATTAATATATGCCAAAAGACGGTCTTACCCTTGGATCAAACGGTCAAACAGACGGCACACTGACGGAGGGACTCAAAGTGTTATGAATTCATAAGCTCATGGGCTCAAAAAACGAAAAAATGAATTTAGGGGCTCAGGTTGATGTTTCACACAAACCACAGGGACGCAAATTGCATTTTTCTCTAACTATAATGATAAAAGTTTTTGTCTATGTAAATATGTAAACTATCATGTGAACAAATATTTGATGAATTCACGTTCGCATTTTAGTTAAGTATACATTAAACTTGTCGACTGATTAACTATAGAAATAAGAGAAGCATAACTAACGCAAGAAACATTATTTGTTGCCAATATACAAGTTCAATACAAGAGAAGCATAACAAACACACTGGTAAAGATGTTAGAATCAGAGGCCCTCATGATTGTGTTTGTTTGTATAAATTGAGCAAATCAATAAATATGAATTGAGATTAAATGCAGCGGAAATAAAAACAAACTTTGTAAACACAATGAAAGGAAAAATAGTTTTGATAAACACATGCTTCTCATTGAGTGGAATGATTACAATCAAAAGCTTACATGCATGCTTACAACAAAAACTCCCACTCTGCCTGATGCTCCCTGGTTGATCGCACAAGATGAAAGGATTGGATTGGAGGAGAAGAAGTCACTCAATCAATCAAATGTAACTGCTGTCCATTAACCACTGTTACATATAACTACTGCTAGCTAAACACTGATACTATTACAATAGACAAAGTAAACAACTGTTTATTTATTCCACTGCTTTATTCCAAGCAGGGCTTTGGTCTTTAGCAGCACTTGACTTAGGGCAGTAGATTAAATAGCAGCACTTTGTCTTCAGCAGTTGTTGTACACAAGCAGTACTTAATGGACAGCAGTTGTAGTATGCAAACACTGGATGAGGGCCATCAGATGTTATAACCACTTGATGGCTTCTTTAAAGTACTCAGCTTCTTTTTCTTTTTCTTCTGCATCAGTTAGCTGTTTCCTCTTCTTTTAGTTTAACACAATGACAGAGGTATCTACAGAGGTGAACAGTGGTTCAGAAGTATGAGCCTGCTTCTTTGGCTTATCAATACTTTTGTTTTCAGGCTTCTTTGGTAAGTTAGGATCTATCATTCTCCTTCTTTTTAGCCTTTCATAAGCCTCATCTGTATACTGCTTTGTCCATTTTGCTATGGCTTTGGCAGTTCCTACCTTTGCATCAACCAATTCTTGCTTCTTTTGTTTATATTCCAATGTAAGCTCATCAATGTCCTTTTTTATATTCGCTCCAGTTTGGTGCTGACCTTTTCATACCTGGATCATTCTTTATCCTCTCAATTCTGTTCACCTCATGCTTTAAGGCAATGAGTGGCCATTCACTGAACTGTTCTTCTTTGGCTGGATAGAATTTTTCTTTCATGATGAATGCAAGATAATCCTTTCTCATTTCCTTTTGTAGGTCAGCTCCAGGTGGTAGATTAGACATTTCTTTGCTCAGCTCTCTTGCATAATCTTCCATTTGTCTCACTTTAGAATTGAAGAATTGCATTCTTTCAGAAATAGCTTTGTCACCTTGATCTTTACATTCAAGTTTAGCTCTTAAATCAGCTTGCCTGGCTTTGAGTTTTAGATACTGGTCCATATTTGCTGGATCTATGAAGCCCATGAGAGAAGGAAATCTTCTTTTTGAAGGATCATCTTCTGTATAAAATTGTCTCATTTCATTCTTTACAGCTTCCAGTTCTAGTGGATAATTTGCAGCTATTGGTGTAATATCAGCAGGATCAAAGCCTTCAAGAATTTTTGGATCTTTTATTGGTCTGGCTAGAATTGGTGGTATGAAAGGTTGTGGCTTAATGACATTATAGGGAATGGATGAAATAGGATCAGGTGCTGGTATGTCATCATCATGTTTTTGAGGTTTCCTTTTTCTAGAATACATCTTTTTAGGAGAAGGTGTTTTTGAATCGGTCTTTGGCACAAAAGGAACCATGGCTTTTGAAGAAGCCTTTGATGTCATAAGTGATTGACTAACAGTAGTTGAAAAAACTGGTGTTTCAACCACTGTTGCCATTATAACAGATGTTGTAACATCTGATGTCTTCTGCTTCTTAGCAGGAGGTGATGATGGTGATGAAGTTGTTTTTGGTGGTGAGGTGAGATGATTTGTGGTGGTGATGGTGAGGCAGTGGTTGTGGTGTGTGTTGAAGTGGTGGTTTTAGTTTTAACAACTGCTGAAACCACTGATGTACCAACAGTTGTTGATACAACAGGAGTTATAACAGCTGTTTGGGTAGAGGTTTGATGCTTGGAGCCTTTGGAAGGTGGTTTGGAGGCATGCTTTGTGGGTCTGGATGGTGTGGATTTGGGTTGTTGCACTTGTCTAGTGGGCTTCTTGTTTTCATCCTTAGGATTTTGATCATCCTTTGCCCCAGAAGTACCGTGTGCATTCAGCTCCATATAAGCGCTTTTCTCCTGTTCCCACCTGGCTTTATCCTTAGCATGTCTATCCTTTTTTACACTTTCTTTTGCCTCTGCAAGTGCATTTGTTGTAGTATCAATCTTTTTACTTCCATCTGGCAAGGGAATATGTTTTGTCATATTTTCTTTTTCTGGTTCAAGATAGAGACCATCATCTATTCCCTTCTTCTTCCACTGGTTAATTTTCTCCCCCTTTTTGGCATTATCTGGAGGAAGTTTATCAATGAAGAGAACAGTGGGAGGAGCAGTGCCAGTGGTGTTCAAGATATGGGCCTTTTGTAGGACCAGTTTTGACTCCGAAATGATTGCGAAACGAACGTGAAACGTGCGGAATCCGTACACGAACGCGACCTAACACACGTGACGTAATATAAACGTGATTCTATTAAAAATCTGATATTGTACAACACCTTGAATCACAATGACAATACTTTCTCTCTCTAGTTTCTCTCTCTAGATCTAGAAAGCTCCAAATGACAAATGTAGCAAAAGTCCCTAATCTATGACATAATCTCCTATTTATAGTCCAAGGCATTTAATGAGATTTCTCATTATTACAATTATGCCACCTTGCCTTTTTATCTAACTATCACTAATATAACGACTCGTTTTCTTCTATTTCTCTCTAATGCTCGGATTGACGAAGGCTAAATACATAAATGAACTAACAGACTCCCCCTTGGATATTGCCGTAGTCAATCTCGATCATTGAGTCAACTCGTAGCGTCTTCTCTTTCTCTTTCTCTTTGAATCTTCTTGAACAGAATCCCGGTGGATCTGTCTTCAGCTTCAGCTTCTCTTTTCTGTAAACTCTTTTCTTCATCAGGCTCCCCCTTTCATCAAGCTTCCGTGCTTTTGGGATCGACACCTTGCTTTCCGATTACAAGCTCCCCCTTCCTTTGAGCTCGTCTTCAGACTCCCCCTTAGACTCTGCTTCCGGGATCGTAGTCTGAAATCTCATCTGCAATCACTCAAACATTTATAAGTAACAGCATTTCAAATTTCAGCTATCCATAAATTGTAACCTAGCTCACTCAAACATTCTAAACAAACAATTTTCATGAATTTGGCAGTTTCATTGAATCGAATCGGAAACTAGCTCTATAACAGTATAAGCATCCAAATCCCCCACAGTTAATCATCCAAGTCCAAACTAATGACCTTGGAGATATCACAAACTGTTTTTGATTTTTGATTTTAAAACTTCAAGTTTCAAATTAATGAACTTGATTTATTTTCAGAAACACGATCAGCTTACTTAGATTTTGAAACTCAGCACTCAGACATCGGTTGTCGAAAATAAAGCAGAAATCAAAATCTTTTTGTATTTTCTGAAAATATAAAGCAGTAAAGAAATATGTACAAACATATTTACAGACAATATTTTTGTTTGAGTATGCGTCAGAGGATCATATCAGTTTTTGACAAGTCACAAGTACCGTTGAGCTTAATTACACATTAAGAATTAAACAATTTACTTAGATTGTCGATATACTGGTCCACTTAAATTTTCATACAAATTTCAACTGATTCAGGATACGAATTATGTATTTTAAGAACTTAAACCCATTCATGTGTCCCACTTCTTGAATATACTCCCGTATCCAGATCCCAATATTCTGTCTTACAGGCAATTATAACACAAATGATATCTGTAAGGGGTTAATAAATTATGAAGAATCATGAGAGCTCAGGTCAGAACTACCGTTCAGCAGAGAGATCATGACTCAACTTGGGTGTGTCCCCTTTAGAGGATCTTTTTTACAACAGCATTGCTAAGCATTTTTATTGTCTTATCATATATGCTGAGGGTGATGCTGTGTTTCAAGCATTTGCAGAAAGTATTATCCAAGGACTAGGTCAGAACTTCCATTCAGCAGAAGTCCCGGGATAATACCCCAGATATCACTGAGTATAAAGACCTAGTATATCAGAAAGAGGAACCTTTCAAACGAGATTTCAGGGGTTACCCATATATCCAAGTAGTGTTCCCCACGAAATAAGCAAGTGTTTGAATTTAGGTTTATATCCCGAAAAAGTTTACTAAGTGTATAAAAATCTACCGACACATCCACGGTGAGATCGTTTAACACATTTTGACTTTCCAATTCTTTAGCGTACTGTAACTGTCTACTGATGTACTATCATTTCCTCTTTTTACACAAAACTCAAATTTTTAAATTTTTATCATGTTTTTGGCTTTTTCAAATTTTCTAATGTTTTTGGATTTTCTAATGACAAATTTTCTCCCCCTAAAATGCAAAAACATTTAAAGAAAATTTGACAACCAACACTAATAGCTTTGTCTCGCCATCCATTTTCTGCTTCTCATGCACTGTTTTGCAGAAAATATTACATACCCCCATGATTTACAACACATTGATATTTTACAGTTTGAAAACAGTTTTTCAATCTGATGAAAGTAATCATGTTTGTTCAGTCGTGAGGGTTTCGGCGTATTCAATCAACATACATTCAAAACAATATTAAAAACAACATATTTTTTGTTTTAAATTTTTTCAATTTTTAGGATTTTGAAAATATTGTTTATTTATGTACAGAAATTGATAAACTCCCTGTTTAACCAAACCAGGGTCCTGCACCCTCTTCCTGTGCCAGGCTGCTCCAACTACCATTCTCACAATCTTCAGCTTCGTTGAGCACCTGCACATTCAAACTTTATCAATCATTTGAACAATTTAGCCCAGGTCTGTTGGACCTTAGGCATTTCAACACAATAATGTTCATTTAATTTCGGAAACCCTTTGTCATTTAAAACTTTTTCAGCGTTGACTTCAACTTTCTCATCTTTTTCCGACGTCACTTGTTTCTTAGCACTCCACATTTGACCTTCCAGAGTACCTCTTTTGTAAAAGTTTGTCTCTTTTTGAACCTTTTGATTTTGAATAAGATTTTTAGGTTTCCAAAACTCTTGAGGTTTTGTCATATCAACAGATGTTCTCCAACTCTGTGTTGTTCTGAATCTGGGTGTGTGAGAATTCCAGGTCTGTCTTGAATCGAACCTGTTCGGGTTTGATTTCCAATTTTGATTTGAAGCAAACTTGTTTGTATTGTACCTCCAAGTTTGTTTCGAAACAAATCTGGTTGACCTCGGTTTCACATCCTCATATTTATGTTTTTCAACATCAACAGGCTTTGGATTTGGACACTTTCGAGCCACATGTCCAATTTGATCACATTTAAAACACACTTTCTTTGAAACATCCTTGGCCTGTTGTTGTTTCTTTCTCATAGAATCAAACTCCTCATTAGACTGTTGTCCAATTTTGAGTTTTTCCTCTTCTTTCAAGCTTTTCCCTTGAACAAAATTCATCTTTTGTTGCAAATTTGTTTTTTACTTTGATTCCAATTCCGTTTCTTTTTATAACTCAAACCAGCCTTCATGTTTTTCTTCTTAAAACCAGGTTTGTTATAAAAAGATTTATGACCTTTACCAGCAAACTTTGGAATCTCAGACTTCTCAATCTCAACCATTTTAAAAACTTTATCAACCTTTTCTGAAATCACATTCTGAATCGGGAATACAACATCTAAGAATAATTTGTCCGATCCAATCATGGTATAAACCAATCCTTTTGAATCATCATTCAAATTTTTCTCGGATTTTGTGTTTTTCAGATAACCATCATAAAGATTTCCTTCATCTTCATCCTGTGATTCAGACTTACCTTTTGTAGACTCATCTTTCAAAACGCTTTCAACAACCTTACTTACCACCTCTGAATCATTAGCATCATCAGATTTGGAGTAAGTCACATCGATACTTTCAGGTAACTTGTCAGCTATGTTCAAACCCTTTGCCACCTTTTCCTCATCATAAAAAGTATAATTGTTTCTCAATGGTGGTGGTACCTGATGAAATTCTGAACCAATACCCTTTTTGCAATTTTCAGTATCTTGGTCATCTGGCGTGATGTTGAAAATGCGTTCGAGAATGTACGAAGAGTTATGATAACTTTGAAGTTTGGTAACAACCTTTTCTTTTTCAGCCAAGACTTGTTTAAGACTAGCAATTTCATCAACACATTTGTTCAATTCAATTTGCTTTTCTTTAAATTTTCTTTCATACATTTCTTTAGTGACTAAAGTTTCTGACAATCTTTGATCAAAACTTTTGACTTGACTCTTCAAAGTATCATAAGCTTCTTGTACCCTCTGACTCGACCACTTTAAAGAATCATACTGTGTTTGTAAATCTTGAAATTTAGATTCTTTTTCAACACATTTTGCTGAACACAGTTGTCTATAAACATCATTATCCTTTTCAAGACCTTGACATTTCTGTGTCAATTTTTCAACTTTTAATTTTAAAATTTCTTCTGTTTCAATCATTTCTTTATATTTTGTTGTGAAAACATTTTCAAGTTTAACTATGTCATTTTCTTTTGTTTTGATTATTTCATCTTTTTCAATACAGGCTTTGCACATTTCTATGCAATTCCTGCATTTGTTTTCTTTTTCATCAACCAATTCAACATTTGATAGATCAGAAGATTTTCTAACCTCAGTCTCATTCAGCACCGATTCTTCTGACTCAACTTTCTGAACTTCCTCCATTTCTTCTTTCTGAGCTTCTTCATTCTTCTGTTTGTCTTCAACTTTCTGATTTTCTTCAGCAGCAATCTTCACAACATTCTTTACTTCTTCAATCATCTTCTTCAATTCTTCTTCTTTTCTCTTCTTCATTTCTACCACCTTTGGTAGACTTGCTTCACAAACCTCTCTTATCTTCTTCTCCAAATCAGGCAAATATGCTTTATCAGATAACCTTCGTGTGTTGAAAGTAGCTTGCCTTGGAATCAAATTTGTTACAGCTTCAAAATCCACTTTTGATGGGTCAACAACTGGATTACCCCGTGGATCCATGTAACATTCCAACTCTTCATTCCATCTTTTTGCTTTCTGGGCTTCTTTGAATGGTTCGTTTAATTTTCCAATTTCCCATCTTGCATAGTCTGCTTTCCAATATCTATCAGGATCAGCATTAGCTACAAATGCATATCCAACTGCATCTTCTTCAGGGCATACTTGACTCCAGTCGTAACCTTCATCGTCATATATAACTACAAGAGCCCTTGATTTTTCTTCAGGCTGTTTCCATCTTGGTGGCTCAGACTTGTTCTGATGGTAAATCGCTTTCTTGTAATAATCTTCGTTAAACGGGTTTGCAGAATCATCATCAGCATACGCATTTCTGCACTCTCGCTTAAAGTGACCTCTTTGTTTGCATTTGAAGCATGTCACCTTAGATTTATCAAATCCCAATTTGGTAGATAGTCCACCAATTGACTTTCTCCCTGTGATCTCCATGAACCTCTGTGCCCGACGAACAGCACTGGCCATGCACCATCTTATATCCATCAGTTCCATTTCCTCGGGGTCTAATTGATCATAATCTTCTTTTGTCAAGTTGGTGTTGCCAATCTTCCCTGCAACGAGGCTTTCATACGATTCAAGTACAGATGCCAAGAAAACTATCTGTTGTTTTACCGATTCTTCGCTGAAATTCTGCCCATTCTTCAGATCCACTACGATATTACACTGGAATAAATTCTTTGAAGCAGATTGGTCTGAAACTGTTGAAGAAGATCCACCGTGAAAACCATTGTGAAGATTTTCATTGTTCACTGAACTTGAACTTTCTGCAGAAAACGCTGTTCTTGGAGAACCAGCCTGCGGTACATTTCCTCTGTAGTAAAGCTCTACATTTTGCTGATAAGCTGGATTGTTGACTTTAGATCTCTTTATCTCCAACTCATGGCTTTCAAGTCTTTCGATCAGCAAATCCACTTTTAAATCTTCAGGCTTGATTGTATTTTTCAACATTAGAGCAAAGTATTGCCACTCTTGATCATTTGGCAATGAATCAAACAATTTATCCACCAGCTCCTCTTCAGAATATGTGATTTCATGTCTGGCCAACTCCATTTTTAGATGTTCGAATCTTTCGATCATTTTACAAACAGATTCATTTTTCATACAACAGAATAAATCAAACTCTTTACGCAACAATTTCTTTTTGTTTTTGACAATTTCATTACTTCCTACACACTTTTTCCCTAACGCTTCCCACAAACTCTTTGAAGTTTTCTGTTGTTCAAGTAACGAGATAATATCCTCTCTCACTGACTGTTTGATGAATGTAATCATTTTATATTCAGCCACAACATTTTTTATATCTATGTCTGAGAAATATTTTGGATCTATTAACTCTCCTCCCTCTTTTACTGGTTCAGTGTATCCATCTGTCAGTTTTAACCAGCTTTCAGGAGCGAAAGCTTTTACCCAACCCTCAAATCTGTTTTTCCACCAGTGATAATCTTCAACTTTCATTAGCTTCGGTGGTTTTTGTTGACTTCCATACATGTTCTCGAATTTCAAATTCTCCGAAATCTCCTTCGAATATTCTCTCATCTCGGATCTTCTATCTGTCGATTCGGAAGTGAACGCGTTATAAAATGTGTTGTAAAATTCTTCACCGCTGCTCGACATCTTGAAACAATTTCTTGAACTTCGCACTTTGTAAATCTTGAATCTCCTTTGAATGATTAAACCGTGAGACTTGGACCTTTGACTGATCAATCCAGGTGAATTGGTTTTTCGATCGAATCACACTACACAACAAAATTCTTGGTCGATCACTTAGCTAGTTTTCTTTTTGACCACAATAATAAACTTGACTAACAAAACAACATCACATGCAACCTCTAATGCATTCACATGTAAACTTAAATCAAATAACGTGATGTTATGATTAGCCGACAACAAACAATATCTTCACATGCAAAATATCAGTGCATTAAAAGAACCGCCAAAATCAATGTCACATGAGCCTTTAATATGTATCACATGCAGCCGACAACAACTTTAGCAATTGATTAGTGATTGGGCCGATTAGTTTCACCAACTACACATATGCAGATCAATTTATCTTGGGCCAAACAACCCTTAGATTTATGTGATGGACTGACTAACTTGCTTAAAGACCTGATACTTTCAACAAATTTCTGATAGGACCAACAACTGTTATGTTCACGTTCAATGAAAATCAGTTCAAGCGATCAACTCAAGCGAACCCCCTGATTAATTTTAGACAGGTAAACTCAAGCGAAAGGGTGTGTCTCGCTTCAAATTGCCATGTGTTTCAAGCGATATGATAAAAATTCAAGCGAGAGACTCGATTTTCAAGCGATAGGGTACAGTTCGGTCAAGCGAAACCCAGATATTTCAAGCGAAAGCCTTAATATTCAAGCGAAACCTCAGAATATTCAAGCGAAAGCCTTTGTTTCCAAGCGAAAGCCAGTTGTTAATCACGAAATCGGACCTAAAACTTTCGATTTCTCCTAAACGGCTAGGAATTAGGATCTGAAACTTGGTAGGGTTGTAGATCAGGTGTTTTCGCACAACATATCAAAAAATCAGACAATTTGGACCGTAAAAACATGTTCAATTTGACGAAAAACCGTTAAAAACGTGAAAAATGAGTAGAAGATGAAGAAATAGATGATATTCAGATCTGAGATCGATGTAATCCTGTGCGAAATCGTGTGATAGATCAGTGCAATCGAGCTCCTGCTCTGATACCACTTGTAGGACCGGTTTTGACTCCGAAACGATTGCGAAACGAACGTAAAACGTGCGGAATCTGTACACGAACGCGACCTAACACACGTGACGTAATATAAACGTGATTCTATTAAAAATCTGATATTGTACAGCACCTTGAATCACAATGACAATACTTTCTCTCTCTAGTTTCTCTCTCTAGATCTAGAAAGCTCCAAATGACAAATGTAGCAAAAGTCCCTAATCTATGACATAATCTCCTATTTATAGTCCAAGGCATTTAATGAGATTTCTCATTATTACAATTATGCCACCTTTCCTTTTTATCTAACTATCACTAATATAACGACTCGTTTTCTTCTATTTCTCGCTACTGCTCGGATTGACGAAGGCTATAGACATAAATGCACTAACACCTTTATAGCCTTGATGTCTGCTTGGGTGTTTCTAAACCTTGACTCCATCATGTTTCTCAGCTCTTGTACATGTATTGCATGTTGCTGATCAGCCATTTGTCTTTGTTGTTGGAGCAGGGGTTGAAATAAATTCTATAACTCATTTGCAGCAGGTGTAGGTTGTGCAGGTGGTTGAGCTGGAACAGCAGTGGTTGAGACCTTTTGAGCATTCAACAACTGTTGCATCATATCTTTTATTTCAGCAACAGATGTCTCAAGATTGTCAATTCTACCCGTCAATTCTTGATATTTTAAATCATCACCCAATTTAATGGGATCATCTGATTCCCCACGGGCAGTGGTTGTATCAATGTGTGATTTAGGGACCGAATTCCGAAAATCATCCATTGATGCCCCTTGTTCTGGGTACTGGGGTCTTCTTCCTTCAACACTTGATAGCCTTTTGATGGTACCAGTGGTCATAACAAACTCACTGGTGGTTATCAGAGGTACTATAGAAGGAATTGCCTTCAAGGGAGTCTGATTGATGAAACAACTGGCCAAATGTAGATCTGTTGATCCAACACTTGTAGTTGCTGCTCTACTTGAACTACTGACAGGGTGTAACCTCCTCAATTGTTGCTGGGATAGCAGAGGTATAAGCACCAAACCCAGTCACTTGTGGGAGTGTACTCTCAGTGACAGGTGTTTGAGTGGAACTGGTTTGTGTCTGAGCTATAGCAACTGCATGCAACAATGGTATTATGGATTGTGGTAATGAGAAGGGTGAAGATATGGGTGTTGAAAGAGACATTTCCTTGGGATCAGGACTGAGGAAGATGGATCTAATTGGATCCAGAGCTTCGTAATGTGGGGTCCCTGTGCTTACAACCTGATCCTTTTGTGAGGATGCAGGAGGAGTTTGAGGCAAGGGTGGAGATCTTTCTTCCATCTGCTGTGAGGAAGTAGCAGCAGTGGTTGGTGGTGACATTTGTGTTATCACTGGCAGTGGCTCTGGGATCTCATCTTCCAGAGTTGCCTTTGATTTGGGTTTGGGGGGCTTTTTGGATGATTTCTTTTTGGTCTTTTTGGTAATGGCAGGTGTGGGTTTCATAGCAGTGGTTGTGCTACTATGATCACCTGGAGCAGTGGGCTCAACAGCAGATGCCTGAGGAGTAATGTTATCTGCTAAAGTCTGCTCAGGCACCTCTGCTTTTGTTTTTGTAGGTGTTAACATTCTAGTGAATGTTTCAGGTGTTAAACCATTTATTTGAAAAGAAACACCTTGTTTGAGCAAATTTTCATTTTCCTTTACAAATTTTTGTTTAAAATAGTAGCTTAGAAACCTTGGAAAAAGTAAAATGATTTGCTATCAACATTTTTTACCAAGTCATCAAAGATCTCCTGGGAATAGTTAAAATTTTCATTATGTAAAATAGCAAAACCCAGATATTGGATCTTTAATGGTATTTCGTTAAAAGCAGTTGTTTTATTTGAAACACACATCAAAAGAGTATGGAATAAAAACCTAGGTGCAGAAGGAAAAAAGCCTTTTTGTAAGGTATCCCTTTTTGTTTGTTCCGCATCCCCCCTTTCAAGGAAATCAGTTTTAACTCATTTTTGGGAAAAAAAAAAGGTTTTACCTTGCTGATCATCGAGTTTGAAGACTTCCGAGATGGATTGTGGGGTAATTTGAACCTTTTTACCTGTATGGAGGAGTTAATGGCTATAACAGTGTCACCTTGACGTTCAAGTGTGGCATTTTACCAGAACTCTCTCTGGGTTTGTTGGTAAATTGGTGCATCAGCAGTTAACAAAGTTTTGTACTTTGAAGCTGAAAGAATGTCAATGATAGAATCGAAGGTTGTGGTGGTGGTGGATTTTGTGAGTAAACCCAAGTAATTGTGAGGGGATTTGTATGGGATTTCAATGGGTTCAGTAGCCTTTTGAGTGACCTTTTTGGAAGATGAAGATGAGGATGATTTTGATCTTGGTTTTGATTTTGTCATTTTGATGAAAAAGAACGAACAACGATTTGAGACGGAAGGATGGAAACTGCTTTGAGAAAGGAATTTTGTAATTCAAATCGACAGTGTAAAACCCTGTTTGGGGTTTTTGATCAGGGTTTTATAGACTAAATGTAACACCCTGAAAATATAAAACTTTATATTAGAATTATAAAGTATAAATAAATGAGAATTTACTAACTAGGAATTTTAACCTAGTTAGTTACAAGTCTAGAAATAGTTTATGATAGGGTTAAAAGCAACTAAACTATAAGTTGAACATAGTGGAAGGGCCTAAGTTGTAAGAAATTGAAACTAAATTAGTAATTTTAATAAAAATCATAACCAAACACCCATTTGAGGATGTCTGGTCATACAGGAGAAGGCATGGGCGACTCCCCACTCTCAAAAACCTAGAAATCACTAAAATTCTCAAATTGAAGGCTCAATCAAAGCTGAAATCGAAATTAAAGCATAGATTATTGATCCTCATCGCAAGAGGATTCCAAGGTATGTAAAATTTAAGGAAAACTCTCAACTTGAAATTCTCATGAAATTGGGGAAATTTGAAATTATGGTTGCATGTGTGTATTATGATGATTTAGGAACAACTATAGTGTCTAGGGACAAACCCTAGACAAATACAAGTTGAAATCATGTGAAATTTTAGTAAAATCCATGAGCACCATTGTAGGTAATTAGTGGGTTATGTAGAATTTGATAATCACTAGGAGATTGGGTGTTATTCTAGTGTAATTTGACAATTGTGAGGTAACTTCAGAATAATAGAAGCTAACAATTATGTAAAATGGTTGAATGATGTGAAATTAGGGCTAAGTGATAAGCTAGAGACTTGATATTTAATCATGTAAAATCTTCCCTTAAAGTGTTTGTGAAAATGCCTCAAAGAAGGCTTAAAACTGAAATTCCAAGTTTAAACGCATAATTATGATGTTTCGGTGTATTATGCGAATTATGATTTAAAGAGAGTTCTAAACATATCATAAATGAACTCTATAGGAACGGGTGCAGGAGCGTCAAGCGGACAAGCGGGTGGCGAACCACGTTTGAAAGGCCTACTTTGAAGGTATGTAACTTGATCCGTTACATTTGATGAATTGTTGTTAAACTATGCGTTGTTGATAAAAATTGTGTTGGTTGTAGCAATCATGTATGTTACTTAAATCCGTAGGTTAAGAATTGGTTTGAAGTCGTTTGGTAGTCATCAAAATGGAGGATTTTCCGTAGATGGACCAAACGGGTCAAATAATGATACTTTGTAGTATTGATATTGTAAGTAGAAAGTAGTGGCGGAAATGGTCACAGGGGCATGAAGCCATAGGTTTGGTAATGAAGTGCCAGTGATAATAAGCCCCGAAGTTGGGTAATAAGCGCCTTAGGTTTACTAGTTAAATGGTAGTAAAATGGCTAAGTTAGAATGGGTCGAATATTTGCATATGGACTTATAGTCTTTCGGTCCGTAAACATATTTTTTGGTATGAAATTTGTAATAGGCATGTCGGTAACGAATTTACAGACGCATAGGAAAAAGAATCACCTAAAACGGACTTACGAGTCAAAAGTTATGGCTATTTAAAGTTGGAACTTGATTGAACTTGGAGATGGGAATGTGCAGCATCAGAAAAATAAACATTCTGTGAAAACAAGGGCCTGGCGTGACGCGAGGGGTCTTGGCGTCACGTGAAGCCCTCTTCCGGAAATTTTTATTTTTTTTCTTGAATGTTGACCTTTGGAACTTGTTTGTATCCATTGTAACTTGATCAAAACTAACATTTGTTATGGTTTTGATCTTAGGTGATGTTGGAAAGTAACCGGAAGATGATCGAGCTAGATTTTGAAGAACCGAACACTACATACAAGCTTCCGCAATGTTTTAAATCTTTAATAGACTTTGTTTATGGGTTGTAAACAATTGTTAAACAACTTTTGGAATGTTTTAACTTAGTCGTTGGTTGACTAAGGTTTATGCTACTTATGAACTTCTTTTATGAAATCTATGTTAATTATGCATCTTTTATTAAAAATGGTATAAACTATTATTAAATTTAAGTAAAATAGACGGGTGTTACAAGTTGGTAATCAGAGCTTAAGGTTCTCAACAAAGTGTTCGGTTCAAGCTCGATCAATCGTCTGGTAAGAATTAACTTATTATGCTAATAAATTAGGTCTTACGTAAGAAATAAGAAATGAATTGAGATGCATGGGAAGAGTGTATTAACACACTCAAAACCCAGAAAATGCATTAGATGTGAATGGTTAAAGCAAGTTAGGAACTTGGCTAAACCAAAACAAATGAAGCAATGCTATAAATGAAATGTTTAACGTTTAAATGTAAACATTTCAGTTTCAAGATGTCTGATGGGAATGATGATAATCCGGTGCAAACACGAACAAATGAAAGAGATAATTGCCGAAGAGGTAGGGAAGGCAATTGAAGGAAGTCTATCCGGGTTTATAGACAAGATTCAAAGCACGGTGTTGTCGCTTGTTGAAGAGCGAATCAAAAGGTTGGAAGATAATGTCAACCTTATAAAAGAAAAGTCGGGAGAACGCAAAGGGTGTTCGTACAAGGAATTCATGGCGTGTAAACCGCCAATCTATAACGGGGAGGTTGACCCGATAATTTGCCAAAGATGGATAAGTGATGTGGAAGGGGTGTTTGAACGAACCCATTGTGACGTAGGTGACTTTGTTGCTTACGGAACGGGTCAATTGAGAAATCAAGCCAAGGATTGGTGGGATAACAAAAAGAAGGAAATGGGAGCCGAAGCGGCAAGGGTTATGACTTGGGACGAGTTTAAGGTACCGTTCCTTAAACACCACAGTCCCAAAGCGGTTATTAACAGGATCAAGGAAGAATTCATCCAGCTAAGACAAAAGGGTGAAATAATTGACAAGATCACGGGCATCGTCATGGATAAGCTGAGATTTTGTGACGAGTTAGTCACCACTGAAGAGCAAAAGATATACTACTATTACAACATGTTGAGTGCCGAGTACCGTGAGTTCATGACTCCGTCAAAGTATGAAACCCTCACGGAGATTATCAACACCGCCTGGGAACGGGAAATAGAGTTAAAGAAACAAGTAGAAAGGGGCGAGCGGAGGGCACAAGATGTAAATCCAAGCCCTACAAAGAAAGCTAGAACTGCTGAATCGGGGAAGAAGGTGGAGGCTAAAGGCGGGTCGCCAAGTTGTAAAGTATGTGGAAAAGGGCATAAGGGTGAGTGCCGCTTCAAAGACAAGCCGTGTCCGGTATGTGGGAAGACGGGGCACACTGCATCGCTATGTCCTGGAAAAGTTTTCGTTTGTTACAAGTGTTATCAACCCGGTCATAAGAAATCTGAATGCCCCGAGTTGGTGGGAAAGAGAGACACAAAAGAGTCTTCAACAGAAGCTCCCAAAGCGAAGGCTAGGTCCTTCCAACTCACCGCGGCTGAAGCGAAAATAGAACCCGATGTGGTCTCAGGTATATTCACGATTAACTCAATTCCATCACGTGTATTGTTTGATACGGGTGCGAATAAATCCTTCATTTCGCATGGATTTATTCGACATCCTTCATTTGTATTGACGAAATTATCTGTGCCCTTAGAAGTTGAAATAGGGGACAACAAAAGTTTTATAGTTTGTGATGTTTGTCGAGGCTGCAAATTAAGCATCGACAATGAGGAATACTTGATAGACTTAATCCCGATGTCAATGGGAGAATTTCAAGTAGTCGTTGGGATGGATTGGCTATCTCAGCACCATGCAAAAGTCGTGTGTTTTCGTAAAGAGATAAAACTAACATCTCCGAGCGGGAAACACGTCACCATCTATGGCGAAAAAGGAGGTAACCCCATAGTATGTTCAATGTTGAAAGCTCACAAGCTTATGAAGCAAGGATGCAAGGCATTCATGATATACGCAAATGAGCCCGAGAAAGAATCACGGAAGATTGAAGATGTACCGGTAGTTCGAGACTATGAAGATGTGTTTCCGGAGGATTTACCGGGGATACCGCCTGAACGGGAAGTAGAGTTCGGAATCGAATTGATTCCGGGCGCAAAACCCGTAGCAAAAGCTCCGTACCGACTCGCACCGTCGGAATTACAAGAGTTGATGTCCCAAATTCAAGATCGGCTTGACAAGGGATTCATAAGGCCGAGTGTGTCTCCTTGGGGCGCACCGGTATTGTTCGTGAGAAAGAAAGACGGAAGCATGCGCATGTGTATTGATTACCGGGAGTTAAACAAACTCACGGTAAAGAATCGATACCCGCTTCCGAGGATAGATGACTTATTCGACCAATTACAAGGTGCGAACTGGTTTTCAAAAATTGACCATAGATTGGGGTACCACCAATTAAAAGTCAATGAGGAAGATGTGCCGAAGACGGCTTTTCGTACGAGATACGGACATTACGAATTCCTCGTGATGTCATTTGGGCTAACAAATGCACCCACGGCTTTCATGGACCTCATGAACCGGGTTTGCAAGCCAATGTTGGATAAATCGGTCATTGTATTTATCGATGATATTTTGGTGTATTCAAAAAGCGAAGCTGAACACGCACACCACTTACAAGAAGTGTTAGAGATACTTAGACGAGAAAGGCTGTATGCGAAATTCTCTAAGTGTGCCTTTTGGTTACGAGAGGTACAATTTCTTGGCCACGTCATAAGTGCCGACGGAGTATTGGTGGATCCGTCAAAGATAGAGGCTGTGTCAAAATGGAATCCCCGAAGAACCCTTCGGAAATTAGAATCTTTTTGGGGCTTGCGGGATACTACAGGAGATTCATTCAAGATTTCTCCAAGATTGCGTCACCGCTAACAAAGCTAACCCGAAAGAAAGAAAAGTTCATTTGGGGTGTCGATCAAGAAAGAGCGTTTCAAATGCTAAAAGAAAAGTTAACTCAAGCTCCGGTACTGACATTGCCGGACGGAGTCGAAGACATGGTGGTTTATTCGGATGCTTCACTATCGGGGCTTGGATGCGTTCTGATGCAACGGGGCAAGGTTATAGCCTATGCCTCGAGACAATTGAAGATACACGAGAAGAAATATCCCACGCACGATCTCGAGTTGGCTGCGGTGGTATTTGCATTAAAAATATGGAGGCACTACTTGTATGGAGTAAAGTGCACCATATTCACCGACCACAAGAGCTTGAAATACTTCTTCGATCAGAAGGAGTTAAATATGCGACAAAGGCGATGGCTAGAAACGGTGAAAGATTTTGATTGTGAAATACACTATCACCCCGGAAGGGCAAATGTGGTGGCGGATGCCCTAAGCAGAAAGACAGATTATGTCCCGATACGAGTACAATCATTGCAACTCATTGTGACCTCAGGCTTACTCGAACGAATTCGAGAAGCACAAGATGAAGCAGTAAAGACGGAAAACTGGAGAAAAGAAAGAATTGTTGGCCAAGTTAAAGATCTCGAAGTAAGCAACCATGGTTTGAAAACACGTTTCAACAGAATTTGGATTCCTAACACATGTGGAGTTAAAAAGCTTCTACTTGATGAAGCTCATAAGTCCCGTTATTCCATCCATCTGGGAGCGACCAAAATGTACAATGATTTGAAACAAAACTATTGGTGGCCCGGGATGAAAAGAGATGTGGTGAAGTACGTAGAAAAATGCTTGACATGTTTACAAGTCAAGGCGGAGCACCAAAAACCATACGGTAAACTTCAACCGTTGGAAATTCCGGTTTGGAAATGGGAACAAATCACCATGGATTTGTTGACCAAATTGCCCAAAACTAACCGCGGGTTTGATGCTATATGGGTAGTTGTAGATAGATTGACGAAAAGCGCTCACTTCATTCCGATTCGTGAGACTTATACATCCGAGAAGATGTCGGAGGTGTACACCAATGAAATCATAGCACGACATGGGGTACCGATATCCATTGTGTCAGACAGAGATACTCGGTTTACTTCGAATTTTTGGCGTGAATTCCAAGAACAAATGGGAACTAAATTGTTCATTAGCACTGCTTACCATCCACAAACGGATGGGCAAAGTGAAAGAACAATACAAACATTGGGAGATATGCTACGGGCTTGCATTATTGACTTCGGGGGTAGTTGGGATGTCTATCTACCCTTGGTCGAATTTTCATATAACAACAGCTATCACGCGAGCATTAAGATGGCCCCGTATGAAATGTTATATGGCAGAAAATGTCGAACTCCGGTATGTTGGGGAGAAGTGGGTCCACGAGGGCTAGCACCTACTGATAT
Source organism: Helianthus tuberosus (assembly GCA_030545235.1). NCBI lineage: Eukaryota > Viridiplantae > Streptophyta > Magnoliopsida > Asterales > Asteraceae > Helianthus > Helianthus tuberosus. The sequence continues at coordinate 149,216,470 of CM060381.1, forward strand.
AATCCGAACTACGAATGAGAAAATCGACATGGTCCAAGCTCACCTAAAAGCGGCTCAGGATCGACAAAAATCGTATGCGGATAAACGAAACAGGCCGATTGAATTTCAAGTGGGTGATAAAGTAATGCTGAAAGTATCGCCGTGGAAAGGAGTGATGCGGTTCAGAAAAAGAGGGAAGTTGAGCCCAAGATTTATTGGGCCATTCAGAATCATCGAACGGGTTGGTAAAGTGGCATATCGTCTTGAATTACCCGAGGAGTTGAATGGGATTCACAGCACATTCCACGTGTCACATCTCCAAAAATGTTTGGCAGACGAAACTGCTCGTATCCACTACGATGATATCGAGGTGGATAACAGCCTCAACTATGCAGTAAAACCAATTGAGATTTTAGATCGTAAAGAGAAGAGTTTGAGGAACAAAGCGATTAATCAAGTCAAGGTCAAATGGGAGCATAGGAAAGGTTCGGACACTACGTGGGAGTCCGAAGAGGAGATGCGACGTCTCCACCCTACATTATTTGGTACGTACTTCGGTTTCGGGGACGAAACCCTTTTAAGGGGGGTGGACTTGTAACACCCCGAAAATATAAAACATTATATTAGAATTATAAAGTATAAATGAATGAGAATTTACTAACTAGGAATTTTAACCTAGTTAGTTACAAGTCTAGAAATAGCTTATGATAGGGTTAAAAGCAACTAAACTATAACTTGAACATAGTGGAAGGGCCTAAGTTGTAAGAAATTGAAACTAAATTAGTAATTTTAATAAAAATCATAACCAAACACCCATTTGAGGATGTCTGGTCGTACAGGAGAAGGCAGGGGCGACTCCCCACTCTCAAAAACCTAGAAATCACTAAAACTCTCAAATTGGAGGCTCAATCAAAGCTGAAATCGAAATTAAAGCATAGATTATTGATCCTCATCGCAAGAGGATTCCAAGGTATGTAAAATTTAAGGAAAACTCTCAACTTGAAATTCTCATGAAATTGGGGAAATCTGAAATTATGGTTGCATGTGTGTATTATGATGATTTAGGAACAACTATAGTGTCTAGGGACAAACCCTAGACAAATACAAGTTGAAATCATGTGAAATTTTTGTAAAATCCATGAGCACCATTGTAGGTGATTAGTGGGTTATGTAGAATTTGATAATCACTAGGAGATTGGGTGTTATTCTAGTGTAATTTGACAATTGTGAGGTAACTTCAGAATTATAGAAGCTAACAATTGTGTAAAATGGTTGAATGATGTGAAATTAGGGCTAAGTGATAAGCTAGAGACTTGATATTTAATCATGTAAAATCTGCCCTTAAAGTGTTTGTGAAAATGCCTCAAAGAAGGCTTAAAACTGAAATTCCAAGTTTAAACGCATAATTATGATGTTTCGATGTATTATGTGAATTATGATTTAAAGAGAGTTCCAAAACATATCATAAATGAACTCTATAGGAACGGGCGCAGGAGCGTCAAGCGGACAAGCGGGTGGCGAACCACGTTTGAAAGGCCTACTTTGAAGGTATGTAACTTGATCCGTTACATTTGATGAATTGTTGTTAAACTATGCGTTGTTGATAAAAATTGTGTTGGTTGTAGCAATCATGTATGTTACTTAAATCCGTAGGTTAAGAATTGGTTTGAAGTCGTTTGGTAGTCATCAAAATGGAGGATTTTCCGTAGATGGACCAAACGGGTCAAATAATGATACTTTGTAGTATTGATATTGTAAGTAGAAAGTAGTGGCGGAAATGGTCACAGGGGCACGAAGCCATAGGTTTGGTAATGAAGTGCCAGTGATAATAAGCCCCGAAGTTGGGTAATAAGCGCCTTAGGTTTACTAGTTAAATGGTAGTAAAATGGCTAAGTTAGAATGGGTCGAATATTTGCATATGGACTTATAGTCTTTCGGTCCGTAAACATATTTTTCGGTATGAAATTTGTAATAGGCATGTCGGTAACGAATTTACAAACGCATAGGAAAAAGAATCACCTAAAACGGACTTACGAGTCAAAAGTTATGGCTATTTAAAGTTGGAACTTGATTGAACTTGGAGCTGGGAATGTGCAGCATCAGAAAAATAAAAATTTTGTGAAAACAAGGGCCTGGCGTGACGCGGGGGGTCTTGGCGTCACGCGAAGCCCTCTTCCAGAAATTTTTATTTTTTTTCTTGAATGTTGACCTTTGGAACTTGTTTGTATCCATTGTAACTTGATCAAAACTAACATTTGTTATGGTTTTGATCTTAGGTGATGTTGGAAAGTAACCGGAAGATGATCGAGCTAGATTTTGAAGAACCGAACACTACATACAAGCATCTGCAACGTTTTAAATCTTTAATAGGCTTTGTTTTTGGGTTGTAAACAATTGTTAAACAACTTTTGGAATGTTTTAACTTAGTCGTTGGTTGACTAAGGTTTATGCTACTTATGAACTTCTTTTATGAAATCTATGTTAATTATGCATCTTTTATTAAAAATGGTATAAACTATTATTAAATTTAAGTAAAATAGACGGGTGTTACACTAAAAAGGTGAATGCTGATGTGGCAGCGGTTATAAAGATCTGATGGCTAAGAACTGGACACGTGCCAACCTCTGATTAAAAGATGAATAATGGAGGGCAGTTGTTTTAGGGAACCACTGATGAAGCAAATACCAGTAGTTGCAATGGTCAAAGTGAGAACAGTGGATGCTTTTAACTATCAGTGGATAGCTTTATCAGTGGATAAAACACTGATTTTGAACAACAGTGCTTATCAAGAATATGAGAGAACAGGGGTTGACTTTCAGCAGTGGACAGCAGTTGTAGTATACAAACAGTGGATGAGGGCCATCAGATGTTATAACCACTTTCAAGGGGAAAGTCTAATGCAAACAACTGCTTATGATGAATAGCAGTGGACAGTATTTAGAAAACAGATGTTTGAGCACAACAGTAGTTAGGGGTAAGGAAATGGTAATGATTTTAAAGACTATTAAATCAGCAACTGTTAGTGCAACGGTTAATAAGCTTTGACAAATGTTTTGAGCATCTGCTGTTCTGATGAAAGGAATGATTTTGTCTTGTGTAACCACAATATGATGTCCAACATCTGTTGATGGTGATTTATGAAATATCTGCAAGAATGTCATCCTTAACAAAATACATTTTAGACGCAAATTATCAAGTTTAATATATCAGCAGTTTTTACATTCCACTGCTTCATTCCAAGCAGGGCTTTGGTCTTTAGCAGCACTTGACTTAGAGCAGTAGATTAAATAGCAGCACTTTGTCTTCAGCAGTTGTTGTACACAAGTAGTACTTAATGGACGTTGTAGTATACAAACAGTGGATGAGGGCCATAAGATGTTATAACCACTTTCAAGGGGAAAGTCTAATGCAAACAGCTGCTTATGATGAATCCACTGATGTGAACCAGTCTTATTTGGCCCAAACAAATAACCACCTTCAAGGGGAAAGTCTATTTCTATGGTTAATAAAAATATTATGATATTGAAAAATAAGATGGTGGTACCTCTTCTTCTAATTTGAAAACATGAATATTGAAATGCTGATGCAGTTGTTCTTTTGCATAATTAATGTAAAACTGCTAAATTAGCCATAACATAAGAGCAAATACACCCCAAATAGAACAAAAACAACAAACAAACTACACAGAAGCCTATGCAAAATCCAAGTTTTACAAAATTGTTCCAGCTATCTAAGGCTCATTCCCCAATTTTTCTCCTTTTAACCATCCACCAGTATGATTTCATTCTGCCTTAATACTTTCCAGGAGCATGGTTGTATCCGTATACTTTAGTTCAAAAACCCTCTCGTCTCGGTTCTTCCAATAAAGCTCTAAAAACATTTCATAAATTCAGCCAATTTCACTACATACGAATACAAAAAAACGTAAATGGAAAGAACTACATTGAATAAGAAATTCAAATCTTAAATTGAAAAGGAATTAATGGTGAAATGTTGTGAAAATTATATTGAGCAGGTTTGACATGGGTAGTAGTAGTAACGACATACCGTTAACATTCAGAAGCACGAAGATCACAAATGATACCCATAGTACTGGAATGAAAGTTTTGAGAATTATGAAAAGTTACAGTGATTATAATTCGATGAAAATGTCGGATTTGTACCTGACTGCCATAAACATTACAAAATTCTGAGTTTGAAAATCCTGAGTTTACAAAATTATGGGGTTTTCAATAAACACTTCTTCATTCGATATTAAATAGTATTACAAAATTCTGAGTTTGAAAAATATTAAAAATTAAACATTACAATTAACACTTCCTAGGATATCTATTTCTCTCGCCTTCTTCCATGCAATTTCATTTTTTGTTTTAATTTGCAGATCAGCTAGCATATCACAGGTCTTCTGATCCTGTTTCAGCAGATGTGTCATAAACTCTTCTGCTTTTTCTTTAAACTCTGATGGAGGAGAAGAGACAACTTCATCCAGCAATGCAATGCTACTCCACGTCTGCTTATAATATTTATCACTTACCAACGTAACTTTTTTGTTGACTTCTTCGGCTTTTCTCTGTTCATGGAGTGACCATCTTGAATATTCAATTTTAAGATCGGTAGTATCCGACCAGTGGTAGAAGGTTTTGCTTGCCATTTAGAAAGACTGTGAGTGGTTTTGGACGCTTTGTTTTAGGATGAAGGATTTTTTAAAAATGAAGTCTTGATGTTTTCAAGTAGAGTAATCATGATCCTTTATAGTGTTTGAAATATTTGATAGGGTAAATGAAGAGACGTCTGCTAATAAAGATCATCTTTTTTTGAAAGTTTAAATTTTGTTCTTTTGTTTTCTAGATATTTAATTTTACTTGGTTTGCCATTAAAATTGATTTTTCAAAGGTTTTACATTAAAATGCTTGATAAGGTAAATGAAGAGACATGTTGGCCATATACACCTTTTTCATTATTAAATCATTAAATGTATCAGGTTTTTAAATATAAATTTTTATTTAATGGTTGCATTTAAACCTGACCTTTGGGCTGTTACATATCCTATATAATACCATTGCAAATTCAAATGTTGTTGTATCATACCCAGATTCATTCAGTGAAATAGAAGAGCAACTCTTATTGTTTTGCCTTAGTTGTTATAAATACATTAAAATGGAGTCACATACTTCTGCACAATCTGAGGATTTCAAGCAACGCTTTATTAAACAAATCGAAGAGCAAGTTTTTGCTGATAGGAGTACTCTTCAAGAGTTGAAGAGATGTTTTAACGGACTGCAACTTGGTCTGCTGACAAGAGACCAAGTTTCGAGAGACCTGAGGGTGATGCCGACTACTTCCGTTCGTGACCTGTGTGTTGCGAGTAATATAGAGTGTGGAGACAGAGACCTGGACTTCATGAGAAAGATCAATGACATACATCGAGAAGTGCAGTGCTCCATGGAGTTGAAGTTAAAGTTTCTTGATTCTTGCTATTAGAGTTTAAGTGTCTGATTACTTTTCTTTTTTATATGTAATTGTTACTTTTTTAATACTTTATACTTTAATCGAATTAATTTTTTTATGACACTTTATTTTTGCTTCTGTTTCATTATAATTTTAGGTATGGTTTTAGGCTGACCAATTTTTTAGGTTTTGTTTTAAATGCTGAATTTTTGTTGTGTTATAGGTTCTTCACTCGGAAACAATTTTTTTTGGTTTTTGTTTTAAACGATACAAGTAAAACTCTAAAGCAGGTATGATATGAAACATATTTTTCTCGATTGTTAAACAGCGAACTAAAACCCTAAACCTCCAATCACTTTATAGTACAAGACGAAATTTTAGGTATGCTTTCATCAACATCAGGTAACACTAAATCAGTGTAGTGAAAATGAAAAGGAAATAATACCTGATGAATGAACTGGACGGTCTGATTATAAACCACTGATCAACCTAAACATAAACCACATACCAACAAACAATCACAAAACAAAACAAAACAAACCAAATTCAAGAATCAACTCTGTAAATATAATCATGTAGTATGGATTTTACCTGGCTAAACAGTGTATCATAAAGTGCTATAAGACCGTTTTGTCGAACAGCCGCACATGCCTTACCGTCAAGCTCGGCTTGTGGTTTTTGATGATCCACAAAGCTTTAAGAAAAGAATAACTATAAGTCATTGATATAATAACAATCTCACCGGAAATAATTAATGAAAATGTAAATTACAATACTTGTGAATAGTCTCAACGGTCAAAGTGAGAACAATGGATGATTTTAACTATCAGTGGATAGCTTTATCAGTGGATAAAACACTGATTTTGAACAACAGTGCTTATCAAGAATATGAGAGAACAGGGGTTGACTTTCAGCGGTGGACAGTATTTAGAAAACAGATGTTTGAGCACAACAGTAGTTAGGGGTAAGGAAATGGTAATGATTTGAAAGACTATTAAATCAGCAACTGTTAGTGCAACAGTGAATAATCTTTTGACAAATTTTTTAAGCATCTACTGTTCTGATCAAAGGAATGATTTTGTCTTGTGTAACCACAATATCATGTCCAACATCTGTTGATGGTGATTTATGAAATATCTGCAAGAATGCCATCCTTAACAAAATACATTTTAGACGCAAATTGTCAAGTTTAATATGTCATCAGTTTTTACATTCCACTGCTTCATTCCAAGCAGGGCTTTGGTCTTTAGCAGCACTTGACTGAGGGCAGTAGATTAAATAGCAGCACTTTGTCTTCAGCAGTTGTTGTACACAAGCAGTACTTAATGGTAATTTAAACCGCAACCAAGCAGTACTTTGTCTTCAGCAGTTGTTGTACACAAGCAGTACTTTGTCTTCAGCAGTTGTTGTACACAAGCTAGGCCTGTGCACGGTTCGGTTCGGTTCGGTTTTGAGCCGTAACCGTAACCGAAACCGATATGATCGGTTATTACATATCCTTAACCGATCGGTTCGGTTATTTCGGTTTCGGATAATTCGGTTAATGTTCGGTTATTTTTCGGTTACGGTTCGGTTACGGTTAAATAACCGTTTTTGTTTTTTTTTTATTTTTTTATAGTTTGTGTAATGATACAAATACAAATACAAACTTGGGTCTAAGTTGTGTAATGGTTTAAGTTGTTGTTGTTGTTGTGGTTTCTGTAATGATACAAATACAATTAAAAAAAACTAAATGCCCACATGAAAGTAACAAAAATCTTCATTAACAATTAAACCATAAACAAAATGCAACTGAAACCATTAGCAAGGATCTTCATTTGTTTTATAATTAGTGTAATGGGCTTAGTAACTTGGGTCTAAAAACAATGGGTTTAAAAACAATGGGCTTCTTATTAGTGTAATGGACCTAACATTTGTTTTTTATTAATGTAAAATGGGCTTAGTAACTTGGGTCTAAAAACAATGGGCTTCTTAAAAACTTAGGACTAGATATAAATATAATCACAAAAATATGCATTGGGCCAATCGGTTCGGTTATGGATAATTCGGTTCGGTAAAATGTGTTTAACCGTAACCGAACCGTTTTTTCGGTTATTATAAAAACGGATAACCGAACCGTCGGTTAAGGCTCGGTTCGGTTATTTTCGGTTCGGTAATTTCGGTTATTTCGGTTTCGGTTCGGTTATTTCGGTTATATGCTCACCCCTGACACAAGCGTTACCAAGTTCTCGCTCGGTTTGGCCTTTCTTTACCGCAACCATTTTTCACGCTCTTGGGATTCAATGCTTTGACAACACAACAGTTGAAGCCTCATCAACCTTTCTTCTATACACTTCCAGTCACTCTCTTTCTAATTCCATTAACATATTGTCTTTCTCTGCTTCATTTTCACATATGTCGATCCATATTTGCTGCACACATGCCACAATCCAAAAGGAAGAAAACATCAAGAAAAATAGCAAAAAAATGTCAGAGATTTCGGTTCTCAACTCGGCTTATTGAATGGGGAAAATGAAACCAAATGTTCATTTCAATTGAATGACTGTGATTTGATAACTATATAGCAGTTAAAATAATTAAATGTTTATGCTCCTTTGAGGGCATGGGGTTGCCATCATTTGTTTCAGACAATTGCTGCTTACTATGTTTGACTAAAACCTATAAAAAAACACAAGCATTTAGCAACTATTAATACCCAAAAAAACATTTGAAACATGAAAGAATCATTGATCCCATGCTCAATTGCTTATAACAATCATCGGTTTCAAAACTCGATAACCAATTGTATAAAAATGAAGATCCATCTCAGATTCTTTCAATCAAACTGATTTTACCATGAACCCAGATCCCCAATGCTAATATCTAGGGTTTCTAATCTACACAAAGTCATTTGCAAGAATAAAAGCAAGATCTAGATATAACCCACAATTTTTGCGAAATAAAATCAAACACCCACAAAAAAAAAAAAAATTGGTGTAGATTCGGTAACCCTCTGGAACAGCTAATATAACCACAAACATTTTCCAAAATATATTAATGGTAAAATAACACATATTTCACATTTAAATATCTATAAATCTTCATAAATAACTAACAAACATACTGCATATTCAATTTCAATGTGTCTTTACCTTCTTATGCAAATGCAAGTGAAACCATTGCAGGTGCAAACAATGAACCAAATACAGTGTGCATCAAAAGACCTCTTCTTTGAACTTTTAGAGATCCATCTTCAACATTTAAGCTGAAATAATTTAAAAATGTAAAAAAGAAATGCAAACTTCATTGTGGCTTTTGATCGAACACTTGGGACTAAAAAAAAATGGGACATTTTGGTTCTCAATTTTTATGGTATATTTGAATAAAATACTCCATAGAAAGGAATTAAACAGTGAAAATTACCATAAATCTTGATGTTGTTGATGGGTCTTGCAAAAGATGAGATTTTGATGATGGGGTTTCTTGGATCCTGAAGAAATCAAGGCAAAAATATGAGGAATTGGGCATGATATTAAGTATAGATAATAGTGTGTGTGTAAATATACCTGTAAGGTGAGGAACAACAGGTGAAGATGGAATATTGTGAAGATGAGAATGTAGAGATGAAAGAGGCGCCATTGCTGATGAGACTGAACTCAAAGTTTAGCAAGAGAATGATGGAAGAGAGAGAAAATCTTTAAATGAGATGTGTTTAAAAGAGGCTTTCAAATTTGAAATGTTTTAAATTGTCCGGCCTATAAATACAACTAATTAATTTCTAATAAAAATCATATTTATATATTATTTATAGATTTATAATTTGGAATTATGACATCATCATTGACATGTGGCATAGCTTAGGAGTTGACACATAGGCAGATTTACATCAGCTCATATTCTCTTATTATATATAGTATAGATATTCTAATATCGGTTGTTAAAAAAAAGTTTACTGTTAGAAAAAAAGGTAATAATATTAAAACTTGCTTCATTATATTATAGAATTATAATTTATCTTACTCATAAACAATAAAAAACAGTTATTGTAAGTTAAATCAATTAATTAGTCATTCCAACTAATAGTTATTCGAAGTGTAAAACGGTTATCTTAAATATGATTTGAGTAAAACTGTCATTTTAGTTTCTGAGTTTTGGTTACTTTTGCCACTTTAGTCCAAAACTCAGACCTTTTAAATTTGGGTCCAGGTAGTCTCAGTTTTATTGCCATTTTGATCCAAAAGTAAAATCAGCTCATATTTGTCTAATAAAATCCTGGTATTTTGTCCTTTTCCTTAGGTGTAAAATGGTCATTATAATTTTTATCATAACACATTATTAATTAAAATAATTAAATTAAATAATCTCTTTGACCTTATAAAAACAATAAAAGCAGCAGAGATTATCATCTTCCCCCAAACTCAAACCCAAACCCGAATCCATCACACACCACCATACAAAATCGGATCCAAATTTTGCAACATCTGTAGTGTCTGCTGTTATTGTAGCAAGTTTGATGCGGATTGTTGTAACTGTGTCTGCTGCTATTGTTGTTATGAGATGGATAGAGGTTGCAACGAAGTCCTGTTGGCTAAACCACCAATTTGCTATTGTGTTTGTGTGCTTCCTGAAATCTGTTGTAGCAAGTGTGATTGAGATTGTTGCAACTGGGTCCGTTGTTGTTGCTGCTGTTCAATTTGATGTTGTGAGATGGATAAAGGTTGCAACGTACTCCTATTGGCTAAACCACTGATTTGCTGCTGGGTTTGTTTGCTTCCTGAATTTTGTTGTGATTGTGGTTTATGTTGTTGGTGTAGTTGATTGTATACATAATTTTGTTGTTGATGATGCAGTTGCTGCTGCTGATGTTTGGGCCACGGTGGAGAAAGTTGTTGCAGGGGAGTGACAAGTTGTTTCCTTTGGTTCGGTTTGTTGGAGTTAGGGTTAGGAGGGGATTGAAAACTTAATAGCTTGGAAGGATCTTCAAAGCTTATAGGATTTGAAAAAACTTGTTGTATATTAGATGTTTGGAAACCATGATGATTCTGCTACATACTCATCCACTAGGCCAGACTCAACCCAGGGAAGATTGAGCTCACCCGTCTTTCATAACTATATTTTTAAGCCAGGGCATGGGCATCATCAGCCCTCTTTTATGAGCATTCTCTATCTCTGTGTCAATGTCTGCCAAATGTACTACAGACGAATTAAGACTCAGATGAAGGTGCACACACAGAGATAGGTTGCCTGATTACCTGTTTGTTGATGGAACTAGGTGTAATGGATTAGGGTTAGGGTTTGGGGAAAGATGATTTTATAAGATCAAAGAGATTATTTAATTTTATTATTTTAATTAATAATGTGTTATAATAAAAATTATAATAACCATTTTGTCTCTACGGAAAAGGACAACATGCCAGGATTTTATTAGACAAATATGAATTGATTTTACTTTTGGAACAAAATGCCAATAAAACTGAATTATAATAACCATTTTGCCTCTCATTTAATTTTATTATTTTAATTAATAATGTGTTATAATAAAAATTATAATGACCATTTTGCCTCTACGAAAAAAAGACAAAATACCAGGATTTTATACTAGATTCAAAAGGTTTGAATTTTGGACTAAAGAAACAAAAATAACCAAACCTCAAGGACCATGGCACTTTACTCATATGATTTTCTCAAAGCTTTCTAAATTCGTTGTTTCCTTTCTTTTGCAAGTACCAGTAATCATTTTACATTTTGTTTACATCAATTAGATTTATCATCTTGTTTACATGGATTAGATATTGATAGATGATTTAGATATATGATTTACAATAATTCAATTACTTCACATATGTAAATCGACAAATCGTAAAGCTTTTTTCAATACGAAACTTACATAAAAAAAATAAACAAAAACGGAAGTAGTAAACTAAGAAACATTAAAACTACATACTTCTTGTAACACTACTGGATGTAAGATTGGCCGGTGATATCAATATCCCGATCACCAGAAGATGGTGGCGGTTTATGCTTCAGCACCGTAGGATTCGTTTCCGACGGTCCATCGGCACTTTGGGTTTCACTAGCCGGTAGTTCCCTCGGATTCTTCGGTGGCGGCTTATCGTCGTCTTTCCCGTACATTCCTCCGCCGTAGGCTTCGTGGGTGAGAGGTTCCATAGTCGAAATTACTGGGTGGTTCAGCCTGTTTTCGTTGCCCTCGTCTGTGCCGGCGTTCTTCGCCGTCACTCTCGTCTCTTCCTTATCTCGTTCTTGTTGTTTCTCCATTTTTTGTAAAATAACTTTGGTTGGGTGTGTAAATTTCGTTATATAATAAGCCACATAGTGCCACGTACCGTGTCTGCTTGGCACGTGTTATTAAGACAGTAGAAGCACGTATTGAACACGAGGAAGACATTATCTATTAGGCTATTCAGCATAAGGGATGAATCGGATCATTAATTGCCACATAGGAATATGATTCGCACCTATACCATCCCATTGGAACCAAAGTTTTAAAAACCGGTTTGTTAATCATATCGGGTTAGGCTTAGAAATGGTTTAACCGGTTGTACCGGGTTATGCCGGAAGGTTTAACCGGTTAACTAGTTAACCCTATAATTTCATAAAAATATTACTTCAACTCAAAAAATAATCTAAAAGTACATAATTCTATAATCAATGAGAAAGTTTCCAACAAAGTTCTATTAAATAGAAGTTCATGATAGGTTTATCGCATTGTAGTGTTGGATGCATCAAGTTTACGATCGCTTAAAACTTAAAATTTTACTATATTCATCATGCTCATAACTTTGAATATTCAACACAAATATGTGTCAATACACTACTAGAGAAAAGGGCTTTTGCTACCGCATTTCCGGTCGCAAAACGGTAGCAATTGCCTTCTTGCCACCGTTTTGCCACCAAAAATTCGGTAGAAAATACACACGTAGCAATTGCCCTATTGTCACCTATTTGCTACCGTTTAATTTTTTGCTACCGTTTTGCCACCGTTTGTTTGTCACCGTTTTGCTACCGCGTTTTGTCACCGTTTTGCCACCGCTTTTTGTCACCCATTTGCTACCGCTTTTTGTCACCGTTTTGCTACCGCCTTGTCACCCTTTGCTACCGCTTTCCGACACGTTTTGGTAAGATTTGTCGATTTGTCTATTTATATCTACCGCTTTATATCCATTTATACCCACTAGCAAAACTCATAAATGCAATCATTTATGAAATTTAAAATCATAACAAACATCCTAAAACAACAGGCTAAAACCCTAGAACACAACACATGGAAGTCAAAGTACACATAAAATACGAACATAATGATCAAATTGACATTCATAAACAAACATAATGTCAGTGAATCGAGATCACGAACCTTCTCCAACAATTAATACGAATTCCTGAAAATTGTGAGTTGAGAGATCCAATAAGAACATTTTAGAGAGACTGAATCTGCGTAGATCGATTTAGAGATCAACTAAACCTGAAGAAAAAACTCTTCAAACGAATCGCCTGCAAAATCAGAACGTATAATCGATTCAAATTTGTATGAAAAGCCTAATTAACAGATCGAGTGGATAGAGTGCAGATCTGATTTGATTTTTTGAAATTAAGGACGTACAGATTGAAATCCACTGAAATCCAATTGAATGCATATCTCCTAATAAAATCCGATTAAATGATGATTTCGATTGAATGATGATTTCGATTGAATGATGATTCCGATTGAATGTACATCTTCGAATGAAATCCGATTGCATGATGACTCCGATTGAATGATCCGCTTAATATCTGATTGAATGAGGGGCGTCACGAAAAGAGTGCACGAGCAGAGCACAAAAATTAGGGTTTCACTGAGGCTTCGTGAGAGGCGCGGTCAGATTATTTACGTTTATAACTTTTTTTTTAATTTTAATACATTTTGCTACCGAAAGTAAATGGTGGCAAAATTTTAAAACCATTTAGCTACCACTTAACTACCGTATCACATAACAAGCACCGTTAGTATGCTCCCGTGGTAAAATCAATTGCTAAATTTGCTACCCTTTTTTTCGGTAGCAAATTTTGGTGGCAGTTGCCTAGTTTTGTAGTAGTGATATGTGATGATCAAAATTAAAAAAAAAAAAAGTCATTTTTAACAAACGATGTAACTACAACAACTAACAAACTTAGGGGTTGTTTGGCAACTTCTGAATAGTTAAGTGCTGAACCAGTAAAAGGTCTGAATCATTAAGTGTTAAACCAGTAACAGGTCTGAACCATTAAGAGCCAGTATAATGTTTAACAGGTTTGACCAATTCAGATTAGATGTCTTAATCATTCAGACTTTGTATAATGCTTAACCATTTAAAGGCAAATGTCTGAACCATTTAGACATTTGCTCGCGAAACAAACAATCTGAATCATTAAGTGCTAAACCAGTAAGAGGTCTGAACCACTAAGAGTCTCACTAAAAGGTAAACAAACAACCCCTTAATACAAACTATTTGCAATGTTTCATGTTAAAGTATGTAAGTTGTTGTACTTATACATGTTGAATTTGGTCTAAACAACGACTCGTCATGATTAGTCACAATTTTTTTATGATTTTTATATGATGCAATATTATGCTTTGAAACTTTTTTGCAGGTGCAACATTGGGCTAAACGAAACCGGTTCGCCGGTTCAAACCGGTTATACCGGAAAAATTGTCGGTTCAATCCAAGACTGAATACCCCCATTTAAACCGGGTCTTGTCGTACCGGACTCACCACCGGTATGCGGTTGAACCGGTATAACCGGTGGCTTCAAACCGGTTTTTAAAACATTGCTTGGAGCAAAATATCGTGATGCGCGTGGATTAAACCACGCCAACCACGTTCCACTTTTTTTTTTATTTTCTAGGGTTGGCCACAATAAACAATTTTCCTTATTTTGTATTCCTCTGTCGTCTCTTATATCAAAAAGAAACCCTAACCCAGCAACAACAAGAACAGCAGCAACAATACGGCAACAAGAACCCTAACCCTCGTTTATATTCCTCCAACAAGACAAAAAGCAGCAGAAGCACCGACAACAAGAACAAGGCGACTAGTATACCAGGTTTGTTGTTATTCAGTTTTCAAATACAAACTGAAAAATATACCAGATTTTTGTTAACCTGTAGAGGTATAACTATGATGGGAGAGTTGTTGTTTAAACTATCTCTAATAAAAACATTCATGCAAACCAAATGTAAGGCTACTGCAAGGCTAAGGAGCCAACAACACATCTGTATTCCTGGACATTTAAACACTCGTATTCCAAGCATAATTTATTTTATGTTTCTGTCATCTTAAGATGGCACTTTTCCTATAGTTTTAACTTTATTGACATTAGCAGCCACACCCATTCATCAAGAAATGCTTATAGGTTCATTTGGGTCTAATAAATTATACAATAGGTCAGTTTAGCTCTACTTAAATTATAGTATTATACAACGGGTTAGGTTAGGTTAGTATCATAAAACACACCAACTTAAAAGGGGTCCAAATGAGCGAGCACCGTTCACCACCACCTGCTAGTCGACCCACCTAGGGATGGGCATTTGGTTCCGGGTAATGGTACCGAACCGTACGGGGTATATTCGGTACTGGCCGATAACCCATTTCCCCGTGTTAAAAATATACATTCTTTCGTTTCTTCAATTCTATTATGTTATTGTTTATTTTTTAATATTATGTTTATATCTATCTTTCATGTTACTGGACGTCTTGGGCTGGAGCTTATATTTGGAGCTGAGCTACCTAACTTGCTGGGCTGACTTGCTGGGCTGGAGACTATTGGGTTGCTGGAGATAAAGAAGATATTAACAACTCAGAAGTCTCACTTCTCGCATATTGATAATCCAGGAACCGGCGAGTTTAACGGAGCCTCGATCCCGATACAACGTGTTCGGTTCGTTATTATTACTAAGAAAGGAGTAGAAGATAGATACGACACCGAGCAGTCACTTATAATCTGGTCTCTTATTCATATCTGAAAGTTACAGCACCATGAGACCAGTTGGACAGCATGTCCCCTCTGGGATCCAAAAGCCTTTCCAAATGGGAACCCCAACTCCCTATTTATAGGCAACAGCCTACACATGTCCGAATGAGCTAGTGTCCATCCACTCGGATGACCATCCGTTTGGATGGACTTTACAATGTCAAACCTATACATTCGGATGGGGTATGGACTATATGGTGTCCATCCATCCGGATGGACTTGTCCATCTGTCCAGATGGACCTTTATAGTATCAACACCGTGTCCAACTGATCCTATTCTATACAATATTCAACACATGTTATATCTACCTTTTCGCACAGTGGCAGACATACGAAATATGCACCAACAGATTCCCCCTCGGTTTTCACTATCAAATCATCTCTAACACTTTAAGAACCTTGAGCCGTTTTTGAATATTCTGCAATCTTCAATTATTCTGCAACTTCAATCAGGCATCTTGAAATCTTCAATAGATTCCCCCTCGATTAATGATTCGGGTTTGCTTTGACAAAGTAAAGCACCAATTCCCCCTGAAATGAATGTTAAGGTCTTTTGCATAGTTCACGACTCTCCTCTGATTTGCTAAACTGCAACCTTCACGAACAATCACCAACTTGAAACTAGTCAATGCAGCATCCTCTGTTTCAGCTTTAACCGCATCCGAGCTCAGTTTTTGATATACCATTTCAGCACCACGATCTCGCATTCCGCTTGCTCGATCTAAAAATGTACAAAAACTCAACCGGCAATTGATAGAAACTTCAGATACCCCACTCGTTTACTTCAAATTTGTGATTCCCCCAGAAGATCTGATATCCCATTTACTACGATCACTTTAATGCACCGTAAGAATGATTGATCCGTGTAAACAGTATTCTCCACAATCAGAAAATCTTCATCGGAAAACAAATCATCTGTTAATGTAATCCGGTCTCTGAAGCATTCGTCCACAATCAGATTCATCTCCTCCGATAATCTAGATCTCAGAAGCTATCATCCACGATCACTCTCAGATTTTCGATTCTTTCATCCACGATCAGATATTAACACCTAGGATCATCTTGATCTCGAAAGCTTTCACCCACGATCATATTCACATTCCCCCTGACAATCTGAAGTCGAAATCACCGAATACTATTGCAACGTCACGAATTTCAAAAATGCTGGAACATCTGAAAGTTTTTATTCCCCCTCATTTTTGCAAATTCTGACGTCTCTATCACTGAATTCCCCTTCAAACTGAGCAACTCAGTCCTCTTTTATTTGTGGAAAACTCGACTATGCCGAAAATATGACAATTTTCCCCAAACGTCAGTTTTTCATCAATGCGGATTTTACGTTTTGGCCCATAAATACTCAGATAACCTGAATGATAAACATTCTGCACCAATATCATGACTACCTCACTAATTTCCACAATTTGTGATCGTATCATCAAATATGTTCATTGAAGCCCCAGACGGTGTCCCCGAACAACCCAGCTTGATCGTTAAAAACCCAAAAAAAAATTCAATCACCAATTTTTTTCTAGAGACTCATCTCGTCGTTGAGATCAAAAAATGCCATTTTTAGGCATTAGTTCATCTGTTTGAATGGGATAGGTCCATTCGTCTGGATGGACTGATCTTGGATCACCTTGACAGTTTGCCACCTGAGTGTCTTCATCCGAATGAGTTTAGTAATTGGTTCGAATGACCATTCATACGAATGAATCAATGGTTCGGATGGTCATGGTCCGGATGATCATCCGCCTGGATGGTCATCTGCCTTGATGGTCATCCGCTCGGATGATCATCCGAGTGAAAGTCACTTTATATGGTTTGGATGATCATCCGCTCGAATGGTCATCCGAAGGATTATGTTCTAGCAGCTCAAGAACACTCCAAATCACGTTTTTTCGATCCAGAATCTTTATTTGTGTGAATTTCATGACGAAACTTCACAGGATTGTGCACAAATCAATTCCAAACAGATTGATGTCTTCAATTCCAAAATCTATCCGTGAATTGACCTTTATTTTGATGATTTTCTCTGTTTTAACGTCAAACCTCCCGTTTAACCCAAAATTGATGAGCTTGGGTGATTTAACCGACTGTTAGATAGATTAAATCTGTACCGTAGCTCTGATACCACTTGATATTCCAGGAACCGGCGAGTTTAACAGAGCCTCGGTCCTGATACGACATGTTCGGTTCGTTATTATTACTAAGAAAGGAGTAGAAGATAGATACGACACCGAGCAGTCACTTATAATCTGGTCTCTTATACATATCTGAAAGTTACAGCACCATGAGATCAGTTGGACAGCATGTCCCCTCTGGGATCCAAAAGCCTTTCCAAATGGGAACCCCAACTCCTTATTTATAGGCAACAGCCTACACATGTCCGAATGAGCTAGTGTCCATTCACTCGGATGACCATCCGTCCGGATGGACTTTACAATGTCAAACGTATACATTCGGATGAGGTATGGACTATATGGTGTCCATCCGTCCGGATGGACCATTATAGTATCAACACCGTGTCCATCTGAACCTATTCTATACAATATTCAACACACGCTCTATCTAGCTATTCGCATAGTGGCAAACGTACGAAATATGCACCAACACATATTAGGACTCCGGGTTACCCGGAGGTTGTTATGTGGATTCGGGTCGCTATATAAGTGTGCCCATGCTACCTAACATCATTATTCACAACACAATTATTTCTTGTTACCTTATCTCAACAGTTGGGGCGATCTAGGGTTTTGTATTACCTTTCTTTGTGTAGTTGATCAGATTCGTCTTGAATCTGATATTTGGTTTTGATTCTATTGGTTATTCGTTCGGTGATTTCCAGTTGGTGAACATCTGTTGTTTAGAGAGTTAGGGTTTGAAGGTTCTTAGTATTCTTAGAGTTTATTCATAATCGACTGTGGATTTTGTGTTTTTTTGGTGTTCATAAGAGTTTTTACCATATTTTTTGACATGGCATCAGAGCATTGATTGCTCTTGGGATTTAGTCAGTAATCTTTGGGTTCTAATCATCGTTTTGATCGTTCTTTCGCTGAGTGTTGGTGGTAGATATGTGGTAGTTTTTTGTTCCGCTGCTTGTTTCTGGTGGATCTGGGTTGGTATCTTGCTACTGGTTCCAGATCTTGAAGATTTTGTTGCCTTGGTATTTGTGTCATTCGTGATACAGAAACCCTAAATCTAGGGTTTGTGTTGTGATCTGAGTCCTGGTGAACTTCGTTGTTTGCCGACATCATAGATGTGTACTTGGTGTGCTTTGCAAGGATTATTGGAAGCTGCCGCTCTTATTAGGGTTCAATTCTCGAAGATTGTAAAACCCTAATTGGATTTGGAGGAACCCTGACTTGGGTTCATCTTCTTGGTGAGATCTTTCCTTGTTTTAATTCTTTTTTCTTATTTTCCTTCATTTTGGCATTATTGTTGCCGGGGTAGTGTGGACCGGTTTGATTGGGTGGGACACATGAAAGGTACATCCTGTTGCATTCTATTTGTTGTTGTTTCATTCTTGTTTTTGTTGTGTTGTTATATTCTATGCTACTTGTTTCTGTTGTTGTTTATCTCTGGTTGCTTGGTTTGTGTCTAGGTCTACAGGCTCCCTTGATAAGACTTGCAGAGGCACCTTCGAGTGATGAACCTTTGATCTTGTCCTTGTCAAGGTTTCGCTCTAGTCACTTATAGTTTTTATTGTGGTGATAGATTTGTGTTTTTGTTGATACTTCCTGTTTAATTGTTTCTTGTTTGCTACCTGGTTTGTGTTTACAATGGTTGATGGTCCTGTTGTCACAAGTGGTGGACCTTGTCCTAGTGATCTACCACCTGAGACACTTGTGAGTAAACTTGATGCAAGTGACCCCTTATACTTGCATCCATATGATTCTAGTAATTTGACAATTGTTTCCATTAAACTTAAAGGATTTTAGAATTACACAGTTTGGTCTAATGCTATGCAACTTACTTTACAAGTAAAAAATAAATGGGGATTTATTGATAAAAGTTGTGTCAAATATGAAAACAATGAGGTTCTTGCTAGGCAATGGGATAGATGTAACTCTATAGTTTTAACTTGGATCTTGAATTCAATTAGTGAAGGGTTGTATATGGGGAATGTTTTTTCTAAGTTGGCTTGTGATGTTTGGTCAGATTTAAAGGAAACTTATAATAACGTAGATGGATCTGTTGCTTTTGACTTGTATCAAAAAATTAATTCATTTAGTCAAAATGGGTCTAGTGTATCTGAGTACTATCATAATCTGAATATTATGTGGGGTCAGTTAGATCAGATTTTTCAATTGCCCACACATTCCTGTAATGCTGCTAAGGAGTTCAATGATTTTAATCATATGATAAAATTGATGCAGTTTTTAATGGGTTTGGATAATATGTATCAAGGGGTTAGAACTAATATTTTGATGAAAGAAACTTTGCCAACTGTTAAAGAAGCATTTGTTTTAGTTTCTAGAGAGGAATTTCATAGAAAATATAGAAGTGGTAATAAGAAAAATCCAAACATAACTTTTGTTTTTAAAGCCAATCCACCTGTTGAGTTTAAGAAAACTAATAGAGTGTTAAATCAAAACCTAAAATGTACTCACTGTAATAAGGTTGGGCATACAATTGATAAGTGTTTTGAGATAATTGGATATCCCTCTTGGATGAAACCACCTAGAGGGAATCAAGGGAAGAAACATAGTTCTAGTAATAGTTCTAAAGTTGATGAGTCAATTGTTCCTATCACTGCTTTAACTTC
The DNA here is from genome assembly GCA_030545235.1 of Helianthus tuberosus. Taxonomy (NCBI): domain Eukaryota; kingdom Viridiplantae; phylum Streptophyta; class Magnoliopsida; order Asterales; family Asteraceae; genus Helianthus; species Helianthus tuberosus. Next base: position 149,236,646 of record CM060381.1, read on the forward strand.
TGATCAGTTGAATAAGTTACCGAGTTTGATTAATAACAGAACACCTGAATCATCACAGAGCTGTAATGTTTCAGGTGGGTTGTTTTGTTCAATTGTCTTTAGTAGTCACGTTTATTCTTTTGGTCATGATGTGGGTAGAGGTTCAAGTTGGATAATAGATTCAGGGGCTAATAATCACATGGTTAAATCTTAAACAAATTTAACTAACTATATCGATGTTTCTAATCTTAAAATACAAGTAAAGCATCCTAATGGGACTAATGATTATGTAACTAAGATTGGAACATTTAAATTGGCTGATGGTGTGGTTTTACATGATGTGTTTGTTGTCCCTGAATATAGTGTTAACCTAATTTATGTACATAAGTTATCCAGGGATAATAAGTTGTTTATTAGATTTGATGAACATACGTGTTATATACATGCAACCACCTTGGTTTTTATACATGTGTATGTTCGTTTTACAATATAACAGTTATCATATATGAATGTGCAATTTGTTTGATACATGTTTGTTTTATGCTTTCACATGATTTACCGGCTCAAACATGTGAATATTTTCAAATTTATTTAGTTTCATAGTTATAAAGAAGGCTACATTAATTACAAGGGCCTAATGTGCCATTATGTAAAAATATAAGTTAAGGGACCTAATTTTCATTCTTTGAAACTTACTTGAAAACTTCGATTTTTAAGTCCGAGGACTAAAACCGTCATTTTTAGAAAGTTCAAAAGTTTGGGGACTAAGTTGTCGTTTTTGAAACCTTATAAGTTTCAGGTTAAAAATGTAATTTTTGAAAACTTAAAGTTTAGGGTCCTTTATGACATTTTTGAAACTTATTTTATAAATAAAATAAATATTTATATTTTTGAATTTGAAAGTCAAGGGACCATTTAGTCATTTTCTCAAACTAAATAGTCCTAACCGGGTTAAATATTATAAGGGTTTTCTTATTTAAAAACTAACCTAGTTAGTTATTTAACTAAACTAAGGGACTAACCAGTCATTTTATGAAACTTGAACTTTAGGGACTGAAATGGTTATTTCTGAAACTTATTTAACCAAAATAACTAACTGGGTTAAATTTTACAAAAGGTTTCCATGATTAAAGACTAACCCAGTTAGTGGTTTTAACCATATAAGGGACTGTTTGCGTCAAGTTCAGAACCTCGGGGACTAAAATGTAAAATTCAAAAAAAAAAATAAAACAAAAAAATGGGAAAAATCCGGTCACTGGGGGGGGGGGGGGGATTCGAACTCGGGACCTTATGCGTAACAAGTGACATTGTGACAGGCCGGGCTAAGCCCTCATCCGGTATATATCTTGAATCGTATAATATATATACACGCTTTAACATTTAATATTATATATTAAAAAAAAAAACCCGGAACCCGCCTGTGTCACCGGAATTATTCCGAACCACGTGTATAGTGGACTTCACTGCCCAAGGTTCATACACGCGGATTCCTTGCCTCGTAACTAACTACCCACGCGTTTTAATCGTTCCATGAAGTGCCCGACAAAGTGTGAATCGGCTTTTTATTTAAAATTCGAAAACAAGTTTCAATCCAATATTAATTGTCGACCTCTGTTGAATTGAAACATGTTATAAGACTCACTTAACCTCTACGAACCTCACACCACCTTCAAAACACACTAACACTTCGATTTTGGATCTCTGTTCGAACCTGCAACCTTTGCCGGAAATACCTCGCCGGAATCTAGCCGATACACCAATCCTCCCGATACCGGTTCGATTTCTTTGACTCAATCAGTTTTCGTCGCTTATATTTTGTTTTCTTAGAATTACTTTAAAAATGATCTTAGTTTTAATCGAAATCGGGCCAGTTGACTTTTGGTTTGACTTCAATTTGGGGAAGATGACCCAATCCGGGTCTGAACCGGATACCCGGGTTCGAACCCGAGCACCTTCAAATTATTTTATTTTTATTTTTACATATATTTTAAACTAATATTAATTTTTTTCAGTATTGTTAATCATTTTTACGTTTAATAAAAATATAAAATCTGTCAAAATATTTATAAAATTAATTTTTATATTAATAAAACAGTTTAATACTTATATAATTCATATTAAATCCAATTTTTGGAAATAAAATCTGAAATTTTCACGATAATTATTTCAAGTGATAACCTTTACAAAAATAATTTTTGTTGCTGATATTTAATATAACTTTGATATTTATATAAATAAATCAGTATTTACACCTTAAAAGTATAGTTTTATTTAATATATTTAAATTAAATAACTATGTAATTTGTGTCCAAAGTTATTTTTATGATATTACATGCATTAATCTAAGTTTACATAAATTTAGTTACTGTTTGATTATTTACAGATTATTTTACATAATTTAAATCAGTTAAATCACTTAGTTAAACTTAACTGTTTTAATTATATAATTATATAATTTCTGCTCAAAAATATTTTCATAAAAAAATACACATGATTCTGAGTTTATAAAAAATCTCAAACTGTTGTGGGCATTTTCAGATTATTTGTAATAATTAAACTTATAAACCTAAATACTTATATTTTAGCCTTTTTAATTCCATTTTATCAACAAAAAAGAAATTATTCAAAGGCCCTAATAATTACTGAAAATTAGTAATATTTCATATTAATAATTAAAAATGTTATTTTTAATTATTCTGATTTAAACTAATTATTTAGGTAATTATTTAGATAATTACCAAGTTATTTCATATTGAAACTATATATATTTGTTTATTTTAAAAATATATATATTCTGACATGATAACTATTTTAAATCAGATATATATATATATATATATATGTTCAATAATTAAAAATGTCATTTTTAATTATCTTGGCTTAAATTGATTATTTATATAAATTAATTATATAATTGCAATTTTTGAGTTAAATATATGTTTTAATTATACAAATATTAACTTTGTTACTGAGTATTTGTATAAACTTTATTTTTACATATAATTCCTTAAATTATAACCATATTCCCTTGTCTTCACCAAACAGGATTATTTAAACCCGTAGTTACCATCCTAGTCAAACCGTACAAACATGATAAACATAGTTTCCTGTTTATACAGTTACACATTTTACCCATTGTTGATACCAATTTCCGTGTTTTGTGCATGTTCAAATACAATTAGAGTGACGTGGAAATCTTGTTCCCGCAAAACTCTTACCCGTTTACTTGTTTGGAAATTATTTCGCAAACAAGGTGAGTTCATAGTTCCCATTTTCTTTCACAATATTTTTGGGATGAAACATATGAAATAATGTGATACAAACAAATTTGCATTTTGTGGCTATCTTGATTGTTTCTTGCAATTTCTTGATACTTGTTGCTTAACACCTACATTCATTAACTCCGTACAAGCCCAGCGGTAATATTATAGCGCTATAGGTGTGACACCCCATCCTAACTTCCAGATCACTTGTTGTTGTTGTTGTTGTTCACATTTTTTGCAAATTCGGAAGTTTGGATGATAGATCCGTGTTTACGTCTACAAGGTTTGAATGTTCCACCAAGCATACTTGTATTATTCATTTTGTTAAGATATATCAAGTGCCATATTGTTAAACATTTCATTTCAATGTCACATTATTTATTTATTACCAAACTAACCAAAACCTATGAATTCACTCAACCGTTGTTGACCCAAATTGTTTTCAACATATGTTTCAGGTGAAAATGTTTGAAGTTAGCTTTTGCAAGGATCACATAGGATTGCTCAAGACAAGTGCCTTAGCTTAAATAAAAACAAAGACTTTTGTGAACAATGTGTTGTATTTGTTTCGTACTAGTTTGGATGTGAATGCAATCCTATCAACCAACTTAATTATATTTCAACTTTAATTTAATCACCATGTGCTTATATGCATTCTACCAAGTTTCGTGATGCCCTCGACGTTTCCGCCTCTGGTCAGGGTGTCACAGGTTGGTATCAGAGCCATGGTTATTGGGATTTAGGTTATTAGTAATACTTTGACCTAGACTATAACTTACCTAGGACACCTTCCATTAGCAAACTCTTCCGTTATCTTTGTCTTTGTCTTCATCCCTATCCTTATCTTTTGTAACCAAAGCCTCGTCACCACGGATTTCTCCCTCATTAAACTTTTTAGGATATACATTTATTCATCATCTGTCCTCCGGTGATTTAAAAATCTTTTTCAAAACCTCCTCTGATTTTTACTCTCGCCAAAGTCTTGGGCTCTAATAACAAACTCGTGCAATCTGGAAGGGTGGGTGCCTGTATTCTGAGTTTTCTGTCGAGGCAAGCACTTCGTATATATCTCATCAGACGCGAGACCAGTTGTGCTTACCTGGGAATTCTTGGGATGAGTGTCCACTTATAGGCTAAAGCATGACTTCATTAAGTTATAAGAACCCAACTACTTTGATTAGTCACTGATATTGTTTATTCGATGAATAAACGATGTCCATCTTGTTGTGAATTTTCTCTCGCCTTCGTTGATTTTAAATAGTTCTATTCAAAAGTATTCCATTCTGATCAGATGTTTTTCCTTCTTATTGATGCCTCCACGTCAACAGCCTCAGAATAATGACCCAAATGTTGCGATGGCTACCCTTATTGCTCAGCAGTTTGCTGCGGTACTACCTGATATCTTTGCCCAGATCAACCAAGCTGCTCAAAACAACAATCCCAATCATCCCTGTACTTTCAAGCAATTTAATTCCTGCAACCCTGCTAAATACTCTGGCAGTGAAGGTGCCACTGCTCTCCTACAGTGGTTTGAAAGTATTGAGAACACGTTTCGACACAGTCTGTGTACCGAGGCCCGAAAGGTAGAATTCGCAACCAGTTGTTTTTAGAAACGAGCTTTAACCTGGTGGAATGGTATTATGAGGGACCGAGGTGCTGAAGATGCTATGGCCCTGACATGGGAAGAATTGAGGGCCCTTATGATGAGAGAGTTCTGTCCTCGCAACGAAATGCGAGCGCTTGAAGATGAATTTCATGAACTGAAACAAAACAGTGGGGAAAACCGAGCATATATCGACCGTTTTGAAGAACTGTGTATTCTCTTTCCCAACGCCTTGACAACCCCAGAACGCACCATCGAGAAGTTTATCGATGGACTCCCCAGCTGTATTAAACACATTGTGACTGGGAACAAACCAGCCACAATTCGTGACGCGTTCGAACTTTCTGCTGTTCTCACTGATGCTCTTGTCAATGAGGGAGTCTTGACACGTAAGGGTGATAGTAAAACGTCATCAAAGGGTTCGTCTGATTCTACAAAGGCAGATAACATTGTGGCTCAGTCTTCGAGGAACGCGAAGAAACGAAAGATAATTCAAAACTTTGCTATCGCAAACCCTACTCCCATTAACCAGGTTCCTCCTCCAGCAAAGCGGCCATATGATGGTAAAGCACCGCCCAACCAACCAGCACAACCCCCTGCTAGAAAACCATACTATGGAACTGCACCTCTATGCAACCAATGTAATCTTCATCATCATGCCAGTGTACGGTTCCGCAAATGTTTAAATTGTGGGGTTATTGGTCATACAGCTAACATTTTTCGAGTTGCTGCTACACAAGACCAAGATGTTAACAACCCTGCTTAAGGACATACTCCTAACGCTGGAGTTAACGAGGCTCGTACCAACGATGATGCAGTTATAAACAACTAGGGTTTTACATTTCGAATTCTTTTGTTATCCAAGACATGGTACACTTTTCAGTTACGATGAAATGATAGTTCGTTTTTAAACTGATATGTTTATGCAAATACGTGTAATGTGTGACTATATACCGAAACGCGGAGTTCTCATTGAACAACTCTCGTAATACAATATATCTCAAATTTGATCGCACACTCTGTACCAAACCCATGAACCCGTCTATCCGTGGAACACGTATAGTCTTGTTGGCTAGCGTAAAACACGTGAGACGCAAGCGTCATCTCCATTGTTGAAACAAAACATCTTTCTTTGACCATGTCCGTAATTTATCACTTGGCAAGATAAGCTATGTAGACTATACAACGAGTTAAGTAATTATGGGTGCACACATAATTATGAGAATCGATGCATGGAAACTATAGTGAGTCCTCTTAAGTGTGATGGCATGAAATCTAGAGTGATTAGATGACGAGGCGATTGTAATATCATAAGAAAATGGTGGATACGCCGCTGGTACTTCCTATATATAAGTGTTCTTATTGTATTATTTGTCGTAGCGTTATCCAAATCACTTGAGGATTTTATGTTATCCCAGACCCATATGTGTCCACTTAAACAAGAATCATAAGCCATCTATATTCATTTCCGTTTCTGATGAAGTATCCATTGAGGAAAAATGAACTAGTTACTCATTTTTCGCTTCTGAAAGAGATATCCATTGGGAAATGAATAACCCATTCAAAAACCACATTCATTTCCGTTTCCAAAGAAGAATCCATTGAGGAAAATGAATTACTCATTTTCGCTTCCGAAGAAATATCCATCGGGGAAATGAAAAATCTATTCGATAATCCTTCATTTCCACTTCTGACGAAGTATCCATTGAGGAAAATGAACTATCCATTCATTTTCGCTTCCGAAGAAATATCCATCGGGGAAATGAATAATCTACTTAAAATCTTTCATTTCCGTTTCCGAAGAAGAATCCATTGAGGAAAATGAATTACTCATTTTCGCTTCCGAAGAAATATCCATCGGGGAAATGAATAATCTACTCATAATCTTTCATTTCCGTTTCCGAAGAAGAATCCATTGAGGAAAATGAATTACTCATTTTCGCTTCCGAAGAAATATCCATCGGGGAAATGAATACTCTACTCATAATCTTTCATTTATGCTTCTGAAAAAGAATCCATCGAGGAAAATGAATTACTCATTTTCGCTTCCGAAGAAATATCCATCGGGGAAATGAAAAATCTATTCAATAATCCTTCATTTCCACTTCTGACAAAGTACCCACTGAGGAAAAATGAATTATCCATTCATTTTCGCTACTGAAGAATATCCATTACGGAAATGAAACACAAATCCTAAAGATTCTCCTACGCCAATTTCGGGACGAAATTCTCCAAAGTAGGGGAGACTGTAACCACCTTGGTTTTTATACATGTGTATGTTCGTTTTACAATATAACAGTTATCATATATGAATGTGCAATTTGTTTGATACATGCTTGTTTTATGCTTTTACATGATTTACCGGCTCAAACACGTGAATATTTGCAAATTTATTTAGTTTCACACTTATAAACAAGGCTACATTAATTACAAGGGCCTAATGTGCCATTATGTAAAAATATAAGTTAAGGGACCAAATTTTCATTCTTTGAAACTTACTTGAAAACTTCGATTTTTAAGTCCGAGGACTAAAACCGTCATTTTTAGAAAGTACAAAAGTTCGGGGACTAAGTTGTCATTTTTGAAACCTTATAAGTTTCAGGTTAAAAATGTAATTTTTGAAAACTTAAAGTTTAGGGTCCTTTATGACATTTTTGAAACTTATATTATAAATAAAATAAATATTTATATTTTTGAATTTGAAAGTCAAGGGACCATTTAGTCATTTTCTCAAACTATGTTTCAGGGACCAAAATGGTCATTTTAGAAACTATTTTAACTAAATAGTCCTAACCGGGTTAAATATTATAAGGGTTTTCTTATTTAAAAACTAACCTAGTTAGTTATTTAACTAAACTAAGGGACTAACCAGTCATTTTATGAAACTTGAACTTTAGGGACTGAAATGGTTATTTCTGAAACTTATTTAACCAAAATAACTAACTGGGTTAAATTTTACAAAAGGTTTCCATGATTAAAGACTAACCCAGTTAGTGGTTTTAACCATATAAGGGACTGTTTGCGTCAAGTTCAGAACCTCGGGGACTAAAATGTAAAATTCAAAAAAAAAAATAAAACAAAAAAATGGGAAAAACCCGGTCACGGGGGGGGGGGGGGGGGATTCGAACTCGGGACCTTATGCGTAACAAGTGACATTGTGACCGGCCGGGCTAAGCCCTCATCCGGTATATATCTTGAATCGTATAATATATATACACGCTTTAACATTTAATATTATATATTCAAAAAAATAACCCGGAATCCGCCTGTGTCACCGGAATTATTCCGAACCACGTGTATAGTGGACTTCACTGCCCAAGGTTCATACACGCGGATTCCTTGACTCGTAACTAACTACCCACGCGTTTTAATCGTTCCATGAAGTGCCCGACAAAGTGTGAATCGACTTTTTATTTAAAATTCGAAAACAAGTTTCAATCCACAGTTAATTGTCGACCTCTGTTGAATTGAAACATGTTATAAGACTCATTTAACCTGTACGAACCTCACACCACCTTCAAAACACACTAACACTTCGATTTTGGATCTCTGTTCGAACCTGCAACCTTTGCCGGAAATACCTCGTCGGAATCTAGCCGATACACCAATCCTCTCGATACCGGTTCGATTTCTTTGACTCAATCAGTTTGTCGTCGCTTATATATTGTTTTCTTAGAATTAATTTAAAAATGATCTTAGTTTTAATCGAAATCGGGCCAGTAGACTTTTGGTTTGACTTCAATTTGGGGAAGATGACCCAATCCGGGTCGGAACCGGATACCCGGGTTCGAACCCGAGCACCTTCAAATTATTTTATTTTTACATATATTTTAAACTAATATTAATTTTTTTCAGTATTTTTAATCATTTTTACATTTAATAAAAATATAAAATCTGTCAAAATATTTATAAAACTAATTTTTATATTAATAAAACAGTTTAATACTTATATAATTCATATTAAATCCAATTTTTGGAAATAAAATCTGAAATTTTCAAGATAATTATTTCAAGTGATAACCTTTACAAAAATAATTTTTGTTGCTGATATTTAATATAACTTTGATATTTATATAAATAAATCAATATTTACACCTTAAAAGTATAGTTTAATTTAATATATTTAAATTAAATAACTATGTAATTTGTGTCCAAAATTATTTTTATGATATTACATGCATTACTCTGAGTTTACATAAATTTAGTACTGTTTGATTATTTACAGATTATTTTACATAATTTAGATCAGTTAAATCACTTAATTAAACTTAACTGTTTTAATTATATAATTTCTGCTCAAAAATATTTTCATAACAAAATACGCATGTTTCTGAGTTTATAAAAAATCTCAAACTGTTGTGGGCATTTTCAGATTATTTGTAATAATTAAACTTATAAACCTAAATACTGATATTTTAGCCTTTTTAATTCCATTTTATCAACAAAAAAAAATTATTCAAAGGCCCTAATAATTACTGTAAATCAGTAATATTTCATATTAATAATTAAAAATGTTATTTTTAATTATTCTGATTTAAACTAATTATTTAGGTAATTATTTAGATAATTACCAAGTTATTTCATATTGAAACTATATATATTTGTTTATTTTAAAAATATATATATTCTGACATGATAACTATTTTAAATCAGATATATATATGTTCAATAATTAAAAATGTCATTTTTAATTATCTTGGCTTAAATTAATTATTTAGATAAATTAATTATATAATTGCAATTTTTGAGTTAAATATATGTTTTAATTATACAAATATTAACTTTGTAACTGAGTATTTGTATAAACTTTATTTTTACATATAATTCCTTAAATTATAACCATACTCCCTTGTCTTCACCAAACATGATTATTTAAACCCGTAGTTACCATCCTAGTCAAACCGTACAAACACGATAAACATAGTTTCCTGTTTATACAGTTACACATTTTACCCATTGTTGATTCCAATTTCCGTGTTTCGTGCATGTTCAAATACAATTAGAGTGACGTGGAAATCTTGTTCCCGCAAAACTCTTACCCGTTTACTTGTTTGGAAATTATTTCGCAAACAAGGTGAGTTCATAGTTCCCATTTTCTTTCACTATATTTTTGGGATGAAACATATGAAATAATGTGATACAAACAAATTTGCATTTTGTGGCTATCTTGATTGTTTCTTGCAATTTCTTGATACTTGTTGCTTAACACCAACATTCATTAACTCCGTACAAGCCCATCGGTAATATTATAGCGCTATAGGTGTGACGCCCCATCCTAACTTCCAGATCACTTGTTGTTTGTTCACATTTTTGCAAATTCGGAAGTTTGGATGATAGATCCGTGTTTACGTCTACAAGGTTTGAATGTTCCACCAAGCATACTTGTATTATTCATTTTGTTAAGATATATCAAGTGCCATATTGTTAAACATTTCATTTCAATGTCACATTATTTATTTATTACCAAACTAACCAAAACCTATGAATTCACTCAACCTTTGTTGACCCAAATTGTTTTTAACATATGTTTAGGTGAAAATGTTTGAAGTTAGCTTTTGCAAGGATCACATAGGATTGCTCAAGACAAGTGCCTTAGCTTAAATAAAAACAAAGACTTTTGTGAACAATGTGTTGTATTTGTTTCGTACTAGTTTGGATGTGAATGCAATCCTATCAACCAACTTAATTATATTTCAACTTTAATTTAATCACCATGTGCTTATATGCATTCTACCAAGTTTCGTGATGCCCTCGACGTTTCCGCCTTCGGTCAGGGTGTCACAATACAGGACTTGTTAACAGGGAAAATCCTGGTGATTGGTAGTCAACTTCAAGGTTTATACATGTGTGGTAATGTTGTTGTGTCTAATGTGTCTAAGCAGCATATGGAGCCCTTTCCTTTAAGTGAATATAAGAGTTCCCGTTTGGGAGAACTGGTTCATTTGGATGTATGGGGCCCTTATAGGGTTGCTAGCAAGGATGGTCACAAGTATTTTTTTTACCATTGTTGATGACTATTCTAGGACCGTTTGGGTTTGTCTTATGAAAAATAAAACTGAATTTTTTGAAAATATAAAACATTTTGTTAACATCATTAAAACTCAGTTCAAACAAACAGTGCTTATACTCCTCAACAAAATGGAATTGTTGAGAGAAAGCATAGGCACCTGTTAAATGTTACTAGAGCTTTACTTTTCCAAAGTAATTTACCTGTTAGGCTTTGGCATGATTGTGTTTTAACTGCTGCGTATCTTATTAATAGGACTGCATCCTCTGTGCTTGCTGGAAAAAAACCATATTAATTAGTTTACAAATTTAAACCCTTCTTGGATCATCTTAAAGTGTTTGGGTGCTTATGTTTTTATACTGTTTTAAATGAAACTGATAAAATGAATAGTAGAGCAGAAAAATGTGTCTTTAGAGGATATTCACCTAAGAAAAAAGGATATAAACTCTTTAGTCTTGATTCAAAATCTATTATTTTTTCAAGGGATGTGAAATTTTATGAAACTATTTTTCCTTTTAAGGAATAATATGTTTTTGAAAATTATGATTCTAATCTTATTAAAGACACTAATGCTCTTATTTTTTTTTTACTTGTATGAAAACTCAGAGCCCAAACCTTTTCAAACTATGGAGGATCCCTATGATGAAAGAAGGGGTCAAGGTGAGACTGATGTGAGAACACCGGGTGTTCAGCAATCAGTGAATCTTGATACCTCTAATGTTGTGACTAGTGCTTAGCAATCTGATGAGGTTCAAGAGTCTTCTGATAGGGCAGAACAGGTGAGTATCATAGATGAAGTCCAAATTCCTACTGAGTGTGACACAGTGGGGTCTGAGACATCTTTTCTTCCTAGGATATCCTTTAGGACTTCAAATTTACCAAAGAATTTAAATGATTTTGTTTTAGAAGGGATTGTTAAATATGGGATTGAAAGAGTGATTAATTTTTCTAAACTTACATGTGATAATAAATGCTTTGCCTCTTTTCTTTCTAAAGTTGTTGAACCTAAAAACTTTAAGGAGGTTGTTCAAGATCCCAACTGGATTTTTACAATGAATGAAGAAATTCAAGCTTTGCATAGAAATCACACTTGGAATGTTGTTGACAGACCTAAGAATAGAAGTATTGTAAGGTGTAAATGGATTTATAAAATCAAGTATAAATCTAATGGTGAAGTAGAAAGATATAAGGCAAGGTTAGTTGCTAAAGGGTTTAGCCAAAAAGAAGGAATTGATTATGAAGAAACTTTCTCTCGTGTGGTTAAACTGGTAACTGTTAGGTGTATTATTGCTTTGGCTGTTCAGAATAATCGGAACTTGTATCAATTAGATGTTTATAATGTTTTTTTATATGGTGATCTAAATGAGGAAGTTTATATGTCATTACCTGAAGGTTATCAATAAAATGATTTATCCAAAGTGTGTAAACTTATTAAGTCTTTATATGGGCTTAAGCAAGCCCCTAGAATGTGGAATGAAAAACTGGTTAGTGTTTTGCTTAGCATTGACTTTATACAAAGCAAGTGTGATACTTCGTTATTTGTTAAAAATAAAAATGGTATCTTTGTTATTTTACTTGTATATGTAGCTGATATTGTTATAGGAAATTCGTTGACGGAGATAGAAAAACATTAAGCAAAGTTTAAAAACAAAGTTTTTAATTAAAGATCTTGGTTTGTTGCAATATTTCTTAGGCATAGAAGTGTTATCTTGTGATGATGGTATATGTATATCACAAAGGAAATATTGTACTGATTTATTGTCTGAATACGGTATGTTAGGTTGTAAGCCTGTTAGTATACCAATTGATCAAAGTCATGTTGTTAATACTTTGCTTAACAGTAATTCTGGTCCGTTATAAAATGTTACTGGTTATCAATAATTGGTAGGAAAATTAATTTATTTGACCCATACTCGACCTGATATCTCATATGCAGTACATGTTCTTAGGCAGTTTATGCATAGTCCTACTGAAGGACATTTGAAACTTGCTTTTCACTTATTAAGGTATCTTAAATCAGCCGCAGGAAAAGGTCTATTATTTAGTAAGAGTAGTTCGTTAAATCTGTCTGGTTTTGCTGATTCTGACTGGGCTAAGTGTCTGGTTACTCAAAAATCAGTTACAGGTTTTTGTATTTTCTTGGGTGATTGTTTAGTATCTTGGAAAAGTAAGAAGCAAAGTACAGTGTCTAGGTCTTCAGCTGATGCTGAATACAGGTCTATGTGTGCTGTTGCATGTAAGTTAATTTGGTTGTAAAAATTATTAGGAGAATTACAAATTAAAATTGATATTCCTATCAACTTGTATTGTGATAATAATGCAGCTAAGTCTATAGTAGCAAATCCAGTATTTCATGATAGGACCAAACATTTTTAGTTGGATTTATTTTTCTTAAGGGACTTGATTGCAAAAGGTATTTTGAAATGTGTTGGTATAGAGTCTACAAATCAAGTTGCAGACATATTTACTAAAGGTGTACTAGTTAAAATACATCAAGTTCTTTGTGGGAAATTGAAACTTTTTATATGTTTAACTAATAGAATTGTGGGGGGTGTTAAAATGTACATTCTTTTATTTCTTCATTTCTATTATGTTATTGTTTATTTTTTAATATTGTGTTTATATCTATCTTTCATGTTACTGGACGTCTTGGACTGGAGCTTATATTTGGAGCTGGGCTACCTAACTTGCTGGGCTAGAGACTATTGGGCTCCTGGAGATAAAGAAGATATTAACAACTCAGAAGTCTCACTTCTCGCATATTAGGACTCCGAGTTACCCGGAGGTTGTTATGTGGATTCGGGTCGCTATATAAGTGTGCCAGTGCTACCTAACTTCATTATTCACAACACATTTTTCTTGTTACCTTCTCTCAACAGTTTGGGCGATCTAGGGTTCCGTATTACCTTTCTTTGTGTAGTTGATTAGATTCGTCTTGAATCTGATATTAGGTTTTGGTTCTCTTGGTTATTCGTTCGGTGATTATACAGTTGGGAATCATCTGTTGTTTAGAGAGATAAGGTTTGAAGGTTGTTTGTATTCTTAGAGTTTATTCCTAATTGATTGTGGATTTTGTGTTTTTTCTAGTGTTCATAAGAGTTGATACCATATTTTTTGACACCCCGTTCTTCGGTACCGATATTTACGAGTAAAACACCGGTAAATACCGAACCCATACCGGTTGAAATTCGAAACCGAACCAAACCAAACCGCTACTAACGGTTTGTTTCCTGTTTGGTTTGGTTTACGTTTTGAGAAAAAAATAAACTAAAGAGTAAACTGCCATTTTGGTCCCTGTGGTTTGGGTACTTTTGCCATTTTAGTCCAAATCTCAAACTTTTTAAATTTGGGTCCCTGTGGTTTCACTTTTATTGTCATTTTAGTCCAAAATCCAAAACCCCCTATTTTGACTGTTGAAAGCTGGTTGTTTCGTCTTTTTGTGCAGAGGCATTTTTGTCTCTCTCAGGTTTTATTATAACATATCAATAATTAATGTGTGTGTGTGTGTATATATATATATATATATTTAAATGGCACCAACATCACTACCACGTCTCTCTCTTCTCAAACAATCACCACCTCCACTGAAGATCCACCACCACCACACCTCCACCACAAAACACCCACTACCACCACTACAAGCACCGCACTTTTTCTCTCTCTGTGAAACCTCTGCCAGACACCATAAAAGTACGGAACCTTCTTCATCTTCCCCCAAATCCCAAACCCTAGTTCTCCTGCTCAGCCGCCAGACACCACGTGAAGCAACCCGGTGCCACCACCTTCGCCCTCACCGCCTCCACCATCACCATCACTGCCCCAACACCCTCACCTCCTCCACCTTCACCTCCTCCTGAATCGGATTTATTGTTCTTGTGAATCACCTCCTCCTGAATCGGATTTATCATTCTGATGATTGTGAAGTAGATCGGAACCTGAATTGGATTTATTGTTCTTGTGAAGTAGACCGGAACCTGATGATTGTGAAGATCCACCACTAAAGCAGATCAGAACCAGATGATTGTGAAGATCCACCGAGAATCGATGGTGAGAGAGAGACCCAAGAGGGAGATGGAAAGAGAACGACGGCACTGCGGCGGTAGACGGGCGGCAGGCGAGATGCAGGAATTTTTCCGGCAGCGGTGGTGTCTCCGGTGAGCTTCCTCGTCTTACTTATTCATTTCTTTTTCCTCTTTCTCCGGCCAACGTTTTGTTGCAGGTTGGGGTTATGGTTTCCGGTGATGATATTGACGGTGAGAAGAGAGAGACGTGGTAGTGATGTTGGTGCCATTTATATATATATATATAGGATTAGGATCAAGAGTGAACAACTTCTTGAGAGTGAACTGAGTGAACTAATCTTGGCCCTTGATCATTTTTTAGATTAAAAGGGTAAGATTGACATTACCCAAGTATGTTTAATTAAAATCCTTAATTTTCTCATCTCATAACTCTCTCTCTCTCTCTCTCTCTCTCGTTTTTAATTATTTCTCCATTATTTCTTTATCCATAAATTTTGTTTTAATTTTAACTTGAATATTGTTTTTCTTTTATTATCCGTATATATAGATAGCATAATACATTGTTTTTAACTTTTTTATAATTTTCAATAAACATTAAAAAATTTCTCTGAGATTGAATTGTAATTATTTTTGGTCATTAATTTTTTTTTGAATATGTGATGAAGTTATTTATTTGTGCATACATGTGATATGTTTCGTTTTCATTAATTTCATAATTCGTATATAAATCTACTCGTGTGCATGCATAATATACTATATGTTGTTAATATACACATATGTAACCATTTCTGAATATAATACACAGATGTATAAAAGACTGTACACATGTGTATAAAGTAACAACTGTGTATCTTGTATAAACTGATAGTTAGCGAGACTGCACACATGTGTATAAACTAACAACTGTGTATATTGTATAAACTGATACTAGCGAGACTGTACACATGTGTATACACTAACAACTATGTATCTTGTATATACCGAAACTAGCGAGATTTTAAGGATTTTGATTATATTGTTTAATACATGCAATTCACAAAAGACACAAATACCCTTATGTCATTTATTTTAAGGGGAGTTACAACATTATAATTACAATCTTGCCATTGTTTAAAAATCTCTAGATGATGTAATCTAATGGCCCTGATTAGTTCACACAGTTCACTTTCAACCTAGTGTTCACTCTAGAACTCTACCCTATATATATATAGGGTAAGGTTCATACGAGAACCACCCTTATTGCGAGAACCGCGAGAACCAATGTGAACACAAAATAAAATCTAAAAAAAATCAAAAAAGCACTCAAAATTTTTTTTAATGTTTAAAAAAAATCGCTATATTTCGTTAACATAAAAAAAAACTTTTTTTTTTCGAGTAACAGTTATCCATGCACATGTGCATATGTATCATTACTTCGACAACTTCGGTAATACGTTATCAGGAATAGACAATTGCACTTTAATTTACAATACCATTAGTAATACACTACTTTTTACATTACCAATATTCAAAATGCACATGTGCATCATTAGGTATAACCATGATATAACGTGTTTTGGTACAAAAAGTTTGTGATTTTGAATGGGGAAGTAGGCCCATATACATGTTTTTTGGTTAGTTATATCTAGTGGTTGATGGTTTGGTTATAGTTGTCAATTAATGATGTAATATGTTGATTTGATGGCATAAATGGTGTTTACATACATGTAATAAAGTGAAAATATTGTTAATGGTATTGTATTATGGATAGTATGAGGTAATGGTATTGGTAGGATGTAATGGTAGTGTATTATGGATGGTATGATAGATGAAAGGGAAAATATATTCAAAGTAGTGTACCAAAACACCTTATTTCATGTTGATACATATAAATGCACATGTGCATTTCTAATATTGGTAATGTAAAAAGTAGTGTATTACATATGGTAGTGTAAATGAAAGTGCAATTGTCTAATATGTGTAATGAATTACGGAATTTGTCAAAGAAATGACAAAAATGCACATGTGCATGCTTGTGATTATGGATGGAATGATAGATGAAAGATAAAGTAGTGTACCAAAACACCTTATTTCATGTTGATACATATAGATGCACATGTGCATTTCTAATATTGTTAACGTAAAAAGTACGTAGTGTATTACACGTGGTAGTGTAAATGAAAGTGCAATTGACTATTATTTGTAATGAATTACGGAATTTGACAAAGAAATGATACATATGCACATGTGCATAGATAACTGTTACTCGAAATTTTTTATTTTCTTTTGAATTTTTTATTTATTTTTTTATTAAAAAAATATAGCGATTTTTCCAAAAAAAAAAAACAGTAAAAAAAATTTGGTGTTTTTTAGATTTTTTTAGGAATTACTGTTTGTGTTCACACTGGTTCTTGCAATAAAGGGTGGTTCCTAACGGATCTTTGTCCTATATATATATATATATAGGCTAAAGATAAATAGAAAACCACTTTTATTGAGAAAACCCGGGAAACTCTAAGCTCCCGACTTTTTTTTTTTGAAAAAATTACCACACGTAATATACATGTTTTTAAGAGTTTTGGGCAAAAAAAATCGAAAACGCGTCGAAGGATTATTTAAAAAAAAAAAAAAACAAATTTCAGCAACTTTGTTGTGTAACACGTGTTAGGCAAAAAATGCTGAAACTTGTTTATTTAAAAAAAAAAATCCCTTCGGCGCTTTTTTGTTTTTTTTTGCACAAAACTCTTAAAAACATTTATATTACATGTGTTATTAAAAAAAAATGTCGGGAGCTTTGAGTTTCCCGGGTTTTCTCAATAAAAGTGGTTTTCTATATATCCTTACCCAATAAATATATATATATATATATATATATATATATATATATATATAAATTATTGATATGATATAATAAAACCTGAGATGAATAAAAATGCCCCTTCACAAAAAGACAAACCAACCAGCTTTCAACAGTCAAAATATGGGGTTTTTGGATTTTGGACTAAAATAGCAATAAAAGTGAAACCACATGGACCCAGATTTAAAAAGTTTGAGATTTGAACTAAAATGGCAAAAGTGCCCAAACCACAGGGACTAAAATGGCAGTTTACTCTAAACTAAAACTTTGAACACCATCACCATCATGAACACTTTTTAATATGTTTACCAGTTTAATCGGTAGGGTTTAAACTCCATTTAACAGCTATTTCTACACTACCAGATTAGAAAAAAAAAAAAAATATGTGAACTTGATGGAAAGATATGTGAAGGAAAGATCGGTAACAGACATCAAATTTGCGAAGTGATAACAAATGGGTCAGAAGTGATAACAAATGGGTCAGATCTACCAAACAAACCAATAAATGAACAAATGAACACCCAAACTTTGTCATAAAACCCAAACCCCATATAATGTATAAATATGCCAAGTTAAGTAAAATAATTGTTGAATTGAAATTATTATTAATATATCTATTAATATTTGAAGGAAATGAATAGTTGCCTAAGAGGTGACTCAATAGTGGTAGGTAGGTGATTCATCATCTACTTCATCCTCTTGGTTTCCTATGGTCTGCCACGTTTTTAAGGGTTTGACATCTGTTTTTGTGAGTGTTATTTGCAAGCCTTATTTCATCATCTCACTTAGATTTTTGAATATCAAACCCATTGCATTCGGTGGGTTTCTGTATCACCGTCTTGCTTTCTTCTCCGGCGAGACTTCCGGCGATTGAAGTTGACCATCGTTTGATGCTTCTGTTTCGATGTCTTCTTGGCCCTTGCGATGTTTATGTATTGATTATACCCGGAATCGTTTAGGGGTTTTTGTTTCCATATTTGTTTTGGTGCTTGCGATGTTATGTATTGATTATACCCTGAATCATTTAGGGTCTTTTGTTCCCATATTTGATTTGGGGGTTTTTGTACGCATGTTTGTCTCCGGCTGATCTTTTGTCGGTCATTGTAGACACCCAATGTTACAATACTAAAGCCCTTAAATGTCCCAAATCCCCTTCTCTCTATTTGCTTTGATACTTGGTTTCTCGATCAAGCATTGGTGCCGTGGTGGTGTTTCTGATCAGTGGCCCTAGCGGCGGCTAGGGTTCTGCCATGATGTATTTTGCCACTGCTCCGATGACGATGATGGTACAATAGTGGTTACCTGAGTCGCTTTGGTTTTGGTGCTTATGCCTCTTCTATTAATTTGTTTAAAGGCTGTGATGATCCACAAAAAAAACGGGACACTGAAGATCGGAGTCGTACCTTGGCGGGGCAAAATCCAGATGGCATAGTTCGTATGTTGTGACTATGCAACTGTGTATTTGCAGCCATGGTTTCATTCGGATCTGTTTTGTTCCTACTCCACAGTTGCATATCTGAGCCTATTCATTTTGTTTTCGTTTATTGTTCACAAATTTTTGAAAAGTTGATAAAAAACTTTCCCTTAAACTACCAAAACAGATGGTATTAATAGCTTCATTGTGTATCAAATTAACCACAAAATAAAGGAAATTCAAAGTCAAACAACATATCAGAATTTGTGATTTCCCTTTGTCGCCACCATCCTGCTGCAACACAACGATTTAGCCGGATCAAGATGAGATCCACTATTTTTTATAGCCGGATCATACTGTGCTGGATAGAGAGGTATTTTATGTTATGCTAGAGGGAAGAGAGAATTGCAGAGATGAGCGACGGCGACATGGTAATTGGCGAGAAGTGGGGATGTCGGAAGCAAGCGGCAGCGATGGTTGAGGAGCGGCAAAGGTCAGTCGAAGGACGAAAATGGTTACCAGCCGGGTTGTTTGTGAATTTGGTATTGGGTTATGGTGATGTAGATTGTATTAGATTGTTCTTAAAATTGTGCATGATGCGTTTGTTGAACTGAATCCAAACTCATAATCCAATTGTAGCCTTTACATTCCCTACATAATCTCAATTACCTTCAACGACCCACCTGTACAACTCAAAAACATAAAACATATAACAAAGTAAATAATCACCAAATATATTTGATGCTAAAATACAATTGATATTTTCACATTCTTTAGCTTATAAAAACCTTTTCATTTTTTACTTTTGATTTTCTTTTAGTACCACATATATATTTTGTTAGAAGAATAACTCCTCACTTGATAACTTTCTTATTTCTATAAATAACGGCAACAACTCAACAAAGTGTATATGTTTTGTTTATATTATCTAAATCAATTGTACATGAGAAAATTAAAGAATCTAACACGTGTCGACATCTGTTATGATACGACTACAATTTTGGGTTTTTATTTTCGATTGCTATAGGAAGTGACCGAATTCTAGCCGCGTCTCCGCCGCAAGGCGCGGGTTCAATCCAACTAGTTTATATAACGAGCCATGTTTGTCTACAACATTAGGAGATTCTAAAGCTTATTATCATGGCACAATGAGACAATGACTATTATAGTTATACATGTGATAAGAAAGAAATGAGCGAAAAGAGTTTAAAAACCGGGGCTCAAAAACCTGGTCATCTAACCAACCCAGTACATTCACCACTCACTAGAGATGCACAAATCAATGTATGGGAAAAAACCGGACCGAACCGTAGGAGCTTGAGCTTATATTTTTATATATTTTGTATGGGATTTCATTTTTTTTCATATTTTTAATTTGTTATACTATTTGTACCTACAATAGCAAAGAATAGTAAATACTACCATGGATCCAAACAACCCGCCACAAACCCCGTGGACGACACCCGTTGATCCGATGTGGGCGACTCCACAATTTTCTTTTTCAAGCTACAATCAAGTTTCTAACGCGTTCACGCAACTCCCTCAAACCCCACATCCTACTAGTTTCTTTCAACTTCAACAAATCCAATTTTAACAACACTATCAGCAACAACTTAAAACGCTCCAACAAAGCCAAAATCGGCCTATTCATACGAAAGTCCAATTGCAACCGACACCCGATACCCCTTTGCTAGACGATTTGGATGACATAGACGTCGTACCCGAAACCCAACCTCAAAGTTCTAAGAAAGCATCTAAAAAAAGCGTTCAAAGTGGCTGGAACAAGATAATTTAACCACCGATAGAGGTCAAACTTGGACATTGATCGAAGAGATGGCGTTGGCAAGGGCGTGGAGCAATACGTCTACGTGTCCGATCGTAGGTATGTTATACTTTTTTATTTATACTAAACTAATATTTTATTCAAGATAAAACAACATTTATTTACACCTTGATATTTTTTTGTAGGTAATAATCAAAAGTCTGATAGTTTTTGGAAGGAGGTTTGCAACAAATTTCATGCTTTGATGCAAAAAGAACTGTACCGAGGAGTGAACTCAATGGGCTCAAAGTATCGAGAGATGAATAAGAAGATATCGACGTTTTGTGGATATTACAAAAATACTCATTCGAATCGGCCAAGTGGGGCGAGTGATGAAACGGTTTTTGCGATAGCTAGTCAAAATACCAGACGAAAGAAGGTAGTGCATTCACATACGCAGTGTCACACCCCTTTCTGCGGCGGAAGCACGAGGTGTGATCATGAAAGGTTCTCATTGCATACGAAGAGTAAACATACTACATGCTCAAAAATAACTTCAAATATTACATTACCAAAAACATATGTCAAGTGTTTACAACACTAGATAACATATTGTCTTAAAAGTCACGACTTTATTTAAAGATAAACAAAGCGACATCCACGAGCATGAGTAAGACCACGCGCACATCCATCCTAGTTACCTGAAATACATGTGAGTTTTGGAAAAACGTCAACATAAAGTTGGTGTGAATTCATGCAGTTTTGTATTTCACGTTTGTATACTTTGTATAAAAACATAGTTGTGAATAAATCAAGTTTTTCTCGAGTACTCCACGTACTTCAAGTTATATATCAATCCTCTTGAGTACCCCACGTACTTCAAGTTATATATCAATCCTCTTGAGTACCCCACGTACTTCAAGTTATATATCAATTTTAGAATGGTATGAATTTTATGTAAATACAGTATTTCTGTAATTATCAGATTGTTAATGGGTTGCAAAGCCATTAACATGTGGCACGTCATAGGACGTCACCAAACCTAAGGCATTTAATTGGTATATTCTGAGACACAAAAGCACTCCTCGGTTCTCGCCCCGACCGGGAGTGTGGCTGCCAGGCACCCGTTAGATCTAACCTTTTGTTCTGCGGTCTGAATGTATACGTTGATTAATGGTGCTTCTTTACCCTATTCGTGACACTATTTCTCATAACGCATCCTACTTGGTTCTCGTCCTCACCAAGCGCGTTTCTTGTTATCATTTCTCATAGCGCCTCATACTTGGTTCTCGTTCTCACCAAGTGCGCTTCTCATATTCTTATATTTCGTCACACTTGGTTCTCGTTCTCACCAAGCGTACTTCTTGTATTCTTATATTTTGTCACACTTGGTTCTCGTTCTCACCAAGTGTACTTCTTGTATTTATATCATACCATTTATAAATATTGTACTTTTGTACATGTATTTCACCCCCGAAGTTATAAAAACTGAAAACAGTTAAAAGAAAAGGGGGAGCATGAACTCACAACTTTGCGTTCCTAGCGTCGTAAACTCCACCGGATTTGCTTAATTAACGTCGTAACCTATACGCGTTTTCTTAACGTTAGTCACTAGACTTGCGTCGCACAAGTACAGTCACTCTCTTTTGTATATTCTTGTGTTAAAAATATTCCATATTTTTAACTACGTATTTTACTTATATTATTTTCTCCAAAAATAAATATAAGTCTTTTGTGTTTTGCACTTTGCACCCGAATTATGTATTTTGTATGTTGTATGTGTATTTTTATATTTCTACTCCTCATGAGTAATTAGTGTATTTTTAAGTCTTAATACACTAGCACGTATAACACATACTATATACACTTAGCACAAACGTTGGTGATCAAATAATATATATTTTTCTTTCAAAAAAAATATACTTAATATCCATTTTTATTCTTGAAAATCACCATTTCTCATCACCAAAAATTAGGGAAACCTTAGTAATACTTTTAAACACATTTTTAGGGAATAAGTTTCTCAAAAACTTATATTTTTCTAAGTGTCAAAATTTATAAAATTTTTGACAGAGTTTCCCCTAAAAATGGAGGTTTCCCACGTTTTCAAAACGTGTGTTTATTTTCTTTTGAATCATTATCAATCATCAACAACAATTATCAACAATACTCATCAGCAATAATCACTAGTTTCTCCATTTCATGAACTTGAATATTTACAAAAATGTATAGTAACTTGCTAGCACATTTAGTAAGTCTTGTTATCGTTAAAAATAAGTTTAATTTCTTAAAAACTTTATTTTTAACGAATATGAAGTTTCACAACTTCTAGTCGGTTTTTACGAAAATTATTTCTTTGTTAAAACCTTTGTTACACAAGTGTCCACACACTTGTTTGTTCACAAAAACCACTTTTGTTTGTGTAAGATCCGGTTTAGAACATGTGATTTCTTTTGATGCTTGGTCTTTTGAAAATACCACTTGTAGATACATAGATCGGCTAGTTTTAAACACTATTTTGCAAGTAAAAATACTTTTACACAAGTTCATGTTTCATGTGTGGTAGAGTTTCACCTTTTAACCCTTGTATTATCCAAAACAAGCTTATGTTAAGATCATTGATCTTACCAAACCGGGTTAAACGGTGATTCGAGCTACCACATCATAGATCGGGCTTAAATAACCATACATTTTAATTACTACATGTTTTACACAACTCGTAAGCTATTAACCACCAATATTAGCATTTTAAGTAGACTTTTATGTTTCAAAATGCAAGATTTAGAATTTTAACCATCATACATCTTATTAACCGCTTTAGAATAGTTCAAGAACAAGTTTTAAGCATTATACCTCTAGCTCGAGGCTAGGGAAGATTCTAGGCGAAAAACGAGTGGTTAAAAGCGCCGTAGAGAGGTCCTTGGCAATCCGCAAGCACCGGGCTTCCTTGTATGCGACCTTACACACTTGAGTGTATGTGGTTTATTAATATGGAATTTGAAAGTGGGTGGGTGGTTGTGACTTGGCTCTCGGCCGTAGGTTATCAAAGGAGGAAAAGTGATCACTTTTTTTTTTTGTGTAGTGTGGAAGTGAATGAGAAATGTTGTATTGTAGGTAATTATATTACCCATGCTCCACTATTATCCATTAAGCAAAATGTAGGCTAGATATGAAACATGGGTTACTAAAATAATCAAAGTGTAAGAGTGGGTGTGTTCCCTAGGAACCGAATTAGTTGGGGGTGGGGCATTATGGTTCCATTTCAATTATATAATTAAGCACTAGTTATGTTAATAGGTGGTTAATCTAGTTACTAGAGTGTAGTGTAATAATAACGGGTGTTAGGGGTATTCGGGGACCCTAACTAGCTCAGAAAAATATAAACAATGTTATGTCAATATTTTTATGTTCCGGGTTAAATCCGGTTGTTCGGTTAGACACCGGTTCGTTAAAGTGCTAAATCACACTTTTTAGTGTCTTTTAAGTACCTTTTTGTATCCCTTTCGATTCCCAACACTTGGGGAAATATTCTGGATAATAAAACGACATTTCTGCATAATATTTATATGCCTAAATGCTGATTTATTGCTGAATTATATAAATTCTGCACTTAAAGTGCGTTTCGGGTGCTTTTTAGTGCTTATTTTTGCTTTCGTATTGCATATACATTAACCCTTGTATGTACTCTTGGGTTTTAATGCATCCTTGTCGTCGGACCTACACCTAGGTTCCAATTTTATTGTCTGACTGCTTTCTGCAGTTCTGTTGACACATTGTGTCTTACCGGTGAGTTTACCATTATTTTTGACGCAACGCTCTCGTTTATGCATAAAGCAATATTTTGTAGTATACAACGTGTATGAATTCACTTGTTTAATCATGTGTTCAGACATTGCTGACAGTTAAACTCAAAATTGCAGTCATTAAGCAATAATTAATGTGTACGGAAATTACCGGTTTGGGCCAGTTGTCACAGTCTCCCCCCGTTAAAAGAATTTCGTCCCGAAATTCAGGCTGGACTCACCCTCGCAGGAGTCTTCTTGAATAGGTGGGGATACTTTTTCTTGAACTGGTCTTCACGTTCCCATGTGTACTCGGGTCCGTGCTTAGAGCTCCAACGTACTTTGACAAGCTTCACACTGCTCCTCCTGGTCTTGTTGACTTTCCAGTCGGTAACCTCAACGGGTTGCTCTGTAAATCGGAGGGCTTCATCAATATGCACTTCATCCATCGGGATGATCACGTTTTCTTGTGTTGGACTCTTCTTCAGGTTGGATACATGAAACGTATCATGTACTCCATTAAGTTCTTCCGGTAACTCCAACTTGTATGCCACGGTACCAATTCTCTTCAAAATTCTGAATGGTCCGATGTATCGTGGATTCAGCTTTCCACGCTTTCCAAACCTGACTACGCCCTTCCATGGTGAGACTTTTAACAACACTTTGTCTCCCACCTTGAAATCTACCGATTTCCTATTTGGATCAGCGTAGCTCTTTTGTCGCTCTCGAGCCGCCTTAATGCGCTCTCGGATCTGCGCAATCTTGTCGGTTGTCTCTTGTACAAGTTCAGGACCAACCATACGTTTATCTCCGGCATCTGCCCAACATAAGGGCGATCGGCATTTGCGGCCATACAGAGCTTCGAACGGCGCGGCTTTTATGCTCGTATGATAACTGTTATTGTAGGAAAACTCAACTAAAGGTAGATGAGTATCCCAGCTGCCGCCTAGATCCATGACACATGCGCGAAGCATATCTTCTAACGTTTGTATAGTCCGTTCGCTCTGGCCGTCTGTTTGCGGATGGAATGCCGTGCTCAGGTCTAATTGAGATCCAAAGGCTTCCTGAAATGATTGCCAGATTCTTGAGACAAAGCGTCCATCTCTGTCTGAAATGATTGAGATTGGCACTCCATGACGTGCCACAATTTCTCTTAAGTATATCTCTGCAAGCTTTCCAGTGCTATCCTTTTCTCGGATTGGTAGGAAATGCGCAGACTTCGTCAATCGATCAACGATTACCCATATCATATCGTGCCCTCTCGGGGTCCTGGGTAATTTCGTTATGAAGTCCATCGAGATTTGTTCCCACTTCCATACGGGAATCTCTGGTTGTTGTAGTAGGCCGGACGGTTTCTGATATTCTGCCTTAACCATGGCACAGGTTAGGCATTTTCCAACATACACAGCAACGTCGCTTTTGAGTCTCGGCCACCAATAGTACTCCTTCAAGTCTTGATACATTTTGTCCGATCCTGGGTGGATCGAATATCTCGATTTGTGGGCTTCATTAAGGATGACTTCTCGTATGCCACCATAGAGTGGAACCCAAATACGCTTCTTAAAGTATAAGGCTCCCTCTTTGTTTGGCACCATGTATTTCAGCATACCCCGTAGGTATTCAGCTTTACGGTTTTCTTCTTTAAGAGCTTCTTGTTGTGCATCTCGAATGCGTGCTGTGAGGTTCGTTCGAATCGTCATTTCCAGTGCTCGAACCCTTAGGGTCTTAATCCTTTCTTTTCGGCTCAACGCGTCTGCTATAACGTTCGCCTTTCCAGGATGGTACTTAATCTCACAGTCATAATCATTCAGCAGCTCGACCCAACGTCGCTGGCGCATATTCAATTCCTTTTGATCAAATATGTGTTGCAAGCTTTTGTGATCTGTGAAGATTGTACATCGAGTACCATATAAATAATGTCGCCAAATCTTCAAGGCGAATACCACTGCACCCAGCTCCAGGTCGTGAGTGGTATAATTTCTCTCGTGAACCTTCAGTTGTCTTGAAGCATAAGCGATGACTTTTTGGCGTTGCATGAGCACGCAACCCAAGCCTTGTCGTGAGGCGTCGCAGTATACCACGAAGTCTTCAGTGCCTTCGGGTAATGATAGTATCGGTGCATCGCATAGCTTGCTCTTAAGTAACTGGAAGGCTTCTTCTTGTTTGTGACCCCAGTCGTACTTCTTGTCTTTCTGAGTAAGGGTCGTTAGCGGTTGAGCTATCTTCGAGAAATTCTCAATGAATCGCCGATAATAGCCCGCTAGGCCCAAAAATTGTCGAACTTCAGTTGGGGTCTTGGGAGCTTCCCAATTCTTTATCGCTTCTATCTTGGACGGGTCTACATGAATGCCCTTCTCATTCACCACGTGACCAAGAAATTGTACTTCGCGAATCCAGAATTCGCATTTCGAGAACTTTGCATAAAGTTTCTCTTTCTTCAGTAGCTCCAAGATGGTTCTGAGATGTTGCTCGTGCTCTTCTTTCGTTCGCGAGTAAATCAGGATATCATCGATAAACACAATCACGAATTTATCGAGATATGGTTTGCAAACGCGGTTCATCAGATCCATAAAGACCGCTGGCGCGTTCGTCAATCCAAACGGCATCACAAGGAATTCGTAGTGCCCATAGCGCGTTCTGAATGCAGTCTTTGGCACGCTTTCATTTTGAATTCTCAGCTGATGGTATCCAGATCGAAGGTCGATCTTGGAATAGTAGCTTGATCCTTGCAATTGATCAAATAAGTCATCAATCCTCGGTAGCGGATACCGATTCTTGATTGTGAGCTTGTTCAGTTCCCTGTAATCGATACACATCCGCAGTGATCCATCCTTCTTCTTCACGAATAATACTGGAGCTCCCCAGGGCGAGAAGCTTGGCCTTATGAATCCTTTATCCAACAACTCCTGGAGTTGTGTAGATAATTCTTGCATTTCGGATGGTGCAAGTCGATAGGGTGCCTTGGCTACAGGAGCGGCTCCTGGAACCAAGTCTATGTGGAATTCGACTTGTCGTTGCGGAGGTAATCCTGGCAGATCTTCAGGGAACACATCAGGAAATTCGTTCACCACAGGAATGTCTTCGAGTTTCGGCTCCACAGCCTTCTTGTCTATAACGTGTGCTAGGAAAGCGACACATCCTTTCCTCAAGCACTTCTGTGCCTTCATACAACTGATGATTCGAAGAGGCGCGTCTCGTTTTTCTCCATGCACGACGAGAGTTTCACCATTCGCTAAAGGGATGCGAATGATTTTCTCATGACAAATAACTTCAGCTTTGTTCTTGGACAACCAGTCCATCCCGACTACTACATCGAAGCTACTCAATTGAATAGGTAGGAGGTCGATGCTAAAATTTCGTTCGCCAAGTTCTAATGTGCAGCCTCTGACAACTTCGCCCGATTCAACCAGTTTACCATTGGCTAGTTCTATGGAATAAGGAATTTCTAATCTACTAGATTCTATTCCGAGTATGCGTTTAAATTCCACAGACATGAAGCTATAATCGGCGCCAGTGTCGAATAATATGGATGCAAAGTGATTGTTAATGAGAAACGTACCGGTGACCACGTTAGGGTCCTCGCGTGCGTCTCTTGCTCCAATAAAAAATGCTCGAGCCGGAGCGTTGTTTCTCTCTGGGCAGTTCTTCATGAAATGATCATTGCTTCCACACTTGAAGCATCCTTGCCCTTTCCTGTTACCATTCTTGTTACCAGCACCGTTTCCACTTCGGTTCTTTCCTTTTCCCCAACAGTCTTCTGTTTGATGACCCAATTTACCACATTTGTCGCACCTTGGAATGCGACAAGCTCCATCATGATGATACTTACATTTTTGGCATCTAGGCATGGAGCCTTGGTATGCTTTGGTTGCATGGGTTTTCGTCTCCTGAGGCGGATTAGTGTCGCGCTTCTTGCTGAAACCCTTGTAGTTGCGAGTTGCTTGGTTCAAACTTGTATGCTTTCTCTTTTTGTCACCGGACGACTCAGCATGTGTCTCGGTCTTTTCTGTTGGGTTCAGTGATAGCTTCTTCATACGAACACAATCTTCAGTAAGGCTGACAGCCAGAGTTACAGCCTCGGTGATCGTTTGAGGTTTGGCCGACGTCACCATGCCACGAAACTCTGAGGCCAGTCCCCAAATGTAGCGTTCCACACGCTTAAATTCAGGAGTCACCATGTAGGGAAGCACTCTTGACAGATCATGGAACCTTCGAGTGTAACCATTGATGTCAGCACCTTCCATAGTCAGGTGCCAGAACTCTGTTTCCAGCCTTTGGAGTTCCGCACGAGAGCAGTACTTCTCTCTCATTCTTTCCTTCAGTTCCTCCCAAGTTAGGCCATAAGCGGCATCATCACCCAAGGTTTGGGCTTGCAGGTTCCACCAAGTCAGAGCTTCATCGACAAACAACCCAGTAGCAAAGGTGACTTGTTGATCCGCGGTACACTTGCTCATGCGGATAGTAGCTTCAGTCTTCTCCGTCCAGCGCACAAATGCTACTGCACCTCCTGTGCCATCATAGTTCATTGGCTTGCAGTCGAGGAACTGCTTGAAAGTGCAGCCTGGAATTGATTCAACCAATTCACATGTGAGCAATCGAAGAAATAATGAAACAAAGACCGTTCATAAATTTCCTCATGCTTAGCACAGTGTCTTAAGGTTACCTTGAGCTGCATTGCCTCCAGACGAATCTCCATTCCCATTACGCCTAGCGTTGCTTGGGCCACCACTGTCTTGAGTTCGGTTTGCCTCGTACTGGGCGATAGCAGCGGAGATCCTTTCCTCCAGTAGGGCGTTCAGCTCTTCAGCAGTTCTTGGCAGTGGGGGAGGAGGAGGTTGATCGTCATTGCGAGCATTCACAGTTTTCCTGGGTGCCATGTTCTGACAGAACATAACACAACAGGGTTAGACATTTGTTTGATATCGTCACACTAGATAGTAGTATCATATATATTCACAGGTATATATACCACATAAGTGAGGTCAAACAATTATTACTCTAGCAGAGTACTTAGTAGGCTTGCTCTGAGGGAATCTATACGTGACAAGACTTGCTGTGGTTTCTGTGCACTGAATTCCATAATTATGTATGCATCCATAATTACGTAACTCCTTGCACAGTCCGTACAGTTTGTTTCATCCTCGTATTTCTTCCTTCAGGTAGGCCATTGCTTTCAGGTAAAGTCACATATACTCGTGACATTCTACTTCTAGTACATGCTAATTATCACACATAATTGCAAGTAATTTCTAGTCAACGACAAGTGCTACTCATGTGCACTCTAAGTCTCGTAGTGTCTTCTCTAGACTCATGTAGACAGTTTCAGGTAGTGGATGTCGCGGGACGTTTTATGCAATGAAAACTCTTTGAAAATTTGTTTTCGTGAATGGATCCTAGAGATTGTAGACTAGACTCGAGAAGGAATCCTGGTTCACTACAATCGCAGCTCTGATACCAATCTGTCACACCCCTTTCTGCGGCGGAAGCACGAGGTGTGATCATGAAAGGTTCTCATTGCATACGAAGAGTAAACATACTACATGCTCAAAAATAACTTCAAATATTACATTACCAAAAACATATGTCAAGTGTTTACAACACTAGATAACATATTGTCTTAAAAGTCACGACTTTATTTAAAGATAAACAAAGCGACATCCACGAGCATGAGTAAGACCACGCGCACATCCATCCTAGTTACCTGAAATACATGTGAGTTTTGGAAAAACGTCAACATAAAGTTGGTGTGAATTCATGCAGTTTTGTATTTCACGTTTGTATACTTTGTATAAAAACATAGTTGTGAATAAATCAAGTTTTTCTCGAGTACTCCACGTACTTCAAGTTATATATCAATCCTCTTGAGTACCCCACGTACTTCAAGTTATATATCAATCCTCTTGAGTACCCCACGTACTTCAAGTTATATATCAATTTTAGAATGGTATGAATTTTATGTAAATACAGTATTTCTGTAATTATCAGATTGTTAATGGGTTGCAAAGCCATTAACATGTGGCACGTCATAGGACGTCACCAAACCTAAGGCATTTAATTGGTATATTCTGAGACACAAAAGCACTCCTCGGTTCTCGCCCCGACCGGGAGTGTGGCTGCCAGGCACCCGTTAGATCTAACCTTTTGTTCTGCGGTCTGAATGTATACGTTGATTAATGGTGCTTCTTTACCCTATTCGTGACACTATTTCTCATAACGCATCCTACTTGGTTCTCGTCCTCACCAAGCGCGTTTCTTGTTATCATTTCTCATAGCGCCTCATACTTGGTTCTCGTTCTCACCAAGTGCGCTTCTCATATTCTTATATTTCGTCACACTTGGTTCTCGTTCTCACCAAGCGTACTTCTTGTATTCTTATATTTTGTCACACTTGGTTCTCGTTCTCACCAAGTGTACTTCTTGTATTTATATCATACCATTTATAAATATTGTACTTTTGTACATGTATTTCACCCCCGAAGTTATAAAAACTGAAAACAGTTAAAAGAAAAGGGGGAGCATGAACTCATAACTTTGCGTTCCTAGCGTCGTAAACTCCACCGGATTTGCTTAATTAACGTCGTAACCTATACGCGTTTTCTTAACGTTAGTCACTAGACTTGCGTCGCACAAGTACAGTCACTCTCTTTTGTATATTCTTGTGTTAAAAATATTCCATATTTTTAACTACGTATTTTACTTATATTATTTTCTCCAAAAATAAATATAAGTCTTTTGTGTTTTGCACTTTGCACCCGAATTATGTATTTTGTATGTTGTATGTGTATTTTTATATTTCTACTCCTCATGAGTAATTAGTGTATTTTTAAGTCTTAATACACTAGCACGTATAACACATACTATATACACTTAGCACAAACGTTGGTGATCAAATAATATATATTTTTCTTTCAAAAAAAATATACTTAATATCCATTTTTATTCTTGAAAATCACCATTTCTCATCACCAAAAATTAGGGAAACCTTAGTAATACTTTTAAACACATTTTTAGGGAATAAGTTTCTCAAAAACTTATATTTTTCTAAGTGTCAAAATTTATAAAAATTTTGACAGAGTTTCCCCTAAAAATGGAGGTTTCCCACGTTTTCAAAACGTGTGTTTATTTTCTTTTGAATCATTATCAATCATTAACAACAATTATCAACAATACTCATCAGCAATAATCACTAGTTTCTCCATTTCATGAACTTGAATATTTACAAAAATGTATAGTAACTTGCTAGCACATTTAGTAAGTCTTGTTATCGTTAAAAATAAGTTTAATTTCTTAAAAACTTTATTTTTAACGAATATGAAGTTTCACAACTTCTAGTCGGTTTTTACGAAAATTATTTCTTTGTTAAAACCTTTGTTACACAAGTGTCCACACACTTGTTTGTTCACAAAAACCACTTTTGTTTGTGTAAGATCCGGTTTAGAACATGTGATTTCTTTTGATGCTTGGTCTTTTGAAAATACCACTTGTAGATACATAGATCGGCTAGTTTTAAACACTATTTTGCAAGTAAAAATACTTTTACACAAGTTCATGTTTCATGTGTGGTAGAGTTTCACCTTTTAACCCTTGTATTATCCAAAACAAGCTTATGTTAAGATCATTGATCTTACCAAACCGGGTTAAACGGTGATTCGAGCTACCACATCATAGATCGGGCTTAAATAACCATACATTTTAATTACTACATGTTTTACACAACTCGTAAGCTATTAACCACCAATATTAGCATTTTAAGTAGACTTTTATGTTTCAAAATGCAAGATTTAGAATTTTAACCATCATACATCTTATTAACCGCTTTAGAATAGTTCAAGAACAAGTTTTAAGCATTATACCTCTAGCTCGAGGCTAGGGAAGATTCTAGGCGAAAAACGAGTGGTTAAAAGCGCCGTAGAGAGGTCCTTGGCAATCCGCAAGCACCGGGCTTCCTTGTATGCGACCTTACACACTTGAGTGTATGTGGTTTATTAATATGGAATTTGAAAGTGGGTGGGTGGTTGTGACTTGGCTCTCGGCCGTAGGTTATCAAAGGAGGAAAAGTGATCACTTTTTTTTTTTTGTGTAGTGTGGAAGTGAATGAGAAATGTTGTATTGTAGGTAATTATATTACCCATGCTCCACTATTATCCATTAAGCAAAATGTAGGCTAGATATGAAACATGGGTTACTAAAATAATCAAAGTGTAAGAGTGGGTGTGTTCCCTAGGAACCGAATTAGTTGGGGGTGGGGCATTATGGTTCCATTTCAATTATATAATTAAGCACTAGTTATGTTAATAGGTGGTTAATCTAGTTACTAGAGTGTAGTGTAATAATAACGGGTGTTAGGGTATTCGGGGACCCTAACTAGCTCAGAAAAATATAAACAATGTTATGTCAATATTTTTATGTTCCGGGTTAAATCCGGTTGTTCGGTTAGACACCGGTTCGTTAAAGTGCTAAATCACACTTTTTAGTGTCTTTTAAGTACCTTTTTGTATCCCTTTCGATTCCCAACATTTGGGGAAATATTCTGGATAATAAAACGACATTTCTGCATAATATTTATATGCCTAAATGCTGATTTATTGCTGAATTATATAAATTCTGCACTTAAAGTGCGTTTCGGGTGCTTTTTAGTGCTTATTTTTGCTTTCGTATTGCATATACATTAACCCTTGTATGTACTCTTGGGTTTTAATGCATCCTTGTCGTCGGACCTACACCTAGGTTCCAATTTTATTGTCTGACTGCTTTCTGCAGTTCTGTTGACACATTGTGTCTTACCGGTGAGTTTACCATTATTTTTGACGCAACGCTCTCGTTTATGCATAAAGCAATATTTTGTAGTATACAACGTGTATGAATTCACTTGTTTAATCATGTGTTCAGACATTGCTGACAGTTAAACTCATAATTGCAGTCATTAAGCAATAATTAATGTGTACGGAAATTACCGGTTTGGGCCAGTTGTCACACGCAGGGGCTTGGGAAATCTTTAAAAAATGTCCCAAGTGGGCGCCGGTTCCTAACGAGGTGGCAAGAGTAAAGAGGCCTAAACCATTCGAGTCGATAAAGCATAGTGCCGGTGATTCGGATGTGCGTTGCTGATGTGTGTAAAATGCAACATATAAATTACACCAATTGTGGCATAAAACTAACCATTTTTAGTACTAATGTTGGAAAAAGTGTGTTTTTGTCTTCCTTTTGTATTCTCAGAACTAAATGAGCGTAAATGAACAAAAGGAACAAATATGCAGCAAAATCTAACATAGTGCCCAGCGAACACGGGGGCGTGGTCAATTGTCTGCAGAAAGGACAAAGCTATAGAAGCTTCTATTCCCAACACGGGGGCGTGCCCAGCTCAACACGGACCATGGTCAACGCTAATATTCGCAGAGTCCAAGCAAATCTTTATAGTACATATACGCTTCTGCACATGGCGCCATGCCCAGCGGACACGGGGGCGTGTGGAGCTACTGCAGACAAATTGCAATTAATGAAGAAAGAGAATAAGGATGGACACGGGGCCGTGCCCAGCGGACACGGGGCCGTGTCCGAGCTTCTGCTCAGGCTATAAATAGGGGGTGCTTGGCTAACTTCAAAATCATCCCTTGGCAAACCACCTCTCTACCACTTCACCCACACTCCACCACCATCACAACACCCACATCCACCACCATCATCCACCATCCATCTAGAGTGTGTGTAGTAGTCTCGGGGTCCAAAATTGATAGTAAGAGTTATTGACAATCAAAGGCCATGTTTACCTAAGTCTCTTACATCACTATAACAACCCTCCAAAATATTCCAACACCCCTAATATATTTTAAAATGTCCCTATATGTCCTAAAATAACACCCCGTATGCGAAAACAGGCCCCGAATACCTTATTTTATTAAAAATTAATTAAAAAACAAATTTTATTAATCTGTGGCGGGCCGCGAAGACCTACGCTTGGTCTTACGCGGGCCGCAAGAGCTCATAAACGAGGCAAAACCCGGTGCTGCCACGCGTCCACCACTTGTTGAACCTAGATTGTTGACCGGACAAGGCTACGCCGTAGACTCCCTAGGTCGCGGGCCGTGTAGCCTTTGACTACAGCCTTCGCGGGCCGCGAGGGAAGTCGAATAGGCACTATAAATTGAGGCCTTCAGCCTCAGTTTCAAACCGTTCAATCTCTCGTTCTCTCTCTCAAAATTCTACATAGCAATTAGAGATTTCGGGTATAATACCCCCTAAATAACAAAGTTCTGCCCCGTTGTAAGTATTATAACCCCGGTTACGTATTAGATGCGCTGCCCGATTGATCCAGGGTTCCGTAACGACTGTCGTGGTTCTGCCCGACGTAGTCGTTGGAATGCCGTCTCGGGGAGGGTATTACTAATGTAAATATTGGGTTATTATAATAACGCGTGTACATTTGTGTATTTAATAGATAATTACCAGGAAACCCTTAAGGAAAACTCTAAGACAGCAATGTGAGTAATTTCCTTTTTGCAAACTGTTTTTACAAAACCTCATATGATTAATATTATATTAAACAGTGATTGAGTATTTGTATTCTACAATTATCTTCGGTATGTTGGGGTTTTGTATACAAAATTTGTTACTACATTGTGAGTAGTAACATGACCACAAGTCGGGTTGACAGTACCGTGGGTGGTAATTAAAGTAGATGGAAACAAATGTAATTGCGCGACTTCCCTCAATACTGTACAATGGTTTTACCTAACTTGATTAAACTGAGATTCACATACCAGTATTTCCCACTGACAAAATGTTTTTAAACGCGTTTCAGGTAACAAAATGTGAAAGCCAAATAGAAGCCAGCTGGACAGCACTGAAGGCTTGGAAAAGTGGCTATAAAGTTACCTAAAATAAAGAGATGTTTTATTTAAAATAAAATAGGGTTTAACCCTATAAAAATGTGTGTACTTGAAACTTGGGATTTTCCCATGTGTTTAATATATTAAAAGCGTGGTATTTTACTCTGATAAAATATTTCCTGACTACGGTCCTGATGTAATTTCCGCTGCCAAAATGATAAAAACCTGGATACCACCGAAACTGGTCGCGGCATCCCGTTCCCGGGTTGTCAGGGGACGAGGGTTGCGGCAGAAGGTGGTATCAGAGCTAAGCCACTGATTCAGCCACAGAAGTGTTCTGCTGACACAAAGATATTATTCAAATTGTTAGGAAATTAATTACGGAAATACGTGCATATCTGTATTTTATTGTTGTGTGTTATTTGACTATTTGTTAGTTTACAGTATGGGTGATCAAGGACCCTCTGATGCTTATCGTCAGTTGTCCGGCTCACCTAGGAGCGAAGGCACCTCTTCACAGCCTGCCCTTTCAGGGTATTCAACTAACAATGAAGATGGGATATTCGTGTTTAAGGCTCAGTCTGAAGAGTCATTCCCTCCCAAAAAGAGAGGATAGTTCAGTAGGGGAGCACATGAGCGTAGGAAGAGAATGAAAAAGTTACAACAGCAGCGAGTTCTAGCAGCTGCTAAGAGAGAAACAGATGCCCACACCCAAGACATGCTCAATAGGAGTCTAGCAAACTTCCATATTTTAGCAACCACAGCTGCCAACCCAAACCTGGAGCAACTCATAGCACCTCAACCATTTCCCTTGTTTCCCACACAGCCAATGGAGATTGAAGTCAACCCAGAAAACCAAATCCCAGCACCACCCTTTGATCCCACTGAGATACCTAGAATACCAGCACCCAATCCCTTAGACCCAGACTACGACCCGTGGTTTGATGATCATAGGGATTATCAGCAACGCTACCACCTATTAGAAGAACCCATGCCAAACCTAGCTACTTACCTAGGTCTGGACCCTCTAGATCCCTACTATGATAATGATGAATATCCCCAGGAAGAACCCATGCCACAGTACACGGATCTAGTACCAGCACCTGCACACCCAATGAGTGTAGAGAATGTGCAAGAACTCCGAACCTTTGGTGAGGAGAATTTAGAAAGTAGTGAGAGGATGAGGCAGGTTGGAGAACGACTCGTCTGGAAGTACGACGAGCGTAATATGTTCTGGATGAACCCATATCAGTGATGGTGATAGTAATATATATATATATATAATATGTGTGTAGGAAAAATAATAATAATAATATATCTATCGTAGTATAGACCACTTTGTGGTTAATGATGCATAATAGTATTGTAAATTTTAATTCCAGTTCTGGTTTGTATTAGATGCATAATATATAAGAAAGAGTAAGTCGCAATGCTCGACGTTTTTGATCAATATGTGTGTTGTGTGATTATTTGCCTTAAATATTATCTTGTGATATTAATCATTGGTAAATGTTTAAAATTCAGATGGACAACGAAGTGAACCAGGAAAACCAGAATAACGATAACCAGAGTAACAATAACCTGGATAACGATAACCCGAACAACAACGATAATGGAAACCAAGTGGATAACAGTGCCATCCAACACATAGTGGCACAAGGAATAATAGATGCAATGCCATATATTATCAAAACGGTTAAGGAAGCAGATAATAAAAGTAAACGTGATAGTAAACGACCCACTGAACCTGAACACAGCGTAAACAATGGACCCATACTTTAAATGCCCATTCCCAAAAGAAGAAGAACCATGTCTTATGGTTGTTCTTATAAAGAATTATGGTCTTGTAAACCAATGGAATTCTCGGTCAACGAAGGGGTCGTTGCATCTCTACGCTGGAAAGAAAAGACTGGGACAGTCCTAAAAATAAGCAAGTGTGCAGAAGAGGATAAGATAATGTTTGCTTCCAATATGTTTAAGAACTCAGCCTTAGAATGGTGGAACACTATCCTCCAGTCTAGGGGAAGTGATAGGGTTTACAATATGGAATGGGAGGAATTTAAGACTATGGTAGAAAGAAAATTCTGCCCTCCCAATGAAAAGGAACAGATAGCAAATAAGTTCCTAAACCTTAGGATGACTGGAGTGGATAGTAAGGGGTACACTACGTGTAATATCCCGAAAATGCAAATTTCTTAAATTGCAATTAGTTTGCAAATAAATTAGTAAGATAAACTAACTAGGATTAACACTAGCCTAGTTAGTTAAAGACATATGAGTAGTTAAAGGTTAAAATAAAATAAAAACAAAAGGCAAGGGACCAAATGTGCTAAAATTGAAACTAATATTTGATAAAACACAAAAAAATAAAAACTTAAACACACTTTGGTGTGTGAGGTCGAACCAGACATCAGGGGGGCGACCAGAGCTTCCAAAAACCCTAACATGCACAAAATAATCAAATTGGAGGTCCAAATCTGATCAAAAACAAAAATCGAGCATAGATTATTGATCCTCATCACAAGAGGATTACAAGGTATGTAAAATTTGATGAAAGCTCTCAACTTGAAATTCTCATGAAATTGGGATAATCTGAAATTTATGGTTGCATGTTTGTTTTATGATGAACTAGGAACAATAGAGTGTCTAGGGACAAACCCTAGACAAATGCAAGTTGAAATCATGTGAAATTTTAGTAAAATCCATGAACACCATTGTAGGTGATTAGTGGGTTATGTAGAATTTGATAAACACTAGGAAATTGGGTGTGGTTCTAGTGTAATTTGACAATTTTGAAGTGATTTCAGAATTATAGAAGCTAACAATTATGTAAAATGGTTGATTGATGTGAAATTAGGGCTAAGTGATAAGCTAGAGACTTGATATTTAATCATGTAAAAATCTGCCCATAAAGTGTTTGTGAAAATGCCTCAAAGAAGGCTTAAAACTGAAATTCAAAGTTAAAACGCATAATTATGATGTTTCGGTGTATTATGCGAATTATGATTTAAAGAGAGTTCTAAATATGTCATAAATGAACTCTATAGGAAAGGACGCAGGAGCGTCAAGCGGACAAGCGGGTGGTGAACCACGTTTGAAAGGCCTACTTTGAAGGTATGTAACTTGATTCGTTACATTTGAGTAAATTTTGATATTTAGCATATGTGTAGTTGGTTTGTGTATTAAAAGTTGAGTTGGATTAAAGCGATGATGTTCGCTATGTCGAATAATAGGCCAAGAATCTGGTTAGACCTCGTTGGTAGTCATCAAAATGGAGGATTCCTTAGATGAGCCAAACGGGTCGAATAACCAAATAAGGCATGGTAATACATTGTAGTATGGTTACTCGGTCTTTTGTTATTGTTGACAAATGACATATTAGAATACGAGGATTTAACATGTTGGGTTGTAGGAATGAAATCCGAGAATTTGGCTCAAGTAAACAAACAAATCAAACAAAACATAATATTCCAGAGTCTACCGTAAATTACGGTATATACCGTAATTTACGGTAGAGACCAAAGAGCTACGGTGGTTTCCTCCTGTGTTACGGTGGAACCAAAGTTTCCCAGAAGCTACCGTAACTTACGGTAACTAGCGTAAGTTACGGTAGAGCTTTGGTATTTATGATAATTTTGCATTTCTTTGTGAAATCGAATCCGTTTTAAACGTAGTTTCGATTATGTAATATTTCTAAGTACTCTAATATTAATGTTTAATGTAAACATTTCAGTTTCTAGGTATTCAAGGATTACGGATGACGGTCAAGAAAGCTTTTGAAGAACCGAACACAAACTTTTGAAGCTTCCGCTTAAATTATCTTGGTTTAGAACAATGTTTATGATGTAAATGATTTGTTAATCATGTTTTGAATGTTTAAACTAATTAGTAGTCAACTAGTATGCGATCTTCACAAAACTTAAATTTTGTTAAATACAGTAAGAAGTAAGGTACTGTTTATATATAATCTCGTGTATTTACATTAAATTCTTATAAAATTGAGATGGGTGTTACAAGTTGGTAATCAGAGCTTAAGGTTGTCAACAAGTGTTCGGTTCAAGCTTGATCGATCGTCTGGTAAGAATTAATTTAGTATGTTAGTAGATTATACATTGTGTAAGAAACGAGATGTGAATCGATGTGCATGGGAAGAGTGTGTTAATTCACTCAAACCCGGAAAGTGCACTAAAAGTGAACGGTTAAAGCAAGTTAGGAACTTGGCTAAACCAAAAAAAACGAAGTAATGTTATAAATGAAATGTTTAACGTTTAAATGTAAACATTTCAGTTTCAAGATGTCTGATGGAAACGATGATAATCCAGTGCAAACAAGCACCGAACAAATGAAAGAGATAATTGCCGAAGAAGTAGGGAAGGCAATTGAAGGTAGTCTATCCGGGTTTATAGACAAAATTCAAAGCACGGTGTTGTCGCTTGTTGAAGAGCGATTCAAAAGGTTGGAAGATAGTGTCAACCTTATAAAAGGAAAATCGGGAGAACGCAAGGGGTGTTCGTACAAGGAATTCATGGCGTGTAAACCGCCAATCTATAACGGGGAGGTCGACCCGATAATATGCCAAAGATGGTTAAGTGATGTTGAAGGAGTGTTCGAACGAACCCACTGTGACGTAGGTGACTTTGTTGCTTACGAAACGGGTCAATTGAGGGGTCAAGCCAAAGATTGGTGGGACAATAAAAAGATGGAAATAGGAGCCGAAGCGGCAAGGGTCATGACTTGGGATGAGTTTAAGGTGTCGTTCCTTAAACACCATAGTCCCAAAGCAGTTATCAACAGGATCAAAGAGGAATTTATCCAGTTAAGACAAAAGGGAGAATCAATTGATAAAATCACGGGTATCTTCATGGATAAGCTGAGATTCTGTGACGAGTTGGTCACCACGGAAGAGCAGAAGATATACTACTATTACAACATGCTGAGTGCTGAATACCGGGAGTTTATGACTCCCTTAAAATATGAAACTCTCACAGAAATCATCAATACCGCCCGGGAGCGGGAAATCGAGTTAAAGAAACAAGTTGAAAGGGGTGAGCGAAGGGCACAGGACGTGAATCCAAGCCCTACAAAGAAAGCTAGAACTGCTGAATCAGGGAAGAAAGTGGAGACTAAAGGCGGGTCGCCAAGTTGCAAAGTATGTGGAAAAGGGCACAAAGGCGAGTGCCGCTTCAAAGACAAGCCATGTCCGGTATGTGGGAAGACGGGGCACACTGCATCGCTATGCCCCAGAAAAGTTTCCGTTTGTTACAAATGTTATAAACCCGGCCACAAAAAGTCTGAATGCCCCGAGTTGGTTGGAAAGAGAGACACAAAAGAGTCTCCAACGGAAGCTCCAAAGGCGAAGGCTAGGTCCTTCCAACTTA
This sequence comes from Helianthus tuberosus, assembly GCA_030545235.1. Classification (NCBI taxonomy): domain Eukaryota; kingdom Viridiplantae; phylum Streptophyta; class Magnoliopsida; order Asterales; family Asteraceae; genus Helianthus; species Helianthus tuberosus. The sequence continues at coordinate 149,277,518 of CM060381.1, forward strand.
CCACGGCTGAAGCAAAGATAGAACCCGACGTGGTCTCAGGTATATTCACAATTAACTCAATTCCAGCACGTGTATTGTTTGATACGGGTGCGAATAAATCCTTCATTTCGCATGGATTTATTCGACATCCTTCATTTGTATTGACAAAGTTATCTGTGCCCTTAGAAGTAGAAATAGGGGATAACAAAAGTTTTATAGTTTGTGACGTTTGTCGAAGCTGCAAATTAAACATAGACGATGAGGAATACTTGATAGATCTAATCCCGATGTCAATGGGGGAATTTCAAGTAGTCGTTGGGATGGATTGGCTATCTCAGTACCATGCGAAGGTCGTGTGTTTTCGTAAGGAGATAAAGCTAATATCTCCGAGCGGGAAACACGTCACTATCTATGGCGAAAAAGGAGGCAACCCCATAGTATGCTCAATGTTGAAAGCTCACAAGCGTATGAAGCAAGGATGCAAGGCATTCATGATATACACAAATGAGCCCGAGAAAGGATCACGGAAGATTGAAGACGTACCGGTAGTACGAGACTATGAAGATGTGTTTCCGGAGGATTTACCGGGGATACCGCCTGAACGGGAAGTAGAGTTCGGGATCGAATTGATTCCGGGCGCAAAACCCGTAGCAAAAGCACCGTACTGACTCGCACCGTCGGAATTACAAGAGTTGATGTCCCAAATTCAAGACCTGCTTGACAAAGGGTTCATAAGGCCAAGTGTGTCTCCTTGGGGCGCACCGGTACTGTTCGTGAAAAAGAAAGACGGAAGCATGCGCATGTGTATCGATTACCGGGAGTTAAACAAACTCACGGTAAAGAACCGATACCCGCTTCCGAGGATAGATGATTTATTCGACCAATTACAAGGTGCGAACTGGTTTTCAAAAATTGACCTTAGATCGGGGTATCACCAACTAAAGGTCAAGGAGGAAGATGTGCCGAAGACGGCTTTCCGCACGAGATACGGACATTACGAATTCCTCGTGATGTCATTTGGGCTAACAAATGCACCCGCGGCTTTCATGGACCTCATGAACCGGGTTTGCAAGCCAATGTTGGATAAGTCAGTCATCGTGTTTATCGATGATATTTTGGTGTATTCGAAAAGCGAAGCTGAACATGCACACCACTTACAAGAGGTGTTAGAGACGCTTAGACGAGAAAGGTTGTATGTGAAATTCTCTAAGTGTGCCTTTTGGTTATGAGAGGTATAATTTCTTGGCCACATCATAAGTGCCGACGGAGTATTGGTGGATCCGTCAAAGATCGAGGCCGTGTCAAAATGGAATCCCCCGAAGAACCCTTCGGAAATTAGAAGCTTTTTGGGGCTTGCGGGATACTATAGGAGATTCATTCAAGATTTCTAAATATGGAGGCACTACTTATATGGGGTAAAGTGCACCATATTCACCGATCACAAGAGCTTGAAATACTTCTTCGATCAGAAGGAGTTAAATATGCGACAAAGACGATGGTTAGAAACGGTGAAAGATTTCGACTGTGAAATACACTATCACCCCGGAAAGGCAAATGTGGTGGCGGATGCTCTGAGCAGAAAAGTGGACTAGGTCCCGATACGAGTACGATCATTACAACTCATTGTGACCTCAGGCTTACTCGAACGAATCCGAGAAGCACAAGATGAAGCAGTAAAGACGGAAAACTGGAGAAAGGAAAGGATTGTTGGCCAAGTTAAAGATCTCGAAGTAGGCAACCACGGTTTGAAAACACGTTTCAACAGAATTTGGGTTCCTAACACATGTGGAGTTAAAAAGCTTCTACTCGATGAAGCTCATAAGTCCCGTTATTCCATCCATCCGGGAGCGACCAAAATGTATAACGACTTAAAGCAAAACTATTGGTGGCCCGGAATGAAAAGAGATGTGGTAAAATACGTGGAAAAATGCTTGACATGTTTACAAGTCAAGGCGGAGCACCAAAAACCATACGGTAAACTTCAACCGTTGGAAATTCCGGTTTGGAAATGGGAACATATTACGATGGACCTATTAACCAAACTACCAAAGACAAACCGCGGTTTTGATGCCATATGGGTAGTGGTGGATAGATTGACGAAAAGTGCTCACTTCATTCCGATCCGTGAGACTTATACGTCAGAAAAGATGTCAGAAGTTTACACTAATGAGATAATAGTACGTCATGGAGTACCGGTATCCATCGTGTCTGATAGGGATACCCGGTTCACTTCAAATTTCTGGAGAGATTTCCAAGAGCAAATGGGAACCAAATTGTTCATTAGCACTGCGTACCATCCTCAAACAGATGGACAGAGTGAAAGAACAATACAAACATTGGAGGACATGCTACGGGCGTGTATAATCGACTTTGGAGGAAGTTGGGATGTTTACCTACCATTGGTCGAGTTTTCGTATAACAACAGCTACCATGCTACTATTAAGATGGCACCGTACGAAATGCTCTATGGTAGGAAATGTTGGGGTGAAGTGGGTCCACGTGAACTCGCCCACCAAGATATAGTACGAGCCACTAATGAAAAGATTGATGTGGTTCGGGCACACTTGAAAGCGGCTCAAGATAGACAAAAGGCTTATGCTGACAAAAGGAATAGGCCAATCAAATTCCAGGTTGGCGACAAGGTCATGCTCAAAGTATCCCCATGGAAGGGGGTTATTAGGTTTAGAAAAAGAGGAAAATTAAGCCCGAGGTTTATAGGGCCGTTCGCGATCATAGAACGGGTAGGAAAGGTAGCTTACCACCTTGAACTGCCGGAGGAACTAAGTGGGATCCATAGCACATTTCATGTGTCACATCTTCGGAAATGTCTAGCGGATGAGACAACTTATATACACTACGAAGATATCGAAGTGGATGATCGCTTGAATTATATTGTAAGGCCCATAGAAATTTTAGATCGGAAGATTAAACACTTGCGAAATAAACAAATCAATCAAGTCAAGTCAAGATCAAGTGGGAGCATAGGAAAGGCTCAGACACTACGTGGGAGTCCGAGGAGGAGATGCGACGTCTCTACCCTACTTTATTTGGTACGTACTTTGGTTTCGAGGACGAAACCCTTTTAAGGGGGATGGACTTGTAACATCCCGAAAATGCAAATTTCTTAAATTGCAATTAGTTTGCAAATATATTAGTAAGATAAACTAACTAGGATTAACACTAGCCTAGTTAGTTAAAGACATATGAGTAGTTAAAGGTTAAAATAAAATAAAAACAAAAGGCAAGGGACCAAATGTGCTAAAATTGAAACTAATATTTGATAAAACACAAAAAAAAAAAAAAAACTTAAACACCAGAGCTTCCAAAAACCCTAACATGCACAAAACAATCAAATTGGAGGTCCAAATCTGATCAAAAAACAAAAATCGAGCATAGATTATTGATCCTCATCACAAGAGGATTACAAGGTATGTAAAATTTGATGAAACCTCTCAACTTGAAATTCTCATGAAATTGGGATAATCTGAAATTTATGGTTGCATGTTTGTTTTATGATGAACTAGGAAGAATAGAGTGTCCAGGGACAAACCCTAGACAAATGCAAGTTGAAATCATGTGAAATTTTAGTAAAATCCATGAACACCATTGTAGGTGATTAGTGGGTTATGTAGAATTTGATAAACACTAGGAAATTGGGTGTGGTTCTAGTGTAATTTGACAATTTTGAAGTGATTTCAGAATTATAGAAGCTAACAATTATGTAAAATGGTTGATTGATGTGAAATTAGGACTAAGTGATAAGCTAGAGACTTGATATTTAATCATGTAAAAATCTGCCCATAAAGTGTTTGTGAAAATGCCTCAAAGAAGGCTTAAAACTGAAATTCAAAGTTAAAACGCATAATTATGATGTTTCGGTGTATTATGCGAATTATGATTTAAAGAGAATTCTAAATATGTCATAAATGAACACTATAGGAAAGGACGCAGGAGCGTCAAGCGGACAAGTGGGTGGCGAACCACGTTTGAAAGGCCTACTTTGAAGGTATGTAACTTGATTCGTTACATTTGAGTAAATTTTGATATTTAGCATATGTGTAGTTGGTTTGTGTATTAAAAGTTGAGTTGGATTAAAGCGATGATGTTCGCTATGTCGAATAATAGGCCAAGAATCTGGTTAGACCTCGTTGGTAGTCATCAAAATGGAGGATTCCTTAGATGAGCCAAACGGGTCGAATAACCAAATAAGGCATGGTAATACATTGTAGTATGGTTACTCGGTCTTTTGTTATTGTTGACAAATGACATATTAGAATACGAGTATTTAACATGTTGGGTTGTAGGAATGAAATCCGAGAATTTGGCTCAAGTAAACAATCAAATCAAATAAAACATAATATTCCAGAGTCTACCGTAAATTACGGTATATACCGTAATTTACGTTAGAGATGATGCGTGCGAAGTGTTACTTATTTTAGGTGTGTATTTTAAGCCCTTTTTAACACTTATTTTAGCCAAGTTTTAAATTTATAAAACACGATATTTCACTAACACTAAACACACATATGGGCAAGTGCACCCATCGTTGAGTGTAGTATAGCGTTGGTAAGATACCGAGGTCGTCCAAGGACACAAGAGCTTTTAGTACCGGTTTATCCTCAACGTCTAACCAAAATAAAAGTTTAGAAAAATGATTTAAACTAAGAAAATTAAAAACTAACTAAAATGCTGAAAATAAAAATAAAAGAAAAACAGATAGACAAGATGAATCACTTGGTTCCGACTCGTATCTAGTATAACCTTTGATTATTTCCGCACTTTTGCACATAATTAAGAGATTATCTTAGTTATTGTAGTAGGCCCCTCTTTTGAAGGTGACGTTACCCTCACCCCAGTAGTTTGAGTCAGCAGGGATACAATCCTAAAAGGGTGGATTATTGGAAGATAATGAATTAAGTTATTAATGCAGTATTGTGGTAGGCCCCGCTTTTGGCGGTGACGTTACCCTCGGCTAAGTAGTCTGAGTCAGCAAGGATACAGTCCTAAATAGCCGGGTTATAGTATTAATAGTAGTTAACTTATGAGGGGATCAAAGAGTTTGGACCCCCGCCATCCAATACCGTGAAGTATTGAAGGAGGTCCTACTAAATTTGACCCAGGTCCATTGCAGGACCTCTAAACGCTGAACAATGGCAAGACCTTTACCAAACCGTTCCCTTAACCCCCGACCAGGTAGCCAACATATCTCCATATAGACCGTGGAGATATGAATGGTGAAAATCCTTTATTTTATATAGACAGTAAAATAACGCCAAGACACCACGGACAAACGATAAGGAAAGATCACCTTCAACATAAGTAACTAGTTATTAAAGTCATTAATACAAAACCAAATAAAAAGTGCAAAAGATTAGAAATAAAAAGTATTATACTAGACACTTTGTCTTCACCAAGTGATGTAAAAGACTTAGGCAAACATGGCCTTGATTGTCAAGAACTCTTACGATCAATCTTGGATCCCGAGACGACTCACACACTCTACGATGGACAATGGATGATGGTGGTGGATGATGGTGTTGTGATGGTGGTGGGTGGTGGATGAAGTGTGAGAGAGGTGGTGTGCCAAGGGATGAGATGAAATGAATCCAAGCACTCCTATTTATAGGCTGAACAGAGAGCTGAGCACGGCCCCGTGTCCGCTGGGCACGGCCCCGTGTCCGTCTGACAATCTCTCTCCTCATTAATTGTAATTCGCAATTACAATAAATGCGCCTGCTGTACTTTCGACACGCCCCCGTGTCCGCTGGGCACGGCCCCATGATGGGCAATAGAAGCTTCTATAGGTTTGTCTTTTCTGCTGCTTCTTGGGCACGGCCCCGTGCTGGCTGAGCACGGGGCGTGTTCAGTCTTCTAATTTCTCTACTTTGCTTTGGAAGGTGCCGTTGAGGGGTCGGGCAGTCCACTAATATTCCTTTTCTTGTATTTATGTTGGATTTAGCTGTCTTTTTGCTTCTTTTGCGTTTTTGAGCTCATTTAATCCTGAAAATACAAAAGGAAGACAAAAACACTCTTTTTCCAATATTAGTACTTAAAAAGGGTTAGTTTTATGCCTCATTTGATGTAATTTATATGTTGCATTTTACATACATCAAATACCCCCACACTTGAACTTTTGCTTGTCCTCAAGCAAAACTCTTTAATATGTGGCTTACACTCCCAAATGGAATAGGTAGAAGAGAAGGTTTTGGGCTTGTCGTAGAGTGTCGGGATTTCCAAGATCTTTTTGGGTTTTATTTTTATTTATTTACACTCCTATTCGTAATGATTTATTTAGAACTTTTCATAAAAGAAATTACTTATTTGGGCATAACATGCCTTTTTAAAATTCTATTTATATACAAGTTCACATACCTCACGGGGAAATCACTCACACTCGGCCGAAGGTGTATTTTTAGTGAATCACTCGAGAGCGGCATGGAACTTATTCCTTCCATAGGCTTGCCAAGAAATCAATCCTCCTCCTTTTTAACTTTTATACCTTTGTAGATATCAAGAGGACTTTGTGGGTTAAGGGTTAGGCTAGGGTTAAAGGTAGGTGGTTGGGTTAGTGGTTAGTAGAAAAAGGGCTAAAAGCGTAACAAGTGTCGGTTTTCGTATTTTTGCAATTTTTTATTTTGATGAAGCTTTTATTCAAACTAAGTTATTTTTGATTAACTTGTTTTTTTTTTTTTTTTTTTGCTTCATCATTATCACACAATTTTTTTTTACGAAGAACCGAACTTGTTACTAAAATAAAGGGTTAAAAATAAAAAAGGGTTTTGGTGGGTAAAAGGGTTTTTGTTTGGGTGATGAAACGAAAAGGTTTAGGCTCAAAGGGGCTAACTAGGGGGATTTTTGGGTAGGTGGTAAAAGAAAAAGAAAAATAATGGTGTAGAAATAAAAAGGGTTAGTCCTAATGCCTCCATCATTTACTTACTCGGGTTTAAGTTGATAAGGACCGGGAATGTAGTGTCATGGCAAGTTCTAGAGTCGTAAGAACCAAGCGGCTATTCACACAAGAAACGAAAAATGAGCATTTAGTCAAATGATATGTAATTGTGTGCTCAATAAAGGCTCAAAACTCACTTTTGTGGGAATGGGTTTTTATGTGATCAAGTATATATAATCAAATTTTAAATAAGTTTGCTATGCCTTTTCATAATTTTCTTATGTTGGTTCTTTTTATCACTACGCTATCGGTTGTAAATTTGTAAAAATATAACCTTTTTGAGAACTTGAATTTTCCGAGTTAAACCTAGACAAGTAAAAAAAAATGGAAATTTTTGAAAAATTTGGGGTGATTAGCGGTTCCAATAGAGTTTTGTGTAAGGCTTGTATTTAGGACTTGCAAAATTCAAGGTTTTAGCATCCCCCCCACACTTAAATTACACATTGTCCTCAATGTGTCCCAAAAATAAATTTTTAGGTTGATTAGATGTGTAAAATAGTGTTTAAAAAGCAAAAATTCGTGTTACTGGGCACTGAACACGGCCCCGTGTTGTCCGGGCACGGCCCCGTGTTCAAGTGCCAGTAACAGAATTAAAACAAGAGAAACTGAAGCATGGACACGGGGGCGTGTTGGGCGAACACGGCCCGTGTCCAGTTACCTGAACTGGGCGTTTTCTGCAGGGTGCTCAGCACGGGGCCGTGTTGGTTGGGCACGGCCCGTGTTGAACCTTCTGAAATGGTGAGAATTGTCGGGTTGACTTGTTCTTGTGCATGGGTTCATTTTTCTCGTTCCCCTTTTCATCCTTTACCACCATGAGTGTGTTTTATTCATTAAAGTTAAACTAACTAAAAACAAAACATAAAAATTAATAAAACTAAGGATAGTTCCGTGGAATGCCTCCATGGTGCGCCACGTTTATAAGGGTCCTTGGCTAGACCCAAAGCCTGGTCATATGTTACCCAAGTGGGATGTGTTGCATCCCATGTTACACCGTCGGAGAGCGTCATCCAAGCTTGAGTCTATGACCTTCATGTAGTTGACCGGATCTTCTTCCTCTACTCGCTTTCCACATTCAAATTTCACTTCCTCATCCCCAAACTTCAATGTAAGAGTTCCGTCATTCATATCTACCAATGCTTGGGCGGTGGCTAGAAATGGCCTCCCGAGGATGAGAGGGACATCGGTGTCTTCCTCCATGTCTAGGATGACAAAGTCAGTTGGAAAAACGAATTTGTCAACCTTAACGAGCAGATTTTCGGCGACACCTTGTGGGAATTTGACGGACCTGTCGGCGAGTTGTATGCTCATCTTTGTAGGGCTTGTTGTTCCTAGGCCGAGTCGCTTGAACATTGATGTGGGCATGAGGTTGATGCTAGCCCCAAGATCGGCTAAAGCATTTCTGACGGGGGACTTTCCAATCGAACAAGGGATTGTGAAGCTCCCGGGGTCGACTTTCTTTTGTGGAAGTTTGTTGAGTACTAGAGCTGAGCATTCTTCGCCTAAGTTAACTAATTGCAATGATTCAATTTTCCTTTTGTGAGTGAGGAAATCCCTCATGAATTTTGCATATTTAGGCATTTGGGTTAGGACCTCAATAAAAGGAATATTAACATGCAATTGTTTTAGTAAACTTTCGAACTTCGCGAATTGCTCATCAGTCTTTTGACGATTTAACCTACCGGGGTATGGAATTTGAGGAGTCTTGGTGGCCTCTTGATTTGTTGTAGAAGCTTTTTCTGGCGCAGGAGGAGTCATAGGCTGGCCAGAATGGCTTCTTTCAGTTGGCGGTAATGGAGCATCCTCGGGTCCCACGGTTCGACTTCTTAATGTGATGAGATGTACTTGTGCCTTCGGGTTCGTTTCGGTATTACTAGGTAACGCGCCTTGTGGTCTCTCGGAGAAATTTTGAGCTAGTTGATTTAATTGTTTTTCAACATTTTGAATGCTAGCTTGTTGATTTCTGAAATTCGATTCCAATTGTTGAAATCGATCTGAGTTTTTCTTTTCAGTGTCGGAGATGAGGCGAGATACAGTATCTTCAAGCCTTTCTCTTCCACCTTGTTGTTGAGAAAAATTTTGCGGTTGTTGAAAATTAGTTCGTTGGTTTTGTTGGTTACTACTATTGCCGGGATCTCTCCAACCAAGATTTGGGTGGTTACGCCATCCTTGGTTGTAGGTACCCGTTGGAGGACCCGACGGCCTAGGTCTATTATCCATGTAGTTTACCGTTTCAGTTTGTTCATCTAATTCTTTCATACAACTCCAATTTTCATGTGACCCACCACACCCTTCACAAGCCATAACCGAGGCCGTTTTTATCATTTCTAGCTTTTTGATTTTTGAAGAGAGGGCCTCGATTTGGGCTTGTAAAGAGGTGCTTTCATCAACCTTATGGGCACCCGGGGCAATGGATTTATTACCTCGGGGAGTGTGCCATTGAAAATTGGTTTGAGCAATTTCCTCAATTTGGTTATATATTTCATTTGGACGACGATTACCTAAAAGTCCCCCGGAGCTTGAATCAAGTGTTTGTCTTGTGTGTGGCAACAATCCATTATAGAAAGTGGATACTTGTTGCCATACCGCTAGACCGTGGTGAGGACACTTTCTTTGAAGCTCCTTGAACCTTTCCCAAGTTTCATATAAGGATTCCCCATCCTCTTGTGAGTATGTATTAATTTCAGTCATTAATTTAGCCGTTTTAGCAGGAGGGAAATACTTATACAAAAACTTTTGGGCGAGTTCATCCCAGGTGTTTACCGATCCAACTGGGAGGGTGTTAAGCCAAGCCGTACCTCGGTCTTTTAGTGAAAAAGGAAACATTCGAAGGCGGATGGCATCATTTGATGCTCCATTGATCCGAAAGGTATCACATATTTCTAAGAAGTTAGTAATATGTAGATGGGGATCCTCGTCCGCAAGCCCGTGGAAGGTTGCGGAGTTTTGGAGCATTTGTATCAAATGCGGCCGAAGTTCGAAGTTGTTGGCCTCGACATTTGGTGCATTGATAGCGGCGCCGAGATTGCCTACGGTAGGCCGTAGGTAATCCATGAGGGTACGTTGGTCCGCCATTGGAATTGGGTCCCCCGAAGCTTTCTCTTGATTTTTAGCTTTAAGTCTTTTTCTGAGAAAGCGTTCGGGTTCTTCTAAAGGTTCTTTTATGTCTCTACTAGAACTGGAGCTCATGCACTACGTAGGAGGGTCAAATGTGGCACCTGGGTTCCAAGTCCTGCAATAAAAACAGAAAAGAACGTTGGTCAGAAAGTTCACCACGGCCCCGTGCTCAGTGAACACGGCCCGTGGTCAGAGATACAGTAATTGTTTTCTGGATTCCCAGTTACTGGGAGTTGGACACGACCCCGTGTTGCACCGACACGGCCCCGTGTTCAGCTCTCTGTAACTCAGAAAATAAAAACTGCCAGTGATGATGCTGGGCACGGCCCGTGTCTGACCGGGCACGGCCCGTGCTGAGCTCTGCAGAAGCTGAAAAACTAAGAAAAATCCTAAAAAAAAAAATAAAAAAAATAAAAAATGATTAGGCCGTTGATTCCTAACTTTCTTAAAATCCTTGTGTCCCCGGCAACGGCGCCAAAAACTTGATGCGTGCGAAGTGTTACTTATTTTAGGTGTGTATTTTAAGCCCTTTTTAACACTTATTTTAGCCAAGTTTTAAATTTATAAAACACGATATTTCACTAACACTAAACACACATATGGGCAAGTGCACCCATCGTTGAGTGTAGTATAGCGTTGGTAAGATACCGAGGTCGTCCAAGGACACAAGAGCTTTTAGTACCGGTTTATCCTCAACGTCTAACCAAAATAAAAGTTTAGAAAAATGATTTAAACTAAGAAAATTAAAAACTAACTAAAATGCTGAAAATAAAAATAAAAGAAAAACAGATAGACAAGATGAATCACTTGGTTCCGACTCGTATCTAGTATAACCTTTGATTATTTCCGCACTTTTGCACATAATTAAGAGATTATATCTTAGTTATTGTAGTAGGCCCCTCTTTTGAAGGTGACGTTACCCTCACCCCAGTAGTTTAAGTCAGCAGGGATACAATCCTAAAAGGGTGGATTATTGGAAGATAATGAATTAAGTTATTAATGCAGTATTGTGGTAGGCCCCGCTTTTGGCGGTGACGTTACCCTCGGCTAAGTAGTCTGAGTCAGCAGGGATACAGTCCTAAATAGCCGGGTTATAGTATTAATAGTAGTTAACTTATGAGGGGATCAAAGAGTTTGGACCCCCGCCATCCAATACCGTGAAGTATTGAAGGAGGTCCTACTAAATTTGACCCAGGTCCATTGCAGGACCTCTAAACACTGAACAATGGCAAGACCTTTACCAAACCGTTCCCTTAACCCCCGACCAGGTAGCCAACATATCTCCATATAGACCGTGGAGATATGAATGGTGAAAATCCTTTATTTTATATAGACAGTAAAATAACGCCAAGACACCACGGACAAACGATAAGGAAAGATCACCTTCAACATAAGTAACTAGTTATTAAAGTCATTAATACAAAACCAAATAAAAAGTGCAAAAGATTACAAATAAAAAAGTATTATACTAGACACTTTGTCTTCACCAAGTGATGTAAGAGACTTAGGCAAACATGGCCTTGATTGTCAAGAACTCTTACGATCAATCTTGGATCCCGAGACGACTCACACACTCTACGATGGACAATGGATGATGGTGGTGGATGATGGTGTTGTGATGGTGGTGGGTGGTGGATGAAGTGTGAGAGAGGTGGTGTGCCAAGGGATGAGATGAAATGAATCCAAGCACTCCTATTTATAGGCTGAACAGAGAGCTGGGCACGGCCCCGTGTCCGCAGGGCACGGCCCCGTGTCCGTCTGACAATCTCTCTCCTCATTAATTGTAATTCGCAATTACAATAAATGCGCCTGCTGTACTTTCGACACGCCCCCGTGTCCGCTGGGCACGGCCCCGTGATGGGCAATAGAAGCTTCTATAGGTTTGTCTTTTCTGCTGCTTCTTGGGCACGGCCCCGTGCTGGCTGAGCACGGGGCGTGTTCAGTCTTCTAATTTCTCTACTTTGCTTTGGAAGGTGCCGTTGAGGGGTCGGGCAGTCCACTAATATTCCTTTTCTTGTATTTATGTTGGATTTAGCTGTCTTTTTGCTTCTTTTGCGTTTTTGAGCTCATTTAATCCCGAAAATACAAAAGGAAGACAAAAACACTCTTTTTCCAATATTAGTACTTAAAAAGGGTTAGTTTTATGCCTCATTTGATGTAATTTATATGTTGCATTTTACATACATCAGAGACCAAAGAGCTACGGTGGTTTCCTCCTGTGTTACGGTGGAACCAAAGTTTCCCAGAAGCTACGGTAACTACCGTAAGTTACGGTAGAGCTTTGGTATTTATGATAATTTTGCATTTCTTTGTGAAATCGAATCCGTTTTAAACGTAGTTTCGATTATGTAATATTTCTAAGTACTCTAATATTAATGTTTAATGTAAACATTTCAGTTTCTAGGTATTCAAGGATTACGGATGACGGTCAAGCAAGCTTTTGAAGAACCGAACACAAACTTTTGAAGCTTCCGCTTAAATTATCTTAGTTTAGAACAATGTTTATGATGTAAATGATTTGTTAATCATGTTTTGAATGTTTAAATTAATTAGTAGTCAACTAGTATGCGATCTTCACAAAACTTAAATTTTGTTAAATACATTAAGAAGTAAGGTACTGTTTATATATAATCTCGTTTATTTACATTAAATTCTTATAAAATTGAGATGGGTGTTACACTACGTTATTCTTTGAATACGCTAGAATAGTGCCGACCCTTGCATCACCTGAACCAATATTAATCTCCCGTTACATCTGGGGATTAATTTGTGAAATTAGGCATGTAGTCAAGGCAGCTAGACCTCAAACCATAGAAGAAGCTGTAGAACTAGCAAACATCTTGACTGATGAATTAGTGCATACACGAGAAGAGAATCAGAGGAGAAACCTAGCTCAAAGGCTTACCCAAGAATTTCGTTATGGAAATTCCAACCGTGGGAAAAATGTAGGTTCTACCTCTACACCGTACTTCAAGGCTTGCAAGAAGAAGCATTCAGGAAAATGCTCCACCTACTGCAATTTTTGCAAGATACCAGGGCACAAGGAAGAAGATTGCAGGAAGAAACCTAATAATGGAATGTGCTTCAACTGTGGAGAAAAAGGTCATATCAAGCCGAACTGTCCAAAACTAGCTCCATCTTTGAACACCAAGAATACTAAAAATGCTAGAGCATTTGTTCTGACCGCAGAAGAAGCAAAGATGATCCCGGATGTGATCGCCGGTACGGTTTTTGTTAATGATATTTTTGCTAAATTATTGTTTGACTCTGGTACAAACCAAAGTTTTATTAATACTTCATTTTGCAAACTTCTCAATCGACCATTAACTAAACTTCCACAAGAATGTCTAGTAGAGACCACAAATGGGGAAACCATTAAGATTTCTGAAATCTTACAGGGAACAAGAATAGAATTTCTAAATCAAAAATTTATTGCAAACCTTTACCCCATGAATCTGGCAGGATTTGATGTTGTGTTAGGAATGGATTGGTTAATAGCCAATAAAGCCAGTATTTTATGTGATCAAAAGTCAATCCAAGTAAATTCACCAAAGGGTGAAAAGATCACAATTAAAGGAGATAAACCCTCTAGATCCACAAAATTCATCTATGTAATGAAAACAGCCAGTTATGTAAGAAAATGATCATTAGTGTATTTAATTTCCATAATCATTAACACTAAAGGAAAAGAATTAAAGGATATCCCTGTAGTATCTTAATTTTCAGATGTATTTCCAGAAGAGTTACCAGGGCAACCTCCAGACAAAGAAGTTGAATTCAGAATTCACCTACTACCAGGAACAGCACCAATTGCCAAAGCACCCTACCGTTTGGCACCCGCAGAAATGCAAGAACTGAAGAAACAACAAGATGAATTGTTGGAAAAGGGATTCATACAGCCAAGCTCATCGCCATGGGGAGCACTGATTTTATTCTTTAAAAAGAAGGACGGATCAACACGTATGTGCATTGACTACCGTGAATTGAACAAAGTCATGATTAAAAAATTGGTACCCACTGCCGAGAATCGATGATCTGTTTGATCAATTGCAAGGAGCTCGATTTTTCTCAAAAATCGATTTACGATCAGGATATCGTCAATTAAAAGTACAGGAAGAGGACATTCCTAAGACCGCTTTCAGAACAAGGTATGGCCATTATGAATTTACTGTCATGCCAATTGGTCTAACCAATGCCCCAGCTGCATTTATGGACATGATGAACCGAATATGTAAGCCATATTTGGATAAATTCATAGTTGTCTTTATAGATGATATTCTTATTTATTCTAAAAGCAAAGAGGAACATGCAGCGCAACTGCACGCACTTCTAAGTTTATTGAGAAAAGAAAAGCTTTATGCTAAGTTTTCGAAGTGTGAATTTTGGTTAGAACAGGTACAGTTTCTTGGACATTTAGTCAATCATGAAGGAATTCATGTGGAGCCTATAAAAATCGAGGCGATTACCAAATGGAAAACCCCTGAGTCACTAACCGAGGTTAGAAGTTTCTTAGGATTGGCCGGTTATTATAGAAGATTTATTCAAGATTTTTCTAGAATAGCCATTCCCTTAACTAAGTTAACCTGTAAATCCGTTAAGTTTGAATGGGGACCAAAACAAGAAGAAGCCTTTAGAATTCTTAAGCAAAGACTAACCAATGCACCCATACTAGCGTTACTAGAAGGAACTGAAGACTTTATAGTCTATTGTGACACTTCTAAGTTAGGCTATGGATGTGTGTTAATGCAACGTCAAAAGGTTATAGTCTATCCATCTAGACAACTTAAGAATCATGAAGAGAATTATTCAACCCATGATCTAGAATTAGGAGCCATAATTTTTGCCCTTAAAATTTGGAGACATTACCTTTACGGTAGTAAGTTTACCATTTTCACCGACCATAAGAGTTTAAGTTATGTCTTCGGGCAAAAGGACTTGAATATGAGACAAAGACGTTGGATGGAGATACTTAGTGATTATGATTGCAATATCCAGTACCATGCAGGAAAGGCAAACGTAGTAGCTGATGCTTTAAGCCGAAAGTATCACGAAAAACCAAAAAGAGTACGTTCACTTAAACTAAGGTGTTGTTTGTTTTTTCTGTAGGAAAAGGTCTGCAGTCTGCGGACCACATCTGCAGACATCTGCCGGAGAAGAGGTGGACCAAAGGTCTACAGTCTGCAAGAAGAAGAGGGTTTGTTTTTTTTATACATAAACCTCTTCACACACACATTACACACACAACACACACACCAGACTATTCTCTCTGCTTTCACCACGGCCACCACGGCCACCACTTCACCACCGCCACCACTTCACCACCGTCACCACCGCCACCACTTCACCACAGCCACCACCGTCACCACTACACCACAGCCACCACCGTCACCACTACACCACAGCCACCACCGTCACCACAGCACCACAGCCACCACCGTCACCACAGCACCACAGCCACCACCGTCACCACTACACCACAGATCGATGATGATGATGATGATGCAGATCGACCACCGCCACCACCGTCACCACTACACCACAGATCGATGATGATGATGTAACAGATCGATGATGATGATGATGATGATGTAACAGATCGATGACGATTTGGGGGTTTTGGTTCGGATCGATTTGGGGGTTTTGTTTGCCATCGATGATGATGATGATGATGATAACATATGTGATCAATTTGGGGGGTTTTGTTTCTGATCGATTTGGGGGTTTTGTTTGCCATCGATGATGATGATGATAACAGATGATGACGATGATGGTGTCGGAGCAGGGGTGTCGGAGGTGGAGGTGGTGGCGGAGGATGTGGTGGTGGAGGTGGAGGTGGTGGCAGGGATGTGGTGGTGGAGGTGGTGGAAGAAGAGGTCTGCCAAGAAGAGGTTCAAAGAAGACATGGAATCATGTCTGTGTGGTGAAGAGGTCTCGCAGACCTTTTTTAATGAAAGGTCTGCGAGAAAACAAACAAGCTGCGGACTCCAAACCTCTGCGCGCGTCTGCGCCGCGCAGACATAAGTGGCCAGAAGCGCTTCTGGCCAAAAAACAAACACCACCTAAATCTGCAAGTAGATTTAAATGAACAAATTAGAAAGGCACAAGAATCAATAATCAAGGAGGATACTGAAAAGTTAAAAGGAATGATGAAGGAATTAGAACAAGGAGCGGATGGAATTTGGAGATTCCATAAGAAAATAATGTGGATCCCTAAATTAGGAAACCTACGCCACTGTATATTAGAAGAAGCACATAAGTCTAAGTATACGATGCATCCTAAAAATGATAAAATGTATCAGGATTTAAGAAAGAATTTTTGGTGGATAGGAATGAAAAAGGATATAGCAGCTTATGTTTCTAGATGTTTAACATGTTCACAAGTCAAAGCTGAACACCAGAAACCCTCAGGTTTATTGCAGCAGTTAGAAATGCTAGTATGAAAATGGGAATTGATAACTGTAAGTCCAGGAACACTACACAATCGGATATCAAACACTAATCAAAGCGCGGAATACTGAGAAAAGTGTTAAGAACAAGAACACTCAATCGATTATAACCAAAAGTGCACACGGTTTCTAGAGAACCGTCTGGTACACCCACAAAGAATTCAAAAATAATAATGAAGAACCTCTCAAAAATGTCTAACCTAATAATGAACTAGGTTCACCCTATTTATAGTTACATAGGGTGACCTAGTTACAGACTGGGCCAGGCCCACATGCACAATTAATAACCAAATAGGCCCAAATCACTAATTTAGCCCACATGGCTTATTCCAATATTATCTAACCCACTACAAGGCTAAGCCCAATAGCCTATAATTGTGTTTGATAAAGATAAGCGTAAACCTACCCAATTATAGGGCCTTACAATATCCCCCTAGGTTTATGCTGTCTTTATCAAACTGTTGTCTTCATCATGTGGGAAGATACTTCATGTCTTTATACTGAAACTTGGGCTCTTTTGTTCTTCTTAAACACGATCAGCTTTGCTTGAAAAACTTGCTGAAAAGAATGCAAGAGGAGGATTCTCAGCAACTCTTTTCTTTGTCAATGTCTTCTATTTCAAGCAGGTTCACAGGTACTTCTTCAAATGTACTATCACTGTCAGATGATGACTCGTATCTGGTTCTTCTGACTCAGGCACATCCTGTTGTTGTGATGCTTCATGCTTTGTCAGCAGCCAACAGCATCTCAATCTTCAACAACCCCTGTTTCTTGATTTGAATCAAATTCTACACATGCTCAGAAATTCATAAGCAAACATTTATGTGCAACAGAGGAAAATACCACATGAACACTCGGTACATCCAAGTATTTGTACCTGGATTTTTACAATTCAAATTTCATTCAATTTATGATGATCAGTCAAATCTTCAAGAACGGTTAAAATTTTAAATAAAACAAATAAACACTGTATTTTTGGATTTTTGATTTTATAAAAACTAACAAGATAAACTAAAACACAAATAAACAAAGACACTAATATACAATTATAGTTGCAATGGGATCAGATCACAGTGTTTCAGGCCAGACTACACTTATCAACACTAATTTACTTTGGGTGATCCGAGCGATTGCCAGTATATTTGTTCACTTAAACTTATCTCCCTTGGCCTTTTTCATGTGATGGTCTGCAACTGATTTATCATGTTTTTCAATTTAATTTATATGAACACTCAAATCAATTACAATCAAATCCTGGAATTTTAATCAGAACATGCTATCATACGTGTAGTTTCCCTACCACATATTTCACAAGCCCGTTCTAGGATTCTGAAACCCTGACTGGGACTGGATTGAGAAGAGAACAGAATAGATCAGCAGCAGAGATGGATATAATATACAGATCAAATGATTTTTCTCAGTTTGGTAAGGGTTTTTTTTTCGGGTTTCTTTTGGGCACTAGAGGGCCTCTTTCGGGTGTAATTGATCTATAGCGCGACAACGTACAGCTAGGTCAGCATGTATCTGGATGCAGCAGAAGCTGACATTGCCTAGCACCTCCAGGTCTTTGCTCACACAAAACAGAGGAGATACACGAGTTGGACAGAAAAGATTTCAGAACTAGAATGAAATTGTGTGTATCGGGACGTCACACACGCATTCAAATAGCCATGTCCTAATTCCAAGTGACGTTCTTTCCTGAGGTCATAGAATAATATTAGTGTTCTGCACAAAACCATTCAAAGAATCCAACCATCAGGATAAAGCCTACCAACATATCGCTCTAGAGTCAGACTATTTCAATATTGGTCTTACATGAGTCAGCCTTAATCCACATAATGAAATTATTTCATTTCCCATGTATGCAACAAAATATTTTTGATTTTTCTATTTTTCCCATTTTTTTCATTTTCATTTTTTTTATATTTTCTCATTTTCTCTATTAACACATACATATCTCTAGATATCCCCCTAAATTTGTGCGTAAATCTTATGCGCAAATTTACCTGACAAACGAAAACGTATGTACAACGAGAGACACAAAAGAAAATGAAAATATTTTTGTTGTTTTTGCCTAACCGTTCCATCACAAGATTTAAGACTAATCAATATTGAAATTAGAATACGAAATTCAAATTTTGTACCTTTTCGCTGATCTAGTCTTACTTCTCTTTTATCTCCTTTAAACGAAACATATCAACTGTAAAGAAATGAACATTTTGAAACAGTGAAATGTTACCCGTTATGTCTCTGGAACAACCGCTATCAACATCCAAGGATTGTCAACAGCTCCTCCTTGGTTGTCCCTGAAAAATAAGGAGATTAGTAAGACATTGGTACCCAGGCCATCGTGGTCCTGGGTATTCCTGAAGCATCAATATAAGACACTTCTCGAAAACACATACCCCCTTTTGATTCAAGGACTGGTGATGTCGCTGCTTTGTGTTTTGCCTTCCAAATTTGTTTAGGCTTTTCTAATTTCTTAGGTGCCTTGGGGCAAAACAGTCTGCTTTTCAACCTTTTTGTTTTTCAAAATTTGATTTGGTTTCAAAGCTTGTTTTTGTTTAGCTTTGGCAGCATTCCAGTCCCCATCAGATGGTTTAACCTGGGGACGCTTATTCATCATTGCCTTAGGTTTTTCAACCTTCATCGGCTTTGAATAAGATCTGTCCCTTGGTGTAACCCTCTGATGTTGTGTATAGTATGGCACATAGGGACAATGTGTGCAGTTCCTTGCAATATGACGCTTATTCATCATTGCCTTAGGTTTTTCAACCTTCATCGGCTTTGAATAAGATCTGTCCCTTGGTGTAACCCTCTGATGTTGTGTATAGCAGGTTTGCTTCTTTACATAAGGAGCATATCCCGATCCATTAGATCCAACTGATGCTGAGTATGAGTTATAAAGCTTGTTGGATGATTTGTTTGCAGATTTTTCAACCTTTCTCCCCTGCTTCTTATGTTTATGTTTACAACAGTTAGAACAGTTAGTGGATTTAGCATTTTCATTCCTAACTGTTGGCTTTGGAGGCACATATTTGTTTGAAGGGCCTCTCAAAGCTGGCTCAGAAATAGCCTTTCTCACATATGGAGGAGCATTAGCAGACAAATTTGATGTTTTAGAACAAACATCGTCAGCCTTTTGACAAACGATGTCATCCTCCTCAACCCAATCCTCTACTACTACCTCATCTGCACATGAAGTAGAAGCATCAGTAACGTTCACTTGTTCACAAACGGTGTCAGGCGAAGCCATAGTAACATTTTCATTCTCGAGTGACACCGTTTGTTTAGTAGTTTCAGAATCATTGTCATTCGAAAGAGCAGCAGGGGCTTCTGTAGTCGTTTTACCATTAGACTCAACAGAAGCTCCTGAAGTCGATTCTGATTCTTCTTTGATCGAATTTGAATCAACTGTTTCAGATGATTCATTTGTTGATTCCACTGAAGCAACTGACTCTGAATTATCACAGTCAGTCTTTTCATAGGAGTCACTGGTTGAATCAGATGAAGCTGATGATTCAGTTTGAGATGCATCTGCTTCCTCAGGTGATGCACTGTTGACACTAGGTGATTCACCCATTTCTGATTTCTCAGAAGTGGATGTCTCAGAAGTGTCGCAAGATGTGTCACATGACGAAGCAGATTCACTTTGTTTGCTCCTATTGAATTCTTTCACAAACTCAGTCAAACCTCTTAACATGGCAAACTCAATGTTGTTTACATTAACTCTAGGCGCTCTTACCTCAGGCTCTAGTGTTGCTGATTTATTTTCAAAAGATTGTTGTGACTCACACGACTCTTCCTTTTCCAATACTTGAAAATGTTTATCAACACTTACATTTTTCTCAAAATTTATAGTCTCAGTGTGGTTTGAAACTTCAGTAGGTTTCACAAAAGTTTTCTTGAAGGCCTGTTTTTCTAAAGTGATCTCAGTTTTATCAGGCCTTTTGATCTTTACTTTCCTAGATTCAACAGGCTCTACCTTTCTATCCCCGGGCTTCCCATATTCCATTTCAGGCAAATTATCTATCTCCTCTTCAGTCATGGGAAGTGAGGTGTAATTGTGATTGTATGGTGGAGGTATGCATACAAATCCCAATCCTTTGTTCCTCACTTCCTTTTTGCTGTACTTTAACTGTTGATTTATCATCTTTTCGACATTTTCACTTGAAACATCAAACTTTTTAAAATTAAATTCGGTATTTTCAAAAGTTGATTTTAAGTCATTTAATTCAACAGTTAACTTTTCAGATAGCTCCTTGAAGTGGAGATATCGACAGTTTGCTTCGCTTAGATCGCTATGCAACTTTCGAATGTCACGTTTTTGAGCCTCTCTAAAAAGTCTAACCTAATAATGAACACCCTATTTATAGTTACATAGGGTGACCTAGTTACAGACTGGGCCAGGCCCACATGCACAATTAATAACCAAATAGGCCCAAATCACTAATTTAGCCCACATGGCTTATTCCAATATTATCTAACCCACTACAAGGCTAAGCCCAATAGCCTATAATTGTGTTTGGTAAAGATAAGCGTAAACCTACCCAATTATAGGGCCTTACAATAACAATGGACTTTGTTACCAAATTACCCAAAACAAGAAAAGGTAATGATACAATCTGGGTGATTGTAGACAGGCTAACCAAGTCAGCTCACTTCCTACCAATGAAGGAAACTTTCAGTATGGAACAATTAGCTAAATTATATGTAAATGAAATAGTTTCGTTACATGGAATTCCCTTATCAATTGTTTCTGATAGGGATAGCTGTTTTACCTCTCATTTTTGGACAAGTTTCCAAAAAGCAATGAGAACCAAGTTGAATCTAAGCACCTCTTATCATCCTCAAACGGACGGACAAAGCGAAAGGACAATTCAGACAATGGAGGACATGCTTAGAGCTTGTGTAATTGATTTTGGATGTAATTGGGACGATCACTTACCATTGATAGAATTTTCTTATAATAACAGTTATCACACAAGTATCAATGCTGCACCATTCGAAGCACTTTATGGACGAAAATTCCGAACTCCAGTCTTTAGGGCAGAAATTGGAGAAAAGAAATTATCTTGTAACACCTCGCAAAATCATGTCCAATATAATAAAGACACATGTCATGAACTTTAAACGTGTAACGAATTATTTTCGAGGGACTAAAGTGGACAAACAAAGAAAGTATGTGTGTAGAGGGATCAAATGTGTCATCATGCCAAACTCGTGCCTCTGAATGACCTCATAAGATGTTCGTATTCATGAATGAATAAATTGACGGACATAGGAAGCCATTTGTGCTTAAATTGAAAAAAGTTACAAAGCTTAGGGGTTAAACGTGTTAACATGTTAAATTCTTACCTCTGAGTGACCTATTAACATTCCCGAGACTTTGTAATACTTCATTATGCTTCCATATATAACAAATAATGATTCCATGGAGTTTTTACGCACTTAAGGATCATTTCGGGTGATCTCATAGCTAACCGGGAGCTTAACGGAGTTAATTTGTGACCCAAGACTCTTAAAAGTTAACTATGGGGGTCATAAGTGCAATAAAAGAAAGTTAAATAAACTTAAATTGGACCAGGGATTGAAATTGCAAAGTTTGGAAACTTTTTACCGGAACTTCCCATTGTCGCGGGCCGCGTAGGCTGTCTCCATTTGTTACGCGGGCCGCGTAAGACGTGCCAGCGACCAAAACAGGGACAGCTGCATGTTGCAGCCTGTTCCACAGCCATTGCATGGCTGTTTTCGATACCCGGGTTTGAGCAACTGGTTTTTACTGCCCTAGGGACACTTGGGATCATCTGAATTACCTCCTAGGTACAAATGGATTGATCCTAGAGCTTTCAAAATACTATATAAGGGGCCTTGATGTTCTTGTTCATGCACACTTGAAAACTTTCACTTCAAAACTCACTATCTGAAGCCTCCTAGAGCTAAAGGAAGCTTTCTCAAGTTCTAAATTCATGCTAAGGACTCTAGTAAGTGTTCTTAGCTTCTTTAGTTAAAGTTTTATTAGCTTAATGACCGAAAGTCAAAGTTAGCGTAATTAAGCTGTGACCTGGTGATTAATCACTAACGGTCCAGCCATTATTGAAATTAAAAATGGATATTTGTTGGTAATTATGTAGGTGTTAAACCCTTAAAAGGGCACCTTCAAATTATCACGTTATCTCAGTCAATTGTCAGGTCAAACTTATTAACAAAAAGTCAAACAGGTCAGTATTTGCAAAATAATTTATAACTGATAATGCGGAAGTTATGGAACATGTTTTAACACTTAAATAACTTGGTAAATAGTATAAGAACATGTCTAGGCATGTTCAACCCGACAATTATGAGTTTAGGCTCGGTTCGTAACCGAAAGTCGCAAAAGTAGACTTTTGCTTTGACTTTCAGTTCTGACCCGATTTAGCTTAGTTTAGTTGTGCCTTAGGGTTCCTTTAGGACCATATTATATGTTAGTATAACCCTCTGAGGTTATACAACATGGTTCCATAGAAATCCTAGTTAATTACATGTTCCCGTTAAATGCTTAAAGTTGACCATTATGCATTTTTATCATTAAAACGAGATTTTTGGAAAAGTGAGAGGACAAAAACCTTTATTACTGATATATTAGTATGTCCTAAAAATTTGACATCCGTTTCTGGTCTAAAATAAGAGTTATGCACGATATCGTAAAACAAAAGCTTTTTTGTTAATTAAATAGCATTTTTGGCATAAATCATGTTTAAACCCAATTTTTGACACCAAAATTTCAACCCACTGATGTAATATAATATTTAGGGATTTTTAGAAATTTTTGTCAAATTTTATACTGACCATAACATAGAGTTCTTGCATGGACTCGGTAATTGACGATAATGCCCTTTTCATTAATAAAATGAGTTTAATTCATCATTTGCATGTTAAACCTTTTTCTACTGATTTTATACATTAAATAAAATATTTTAAACAGTTGAGACTGATCAAAATCTCAGATTTCCTAAAAAAACCCGAAAATCGTCAAATACCGACTTTTATGCGATTTAGGCGCATAGTATTGTTTAAAACCATATTTAGCTCCTAAGACTTGTTACCTACTGATGTTATAAATAAATTTTTATACTTTAACAGTAAGCATAAGTTTTGAACTCAGATTTCCAAATTTGATCCTTAAAGCATATGTGAAATGACCAAAATGCCCTTACGGTGCATAGTTTGGCCATAAATGATAAATTTCACATATGTATGATACATTACTGATATAACTTGTTAAAATAAATATTTTTACTGATTGTTTTAGAGCAGAACCTCAGATTACTATTTAACCTCTTTTCTAAACTTTAAAATGACCTAAATACCCTTACGAGGCTTAAATTGGTTCTAAATTCGTTTTGGGCATAATGGAAGGTATCCTACTGATATCATAACATATTTAATGCATATTAACTTGTGGAACCTGTACATGACTCATTTGGTTACCCGTTATGCATATTCGCGTTCGGTACGGTTTATGTAACCAGTTTGCATAAATTAACCGAAACGGGTCAAACCTTATCATTTTTACTTCAAAATCCAGAACGTATTTAGTTAACCCATTTTATACAAGTCTTCATACTTGTTGGGTCTAAATCACATTCTAATCCGGTCATCGCTTAATCTTACATTTTGAACCGTAAACCTTTCATTAAAAACTAACCGGTCTAAGTTAAGACTTAAATAAGACCCGTTAGGAATCTAATACGTTATTAAAACCTTCGTTCCAGATTAGGAGCCCAGTAAAAGCTAATTGTACTTACTGATTGATATACGGCTGAGAATAAAAATTTACTTTTAGCTCAGGTAAATACTTTTAACTTATTTTCCCTTATACGGGCTTGGGATACAGTAAATTATTACCGCTTGGTCGGGTATTGAATCTTTAATCGATTAGTGGTTAAATCATTGAGATAACCCATTTTAATCTGTTTTGTTTGATGCAATGCCTTTGGGGGGTTAATGACCGTGTCCTGGATATCCTCGGCTCATTCATTGAAATGGCCACGACTTAAGCATGGGGTGTAGGCATACACCTGACAGTTGCGTATGTACAAGATATAACCACTCGTTGAGGATAACTCGCCGTGGGATTATATTAGTGGTGTGTCTATTAATCTTGTCTCGGCTCTTCTAACCGGGCCCTGAAAGGACGACAAACATATAAATCTGTATACAAGATTATTTTAAATAATTGTCCCAAGTTATAAAAGAGATTTGCCTTGTGCATCCAAATAAATTTTATAAATGTTTTTCAAAAGAATCAGTTAATTGTATTTACCAGTGTAAACTGATGTATTTTTCAAAAAGATTAAGTGTAGGTACTACGCGAAATGTGCTGGATACTCCTAGTATTAAATAAAGAGTCTTGCAAACTTTTGACACTTAAAATTTTGTTGAACAATATTTCTTTATGTTTAGATCCGTGTGACAACTGTGCTCTGTAATCGATGTACAATGTAAAACAAGGATGATTATTAATAAAAACAATGTGATTTGGTATTATTATATGCGTTTTGGTGTTTTTATGTGTGTATTTGTGTTTGGTGATTTTTTCAATTCGATTCGATTCCGATTTCAAGCTTTAAATCGCTTTCTGGAAGGTTATACGCGCACTGATGCGTAAATATAACTAGTTTAATGCAACGAACACTCTAGAAGAGTGAAATAGGCTTAACATACCTTAAATAACCTCCACATAACTTAGAAATAAGTTTTGGATGGTTTGGTGTGTTGAAATCAAGTTTGTTCGATCGCAGGGACTATTTGTGTCAAACTGCAAAACTATACCGATATGTATAGTAACGAACATTCCGGAACTTGATCATAAGTTAAACATACCCTAAATATCCTTTACATAGCTTAGAAATAGGCTTTGAGGGGTTCGGTATGCTAAAATAAACTGTATTGATCAATAGGGACTAAAAGCGTCAAAAAGTGCATAAGTTTGCATTTTCGCGCATATCTTACGTTCTGAATATATCCGGACATCCAAAAATTTATGTAAGCATTAAAATATTTTCTTTTAGTGTTTGGCATAAGAAAATTCCATTCGTCGCTTAATTTGGATCGTTTTTGTGTTCGTTACGACTTTCGTCGTAATTAAGCGAATAACGCAACCGTATGACCAAAACGAGCCGACATCCGAGATATTTTTGAGCATGTTTTGAGTTCCCTATACTTTAACTTCATTTTAGAGCCTTGAAATGAGGTTAACGGGGCTTAAACATGCCAAAAATGAGCCGAAATGCAAGATTCTGAAGTGCAGGGACCAAATTGCAAATTCTGGAAACTCAGCCCACACAGGCCGCGTAAGACTTGCTTGTCTTTTACGCGGGCCGCCTGAGACACCCAGATCAGCAAAACTATTTTTCCAGCTGTTAACAGCTGTTCCACCTGATTATCCCACTTGCAAATGGTTTTTACAAGACCATGGGCTCATTCTAGGGGCTCTAATGGTATAGGAAAACAATGGGCCCAAGTGGAGGGCCTAGATCGAAGCTCGTTTCCCGATAAACGATCCTAATGGTTCTCGATTTCCTATAAATACCCCCCCACTTCACTTCATTCTTGTTGGATCATCGTGTGACCCTAACGAGTCAATCAGAAGAATTTATGATCCATATCAAAGGCGGAATCAGTGATATAGACGTGAAACAACTTGATTCTCCTAAATTATCCTTTTATTAATGATTTCAAAGCAATTCTGATCGTTTGACAAACTGGCAGCACCTCGGCTCTGAAATCAAGACCGTTACAAATGACACATCAACTCAGCTATTTATAGGAGCTGTAATTTCGTACGAAATAGGCACTGGCTATTTCGTGCGAAATAACAATGATCTATTTCGTACGAAATAGCTTAGTGCTATTTCGTGCGAAATTACCCAATCACACACAAACCCTAATTTTGATCCTTCTGAGCACTGGTTTATCCTATTTAGACACAAGACTCGATAAAGACGAAGTTAACAAACATCTATGCACCAACAGACTCCCCCTTGGATGTTGACGAAGTCTTTAGCATCAAATCTTCAGTCTTTAGTCTTTGTCTATCTTCTCACTCTGTCCAAAATGTCTAACACTGTTAGCATCCTTCAATCTCTATCTTCAAACTCCCCTTTGAATGTTGATCCAGAATGTAGACTCCCCCTTTCAATATGCTGGAGCTCGAATTCTGGTTCAAACTTTACACAAACTTTGCCATGGGGATTTTGTTTTCTGTTTCTCAAAAATATAACATTACAATCTATTGACTTTTAACATCCTTTCTCGTTTTTTTCAGTTTTTAGAAATCCACTTAAGTAACTAGGTCTAAGTTAATGACCCTGAGTACTTAATTTATCTACCAAGTCCAACTTAATGACCTTGGTTGATCTAAAACGAAACAAAAACTGATTTTTGTTCAACATTTTTCAAAACATTTTTTTGAAATTTACAAGTTTCAACTTAATGAACTTGTTTTGACTTTTCAATAAACAGGTTTAATCAAGATAAGCTCACAACTCATCTTCCAGCTCAGAAACTTCCTGCATCTTCTTCAAACTGCGAGTCTAAAGATCAGCTTTCCACTTTGGTTTGTCAGAAAAATAAAGCAGAAATGTAAAATCTTTTTTATTTTTAATAAAGTTTCTAAACTAGAATGCTAAACAGAAATGAAATGAAGTAAATGTAAACTATTTACAAACAATTTTGGTGAGCGTGTTAGGGAATCATATCAGCTGTCAACAAGTCACAAGTACCGTTAAGCTTTGATTTCATTCTCAGAATTAAACAATTCGCTTAGATTGTCGATATACTGATCCACTTAAGTTCTCACACAATTTTCAATCTGTCCAGGATACGAATTAGGTGTATTAAGAACTTAAACTCATTCATGTGTCCCACCTCTTGAATATACTCCCGTATCCAGATCCCAATATTCAGTCTTACAGGTGAGTATACCACAGATGATATCTGTAAGGGGTTAAATGCAAGGGCCATGAGAGCTCAGGCTATTGCTTCCGCAAAATCAGAGAGATGATGGCTTCGACTTTAGGTGTGTCCCCTTTAGAGGATCTTTTCTTCAACAGCACATGATTAGCATTTTTCAATGTTTCATCATTTTTATGCTGAGGGCGGTGCTATATTTCAAGCAAGCAGAAAGTATTATACGGGGACTAGGCCATTGCTTCCGCAAAATCAGAACTCCCGGGATAATACCCTAGATATCACTGAGTATAAAGACCTAGTATTTCAGAAAGCGGGATCTTTCAAACGAAATTTCAGGGGTTACCTATATATCCAAGTAGTGTTCCCCATGAAATAAGCAAGTTTGAATTTAAGTTTATATCCCGAACAAATCTACTAAATGTGTAAAAACCTATCGGCATATCATCAGCGAGACTGTTTAACACTTTTAAACTTTACATATCTTTAGCATACCGTAACTGTCAAGCCGATGTACTGTCATTTTCCCTTTTTACACAAGCTCTTTTTCATTTTCTATTGTTTTTGGATTTTGAAATATCTCATGTTTTTTTATTTTTGAAATTTTTTACTGTTTTTGTATTTTCTGAAAATATAATCTACCTCCCCCTAAATACCAAAACAAGTAAAAAATCGACAAACCATTGCAGATTGCTTCTCAACATCATCTACAGTGGTACCTTCATCTACGCCAAGAATCTCCTCCAACACCGATAAAAGCTTCATACCATTCAATTTTAAAAGATATTGAAAACGAGTTTTATCAAACGCTTTGGTATGTAAATCAGCTTTTTGTTCGTCAGTGTGGATTTTTTCAATTCATATCAACTTCTTCTCGAAACAGTCTTAGATGAAGTGATGACGAATTTCAATGTGTTTCGTTTTAGCGTGATGAACAAGATTTTTTGTTATGTTTATCGCTGCCTCATTATCAACAAAGATAGGGGTGTTAAGAAATTGCAAACCGTAGTCTCTCATCTGTTGCTGGATCCACAAGATCTGAGAGCAGCAACTGCTAGCAGATACATATTCAGCTTCACATGTGGATAAAGCTACAGAGGTTTGCTTCTTGCATTGCCAGGTAACCAATCGTGGTCCGAAAAACTGGCACCCCGCTGTTGTTGACTTAGCGTTAGCTTTGCAGCATCCGAAATCGGAATCGGAATACCCTTCGAGCGTGAAATCGCCTTCTCTTGGATACCATAACCCCAGTGATGGAGTTCCTTTCAGGTAGCGTAATATCCGTTTCACAATCACCATATGCGAAGCTTTCGGGTTAGACTGAAATCTTGCTGCGAGGCAGGTTGGATACATGATATCGGGTCTTGAAGCTGTCAAGTACATCAGCGATCCGATCATGGAACGATACATCGTTTCATCTACCTTCTCTCCGGTGAGATCAGGGTTTATCCCATGGTTCGTCGCTAATGGGGTGGAAGCTGGAGTAGTTCCGGACATCCCAAATTTCTCTAAGATATCATGAACATACTTTGTTTGATGTATGAAAATTCCGTTAGGCAGTTGATCAACCTGAAGTCCCAAGAAGAATTTCATCTCACCCATCGATGACATTTCAAAATTTTGCTTCATAACTCTTTCAAAATCTTTGCACAAATTTTCATTTGTTGACCCAAATATGATGTCGTCCACGTATATTTGAACTATCAGAAGATCTCTGTCGACTTCTTTGGTGAAGAGAGTCGCATCCACTTTTCCACGGATGAAGCTGTTGGCAAGCAGATGTTGAGACAATGTCTCATACCAAGCTCTCGGGGCCTGGTGTAAACCATACAGCGCTTTATCTAGTAAGTAAACCTCCTCTTTTACCTTCCCGTAGAGAAAATCTGATTTAACATCTAGCTGATAAACTTTAAAACCTTTCCAAGATGCAAATGCTAGGAAGATTCTGATAGCTTCAAGTCTAGCAACCGGAGCATATACTTCAGTGAAATCTATAGCCTCCTGCTGACTAAAGCCCTGGACTACGAGTCGAGCTTTGTTACGAATAATAACCCCTCTGTCGTCTCTCTTACACTTGAACAGCCACTTGGTGTTTATCTTCCTATGACCATCAGGCAAGTCTACCAATTTCCACACTCCTAACTTCTCAAACTGACTCAGCTCCTCTTGCATCGCGTTGACCCAAGAATCTTCAGTTGTTGCTTCCTTATTTGTTCGCGGTTCAATCTGCGAAATAAAACAACTAAGTGAAAACTCAGTTTGTAACGGAGCAACTGTAGAATAAAAATAAGTAAGGCCTTGGTCAATTTGATGTCTAGTGCGAACGCCTGATTGTAATTCTCCAATAACCAGCTCTTCTGGATGGTACAAAAGAGTTCTCGGCATCACCTCGCCTGGAAAATCTACCTCGCCTTCCAAATTTGTGACATTCTGATTTGCACCTTGTTCACTGACTGGAATTGTTTGACTTGATATCTGAATCTGCTCCCCCTCAGAATCTGAATCACCACGATCAAATATAGGTCTATCATCAGATTCTTGATTATCATTGACTGTCATCTAATTGTCAAGAGATTGTTGAATATCATCATGTTCTCCAGCATTACTAGGACCGGCTTCATCGTCATTGGAAGCTCGAAATTGTCGTCTAGATGACTCAGCTGGGAATCTTTCTTGTGATTCTTCATATTCTCTTAGAATATATAACTCGTCAAAGAAATCTGGTTCTTCTTCTATGTCAAACGAATCCCACAAAGTATCGTAATTAAAACGCCATGAATCGCCGGGATTCTGAGGTGGCATGGTATAACCTTGACACTCAACATTATGTGCTTCGATGATCCGCTTCAAGCTTGGAACAAAGACTTGTTTCAATGGACTTGCATAACCCACGGAAATTCCTTCAATGCTCTTTGCACCAAATTTACCAAAAGGTTCTAGAACTGTACAGGGAGACCCAAACGGTTCCAGATACTTCAGGTTCGGTTTGCGATAGTTGATCAGCTCAAAACACGTCTTGTTGAATTTCTTCACTGTAAGAACCCGGTTGAGTGTATAGCAAGCGACTGATACTGCTTCTGCCTAAAAGTTGACTGGTAATTTGGAATCAGCAAGCATCATCCTAGCCGTTTCAATTAATGTCCTGTTCTTTCTTTCAGCTACTCCATTTTGTTGTGGAGTGTAAGGAGCACTAAATTCTTGCAATATACCTCTTTCATCACAATACTCTTCCATCTTGTTGTTCTTGAACTCTGTACCGTTGTCACTCCTAATTCTTCTAATTCGAGTTTGGTACAAGTTTTCAATTTTTCTGAACAACGTCATCAAACTTTCAAATGTCTCATCTTTTGACTTTAGAAATGATACCCATGAAAATCTCGAGTAGTCGTCTGTTACTACTAGACAGTAGAGATCACCAGTTATGCTTTTAACGTTTACTAGACCAAACAGATCCATATGGAGTCTCTCTAACGGTCTCGAGACTGAGTTAACTTTCTTTCCAGGGTGAGATTTCTTCTTTTGCTTGCCTTTAATACAGCTAATGCACTCCCCCTCAAGATGAAAACCTTTCACATGAACACCAATTACTAAGTCATTATGCACCAGGTGATTCATTTTTCGCTGGTGAATGTGGCCCATCTTTCGATGCCATAATTGTGATTCTTTTTCCATTACTCTTGACATAAAACAGTGAGCCTGACTCGTGGTAGTAGTTGCTACACTCTTGTCCAACACGTACAGATCATTGACTCTGGGTGCTCTCATGATAACCCACTCTTCGGGAACAACAAATCCTGGTTTTAAGATCAAACATTCCTTATCTGTAAAGTGCGTTGTATACATACGATCATAGATCTGAGAAATGCTCAGAAGATTGTTTTCAAGCTCAGCGATGTATTTTACACTTTCAGACGTGACAATTCCATTAGATAGAGTTCCTTCACCAACTTTTCGACCTCCTTGATTACCTGCAAAACCCACATATCCTCCATTAAACCTTCGAACATCGTACAGTAGGGTCTTCTTCCCCGTCATGTGCCGAGAAGCTCCACTATCCATAATCCAACGTGAAACGGATGTTGGAAGCTCCTGCACATATCACAAAAACTTAGTTAGATTTTGATGCCACCCAAGCCTCTTTTGACTCAGGTAGCTTGACTTTGATGTGAGTTTTAGCAGTGTAAAGTGGCGTAAAATTCTTGTCATTCATCTTTAAGCTCTCCTCAGATCCAATCTCAACCTTTTTGTATAAAAAGAAATCATTTTTAGAAGGTTGACCAGATGATTGGTCTTTCTTTGGAACATTCTTCTTTTCAGAAGTAGTAGACTTTTGATCCTCAAGTTTCTCATAGTAATCCACAGGAACATTCATCTTTACCGTAGTGGTAATGGATGATTGTTTTTCCGTCTCAGAAATCTTTGGATTTGGAGAACTTGGTTTCTTTTCAACTGATTTTGGTTTCCATGTTTGTTGAGGCGAAGCAACCCGTGTGTAAAATTTGTCAGTTTTAGTTACCACATTCTTTACAGGTTCAATTTTCATTTTGATGTTTTCATATTTCAAAACTTTCTTCTCAACAACCATTGGAGCTTTGCCTTTTGCATAATCTTTCTTTTTCTGATTCTCAACAACTTCAGACTTAGACTTTAAGTTGATGCACTTTCGTGCAATGTGTCCAACTTTGTTACACTTAAAGCATGTACGAGTGTCAGTTACCCGACTTGTGCCTTCGGTCTGAGGCTGTGAGGCCTTTTCTTAAAAAAATCTTCATTTGATTTTGAAAAAAATCTCAGATTCTTGCTCGGAATGAGAAATCGAGCTTTTTACAAACACCTTTTTTCAACAAACTTCTTTTTTGAAAATTCCTTCTCTGATAATTCTTACCACCCTGATATCCACCCGACCATTTGTTTTGATTGTTTTTATAAAAAAACGCGGTGGTACAACGGGTTTTTTATAGTAAGATTTATCTTTTTCAAAATTCAATTGTCTTTCAGAATGTTTCAAACCTTCAATTTCCGACACATCAATTTCAATCAACTTGAACACATTTCTCAATTTGCCAACATTCACATTCTCCAAAGGAAAATCACGATCCGAATACAACTTATCAGATCCCGCCATCTTGTACATCATAAGATTAGGTTCTTCATTTAAGTTGTTTTTGGATTTTTATTTTAGAATATATTTGTCCAAAAAACATTCATCATCCTCAGTAGTTTCACTTTCAGACTTTAAAACATTTTCAACCATGCTTTTCACAACTTCAGATTGAACGCTATCTTCATCGGAAGATGAAATGAATTTGACATCGATTGTGTCTGGAAGTTTAACTTCACTTTCTTCTTCATCATTAAACAACCCTAATTTTTTCTTTGAAAAATTATTTAGAATTGGCGGTGGAACCTGATGAAACCCAACCCCGGTTCCATCCAAATAAACGTCTTCGCCAGCTTTGTTCTTCCCAATTGGTTTAGGAACGATATGTTGAAGAACAAAACTTGCGGAGTTGTAACTTTTTAGTTTCAACTGGATGCGTTCATTCTCAATTTTAGCTTCTTGAAACTGAAGCTTCAACTTAGCAATCTCATCCAGTTGTTGATTGATTAGCTCTTCTTTTACCCTAAGAACACCTGAGAGTTGAAGTTTTTCTTTTGTTGTTTTACCATTTCTTTCATCAGAATCTTTTACCGTTCGTTTCAGCTTTTCAAAATTTTCTGAGAGTTGACGATTTTCATGAATTAGTTTTTGGTTTTCTTTCCTAATTCTTTCTACGTCAATTTTATCATTTTTATTTTCTCAGTTAATTCTTTTAAACGTTCATTTGAAGCTTTTAACATTTTGTCACGGTTTAAGATTTGATCTTCAACGTCTCTGACTCTTCCTGTCAGTTCTTCAACCTTTTTACCGTTGAGGTAAGCAACTGTACTACAAACCTTGCAATCTTTCATGCAATTTTTGCAGTCACTCTCAGTTTTAGCTTTCTTACCTGTTTCATTGGTTGCATCAATCTGACTGACCTTGGTTTTAGACTCAGTGCCAGAACCATAAACTACCTCTAGCTCTTTCGCAGCAAGCACTTTGTCAGCCATCTTCTTCAAATTCTCAGTCGTAACTTGTTGGATCGTTGTGAATTCTTGTGACGTATCAATAATCCCGTCATCAATTTTCTTTGTCTGCAGCTCCTTCTCTTTTTCTTTTTCATTTCCTTCAACTTCTCCTCCCCACCACATTCTTTGGTTAGCTTCTTCTTCTTCAGCAATTTGCTCAGTGAGAGTTTCAACACTAACAGAACCGGGATCAACAGCAATGTTTCCTTTGGGATCAAGGTAACATTCTCTATCAGCATCCCATCTATTCGCCCTTTTTGCTTCTTTGTATGTACAATAGATTTTATACTTTATGTCTTGAGCTTTCATCTTTCTGTTGATGTATATCTCTTCTTCTGTTCTGCTATCTTTAAAAGGAACAAGCTTTGTCACAAATTCATAGCCCACTGCATCCTCTTCTGGTAGCATTTCACTCAAATCGAAACCTTCGTCATCATGAATAACAGCAAGTGCTCTTGATTTTTCTTTGGGGGTATCTTCTAGCTGCTTCATTCTGGGCGGTTCAGATTTGTTCTGATGATAAATTGCTCTTTTGAAATAATCCTCTCTGAATGGATTTGCAATATCATCAGTAGGTGCGTTTCGACATTCACGTTTAAAATGTCCCTTTTGTTTACATCTGAAGCCAATAGAATGTCTGCCTGTAATCTCCATGAACCTTTATGCTCGTCTAACTGCACTAGCCATACACCACCTGATATCTATCAACTCCATTTCTTCTGGGTCAATCTGATCATAGTCCTCCTTGGTGAGGTTAGTGTTTCCAATCTTGCCCGCAACAAGGCTTTCGTATGATTCTAGAACAGATGCTAAAAACACCATTTGTTGTTTTGCGGATTCCTCACTGAAATTTTGAGCATTTTTTAGATCCAAGGCAATGTTACATTGAAACAAATTCTTTGGAACTGATTGAATTAGAGTAGTTGACGATGAACCTCCATGATAACCATTGCTTCAACTTTCTTGATTTGACGTGTTAGAACTTTCAGCTGAGAAAGCTGTCTTGGGAGACACATTCTTCGGGATCATACTACCTCGATAATACAGCTCAACATTCTGCTGATATGAGGAATTATTGACTTTGTTCGATTTCTTGATCTCCAATTCATGACTCTCCAATCTTTCGATTAACAGATCAACCGTCAGATCCTCCGACTTAATTGTGTTCTTCAGCATCAAGGAAAAGTACTGCCAGTCTTTCTCATCAGGCAGTGAGTCAAACAGTTTGTCAACCAATTCTTCTTGAGTATATATGATTCCGTGTGTTGCCAACTCCATCTTCAAATGCCCGAATCTTTCAATCATCTTAGATACAGATTCGTTTTTCAAACATCCAAACAAATTAAATTCTTTTCTTAACAACTTCTTTTTTTTTACAACTATCTCAGCACTACCCACACATTTCACTCTCAGTTTCTCCCATAGATCTTTTGAATTTGTGTACTCAATCAGCGATATTATGTCGTCTCTCACAGACTGATGAAGCAATGCAATGCACTTTTGCTCAGCAACAAATCTTTCTACATCAGTATCTGCTATATTTTCATAATCCGATCTTCCCATATTGAAACCATTCTTCATGCTCTTCCAACTGGGATACGCAAACGCTTTTAGCCATTCTTCAAACCTTTTAGCCCATCTATTGTATTCTTCAATCACCATCAGTTTGGGAGGTTTGTTGTATGTGCCATATACACTCTCCACACTCAAAGCATCAGACAGGGTTTTCTTTGCACTCGGATTAGAAACATTTTCATTTTTGTTGTTTGATGTATCATCTCCGGTGTTTCCCGTGAAAGCAAAGATGTCACTAAACGGATTCATAAACTCATCCATCTTCAAGTACCTTTAACAATCAACAAACACTTAGAAATTTTTTTGATTTTAACAAAAACAGTTTCAAACAAAATCAGTTCAAACGAAATTAGAACTCAAACGAAATGAACAGCCTTTAACCGAAAACAGATTTCAAGCGAAATAAGCTTTCACACGAAATACTCTTCACACGAAATACCCTTCACACGAAATAACAAGTTTGGTGCGAAATAGAGGTTCCAAATTAATTTCGTGTGAAATAAGGTCTAATTTCGTGCGAAATTAGGTTCACAAACTTGATTTCGTACGAAATAAGGAACTGTATGCTAATTTCGTGCGAAATACTCTGATTTCGTACGAAATAAGACACTCAAAGTTAATTTCGTGCGAAATATGAGCTGACTATTTCATGCGAAATAGTGATGACATCAGCAGGTCGGCCACCATTTTGTCAAATTGATCCAGTTTTTGTTCGAATTTTGGTCCAATTCTCTCAAGGATTCATTAAAACAGTGTTTTACGTGATATATGTGAAATTCAATCCATTTTGTCCGTTAAATCTCGTTTAATTTTGAAAAGAAGGAGTAGAAGTGATGAAAACAAGCTGAATTGGTATAAACTCTTCTTCCTGAGCTCTGATACCACTTGTTGGATCGTCGTGTAACCCTAACGAGTCAATCAGAAGAATTTATGATCCATATAAAAGCGGAATCAGTGATATAGACGTGAAACAACTTGATTCTCCTTAATTATCCTTTTATTAATGATTTCAAAGCAATTCTGATCGTTTGACAAACTGGCAGCACCTCGGCTCTGAAATCAAGACCGTTACAAATGACACAGCAACTCAGCTATTTATAGGAGCTGTAATTTCGTACGAAATAGGCACTGTCTATTTCGTGCGAAATAACAATGATCTATTTCGTATGAAATAGCGTAGTGCTATTTTGTGCGAAATTACACAATCACACACAAACCCTAATTTTGATCAGCTGAGCACTGGTTTATCCTATCTAGACACAAGACTCGATAAAGACGAAGTTAACAGACATCTATGCACCAACAATTCTCACTCAAATCTGATCTAAGATGCTGTAAGTTGGGGCCTTTGCTTCATACCTGAGCTACTTGGATCAAGATTTGCTTGTGGGGACCTTTTGTAAGTATTCCTTCGTTCTTTTCATTCGTTTTTATCGTAAAAGTCACACTGCGTTTGACTTTCTGCATTGAGAAGTTTATGGTCAATACGAAGTTCATTTGAACTTCATAACGTGAGCGTAATCATGATAGTTATAGTCCCTAGTGACTATACCTACCGATTACCACGTTATCTAGGCTCAGTGACGAGTCGTAGTTTCGGCCAAAATGCGTTTTCTCGTGTATTTTGTGACCAAACTACTTTTAGGTATCAAAACCGTTTGTTTTGATACCAAACCTGTTTTCTAACTTAACTAAACATGTTTAAGCATGTTTAGCTCGTCACTTTTTAGTTTAGTGCCTGTGTAGAGTCGTAAGTCAAGCGGACTAAACACCCGCTTAGACTTTCGAACACGACCCGTTTGGTCGATCATTAGGATCCGACCAAACATGTTTAGTGACCATAGTTGCATAGGGAATAACCTTCCGATGTTATACCTTAAGGTCACCTAGTTTAAGTAGGTGTATGATAGGTAGTTTATATGCCTTAGGTAAATGACCAAAATGCCCTTTTCATGCATAATTGGTAATTAAGCATATGTAACCTAAACTTTTGTCACGTAACTAATTATGTAACATATTTAAACATGTTTTGGCATATAATACTTGTCATAGGACTAGTTAGACGTCTCGAACGCGCATTTACGCGCACGACGCGTTAAAGTAGTGTAAGCTACCTTAATGGGTCGCGATGGGTCGAAAGCACTTAGGTTAGGTTCCGATTTAGGATGTAGGCTTTGTTAAGACATATCACATGAGTTCCAACACTCATTTGGTTTACAAGATCTCATTCTGTCCGATCTTCCGATTTAGGCGTTTATTGTTTGTTATAGTGATTCGATTATTAGGTGCTGCTTGATTTCTCTGGTTTACTTGAGTTTGTTGAAGTTCTATTGATTGAGGATACTTTGCACTACATGTGAGTACATAGTTCCCTTATTTTTACTGTTTTCAATTGTTTTGGGGTGATTCATATGTACAAAAATGATTTCAAGGTTTAAAAGATGATTTCAAAAACGATTGAAACGATTTATACTAAACTAATAACAATTTCAATAATGTGAACAAACTTTTTGGTTGTAGTTACATAACGAATGACATTCATTAATTTTGGCCAAACCGACCAGTATTAGGTTATGGTACCATAGGATCTGACAAATCCCGTTATCGACTACACCCATGGTTATGTGTGGGGGTTGTGGGTAATGACTGAATCTGTGATTGTTAACTTACCCTTTGGAGGTTTGTTAATGCGAGAAGTGAGAAACGAGGTAGTCGAGTCACGAAGGTTTGAATGTTATTAGCGAGACGACCATAAATAGTTTTCACAATTAAAACGAGAATGATTTAAACGATTTAAACGAGTTAACGATTTGGAAAGGATTTGAACAAGTTAAACGAATTGGATAAACGATTGGCTTTTGGTTAAGTGTTTAGATAACGGGACGGGTGTAATGTGGTGAAAGCATGGTAGATACGCTGCTGGTACTTCTTATATATAAGTGTTTTCAACATATTACATACCGTGGCGTTATTTAGTCACTTGGGTAAACAATTTTGAAATGATGTCACACAACGATGTTTTCTAAAAGATATGAACCATACGAGTTTTATTAACGAGTTTTTACGAGATGTTTTACAAATTGGTTTTCTAAAACAAATGTTTTTGGGTTAAGAATCATGGCTACGAGATTTTATGAACTATAACCAACTTGATTTGAGTTGGTTAGCTATGTTGCAATACACTTTTCAAAATGAGGTTTGGATTTTGACTCTTGTAGTCTAATAAAGTACTGCAACATGTAAACGAATCCATGATTCCGATACTCTTATAAAACCTATGTACTCGCCAGCATTTCTTTGCCGACTTTGTTTTTACATATGTTTCAGGATTTGTTGCTTGATTGACTTCTAGGATGCATGCGTCACATAGGATCTGGACGAGGCCTTAGTGACATAATAATAATGATAGACGATATGTACTTGGTTGTTGTGTGTTAAGACAATGTAAATGTTTAATATTATCAATAAAATGAAACTCTTTTTGTATCCATGGTTATGAAACGATAATTCTGTTACAACACTCCCCGACGTTTCCGCCACGATTTGTTGTTTTACGTGGTCGGGGTGTGACAGAAGAGTTGGTATCAGAGCCAATGGTTATAGGGAATTAGGTTATTAGTAATGCTTTGACCTAGACTATAACTTTCTAGGACCCTAACGCAAGAAATTTGCGTTTAGATTTAAAAAAAAAAACAATACCGTCACCTACCCTTAGGTGATAACCACAACGAGAACACAATTTTTGAATCCGCCTTGAAAACCAATCATCTGTTCTAGGATGATTGATTACTAGGTTTTGAACCCTCTGTTATAAGGTTTTGAACCCTTTAAGTTTTCAAAATCTCATCAAAGTTTGGGTCTAAATAGTGTGAACACGTGCAAACTGGAAGAGTGAGTGCCTGTACTCTGAGTTTTCTGTCTGAGGCTAGAGTGTTCGTACAAATCCACATAATCGGACCAGTCACTCTTACCTGGTAACTCTTGGGGTGAGTGTTCAGTTATAGGCGAGCATGTCTTCAGCGATACATTAGTTTGACCCATTTACTTTGATTAGTCACTGCGTGTCATTTGTTTGTTCGAGGTAACGAACAAATGATCGCCTTCCTTGTGTTTTGTCGATGTTTTCAATACCTCTTTTGTTTCTCCAATTTTCAACCTCACTCGTTTCTCCTGTTTCCTTATTAGACAATGCCTCCTCGACGTGAAACACAAACTTTTACTGCTGAAGAAGTCGCAGCACTTGTCTCTCAGTAAATGGCTGCTGTGCTTCCAGGCATTGTGACCCAAATCCACGAGTTATACAACAACAACAATAATAACAATGCACCGTGTAATTTCAAGAATTTCAATTCTGCTAAGCCGCTAAAGTTTTCTGGGTCACAAGGAGCAACTGCGCTCCTACAGTGGTTCGAGAGTATCGAGAGCACATTCAGACATGTGCAGTGTCTGAATGCGCGTAAGGTTGAATTTGCATCAAGCGTGTTTGAGAAGCAAGCTCTTACTTGGTGGAACGGTGTTATGCGCGATAGGGGTGCCGAAGTGGCAATGGCACAAACATGGGAAGAGCTTCGAGCTCTAATGATGAAAGAGTTTTGTCCCCGTCACGAAATTCAAGCTTTGGAACGAGAGTTTGACGATTTAAAGCAAGATGGGGGTGAACACCGTGCGTATACGGATCGTTTTGAAGAACTCAGTGTGTTGTGTCCTACTATGGTTACCCCACTGGAGAAAGCAATCGAGAGATATATCGATGGTTTACCCGATTTCATACAGGTTATTATGACCGGTGTTAATCCTACTACCGTTCGTCTCGCGATCGAGTTGTCGGCTACCCTATCTGAGTCTCAAATCAGGAAGGGTAAACTCACCCGCAAGGGTGATAAAAAGAAGTCAACTGATTTTGATAAGGAAAAGGGTAAGGGTAAGAATGTCACACCCCTTTCTAAGGCGGAAGCACGAGGTGTGATCATGAAAGGTTTTCATTGCATACGATTGGTAAACAAACTATATGCTCGTAAAAATAACTTCAAATGCCAAACATTACATTACTGAAAACGTAGATTAAGTGTTTACATCACGAGACTGCAAATTGTCTGAAAGTTTACAACTTTATTTAAGGATAAACATAAACGACATCTAGGAGCATGAGTAAGACCGCGCGCACATCCACTTTTAGTTACCTGAAATACATGAGAGTTTTGGAAAAACGTCAACAATATGTTGGTGTGAATTCATGCAATTTTTGTATTTCACGCTAGTATACTTTGGATGAAAACGTGATATGTGTCTTGTAAAAATAAAGTATTCTTGTGTAAATAAAGTATTCTTGTGGTATGAACCAAATAAAGTATTCTTGTGTACGAACCTCGTGCGAATAAAGTATTCTTGTGTAAATAAAGTATTCTTGTGGTATGAACCAAATAAAGTATTCTTGTGTACGAACCTCGTACGAATAAAGTATTCTTGTGTAAATAAAGCATTCATGTATAAATAAAGTATTCTTGTGGTATGAACCAAATAAAGTATTCTTGTATATATCAGGGTTGTTAATGGGTTGCAAGGCCATTAACATGTGACACGACATAGGAAGTCACCAAACCATAGGCATTTTTCTAGTTGTCGATTCATGACGGAGACACAAAAGCACTACTCGGTACTAGTTTTCACCAAGAGTGTGGCGGCCCGTTCACCCGTTAGATCTAACCTTTTGTTCTGCGGTCTAAGTATGTACACGATTAATGGTGCTTATGGTACCCTATTTGTGACCCGATTTCTCGTATCATTTCTCAATTCTTGTATTCATCATACCATTTGTAAACATTGTAACATTTGTAACATGTATTTCACCCCTGAGAGTTATAAAACCAAAAACAGTTAAAGAAAATGGGGAGCATGAACTCACTGGGTTGTCTCGTTTTACGTACGCAGACCAACCTAGTCTCAATATTATCACTAGACGATCCCATTTGTTTTGTAAAAACCGGTATATTTAGTATGATCCGTTCGTAAACCATTTGAGTGCCTTGAAATCCATTTGTAACATGATTTAGAAGTATGAGTTTTTGTTCGTTCAAAAACTTTGTATCTTCTTGTAAAACGTGCATATCTTTCCACCCCGAAAACATTTATAAAAATGTAAAACCGTAAAAAGATGGGGTTATGAATTCACAACTTTGTGTTCCTGCGTCGTAATATTTACCGGTTTTTGCTTATCTAGCGTCATGACCTAAAAGTGTTTTATTAACGTTAGTCACTAGACTTGTATCGCACAAGTACAAGTCACTATCTTTTGTATATGTTTTCTTGTGTTAAAAATAATTTATATTTTTAACTATGTATTTTACTTTTATTATTTTCTCAAAAATAAATATAAGTATCTTGTATTTTGCACCCGAATTATGTATTTTGTCCAAGTAATATATTTTCATAAATATATCTTCTTGTATGTGTCTAAGCATGTTGTATGTGTATTTTTGTATTCTTATTCTTTAGGAGTATTTAGTGTATCTTCAAGCCCTAATACACTATTACATGCAATACATACTACATACACTTAGCACAAAATTTGGTGATCAAATATATATATTTTTCTCACAAATATACATACTTAATATCCATTTTTATTCTTGAAGAAATCCTCATTTCTTAACA
This sequence comes from Helianthus tuberosus, assembly GCA_030545235.1. Classification (NCBI taxonomy): domain Eukaryota; kingdom Viridiplantae; phylum Streptophyta; class Magnoliopsida; order Asterales; family Asteraceae; genus Helianthus; species Helianthus tuberosus. The sequence continues at coordinate 149,319,296 of CM060381.1, forward strand.
CAAAAGTTTTGGAGACCTTGGTAAATGTTTTTAGATACATTTTTAGGGAATAAGTTTCTCAAAAACTTATATTTTTCTAAGTGTCAAAATTTATAAAAATTTTGACATAGGTGCCCCTAAAAATGGAGGTTTCCCATGTTTTCAAAACATGTGTTTATTTTCTTTTAAAACATCATCAACAATCAACAACTCATTCCTCATCTAACAAGTGTTAAAATCAAGTAAGTTACATGACAACATGAACTTGTTCTTTCTCAAAACTTGTAGTAACTTGGCAATGTCTCTAGTAGACTTAGTTACTCTCTAAAGTGTGTTTATTTCATCAAAAATTCCATTCTTGAAAAGATTTGGTGTTTACAACTTGTAAACATAATTTACAAAAATGTTGATTTCGTTAACTCTCTTGTTTCACAAGTGGTCATACACTTGTTTTTCCACCAAAAATAATACTGGTTTATGTAAGAATCATGATCTTCTAGAAATCATATTTTACACTTGTTTTTCTTGGAAAAATCATTCATAAATCTTGGATTCATAAGTTTACTAGCTCCTTTTGTATATTATTTTTTTCAAGAAAATTATTTTTGTTCATCAAGTTCATGTTTATACATGAGGATGATCTTCTTGTGTTAACACATAATCATCCTCTATCTTACTAGATCATGTGTTTAATCACAATCTAGCAAGCTTCATGTAATGCTCAACATCAATATTTCTAGTAATCAACAAGCAAATATCATTCATATACTAAACAATATCATTCCATCCATATATCATCATATGTAAAGCTTTATGTTTCTAGATTCATGTTCAAGTCTTTTAGTGTTCTTGTTATTTCAACTTAATATATCTTTTATCCACTAAAAATGTGAAGTAATAAGAGTTACAAGAAGCTTACTACTAGCTTCAAGCTAGGGAAGAAACAATGGTGAAGATTGAGTGGATAAAAGCACACGGAAGAGGTCCTTGATGATCCGCAAGCTCCAAGCTTCGTTAGCGACCTTCTTACACCTCAACAATGTTGTAGAAGGCGCTAGGCGCTAGTCGGGCGGTGAGGTACAGCCTTGGGATTAATCGGAATGGGATTTTTATATGTATTTTTTCAAAATTATATATATTTACCCAATAATATAAAAATAATACTTCAAAATTTACATAAATACTTCAAGTTTCAGATAGTATGGTTCGATTTTTTCTCGATTTTGACCAATTTTGACCGCCTAGGACCTCCTAGGACCGCCTAGGATCGATTTTGATCGATTTTGACCGACTAATATTGTCCGATTAATCCGATTTTTCACCGCCTAGGACCGATTTTGACCACCTAGGACCGATTTTGACCGATTTTTGACCATGACCGATTAATTGACCGCCTAGCTCAAAATTAGGCAGTAGATGACCGCCTAGCGCCTAGGCGTCGATTAATCGGCCGCCTAGGCCGATTTCTGCAACCATGCACCTCAAGACAACCTTGGAATGGATAGATGATGATTGAAAGATGGTGGTAGTATGGTGGTGGAGGGAGGCCGAGAACAAGGTGAGGGAGAAGGAGGTGTGTAGGTGAAGTGATAGATGAGGTTAATGAGCATATGGTTTCTTCTTATCTCCATGCTTTTTGTTTAACCATGGGATCTTATGTTCCCCAAGTACATGACAATATCTACTAGTGAATCAAGCAAGATCAACAAATCAAATCAACCAAATCTTTTAATTAGGCATATGGCCGATTCTTATTAGGATATGGGAGGGGTTTAAGTGTAACTTTAATCATGAAGTTATCTTATAGTACTTTGCAAGATCTAAATCAAATTTACCAAATCTAAGTGTATCCAAATGAATCCAAGATAGATCATGTAGGATTTAACAAGATTTAGGCAAATATTTGGTGGGGCCATCATCATATGACCGTCCACCATATGGGGGGGGGGGGGGGGCAAAGTGTAAATTTCATTTTCTAATTACATAAGTAAGTTAAGTTCCAAGTATAAAGTTTAGGGTTTTAGTGTGTTTTTATGTTATAAGGGGTGTTATGGTGTTCGGGGACCATAACTAATTCAAAAATAAATAAACAATGCTTCTAGCAATATTTTAGCGTTCCGGGTAATGTCCGGTTGTTCGGTTAGATACCGTTTCGTTAAAGTGCTAAATTACACCGTTTAGTGTCCTTTAAGTACCCTTTTGTAACACTTTCAATTCCCAACACATAGGGAAGTATTCTGGATGATAAATCATGAATTCTGCATAATATATCAAGGTTAAAATGCTGAATTATGGCTGATTATAGCTGAATTTAGTAAAATTCTGCATTTAAAGTGCGTTTCGGGTGCTTTTTAGTGCGTATTTTAGTTTCTGAAAAGTCTATATATAAACCCTTGTATTTACTCTTGGGTTTTAACGTATTCTTGTCGTTGGACCTACACCTAGGCTCCAATTCTATTGTTTAACTGCTTTCTGCAGAATTGTTGACATGATGTGTCGTACCGGTGAGTTTACTAGTATTTCTGGCGCAACGCTATCATAAAGTAATTCTTGTAGTATAAAACGGGCATGAATTCACTTGTATAGTATGTAATCAGACATTGTTGACATTTAAGCACATAATTGCAGTTATTAAATAATAATTAAAGTGTGCGGAAATTACCGGTTTGGGGCCAGTTGTCACAGTCTCCCCCCGTTAAAAGAATTTCGTCCCGAAATTCAGGCTGAGCTGACTCTTGCAGGAGTCTTCTTGAACAGGTGGGGATACTTCTCTTTAAACTAGTCTTCACGTTCCCACGTGTACTCGAGACCGTGCTTAGAGTTCCAACGTACTTTGACAAGTTTCACACTGCTCCTCCTGGTCTTGTTGACTTTCCAGTCGGTAACCTCAACGGGTTGTTCTGTAAATCGGAGGGCGTCATCAATATGTACTTCATCCGCAGGGATGATCACGTTTTCTTGTGTTGGACTCTTCTTAAGGTTGGATACATGGAACGTATCATGTACTCCATTAAGTTCTTCCGGTAATTCCAGCTTGTATGCCACGGTTCCAACTCTGTGCAAGATCTTGAATGGTCCGATGTATCGTGGATTCAGCTTTCCACATTTTCCGAATCTTACTACGCCCTTCCAAGGTGAGACCTTCAACAAAACTTTGTCTCCCACCTCGAATTCTAATGGTTTTCGTCTTTGATCAGTGTAGCTCTTTTGTCGATCTCGAGCCGCCTTAATGCGCTCTCGGATCTGCATAATCTTGTCGGTTGTCTCTTGTACTAGTTCAGGACCAACCATACGTTTATCTCCAGCGTCTGCCCAACATAGGGGCGATCGGCACTTGCGGCCATATAGAGCTTCGAACGATGCGGCTTTTATACTTGTATGATAACTGTTATTGTAGGAAAACTCAACTAAAGGTAGATGAGTATCCCAGCTACCGCCCAGATCCATAACACATGCACGAAGCATATCTTCTAACGTTTGTATAGTCCGTTCGCTCTGGCCGTCTGTTTGTGGATGAAATGTTGTGCTTAGATCTAGTTGAGATCCAAAGGCTTCCTGAAAGGATTGCCAGATTCTTGAGACAAAGCGTCCATCTCTGTCTGAAATAATTAAGATTGGCACTCCATGACGTGCCACAATTTCTTTTAAGTATATCTCAGCAAGCTTTCCAGTGCTATCCTTCTCTCGGATCGGTAGGAAATGCGATGATTTCGTCAATCGATCAACTATCACCCATATCATATCGTGCCCCCTAGGGGTCCTGGGTAATTTCGTTATGAAGTCCATCGAGATTTGCTCCTATTTCCACATGGGTATCTCTGGTTGTTGTAGTAGGCTGGACGGTTTCTGATATTCAGCCTTAACCTTAGCACAGGTTAGGCACTTTCCAACATAAATAGCAACTTCGCTTTTAAGTCTCGGCCACCAATAATATTCCTTTAAGTCTTGATACATTTTGTCCGATCCTTGATGGATCAAGTATCTCGATTTGTGAGCTTCATTAAGGATGACTTCTCGAATGCCGCCATAGAGCGGAACCCAAATACGCTTCTTAAAGCATAAGGCTCCCTCTTCATTTGGCACCATATATTTCAACATACCCCGGAGGTATTCAGCTTTGCGGTTTTCCATTTTAAGGGCTTCTTGTTGTGCGTCACGAATACGTACAGTGAGGTTCGTTCGAATAGTCATTTCTAATGCTCGAACCCTTAGGGTCTTAACCCTTTCTTTTCGACTTAACGCGTCTACTACAACGTTTGCTTTTCCAGGATGGTACTTAATCTCACAGTCGTAATCATTTAGCAGCTCGACCCATCACCGCTGGCGTATATTCAATTCCTTCTGATCAAATATGTGTTGTAAGCTTTTGTGATCTGTGAAGATTGTACATCGAGTACCATATAAATAATGTTGCCAGATCTTCAAGGCGAATACCACTGCTCCCAGCTCTAGGTCATGAGTGGTATAGTTTCTTTCATGTTCCTTCAATTGTCTTGAAGCATAAGCGATGACTTTCTGACGTTGCATGAGCACGCCACCCAAACCTTGTCGTGAAGCGTCGCAGTATACCACGAAGTCTTCAGTGCCTTCGGGTAATGATAGTATTGGTGCATCGCATAGCTTATTTTTGAGCAGTTGGAAGGCTTCTTCCTGTTTATCACCCCAGTCATACTTCTTGTCTTTTTGCGTAAGGGCAGTTAGCGGTTGAGCTATCTTTGAGAAATTCTCAATAAACCGTCGGTAATAGCCCACTAAGCCCAAAAATTGTCGAACTTCAGTTGGGGTTTTGGGGGCTTCCCAATTCTTTATTGCTTCGATCTTGGCTGGGTCTACATGAATGTCCTTCTCATTCACAACATGACCAAGAAATTGTACTTCGCGAATCCAGAATTCGCATTTCGAGAACTTTGCATAAAGTTTCTCTTTCTTTAGTAGTTCTAGAATGGTTCTGAGGTGTTGCTCATGTTCTTCTTTCGTTCGCGAGTAAATCAGGATATCATCGATAAATACAATCACGAATTTATCGAGATATGGTTTGCATACGCGGTTCATCAGATCCATAAATACCGCTGGCGCGTTCGTCAGCCCGAATGGCATCACAAGAAACTCGTAATGCCCATAGCGCGTTCTGAATGCAGTCTTTGGTAGGCTTTCTTCTTGTATCCTTAACTGATGGTATCCAGATCGAAGATCGATCTTGGAATAGTAGCTTGATCCTTGCAACTGATCAAATAAGTCATCAATCCTCGGTAGTGGATATCGATTCTTGATAGTGAGCTTGTTCAGTTCTCTGTAATCGATACACATCCACAGAGTTCCATCCTTCTTCTTTACGAACAATACTGGAGCTCCCCAAGGTGAGAAGCTTGGCCTTATGAATCCTTTATTCAACAACTTCTGGAGTTGTGTAGATAATTCTTGCATTTCGGATGGTGCAAGCCGATAGGGTTCCTTGGCTACAGGAGCGGCTCCTGGAAGCAAGTCTATACGGAATTCGACTTGTCGTTGCGGAGGTAGTCCTAGCAGATCTTCGGGAAAAACATCAGGGAATTCCTTCACCACAGGAATATCTTTGAGTTTCGGCTCCTCAGCCTTCTTATCTACAACGTGTGCTAGGAAAGCAACACATCCTTTCCTTAAGCACTTCTGTGCCTTCATACAACTGATGATTCGCAGAGGCGCGTCCCGTTTTTCTCCATGCACGATGAGAGTTCCATCATCCGCCAAAGGGATGCGAATGATTTTCTCATGACAAATAACTTCAGCTTTGTTCTTAGACAACCAGTCCATTCCAACCACTACATCGAAGCTACCCAATTGAATAGGTAAAAGATCGATGCTAAATCTTTGTTCACCAAGTTCCAATGTGCAACCTTTAACAGCTTCGCCCGATTCAACAAGTTTACCATTGGCTAGCTCTATGGAATAAGGAATATCTAATCTACTAGATTCTATTCCAAGCATACGTTTAAATTCCACAAACATGAAGCTATAGTCGGCACTAGTGTCAAATAATATGGATGCAAAGTGATTGTTAACGAGAAACGTACCGGTGACCACATTAGGGTCCTCGCGTGCGTTCTTTGCTCCAATCACAAATGCTCGAGCCTGAGCGTTGTTCCCCTTTGGGCAGTCTTTCATGAAATGCTCTTTGCTTCCACAACTGAAGCATCCTTGGTTCTGCCCCTTTCCGTTACCATTCCTGTTACCAGCACCATTTCCATTCTGGTTCTTTCCTTTTTCCCCAACAATCCTCAGCATAGTGACCCAATTTTCCACACTTGTCTCATTTTGGAATGCGACAAACTCCTTCGTGATGATGCTTGCAATTGTTGCAAATGGGCAGAGTGCCCAAATATCTTTTGGCTGGAGCGTCATTCATAGTTGCAAGAGTTTTCGCCCCCTGAGGCAGGTTGGGGTCACGTTTCTTGTTGTTGAAACCCTTGTTGCTACGTGTCGCTTGATTCAGGTTTGCATGTTTTCTTTTCTTGTCACCAGACGACTCAGCATGCCTCTCGGTCTTTTCAGTTGGGTTCAGTGATAACTTCTTCATACGAACACAATCTTCAGTAAGGCTGACAGCTAGAGTTACAGCCTCAGTGATTGTCTGAGGTTTGGCTGAAGTTACCATGCCGCGAAATTCTGAGGCCAATCCCCAGATATAGCGTTCAACGCACTTAAATTCAAGTGTCACCATATAGGGGATCACCCTCGATAGATCGTGGAATCTTCGGGTGTAACCAGTGATATCAGCACCTTCCATGGTCAAGGGCCATAATTCAGTCTCCAACCTTTGGAGTTCAGCACGTGAGCAATACTTCTCTCTCATTCTTTCCTTTAGTTCATCCCAAGTCAGGCCATAAGCGGCATCATCACCCAGGGTTTGGACTTGCAAGTTCCACCAAGTCAGAGCTTCATCAACAAACAACCCAGTAGCAAAAGTGACTTGTTGATCCGCGGTACACTTGCTCATACGGATGGTGGCTTCAATCTTCTCCGTCCAGCGTACAAACGCTACTGCACCTCTAGTGCCATTGTAGTTCAGTGGTTTGCAGTCGAGAAACTGCTTGAAGGTGCAGCCTTGAGCTGTGTTTCCTCCAGATGAATCTCCATTCCCATTGCGTCTTGCATTGCTTGGTCCTCCACTGTCTTTAGTATGGTTTGCCTCGTACTGGGCGATAGCTGCGGAGATCCTTTCTTCCAGTAGAGCATTAAGCTCTTCAGCAGTTCTTGGCAGTGGGGGAGGAGGAGGTTGATCAGAATCTCGATTGTTCGCAATTCTCCTGGGTGCCATGTTCTGAAAGAACATCACTCATTAGGGTTAGACATTTGTTTGATATCGTCATATGAGACAGTAGTAGTATATATACACAGGCATATACCACATAAGTGATATCAAACAATTATTACTCCAGCAGAGTATTTAATAGGCTGGGGAAAGGGTGTTCACATTTGACTTTTTCTTGTTCTGAGGGAATCTATATGTGACAAGACTTGCTGTGGTTCCTGTGCACTGAATTCCATAATTAGGTATGCATCCATAATTATGTAACTCCTTGCACAGTCCGCACAGTTAAATTTAATCCTCGTATCTCTTCCTTCAGATAGGCCATTGTTTTCGGGTAAAGTCACGTATACCTGTGACATTCTATTTCTAGTATATATATCAATTATCACATAAAATTGCAAGTAATTCTTAATCCCAGACAAGTGCTACTCCAATGCACCCTAAGTCTCGTAGTGTCTTTTCTTGACTCTTGTAAACAGTTTCAGGTAGTGGATGTCGCGGAAAGTTTTATGCAATGAAAACTCTTTGTAAAAATTGTTTTCGTGAAAGGATCCTAGAGATTGTAGTCTAGATTCGAGAAGGAATTCTGGTTCACTACAATCGCAGCTCTGATACCAATCTGTCACACCCCTTTCTAAGGCGGAAGCACGAGGTGTGATCATGAAAGGTTTTCATTGCATACGATTGGTAAACATACTACATGCTCGTAAAAATAACTTCAAATGCCAAACATTACATTATTGAAAACGTAGATTAAGTGTTTACATCACGAGACTGCAAATTGTCTGAAAGTTTACAACTTTATTTAAAGACAAACATAAACGACATCCAGGAGCATGAGTAAGACTGCGCGCACATCCACTTTTAGTTACCTGAAATACATGTGAGTTTTGGAAAAACGTCAACAATACGTTGGTGTGAATTCATGCAATTTTTGTATTTCACGCTAGTATACTTTGTATGAAAACGTGATATGTGTCTTGTAAAAATAAAGTATTCTTGTGTAAATAAAGTATTGTTGTGGTATGAACCAAATAAAGTATTCTTGTGTACGAACCTCGTGCGAATAAAGTATTCTTGTGTAAATAAAGTATTCTTGTGTAAATAAAGCATTCATGTATAAATAAAGTATTCTTGTGGTATGAACCAAATAAAGTATTCTTGTATATATCAGGGTTGTTAATTGGTTGCAAGGCCATTAACATGTGACACGACATAGGAAGTCACCAAACCATAGGCATTTTTCTAGTTGTCGATTCACGACGGAGACACAAAAGCACTACTCGGTACTAGTTTTCACCAAGAGTGTGGCTGCCCGGTCACCCGTTAGATCTAACCTTTTGTTCTGCGGTCTAAGTGTGTACACGATTAATGGTGCTTATGGTACCCTATTTGTGACACGATTTCTCGTATCATTTCTCGTATCATTTCTCAATTCTTGTATTCATCATACCATTTGTAAACATTGTAACATTTGTAACATGTATTTCACCCCCGAGAGTTATAAAACCAAAAATAGTTAAAGAAAAGGGGGAGCGTGAACTCACTGGGTTGTCTCGTTTTACGTACGCAGACCAACCTAGTCTCAATATTATCACTAGACGATCCCATTTGTTTTGTAAAAACCGGTATATTTAGTATGATCCGTTCGTAAACCATTTGGGTTCCTTGAAATTCATTTGTAACATGATTTAGAAGTATGAGTTTTCATTCGTTCAAAAACTTTGTATGTTCTTGTAAAATGTGCATGTCTTTCCACCCCGAAAACATTTATAAAAATGTAAAACCGTAAAAAGGTGGGGTTATGAACTCACAACTTTGCGTTCCTGCGTCGTAAACTTCACCGGTTTTTGCTTATCTAGCATCGTGACCTAAACGTGTTTTATTAACTTTAGTCACTAGACTTGTATCGCACAAGTACAAGTCACTATCTTTTGTATATGTTTTCTTGTGTTAAAAATAATTTATATTTTTAACTATGTATTTTACTTATATTATTTTCTCAAAAATAAATATAAGTATCTTGTATTTTGCACCCGAATTATGTATTTTGTCCAAGTAATATATTTTCATAAATATATCTTCTTGTATGTGTCTAAGCATGTTGTATATGTATTTTTGTATTCTTATTCTTTAGGAGTATTTAGTGTATCTTCAAGCCCTAATACACTATTACATGCAATACATACTACATACACTTAGCACAAAATTTGGTTATCAAATATATATATTTTTTCTCACAAATATACATACTTAATATCCATTTTTATTCTTGAAGAAATCCTCATTTCTTAACACAAAAGTTTTGGAGACCTTGGTAAATGTTTTTAGATACATTTTTAGGGAATAAGTTTCTCAAAAACTTATATTTTTCTAAGTGTCAAAATTTATTAAAATTTTGACATAGGTTCCCCTAAAAATGGAGGTTTCCCATGTTTTCAAAACATGTGTTTATTTTTTTTTAAACATCATCAACAATCAACAACTCATTCCTCATCTAATAAGTGTTAAAATCAAGTAAGTTACATGACAACATGAACTTGTTCTTTCTCAAAACTTGTAGTAACTTGGCAATGTCTCTAGTATACTTAGTTACTCTCTAAAGTGTGTTTATTTCATCAAAAATTCCATTCTTGAAAAGATTTGGTGTTTACAACTTGTAAACATAATTTACAAAAATGTTGATTTCATTAACTCTCTTGTTTCACAAGTGTTCATACACTTGTTTTTCCACCAAAAATAATACTAGTTTATGTAAGAATCATGATCTTCTAAAAATCATATTTTACACTTGTTTTTCTTGGAAAAATCATTCATAAATCTTGGATTCATAAGTTTACTAGCTTCTTTTGTATATTATTTTTTTCAAGAAAATCATTTTGTTCATCAAGTTCGTGTTTATACATGAGGATGATCTTCTTGTGTTAACACATAATCATCCTCTATCTTGGTAGCTCATGTGTTTAATCACAATCTAGCAAGCTTCATGTAATGCTCAACATCAATATTTCTAGTAATCAACAAGCAAATATCATTCATATACTAAATAATATCATTCCATCCATATATCATCATATGTAAAGCTTTATGTTTCAAGATTCATGTTCAAGTCTTTTAGTGTTCTTGTTATTTCAACTTAATATATCTTTTATCCACTAAAAATGTGAAGTAATAAGAGTTACAAGAAGCTTACTACAACCTTCAAGCTAGGGAAGAAACAATGGTGAAGATTGAGTGGATAAAAGCACACGGAAGAGATCCTTGATGATCCGCAAGCTCCAAGCTTCGTTAGTGACCTTCTTACACCTCAAGACAACCTTGGAATGGATAGATGATGATTGAAAGATGGTGGTGGAGGGAGGTTGAGAACAAGGTGAGGGAGAAGGAGGTGTGTGGGTGAAGTGATCAATGAGGTTAATGAGCATATGGTTTCTTCTTATCTCCATGCTTTGTGTTTAACCATAGGATCTTATGTTCCCCAAGTACATGACCATATCTACTAGTGAATCAAGCTAGATCAACAAATCAAATCAATCAAATCTTTTAATTAGGCATATGGCCGATTCTTATTAGGATATGGGAGGGGTTTAAGTGTAACTTTAATCATGAAGTTATCTTATAGTACTTTGCAAGATCTAAATCAAATTTACCAAATCTAAGTGTATCCAAATGAATCCAAGATAGATCATGTAGGATTTAACAAGATTTAGGCAAATATTTGGTGGGCCCATCATCATATGACCGTCCACCATATGGGGGGGGGGGGGGGGCAAAGTGTAAATTTCATTTTCTAATTACATAAGTAAGTTAAGTTCCAAGTATAAAGTTTAGGGTTTTAGTGTGTTACTATGTTATAAGGGGTGTTATGGTGTTCGGGGACCATAACTAGTTCAAAAATAAATAATGCTTCTAGCAATATTTTAGTGTTCCGGGTAATGTCCGGTTGTTCGGTTAGATACCGTTTCGTTAAAGTGCTAAATTGCACCGTTTAGTGTCCTTTAAGTACCCTTTTGTAACACTTTCAATTCCCGACACTTAGGGAAGTATTCTGGATGATAAATCATGAATTCTGCATAATATATCAGGGTTAAAATGCTGAATTATGGCTGATTATAGCTGAATTTAGTGAAATTCTGCACTTAAAGTGCGTTTCGGTTGCTTTTTAGTGCGTATTTTAGTTTCTGAAAAGTCTATATATAAACCCTTGTATGTACTCTTGGGTTTTAACATATTCTTGTCGTTGGACCTACACCTAGGCTCCAATTCTATTGTTTAACTGCTTTCTGTAGAATTGTTGACACGATGTGTCTTACCGGTGAGTTTACTAGTATTTCTGGCGCAACGCTATCATAAAGTAATTCTTGTAGTATAAAACGTGCATGAATTCACTTGTATAGTATCTAATCGGACATTGTTGACATTTAAGCACATAATTGCAGTCTATAAATAACAATTAAAGTGTACGGAAATTACCGGTTTGGGGCCAGTTGTCACAAAGAAAGGCGAGTCGTCGAAGAAATCACAGAGAATTTTGCTGTTACAGCACAGACTGCTCAGAACCCGCAGAACCCACTGGCTCAACCGCCTGCGAAAAAGGTGTATGCTGGTACTGCACCTCATTGTGCTCGCTGCAACGGTCATCATGTTGCACAACAAGTTTGCAAGCAATGCACAACGTGTGGTAAACTTGGGCATTTGGCCAATATTTGTCGTCTGGGACAAAATCAGGTTGCCCAGGTTCAAGCTCTGGTTCAGGGGAATGCTGTGAGATTCCCACCGGGTTCGTGTTTTAATTGTGGAGAGTTTGGACACTTCTGCAACAACTGTCCGAGGCTGGTGAATGCCAATGCGAATCCAAACGTGAATGTCAACGCAAATGCTAATCCCGCTCGTGGACGAGCGTATAATCTGAATGTAAACGAAGTGAGGGCTGACAACGAGGTTGTCAATGGTACGTTTCTTGTTAACAATCAACCTGCATCTATTCTTTTTTATTCTGGTACCGATAGAAGTTTTGTTTCATTATCTTTTGAACCTTTGCTTGCGATACCTAGAACTAAACTGAGGAAACCCTTATTTGTCAAAGTTGCTACTGGTAAACCTCTTGTTCTCGATTCTATTATTCGTGATTGTCAGTTGAACCTCGATAACCATCTTTTTCCTATTGACCTCACACCGATGCAACTTGGGAGTTTCGATATTTCGTCTGGTGAAGTTTTAGAAGTTCGTGGCGAGAAACCTTCAGGTGGATTGAAGCTTATGTCGTGTATGGAAGCCCAAAGGTATTTACGAAAAGGATATGTTGCTTTTTTAGCACATGTCACCGAGGAGAGAAGCAAGAGTAAGAGTATCCAGGATATTCCGATTGTTCGGGATTATCCAGAGGTGTTTCCTGATGAACTGCCTGGTTTGCCTCCAGTTCGTCAAGTCGAATTTCATATTGACCTTGTACCCAATGCCAACCCGATTGCGAAAGCACCTTATCGTCTTGCACCATCTGAGATGCAAGAGTTATCGAAACAGCTTCAAGATTTATCTGATAAAGGATTCATCCGTCCAAGCTTTTCGCCTTGGGGAGCTCCTGTCCTCTTCGTGAAAAAGAAAGATGGATCTTTTCGAATGTGTATCGATTATCGTGAGCTTAACAAGCTTCCCATCAAGAATCAATATCCCCTACCTCGAATTGATGATCTCTTTGATCAGCTGCAAGGTGCTACCTGTTTTTCCAAGATCGATCTGCGTTCTGGGTATCATCAACTTCGTGTTCTCGAAGAAGATATTCCCAAACCTGCTTTCCGCACAAGATATGAGCATTACGAGTTTACAGTCATGCCTTTTGGTTTGACAAATTCCCCAGCTATCTTTATGGACTTAATGAATAGGTTCTGGAAACCATATTTAGACAAGTTCATTATTGTGTTCATTGATGATATTCTCATTTATTCGAAGTCTCGAGCCGAACACGAGCAACACCTTCGCTTAACATTGGAACTCCCGAAGAAGGAACAACTTTTTGCTAAATTCTCCAAGTGTGAATTCTGGCTTGAAGAAGTTCAATTCTTGGGTCATATAGTCAATGAGCAGGGTATTCACGTGGATCCATCCAAGATTGCTACTATTAAGGACTGGAATACACCGACGACACCTACAGAAATTCGTTCTTTTCTTGGTCTCGCAGGATATTATCGTCGTTTCACTTCAAATTTCTCGAAGATTGCGGTTCCACTCTCTGCTTTGACTCAGAAGAATAAGCCTTTTGAGTGGGGACCTAAGCAAGAAGAAGCGTTTCAAATGCTCAAGTAGAAGCTGTGTGATGCTCTCGTTCTATCTCTTCCCGATGGAAACGACGATTTCGTTGTCTATTGTGATGCGTCCAACTTAGGCCTTGGTTGCATTCTCATGCAACGAGATAAAGTTATAGCATATGCATCTAGACAATTGAAAGTTCACGAAAAGAACTACACAACTCATGATCTTGAGTTGGGAGCTGTGGTTTTCGCGCTTAAAATCTGGAGACACTACCTTTATGGAACGAAGTGTGTGGTTTTCACAGACCACAAGAGTCTCCAGCATATTCTTAATCAGAAGGAGCTGAACATGAGGCAACGACATTGGGTTGAGCTCTTAAGTGATTACGATTGCGAGATTCGCTACCATCCTGGTAAGGCGAATGTCGTAGCCGATGCGCTTAATCGAAAGGAGCGAGTCAAGCTTCATTCTGTTCAAACTCTATCTGATCTGCAGACTCGTGTTCTTCAAGCTCAACAATTTTGTGCGTCACAAAATTTGTTAGGTAAGGAATTACCACGTCAACTTGAGCTTAAGCTCGAAGCAAAGGATGATGGTTTGCTCTATTTCAAGGATCGATTGTGGATTCCGAAACAAGACGATCTTCGTACCTTGGTAATGGACGAATCTCATAAGTCTCGATATTCTATCCATCCTGGTGCTGATAAAATGTACAAGGATCTTCGTACTCAGTGTTGGTGGACTGGTAAGAAAAATGATGTTGCCTTGTATGTATCGAAATGCCAAACTTGTCACAAAGTCAAGGCTGAACATCAATGACCTTCTGGCTTGCTTGTACAACCAGAGATACCTGTTTGGAAGTGGGAGAACATTGCGATGGATCTCATCACTAAATTACCGCATACATCTAAAGGTCACGATGCGATTTGGCTTGTTATCGATCGATTAACGAAATCAGCTCATTTCATTCCGATTCGCGAGGATCTGATAAACTTGCAAAGATTTATGTTGATGAGATAGTATCACGACATGGTGTTCCCTTGGATATCATTTCTGATCGTGATGCTCGATTTTCATCTCATTTTTGGAAGACCATGCAATCTGCTATGGGAACCCAACTAAATCTAAGCACTGCATATCATTCCCAAACAGATGGTCAATCTGAGAGAACGATTCAAACTTTGGAGGATATGCTTAGAGCATGCGTGATAGACTTTGGTGGAAATTGGGATTCTCATCTGCCACTGACCGAGTTTTCTTACAACAATAGTTATCATGCTAGTATTAATATGGCACCATTCGAAGCTCTCTACGGTCGAAAATGCCATTCACATGTCTGTTGGAATGAGACCGGTGAAGCTCTGTTTACTGGACCAGAGCTCATTCTGGAAACAACAGACAAAATCAAGAAAATCCGCGATAATCTTGTGACAGCTCGGAGCCGTTGATGTGTGCAAAATGCAACATAAAAATTACATCAATTGTGGCATAAAACTAACCCTTTTTAGTACTAATGTTGGAAAAAGTGTGCTTTTGTCTTCCTTTTGTATTTTCAGGATTAAATGAGATCAAATTAACAAAAGAAGGAAAAAGGCAGCTAAATCTAACATAAATACAAGGAAAGGAACAAACGTGACATGCCCGACCCCACGACAGCATCTTCCCAAGCAAAGCAAAACAAGAGAACATAAGGCTGAACACGCCCCGTGCTCAATGAGCACGGGGGCGTGCCCAAGTGTCAGCATAAAAGACAAAGTTGTAGAAGCTTCCATCGCCCACCACGGGGCCGTGCTCAGCGGACACAGGGCCGTGGTCAACTATAAGATTCACAGAATCCAGGCAAATCTTGATAGTACAGATATGCTTCTGCACACGGGGTCGTGCCCAACGGACACGGGGCCGTGGTCAACTAATACAGACAAGAGCAATTAATGAAGATAGAGAAGGATGTGGACACGAGGCCGTGCCCACTGGACACGAGGCCGTGCCCGAGCTTCTGTTCAGCCTATAAATAGGAGTGCTTGGCTCAAGCTCAAACCATCCCTTGGCACACCACCTCTCTCACACTTCACCCACCACCCACCACCACCATAACACCATCATCCACCACCATCATCCATTGTCCATTATAGAGTGTGTGAGTCATCTCGGGATCCAAGATTGATCGTAAGAGTTCTTGACAATCAAGGCCATGTTTGCCTAAGTCTCTTACATCACTTGGTGAAGACAAAGTGTCTAGTGTAATACTTTTTATTTTTAATCTTTTCGCACTTTTTACTTGGTTATGTATTAATGACTTTAATAACTAGTTTCTTATGTTGAAGGTGATTTTTCCTTATCGTTTGTCCGTGATGTCTTGGCATTATTTTACTGTCTATATAAAATAAAAGATTTTCACCATTCATATCTCCACGGTCTATATGGAGGTATGTTGGCTACCTGGTCGGGGGTTAAGGGAACGGTTTGGTAAGAGTCTTGCCATTGTTCAATGTATAGATCCTACAAAGGACCTGGGTCAAATTTAGTAGGACCTCCTTCAATACTTAACGGTATTGGATGGCGGGGGTCCAAACTCTTTGATCCCCAAATAAGTTAAACTACTATTAATACTTTAACCCGGCTACTTAGGACTGTATCCCTGCTGACTTAGACTACTTAGCCGAGGGTAACGTCACCTTCAAAAGAGGGGCCTACCATAATATGCATTAATAACTTAATTAATTATCTTTCAATAATCCGACCCTTTAGGATTTTGTCCTTGCTGACTCAAACTACTGGGTTGAGGGTAACGTCGCCTTCAAAAGAGGGGCCTACTACAATAACTAAGATAATCTCTTAAAAAGTGAAAAAGTGCGGAAATAATCAAAGGTTACACTATACACGAGTCGGAGCCAAGTGATTCATCTTGTCTATCTGTTTTTTTCTTTTATTTTTATTTTTCAGCATTTTAGTTAGTTTTTATTTTCTTTTTCTAGTTTAAAACCTCTTTCTAAACTTTTGATTTGATTAGAGGTTGAGGATAAACCGGTACTAAAAGCTCTTGTGTCCTTGGACGACCTCGGTATCTTGCCAACACTATACTACGCTCACGATGGGTGCACTTGCCCATATGTGTGTTTAGTGTTAGTAAATATGGTGTTTTATAAATTTAAAACTTGGCTAAAAAGTGTTAAAAAGGGCTTAACATATACGTTTAAAACTAATAACACTCACGCACATCAAGTTTTTGGCGCCGTTGCCGGGGACACAAGGATTTTAAGAAAGTTAGGAATCAACGGCCTAATCGTTTTTCTTATTTTTCTATTCTTTTAGGATTTATTTTTTATTTTTCAGCTTCTGCAGAGCTCAGCACGAGCCGTGCCCAGCATTGTTACTGGCAGTTTTTATTTTCCGAGTTATAGAGAGCTGAGCACGGGGCCTTGTCGGTGCAACTCGGGGCCGTGTCCAACTCCTAGTAATAGGGATCCGGAAAACAATCACTGTATCTCCGACCACGGGCCGTGTTCACTGAACACGGGGCCGTGGTGAACCTTCTGACCAACGTTCTTTTCTGTTTTTATTGCAGGACTTGGAACCCAGATGCCACATTTGAACTTCCTACGTAGTGCATGAGCTCCAGTTCTAGTAGAGACATAAAAGAACCTCTAGAAGAACCCGAACGCTTTCTCAGAAAAAGACTTAAAGCTAAAAACCAAGAGAAACTTTCGAGGGACCCACCTCCAATGGCGGACCAACGTACCCTCATGGATTACCTACGACCCACTGTAGGTAATCTCGGCGCCGCTATCAATGCATTGAATGTTGAAGCCAATAACTTTGAACTTCGACCGCATTTGATACAAATGCTTCAAAACTCCGCAACCTTTCATGGGCTTGCGGACGAGGATCCCCATCTACATATAACTAATTTCTTAGAAATATGTGATACCTTTCGGATCAATGGAGCATCAAACGACGCCATCCGCCTACGGATGTTTCCATTTTCATTAAAAGACCGAGCTAAGGCTTGGCATAATACCCTCCCAGTTAGCTCGGTAAACACCTGGGATGAACTAGCCCAAAAGTTTCTATATAAGTATTTCCCTCCTGCTAAAACGGCTAAATTAATGACTGAAATTAATACATATTCACAAGAAGATGAGGAATCCTTATATGAAACTTGGGAAAGGTTCAAGGAGCTATTAAGAAAGTTTCCTCATCACGGTCTTGCGGTATGGCAACAAGTATCCATTTTCTACAATGGGTTGTTGCCACACACAAGACAAACACTTGATTCTAGCTCCGGGGGACTTCTAGGTAATCGTCGCCAAATGAAATATATAATCAAATTGAGGAAATTGCTCAAACCAATTTTCAGTGGCACACTCCCCGAGGCAATAAATCTATTGCCCCGGGCGCCCATAAGGTTGATGAAAGCACTTCTTTACAAGCTCAAATCGAGGCCCTTTCTTCAAAAATAAAAAAATTAGAAATGGCAAAAATGGCCTCGGTTATGGCTTGTGAGGGGTGTGGTGGACCACACAAAAATTGGAGTTGTATGAAAGAAGTAGATGATCAAACTAAAACGGTAAACTACATTGATAATAGACCTAGGCCGTCGGGTCCACTAACGGGTACCTACAACCAAGGATGGCGTAACCACCCTAACCTTGGTTGGAGAGATCCCGACAATAGTAGTAACCAACAAAATCAACGAACTAACTTTCAACAACCACAAAACTTTTCTCAACAACAAGGTGGACGAGAAAGGCTTGAAGATACTGTATCTCGCCTCATCTCCGACACCGAAAAGAAAAACTCGGATCGATTTCAGCAATTGGAATATGATTTTAGAAATCAACAAGCTAGCATTCAAAACATTGAAAAACAATTAAATCAAGTAGCTCAAAATTTCTCCGAGAGACCACAAGGCGCGTTACAAAGCAATACCAAAACCAACCCAAAGGCACAAGTGCATCTCATCACGTTGAGAAACCGAACCGTGGGTCCCGAGGAGGCTCCATTACCGCCAACTGAAAGAAGCCAATCCAACCAAACCACGACTTCACCTGCGTCCCAACCAGAAAAGGCTTCTCCACCAAATCAAGAGCCCACCAAGACTCCTCCGGTTCCATACCCCGGACGGTTAATTCGTCAAAAGACCGATGAGCAATTCGCAAAGTTCGAAAATTTACTAAAACAATTGCATGTTAATATTCCTTTTATCGAGGTCCTAACCCAAATGCCTAAATATGCAAAATTTATGAGAGACTTCCTCACTCACAAAAGGAAAATTGAATCATTGCAATTAGTTAACTTAGGCGAAGAATGCTCCGCCTTAGTACTCAACAAACTCCCACAGAAGAAAATTGATCCTGGAAGCTTCACTATTCCTTGCTCGATTGGGGAATCCCCCATTCGTAATGCACTAGCCGATCTTGGGGCTAGCATTAACCTCATGCCCGCATCAATGTTCAAACGACTCGGCCTAGGAAAAACGAGCCCTACAAAGATGAGCATACAACTCGCCGACAGATCCGTTAAATTTCCACAAGGTGTCTCTGAAAATCTATTGGTCAAAGCCGACAGTTTCGTCTTCCTGGCCGACTTTGTCATACTAGATATGGAAGAAGACGCCGATGTCCCTCTCATCCTCGGGAGGCCATTTCTAGCCACCGCCCAAGCGGTGGTGGATATGAATGACAGAACACTAACATTAAAGTTTGGGGATGAGGAAGTGAAGTTTGGAGTTGGAAAGAGAGTAGAAGACGAAGACCCGGTCAACTACATGAAGGTCATAGACTCAAGCTTGGATGACGCTCTCCGACGGTGTAGCATGGGATGCAAAACATCCCACTTGGGTGACATATGACCATGCTTTGGGTCTAGCCAAGGACCCTTATAAACGTGGCGCACCACGGAGGCATTCCGCGGAACTATCCTTAGTTTAGTTTAGATTAATTTTTATGTTTTCTAGTTAGTTTTAATTTTCAGGAATAAAACACACTCAGGATGGCAAGGGAAACAAGGGAAACTTGAACCAGCACCCCATGCAGGAAAACAGGGCCATCCGACCAACTTTCTTCATTACAGCAGGTTCAGCACGGGCCGTGCCCGCCCAACACGGCCCCGTGCTGCACAGTCTGCAGAAAATGCCCAGTTTAGGTAAACTGGACACGGGCCGTGTTCACCCAACACGCCCCTGTGTCCATGCTTCTGTTTCTCTTTTTCAATTTTGTTACTGGCACCTGAACACGGGGCCATGCCCGGACAACACGGGGCCGTGTCCAGTGCCCAGTAACACAGATTTTTGCTTTTTCACACCTTTTTACACATTCAATCAACCTAAAAACTTATTTTTGGGACACATTGAGGACAATGTGTAATTTAAGTGTGGGGGGATGCTAAAACCTTGAATCTTGCGAGTCCGAATAACAAGCCTTACACAAAACTCTATTGGAATCGCTAATCACCCCAAATTTTTTCAAAAATTTTCATTTTTTTTACTTGTCTAGGTTTAATTTGGGAATTTCAAAATTCTAAAAAGGTTATATTTTTACAAATTTACAACCGATAGCGTCGTGATAAAAAGAACCAACATAAGAAAATTATTAAATGGAATGACAAGCTTAGTTAAAATTTGATTATATATACTTGATCACATAAAAACCCATTCCCACAAAAGTGAGTGTTGAGCCTTTATTGAGCATACAAATATATATCTTTAAACTAAATGCTCATTTTTCGTTTTCTTGTGTGAATAGCCGCTTGGTTCTTACGAATCTAGAACTTGCCACGACGATGAATTCCCGGTCCTTACCAACTTAAACCCGAGTAAGTAAATGATGGAGGCATTTGTGACAACTCGAATTTCCGACATTCTTTATTCGCATTAAATGCACGTTGACTTTGACTAAATAGTTGTGATATGATAAATGCATTGTGTTTGCTTGATTATGTGTTTGATTGTATAACATGTCGTGAAACATAAACTGCTTAACATAAGATAGAACCCGACGAAACACAAGTGTGTTTCGCCATAACCATTCCCGACGAAACAGGATATGTTTCGCCGTATACGACTCGACGAAACAAGCTGTTTCGCCGAGCCCAGATCTGCCGAAGCCCAGCTTGGGCCCAGAACGTTATTCTGCGTATTTTTACGTAAAACATCATCATTTTACACTTTCTATCAACACAACCGAAACCCTAGAGCTCTCTCACTGTGACGGCGAACTAGAAACCACCGGAAACCTTTGTGCGATCAAACCCTCATCTCGGTTAGTAAACCTATGTGTCTTGATTGATCTTTCATCCGTGAACGTGTTCCTGTGTCATGTGATTCTGCTATGTTGATGTATAATTGCAATCGATACATGTTAGATATTAGGGTTCTTGTTATGATGATGATGATATGGATTTCGATATGAATATTGTAGTCGGATATAAATGGTTTTATGCGAAACTTAATATGATTGAATACTCGGTACTGGATGTTGTTATTATGATATGATTCTGAATGCAAGTTAGCATCTTGATAGGGTTGATGATGTGATGTTGTAATCGATATGTTGTATATGTAAGCTAGGGTTCATGCTAGACGCTAAAGTGGTCCGATGATTATGTTATGATGATGTTACAATGATTCTGGGTTGAATGATTTCTGCATGATCGATGTTATTGATGTCGGCTGCTAACATGATTAGGGTTTCTGTGTATTTTCGTAACTGCTGTAACTGTGTCTACGAATCCGACATTCGACGAAACAGGAATCTCGGCGAAACAGAATGTGTTTCGCCATGAGTCGTCGACGAATCAGAATCCTGTTTCGCCGAACAAGGCCACGACGAAACTGAAGGTGTTTCGTCAATAATGTGTTTCGCCAATATTGTGATTCGCCGGAAGTGTGTTTCGCCATAATGTGTGTTTCGCCGAACAGTAATCTGCACAGTAACATGGGTTAATTCTGTTAAGTGTTAACTGGAATATTTAACTGCTGTTAAGTGTAACCATCTTGTATATGATTGTGATTACGTGCTACATGTTTATACGTGCACAACTTGAACACAAACTGATTTCACATACGTGCATACTTTAGGACGTGATTGATTACTTGCGAGCATACACTTAGCATACCGAGCAAACCAAGGTGAGTTCACACAGCCAAGGCATGGGATTCCCAGGATGGGAATGGGTTGGATTATTTATTCGTTCAGTTTATGGAACTTAGATATATGATTCCCGGTAGAGGAAGGATTATGGATAAGAACAGACTAGACTGGTTATACTAATTTAAACGATCTTCGCACACACGCCAAGGGTCGGCCGCGATATTATGACAATCTTCGCACACATGCCTAGAAAAGGCCACGAACTATATACTCTAATCTTCGCAAACATGCCAGGGAGGGCCGCGATACTACTATACCTAGTCTAGCAAACATGGGAAATCCCCACTATACTTCGCAAACATGCCTAGAGGGCCGCGATACGATACATACGATACATGATTACTAAATGAACATACGAACTACATTATGAACACTATAACTAAACAAACTCACTGTGAACTCGCTCAACTAGTCGTTGACTCTCTGTTACATGCCTTGCAGGACCTTAGGTACTTATGGAGCTTGCACGGGAGGCACGGTCCTTGTGGACAAGGATCGTGAATACTTGATTAGACATTATGACATTTCATACTTTATTATGATGGGTTTAATTATACGCTTCCGCTATACAGTGATAACATATTTATGTTTTGGAACACCTTTCATATAGATTGGTTGGGTTAAATTGCATTTACTTTTACTTTATACATTGTTCTATATGATTGGTGGCTTGATCCTGGTCATGTCACGCCTCCAAGCGGTGGTACTCCGCGTGTGGATTTTGGGGGTGTGACAGATTGGTATCAGAGCCATTGGTTATAGAGAACTCGGTTTTAATAAGGGAAAAACGTTTTTATTGAAACCAGACTATAACCAGTACAGTGCTCAACGATCCACAACGACACCTCGCTCCACATGCAAGACTCAACATCCTAGGTAATAAGGTTTATGTTTATTGCCTACTTGCTAGAATTACATAGAACTTTGCTCGTGGTATGCTTAGATTACATTGTTTACTATTCGTTTCTGCTTGAGAACGCTTATATGCTCACACTCTTCTGTCATCGCACGATTCGCGATCCTCTCTGACTTATGCTATCTTTACTATGAAGATCATGTCTGGACGTATCAACATGACACAAGCCCAATTGACGGCTCTCATCGCTGAACAAGTTACTGCGGCAGTTGCAGCCGCACAAGCAGGAGGTATACCCTGCAGTTGAAACTCACACTAGGGTCCTTAGATCCTACATTCCTAAACCAACTCTTGTGCTAAAATTTTTGTTTACTCTTACGCACACAACAGGTCAAGCACCTGTTTGCACTTTCAAAACGTTCATGGACTGTCGTCCCAGTACTTTCAGCGGCACGGAGGGAGCAGTCGGACTCCTCCACTGGTTTGAAAAGATCGAGACTGTATTCGAAATGTGTGAATGCCCTGAGGCACGCAGGGTGAAGTATGCCACCGGTACCCTAGAGGGTTTAGCTCTCACATGGTGGAAAGCTCAGGTGCAAATGCTGGGGTTGGTTGCTGCTAACGCTACCCCATGGAACAACTTTAAGGAAATGATCAAAGAGGAATATTGCAGCAGGGATGATATTCATAAGCTGGAGGTCGAGTTTTTCAATCTCAAGATGAAGGGGTCAGAGATTGAGGCATACACCAAAAGATCTAATGAACTTGCTCTATTGTGTCCTACGATGGTGGACCCTCCAATCAAGCGAATCGAACTGTTCCTCAAGGGTCTAGTGCCAGTGATCCAGAGTCACGTCACTTCAGCAAATCTCGCCACTTATCAGCAGGTTGTACAGCTGGCTCACCGTCTCACGGATCAGGCGGTGGAGCAGAACAAGTTGCCTGAACGCATCAGCACTACTACTACCGCTACTACTCCGGTCACTCCTGCTACTCCCAGTGACAACAAGCGGAAATGGGATGGAGATTCCAGCAAAGGTTCAGCCATAGTTCAGTCCCAGGCTCAGCAACGCAAGACTAATGACTACCAGAGCCCAAGTCAGCAAACTTCTGGTGGGCAGAGACAGAGTGGTTATCGGGGAAATCATCCACTGTGTAACAGGTGCTACAAACATCACAGTGGGCAGTGTCGCAAGGCCTACTGTCAGAGATGTCTCAAAAACGGGCACGAAGCTAAAGATTGCAGGAGTTCACGACCTGCGAATCAGAACCAGCAACAACAGCCACCTGTTCCACGAAACCAGCCACAGCAGCAGCAGCATGGAAATAGGGGATGCTACCAGTGTGGGGCTGAAGGTCATTACAAGCGGGATTGCCCTCAGTTAAACCAGAACCAGAACAATAATAACAACAACAATCAGGGTAATGGGAACAACAACAACGGTGGGAACAATAACAACAATGGTGCTAGAGGCCACACACATAGTTAAAGGGTGTAATCTTATCCTCGCTGGTCAGACTTTCTCCATTGATCTCATTCCTATAACCTTGGGTAGCTTTGACGTCGTCATTGGTATGGATTGGTTATCTCAACAACAGGCGGAGATTTTATGCAAAGAAAAAGTTATTCGTATTCCTCGGTCGGGCAAGGAACCTCTCGAAGTTCAAGGCGACAAGAGTGGTGTCGTGAGTGGCATCATTTCCTTTTTGAAGGCTCAGAAGTGTCTGCGCAAGGGTCACACAGCTGTTCTAGCTCTCGTCACTGATACCTCGAAGAAAGGGAAAAAGATTGAAGATATTCCTGTAGTACGTGACTTTCCTCAAGTGTTTCCTGAGGAATTACCTGGGTTACCGCCTCATCGTCAAGTCGAATTCCAGATCGAGCTCGCTCCAGGAGCAGCACCCATAGCTCGAGCACCTTATCGTCTAGCTCCAACTGAATTAGAAGAACTGTCAAAGCAACTACAAGAACTCTTGGAAAAGGGTTTTATACGTCCTAGCTCTTCGCCTTGGGGAGCTCCAGTGTTATTCGTAAAGAAGAAAGACGGTACGTTCAGGATGTGTATAGACTACCGTGAACTCAACAAGGTGACGATCAAGAATCGTTATCCTCTTCCGCGCATAGATGATCTATTCGACCAGCTGCAAGGGTCGAGCTACTACTCCAAGATAGACTTAAGGTCAGGATACCACCAGCTGAGAGTCCGGGATGAAGACGTCTCCAAAACAGCGTTCAGAACACGCTACGGCTACTACGAGTTTATGGTCATGCCATTCGGGCTAACGAACGCGCCTGCCGTATTTATGGATCTTATGAACAGGGTGTGCAAACCCTATCTCGACAAGTTCGTCATTGTTTTCATCGACGACATACTGATTTATTCGAAGAGTCAGGAGGAGCACGAGCATCATCTACGACTTATACTGGAACTTCTACGAACGGAACAGCTATACGCTAAGTTTTCTAAATGTGACTTCTGGCTTCGTGAAGTCCACTTTTTAGGCCACGTGGTAAACAAGGATGGGATTCATGTCGATCCATCCAAGGTAGATTCGATCAAGAACTGGCCTGCGCCTTGTACACCAACAGAAATACGCCAATTCTTAGGTTTGGCGGGTTATTACAGAAGGTTCATCAAAGATTTCTCAAAGATTGCTCAACCGCTTACGCTACTGACACAGAAGGGTATTGTTTATCGTTGGGGTAATGCACAGGAAACAGCGTTTCAACACTTAAAGGATAGACTCTGTAGCGCACCTATCCTCTCATTGCCTGAAGGCACGGACGATTTCGTAGTCTACTGCGACGCATCTATCCAAGGTCTTGGATGTGTATTGATGCAGAGGGATAAAGTTATAGCTTATGCTTCGCGCCAGCTTAAGATCCACGAACGAAACTACACTACACACGACTTAGAGCTGGGAGCAGTCGTCTTTGCACTTAAGATATGGCGACACTATTTGTACGGTACCAAGTGCGCAATCTACACTGACCACAGAAGCCTCGAGCATATCTTCAAACAGAAAGAGCTGAATATGCGACAGCGACGATGGGTTGAACTGCTAAACGACTACGAATGCTCAATCAGGTACCACCCAGGCAAGGCCAATGTTGTGGCTGACGCCCTCAGTCGAAAAGACACCGCGCCTAAGCGCGTGCGAGCTTTACAACTCACCATACAGTCTAGCCTTCCTTCCCAGATACGAGATGCTCAGATAGAAGCATTGAAACCAGACAACGTCAGGGCTGAAGCCCTACGCGGCTCAAGGCAACGATTAGAACAAAGGGCAGACGACGCTTATTACGTAACAGGACGCATTTGGGTTCCACTGTACGGCAACTTACGCGAGCTAGTAATGGATGAAGCTCACAAGTCTCGCTACTCGGTACATCCTGGTTCGGATAAAATGTACCACGACATCAAAACTACATATTGGTGGCCTAGCATGAAGGCCCACATAGCCACATACGTTAGTAAATGCTTGACTTGTGCGAGAGTCAAGGCAGAATATCAGAAACCGTCAGGACCACTACAACAACCTGAGATACCACAATGGAAATGGGAGCAAATTTCCATGGATTTTGTTACTGGCCTACCTAAATCTCAGCGCGGAAATGATACTATTTGGGTGATCGTGGATCGACTCACAAAGTCTGCTCACTTCTTGGCCATCAAAGAAACAGACAAGTTCTCTACCTTGGCAGACATTTACTTAAAAGAAGTGGTCTCGAGGCACGGAGTGCCAACCTCTATCATCTCTGATCGTGACGCACGTTTCACTTCAGAACTGTGGCAAGCAATGCATAAATCGTTTGGCTCTCGTTTAGACATGAGCACGGCGTATCATCCTCAGACCGATGGGCAGTCTGAGCGCACTATTCAAACTCTAGAAGACATGCTTCGGGCGTGCGTCATAGACTTTGGCAATGGTTGGGAAAAACATCTACCACTTGTGGAATTTTCGTACAATAACAGCTACCACACAAGCATTAAAGCTGCACCATTCGAGGCATTGTACGGCCGTAAGTGCCGGTCACCTCTCTGTTGGGCAGAGGTGGGGGAAAGTCAAATCACGGGTCCAGAAATGGTAGTTGATACTACTGAAAAGATTGCACAAATACGACAACGCATGGCGGCAGCTCGCGACCGTCAGAAAGCATACGCTGATTTAGATAGAAAACTACTCGAATTCCAGGTTGGGGATCGAGCGCTACTTAAAGTTTCACCCTGGAAGGGTGTGGTTCGTTTTGGCAAACGCGGCAAACTAAATCCACGATATGTTGGACCTTTCGAAGTTATTGAGAAAATAGGCAAAGTGGCCTACAGACTGAACTTACCACCTGAACTCAGTGCAGTTCACAACGGCTTTCACGTATCGAATCTGAAGAAGTGTACGTCAGATGAGACCCACATAGTTCCTTTGAAGGAACTCACTATCGACGAGCGGTTGCACTTCGTCGAGGAACCTGTTGAAATCACGGACCGGGATGTTAAGGTCCTCAAGAACACGAGAATCCCTCTTGTACGAGTTCGTTGGAACTCCCGCCGCGGCCCAGAGTTCACCTGGGAGCGCGAAGATCAAATGGAACTCAAATATCCCCAGTTATTCGGAACCAATGCAACTACTACTGAGGCTGAAGCTACCAATGCAGAATTTCGGGACGAAATTCCAAATCAACGGGGGGATAATGTGACACCCCAAGAAAACCAGTAATCTTCGCAAACATGCTCAGGGGAGCCGCGATACAATTCAGGTAAACAACGTCACACCATTAGCTTTCCTCAGTAACTGCATGCTAAATTTCGGGACGAAATTTCTTTCAAGTTGGGGATAATGTGACAACTCGAATTTCCGACATTCTTTATTCGCATTAAATGCACGTTGACTTTGACTAAATAGTTGTGATATGATAAATGCATTGTGTTTGCTTGATTATGTGTTTGATTGTATAACATGTCGTGAAACATAAACTGCTTAACATAAGATAGAACCCGACGAAACACAAGTGTGTTTCGCCATAACCATTCCCGACGAAACAGGATATGTTTCGCCGTATACGACTCGACGAAACAAGCTGTTTCGCCGAGCCTAGATCTGCCGAAGCCCAGCTTGGGCCCAGAACGTTATTCTGCGTATTTTTACGTAAAACATCATCATTTTACACTTTCTATCAACACAACCGAAACCCTAGAGCTCTCTCACTGTGACGGCGAACTAGAAACCACCGGAAACCTTTGTGCGATCAAACCCTCATCTCGGTTAGTAAACCTATGTGTCTTGATTGATCTTTCATCCGTGAACGTGTTCCTGTGTCATGTGATTCTGCTATGTTGATGTATAATTGCAATCGATACATGTTAGATATTAGGGTTCTTGTTATGATGATGATGATATGGATTTCGATATGAATATTGTAGTCGGATATAAATGGTTTTATGCGAAACTTAATATGATTGAATACTCGGTACTGGATGTTGTTATTATGATATGATTCTGAATGCAAGTTAGCATCTTGATAGGGTTGATGATGTGATGTTGTAATCGATATGTTGTATATGTAAGCTAGGGTTCATGCTAGACGCTAAAGTGGTCCGATGATTATGTTATGATGATGTTACAATGATTCTGTGTTGAATGATTTCTGCATGATCGATGTTATTGATGTCGGCTGCTAACATGATTAGGGTTTCTGTGTATTTTCGTAACTGCTGTAACTGTGTCTACGAATCCGACATTCGACGAAACAGGAATCTCGGCGAAACAGAATGTGTTTCGCCATGAGTCGTCGACGAATCAGAATCCTGTTTCGCCGAACAAGGCCACGACGAAACTGAAGGTGTTTCGTCAATAATGTGTTTCGCCAATATTGTGATTCGCCGGAAGTGTGTTTCGCCATAATGTGTGTTTCGCCGAACAGTAATCTGCACAGTAACATGGGTTAATTATGTTAAGTGTTAACTGGAATATTTAACTGCTGTTAAGTGTAACCATCTTGTATATGATTGTGATTACGTGCTACATGTTTATACGTGCACAACTTGAACACAAACTGATTTCACATACGTGCATACTTTAGGACGTGATTGATTACTTGCGAGCATACACTTAGCATACCGAGCAAACCAAGGTGAGTTCACACAGCCAAGGCATGGGATTCCCAGGATGGGAATGGGTTGGATTATTTATTCGTTCAGTTTATGGAACTTAGATATATGATTCCCGGTAGAGGAAGGATTATGGATAAGAACAGACTAGACTGGTTATACTAATTTAAACGATCTTCGCACACACGCCAAGGGTCGGCCGCGATATTATGACAATCTTCGCACACATGCCTAGAAAAGGCCGCGAACTATATACTCTAATCTTCGCAAACATGCCAGGGAGGGCCGCGATACTACTATACCTAGTCTAGCAAACATGGGAAATCCCCACTATACTTCGCAAACATGCCTAGAGGGCCGCGATACGATACATACGATACATGATTACTAAATGAACATACGAACTACATTATGAACACTATAACTAAACAAACTCACTGTGAACTCGCTCAACTAGTCGTTGACTCTCTGTTACATGCCTTGCAGGACCTTAGGTACTTATGGAGCTTGCACGGGAGGCACGGTCGTTGTGGACAAGGATCGTGAATACTTGATTAGACATTATGACATTTCATACTTTATTATGATGGGTTTAATTATACGCTTCCGCTATACAGTGATAACATATTTATGTTTTGGAACACCTTTCATATAGATTGGTTGGGTTAAATTGCATTTACTTTTACTTTATACATTGTTCTATATGATTGGTGGCTTGATCCTGGTCATGTCACGCCTCCAAGCGGTGGTACTCCGCGTGTGGATTTTGGGGGTGTGACAGCATTAGGACTAACCCTTTTTATTTCTACACCATTATTTTTTCTTTTTTTTTACCACCTACCCAAAATCCCCCTAGTTAACCCCTTTGAGCCTAAACCTTTTCATTTCTTAACCCAAACCAAACACCCTTTCACTCACCAAAACCTTTTTACTTTTAACCCTTTGTTTTAGTGACAAGCTCGGTTTTTCGTATGACTTTCAAAAAAAAAATTGTTGATGATGAAGCAAAAGAAATAAACAAGTAAGTTCATCAAAAATAACTTTGTTTGAATTATGGCTTCATCAAAATAAAAACTGCAAAAATAAAAAGTCTTACGAAAACCGATGCTTTTTACGCTTTTCGCCCTTTTCTACTAACCACTAACCCAACCACCTACCTCTAACCCAAGCCTAACCCTTCACCCAAAAGTCCTCTTGATATTTACAAAGGTATATAGTTAAAAAGGAGGAGGATTGATTGCTTGGCAAGACTATGGTAGGAGTAAGTTCCATGCCGCTCTCGAGTGATTCACTAAAATACATCTTCGGCCGAGTGTTGAGTGATCCCCCGTGAGGTATGTGAACTTGTATATAAATAGAATTTTAAAGAGGCATGTTATGCCCTAATAAGTAATTTATCTTATGAAAAGTTTTAAATAAATCATGACGAATAGGATTGTAAATAAATAAAAATAAAACTTAATAAAGAATCTTGGAAATCCCGACACTCTATGACAAGCCCAAAAACCTTCTCTTCTACCCATTCCATTTGGGAGTGTAAAGCCACATTATAAAGAGTTTTGCTTGAGGACAAGCAAAGATTCAAGTGTGGGGGTATTTGATGTGTGCAAAATGCAACATATAAATTACATCAATTGTGGCATAAAACTAACCCTTTTTAGTACTAATGTTGGAAAAAGTGTGCTTTTGTCTTCCTTTTGTATTTTCAGGATTAAATGAGCTTAAATTAACAAAAGAAGCAAAAAGGCAGCTAAATCTAACATAAATACAAGGAAAGGAACAAACGTGACATGCCCGACCCCACGACAGCATCTTCCTAAGCAAAACAAGAGAACAGAAGGCTGAACACGCCCTGTGCTCAATGAGCACGGGGGCGTGCCCAAGTGTCAGCATAAAAGACAAAGTTGTAGAAGCTTCCATCGCCCACCACGGGGCCGTGCTCAGCGGACACGGGGCCGTGGTCAACTATAAGATTAGCAGAATCCAGGCAAATCTTGATAGTACAGATATGCTTCTGCACACGGGGTCGTGCCCAGCGGACACGGGGCCGTGGTCAACTAATACAGACAAGAGCAATTAATGAAGACAGAGAAGGAAGTGGACACGGGGCCGTGCCCAAGCTTCTGTTCAGCCTATAAATAGGAGTGCTTGGCTCAAGCTCAAACCATCCCTTGGCACACCGCCTCTCTCACACTTCACCCACCACCCACCACCACCATAACACCATCATCCACCACCATCATCCATTGTCCATCACAGAGTGTCTGAGTCGTCTCGGGATCCAAGATTGATCGTAAGAGTTCTTGACAATCAAGGCCATTTTTGCCTAAGTCTCTTACATCACTTGGTGAAGACAAAGTGTCTAGTGTAATACTTTTTATTTTTAATCTTTTCGCACTTTTTACTTGGTTATGTATTAATGACTTTAATAACTAGTTTCTTATGTTGAAGGTGATTTTTCCTTATCGTTTGTCAGTGTTGTCTTGGCATTATTTTACTGTCTATATAAAATAAAAGATTTTCACCATTCATATCTCCACGGTCTATATGGAGGTATGTTGGCTACCTGGTCGGGAGTTAAGGGAACGGTTTGGTAAGAGTCTTGCCATTATTCAGTGTATAGATCCTGCAAAGGACCTAAGTTAAATTTAGTAGGACCTCTTTCAATACTTAACGGTATTGGATGGCGGGGGTCCAAACTCTTTGATCCCCTCACAAGTTAAACTACTATTAATACTTTAACCCGGCTACTTAGGACTGAATCCCTGCTGACTCAGACTACTTAGCCGAGGGTAACGTCACCTTCAAAAGAGGGGCCTACCATAATATGCATTAATAACTTAATTAATTATCTTTCAATAATCCGACCCTTTAGGATTGTAACCTTGCTGACTCAAACTACTGGGTTGAGGGTATCGTCGCCTTCAAAAGAGGGGCCTACTACAATAACTAAGATAATCTCTTAAAAAGTGCAAAAGTGCGGAAATAATCAAAGGTTACACTATACACGAGTCGGAGCCAAGTGATTCATCTTGTCTATCTGTGTTTTTTTTCTTTTATTTTTATTTTTCAGCATTTTAGTTAGTTTTTATTTTCTTTTTCTAGTTTAAAACCTTTTCTATACTTTTGATTTGATTAGACGTTGAGGATAAACCGGTACTAAAAGCTCTTGTGTCCTTGGACGACCTCGGTATCTTGCCAACACTATACTACGCTCACGATGGGTGCACTTGCCCATATGTGTGTTTTGTGTTAGTAAATATCGTGTTTTATAAATTTAAAACTTGGCTAAAAAGTGTTAAAAAGGGCTTAACATATACGTTAAAAACTAATAACACTCACGCACATCAGCCGTCAAAAGAGTTATGCGGATATGCGACGCAAGCCCTTAGAATTTAAAGTCGGAGACCGTGTCCTACTCAAGGTGTCACCTTGGAAGGGAGTCGTGAGATTTGGAAAGAAAGGAAAACTTGCACCTCGATATGTGGGACCATTTAAGATTGTGGAAAGAATTGGGAAGGTTGCCTATCGACTAGAGCTACCTCCAGAGCTTGGAAATATTCATCCGACTTTTCACGTGTCCAATTTTCGAAAGTGTTTAGCTGACGCTGATCTTCACATTCCTCTCGACGAGATCCGAATCGATGAAACGATGCACTTTGTCGAGAAACCTGTGGAGATAGTGGACCGTACATTTAAACAGTTGAAGAACAAATGGATTCGATTGGTCAAAGTTCGCTGGGAATCCAAACGTGGCCCAGAGTTTACTTGGGAACATGAGGACCAGATGAATATGAAATATCCGCATTTGTTTTCACAAGTTTCCTCTAAATAAAATTTCGGGACGAAATTTCCTAAAGTAGGGGAGATTGTGACAACTGTGCTGTGTAATCGATGTACAATGTAAAACAATGATGATTATTAATAAAAAAAGTGTTCTTTGGTTTTATTATATGTGTTTTGGTGTTTTTATGTGTGTATTTGTGTTTGGTGATTTTTTTCAATTCGATTCGATTCCGATTTCAAGCTTTAAATCGCTTTCTAGAAGGTTATACGCGCACTGATGCGTAAATATAACCAGTGTAATGCAACGAACACTCTGGAATAGTGAAATAGGCTTAACATACCTTAAATAACCTCCACATAACTTAGAAATAAGTTTTGGATGGTTTGGTGTGTTGAAATCAAGTTTGTTCGATCGCAGGGACTATTTGTGTCAAACTGCGAAACTATACCGATATGTATAGTAACGAACATTCCAGAACTTGATCATAAGTTAAACATACCCTAAATATCCTTTACATAGCTTAGAAATAGGTTTTGAGGGGTTCGGTATACTAAAATAAACTTTATTGATCAATAGGGACTAAAAGCGTCAAAAAGTGCATAACTTTGCATTTTCGCGCATATCTTACGTTCTGAATATATCCGGACATCCAAAAATTTATGTAAGCATTAAAATATTTTATTTTAGTGTTTGGAATAAGAAAATTCCATACGTCGCTTGATTTGGATCGTTTTTGCGTTCGTTACGTCTTTCATCGTAATTAAGCGAATAACGCAACCGTGCGACCAAACGAGCCGACATCCGAGATATTTTTGAGGATGTTTTAAGTTCCCTATACTTTAACTTCATTTTAGAGCCTTGAAATGAGGTTAACAGGGCTTAAACGTGCCAAAAATGAGCTGAAATGCAAGATTCTGAAGTGCAGGGAACAAATTACAAATTCTAGAAACTCAGCCCACACGGGCCGCGTAAGACTTGCTTGTCTTTTACACGGGCTGCCTGAGACACCCAGATCAGCAAAACTATTTTACCAACTGTTAACATCCATTCCACCTGATTATTCCACTTGCAAATGGTTTTTACAAGACCCTGGGCTCATTCTAGGGGCTCTAATGGTATTGGAAAACAATGGGCCCAAGTGGAGGGCCTAGATCGAAGCTCGTTTCCCGATAAATGATCCTAACGGTTCTAGATTTCCTATAAATACCCCCCCCCACTTCACTTCATTCTCACTCAAATCTGATCTAAGATGCTCTAAGTTGGGGCCTTTGCTTCATACCTGAGCTACTTGGATCAAGATTTGCTTGCGGGGACCCTTTGTAAGTATTCCTTCGTTCTTTTCATTCGTTTTTATCGTAAAAGTCAAACTGCGTTTGACTTTCTGCATTGACCAGTTTATGGTCAATACGAAGTTCGTTTGAACTTCATAACGTGAGCGTAATCACGGTGGTTATAGTCCCTAGTGACTATACCTACTGATTACCACGTTATCTAGGCTCAGTGACGAGTCGTAGTTTCGGCCATGTTGGTGCATACATCTGTCGACTTCGTCTTGTATCGAGTCTTAGACTTAGAATGTTAAATCAGGGCACGTTGTTTGAGAAAATAGATTGAGTTAGTATGTATATGTTCTAATTCCGCCCGAGAGGTTGATTCCGCTCGAAATGACATTATGTCATTTGGAGCGAAATCACAAGTTAGTGATTTCGCCCGAAATGACACAATGTCATTAGGAGCGGAACCCCTTCACTATATAAACCCCTCATGAGCGAAATCAGGGGAGTCATTCTTGTTTTCCAGTACTGAACTGCTGCCGAAGTGCTGTTTGATTGTAAAGCTGTGAAATCATCAATACAAGGCAAATTTAAGTGAATTAAGCTGTTTTTCAAGTTCGTTACTTATTTTCCGCATCTGAAACGAATTAGAGCTCTTCTGAACGACTCGTTTGGGTCAGCACGCGATCCTACAAGTGGTATCAGAGCTCAGGGGGAGGAGTTCTGCAGATTACAGCTGATATTTGTTGCATTTTCTATCTTCTACACCTTCTTTCATTCGTTCAGGAAGATTTCACGGTCAAAACCGGTTCAAATTTTCACAGATTGTTTAAAGTTGGACATAGACAAACCCTTGAAAGTTTCACAGCTAAATTCAAACTAAAAATGGACAAAATTAGACCCTGAGTTGATTCCGCTCGAACTGATCTTTTCTGATTCCGCCCAAAACAACCTGTTTCCGCTCCAAAATACAGTCTGATTCCGCTCTAGATTGCTTGATTTCATCTGAAAAGGTTAATTCCGCTCCAAAATATCATATTGATCCCGCTCCAGAGATCTTTCTGATTTCGCTCCAGTGTAACAAACTTGTGATTCCGCTCTAGAGTTTGTAACTGATTCCGCTCCAGACTGCAAAACGTGTGATTCCGCTCCAACATATTTTCTGATTTCGCTCCAGGATAACCAGATCAGATTTTGCTCCAAAGTGTTAAGTCTTGTATTCTGCTTCAAATTGATAACTGTGATTTGGCTCTAACTTGTTATTTTGTTCATAAGTGCTTGTTATTAAAAAACGTGTTATCAAATCATGGCTGAGGAGTTTTACAATGCATTCGCTACACCTATTGCCCAGGTGACTGCTGCTGAAACAGTGTATAGTGAGAATGAGATGGGTACTCATCAGAAACCACCGAAACTGATGTATATTGAGGATTTTCCAGGTTGGAAAAACCGATTTGAGAACTGGGTTCAAGCTTACAGATTCGATGCCTGGTGTTCATTGCTAAAAGATTATGAGAGACCAAAGAATGAACGCGGGTTAGAAAAGGGTTTTAATGATTTTACAGAAGCTGACAAGTTGAAATACACAAGTGAAAAGATGATGATTAGCATTCTTCAGCAAGCAGTTAAAGAAGATATTTTTGTGTTACTTCAACATAACGGAACAGCTAGGTCAATCTGGGAGGCTTTGATTCAGAATTCAGAGGGAGTGCTGATATGATCAAAAACAAAAAGGCCTTATTGAAGAAATCATTTGACATGTTTACTACGTTTGATCATGAAACAACTAAACAGACTATTGATAGATACTGTCATCTGGTTCTGGAAATGGGAAGATTAGACATTCAGAAAGAGGATGATGAGTGGGTTGATAAGCTAGCTGAAGCCTTGCCACAGCACAAGTGGGGAACGTATTTGATGGTTGTGAAACTCATGAGAAAGTCCGAGAGTATGAATTTAGCACAATTCATTCAAAAGATTGAAGAACAGGAATTGGATATTCAAAAGACAGCTATCATGACAAATCCAAATGCGAAACAGGATGTCAGTTTGTACTACCGTGGGAACAAGTTTGAGGCTACTCCTAGCCAGAGTCCAAAGATTAGTACTGCTTTCAGTGCTGATGGATCATCTAGTCCAAATGCTAGTACTACAACTCAAAGTGGTGGATATTCTTCATCATTTTCAAGCTTTGATCCAAACAACAAAACATCAAGTCCTCAACAACAGAATGCTACAAATCTTCAATGCAATGTGACATTAAACATTCAGAATGGTCAACATTTTTCTCCAGAGCTGGCTAAACAACACATGGCATCTCTTGTCGCCATGTTAGAGTCATATGAAAGCTTAGTTGCAGGAAGAATTGGAAATCAGATGCTTACGAAAGAAGATTGCGACCAAATTGATGCATAAGAACTTGAGTTGATGGATGTGAAGTGGTGTTTGGCCAGTGCCTGTAGGAGAGCAGAAAAGTTTCAACAAATTACTGGTAGAGATGAATTTCGAGGAATGGCTGCCTCTCCATTAGGTTTTGACAAATCAAAAGTTACATGTTTCCGTTGTAAATGTAAGGGCCATTTTAAAAGAGAATGTAAAAACCAAGAAGCAACGGGGAATCAAGAAAAGAGCAATTATTATCAGAAATCAATCTTTCATCAGATTGATCAACAACCTCAACAAAAGGATCAGAAAACTGCTCATGGAAAAATGATCGAAGATGCAAATAAGAAAGTTTATTTTGGGATAATAGATCAAGATGATGAGTTTGTTGCTGAGGGTTTTAGTTGGGACAAATACATACCTGGTTCAGCTCTTGTTGCCAAAATTCAGAGTGAAGAAGAGGCTAATCAGAAAAGAATCCCGATTTTTCCAGATCTAGGAAGCGATGTTGATACTGATGATGAAGAAGAATATCTTAACAAATGTAGAAAAAGTATTGATCCTGATAGTTTTAATTTTTTCTATGCAGATAAAGTTGAGATGCTGAATCAGAAGAAGATCGCCCGCTTAAAGAGGGAGCTGGAAGCAGCAAAGTTACTCGCTGATGGAAAGGCAAAGATAGAAGCTGGAGAAACAGAAGTTGAAGCAGTTACTGAGAATGCGATAGAAAAGATTGTAGAAGTTGAGAAAGTTGTTGAAAAAATAGTTGAAGTAGTGAAAATTGTTGAAGTCGAGAAACTTGTTGAAGTAGAAAATACTATCGAAGTTGAGAAGATAGTTGAAAAAGTGGTTGAGGTCACTAAGCCTTGTGAGAAATGTTCAGAATCTTGCAAAGCTTGTGATGAAAAAGATAAAAAGATTGCTGAGTTAGAGAAAATAAAGGAAGATTTACTGTCTGATGTGAAGTATGCGAAGGAGTCGTACGATGTGCTGAACAGGACAGTTGATAGTCTGAAGAAGACAAATTCAGAAATTGAAAAAGCTATGGAAAAAATGAGCGCAACTTCAATGACAAAGTAGAGCATCATCAACGAGTACATCGAAGACTGTGCTAAGCTGAAACAGGAAGTGGAACTTGAGAAAATTGAGAGTGAAAGGATTAAAAGATTATTGTTGAGTTACACTACTTGTGATTATTTGATTGATCGTGTTTATCCTACTGTTGCAGGTCTTGAAGCTTTTAAGAAGAAAGAAAATGAAGATACTTATACTGGTAAGAAACCAAGTGTCAAGTATAACAGATGTCCGCCCCCGATCCATGAAAGTTACTCACCCAGGAATCCAAACGAAGAGCGTCTAAAAAAGGCAGTCAACATCAAGTTAAAGTCTGAAATCATAGATGAATTACCAGATAATATTGATGTCACATTCACAGCGTCTGACACTGATCATGAGTCTGAGTTAGTTAAGAGAGTTGTCGATCAGGTGTTGGATATGGATGAAGAGTCAAAGTCGGAGTCTAAGTCAGATAGTTCGAGTTCGTCTGAGAAGAGTCCAAGTGTCCAAGTTCACCGGTTAAGAGGGTTTACAATAAGGAATTCTTGTTATCAAAATCTAATTTGAGTGATGGTTCAATCAAATTAGCTTATACTTTGAATGATTCAGACAAATTATATTCTGATAATGAATTTTCAATAAGAAGTGTAAAAACTGAAATGATCAAACAGGTTTTCAAATTGACAGAAATTAATATTTCTGAAATAAAAGATTTAAATCTTTTTGAAAAACCTAAACCTTACACTTCAAGGATTCAACAAAGAGTAAACAAGAAAATGGGTTATAATTGTGGTTATGGTTTTCAAAAGAAATCAAACCATAATGGTAATCTCAAAAAGAAAGGTCTTGGTTTTATTTCATCAGAAAATTATAAAAATCAGAAAACTTATAAACCAAAAACAAAATTTGTTTTAGGAGGAAGTTCAGAGGATGAACAGAAGAAACCGTTCTGGAAGCAGTCAAACCAGGAGTTTCTTGCTGAAGTGAAGAAGAATGTGAAAAAGTTTGCTCAAAGAGTTGACAGAAGAACCTGTTTCAAATGCCAGGAAGTTGGACACATAGCTTGGAATTACCCCAAGACCAACTACCAAAAACAGGAAGTTTCTTCTAACTCTATTTTGAGAAAGACTTGTGTTGATAAGAAAGAACAACCTGTAAAAAAATGTTAAAAAGTTTGAAAATTCTACTTCTGAGGAAGGAGAAAGTTCAAAACGGTTTTACAAAAGAAGAGGTGATTTGAGTAAAAAAAAGTGGTTGGTAAATCTGAGGGTAATTCTGACAAAGAATCTGATTCCATAAAATCAGAGGAGTCTTTGGTTGAGAAAAAGGTTGTGAATTCCGTTCCAGAAGTGAACGATGAGGATTTTCCTCCATTGTCAAAGGAAAATTTGATGAACAAAG
Organism: Helianthus tuberosus; assembly: GCA_030545235.1. Lineage (NCBI taxonomy): Eukaryota > Viridiplantae > Streptophyta > Magnoliopsida > Asterales > Asteraceae > Helianthus > Helianthus tuberosus. The sequence goes on from CM060381.1 coordinate 149,357,825, forward strand.
TGGGAAAGGTAGAGATCTCAAATCAATTCTTCGCTGATAAGGGAGAATTTGATGTTGAGAAGGCTTTCAATGGAAAAGTCAAGCATATTTTTGGTAAGATGGTTGACATAAAGGTTAAAACTGCAAAAGATTTTTATAAATCAAAATGTTGGTGGGATAGATGTGTCCCAGAATCTCCCAAGGCTGGTCAGGCTTGGGGGAAAGTTTTTCCAAACTAAAAATCCTGACTTGCCGGAGCTCCTGGGTTGGTAAGAGTGGAGCAGGAATTGGCATCTTTCTTAGCAAATGATCCTACAAGTGGTACAGTTGGTAAAAGTACAGGTGGTATATTTAAATTGTTATATGTTGATTTACAAGTGGGTATGGTTGGTAAGTGAACTTGCAAGTGGTTGAAGAAGGTTTTCATCTTCAAATGGTTAATCAAGGTCATTAAGTTGAACTTGATTGGACCATACTTACAAGTGGTATTTTGGAAAACAATGTGATGAACCCCTAACCTACAAATGGTTTATTAAAATCAACAAAACTAATTTTCTGGAAAAACCATTTGATTAAAACAAACTTAAGTGTTTTGAAATCACAATGGGAAAATAGTTTGTTGTGAGGGGGAGTTCTGATTGTTTATGCCGAGTGGATGGCGATTTGAAGTGATTTGATATCAGTTGTCACTTTATTGTATAGTTTGTTTTCAAATTTCCTAAAATGTGTTTGCATTTTAGGGGGAGTAAAAATTTTCAGAAAATCCAAAAACATTAGAAAATTTGAAAAAGTCAAAAACATGATAAAATCAAAAATGAGTTTTGTAGTCAAAAAGAGGAAATGATAGTACATCAGTGGACGATCATGGCATGCTAAAGAGATGGAAAGTTAAAATGTGATAAACGATCTCACTGATGATATGCCAGTAGGTTTTTGCACATTTAGTAGTTTGTGACGAGATATAAACCTAAATTCAAACTTGCTTATATCGTGGGTAACATCTCTCGGATATATGGGTAACCCCCGAAATCTTGTTTGAAGGACCCCTCTTTCTGAGATACTAGGTCTTTATGCTTAGTGATATCTGGGGTATTATCTCGGGACTTCTGATAATGCGGAAGCAATGGCCTAGTCCCCGGAGAATACTTTCTGCTTGCTTGAAATATAGCGACGCCCTCGGCAAATTGATGAAACAATAAAATTGATAGTCATTGCTGTTGTAAAAAAGGATCCTCTAAAGGGGACCCACCAAAAGTCGAGCCGTCATCTCTCTGCTGAACGGAAGTTCTGACCTGAGCTCTCACGGTTTCGCAATTTAACCCCTTACAGATATCATCATGGTATACTCACCTGTAAGACTGAATATTGGGATCTGGATACGGGAGTATATTCTGAGGTGGGAAACGTGAATAAGTTTAAGTTCTTAAAACACTAATCTCGTATCTCGAAACAGTTGAACTTTGTGTGAGAATTTAAGTGGATAAGTATACTGACAATCTAAGTGAATCGTTTAGAACTTAAAATGTATAAAGCTTAACGATGTTGGTGATTTGTCTTAGAAACTGATATGATCCTCTTACACAAACTCACAAAATATTGTATGTAAATATTTCTTTACTGCATTTCATTTCGGTTATTTCTTATCCAAAATTCCAAAAAGATTTTCAGTGTGTTTTAGCAAAAATTTTGAAAAATCCAAAAAGATTTTAGACAACTGATGTTGAAAAGATGATTTTCAAAATTCCGAGTGCTAAACATGACGAACAGGTTTGGGAAATTTTGTTTGAAGATGTTTGAAATGAAAATGATATATTTAAGTGGTTCATCAGAAATTGACATGATAAATCATTTTGTTTGATACTTGAAAATGATGCATTCAGGGTTGTGTCTTCAGGTGATTAGCGAAGTTTCTAAATTTGTTATATCTTATCTTTTATGAAACTTATGTTTTGGGTAGAGAATATGCAGGTGAGTCAGGTTATGATCCTGATCCTGTGAAAGCCAGACTACGATCCCAGCACAAGTTGAGGGAGAGTCTGTTAGAAACAGAGAGTCTGAAGATGCAAGAGCCAGATCGAGATTCTGGAAGAAAGAGCACGAAGACTGATCAAGACTGAAGATGCAAAGACTCGACACAGTCAGACTCGTCAACATCTGAGGGGGAGTCTGTTGGTGCATACATCTGTCGACTTCGTCTTGTATCGAGTCTTAGACTTAGAATGTTAAATCAGGGCACGTTGTTCGAGAAAATAGATTGAGTTAGTATGTAAATGTTCTGATTCCGCCCGAGAGGTTGATTTCGCTCGAAATGACATTATGTCATTTGGAGCGAAATCACAAGTTAGTGATTTCGCCCGAAATGACACAATGTCATTAGGAGCGGAACCCCTTCACTATATAAACCCCTCATGAGCGAAATCAGGGGAGTCATTCTTGTTTTCCGGTACTGAACTGCTGCCGAAGTGCTGTTTGATTGTAAAGCTGTGAAATCATCAATACAAGGCAAATTTAAGTGAATTAAGCTGTTTTTCAAGTTCGTTTCTTATTTTCCGCATCTGAAACGGATTAGAGCTCTTCTGAACGACTCGTTTGGGTCAGCACGCGACCCTACAGGCCAAAATGCGTTTTCTCGCGTATTTTGTAACGAAACTACTTTTAGGTATCAAAACCGTTTGTTTTGATACCAAACCTGTTTTCTAACTTAACTAAACATGTTTAAGCATGTTTAGCTCGTCACTTTTTAGTTTAGTGCTTGTGTAGAGTCGTATGTCAAGCGGACTAAACACCCGCTTAGACTTTCGAACACGACCCGTTTGGTCGATCATTAGGATCCGACCAAACATGTTTAGTGACCATAGTTGCATAGGGAATAACCTTCCGAGGTTATACCTTATGGTCACCTAGTTTAAGTAGTTGTATGATAGGTAGTTTATATGCCTTAGGTAAATGACCAAAATGCCCTTTTCATGCATAATTGGTAATTAAGCATATGTAACCTAAACTTTTGTCACGTAACTGATTATGTAACATATTTAAACATGTTTTGGCATATAATACTTGTCATAGGACTAGTTAGACATCTCGAACGCGCATTTGCGCGCACGACGCGTTAAAGTAGCGTAAGCTACCTTAATGGGTCGCGATGGGTCGAAATCACTTAGGTTAGGTTCCGATTTAGGATGTAGGCTTTGTAACGCCATATCACATGAGTTCCAACACTCATTTGGTTTACAAGACCTCATTCTGTCCGATCTTCTGATTTAGGCGTTTATTGTTTGTTATAGTGATTCGACTATTAGGTGCTGCTTGATTTCTCTGGTTTACTTGAGTTTGTTGAAGTTCTATTGATTGAGGATACTTTGCACTACATGTGAGTACATAGTTCCCCTATTTTTACTGTTTTCAATTGTTTTGGGGTGATTCATATGTACAAAAATGATTTCAAGGTTTAAACGATGATTTCAAAAATGATTAAAACAATTTATACTAAACTAATAACGATTTCGATAATGTGAACAAACTTGTTGGTTGTAGTTACATAAGGAATGACATTCATTAATTTTGGCCGAACCGACCAGTATTAGGTTATGGTACCATATGATCTGACAAATCCCGTTATCGACTACACCCATGGTTATGTGTGGGGGTTGTGGGTAACGACTGAATCTGTGATTGTTAACTTACCCTTTGGAGGTTTGTTAATGCGAGAAGTGAGAAACGAGGTAGTCGAGTCACGAAGGTTTAAATGTTATTAGCGAGACGACCATAAATAGTTTTCACAATTAAAACGAGGATGATTTAAACGATTTAAACGAGTTAACGATTCGGAAACTATTTGAACAAGTTAAACGAATTGGATAAATGATTGGTTTTTGGTAAAGTGTTTAGATAACGGGACGGATGTAATGTGGTGAAAGCATGGTAGATACGCCGCAGGTACATCTTATATATAAGTGTTTTCAACATATTACATACCGTGGCGTTATTTAGTTCACTTGGGTGAACGATTTTGAAACGATGTCACACAACGATGTTTTCTAAAAGATATGAACCATACGAGTTTTATTAACGAGTTTTTACGAGATGTTTTAAAAATTGGTTTTCTAAAACAAATGTTTTTAGGTTAAGAATCATGGCTACGAGATTTTATGAACTATAACCAACTTGATTTGAGTTGGTTACCTATGTTGCAATACACTTTTCAAAACGAGGTTTGGATTTTGACTCTTGTAGTCTAATAAAGTACTGCAACATGTAAACGAAGCCATGATTCCGATACTCTTATAAAACCTATGTACTCGCCAGCATTTCTTTGCTGACTTTGTTTTTTATATATGTTTCAGGTGTTGTTGCTTGATTGATTTCTAGGATGCATGCGTCACATAGGATCTGGACGAGGCCTTAGTGACATAATAATAATGATAGACGATATGTACTTGGTTGTTGTGTGTTAATACAAGGTAAATGTTTAATATTATCAATAAAACGAAACTCTTTTTGTATCCATGGTTATGAAATGATAATTTTGTTAAAACACTCCCTGACGTTTCCGCCACGATTTGTTGTTTTACGTGGTCGGGGTGTGATAGAAGAGTTGGTATCAGAGCCAATGGTTATAGGGAATTAGGTTATTAGTAATGCTTTGACCTAGACTATAACTTTCTAGGACCCTAACGCAAGAAATTTGCGTTTAGATTTAAAAAAAAAATTACCGTCACCTACCCTTAGGTGATAACCACAACGAGAACACAATTTTCGAATCCGCCTTGAAAACCAATCATCTGTTCTAGGATGATTGATTACTAGGTTTTGAACCCTCTGTTATAAGGTTTTGAACCCTTTAAGTTTTCAAATTCTCGTCAAAGTTTGGGTCTAAATAGTGTGAACATGTGCAAACTGGAAGAGTGAGTGCCTGTACTCTGAGTTTTCTGACTAAGGCTAGAGTGTTCGTACAAATCCACATAATCGGACCAGTCACTCTTACCTGGGAACTCTTGGGGTAAGTGTTCACTTATAGGCGAGCATGTCTTCAGCGATACATTAGTTTGACCCATTTACTTTGATTAGTCACTGCGTGTCGTTTGTTTGTTCGAGGTAACGAACAAATGATCGCCTTCCTTGGGTTTTGTCGATGTTTTCAATACCTCTTTTGTTTCTCCAATTTTCAACCTCACTCGTTTCTCCTGTTTCCTTGTTAGACAATGCCTCCTCGACGTGAAGCACAAACTTTTACTGCTGAAGAAGTCGCAGCCCTTGTCTCTCAGCAAATGGTTGCTGTGCTTCCAGGCGTTGTGACCCAAATCCACGAGTTATACAACAACAACAATAATAACAATGCACCGTGTAATTTCAAGAATTTCAATTCTGCTAAGCCGTTAAAGTTTTCTGGGTCACAAGGAGCAACTGCGCTCCTGCAGTGGTTCGAGAGTATCGAGAGGACATTCAGACATGTGCAGTGTCCGAATGCGCGTAAGGTTGAAGTTGCATCAAGCGTGTTTGAGAAGCGAGCTCTTACTTGGTGGAACGGTGTTATGCGCGATAGGGGTGCCAGAGTGGAAATGGCACAAACATGGGAAGAGCTTCGAGCTCTCATGATGAAAGAGTTTTGTCCCCGTCACGAAATTCGAGCTTTGGAACGAGAGTTTGATGATTTAAAGCAAGATCGGGGTGAACACCGTGCGTATACGGATCGTTTTGAAGAACTCAGTCTGTTGTGCCCTACTATGGTTACCCCACTGGAGAAAGCAATCGTGAGATATATCGATGGTTTACCCGATTTCATACAGGATATTGTGACCGGTGTTAATACTACTACCGTTCGTCAAGCGATCGAGTTGTCGGCTACCCTGACTGAGTCTCAAATCTGGAAGGGTAAACTCACCCGCAAGGGTGATAAAAAGAAGTCAACCGATTCTGATAAGGAAAAGGGTAAGGGTAAGAAAGGCGAGTCGTCGAAGAAATCGAGAAAGCGAAAGGGTGCTCAGAATTTTGCTGTTACAGCACAGACTGCTCAGAACCCGTAGAACCCACCGGCTCAACCGCTTACGAAGAAGGTGTATGCTGGTACCGCACCTCATTGTGCTCGCTGCAACGGTCATCATGTTGCTCAACAAGCTTGCAAGCAATGCACAACGTGTGGTAAACTTGGGCATTTGGCCAATATTTGTCGTCTGGGACAAAATCAGGTTGCCCAGGTTCAAGCTTCGGTTCAGGGGAATGCTGCGAGATTCCCACCGGGTTCATGTTTTAATTGTGGAGAGTTTGGACACTTCCGCAACAACTGTCCGAGGCTGGTGAATGCCAATGCGAATCCAAACGTGAATGTCAACGCAAATGCGAATCCCACTCGTGGACGAGCGTATAATCTGAATGTAAACAAAGCGAGGGCTAACAACGGGGTTGTCAATGGTACGTTTCTTGTTAACAATCGACCTGCATCTATTCTTTTTTATTCTGGTGCCGATAGAAGTTTTGTTTCATTATCTTTTGAACCTTTGCTTGCGATACCTAGAACTAAACTAAGGAAACCCTTATCTGTCAAAGTTGCTACTGGTAAACCTCTTCTTCTCGATTCTATTATTCGTGATTGTCAGTTGAACCTCGATAACCATCTTTTTCCTATTGACCTCACACCGATGCAACTTGGTAGTTTCGATATTATCGTTGGAATGGATTGGCTAACCAAATACCATGCTGAGGTGGTTTGTTTCGATAAGATCGTTCGTATTCCTCTTTCGTCTGGTGAAGTTTTAGAAGTTCGTGGCGAGAAACCTTCAGGTGGATTGAAGCTTATGTCGTGTATGGAAGCCCAAACGTATTTACGAAAAGGATATGTTGCTTTTTTAGCACATGTCACCGAGGAGAGAAGCAAGAGTAAGAGTATCCAGGATATTCCGATTGTTCGGGATTATCCAGAGGTGTTTCCTGATGAACTGCCTGGTTTGCCTCCAATTCGTCATGTCGAATTTCATATTGACCTTGTACCCAATGCCAACCCGATTGCGAAAGCACCTTATCGTCTGGCACCATCTAAGATGCAAGAGTTATCGAAACAGCTTCAAGATTTATCTGATAAAGGATTCATCCATCCAAGCTTTTCGCCTTGGGGAGCTCCTGTCCTCTTCGTGAAAAAGAAAGATGGATCTTTTCGAATGTGTATCGATTATCGTGAGCTTAACAAGCTTACCATCAAGAATCAATATCCCCTACCTCGAATTGATGATCTCTTTGATCAGCTGCAAGGTGCTACCTGTTTTTCCAAGATCGATCTGCGTTCTGGGTATCATCAACTTCGTGTTCTCGAAGAAGATATTCCCAAACCTGCTTTCCGCACAAGATATGAGCATTACGAGTTTACAGTCATGCCTTTTGGTTTGACAAATTCCCCAGCTATCTTTATGGACTTAATGGATAGGGTCTGCAAACCTTATTTAGACAAATTCATTATTGTGTTCATCGACGATATTCTTATTTATTCGAAGTCTCGAGCCGAGCACGAGCAACACCTTCGCTTAACATTGGAACTCCTGAAGAAGGAACAACTTTTTGCTAAATTCTCCAAGTGTGAATTCTGGCTTGAAGAAGTTCAATTCTTGGGTCATATAGTCAATGAGCAGGGTATTCACGTGGATCCATCCAAGATTGCTGCTATTAAAGACTGGAATACACCGACGACACCTACAGAAATTCATCCTTTTCTTGGTCTCACGGGATATTATCGTCGTTTCATTTCAAATTTCTCGAAGATTGCGGTTCCACTCATTACTTTGACTCAGAAGAATAAGCCTTTTGAGTGGGGACCTAAGCAAGAAGAAGCGTTTCAAACGCTGAAGCAGAAGCTGTGTGATGCTCTCGTTCTATCTCTTCCTGATGGAAACGACGATTTCGTTGTCTATTGTGATGCGTCCAACTTAGGTCTTGGTTGCGTTCTCATGCAACGAGGTAAAGTTATAGCATATGCATCTAGACAATTGAAAGTTCACGAAAAGAACTACACAACTCATGAACTTTAGTTAGGAGCTGTGGTTTTCACGCTTAAAATCTGGAGACACTACCTCTACGGCACGAAGTGTGTGGTTTTCACAGACCACAAGAGTCTCCAGCATATTCTTAATCAGAAGGAGCTGAACATGAGGCAACGACGTTGGGTTGAGCTCTTAAGTGATTATGATTGCGAGATTCGCTACCATCCTAGTAAGGCGAATGTCGTAGCCGATGCGCTTAGTCCAAAGGAGCGAGTCAAGCTTCATTCTGTTCAAACTCTATCTGATCTGCAGACTCGTGTTCATCAAGCTCAACAATTTTGTGTGTCACAAAATTTGTTAGGTAAGGAATTACCACGTCAACTTGAGCTTAAGCTCGAAGCAAAGGACGATGGTTTGCTCTATTTCAAGGATCGATTGTGGATTCCGAAACAAGACGATCTTCGCACCTTGGTAATGGAAGAATCTCATAAGTCTCGATATTTTATCCATCCTGGTGCTGATAAAATGTACAAGGATCTTCGTACTCAGTGTTGGTGGCCTGGTATGAAAAAGGATGTTGCCTTGTATGTATCGAAATGCCTAACTTGTCTCAAAGTCAAGGCTGAACATCAACGACCTTCTGGCTAGCTTGTACAACCAGAGATACCGGTTTGGAAGTGGGAGAACATTGCGATGGATCTCATCACTAAATTACCGCATACATCTAAAGGTCACGATGCGATTTGTCTTGTTATCGATCGATTAACGAAATAAGCTCATTTCATTCCGATTCGCGAGGATCTATCTGCTGATAAACTTGCAAAGATTTATGTTGATGAGATTGTATCATGACATGGTGTTTGTTCCCTTGGATATCATTTCTGATCGTGATGCTCGTTTTTCATCTCATTTTTGGAAGACCATGCAATCTGCTATGGGAACCCAACTAAATCTAAGCACTGCATATCATCCCCAAACAGATGGTTAATATGATAGAACGATTCAAACTTTGGAGGATATGCTTAGAGCATGCGTGATAGACTTTGGTGGAAATTGGGATTCTCATCTGCCACTGATCGATTTTTCTTACAACAATAGTTATCATGCTAGTATTAATGTGGCACCATTCGAAGCTCTCTCCGGTCGAAAATGTCGTACACCTGTCTGTTGGAATGAGACCGGTGAAGCTCTGCTTACTGGACCAGAGCTCATTCTGGAAACAACAGACAAAATCAAGAAAATCCGCGATAATCTTGTGACAGCTCGGAGCCGTCAAAAGAGTTATGCGGATATACGACGCAAGCCCTTATAATTTCAAGTCGGAGACCGTGTCCTACTCAAGGTGACAACTTGAAAGGGAGTCGTGAGATTTGGAAAGAAAGGAAAACTTGCACCTCGATATGTGGGACCATTTAAGATTGTGGAAAGAATTGGGAAGGTTGCCTATCGACTAGAGCTACCTCCAGAGCTTGGAAATATTCATCCGACTTTTCACGTGTCCAATTTGCGAAAGTGTTTAGCTGACGCTGATCTTCACATTCCTCTCGACGAGATTCGAATCGATGAAACAATGCACTTGGTCGAGAAACCTGTGGAGATAGTGGACCGTACATTCAAACAGTTGAAGAACAAACGGATTCGATTGGTCAAAGTTCGTTGGGAATCCAAATGTGGCCCGGAGTTTACTTGGGAACGTGAGGACCAGATGAAGAAGAAATATCCGCATTTGTTTTCACAAGTTTCCTCTAAATAAAATTTCGGGACGAAATTTCCTAAAGTAGGGGAGACTGTGACAACTGTGCTCTGTAATCGATGTACAATGTTGTTAGTGCATACATCTGTCGTCTTCGTCTTAATATCGAGTCTCAGATTCGTTACGGTTCGGATCAAGCATGATGTCATCATTCTTGATGATGACATCATACTAATGACATCAAGTGACATCATCATTAAAAGATTATTACACAAATCAGAATGCATGTTCACGTGAAAGTCAAGTCGAATGAAGACAAAACAGAATATAGTTTATGTTGACCGTTTGAATGTCATGTACGTTTGAAAGTAGATGTCCGTTTGAAGCATGTCATGACCGTTTGAAGGGTGGCATGTCACCTTCAAACGGTCAGGGGTCCTCCCTATAAATAGGCTTCAAACTGTCTCATTTGTAACATTCTAGATTCCGACGCCGAGGTGCTGTCGAAGTGTCTCTGTACTGTAAATTGTTCAAGATCAATAAACAAGACATTTATTAGTGAATACAAGCTAAACGAAGACCGAATCAATGAATTCCGCCTCTGATTCAGTCTGAGCACTCTTCTGATCGACTCGTTAGGTCGTTTCACTATCCTACATGTGGTATCAGAGCTCAGGAGGAAGAGTTCTTACCATTTAGCTCGTTTTCGCTAGCAAATTCTAACTTCTACACCTTCTTTTCAAAACTGAACAAGTTTTCACGGTTAAAATCGGCTATAACTTTCACAATGTGTGCGTAATTGTGTTTTAACAAACCCTTGAAAGTTTCAGCTTAAAATTCGAAGTAAAACTGGTAAAAATGGCGTAAAAATTGGTGACCGTTTGAACGAGACCAGCGCCTGACCGTTTGAAAACTGCCTTGACCGTTTGAAAACTGCCTTGACCGTTTGAAATCTGCGCCTGACCGTTTGAAATATACGCCTGACCGTTTGAAAACTCACATGACCGTTTGAAAATACATGGTTGTTAGTTTGAAACTAACCTGACCGTTTGAAAGTTGCCAACATGACAGTTTGAAACATGGTTCTAGTTTGAAAGTGTTTCAGTCTTCACGTGATTGTACATTGAGTAGTGTGAACTGATTGAAAGTGCATCGAGTGTGTGAAATATTAAAAGAGGGTGTCAGTGCATGTGATATTATCATTTTGTTTGAAAAGCTCAAGGTCTAGTAAATTGAAATAGTCAGATTGCATGTGACTTGATAAGTCATTGTCGGAACATTAAACTTTGAAAAAAGTTGTCAAGTTTGCATGTGGAGTTATCATTAAGGACTTAAATTCAATAAAATCTGACATTGCATGTGATATAAGTGTAATCCAATGAGAATTGATGATTAATTGAATTGTTGTCGACATAGTGGGATTGTGGTCCAATCATCTGATCTTAATACATGTAGTTGTCGGTTAGTTTAAAAAATTTGATCTGTTTCTCATGTGACATTGCATCTAAAATCACGGCCCAATCATATTTCGGTTTAATGAGTTTCTAGGCCAAATTAAGTGTTGTGTGATTAAAGTTCTCAGGCCATTTGTCTTGATCAGCCCAATCATTCGTTAAACATATTCATTAATTGATTGGCCCAATCAGAGTGTTTGAACAGATTGTTTTGGACAAAATGTTTGATGAACAAGAAAATTATTATTTCGAAAGATTCAATGATTGGCATAGAGGATATATAGATGACAGTTATAGAAATGTGAAGAAGGTTGGTTGGGAGAAAAGGTTTAAATACTTTGTGTGTTTGAAAAATGAAAATTTGGATGATCTAGCAAACCGATATACAGTCTTAATTGAACATTTGAAAGAACATGAGATAAGACTGTCAGATATTGAAAAAGTATCAAAGTTTGCTGATGCATTACCTATCAAATGGGATGAATGTTTGAAAAACCTAAAGAAAGATTCTAGTTTTTCAAAGCTGTATCTAAAAGAGTTCATCAACAAACTTAAAGATTTTGAGTATGAAAGTGACAGTAAAAAGAAAGAATTGATAAATGAAACAAAAAATATTTTGATGAAAATGGATTTAGATGTGATTCTTGAAATGAAAAGAAGAGTTAATGTATGTCTTGCTGCAAAAAGTAATCCGATATACGATATGAAGAGGGGTTGTTATATTGATGAGAATATGAATCCTCTTGATTTCGTTAAAATTTTTTGTGCAGGAACATACAAGATAGAGAAAAAGGAAATCTCAAAGATTGAAGAATTTGTGAAGAATGAATCTTCAAGTTCTGCATCAGTGTGCTCTAAATGTGATAAACTTGAAGCTGACAATGGCAAACTCTTGAAAGATGCGGAAAGTTTGACATTGGAAGTCAAAAAGTTGAAGGATGAGAAGCAAGCTGATGTTAAATAGATTCTTATTTTGCAGGAAATTTGTGAGAAGCAAAAATCTGAAAATGTTAAACTGTTAAATGACTTGAACAGTTTAACATCTGAAAACAAGAAGTTGAAAGAAAATGAAAAAAAATTTGAAGATAAAATTAAAAGTTTTGAAAATGAAAAATCAAAAATTGAAAAATAATTTCAAAGTCAAATAAAAATTCTTGAAGATGGGAGATCTGTTTTTAGCAAGAATAACATTGAAAAGCAAAAAATGATAAATTCTCATATTCAGACGATTATTCGACTTGAAAAAGAAGCTGAAAAAGCTCGGATTAAAATCAAAGAGCTTGAAGAGAAATTGAAAGGTTTTGAGACTTCGTCATCAACACCAGATTATCCATGTCCAAAACCAATCAATTCTGTTCCAATAAGTGACAATGTCACAAACTTTGACAAAGTCAAAGTTGAAGATTGCGATGAGAAATCTGATGATGAAAATGAAAAAAATAAGAAAAATAATTTATTTTTGAAGTTAAAAGAAAAGTTTCAAGAAACTGTTCCACAATCAACTGAAAAGGGAGAATGCTCTAAGCAAAAACCTTTGAAGAAGAAAGTGGAACAAAAACAAAAAGAGAAAATTTTGAAAAATGTTCAAAAAGAAAATAAAAGTTCATCAGATCAATCATCCAATCGCAATCAAAAATTACAAAAAGTAAAAAATGAAAATTCAAAAATTGTTGGTAATGAGTGGTGCAGGTCGGACCACAGAGCTCAAAGGCCAAATCTAGCAAACAAGAGGAGGAAAGATTATCATCAAGCCAAACAGTGCTTTGATCTAAATGTTTGGACTAAAATGGTGATTGGTACGATAACAGAGTGTGTTACAGATGCGGCTATCAAGGACACGTTGCTGTTAACTGCCAGAGTTGGAGATTTGAGTCAAGGAGATGCTTTAACTGCAACATCATTGGCCATATTGCTAGAGATTGCTCAATGAGATCAATGAGAAGATCGAGGGCTGAATCTCAGAAGCAGGTGAAGAAACCAGTCAATGTCAAGCCCAAAGAACAGAAGGTTCAAGAACCTAAAGTTCAAGAAAAGAAAGTGAAGCTTTCACAGGGGCAAAAAGACAGACTGAGGAAGAAGAGGAAAAAAGCGAGAGAGTATCTAGAAAGGATTTTGTCCTCGGATACAACTGGTAAAACAGATAAAAGTTCTGATAAATCGTCTTGCTCGCCAAAGAATGACAAATCAAGCCAAACGAATTCATCAGATACAAATCTGAGGACGAAAGAGGGAAAGAAGAAGAAGAAAGTTTGTGGCAATGAATCTGTTTCTTTGGAAACAAAGGAGCCACATGTTGGCGATGAATCTGACTTATTAAAGTCAGACAAGCCACGATCAGGCAATGAATCTGGTGTGGTAAATCTAGAAGAGCCGTGTGTTGAGGTAAAAGTTGAGAATTCTGGTCTAACAATGGTTTATGCAAATTTTCCACCATTGTTGAACAAGAATTCAAAATCACCCAAGGACAGTCAGGCTTGGGTGAATCTGTTTCAATGAAAAACCTGACTTGCCGGAGTTCCCAGGTTGGTAAGAGTGGAGCAGGTATCGGCACATTTCTTGAGAAATTCACGAAAGTGATTTCGAATTATAAGTGGTAAATCAGAGACATTAAATTGTAGCTGATTGTCTACAAAACAAGGTGATGAATGATCCCCATGTTTGAGAAATGACTCACAAAACTTATTTTCCGGAAAAACCATTTTGATTAAAACAAACTTAAGTGTTTTGAAATCACTATGGGAAAATGTTTTGTTGTCAGGGGGAGTTCTGATTGTTCATGCCAAGTGAATGGAGAATTGAAGTGATTCTCATCATGTTGTCACATTTCTTGTACAGTTGGTTTTCAAATTTTCCCAGAAAATCAAAATTGAGACATATTTTGATTTTAGGGGGAGTAAAAATTTTAAAAAAATTAGCAAATTTGAAAATGTCAAAAACATTGAAAAATGCAAAAATGAGTTTTGTTGTGAAAAAGAGGAAATTATAGTAGATCAGTTGGACTGTCACAGCATGCTAAAGAAATGGAGAGATAAAATGTGATAAACGATTTCACTAAAGATGTGACGATAGGCTCAGCTAGACTAGTAGATTTGCGATAACGATACAAACCTAAATGAAAAAGCCTAGTTCTAGTGGGAAACATGGTCAAAAGCATAGTACTTAGTTTTGTCCTTCTTGATCGTGTGCCTACTCAGTAATCGCTGATTGTCGAAAGACATAAAACTGGTTAAGTTTGTGAACTTTCACAACTTTGCTGAAAAATCACTGTGATTGTGCATTTTATTTTGCAAAGATTTAAACTTGTTTTATTTCTTTATTTTGTTTTAGCATCGGACATCCTCTGCGTATACGTGAGTATCGACCTGGATGTTGTTGCCTAAACGTTCTGCTTTATTTTCTTTAGTGTTTCGTTTAAGCTTTGGACCTCCTCTGCGTATACGGAAGTATCGACCTGGTGATTAAAGCCTAAACAACTTCAACTTGTTTTATTTTTCTTATTTTGTTTAAACATTAGACTTTCTCTGCGTATACGGAAGTATCGACCTGATTGTTAATGTTTAAACATTCTGCGTTGTTTTCGCACAAATCACAGTTGATAAAAGTTTAAAGGCATTACTTGAGTCAGTGTATTGCATGATGAGGGGATATGCTGAGATCGTGGGGTCCATAAGAACTTAGTGCTATCTTAATATACCTTAACGTATCGGTAAGCATTTCGAAAGTTTTTAGATTGAGTTTATGTGGACAACAATATCGTCAATCAACGTGAATCGTTTAGAACTGAAAATGTTTAAAGCTTAACGGTGTTGGTGATTTGTCTTATAAACTGATATGATCCTCTTACACAAACTCATAAAAATATTGTTTGTAAATATATTTCTTTACTACATTTCTGTTATATTCAAAAATCCAAAAAGATTTTAGTGTGTTTTAGCATAAATTTTGAAAAATACAAAAAGATTTTCGACAACTGATGTGGAAGAGTTGATATTCAAAATTTCAAGTGCTGAACATGATGAACAGGGTTGGGAGTAAGTGCTTAAATGAAGAAATTTATTTTGAGAAAGAAAGTTTGAATAGTTAATCGAGATCATTAATTTGAACTTGATGTAACTATTTCCAGTAAGTTTTTCTTATTGAGTTAAGTAAAAACTTATGTTTTGATGAGAAAATTTGTGCAGGAGTTGAGCTGAACAGAGTTAAAGCCAGGATGCAATCTCAAGGTGATAGCTAATTCCAGACAGCGATCCCATCATGATGAGAGGGGGAGTCTGACGAGGATAGAGTCAAAGAGAAGATCCTGGTATATGCTAAGAAATTCCAGAAGAAGACTGATAAAGGCTGAAGATTGTGCAGACTCGACACTTAAGACTCGTCAACATCTGAGGGGGAGTCTGTTAGTGCATACATCTGTCGTCTTCGTCTTAATATCGAGTCTCAGATTCGTTACGGTTCGGATCAAGCATGATGTCATCATTCTTGATGATGACATCATACTAATGACATCAAGTGACATCATCATTGAAAGATTATTACACAAATCAGAATGCATGTTCACGTGAAAGTCAAGTCGAATGAAGACAAAACAGAATATAGTTTATGTTGACCGTTTGAATGTCATGTACGTTTGAAAGTAGATGTCCGTTTGAAGCATGTCATGACCGTTTGAAGGGTGGCATGTCACCTTCAAACGGTCAGGGGTCCTCCCTATAAATAGGCTTCAAACTGTCTCATTTGTAACATTCTAGATTCCGATGCCGAGGTGCTGTCGAAGTGTCTCTGTACTGTAAATTGTTCAAGATCAATAAACAAGACATTTATTAGTGAATACAAGCTAAACGAATACCGAATCAATGGATTCCGCCTCTGATTCAGTCTGAGCACTCTTCTGATCGACTCGTTAGGTCGTTTCACGATCCTACAAATGTAAAATAATGATGATTATAAATAAAACAATGTGCTTTGGTGTTATTATATGTTTTTTGGTGTTTTTATGTGTGTATTTGTGTTTGGTGATTTTTTTCAATTCGATTCGATTCTGATTTCAAGCTTTAAATCGCTTTCTGGAAGGTTATACGCGCACTGATGCGTAAATATAACCAGTTTAATGGAACAAACACTCTGGAATAGTGAAATAGGCTTAACATACCTTAAATAACCTCCACATAACTTAGAAATAAGTTTTGGATGGTTTGGTGTGTTGAAATAAAGTTTGTTCGATCGCAGGGACTATTTGTGTCAAACTGCGAAACTATACCGATATGTATAGTAACGAACATTCCGGAACTTGATCACAAGTTAAACATACCCTAAATATCCTTTACATAGCTTAGAAAGAGGCTTTGAGGGGGTCGGTATGCTAAAATAAACTTTATTAATCAATAGGGACTAAAAGCGTCAAAAAGTGCATAAGTTTGCATTTTCGCGCATATCTTACGTTCTGAATATATCCGGACATCCAAAAATTTATATAAGAATTAAAATATTTTATTTTAGTGTTTGGCATAAAAAAATTCCATTCGTCGCTTGATTTGGATCGTTTTTGGGTTCGTTACGACTTTCGTCATAATTAAGCGAATAACGCAACCGTACCACCAAATGAGCCGACATCCGAGATATTTTTGAGCATGTTTTGAGTTCCCTATACTTTAACTTCATTTTAGATCCTTGAAATGAGGGTAATGGGGCTTAAAAGTGCCAAAAATGAGCCGAAATGCAAGATTCTGAAGTGTAGGGACCAAATTGCAAATTCTGGAAACTCAGCCCACACGGGCCGCGTAAGACTTGCTTCTCTTTTACGCGGGCTGCCTGAGACACCCAGATCAGCAAAACTATTTTTCCAGCTGTTAACAGCTGTTCCACCTGATTATTCCACTTGCAAATGGTTTTTACAAGACCATGGGCTCATTCTAGGGGCTCTAATGGTATTGGAAAACAATGGGCCCAAGTGGAGGGCCTAGATCGAAGCTCGTTTCCCGATAAACGATCCTAACGTTTCTAGATTTCCTATAAATACCCCCCCCCCCCACTTCACTTCATTCTCACTCAAATCTGATCTAAGATGCTCTAAGTTGGGGCCTTTGCTTCATACCTGAGCTACTTGGATCAAGATTTGCTTGCGGTGACCCTTTGTAAGTATTCCTTCGTTCTTTTCATTTGTTTTTATCGTAAAAGTCAAACTGCGTTTGACTTTCTGCATTGACCAGTTTATGGTCAATACGAAGTTCGTTTGAACTTCATAACGTGAGCGTAATCACGATGGTTATAGTCCCTAGTGACTATACCTACTGACTACCACGTTATCTAGGCTCAGTGACGAGTAGTAGTTTCGGCCAAAATGCGTTTTCTTGCGTATTTTGTAACCAAACTACTTTTAGGTATGTACTTGGTTGTTGTGTGTTAAGACAATGTAAATGTTTAATATTATCAATAAAACGAAACTCTTTTTGTATCCATGGTTATGAAACGATAATTCTGTTACAACACTCCCCGACGTTTCCGCCATGATTTGTTGTTTTATGTGGTCGGGGTGTGACAATCCTCCTGTGGATCCACTTACAATCCGTTGTGTAATATTTTATTATACTTTCAACTCGGTTCGTATAATTACTTTTAGACTTCCGCTGTGCATTAAACTGTGATTAATTGACTATGATGATATCAACTACGTCACGATATTCCCCACCGGGCCCACTGGTAATACGTGGAAATATCGGGGTGTGACAGGTTGGTATCAGAGCCAACATTGAGGGAATTAAACACTAGCCTTTTGTGTTTAATCTCAATGACACAGTTTGCACATTCCTTGACTTCCGAGTCTAGGAAAATGACTTAGGACTAATTCTAATCCTATTGTTTTCTTTTTGTTGGTTTCTTTTGTTTGTTTTGGCAGGAACAAAGACAATGCCGCCACGTATTAGAGGTAGAGGTGGAAGAGGCAAGGCACCAATGACTGCAAGAAATGACCACGAAGCCGGGCCATCTCACCGGCGTACTCCGTCAGTGAACCTTAGCTCTAGTCCTCACGAGGATTGGAGAACTTATTTAGAGCCTGCGAGACGCTCTGTCTCGCTCAGTTCCTCCCCATCTTATCATCACTCATTCGGACCTCATCAAGACGAGGAGCATAGCGATTCGCACCATTCCTTCATACAGTTGCAGCGGTCGAGTTCACACCGTGCCTTCTAGGACCCGACCCCATACTTCCAGAGCCGGTTCAATCCGATGAACCAAGTGCAAGAACCAGAGGGTCCAAACCCTTTGGGACCAGTTGACGACTATCCTGAGATGCAGGATATGGAGATGGACGAGGATCCAGATCCCGAGCTACCACCGACTGGGACACCGACGCATCCCATTGAGATATCCAGCGGATCATCTTTTCATGGTTTGCCTTACAGGAGCCCAGACATTTTTGCTGAACGATGGGCTACATACAAGTGGGAGTATACTCTCTCTCTCCATGACTCACCTCCTCACCAAGAGATCCCTTCCGAGGACCCACATTTTTGCTGAACGATGCCATCGACCCATACCTCGTAGCGGCAAACTACAATGCTCTTTATCCTAAAGGACCCTACGCAGCTTCGTACCAAACTGGGTACCCAACATATGGGTATCAATACCCACCACCTCCTCAACCTCAGCAGCAGCAGCCGCCACATATCCAACCACCACAACAACAGGAAATCCTTCAACGGTTGCACGAGGTGGAGCAACGGGTACAGGAGGAGCGTAGGAGCCGCCGGGGTCTGCTTAAGGGTTTGGCAAACCTAATAAAGGGGAAGAAGAAGAGGGAATATTGGAATTCCTTATTTATTTGTTTTGTAATTTTTATTTTCAATTAAGTCCTTGTGTGGACATTTTATTTATGTACTTGGTCCCTGCGTGGACTTATCTTTCTTATTCCTATCCCTGCGAGGACAATGTTATTTATTTAAAGTCCCGTTTAGGGCAATTATGTACTTCTTTTAATTTATGGAATGTTTTAATTTAAATTTCATTTGTCATTATATGTATGAATATACTATAAATCAAATATCATTCCATTTTACCATTGATCTGCCATTCAATATTAAAGGAAATCTTGAAGGTATAACCTAGCCCATATGTCATTTTAGACATGGCCCTGATGGTAAAACATTTTTAAGATTCAAATCCTTGTTAACATCTGAAAATATGTTAGCACTCCTGGCAAATGTGATTCGATAAAATCACACTAGTCATCCTTGTATTGGATTTTTCCAATTTCCTTATTTTTACCTAATTTAAATATCCATTAGTGATAAAGTGTATGCGGGCCATATTCATTGTCCAATAAGACAAATGACAGTTGTAGTCTATGACTCCCTGTCAAGAAAAGGTGAAGAATTATGATTCAAACCTTAATGCCTCGATCTTATACGATCATGGCTTATAATTTTAAAATTGTCCTTGTGACTAGGCCTTTTATGCCACTCTAATATCTTTAATGATTTATAACTAGGGATAAATTATAATGAAAATCCTAAATAAATATAACTAACAAATTAACCAATATGGTTTATAGTTACCATGGTTAATGAACCATCAAAAATGAAGATTCCATAGTAACCTCTGAATAAAATATTGTCAATTGTTTTATAGCAATCAAGCCTTAGCATGTCCGAATCAGAAGAGGTTAACAGTCATCCTAGGGAAAGGAATGATACCACCAAAATTAATGTAGCTGGTGCAGATTTACAAGCAATGATAGATAATGCTGTCACCCGAGCTATGGACAGACAGTTCAAAGAATCAAGTGGTACTCGTAGCAGGACCCAATATATACCTCATACAAAACCACCTTCCAAGTCGCACACATCGCATAAGGACGATTCTCATCATTCGTTGAATCAGAGAAATGTTCCATCCAAGCGAATTGTGCTCATTCAGAAGCCACTTGTTAAGACCTGCTCTTATAAATACTTCGTCTCTTGCAAGCCAAGGGACTTCACAGGAGAAAAAGGAGCCATTGATTGTATGACATGGCTAGACGAGATGGATACTGTGGTTGATATCAGTGGTTGTGCGGAACAAGATATTGTGAAGTTTGTTTCACAATCATTTAAGGGTGAAGCTTTAGATTGGTGGAGGTCATTAATCCAATCTACAGGGAATATTCCGTTATATAACTTGTCTTGGGATCAGTTTGTAGCGTTGATCAGGGAAAATTTATGTCCTCAACATGAGGTGGAAAGGATTGAAACCGACTTCTTGACTCTGGTCATGAAGAACTTGGACTGTTAGGCATACCTTACAAGTTTCAACACCATGTCCCTATTGGTTCCTTATTTAGTCACACCGGAACCAAAGCGCATAGCTCGTTTTATTGGAGGTCTAGCTCCAGAAATCAAGGGAAATGTGAAAGTATCCAGACCTACCACTTTTAGGTCAGTGGTTGATCTGTCTTTATCTCTCACTCTCGATGCGATTAGGGAAAGGTCGCTTAAGAATTATGATGAAGGAAAGAGGAAACATGAGGATGAGAACTCACTTCGCTCTGAAAAGAAACGAAAGGGGAACTCTGAGCATAAGAAGAGTTCTGGATTCAAAAAGGACAATCAACAGTCGAGTGAGAAATTCAAATGCAAGACCTGCCAAAAGCACCATTTTGGGAAGTGCAGGTTCGAATCAAAATCACAATCACAGTCGCAGTCGCAACCTAGAGTTTGTGGAATCTGCAAGTCTAAGGAACATAAGACCCTAGATTGCAAGAAAATGAAGGACGCAACTTGTTACAATTGTAACGAGAAGGGGCATATCAAGACCAATTGTCCCAAATTTGCAAAGAAACCTGAAGAGGTTAAGAAGACCAATGCTCGGGTCTTCCAAATGAATGCCAGGAGGCTGTGCAGAATGACAATGTGATAACAGGTACCTTTCTTATCAATGATGTTTATGCTAGAGTGTTGTTTGATTCTGGTGTAGACAAGTCTTTTGTAGACAATAAATTTTGTAAATTGTTAAATTTGCCTGTTAAAACTCTAAGCATAAAATATGAAGTAGAATTGGCCGATGGTACTATAGAGACTGCTTCAACAATTCTAGATGGATGTTTTATATCCATTAGGAATCACTATTTTCCGCTATCCTTGCTTTCATTGAAATTGGCAGGATTCGACATAGTGATAGGTATGGATTGGTTATCTCATAACCAAGCCCAAATTGTTTGTGATAAGAAGCAAGTGGTTATCAAGACTCCTTATGGTGAACCATTAATAATTCAAGGAGATACGCAGTACGGGTTACCCAAGCAAGTGTCTATGCTTAAGTTATCAAAGTGTTTGAAGAAGGGTTGTGTCATTTATATGGCACAGGTAACCGTTGATGAACCAAAGCCCAAGATTGAAGACATCCCCATTATTTCTGAATATCCAGACGTTTTTCCTAAAGAACTACCTGGTTTACCACCAAATAGGCAAGTGGAGTTCAGGATCGATATCATTCCTGGAGCAGCACCAATTGCAAGAGAACCTTATCGATTGGCACCAACTGAGATGAAAGAATTGAGAACACAGTTGGATGATTTATTGGAAAAGGGTTTTATTCAACCTAGCTCGTCCCCTTGGGGAGCACTGATTCTGTTTGTGAAGAAAAAGGACGGCTCAATGCGTTTATGCATTGATTATCGCGAGTTAAACATGGTTACAATCAAGAACATGTATCCGTTACCCAGGATCGATGATATATTCGATCAGCTTCAATGAGCAAGTTACTTTTCAAAGATCGATCTAAGGTCAGGTTATCACCAGTTGAAGGTCAGAGACGAAGACGTTCACAAGACCGCATTCAAAACATGCTACGGCCACTATAAGTTCTTAGTGATGCCTTTCAGGCTCACTAATGCACTTGCAGCATTCATGGATCTCATGAATCGCGTTTGCAAGCCATATTTAGACAAGTTTGTCATTGTCTTCATTGATGACATTCTTATTTACTCGAAGAGTCAAGCCGATCATTAAAAACATCTCTGGTACATCCTTAAACTGCTACAGCAAGAGAAGCTCTACGCCAAGTTTTCTAAATGTGAGTTTTGGCTTCGAGAAGTCCAATTTCTTGGACATGTGGTAAGTGAGCGTGGCATCCAGGTGGATCCCGCTAAGATTGAAGCGATTATGCATTGGCAAGCACCCAAAACTCCTACTGAAATTCGCAGCTTCTTGGGTCTGGCAGGATACTATAGACGTTTCGTTGAAAACTTTTCAAGGATTTACGCACCTCTAACATCGTTAACTCGCAGGAATGTCAAGTTTGACTGGGGTCCCAAGCAACAAGAATCCTTTGATATTCTTAAGTAGAAATTAAGCAATGCTCCTGTGTTGACATTGCCAGAAGGGATTGAAGAATTTTTGGTTTATTGCGACGCATCGCACACCGGCATGGGTTGTGTGCTTATGCAGAAAGGCAAGGTTATTGCATATGCTTCACATCAATTAAAGGTGCACGAAAAGAACTACACCACCCATGATTTGGAATTGGGTGTCGTCGTATTTGCACTGAAACTTTGGAGGCATTATCTTTATGGGACTAAGTGTGTGATCTATTCCGATCATAAGAGCCTTCAGCATTTGTTTAATCAGAAAGATCTTAACATGAGACAACGCCAATGGATGGAAACATTAAACGATTATGATTGTGAAATCCGATATCATCTAGGCAAAGAAAATGTAGCCGCTGATGCTTTGAGCAGGAAAGAAAGGATCAAACCTATTAGAATAAATACCAAAAGCATTGAATTAAAAAATAGCTTGAATGAATGGTTTTTATCCGCTCAAAAGGAAGCTGTATTAGAAGCTAACTATCCGAATGAGAAGTTAGGCGTAACTGCTGATTAATTATCATATGGCAAGGATGGAATCCTTAGATGAATGGTCGAATCTGGGTTCCAATCCATGGAGGGCTTAGAGATGTGATTCTCCAAGAAGCTCATAGTTCGCAATATTCAGTTCATCCTGGCAGTGATAAGATGTACCAGGATTTAAAGGCAAATTATTGGTGGATAGGTTTGAAGAAATCTATAGCCACTTATGTGGCTAAATGTCTGACGTGCGCACAAGTTAAAGCAGAGCATCAAAAGTCGTCGGGTTTGCTACAACAGCCTGAACTTCCCACATGGAAATGGGAAATGGTAACCACGGATTTTATCACTAAGTTACCAAAGACAAAGCACGAAAATGATACAATTTGGGTTATAGTCGATAGACTGACCAAGTCAACCCACTTCTTGCATATTAAAGAAACGCACAGCTCCGATAAGCTAGCCCAATTGTACGTGGATGAGATAGTATCTCTCGACGGTGTGCCAGTATCTATTATCTCTGATAGGGATACAAGATACACGTCTCATTTTTGGAAAAGCTTTCAGCAATCCCTAGGCACTCGTCTAAATTTCACACTGCTTATCATCCTTAGACAGATGGCCAAAGCGAGCGTACAATTCAAACACTCGAGGATATGCTCAGGGCTTGTGTTATTGATTTAGGAGGAAGTTGGGATGACCATCTTCCATTGATTGAATTTTCGTACAATAATAGCTATCATTCGAGTATTCATGCAGCGCCTTTTGAGGCTTTGTACGGAAGGAAATGCAGAACGCCAGTTTGTTGGGTGGAAGTTGGAGAAACCCAATTCTCAGGACCTGATATAGTCCTCGAAACGATAGATAAAATTGTTCAGATCCGCGATCCTCTCAAAGCTTCCAGGGATAGGCAGAAAAGCTACGCAGATAAAAGGCGTAAACCTCTGAAATTCGAGGTAGGTGATAAAGTGCTACTCAAGGTATCACCCTGGAATGGAGTGATGCGATTTGGCAAAAAGGGCAAGCTTAGCCCAAGGTATATAGAACCATTCGAGATTATCGAATGTGTCAGAACTGTGGCCTACAAGCTAAACCTGCCAGAGGAGCTTAGTGGAATTCATAATGTATTCCACTTCTGCAACTTAAAGAAATGTCTAGCCGATGAATCGCTAGTAATGTCGCATAAGGACATGCAGATTGATGAGAGTTTGAAATTTGTTGAAAAACCTTTGTCGATCGAGGATTGACAGGTCAAGAAGCTTTGAAGAAAACATGTACCGATTGTGAAGGTAAAATGGGGTGCCCGTGGAGTCCCATAATACACGTGGGAGGTTGAATCCACAATGAAACAGAAATACCCTCATTTATTTCAGTAAATCTTGAGGTTGAGATTTCTTTTAAGGGGGTGAGGATGTAACACCTCGCAAAATCATGTCCAATATAATAAGGACACGTGTCATGAACTTTAAACGTGTAACGAATTGTTTTCGAGGGACTAAAGTGGACAAACAAAGAAAGTATGTGTATAGAGGGATCAAATGTGTCATCATGCCAAACTCGTGCCTCTGAATGACCTCATAAGATGTTCGTATTCATGAATGAATAAATTAACGGACATAGGAAGCCATTTGTGCTTAAATTGAAAAAAGTTACGAAGCTTAGGGGTTAAACGTGTCAACATGTTAAATTCTTACCTCTGAGTGACCTATTAACAATCCCGAGACTTTGTAATACTTCATTATGCTTCCATATATAACAAATAATGATTCCATGGAGTTTTTACGCACTTAAGGATCATTTCGGGTGATCTCATAGCTATCCGGGAGCTTAACGGAGTTAATTTGTGACCCAAGACTCTTAAAAGTTAACTATGGGGGTCATAAGTGCAATAAAAGAAAGTTAAATAAACTTAAATTGGACCAGGGACTGAAATTGCAAAGTTTGGAAACTTTTTACCGGAACTTCCGATTGTCGCGGGCCGCGTAGGCTGTCTCCATTTCTTACGCGGGCCGCGTAAGAGGTGCCGGCGACCAAAAAAGGGACAGCTGCATGTTGCAACCTGTTCCACCGCCATTGCATGGCTGTTTTCGATACCAGGGTCTGAGCAACTGGTTTTTACTGCCCTAGGGTCACTTGGGATCATCTGAATTACCTCCTAGGTACAAATGGATTGATCTTAGAGCTTCCAAAATCCTATATAAGGGGCCTTGATGTTCTTGTTCATGCACACTTAAAAACTTTCACTTCAAAACTCACTCTCTGAAGCCTCTTGGAGCTAAAGGAAGCTTTCTCAAGTTCTAAATTCGTGCTAAGGACTCTAGTAAGTGTTCTTAGCTTCTTTAGTTAAAGTTTTATTAGCTTAATGACCGAAAGTCAAAGTTAGCGTAATTAAGATTTGACTTGGTGATTAATCTCTAATGGTCCAACCATTATTCAAATTAAAAATGTCTATGTGTTGGTAATTATGTAGGTGTTAACCCCTTAAAAGGGCACCTTCAAATTATCACGTTATCTCAGTCAATTGTCGGGTCAAACTTATTAACAAAAAGTCAAACGGGTCAGTTTTTGCAAAATAATTCATAACTGATAATGCTGAAGTTATGGAACATGTTTTAACACTTAAATAACTTGGTAAATAATATAAGAACATGTCTAGGTATGTTCAACCCGACAATTCTGAGTTTAGGCTCAGTTCGTAACCGAAAATCGCAAAAGTAGACTTTTGCTTTGACTTTCAGTTCTGACCCGATTTATCTTAGTTTATTTATGCCTTAGGGTTCCTTTAGGACCATATTATATGTTAGTATAACCCTCTGAGGTTATACAACATGGTTCCATAGAAATCCTAGTTCATTGCATGTTCCCGTTAAATGCTTAAAGTTGACCATTATGCCCTTTTATCATTAAAACGAGATTTTTGGAAATGTGAGAGGACAAAAACCTTTATTACTGATATATTAGTATTTCCAAAAAATTTGACATCCGTTTCTGGTCTAAAATAAGAGTTATGCACGATAACGTAAAACAAAAGCTTTTTGTTAATTAAATGGCATTTTTAGCATAAATCATGTTTAAACCCAATTTTAGACACTAAACTTTCTACCCACTGATATAATATAATATTTAGGGATTTTTAGAAATTTTTGTTAAATTTTATACTGACCATAACATAGAGTTCTTGCATGGAGTCGGTAATTGACGATAATGCCCTTTTCATTAATAAAATGAGTTTTATGCATCATTTGCATGTCAAACCATTTTCTACTGATTTTATACATTAAATAAAATATTTTAAACAGTTGAGACTGATCAAAATGTCAGATTTCCTTAAAAAACCCGAAAATCGTCAAATACCGACTTTTATGCGATTTAGGCGCATAGTACGGTTTAAAACCATATTTAGCACCTAAGACTTGTTACCTACTGATGTTATAAATACATTTTTATACTTTAATAGTAAGCATAATTTTTGAACTCAGATTTCAAAATTTGATACTTAAAGCATATGTGAAATGACCAAAATGCCCTTACGGTGCATAGTTTGGCCATAAATGATAAATTTCACATATGTATGATATCTTACTGATATAACTTGTTAAAATAAATATTTTTACTGATTTTTTTAGACCAGAACCTCAGATTGCTATTTAACCTCTTTTATAAACTTTAGAATGACCAAAATACCCTTACGGGGCTTAAATTGGTTTTAAATTCGTTTTGGGCATAATGGAAGGTATCCTACTGATATCATAACATATTTAAAGCATATTAACTTGTGGAACCTGTACATGACTAATTTGGTTACCCGTTATGCATATTCACGTTCGGTACGGTTTATGTAACCAGTTTGCATAAATTAACCGAAATGGGTCAAACCTTATCATTTTTACTTCAAAATCCAGAAT
This sequence comes from Helianthus tuberosus, assembly GCA_030545235.1. NCBI lineage: Eukaryota > Viridiplantae > Streptophyta > Magnoliopsida > Asterales > Asteraceae > Helianthus > Helianthus tuberosus. Next base: position 149,384,638 of record CM060381.1, read on the forward strand.
GTATTTAGTTAACCCATTTTATACAAGTCTTCATACATGTTGGGTCTAAATCACATTACAATCCGGTCATCGCTTAATCTTACGTTTTGAACCGTAAACCTTTCATTAAAAACTAACCGGTCTAAGTTAAGACTTAAATAAGACCCGTTAGGAATCTAATAGGTTATTAAAACCTTCGTTCCAGATTAGGAGCCCAGTAAAAGCTACTTGTACTTGCTGATTGATACACAACTGAGAATAATAATTTACTTTTAGCTCAGGTAAATACTTTTAACTTATTTTCCCTTATACGGGCTTGGGATACGGTAAATTATTACCGCTTGGTCGGGTATTGAATCTTTAATCGATTTGTGGTTAAATCATTGAGATAAACCGTTTTAATATTGTAGGATCGGTTTGCCGACCAAACGAGTCGTTCAGAAGAGGTCTCAGACTGAATCAGAGGCGGAATTCATTGATTCGGTCTTCGTTTAACTTGGATTCACTATTAACTGTCTATTTTATCTCCTGGCTCCTCGTAGCAACAGGATCAGAAACCTTTCTTTCACCTACACATATCTCAACCACTCATAAGATAAACAAATTTTCACATTTGAAAATCTTATCAAAATTTGAAACATTCTAAATTCTGATTCAACTTAATGAATCATCTAAATATTTCAAAAATTTTCTCAACTCAACCCAATTTCCCAAACCAAAATTCATCATGTTTAGCCTCGGAATTTTGAAAATCAGCTCTCCAACATCAGTTGTCGAAAATCTTTTTGGATTTTTCAAAATATGTAAACTAAACAGAAATTTAAATGTAGAAATAAAATATTTACAAACAATATTTTTGTAAGTTTGTGTAAGAGGATCATATCAGTTTATGTGACCAATCACTAGCACCGTTAAGCTTTAAACATTTACAGTTCTAAGCGATTCACATTGATTGACGATATTGTTGTCCACTTAAATCAATCTAAAAACTTTCGAAATGCTTACAGATACGTTAAGGTATATTAATTTTGCACTAAATTCTTATGGACCCCACGATCTCAGCATATCCCCTCATGATGCAATACACAAACTCAAGTAATGCCTTTAAACTTTTATCAACTGTGATTTGTGCCAAAACAAAACAGAATGTTTAAACATTAACAATCAGGTCGATACTTCCGTATATGCAGAGAAAGTCCAATGTTTAAACAAAATAAGAAAAATAAAACAAGTTGAAGCTGTTTAGGCTTTAACCACCAAGTCGATACTTCCGTATACGTAGAGGTGATCCAAAGCTTAAACAAAACACCAAAGAAAATAACGCAGAACGTTTAGGCAATAACATCCAGGTCGATACTCACGTATACGCAGAGGATGTCCAATGCTTAAACAAAATAAAGAAATAAAACAAGTTTAAATCTTTGCAAAATAAAAAGCACAATCACAGTGACTTTTTAGTAAAGTTGTGAAAGTTCACAGACCTAACCAGTTTTATGTCTTTTGACAATCAGCCATTACCGAGCAGGCACACAATCAAGAAGGACAAAACTAAGTACTATGCTTTTAACCATGTTTCCCACTAGAACTAGGCTTTTCATTTAGGTTTGTATCGTTATCGCAAATCTACTAGTCTAGCTGAGCCTACCGTCACATCTTTAGTGAGACCGTTTATCACATTTTATCATTCCATTTCTTTAGCATGCTGTGACAGTCCAACTGATCTACTATCATTTCCTCTTTTTCACAACAAAACTCATTTTTGCATTTTCAATTATTTTTGGAATTTTCAAATTTTCAAATTTTTTATTTTTATTTTTACTCCCCCTAAAATCAAAATATATCTCAATTTTGATTTTCTGGGAAAATTTGAACACGAACTTTACAAAGTAAGGTGACAACATGATGAGAATTACTTCAATTCTCCATTCACTTGGCATGAACAATCAGAACTCCCCCTGACAACAAAACATTTTCCCATAGTGATTTCAAAACACTTAAGTTTGTTTTAATCAAAATGGTTTTTCCGGAAAATTAAGTTTTGTGAGTCATTTCTCAAACGTGGGGATCATTCATCACCTTGTTCTTTTTTATCACTTGTATGATATTACATTTCCCGTTTTTCTCAACACAGTCAAATGTAGAAAAATCAAGTACAACCTAATGTCCCTGATTTACCACTTGTAAGTTCGAAATATCACAAATGTGAATTTCTCAAGAAATGTGCCGATTCCTGCTCCACATTTACCAAGCTGGGAACTCCAGCAATTCAGGTTTTTTTCATTTAAACAGATTCACCCAAGCCTGACTGTTCTTGGGTGTTTTTGAATTCTTGTTCAACAATGGTGGAAAATTTGCATCATCCATTGTTAGACCAGAATTCTCAATTTTTACCTCAATACAAGGTTCTTCTGCTTTACCACACCAGATTCATTGCCTGAACTTGGCTTGTCTGACTTTGATGAGTCAGATTCATTGCCAACACGTGGCTCCTTTGTTTCCAAAGAAACAAATTCATCACCACCAACTTTCTCTTTCGTTACTCTCTCCTCTGTCCTCAGATTTGTATCTGATAAATTCGTTTTGCTTGATTTGTCATTCTTTGGCGAACAAGACGATTTATCATAACTTTTATCTGTTTTACCAGTTGTATCCGAGGACAAAATCCTTTCGAGATATTCTCTTGCTTTCTTCCTCTTTTTCCTCAGTCTGTCTTTTTGCCCCTGCGAAAGCTTTACTTTCTGTTCATGAACTTTCTGTTCTTTGGACTTGACATTGACTGGTTTCTTTTCCTTTTTCTGAGATTCAGCCCTCGATTTTCCCATTGATCTCATTGGGCAATCTCTGGCAATGTGTCCTTTGATATGGCATTCAAAGCATTTTCTCGTCTCAAACCTCCAACTTTGGCAGTTAACAGTAATGTGTCCTTGATAACCGCATCTGAAACACACTCTGTTATCATACCAATCACCATCTTCAGTCCAAACATTCAAGTCATAGCACTGTTTTGCCTAGTGATAATCATTTCTCCTCTTGAAAGCTGGATTTGGCTTTGAAGCACTGTGGTCAAACCTGCACCACTTATTACCAACAGTTTTTGAGTTTTGATTTTTCAATTTTTGTGGTTTTTATCACGATTGGATGATTGAACTGATGAGCTTTTATTATATTTTTGAACATTTTTCGGTTTTTTATCCTTTTGTTTTTGTTCCACATTCTTCTTTACAGGTTTTTGCGTTGAGCATTCACCTTTTTCAGTAGAATGTAGAACAGTTTCTTTAAACATTTCATTTAATTTCAAAAATATTTTTCTTTTTTCAACTTCATCATCAGTTTTCTCATCACAATCTTCAACTTTGACTTTGTCAAAGTTTGTGACATTGTCACTTATTGGAACAGCATTGATCGGTTTTGGGCATGGATAATCTGGTGTTGATGACGAAGTCTCAAAACCTTTCAATTTCTTTTCAAGCTCCTTGATTTTATTCCGAGCATTTTCAACTTCTTTTTCAAGTCGAATAATCGTCTGAAGCTGAGAGTTTATTGTACTTTGTTTTTCAATGTTATTCTTGCTAAAAACAGATCTCTGATCTTCAAGAATCTTTATTTGACTTTGAAATTCTTTTTCTATTTTTAATTTTTCATTTTCAAAATCTTTTTCCTTTTCTTTCAAAAGTTTGTTTTCCAATGTCAAACTGTCCAAATCATTTAACAGTTTGACATTTTCAGATTTCAATTTTTCATAATTTTCCTGCAGTTCAAGAATCTGTGTATCATCAGCTTTCTTCTCATCCTTGAATGCTGAGATTTCTTTAACCTGTTCCTTCAACTCTTTGATTTCCAATGTCAAACTTTCCACATCCTTCAAAAGTTTGTCATTGTCAGCTTCAAATTTATCACATTTAGAACATACTGATTCAAAATTTGAAGATCTAAGCTTTTCAGATTCTTCATTCTTTGAAATTTTCTCTTTCTCTATCTTGTATGTTCCTGCACAAAAAATTTTAACGAAATCAAGAGGATTCGCATTCTCATCAATGTAACAACCCCTCTTGTTATCATATATCAAATTACTTTTTGCAGCAAGACATACATTAATTCTTCTTTTCATTTCAAGAATCACATTGAAATCCACTTTCATCAAATTCTTTTTCATTTCATTTATCAACTCTTCCTTTTTCTTTTTACTTTCATACTCATAATTTTTAAGTTTGTTGATAAACTCTCTTAGATATAACTTTGAAAAACTAAACTCCTTTTTTAGATTTTCCAAAAATTCATCCCACTCTACTGGTAATGCATCAGCAAACTTCGATACTTTTTCAGCATCTGTCAACTTTATCTCAAACCTTTCCAATTTGTCCATTAAGTAATCAAATCTTCTTTTCATCTCTTTCACAGTCTCATTCTTTTGACACACAAAATCTTTAAGTCTGAGAGTCCAAATATGCTTATCATCTTGTTCATACATGCTTACTCTACACCAACCATATCCACTATTTATTCTTTCAATATACTCATTTTCCTTTTCATCAAACATTTTTGTCATATTTCAAACAGAATTACAAGTTTCAAACGAAATCCCTCCAAGCGAAATTAACCTGCAAGACAGCTTCAAATGAGATTAGTTCAAGCGAAATTAGACACTTCAAACGATATTACCTAATTTCGTTTGAACTTGACAAACTAGATGTAAATTCATGCGGAATTAGGACCAAATTCAAACGGAATTACGTTTTTGAAACCGAATTATAATTTCGTTTAAAAGATTTCAAGCGGAAAAACTAATTCCGTGCGGAATTAGTTGCAAATTCAAACGAGATTACCAAATTTAGTAAATTCCGTACGAGATTAAAACTTAATTCCACGCGGAATTAAGATGATGTCATCATGTTCAAACATAATTTCAAGCGGAATTACAAATTTTGTCAATTTTAGATTGAATTAAGGTCCAATTTTCTCAAGGCTTTGTTAAAACAGTGTTTTGCACAAAATATGTGAAAATCAGTTCATTTCAACCGTTAAATCCTGATAAATTTGTAAAAGAAGGTGTAGAAGTCAGAATCTTCCAACTAAAACGAGCTAAACAGTAAGAACTCTTCCTCCTGTGCTCTGATACCACATGTAGGATCGGTTTGCCGACCAAACGAGTCGTTCAGAAGAGGTCTCAGACTGAATCAGAGGCGGAATTCATTGATTCGGTCTTCGTTTAACTTGGATTCACTATTAACTGTCTATTTTATTGAAAACATGCGGTTTACAACTCAGTAGACACTTCGGCAGCACTTCGGCTCACCGGAACACCTTCTCTAATCTCGTTACAAATGAAATCAAGGCAACCCTATATATAGGCAAGTAATTTCGTATGGAATTACTTCACACGAAATTAACTTTCATGCGGAATTAAATTCCATGCGGAATTACAACATAATTTCGTACGGAATTACCATAGGGTACTTTCGTGCGGAATTACCCCCAAGCCTAATTTTGACAAATTTCTTGAAATACGTGCCCTGATCTATCTAATACAAACTAAGACTCGAACGAAGATGAAGTCGACAGACAACTGCACCAACAAATATGTTTTGTTTGATGCAATGCCTTTGGGGGGTTAATGACAGTGTCCTGGATATCCTCGGCTCATTCATTGAAATGGCCACGACTTAAGCACGGGGTGTAGGCATACACCTGACAGTTGCGTATCTACAAGATATAACCACTCGTTGAGGATAACTCGCCATGGGATTATATTAGTGGTGTGTCTATTAATCTTGTCTCGGCTCTTCTAACCGGGCCCTGAAAGGACGACAAACATATAAATCTGTATACAAGATTATTTTAAATAATTGTCCCAAGTTATAAAAGAGTTTTGCCTTGTGCATCCAAATAAATTTTATAAATGTTTTTCAAAAGAGTCAGTTAATTGTATATACCAGTGTAAACTGTCGTATTTTTCAAAAAGATTAAGTGCAGGTACTACGTGAAATGGGCTGGATACTCCTAGTATTAAATAAAGAGTCTTGCAAGCTTTTGATACTTAAAATCTGTTGAACAATATTTCTTTCTGTTTAGATCCGCCTGTGGATCCACTTACAATCCGTTGTGTAATATTTTATTATACTTTCTACTCGGTTTGTATAATTACTTTTAGACTTTCGATGTGCATTAAACTGTGATTAATTGACTATGATGATATCAACTACGTCACGATACTCCCCACCGGGCCCACCTGTAATACGTGGAAATATCGGGGTGTGACATATCTGGACCTTAGATAGTACAAGAAACAACAGACAAGATCATTCACGTCAAGGAACGATTGAAAGCAGCACATGATCGACAAAAGAGTTATGCTGATAACAGACAAAAACCATTGGAATTTCAGGTAGGAGACAAAGTGTTATTGAAAGTCTCTCCTTGAAAAGGAGTGGTAAGATTCATCAAAAGAGGAAAGCTAAGCCCCAGGTATGTTAGACCTTTTAAAATTATTAAAAGATTATGACCTGTAGCCTATCAGCTACAACTGCCAGAGGAAATGGTAGGAATACATGATGTATTTCATGTATCTAATCTCAAGAAATGCTTAGCTGATGAATCACTAATGGTACCTCTTAAGGATATAGAGGTAAATGAACAGTTAAAATTTGTAGAAAGACCTCTACAGATTGAAGACAGGAAAGTCAAGAATCTCAAGCATAAGAGATTAGTTCTGGTCAAAGTGAAATGGAACTCCAAAAGAGGACCAGAGTACACATGGGAGCTTGAATCAGAAATGCAAAGAAAATATCCACACCTATTCCAGTAGATCTCGAGGACGAGCTCTAAAACAAGGTGGAGAGGATATAACAACCCTCCAAAATATTCCGACACCCCAAATATATTTTAAAATGTCCCTATATGTCCTAAAATAACAACCCGTATGCGAAAACAGGCCCCAAATACCTTATTTATTAAAAATTAATTAAAAAACAAATTTTGTTAATCTTTGGTGGGCCGCGAAGACCTAAGCTTTGTCTTACGCGGGCCGCGAGAGCTCATAAACGAGGCAAAACCCGGTGCTACCATGTGTCCACCACTTATCGAACCTAGATTGTTGACCGTACAAGGCTACGCCGTAGACTCCCTAGGTCGCGGGCCGCGAGGGAAGTCGAAGAGGCACTATAAATTGAGGCCTTCAACCTCAGTTTCAAACCGTTCAATCTCTCATTCTCTCTCTCAAAATTCGACATAGAAATTATGATTTTCGGGTATAATACCCCCTAAATAACGAAGTTCTGCCCCGTTGTAAATATTATAACCCCGGTTATGTATTAGATACGCTGCGCGATTGATCCAGGGTTCCGTAACGGCTGTCGTGGTTATGCCCGACGTAGTCGTTGGAATGCCGTCTCGGGGAGGGTATTACTAATGTAAATATTGGGTTATTATACTAACGCGTGTACATTTTTGTATTTAATAGATAATTACCAGGAAACCCTTAAGGAAAACTCTAAGACAGCAATATGAGTAATCTCCTTTTTGCAAACTGTTTTTACAAAACCTTATATGATTAACATTATATTAAACAGTGATTGAGTATTTGTATTCTACAATTATCTTCGGTATGTTGAGGTTGTATACAAAATTTGTTACTACATTGTGAGTAGTAACATGACCACAAGTCGGGTTGACAGTACCGTGGGTGGTAATTAAAGTAGATGGAAACAAATGTAATTGCGTGACTACCCTCAATACTGTACAATGGCTTTACTTAACTTGATTAAACTGAGATTCACTCACCAGTATTTCCCACTGACAAAATGTTTTTAAACGCGTTTCAGGTAATAAAATGTGAAAGCCAAATAGAAGCCAGCTGGACAACACTGAAGGCTTGGAAAAGTGGCTATAAAGTTACCTAAAATAAAGAGATGTTTTATTTAAAATAAAATAGGGTTTAACCCTATAAAAATGTGTGTATATTAAAAGCGTGGTATTTTACTCTGATAAAATATTTCCTAACTACGGTCCTGATGTAATTTCCGCTGCCAAAATGATAAAAACCTGGATACCACCGAAACTGGCTTCGGCCGCCCGTTCCCGGGTTGTCAGGGGACGGGGGTTGCGACAATCACTTGGTGAAGACAAGCATTTAGTGTAATACTTTTGATTTTTAATCTTTTCGCATTTTTTATTTGGTTTTGTATTAATGACTTTAATAACTAGTTTCTTATGTTGAAGGTGAAACTTCCTTATCATTTGTCTGTGGTGTCTTGGAGTTATTTTTTTGTCTATATAAAATAAAATATTTACACCATTCATATCTCTACGGTCTATATAGAGATATGTTGGCTATCTGGTCGGGGGTTAAGGGAATGGTCTGGTAAGGTTCTTGCCTTGTTCAGTGTATAGATCCTGCAAGGACCTGGGTCAAGCTTACTATGACCTCCTTCAATACCCACTGGTATTGGATGGCGGGGGTGCGAATGGCTTGATCCTCTCATATGTAAACTACTATTAATACATTAACCCGGCTACTTGGGATTGTATCCCTGCTGACTCAAACCACTTAGCCGAGGGTAACGTCACCTTCAAAAGAGGGGCCTACCACATTACGCATTAATAACTTAATTAATTATCTTTCAATATTCCGACCCTTTAGGATTGTATCCTTGCTGACTCAAACTACTGAGTTGAGGGTAACGTCACCTTCAAAAGAGGGGTCTACTACTGTAACTAAGATAATCTCTTAAAAGGTGCAAAAGTGAGGAAATCATCAAAGGTTACACTAAAGGCGAGTCGGATAAACCGGTATTAAAAGCTCTTGTGTCCTTGGACGACCTCGGTATTAAAAAGTGCAAAAGTGCAGAAATCATCAAAGGTTACCTGTTTTATTTTTATTTTTATTTTTATTTTCAGCATTTTTAGTTTTTATTTTCATTTTTAAAACCTTTTTCTAAAATTTTGATTTGATTAGACGTTGAGGATAAACCGGTATTAAAAGCTCTTGTGTCCTTGGACGACCTCGGTATCTTACCAACGCTATACTACGCTCACGATGGGTGCACTTGACCATATGTGTGTTTAGTGTTAGTAGAATATCGTGTTTTATAAATTTAAAACTTGACTAAAGTGTTAAAAAGGGCTTAAAATATACATAAAACATATCACACCTAACGCACATCAGTTTCCATATTAATATTAGTGATGAACCCGAGTTTGACGATGAAGTGACAGAGATTCTGGAATTGAAGCGCCCAAATGGTAGAGATAAAGCAAAAAAGGAAGCGGCGGCCAAAAAGAAAGAGGCGTCGACAAAATATGAATCTCCGGGTGAAACGATGGTGGATAAGTTGATGAGCAATCTCACCGAATTTAACGAAATACAAGCGGCGAGACTTAAGTTGAGAGAAAAAGAAATGCAAGAAGTGGGCGATCGTGAAGACTTTAAGCTAATGGTGATAAGCATCGACTCGATCCCGGTAAAAGATAAAAAAGTGTTGCAGAAAATGAAGGCGGAAATTGCTAAAAAATAGCGTCTTTAAATTATGTCGTTATCATTTTTTATATTTTCTAGTTTTCGTCTTTAATTTATGTCGCTATCGTTTTTTTGTATTTTTTAGTTGTAACGAAATTGATCAGTTTTATATTTTAGGGATTAAATTACTTTTTTTTCAATTTTTGGACAACTCTGTTATAGATCTCTCATGTAATTTGGGCTAAATCGGTTATATTATTTGTACCTACAGTAGCAAAGAAAAAAGAAGAAACAAGTTATCCCACCATCATTGCGTCACCAACTTCTTCCGACGAGATCAATGAATTTTTTCTGAATGTGGTGATGGAAACGATACCAATAATTATAGAGGAGGAAGAAACCTCGTCCAAAGGGAGAAAACGACAACAATCTTTAAATAGGGATCGTCGAGGTATTTTTTTCGTGCAGTATATATTTTTTGAAGTGCAGCTTATATCTTAGTGTAATTTATATTTTTGTAAAATATGTAGGTGCCCATGAAAGGCTGATGGCCAATTACTTTGCCGAAAACCTGGTATACACAAATGAAATGTTTAGGCGTCGTTTCCGGATGAGCCGTCGTCTTTTCTTACGTATAGCCAATGATTTGGCTAATTATGACCCATTTTTTCACATTAAGATGGGATGCTACAGGAAAACGGGATTTACCACTTTACAAAAGTGTACGTCGGCAATTCGCCAATTGCCTTACGGTACAAGTAGCGACATGTGGGATGAATATTTGAAGATGTCTGATAGAACTTCACGATAGAATTTGTATCAATTTTGCAAAGGGTGGTTAAGCTATACAACATGATGTTCTTACGAAGGCCAACAAAGAATGACATCATAAAGTTGTACTAGGCACACGAAAGTAAACATGCTTTTCCTGGAATACTTGGTAGCATAGATTGTATGCATTGGTCTTGGCGTAATTGCCCGAACACATGGCGAGGCCAATTTACTCGAGGTGATCATGTTCAGCCACATTAATTCTAGAAGACGTGGCATCAAACGACCTTTGGGTTTGGCATGCTTTCTTTGGTGTTCCTGGTTCGAATAACGACATTAATGTTCTTGGTCAGTCAGATGTTTTCAATGATATCATTAACGGTACGGGGTCTGATTCTAGGTTTTCAGTTTCAGGAGTAAAATACAAGCACGGGTATTATCTAGCCGATGCAATATACCCAACATACACAACGATTGTTAAAACTATACCGTATCCAGAAGATGAAAAAAGAAAGAAATTGCAAAATGTCAAGAATTTTCTAGGAAAGATGTTGAGCGTCTATTTGGGGTTCTACAACAAAAATGGCACATAGTTGCAAACCCAGTGTAGGATCGTTCCGTGACCCAAACGAGTCAATTAGAAGAGTTCTAATCAATTCAAGAGGCGGAAACTAATGAATTGACTTGGAAAACAGCTTGAAATACTTCTAATTGTCTTGTATTATTGATTTATCACATTTACAGATCAGTAGACACGTCGACAGCACTTCGGTACCGGAACAATGATCGTTACAAATGATCTCGCATGAAAGGTATATATAGTGGATGTGATTTCGCTTGAAAGTGGCAAATGTCATTTCAAGCGAAATAGCTAATGGTGATTTCGCTTGAAATAGCACTTTGCTGTTTCAAGCGAAATTAACTCTTCATCACACATACCCTATTTTCTCGTTTAACGTGCCCTGATCTAACAATTCTAGTACAAGACTCGATACAAGACGAAGTCGACAGACGTAATGCACCAACAAACTCCCCCTCGGATGTTGACGGGTCTTCAGTGTCGAGTCTTCACAATCTTCAGTCTTGATCTGTCTTCGGGCTCTTTCAAAGTATCTGACATAGTAAGCATCCTCCGTCTTTTCTCTTCTTCTCTCTCTTATTTACCAGGATCTGAAGCTGGCTCTTACATTTTCTTGATCAGATTCAGGATCAATCACTGGCTCTTGCAACTTCTGATTCCTCTTGATTAGATCTTTTAGCCTCATCAACTCTTCTCTTCCTCGAATGTTGATCTATTAGCAGAATCCCCCTTAAATTGTTCCGGGATCAAAAACCTAGCTCACTTTCTGCTCAGGTTTATAAACTGAGACCTGCACACAATTTCTAATCACACAATAAATTTCTCAACTTTAAAATTTAACAAATTTAAACTTTGTTAACTACTTGAATTCAATTCAAACATCAATTATTGATATAACAATTTTAATTTCTGATGACCACTTGTCTGAATATCATTTTTCTAATCAAACATTCCCAAACCTGTTCGTCATGTTTAGCACTCGGAATTTTGAAAATCAACTCTCCAACATCAGTTGTCGAAAATCTTTTGCTTTTTCAAAAATTTATGCTAAAACACACCGAAAATCTTTTTGGATTTTTGAAATTAAAGAAATACAGTAAAGAAATATATACAGACAATATTTTTGTGAGTTTGTGGAAGAGGATCATATCAGATTTTGAGACAAGTCACCAACACCGTTAAGCTTTAAACATATTAAGTTCTAAACGATTCACGTAGATTGTCAGTATACTGATCCACTTAAATTTTCACACAAAGTTCAACTGTTTTGAGATACGAGATTAATGTCTTAAGCACTTAAACTTATTCGCGTGTCCCACCTCAGAATATACTCCCGTATCCAGATCCCAATATTCAGTCTTACAGGTGAGTATACCTAGATGATATCTGATGTGCGTGAGTGTTATTAGTTTTTAATGTATATGTTAAGCCCTTTTTAACACTTTTTAGCCAAGCTTTAAATTTATAAAACACGATATTTACTAACACTAAACACACATATGGGCAAGTGCACCCATCGTGAGCGTAGTATAGTGTTGGCAAGATACCGAGGTCGTCCAAGGACACAAGAGCTTTTAGAACCGGTTTATCCTCAACGTCTAATCAAATCAAAAGTTTAGAAAAAGGTTTTAAACTAGAAAAAGAAAATAAAAACTAACTAAAATGCTGAAAAATAAAAATAAAAGAAAAAAAACAGATAGACAAGATGAATCACTTGGCTCTGACTCGTGTATAGTGTAACCTTTGATTATTTCCGCACTTTTGCACTTTTTAAGAGATTATCTTAGTTATTGTAGCAGGCCCCTCTTTTGAAGGCGACGTTACCCTCAACCCAGTAGTTTGAGTCAGCAAGGATACAATCCTAAAGGGTCGGATTATTTTAAGTTATTAATGCATATTATGGTAGGCCCCTCTTTTGAAGGCGACGTTACCCTCGGCTAAGTAGTCTAAGTCAGCAGGGATACAGTCCTAAGTAGTCGGGTTAAAGTATTAATAGTAGTTTAACTTATGAGGGGATCAAAGAGTTTGGACCACCGCCATCCAATACCGTTAAGTATTGAAGGAGGTCCTACTAAATTTGACCCAGGTCCTTCGCAGGATCTATACACTGAACAATGGCAAGACTCTTACCAAACCATTCACTTAACCCCCGACCAGGTAGCCAACATACCTCCATATAGACCGTGGAGATATGAATGGTGAAAATCTTTTATTTTATGTAGACAGTAAAATAATGCCAAGACACCACGGACAAACGATAAGGAAAAATCACCTTCAACATAAGAAACTAGTTATTAAAGTCATTAATACATAACCAAATAAAAAAGGGCGAAAAGATTAAAAATAAAAAGTATTACACTAGACACTTTGTCTTCACCAAGTGATGTAAGAGACTTAGGCAAACATGGCCTTGATTGTCAAGAACTCTTACGATCAATCTTGGATCCCGAGACGACTCACACACTCTATGATGGACAATGGATGATGGTGGTGGATGATGGTGTTATGGTGGTGGTGGGTGGTGGGTGAATTGTGAGAGAGGTGGTGTGCCAAGGGATTGTTTGAGCTTGAGCCAAGCACTCCTATTTATAGGCTGAACAGAAGCTCGGGCACGGCCCCGTGTCCAGTGGGCACGGCCCCATGTCCACATCCTTCTCTGTCTTCATTAATTGCTCTTGTCTGTATTAGTTGACCACGGCCCCGTGTCCGCTGGGCACGACCCCGTGTGCAGAAGCATATCTGTACCATCAAGATTTGCCTGGATTTTGTGAATCTTATAGTTGACCACGGCCCCGTGTCCGCTGAGCACGGCCCCGTGGTGGGCGATGGAAGCTTCTACAACTTTGTCTTTTATGCTGACACTTGGGCACGCCCCCGTGCTCATTGAGCACGGGGTGTGTTCAGCCTTTTGTTCTCTTGTTTTGCTTGGGAAGATGTTGTCGTGGGGTCGGGCATGTCACGTTTGTTCCTTTTCTTGTATTTATGTTAGATTTAGCTGCCTTTTTGCTTCTTTTGTTAATTGGAGCTCATTTAATCCTGAAAATACAAAAGGAAGACAAAAGCACACTTTTTCCAACATTAGTACTAAAAAATGGTTAGTTTTATGCCACAATTGATGTAATTTATATGTTGCATTTTGCACACATCAAATACCCCCACACTTGAATCTTTGCTTGTCCTCAAGCAAAACTCTTTATAATGTGGCTTTACACTCCTAAATGGAATGGGTAGAAGAGAAGGTTTTTGGGCTTGTCATAGAGTGTCGGGATTTCCAATATTCTTTATTAAGTTTTATTTTTATTTACAATCCTATTCGTCATGATTTATTTAAAACTTTTCATAAGATAATTTACTTATTAGGGCATAACATGCCTCTTTAAAATTCTATTTATATACAAGTTCACATACCTCACGGGGGATCACTCAACATTCGGCCGAAGATGTATTTTAGTGAATCACTCGAGAGCGGCATGGAACTTACTCCTACCATAGGCTTGCCAAGCAATCAATCCTCCTCCTTTTTAACTATATACCTTTGTATATATCAAGAGGACTTTTGGGTGAAGGGTTAGGCTTGGGTTAAAGGTAGGTGGTTGGGTTAGTGGTTAGTAGAAAAGGGCGAAAAGCGTAAAAAGCATCGGTTTTCGTAAGACTTTTTATTTTTGCAGTTTTTATTTTGATGAAGCCATAATTCAAACAAAGTTATTTTTTATGAACTTGCTTGTTTATTTCTTTTGCTTCATCATCAACATTTTCTTTTTGAAAAATCATACGAAAAAACCGAGCTTTTCACTAAAACAAAGGGTTAAAAATAAAAAGGTTTTGGTGGGTGAAAGGGTGTTTGGTTTGGGTTAAGAAATGAAAAGGTTTAGGCTCAAAGGGGTTAACTAGGGGATTTTGGGTAGGTGGTAAAAAAATGTTGTAGAAATAAAAAGGGTTAGTCCTAATGCCTCCATCATTTACTTACTCGGGTTTAAGTTGGTAAGGACCAGGAATGCATCGTCGTGGCAAGTTCTAGAGTCGTAAGAACCAAGCGGGTATTCACACAAGAAACGAAAAATGAGCATTTAGTTTAAAGATATATATTTGTATGCTCAATAAAGGCTCAAAACTCACTTTTGTGGGAATGGGTTTTTATGTGATCAAGTATATATAATCAAATTTTAACTAATCTTGTCATGCCGTTTCATAATTTTCTTATGCTGGTTCTTTTTATCACGACGCTATCGGTTGTAAATTTGTAAAAATATAACCTTTTTAGAATTTTGAAATTCCCAAATTAAACCTAGACAATTAAAAAAAATGAAAATTTTTGAAAAAATTTGGGGTGATTAGCGGTTCCAATAGAGTTTTGTGTAAGGCTTGTTATTCGGACTCGCAAGATTCAAGGTTTTAGCATCCCCCCCCCCCCCCCCACACTTAAATTACACATTGTCCTCAATGTGTCCCAAAAATAAGTTTTTAGGTTGATTGAATGTCTAAAAAAGTGTGAAAAAGCAAAAATTTGTGTTACTGGGCACTAGACACGGCCCGGTGTTGTCCGGGCACGGCCCCGTGTTAAGGTGCCAGTAACAAAATTTGAAAAAAAGAAACAGAAGCCTGGACACGGGGGCATGTTGGGTGAACACGGCCCGTGTCCAGTTTACCTGAACTGGGCATTTTCTGCAGACTGTGCAGCACGGGGCCGTGTTGGGCGGACACGGCCAGTGCTGAGCCTGCTGTAATGAAGAAAGTTCGTCGGATGGCCCTGTTTTCCTGCATGGGGTGCTGGTTCAAGTTTCCCTTGTTTCCCTTGCCATCCTGAGTGTGTTTTATTCCTAAAAATTAAAACTAACTAGAAAACATAAAAATTAATCTAAACTAAACTAAGGATAGTTCCGCGGAATGCCTCCGTGGTGCACCATGTTTATAAGGGTCCTTGGCTAGACCCAAAGCATGGTCATATGTCACCCAAGTGGGATGTTTTGCATCCCATGCTACACTGTCGGAGAGCGTCATCCAAGCTTGAGTCTATGACCTTCATGTAGTTGACCGGGTCTTCGTCTTCTACTCTCTTTCCAACTCCAAACTTCACTTCCTCATCCCCAAACTTTAATGTTAGTGTTCCATCATTCATATCCACCACCGCTTGGGCGGTGGCTAGAAATGGCCTCCCGAGGATGAGAGGGATATCGGCGTCTTCTTCCATATCTAGTATGACAAAGTCGGCCGGGAAGACGAAACTGTCGACTTTGACCAATAGATTTTCAGAGACACCTTGTGGAAATTTAACGGATCTGTCGGCGAGTTGTATGCTCATCTTTGTAGGGCTCGTTTTTCCTAGGCCGAGTCGTTTGAACATTGATGCGGGCATGAGGTTAATGCTAGCCCCAAGATCGGCTAGTGCATTACGAATGGGGGATTCCCCAATCGAGCAAGGAATAGTGAAGCTTCCAGGATCAATTTTCTTCTGTGGGAGTTTGTTGAGTACTAAGGCGGAGCATTCTTCGCCTAAGTTAACTAATTGCAATGATTCAATTTTCCTTTTGTGAGTAAGGAAGTCCCTTATAAATTTTGCATATTTAAGCATTTGGGTTAGGACCTCGATAAAAGGAATATTAACATGCAATTGTTTTAGTAAATTTTCGAACTTTGCGAATTGCTCATCGGTCTTTTGACGAATTAACCGTCCGGGGTATGGAACCGGAGGAGTCTTGGTGGGCTCTTGATTTGGTGGAGAAGCCTTTTCTGGTTGGGACGCAGGTGGAGTCGTGGTTTGGTTGGATTGGCTTCTTTCAGTTGGCAGTAATGGAGCCTCCTCGGGACCCACGGTTCGGTTTCTCAATGTGATGAGATGCACTTGTGCCTTTGGGTTGGTTTCGGTATTGCTTGGTAACGCGCCTTGTGGTCTCTCGGAGAAATTTTGAGCTACTTGATTTAATTGTTTTTCAATGTTTTGAATGCTAGCTTGTTGATTTCTAAAATTCGATTCCAATTGCTGAAATCGATCCGAGTTTTTCTTTTCGGTGTCGGAGATGAAGCGAAATACAGTATCTTCAAGCCTTTCTCGTCCACCTTGTTGTTGAGAAAAGTTTTGTGGTTGTTGAAAGTTAGTTCGTTGATTTTGTTGGTTACTACTATTGCCGGGATCTCTCCAACCAAGGTTAGGGTGGTTACGCCATCCTTGGTTGTAGGTACCCGTTGGTGGACCCGACGGCCTAGGTCTATTATCAATGTAGTTTACCATTTCCGTTTGATCATCTAATTCTTTCATACAACTCCATCTTTCATGTGGTCCACCACACCCCTCACAAGCCATAACCGAGGCCGTTTTTGCCATTTCTAATTTTTTTTATTTTTGAAGAAAGGGCCTCGATTTGAGCTTGTAAAGAAGTGCTTTCATCAACCTTATGTGCGCCCGGGGCAATAGATTTATTGCCTCGGGGAGTGTGCCACTGAAAATTGGTTTGAGCAATTTCCTCAATTTGATTATATATTTCATTTGGGCGACGATTACCTAGAAGTCCCCCGGAGCTAGAATCAAGTGTTTGTCTTGTGTGTGGCAACAACCCATTGTAGAAAGTGGATACTTGTTGCCATACCGCAAGACCGTGATGAGGACACTTTCTTAGTAGCTCCTTGAACCTTTCCCAAGTTTCATATAAGGATTCCCCATCTTCTTGTGAATATGTATTAATTTCAGTCATTAATTTAGCCATTTTAGCAGGAGGGAAATACTTATATAGAAACTTTTGGGCTAGTTCATCCCAGGTGTTTACCGAGCTAACTAGGAGGGTATTAAGCCAAGCCTTAGCTCGGTCTTTTAGTGAAAATGGAAACATCCGAAGGCGGATGGCGTCGTCTGATGCTCCATTGATCCGAAAGGTATCACATATTTCTAAGAAATTAGTAATATGTAGATGGGGATCCTCGTCCGCAAGCCCATGAAAGGTTGCGGAGTTTTGAAGCATTTGTATCAAATGCGGTCGAAGTTCGAAGTTATTGGCTTCGACATTCGGTGCATTGATAGCGGTGCCGAGATTACCTACAGTGGGCCGTAGGTAATCCATGAGGGTACGTTGGTCCGCCATTGGAGGTGGGTCCCCCGAAACTTTCTCTTGGTTTTTAGCTTTAAGTCTTTTTTCGGAGAAAGCGTTCGGGTTCTTCTAGAGGTTCTTTTATGTCTCAACTAGAACTGGAGCTCATGCACTACGTAGGAAGTTCAAATGTGGTGTTTGGGTTCCAAGTCCTGCAATAAAAACAGAAAAGAACGTTGGTCAAAAGGTTCACCACGGCCCCGTGTTCAGTGAACACGGCCCGTGGTCGGAGATACAGTTATTGTTTTCCGGATCCCTGTGTAGGATCGATTTCGACCTAAACGAGTCGTTCGGAAGAGCTCAAATCCGTTTCAGAGGCGGAAACAAAGAAACGGACGTGTACACAGCTAGAATCACACTTTAAATCTCTTGTATATTGATTTTACAACGTTTACATTGACAAGGAACACCGGCAATACCTCGGTATCAGATCTGAACTATCGTTTTTAAATGAAATGACATTCAACCTATATATACTAATTCTGGTCCGCTCGAATAACATGACATATAAGCGGTCCAGAAGACTTGACACATGAGCGATCCAGATATTGACACAAAAGCGATCCACAAGTTTGTCGTATAAGCGATCCTCCATAATGTTGACTATCATGAACCTTTTTCTTCTAGAGAACTCTTGATTGGACCTTTCAAACTCACCATCTCATTGGACCTCCTAGTGGTGATGTCTCATTGGACCCTTATTTGGTCCAATCAACACAAATGGCCACCATTCACAATATTAAACCTTTGATTCTTTTGTCGTTTATAGCTTTGAATGTTTAGACATGTGATGATGTCACATGTGATGTCATCAAGATGATGTCACATGTGATGTCATGTCTGACCGGATCCGCAACGAGACTGAGACTCGATATTAAGACGAAGACAACAGATGACTGCACCAACAGACTCCCCCTCAGATGTTGACGAGTCTTAAGTGTCGAGTCTTCAACGACTTCAGTCTTTAACAGTGAAAGCATCCTCAAATCTTTCTCTTCTCTTTTCATCATCACCAACAGACTTTCCACGCATAATCTTTACTCAGATGTCTTCAGACTCCCCCTTTCGATATGCTGGGATCGTAGTCTGACTTTCACAGGTTCAGGTATCGTAACCTGACTCACCTGCATATTCTCTACCCAAAAGTAAGTTTCACAAAATTTATCATTCAACAAATTTAGAAACCACTTATAGATATTTTCAAATCAACTCAAACACTTTACATCATTTTTCACAAATTATGTTTTGGGTATAACAATTTCAGTTTCTGAAGAACCACTTGCATGAATATCAATTTTTCATTTCAAACAATTTCAAAAACAATTTTCCCAAACCTGTTCATCATGTTCAGCACTTGGAATTTTGAAAATCAGCTTTTCAACATCAGTCGTCTAAAATCTTTTTTTTATTTTTCAAGATTTATGCTAAAACACACCAAAAATCTTTTTGGAATTTTGTGAAATAATCGAAATGAAATGCAGTAAAGAAATATTTACAGACAATATTTTTGTGAGTTTGTGTAAGAGGATCATATCAGTTCTTGAAACAAATCACCAACACCGTTAAGCTTCATTTCATTTTAAGTTCTAAACGATTCACCTAGATTGTCAGTATATTGATCCACTTAAATTTTCACACAAAGTTCAACTGTTTCGAGATACGAGATTAGTGTTTTAGGACTTAAACATTTACATGTGTCCCACCTCAGTATATACTCCCGTATCCAGACCCCAGTATTCAGTCTTACAGGTGAGTATACCTAGATGATATCTGTAAGGGGTTAATTGCGAGGGCCGTGAGAGCTCAGGTCGATCTTTCGATACGCAGAGAGATGACGGCTTCGACTTTTGGTGGGTCCCCTTTGGGGATCTTCTTTTCAACAGCACATGATTAACCATTTTGCAATGTGTTATCATTTTTTATGCTGAGGGGAGGCTTATATTTCAAAGCAGCGTAAAGTATTCTCCGGGGACTAGGCCATTGCTTCCGCAAAATCAGAAGTCCCGGGATAATACCCCAGATATCACTAAGCATAAAGACCTAGTATCTCAGAATACGGGACCCTTCAAACAAGATTTCAGGGGTTACCTATATATCCTGGAGGTGTTCCCCACGTAGACGCAAGTAAATTTTATGTTTATATCTCGTCACAATTTACTAAATGTGTAAAAACCTACTGACACATCCACAGTGAGATTGTTTATCACTATTTAACATTTCATTTCTTTAGCATGACGTGATCGTCCACTGATGTACTATCATTTCCTCTTTTTGACAACAAAACTCATTTTTCATTTTATCATGTTTTTGGCTTTTTCAAATTTTCAAATGTTTTTGGATTTTCTGAAAATTTTTACTCCCCCTAAAATGCAAACACATTTTAGGAAATTTGAAAACAAACTATACAATAAAGTGACAACTGATATCAAATCGCTTCAATTCGCCATCCACTTGGCATAAACAATCAGAACTCCCCCTCACAACAAACTATTTTCCCATTGATTTCAAAACACTTAAGTTTGTTTTAATCAAATGGTTTTTCCGGAAAATTAGTTTTGCTGATTTTCAAACCACTCGTAAAGTTAGGGGTTCATCATGTTGTTTTTCCAAACAATCATTTGTAAATATGGTCCAATCAAGTTCAACTAAATGACCTTGATTAACCACTTGTCAGTGAAAACCTTCAACAACTACTAGCAGATTCACTTTACCAACCATAACCACTTGCACATCAAAATATAACAATTCAAAAATACCACCTGTACTTTACCAATTGTACCAATTTTAGGATCATTTACTAAGAAAGATGCCGATTCCTGCTCCACTCTTACCAACCTGGGAGCTCCGGCAAGTCCGGTTTTTACTCAAACATTACATCCACCCAAGCCTCACCAGCCTTGGGTGATTTTGGTGGCAAACATCTGTCCCACCAACATTTTGATTTGTAAAACTCTTTAGCGTCCTTTACCTTCCTGTCTACCATCTTGCCAAAAATATGTTTGACTTTCCCGTTGAAAGCCTTCTCAACATCAAATTCTCTCTCATCAGCGAAGAATTGATTTGAGATCTCTACCTTTCCCACTTTCTTCATCAAATTTTCTTTTGACAATTTAGGAAAATTCTCATCGTTCACTTCTGGAACGGAATTATCAACCTTTTTCTCAACACATGACTCCTCTGATTTTATGGAATCAGATTCATTGTCAGAATTACCCTCAGATTTAACCACCCACTTTTGCTTGCTCAAATCACCTTTTCTTTTGTAAAACCGTTTTGAACTTTCTCCTTCCTCAGAAGTAGAATTTTCAAACTTTTTAACAATTTTTACATGTTGTTCTTTCTTATCAACACAAGTCTTTCTCAAAACAAAGTTAGAAGAAACTTCCTGTTTTTGGTAGTTGGTCTTGGGGCAATTCCAAGCTATGTGTCCAACTTCCTGACATTTAAAACATGTTCTTCTATCAACTTTTTCAGCAAACCTTCTCACATTCTTCTTCACTTCAGCAAGAAACTCCTGGTTTGACTGCTTCCAGAACGGTTTCTTCTGTTCATCCTCTGAACTTCCTCCTGAAACAAATTTTGTTTTTGGTTTATAAGTTTTCTGATTTTTATAATTTTCTGAAGAATTAAAACCAAGACCTTGTTTTTTGAAATTACGGTTGTGGTTTGGTTTCTTTCGATAACCTGAACCATAACTGTAACCCTTTTTCTTGTTCAATCTCTGTTGAACTCTTGAAGTGTACTTTTTAGGTTTTTTAGCAAGATTTAAATCTTTTATTTCAGAAATATTAATTTCTGTTAATTTGAAAACCTGTTTGATCATTTCAGTTTTGACACTTCTTATTGGAAATTCCTCATCAGAATATAATTTGTCTGAATCATTCAAAGTATAAGCCACTTTGATTGGTCCATCATTCAAATTAGATTTTGATAACAGAAATTCTCTATTGTAAAGCCTGTTAACCGGTGAACTCGGACTCTTTTCTGACAAACTCGAACTCTCAGATTTAGACTCCGACTTTGACTCTTCATCCGTATCTAACACCTGATCGACAACTTTCTTTACTAACTCAGATTCATGATCAGTGTCAGACGCTGTGAATGTAACATCAATATTGTCTGGTAATTCATCAATGATTTCAGACTTTAACTTGATGTTGATTGCCTTTTTTAGACGCTCCTCATTAGGATTCCTTGGAGAATAGGTTTCATGGATCGGGGGCGGACATCTGTTATACTTGACACTTTGTGGCTTACCAGTGTCCTCTTCTTTGTCTTTCTTCTTCTTGAAAGCTTCCAAACCTGCAACAGTAGGATAAACACGATCAATCAGATAATCACATGTAGTATAACTCAACAGTAATCGTTTAATCCTTTCGCTTTCAATCTTTTCAAGTTCCACTTCCTTCTTCAGATTAGCACAATCTTCAATATAATCATTGATGACGCTCTGCTTTGTCATTAAAGTTGCACTCATTTTATCCATTGCTTTTTCAATTTCTGTATTCGTCTTTTTCAGACGATCAACTGTGTTGTTGAGCACATCATATGACTCCTTTACATACTTCACATCAGACAGTAAGTCTTCTTTAATCTTCTCTAATTCAGCAATCTTCTTATCTTTCTCCTCACAAACTTGACAAGATTCTGAACACTTTGAACACGGTTTTTCAACTTCAACCAATTTTTCAACTATCTTCTCGATTTCAACAGTCTTTTCAACTTCAACAAGTTTCTCAATCACTGGTTCTTCAGATTCTATTTCAGCTTTCTGTCCCTCAGTTTCCTTTGTTGAACTTTCTTCAACTTCTGCTTTGTCAGTTTCTACTTTTGCTTTTTCCTGGATATCCAACTCATGCTCCTCAATCTTCTGAATAAATTTTGCTAGACTCATATTTTCCTTTTTTCTCATATGTTTTACAATCAACAGATAATTTCCCCATTTTTGCTGTGGTAAAGCATTAGCAAGTTTATCAATCCATTCATCATTATCTTTCTTAATTTTCAATCTTTCCATTTCCACGACTAAATGACAATATCTATCAATGATCATCGTTGTTGTTTCATGGTCAAAAGCTACAAACATGTCAAATGACTTCTTCAACAAATCCTTTTCCATGTTTCAAAGTCAAAGTTTCACAAACACAATCAGTTTAAAGATTTTCAATTAACTGAAACAAACTGGTACTCGAACTGATGACTATTTTGAGCGGACTGAATGTTGACCAACTGTGCGGACTTCTAGGACCCGAATCGATTTCAAGTAACTTGACTCTTTGAAACCTTTGAACTCCAAAACGTATGAAACTTTCAAACTAGTCGATGACTTGATGAACTCTTGATACGCGACTTGACTGACAAAACGACTGATCGAACCGTGTAAACCGACTAAATTCCAAACCTTGTGACCTGACCACAGACAACTGACAACTGACAAACTAATATATCACTATACTATTTCAGCATGCACTTTAGATGGACTTATCCAAACACAATATAACACATGAGATGGGCCGATTTTAAACAAATTACAATACATGGGCTTCCTGGTTACATCGGTTTCATACTAATCACATGAGCCACACTAATTTCTAGTGAATTATCATTTCAATTTACACACACATAATCCGATTACTTTTAGCATATAATGTCTCACATTTAATATTCAATTGAACCACATTTGAAATCACATGCATACACAAGTTTACTGACACATCACGTGAAGCTTTGACTAACAATTTTTTATATATAATGAATCACATAGACATTGTGATTGGACCGGTTAACTGTCATGAATCAACTTTATTATATTTCAAGACACTATAGTGGACTAACACTTATCACCAAATGACTTTTCAAGACATTTAACATGCAAAACTGATTTTATAATTGCTGACAAATTTTAGTAAACTGACACCTTAACATATCTCGATAAAATTCACATGTAAATCTGATACACATGCAAACACATGCTTAGGCTGACACTCAACTCTTATACACACATTGATGTAAGCACTCAATCGGTTCACAAAACCCAATATATTCACATGCAAACTGACAAACAAAACATGATTTCTTTTCTAATTGCTAATAACAAATCACGTGATTAACTTGTTCTATGTCTGAAACAAACTTTGATGATTACAAGAGCGAACCAGACTATGTCTTATAAGCGGACTACAAATTGCACTAAACGCGGACCAGATAATGTCCAGATGAGCGGACCAGATATTGTCCGAATGAGCGGACCAGGTATTGTCCGAATGAGCGGACCAGATGTTAATTTTTGGAGCGGACCTGAGATTGACGTCAGCAAAACACGAACCGAATGCAAGCGAAAACTCAATTTGAACCAATTTTAGGCCGATTTAAGTTCTGAAAATTTCCAGGTTTTGTTAATTCATGATTATTGGTTTAGGCCCCACAACACACACACTCAACACACAAACTCTCACGTATATGTATGTAATATGTATGTGTATTGAGAAGAAATATGAAAGCTGCTTCTATTTTCAATAAAGGGCTTGGCTATATATATAGCCTAGAGACTCAAACTAAAGCAACAATAACAAAACAAACTCATCCTAAAAACTAGACATGTTCTCCACTTCATCGTTCATACCCACATTACTCGGTCAACCTATGACCTTCTAGTTTCAACTATTTATTTGACTACTAAATAAAACAAATACTAAAATACTAATTAATAAAACTAACTAATAACCCAAGTCAAGATTAAATATTTCCAACAATCACCCCTTAATTTTGACTATCTCGGAATTTGCTACACGAACCACACATGTTCGGTCTTCCTCTTTCTAACGTGAACACTTTCGGTCTTCGGTTCAAGACTCGGTCTAATGTGAACTCTCCGTCTTTGTTCACAATCACGGTCTTTCTTTCGGTCTACGATCTTTCTCGGTATATCTTGGTGTGAACCTTCGGTCATAGTCACACCTACGGTCTCGGTCACGTCGTTCGGCCTTTTGCGGCTTGTCGGTCTATAGCGGTCTTCTTTGTTTCCCACCGGAACTCTCATTCCGACAGCGGTCACGGTATTCGGTCTTCTATGTCTCCCGTTGGAACAAGCTTTCCAACGGCGGTCTTCTTATCACTGGTTCCTCTTCTCCTGCGACGACGGTCTTGCAATCGCAGATGCATTCTTTCTTCTGGCGAGTCAACGGTCTTCCTTTCACCGTTTTATTTTTCCAGTGTGGTCTCTTTCTTCTGTTTTTGCTTTCTTTCAACAATCACCGGCTTGGTGGTGTGCTTCACTTGCTTCCGGCGACAGCAGCCAAGGCTGCCGCTTGTCTTTGCTCGACTTCGTTCTTTCGACTATCAAAAGTAGCCTCACGGTCTTCACCTCGGTTCCTCCTACTGCTGCGTTTTGTCCTGCAGCGAAACGGGCTGCACTCTTTCTCGCTACCGACTCTCAAAACGGCCCTCGTTTCACACCCGCTCTGATACCAAATATTGGTTTAGGCCCCACAACACACACACTCAACACACAAACTCTCACGTATATGTATGTAATATGTATGTGTATTGAGAAGAAATATGAAAGCTGCTTCTATTTTCAATAAAGGGCTTGGCTATATATATAGCCTAGAGACTCAAACTAAAGCAACAATAACAAAACAAACTCATCCTAAAAACTAGACATGTTCTCCACTTCATCGTTCATACCCACATTACTCGGTCAACCTATGACCTTCTAGTTTCAACTATTTATTTGACTACTAAATAAAACAAATACTAAAATACTAATTAATAAAACTAACTAATAACCCAAGTCAAGATTAAATATTTCCAACAATGATAACGCACACACTGTGTGAATTTTAAGCGATTTTAACCGTAAAAAGTTCTGTTTTTTCAAAAAGAAAGGTATAGAAACAGAAAAAAATGATGAAAACGAGCTGTATATGCGAGATCTCCTCCTCCTTGGCTCTGATACCAATTGTAGGATCGATTTCGACCTAAACGAGTCGTTCGGAAGAGCTCAAATCCGTTTCAGAGGCGGAAACAAAGAAACGGACGTGTACACAGCTAGAATCACACTTTAAATCTCTTGTATATTGATTTTACAACGTTTACATTGACAAGGAACACCGGCAATACCTCGGTATCAGATCTGAACTATCGTTTTTAAATGAAATGACATTCAACCTATATATACTAATTCTGGTCCGCTCGAATAACATGACATATAAGCGGTCCAGAAGACTTGACACATGAGCGATCCAGATATTGACACAAAAGCGATCCACAAGTTTGTCGTATAAGCGATCCTCCATAATGTTGACTATCATGAACCTTTTTCTTCTAGAGAACTCTTGATTGGACCTTTCAAACTCACCATCTCATTGGACCTCCTAGTGGTGATGTCTCATTGGACCCTTATTTGGTCCAATCAACACAAATGGCCACCATTCACAATATTAAACCTTTGATTCTTTTGTCGTTTATAGCTTTGAATGTTTAGACATGTGATGATGTCACATGTGATGTCATCAAGATGATGTCACATGTGATGTCATGTCTGACCGGATCCGCAACGAGACTGAGACTCGATATTAAGACGAAGACAACAGATGACTGCACCAACACCCTGTTACTGGGAGTTGGACACGGCCCCGTGTTGCACCGACACGGCCCCGTGCTCAGCTCTCTGTAACTCGGAAAATAAAAACGGCCAGCAACAATGCTGGGCACGGCCCGTGTCCGACCAGGCACGGCCCGTGCTGAGCTCTGCGGAAGCTGAAAAATAAAAAAAAATCCTAAAAAAATAGAAAAAATAAGAAAAACGATTAGGCCGTTGATTCCTAACGTTCTTAAAATCCTTGTGTCCCCGGCAACGGCGCCAAAAACTTGATGTGCGTGAGTGTTATTAGTTTTTAATGTATATGTTAAGCCTTTTTTAACACTTTTTAGCCAAGTTTTAAATTTATAAAACACGATATTTACTAACACTAAACACACATATGGGCAAGTGCACCCATCGTGAGCGTAGTATAGTGTTGGCAAGATACCGAGGTCGTCCAAGGACACAAGAGCTTTTAGTACCGGTTTATCCTCAACGTCTAATCAAATCAAAAGTTTAGAAAAAGGTTTTAAACTAGAAAAAGAAAATAAAAACTAACTAAAATGCTGAAAAATAAAAATAAAAGAAACAAAAACAGATAGACAAGATGAATCACTTGGCTTCGACTCGTGTATAGTGTAACCTTTGATTATTTCCGCACTTTTGCATTTTTTAAGAGATTATCTTAGTTATTGTAGTAGGCCCATCTTTTGAAGGCGACGTTACCCTCCACCCAGTAGTTTGAGTCAGCAATGATACAATCCTAAAGGGCCGGATTATTGAAAGATAATTAATTAAGTTATTAATGCATATTATGGTAGGCCCCTCTTTTGAAGGTGACGTTACCCTCGGCTAAGTAGTCTGAGTCAGCAGGGATACAGTCCTAAGTAGCCGGGTTAAAGTATTACTAGTAGTTTAACTTATGAGGGGATCAAAGACTTTGGACCCCCGCCATCCAATACCGTTAAATATTGAAGGAGGTCCTACTAAATTTGACCCTGGTCCTTTGCAGGATCTATACACTGAACAATGGCAAGACTCTTACATAACTGTTCCCTTAACCCCCGACCAGGTAGCTAACATACCTCCATATAGACCCTGGAGATATGAATGGTGAAAATCTTTTATTTTATATAGACAGTAAAATAATGCCAAGACACCACGGACAAACGATAAGGAAAAATCACCTTCAACATAAGAAACTAGTTATTAAAGTCATTAATACATAACCAAGTAAAAAGTGCGAAAAGATTAGAAATAAAAAGTATTACACTAGACACTTTGTCTTCACCAAGTGATGTAAGAGACTTAGGCAAACATGGCCTTGATTGTCAAGAACTCTTACGATCAATCTTGGATCCCGAGATGACTCACACACTCTATGATGGACAATGGATGATGGTGGTGGATGATGGTGTTATGGTGGTGGTGGTGGGTGGTGGGTGAAGTGTGAGAGAGGTGGTGTGCCAAGGGATGGTTTGAGCTTGAGCCAAGAACTCCTATTTATAGGCTGAATAGAAGCTCGGGCACGGCCCCGTGTCTAGTGGGCACGGCCCTGTGTCCAGTGGGCACGGCCCCGTGTCCACATCCTTCTCTGTCTTCATTAATTGCTCTTGTCTGTAATAGTTGACCACGGCCCCGTGTCCGCTGGGCACGACCCCGTGTGTAGTAGCATATCTATACTATCAAGATTTGCCTGGATTCTGCGAATCTTATAGTTGACCACGGCCCCATGTCCGCTGAGCACGGCCCCGTGGTGGGCGATGGAAGCTTCTACAACTTTGTCTTTTATGCTGACACTTGGGAACGCCCCCGTGCTCATTGAGCATGGGGCGTGTTCAGCCTTCTGTTCTCTTGTTTTGCTTGGGAAGATGCTGTCGTGGGGTCGGGCATGTCACGTTTGTTCCTTTTCT
Source organism: Helianthus tuberosus (assembly GCA_030545235.1). Taxonomy (NCBI): domain Eukaryota; kingdom Viridiplantae; phylum Streptophyta; class Magnoliopsida; order Asterales; family Asteraceae; genus Helianthus; species Helianthus tuberosus. The sequence goes on from CM060381.1 coordinate 149,412,992, forward strand.
TGTATTTATGTTAGATTTAGCTGCCTTTTTGCTTCTTTTGTTAATTTGAGCTCATTTAATCCTGAAAATACAAAAGGAAGACAAAAGCACATTTTTTCCAACATTAGTACTAAAAAATGGTTAGTTATGCCACAATTGATGTAATTTATATGTTGCATTTTGCATACATCAATATCTGTAAAGGGTTAAATGCGAGGGCCGTGAGAGCTCATGCTATTGCTTCCGCAAAATCAGAGTGATGACGGCTTCGACTTAAGGTGTGTTCCCTTTAGAGAATCTTTTCTTCAACAGCACATGATTAGCATTTTTCAATGTTTCATCATTTTTTGTACTGAGGGTGATGCTATATTTCAAGCAAGCGTAAAGTATTATACGGGGACTAGGCAATTGCTTCTGCAAAATCAGAAGTCCCGGGATAATACCCCAGATATCACTGAGTATAAAGACCTAGTATCTCAGAAAGAAGGACCTTTCAAATAAGATTTCGGGGGTTACCCATATATCCGAGAGATGTTCCCCACGATATAAGCAAGTTTGAAATTTAGGTTTATATCTCGTCACAATCTACTAAATGTGTAAAAACCTACTGACACATCATCAGTGAGACCGTTTATTACATTTTGACTTTTCAATTCTTTAGCATGCTGTGAATGTCCACTGATGTACTATCATTTCCTCTTTTTACAACAAAAACTCATTTATGAATTTTATCATGTTTTTGGATTTTCAAATTTTCAAATGTTTTTGGATTTTCTGAAATTCTTACTCCCCCTAAAATGCAAAAGCATTTAAGAGAAATTTGAAAACAAACTGTACAAGTAAAGTGACAACTGATATCAAATCACTTCAAATCGCCATCCACTTGGCATAAACAATCAGAACTCCCCCTGGCAACAAACTATTTTCCCATTATAATTTCAAAACACTTAAGTTTTTTCAATCAAAAATGGTTTTTTCGGAAAACTAATTTTGTTGAATTCATAAAACCACTTGTAGGTTAGGGGATTCATTCATCACTTTGTTTTAAAAAAAAACAATTGTAAGGAAGATAAATAAAGTACAACTTAATGTCCCTGGTTAATCTTGTAGGACGAAATATCACAAACGCAAGAAATATGCCGATTCCTGCTTCACTATTACCAACTTGGAAGCTTCAGCAATTCCACAACCTGTAAAATTTTAACAATTTTTTAATTTTTCACAAAAATTTTTTTTTAAGAATGATGCCGATTCATGCTCCACGATTACCTACTTGGGAGCTCCGGCAAGTCAGAATTTTAGTTTGAAAATGCAGTCACCCAAGCCTGACTAGCCTTGGATGATTTTAATTCATCTATATCCCAACCTCCTTTTGATCTATAAAATTCTTTTGCACTTTTTACTTTCCCATCTACCATTTTCCCAAAAATATGTTTGACTTTTCCATTGAAAGCCTTTTCAGCATCAAATTCTCCTTTACCAGAGAAGAATTGACCTGAAATCTCAAACCTACCCTTTTTATTTCAGATTTTCTGCACACAATTGTGGAAAGTTTTCATCGTTCAAATCAGGAACGGAATTCTCATTCTTTTTCTCAACAGATGACTCCTCTGATTTTATGGAATCAGATTCATTATCAGAACTACTTTCAAATTTTACAACCCATCTCTGTTTGTTCAAATCAACTTTTCTTTTGTAAAACCGTTTTGAACTTTCACCAGTTTCAAAAATTGAATTTTCAAACACATTATCCTTTTTCAAAAATTTTTCTGTTTTATCAACAAATTTCTTTCTCAATTCAGAGTTAGAAGAAACTTCCTGTTTTGTATAATTTGACTTGGGACAATTCCATGCAATGTGTCCAACTTTGTGACATTTAAAACAGATTCTTCTCTTAGCTCTTTGCTCAGTTTTCATCATCATATTCTTTTTCTTTTCAGCAAGAAACACCTGATTTGAGTGTTTCCAGAATGGTTTCTTCTGCTCTTCTTCAGAACTTCCTCCTGCAACAAATTTTGTTTTTCGTTTATAATTTTTCTCATTTTTATAATTTTCTGATGAATTAAAACCAAGACCTTTCTTTTTGAAATTACTGTTATGGTTTGATTTCTTTTGAAAATCATAATCAGAACTGTAACCTCTTTTCTTGTTTAATCTCTGTTGAACTCTTGAAGTGTACTTTTTAGGTTTTTCATGAAGATATAAATCTTTTATTTCAGAAATATTAATTTCTGTTAATTTGAAAACCTGTTTAATCATTTCAGTTTTGACACTTCTTATTGGAAATTCTTCATCAGAAAATAATTTGTCCGAATCATTTAAAGTATATGCAACCTTAAACATTTCATCATTCAAATTATTCTTTGATAACAAGAATTCTTTATTGTAAACCCGTTTAACCGGAAAACTCGGACTCTTTTCTGACGAACTCGAACTTTCAGATTTTGACTCCGACTTTGACTCTTCATCCATATCCAACACTTGATCAACCACTTTCTTTAACAACTCAGACTCATGATCAGTGTCAGACGCTGTGAATGTGACATCAATATTGTCTGGTAACTCATCAATGGTTTCAGACTTTAACTTGATGTTAAGAGCCTTATTTAAACGTTCCTCATTTGGCTTTCTGGGAGAATAACTATTCCAAATCGGAGGCGGACACTTGTTATACTTGACACTTTGTTTCTTACCAGTATCCGGATCTTCTGTCTTTTTATCTTGAAATGCTTCAAGACCTGCAACAGTAGGATAAACTCGATCAATCAAATAATCACATGTTGTATAACTCAACAACAAACGTTTGATTCTTTCACTCTCAATCTTTTCAAATTCCATATCATGTTCAGCTTAGCACAGTCTTCAATATACTCATTGATGACTTTCTGTTTTGTCATTAAAGTTGAGCTCATCATTGTCATAGCAGCATCAACTTCTAAATTTGTCTTTTTCAAACCATCAACTGTTCTGTTCAGCACGTCATAAGATTCCTTTACATACTTCACATCAGACAACAAATTCTCCTTCATCTCTTCTAGTTCACGAATCTTCTTGTCTTTCCCTTCACAATGTTTGCAGGACTCCAAACATTTCAGACAAGGTTTAATGATCTCAACTATCTTTTCAACCACATCTGTTTCTTCATCACATTCTATTTTTACCTCACATTCTTCATCTTCAACTTTTTCTGTTGAATTGTCTTCAGCTTTTGTTTTTTCAGCTTCCAACTTTGCCTCCTCTCTTTTCAATCTAGCAGCCCTCTTTTCATTCAACATCTCGATCTTATCTGCAAAAAAAAAAAAATTAAAACTAAATGAGTCTAAACTTTTTCTTGCATTATTAATGTACTCTTCCTCATCATCAGTATCCTCATCACTTTCTGATGATCTAAAGATCTTTGTTCTTTTGACTCCTTGTTCTTCTAAGATTCTAGCAACAAGTCCTGAACCCGATGGAATGTATTTATCCCAACTAAATACCTCTGCAACCTTTTCATTATCTTGGTTAATTATACCATAACAAGCTCTTTTCTCTTCAATGGTACGTGCATGTGCAGTTTGTGGTTGTTGAGCAATCTGATGGAAAATTGATTTTTGATAATAATTGTTTTTTTTCCATACTGATCTTGTCTTTCATTTGCTTCTTTGTTTTTGCACTCATGTTTAAAATGACATTTTTCTTTGCAACGAAAACAAGTGACCTTTGATTTGTCAAATCCTATTGGAGATGCACTCATTTCTCGAAAATCATCTCTTCCGGTGACTTGTGTAAATTTTTCTGCTCTTCTAACTGCACTGGCTAGACACCACTTGATATCCATCAACTCAAGTTCCTCCGCATCAATTTGATCATAATCATCTTTGGTAAGCATCGGATTTCCAATTCTGCCAGCAATTAAACTTTCATATGATTCCAACATAGCAACAAGTGATGCCATGTGTTGCTTAGCTATTTTCGGAGAAAGATTTTGACCATTTTGAATGTTCAAGGTAACATTGCATTGCAGATTTGTAGAATTCTTTTATTGAGGACTTGGTGTTGTAAAATTTGGATCAAAGCTTGAATATGAAGACGAAGATCCACCACTTTGAGTAACAGTACTTTCCTTTGTTCCAGAAGAACTATCAGCACTGAAACCAGTTTGAATCTTTGGGCTTGGTGTAACTTCAAATTTGTTTCCTCTGTAGTACAAACTGACATCTTGTTGTGCATTTGGATTAGACATAATAGCAGTTTTCTGAATATCCAACTCATGCTCTTTAATCTTCTAAATAAACTGTGCCAAATTCATATTTTCAGATTTTCTCATGTGTTTTATGATCAACAAATAAGTTCCCCATTTCTGCTGTGGTAAAACATCGGCTAGCTTATCAACCCATTCTTCGTCGTCTTTCTTTATGTCCAATCTTCCCATTTCCAAAACCAAATGACAATATCTATCAATGGTCTTTTTTGTTGTTTCTCCTTCTAAGGCTACAAACATATCAAATGATTTCTTCAGTAAAGCCCTTTTATTTTTTGATCATATCTGCACTTCCTTTAAATTTTTGAATCAATGCAGTCCAAATTGATCTAGCAGTACCCTCATGTTGAAGCAAAACAAAGATATCTTCTTTAATCGCTTGTTGAAGAATACTGATCATCATCTTTTCACTTGTATATTTCAATTTATCACTCTCTAAAAAATCACAAAACGCTTTTTCAAGCCCACGTTCATTTTTCGGTTACTCGTAATCTTTCTCTAATGAACACCATGCGTCAAACTTATAAGCTTGCACCCAGTTTTCAAACCGATTCTGCCATCCTTTTAAATCTTCAATGTACATAAGCTTTGGCGGTTTCTAGTAAGTTCCTGTCTCATTCTCATTGTATAATGTTTCAGCAGTTGTAACTGGTGCAACTGGAGTAGCAAATGCATTGTAGAATTCCTCTTCCATGTTTCGGAAAATTGTTTCACAAAAAGAAATCAAGTTTCACACGAAATACAAATTCAAACGGAATTAACTCTCAAACGGAATCACTTCTCAAACGGAATCAACTCTCAAACGGAATCATCTCTCAAACAGAATCAACTTTCAAACGGAATCACTTTTGAAGCGGAATACCCCTTTGATGCGAAATAACACTTTTGGTGCGAAATCTGATTTCGTGTGAAATAGCACACTTTCAAACGGAATACCAATTTGGAGCGAAAATAACTAATATCGTGTGGAACTTACAAACGAAATTACACCCAGAAGCGAAATTATCAATTTCAAGCGAAATCATGTAATTTCGTGTGAAATCAAGCAGGTCATTCCGTATGAAATGGTGCTGACGTCATCATGTTCGATCTGATTTTCAAGCGAAATTACGAATTTTATCAATTTTAGATCAAATTCAAGTCCAATTCTCTCAAGGATTCATTAAAACACTGTTTCGCATGACATATGTGAAATTCAATCCATTTTGACCGTAAAAACTTATGAATTTTGTAAAAGAAGGTGTAGAAATCAGATTTTCTGGTTGTTTTGGTAAGAACTCTTCCTCCTGAGCTCTGATACCACTAGTAGGATCGTTCTGTGACCCAAAAGAGTCAATCAGAAGAGTTCTAATCAATTCAAGAGGCGGAAACTAATGAATTGACTTGGAAAACAGCTTGAAATACTTCTAATTGTCTTGTAGTATTGATTTAACACATTTACAGATCCGTAGACACGTCGGCAGCACTTCGGTACCGGAACAATGATCGTTACAAATGATCTCGCATGAAAGGTATATATAGTGGATATGATTTCGCTTGAAAGTGGCAAATGTCATTTCAAGCGAAATAGCTAATGGTGATTTCGCTTGAAATAGCACTTTGTTGTTTCAAGCGAAATTAACTCTTCATCACACATACCCTATTTTCTCGTATAACGTGCCCTGATCTAACAATTCTAGTACAAAACTCGATACAAGACGAAGTCGACAGACGTAATGCACCAACACCCAGCACGAGCACTTACACTCAAAACATTAAGATATTGTATGTATGCTTGTATATTGCTGCACAACATGAACATTGAAGACAAAGGTAACGCCATATGTGAATATGATCCTAACGACATTCATGAGAATGTTGTACCAGTTGATGAAGGGCAACAAGAATCTAACATGTGGGCGTTATACAACGAGACTACCCATAACCATATTCGTTCGGATTTGATTGAACATGTTTGGCAATTTGGTCGGGTTAACAACAACGAGTAGTTTTCTTTTCTTAATTTATAATATGTAGTTTGAATTTGGATGTTATTTTTTATTAATTTGAATGTTATGTAGTTTTATTACTAAAATTATTAATTGTTGTTTATTTAAAATAAATAAAATATATTTCACACAAAAAACGGGGTGAGTAGTGGTTTGCGTCATGACCACACTCTTAGGATAGTGATTTTTTATGGTGAATTAGAGGGCAATGACATGACGCTGATGTAGAGGATCATGGTGGTCATGAGGGTCCTGACCAAACCCTATAGCCTTATTATCTATAACTACAAAACCAAATTGGGGGAATAGTGCCACACCTACCAAGCAGACATGTATACAAAACCAATGTAGGGAATAGTGCAGCATGGCACTCCCTCATTGGTCCTAGTATATTACGATTTTACCTCCTAATTCAAAATTACGAACTTGTCCCTTGTTCAAAGTTACGATTTTCCTCTAGTTAAAAATTAAAGTATTGTCATCGCTTTAGCTTTGGGCAAATTATGATTTTACCCTAGCCCAGAATTACAATTTTACCCTCAGTTAAAAATTACAATATTGCCATCGTCTTAATTTTTTTAAAGGTGTTTGGGGAATAGTGACATTATCTATAACTACAAAACCAAATTAGGGGAATAGTGCCACATCTGCGAAGCAAACACGTATACAAAACCAATGTGGGGAATAGTGCAGCCTAGCACTCCCTCATTGGTCCCGATATATTACGCTTTTATCCCATTTTCAATACTACGAACTTGTCGCCTGTTCAATGTTTCGATTTTGCCCCTAGTTAAAAATTACAGTATTGCCATCGCTTTAGCTTTTGGAAAATTACAATTTTACCCTAGCCCAAAGTTATAATTTTGCCACTGGTTAAAAATTACAATATTACCATCGTCTTAGTTTTTTTTAAAAGGTGTGTGTGGGAATAAAGTAACAGGCTGTTGCCTTGCACTCCCCCATTGGCTCGGGTCTGATACGATTTTACCCGCAGTTAAAAATTACGAAAGTGCCCCTGTTCAAAGCTACGGTTTTGCCCCTTGTTAAAAATTATAGTATTGCCATCGCTTTAGCTTTTGGCAAATTACGATTTTCACCCGAGCTAGAAATTACACTTTTGCCCCCAGTTCAAAATTACAATATTGCCATCGTTTTAGTTTTTTTAGCAAAACTATAGAAATGTTTTGTTTTAGTTGGTTGACCCGATTTAATTTCTTATCGTGTCAAGCAGCTGCCTAACAATCGCTCATTAGCCTTGGAAAATTACAGTTTTACCCCAAGCTTAAAATTACAGTCGTGCCATCATTTTAGTTATTTTTTAGCAAAACTATGATAGTATTTTTTTTAATGGCTTGAGAAATATTCAGCATACCACCCCACAACAAGCACGAAGCATCAACTAGTCATTAAACAAATTCAAACTGGATGTAAACAAGTTATCTGTTCTAGAGCCACCTGACGGGTGGTCCATTGGACAACCCTTAATCATGTTAAAAGATGAAATAATCCTTAACTTAATCGTGTAATTATCTTGAATTAGATAACTACTGTTGCTTATGTTTCAGGTGCGGTTCGGGAGTTTAGAGTGGATAAAACGCAGCTTTGGAGAGTATTGGAGTGGAACGGGTCGTGTGCGGAACAAAATATGAAACAAAGAAGAAATATCCAGCCACCACCGTAAATTACGGTCTCACCGTAATTTACGGTGGACTTGATGATGACATGATGCTGCCGTAAATCAGTACTTCTCCACCGTAACACTTTTATGTCCACCGTAATTTACGGTGGAGCCGTAAATTACGGTGGTATCAGCGATCCAAATCGTAACTGCCTCTTTAAGTCAGTTTTTATGATGTCTTTTCGGGTATTCTCATCATTGGACGGTTATTGGAGACACTAGGGGCGAATTTTGGTGTTCTTGCTTGGTTTTGGACAATCTCTAACATTCGGTTTGTGTTTTTGATCCGTATGAACACTAATATCTTTGTTATGATGTTGATTCGAGCCATGTGTGGCTAAACACTTTATGATTGTCCTAGATTGAAGGTTTGTTTGAGACATTTGTATTTGATTTCCTAATTTCTAGAATAGCAATCCTTATCTTTTTGGTTGGTTTGTTATGGTGTGTGATTGTTTGTTAGTAACTTGTTAATTCTTATGATTTTTCTAGTTTGAAACCATACGTTCTTGGTGCCATTGGCAATCGAGATATCATGGGTATAATTAGGATTGGGTAAGGGTTGATTGATCATCGGGTAACAACCTCACGTTCTAGGAATCTGAGTACTTAGTTCCCTTTCATCACTACAAGTAATCACACATGAGCTATGTCTATGTAGTTCTTTCTAGTGGAATGATAATATGAATGTCGATACAAACCGGAAATCTAGGATGATCATTTGTCTCTAATTTGCTTACAACCAAACTTTCCTCTTGCAATTTACTTAGTTAATTTAGTCTAAAACCAATTCACTCACATAAACTCTTGAATTTCATTTCTTTTGCAATTAGATTAATTTAGTTAAAACTTAGATAAACTTTGAAATAACACATTTTCCACAAACTCCCTGTGTTTGATACCCACTTGCCACTATCTATATAGTTGTGTTATTGGGATTAAATTTGCGTGACCACGACAATCACGTCAAATTTTGGCGCCGTTGCCAGGGAGTAGTGCGCAACGTGTGTTATTTTCTTCCTTTCTTTTTAAGTTTGTTATTTTTCTGGTTTACGCTGGGTGTGTTAGTGTGCAGGTATTGACAGGTGCATGCGTACTAGGAGCTCTCACAAGCTATCACCTTTGGCATTTGATCCGGAAATTGAGCGAACGTTAAGAGGAAACAGAATTTTGCTAAGAGAGAACAGAATCAGTGGTTCACCAACAACACCAACTACACCAATCACACCAATTCGATACATGGATCCACCACAACCACCACCCACTACGGGTGAACCTACTTCACCATTCATACCAACATCCACTCAACCTTCACCAAATACCACCATGCCTATTTCCACTACCGAATTTACTTCACCACATGGAGTTACATCAACCAACACCACATCACCTATTACTACCCAAGTCGAACCTACTCTTACCTATAGCCCTTCCGCAACAATTCCACCACTTTCACACTTCTTTCCTCCAACTACGGGCCAATCATCTTCTACTCACTCATTACCACAAAGCTCAACCGTTATCCATACTACCTCTACATATCGACCATCGAACCAACCCGGTATGCAATATTCGTCTTATCCTTATATGCAATCTTCGGGTATAGGAGGAGATGGGTATTTTGAAGGTTATGAAGAAGAGTTTGAGGGATACGAGGAAGAAGGATATGCTTATGGGGCTGATGGAGATCAAGGAGAGTTTGGGTATGTGCCGGGTCAGTCTCAAGGGATAGCAAGTGTAGGTGGAGTGCCACAGCAACTTATACCGCAACATATTCGACCAAGACCACAAGGGCCACCAATGCAACGCCCTATACCTTTGCAACAAATTCGGCCACAGAATGTACAACCAAATGTTCAACAATTCCAAAGACCAATTCAACGCCCACCAATGCCGCAACAGCAATTTCAACAACCAAATGCACCACAAGGGCATGTACCAAGGCCAATGGGTCCTATTCGGCCAAGGGGTAGGTTTGGTATACCAAGGAGACACCTTAGAGAAAATGTGAGGGGCATCGAAGCACATTTTCGGCCGGTAATCACTCAAAACCCTTCACCGGTAGTTATTCCTCACAATGATCAAGGGAGAACATTTGAAGTGAGGACCAACTCTTTGCAAAGTTTACCAAAATACAAAGGGTTGGCAACGGAGGAGCCTTACTTTCATTTAGAGGCTTATGACTCGATTTGCAACACTCTTGGGAGTCAAGGGTTCTCGGCTGATGACATCAAATTGGTATTATTTCAATTTTCTTTGGAAGATAAAGCGAAGAAATGGTTCTACACGTTACCTTCGGCATCCATATATACATGGGGGGAGATGCAACAAACTTTCTTGGATGAGTTTTACACCGCCCAAAAGACAAACGATGCTAGAAAGGGATTGAGAAGCTTCCAACAACAACATGGTGAGATGTTCCATGAGGCATTTGAGCGTTTCAATATGATGATTAAAAATCGCCCTCACCATGGAATCGAATTGTGGGAATTAATGAATGCTTTTCACGAGGGGTTGAGTGCTGAAGATGCTCGTGATCTCATGTCTATTACCGGTGGGACTTTCGGTACAAACTACGAAAATGATGATTGGGAGTTTTTGGAGAACATGGCCACTACATCAAAAAGAAAAGCTCAAGCATCAAGGAGAGCTCGGCCGGCCATTGCCCGACCTCAAGTGCATGCGATAGATGACGGTAATGTACAAACTTCTAATCAAATTTATGATGTTTGTGCTTTATGCAATGAAATAGGTCATGCGGCTGAAAATTGCCAAGGGATGGTGGAAGGGCAATATGAAGAGGTGCATGCAGTTCAAGGTCAAGGTCAAGGAGGGGGTGGTAGAAACTACAACAATATGAATTCTAACACTTACCACCCCGGGTTGAGGAATCATCCGAATTTTCGTTATGGGAACCCTTCGAATCAAGCAAACCCGAATTTTCAAGGTAGCCAAGGAAACTATGGTTCACGCCAACCTTATAACAATCAAGGTGGATATAGAAGTGGGAACAACCAAGGGTACCAAAGGCAACCGGGTCAAGAACAAGGGGGGTCTTCGGGTGGAAACGAAATGATGGATATGTTGAAGAGCATGCAAGCGGAGATGCAAAAGAGAAACCAACTGGATGATGCTCGTATTCAAAAAGATGAGGCCCGAGATAAGGCAATTCAAACTTTGACCACCCAAATGGGTCAAATTGCAACTGAAGTGTCAGAATTGAAGAAAAATAAAGGTCAATTACCAAGCGACACTAAGGTAAACCCATCTCATGGTACTTCTAGAGGTAATCATGTTCCCATTCATCATGTAAGTGTTTTGAGAAGTGGGAAAGAGTACAAAACCAATCCTTTACCGGATTTGGTTGATGGGGTGGTTGAAGATATAACGGGTCAAGATAGTGAGGAAGAAAATGAACCACTTAATATTTCTTCTAAAAAACCCAATTTTGAAAAACCCGAAATTAATAAAGAAAACGAACAGAAAAACGAGGGTGAGGGATCTAGTCAAGTACCATTTCCCTCAGCTTTATTAGATCCGGGTAAGAAAAATTTCATTTCAAAAAGGGGGCCTCAAAAAGAGGAAATGTGGGAGGTTTTTAAACAGGTTAAAATCAATCTTCCTTTGCTTGAAGCTATTAAACAGGTACCCGCTTACGCGAAGTTTTTAAAAGAATTGTGTACCCAAAAGAGGCAACAAAAAGTGCCTAAATTGGTTGATTTGAAGGAGCGGGTAAGCGCGGTTTTGAAAGGAGATCTTCCTCCTAAGCTACAAGATCCGGGAACGCCTCTTATAAATATTCAAGTTGGAAATTTTCAAACTGCAAGGGCGTTATTGGATCTTGGAGCCGGAGTAAGTATCTTACCGGGGGGGTTATACGACCAATATGATTTTGGTCCATTGAAATGGGTTGAGACAACGGTGGTGTTAGCCGATTTGTCTCATAAACTTCCTCGGGGTATTGTACGGGATGTGATAGTTAAGGTTGATGAATTTTATTATCCCGTGGACTTTCTTGTGCTAGACTACTCATCCGCGGACCCAATTCAACAACAAAATATTATTTTGGGTCGGCCGTTTTTAAACACCGCACATGCCGTTATTGATTGTCGATATGGTACGGTCGACATGACATTCGGTAATAGAAAGATGAGATTAAACGTTTTTACTAATGGTACTAATGTTTATGATGAGTGTTTTGTAGCAAATTTCATAGATGAATATGACCCAAAGGAGTTCGAGGAAGAGATTTTGGGTTCTTGTGTTCGTGGTGTGTCTTTGCAGGTGCACGCATGTGATTTGGAAAAGGAGGAGAAAGAGCAAGAGGCTCTTGCAGTAAAGGAAGGAAGACCGCCATGGACCCACCAAACGGATACTCTACCGGTGGAGATTGATTCGGGTACAAAGCCTTCCTTGGAATGTCCACCAAGTGTGGAATTGAAAGAGCTACCAAAGCACCTAAAATATGTATTTTTGGGGGAGAATGACACTTTACCGGTAATCATTGCTTCCAATTTGGAGGTAGCTCAAGAGGACGAGTTGATACGGGTGTTGAAGGCTCACAAGGCGGCAATTGGGTGGACAATAGCTGATTTAAAGGGTATTAGTCCTTCCATTGTAATGCACAAAATCATTACAAGTCAGGATGCAAAGCCGACCCGTGAAACACAAAGAAGGTTAAACCCGAATCTGAGAGAGGTGGTAAAGAAAGAAGTTATCAAGTGGTTGGATGCAGGGATCATTTATCCCATTTCGGACAGTGCGTGGGTAAGTCCGACACAGGTAGTGCCTAAAAAATCAGGCATTCAGGTAATTAAAGATGAGCAAGGTGAGCAAATTGCCACCCGCCCGGTAACCGGGTGGCGTGTTTGTATCGATTATAGAAAATTAAACGCCGCTACCTCCAAAGACCATTTCCCGTTACCCTTCATTGACCAAATCATTGAAAAACTTTCCAGTCAAAAATACTATTGTTTTTTGGATGGGTACTCAGGATATAACCAAATTGCTATTCACCCGGACGACCAACACAAAACCACGTTTACATGTCCATATGGTACATTTGCTTTTCGGCGAATGCCATTCGGACTATGTAACGCCCCCGCCACATTTCAAAGATGTATGATGAGTATATTTTCGGACATGGTGGGGGAGTCTCTTGAAGTGTTTATGGATGATTTTTCCATTTTTGGGCCAAGTTTTGACTCTTGTCTTGATGAGTTAGAAAACGTTTTGAAAAGGTGTGTGGAGACAAATTTGGTCCTAAGTTGGGAAAAGAGCCATTTTATGGTTCAAGAGGGTATTGTGTTGGGGCATGTGATTTCGGACCGGGGAATGGAGGTAGATAAAGCAAAAATTCGGGTAATTTCATCTCTACCCCCACCAAAGAATGTTAAGGGGGTGAGATCATTTTTGGGACATGCGGGGTTTTATAGAAGGTTTATTAAAGGCTTTAGTGTAATTACAAAACCTTTATGTAACTTATTATTAAAAGACGTTCCCTTTGATTTTACTGACGAATGTTTGCAAGCGTTTCATGTGTTGAAGGAACAGTTGGTGAAGGCTCCTATCTTGCAGCCACCGGATTGGTCGAAGCCGTTTGAAATTATGTGTGATGCTAGTGATACGACCATTGGAGCGGTTTTGGGTCAAAGAGTTGATAAGAAGCCGGTGGTAATTTACTATGCAAGTAAAACTTTGTCCGAGGCGCAACTGAATTACACCACAACCGAGAAAGAATTATTAGCGGTGGTGTATGCCTTGGACAAGTTTAGAGCTTACATTTGGGGGAGCAAGGTGATTGTGTATTCGGATCATAGCGCGGTCCGATATCTAATGGAAAAGAAGGATGCAAAGCCCCGGTTGATTCGTTGGGTGCTGTTGTTACAAGAATTCGATCTCGAGATTCGGGACAAGAAAGGGTGTGAAAATGTTGTTGCGGATCATTTGTCCCAAATCCCATTGGAAGGTGTTGACGACCCGAGTGAGATTAATGAACGGTTTCCCGATGAGCAATTGTTAGCCGTTTCTACTTTTGTTGCACCTTGGTATGCCCACTACGTGAACTATTTGGCCAAGGGTGCAATTCCGAATCATTGGACGAAGAAGAGACGACAACAATTTTTGAGTCAAGTTAAGCAATACATTTGGGATGAGCCGGATTTGTTCAAGATTGGAGCCGATCAAGTAATAAGAAGGTGTGTTCCCGAAACTGAAGTTTTAGAAATTTTGACCCATGCTCATTCGTCGGCATGTGGAGGGCATTTTAGTGGGAACAAGACGGGTTACCGGGTGTTATCTAGTGGGTTTTATTGGCCCACGATTTTCAAGGATTCTTGTGAGTATGCTCGAAATTGCATCAATTGTCAAAGAGTGGGAAGTATTTCGAAACGGGATGAAATGCCGTTACAACCGATTTTGGTAGTGGAGGTATTTGACGTTTGGGGGATAGATTTTATGGGTCCGTTTCCTAATTCGAATGGGTTCTTGTATATATTGGTTGCGGTAGATTATGTGACAAAGTGGATAGAAGCCATTGCTACAAGGACCAATGATCATTCCGTGGTGTGTAAGTTTGTGCAATCCAACATATTCGCTCGTTTTGGTGTGCCAAGGGTGATAATAAGTGATGGCGGGTCACATTTCAAAAATTTTAATTTTGCAAAATTGCTTAAAAGATATAATGTGAACCATCGTGTGGCGACACCGTACCATCCGCAAACAAGTGGACAAGTTGAAGTGTCCAACCGTCAAATTAAGGAGATTCTCATGAAGACGGTAAGAACGGATCGAAAAGATTGGTCAAGTAAACTTGATGATGCGTTATGGGCATATCGAACGGCCTACAAAACTCCAATTGGAACCACCCCGTATCGGATGGTGTATGGGAAGGGGTGTCATTTACCAATGGAGTTAGCACATCGAGCGCATTGGGCCATTAAAACTGTTAATGCGGATTATGACGAAGCGGGTCGAACAAGGAAGTTGCAATTGAATGAGATCGAGGAGATAAGAGATGAAGCTTATGAATGTGCTTCCGCATACAAAGACAAACTGAAGAAAGTTCATGATGCAAAGATAAGGAAAAAGAACTTCGAAGTGGGTCAAAAAGTTTGGTTGTATAACTCAAGGTTAAAGATGTTCGCGGGCAAGCTCAAAAGTAAATGGATGGGTCCGTATGTCATTCGGAGAGTTGGTAGATTTGGTGACGTAGACATCCAAGACGAGCAAACATTGAAGCAACAAACGGTGAACGGTCACCGGTTAAAGCCGTACTTGGATGGGAACGACGTAAACACTTTGGAGCTTGACAAAGCGGGCTACATCTTACGCCCGGTCGATGAGGAACAACCATGAGAAGCCAGGTTTGGTAGTGTAAATAGTAGTGTTTTATTTTGTTTGTTGTTTTGTATAGTTGCACAATTGTCGTATTTCCTTGAAACCCGTGTTTGAAACAAGTGTGGGGATATTTGAGTTACGAATTACTCTAACATTGTGTTGAGGACAACACGGGACTTTCGAGGGGGTAGGGTGATTTCTTCACGTTTTTGAAAAATTTTAAAAACATAAAAAAATCGAAAAAATCGAAAAATATACAAAAATGGATCTTAAAAATCAGATTGTGAATGAACTTCAATTGCCCAGTGTGTACCGTAAATTACGGTATAGCCGTAATTTACGGTGGAGAGTAAATGAATGTGGCCTTTACGGTAAAGATCTACTGATTTACGGTGGTCATTCAAGTTCAGCATGTACCGTAATTTACGGTTATACCGTAAATTACGGTGAGCATTGAAAAGTTTTGAGTTTTACGGTGTAGTGCTCCTGATTTACGGTGAAGAGTTGAGATCCAGGTCTTACCGTAAATTACGGTATAGCCGTAATTTACGGTACGCGATAATTGTCAACATGCTGGTCCGGTCTTTTGTATATAAAAAAAAAATAATAATAATAACAACATCACGTGAGTATACCCTGACCACACATCTCTTTCTTCATCTATCACTATCCATCTTCTTCACAAGAACCCACAAAACCCCATAGCTTCCTCCATCTTCAATCCCTCATATCTCAACCAATTTTTGCTCAAATCAAGTGAAATAGGAGTCTATCTTGACTAATTTTTCACGTAGTCTCTGATTTTAGCAAGAAATTTGCAAGAAAACACAGTTTTAGGGTCCGAAATTCAAACCCTAATTCGGAAATTTTTGGGGGTTTTTGGAGCTTCTGTTTCACAAGCACTTTAGCATCTTCAAGCAAAGGTATGAAAGCTTATTTGTTGTATTTTGATGCTACATTGTGAAAAGTAAGGTTAAGTAAGGTTATTTGCCCATTCCCACTTGCTTGTTCTTAGATAATGGGTTATTTGAACATGGTAATGGTTGTAGATGTAAGATTTATGGTTAAAGTAGTGAACTTTTGGGATACTCTATATTCTAGAGACACCATGCCCAATTTTTGAAAAATTCTTGATATACTTTTGGTTCACTAGCATCTACAACCATGATAACAAGCAAGTGTGGGGATGTTTTGGAAAAGGGGTTTAATTTTGTTTCTTTGGTTGTGTTGTTTACTCTAATGTGTGTAGGAATGGCGCGAACTAAAGAAAAGACGGGAGCTGGTTCGTATTCGTCTTCAAGGGGAAAGGGTAAACAGCCGGAACAACAACCGAAGAAGAGACAATATTTGGGTAGAGTGGATGAAAGTGAAAGCGAAGAAGAGATGGAATTGGATCCGACAGAGAAACCAAAATGGGACTCGGGTCCTTTGGATGAAAAACCAGAGGCATGGCAGCCAACGTTGTATAATGATTGCATGAATAAATTGAAGAATAAGGCGGCGGCCTTCATATGTGAAAGGGATGTTCGAGAAGCTGAGTTTGGGCAGTTTGGGGTATTTGATAAGTTTCGGGCTCTAGGTTGGGAGTCGGCGCTTACTTGTTTTGACAAAGATAAAAACAATTTGTTTATCACTGAAATCCAAGAGTGGATGGCAACGCTTAAGGTTAATCGATATGACAGGCCATCGAATATGAAGCTGACGGGTGTTGTGAATGGAGTGCCGGTAGAAATGTCTTTTGATACTTTGAAGAAGCTCGGAAAGTATGACAGTTTGCCAGCCCGCGATTATATGATACCAACTTTGGATGATTTTCTTGTGAAGCCGGAGAAACATCAGCGATGGAATGACATGTTTGCAGCATTGTTCTTGCCCGGTAGATACAGTGGTATCCTATACCGGAAGAATTTGAAAATTGAAGCTAAATTGTTGCATACAATCTGTCTTCTCAATGTTATTCCAAGGAGGGGAGATAAAGAACAGGTGAGGTTTCCTGAAGTGCCTGTTCTTTATTCGTTGATGCACGGGGGTCCGCGTTTTCCGATACGTTATCTTATTATGAACCACTTATGGATCTGTCGGAACAAGTATGGAAGAGACATTGTTCCGTATTGTCGAATGATTACGGGGTTGATGAAGCAACAGAAGGCGATTACTTCCGAAGATCGAGGAGCAACGAAAAGGCACCAACCTTTTACGTTGGATAAGTTGGGGAATGTTTGGACGTATACTCAGTCGGAGCGGTATCACAAGTTGAAGTCGGAAGGGCAACGGTGGAGGGCACTAAAGTTGGGTGCACGAGATTTATTACCGGGAGAGCCGGATGAGCCAGAGAGCGATGAAGAGGTAGTTCCGAGCGGAGATGAAGACTATGCGGACGCGCCGCATGGTGTTGAAAATGTTGGTCAAGGTGGTTTTGGTAGTGGTCATGGTGGGGTGTTTTATGATTATACGCAGCAATCGTATGTACCGGGTTGGGCCTATGAAGGCACCATGCAAGAGGTGATTGCTAATCAACGTCCTCCGGCGTCCGTGTTTGATACGTGGTCGGGGTCGGAGAGGACATTGTTTGATCAAAACACAAGAAATAGTGCGAGTATAGAGCGGGCCTTGAAACATAGTTTGGATCGTCATGAGTTATGGAATCGCACACATGCGTATTCCCGGGAAGTGGAAATAAATAATAATTATTTTGATGATCAAGAAAGGCGATTGCATGCGGATTATCATGCCGGGCGGCCGGTGGTTGTGGATCCACAACATGTGGATTATGCGTCATTACCACCATATGATGGTAGTATGTCGTATCCAACCCCGCCGATCCACCACTCGCAATGGGTTGACCCGAGGCAACGAGAGGGAGCGCAACAACAAGAAGGAGGAAGTAGTAGTGGTTTGTTCGCGTTCGGTGAATGGAATGACGTGATGTCTTCCGTTTTTGGACCTCCGGGACCGCGCTACTATTAGTAAGGTTGTGTTTCTCCTTTTGTATATTTTGTGCATATTTGCTAGTTGGTTTGTTTAAGGATTGGGAGGTTGGGTGGTGTTTTGATATGTTGTGTTTGGGTTGGTGATTGAGTGGTGGTGTCTATGTTAAAAAGATGAAAAACATAAAAAAAAATTATAAAATAAAAAGTACAAAAAGAAATTTGGGGTTTGAGTAAAGAAGCGTTTTTGTTGATGTTGAAAAGGTTTTTAGTGATCAAAACCTCTCAAAACCATACATTGGGGTCAATGTATCCCAAGTGTGGGGATGGGGGGAAATTTTAAAGATTTTGAAAAATTTTGAGCCAAGTGAAACAATGTGAAAATTTGAACACCCTAGATTAACCCCAAGTTGGTGCACCGGCAACCCTTGATACCTTTTTCATTCTTGGTGAGAGTTGTAGCCACACTTATATATAAATAATGCTTATCTTTGATGAGAGTGGCTACGGGTGGGGGTGCATTAGAACTTGTGCTTGAATGCGATTTGAGTCCTTAGTTAGATATAAATGCAAAAAGGATAAGGGCATTTAGGTAGCCTCGTCGTTGGTGTGAGTGAGTGTGGGATTTGGGGGGTTGGACCTCATAAGTTATATATATGAGCACGGTAGTGAGAGGGGCGGGGGTTTGGACATTTAGTTGCCCATTTTGTGCCTTAAAAGCCTATCATTTGTTACCCCTAGCTACTTACCTAAAAAAACTTACCCAAATTTGACCCGGTCTTATAGTATTAGTGATAGTATTAGTAGTTTTAGTAGTTTGAAGTAGATATGGTTAATGCGTTATTGTATTTTTGTTTGCTTGAAAAAAAAAAAAAAAGAAAGAAAAAAAAAAGAGAAAAAAACAATGAAAAATGAAAAAAAAAAAAAAGAAGTAATGTTAGTTATTTTGTGTATAGTAGTTAAGTTTGATAGTTGTTTGTTTGTTTATTTGTGTAATAAAAGGCCGGGTCAAGTTTTTGCTACTTCATATATATTCCATTTCCTACCCATACGCCTATCTACGTTACAACCTTGAAAGTCCCTTTGATTTGCATTTATGTTTGACATATTTTAGGAGAATGATTGATTTAGGTACAAGCTTATGATTGTGCAACCACCCGTTTGCCTAGTGTGTGTCTAGCTTTTCTTTGCTAGTTTTCACTTGTAGCCGAGAGGAGAGAATTAGAGAGGGGTGCATTGGTTGGGTGTTAAAAAGGGGTTAGTAAAAAGATTGCTTGTTTTTGCTTGGTTTAATTTGATCACTTATTTTGAAACTGATTTGATGAGTTGCTTGGGACAAGCAACGGTTAAGTGTGGGGATGTGACGGGTGGTCCATTGGACAACCCTTAATCATGTTAAAAGATGAAATAATCCTTAACTTAATCGTGTAATTATCTTGAATTAGATAACTACTGTTGCTTATGTTTCAGGTGCGGTTCGGGAGTTTAGAGTGGATAAAACGCAGCTTTGGAGAGTATTGGAGTGGAACGGGTCGTGTGCGGAACAAAATATGAAACAAAGAAGAAATTTCCAGCCACCACCGTAAATTACGGTCTCACCGTAATTTACGGTGGACTTGATGATGACATGATGCTGCCGTAAATCAGTACTTCTCCACCGTAACACTTTTATGTCCACCGTAATTTACGGTGGAGCCGTAAATTACGGTGGTATCAGCGATCCAAATCGTAACTGCCTCTTTAAGTCAGTTTTTATGATGTCTTTTCGGGTATTCTCATCATTGGACGGTTATTGGAGACACTAGGGGCGAATTTTGGTGTTCTTGTTTGGTTTTGGACAATCTCTAACATTCGGTTTGTGTTTTTTATCCGTATGAACACTAATATCTTTGTTATGATGTTGATTCGAGCCATGTGTGGCTAAACACTTTATGATTGTCCTAGATTGAAGGTTTGTTTGAGACATTTGTATTTGATTTCCTAATTTCTAGAATAGCAATCCTTATCTTTTTGGTTGGTTTGTTATGGTGTGTGATTGTTTGTTAGTAACTTGTTAATTCTTATGATTTTTCTAGTTTGAAACCATACGTTCTTGGTGCCGTTGGCAATCGAGATATCATGGGTATAATTAGGATTGGGTAAGGGTTGATTGATCATCGGGTAACAACCTCACGTTCTAGGAATCTGAGTACTTAGTTCCCTTTCATCACTGCAAGTAATCACACATGAGCTATGTCTATGTAGTTCTTTCTAGTGGAATGATAATATGAATGTCGATACAAACCGGAAATCTAGGATGATCATTTGTCTCTAATTTGCTTACAACCAAACTTTCCTCTTGCAATTTACTTAGTTAATTTAGTCTAAAACCAATTCACTCACATAAACTCTTGAATTTCATTTCTTTTGCAATTAGATTAATTTAGTTAAAACTTAGATAAACTTTGAAATAACACATTTTCCACAAGCTCCCTGTGTTCGATACCCACTTGCCACTATCTATATAGTTGTGTTATTGGGATTAAATTTGCGTGACCACGACAATCACGTCACCACCTAAAAGGTCGAATCGATTGTATAAGCTATTTTAATAAACAAGTCTGACTTTGAAAATTATTTATCACTAGGTTTTTTTCCGGTCGCGCGTTGCGGCGAAACGAAGCAAATGATAATGTAAAATGTAGCATGCTGTTTAGAAAGTCAAACCATTAGAATCTGTCACACCCTGGCTTTTGCGGAGGCGTGGGTTTATTTGGTGTGACTTCTTAATACCATAGCAACAATCATAACAATGCTATATGAATAAAATACGAGATGTTCATCCATTAATATAATCTAGAAAATACCATAACATGCTTGTCTTGAAATGTCAACCCAAAATAAGTTACAACCTTGACTTGTTTAAAATGAGTTCACAAGGACTCAACAAAAGACTTTAAATAAAACGAGGTTTGGAGACGTGTGACCCGTCCAGGAAAGGGTTACACCTCCCAAACCCTGCAACCCTGGATGACCTCTTTATTTAGTACACAGCTTGACACAGATGCAGACACTTGCCAGATCCGATCAATTCCCTGAAATACATGTAGTTTGAAAAATCAACAAAAGTTGAGCGAGTTCATGTGTATGTGAGTATTTATAAACCCTTGAAATATGTATGTATGTATGAAAGTCCCTGGTATGTAGCAATAAGGAAAAAGAGATCACCAATGGTTTGCAAGGCCATTGATATGTGTGAAGTGATGCTGGAAGACTCAAACCTAGCGGAGTTGCACCGGGCTTCCGGCTGTAAGACACAGTCACCACTATGGGCCGCCCCGGCTTCATGGGTGTGGGCTCGCTACACCCAAATAGATCTATCACTCATGTCCCTCGGTCCTACGACGAGGATTAATGGCCTTAAGTATCCGCCTACCCACTCACATGATCTAAGTAGTATGCCCTCCTTAAGCTAATCATACCATGTATAAAATGTCTGTATAATTGTAACATGTATTTCACCCCCGAAGTATAAAACTGAAAACAGTTAAAAGAAAAGGGGGACATGAACTCACAGTAGTGCGTCTCCTGCTCGTACCCAAACCTTGTCAGCTACACGATAACCTACACCGTACTAATGTCTATTAGACGAACGAGTCGTGCCTTGATTTGCTTTTGTATTTACGGTTTGAGTTACGTTACTTTGATATTATTCCAAGTTATAACTTATTGTTAAAACAATAATTATTTTAACTTACATGATATTTTTAGGTCTTGAAATAATAGTTAGACAACTATTTCGTATTCATACTTCTCGAGTATTTTATGTGCGTATTTCCTTCCCAAGGATGGGGGTATTTATACATGTATTTTGTAGTTTCGAATAATATATTTTTAAGTCCCACTTAGAAGATATATTTAACATATTTGTCAAAAATAATGTATTCCCAAAATATATATTTTTCCCAAAGATAATACATTTTCACTTCTTAGTTTCCGAAATAATATTTTACCAAAAATATGTGTGTAAGAGTATTTTCTGGAATATTTCGTAAGTTACGTTTTCTCGTTCGGTTTCACAATACCAAGTATGTAACTTAAATATTTATCCCTTGGAATGTTTTGGTATTATTCCGAAGTTATAAATGTGATGGTATTTTGATAAGTTACATTATTTTGCCCTAAATAATGTAACTAGTTCCCAAATCAAACAAATATTCACACAAGCGTTTTAGTATAAAATATATTCTAAATATATATTTGTCCACTTTTACTTATGAAAACCAACCTCCGACACTTTGTATTTTTGTAACAAATCCTATGGCGAAGTTTATTTTGAAAGACAATTTTTAAAACATATTTTGCAAACATTCGTTAAAAAATAATTTCTAAGTGTTGGAATTTTTAGGAAATTTCGCCAGAGTTTCCTTTGTAAATGGAGGCGTCCATGCTCATAAGCATATCATTTTCTTTTCAAAAAAATCACAATAATCATCCACAATTATCCTTTAAACAACTTTACATCACCGAGAGCAAAAAATATATGCGTTACATATTAATCATGAACTTGATATATCCCGAAAACGCGTAGTAACTTGGTAAAGCGTTTAGTGGACTTAGTTATCTTTCAAAGTGTATTCATTTCTTTAAAAATCATTTTCTTAAAAGAGTTAAGCGTTTACAACTTGTAAACAATTTTTACAAAAATTTATCTTTTGAACTCTTCTTGTAAATAAAAGGTTTCTACACTTATTTTACCACTAAAAATTGGTGTAAGTGCAAGTAAAGGTCATAATCTTTTTAAAATCGATTCTTGAACTTTGTTTGCTTAGAAAAGTCTCTTGTAATTCTCGGATCTATATGATCATCCACTTACTTTGCTCATTTATATTTCAAGAAATTCATTTTTATCAAGTTCATATTTAACTAGAAGGTGATTATTTCATGTATCAATAATCACCTTCCTAGTCTTGTTAAATCATGTTTCTAAACATCATTTAACAAGCTTCATATAGTGATTAACATCACATAACCAAGAATCAACATGCAATCAACAACATATTCATAACAACATCATACTAATCAACATTTCATTATGTTTTATCTTTATGTAAATCTTTATGTAAATCTTTATGTTCATGTTCTTGTCTAAACCCTTTTAGTGTTCTAGTGGATTTCAACATACCATAACTTTTAACTACTCAAAATGGAAGTAAACTAAGGTAGATCAAAGACTTACAACTAGCTCAAAGGCTAGGGAAGAATCTCTAGTGAAAAGATGGTGAAAATGGTGTGAGAAAGCAAGTAATGAAGCTCCTTGATGATCTACAACTTCAAGCTCCTTTGATCCTCCTTCTAACACTTTGAATGAAGCTTAGAAATGGATGAATGTGGTGTTGATATGGTGGTGATGGTGGCGGTTATGGGGAGCCGAGAGGAAGAGGGAGAGAGTGAGGGGTGATGGTGTGAAGATTTGTGAAGTGATGTTGTAAGGATGCACCATACTTATAATCCTTCTTCTCATATTTTGTCCATCTCAACAAGTAATGATCTAATATAAAATTAGAATTAAATCTAGGAGGTAAGATATGTGGTAAGGTGGTGATGTTTGGTGGGTCCTCTTGTGACCGAAATCGGGTATGGGGGGAGGGGTTAGATGTAAAAGTTTGATGGTAGATGGTAAATACTAGTTAATTTTCAAGTATATACTTACATATGTTAGTTCATATCTAGGGGGTGTTATGGTGTACGGGGATCATGACTAGCCAAGAAATACTAAAACAATGTGTTTGACAATATTTTAGTGTCCCGGGTAATGTCCGGTTGTTCGGTTAGATACTGTTCCGTTTAAGTGTTTAATTATACCGTAAGGTGTCTTTTATATATC
Source organism: Helianthus tuberosus (assembly GCA_030545235.1). NCBI lineage: Eukaryota > Viridiplantae > Streptophyta > Magnoliopsida > Asterales > Asteraceae > Helianthus > Helianthus tuberosus. The sequence continues at coordinate 149,437,011 of CM060381.1, forward strand.
TTTTTGTGCCACATTTAATTCCCGACACTTAGGAAAGCATACAAGACCATTCTGCCAAAATTTTGCATATTACTAGCATGTTAAATGCTGAATTTCTGATAAATAATGCAGAATTTTGCATTATTAGTGGGTTTTAGGCACTTCCTGGCACTTTAACTATCACCTAGTGACGCAGTTTTATTGTCCTCACTTCCCTACACTCCAAACTAGTGTAGTACCCTGTCTCTGGCTCATACTGTGTGACAACCCTCATAATTCCATGTATCCGTACAATTTATTAATGATAAATAAAGTGCTTGATGACTGTGCTGAACCATTTAACTGCTTCCTGATTACTGTGTTATACTTACATGCGCTTGTTAACATACTAGTAGTATACAGAAAAGTCATTAAATAGTCCTGTATGCTTTCCTGAGTGTTAAAAATTAAAAACGTTACAAAAATATATATGTAGGACACTTTACGGATTAATTAAGCACTTTAACGGAACAGTATCAAACCGAACAACCGGATACTACCCGGGACACAAAAATATTGTCAAACACATTGTGTTACTTTTCTGAGCTAGTTAGGGTCCCCGAGCACCCTAACACACCTTATATTACATAACACTTCTTAACATACTAACTAAACACTTTAAACTTAACTAGTTAGTAACTTGTTCCATCACAATCCAACTAAACCAACACCCCCCCCCCCCCCAACCGGTTCTAGAAAGTGGAATCCCCACTTTGATTTCTTTTATTAATCTATTGTAATTGTAGAGTACTTAGGCGACATATGGTCTAGTGGGTAATGCATGTTGGAAGATGTCCATATAAACCACAAATTCACCATCACTTGCATCATTCACAACCAACAACAAACTCCATCTTCTCCCTCTCCTTGCTTGTTCGGCCGACCCCAACCACACCCACCATCACCATCATCCAAGCTTCATCTTCCAATCTAAGGACATCCAAAGGTGTAAGTAATCATACAAGCAAGCTTGTTGTGTTCGGAAGCTCAAGGACCTCTCTCGTTCTCTTTTATCCACCACTTTTACGCCTTGTTTCTCCCCTAGCCTTGAGCTAGTAGTAAGTGCTTAAAAACTTCATCTTGTTCTTATTTTTAGTGGTTAATAGATGATTGAATGGTGAAATATTAAGAAACACTAAAGAACATGAACTAAGTCTTGAACAAAAAGGGTAAAGAGTGGATAAAGAGAAGATATATGGTTAAATCATGTTGATCTTGTGTTGTTATGATTCTTGTTGATTTCCTGATGATTTGCTGGTTAATATTGATGTTTGATGTTGTTGTGATCACAAAACATGTTAACGGAATCAATCGAACGCGCTTTAGATGGTTAAAGACTGAAAAACAGAAAGCTGTTTAGTGATTACACCCAACTTCAGTTGGCTGTAACCAGACCGTAACTTAACGAAAAATGTATTATCTGAAGTGTAGATTTAATTATTATGAAATACGGTTCTAATGGCACTGGAATCATAATTTTTGGACTTCCTTTACTATTTTTAAAGTGTCGTTTTGTAATAGCAGCTAAAGCTGCATTTTTGCTGCTGAAAATATGCGTTCTGTTTTCTGCCATAACTTGAATTCTGTGTAGAGTTAGATCACGCAATTTGTGCTGTAGATGACCACCGATGTATTTGTAATTCTCTCACTGGAATTTCGTAAATCGGACTCTCGATGAATTTTAAATAAATTATTCCGTGGACTGCAGTCAGAAAAAGATAAATCTGATTTCAGTCTGGAAAATGAATTTTTATAAAATATTGGTAATGAACTGGACCCCGATATTTTTACACAATAATATCTGGATCGTTTAAGATATTTTGTAAAAAGTTAGGAATTTTTGGAATAAGTTAACTATTTTATAAAAATGTCCGAAAACAGCCCGGTTTTGAATATTAAAGCTGAAATGACATAAGTTGTAATTTGCGTGTCTAAATTTCGAGTATGTTATCTGTGAATGATCTAACATGTTACGTGTCAATAAAAGTGTTATGTGCAATATCGTATGTTTATTTATGAACGGGAATAGATGGGAAGTTTATATGGGCATAAACCGTTAAAGTAATGCATGTTATGTGATAGATACGTGTAGGAACTTTGTGCTCTATTTGAAAATCACTAAATGACTAACTGGTAATCATATTAGGATGTGATTGACCGATCTTGACTATTAGCTATATTTGAGAATCTAACCGAGCAAACCAAGGTGAGTTCACACACTTTCTAAGGCATGGGATTCCCAGTGGTTTGGGAATGGGTTAAAGAATTAAAACGGAATCTACATATCTTACTTAGGTAGGATATGTACAGCCATCCTCCTTGGGTAGGATGCCAATATTAATCCTGCGTATTCTCTTTGGGAGAACTACGTACGTTCGTCCTCCTTGGGTTGGACAACAACCTTAAAACTTACTAGACAAAACTCTATCATAAGTCCCTCATTTTATATCGACTTAATCGCCGAGGCCGATGGCGAGCGGGTCATTAGTTAATAGAGTTATTAGGTTTAGTAAACCTCACACCGTGTCGTTCGAACGGGCGTGTACTAATGGACTAAGGCAAAGGGTCAATGATGATAGACATTGACTTAGGGCACAACCTACTTTCGTTAGTAGTCGATATCATACCGTCTAGTAGTTCACATGGGGAAGCCCCCACTGATTATGGATATGGTTTGGGTAAAGAAAAGGAACTGGTTAAACATACTTTCAACTACGGGGTAACCCCCACGGAAAATAAGCCAACGAAAGTCAAACCACATTTTTCAGAAACAACTTAAAACTAAACAACCAAATGTGAACTCACTCAACTTTCTTGTTGACTCGTTGTTACATGCCTTACAGGTCGCTAGATGCTTTTGGAGCTTGCACGGGGAGAAGGTTGTTGTGGAATATGATTTGTTATGTCCCGTGCTAAACCTTTAATCCTTATGAACTTATTAAACTGCGTTTTGGACTTTAAACTTATGAACTATGAACTTATGTTTTGAACTCACGTTATATGCTTCCGCTGTTAACCTAAAGTTGGTTTACTTCCTTTTGGTCACCAATCGTATTGTGTTTGGTTTTATTTACTTAGTTGAGTTGTTCAATATGACTGGTTGCTCGATCCTGGTCATGTCACGCCTTCAAGCGGTGATACTCCACATGGTGGATTTTGGGGGTGTGACAGATTGGTATGAGAGCCATTGGTTATAGTGAACTTGGTTTTAAAAAGGGAAAGGCTTTTCGATAAAACCAGACTATAACCTGTACAGTGCTCAACGATCCACAACGACGCTTCGCTCCACGTGCAAGACTCGACACAATAGGTGGTATGATTTATGTCTATATTGTCTGTTAGATAATTCACACTGTGCACCAGTTAACGTGATAATTGCTATTTGAACCTTGTGTGCTTACTCTCTACTGTCGTCCCATACTTACCCACTTTCGCGATACTTTTCACTTACGTTGCTTCATTGTGAAGATCATGACCGGACGCGAAGGACGTATCAACCTCACTCAAGCCCAATTGACGGCTTTGATCAATGAACGAGTTGCTGAGGCACTCGCAGCAAATCCAGCAGGAGGTATAACCTGCTATATCAACCCACCTTAGGACGTTTAGATCCTACCTTCGCAAACCAACCCTCGTGCTTAACCTTATCTTTTATTCTCGCGCAACAGGTTAACATGCTCAACCTCCTGTGTGCACCTTCAAAACGTTCATGGACTGCCGACCTACTACTTTCAGTGGCACAGAAGGAGCGGTAGGCCTTCTTCACTGGTTTGAAAAGCCTGAGTATGTTTTCGAGATGTGCGAATGCCCTGAAGATCGTAGGGTGAAATATGCTACTGGAACGCTTGAAGGTGCTGCGTTAACCTGGTGGAAAGCACAGGTTCAACTACTAGGACTGGTAGTTGCTAATGCCACCCCCTGGAATGGTTTCAAAGAGCTGATCAAAGAGGAGTACTGTAGTCGGGATGACATCCACAAGCTAGAGGTGGAATTTTTCAATCTGAAGATGACGGGGTCTGAGATTGAGGCGTATACTAAGAGGTTAAACGAGCTGGCCATCTTGTGTCCAACTATGGTGGACCCTCCCATCAAACGTATTGAGCTGTACCTCAAGGGCCTTGTACCAGAGATTCAAAGTCATGTGACTTCGGCTAACCTGGGTACCATTCAGCAAATCATCAAGTTAGCTCACCGTCTCACCGACCAGGCAGTGGAACAAAACAGACTGCCTAAGCGTATTGGTGCTACTACTACTGACGCTCCCAATGAAAATAAGCGAAAATGGGATGGGAATTCCAGTAAGGGTTCAACTTCAGTTCAGTCCCAGCAGCGAAAGACAGACGAGTACAGGAGCCCCAGTCAGCAGTCTTCTGGGAATCAAGGTCAGGGTGGGTACAAGGGAAATCACCCTAAGTGGAACCGATGTAATTTGCACCACAGCGGGCAGTGCAACAAAGGTCGTTGTCAGAGATGTCACAAGCTGGGTCATGAAGCTAAAGATTGCAGGAGCCCGCGTCCTGCGAATCAGAATCGCCAACAACAACAACAAGCTCCACAGAATCACCAGCAGCAACAACAACAGGGCAATAAAGGATGCTTTCAGTGTGGCGCTGAACGCCACTTTAAGAGAAACTGCCCCCAGCTGAACCAGAATCAGAACAACAACAACCAGGGAAACGGGAACAACAATGGAGGCAACAACGGGGGTAACAATAATGGCAATGGTACCAGGGGACGTGTGTTCGTGCTGGGCCAGGGTGATGCAAGGAACGATCCCAACGTGGTGATGGGTAAGTTTCTTCTGGACGACTTCTTTGTTACTATTTTATTTTATTCGGGTGCCGATACTAGTTATGTGTCCTTAAAAGTTAGCCAAATGCTTAAGCGCACTCCAACACTTTTGAACACCAAACACATGGTAGAACTAGCCAACGGTAAAAGTCTTGAAGCCACACAAATAGTTAAAGGTTGTAACCTCGTCTTAGCTGGTCAGACTTTCTCTATCGATCTTATTCCTATCACACTGGGTATTTTCGACGTCGTTATTGGGATGGATTGGCTATCTCATCATCAAGCGGAGATTGTTTGCAAGGAGAAAATCGTCCGCATTCCTCGTTCTGGTGAAGAACCCCTCGTGATTCATGGAGACAAGAGTGGTTCTGTCGTAGGCACTATATCTTTCCTTAAGGCCCAGAAGTGTTTGCGAAAGGGCCACACTGTCATTCTAGCACTCGTTACTGACACATCAATGGAAGAGAAGAGAATTGAAGACATTCCTATTGTGCGCGATTTTCCTAAGGTATTCCCTGAGGAATTTTCTGGTCTTCCGCCTCATCGTCAAGTTGAATTCCAAATCGAGCTAGCTCCTGGAGCAGCGCCCATAGCTCGAGCACCTTATCGTCTAGCTCCATCAGAACTTGAAGAACTGTCCACGCAATTACAAGAACTCTTGGAAAAGGGTTTTATACGTCCTAGCTCTTCGCCCTAGGGAGCTCCAGTCTTGTTTGTGAAGAAGAAAGATGGTACCTTCAGAATGTGTATTGACTACCGCGAACTTAACAAGGTGACCGTGAAGAATCGCTACCCTCTTCCACGTATTGATGACTTGTTCGACCAGTTGCAAGGGTCGAGTTTTTACTCTAAGATTTATTTGAGATCGGGATACCATCAGCTGAGAGTCCGAGAGGAGGACATCTCCAAAACATCATTCAGAACTTGCTACGGCCATTACGAGTTTCTCGTTATGCCTTTCAGATTGACGAGTGCACCTGCAGTCTTCATGGATCTCATGAACAGAGTGTGCAAGCCGTACCTAGATAAGTTCGTTATTATTTTCATCGACGACATCCTGATCTATTCTAAGAGTCAAGAGGAACACGAGCAGCATCTACGACTTATGCTGGAACTTCTTCGAATAGAGCAGATGTATGCCAAATTTTCGAAATGTGACTTCTGGCTTCGCAAAGTTCACTTTCTAGGCCACGTGGTAAACAAGGATGGAATTCATGTGGATCCATCCAAGGTTGACTCGATCAAGAACTGGCCTGCACCCCGCACACCAACAGAAATCCGCCAATTCTTGGGTTTGGCAGGATACTACAGAAGGTTTATCAAAGATTTCTCCAAGATTGCGCAACCTCTCACTTCACTGACGCAGAAAGGTGTCACCTTTCGTTGGGGTGATGCACAGGAGTCCGCATTTCAGCACTTGAAGGATAGACTTTGTAGCGCGCCTATCCTCTCATTGCCTGAAGGCACAGATGATTTTGTGGTTTATTGCGACACTTCCATCCAAGGACTTGGTTGCGTGTTGATGCAACGGGACAAGGTCATTGCCTATGCATCACGCCAACTTAAGGTTCACGAAAGGAACTACACTACGCACGACTTGGAATTGGGAGCAGTTGTTTTCGCGCTTAAGATATGGAGACATTACCTGTACGGTACCAAGTGCACCATTTACACCGATCACAGGAGTCTCGAGCATATCTTCAAGCAAAAGGAGTTAAACATGTGACAACGTCGATGGGTCGAGCTCTTGAATGATTATGAATGCGCGATCAAGTATCATCCGGGCAAGGCCAATGTTGTGGCCGACGCCCTCAGTCGAAAGGATACCATACCTAAGCGTGTACGTGCGTTACAGCTTACCATCCAATCCAACCTTCCCGCTCAAATACGAGATGCTCAGTTTGAAGCGTTGAAAGTAGAAAACATCAGGGCTGAGTCCCTGCGAGGGTCGAGGCAGCGGTTAGAACAAAAGGAAGACGGCGCCTACTATATAACAAGGCGCATCTGGGTTCCACTTTATGGCAACTTACGCGAGCTTGTGATGGATGAAGCACACAATTCTCGTTATTCAGTACATCCTGGTTCAGACAAGATGTACCATGATCTCAAGACTACATACTGGTGGCCTGGTATGAAAGCCCACATAGCAACCTACGTTAGCAAATGTTTGACCTGTGCGAGAATCAAGACTGAATATCAGAAACCATCAGGCCTACTACAACAACTAGAGATCCCGAAATGGAAATGGGAGCAAATTTCCATGGATTTTGTTACCGGCCTGCCTAGATCTCAACGCGGAAATGATACCATTTGGGTGATCATGGATCGACTGACCAAGTCCGCACATTTTCTGGCTATCAAGGAAACGGATAAGTTTTCTACTCTAGCAGACATCTACCTAAATGGACTGTGGCAAGCAATGCACAAGTCTTTTGGCTCACGTTTAGATATGAGCACCGCTTATCACCCACAGACGGATGGGCAATCTGAACGCACCATCCAAACCCTTGAAGACATGCTTCGAGCATGTGTAATCGACTTTGGTAATGGCTGGGAGAAGCACCTCCCGTTAGTGGAGTTTTCATATAACAACAGTTACCACACCAGCATCCAGGCCGCTCCGTTCGAGGCATTGTACGGACGAAAGTGCCGATCACCTCTTTGTTGGGCAGAGGTTGGCGACAGTCAAATCACTGGCCCAGAACTTGTAGTAGATACAACCGAAAGAATTGCTCAGATACGACAACGAATGGCGGCAGCTCGTGACCGTCAGAAAAGCTATGCCAATAAGTGAAGGAAACCACTCGAGTTCCAGGTTGGGGATCGAGTGCTACTCAAAGTCTCACCATGGAAAGGTGTAGTTCGTTTTGGCAAACGAGGCAAACTCAATCCGCGCTATGTCGGACCGTTCGAAATCATCGAGAAAATTGGCAAGGTCGCCTACAAGTTAAATCTACCTGAAGAACTCAGCGGAGTTCACAACGTATTCCACGTGTCAAATCTGAAGAAGTGTCTGTCAGATGAGACCCTCATAGTTCCTCTCAAGGAACTCACAATCGACGACCAGCTGCGATTCGTCGAGGAACCAGTAGAGATTACAGATCGAGATGTTAAGATTCTCAAGCGTACCAGAATACCTCTCGTCCGAGTTCGTTGGGATTCCCGTCGTGGCCCAGAGTATACTTGGGAACGAGAAGACCAAATAAAACTCAAGTATCCCCAGTTGTTTAAGAAAAACGCAACCACTACTGAGGCTGAAGCTACTGCATAATTTCGGGACGAAATTCCAAATCAACGGGGGGATGATGTGACACCCCAAGAAAACCAGGAAACCAACGCAACTTAACTAACTTCCTCAGTAACCACGCGTTAAATTTCGGGACGAAATTCTCTTAACAGGGGGAGAATGTGACAACCCTCATAATTCCATGTATCTGTACAATTTATTAATGATAAATAAAGTGCTTGATGACTGTGCTGAATCATTTAACTGCTTCCTGATTACTGTGTTATACTTACATGCGCTTGTTAACATACTAGTAGTATACAGAAAAGTCATTAAATAGTCCTGTATGCTTTCCTGAGTGTTAAAAATTAAAAACGTTACAAAAATATATATGTAGGACACTTTACGGATTAATTAAGCACTTTAACGAAACATTATCAAACCGAACAATCGGATACTACCCGGGACACAAAAATGTTGTCAAACACATAGTGTTACTTTTCTGAGCTAGTTAGGGTCCCCGAACACCCTAACACACCTTATATTACATAACACTTCTTAACATACTAACTAAACACTTTAAACTTAACTAGTTAGTAACTTGTTCCATCACAATCCAACTAAACCAACCCCCCCCCCCCCAACCGGTTCTAGAAAGTGGAATCCCCACTTTGATTTCTTTTATTAATCTATTGTAATTGTAGAGTACTTAGGGGACATATGGTCTAGTGGGTAATGTATGTTGGAAGATGTCCATATAAATCACAAGTTCACCATCACTTGCATCATTCACAACCAACAACAAACTCCATCTTCTCCCTCTCCTTGCTTGTTCGGCCGACCCCAACCACACCCACCATCACCATCATCCAAGCTTCATCTTCCAATCTAAGGACATCCAAAGGTGTAAGTAATCATACAAGCAAGCTTGGTGTGTTCGGAAGCTCAAGGACCTCTCTCGTTCTCTTTTATCCACCACTTTTACGCCTTGTTTCTCCCCTAGCCTTGAGCTAGTAGTAAGTGCTTAAAAACTTCATCTTGTTCTTATTTTTAGTGGTTAATAGATGATTAAATGGTGAAATATTAAGAAACACTAAAGAACATGAACTAAGTCTTGAACAAAAAGGGTAAAGAGTGGATAAAGAGAAGATATATGGTTAAATCATGTTCATCTTGTGTTGTTATGATTCTTGTTGATTTCCTGATGATTTTCTGGTTAATATTGATGTTTGATGTTGTTGTGATCACTAAACATGTTAACGGAATCAATCGAACGCGCTTTAGAAGGTTAAAGACTGAAAACAGAAAGTTGTTTAGTGATTACAGCCAACTTCAGTTGACTGTAACCAGACTGTAACTTAACGTAAAATGTATTTTCTAAAGTCTAGATTTAATTATTATGAAATACGGTTCTAATGGCACTGGAATCATAATTTTTGGACTTCGTTTACTATTTTTAAAGTGTCGTTTTGTAACAGCAGCTAAAGCTGCATTTTTGCTGCTGAAAATATGCGTTCTGTTTTCTGCCATAACTTAAATTATGTGTAGAGTTAGATCACGCAATTTGTACTGTAGATGACCACCGATGTATTTTTAATTCTCTCGCTGGAATTTCGTAAATCGGACTCTCGATGAATTTTAAATAAATTATTCCATGGACTGCAGTCAGAAAAAGATAAATCTGATTTCAGTCCGGAAAATGAATTTTTATAAAATATTGGTAATGAACTGGACCCCGATATTTTTACACAATAATATTTGGATCGTTTAAGATATTTTGTAAAAAGTTGGGAATTTTTGGAATAAGTTAACTATTTTATAAAAATGTCCGAAAACAGCCCGGTTTTGAATATTAAAGCTGAAATGACATAAGTTGTAATTTGCGTGTCTAAATGTCGAGTATGTTATCTGTGAATGATCTAACATGTTACGTGTCAATAAAAGTGTTATGTGCAATATCATATGTTTATTTATGAATGGGAATAGATGAGAAGTTTATATGGGCATAAACCGTTAAAGTAATGCATGTTATGTGATAGATACGTGTAGGAACTTTGTGCTCTATTTGAAAATCACTAAATGACTAACTGGTAATCATATTAGGACTGATTGACCGACCTTGACTGTTAGCTATATTTGAGAATCTAACCAAGCAAACCGAGGTGAGTTCACACACTTTCTAAGGCATGGGATTCCCGGTGGTTTGGGAATGGGTTAAAGAATTAAAACGGAATCTACATATCTTACTTAGGTAAGATATGTACGGCCATCCTCCTTGGATAGGATGCCAATATTAATCCTGCGTATTCTCTTTGGGAGAACTACGTACGTTCGTCCTCCTTGGGTTGGACAACAACCTTAAAACTTACTAGACAAAACTCTATCATAAGTCCCTCATTTTATATCGACTTAATCACCGAGGCCGATGGCGAGCGGGTCATTAGTTAATAGCGCTATTAGGTTTAACAAACCTCACACCGTGTCATTCGAACGGGCGTGTACTAATGGACTAAGGCAAAGGGTCAATGATGATAGACATTGATTTAGGGCACAACTTACTTTCGTTAGTAGTCGATATCATACCGTCTAGTAGTTCACATGGGGAAGCCCCCACTGATTATGGATATGATTTGGGTAAAGAAAAGGAACTGGTTAAACATACTTTCAACTACGGGGTAACCCCCACGGCAAATAAGCCAACGAAATTCAAACCACGTTTTTCAGAAACAACTTAAAACTAAGCAACCAAACGTGAACTCACTCAACTTTGTTGTTAACTCGTTGTTACATGCCTTACAGGTCGCTAGATGCTTTTGGAGCTTGCACGGGGAGAAGGTTGTTGTGGAATACGATTTGTTATGTCCCGTGCCAAACCTTTAATCCTTATGAACTTATTAAACTGCGTTTTGGACTTTAAACTTATGAACTATGAACTTATGTTTTGAACTCACGTTATATGCTTCCGCTGTTAACCTAAAGTTGGTTTACTTCCTTTTGGTCACCAATCGTATTGTGTTTGGTTTTATTTACTTAGTTGAGTTGTTCAATATGATTGGTGGCTCGATCCTGGTCATGTCACGCCTTTAAGCGGTGATACTCCTAATGGTGGATTTTGGGGGTGTGACATACTGGCCTCAACAACATTGTTTGTCTATGTGTTGGCATTGTCAGCATGTTTCCGAATTATCCGTTCAGTGTGCTAACTGTGCTTTGTGCATCAAGTAGGTCACTAAAGTTTGTGTGTAATAAATGAAGTGACTGTATGAAATATGATGCATATGTATGTATGATACAAAAATCATAAAGCAGTTTAAATTGTCAGTTGTAATCAAGCACAGTCATTAAGCACATAATTAAGATTAATTAAATGTACGGTACCTGTAATTGTGAGGGTTGTCATAGAATCGGTTCAGTTTATCGTTGTATCATTTAATGATAGCAAATAAATACTTTATTTTTCAATATAAATTCGTTTTTAATAAAACTTATATTAATCGAGGGTAAAAAGTAAGCTCAACTACGTACTTAAGTTTATAGAAGAAAAATTAACGAACATAATTTATTAAAGAAATATAAAATTAATTGATGAAGTAAAGATAAATTTAAAAAAAGAAGAAAATATTTTTAAAAACAAAATAAATGATAAAGGAAACATGGTTTTAGAAAAGGAAAAATAAAAATACGTTAAAATCTAAAAGTAAATAGAAAAAAACTAAAATATGTTGAAAGTTAAAAGTTAATATTAAAAAATATATTAATATAATAAAATATTAAAAAGCTATATATTATTTTAAATTTGAAATTACTATTCATCATCCATCGAATATATATATATATAATGTTAGCAATTGTAAACAAGCTTTTTATTTATGTTTATTTGTGTTTAATATACTAAATATATATTTTCTGTTGGACTACGTGCAAGGTTATTGTACAAGATAATCTTAGCGTACAAAACGTAAAAGACAGGCTGAGTCATCGATTTGCAAGAGCAATAGTTGAGATTAAGTTGCCCCCAAATTTGTAATTCACGTAACTAGAAACAAGGGAAACAAGTGGAGTAAAAGGCAAAACAAGAAAATCCAATATTGCTGACTCGTAAACCCACTTATCTCGTGATTTTCAAATAGCTAAAACTTTTTCAGAAGATAATTTTTTTTTAAAAGCATTATACCGTATTAACGAGCATTCTCTTTAATTTGAATTGAGTATTGTTACAGTATTCTTAATGTTTATTTTATTTATTTATTTTACAAGCTATAAAGTTACATGATTTTGTACGTGATTATGTTACAGTACGTAATTATACACTGAAACATAATCAATGAATACCTAAATCACGTACCATATGTGCAAGCAACAACAAATTCTCAATCTAACACTACATCTATAGTCGCGTACCAAACGATCAAAGAATACCTAAATCACGTAACGGATAGTCAATGTGTGCCTAAATCTAGAATCAGGTACCATCTGTGCAAGCAGTAACAAATGCTCAATGTAACAACACATTTATCAAGTAACGACTTATATTATAGGTCTAATCAGGTAATAGCATAAAAGCAATTAAGTTCTCATTATAGTTAATGTATAATCACGTAATAAGCATAACTTTAGTAAAAAACATTATACAATCGAAAACATTTATAGTAACTTAATTATGTATTGATACATAATCACGTGACATTACACTTGTTACATATGGTACGTGATTATTGATGTTGGGTCACATTGAGCATTTGTTACTGCTTGCACATATGGTACGAAATTACGTACCGGAACATAATAACGTAACTTTACACAATCACGTAACATTATAGCTTGTAAAATATTTTTTTTAACTTAAGAAAACTATAGCAATAGTATACTCAAATTAAAGAGAATGAAATGCTCGTTAATACCTTGTATTTTTTTTTTTTTGAAATATTATCGTGTGAAAAAAGTTGTAGTCGTTTGAAAATTGGGGGTGAGGCAGGTCACGCGAGAAAAGACCATAATACCATTATTCCCTTAAATTAAAATGGACATGCGTCATCTTCAGGTTGTCTTCTACACTTCACACGCCAAGATTGTCTTGTACATAATTTCTTCCAATCGGACTATATTGTTATCAAGGTTTATTAGTGTAAGCCCATTATCAATAATCAACTCAATATCTTAAAATTAGCCTAGACTATCTACCATCACCGCTGGGTCGCATACACAAATTACCAAATCAGTCGTTGATTAAGTAAAACCCTAGACAAGGCGGCATGCTTCCTCCGTTGTAGCCGCTGCCCCCTTTCCTTCGATCATTCGTTTCCTGTTCACCTTTGTATTTCCCGTTCTAAATAAAGTTCCAGTTTCAAACTAATGGTTTATATATAAGCCAGAATCCCTTTTTGACTCTAAACTGTTAATTCTAATATTATTAGTGAGGAATAATGGAATAATTCTATCATAGAGATAAAGGACATAATTCATATGGATATAGTAAATCTCACTTATCCATTGGGAATAGCTCAATGGTGTTGGTGAGTTAGATTTAGATAAGGTGTAGAATAGGTGGAGGTCATGTGTTCAATCCCCATAGCATGCAATTTTAGCCATTCAATATATATAGAAACGGGATCAGGAGAAAACGCTCAAAAGTGTGAGAACGGTGAGAACGCTTCCTGGCCTAACACGTGGCACGCCGCTTGCAGAAGGGCGGAGGGGCTTTTTTGTCCTTTCATCTTCTGCTTTTCCAGTTCCGCTTTCCAAATATTGTTTGAATTTTTGGGGTTTAAGATTTTTGGCGTTAACCAAATTCAATAATTAATGGCGTTTAATGGTTTCATCGTATTAACATTTTGGCGTTTATGGCGTTTATTCAAATCGTATGCCATTGTAACCAAGGGGTCTGGAAATCTATTTGAATAGCGTTTTTCAAGGCGTTTTAAACAAGTTGGCCCATTGTTCTATTATTTTTATAAACATTTTGGCGTTTGGGTTATCTTGGCGTTTTACAATTGTTGGATTATATTTCAGCCACAGTAAAAAAAATACAAGTGAAGAAAATAAATTAAAAATCCTAATCGGATCTCTCTTCACAATATTCACTGTCATCAGTCTCTCTGTTCTTTAATACTACAAGAACTGACACCAAAAATATGGTGTTTTATGTAAAACTTAACAAACCCATCGGTTTGATTATTTTGCCTGCTCGTCTGTTGAAGTGGTTTTTTGTGTGGATGTTTGAGGACATAGATTTATGACGTGTGGGTGGGTTTTTTGCTTTTTCTTCATGTTGATCTCCATCTATAATCATCACACTCTTCAGTGTCATTGATCTATTCTCCTCATCCAAGCCTTCTTCAAGAACAAAAAATACCAAATGCTATATGACTGGCATCAGTATCTTTCTCTTGATTTTTTGTCCATCTCATACTGCAAATTCTTACTGAGTTACTCGCCTCCGCTAACAATTCATTCAGTGAAACTTGACGAATAACAATACTGAATATCCAAGAAAGCATATTAGCCATCTTTGATTTTTTTGGAATTTTACAGTGAGTGGTATTTAGTAGTATTGGCGTTTGTTTTTTTTTTTTGTTTGATCAAATGGAAGTTGCTGAGACGTATCATTTTATAGGATCTCTTTTTGGCGCCTAAGTTAGGCGGTGCGTTATTATAATAAAGTATTCGTCTTTTCAGTTACTGTTTGTAATTATTGGTTTTGACAAGCTTTATCTCTAAAGTCTGTAACACGTCCCATCTTTCAAGTTTGGCGTTTTAGATTCTAATATAATAAATTTTCCCTATCTTCAGTTTTTCTGATTTGAAGTTACTGTTTCTAGTTACATTTTCAAGTTTGTTTTTTATTTTTTATTTTTTTTTGGGTTATTTATAATACTTTTTCAAACTAATTTTATTATAGTTTGGGAGTTTTTTTTGGGGCGTTTAACGGGATGATATCGTTTAAACAAGCATTTTGGTTGTTTTGGCGTTTTTATTATATATGGCGTTTTTATTATACAACAATCAACTGAAAAGGAAAATCAAAATAAAGAATACATAAAAAGTTTTTTTATAATACTTGTCCAAAGTAATTTTATGATGGTTTGATAAACGCCAAAGGTGTAAGACATTTGCTTTTTTTGCCGTTTTTATTAGATATGACGTTGTTTATTAAATAACAATCCACTGAAAAAGAAAATTAAACAAAATAAATTTTGATCTTCCAAATCTTCACTGTCACCAGTCTCTTTCTTCTTTTGAAGCATCTTCACTGGCGGTTTCGACTTTCGTATGAAATCAGGCTTTTTTTCTATAATTTTTGTCCATCTCATGCAACAAAATGTTATTGAGTTTACACCCTTTGAGCCAAAATTTTATCTTTTTTGGCGTTTTATCAAGAAAAAGAACGCCACCAAATAAACCATCTGAAGACTGTAAATTTGATCATGATAAAATCAATAAAGTGTTGTTGTATGGTGATGGATAACATTGTTAATCCTCAGTTAAGAAAGATAACTGACAATGTTGTCCACACCATACAACTACACTTTATTGACAGCAATATATTTGATGTTTGGGTTTTCTGGCATTTATCAGTCGAATGGTATATATTAATTATGGCGTTTGGGGTTTTTGTGTGTGTGTTTTTAATTGAAGGTCTGAGTTGTTGTGTATATAAGATTTTTTTGACGGTTTTTTTAGGCGGGATTTTACTATAATTAAGTTTGGCGTTTTATATCTAATGACGTTTTTAGCAGAGTGCTGTGTGATTTTTGTTTTTTTCGTTTTATTTTATGAGATGTCGTTTTGTGTGGAGTAGTCAAAAGACGTTTTTACCCTTAATGAAGCGCGTCCACGTAATAAAACTGATGTTATTTACGAAAATGCCACCGCGCTAATCTAGTCCATAGATTGTTTTGATCGGACGATCCATAAGCGTTCTCACCGTTCTCACACATTCTACCGTTTTCTCTAAATCCTGACCCTATATATATGTGTGTGTGTGTGTGTGTGTGTATATATATAGTGTGAGGTTCATTGGGGAACACTAAAAAAGTGGGGAATAGTGGGGAACCGACTCAAACGAACTCCGATTGGACTTATTCCAGCGGCGTTGGAACCGGCTCGTCGAACCCTAACTAGTATCTCTTAACCCTAATCCCTAAATCATAACCCTAAACCTTACTTATCCATTTATATATATATATATAGTAAATCTCACTTAGGATAGTCTTTTCATTTTTTTCTTTCACTCGTAGTATTGGAAAGAAGTATACTTTAGAAGCACTCCTAATTTAATGAGGAATGAAACAATATCATTTTTATAAATCGTTCTGCAACACATTTTTTATTTGAATTGAAATCATTTTCATATCAAAATATTGTCATTTTCAAATTCCATTGGTTTCTAGCAGAGAAATGTGTTCTATAACACTAAAACAATTATTTCAGATTCATCGGTATAAAAAATATATCAAACGAACTAGAATTGGGTTATTAAGCTTCAACCCAAAAACCTTTTTGGACTAAAAGCATTCCCGGCTTCATAATATAAAAAAAGCTTAGCCCAAATTGAACGAACTATTGGATAAACAATATTGAATTTTACATAAGACCATAACCATCATAAATTTTTGAAAATAACTAGAAACAAATAAAACCATAAATTTGTTTTTTATTACAATGGTCATACAACTCTAAGATAAACTAGGTTAAAAGAAGTTTGCCGCGTTGCGACGAATTTCTTTTGTTATTTAGTCTGGGTTTACATGTGTTTTGAAATCACTACGAGTGTGTTGCGAACAAAACTGCTGACAAAAACAAAAAGAACATGTAGAAGAAAACACTAAAAGATAACCGAAAGAAAATCGACCAAAAAGTTGTATGGTAACGATGTTGTTCGTATGAAACCAGTGGTAAGAGATGAGTAAATTATTCTGGGTACCGGTTCCAAATTTGCCGAACCGAAAGATCTTAAGTACCAATTCGGTACCGACTTTTGGCGTTCCTGGTAACGGTTCACTACCGTTTTTTACCTTCATATACCGGTACTGTAACTGGTATTTTCGGTATCCGTACCGATTTTGCATCGGATTGCACTGAGCTCATCCCTACCCCTGAAACGAAAAAAAGAAAAAAATTAAAAGTTGAAGAAAATCAACAAAAAAATTGTACGATAATGTTGTTCGTACGGTAACCGTGATCAGGGATGAGCAAATGGTACCGGGTAGTAGCACTGAATTTCCCAAACCAAAAGATTTCCAATATCAATTCGGCACCAACTTTTGGCCTTTTTTGTATTAGTGCCGGTTTTTACCTTCATGTACTGATACCGAACATGACCATCCCGATATTTTCGATACCAGTACTGGTTCGATACCGGTTGACACCAAACTTATCCCAACCCCTGATATAAAAAAATGATTAAAATTAAAAAGTAAAGAAAATAACTATTATTATAATATTAAAATAATTAAAATATTAAAAAACTATATATTATTATAAGACTAAAATCACTATTCAAATTTCGTTTATTAATATATAGCAACTAGTTTTTGCCCCGACCGCGTTGCACGGCAATAGGCCGAATATTTCTCTCTCATAACATGTATGTCTGTACAGAGAGTAAAATCGTAATTATATTTTGAACTGGAGGCAAAATCATAATTTTAAACTGAGAGCAAAATCATAATTTTGAGCTAGGGGGAAAATATAATTTTATTTTGAACTGTGGGAAAAAAACATAATTTTGAGCTGAGGGCAGAATCGTAATTTTCAGCTACAGGAAAAAACAGCATTTTATTTTGAACTGAGGGAAAAAACGTAATTTTAAACGGAGGACGAAACCGTAATTTTAAACTGGGAACAAAATAAAAAATGAGTTTTTGAACCGAGGGCAAAAGCGTAATTTTGAGCTAGGGGTAAAATTATAATTTTATTTTTAGCTGGGGGCAAAACCGTAATTTTAAACGAAGGACGAAAGCGTAATTTTAAACTGGGAATAAAATTAAAATAAAAATGAGTTGGTCTAATAGGGAAGCGTCAGGCAAACGTAATTTTGAGCTGAGGACAGAAGCGTAATTTTTAGCTAGAGGAATAAACAACATTTTCTTTTGAACTGGGGGCAAAAACGTAATTTTAAACGGATGGCGAAACCGTAATTTTAAACTGGGAACAAAATTAAAAATGAGTTTTTGAACCGGGGGCAAAGGCGTAATTTTGAGCTAGGGGCAAAATTATAATTTTATTTTTAGCTGAGGGCAAAAACGTAATTTTAAACAAAGGACGAAAGCGTAATTTTAATCTGAGAATAAAATTAAATAAAAAAAATAGGTTGGTCCAATAGGAAACCTGAGCTTGTAAATGTATATGTAGGTAATAATTATTATAGTAATAATAAAAAGATTGCTATGATTATTCTATATATAACAATTAATGTAGGGTCTTAGGAACAGTATAATTCTTGGACAAAAATAGAAGGCTAATTACGGTTGTGCCATCTCTTTTGTACAAGGAAAAGAGAGACACAGAATACGGTAAAGAGAGAGGGAGCCACTTAACGGCCGGCCACCAATCCTTACGGCAGAGACACGGCGGCGCGCAGGCGGTGACATCATAACCGGCGCGTACACTACCACAACTCGGCAACTCGCTGATCGGAGAACGAGGGTTCCGTCAGTGATGTTGGTTCCGCGGTACAAGCGACGACGGTTGTATTCCTATGGTCCAAGTGGTATATGAGGGCGACCATCGTTGGCGGCAAAAACTGGAACTAGGGTTTCGACCGGTGTCCCACAGCCTATCTGGCTTCAAGACGATGTCCCCGGCGACATGCAATGGCCACGCAGTTAGGGCTTCGCCACAGACACAACGACGACGACGACTGTGGTTGATCTCCCGCGACATTGGAAGTCGATCCTTCCAAACCAGGTACGTATTACAAACGAGGTTAGACACTAAAGACTTGACATCGAGTGTAGCTTATTGGGTCAATTTGATGTATGACGGTGTTTGATGTGGTTTTCTTCAGCGACGCTCAGGTGGTGACGATATGGTTTTGATTTGGATGTATAATTAAGAAGTAAACTGTTTTATCACAAATTTTTATGTGTGCTATATAATATGATGGGAATGGGGCGATATAATATGAAGTATACATGTTTTGGTTAATTCAAAATCCGTTGCAATTTGTGTTACTTTTTGGCCCAACATTTGTTTCCCTTTTTTTTGTGGATGAGAGTTTGTGAGAAGGGTATTGCAGCTTGCTTTGTTTTTGGCTAAGCTGGATTTTGTAAAGCCTTGCTTATTGCTAGGATAAGAGGTGAAAGTAATAGAGGTTACCTATAGAGGTGAAAATATTAAACTTACTGTGAATGGGTTCATTATATAGGTTTTTTGCTATTCATTGTTGTCTCACTTATACTGTTTGCCTTAAAAAAAAAGATGTACCTGTTTGCTAATGTTTTTTTTTTCTTTCAGTTTTGGTGTTCTTGCTTTCTGATGCATGTTGTTTAGTACCTTCATATAGATTATGCTTTCCTCCACAATGACATATTTATTTTCGTTAGATGTGGCCTTTAGTGTTTACCATTTATTCGTTTACTTTGAGAATGTATGGTTGAATTTAGTTCTAATTATGAATAACATAGGTCAAAGTTTTATTCTCAATTTACTTAACTTCAGGCTTTGTGATCCCGTTTTTTGTTTTTATAAATCATTCATTTGTCAGTGAAAGTTGTGGACTTTCTATAGCGATTACACTTGCGGATAACATGAATGTGAATCCAAAAAAGATGTGAAGAAACTGAAGGTGGAATTTCAGATTCACGTAGAACAGAGGCCAGATTTTTCACGTAATGTTCTTAGATCCTTTTGAAGACCCATGTTATCTTGGTTTGGCCATGCTTAGGAATCCATGAATTACATCACTATTTGGCTTTCTGAAAAAATAATTAAGGAGACAATGGATTTAGGGTTAAGGGGTGTTTGGGATTGGTTATAGCACTTAATAGAATTTTAATTCTTAATGTAGTACCAAAGAATTTTTTTGAAAAATAATATTCATGCTATTTTGAAAATCTTGCATCTTCATGGATGAAAATATAATACCATATTCAAGAAAAGTTTAAATTAACAGTGTAACACAACATCACGTATGTACGTTGTCGTGGTTATCTATAATGTAGCATATATGTTATCTCTAATCTTGGGAAATTTTGACTGTTTACTCTTGGTTATATTGTCTCATCTTTATTCTAATTTTGTTCGCTTTGTAATATGTTTGTTATGCTGTTTTAGAAAAGACGGCCATATGTTATCCAAGCTAAGCTAAGACGGTGAATGATGCTTATTATGAAAATTATTTAAAGAATATGAAGATCAAATGTTATCATGTGTTCGTGTATAAAGATTGTATTTGCATACATTTGCATTTAGCTTGCATTCTAAATTCTGTTATTTCTATTACACTATTAAGTACTAAATTTCATTGTTTTAATCACTGAGGGTGATTTGTGAGTGGCTTGTAAATTTTGCATTGATGTTTAATAGATGCAAATGTTGTCGTCAGAACCAAGCTTTACAAATCTTAACACTTATTAATAATGAGGTATATCGCGACTTTATTTTTCAGGTTTTCTCTTTCAATTGTCATTCTGTAACGAACCGAATCGGTACCAACCGAATACCGCGACGAAGCGCGGGCGATCTACTAGTTAGTAAAAAAAAGATGTTTGCATTACATGATCATGTCGAATACAATTGATATATTTAAAGATAATTAAACATTATTATGTGTAGGGCTGTAAACGAACCGAACGTTCAGCGAACAGTTCGTGAACCGTTCGGCGGGAAGTTCATTTATGTTCGTTCGTTTAATAAATGAACGAACATGAACAAGAAATTTTGTTCGATTAGTTAAATGAACGAACATGAACAGATGTCTCGTTCGTTCGATTGTGTTCGTGAACGTTCGGTAAGGTGTTCGTGAACGTGTTCATGAGCATTCGTTGATTTACGTTCGTTCGTTTATGTTCGTATATTTGTGTTTTAATTGAAGATCTTTGTACTTTCTTATATTTTATTTGTACTTTTTATATTATTAAACTTTTATTTATTTTATTACCCTAACAATGAAACTAGGAAACTCACTTTCACCTTGTTTATGCATCATTTCCATTTCATTTCTCATTATTTACATCGGTGAATACGATCGATCTCCGTTCCACAATAAGAGATTCAAGTTCGAGTGCTACTCTATGGGCTATCTATCTTTATCCTTCGTCGCGTTCGCCAAATTTATTTGTGTTCGTTTGTGTTCGTGAACCGTTCGCGAACACGCTCATTTCCTTAATGAACGAACACGAACATAAAATCCTGTTCGGTAAGTGTTCATGAACCATGAACCGTTCGCGAACACATTTATTTCCTTAACGAACGAACACGAACAAGGCCTTGTTCGTGTTCGTTCGGTTCGTTTACAGCCCTAATTTTGTGTATCACTTAAACAATTATTTTATGATATTTTTTAATTTTTTAAACAAATTACATGTATTGTTCAAAACAAAATGAGATACTTTTAGTTTCTTTTGTTTTGAACCTATGGATTTTTTTAGCGATAAATGTTACTCTTACTCTACTATATCAATACTTTAGGTTTGAACCTGTGACACCTTTTTAAAAGACATATGCCTCTGTCAAGTGTCAGCATATATATCAATTAAAGTTTTGAAATATTAGTATTGTTGAAGATGGAAATTAATAAAAGCTAGTTTATGTTAATCTTATACTTCTATATTAACACACTTTGGGATTTAAGAGTTTGTTCTCGCCTTGAAGGAGTTAGCAAATGTTTTCAGAGCTAGCTGCACTAATCGTTAAAATAAACATAAACTCACATACGTGTTAACTTCACGTGAAATTGGCTCTAAGAAAGACAGAAAAACAAATGCATAATCAGTAAGTTATATTTTGTCCACTTCAAATATATGGGTCAAGTTATTCTACAAAGTCTTCTAATTGTAAGAATTGTAAGAAGGATTTATAGAGTGATAAGTGTCCAATAACCTAAAACCTAACCCACTACATCACCACAAAAAACCTAAACACCCACCCCACCACCACCCAAAAACCTAACCCCCCCCCCCCCCCGGCAAAAAAAAAAAAAAAAAAAAAAACTATACCTCACCAAAAAAACCCCCAAAAAACCTAACCCCTCCCCCCCCCCCCCACCCCCAAAAACCTAAAAAAAAACCTAACCCCCCTCCCAAAAAAAAATAAACCTAAAAAAAACTAAACACCCACCACCACCCAAAAACCTAAACCCCCACCCCCTCGGCAAAAAAAAAAAAATTTGGGTGGGTGATGTGTGTGTGTGGGGGGGGGGGGGGGGGGGGGGTTTAGGTGTTTGGTGGTGGTGGATGTTTAAGGGGGTTTTTTTTTTTTTGTAGTGGGGTTTTTTTTGTGTATGTCACACCCCCAAAATCCACCCGCGGAGTACTACCGCTTGGAGGCGTGACTGACCAGGATCCAGCCACCAATCATATTGAACAAGCATATAAGTAGTTATAAAAATCCAACCAATACAATTGGTGTTCAAACAAAACATAGTTAAGTTGCAAGCGGAAGCATAAGTCTTAAATCAAAACATAAGTTTCATTGTTTCAAAGTTTAACATGGCACACAGTCGTCCATGTCCCACAACGATCCTCCTCCATGCAAGCTCCAGCTAAGAACCTAAGGACCTGCAAAGCATGTAGTAACGAGTCAACAACAAGTTGAGTGAGTTCACGGTTGGGTGTTCGTTTTAAGTTGTTTCGAAAACAGTTTCCTTTAGCTGGCATCCTGCCGTGGGGGTTACCCCATAGTTAAAAACGTGACTTGTTTATTCCCGGTTACTCTGGCAATCCTGCCGTGGGGGCTACCCCGTGTTAGTTATCTGGCATTTCGGCCGTGGGGGCTACCCCATGTATATACTAGACTCGTTACCATATCGACTGCTGACTGTAGTCATGTTTATGTGCCCTGAAACTGTCAATGTCTATCAGCATGACGTGCCAGTAGTCCATTAGTTCACGCCCGTCCTCTGCGGCACGGTGTGAGGTTTGTCAAACCTAAATAGCGCTATCTAACTAATGACCCGCTCGCCATTGGCCTCGGCGATTAAGTCGATACAAAGATGAGGGACTTCGTGATAGAGTTTTGGTCTAGTACGAGTTATCTGTCCGTGAGGACGAGGAATTACATTCCTGAACCTTTGCTGTCCTACCCAAGGAGGACGAGGAACCCAGTTCCTTAACCCCAATTCCCGACCCCTGGGAATCCCATGCTTTGTAGAGGGTGTGAACTCACCTTGGTTTGCTCGGTAGAAACACAGAAAAGTCAAACAAGCAATGTCGTGGCTACTCACGTCCTATCATAGTTGTATCATACAATCAGGTTCGTATTCAAGTAGTGCACGTAGGTTTCTAGCATAATGCATTCAAGTACCGTTCATGGCATACTCGTTTAATCATGGCAGTTCATCAATATTCACGTTCAACAGTAACATATAAGGTCTGTGCATTAGGCCCAAGAGTCCGGCCCAATCAATTAAGTCCGAAATGAGGTGCAAGCCCAAACAGCGAGTATCCGTGTATAGTCTCGAGTCGCAACTAGGCGTTTGCGACTCGCAACCTGAGTCGCAATCGTGGTTTCGGTTCGTGCTGTTTTGGTTTCGAGTCGCAACCGGACTCGCAACCGAGGTTCCGAGTCATACGGTTTATGTGCTGATCACTTGTGGTTTCGAGTCGCAACCAGGTGTTTGCGACTCGCAACCGATGTCGCAACCGGGGATTTCGACTCATCATGCGCTGGTTTCGAGTCGTAATCAGAGGTTTCGGCTGGGAACATTTGCTGAATTCCATATTGTACTTGGCCAATCAGATTTCACTGTTGTGATTTTGTGTACTATCCAATAATACTACACTAACATGTTTAATTGTCTAACACATAACCAAAATAGATCAAACATGGCAATTTCAAATATCCAAATCATGTTCATATCATGTTCATCATGTTCTTCAAATATTCAAGTAGTTCATCATCATTCATATGAACCTAGGTCTAACAAAAATCATGAACAACAATCAAACTCTTGAACATATTCATCTAACCCACATATACACATCCGATTTCATGAGTAATAAACCTTCTAACATAATCAAGCCACTCGGATTTAAGCCTATGTGGAACCGATAGCATTCAATCCTAGTCAAGCATACATTGTTCATCCCAACATCATCAATACATTAACTTATAATCATCTTTAACCGAATATAAACACACTACATGGAACATTTATGAACCGATTACTCAAGAAGGGTGTATTCCTCATGTATAACACTTAACAAGTAGACATATCATCACATAACTTACATCACGCATCATTATCAAACCGAATACCACACATTAACACCTTTAATCATGTATAGACATGTATTTACCAAGAGGTCACTAACCGGTTCAAGTGTGGGTTCAAAGGTGTGAGTGAAGCTTCCAACCGGTGTATGTGAGAGACGATCCGAGAGCTTCTTACGGTTGTCGATTGGATCCGAGAATGAAGGAGAGACAATGTTGTGGCTTAGGGTTTTAGTGAGAGGATGAAGAGTGTGTGTGTAGAGGAGAGTATGAGTGTTGTCCAAAAATGACAAGTGTGGGTATCATGGGGATTATATACTTGTTTCACTTGTGCACCCTAATGGGCTTTCGAATTAGGCTAAGTGTGTGTGTGTGGCCCAACCGGCCCATAAGTCATTGTTCACTCGAGACCACATGGTCTCGAGTCGGGTTCGTGTTGTCTCGGTTCATATACATACTCGCATACATACACACAAGCATACATGTAACATAACACATAATCATATAAAAGGTTCACTTATCATCCATTGAATCATTAAATTAGTTAGTCACTTAGTGTTCAAGCATACAACGAAAGGTTCTAAATTTCGAGTTGTCACATCATCCCCAAGTTGAAAGAAATTTCATCCCGAAATTTGGTAGGCACTCACTGAGGAAGCTAGTTAAGTTGTATGGTTTTCCTGGTTTTCCTGGGG
The DNA here is from genome assembly GCA_030545235.1 of Helianthus tuberosus. Taxonomy (NCBI): domain Eukaryota; kingdom Viridiplantae; phylum Streptophyta; class Magnoliopsida; order Asterales; family Asteraceae; genus Helianthus; species Helianthus tuberosus. The sequence goes on from CM060381.1 coordinate 149,462,115, forward strand.
TGTCACATCCACCCCCCGTTGATCTGGAATTTCGTCCCGAAATTCCGTAGCTTCGGCCTCAGTAGTGGTTGTACTGTTTACAAACAGTTGGGGATACTTTTGTTTCATCTGATCTTCGCGCTCCCAGGTGAACTCTGGGCCGCGACGTGAGTTCCAACGAACTCGAACGAGAGGTATTCTAGTGCTCTTGAGGACCTTAACATCCCGGTCCGTGATCTCGACTGGTTCCTCGACGAATCGTAACTGTTCGTCGATAGTGAGTTCCTTCAGAGGAACTACGTGGGTCTCATCTGATGGACACTTCTTCAGATTTGACACGTGGAAAACGTTGTGAACTGCACCGAGTTCCGCTGGTAGGTTCAGTCTGTAGGCCACCCTGCCTATTTTCTCAATGACCTCGAAAGGTCCAACGTATCGTGGGTTAAGTTTGCCGCGTTTACCAAAACGAACCACACCCTTCCAGGGTGAAACTTTGAGTAGTACCCGCTCCCCAACCTGGAGCTCAAGTGGTTTCCTGCCCATGTCGGCGTAAACTTTCTGACGTTCGCGAGCGGCCGTCATGCGTTTTCGTATCTGAGCGATTTGCTCGGTTGTATCTACCACATATTCTGGACCAGTGATCTGACTGTCTCCCACCTCTGCCCAGCAAAGAGGAGACCAGCATTTACGTCCGTACAATGCCTCAAACGGAGCAGCTTTAATGCTGGTGTGGTAGCTGTTATTGTACGAGAATTCCACAAGTGGCAGATGCTTTTCCCAGCGGTTGCCAAAGTCGATTACACATGCACGAAGCATGTCTTCTAAGGTTTGAATAGTGCGCTCGGACTGCCCGTCCGTCTGAGGGTGATACGCTGTGCTCATATCCAATCGTGAGCCAAAGGATTTGTGCATTGCTTGCCACAGCTCTGACGTGAAGCGTGCATCTCGGTCCGAGATGATAGAGGTGGGCACCCCGTGCCTCGAAACAATTTCCCTGATGTATATTTCTGCAAGAGTGGAGAACTTATCCGTCTCCTTGATAGCCAAGAAGTGTGCAGATTTTGTGAGTCGATCCACGATCACCCAAATAGTATCGTTCCCGCGCTGGGATCTAGGTAGGCCAGTAACAAAATCCATGGAAATTTGCTCCCATTTCCATTGAGGTATCTCTGGTTGTTGGAGTAGGCCTGATGGTTTCTGGTATTCCGACTTGACTCTCGCACAAGTCAAACACTTGCTGACGTAGGTCGCTATGTGGGCCTTCATGCTAGGCCACCAATACGTAGTTTTGATGTCGTGGTACATCTTATCTGATCCAGGGTGCACCGAGTAGCGAGACTTGTGTGCTTCATCCATCACAAGCTCTCGTAGGTTGCCATAGTGTGGGACCCAAACGCGTCCCGTTACGTAGTAAGCACCGTCTTCCTTTTGTTCTAATCGTTGCCTTGACCCGCGTAGGGCTTCAGCCCTGACGTTTTCCGGTTTCAGTGCTTCTATCTGAGCTGCTCGTATCTGGGAAGGGAGACTAGAGTGGATCGTGAGTTGTAAAGCTCGCACGCGCCTTGGTGCAGTGTCCTTTCGACTAAGGGCGTCAGCCACAACATTGGCCTTGCCCGGGTGATACCTGATTGAGCACTCGTAGTCATTTAGTAGCTCGACCCATTGTCGTTGCCGCATATTCAGTTCCTTCTGCTTGAAGATATGCTCGAGGCTCCTGTGGTCGGTGTAGATGGCGCACTTCGTACCATACAGGTAATGCCGCCATAACTTAAGTGCAAAAACAACAGCTCCCAGCTCTAAATCGTGCGTAGTGTAGTTCCTTTCATGAACCTTGAGTTGGCGTGAGGCGTAGGCTATAACTTTGTCTCGTTGCATCAACACGCAACCAAGACCTTGAATTGATGCGTCGCAGTAAACCACAAAATCGTCTGTGCCTTCTGGCAAGGAAAGGATAGGTGCGCTACAAAGTCGATCCTTTAGGTGCTGAAATGCCAACTCCTGTGCGTTTCCCCAGCGATAAACAACGCCTTTCTGCGTCAGTGAGGTGAGAGGCTGTGCAATCTTAGAAAAATCCTTTATGAATCTCCGGTAGTATCCCGCCAAACCCAAGAATTGGCGAATTTCCTTTGGTGTACGAGGTGCAGGCCAGTTCTTAATCGAGTCTATCTTGGATGGATCAACATGAATCCCATCCTTGTTCACCACGTGGCCTAGGAAATGGACTTCTCGAAGCCAGAAGTCGCATTTCGAAAACTTTGCATAAAGCTGTTCTGTTCGAAGGAGTTCCAGAATAAGTCGCAGATGCTGCTCGTGTTCCTCCCGACTCTTAGAATAGATCAGGATGTCGTCGATGAAGACTATAACGAACTTGTCCAGGTAAGGCTTGCACACTCGGTTCATCAAGTCCATGAAAACCGCAGGTGCGTTTGTCATCCCAAAAGGCATGACCAAAAACTCATAGTGCCCGTATCGAGTTCTGAAAGCTGTTTTGGAGACGTCCTCTTCCCGGACTCTCAGTTGGTGATAACCCGATCTCAAATCGATCTTCGAGTAGTAGCTCGACCCTTGCAACTGGTCGAACAAGTCGTCGATACGCGGTAGAGGATAACGATTCTTCACCGTCACCTTGTTGAGTTCTCGGTAGTCGATGCACATTCTGAAAGTACCGTCCTTCTTCTTCACAAATAGCACTGGAGCTCCCCAGGGCGATGAGCTTGGACGAATAAAACCCTTATCCAGGAGCTCTTGTAGTTGCGTGGAGAGTTCCTTCAACTCTGATGGAGCCAATCGATAAGGTGCACGAGCTATAGGCGCAGCTCCAGGAGCTAGTTCGATCTGAAACTCGACTTGACGATGAGGCGGAAGACCAGGTAATTCCTCAGGAAATACCTCGGGATAATCGCGTACAACTGGAAAATCTTCAATCTTTTTCTCTTTTTATGAGGTGTCAGTAACGAGAGCCAAAATGGCAGTGTGGCCCTTTCGCAAACACTTTTGGGCCTTAAGGAGAGAAATGACGTTCTCAACAGCACTCCTCTTGTCGCCATGGATCAAGAGAGGTTCACCACCAGGACCTGGAATACGGACAACCTTCTCGTTGCAAAGAATCTCTGCTCGGTGTTGGGATAACCAATCCATCCCAATGACAACGTCGAAACTACCCAAGACAATAGGGATGAGGTCGATAGAGAAGGTCTGGTCAGCGAGAATAAGCTTACAACCCTTGACTACGTGTGCGGCTTCTAAACTCTTACCATTCGCTAGCTCTACGGTGTGCTTGGTGTTCAAAGGTGTTGGGATACGCTTAAGCATTCGACTAACTTCTAGTGACACGTAGCTAGTATCGGCACCCGAATCAAATAGAACTGAAACATAAAAGTCGTCGAGAAGGAACTTACCCGCCACAACATTGGGGTCATTCCTTGCTTCACCTTGGCCAATCACAAACATCCGCCCCCTGGCGCCATTGTTGTTGTTGTTCCCATTGTTACCATTCCCCTGATTGTTGTTATTGTTGTTGTTGTTGTTGTTCTGGTTCCTGTTCAGTTGGGGACAATCTTTCTTGAAGTGGCCCTCAGCTCCACACTGAAAGCACCCTTTGTTATCACCCTGTTGCTGTTGCTGGCGCTGGTTCTGTTGAGCTTGCTGACGATTCTGATTGGCGGGGTATAAGCTCCTGCAATCCTTTGCAGCGTGACCAGGCTTGTTGCACCGATGACAGTTGCCCCTGGTGCATGGCCCGCTGTGGTGCAGGCTGCAGCGATTGCATTTGGGGTGATTCCCTTTGTACCCACCATGGCTTTGACCACCAGACGATTGCTGATTAGGGCTCTTGTAGTCATTAGTCTTTCTCTGCTGAGACTGGGACTGAACAGAAGTCGAACCCTTACTTGAAGTTCCATCCCACTTCCGTTTGTTGTCACTAGAGGTACCAGAAGTGGTTGCAGCACCTATGCGTTTTGGTAACTTGTTCTGCTCCACCGCTTGATCCGTGAGACGGTGAGCCAACTGTACAGTTTGCTGGTAGGTAGCGAGGTTCGCTGAAGTCACATGACTTTGGATTTCTGGCACTAAGCCCTGAAGAAATAGTTCGATGCGTTTGATGGGGGGATCCACCATAGTAGGGCACAGAATTGCCAGTTCGTTCGACCTTTTCACGTAAGCTTCAATCTCCGACCCCGTCATCTTGAGGTTGAAGAACTCCACTTCCAGCTTGTGAATCTCATCACGACTGCAGTATTCTTCTTTGATCATTTCCTTAAAATTCTCCCATGGGGTGGCGTTGGCAGCAACCAACCCCAGCATCTGAACCTGAGCGTTCCACCATGTGAGGGCCAAACCCTCGAGAGTACCAGTAGCGTACTTCACCCTGCGCGCCTCGGGGCATTCGCACATTTCGAACACAGATTCTAGCTTCTCAAACCAGTGTAGGAGACCTACCGCTCCTTCAGTGCCGCTAAAAGTAGTCGGTCGGCAGTCCATGAAAGTCTTAAAAGTGCACACGGGTGGCTGAACGTGTTGACCTAGTGTGGGCGAAAGAAAAGACAGACTTTAACACAAAAGTTGGTTCACGAGAGTAGGATTCTAAAGATCCTAGAATGAGTTCGGACTGCAGGATATACCTCCTGCGTGTGCAGCTGCAAGTGATGCGGCAACTCGTTCGTTGATCAGAGCCGTCAACTGGGCTTGTGTCAGGTTAACGCGTCCAGACATGATTCTTCATATCAAGAGTAACACGAGTGAGAGAGGTTCGCGAGAGTACAACGATAGGATAGAGTAAGCACGCATGTGTTCAAGCAACAGTGGTTATACCAACCAAGCATACCATAAGCAATGTACTATGTAACTAACAGGTAGGCAATATATACACAGATCATATCACCTAGAATGTCGAGCCTTGCATGTGGAGTGAAGCATCGTTGTGGACCGTTGAGCACTGTACAGGTTATAGTCTGGTTTTAACAAAAACTTTTTCCCCCTTTATTAAAACCAAGTTCTCTATAACCAATGGCTCTGATACCAATCTGTCACACCCCCAAAATCCACCCGCGGAGTACTACCGCTTGGAGGCGTGACTGACCAGGATCCAGCCACCAATCATATTGAACAAGCATATAAGTAGTTATAAAAATCCAACCAATACAATTGGTGTTCAAACAAAACATAGTTAAGTTGCAAGCGGAAGCATAAGTCTTAAATCAAAACATAAGTTTCATTGTTTCAAAGTTTAACATGGCACACAGTCGTCCATGTCCCACAACGATCCTCCTCCATGCAAGCTCCAGCTAAGAACCTAAGGACCTGCAAAGCATGTAGTAACGAGTCAACAACAAGTTGAGTGAGTTCACGGTTGGGTGTTCGTTTTAAGTTGTTTCGAAAACAGTTTCCTTTAGCTGGCATCCTGCCGTGGGGGTTACCCCATAGTTAAAAACGTGACTTGTTTATTCCCGGTTACTCTGGCAATCCTGCCGTGGGGGCTACCCCGTGTTAGTTATCTGGCATTTCGGCCGTGGGGGCTACCCCATGTATATACTAGACTCGTTACCATATCGACTGCTGACTGTAGTCATGTTTATGTGCCCTGAAACTGTCAATGTCTATCAGCATGACGTGCCAGTAGTCCATTAGTTCACGTCCGTCCTCTGCGGCACGGTGTGAGGTTTGTCAAACCTAAATAGCGCTATCTAACTAATGACCCGCTCGCCATTGGCCTCGGCGATTAAGTCGATACAAAGATGAGGGACTTCGTGATAGAGTTTTGGTCTAGTACGAGTTATCTGTCCGTGAGGACGAGGAATTACATTCCTGAACCTTTGCTGTCCTACCCAAGGAGGACGAGGAACCCAGTTCCTTAACCCCAATTCCCGACCCCTGGGAATCCCATGCTTTGTAGAGGGTGTGAACTCACCTTGGTTTGCTCGGTAGAAACACAGAAAAGTCAAACAAGCAATGTCGTGGCTACTCACGTCCTATCATAGTTGTATCATACAATCAGGTTCGTATTCAAGTAGTGCACGTAGGTTTCTAGCATAATGCATTCAAGTACCGTTCATGGCATACTCGTTTAATCATGGCAGTTCATCAATATTCACGTTCAACAGTAACATATAAGGTCTGTGCATTAGGCCCAAGAGTCCGGCCCAATCAATTAAGTCCGAAATGAGGTGCAAGCCCAAACAGCGAGTATCCGTGTATAGTCTCGAGTCGCAACTAGGCGTTTGCGACTCGCAACCTGAGTCGCAATCGTGGTTTCGGTTCGTGCTGTTTTGGTTTCGAGTCGCAACCGGACTCGCAACCGAGGTTCCGAGTCATACGGTTTATGTGCTGATCACTTGTGGTTTCGAGTCGCAACCAGGTGTTTGCGACTCGCAACCGATGTCGCAACCGGGGATTTCGACTCATCATGCGCTGGTTTCGAGTCGTAATCAGAGGTTTCGGCTGGGAACATTTGCTGAATTCCATATTGTACTTGGCCAATCAGATTTCACTGTTGTGATTTTGTGTACTATCCAATAATACTACACTAACATGTTTAATTGTCTAACACATAACCAAAATAGATCAAACATGGCAATTTCAAATATCCAAATCATGTTCATATCATGTTCATCATGTTCTTCAAATATTCAAGTAGTTCATCATCATTCATATGAACCTAGGTCTAACAAAAATCATGAACAACAATCAAACTCTTGAACATATTCATCTAACCCACATATACACATCCGATTTCATGAGTAATAAACCTTCTAACATAATCAAGCCACTCGGATTTAAGCCTATGTGGAACCGATAGCATTCAATCCTAGTCAAGCATACATTGTTCATCCCAACATCATCAATACATTAACTTATAATCATCTTTAACCGAATATAAACACACTACATGGAACATTTATGAACCGATTACTCAAGAAGGGTGTATTCCTCATGTATAACACTTAACAAGTAGACATATCATCACATAACTTACATCACGCATCATTATCAAACCGAATACCACACATTAACACCTTTAATCATGTATAGACATGTATTTACCAAGAGGTCACTAACCGGTTCAAGTGTGGGTTCAAAGGTGTGAGTGAAGCTTCCAACCGGTGTATGTGAGAGACGATCCGAGAGCTTCTTACGGTTGTCGATTGGATCCGAGAATGAAGGAGAGACAATGTTGTGGCTTAGGGTTTTAGTGAGAGGATGAAGAGTGTGTGTGTAGAGGAGAGTATGAGTGTTGTCCAAAAATGACAAGTGTGGGTATCATGGGGATTATATACTTGTTTCACTTGTGCACCCTAATGGGCTTTCGAATTAGGCTAAGTGTGTGTGTGTGGCCCAACCGGCCCATAAGTCATTGTTCACTCGAGACCACATGGTCTCGAGTCGGGTTCGTGTTGTCTCGGTTCATATACATACTCGCATACATACACACAAGCATACATGTAACATAACACATAATCATATAAAAGGTTCACTTATCATCCATTGAATCATTAAATTAGTTAGTCACTTAGTGTTCAAGCATACAACGAAAGGTTCTAAATTTCGAGTTGTCACAGTGTAGTGGGTTTTTTTAGGTTATTGGACACTTGTTACTCTATAAATCCTTCTTACACTTCTCACAATTAGAATCCTTTGTATTTGATCCTAATCCACAAATATATTATATATAAAACGAATGATTCATTGGGCTGACAGGGCCAACCAGCATTATTTTCTTGCTATCACGAGCCACGGGCCATCCGACCTCCCATGAAAAAGTCAACAAACATGAAAGCGTCCATGATGAAATGAAAAGAGTCCGTGATACCCGGGCCCATGCACAAGTTATAAGTCTCTTTAGTTGGCCATATATAACTTATTCTTTAAATAATATATATACACAGATCAAAAGAAAACTCTCTTGAGTCATGAAAATTAAAAAAGTCCGACTTTTTGTGAGAAAATAATATATATACACGAGATCAAAAGAAAACTCTCTTGAGTTATGAAAACTTAAAAAAGTCCGACTTTTTGTGTGAGTTTTGCAACCATTTTTTATACACACGTAGATGAAAATGTTACAAACACGGCTGTAATTCTTTTTTCCGACATGCGGTTTTAGCCTTTTTACGTTAATGTAAAAAGCTGTTGACATCAGCCTTTACACAAACTTTAAGGGTTTTTTTATGGTGGTGTAAATCAACAAAAAATATTATTTTCTTTTGAAAAAAGTTAATTTTTTAGGATTTTTTTTTAATTTCTTTTTTGAAAAAAAAAAACATTTGTTTTCATCAAGTTCTTTTAGTACTCACAACTCGTAACAGATTTCATTCTACCCTAATCCTATATATATGGTTGAGTTCATTTCAGAACTCTAAATATTCACAGAACTTTTAGAACTGCTAATAAATAATTAGTTTATTTATATATTTTTATATTTAACATTATTTAAGGATTCTTCTATCATTTCTTATATGTATTTTTATGATTACATAGATAAAAAACCAAATTATTTATGTGTAATGACTAATTTATATATGTGTAAAGGAACTAATTTACATATATGTAATTATAAAATTACATATAATAAAAGGATAAAAGTTAGTTTGAAGACACATAGAATCATAATAAATGATAAAAAATAGAGTAAATTGCACAAAACGTCCTTTAACTTTCACCAATCTTGCTGGTTTCAGCCTTGATCTTTAAAAGTTGCCAAAACCATCCTTTAAGATTAATTTTGTTGCCGGTTTCATCCTTTATCACTAACCCAGTTAATAATTCTTGTTAAATTGCCTCACATGTTATTAAACCCTAATAAATTCCCAAAATCTCTTTCTCCACTTTCTTCATCTTCAACCTCCAATCAAACCACCAGAGCTTCAACCCTCCAAAACTCTCTCATTAACTCCAAAATTAACACACACAACAACCAAACAACCCCAAATCATAACTCCTACAACTCCAATTTCACTTCCACCAACTCAAATGGGCTGCTCTGCTTCTCGCTCATCCCCACCATTATTCACCACCATCACAGCACCCCTGTTTCTCGAACCATGTCTCTACCCACCCCTTTAATCCACCACCCACCCCATTAATCTGCCACCGATAATTTCAAAACCCTAGATCAATCCCCTGCTTCCCCCGTGTTGTCTCCGGACTCTGTTATCAACATGTGGGCGAACATAAGTTGAGTTTTGGCTGTTTGGCAACTCACTCTGTTTTGGAATCCCCTGTTTCGAAAGATTTTGAAGAGTTAAAGAATTCGAAAGGGGTTTGTTGTTTACCGGGTTGTGAAGACTGATTCGTGTTGTATTACAAAAGTGTGTGTATTCTAGAGAGAGAAAGGTGTGAGAGTGGGGCAATATGATGGTTATGATGAAGAAGAAGCAGAAGCAACACTTAATATGTAAATGTTGTTTGTAGAACTTGAGCTGGCTATGTTGAGGCAACTCATCGGTCAAGTTCAAGAGCTCTTAGACCTCTACGATACTCCGCCGCTTCCTCCGCCGTACCTCCTCCGTCATCCGTCTCCGACGGTGCTCCAACCGCCACCGCACCTTCGCAACGACACGTGTGTGTTTTGTGCCGTTGTTTACCTAGATATTTTTGATCAATTGTCATATTTTAGTTGTGTGTGTGATTCGAGGTGTTATTTGTTGTGTTTTTAGGTTGAATTTGTTTGTTGTGTGGAGATTGTTTGTTTTGTTGCTCTGATTGTTGAGTTCGATTCGGATTCGATAGCTTTGATTGATGTAATTGCTTGTTATCTGTTGTGTTTTTGGTTTGAATTTGATTATTCTATGGAGATTGTTTGTATCTATCTGTGTGTATGTGTGTGTGAGGGGTTTTGTTATTCTATTAATAACATAACAAGCATGAAAAGACGGGTTTACCCTAACATGCTATGCATGTGAGGCAATTTAACAAGAATTATTAACTGGGTTAGTGATAAAGGATGAAACCGGCAACAAAATTAATCTTAAAGGATGGTTTTGGCAACTTTTAAAGATTAAGGCTGAAACCAACAAGATTGGTGAAACTTAAAGGACGTTTTGTGCAATTTACTCTAAAAAAATACCCTTAAACAATGTTAAATATACAAATATATAAGTAGAATGATTGTTTATTAGGAGTTCTGTAAATTTCTGCAATTATTTAGAGTTCTAAAATGATTCTTTCAAAACACACACACACACACACACACATATAGGGTAGGGTTCATGCGAGAACCACCTTTATTGCGAGAACCGCGAGAACCAATGTGAATACAACAAAATAAACCCACTACACCTAAAAAATCCTAAAAAAAAACTAACCCCCCCAAGCTAAATGCTAAAAACTAAACCCTCCAAACAACCTAAAAAAAAAACCTAACCCCCCTCCACCCAAGCTAAATGCTAAAATCTAAACCCCCAAAAAACATAAAAAAAATCTAAAAACACACACACATTTTTTTTTAAATATTTTTTATGTAAAAATCGCTACTTTTAGTAGCAAATTTTTTTTTTTATTTTTTTTTGCTACTAAAAGTAGCGATTTTTACATAAAAAATATTAAAAAAATTTTTTTTGTGTGTTTTTAGATTTTTTTAGATATCATAATCGACTTTTAAAATCTGATTAGAGTAACATTTCAGGGATGGTTCAGTTGTAACCGATTGAGTCCATCTAGCAGAAAGAACAATCAGATTTTGATTCATCTTCCACAACCTCTTAAATGTCACTCACTTGTTCGTAAGTTTTATTTTATCTGATCTCTTTGATTATCGTTAGGGTTTTGTGAATTATCAATAACAAGTTCTCATGATTAAAATAATTGTTATCATATTAGTTACTAATTTATTTTACGTGATTAAAGTTTTGTATAAAAATATAGTTATAAGACTATATGGGGTATGGGGCGGGGGTTGGGGCATGGGTTGGCTGAAAACGCCCAAGCCACCACCGCGGGTGGGCCTGGGTTTGGGCGTGGCCCAAGGGGCGGGAGTTTAAGGCCGGGCGTGGGGCGGGTCTATCAATATGACATGGTGGGCTCTCAATGGCCAAACCAAACTAGCCGTTGGCCAACGACTATGTGTAAAAAAAATTATTTTTTCACTATAAAACTCACACTTCTATTCTTTTTTTTTTACCACATCCAACTACAATACACTCCACCTCTTCTATAATCATCTATATTCTCATTCTACAATACGAAAAATGAATCCTCATAATCGTGCTTTTAACCCGAACAACCCGTGGGCATTCCAAGAAAATCCTAGCCCCCCACCCAATCGTCCAATGCCTCGTCCTTTTTTAATACACTCAACTATGCCCGATGTGGCGGGTTACGCATCGTATCTCTCGAATCGTGTGTATACTAACTTTCCTCACACTGACGATTCTATACCTAGCCCGTTTTCACAAACGCCCATCAACCGTTCACCAACCTCCATCAACCTTTCCCAAACCGAAACCGTCCCCGAAACTCAACCCCCCATCGATGGTCCTTCTGCATCCAAACCCATCAAAAAGAGAAGTCACAAGAAAAAAACCGAGGCCGAGAAAGCACTTGAAACCGCCAAACGAAAACAACAAAGATGGGTCGTTAATGAATAACTTGCATTGGCGAGGGCTTGGCTTCGACAATCTCAGCATCCAACTTTAGGTATTTTTAAATATTTTGTAGCCCTTATTTTAATATTTATGGTTTTTTTATATAACTTTGTAATATATTAAATTTTGTTTTGATTAAAATAGGACATTCTCAACATAGAAGCCATTTGTGGGAAGCGCTTAGTAAAGCATTCCATGAAGAAATGGAAAGAGAGGTTTATCGTGAAAACGATAGCTTATCCTCGAAGTGGACCGAGATAAGCGGGCAACTCACCAAATTTAGTGATTTTTTAAATAAAGCAAAGCAAAACCCAAAAAGTGGTGGAACCGAAGCCGACTTTGTGACAATTGCATTGGTTACATTCAAAACAAATGTGGGGAGCGACTTCCGCTTCATGCATTGTTGGGAGATTTGTAAGTTCCATCCCAAGTGGGCGAATATCCCCAGTGGTAGCGAAACTAACACGTCTTCCAAAAGGTCAAGGACACCCTCGTCCCAAGCCCAAACGGATGCATGAGATCAAGAATTGGAGAACTTTTTGGATGATTCGCCAAACCGGCCTAAATACGGAAGAGATGCCGCAAAAAAAGGCGCGCTAAAAAATCAAGATCGGGTACGGCATCGCCTTCAGTTGGGAGTTCGGGCTCGCGTAGGGGAGTATACAACGATCAGTTGGATGACATTGCAAGCAAGTTAGATACATTCAACGTATTCTAACAACAAAGGGCCGAAATTCGGAAGAGCAAAGAAGCTAGGGATGCCCTGAAACAAAGACGAGATGATATGAAATTTCTAGCCCAGCCCATTGATCACCTATCAGGTGAAGAGTTGGAACTAATGTTGGAGACGAGAGAAGAGATAAATAAAAAATATAAGCACTAGGAATTTTTTATGTAATTTTCTTTATTTAAAAATCATTAAAAAATTTAAATTTTTTGTTTTAAAAAATATTAAATAGCCGTTTGGGCTGGCCACGCCCCAAACCCCCGCCCCACCATATCGTCTTCAATGTGGGTCAGCCCAGCGAAGCCCCCCCAAGCCACGTGTCAACCCATGCCCCAAACCCCTGCCCCACCATACCCCACGGTCTAAGTTAAGGTATTACACATCTTCCGTTCCATTCTATTATTTAATAAGAACTATTACTATATTAGTTCCGAAGGTTAAGGGAGATGATCTGTCATGCGGTGGTAACGTGTTTTTCATTTATCAAAACAGTTGAGGGTTGAAATCCTGCAAGTTTATAAGTATTTAAAAATAGGTTACTTTGCACTTAAAATAAATAAACAAATAAATAAAACTACAACTGTATAAATATGAATAATATTATTAAAATGTTTTTTTATAATGACAACCTACTAAAAAGTATTAATATATATAGAGGCCGGTTAACGTACCATTCCTCTTATCCTACATTATTTATGCAATGCCCACAGCCGTACGATCTTCAATCCATCAACCGCGGGTGAATCTAATTTATATCATTAAATTAATCATATTAATATATTCAAATCTTACTGAAAAGGTTAAAATCGTCATTGCGAGATCTTAATCTCTGTAACTAACCGAAGATAGTTCAAAATCAAACCCTAAATCAAATTCAACAATGTGAGATTCTTCTTCCCAACCTCCCTTCGTTCTTCTTGGTGCGATTTCATCATACGATAATAGAACTGCTGATTTGGGAGTTCTAATGGACAAATGGAACAACACTAACATCGATTGACCAGCAATCGAAGAAGAAGATCCAGGTTATTGATTATTGTAATATGCGAATTCTGTGTTTTCAAAGCAGGGTTTTTACAACATGCGAAATATATTTGAAAATAGTAAGTTATGTCTTGGTTATGATTTTTATAAACATGCGAAAAACATTTGAACATGCGAAAATAGGTTATGTTGGGATTATTATAATATGCGAATTCTAATTCTTCATTGCATATAGGTGTGGTTTATTATAACATGCGAAATATATGAAAGCATGGTTTGAAAACATGCGAAATAAAAGTGATATTATGTGTGGTTTATTGTAACATGCGAAACAGCTGTGAAAAAAATAGCCTGGTTTTTATAATGTGCAAAGTCTGTTTCGAGCCACATGCGATTTTGTAGAAATTGATGCTGATGATTTCATATAGCTATATGCACGTTTATGAAAGTGCACAACAAAAAATTGTGAATTGAACATTATAATAAATATAAAAAATCTCTATATGAAGAAAAATGAATTTAATATCGATGTGACTGTAATATGACTTGTAATGATCACTTTTAACATAAATACCCTAAACTTACCACCCTATATACATAATAAATTTACTATTTTAATGTATAATAATCAAAGATAACAACTTTCCAGATTAAGACACCAAAACAAACACACACAAAACACACAAAAGAAAAATAGCCGATAACAACAAAAAAATGTCTTCTGATTCTGAACAATTGAAGAACATTACAATCAAAGAACTATTATCAACTCGCACGTTGACAGACATTAGCACTGATGTCAGCTCTTCTCACCTGATTCTTGATGTGCAGGGAAAGGTTCTTGCAAGAATAAAGAAAAATTAAGACATGTGGGAAAGACTCCTTGAAGAACCACCATCGAGCTTCAGAGACGCCGCATTGGAGCACCTCAAGGAACAATCTCGAGCTGATGACCTGGTCTTCTCTTTTCTGAATGATGCTCTGTTTACAGTGAAAGAGAAGATGGAGGTCAGCTCGACAGAACGTCACAAGATCTTTGCTTCAAGGAACTAGGTTTCTCTTGATCATTTTATAGTCTTTTATTGTGTTAAACCCTACTTTTATGTTTATTATGTATTCTTCTTATTTTGTATGATTATTTTAAACATCTGATGGTTCTAGTTTTGAACACTTTTGTCACACCCCGACCACGTAAAGCAACTAGACGTGGCGGAAACGTCGGGGAGTGTTGTAACAGAATCATTGTTTCATAACCATGGAATAAATAAATTCTGTTTTATTGAATAAATGAACTCATTGTTTTAATACAATCAAATAAGTACAACTATGATCTTCCAAGTTTTAAAGTTGCTAAGGCACGAGTCCATCCTAAATGTAGCATGTATCGACAATCATTGCAAAGCAGTACCTGAAACATGTGTAAAAATAGGTACGTCAGCATAAAAATGCCTGTGAGATACATAGGTTTTGTGAAAACAGAATTCATGACTTATGTTTGAGAAAATGTTTAGTCATGAACCTTGTAATTTGCTTTGTCTTGTAAATCTTTTGAAAAACGATAAGATCAGATGATATGTATAAATAAGAGAATAATATATGGTTAAATGAATAACCATGTAAAATGAGTTTGTATAAGATAAGTTGTTTGTAAATTAATGTCTTGTGAAAAGTATGTTATTTGTATAAAATGTTATATGTCTCAAATTGAAATGATTCAGATAACGATACAATATGTAATACCATACAAACACTTATATATAGGAAGTACCAGCGGCGTATCCACCATGCTTGTATCATATTACACACGCCTCGTTACTTAATCACTTACTCAAACCAAACCAACAATGTAAGATGTCTATGTTTAAACCAATTGCCAAACGTATTGAATAACATGTCAAAATGTTTATGTCAAGATGTAAGTCATGTAATGTATAACCAATGTCAATAATGTTTACGTGTCCAATGTAAATCATGTAATGTGTAACCAATGTGATTTGTATAAATAAATGTAAGGTTAAACGAATAACCTTATAGTAGCATATTAAAAGTATACTTTGGATTTGTAAATAACATATTAAACTATGTTTTGGTTTCATAAATAACATATCAAAATATGCTTTGGGTTTTATAAATAACATATCAAAATATGTTTTGGTTTGTTGATAAAATATATTTGTTGGTTTTGTACAATATCACACATGAGAGCATATCAAACTATACTTTTGGGAGTATAACTAAATATACATAAATAATGTGATTTAAGAATTCATTCAGACCTAGTGCATCAAAATACACCTTTGAGACTATAGGGATACCACAAAGGAAATCCCTATTTGGATGGAGAAACAAATTGGTTTCAGACATTCCATGACAACAGGAATGGGGTGTCAAATCCTATAGCGCTATATCATACTAACAATCGGTCTGGTGAACAAAATAAGTACAATTCAACATTTTTAATTTATGTTCTTTGAGAAATCAGTGTTTAAACCATAGATAGTCATTTAGTTTGTCAAATGATAAGTAATAACATGTATAATCAATTATACTTTTGGAAAACATGAAAATAATAGATAGGTACACATGCTTCACCCCAAAACAGTTTGAAAACAGTAAAAGAGGGGTCTATGTACTCACCTGAGATTGTTTAGAAGTCCTTGAGTAACAACCAAACAATGCTAGAGATTACGAAAATCAAACGGTACCTAATATAGGTAACTACATTAATATACCGGACCTAAATCGGAAGATTTAGATAGAATGAGGGTTCGTAAACCAAACGAGTATGGAGACTCGTGTCTTGTGGTTTAACAAAGCCTACATACTAAATGAAACCTAACCTAAGTGCTTTCGACCCATCGCGACCCATTAAGGTAGCTTATGCTACTTTAACGCGTCGTTCGCGTGAAACGCGTTCGGAACGCCTAACTAGTCCTGTGACAAGTAAAATATGCCTTAACATGTCTAATATTGTTACCAAATCAGTTTAGATACCAAAGATTATGTTACATATGCTTAAAATGAATTTTGGCGTCAAAAGGGCATTTTGGTAATTTACCTAAGGCATATAAACTACCTATCATACAACTACTTAAACGAAGCGACCATAAGGTATAACCTCGGAAGGTTATTCCCTATATACTATGGTCACCTAATGTATTTGGTCGGATCCTAATGATCGACCAAATGGGTCGGGTTCGAAGGTATAAGCGATTTATTAGATCGCTTACCCTACGACCCTAGACAACGTGGTAATCAGTAGGCATAGTCACAAGGGACTATAACCATCGTGATTACAATCACGTTGCGAAGTTCAAACGAACTTCGCATTGACCATAAACTGGTCAACGCAGAAAGTCAAACAAAGTTTGACTTTCGGACTCGAAAAAAACAATAAAAGAACGAAAGAATACTTACGAAGGGTCCCCGAATGCTAATCTCGATCCAAGTAGCTCAGGTATGAAACAATGGTTTCAACTTAGAGCTTCTCAAATCAAGATTCTTGTGGGTTTTGCAAAATGAAGGCATGGGGTATTTATAGGATTTCCCGAACCGTTAGGATCGTTTCTAGGAAAACGTGCTTCAATCTTGGCCATACACTTGCACCCATGGTATTGTAATACCATGTGCACATCAAACCAGCCCATAGTATTGCCCAAAACCATGTGCCAAGGTGGTATAGGCCAGATTCAATGTTTCTGCACAGAAAGTTTCAAAAATGGCAGATTTGGTCCCTGTAGTGTAATAAGGCCTTTTCCGACGCGTTTAAGGCCCGTTATCCCCATTTCAAAGCTCTAAAACGAAGTAAAAGTAAAGGGAACTTAAAATGTTCTCAAAAATATCTCGGATGTCGGTTCGTTTAGCCGTACGGTTGCGTTGTTCGGCTAATTACGACGGAATGCGCATAAGCTCGAAAAACAATCCAAATGACGCGACGAATGGATTTTTCTCATGCCAAACACTAAAATAAAATATTTTAGTGCTTACATAAATTTTTGGATGTCCGGATGTATTCAGAATGTGAGTTATGCGCAAAAGTGCAAACTTGTGCACTTTTTGACGCTTTTAGTCCCTGAATGAGCCAAAAGTTTATTTTAGCAGACCGAACCCCTCAAAGCCTATTTCTAAGCTATCTAAAGGATATTTAAGGTGTGTTTAACTTATGGTCATGTTCCGGAATGTTCGTTACAGTTCAAATTGGCATACTTTCACAGTTTGTCAAGTTTAGTCCCTGTAAGCGAATTAACTTGTTTTTGCCATACCAAAGCCTTTAAAACTTGTTTCTAAGTTATGTAAAGGTTATTTAAGGTATGTTAAGCCTATTTCACTATTCCGGAGTGTTCGTTGGATTAAACTGGTTATATTTACGCATCAGAACGCGTATAACCCTCTAGAAAGCGATTTAAAGCTTAAAATCGAACAAGAGTTGATATGTGCAAACGATACACATATTTTTACAAATCCCAAGTATGAAATACAATATTTCATTGGTTTGGCATTTGTTTTGATGGTTGAAGTGACACAGGTGTCACAGTCTCCCCTACTTTAGGAAATTTCGTCCCGAAATTTAATTCTAGAGGAAACTTGTGAAGACAGCTGTGACGGTTTCGCCTTCAAATAGATCCATTGAACCCTTAAGTAAAACTTTGGGCCATGTTAGGATTCTTAGAGAATTTGTTAACCTTCTAAGTGAATTCCTTATAGTAGTAAAACATGGAATTTTGAACTACGGACAGAAGAACGTTTTTTTTTTTTTTTTTTTTTTATTTATTTATGAAGATTTATCATAGGAAACTTGGTGTGTGATTGAGATCAGAATTGGGGAGTGTGAGAATAAATGACATTGGTCGAGGTCCAAGACTCCTCCCGTATCATTATTCTTGTCACTATAGGTCTTAACACATGACAAAGCTCCCTGTGGTTTCTGTGCACTGAATTCCATAATTATGTAGGCCTCCATAATTACGTAATTCCTTGCACAGTCCGCACAGTTCATTTCATAATGCGTAGAGTAAAAATCAATTGAATAAACATGAAACGACTCGACTAGATCACCAAAGGATCTTTTTAACTAAATCAACGAACGATCTTTTTAACTAGATCAACACATGATCTTCTTAACTAGACCATCGTACGATCTCCTTAAATAGACCACTTAAGGGATCTTTAAAATTATATCATCACATGATATTTCTAATCAGATTTTCAAATCAATCTGTTTAACTAGACCACCCAAGGGGTCCAATTATAGAATAGTACTTTAAAACCCAAGGGACTTGACTACTACGTAGAAGTCCATTAAGGATTTAAGATAGTAACTTTGGATATCCTACTATGAATCCCTCATATGAGATATGGAAGATTCTACGAGGATTTGGATGGATCACATACAACCACAAAACATGTAAGAAAACACATAAGCACAAAATTAGTTAACTTGATTCTTTAATTTGTTATCTTTTAGGTATGGATATTTAAAGCACACTAGGAATCCAATCCATGGATTCCATTTGGCATTCTAATCATTTTCAAGGATCCATCTATAAAGATAGAAGGATTTACAGTAAGAGTTTGGCTTTGTTTCTTAAAAGAAATGAGTGTTTAAGGTTATTGGGGAGATCACAAGTGATCATAAAATGACAGAACCATACGAGTAGTTTGTCTTTGGGTTAACATCATAAGGTTGCATCAAGCATTCACACAAATGCATAAATTTTGCAGAAATAAAAACAACAAATCTTTATTTATGTAACAACCGGATTGTCTTGAAGTGTCAAAAGATAACAACCAAGGAAATACAAAAGACTAATTGTTCACTGCTGCATCATTGTTCATGTTTGCCTCATTGATGTTAAACACTCGTCCACGCGCTGGAGGTATGTTAACAAGTCTTGGGCAATTGTTCCTGTAGTGGGTAAGGTCACCACAGTTATAACATGACCCCGGAGGGAACCGTGCTTGAACAGCAGTAGGGTTTGCAGCAGCTTGATTTGCATAATGACAAATATTGATCAAATGTCCCAACCGCCCACAGTGGGTACATTTGTGACACTGTTCTTGCTCCAGATGATGACGGTTGCATTTGTTGCACAAAGGTGCGGTACCAACATAGTTTTGCCTTTTGTGAGGTTGTGCTGGTTGGTTTGGTGCAACCTGTTTGTCTTGAGCGGTTACAGCGTAGTTTTGAGAGGCTTTGCGCTTCTTCTTCTTGGACACCTCAGCATGTTCTTCCTTTGGTTCCACTTGTGCAGTCTTGTCAAATGGTCTTGAGTCGCCCTTCCGAAATAGCTTACGCTTCCTGATATGGGATTCAGTCAGAGTGGCAGACAATTCAATGGCTTGTCTGACAGTAGTAGGGTTGCTGCCAGTAACAATATCTTGAATTACGTCAGGAAGACCATCAATGTATTTCTCAATCGCCTTATCCAGAGGCGTAACCATAGTAGGGCATAACAAGCTCAATTCCTCATAGCGGTCAGTATAGGCTCGATGTTCTCCACTATCTTGCTTCAGGTCATCGAATTCCCTTTCTAGAGCCCTTAGCTCATGACGAGGACATAATTCCTTCATCATAAGAGCCCTAAGTTCAGCCCAAGTCTGTGCTAATGCAACCTCAGCACCGCGGTCTCTCATCACCCCGTTCCACCACGTGAGAGCCCTCTTCTGAAACACACTCGAAGAAAACTCGACCTTGCGATTTTCAGGACACTGAACGTGACGGAAAGTATTCTCAATGCTCTCGAACCATTGAAGAAGCCCAGTGGCTCCCTCAGAACCACTAAACTTGAGCGGTTTAGCCGATTTAAAATTTTTGAAATTGCATGGAGCATTGTTGTTGTTGATGGCTTGCATCATTTGAGCATAAAGATTTGGGAAGGCAGCAGCCATTTGCTGCGCGATGATTTCCGCCAGTTCGGCATTCGCCATCTGATTGTCGCGTCGAGGAGGCATTCTAAAAGAGGAAACATGAGAGGAAACGAGTGAGAGAATTAGATGAAAAGAATGATATGAAACAAATCTGACGAAAGCAAGGATAGTGGTCATTTGTTTGTTACTACAAAGCAACAAACGACCCCGGTGATTAATCAAAGTAAATGGATCAAAAATAATGTATCGCGAAGACATGCTCGCCTATAAGTGAACACTCATCCCAAGAATTCCCAGGTAAGCACAACTGGTCTCGCGTCTGATGAGATATATACGAAGTGCTTGCCTAGACAGAAAACCCAGAATACAGGCATTCACCCTTCCAGTTTGCACGTGTTCACATTATTTAAAACCCAAAACCTTGACGAGATTTTGAAAACTCAAAGGGGTTCAAAACCTTACAATAGAGGGTTCAAAACCTTGTAATAAATCATCCAAAAACAGATGATTGTTTTTCAAAAATCGTTTCGGAAAATTTGGTTTTTGTTTTGATAATCACCTAAGGATAGGTGATGTGCACGTTTTAAGATCTAAACACAAGATAACTTGTGTTAGGGTCCTAGGAAGGTTATAGTCTAGGTCAAAGCATTACTAATAACCTAATTCCCTATAACCATTGGCTCTGATACCAACTTTTCTGTCACACCCCGACCACGTAAAGCAACTAGACGTGGCGGAAATGTCGGGGAGTGTTGTAACAGAATAATTGTTTCATAACCATGGAATAAATAAATTATGTTTTATTGAATAAATGAACTCATTGTTTTAATACAATCAAATAAGTACAACTATGATCTTCCAAGTTTTAAAGTTGCTAAGGCACGAGTCCATCCTAAATGTAGCATGTATCGACAATCATTGCAAAGCAGTACCTGAAACATGTGTAAAAATAGGTACGTCAGCATAAAAATGCCTGTGAGAGACATAGGTTTTGTGAAAACAGAATTCATGACTTATGTTTGAGAAAATGTTTAGTCATGAACCTTGTAATTTGCTTTGTCTTGTAAATCTTTTGAAAAACGATAAGATCAGATGATATGTATAAATAAGAGAATAATATATGGTTAAATGAATAACCATGTAAAATGAGTTTGTATAAGATAAGTTGTTTGTAAATTAATGTCTTGTGAAAAGTATGTTATTTGTATAAAATGTTATATGTCTCAAATTGAAATGATTCAGATAACGATACAATATGTAATACCATACAAACACTTATATATAGGAAGTACCAGCGGCGTATCCACCATGCTTGTATCATATTACACACGCCTCGTTACTTAATCACTTACTCAAACCAAACCAACAATGTAAGATGTCTATGTTTAAACCAATTGCCAAACGTATTGAATAACATGTCAAAATGTTTATGTCAAGATGTAAGTCATGTAATGTATAACCAATGTCAATAATGTTTACGTGTCCAATGTAAATCATGTAATGTGTAACCAATGTGATTTGTATAAATAAATGTAAGGTTAAACGAATAACCTTATAGTAGCATATTAAAAGTATACTTTGGATTTGTAAATAACATATTAAACTATGTTTTGGTTTCATAAATAACATATCAAAATATGCTTTGGGTTTTATAAATAACATATCAAAATATGTTTTGGTTTGTTGATAAAATATATTTGTTGGTTTTGTACAATATCACACATGAGAGCATATCAAACTATACTTTTGGGAGTATAACTAAATATACATAAATAATGTGATTTAAGAATTCATTCAGACCTAGTGCATCAAAATACACCTTTGAGACTATAGGGATACCACAAAGGAAATCCCTATTTGGATGGAGAAACAAATTGGTTTCAGACATTCCATGACAACAGGAATGGGGTGTCAAATCCTATAGCGCTATATCATACTAACAATCGGTCTGGTGAACAAAATAAGTACAATTCAACATTTTTAATTTATGTTCTTTGAGAAATCAGTGTTTAAACCATAGATAGTCATTTAGTTTGTCAAATGATAAGTAATAACATGTATAATCAATTATACTTTTGGAAAACATGAAAATAATAGATAGGTACACATGCTTCACCCCAAAACAGTTTGAAAACAGTAAAAGAGGGGTCTATGTACTCACCTGAGATTGTTTAGAAGTCCTTGAGTAACAACCAAACAATGCTAGAGATTACGGAAATCAAACGGTACCTAATATAGGTAACTACATTAATATACCGGACCTAAATCGGAAGATTTAGATAGAATGAGGGTTCGTAAACCAAACGAGTATGGAGACTCGTGTCTTGTGGTTTAACAAAGCCTACATACTAAATGAAACCTAACCTAAGTGCTTTCGACCCATCGCGACCCATTAAGGTAGCTTATGCTACTTTAACGCGTCGTTCGCGTGAAACGCGTTCGGAACGCCTAACTAGTCCTGTGACAAGTAAAATATGCCTTAACATGTCTAATATTGTTACCAAATCAGTTTAGATAC
Source organism: Helianthus tuberosus (assembly GCA_030545235.1). Classification (NCBI taxonomy): domain Eukaryota; kingdom Viridiplantae; phylum Streptophyta; class Magnoliopsida; order Asterales; family Asteraceae; genus Helianthus; species Helianthus tuberosus. The sequence continues at coordinate 149,484,769 of CM060381.1, forward strand.
CAAAGATTATGTTACATATGCTTAAAATGAATTTTGGCGTCAAAAGGGCATTTTGGTAATTTACCTAAGGCATATAAACTACCTATCATACAACTACTTAAACGAAGCGACCATAAGGTATAACCTCGGAAGGTTATTCCCTATATACTATGGTCACCTAATGTATTTGGTCGGATCCTAATGATCGACCAAATGGGTCGGGTTCGAAGGTATAAGCGATTTATTAGATCGCTTACCCTACGACCCTAGACAACGTGGTAATCAGTAGGCATAGTCACAAGGGACTATAACCATCGTGATTACAATCACGTTGCGAAGTTCAAACGAACTTCGCATTGACCATAAACTGGTCAACGCAGAAAGTCAAACAAAGTTTGACTTTCGGACTCGAAAAAAACAATAAAAGAACGAAAGAATACTTACGAAGGGTCCCCGAATGCTAATCTCGATCCAAGTAGCTCAGGTATGAAACAATGGTTTCAACTTAGAGCTTCTCAAATCAAGATTCTTGTGGGTTTTGCAAAATGAAGGCATGGGGTATTTATAGGATTTCCCGAACCGTTAGGATCGTTTCTAGGAAAACGTGCTTCAATCTTGGCCATACACTTGCACCCATGGTATTGTAATACCATGTGCACATCAAACCAGCCCATAGTATTGCCCAAAACCATGTGCCAAGGTGGTATAGGCCAGATTCAATGTTTCTGCACAGAAAGTTTCAAAAATGGCAGATTTGGTCCCTGTAGTGTAATAAGGCCTTTTCCGACGCGTTTAAGGCCCGTTATCCCCATTTCAAAGCTCTAAAACGAAGTTAAAGTAAAGGGAACTTAAAATGTTCTCAAAAATATCTCGGATGTCGGTTCGTTTAGCCGTACGGTTGCGTTGTTCGGCTAATTACGACGGAATGCGCATAAGCTCGAAAAACAATCCAAATGACGCGACGAATGGATTTTTCTCATGCCAAACACTAAAATAAAATATTTTAGTGCTTACATAAATTTTTGGATGTCCGGATGTATTCAGAATGTGAGTTATGCGCAAAAGTGCAAACTTGTGCACTTTTTGACGCTTTTAGTCCCTGAATGAGCCAAAAGTTTATTTTAGCACACCGAACCCCTCAAAGCCTATTTATAAGCTATCTAAAGGATATTTAAGGTGTGTTTAACTTATGGTCATGTTCCGGAATGTTCGTTACAGTTCAAATTGGCATACTTTCGCAGTTTGTCAAGTTTAGTCCCTGTAAGCGAATTAACTTGTTTTTGCCATACCAAAGCCTTTAAAACTTGTTTCTAAGTTATGTAAAGGTTATTTAAGGTATGTTAAGCCTATTTCACTATTCCGGAGTGTTCGTTGGATTAAACTGGTTATATTTACGCATCAGAGCGCGTATAACCCTCTAGAAAGCGATTTAAAGCTTAAAATCGAACAAGAGTTGATATGTGCAAACGATACATATATTTTTACAAATCCCAAGTATGAAATACAATATTTCATTGGTTTGGCATTTGTTTTGATGGTTGAAGTGACACAGGTGTCACAACTTTTAACTCTCATTAAATTTTAAGAATTATATAAAATCGCATGACTAAAATCTATAAATATCGCATGTTGGTAACACATACAAGTTAACAAAAATCGCATGTCATAGCATGGAAACACAATAAAATCGCATGTTACATTATTTATAACCTCATGTATATGAATCGCATGTTTACATCATAATGCATGTTCGTATAATAAAACCCCATGTGTATTAAATCACATGTTTATAGTGTAAAATCGCATGCACAAATTAAAAGATGGCATGTTTCTTTAATCTTCATTATTTGAAACCTCTTCCCAAACATCTTCTTCACTGCCATCATCACTCCCTCAACTATAATCTTCGAACTCATCTTCCTCCTCATCAGCTTCATCTTCGACTTCATGGACTTCGTGGCTGGGATCTTTGTCAATCTGGACTCCCTTCACCTTTTTTTGTTTTTTTTTACCTTTCAATACCTTGCAAGTCCGAATATCATGACCTTTTGCATTGCATACGCTACATGTCCTTGTCCTCTTCCCTTTTCTACTAATCATTTGTTCCTTCTTTGATTTAATACTTTTATGCAAGCCACGACCTTTGTTTCTTATACCAGTTGGGACACGGACAGTAGGTGGTGCATCAGTTGCTGGTTGTTGATAACCAATTAACTTTGAAGACCGGTCAAACTTTGGATCAAGCGGCTTGGTTATGCGACTCTGGTCCACTTTTTCTTAAATCTTCTTCATTTGATCCCTAACTAGAACGAATTGATCAATGTCAGTAATCAAATTCCTAACCAGATACTCCCCTGTATACATGATTTCATGAGCAATCTGTTTAGCCTTGTATTGCTCATCCTTTGCATCAACCTTTACATCAAACGTGGAGTTTAATTCATTCGGAACCACATCTTTCGTCCATCTCTGTCGCAACCCCGACCCCTACCCCGGGAGCGAGAGCCGCGAACAACAGCTGGTGGTATCGGTGTTTATTAATTTGGCAACAGAAATGAGACATCAGGATCGTAGTTAGGAAATAATTTTAGAGTTTCAAAACATCAAACTTTTATAATAAACAAATGGGATAAAACCTATGTTTCATTCATAATACATTTATAGGGATAAACCCTAGTTGCTGAAATATAAATTTGTATTTCGGTAACTTTTATAGCCACTTTCTTTAAGCCTTCAGTGCTCCATAGCTGGCTTCTTATATCTTCACATTAAGTTACCTGAAACGCGTTTAAAAAGATTTTATCAGCAAGAAATACTGGCGTTCGCATCCCAGTTTAATCAAAATAAGCTTTTATAGCTTTACAGTATTGAGAGCGATTACAATGTTTATATCTACCAAATTACTCATTCAGTATTTGTTATGTTGGAAGTTCCGTTACTGTGGTCATATTACTATTGGCTAACTCTTTGTCCAATAGTGACGCTTGACTAGGAGTGATACAAAACCCCACATACTGGAAGCAATTGTAGAATACAAAGACTCAATCATTATAATTATAATTGAAAATAATTGAGATTTTGTAACACAGTTTGGTATAAAAAGAGAATGACTCACGTTGTAGACTTATGTATTTCTACAGCTTCCTGTTGATGTTTCCTGATTATTTTCTATTAAAAACATACAATGCACACATGTCGCAACCACCGACCCCTTCCCTCGGGAGGCGGGCGGCCGTGAGCTTCGCACATTCGGTGGTATCGATGTTTATTTAATTTGGCAGCGGAATTTACATCAGGACCGTAGTTAAGAAATATTTTATCAGAGTAAAACACCTCATTTTATAAATAATATACATATGGGTAAAACCCAAGTTTCCATTCATAATCAGCTTGTAGGGAGAAACCCTAATTTATTGAAATAAAACATCTTCTTTATTTAGGTAACTTTTATAGCCACTTTTCCAAGCCTTCAGTGCTCTCCAGCTGGCTTCTATTTGGCTTTCACATTTTGTTACCTGAAACGCGTTTTAAAAACATTTGTCAGTGGGAAATACTGGTGAGTGAATCCCGAATTAATCAAAACAGGTTTTATCATTTTACAGCATTGAGGGCAATCCAGCAATTACAGTTGTTTACATCTACTTTAATTACCACCCACGGCACTGTCAATCTATGACTGGTGGTCATGCTACTACTCACAGTGTAGTAACAAATTTTGTATACAAAACCCCAACATACCGACGCTAATTGTAGAATTACAAATACTCAATCACTGTTAATTATCATGTAAAATAATTGAGGTTTTGTAAAACAATTTATAAAAGAATTTACAAAAAGTGTATAAACTCACATTGCTAGTTTAGGTTTTTCCTTGTGATTTCCTGGTTATAATCTAATAAATTAAAAAATGCACACGCGTTAGTATAATAACCCAATATTTACATTAGTTATACCCTCCCCGAGACAGACCTCCAACGACTAAGTCAGGTAGAGCCTCGACATGTGTTACGGAGCACTAGATCAATCGGGCAGCGTATCTAATACGTAACCGGGGGTTATAATACTTACACCGAGGCAGAGCTTCGCTAGTTAGGGCGGTATAATACCCGAAGATTATTTCTACTATAGAGAAATTGAGAGAGAATTATTAATTTCTGAACGATTTCGACTGAATGCCGATGGCCTCTATTTATAGGGTTGTTCGGCTGGTTTCTCGCGCCCCGTGAGCTTGGCTGACTCGGCTACTAGCTTCGACACGCACTTGACACGTGGCAGCTCAGGAGGCGGCCTGGTGGCCAAGCGCTCGCACCCCGCGACGGACTAAGGGTAGTCTGTCGAGCCCTGCTAGAGACCCTTAAATTTTGTTTTATTTGATTTTTGTTAAAATTAAGGTATTTCAGGCCTATTTTTCGTATACGGGGTGTATTTTAGGGCGTATCGGGACGTTTTAAATATATTAGGAGGGTTGTTATATCCTCCCCACCTTTTTTTAGAACTCGTCCTCGAGGTCTACTAGAATAGGTGTGGATATTTCCTTTGTATGTCAGATTAAAGCTCCCAAGTGTACTCTGGTCCTCTCTTGGAATCTCATTTCACTTTGACTAGAACTAATCTCTTTTGTTTGAGATTCTTGATCTTTTTGTCTTCAATCTGTAGTGGCTTCTCTATGAATTTAAGCTTCTCATTTACCTATATATCCTTAAGAGGTACCACTAATGATTCATCAGCTAAGCATTTCTTGAGATTACATACATGAAATACATCATGTATCCCTGCCATTTCCTCTGACAGTTGTAGCTGGTATGCTACATGTCATATTCTTCTAATAATCTCAAAAGGTCCAACATACCTGGGGCTTAGCTTTCCCCCTTTGATGAATCTTACCACTCCTTTCCAAGGACAAAATTTTAATAATACTTTATCTCCTACCTGAAATTCCAACGGTTTTCCCCTGTTATCAGCATAACTCTTTTATCGATCGCGTGCTGCTTTTAATCTTTCCTTGACTTGAATAATCTTGTCCGTTGTTTCAATTATCTCTGGTTTAGACAGTTGCTTTTCTCCAATTTCTGCCCAACAGACTGGGGTTCGGCACTTTCGTCCATAAAGTGCTTCGAATGGTGCAGCATTGATACTAGTATGATAGCTGTTATTATAGGAAAATTCTATTAATGGTAAATGATCGTCCCAATTTCCTTCGAAATCAATTACACAAGCTCTAAGCATATCTTCCATTGTCTGAATTGACCTTTCACTTTGTCTGTCCGTTGGAGGATGATAAGCCATGCTTAGATTTAACTTGGTTTCTATTGCTTTTTGGAAACTAGTCCAAAAATGAGAAGTAAAACGGATATCTCTATCAGACACAATAGATAAAGAAATTCCATGTAATGAAACTATTTCATTTACATATAACTTAGCTAATTGTTCTATGCTAAAAGTTTCCTTTATCGGTAAGAAATGAGCAGACTTGGTTACTCTATCTACAATCACCCAGATTGTATCAATACCTTTTCTTGTCTTGGATAATTTGGTAACAAACTCCATTGTTATCAATTCCCATTTCCATACAGGCATTTCCAATTGCTGCAATAAACCTGAGGGTTTCTGATGTTCAGCTTTAACTTGTGAACAGGTTAAACACTTGGCTACATAAGCTGCTATATCCTTTTTCATTCCTATCCACCAGAAATTCTTTCTTAAGTCTTGATACATCTTATCACCACTGGGATGTATCGTATACTTAGACTTATGAGCTTCTTCTAAAATTCGGTGGCCTAGGTTTCCTTGTTTGGGTATCCAAATTCTTTTCTTATGGAATCTCCAAATTCCATCTGTTCCTTGTTCTAATTCCTTAATCATTCCCTTTAATTTCTCAGTATCATCCTTGATTACTTATTCTTGTACTTCTCTAATTTTCTTATTTAAATCTATCTGCAGATTTAATTTGAGAGAACGTACTTTTCTTGGCTTTTCGTGATATTTTCGACTTAAAGCATCAGCTACTACATTAGCCTTTCCTTCATGATACTGGATATTACAATCATAATCGCTAAGTATTTCCATCCAGCGTCTTTGTCTCATATTTAACTCTTTTTGCCCGAAAACATATCTTAAACTTTTGTGATAAGTGAAAATGGTAAACTTACTACCATAAAGGTAATGTCTCCAAATTTTAAGGGCAAAAATTATGGATCCTAATTCTAAATCGTGGGTTGTATAATTCTCTTCATGATTCTTAAGTTGTCTAGAGGCATAGGCTATAACCTTTTGACGTTGCATCAACACACATCCATAACCTAACTTAGAAGCATCACAATATACTACAAAGTCTTCAGTTCCTTCTGGTAATGCTAGTATGGGTGCGTTGGTTAATCTTTGCTTAAGGATTTTAAAGGCTTCTTCCTGTTTTGGTCCCCATTCAAACTTAATTGATTTACAGGTCAGTTTTATTAAAGGAATGGCTATCCTAGAGAAATCTCGGATAAACCGTCTATAATAACCTGCCAGTCCAAGAAAACTTCTCACCTCCGTTGGTGATTCAGGGACTTTCCATTTAGTAATCGCCTCGATCTTTGTGGGATCTACATGAATTCCATCATGATTAACTAAATGTCCAAGAAATTGTACTTCTTGTAACCAGAATTCACATTTTGAGAATTTAGCATAAAGCTTTTCCTTTCTCAATAATGTAAGAAGTGCATGCAGATGCGCTGCATGTTCCTCTTTACTCTTAGAGTAAATGAGAATATCATATATAAAGACAATTATGAATTTATCCAAATATGGTTTACATATTCTGTTCATCATGTCCATAAATGCGGCTGGTGCATTGGTTAAACCAAATGGCATGACGGTAAATTCATAATGGCCATACCTTGTTCTAAAAGCGGTCTTAGGAATGTCCTCTTCCTATACCTTTAATTGATGATATCCTGAGCGTAAATCAATCTTAGAAAAGAATCGAGCTCTTTGTAGTTGATCAAACAGATTATCGATTCTCGGTAATGGGTACCGATTCTTAATCGTGACTTTGTTCAATTCTCGGTAATCAAGGCACATACGCATTGATCCGTCTTTCTTCTTGACAAACAAGATTGGTGCTCCCCAAGGTGATGAGCTTGGTTATATGAAACCTTTCTCCAAAAGTTCGTCCAACTATTTCTTCAATTATTGCATCTCTGCTGGCGCCAAACGGTAGGGTGCTTTTGCAACCGGTGCTGTTCCTCATAGCTGGTGAATTCTGAATTCAACTTCCCTATCTGGCGGTAGTCCAGGTAGCTCTTCAGGAAAAACATCTGAGAATTGAGATACTATGGGAATATCTTTCAATTCTCTTCCTTTACTGTTAATGATTGTGGAAATCATATACGCTAGTGATCCTTTTCTTGCATAACTTACGGTTTTCATTACAGAGATGAATTTCGTAGATCTAGTTGGCTTATCTCCTTTAATTGTGATCTTTTCACCTTTTGGTGAATTTACTTGTATTGACTTTTGATCACAAAAAATATTGGCTTTATTGGTTACTAACCAATCCATTCCTAATACGATATCAAATCTAGCCAAATTCATTGGGTAAAGATGTAACATCCCGAAAATTTTAAATCAATTATTTAAAATATAATGCCGGTAAATAAACAAGTGAACTAACTAGTATTAAAAATAAGAACTAAATGATAATTGAGGGGCCAAAAGCGTGTAAAATGAAACTAATTAAAATAAAACATTAAATTAAAAATCAAACACACTTGTGTGTGTTGAGATCGACAGAAACATAGGGGGCGACCAAGAGCTCCCCTTCAAACCCTAACTTCTCACAAATCTCTCAAATTGAAGGTCTAAATCAAGTCTAAATTGAAATCCATGTACGAATTAGTGATCTCCACTGAAAAAGGAGTCACGAGGTATGTAAATTTCATGAGAAATCTCTAGTTAAATTTCTGAGCAAACCTAGAGAATTCGAATTAGATGGTTGCATGTTCGTTATATGATGAAATAGGAACATTGTAGTGTCTATGAGTAAACCCTAGACAAGCATATGATGAAATTAGGTCTAATTCTTGTGAATTCATAATCACATTTGAAGGTGATAAGTGGGTTTTTGTATGAACATGCTAAACACTATAAATTGATAGTTGTTCTAGTGTAATTGGAATTTTAATAAGTAAATTCTGATGTTGTAGATGCGAAAAGTGATATGAACATGTTAATTGATGTTAAAATTGGCTAAATAACGAGCCATGAAAATGATAATAAAGTGTATAAAATTCCGCCCTTGAAGTGTTTGTAAAAATGCCTAAAAGAAGGCTTTGAAACTGAAAAATTGGGTTAAAACACGTATTTGTAAATTTCGGCAAGTTATGCGTTACATGTTATGAAAAGAGTTCTAAACGGATTGTGATTGAACTCTATAGGAAAAGATACCGGGGCGTCAAGTGGACAAGCCGGAGGCGACTTGCGTTTGAAGGGCGTGCTTTAAAGGTATGTAACTTGTTATGTTACAATATGTGAACTAGATATGTTAATTGTTCTTAATCTTGTTTTGGTATAAAGGTTAATATTAGTTGAATCGGTATTATTCGTTATTGATTTAGTGAGTCGTAAATAGACTAGAATGCGTTTGGTAGTCATTAGAAATGGAGGATTCCGTAAATGAGCCAAACGGCTCAAATAATTAGTTAGTAGTAATAAAACTTTGCTTTTGATTGAGATTTGACGAAGACGGATCACAAGAGCGTGAAGCCACAAGTGTGGTAATGAAACGCCAGTGGTCGTAAGCCTCGGAAGTTGGGGTAAATACGCCTTGTCGTCTAAAGTTGTTACTAGTTAAATTAGTACAAAAAAGAGAAAACTATATGGGTCAAACAAATATATGGTGCATTTACTGGTCTCCAACCATACATTCCATTTTTGACTGAACGGTTAAGATAGGTGCGTCGGTAATTTTATTACGGACGCGTAGGAAAAAGAATCAGCTAAATCGGACGCTCGAGTCAAAAGTTTTGTTAGTTTAAAGTTTGTAAATGAAAAATAGTGATGCTGGGCTGATACGCAGCTCCAGTTAATGACCCTACTGTCAAAAACACGTGCTTGCGCCACGCCACAACAAAACGATCTCACCGTTGCGCGACTCGACAGCAGTGGCAGGCTGCGACGGCTGATGCCATCTCGGTCGTGGGGCGCGACCGCCCCAATCCATTGCAATTCTTGTTTGTTTCTCATTGTTTAACCATGGAAGTTGTTTATACTTGATTTTTAGGTGTCGAAACTAATCTTCTACGTGGTTTTGACCATAGGTGATGATGGACTAAATCTGGACGGCGATCAAGCACGATTACAAGGATCGAACACGATCTTTTGAAGCTTCTGCGATTACTTAAATATGTTTAAAACAATGTCTATGTAGTTAACACTTAAATACTTGTTTTGGGGTTGTTAAACTAGTAGTACTTATCTAAAATGTTAACTCGATGAAAATTTCCTTATGTTTGATATGTAAATCAAAGTTTTGGTTTACAAATGCTTAGTTTACGTTATATTATTATAAAAACGAGTGGAGTGTTACAAGTTGGTAATCAGAGCTTAAGGTTGTCAACAAAGTGTTCGGTTCAAGCTTGATCGATCGTCCGGTAAGGATTAATTGTTTATTTTAGTAGATCTTATCTTATGTATGTAAAAGAAATGATGATCTAAGTGCACGGGAAGGGTGTGTAAACACACTCAAACCTGGAAGGTGCACTAAATAAGAACGGTCAGAGCAAGTTACGAACTTGGTTAAACCAAAGTGAATAAAACTATGTTATAAATGAAATGTTTAATAATTGAAGTAAACATTTCAGTTTCGAGATGACGGAAAGAAATGACGATGATCCGGTGCCGACAAGCACCGAACAAATGAAAGAAATAATTGCCGAAGAAGTGGGAAAGGAAATTGAGGGTAGTCTATCCGGGTTCATAGACAAAATTCAAAACACGGTGTTATCATTAGTCGACGAACGAGTTAAAAGGTTGGAAGATAGTGTCAACCTTATGAAAGATAAATCGGGAGAACGTAAAGGATGTTCGTACAAAGAGTTTACGGCATGTAAACCGCCAATCTACAACGGGGAGGTTGACCCGATAATTTGCCAAAGATGGCTAAGTGACGTCGAAGGGGTGTTTGAAAGGACCCACTGTGACGTGAGTGATTTTGTTGCTTACGGAACGGGTCAGTTGAGGGGTCAAGCCAAGGATTGGTGGGATAACAAAAAGAAGGAGATAGGAGCCGAAGCGGCAAGGGTCATGACATGGGATGAGTTTAAGGTGCCATTTCTTAAACATTATAGCCCCAAGGCAATCATCAACTGGATTAACGAGGAGTTCATCCAGTTAAGACAGAAGGGTGAAACAATTGATAAAATCACGGGCATCTTTATGGATAAGCTGAGATTCTGTGACGAGTTAGTCACCACTGAAGAGCAGAAGATATATTACTATTACAACATGTTGAGTGTTGAATATCGGGAGTTCATGACTCCCTCAAAGTATGAAACCCTCACGGAAATTATCAACACCGCTCGGGAGCGGGAAATTGAGTTGAAGAAACAAATCGAGAGGGGCGAGCGAAGGGCACATGATGTGAATCTAACCCTACAAAGAAGGCTCGAACGACTGAATCGGCAAAGAAAACGGATGCAAAGGGTGGGTCGCCAAGTTGCAAAGTTTGTGGAAAAGGGCACAAGGGCGAGTGTTGTTTCAAGGACAAACCGTGTCCTATATGCGGGAAAACGGGGCACACGACATCTCTATGTCCGGGAAAAGTATCAGTTTGCTACAAATGCTATCAGCCTGGCCACAAAAAGTCTGAATGCCCAGACTTAGTTGGAAAGAGAGACACTAAAGAATCTCCATCAGAAGCTCCAAAGGCAAAGGCCAGGTCCTTTCAACTAACAACGGCTGAAGTAAAAACAGATTCCGATGTGGTCTCAAGTATACTCGCAATAAAATCGATCCCTACACGTGTATTATTTGATACAGGTGCGAATAAGTCCTTTATTTCATATGGACTTATTCGACATCCTTCATTTGTATTGACAAAATTATCTATGCCTTTAGAGGTTGAGATAGGTGATAACAGAAGTTTCATAGTTAGTGATATTTGCCAAGATTGTAAATTGAGCATTGATGACGAGGTGTACTCAATAGATTTAATCCCGATGTCGATGGGAGAATTTCAAGTGGTGGTCGGGATGGATTGGTTATCCCGGCACCACGCCAAAGTCGTTTGTTTCCGTAAAGAAATAAAGCTAACATCTCAGAGCGGAAAACACGTCACTATCTTTGGCGAAAAGGGAGGCAATCCTATAATATGCTCGATGTTGAAAGCTCACAAACTCATGAAGCATGGATGTAGGGCGTTTATGATATACACTAATGAAGCCGAGAAAGAGTTACAGAAGATTGGAGACGTACCGGTAGTACGTGACTTCGAAGATGTGTTTCCAGAAGATTTACCAGGGATACCGCCCGAACGGGAGGTAGAGTTCGGAATCGAATTGGTTCCGGGCGCGAAACAAGGGTAGCAAAAACGCCGTACCGACTCGCGCCGTCGAAATTACAAGAATTGATGTTGCAAATTCAAGACTTGCTCGACAAAGGATTTATAAGGCCGAGAGTGTCTCCTTGGGGCGCGCCGGTACTATTTGTGAAATAGAAAGACGGGAGCATGTGAATGTGTATCGATTACTGGGAGTTAAACAAACTCACGGTAAAGAATCGTTAGCCACTTTCGAGAATAGACGATCTATTCGACCAATTACAAGGTTCGAATTAGTTTTCAAAAATCTACCTTAGATCGGGATATCACCAATTAAAAGTCAAGGAAGAGGATGTACCGAAGACGGCTTTCCGCACGCGATACGGACATTACGAGTTCCTCGTAATGTCATTCGGGCTGATGAATGCACCCGCGGCTTTCATGGACCTCATGAACCGGGTTTGCAAGCCAATGTTAGATAAGTCGGTAATTGTGTTTATCGATGACATTCTGGTATACTCGAAAAGTGAAGTAGATCATGCACGTCATCTACAAGAGGTGTTAGAGACACTCAGGAGAGAAAAGTTATATGCAAAATTCTCAAAGTGCGCCTTCTGGTTACGAGAGGTGCAATTCCTCGGCCACATCATAAGTGCCGATGGAATATTGGTGGACCCGTCAAAGATAGAGGCCGTGTCGAAATGGAGCCCTCCGAAGAATCCTTCAGAAATTAGAAGCTTCTTAGGGCTTCCGGGATACTACAGGAGATTCATTCAAGATTTCTCCAAGATTGCGTCGCCGCTAACTAAGTTAACTCGGAAAGAGGAGAAATTTATTTGGGGTGTCGAACAAGAAAGAGCATTTCAAACGCTAAAAGAGAAGTTAACCCAAGCTCCAGTATTAACGTTGCAGGACGGAGTCGAACACTTGGTGGTTTATTCTGATGCCTCACTTTCGGGGCTCGGATGTGTTCTAATGCAAAGGGACAAGATTATAGCCTATGCCTCGAGGAAATTAAAAATGCATGAAAAGAAATATCCTACACACTATCTAGAATTGGCGGCGGTGGTATTTGCGTTAAAAATATGGAGACACTATTTATATGGGGTAAAGTGCACCATATTTACCGTCCACAAGAGTTTAAAATACTTCTTCGATCAGAAGGAGTTAAATATGCAACAAAGGCGGTGGTTAGAAACAGTAAAGGATTATGACTGTGAAATACATTACCACCCCAGAAGGGCAAATGTTGTGGCGGATGCTCTGAGCAGGAAATCGGTTTATGTCCCAATACGAGTGAGGTCGATGCAGCTTGTTGTAACCTCGGGTTTACTTGAACGAATCCGAGAAGCACAAGCCGAGGCAGTGAAAGAAGAAAACCTGAAAAAGGAAAGGATAGTCGGTCAGCTGAAGGATTTGGCGGATGGTAGCAACGGGTTGAAGACTTGATTCGGAAGAATATGGGTCCCAAACTCCTGTGGGGACAAGACGCTTCTACTCGATGAAGCTCACAAGTCCCGTTATTCAATTCATCCGGGTGCAACCAAGATGTACAATGATTTGAAGCAAAACTATTGGTGGGCCGGAATGAAGAGAGATGTAGTAAAGTATGTGGAGAAGTGCTTGACTTGTTTGCAAGTTGATGTGCGTGAGTGTTATATAGTTTTTAATGTATATTTTTAGCCCTTTTTAACACTTTGGCCAAGTTTTAAATTTATAAAACACGATATTCTACTAACACAAAACACACATATGGGCAAGTGCACCCATCGTGAGCGTAGTATAGTGTTGGTAAGATACCGAGGTCGTCCAAGGACACAAGAGCTTTTAATACCGGTTTATCCTCAACGTCTAATCAAATCAAAAATTTAAAAAAGGTTTTAAACTAGAAAATAAAAATTAAAAATGCTGAAAAATAAAAATAAAAATAAAACAGATAGACAAGATAAATCACTTGGATCCGAATCGCCTTTAGTGTAACCTTTGTTTTTTTCCGCACTTTTGCACTTTTTAAGAGATTATCTTAGTTATTGTAGTAGGCACCTCTTTTGAAGATGACGTTACCCTCAACCCAGTAGTTTGAGTCAGCAAAGATACAATCCTAAAGGGTTGGATTATTGAAAGATAATTAATTAAGTTATTAATGTATAATGTGGTAGGCCCCTCTTTTGAAGGTGACGTTACCCTCGATTAAGTAGTCCGAGTCAGCAGGGATACAGTCCTAAGTAGTCGGGTTAATATATTAATAGAAGTTTACATATGAGCAGATCAAGAAGTTCGGACCCCCGCCATCCAATACCAGTGGGTATTGAAGGAGGTCCTACTAAGCTTGACCCAGGTCCTTGCAGGATCTATACACTGAACAAGGCAAGACGCTTACCAAACTATTCCCTTAACCCCCGACCAGGTAGCCAACATATCTCCATATAGACCGTGGATATATGAATGGTGTAAATCATTTATTTTATATAGACAGTAAAATAACGCCAAGACACCACGGACAAATGATAAGGAAGTTTCACCTTCAACATAAGAAACTAGTTATTAAATTCATTAATACATAACCAAATAAAAAGTGTGAAAAGATTAAAAATAAAAAGTATTACACTAAATGCTTGTCTTCACCAAGTGATGTAAGAGACTTAGGCAAACATGGCCTTTGATTGTCAAGAACTCTTACTATCAATCTTGGATCCCGAGACTACTACACACACTCTATGGTGGATGATGGATGATGGTGGTGGATGTGGGTTGTGATTGTGGTGGTGGGTAGGTGAAGTGTGAAATAGGTGGTTTGCCAAGGGATGATTTGCAAGTGAGCCAAGAACGTCTATTTATAGCCTGCAGAGAAGCCCGGACACGGCCCCGTGTCCGTTGGGCATGGCCCCGTGTCCACCCGTCTTCTCTTTCTACATAAAATGAAGTTTGTCTGCATTACTTGACCACACCCCCGTGTCCGCTGGGCACGACCCCGTGTGCAGAAGCGTATCTGTACTATCTAGATTTTCCTAGATTTTGCGAATCTTAGAGTTGACCACAGCCCCGTGTCCGCTGGGCACGCCCCCGTGGTGGGTGATAGAAGTTTCTACAACTATGTCTTTTCTGCAGACACTTGGGCACGCCCCCGTGCTCAATGAGCGTTTCAAACGCTAAAAGAGAAGTTAACCCAAACTCCGGTATTAACGTTGCCGGACGGAGTCGTAGACTTAGTGGTTTATTCTGATGCCTCACTTTCGGGGCTCGGATGTGTTCTAATGGAAAGGGGCAAGGTTATAGCCTATGCCTCGAGGCAATTAAAAATGCATGAAAAGAAATATCTTACGCACGATCTCGAATTGGCGGCGGTGGTGTTTGAGTTAAAAATATGGAGGCACTATTTATATGGGGTAAAGTGCACCATATTTACCGACCACAAGAGTTTAAAATACTTCTTCAGTCAGAAGGAGTTAAATATGCGACAAAGGCGGTGGTTAGAAACGGTAAAGGATTACGACTGTGAAATACATTACCACCCCGGAAGGGCAAATGTTGTGGCAGATGCTCTGAGCAGGAAATCGGATTACGTCCCAATTCGAGTGAGGTCGATGCAGCTTGTTGTAACCTCGAGTTTACTTGAACGAATCCGAGTAGCGCAAGCCGAGGTGGTGAAAGAAGAAAACCTGAAAAAGGAAAGGATAGTCGGTCAGCTAAAGGATTTGGCGGATGGTAGCAACGGGTTGAAGACTCGATTCGGAAGAATATGGGTCCCAAACTCCTGTGGGGTCAAGACGCTTCTACTCGATGAAGCTCACAATTCCCGTTATTCAATTCATCTGGGTGCAACCAAGATGTACAATGATTTGAAGCAAAACTATTGGTGGGCCGGTATGAAGAGAGATGTAGTAAAGTATGTGGAGAAGTGCTTGACTTGTTTGTAAGTTGATGTGCGTGAGTGTTATATAGTTTTTAATGTATATTTTTAGCCCTTTTTAACACTTTGGCCAAGTTTTAAATTTATAAAACATGATATTCTACTAACACAAAACACATATATGGGCAAGTGCACCCATCGTGAGCGTAGTATAGTGTTGGTAAGATACCGAGGTCGTCCAAGGACACAAGAGCTTTTAATACCGGTTTATCCACAACGTCTAATCAAATCAAAAATTTAAAAAAGGTTTTAAACTAGAAAATAAAAACTAAAAATGCTGAAAAATAAAAATAAAAATAAAACAGAAAGACAAGATGAATCACTTGGATCCAACTCGCCTTTAGTGTAACCTTTGATTATCTCCGCACTTTTGCACTTTTTAAGAGATTATCTTAGTTATTATAGTAGGCCCCTCTTTTGAAGATGACGTTACCCTCAACCCAGTAGTTTGAGTCAGCAAAGATACAATCCTAAAGGGTTGGATTATTGAAAGATAATTAATTAAGTTATTAATGCATAATGTGGTAGGCGCCTCTTTTGAAGGTGACGTTACCCTCGGCTAAGTAGTCTGAGTCAGCAGGGATACAGTCCTAAGTAGCCAGGTTAATATATTAATAGTAGTTTACATATGAGGGGATCAAGAAGTTCGGACCCCCGCCATCCAATACCAGTGGGTATTGAAGGAGGTCCTACTAAGCTTGACCCAGGTCCTTGCAGGATCTATACACTGAACAAGGCAAGATGCTTACCAAACGATTCTCTTAACCCCCGGCCAGGTAGACAACATATCTCCATATAGACCGTGGAGATATGAATGGTGTAAATCTTTTATTTTATATAGACAATAAAATAATGCCAAGACACAACGGACAAATGATAAGGAAGTTTCACCTTCAACATAAGAAACTAGTTATTAAATTCATTAATACATAACCAAATAAAAAGTGCGAAAAGATTAAAAATAAAATGTATTACACTAAATGCTTGTCTTCACCAAGTGATGTTTGAGACTTAGGCAAAGATGGCCTTTGATTGTCAAGAACTCTTACTATCAATTTTGGATCCCGAGACTACTACACACACTCTATGATGGATGATGGATGATGGTTGTGGATGTGGGTTGTGATGGTGGTGGTGGGTGGGTGAAGTGTGAGAGAGGTGGTTTGCCAAGGGATGATTTACAAGTGAACCAATCACCCCTACTTATAGCCTGCACAGAAGCCCGGACACGGCCCCGTGTTCGTTGGGCATGGCCCCGTGTCCACCCGTCTTCTCTTTCTTCATAAAATGAAGTTTGTCTGCATTAGTTGACCATGCCCCCGTGTCCGTTGGGAATGACCCCGTGTGCAGAAGCGTATCTGTACTATCAAGATTTTCCTAGATTACTCGAATCTTAGAGTTGACCACGGCCACGTGTCCGCTGGGCATGCCCCCCCGTGGTGGGTGATAGAAGTTTCTACAACTTTGTCTTTTCTGCAGACACTTGGGCACGCCCCCGTGCTCAATGAGCGTTTCAAACGCTAAAAGAGAAGTTAACCCAAGCTCCGGTATTAACGTTGCCGGACGGAGTCGAAGACTTGGTGGTTTATTCTGATGCCTCACTTTCGGGGCTCGGATGTGTTCTAATGGAAAGGGGCAAGGTTATAGCCTATGCCTCGAGGCAATTAAAAATGCATGAAAAGAAATATCTTACGCACGATCTCGAATTGGCGGCGGTGGTGTTTGAGTTAAAAATATGGAGGCACTATTTATATGGGGTAAAGTGCACCATATTTACCGACCACAAGAGTTTAAAATACTTCTTCAGTCAGAAGGAGTTAAATATGCGACAAAGGCGGTGGTTAGAAACGGTAAAGGATTACGACTGTGAAATACATTACCACCCCGGAAGGGCAAATGTTGTGGCGGATGCTCTGAGCAGGAAATCGGATTACGTCCCAATACGAGTGAGGTCGATGCAGCTTGTTGTAACCTCGAGTTTACTTGAACGAATCCGAGTAGCGCAAGCCGAGGTGGTGAAAGAAGAAAACCTGAAAAAGGAAAGGATAGTCGGTCAGCTAAAGGATTTGGCGGATGGTAGCAACGGTTGAAGACTCGATTCGGAAGAATATGGGTCCCAAACTCCTGTGGGGTCAAGACGCTTCTACTCGATGAAGCTCACAATTCCCGTTATTCAATTCATCTGGATGCAACCAAGATGTACAATGATTTGAAGCAAAACTATTGGTGGGCCGGTATGAAGAGAGATGTAGTAAAGTATGTGGAGAAGTGCTTGACTTGTTTGTAAGTTGATGTGCGTGAGTGTTATATAGTTTTTAATGTATATTTTTAGCCCTTTTTAACACTTTGGCCAAGTTTTAAATTTATAAAACATGATATTCTACTAACACTAAACGCACATATGGGCATGTGCACCCATCATGAGCGTAGTATAGTGTTGGTAAGATACCGAGGTCGTCCAAGGACACAAGAGATTTTAATACCTGTTTATCCTGAACATCTAATCAAATAAAAAATTTAAAAAAGGTTTTAAACTAGAAAATAAAAACTAAAAATGCTGAAAAATAAAAATAAAAATAAAACAGATAGACAAGATGAATCACTTGGATCCAACTCGCCTTTAGTGTAACCTTTGATTATCTCCGCACTTTTGCACTTTTTAAGAGATTATCTTAGTTATTATAGTAGGCCCCTCTTTTGAAGATGACGTTACCCTCAACCCAGTAGTTTGAGTCAGCAAAGATACAATCCTAAAGGGTTGGATTATTGAAAGATAATTAATTAAGTTATTAATGCATAATGTGGTAGGCGCCTCTTTTGAAGGTGACGTTACCCTCGGCTAAGTAGTCTGAGTCAGCAGGGATACAGTCCTAAGTAGCCAGGTTAATATATTAATAGTAGTTTACATATGAGGGGATCAAGAAGTTCGGACCCCCGCCATCCAATACCAGTGGGTATTGAAGGAGGTCCTACTAAGCTTGACCCAGGTCCTTGCAGGATCTATACACTGAACAAGGCAAGATGCTTACCAAACGATTCTCTTAACCCCCGGCCAGGTAGACAACATATCTCCATATAGACCGTGGAGATATGAATGGTGTAAATCTTTTATTTTATATAGACAATAAAATAATGCCAAGACACGACGGACAAATGATAAGGAAGTTTCACCTTCAACATAAGAAACTAGTTATTAAATTCATTAATACATAACCAAATAAAAAGTGCGAAAAGATAAAAAATAAAATGTATTACACTAAATGCTTGTCTTCACCAAGTGATGTTTGAGACTTAGGCAAAGATGGCCTTTGATTGTCAAGAACTCTTACTATCAATCTTGGATCCCGAGACTACTACACACACTCTATGATGGATGATGGATGATGGTTGTGGATGTGGGTTGTGATGGTGGTGGTGGGTGGGTGAAGTGTGAGAGAGGTGGTTTGCCAAGGGATGATTTGCAAGTGAACCAAGCACCCCTACTTATAGCCTGCACAGAAGCCCGGACACGGCCCCGTGTCCGTTAGGCACGGCACCGTGTCCACCCGTCTTCTCTTTCTTCATTAAATGCAGTTTGTTTGCATTAGTTAACCAAGCCCCCGTGTCCGCTGGGCACGACCCCGTTTGCAGAAGCGTATCTGTACTATCAAGATTTTCCTAGATTATGCGAATCTTAGAGTTGACCACGGCCCCGTGTCCGCTGGGCACGCCCCCCGTGGTGGGTGATAGAAGTTTCTACAACTATGTCTTTTCTGCAGACACTTGGGCACGCCCCCGTGCTCAATGAGCGTTTCAAACGCTAAAAGAGAAGTTAACCCAAGCTCCGGTATTAACGTTGCCGGACGGAGTCGTAGACTTAGTGGTTTATTCTGATGCCTCACTTTCGGGGCTCGGATGTGTTCTAATGGAAAGGGGCAACGTTATAGCCTATGCCTCGAGGCAATTAAAAATGCATGAAAAGAAATATCTTACGCACGATCTCGAATTGGCGGCGGTGGTGTTTGAGTTAAAAATATGGAGGCACTATTTATATGGGGTAAAGTGCACCATATTTACCGACCACAAGAGTTTAAAATACTTCTTCAGTCAGAAGGAGTTAAATATGCGACAAAGGCGGTGGTGAGAAACGGTAAAGGATTACGACTATGAAATACATTACCACCCCGGAAGGGCAAATGTTGTGGCGGATGCTCTGAGCAGGAAATCGGATTACGTCCCAATACGAGTGAGGTCGATGCAGCTTTTTGTAACCTCGAGTTTACTTGAATGAATCCGAGTAGCGCAAGCCGAGGTGGTGAAAGAAGAAAACCTGAAAAAGGAAAGGATAGTCGGTCAGCTAAAGGATTTGGCGGATGGTAGCAACGGGTTGAAGACTCGATTCGGAAGAATATGGGTTCCAAACTCCTGTGGGGTCAAGACGCTTCTACTCGATGAAGCTCACAATTCCCGTTATTCAATTCATCTGGGTGCAACCAAGATGTACAATGATTTGAAGCAAAACTATTGGTGGGCCGGTATGAAGAGAGATGTAGTAAAGTATGTGGAGAAGTGCTTGACTTGTTTGCAAGTTGATGTGCCTGAGTGTTATATAGTTTTAATGTATATTTTTAGCCCTTTTTAACACTTTGGTCAAGTTTTAAATTTATAAAACACGATATTCTACTAACACTAAACGCACATATGGGCAAGTGCACCCATCATGAGCGTAGTATAGTGTTGGTAAGATACCGAGGTCGTCCAAGGACACAAGAGATTTTAATACCGGTTTATCCTCAACATCTAATCAAATAAAAAATTTAAAAAAGGGTTAAACTAGAAAATAAAAACTAAAAATGCTGAAAAATAAAAATAAAAATAAAACAGATAGACAAGATGAATCACCTGGATCCAACTTGCCTTTAGTGTAACCTTTGATTATCTCCGCACTTTTGCACTTTTTAAGAGATTATCTTAGTTATTGTAGTAGGCCCCTCTTTTGAAGATGACGTTACCCTTAACCCAGTAGTTTGAGTCAGCAAAGATACAATCCTAAAGGGTTGGATTATTGAAAGATAATTAATTAAGTTATTAATGCATAATGTGGTAGGCGCCTCTTTTGAAGGTGACGTTACCCTCGGCTAAGTAGTCTGAGTCAGCAGGGATACAGTCCTAAGTAGCCGGGTTAATATATTAATAGTAGTTTACATATGAGGGGATTAAGAAGTTCGGACCCCCGCCATCCAATACCAGTGGGTATTGAAGGAGGTCCTACTAAGCTTGACCCAGGTCCTTGCAGGATCTATACACTGAACAAGGCAAGACGCTTACCAAACCATTCTCTTAACCCCCGACCACCTAGACAACATATCTCCATATAGACCGTGGAGATATGAATGGTGTAAATCTTTTATTTTATATAGACAATAAAATCATGCCAAGACACCACGGAAAAATGATAAGGAAGTTTCACCTTCAACATAAGAAACTAGTTATTAAATTCATTAATACATAACCAAATAAAAAGTGCGAAAAGATTAAAAAATAAAATGTATTACACTAAATGCTTGTCTTCACCAAGTGATGTTAGAGACTTAGGCAAACATGGCCTTTGATTGTCAAGAACTATTACTATCAATCTTGGATCCCGAGACTACTACACACACTCTATGATGGATGATGGATGATGGTGGTGGATGTGGGTTGTGATGGTGGTCGTGGATGGGTGAAGTGTGAGAGAGGTGGTTTGCCAAGGGATGATTTGCAAGTGAGCCAAGCACCCCTACATATAGCCTGCACAGAAGCCCGGACACGGCCCCGTGTCCGTTGGGCACGGCACCGTGTCCACCCGTCTTCTCTTTCTTCATTAATTGCAGTTTGTTTGCATTAGTTGACCATGCCCCCGTGTCCGTTGGGCATGACCCCGTGTGCAGAAGCGTATCTGTACTATCAAGATTTTCCTAGATTATGCGAATCTTAGAGTTGACCACGGCCACGTGTCCGCTGGGCACGCCCCCCCGTGGTGGGTGATAGAAGTTTCTACAACTTTGTCTTTTCTGCAGACACTTGGGCACGCCCCCGTGCTCAATGAGAATTTCAAACGCTAAAAGAGAAGTTTACCCAAGCTCCGATATTAACGTTGCCGGACGGAGTCGAAGACTTGGTGGTTTATTCTGATGCCTCACTTTCGGGGCTCGGATGTGTTCTAATGCAAAGGGGCAAGGTTATAGCCTATGCCTCGAGGCAATTAAAAATGCATGAAAAGAAATATCCCACGCACGATCTTGAATTGGCGGCGGTGGTGTTTGCGTTAAAAATATGGAGGCACTATTTATATGGGGTAAAGTGCACCATATTTACTGACCACAAGAGTTTAAAATACTTCTTCGGTCAGAAGGAGTTAAATATGCGACAAAGGCGGTGGTTAGAAACAGTAAAGGATTACGACTGTGAAATACATTACCACCCCGGAAGGGCAAATGTTGTGGCGGATGCTCTGAGCAGGAAATCGGATTATGTCCCAATACGAGTGAGGTCGATGTAACTTGTTGTAACCTTGGGTTTACTTGAACTAATCCAAGAAGCACAAGTCGAGGCGGTGAAAGAAGAAAAACTGAAAAAGGAAAGGATAGTCGGTCTGCTGAAGGATTTGGCGGATGGTAGCAACGGGTTAAAGACTCGATTCGGAAGAATATGGGTCCCAAACTCCTGTGGGGTCAAGGCGCTTCTACTAGATGAAGCTCACAAGTCCCGTTATTCAATTCTTCCGGGTGCAACCAAGATGTACAATGATTTGAAGCAAAACTATTGGTGGCCCGGAATGAAGACAGATGTGGTAAAGTATGTGGAGAAGTGCTTGACTTGTTTGCAAGATGATGTGCCTGAGTGTTATATAGTTTTAATGTATATTTTTAGCCCTTTTTAACACTTTGGTCAAGTTTTAAATTTATAAAACACGATATTCTACTAACACTAAACGCACATATGGGCAAGTGCACCCATCTTGAGCGTAGTATAGTGTTGGTAAGATACCGAGGTCGTCCAAGGACACAAGAGATTTTAATACCGGTTTATCCTGAACATCTAATCAAATAAAAAATTTAAAAGGGGTTAAACTAGAAAATAAAAACTAAAATTGCTGAAAAATAAAAATAAAAATAAAACAGATAGACAAGATGAATCACTTGGATCCGACTCGCCTTTAGTGTAACCTTTGATTATTTCCGCACTTTTGCACTTTTTAAGAGATTATCTTAGTTATTGTAGTAGGCTCCTCTTTTGAAGGTGACGTTACCCTCAACCTAGTAGTTTGAGTCAGCAAAGATACAATCCTAAAGGGTTGGATTATTGAAAGATAATTAATTAAGTTATTAATGCATAATGTGGTAGGCCCCTCTTTTGAAGGTGACGTTACCCTCGGCTAAGTAGTCTGAGTCAGCAGGGATACAGTCCTAAGTAGCCGGGTTAATATATTAATAGTAGTTTACATATGAGGGGATCAAGTAGTTCGGACCCCCGCCATCCAATTCCAGTGGGTATTGAAGAAGGTCCTACTAAGCTTGACCTAGGTCCTTGCAGGATCTATACACTGAACAAGGCAAGACGCTTACCAAACCATTCCCTTAACCCCCGACCAGGTAGCCAACATATCTCCATATAGACCGTGGAGATATGAATGGTGTAAATCTTTTATTTTATATAGACAGTAAAATAACGCTAAGACACCACGGACAAATGATAAGGAAGTTTCACCTTCAACATAAGAAAGTAGTTATTAAATTCATTAATACATAACCAAATAAAAAGTGTGAAAAGATTAAAAATAAAAAGTATTACTGTTATGGGTGAAATTCTGAGCCCATATCCTGACTTTGTATCTTGATTTTTTATTAGTTGTATATGATCAGGATACCGGATTAGGATATTAGTAATATCCTGAGACAGTATCCTGACTATTACTAACAATTTGCTTGTAAACGTTGGTTACAAGGGACTAACGTTCATGAGGACCAAGTCATCCTGAAGACCCGCTCAAATTGGTCAGGATAAGGACGTTGATGGCGGAAGAATAGCTCTTGTAACGGTCAGCATTAAAGAAAGGCGTATTTTATGGGAGTTATGGATGATTGGTCAATGCTATTAATGTTGTAACGGTTATAGGAGCTTAAATCCCGGAGTTATAGTTGGTATGCGTGTGGAAAACGAGTTGAAACAACCCCCCAACATTCAGAAAGGAAATAATCTCAGTATCCCGGATTTTTAGCATAATTAGTTAATTCTTGTAACTATATAAAGGGGATGCCAGATCCGTAGGTCACACACTCGAATTCACCTACTCATTCACTCTCTTTTCTTGCAGCAATCACGCACTAACACTCATAACTTACAATCATTGTACCACTTAGTAGTGATCTGAGCATTATCCTGCACTGTATCCTGGTTATTCAAGCAATAAGAAGAACAAGGCAGCCGACGACTGTCAGCTCCCGAGGTTTTATGCCGGAGATCTAGATTGATCATGGGCTTTCCTCGTACATCACGTGTCAACCTTTACATTTTTGCTCATTGTTTGATTATAGATACAACTCGATATCCTGAGCCGTATCCTGATAACTGTTTTTACAAACTAACAAACCAATATATTTTTTCACAAAGTATTACTAGCACACTACCTCACAAAACTAATTTGAACACTTAATTGCTTAGGTAATTTTTGACCAAAACAATTTGGCGCCCACCGTGGGGCAAGTGGTGCTATTTCTACTAAAAGCTTTTGAAAAATCATTACTTGGTTTTCTATTTTCAAAACTTTTTGCTACACTATTTTCAATGGCCTCGAGATCAAACATGAGCTCTTCCACCGTGTCTGCTACAACCTCTACAACAATTGGTTCGATGCTTCCACCACCTCCTCCGAGAACGCAAGCCTCTTCACAAGGAACCGAAATTCATGTGGCTCGGGATGTTATTCCCACTCAGAATATTCAGGGATCTGGTCCTGTTTTGGCCTCTAATGAAGAAATTCTAACTTTATTTGGTAGTGTACAGGAACAAATGAGGCAGCAGCAGGAGACCAACCAAATGCTGATAAGAGAGATACAACTCTTGAAATCCAGCTCAAGCAGGCCCGCTGAGGGTACTGTCACTCCCTTGCAACCAAGAGCTTTAAACTTCAGTTCTGCAGTATATGCTGAGGATAACAGGGGAATATTGTGCCTAGCCATTCCTGGAGTCATATTCCTGAGATACCCTCTTCGACCAGGATGTCGACTGTGAGGGCTCCAGGATGCGCCCCAGGATATAGCCAGAATCACCAAGCTGGTAACTTGTCTGTTAACACCAGTATCCCTGTTACTAATAATCTTGGATCATTGCAGGATGCAGGTGTGACATCAGTGATAACCAGAGAGCTTCAAAAGTTGAAGGATATGATATCAAGTGTGCCTGGGATAGTGCAGCCTATACCGGAAGCATCCCGGGATAGTCACAACATATCCCGCTTTGCTCACCCCATTTGTGATGCAGAAATCCCAAAGAGATTCCAGACTCCTAACATGAAGCTGTATGATGGGACGGCGGATCCTGAGGAGCATATTGCCCAGTATAGGGAGAGGATGGAAATTAACCCTATCCCGCCGGATCTTAAAGAAGCATGCTTGTGCAAGGGCTTCGGCTCTACTTTAACAGGATCAGCCTTGAAATGGCTTCTAAATGTTCCACCTCATTCAATTACATCATTTGCTCATTTAGTTAATTTGTTTAACAGTCAGTTTTCTTGTAGTAGAAGCTTTAAAAAACTAACAAGTGACCTCTACAGGATTGTTTTGGTCAAAAATCAAGCAATGATAATGCAACCAAACTTTCTGTTGTGAGGTGTGATGCTTGAATCAATGAACAATACTAAGGATCACTCAGAAATGTAATGAATAAGTGACACAAAGATTTATACGAGGAAAAAGCCCTTGATCAATGAATGATCTCCGGCATAAAAAACCTCGGGTTATGGAAACTACCGATCACCAACTCAGATTAAACAAGAAATGTACTACAACTTCGGATGATAGCGAGCTAGTTACAAGGATCACTATAGTGTAACGTGCAAAAAAGTGTGTAATCGCCAAGTGAATTATCAAGAGCTGGTGAGAGCAGTTGCGAGTGTGTGTGTTAAGCTAAAATTAGCCAAGTGTTCTAATTTAGCTCGTTATCCCCTTTTAAAAATGGAAAATATCTAAGCTAACAAACTGTCCGCATTTTGTGCAAGTCCTCCACGACCTCCATAACGTCCATTTCAGCCACGCACGTGCGGAATAAATATGGAATATGCTCCAGGAATATCGCCAAGACCAAGTCCAAGCTCGTACTCCTGCAAAACAACTTCATATTCAAAGCAGACAATCGTTAGTATAAGGATCCTGATGATGATCCATGATCCTGATCCTACAATACTTTCTGAGGATCACTAATTCAAACAGAATTGAGGATCACTAAGCCCAACAGTAATTGAGGATCACTGATCATCGAAAAATCCTCCCCTAACAATTGCCCCCAAAATATAAGGAGTAATTTGTAAATAAACGAGTTATATTTTCTTGTTCTTATCCGTAACCAACTAACGGATATATAGCCGTTGTAATCGAACTATCCGTTGCCATCCTGACGTCACTGAAGTGACTACCCTGCAAGATCATCATTATAAATTAAAGTTAGAGATGAGGGTTAGAGAGCATTTAAATTCGTGCGTTTCCTTCTTTAAATCCTCATTCGAAGATCCGATCAGGTAATTCTCTCTCCTTTCTCTCTTCATCTTCTTTCTCTGTTCCTTCTTTCCTCATCTTTATCTGCGATCAAGATGATGTTGAGATCTTCGCTGGCTAAGGATCACCGTAAGGACAGTCCCTTGAAGTCCCAAGGGATCATCAAAGATTCTGCGAAAGAAAGATGTTGCTTTACCGATCCACATATGGACAGAATCCGCCATTGTTTCCCGGCGAACACCGTTTTCAAATCATTTGACCCCACTGTTCTAAGTGACTATATTTATGAAACTTGGGTAGCCTTTCCGGTCACACCATTTGCAATAGGATACTCATATCCTTTTCCAGATTTCACCCAATCCTTCTTCTCTCTCACCGGCATCTCCTACATTCAAGCGATGCCAATGATCTGGAGGGTCTTATATACCCTTGAAAGGATCATTGAACATGAAGGAATTGATCTGGGAATGTCAGAGTTTGCAGAGATGTATGACCTTGTTAGCCATGGATCCCACCGATATCTACTCAAACATAAACCTGGTGAAGAACACCCCATCTTCAAAGCCACTAAGAATGACACCAACTGGAAACGGCGATTCTTCTTTGTCAGAAGGGATTCTCTCCCTGATGGAAAGGATCTGCCTAGAAAATGGACCACCCATGGTAGGATAGAGGATCCTTAGAAGGATCACCAGATGACCTTGTTTCTGCTGAGGATCACTAACATCCTTTTGTTTCTATTTTGCAGCTATCACTGTCGCACACCTTATTTCAACACCTGCAACGAAGGAAAGGCTTGCTGCTTTTCGGAGGCTTGATCCTGAAATAAGATCATTTAAAGCAAATACCCAGGATTCTCAAGAGGTATCCTTAGGTTCTGTCACAATGTCAAGTAAGTATCCATGTTTATATGTAATTAAATGCTTAAATTAAAATGAAATAAGGATACTTATCTGTTTTTGAATGTGTAGGTGCTGGAAAATCATCGAAGTCTGCTACCCGTTTCAGTGTCACCGATCTCACCACTGTTGGTCCCAGGTCCGGGAAGAAAAAAGCTGCTGCTAGCCCAAGTACTGCCATCCCCAAGGCTACTACCTCCAAGGGAAATAAGAGGAAAGCCTCTGAGGCTGACAATCTAGAAGGCCTGCCTCTGATCCACCACCAGTTTCTTGAGTATTTTGCTGATGTAAGGATCACTAACTTAGCTTAGTTATCCTGCCCACTTGAGGATCATGTGATCCTAAACTTTACATTGTCTTTTTGCAGAAATTCGCGAAAATCGAGGATTACGTAGGCAGTGTTGAAGAAGTTGAGCAAAAGTGCGTGGATCTCCAAAAGATGATGCTGGCTAAGGATAAGAAGATTGCCTCCCTTGAAAATGATGTCAATCTGGTGAAGAGGGAACTTGTCTTGGCTCACATTACTGTTGATCAGGAGAAAAATGAGATCACCAATGATGCTAAAATCTCCGCTGCCATTGCTATGTACAAAACCCAGTTGCAGATGGCCCAAGAAGCTCTGGATCCTGACTTTAACAAGAGCAGCTGGGACGTAGAGGGCTGGAAGGCTAGATTGGCTGAGCTGGAGGAGATGGTGATGCAGCAAAGGTGTAAGCTGCAGGAATGGGCGATGAAGGACATTTCTAGACGTAGCCAGAGCCCATTTTTTTAGAATTTGGTAGTTTTATTTTGGTTATGGTGTTTTGAAATAATCTTGGGGGTTGTAATAACTTTAGACAATAGTTTCTAGGGAGAAGGATCATGGATCCTTGAACAATAGGCAGGATAATGGGTGGTGGATGGATCCTCTGTTTGGGGGATGAAGCCACTCGTTATCCTTTCGTCTTTTATTTCCTGCACTACAAAGACCCATAAACAATGGACACCCTTTGCCAACCCATGTGGACGGGCCACGTTTTGCTGGTAAAAACGTGGGTTGGCAATTTTGACAACCTTAAAGGGTTTAACGTTTTGTGAATAAAATAACTTTAACTTTTTGGCTATCTCCCATGTTGTTATGTTTGTTAGTACTTTACTTTTCAATTGTTGTGATATTCCTTTTGGCTAAACTTATCAAGTAAGGAAAAAATGTAACAAATATCCTCAAAAGGTTTAGGATATGATCAAGGATCACATATCCTATAGTCGACAAGTTCTGAAAAGTAGTGTAGTTTAAGGATCATAAGTTCAGTTGTCAAAGGATAAGGGTAACTCAGATGAATAATGAATAAAATCAAAATAGTTAAGGATCATACCTGAGAATCCAAGTTAGGATCCTAACCTTTAAGACTTATAATCAGGATATCCAAAAGACAAACCTTAGTAGAAGGTAAGGATCAAGGATCCTTGGTCGTTTAGCTTTAAAAACCTGAAATAGGATACAACTTGGGACTAAGCCAATATAAGATAAAAGTTAGCAACTGGGGACAAGCCCAACAATTCTAGGGACAAGCCAAATATACTGGGGACAAGCCCAAAGGATAACTGGGGACAAGCCCAAAGGATAACTGGGGACAAGCCCAACAATTCTGGGGACAAGCCCAATATACTGGGGACAAGCACAAAGGATAACTAGGGACAAACCCAAAGGATAACTGGGGACAAGCCCAAAGGATAATTGGGGACAAGCCTAAGGATAACTAGGGACAAGCCCAAAGGATCGTGTGTAAACTGGAGTATGGCCCTTACTGGCGACTATCCAAACTTAGGGACATGAAAATGTCAAAACCTTAGCTAACGTGAAAACGTTATAAACCTTAGGAACGGATGTATGGTACGTCTACCATTATATGTAGGATCCTGAATATAGCCAGTACAATGAAATTGTCAGCCACTAAAGCGAGTACTGGTCCCATTGCCATGAACTATACCAGGATCATCGTGCGCTACTGGCGAAACAGGGGACAGGCCCAAACTGGGGACTAGCCCAAATAACTGGGGTCAAGCCCAAATAACTGGGGTCAAGCCCAAATAACTGGATACTTCTGTGGATACTCAATCCTTTGTTAAGGATACCTGAACCTTCAAAACTTAGAATCAAGTGAAAGGAGGATAAAGGATGCAGGATCCTTATCCTCATATAAGATAATTAATGAATGAAATAGTTTGAGATTAGATCATTACCAAAATGAGGATCATCTGTCCTATAAGGATCCTTCAAGGATACTTGTCATGTAAGGATTATGGATCCTCGTTACATGAAGTATTTCTTTAAGTGGACAGCATTCCAAGCTCTTGGTAGCAAGTCACCTTCCATTGTTAGCAGTCGATATGCCCCCTTTCCTGCCTCAGCTTCGATCAAGTAAGGGCCTTCCCACTTTGGTGCCAAGTTTCCATCAGCAGGATTGGTGGTATTCTGAAATGTTTTCCTTAACACCATATCTCCAACTTGGAATTTCCTGATCCTGACATTTTTGTTGTAGGCTCCAGCCATCCTTTGTTGATAACTGGCCATCCTTATCCTTGCCAAATCCCTGAGTTCTTCTATAGTATCCAAGTCTTGAACCAAGTTTTCAGCATTTTCTTCAGGATCACGAATGCTTGTTCTTGCAGTAGGAACCACCATCTCTGTAGGGATCACTGATTCTGCCCCAAATACCAAAGAGAATGGAGTTTGGCCAGTAGCATTCTTGGGAGTTGTCCTATCAGCCCAAAGTACATAAGGTAGTTCTTCTACCCACTTTCCTTTCTTGGATCCAAGCTTTTTCTTCAAATTGTTGATGATGATCTTGTTGGATGATTCTGCCTGACCATTAGCTTGTGGGTGGACTGGTGTTGATGTTATCATCTTAATCCCCCAACAAATCTAGTAATAATGTTTCTCTTAATAAAGGATATCACTTCTTTTTCTCTGACTTGAGCAAAGGCTTCAGCCTCTATCCCCTTGGAGAAGTAATCAGTCAGAGCAAGCATGAATACTTTTCCACCAGGTGCCTTAGGGAGCTTACTAACTATATCCATTCCCCATCTCATAAATGGCCAAGAAGAGGATATAGGATGCAAAAGTTCTGCTGGTTGGTGAAGGATATTACTGTGTCTCTGACAAGGATCACATTTCTTGGCATATTCCACAACATCCTTCTTCATAGTAGGCCAATAGTATCATGTCCTCAGGATCCTTGAGAACAATGCTCTGCCCCCAGTGTGGTTTCCACAATCTCCTTCATGGAAATCCTTTAGGACTTCTTAGATTTTAGGATCCTCAATGCATCTTAGATATGGACCTGCAAGAGATCGTTTATACAACATATTATTCAATATTGTAAATTGAGATACCTTGATTTTGAAAGCCCTAGGGTTTTCTCCTGTAGGAATCTCTCCATGTTGTATGTATCTCATGATTGGGAGGATCCATGATCCTGAATGAGATTGAGTATCATCACTAGGGATGATTGCAGAATCCTCTCCTATCTCCATAGCTACATGATCCTCGATAGCAGGGGTCAGGATATGGATAATAGGGATCTTGATATCCTCCAGGATCTTCAAGGATGATCCTAAATTGGCTAATGCATCAGCCTCTGCATTCTCTTCCCTTGGTACCTGTGTCAAACTAAAGAAAACAAAAGAGAGTGCCAATTCTTTGACTATCTCTAAATATTTGATTAGCTTTTCACCTTTAACAGCATAGGATTCATTAAAGTGATTAGTGATTAATAATGAATCTACATGCACCTCAAGATACCTGATCCTCATATGCTTAGCAATTTGCAAACCAGCTATCAAGGCTTCATACTCAGCCTCATTGTTGGTAGTTTGAAATTCACAAGCTATGGAGTGGGGTATTATGTCCCCCTGTGGCGATTTTAGTAGTATTCCAAGCCCTGTTCCTTTTACATTAGAGGCTCCATCAGTGAAGAGTATCCAAGGATCCTTAGTTTCTTCAAGCTGTTGGACTTCTAACTCAGCTTCCTTTTGCAAATCACTACTAAAATCTGCCACAAAGTCAGCTAAGGCTTGGGATTTGATGGCAGTCCTTGGTTCATATCTTATATCATATGCACTAAGCTTCACTGCCCACTTAGCCATCCTTCCTGACATTTCAGGTTTCCTGAGAACATTCTTAATTGTAAAATTAGTCTTAACAATAATGGCATGAGTTTCAAAATAATGTCTTAATTTAGTAGATGCCATAATTAATGCAAGGATAAGTTTCTCTAAGTGTGAATACCTGGATTCAACATCAAGTAAACTCTTACTTACATAATAAACAGGATGTTGTGTATCTTGGTGATCCTTAACAAGGACCGCACTTACTGCTTTTGAGGATACTGCTAAGTATAAGGATAATATACCCCTTTTTTCTGGTTTCATCAAGGCCGGGGCTGAGGATAGGTAATCCTTCAGAGCTTTGAGGGCACTTTTATGCTTCTCAGTCCATTCAAATTTCTTGTTCTTCCTCAGGATGTCATAGAATTCCTTCCACTTTTCTGAGGATTTGGATATGAACCTGTTCAAGGCTGCGATTCTGCCTGTCAATCTTTGCACATCCTTAGCATTGGCAGGAGATTTGATATTCACAATAGCCTTGATTTGCTCTGGACTTGGTTCAATGCCCCTCTTTGTCACCATATATGTCACACCCCCAAAATCCACCTGCGGAGTACTACCGCTTGGAGGCGTGACTGACCAGGATCCAGCCACCAATCATATTGAACCAAGCAAATAAGTAGTTATAAAATTCAACCAATACAATTGGTGTTCAAACAAAACATAGTTTAAGTTGCAAGCGGAAGCATAAGTCTTAAATCAAAACATAAGTTTAATTGTTTCAAAGTTTAACATGGCACACAGTCGTCCATGTCCCACAACGATCCTCCTCCATGCAAGCTCCAGCTAAGAACCTAAGGACCTGCAAAGCATGTAGTAACGAGTCAACAACAAGTTGAGTGAGTTCACGGTTGGGTGTTCGTTTTAAGTTGTTTCAAAAACAGTTTCCTTTATCTGGCATCCTGCCGTGGGGGTTACCCCATAGTTAAAAAAAAAACGTGACTTGTTTATTCCCGGTTACTCTGGAAATCCAGCCGTGGGGGCTACCCCGTGTTAGTTATCTGGCATTTCGGCCGTGGGGGCTACCCCATGTATCTACTAGACTCGTTACCATATCGACTACTGACGCTAGTCATGTTTATGTGCCCTTAGCGTCGGTGTCTATCATCACCGACGTGCCATAGTCCATTAGTTCACGCCCGTCCTCTGCGGCACGGTGTGAGGTTTGTCAAACCTAAATAGCGCTATCTAACTAATGACCCGCTCGCCATTGGCCCGGCGATTAAGTCGATATAAAAATGAGGGACTTCATGATAGAGTTTTGGTCTAGTACGAGTTATCTGTCCGTGAGGACGAGGAATTACATTCCTGAACCATTGCTGTCCTACCCAAGGAGGACGAGGAACCCATGTTCCTTAACCCCAATTCCCGACCCAGGGAATCCCATGCTTTGTAGAGGGTGTGAACTCACCTTGGTTTGCTCGGCAGATACACAGAAAAGTCAATCAAGCAATATTGTGGTCACTCACGTCCTATCATAGTTGTATCATACAAATCAGGTTCGCATTCAAGTAGTACACGTATGTTTCTAGCACATATTCATACACAAGTAGTGGTCATGGAATACACGTTTATCATGGCAATCCAACAACAGTGCACAACAAATTCAATTAACAGTAGCACATGCGACCCATCTGTTCGACCCAATCACTTAGGCCCGAAACAGTGTGAAGGTCCATACAGCGTACACGTGTGTGCGGTCTCGAGTCGAGACTGTGCGGTCTCTACTCGAGACTGTGTGATCTCGAGTTGTAACTCACAAGATTTCGAGTCGCAACTAAGGTGGTCTCGGGTCATGCATGTAGTGGTCTCGAGTCGTAACTGGACTCGCAATCATAGTCTCTAGTCATGATGTGTGTGTGTTGATGAAGCATGGTCTCGAGTCGTCACGAGGTGATTTCGAGTTGTAGCTTCATGGTCTCGAGTCGAGACTACGGGTTCTCGACTCGCAACCTGAGTCGTAACCGGGGATCTCGACTTGTCATGTGATGGTCTCGAGTCGAGACAGAAGGTCTCGGCTGGGGACATTTGCTGAATTCGACATATGTACTAAACCAATAGGATTTCATGTTCATGAGGTAATGTACTAACCAATGATATTTCACAAACATGTTCCCTTGTCTACTATTAACCAAAAATGGATCAAATAACAAGTTTTCAAATATTCATATTATGTTCATGTCATATTCATGTTGTTCTTCATCATCATTCATATAAACCTAAATAAAACAAAAATCATGAACAACTCTTATCAACACTTAGACATGTAACCAGATTTTTGTTCTTGATTACTAACATGCACCCTATGATATCAACACAATGAATTATCCTAACCGTGAACCTACCACAACCGACTACAAGCATTCGGTTTCCATTCATTAACCAATCCAACTTGTATCAACATCAAAACCCATATAGAGCCGATAATACTCATTCATAGTCAAGCATACATTACTTATCCTATCATCATCAATACATTATCATACAATCATCATCATCATTCGGAATAAACACATAACATGCATCATTAACTTATATCATCACACATCAACACCTTTAATCATGTAAATACATGTGTTTACAAATAAATCACTAACCGGTTGATGGGTTTCAAAGGTGAGTATGAAGCTTTCAAAGGTTGATGTGTGTGAGTCGATCCGAGAGCTCCTAGTGTCACCGGTTGAATCCGAGAAGAAGGAGAGGTGATGTGGTGTTTGATCTTTTAGGGTTTTCTAGAGAGAGAGTAGGGGAGTGTGTGTGTGTTGTCCAAAGATGGTAGTGTTGGCTAACAACCGGATTATATACTAGCTTCAAGTGCACCCTAATGGGTTTTCAGGTGGATCAAATGGCCCAACCGGCCCAAACAGTTACACTACTCGAGACCGAGTGGTCTCGAGTTGGGTTCTTGTGTTTCGGGTGACATACATACACGCATACAATTTAAATACAACACATAAATGTAACACGTAATCACATAGGATGTTTACATATATCATTACACCAATACGTCAACTAGTCACATAATGTTTCAAGTAGGTTACACTAAGATACACGAAAGGTTCTAAATTTCGAGTTGTCACATCATCCCCAAGTTGAAAGAAATTTCGTCCCGAAATTTGGTAAGCACTCACTGAGGAAGCTAGTTAGGTTGTATGGTTCTCCCGGTTTTCCTGGGGTGTCACATCCACCCCCCGTTGATCTGGAATTTCGTCCCGAAATTCCGTAGCTTCGGCCTCAGTGGTGGGTGTACTGTTTGCGAACAGTTGGGGATACTTTTGTTTCATCCGATCTTCGCGCTCCCAGGTGAACTCTGGGCGGCGACGTGAGTTCCAACGAACTCGAACAAGAGGTATTCTAGTGCTCTTGAGGACCTTAACATCCCGGTCCGTGATTTCGACTGGTTCCTCGGCGAATCGTAACTGCTCGTCGATAGTGAGTTCCTTCAGAGGAACTACGTGGGTCTCATCTGACAGACACTTCTTCAGATTCGACACGTGAAAAACGTTGTGAACTGTACCGAGTTGTCTGTTGGCCACCCTGCCTATTTTCTCAATGACTTCGAAGGTTCAACGTATCGTGGGTTAAGTTTGCCTCGTTTACCAAAACGAACCACACCCTTCCAGGGTGAAACTTTGAGTAGTACCCGCTCCCCAACCTGGAGCTCAAGTGGTTTCCTGCCCTTATCGGCGTAGGCTTTCTGACGGTCACGAGCTGCCGCCATGCGTTTTCGTATTTGAGCAATTTGTTCGGTTGTGTCTACCACATGTTCTGGACCAGTGATCTGACTATCTCCCACCTCTGCCCAACAAAGAGGTGACCGGCATTTACGTCCGTACAATGCCTCAAACGGAGCAGCTTTAATGCTGGTGTGGTAGCTGTTATTGTACGAGAATTCCACAAGTGGCAGGTGCTTTTCCCAGCGGTTGCCGAAGTCGATTACACATGCACGAAGCATGTCTTCTAGGGTTTGAATAGTGTGCTCGGACTGCCCGTCCGTCTGAGGGTGATATGCTGTGCTCATGTCTAATCGTGAGCCAAAGGATTTGTGCATCGCTTGCCACAGCTCTGAAGTAAAGCGTGCATCTCGATCGGAGATAATAGAGGTGGGCACCCCGTGCCTCGAAACAACTTCCTTACGGTATATTTCTGCAAGAGTGGAGAACTTATCCGTCTCCTTGATAGCCAAGAAGTGTGCAGATTTTGTAAGTCGGTCCACGATCACCCAAATAGTATCGTTTCCACGCTGGGACCTAGGCAGGCCAGTGACAAAATCCATGGAAATTTGCTCCCATTTCCATTGTGGTATCTCTGGTTGTTGGAGCAGGCCTGAGGGTTTCTGGTATTCAGATTTGACTCTCGCACAAGTCAAACACTTGCTGACGTAAGTTGCTATGTAGGCCTTCATGCTAGGCCACCAATACGTAGTTTTGATATCGTGGTACATTTTATCCAAACCAGGATGTACCGAGTAGCGAGACTTGTGTGCTTCATCCATCACAAGCTCTCGTAGGTTGCCATAGAGTGGGACCCAAACGCGTCCCGTTACGTAGTAAGCACCGTCTTCCTTCTGTTTTAAGCGTTGTCTTGATCCGCGTAGGGCTTCAGCCCTGACATTTTCTGGTTTCAGTGCTTTTATCTGAGCGGCTCGTATTTGGGAAGGGAGACTAGAGTGGATCGTGAGTTGTAAAGCTCGTACGCGTTTAGGCGTAGTGTCCTTCCGACTGAGGGCGTCAGCCACAACATTGGCCTTGCCCGGGTGATATCTGATCGAGCACTCGTAGTCATTCAGTAGCTCGACCCATCGTCGTTGCCGCATATTCAGTTCCTTCTGCTTGAAGATATGTTCGAGGCTCCTGTGGTCGGTGTAAATGGCGTACTTGGTACCATACAGGTAATGCCGCCATAACTTAAGTGCGAAGACAACAGCTCCCAGCTCTAAGTCATGCGTAGTGTAGTTCCTTTCATGAACTTTGAGTTGGCGTGAGGCGTAGGCTATAACCTTATGTCGTTGCATTAACACGCAACCAAGACCCTGAATTGATGCGTCGTAGTAAACCACAAAATCGTCTGTGCCCTCTGGTAGCGAAAGAATAGGTGCGCTGCAAAGTCTATCCTTTAGGTGTTGGAATGCCAACTCCTGTGCGTTTCCCTAGCGATAAACAACACCCTTCTGCGTTAGTGGGGTGAGAGGCTATGCAATCTTAGAAAAATCCTTTATGAATCTCCGGTAGTATCCCGCCAAACCCAAGAATTGGCGAATTTCCTTTGGTGTACGAGGTGCAGGCCAGTTCTTAATCGAGTCTAGCTTGGATGGATCAACGTGAATCCCATCCTTGTTTACCATGTGGCCTAGGAAATGGACCTCACGAAGCCAAAAGTCGCATTTCGAGAACTTTGCATAAAGCTGTTCTGTTCGAAGGAGTTCCAGAATAAGTCGCAGATGTTGCTCGTGTTCCTCCTGACTCTTAGAATAGATCAGGATGTCGTCGATGAAGACTATAACAAACTTGTCCAGGTAAGGCTTGCACACTCGGTTCATCAGGTCCATGAAGACCGCAGGTGCGTTTGTCAGCCCAAAAGGCATGACCAAAAACTCGTAGTGTCCATAGCGAGTTCTAAAAGCTGTTTTGGAGACGTCTTCCTCTTGGACTTCTTAGCTGGTGATATCCCGATCTCAAATCAATCTTTGAATAGTAGCTCGACCCTTTGCAGTTGGTCGAACAAGTCGTCAATACGTGGTAGAGGATGGCGATTCCTCACCGTCACCTTGTTGAGTTCCCGGTAGTCGATGCACATTCCGAAGGTGCCACCTTTCTTCTTCACAAACAGGACTGGAGCTCTCTAGGGTGATGAGCTAGGACGAATAAAACCCTTATCCAAGAGTTCTTGCAGTTGCGCAGAGAGTTCTTCCAACTCTGATGGAGCTAAGCGATAAGGTGCACGAGCTATAGGCGCAGCTCCAGGAGCTAGTTCAATCTGAAACTCGACTTGGCGATGAGGCGGAAGACCAGGTAATTCCTCAGGAAATACCTCTGGATAATTATGTACAACTGGAAAATCTTCTATCTTCTTCTCTTTTTCTGAGGTGTCAGTAACGAGAGCCAAAATGGCAGTGTGGCCCTTTCGCAAGCACTTTTGGGCCTTAAGGAGAGAAATGACGTTCTCGACAGCGCTCCTCTTGTCGCCATGAATCATGAGAGGTTCACCACCGGAACCTGGGATACGGACAACCTTCTCGTTGCAAAGAATCTCTGCCCGGTGTTGGGATAACCAATCCATCCCAATGACAACGTCGAAACTACCCAAGACGATAGGAATAAGGTCGATAGAGAAGGTCTGGTCAGCGAGAATAAGTTTACAACCCTTGACTATGTGTGTGGCTTCTAAACTCTTACCGTTTGCTAGCTCTACGGTGTGTTTGCTGTTCAAGGGTGTTGGGATACGCTTAAGCATTCGACTAACTTCTAGTGACATGTAGCTAGTATCGGCACCCGAATCAAAAAAAATTGTAACGTAAAAGTCGTCGAGAAGGAACTTACCCGTCACAACATTGGGGTCATTCCTTGCTTCACCTTGACCAAGCACGAACACCCGCCCCCGGGCTCCATTGTTGTTGTTGTCGCGTTTCTGTCTCATCTGCGGACAGTTCCTCTTAAGATGGCCTTCAGCCCCACAACGGAAACACCCCTTTTTGCTACCCTGCTGCTGCTGGTTTCGGTGTGCAGGGTATGGGCTCCTGCAATCTCTAGCCACATGTCCCGTCTTCTTGCACCGATGGCAGCACGATTCCGCACATGACCCGGTGTGGTGTTGATGGCATTTGC
This sequence comes from Helianthus tuberosus, assembly GCA_030545235.1. Classification (NCBI taxonomy): domain Eukaryota; kingdom Viridiplantae; phylum Streptophyta; class Magnoliopsida; order Asterales; family Asteraceae; genus Helianthus; species Helianthus tuberosus. Next base: position 149,522,778 of record CM060381.1, read on the forward strand.
GGCATTTCGGCTTATTCCCAAGGTATCCCCCTTGATTTTGGTAGTTCAGCCCCTGCTGTACGAGTTTCCCGTGCGGGTCCTGTTGTATAGGGCCACGACCTTCACTCTGGTGATCACCCCAAATATGCTTGGTGTTAATAAGAGCTTTCGTATTGGAAGAGTTACGCTTGGGCAACTTGCCTTCTTCCACTGCCTGATCAGTGAGCTGGTGCGCCAAACGAACGACTTGTTGGATTGTGGAAAAGTTGGCCGCAATTACGGACCCTTGGATTTCTGGGGCTAAGCCTCTGAGGTATAGCTCGATTCGTCTAGAAATGGGTTGTGACAAGTTAAGACATAGGGCAGCCAAGTCGTTGGATCTTTTTGTGTACGCTTCGATCTCTGATCCTTCCATCTTCAAACCATAGTATTCTATTTCAAGTTTTAGAATGTCGTCCGGGTGACAGAATTCCTCCTTGATCAAATCCTTGAAATCGCTCCAGGGGGTGGCATTCGCATCCGCCAATCCGAGCATCTGAACTTGTGTGTTCCACCAAGAATACGCTTTCCCTTGCAAGGTACCAGCAGCGTACTCTACTCGCTTACTGGTAGGGCTTTCACTTTCTTCGAATGCCGATTCGATCCTGCGAATCCAGTGTAGGAGACCTATCGCTCCCTCGGTGCCACTAAAGGTACTAGGTCGACAGTCCATAAAGGTTTTGAAAGTGCACACGGGTGGCTGAACGTGTTGACCTATTGTGGGTGAAAGAAAAGACAGAGTTTAACACAAGGGTTGGTTCACGAGGGTAGGATTCTAAAGATCCTAGAATGAGTTCGGACTGTAGGATATACCTCCTGCGTGTGCAGCTGCAAGTGCTGCGGCAACTCGTTCGTTAATCAGAGCCGTAAACTGGGCTTGTGTCAGGTTAACGCGTCCAGACATGATCTTCATATCAAGAAGAACGTGAGTGAGAGGGGTTCGCGAAAATACGATGACAGAAGTGAGTAAGTACACACGTGTTCAAGCAACAATAGTAATACCAACCAAGCATACCACGAGCAATGTACCATGTAACTAACAAGTAGGCAATATATACACAGATCATATCACCTAGAGTGTCGAGCCTTGCATGTGGAGCGAAGCGTCGTTGTGGATCGTAGAGCACTGTACGGGTTATAGTCTGGTTTTAACAAAAACGTTTCTCCTTTATTAAAACCAAGTTCTCTATAACCAATGGCTCTGATACCAATCTGTCACACCCCCAAAATCCACCTGCGGAGTACTACCGCTTGGAGGCGTGACTGACCAGGATCCAGCCACCAATCATATTGAACCAAGCAAATAAGTAGTTATAAAATTCAACCAATACAATTGGTGTTCAAACAAAACATAGTTTAAGTTGCAAGCGGAAGCATAAGTCTTAAATCAAAACATAAGTTTAATTGTTTCAAAGTTTAACATGGCACACAGTCGTCCATGTCCCACAACGATCCTCCTCCATGCAAGCTCCAGCTAAGAACCTAAGGACCTGCAAAGCATGTAGTAACGAGTCAACAACAAGTTGAGTGAGTTCACGGTTGGGTGTTCGTTTTAAGTTGTTTCAAAAACAGTTTCCTTTATCTGGCATCCTGCCGTGGGGGTTACCCCATAGTTAAAAAAAAACGTGACTTGTTTATTCCCGGTTACTCTGGAAATCCAGCCGTGGGGGCTACCCCGTGTTAGTTATCTGGCATTTCGGCCGTGGGGGCTACCCCATGTATCTACTAGACTCGTTACCATATCGACTACTGACGCTAGTCATGTTTATGTGCCCTTAGCGTCGGTGTCTATCATCACCGACGTGCCATAGTCCATTAGTTCACGCCCGTCCTCTGCGGCACGGTGTGAGGTTTGTCAAACCTAAATAGCGCTATCTAACTAATGACCCGCTCGCCATTGGCCCGGCGATTAAGTCGATATAAAAATGAGGGACTTCATGATAGAGTTTTGGTCTAGTACGAGTTATCTGTCCGTGAGGACGAGGAATTACATTCCTGAACCATTGCTGTCCTACCCAAGGAGGACGAGGAACCCATGTTCCTTAACCCCAATTCCCGACCCAGGGAATCCCATGCTTTGTAGAGGGTGTGAACTCACCTTGGTTTGCTCGGAAGATACACAGAAAAGTCAATCAAGCAATATTGTGGTCACTCACGTCCTATCATAGTTGTATCATACAAATCAGGTTCACATTCAAGTAGTACACGTATGTTTCTAGCACATATTCATACACAAGTAGTGGTCATGGAATACACGTTTATCATGGCAATCCAACAACAGTGCACAACAAAATCAATTAACAGTAGCACATGCGACCCATCTGTTCGACCCAATCACTTAGGCCCGAAACAATGTGAAGGTCCATACAGCGTACACGTGTGTGCGGTCTCGAGTCGAGACTGTGCGGTCTCTACTCGAGACTGTGCGATCTCGAGTTGTAACTCACAAGATTTCGAGTCGCAACTAAGGTGGTCTCGGGTCATGCATGTAGTGGTCTCGAGTCGTAACTGGACTCGCAATCATAGTCTCTAGTCATGATGTGTGTGTGTTGATGAAGCATGGTCTCGAGTCGTCACGAGGTGATTTCGAGTTGTAGCTTCATGGTCTCGAGTCGAGACTACGGGTTCTCGACTCGCAACCTGAGTCGTAACCGGGGATCTCGACTTGTCATGTGATGGTCTCGAGTCGAGACAGAAGGTCTCGGCTGGGGACATTTGCTGAATTCGACATATGTACTAAACCAATAGGATTTCATGTTCATGAGGTAATGTACTAACCAATGATATTTCACAAACATGTTCCCTTGTCTACTATTAACCAAAAATGGATCAAACAACAAGTTTTCAAATATTCATATTATGTTCATGTCATATTCATGTTGTTCTTCATCATCATTCATATAAACCTAAATCAAACAAAAATCATGAACAACTCTTATCAACACTTAGACATGTAACCGGATTTTTGTTCTTGATTACTAACATGCACCCTATGATATCAACACAATGAATTATCCTAACCGTGAACCTACCACAACCGACTACAAGCATTCGGTTTCCATTCATTAACCAATCCAACTTGTATCAACATCAAAACCCATATAGAGCCGATAATACTCATTCATAGTCAAGCATACATTACTTATCCTATCATCATCAATACATTATCATACAATCATCATCATCATTCGGAATAAACACATAACATGCATCATTAACTTATATCATCACACATCAACACCTTTAATCATGTAAATACATGTGTTTACAAATAAATCACTAACCGGTTGATGGGTTTCAAAGGTGAGTATGAAGCTTTCAAAGGTTGATGTGTGTGAGTCGATCCGAGAGCTCCTAGTGTCACTGGTTGAATCCGAGAAGAAGGAGAGGTGATGTGGTGTTTGATCTTTTAGGGTTTTCTAGAGAGAGAGTAGGGGAGTGTGTGTGTGTTGTCCAAAGATGGTAGTGTTGGCTAACAACCGGATTATATACTAGCTTCAAGTGCACCCTAATGGGTTTTCGGGTGGATCAAATGGCCCAACCGGCCCAAACAGTTACACTACTCGAGACCGAGTGGTCTCGAGTTGGGTTCTTGTGTTTCGGGTGACATACATACACGCATACAATTTAAATACAACACATAAATGTAACACGTAATCACATAGGATGTTTACATATATCATTACACCAATACGTCAACTAGTCACATAATGTTTCAAGTAGGTTACACTAAGATACACGAAAGGTTCTAAATTTCGAGTTGTCACATCATCCCCAAGTTGAAAGAAATTTCGTCCCGAAATTTGGTAAGCACTCACTGAGGAAGCTAGTTAGGTTGTATGGTTCTCCCGGTTTTCCTGGGGTGTCACATCCACCCCCCGTTGATCTGGAATTTCGTCCCAAAATTCCGTAGCTTCGGCCTCAGTGGTGGGTGTACTGTTTGCGAACAGTTGGGGATACTTTTGTTTCATCCGATCTTCGCGCTCCCAGGTGATTGGAGGATTTTCTAATCCTAAGGATCACGGATCCTCAAGTGCTGCCAGGATCATGGATCCTCAATTCTGTTTAAATTAAGAATCCTCAGCAGGTGTTGCAGGATCAGGATTCAGGATCCTTATTGTTATCCTTATACTAACAATTGTCTACCTTGTACGTAAGCTTGTTTTGCAGGAGCAAAGGCATGGACAAAGTCTCACCAAAATTCCTGGAGCATATTCCCTAAATATTCCGCACGTGATTGGCTCTTGTGGACGTTGTGGAGATCGTGGGGAGCATGCATAATTGTCGGACAGTTTGTTATTTTAGTTATTTTCTAATTTAAAATGGGGATAACAAGCTTGAGTAGAACACTTAGCTAATTTTGGCATTCACACACTCTCGTAACAACACTCGAACAGCTCTCGACAGTTTACTTGGCGATTTCATACATTTTATTGCACATTGCACATTAGTGATCCTTGTAACAAGCTTGTTATCATCCCGAGTTGTAAACTTCTTTTGTTTAATCTTAGTTGGTGATCGGTAGTTTCCATCACCCGAGGTTTTTTATGCCGGAGATCAACTCTTGATCAAGGGCTTTTTCCTCGTATAAATCCTTGTGTCAATTGTTCATTACATTTCTGAGTTATCCTTAACATTGTTCATTGATTCAAGCATCATTCCTCACAACAAAGATTTGGTTACATTATCTTAGCCTGATTTTTGACCAAAACAGTTTGGCGCCCACCGTGGGGCTATTGGTGCTTCATTTCTAAAAAATTAATGTTTTTGTGATCATTTCGGTTCGTTACAACCAAGCAGATGGCTTCTTCAGCGAAGAACACTTCAAGTTCAATGCCGGCAATGAATTCATCAAAGGGCGTTCCTCCTTTGCCTCCACCACCTTCTGGATCCTAGAAGAATGCTGAAAATGCTGCAAAGAGACAAAGCCCCATTTTTCCAAAACCACCAACTTCTTCTGTTTCTTCTAATCCTACTACTAGTGATCTTTTTACTTTGATTTTGCAGATGAGGGATCATATACAGGAACAGGACAAAACCAACAAAAGGATCCTCCGGGAGATCGGTGACATCAAGAAACAGAAGAGATCAGGGGAGGATCACTCTCCTCTGATACCAAGGTCACTGGACTTCGACACTCCAGCTGTAATTACCCAGCAATCTGCAGCCTTAGACATTCAGTACCAAACTGAACCATTGGGAAGACGTTATGGAACAACAACTACGAGTCAGGCTTTTGGGTCTCACTTCCAGCCTCAAGGATCCTGTTTTCAGCCTTCGGGATCCTCTTTCCAGCATCAGGGATCCTTCGTCAGCTCAGGAGGATATTTGGGAATGCACACGGTCCAAGGATCCTCTCAGGTTCAAGGATCCTCTGGGGTCCAAGGATCCTCCGGGGTCCAAGGATCCTCCATGGTTCAAGGATCCTCTCAGGTTCAAGGATCCTCATTTCAGGTTCAAGGATCCTCTCAGCCTTAGGGATCCTCTCAGGTTCAAGGATCCAACATCTTTCAGGATCAAGGATTCTTGAGAAGTATACAACCCCCAAGCACAGATGTTCATCAAGGAGACTTCATTCCAATGCAGACCATTGCCTCTTCTGTTCCTTCAATTATACCAGAATCCCGTCAATATGGATTCACATCTGGAATTCCTAACTTGAATCCCCTGGGAGGTAACACTTTCAATAATTCTTATAACACTAACCATGGCTCTCTGCAGGATACAGGTATCAATCAAGCTATGGCTAGGGAATTACAAAAGCTGAAGGATATGATATCCAGCGTTCCAGGAGTGGTTAAGCCCATTCCTGAAATTGCAGATGGGAGCCATAGGATATCTCGTTTTGCACCACCTATTTTTGATGCTGAGATACCCAAAAGGTTCCAAATACCGACTATGAAGCTGTATGATGGTTCTACAGATCCAGAAGAACATGTAGCTCAATATAGAGAGAGGATGGAGATCAACCCCATACCGGAGAGGTTAAAAGAAGCATGTCTATGCAAGGTTTCGGATCCACACTCACAGGATCAGTTCTTAAATGGCTGCTAAGTCTTCCCCTTACTCTATTACTTCATTTGCTAATCTAGTTAATCTGTTTAATAGTCAGTTCTCATGTAGCAGAAAATTTGAACGTTTAACTAGTGATCTATATAGGGTAACACAAGGTCAAAATGAATCACTTAGAGATTATATCACTAAGTTTAGTAAAGAATCCTTAGACATTCCTAATCTGGATATAGCTACGGCTGTAGAAGCTTTTAAAATGGGTTTGCTTAGGGATTCATTATTCTATGATGACCTTGTTATGACCCCATGCAGGAATCTTGATGAAGTAAGAACCAGGGCCCTTAGATTTGTCCGATTAGAGGATGATAAAAGGATCCAGGAGAGATTGACAGGATCCTCAAAACAGGAAAAGCAAGGATCCTACTTCAAGAATAACAAGTTTAAGTCCTACAACAAGTCTAACAACCAGAACGTGCATGCAGTAGAGCAGGAAGAGGATGATGAGGATTATCCTCTCATTTCTGAATACTGTTTTTCTGTTGATAACAATGAACTAATTCTTGCAATGCAGAATCTAGGTGAGAAAGCAAGATGGCTAAGGAAAAGTGATAAACCAGCCACAACAAAGGATAAGTCTAAGTGGTGTGCATATCATGAGGATTTCGGACATCTCACTGAAGAGTGTATTGCACTAAGAAAAGAAATTGGTTACTTGCTAAGCAAGGGGCACTTGAAGGAGCTTTTGGGACGAAAGAAATCAAGGATCCAGGATCCTGAAAGGATTGACGTGATATCGTGGTCACAATCAAATTTAATCCCAATAACAACTATAGATAGCGGTAATAGGGTATCGAACTCAGGGAGTATGTGGAAAGTGTGTTGATTTTATAGCTTTGCAATTAACTACAATTAACCTAATTTGTAGAAAATAAAGATCAATGAATTGGATTGTTGTTTTAGAAAACTAAATTAAAAACTAATTGCAAATCAAATGTTGGATGTAAAACAGATTAGGGAAGAACAATGACCATCTTAGGATTCAGTTTCTTTAAACAATTGTGTGAAATTCCAACTAGAAAGAGTTACATAGACATAACTCGTGCATGAATAATCGAAGTGATAAAAGGGAACAAAGTACTCGGATTTATAAACGCGAGGTTGTTTCCCGATGATCAATTAATCAATAACCAACCCTAACCCTTCCTGTGATATCTCGATTGCCAACGGCACCAAGAACGTACGGTTAAAACTAGAAATTGCAATATCTATTAACAAGCTACAAACAATTAAACATACACCATGATATTCAAGCAACGCAAGTTATCATTCTAGAAATTCAGAAATAAACACACAAAAGTTCAAGAGAAACCTTCACCTAAGATGATCACCGAAAGTTTTAGCCACACATAGCTTGGTGAATCATCATAGCAATCAATTCAATGTTCATACAAATCGAAAACACAAACCGAATGTTAGAAATTGTCTAGAACCAAGCCAAGATAGCCAAAATCGCCCCTAGTGTCTCCAATAACCGACCAATCATGAGAATAGGTGAAAAGACATCATAAAACTGCATAAATGATGGCAGTTACAAAGTTGTTCGCTGACTCCGTAATTTACGGTAGGACCGTAAATTACGGTGTCAGCTTCAATGTTTCACTTTGTTTCATCTTCCGTTTCTTGCGCGACCCGTTCAACTTCAAACCTTCCAAAGCTGCATTTTTCTTCACTTTAAGCCGCTAAACCGCACCTGAGACATAAGCAACAGTAGTTATCTAATTCGAGATAATTACACACTTAAATGAGGGATAAACTTGACTTTTAACATCACAAAGGGTTGTCCTACGGACCACCCGTCACATCCCCACACTTAACCGTTGCTTGTCCCAAGCAACTCATCAAATCAATTTCAAAACAAGTGATCAAATTAAACCAAGCAAAAATAAACATTCCTTTTACTAACCCCTTTTTAACACCCAACTAATGCACCCCTCACTATGTCTCTCCTCTCGGCTACAAGTAATACTAGCAAAGATAAGCTAGACACACAATAGGCAAACGGGTGGTTGCACAACTATAGGCTTGTACCTAAATCAATTCTTCTCCTAAAATGTGTCAAACATGAATGCAAATCAAAGGGACTTTCAAGGTTGTAACGTGGCTAGGTGTATGGGTAGGAAATGGAATATATATGAAATAACGAAAACTTAACCCGGTCTTTTTATTACACAAAGAAACAAACGAACAACTATCAAACTTAACTACTATACAAGACAACTAAACATCACTTCTTTTTCCATTTTTCATTGCTTTTTCTCTTTTTTTTTTCGTTTCTAATTTTTCTGATTTTTTTTTCAAACATAATACTTTCAACATAACATCAAATTACATTACATACTACTAAATAATCACTAATCACTATAAAACCGGGTCAAGTTGGGTAAATTTTTAGGTAAGTAGCTAGGGGTAACAAATGATAGGCTTTTAGGCACAAAATTGGGCAACTAAATGTCCAAACCCCCGCCCCTCTCACTACCATGCTCATATATATAACTTATGAGGTCCAACCCCCCAAATCCCACACTCGCTCACACCAACGACGAGGCTACCTAAATGCCCTTATCCTTTTCGCATTCATGTCTAACTAAGGACTCAAATCGCATTCAAGCACAAGTTCTAATGCACCCCCACCCGTAGCCACTCTCATTAAAGACAATCATTATTTATGTACAAGTGTGGCTACAACTCTCACCAAGAATGAAAAGGTATCAAAGGTTGCCGGTGCACCAAATTGGGTTTAATCTAGGGTGTTCAAATTTTCACATCGTTTCGCTTGGCTCAAAATTTTTCAAAATCTTCAAAAATTCCCCCCATCCCCACACTTGGGATACATTGACCCCAATGTATGGTTTTAGGAGGCTTTGATCACTAAAATCATTCAACATCAACAAAAAGCTTCTTCACTCAAACCACAAATTTCTTTTTGTATTTTTCATTTTATATATTTTATTTTTTTTTATGTTTTTTCTTCTTTTTAAAACATGACACCACCAACAAGCACCAACCCAACAAAACAACACAATCATACACCACCCAACCGCCCAACCATAAACATATCAAACTAACAAATATGCACAAAATATACAAAGAGAGAACACAACCTGACTAATAATAACGCGGTCCCGGAGGTCCAAACATGGAAGACATCATGTCGTTCCATTCACCGAACGCAAATGAGCCGCTACTACTTCCTCCTTGTTGTTGTTGAGCTCCCTCTTGTTGCCGTGGGTCAATCCATTGTGAATGGTGAAGCGGCGGGGTCGGATACGAAATACTACCATCATAAGGTGGTAGTGACGAATAACCCACATGTTGTGGATCCACGACCACCAGCCGCCCGGCATGCCAATCTGCGTGCAATCTCCTTTCTTGATCATCATGATATCGATTGTTCATTTCAACTTCACGGTAATACGCATGTGTGCGATTCCATGCTTCTTGACGATCAAGAGTTTGTTTCAAGGACTGCTCTATACTTGCACTATTCCTCGTATTTTGATCAAATAACGTCCTTTCCGAGTCCGACCACGTCCCAAATACGGATGCCGGAGGACGTTGATTCTCAATCACTTCTTGCATTGTGCCTTCGTAAGCCCAACCCGGCACATAAGATTGTTGCGTGTAATCGTAAAACATGCCACCATAACCTCTACCATAACCCCCTTGACCAACATTTTCACCACCATGCGGCTCGTCCGCATAGTCCTCGTCTCCACTTGGAACTACTTCTTCATCACTTTCTGGCTCGTCCGGCTCACCCGGTAACAAATCTCGTGCACCCAACTTTAGTGCTCTCCACCTTTGCCCTTCCGACTTTAGCTTGTGATAACGCTCCGATTGTGTATATGACCAACCAATCCCCAACTTATCTAGCGTAAAAGGTTGATGCTTTTTTGTTGCTCCTCGATCTTCAGATGTTATTGCCTTTTGTTGTTTCATCAACCCCGTGATTATTCGACAATACGGGACGATATCTCTTCCATACTTATTCCGGCAAATCCATAAGTGGTTCATGATCAGATAGCGTATCGAAAAACGCGGAGACCCATGCATTAGCGAATAAAGGACGGGCACCTCCGGGAACCTCACCTGTTCCTTGTCCCCCCTTCTTGGAATAACATTGAGAACACATATTGCTAGCAACAATTTAGCTTCTATTTTTAAATTCTTCCGGTATAGAATACCACTATATTTACCGGGTAAAAATAGTGCTGCCAACATATCATTCCATCGAGTATGTTTCTCCGGTTTAACCAGGAGGTCATCAAGAGTCGGTATCATGTAATCACGGGCTGGAAGACTATCATATTTTCCAAGCTTCTTCAACGTATCAAAAGACATTTCCACTGGAACTCCATTCACAATACCCGTTAGCTTCATTTGCGCTGGTTTTTCGTAGCTGTTGCATTTAAGAGTGGCCATCTATTCTTGTATTTCGGATATGAACAAGTTGCTCTTATCTTTGTCAAAACAACTAAGTGCCGACTCCCAACCTAGAGCCCGGAACTTGTCAAACACCCCAAACTGGCCAAATTGAACCTCATTAACTTCTCTTTCACAAATGAATGCAGCAGCCTTGTTCTTCAACTTATTCATGCTGTCATGGTAGAGTGTCGGTTGCCACTCCTCTGCTTGATCATCTAATGGACCCGAATTCCATTTTGGCTTTTCAGCCGGGTCTAACTCCATCTCTTCCTCACTTTCACTTTCGCTTTCATCCACTCGACCCATGTATTGTCTCTTCCTTGGTTGTTGTTCCGGCTGTTTACCCTTTCCCTTCGAAGACGAAGATGAACTAGCTCTGGTCTTTTCTTTTGTTCGTGCCATTTCCTACACACATTCGAGCAAACAACACAACCAACGAAACAAAATTAAACCCTTTTCTCCAACATATCCCCACACTTGCTTGTTGTCATGGTTGTAGATGTTAGTGAACCAAAAATGTATCAAGAATTTTTCAAAAATCGGGCATGGTGTCTCTATAATGTAGAGCATCCCAAAAGCTCACTACTTTAATTACAAATCCCACATCTACAACCATAACCATGTTCAAATAACCAATTTCATAACCATATCTAAGAACAAGCAAGTGGGTATGGGCAATTAACCTAAATAACCTTACTTTTCACAATGTAGCATCAAAATAAAACAAATAAGCTTCCATACCTTTGTTTGAAGATGCAAGAATGCTTGTGAAACAAAAACTCCCAAAACCGCCAAAATTTTTCGGACTAGGGTTTGAAGTTCGGACCCAAAAACTGCGTTTTCTTGTAAATTTCTTGGCAAAACCAGAAACTACGTGAAAAATTAGTCAAAATAGACTCCGATTTCACTTAGTTTGAGCAGGAATTGAGTGAGATATGGAGGATTGAAGGTTGAAGAAGAAGATGGATTTTGTGGGTCTTGATGAGAATGATAGGTGAAAAAGATGGATAAGAGAATGTATGGTTGGGGTGAACTCACGTGACCAGATGTTATTATTATTATTTATTTATTTTTTTTATAAATGCGGAACCCCAAAACGACGGATCCATTTTTTCTGCGTACCGTAAATTACGGTTATGCCGTAAATTACGGTGAACTTTAAACAAATACTCCTACCGTAAAACAGGAGCAAAATACCGTAAAGCCCAAATATCTTTGTTCCCCACCGTAACTTACGGTATGACCGTAAGTTACGGTGTAAGCTGGGCGTTCCTGGTTCGTGAAAAATGCTGTTTTAAGGTATCATTTTTTTATATTTTTTCAAGTTTTTCGATTTTTTTATGTTTTTAAAATTTTTCAAAAGTGTGAAAAAATCACCCTACCCCCTCGAAAGTCCCGTGTTGTCCTCAACACAATGTTAGAGTAATTCGTGACCCGAATATCCCACACTTGTTTCAAACACGGATTTCAAAGAAATACGATAATCGTGCAAACTATACAAAACAAAACAAAATAAAATGCTACTATTTACACTACCAAACCTGGGCCTCTCATGGTTGCTCATCGTCGACCGGGCGTAAGATATAACCCGCTTTATCAAGCTCCAAGTTATTTATGTCGTTCCCCTCCAAGTATGGCTTTAACCGGTGACCGTTCACCGTTTGTTGTTTTAGCGTGTGCTCATCTTGGGTATCTACATCTCCAAACCTCCCAACTCTCCGAACGACATATGGGCCCATCCATTTGCTTTTAAGTTTGCCCGCGAACATCTTGAGTCTTGAGTTATACAACCAAACTTTTTGACCCACTTCGAACGTTTTCTTTCTCAATTTCGCATCATGCACCTTCTTGAGTTTATGTTTATACGCCGATGCACATTCATATGCCTCATCTCGGATTTCTTCTATCTCGCTTAATTGTAGCTTTCTCAACTTCCCCGCCTCATCATAATCTGCGTTGACCATCTTAATTGCCCAATGTGCCCGATGCGCTAACTCCATTGGCAAGTGACAACCCTTTCCATACACCATCCGGTAAGGCGTTGTACCAATTGGAGTCTTGTAGGCCGTTCGGTATGCCCACAATGCATCGTCTAATTTACTCGACCAATCCTTCCTATCCGTTCTTACCGTCTTCATAAGAATTTCTTTGATTTGACGGTTGGACACTTTGACTTGTCCACTCGTTTGCGGATGGTAAGGTGTGGCAATTCGGTGATTCACGCTATACCTCTTCAATAATTTCCCGAAGTTGAAGTTCTTGAAATGCGAACCACCATCACTTATAATAACCCGCGGGATGCCAAAACGAGAGAAAATGTTGGATTGAACAAATTTACAAACAACCGAATGGTCGTTTGTTCGTGTTGCAATAGCTTCAATCCACTTCGAAACATAATCCACCGCTACCAAAATGTATAGAAAACCATTCGAATTCGGGAAAGGACCCATAAAGTCTATACCCCATACATCAAATATCTCTACAACCAAGATTGGTTGTAAAGGCATTTCATCCCTCTTCGATATGCTTCCCATCTTTTGACAATTTATGCAATTTCTAGTGAACTCACATGCATCCTTGAAAATTGTGGGCCAATAGAACCCACATGAGAGCACCCGATAACCTGTTTTATGCCCACTAAAATGACCCCCACATGCGGACGAATGAGCATGGGTCAAAATTTCCAACACTTCTGTCTCGGGCACACATCTTCGTATAACTAGATCCGGTCCAATCTTGAAGAGATCTGGTTCATCCCAAATGTATTGCTTCACTTGAACCATAAATTGTTGTCGGCGCTTCTTGGTCCAATGACTTGGGATGGCACCCGTGGCTAAGTAATTGACATAGTGAGCATACCACGGTGCAACAAAAGTGGAAACGGCTAGTATTTGCTCGTCGGGAAAACTCTCATTGATTTCACTAACATAATCGATCCCTTCCACCGGAATCCGAGACAAGTGATCCGCCACTACGTTCTCACTTCCCTTTTTGTCTCGGATTTCTAAATCAAACTCTTGTAACAATAATACCCACCGAATCAACCGAGGTTTTGCGTCCTTCTTCTCCATCAAGTATCGGACTGCACTATGATCCGAATAAACCACCACTTTGCTCCCCCAAATATAAGCACGAAACTTATCCAAAGCATACACCACCGCTAATAACTCGTTTTCGGTTGTGGTATAATTGAGTTGCGCTTCAGATAAAGTTTTGCTTGCATAGTAAATCACCACCGGCTTTCTATCAACCCGTTGACCCAAAACTGCACCAATCGTGGTGTCGCTTGCATCACACATTATCTCGAACGGCTTTGACCAATCCGGTGGTTGCAAGATAGGAGCTTTAACCAAGTGTTCCTTCAAAACAGTAAAAGCTTGCATACACTCGTTAGTAAAATCAAGTGGGACATCTTTTAATAACAAGTTACATAAAGGTTTGGTGATAACACTAAAACCTTTTATGAAACGTCTATAGAAACCCGCATGTCCCAAGAATGACCTTACACCCTTAACATTTTTCGGAGGTGGAAAAGATGCTATTACCCTTATTTTTGCCTTATCCACCTCCATCCCTCTTTCAGAAATTACATGACCCAACACAATACCCTCTTGCACCATGAAATGACTTTTCTCCCAACTTAGCACTAGATTTTTCTCAACGCACCTTTTTAAAACTTTTTGCAATTCGTTGAGACAAGCATCAAAACTAGTACCAAATATAGAAAAGTCATCCATAAATACTTCGAGCGACTCTCCAACCATGTCCGAGAGGATACTCATCATACATCGTTGGAAAGTTGCCGGAGCATTGCACAAGCCAAAGGGCATCCGCCGAAAGGCAAAGGTTCCATATGGACAAGTGAAGGTGGTCTTGTGTTGGTCATCCGGGTGTATTGCTATTTGATTGTAACCCGAATACCCATCCAAAAAACAGTAGTACTTTTGACCCGATAATTTTTCAATAATTTGGTCAATGAAAGGTAGCGGGAAATGGTCCTTAGAAGTGGCGGCATTCAATTTTCGGTAGTCAATACATACCCGCCACCCGGTAACCGGTCGGGTGGCAATTTGTTCACCACTTTTATCCTTGACTACTTGAATGCCGGCCTTCTTAGGCACAACTTGGGTGGGACTCACCCAAGCACTATCCGAAATCGGATAAATGATTCCCTCATCCAACCATTTAATTACCTCCTTTTTAACTACCTCCCTTAGGTTCGGATTCAACCGCCTTTGAGCTTCTCGTGTCGGTTTGGCATCTTCGGTTGTAATGATTTTGTGCATGACAATTGATGGACTAATTCCTTTGAGATCGGAAATTGTCCATCCGATAGCTCCCTTGTTTTCCTTCAAGACCTCCAACAATGCTTGCTCTTGGGCCAACTCTAAATTAGAGGCAATAATGACCGGTAAAGTGTCATTATCCCCTAAAAAACACATACTTCAAGTGGCTCGGCAAGTCTTTGAGCTCCAACTTTGGCGGTTCCTCTAACGATGGTTTAGTACCCGAATCTATTTTCGCCGGTAAGCCTTCAAACTGGTGGGTCCATGGCGGTCGACCTTCTTTCAACGCCATCGCATCTTGCTTTTCCTCTTCAACCCGGAGTGCATAAGCATGTACATGTTCAGAAAAATCACACAGGCAAACATCCAAACCATCCTCCTCATACTCATGCGGGTTGCATCCGTCAACTATATCTGCCATGAAACACTCATCAACACCATTAGCATTAGAATTGTTAGTAAAAACATTCAAACGCATTTTTCGATTCCCAAAAGTCATATCGACTGTACCAAATCTACAATCGATGATGCATGTGCGGTGCTAAAAAATGGCCGACCCAAAATTACGTTTTGTTGTTGCTTGGGGTCCGCCGATGAGTAGTCCAAGACTAAAAAGTCAACCGGGTAATAAAATTCATCAATTTTTACAATTACATTTTGAACCATACCCCGGGGTAACTTATGAGACAAATCGGCTAAAACAACCGTTGTCTCCACTCTTGCTAACGGACCAAAATCATATTGGTCATATATGCCCCCCGGTAAAATGCTAACTCCGGCTCCAAGATCTAGCAACGCCTTAGCCATTTGAAAATTACCAACTTGTATATTAATCAATGGCGTGCCCGGATCTTGGAGCTTAGGAGGAAGCTCCCCATTTAAAACTGCACTCACTTGCCCGGTTAAATCGACCCGCTTAGGCATTTTCTTTTTATTTTGCCTCTTTTGTGTACACAATTCTTTTAGAAATTTTGCATAGGCGGGTACTTGTTTTATTGCATCAAGGAGTGGAAGGTTAATTTTAACTTGTTTAAACATGTCCCACAACTCTTCTTTTTGGGGACCTCTTGATGCAATAAAATTTTTCTTTCCCGGGTCAAGTAAAGCCGATGGAAACGGGACTTGACTCGGTTCACCCTCAACTTTTTCACTCTTTTCATTTTCACCCAAACCCGGTTTGTTAACATTTAATTCTTTTGGTTTAACCGGTGAAACTTCATCATCATTATCATTACCCGTGATGTCTTCAACTACCCCCTCAACCAATTCGGGTGAAAAATTAGCTTTAAACTCTTTTCCACTTCTCAAAACACTAACATGATGAACATTAACATTACCTCTTGACGAACCGTGTGATGGATTTACCTTGGTGTCACTAGGAAGTTGACCCTTGTTTTTCTTCAATTCAGCCACGTCGGTTGCCAATTGACCCATTTGGGTTGTTAGTGATTGGATGCTTTTGTCACGAACCTCATCTTTTTGCATTCGGACTTCATCGAGTTGGTTCCGTTTTTGCATCTCCACTTGCATGCTTTTTAACATCTCCATCATCTCATTTCCACCCGAAGGCCCCCCTTGTCTTGACCCGTTTGATATTGCTTTTGATAGCCTTGGTTGTTCCCGCCTCGATATCCACTTTGGTTGTTATAAGGTTGGCGTGAACCAAAGTTACCTTGGCTACCTTGAAAGTTCGGGTTAGCTTGATTTGAGGGGTTCCCATAGCGAAAATTTGGATGGTTCCTCAACCCGGGGTGGTATGTATTAGAATTCATGTTGTTGTAGTTTCTACCACCCCCTCCTTGACCTTGACCTTGAACCGCATGAACCTCTTCATATTGCCCTTCCACCATCCCTTGGCAATTTTCAGCCGCATGACCTATTTCATTACACAAAGCACAAACATCATAAATTTGATTAGTGGTTTGAACATTACCATCATCTATTGCATGCACTTGAGGTCGGACAATGGCCGGTCGCGCTCTCCTTGATGCTTGAGCCTTTCTCTTTGATGTAATTGCCATATTCTCTAAGAACTCCCAATCATCGTTCTCATAATTTGTGCCAAAAGTCCCACCGGTAATGGACATCAAATCGCGAACATCTTCGACACTCAACCCTTCGTGGAAGGCATTCATCAACTCCCAAAGTTCAATCCCATGGTGAGGGCAATTTTTAATCATCATATTAAAACATTCAAATGCCTCATGGAACATCTCACCATGTTGTTGTTGGAAACTCCTCAACCCCTTTCTAGCATCGTTGGTCTTTTGGGCGGTATAAAATTCGTCTAAGAAAATTTGTTTCATCTCCGCCCAAGTGTAAATAGATGCTGAAGGTAAAGTGTAGAACCACTTCTTTGCCTTGTCCTCCAAAGAAAACTGAAAAAGGACCAACTTGACATCATCGGCCGAAAAACCTTGACTCCCAAAAGTATTGCAAATTGAGTCATAGGCCTCTAAATGAAAATACGGTTCCTCCGTTGCTAGCCCTTTGTATTTCGACAAACTTTGCAAAGAATTTGTTCTTACTTCAAAGGTTCTCCCTTGGTTGTTGTGAGGGATAACCACCGGTGAAGGGTTTTGAGTAATTATCGGCCTGAAATGTGCTTCTATTCCTCGTTCTTGTTCCCTAAGATGCCTTCTTGGAACACCCAATCGACCCCTTGGACGAATAGGACCCATAGGTCTTGGTATATGCCCTTGTGGTACGAACGGTGGTTGGAATTGTTGTTGTGGCATCGGTGGTTGTTGAATTGACCTTTGAATTTGTGGTTGTACATTTTGTGGCCGAACTTGTTGCAATGGAATAGGGCGTTGCATTGGTTGCCCTTGTGGCCTTGGCCTAATGTGTTGTGGTATGAGTTGTTGTTGCGGTATTCCACCAACACTTGCCATCCCTTGAGATTGACTTTGCACATAACCGAACTCTCCTTGATCACCATAACCATCATAAGCATACCCATCTTCATCATAGCCCTCAAAATCTTCGTATCCTTCCTCATATCCATCTCCCCCTATACCCGAAGTTTGCCCAATTGGAAGGGTTGAATATTGAAATCCCGCTTGGTTCGATGGTCTAAATGTTGAAGTAGCATGGACAATGGTTGTATTTGGTTGTATTGAATAATGGGAAGATGATTGACCGGAAACTGGGAAGAAATGAGTAAGTGGTGGAATCGTAGTAGATGGGCTAAAGGAAAGATTAGGTTCATTTTGAGTAGTAATCGGTTGTGTGGTGTTAGATGGTGTAGTGTCATGAGGTGGAGTAGGAATTGTAGTGGAATTTGGTATGGTTGTGTTTGGTGATGGTTGTGTGGAAGTAGGTATAAAAGATGAGGTCGTTTGACCCGTTGTGGGTGGTACTTGTGTTTCTTTCATGATATTTCTTGGTGTAATAGGTGAAGTGGGTGAACCAATGATTCTGTTTTCGCGTAGTAAAACTCGGTTTTGCCTTAGCGTTCTTTCGATCTCCGGATCAAATGACAATGGTGAAGCTTTGTGAGAACCTCTAGTATGCATGCACCTGTAGAACCTGCACACTAAACACACCAGTGTAAACCCAAAAATAACAAAGCAAAACTAACAAAAATGACACACGTTGCGCACTACTCCCCGGCAACGGCGCCAAAATTTGACGTGATGTCGTGGTCACAATCAAATTTAATCCCAATAACAACTATAGATAGTGGTAATAGGGTATCGAACTCAGGGAGTATGTGGAAAGTGTGTTGATTTTATAGCTTTGCAATTAACTACAATTAACCTAATTTGAAGAAAATAAAGATCAATGAATTGGATTGTTGTTTTAGAAAACTAAATTAAAAACTAATTGCAAATCAAATGTTGGATGTAAAACAGATTAGGGAAGAACAATGACCATCTTAGGATTCAGTTTCTTTAAACAATTGTGTGAAATTCCAACTAGAAAGAGTTACATAGACATAACTCGTGCATGAATAATCGAAGTGATAAAAGGGAACAAAGTACTCGGATTTATAAACGCGAGGTTGTTTCCCGATGATCAATTAATCAATAACCAACCCTAACCCTTCCCATGATATCTCGATTGCCAACGGTACCAAGAACGTACGATTAAAACTAGAAATTGCAATATCGATTAACAAGCTACAAACAATTAAACATACACCATGATATTCAAGCAAAGCAAGTTATCATTCTAGAAATTCAGAAATAAACACACAAAAGTTCAAGAGAAACCTTCACCTAAGATGATCACCGAAAGTTTTAGCCACACATAGCTTGGTGAATCATCATAGCAATCAATTCAATGTTCATACAAATCGAAAACACAAACCGAATGTTAGAAATTGTCTAGAACCAAGCCAAGATAGCCAAAATCGCCCCTAGTGTCTCCAATAACCGACCAATCATGAGAATAGGTGAAAAGACATCATAAAACTGCATAAATGATGGCAGTTACAAAGTTGTTCGCTGACTCCACCGTAACTTACGGCTCCACCGTAAGTTACGGTGCATATAATGATGTTACGGTGCTAACAGTCTGAGCTACGGTGAGTTTCAGGCAGAAATTAGGTCCACCGTAATTTACGGTAGGACCGTAAATTACGGTGTCAGCTTCAATGTTTCACTTTGTTTCATCTTCCGTTTCTTGCGCGACCCGTTCAACTTCAAACCTTCCAAAGCTGCATTTTTCTTCACTTTAAGCCGCCAAACCGCACCTGAGACATAAGCAACAGTAGTTATCTAATTCGAGATAATTACACACTTAAATGAGGGATAAACTTGACTTTTAACATCACAAAGGGTTGTCCTACGGACCACCCGTCAAGGATCCCGGAAAAGGCTCCTGCTCCTCCAGCAGATGCACAAGTTAAAAACTTCATATCCGGTGGATCAGACATTTGTGGTACTTCCTTTTTAGTAGCCAAAAGACATGCCAAGGAAACCTAGATGGATAATGGAGACAGACCCATCTGGACCTCCACTATTACTAAGGATAAAATTATAACTTTTGATGAGGATGATCGTGTCGATGTGCAGGATCCTCATCATGATGGTCTTGTTATTACTCTGTTTATTTCTAACCACTTTGTTCGCAGGATCCTGATAGATGGAGGAAGCTCAGTCAACATCATTCAGCTTGATGTCCTCAAGAAGATGAACATTCCTGAATCAGACATTGTCCCAAGATCCTCAGTTCTTGTGGGATTCAGCGGAGAGACCAAAAATACATTGGGGGACATCAAACTCCCCATCTATATTGAAGGACTTCATTCTTATAAAAATTTTTGTGTTATAGATTGCTTATCATGTTGTAATGTTATCCTTGGTAGGCCATGGATACATGACATGAAGGCAGTCCCATCTACCTATCATCAATGTGTAAAGCTTCCTAGCCCGTGGGGAGTGGTGAAAATTGAGAGTGATCAACAAGAAGCTAAGAATTGTTACACGTCATCAATGAAGCCAGCCTCAAGACCAAGGGAGCAATAGCAATTAAAGCATCCTTCAAGAGATGTCTTGGAGGCAAGAGAACAGGATGTGAAAGAAATCCTTATGGATCCTCATGATCCTGAATCCATAGTCTTCATAGGATCAGGGATCCTCAGCAACATTGAACAGGATCTAGTATCCTTCCTTAAGAGGAGGAAAACTACCTTTGCCTGGAAGCATGAGGACATGACAGGTATATCTAAAGATATAATTACTCATAAGCTTGGCATTGATAGGTCATTCAACCCTATACATCAGAAGAGGAGGAAGTTTGCACCTGAAAGGAATGCTATTATCCAGGAAGAGGTAGATAAACTACTTCGGGCAGGTATGATAAGAGAGGTTAAGTATCCAAGATGGTTAGCCAATGTGGTTGTTGTTCAAATGAAAAATGGAAAGTGGAGGGTATGTGTCGATTTTACTGATTTAAACAAGGCATGTCCCAAGGATCCTTTCCCATTACCCCACATTGACTCCATGGTGGATGCTACCGCGGGTCATGAGTTGTTGACTTTTATGGATGCTTCATCTGGATTTCAACAAATTCAGATGGAACCATCTGATCAAGAGGATACAGCCTTTATGTCCCCAACTGGTATATATTGTTATATTGCTATGCCATTTGGACTAAGGAATGCAGGTGCTACTTATCAAAGGCTAGTCAATATGATGTTCAAGGAACAAATTGGACACACTATGGAAGTCTATATAGATGACATGGTGGTTAAGTCCAAGAAAGCTGAGGATCACCTTAGAGACTTGGAGGAAGCATTCAATATCCTTGATAAATTTAATATGAAACTAAATTCTTCCAAGTGTCATTTTGGTGTTAAAGCAGGTAAATTCCTAGGCTATATGGTGACAAAAAGAGGCATTGAAGCAAGTCCAGAGCAAATTAAGGCTATTGTGAATATCAAATCTCCTGCCAATGCTAAGGATGTGCAAAGATTGGCAGGCAGGATTGCCGCCTTGAACAGGTTCATATCCAAATCCTTATAAAAATGCAAGGAATTCTATGACATTTTGAGGAAGAACAAGAAATTTGAATGGACTGAAAAGCATGAAAATGCTCTCAAAGCTCTTAAGGATTACCTATCCTCAGCCCCTGCCTTGATGAAACCAGAAAAAGGGGATATATTCTCCTTGTATTTGGCGGTATCATCTAAAGCAGTAAGTGCGGTCCTTGTTAAGGATAGGGATGGCAAAAAAGCCCAAGCCCGACAGGTATACCCAAAACCCGAAACATACGGGTCGGGTATACCCGAAGCCCAATGGGTATGGGCCGGGTACGGGCTTAAAAATAGAAAAAAATCGGGTATGGGTACGGGTATGGGATTTAGTGATACCTGCCCGATACCCGGCCCATTTACCCGAATAATACCCGAAAGTATCATTTTATAGATTTCCATATATATAAATTTAGCACATGTATTTGTTACCTTCTCTATAGTCATATGTGGATATGTATTTGGCAAGTGTTTAGTGAACATATAACTTATTTTTGAGCATGTATGTTGGATATGGAAGCTATCACCCTTTATTATGTGGATGTTTTATGCAATTAGGTGGTCCTGATACAATTACTTAATTAAGTAATCATTTCAATTTAGTTTAGTATATGTGGTCTGAATATGATATGTAAGTTATTAATCATATTTTCATTTGTTATAGTCATTAAAATAGTAAATTATATAAACATCAAAGTAAAAATTGCACATTTGTCCCAACGGGTATTTTTAAGAAATTAACGGGTATACCCAATACCCGCAGGTGTGCCCGATACCTGATGTGTGCAAAATGCAACATATAAATTTCATCAATTGTGGCATAAAACTAACCCTTTTTTAGTACTAATGTTGGAAAAAGTGTGTTTTTGTCTTCCTTTTGTATTTTCAGGATTAAATGAGCTCAAATTAACAAAAGAAGCAAAAAGACATCAAAATCTAACATAAATACAAGAAAAGGAACAAGACGTGACATGCCCGACCCCACGACAGCATCTTCCCAAGCAAAACAAGAAAACAGAAGACTGAACACGCCCCGTGCTCAGCCAGCACGGGGGCGTGCCCAAGTATCAGCAGAAAAGACAAAGTGGTAGAAGCTTCTATTGCCCACCACGGGGCCGTGCTCAGCGGACACGGGGCCATGGTCAACTATAAGATTCGCACAATCCAGGCAAATCTTCATAGTACAAAGATTCTTCTGCACAAGGGGTCGTGCTCAGCGGACACGGGGGCGTGGTCAACTAATAAGACAAAGCTGCATTAAATGAAGAAAGAGAAGGATGTGGACACGGGGCCGTGCCCGAGCTTCTGTTAAGCCTATAAATAGGAGTGCTTGGCTCAAGCTCAAACCATCCCTTGGCACACCACCTCTCTCACACTTCACCCACCACCCACCACCACCATAACACCATCAT
This sequence comes from Helianthus tuberosus, assembly GCA_030545235.1. Taxonomy (NCBI): domain Eukaryota; kingdom Viridiplantae; phylum Streptophyta; class Magnoliopsida; order Asterales; family Asteraceae; genus Helianthus; species Helianthus tuberosus. The sequence goes on from CM060381.1 coordinate 149,545,472, forward strand.
CCACCACCATCATCCATTGTCCATCATAGAGTGTGTGAGTCGTCTCGGGATCCAAGATTGATCGTAAGAGTTCTTGACAATCAAGGCCATGTTTGCCTAAGTCTCTTACATCACTTGGTGAAGACAAAGTGTCTAGTGTAATACTTTTTATTTCTAATCTTTTCGCACTTTTTACTTGGTTTTGTATTAATGACTTTAATAACTAGTTGCTTATGTTGAAGGTGATCTTTCCTTATCATTTGTCCGTGGTGTCTTGGCATTATTTTACTGTCTATATAAAATAAAAGATTTTCACCATTCATATCTCCACGGTCTATATGGAGGTATGTTGGCTACCTGGTCGGGGGTTAAGGGAACGGTTTGGTAAAGGTCTTGCCATTGTTCAGCGTTTAGAGGTCCTACAATGGACCTGGGTCAAATTTAGTAGGACCTCCTTCAATACTTCACGGTATTGGATGGCGGGGGTCCAAACTCTTTGACCCCCTCATAAGTTAACTACTATTAATACTACAACCCGGCTATTTAGGACTGTATCCCTGCTGACTCAGACTACTTAGTCGAGGGTAACGTCACCTCCAAAAGAGGGGCCTACCATAATTTGAATTAATAACTTAATTAATTATCTTTCAATAATCCACCCTTTTAGGATTGTATCCTTGCTGACTCAAACTACTAGGGTGAGGGTAACGTCACCTTCAAAAGAGGGGCCTACTACAATAACTAAGATAATCTCTTAAAATAGTGCAAAAGTGCGGAAATAATCAAAGGTTACACTAGATACGAGTCGGAACCAAGTGATTCATCTTGTCTATCTGTTTTTCTTTTTATTTTTATTTTCAGCATTTTAGTTGGTTTTTATTTTTTTAGTTTAAAACATTTTTCTAAACCTTTTGATTTGATTAGACGTTGAGGATAAACCGGTACTAAAAGCTCTTGTGTCCTTGGACGACCTCGGTATCTTGCCAACACTATACTACGCTCACGATGGGTGCACTTGCCCATATGTGTGTTTAGTGTTAGTAAAATATCGTGTTTTATAAATTTAAAACTTGGCTAAAAATAAGTGTTAAAGGGGCTTAAAATATACACCTAATATATATAACACTTCACAAGCATCAAGTTTTTGGCGCCGCTGCCGGGGACACAAGGATTTTAAGAATGTTAGGAATCAACGGCCTAATCGTTTTTCTAATTTTTCATTTTTTTTTAGGATTTTTTTTAGTTTTTCTGTTTCTGCAGAGCTCAGCACGGGCCGTGCCTGGTCGGACACGGGCCGTGCCCAGCGTCCTCACTGGCAGTTTTTATTTTCTGAGTTACAGAGAGCTGAGCACGGGGCCGTGTCCAACTCCCAGTAATAGGAATCCGGAAAACAATTACTGTACCTCTGACCACGGGCCGTGTTCATTGAGCACGGGGCCGTGGTGAACATTCTGACAAACGTTCTTTTCTGTTTTTATTGTAGGACTTGGAACCCAGGCGCCACATTTGAACCTCCTACGTTGTGCATGAGCTCCAGTTCTAGTAGAGACATAAAAGAACCTCTAGAAGAACCCGAACGCTTTCTCAGAAAAAGACTTAAAGCTAAAAATCAAGAGAAAGTTTCGGGGGACCCACTTCCATTGGCGGACCAACGTACCCTCATGGATTACCTACGGCCCACCGTAGGTAATCTTGGCGCCGCTATCAATGCACCGAATGTCGAAGCCAACAACTTCGAACTTCGGCCGCATTTGATACAAATTCTCCAAAACTCCGCAACCTTCCATGGGCTTGCGGACGAGGATCCCCATCTACATATTACTAATTTCTTAGAAATATGTGATACCTTTCGGATCAATGGAGCATCAAATGACGCCATCTGCCTTCGAATGTTTCCATTTTTACTAAAAGACCGAGCTAAGGCTTGGCTTAACACCCTCCCAGTTGGCTCGGTAAACACCTGGGACGAACTAGCCCAAAAGTTTCTATATAAGTATTTTCCTCCTGCTAAAACGGCTAAATTAATGACTGAAATTAATACATATTCACAAGAGGATGGGGAATCCTTATATGAAACTTGGGAAAGGTTCAAGGAGCTACTAAGAAAGTGTCCCCATCACGCTCTTGCGGTATGGCAACAAGTATCCACTTTCTACAATGGGTTGTTGCCACACACAAGACAAACACTTGATTCTAGCTCCGGGGGACTTTTAGGTAATCGTCGCCCAAATGAAATATATAATCAAATTGAGGAAATTGCTCAAACCAATTTTCAATGGCACACTCCCTGAGGTAATAAATCTATTGCCCCGGGCGCCCATAAGGTTGATGAAAGCACTTCTTTACAAGCCCAAATCGAGGCCCTCTCTTCAAAAATCAAAAAGTTAGAAATGACAAAAATGGCCTCGGTTATGGCTTGTGAAGGGTGTGGTGGGCCACATGAAAATTGGAGTTGTATGAAAGAATTAGATGAACAAACAGAAACGGTAAACTACATTGATAATAGACCTAGGCCGTCGGGTCCTCCAACGGGTACCTACAAGCAAGGATGGCGTAACCACCCAAATCTTGGTTGGAGAGATCCCGACAATAGTAGTAACCAACAAAACCAACGAACTAACTTTCAACAACCACAAAATTTCTCTCAACAACAAGGTGGAAGAGAAAGGCTTGAAGATACTGTATCTCGCCTCATTTCCGACACCGAAATGAAAAACTCGGATCGATTTCAACAATTGGAATCGAATTTTAGAAATCAACAAGCTAGCATTCAAAACATTGAAAAACAATTAAATCAACTAGCTCAAAATTTCTCCGAGAGACCACAAGGCGCGTTACCAAGTAATACCGAAACCAACCCAAAGGCGCAGGTACACCTCATCACATTGAGAAACCGAACCGTGGGTCCCGAGGAGGCTCCATCACCGCCAGATGAAAGAAGCCAGTCTAGCCAAACCGCAACTCCACCCGCACAAGAAAAAGCTTCTTTACCAAATCAAGAGCCCGCCAAGACTCCTCCAATTCCGTACCCCGGTAGGTTAAATCGTCAAAAGACCAATGAGCAATTCACAAAGTTCGAAAATTTACTAAAACAATTGCATGTTAATATTCCTTTTATTGAGGTCCTAACCCAAATGCCTAAATATGCAAAATTCATGAGGGATATCCTCACTCACAAAAGGAAAATTGAATCATTGCAATTAGTTAACTTAGGCGAAGAATACTCCGCCTTAGTACTCAACAAACTTCCACAAAAGAAAATCGATCCCAGAAGCTTCACAATTCCTTGCTCGATTGGGGAATCCCCCGTTCGTAATGCATTAGCCGATCTTGGGGCTAGCATTAACCTCATGCCCACATCAATGTTCAAACGACTCGGCCTAGGAACAACAAGCCCTACAAAGATGAGCATACAACTCGCCGACAGATCCGTCAAATTTCCACAAGATGTCGCTGAAAATCTACTGGTCAAAGTTGACAACTTTGTTTTCCCAACCAACTTTGTCATCCTAGACATGGAAGAAGACACCGATGTCCCTCTCATCCTCGGGAGGCCATTTCTAGCCACCGCCCAAGCAGTGGTGGATATGAATGACGGAACGTTAACATTGAAGTTTTGGGACAAGGAAGTGAAGTTTGAATGTGGAAAGAGAATAGAGGACGAAGACCCGGTCAACTACATGAAGGTCATAGACTCAAGCTTCGATGACGCTCTCCGATGGTGTAACATGGGATGCAATACATCCCACTTGGGTAACATATGACCAGGCTTTAGGTCTAGCCAAAGACCCTTATAAACGTGGCGCACCACGGAGGCATTCCGCGGAACTATCCTTAGTTTAGTTTAGATTAATTTTCTTGTTTTCTAGTTAGTTTTAATTTTCAGGAATAAAACACACTTGAGATGGCAAAGGATACAAGGGAAACTTGAACCAGCACCCCATGCAGGAAAACAGAACCGTCCGACGAAATTCTTCGTTTACAGTAAGTTCGGCACGGGCCGTGTCCGCCCAACACGGCCCCGTGCTGCACAGTCTGCAGAAAAAGTGTGACAACTGGCACCAAACCGGTAATTTCCGTACACTTTGATCATTATTTAATGACTACAATTACATGCTTAGTTGTCAGCAATGTCTGATTGCATACTAAACAAGTGAATTCATGCATGTTGTATACTACAAAATATTGCTTTATGCATAAACGAGAGCGTCGCGTCAGAAATAATAGTAAACTCACCGGTAAGACATACTGTGTCAACAAAACTGCAGAAAGCAGTCAGACATTAGAATTGAGGCCTAGGTGTAGGTCCGACGACGAGAATGCATTAAAACCCAAGAGTACATACAAGGGTTTAATATATATACTATACGAAAGCAAAAATAAGCACTAAAAAGCACCCGAAACGCACTTTAAGTGCAGAATTTATACAATTCAGCAATAAATCAGCATTTAAACACATGAATATTTTGCAGAAATGTCGTTTTATTATCCAGAATATTTCCCTAAGTGTTGGGAATTGAAAGAGTACAAGAAAGGTACTTAAAAGACACTAAAAAGTGCAATTTAGCACTTTAACGAATCGGTACCTAACCGAACAACCGGAACCTTACCCGGAACACCAAAATATTGCTAGAAGAAATGTTTTATTTTTCTGAGCTAGTTAGGGTGATACCCTAACACCCGCTATAATGCACAACACACTAGTAACCGAGTTAACCTTCAACTTAACTTAACTAATACCTAACTATTAGTTGGAAACCAACCGGATACCCCCCCCCCTAAACCGAGTTCGGTCACTATGTGACCCTCCCCTTGTACTTTGATGATTAAAATAATCATCCATGTCCCATATCAATGAGACATATGATCCAATGGTTAAGTGTGTAGTGATTTGCCTATAAGTTCCAAGCTAAACACAACATAACCTCCACACTCACAACACTTGATCAAAACTCTCTCTCCCTCTCCTTAAGCTTACGGCCGAACACCACCCACCATCCATCCATCATTTTCGATTTCCTTCAAGCCATTCCAAGTGACTACAAGTGTCAAGGATCTCACACAAAGGAACTTGGTGCATTCGGAACGTGAAGGACCTCTTCTCTTCGCTTTTATCCACTCATTTTTCGACTAGAATCTTCCCTAGCCCCGAGCTAGTGGTAAGTTGCTATAAACGCCCTCTCGATCTATTTTAAAGTGGTTAAAATAATATATGACGGTTAAAACTCATGAACTTACAAGATGACGTGTTAAAAGTCTACTAAAATGTTAAAAATAAGTTGGATAAAAACTATAATGTTGTGTAAAACTTGTAAGACTTGTTTTGTGGTGATTATTTAGTGCCGATCTATGTTGTGGTAGCTCGGATCATCATCTAACCCAGATTAGTCATGTTCAAGAATCATGGCATAGAGTTTGTTAAAGTATGAACAGGGGTTAAATGATGAAACACTACTACACACTAAACATGAACTTGTGTAAAATCGATTTTACTTATGAAATGGTGTTCAAAACTAGTAGATCTACGGATCTACAAGCGTTACTTTCAAAGGACCAAGTGTCCAAGAAATCATATTTTCTAAAGCCGGATCTTACATGAAAAAGAATGATTTTAGCAAACACACGAGTGTGTAAACACTTGTGTAACACAAAGTTTCGACAAAATAACTATTTTTGTAAATGTTGACAGGAAGTTGTAAAGATGTAACTTCTTTAAAAACGAGACTTTCAAGAAACGAAGTTGATCTATACAAAGGTCCACTAAAAATAATGGAAAGATACTACCTATTTTGGAAAAACCACAAGTTCATGTATTTCTGCGATTATATCTATTTTAACTAGTTGAATATTGTTTATTGTTGAATGAGGAAATTGTTGACGATTTAAAAGAAAATAAACACATGTTTTGAAAACATGGGAAACCTCCATTTTTAGGGGAAACTGTGCCAAAATTTTTATAAATTTTGACACTTAGAAAAAAATATAAGTTTTGAGAAACTTATTCCCTAAAAATGTATTTAAAAGTATTACCAAGGTTTCCCTAATTTTTGGTGATAAGAAATGAGGATTTCTTCAAGAATAAAAATGGATATAAGTATGTATATTTTTGAGAGAAAAATATATATTATGTTATCACCAACTTTTGTGCTTAGTGTAAATACTATGTGTTATACGTGCTAGTGTATTAAGACTTAAAAATACACTAAATACTCATGAGGAGTATAAACATAAAAATACACATACAACATACAAGATACATAATTCGGGTGTAAAGTGCAAAACACGAGATACTTATATTAATTTATGAGAAAATAATATAAGTAAGACACTTAGTTAAAAATATAAAATATTTTTAACACAACAATACAAATACAAAAGATAGTGACTCGTGCTTTACGAAGCAAGACTAGAGACTGACGTTAAGAAAACACGTTTAGGTCACGACGTTCTATAAGCAAAATCCGGTGAAGTTTATGACGCACAGGAACGCAAAGTTGTGAGTTCATGCTCCCCCTTTTCTCTTAACTGTTTTCAGTTTTATAACTTCGGGGGTGAAATACATGTTACGAATACTTCAATATTTACAAAATGGTATGATATGTACTAAAACGAGAAGTACTCTTGGCGACAACTAGTGCCAAGAATTGATACGAGAAATCGTGTCACGAATAGGGTAACATAAGCACCATTAATCGTGTACATATTTAGACCGCAGAACAAAAGGTTAGATCTAATGGGTTTCAGGGCAGCCCCACTCTTGGTGACAACTAGAACCAAGTAGTGTTTTTGTGTCTCAGTCGTGAATCGACTATAGAAAAATGCCTATGGTTTGGTGACTTCCTATGTCGTGTCACATGTTAATGGCTTTGCAACCCATTAACACTTGATACATATGGAAATACTTGATTTATACTTGAATACGTGATTTAACAAATACATACCATGATTTTTATACAAAGTATACAAGCGTTAAAAACGAAAACTGCATGAATTCACACCAACATTATGTTGACGTTTTCCAAAACTTACATGTATTTCAGGTAACTAGAAGTGGATGTGCGCGCGGTCTTACCCATGCTCGTGGATGTCGCTTATGTTTATCTTTAAATAAAGTTGTAAACTTTTAAGACAATGTTTTATGCGACTTAGCGATGTAAACGCTACCTTATGTTTTCAAATTATGGTATTTGAAGTTATTTTCATGAGCATGTAGTATGTTTACCTTTCGTATGCAATGAGAACCTTTCATGATCACACCTCGTGCTTCCGCCGCAGAAAGGGGTGTGACAAAAAGACCCAGTTCAGGTAACTGGACACGGGCCGTGTTCACCCAACACGCCCCCGTGTCCAGGCTTCTGTTTCTCTTGATTTAATTTTGTTACTGGCACTTGAACACGGGGCCGTGCCCGGACAACACGGGGCCGTGTTCAGCGCCCAGTAACACAAATTTTTTGCTTTTTCACACCTTTTTACACATTCAATCAACCTAAAAACTTATTTTTGGGACACATTGAGGACAATGTGTAATTTAAGTGTGGGGGGGATGCTAAAACCTTGAATCTTGCAAGTCCTAAATACAAGCCTTACACAAAATTCTATTGGAACCGCTAATCACCCCAAATTTTTTCAAAAAATTTCATTTTTTTTACTTGTCTAGGTTTAACTCGGGAAATTCAAGTTCTCAAAAAGGTTATATTTTTACGAATTTACAACCGATAGCGTCGTGATAAAAAGAACCAACATAAGAAAATTACGAAAAGGCATGACAAGCTTAGTTAAAATTTAATTATATATACTTGATCACATAAAAACCCATTCCCACAAAAGTGAGTTTTGAGCCTTTATTGAGCATACAATTAGATATCATTAGACTAAATGCTCATTTTTCGTTTCTTGTGTGAATAGCCGCTTGGTTCTTACGACTCTAGAACTTGCCATGACGATACATTCCCGGTCCTTACCAACTTAAACCCGAGTAAGTAAATGATGGAGGCATTAGGACTAACCCCTTTTTATTTCTACACCATTGTTTTTTTTTTTTTTTTACCACCTACCCAAAATCCCCTAGTTAGCCCCTTTGAGCCTAAACCTTTTCATTTCATAACCCAAACCAAACACCCTTTTACCCACCAAAACCTTTTTCATTTTTAACCCTTTGTTTTAGTAACAAGTTCGGTTTTTCGTATGACTTTTCAAAAAAAAAAAAGTGTTGATGATGAAGCAAAAGAAAATAAACAAACAAGTTCATCAAAAATAACTTTGTTTGAATAATAGCTTCATCAAAATAAAAGTTACAAAAATAAAAAGTCTTACGAAAACCGACGCTTGTTACGCTTTTCGCCCTTTTTCTACTAACCACTAACCACCAACCCAACCACCTACCTTTAACCCAAGCCTAACCCTTCACCCAAAAGTCCTCTTGATATTTACAAAGGTATATAAGTTAAAAAGGAGGAGGATGGATTGTTTGGCAAGCCTATGGTAGGAGTAATCCCCCCTAACCCACAAAAATACATCTTCGGCCGAGTGTTTGAGTGACCCCGTGAGGTATGTGAACTTGTATATAAATAAAATTTTAAAGAGGCATGTTATGCCCTAATAAGTAATTTATCTTATGAAAAGTTTTAAATAAATCATGACGAATAGGATTGTAAATAAATAAAAATAAAACTAAAACTAAATAAAGAATCTTGGAAATCTCGACACTCTATGACAAGCCCAAAAACCTTCTTCTCTACCCATTCCATTTGGGTGTGTAATAGCCACATATTAAAGATTTTGCTTGAGGACAAACAAATATTCAAGTGTGGGGGTATTTGATGTGTGCAAAATGCAACATATAAATTTCATCAATTGTGGCATAAAACTAACCCTTTTTTAGTACTAATGTTGGAAAAAGTGTGCTTTTGTCTTCCTTTTGTATTTTCAGGATTAAATGAGCTCAAATTAAAAAAAGAAGCAAAAAGACATCAAAATCTAACATAAATACAAGAAAAGGAACAAGACGTGACATGCCCGACCCCACGACAGCATCTTCCCAAGCAAAACAAGACAACAGAAGACTGAACACGCCCCGTGCTCAGCCAGCATGGGGGCGTGCCCAAGTGTCAGCAGAAAAGACAAAGTGGTAGAAGCTTCTATTGCCCACCACGGGGCCGTGCTCAGCGGACACGGGGCCGTGGTCAACTATAAGATTCGCACAATCCAGGCAAATCTTCATAGTACAAAGATTCTTCTGCACACGGGGTCGTGCTCAGCAGACACGGGGGCGTGGTCAACTAATAAGACAAAGCTGCATTAAATGAAAAAAGAGAAGGATGTGGACATGGGGCCGTGCCCACTGGACACAGGGCCATGCCCGAGCTGCTGTTAAGCCTATAAATAGGAGTGCTTGGCTCAAGCTCAAACCATCCCTTGGCACACCACCTCTCTCACACTTCACCCACCACCCACCACCACCATAACACCATCATCCACCACCATCATCCATTCTCCATCATTGAGTGTGTGAGTCGTCTCTGGATCCAAGATTGATCGTAAGAGTTCTTGACAATCAAGGCCATGTTTACCTAAGTCTCTTACATCACTTGGTGAAGACAATGTGTCTAGTGTAATACTTTTTATTTCTAATCTTTTCGCACTTTTTACTTGGTTTTGTATTAATGACTTTAATAACTAGTTGCTTATGTTGAAGGTGATCTTTCCTTATCATTTGTCCGTGGTGTCTTGGCATTATTTTACTGTCTATATAAAATAAAAGATTTTCACCATTCATATCTCCACGGTCTATATGGAGGTATGTTAACTACCTGATCGGGGGTTAAGGGAATGGTTTGGTAAAAGTCTTGCCATTGTTCAGCGTTTAGAGGTCCTGCAATGGACCTGGGTCAAATATAGTAGGACCTCCTTCAATACTTCACGGTATTGGATGGCGGGGGTCCAAACTCTTTGACCCCCTCATAAGTTAACTACTATTAATACTATAACCCGGCTATTTAGGACTGTATCCCTGCTGACTCAGACTACTTAGTCAAGGGTAACGTCACCTCCAAAAGAGGGGCCTACCATAATTTGCATTAATAACTTAATTAATTATCTTTCAATAATCCACCCTTTTAGGATTGTATCCTTGCTGACTCAAACTACTGGGGTGAGGGTAACGTCACCTTCAAAAGAGGGGCCTACTACAATAACTAAGATAATCTCTTAAAATAGTGCAAAGGTGCGGAAATAATCAAAGGTTACACTAGATACGAGTCGGAACCAAGTGATTCATCTTGTCTATCTGTTTTTCTTTTTATTTTTATTTTCAGCATTTTAGTTAGTTTTTATTTTTCTTAGTTTAAAACATTTTTCTAAACCTTTTGATTTGATTAGATGTTGAGGATAAACCGGTACTAAAAGCTCTTATGTCCTTGGACGACCTCGGTATCTTGCCAACACTATACTACGCTCACGATGGGTGCACTTGCCTATATGTGTGTTTAGTGTTAGTAAAATATCGTGTTTTATAAATTTAAAACTTGGCTAAAAATAAGTGTTAAAGGGGCTTAAAATATACACCTAATATATATAACACTTCACACGCATCAATACCCGACGGGTAATTACCCGAAAAATACCCGACGGGTAATGGGCCAGGTATGGGACAAAGAGTTACAACCGGGTACGGGCATGGGATTACCAACACCCAGCCCAAGCCCGGCCCATTCCCATTCCTAGTTAAGGATCACGAAGGTACACAACATCCTGTCTATTATGTAAGTAAGAGTTTGCTTGATGATGAATCCAGGTATTCACATTTAGAAAAACTTATCCTTGCACTAATTATGGCATCTACTAAATTAAGACATTATTTTGAAACTCATGCCATTATTGTTAAGACTAATTTTCAAATTAAGAATGTTCCTAGGAAACCTGAAATGTCAGGAATGATGGCTAAGTGGGCAGTGAAGCTTAGTGCTTATGATATAAGATATGAACCAAGGACAGCTATTAAATCCCAAGCTTTAGCTGACTTTGTGGCAGATTTCAGTAGTGATTTGTAAAAGGAAGCTGAATTAGAAGTCCAACAGCTAGAAGAAACTAAGGATCCTTGGATACTCTTCACTGATGGAGCCTCCAATGTCAAAGGAACAAGACTTGGAATACTACTAAAATCGCCACAGGGGGACATAATACCCCACTCCATAGCTTGTGAGTTTCAAACTACTAACAATGAGGCTGAGTATGAAGCCTTGATAGCTGGTTTGCAAATTGCCAAGCATATGAGGATCAGGTATCTTGAGGTACATGTAGATTCGTTGTTAATTACTAATCACTTTAATGGATCCTATGCTGTTAAAGGTGAAAAACTAATCAAATAAATGATCTCTTGCAGGTCCATATCTAAGATGCATTGAGGATCCTGAAATTCAAGAAGTCCTAAAGGATTTTCATGAAGGAGATTGTGGAAACCACACTAGGGGCAGGGCATTATTCTCAAGGATCCCGAGGATAGGATACTATTGGCCTACTATGAAGAAGGATGCTGTGGAATATGCCAAGAAGTGTGATCCTTGTCAGAGACATAGTAATATCTTTCATCAACCAGCAGAACTTTTGCATCCTATATCCTTTCTTGGCCATTTATGAGATGGGGAATGGATATAGTTGGTAAACTTCCTGTTAGGGGAGGATTTCTCAATGATCAGTGATCCTCAATTACTGTTGGGTTTGGTGATCCTCACTTCTGTTTGAATTAGTGATCCTCAGAAGTATTACAGGATCAGGATCATGGATCATCGTAAGGATCCTTATACTAACGATTGTCTACTTTGAATATGGTGTTGTTTTGCAGGAGTACGAGCTTGGACTTGGTCTTGGCGATATTCCTGGAGCATATTCCATGACTTATTCCGCACGTGCTTAACTGAAGTGGACGTTATGGAGTTCGTGGAGGACTTGCATGAAATGCGGAATGTTTGTTAGCTTAGATATTTTTTCCATATTTAAACGTGATAGCGAGCTAAATATAAACACTTGGCTATTTTTGGCTACACACACACTCTTGCAACTGCTCTCACCAGCTCTCGATAATTCACTTGGCGATTACACACTTTTTTACACAATACACTATAGTGATCCTTGTAATTAGCTCGCTATCATCCGAAGTTGTAATACATTCCTTGTTTAATTTGAGTTGGTGATCAGTAGTTTCCATCACCCGAGGTTTTTTATGCCGGAGATCATTCATTGATCAAGGGCTTTTTCCTCGTATAAATCTTTGTGTCACTTATTCATTTCATTTCTGAGTGATCCTTAGCTTTGTTCATTTATTCAAGCATCATACCTCACAACAGAAAGTTTGGTTGCATTATCATTGCTTGATTTTTGACCAAAACAGTTTGGCGCCCGCCGTGGGGAAATTGGTGCTTCATTCCCAAGAAGATTCATACCTTTGTGGTCATTTCGGTTCATAACAACCAGGCAGATGACTTCCTCAGCGAAGAACACTTCAAGCTTAATGCCGTCATTCAGTTCTTCACAAGGCGTTCCTCCTTTGCCTCCACCACCGTCTGGATCCCAGAAGAATGCTGAGAATGCTGCGAAGAGACAAACCCCTATTTTCACAAAACCACCAACTTCTTCTGTTTCAACTAATCCTACTACTAATGATCTTTACGCTATGATTTTGCAGATGAGGAATCACGCACAAGAGCATAACAAAAACAACAAAAGGATCCTCCGGGAGATCACTGAGATCAAGAAACAGAAGAAATCAGTGGAGGATCACTCCCCTCTGATGCCAAGGTCGCTGAACTTCGATACTCCAGTCATAACTTCCCAGCACTCAGCAGCTCCGGATGTGCAACACATGGGTGAATTACCAGGAAGACGTCATGGAACAACAACAATGAGTCAGGCATTTGGCTCTCACTGCCAGCCTCAGAGATCCTATTTTCAGCCATCGGGATCCTCTATTCAGCATCAAGGATCCTTTAGCTCAGGAGGATATTTGGGAATGCACACGATCCAAGGATCCTCCCAGGTCCAAGGATCTTCCCAGGTCCAAGGATCCTCCCAGGTCCAAGGATCCTCCCAGGTCCAAGGATCCTCCCAGGTCCAAGGATCCTCCCAGATCCAAGGATCCTCCCAGGTCCAAGGATTCTCTATTGTCCCAGGATCCTTTCAGATTCAAGGATCCTCTCAGCCTCAAGGATCCAACGACTTTCAGGATCAAGGATTCTTGAGAAGTATGCAGCCCCAAAGCTCGGATGTTCATCAAGGAGACTTCATACCAATGCAAACCATTGCTTCATCTGGTCCTTCAATCATACCAGAATCCCGTCAATATGGATACACATCTGGAATTCCAAACACGAATCCTGTGGGAGGTGGCACTTTTAATAATTCATATAACACTAACCATGGCTTAATGCAGGATACAGGTATCAAGGATATGATATCCAGTGTTCCGGGAGTGGTTAAACCCATTCCTGAAATTGCAGACGGTAGCCATAGGATATCTCGTTTTGCACCTCCCTTATGTGATGCTGAGATACCCAAAAGATTCCACATACCATCCATGAAACTGTATGATGGTTCAACGGATCCAGAGGAGCATATAGCCCAATACAGGGAGAGGATGGAGATCAATCCAATTCCTGAAAGGTTAAAAGAAGCATGTCTATGCAAGGGATTTGGATCCACACTCACAGGATCTGCTCTTAAATGGCTGCTAAGTCTTCCCCCTTACTCTATTACTTCATTTGCTAATCTAGTTAACTTGTTTAATAGTCAATTCTCTTGTAGTAGAAAATTTGAACGATTAACTAGTGATTTATATAGGGTATAACAAGGTCAAAATGAATCACTTAGAGATTATATCACTAAGCTTAGTAAAGAATCCTTGGATATTCCTAACTTGGATATTGCTACGGCTGTAGAAGCCTTTAAAATGGGATTGCTTAGGGATTCATTATTCTATGATGATCTTGTTATAACACCTTGCAGGAATCTTGATGAAGTAAGAACCAGGGCCCTTAGGTTCATCCGCCTAGAGGATGACAAAAGGATCCAGGATAGATTAACAGGATCCTCGAAACAGGATAAACAAGGATCCTACTTTAGGAACAACAAATCCAAGTCCTACAACAAGTCTGATAACCAGAACGTGCACGCAGTGGAACAAGAAGAGGATGATGAGGATTATCCTCATATTTCTGAATATTGTTTTTCTGTTGATAACAATGAACTAATCCTTGCAATGCAGAATCTAGGTGAGAAAGCTAGGTGGCCAAGAAAAAGTGATAAACCAGCTGCTACGAAGGATAAATCCAAGTGGTGTGCATATCATGAGGATTTTGGGCATCTCACTGAAGAGTGTATTGCACTGAGAAAGGAAATTGGTTACTTGTTGAGCAAGGGGCATTTGAAAGAGCTTTTGGGACGAAAGAAGTCAAGGATCCAGGATCCTGAAAGGATCCCGGAAAGGGCTCCTGCTCCTCCAGCAGATGCACAAGTCATAAACTTCTTATCCGGTGGATCAGACATTTGTGGTACCTCCTTTTCTGTAGCAAAAAGACATGCTAAGGAAACCAAAATGGATAATGGAGACAGACCCGTCCAGACCTCCGTTGTCACCCAGGATAAAGTCATAACCTTTGATGAGGATGATCGTGTTGATGTCCAGGATCCTCATCATGATGGTCTTGTAATTACATTATTTATTTCTAACCACTTTGTTCACAGGATCCTTATAGATGGAGGAAGCTCTATGAACATCATTCAGCTTGATGTCCTCAAGAAGATGAATATCCCGGAGTCTGACATTATCCCAAGATCCTCAGTACTTGTGGGATTCAGTGGAGAAACTAAGAATACATTGGGGGACATCAAACTCCCAATCTATATTGAAGGATTGCATTCTTATCAAAAGTTTTGTGTTATAGATTGCTTATCATGTTGTAATGTTATCCTTGGCAGGCCGTGGATACATGACATGAAGGTAGTCCCATCCACCTATCATCAGTGTGTAAAGCTTCCAAGTCCATGGGGAGTGGTGAAAATTAAGAGTGATCAACAAGAGGCTAAGAATTGTTATACATCCTCAATGAAGCCAACCTCAAGACCAAGGGAGCAATAGCAATTAAAGTATCCTTCAAGAGATGTCTTGGAGGCAAGAGAACAGGATTTGAAAGAAATCCTCATGGATGCTGATGATCCTGAATCCAAAATCTTCATAGGATCAGGGATCCTTAGCGACATTGAACAAGAGCTAGTATCCTTCCTTAAAAGAAGGAAAACTACCTTTTCCTGGAAACATGAGGATATGACAGGTATATCTAGAGATATAATTACTCATAAACTTGGCATTGACAGGTCATTCAACCCTATACATCAGAAGAGGAGGAAGTTTGCACCTGAAAGGAATGCTATTATCCAGGAAGAGGTAGATAAACTACTTCGGGCAGGTATGATAAGAGAGGTTAAGTATCCAAGATGGTTAGCCAATGTGGTTGTTGTTCAAAAGAAAAATGGAAAGTGGAGGGTATGTGTCGATTTTACTGATTTAAACAAGGCATGTCCCTAGGATCCTTTCCCATTACCCCACAGTGACTCCATGGTGGATGCTACCACGGGTCATGAGTTGTTGACTTTTATGGATGCTTCATCTGGATTTCAACAAATTCAGATGGAACCATCTGATCAAGAGGATACAGCCTTTATGACCCCAACTGGTATATACTGTTATATTGCTATGCCATTTGGATTAAGGAATGCAGGTGCTACTTATCAAAGGCTAGTCAATATGATGTTCAAGGAACAAATTAGACACACTATGGAAGTCTATATAGATGACATGGTGGTTAAGTCCAAGAAAGCTGAGGATCACCTTAAAGACTTGGAGGAAGCATTCAATATCCTTGACAAATTTAATATGAAACTAAATCCTTCCAAGTGTCATTTTGGTGTTAAGGCAGGTAAATTCTTAGGCTATATGGTGACAAAGAGGGGCATTGAAGCAAGTCCAGAGCAAATCAAGGCTATTGTGAATATCAAATCTCCTGCCAATGCTAAGGATGTGCAAAGATTGACAGGCAGGATCGCAGCCTTGAACAGATTCATATCCAAATCCTCAGAAAAGTGTAAGGAATTCTATGACATCCTGAGGAAGAACAAGAAATTTGAATGGACTGAGAAGCATGAAAGTGCCCTCAAAGCTCTTAAGGATTACCTATCCTCAGCCCCGGCCTTGATGAAACCAGAAAAAGGGGATATATTATCCTTATATTTAGCAGTATCCTCAAAAGCAGTAAGTGCGGCCTTGTTAAGGATCACCAAGGTATACAACATCCTGTCTATTATGTAAGTAAGAGTTTACTTGATGCTGAATCCAGGTATTCACACTTAGAGAAACTTATCCTTGCATTAATAATGGCATCTACTAAATTAAGACATTATTTTGAGACTCATGCCTTTATTGTTAAGACTAATTTTCCTATTAAGAATGTTCTCAGGAAACCTGAAATGTTAGGAAGGATGGCTAAGTGGGCAGTGAAGCTAAGTGCATATGACATAAGATGTGAACCAAGGACTGCCATCAAATCCCAAGCCTTAGCTGACTTTGTGGCAGATTTTAGTAGTGATTTATAAAAGGAGGCTGAGTTAGAAGTCCAACAGCTTGAAGAAACCAAGGATCCTTGGATACTATTCACTGATGGAGCCTCCAATGTAAAAGGAACAGGACTTGGAATACTACTAAAATCGCCACAGGGGGACATAATACCCCACTCCATAGCTTGTGAATTTCAAACTACCAACAATGAGGCTGAGTATGAAGCCTTGATAGCTGGTTTGCAAATTGCTAAGCATACGAGGATCACGTATCTTGGGGTACATGTAGATTCATTATTAATCACTAATCACTTTAATGGATCCTATGCTGTTAAAGGTGAAAAGCTAATCAAATATTTGGAGATAGTCAAAGAATTGGCACTCTCTTTTGTTTCCTTTAGTTTGACACAGGTACCAAGGGAAGAGAATGCAGAGGCTGATGCATTAGCAAATCTAGGATCATCCTTGAAGATCCCGGAAGATATAAGGATTCCTATTATCCATATCCTGACCCCTGCTATCGAGGATCATGTAGTTATGGAGATAGGAGAGGATTCTGCAATCATCCCTAGTGATAATAATCGATCTCATTCAGGATCATGGATACTCCCAATCATGAGATACATACAACATGGAGAGATTCCTACAGGAGAAAACCCTAGGGCTTTCAAAATTAAGGTATCTCAATTTACAATATTGAATAATATGTTGTATAAACGATCTCTTGCAGGACCATATCTAAGATGCATTGAGGATCCTGAAATCCAAGAAGTCCTAAAAGATTTCCATGAAGGAGATTGTGGAAACCACACTGGGGGCAGGGCATTATTCTCAAGGATCCTAAGGACAGGATACTATTGGCCCACTATGAAGAAGGATGCTGTGGAGTATGCCAAGAAGTGTGATCTTTGTCAAAGACACAATAATATCCTTCACCAACCAGCAGAACTTTTGCATCCTATATCCTCTTCTTGGCCATTTATGAGGTGGGGAATGGATATAGTTGGTAAGCTTCCTAAGGCACCTGGTGGAAAAGTATTCATGCTTGCTATGACTGATTACTTCTCCAAGTGGATAGAGGCTGAAGCCTTTGCTTAAGTCAGAGAAAAGGAAGTTATATCCTTTATTAAAAGAAACATTATTACTAGATTTGGTATCCCTTCTGAGATTGTTTGTGATAATGGATCCCAATTTATTGGGAATAGAACCACTAACTTTTGTGACAGCTGGGGGATTAAGATGATAACATCAACACCAGTCCACCCACAAGCTAATGGTCAGGCAGAATCATCCAACAAGATCATCATCAACAATTTGAAGAAGAAGCTTGGATCCAAGAAAGGAAAATGGGCAGAAGAACTACCTTATGTGCTTTGGGCTGATAGGACAACTCCCAAGAATGCCAAAGGCCAAACTCCATTTTCTTTGGTATTTGGGGCAGAATCAGTGATCCCTACAGAGATGGTGGTTCCAACTGCAAGAACAAGCATTCGTGATCCTGAAGAGAACGCTGAAAACTTGGTTCAAAACTTGGATACTATAGAAGAAATCAGGGATTTGGCAAGGATAAGGATAGCTAGTTATCAACAAAGGATGGCTGGAGCCTACAACAAAAATGTCAGGATTAGGAAATTCCAAGTTGGTGATATGGTATTAAGGAAAGCATTTCAGAATACCACCAATCCTGCAGATGGAAAGTTGGCACCAAAATGGGAAGGCCCCTACTTGATTGAAGTTGAGGCAGGAAAGGGGGCATATCGATTGCTAACAATGGAAGGTGATTTGCTACCAAGAGCTTGGAATGCTGTCCATTTGAAGAAATATTTCATGTGACAAGGATCCATGATCCTTACATGACAAGTATCCTTGAAGGATCCTTACAGAATAGATGATCCTCATCTTGGTAATATTCTAATCTCAAATTATTTCATTCTTTTATTCTCTTATACAAGGATAAGGATCCTGCATCCTTTATCCTCCTTTCACTTGATTCTGAGTTTTGAAGGTTCAGGTATCCTTAACAAAGGATTGAGTATCCACAGAAGTATCCAGTTATTTGGGCTTGACCCCAGTTATTTGGGCTTGTCCCCAGTTATTTGGGCTTGACCCCAGTTATTTGGGCTTGTCCCCAGTTATTTGGGCTTGACCCCAGTTATTTGGGCTTGACCCCAGTTATTTGGGCTTGACCCCAGTTATTTGGGCTAGTCCCCAGTTTGGGCCAATCCCCAGTTTCGCCAGTAACGCACGATGATCCTGGTATAGTTCATGGCAATGGGACCAGTACTCGCTTTAGGGGCTGACAATTTCATTGTACTAGCTATATTCAGGATCCTACGTATAATGGTAGACGTACCATACATCCGCTCCTAAGGTTTCTAACGTTTTCACGTTAGCTAAGGTTTTGGCATTTTCATGTCACTAAGTTTGGATAGTCGCCAGTGAGGGCCATACTCCAGTTTACACACGATCCTTTGGGCTTGTCCCCAGTTATCCTTTGGGCTTGTCCCCAGTATATTGGGCTTGTCCCCAGTATTGTTGGGCTTGTCCCCAGTTACTAACTCTTATCTTATATTGGCTTAGTCCCAAGTTGTATCCTATTTCAGGTTTTTGGAGATAAACGACCAAGGTTCCTTGATCCTTACTTTCTACTAAGGTTTGTCTTTTGGATTATCCTGATAATAAGTGTTAAAGGTTGGGATCCTAACTCGGATTCTCAGGTATGATCCTTAACTATTTTGATTTTATTCATTATTCATTTGAATAACCCTTATCCTTTGACAACTGAACTTGTGATCCTTAAACTATATAACTTTTCAAAACTTATCGACTATAGGATATGTGATCCTTGATCATATCCTAAAATTTTTGAGGATATTTATTAAATTTTTTCTTTACTTAACAAGTTTAGACAAAATGAATATCACAACAATTGAAAAGTAAAGTACTAACAAGGATAGCAACAAAGGGAGATAGCCAAAAAGTTAAAGTTATTTTATTCACAAAACGTTGAACCTTTTAAGGTTGTCAAAATTGCCAACCCACGTTTCTACCAGCAAAACGTGGCCCGTCCACATGGGTTGGCAAAGGGTGTCCATTGTTCATAGGTCTAGAAAGAGCAGGAATCAAAAGACGGCAGGATCACAATGGCTTCATCCCCCAAACAGAGGATCCCTCCACCATTTGTAATCCTACCTATTGTTCAAAGGATCCATGATCCTTAGCCCTAATTACTATTGTTCAAATACAACCCATCATTGTTCAACAAAAAAAAAACATCATAACCAAACAACCAAACTTAAAAATGGGCTCCGGCTACGTCTAGAAATGTCCTTCATCGCCTATTCATGCAGCCTACTCCTTCGCTGCATCACCATCTCCTCCAGCTCCAGTGTCCTTCACATGATCCTTGCCACTGCCACCAGCCTCGATTACCAGAACCTCTTCAGCCTCTTCTTCATCCTCCAACTCAGCCAGCCTAGCCTTCCAGCCCTCCATGTCCCAGTTGCTCCTGTCAAAGGTAGGATCCTGAGCTTCTTGGGCCATCTGCAACTTGGTCTTGTACATGGCAATGGCAGCGGAGACCTTAGCATCCTGCATGATCTCGTGCTTCTCATAGTCAGCATTGATCTGAGCTGCAACCAATTGAGTTTTGGCATCATTGAAGTCCTTTTCGAGGGAGGCAATCTTGTGATCCTTGAGCACCGCCACTTTTTGGAGATCAGAGTATTTCTCCTCAAGCTCCTCAACATTCCCAACAAAGTCCTCGATTTCGGAAAATTTCTACAAAGAAGAGAATATAAAGTTAGGATCACATGATCCTCAAGTGGATAGGATAACTAAGCTAAGTCAGTGATCCTTACATCAGCAAAGTACTCGAGGAACTGATGGCGGATCTAAGGCAAGCCTTCTAGGTTGTCAGATTCAGAGGTCTTCCTTTTCTTTCCACCTCTTCCCTTTGAAGTGGTTGCCTTGGGGATTATGACGGAGGGGCTAGCAGCAGACTTTTTCTTTGAGGATTCACACACTCTCTTTGGTGGCAGGTGATGGTATAATGTGCGAAACAGAGATAGCTGTACAAAAGAAATAAAAGCATGTTAGTAATCATCATCAGAAACAAGCTTATTCGGTGATCCTTCTAAGGATCCTCTATCCTACCATGGGTGGTCCACTTCCTTGGCAGATCCTTTCCATCAGGGATAGAATCCCTTCTGACAAAGAAGAATCGCCGTTTCCAGTTGGTGTCATTCTTAGTGGCTTTGAAGATGGGGTGTTCTTCACCAGGTTTATGTTTGAGTAGATACCGATGAGACCCATGGCTAACGAGGTAATACATCTCTGCCAACTCCGACATTCCCAGATCAATGCCTTCCTGCTCAATGATCCTTTCAAGGGTATATAGGACCCTCCAGATCATTGGCATAGCCTGAATGTAGGAGATGCCGGTAAGGGAGAAGAAAGACTGGGTGAATTCAGGGAAAGGATACGAGTATCCTATTGTGAATGAGTGACCGGGAAAGCTACCCAGGTTTCAGAAATATAATCACTGAGAACGGTGGGATCAAATGGTTTGAAATCGGTGTTTGCCGAAAAGCAATGTCGGATCCTGTCTATTTGTGGATCGGTAAAGCAGCATCTTTCTTTCGCTGAATCTTTGATGATCCCCTGGCTCTTGAGAGGACTATCTTTCGTGTGATCCTTAGCCGGAGAGGATCTTAGCATCATCTTGGTCATGGTGGTAGAGAAGAAGATGAACGAAGAAAGAAAACGTAAAGGGAGAAGAGGAAGAGAGATACCTGCTTGATCTTCGAATGTGGATTTAAAGGGAGTTTCTCTTGAATTTAAATGAAAATTGATCCCTATCCCTAACTTCAATTTATAATGATGATTTTGCAGGGTAGTCATCTCAATGACGTCATGCTCGTAACGGCTAGTCCGACTACAACGGCTAGTTATCCGATTGATTCATTGCGGATAAGAACAAGAAAATATAACTCATTATTTTACATTATTACTCCTTATATTTTGGGGGCAATTGTTAGGGGAGGATTTCTCAATGATCAGTGATCCTCAATTACTGTTGGGTTTGGTGATCCTCACTTCTGTTTGAATTAGTGATCCTCAGAAGTATTACAGGATCAGGATCATGGATCATCGTAAGGATCCTTATACTAACGATTGTCTACTTTGAATATGGTGTTGTTTTGCAGGAGTACGAGCTTGGACTTGGTCTTGGCGATATTCCTGGAGCATATTCCATGACTTATTCCGCACGTGCTTAACTGAAGTGGACGTTATGGAGTTCGTGGAGGACTTGCATGAAATGCGGAATGTTTGTTAGCTTAGATATTTTCCATATTTAAACGTGATAGCGAGCTAAATATAAACACTTGGCTATTTTTGGCTACACACACACTCTTGCAACTGCTCTCACCAGCTCTCGATAATTCACTTGGCGATTACACACTTTTTTACACAATACACTATAGTGATCCTTGTAATTAGCTCGCTATCATCCGAAGTTGTAATACATTCCTTGTTTAATTTGAGTTGGTGATCGGTAGTTTCCATCACCCGAGGTTTTTTATGCCGGAGATCATTCATTGATCAAGGGCTTTTTCCTCGTAAAAATCTTTGTGTCACTTATTCATTTCATTTCTGAGTGATCCTTAGCTTTGTTCATTGATTCAAGCATCATACCTCACAACAGAAAGTTTGGTTGCATTATCATTGCTTGATTTTTGACCAAAACACTTCCCAAGGCACCTGGTGGAAAAGTATTCATGCTTGCTATGACTGATTACTTCTCCAAGTGGATAGAGGCTGAAGCCTTTGCTCAAGTCAGAGAAAAATAAGTGATATCCTTTATTAAAAGAAACATTATTACTAGATTTGGTATTCATTCTGAAATTGTTTGTGATAATGGATCCCAATTTATTGGGAGTAGAACTACTAACTTTTATGACAGCTGGGGGATTAAGATGATAACATCAACACCAGTCCAACCACAAGCTAATGGTCAGGCAGAATCATCCAACAAGATCATCATCAACAATTTGAAGAAGAAGCTTAGATCTAAGAAAGGAAAACGGGCAGAAGAACTACCTTATGTATTATGGGCTGACATAACAACTCCCAAGAATGCTACTGGCCAAACTCCATTTTCTTTGGTATCTGGGGCAGAATCAGTGATCCCTACATAAATGGTGGTTCCTACTGCAAGGACAAGCATCCGTGATCCTGAAGGAAATGCTGAAAACTTGGTTCAAGACTTGGATACTATAGAAGAACTCAGGGATTTGGCAAGGATAAGGATGGCTAGTTATCAACAAAGGATGGCTGGAGCCTACAATAAGAATGTCAGGATCAGGAAATTCCAAGTTGGTGATATGGTATTAAGGAAAGCATTTTAGAATACCACCAATCCTGCTGATGGAAAGTTAGCACCAAAGTGGGAAGGCCCCTATATGATTGAAGCTGAGGCAGGAAAGGCGGCATATCGATTGCTAACAATGGAAGGGGATTTGCTACCAAGAGCTTGGAATGCTGTCCATTTGAAGAAATACTTCATGTAATAAGGATCCATGAGCCTTAGCTAACAAGTATCCTCGAAGGATCCTTACAGGACAGAAGATCCTCATTTTGGTAATGATCTAATCTCAAACTATTTCATTCTTTAATTATCCTATATACAAGGATAAGGATCCTGGATCCTTTATCCTCCCTTCACTTGATTTTGAGTTTTGCAGAAGCTTTAGGTATCCTTAACAAAGGATTGAGTATCCACAGAGGTATCCAGTTATTTGGGCTTGACCCCAGTTATTTGGGCTTGACCCCAGTTGTTTGGGCCTGTCCCCAGTATCGCCAGTAGTGCACGATGATCCTGGTACAGTTCATGGAAATGGGACCACTACTCGCTTTAGGGGCTGACAATTTCATTGTACTGGCTGTATCCGGGATCCTACGTATAATGGTAGACGTACCATACATCCGTTCCAAAGGTTTCTAACGTTTTCACGTTAGCTAAGGTTTTGTCATTTTCATGTCACTAAGTTTGGATAGTCGCCAGTAAGGGCCATACTCCAGTTTACACAAGATCCTTTGGGCTTGTCCCCAGTGATCCTTTGGGCTTGTCCCCAGTTATCCTTTGGGCTTGTCCCCAGTATATTGGGCTTGTCCCCAGAATTGTTGGGCTTGTCCCCAGTTACTAACTTTTCTCTTATATTGGCTTAGTCCCAAGTTGTATTCTGTTTCAGGCTTTCGAAGTTAAACAGCTAAGGATCCCTGATCCTTACCTTCTACTAAGGTTTGTCTTTTGGTTATCCTGATTATAGATGTTAAAGGTTAAGATCCTAACTTGGATTCTCAGATATGATCCTAAAACACTTTAATTTTATTCTTTATTTATATAAGTGACCCTATCCTTTGACAACAGAACTAATGATCCTTAAGTTACATAACTTTTCTGAACTTGTCGACTATAGGATATTTGATCCTTGGTCATATCCTAAAACTTTTAAACATGATTTATTAAACCTTTATCCTTTACTTAGAAATTCAAACAAAGTACATAACAACAGTTGAAAAATAAAGAATTCATAAGGATAACAACACGAGAAGTAGCCAAAAAGTTAAAATTTTATTTATTCACAAAGGTTAAACCCTTTTACGGTTGTCAAAATTGCCAACCCAAATTTCTACCAGCAATACGTGGCCCGTCCATTTGGGTTGGCAAAGGGTGTCCGTTGTTAACGGGTCTTGAAAGTGCAGGAAACAAAAGACGGTAGGATAATAAGTGGTTTCATCCCCCAAACAGAGGATCCCTCCACCACCTATTATCCTACCTATTGTTCAAAGGATCCATGATCCTCAACCCTAATAGCTATTGTTTAGTTATTACAGACCAACAATTGCTCATAAAAAACACCATAACCAAAAAACCACTACCAAATCCTAAAAAATGGGCTCCGGCCGCGTCTAGAAATATCCATCATCGCCCATTTCAGCAGCTCACACCTTGGCTGCATCACCACCAGCATCATCACCACCAGCCTGATCCTTTCCACTGCCACTTGCCTCAATCGCCAAGACCTCAGTAGCCTCCTCCTCTTCATCCTCTAGCTCAGCCAGCTTCGCCTTCCAGCCCTCCTTGTCCCAAGTGGTCTTGTCGAAGTCAGGATCCTCAGCCTCCTAGGCCATTTGCAGCTTGATCTTGTACATGGTGATGGCGGCAGAGATTTTAGCATCCTCCAGCAGCTCAGCTTTCTCATGATCAGCATTTATCTGGGTCATGACCACCTGCTTCTTCGCCAGATTGAGGTCCTTTTCAAGGGAGGAGATGGCTTGATCCTTGGCCAGGAAGAACTTTTGGAACTCCTAATGCTTCTGCTCCGCCTCTTCAACGTATGCATCAAACAGCATTTCGACCTCAGCAAATTTCTGCAAAGAAGACAAGGTAAAGTTCAGGATCACATGAACCTCAAGTGGGCAGGATAATCAAGCAGAGTTAGTGATCCTTACATCAGCAAAGTATTCTTGGAACTTGTGGCGGATAAGAGGCAAGCCTTCAAGATTTTCAGCCTTAGAGGCCGTCCTTTTCTTTCCCCCCTTGGAGGTAACAGGCTTTGGAACTACGACACTCGGGCTAGCAGCAGTCTTCTTCTTCCCAGACCTGGAAGCAACAACAGTAAGATCAGTGTTAGGGGAGGATTTATCAATGACCTGTGATCCTCAATTACTGTTGGGTTTGGTGATCCTCACTTCTGTTCGAGTTAGTGATCCTCAGAAGTGCTTCAGGATCAGGATCATGGATCATCTTAAGGATCCTTATACTAATGATTGTCTACTTTGAATATGGTATTGTTTTGCAGGAGTACTAGCTTGGACTTGGTCTTGGCGATATTCCTGGAGTATATTCTATGTTTATTCCGCACGTGCCTGGCCAAAAGTGGACGTTATGGAGTCGTGGAGGACTTGCACCATTTGCGGAATGTTAGTTAGTGTAGATATTTTCCATTTTTAAAGGGGTAGCGAGCTAGTTAGAAAACACTTGGCTATTTTTGGCTAACACACACACTCGTACAACTGCTCTCACCAGCTCTCATTAACTCACTTGGCGATTACACACTTTTTTACACAATACACTATAGTGATCCTTGTACTTGGCTCGCTATCATCCGAAGTTGTATTACATTTCTTGTTTAATTTGAGTTGGTGATCGGTAGTTTCCATCACCCGAGGTTTTTTATGCCGGAGATCATTCATTGATCAAGGGATTTTTCCTCGTATAAATCTTGGTGTCACTTGTTCATTTCATTTTTGAGTGATCCTTATTGTTGTTCATCAATTCAAGCATCATACCCCATAACAGAAAGTTTGGTTGCATTGTCATCGCTTGATTTTTGACCAAAACAGTTTGGCGCCCACCGTGGGGCAATTGGTGCTTCATTCCTGAGAAGATTCGTATATTCGTGATCATTTCGGTTCATAACAACCAGGCAGATGGCTTCTTCAGCGAAGAACACTTCAAACTTGATGCCGTCATTCAGTTCTTCACAAGGCGTTCCTCCTTTGCCTCCACCACCTTCTGGATCCCAGAAGAATGCTGAGAATGCTGCGAAGAAACCAACCCCCATTTTCCAAAAACCACCAACTTCTTCTGTTTCAACTAATCCTACTACGAATGATCTTTACACTCTGATTTTGCAGATGAGGAATCATGCACAAGAGCAGGACAAAACCAACGAAAGGATCCTCCGGGAGATCGACGAGATCAAGAAACAGAAGAAATCAGTGGAGGATCACTCCCCTCTGATGCCAAGATCGCTGAACTTTGACACTCCAGTCATAACTTCCCAACACTCAGCAGTTCCGGACGTGCAATACTTGGGTGAATTACCAGGAAGGCGTTATGGAACAGCAACTATGAGTCAGGCATTTGGCTCTCACTTCCAGCCTCAAGGATCCTCTTCTCAACCGTCAGGATCCTCTTCTCAGCATCAGGGATACTTCACGTCAGGAGGATATTCAGGAATGCTTGTAGTTCAAGGATCCTCCCAGGTCCAAGGATCCTCCCAGGTCCAAGGATCCTCCCAGGTCCAAGGATCCTCCCAGGTCCTAAGATCCTTCCCGGTCCAAGGATCCTCCCTTGTCCCAGGATCCTCTCTGGTTCCAGGATCCTTTCAGGTTCAAGGATCATCTCAACTTCAAGGATCCAATGTCCTTCAGGATCAAGGATTCTTGAGAAGTATGCAACCTCAGAGCTCGGACGTTCATCAAGGAGACTTCATACCAATGCAGACCATTGCTCCCTCTGGTCCTTCAATCATGCCAGAGTCTCGTCAATATGGATTCATGTTAGGGGAGGATTTTCTAACAATTAGTGATCCTTACACGTTATCCTAATTAATGATCCTTTCTTCTGCGACAGATAGTGACCCTCAGAAGAGCTTCAGGATCAGGGTCATGGATCACTTTAAGGATCCTCGTACTGACGATTGTTTATTTGTGTTTTATGTTACTTTGCAGGAGTAACAAGCTTGACTTAGTCTTGGCGACATTCCTGGAGAATATTCCCAAACTATCCCGCACGTGCTTGGCCAAAAATGGACGTTGTGGAGAACGTGGGAGCTTGGCACAAAAGTCGGATAGTTAGTTTTAGTAGTTGATTTCTATTTTAAAAGGGGTAACGAGCTAGTAGAAAAACATTTAGTCATTTTTCAGCTACACACTCTCATATACTCGCACACTTGAAGCTCTCGACGAACATACATTCATTTTCACTCACTTTTACACATTTCACGATAGTGATCCTTGTACCTAGCTCGTTACTATCCGAAGTTGTGAACATTTATTCATTTATTTGAGCTTGGTGATCGGTAGTTTCCATCACCCGGGGTTTTTTGTGCCGGAGATCAACTCTTGATCAAGGGCTTTTTCCCCGTATAAATCCTTGTGTCATTTGTGCAATTTACATTGAAGTGATCCTTGTGATTGTCATACATTATTAGCATCATACCCCGTTACAGAGAGTTTGGTTGCAATATCCTCAATAGATTTTTTGACCAAAACAGTTTGGCGCCCACCGTGGGGCAATTGGTGCTTCGTCCTTAGAAAAATTCGCATTTCTGTGATCATTTCAGTTCACTACAACCAAGCAAATGGCTTCCTCAGCGAAGAATGCTTCAAATTTGATGCCCTCGTTCACTTCTTCTCAAGGCGTTCCCCCTTTGCCTCCACCACCTTCTGGATCCCAGAAGAATGCTGAGAATGCTGCGAATAAACCAACTCCCATTTTCTCAAAACCTCCAACTTCTTCTGCTTCTTACACTCCCACTACTAGTGACATGTTTACTTTGATTTTGCAGATGAAGGATCAGATACGGCAACAGGATAAGACCAATGAGAGGATTCTCAAAGAAATCGGAGATCTCAAGAAACAAAAGACAACGGCAGAGGATCATTCCCCACTGGTGCCGAAATCCTTGAATTTTGATACTCCGGTGATTACTTCTCAGCCATCAGTGGTTCTAGAAGTTCAATATGTGGGTGGACCAAAAGGAGTGCACTACGGAACAACAACAATGACTCAGGCATCAGGTTCATATTTCCAGCCAGCGGGATCCTATCCTCAGCATATGGGATCCCTCACGAATTCAGGAGGATATTCAGGAATGCAGCAGATTCAAGGATCCTCCTTTGTTCCAGGATCATCCCAGGTTCAAGGATCCTCCTTTGTTCCAGGATCATCCCAGGTTCAAGGATCCTCCTTTGTTCCAGGATCATCCTAGGTTCAAGGATCCTCCTTTGTTCCAGGATCATCCCAAGTTCAAGGATCCTCCTTCGTTCCAGGATCGTCCCAGTTTCAGGGATCCTTCCAGATGCCAGGATCCTTGAGGAGTTTGCAAACAGGAAGTTCAGATGTCCATCAGGGAGATTTTATTCCAATGCAGACCAATGCTTCTACTGGTCCCTCGATCATTCCAGAGCCTCAACAATATGGATTAACATCCAATCTTCCTAATCTGAATCCAATGGGAGGTAACACTTTTAACAATTCTTATACTACTAACCATGGTCTTATGCAGGATCCAGGAATCAATCATGCCATGGCCAGAGAATTGCAGAAGCTAAAGGATATGATATCAAGTGTTCCAGGAGTGGTCAAACCTATCCCAGAGATTGCAGATGGGAGCCACAAGATATCTCGTTTTGCACCACCAATCTGTGATGCTGAGATACCCAAGAGGTTCCATGTGCCAACAATGAAACTGTATGATGGTTCGACGGATCCTGAAGAACACATAGCACAATATAGGGAGAGGATGGAGATCAATCCAATTCCAGAAAGGTTAAAGGAAGCATGCCTGTGCAAGGGATTCGGGTCCACTCTTACAGGATCAGCTCTCAAATGGCTGCTAAGTCTTCCTCCCTATTCTATTACCTCATTTGCTAACCTAGTTAACTTGTTTAATAATCAGTTTTCTTGTAGTAGAAAATTTGAACGATTAACTAGTGATCTATATAGGATAACCCAGGGTCATAATGAATCATTGAGGAATTACATTACCAAATTCAGTAAAGAATCCTTAGACATTCCCAACTTAGATATAGCTACGGCTGTTGAGGCCTTCAAAATGGGATTGCTTAGGGATTCGTCTTTCTATGATGATCTTGTTATGACACCATGCAGGAACTTAGATGAGGTAAGAACCCGAGCACTTAGATTCATTCGGCTAGAGGACGACAAGAGGATCCAGGAGAGGTTAGCAGGATCCTCAAAGCAGGATAAGCAAGGATCCTCATTGAGGAACAACAAGTTCAGATCCTACAACAGATCTAATAACCAGAACGTGCATTCTGTTGATCAAGAAGAGGATGATGGGGATTATCCTCCAATTTCTGAATATTGTTTTTGTGTTGATAACAATGAACTAATCCTTGCGATGCAGAACCTAGGTGATAAAGCTAGATGGCCAAGGAAAAATGATAGGCCAGCTGCAACTAAGGATAAATCAAAGTAGTGTGCATACCATGAAGATTTTGGGCATCTCACAGAAGAATGCATTGCACTGAGAAAGGAAATTGGATACTTGTTGAGCAAGGGGCATCTAAAGGAATTGTTGGGAAGGAAAAAGTCAAAGACTCAGGATCCTGAAAGGATCCCTGAGAAGGCTCCAGCCCCTCCAGCAGATGCACAAGTGATAAACTTCATTTCTGGAGGATCAGACATTTGTGGCACATCCTTCTCAGCTGCTAAAAGGCATGCAAAGGAAACTAAAATGGATAATGGAGAAAGACCAGTTCGAACATCAAGTGTCTTCGAAGGAAAAGTCATAACCTTTGATGAGGATGATCGTGTTGATATCCAGGATCCTCATCACGATGGCTTAGTTATTACTCTTTTCATTTCTAACCATTTTGTCCGCAGGATCCTTATAGACGGAGGAAGTTCAGTGAACATTATCCAGCTTGATGTTCTAAAGAAGATGGGTATCCCTGAATCAGATATCATACCAAGATCCTCTGTGCTCGTGGGATTTAGTCGCGAAACTAAGAATACCCTGGGGGACATTAAACTCCCAATATACATTGAAGGCCTACACTCTTATCAAAAATTTTGTGTTATTGACTGTTTATCTTGTTGTAATGTCATCCTTGGCAGGCCTTGGATACACGATATGAAGGCAGTCCCATCCACCTACCATCAATGTGTGAAGCTCCCTAGTCCTTGGGGAATAGTGAAGATTGATAGTGATCAGCAGGAAGCTAAGAATTGCTACACTTCATCGATGAAATCAGCCTCGAAGTCAAGGGAGCAATAGCAATCAAGGTATCCTCCAAGGGATGTCTTGGAGGCATGAGAGCAGGATATGGTAGAAATCCTCATGGATCCTGATGATCCTGAATCCAAAATCTATATCGGATCAGGGATCCTTGGCGAAATGAAAGAAGACCTCGTATCCTTCCTCAAAAGGAGAAAGACTACCTTTGCATGGAAACACGAAGACATGACTGGTATATCCAAAGATGTAATCACTCACAAACTCGGCAATGACAGATCCTTCAAACCAATCCATCAAAGGAGAAGAAAGTTTGCACCGGAAAGGAATGCCATTATCCAGGAAGAGGTAGAGAAATTGCTTCGGGCAGGTATGATTAGAGAGGTCAAGTATCCAAGATGGTTGGCCAATGTGGTTG
The DNA here is from genome assembly GCA_030545235.1 of Helianthus tuberosus. Classification (NCBI taxonomy): domain Eukaryota; kingdom Viridiplantae; phylum Streptophyta; class Magnoliopsida; order Asterales; family Asteraceae; genus Helianthus; species Helianthus tuberosus. The sequence continues at coordinate 149,576,246 of CM060381.1, forward strand.
TTGTTCAAAAGAAAAACGGAAAGTGGAGGGTATGTGTCGATTTTACCGATCTAAATAAGGCATGTCCCAAGGATCCTTTCCCTTTACCCCACATTGACTCCATGGTGGATGCAACTGCGGGTCATGAACTGTTAACTTTTATGGATGCTTCATCTGGATTTCAACAAATCCAAATGGAACCATCCGACCAAGAGGATACAGCCTTCATGACTCCAACTGGTATATACTGCTATATTGCTATGCCGTTCGGATTAAGAAATGCAGGTGCAACATATCAAAGGCTGGTGAATATGATGTTCAAGGATCAGATTGGACAAACTATGGAGGTTTACATAGATGATATGGTGGTAAAATCCTTAAAAGCTGAGGATCACCTAAGAGACTTGGAGGAAGCATTCGATATCCTTGACAAATATAACATGAAACTTAATCCTTCAAAATGTCACTTTGGTGTTAAAGCAGGTAAATTCTTAGGATATATGGTGACAAAGAGAGGCATTGAAGCTAGCCCGGAACAAATCAAAGCAATAGTGAACATCAAATCTCCGGCCAATGCTAAGGATGTTCAAAGGCTAACAGGCAGGATAGCAGCTTTGAACAGATTTATATCCAAATCCTCAGAGAAGTGCAAAGAATTCTATGATATCCTAAGGAAGAACAAGAAATTTGAGTGGACTGAGAAGCATGAAAATGCTTTAACAGCCCTCAAAGATTACCTATCCTCAGCCCCGGCTTTGATGAAACCAGAAAAAGGCGATGTGCTATTCTTGTATCTTGCAGTATCCTCAAAAGCAGTAAGTGCGGTCCTTGTTAAGGATCATGAAGGTACACAACATCCTATCTATTATGTAAGTAAAAGTTTACTTGATGCCGAATCCAGGTATTCACACCTTGAAAAACTTATTCTTGCATTAATTATGGCATCTACTAAGTTAAGACATTATTTTGAAACTCATGTTATCATTGTTAAAACTAATTTTCCAATTAAGAATGTCCTCAGGAAACCAGAGATGTCAGGAAGGATGGCTAAGTGGGCAGTGAAGCTAAGTGCATATGATATAAGATATGAGCCTAGGACAGCCATCAAATCCCAAGCATTAGCTGACTTTGTGGCTGATTTCAGTAGTGATTTACAAGAAGAAGCTGAGTTAGAAGTCCAGCAGCTAGAAGAGACCAAGGATCCTTGGATACTCTATACTGATGGATCCTCAAATGTCAAAGGCACAGGGCTTGGAATACTACTAAAATCGCCACAGGGGGACATAATACCCCACTCTATAGCTTGTGAGTTCAAACCACTAACAATGAGGCTGAATATGAAGCCTTAATTGCTGGTTTGCAAATTGCAAAACATATGGGGATCAGGTATCTTGAGGTACATATAGATTCATTGTTAATTACAAACCACTTTAATGGATCCTATGCTGTTAAAGGTGAAAGGCTAACCAAATATTTAGAGATAGTCAAAAGTTTGGCACTCTCTTTTGTCTCCTTTAGTTTGACGCAGGTACCAAGGGAAGAAAATACAGAAGCTGATGCATTGGCTAACTTAGGATCATCCTTGAAGATCCCGGAGGATATCAAGATCCCTATTATCCATATCCTGGCCTCGGCTATCGAGGATCATGCGGCTATGGAGATAGGAAATGATTCTGCAATTATCCCTTGTGAGGATACTCAATCCCATTCAGGATCAGGATCATGGATCTCACCAATTATGAGATACCTACAACATGGAGAGATTCCTACAGGAGAAAACTCTAGGGCTTTCAAATCTAAGGTATCTCAATTCACAATTTTAAATAATATGTTGTATAGACGATCTCTTGCAGGACCATACTTGAGATGCATTGAGGATCCTGAAATCCAAGAAGTTTTAAAAGACTTCCATGAAGGAGATTGTGGAAACCACACTGGGGGCAGGGCATTATTCTCAAGGATCCTGAGGATAGGATACTACTGGCCAACCATGAAGAGAGATGCTGTGGAGTATGCTAAAAGATGTGATCCTTTTCAGAGACACAGCAATATCCTTCATCAACCAGCTGAATTATTACATCCTATATCCTCCTCTTGGCCATTTATGAGATGGGGTATGGATATAGTTGGTAAGCTCCCTAAGGCACCTGGTGGAAAAGTATTCATGCTTGCTATGACTGATTACTTCTCCAAGTGGATAGAGGCTGAAGCTTTTGCCCAAGTCAGAGAAAAGGAAGTTATATCCTTCATTAAAAGAAATATTATAACTAGATTTGGAATTCCTTCTGAGATTATATGTGATAATGGTTCCCAATTTATTGGGGGCAGAACCACTAACTTTTGTGACAGCTGGGGGATTAAGATGATAACATCAACACCAGTCCACCCACAAGCTAATGGTCAGGCAGAATCATCCAACAAGATCATCATCAACAATTTGAAGAAGAAGCTTGGATCCAAGAAAGGGAAATGGGCAGAAGAACTACCCTATGTGCTTTGGGCTGATAGGACAACCCCTAAAAATGTTACTGGTCAAACGCCATTCTCTTTGGTATTTGGGGTAGAATCAGTGATCCCAACAGAAATGGTGGTTCCAACTGCAAGAACAAGTATCCGTGATCCTGAGGAGAATGGTGAGAACTTGGCTCAAGACCTGGATACTATTGAAGAAATCAGGGATATGGCTAGGATAAGGATGGCAGTTATCAGCAAAGAATGGCTGGTGCTTACAACAAAAATGTCAGGATCAGGAGGTTTCAAGTTGGAGATATGGTATTAAGGAAAGCATTTCAGAATACCACCAATCCTGCTGATGGAAAATTGGCTCCAAAATGGGAAGGCCCTTATTTGATTGAAGCTGAAGCAGGAAAATGGGCATATAGATTGCTAACCATGGAAGGTGATTTGCTACCAAGAGCTTGGAATGTTGTCCACTTGAAGAAATATTTCATGTGAGCAGGATCCTCATGGCACAGATGATCCTCACGATAGGGATATCCTTAAAGGATCCTCAAAGTATCAGTGATCCTTACTTAGGTAATATCCTAAACTTGAACTATTTCATTTCTTTATTTTCTCATATAAGGATAAGGATCATGTATCCTTTATCCATCTCTCACGTGAGTTTAAGTTTTGAAAGTTCAGGTATCCTTAGCATAACACTGGTTATCCGCTGAAGCAATCCGTTCCTTGGGTTTAACCCCAATTATTTGGGCTTGACCCTAGTTCCGCCTGTAGCGCATGATGATCCTGGTATAGTTCAAGGCAGTGGGACCAGTACTCGTTTTAGGGGCTGATAATTCCATTGTACTGGCTATGCCTAGGATCCTACGTATAATGGTAGACGTACCATACATCCGTTCCTAAGGTTTCTAACATTTTCACGTTAGCTAAGGTTTCTAACGTTTTCACGTTAGCTAAGGTTTTGGCATTCTCATGTCACTAAGTTTGGATAGTCGCCAGTTAGGGCCATACTCCAGTTTACATACTATCCTTGGGCTTGTCCCCAGTTATCCTTGGGCTTGTCCCCAGTTATCCTTGGGCTTGTCCCCAGTTATCCTTGGGCTTGCCCCCAGTTGCTAACTCTTTTCTTATGTTGGCTTAGTCCCAAGTTATGCTCTATTTCAGGTTCTTGAAGATAGGCAACTAGGGATCCTTGATCCTTACTTTATTCTAAGGTTTATCTTATAGTTATCCTTATTATGGTTAGGATCCTAACTTGGACCCTCAGGTATGATCCTTAACTATTTTTAATTCTATTCATTATTTATTTGAATAACCCTTAAAGTTTGACAACTAGACTTGTGATCCTTAAAACATATTGCTTTTTGAGATTCTTTAACTAAAGGATATTTGATCATGGATCATATCCTAAATATTTTCAATCTGACTTATTCAAAATTATTTATTCAATGAATATGCATCAAAACAAAGGAAAATCAAAGAAACACAAGGATAACAACACAAGATAAGCGACAAAAGGTTAATATTTTATTTATTTATTAACAAAGTAGTAACCCTTAAAAGGTTGTCAAAATTACCTACCCCGAGCATCTACCAACAAAACGTGGCCCGTCCGCTGGGGTAGGTAAAGGGTGTCCATGATAACAAGTTCGAAAGTAGTGCATGAATATAAAGGCGGCAGGATCACAATGGCTTCATCCCCCAAACAGAGGATCCCTCCACCAATTGCAATCCTGCCTATTGTCCAAAGGATCATACATGATCCTTAATCCTAAAACCTATTGTTCAAGTACAACCCATCATTGTTTAGCAAAAAACACCATAACCGAAACAAACTATCAAACTTAAAAAATGGGCTCCGGCTACGTCCAGAAATGTCCTTCATCGCCCATCCATGCAGCCTATGCCTTCGCTGCATCCTCTTCCCCTCCAGCTGCGGTATCCTTTATCAGATCCTTTCCACTGCCACTTGCCTCAATCGCCAAGACCTCAGTAGCCTCCTCCTCATCATCCTCAAGATCAGCCAACCTTGCCTTCCAACCCTCAACATCCCAGCTGCTTTTGTCAAAACTAGGATCTTGAGCTTCCTGGGCCATCTTCAATTTTGTCTGATACATTGTGATGGCAGCAGAGACCTTAGCATTTTCTATGAGATCATGCTTCTCATAGTCAAGGTCAATCAGAAGCTTAGCCGTCTTGGTCTTGGCATCTTGGAGTTCCTTCTGAAGATCAGCAATTGCAAGGTCCTTGAGCACTGCGACCTGTTGGAGGTCAGCGATCTTCTTGTCCTGCTCCTCAACATTCCCCACGTAATCTTCAATCTCAGCAAATTTCTGCAAAGAAAAGGATAAAGCAGCTCAAGATCAGGTGATCCTTATACGAGTAGGATACCTAGGCAGAGTTGGTGATCCTTACATCGTTGAAGTATTCGAGGAACTGGTGGCGGATCAGTGGTAGGCCTTGAAGATCCTCAGCATCAGAAGTTTTCCTCTTCTTGACACCCTTTCCTTTAGTGGGTGCCTTTGGAATGGAGATGCTAGGACTGGTAGTGGATCTCTTCTTCCTGGATCGTACGACATCAAGGTCAGCCGTGTTGAACTGGGATACAGGCTTGGCAGATTTTCCAGCGCCTACACATTCAAAGCAAGATGAGTATCTTTATCCTATTTTAATTTATTTATTTATTTTAATATTCAAACTATGTAAAAGGCAGGATACTTACTTGACATGGTAATGGAACCTGAGGATACTTCTTGTGAGTCTTGGGTGTCTATCTTGAATGTCCTTGTTTCAGGATCAAGCTTCCAAAAAGCAGCGAGCCAATCCTTGGTTTCAGGTGATGTGATGATGTGTGAGGCAGAAATAGCTGCATAACACAAGACAAAAATGGGGTCAGTAATCCTTATACAAAAACAAGACTACCTGGTGATCCTTCTCAGGATCCTCCGGCCTACCATGGGTGGACCATGTTCTTGGTAAATGCTTTCCGTTGGGAATGGTATCCCTCCTGACAAAGAAGAAGCGACGTTTCCAATTTGTCATTCTTGGTAACTTTAAGAAGAGGGTGTTCTCCGCCGGGTTTTCGTTTGAACAAATAACGATGGGATCCAAAGGTGGTAAGATCATACAATTGTGTCAGCTCTGACATGCCTAAATCAATGCCCTCCTGCTCGATGATCCTCTCCAGGGTATACAAAACCCTCCAAATCATCGGCATGGCTTGGATGTAAGAGATGCCGGTAAGGGAAAAGAAGGATTGTGTAAATTCTGGGAAAGGATAGGTGTATCCTATGGCAAATGGAGTAACTGGAAAGGCAACCCATGTTTCTGAAACATAGTCGCTCAGAGTAATAGGATCAAAGGGTTTGAAAAAAGCACTCACCGGAAAGCAACGACGAATCTTGTCTATCTGAGCATCATTAAAGTAACACCTTTCATTTGTGGAGTCTTTGATGATCTTTTGACTCTTCAAGGGACTATCCTTCTGGTGATCCTTGGCGGGGGAGGACCGGAGCATCATTCTCAAAGTGATGGTGATAAAGAAAGAAAAACAGAGTAAGAGAGGGAGAAAGAGGAGAAAGAGATACCTGATTGATCTTCGACTGAGAATATAAAGGGAGTTTCTTTCGGATTTAAATGCATTTGATCCTATCTCTATCTCCTATTTATAATCATGATCGTGCAGGGTTGTCACTTCTGTGACGTCATGGTTGCAACGGCTAGTTCGATATCAACGGCTATATATCCGTTAGTTAGTTGCGGATAAGATTAAGAAAACATAACTCGCTAATTTTACATATCACTCCTTATATTTTGGGGGCAATTGTTAGGGGAGGATTTTCTAACAATTAGTGATCCTTACACGTTATCCTAATTAATGATCCTTTCTTCTGTGATAGATAGTGACCCTCAGAAGAGCTTCAGGATCAGGGTCATGGATCACTTTAAGGATCCTCGTACTGACGATTGTTTATTTGTGTTTTATGTTACTTTGCAGGAGTAACAAGCTTGACTTAGTCTTGGCGACATTCCTAGAGAATATTCCCAAACTATCCCGCACGTGCTTGGCCAAAAATGGACGTTGTGGAGAACGTGGGAGCTTGGCACAAAAGTCGGATAGTTAGTTTTAGTAGTTGATTTCTATTTTAAAAGGGGTAACGAGCTAGTAGAAAAACATTTAGTCACTTTTCAGCTACACACTCTCATATACTCGTACACTTGAAGCTCTCGACGAACATACATTCATTTTCACTCACTTTTACACATTTCACGATAGTGATCCTTGTACCTAGCTCGTTACTATCCGAAGTTGTGAACATTTATTCATTTATTTGAGCTTGGTGATCGGTAGTTTCCATCACCCGGGGTTTTTTGTGCCGGAGATCAACTCTTGATCAAGGGCTTTTTCCCCGTATAAATCCTTGTGTCATTTGTGCAATTTACATTGAAGTGATCCTTGTGATTGTCATACATTATTAGCATCATACCCCGTTACAGAGAGTTTGGTTGCAATATCCTCAACAGATTTTTTGACCAAAACAATTCACATCCGCAATTCCAAACACGAATCCTATGGGAGGTAACACTTTTAATAATTCATATACCACTAACCATGGCTTAATGCAGGATACAGGTATTAATCAGGCTATGGAAAGAGAGCTACAGAAGCTTAAGGATATGATATCCAGTGTACCGGGAGTGGTTAAACCCATTCCTGAAATTGCAAATGGTAGCCATAGGATATCTCGTTTTGCACCACCCTTATGTGATGCTGAGATACCTAAAAGAATCCAGATACCATCTATGAAGCTGTATGATGGTTCGATGGATCCAGAGGAGCATGTAGCTCAATACAGGGAGAGGATGGAGATCAATCCAATTCCTGAAAGGTTAAAAGAAGCATGTATATGCAAGGGATTTGGATCCACACTTACAGGATCTGCTCTTAAATGGCTGCTAAGTCTTCCCCTTACTCTATTACTTCATTTGCAAACCTAGTTAATTTGTTTAATAGTCAATTCTCTTGTAGTAGAAAGTTTGAACGATTAACTAGTGATCTATATAGGGTAACACAAGGTCAAAATAAATCACTTAGAGATTACATCACTAAGTTTAGTAAAGAATCCTTAGATATTCCTAACTTGGATATTGCTACGGCTGTAGAAGCCTTTAAAATGGGATTGCTTAGGGATTCATTATTCTATGATGATCTTGTCATGACACCTTGCAGGAATCTTGATGAAGTAAGAACCAGGGCCCTTAGGTTTATCCGCCTAGAGGATGACAAAAGGATCCAGGATAGATTGACAGGACCCTCAAAACAGGAGAAACAAAGATCCTATTTCAGGAACAACAAGTCCAAGTTCTACAATAAGTCTGATAACCAGAATGTGCATTCAGTGGAACAAGAAGAGGATGATGAGGATTATCCTCCTATTTCTGAATACTGTTTTTCTGTTGATAACAATGAACTAATCCTTGCAATGCAGAATCTAGGTGAGAAAGCTAGGTGGCCAAGGAAAAGTGATAAACCAGCTACTACAAAGGATAAGTCCAAGTGGTGTGCATATCATGAGGATTTCGGGCATCTCACTGAAGAGTGTATTGCACTGAGAAAGAAAATTGGTTACTTGTTGAGCAAGGGGCATTTGAAGGAACTCTTGGGTCGAAGAAAGTTAAGGATCCAGGATCCTGAAAGGATCCCGGAAAGGGCTCCCGCTCCTCCAGCAGATGCATAAGTCATAAATTTCATATCCGGTGGATCAGACATCTGTGGTACATCCTTTTCAGCAGCAAAAAGACACGCTAAGGAAACCAAGATGGATAATGGAGACAGACCCGTCCGGACCTCCGTTGTCACCCAGGATAAAGTCATAACTTTTGATGAGGATGATCGTGTTGATGTCCAGGATCCTCATCATGATGGTCTTGTAATTACATTGTTTATTTCTAACACTTTGTTCGTAGGATCCTTATAGATGGTGGAAGCTCTGTGAACATCATCCAGCTTGATGTCCTCAAGAAGATGAATATCCCGGAGTCTGATATTATCCCAAGATCCTCAGTACTTGTGGGATTCAGTGGAGAAACTAAGAATACATTGGGGGACATCAAACTCCCAATCTATATTGAAGGATTGCATTCTTATCAGAAGTTTTGTGTTATTGATTGCTTATCATGTTGTAATGTTATCCTTGGCAGGCCGTGGATACATTACATGAAGACGGTCCCATCCACCTATCATCAGTGTGTAAAGCTTCCAAGTCCATGGGGAGTGGTGAAAATTGAGAGTGGTCAACAAGAGGCTAAGAATTGTTATACATCTTCAATGAAGCCAGCCTCAAGACCAAGGGAGCAATATCAATTAAAGTATCCTTCAAGAGATGTCTTGGAAGCAAGAGAACAGGATTTGAAAGAAATCCTCATGGATCCTGAGGATCCTGAATCCAAGATCTTTATTGGATCAGGGATCCTTAGCGACATCGAACAGGAGCTAGTATCCTTCCTTAAGAGAAGGAAATCCACCTTTGCCTGGAAACATGAAGACATGACAGGTATATCTAAGGATATAATTACTCATAAACTTGGCATTGACAGGTCATTCAAGCCTATACATCAAAAGAGGAGAAAGTTTGCACCTGAAAGAAATGCTATTATCCAGGAAGAGGTAGATAAGCTACTTCGAGCAGGCTTCTCAATATGATGTTCAAGGAACAAATTGGACACACTATGGAAGTCTATATTGATGACATGGTGGTTAAGTCCAAGAAAGCTGAGGATCACCTTAAAGACTTAGAGGAAGCATTCAATATCCTTGATAAATTTAATATGAAACTAAATCCTTCTAAGTGTCATTTTGGTGTTAAGGCAGGTAAATTCTTAGGATATATGGTAACAAAGAGGGGCATTGAAGCAAGTCCAGAACAAATCCAGGCTATTGTGAATATCAAATCTCCTGCCAATGCTAAAGATGTGCAAAGATTGACAGGCAGGATCGCGGCCTTGAACAGATTCATATCCAAATCCTCAGAAAAGTGCAAGGAATTCTATGACATCCTGAGGACGAACAAGAAATTTGAATGGACTGAGAACCATGAAAGTGCCCTCAAAGCTCTTAAGGATTACCTATCCTTAGCCCCTGCCTTGATAAACCAGAAACAGGGGATGTATTATCCTTGTACCTAGCAGTATCCTCAAAAGCAGTAAGTGCGGTCCTTGTTAAGGATCACCAAGGTACACAACATCCTGTCTATTATGTAAGTAAGAGTTTACTTGATGCTGAATCCAGGTATTCACACTTAGAAAAACTTATCCTTGCATTACTTATGGCATCTACTAAATTAAGACATTATTTTGAGACTCATGTCATTATTGTTAAAACTAATTTTCCGATTAAGAATGTTCTCAGGAGACCTGAAATGTCAGGAAGGATGGCTAAGTGGCCAGTGAAGCTGAGTTCATATGATATACGATATGAACCACGGACTGCCATCAAGTCCCAAGCCTCAGCTGACTTTGTGGCAGATTTTAGTAGTGATTTGCAAAAGAAGGCTGAATTAGAAGTCCAACAGCTTGAAGAAACCAAGGATCCTTGGATACTGTTCACTGATTGATCCTCCAATGTAAATGGAACAGGGCTTGGAATACTACTAAAATCGCCACAGGGGGACATAATACCCCACTCCAAAGCTTGTGAATTTCAAACTACCAACAATGAGGCTGAATATGAAGCCTTGATAGCTGGTTTGCAAATCGCTAAGCATATGAGGATAAGGTATCTTGAGGTACACGTAGATTCTTTGTTAATCACTAATCACTTTAATGGATCCTATGCTGTTAAAGGCGAGAAGCTAATTAAATATTTAGAGATAGTCAAAAAAATTGGCACTCTCTTTTGTATCCTTTAGTTTGACACAGGTACCAAGGGAAGAGAATGCAGAAGATGATGCATTAGCTAATCTAGGATCATCCTTGAAGATCCCGGAGGATACAAGGATCCCTATTACCCATATCCTGACCCCTGCTATCGAGGATCATGTAGCTATGGAGATAGGAGAAGATTCTGCAGTCATCCCTAGTGATGATACTCAATCTCATTCAGGATCATGGATCCTCCCAATCATGAGATACATACAACATTGAGAAATTCCTACAGCAGAAAACCTAAGGGCTTTCAAAACTAAGGTATCTCAATTTACAATATTGAATAATATGTTGTATAAACGATCTCTTGCAGGACCATATCTAAGATGCATTGAGGATCCTGAAATCCAAGAAGTCCTAAAGGATTTCCATGAAGGAGATTGTGGAAACCACACTGGGGGCAGGGCATTATTCTCAAGGATCCTGAGGTCAGGATACTACTGGCCCACTATGAAGAAGGATGCTGTGGAGTATGCCAAGAAATGTGATCCTTGCCAGAGGCATAGTAATATCCTTCACCAACCAGCAGAACTCTTGCATCCTATATCCTCTTCCTGGCCGTTCATGAGATGGGGAATGGATATAGTTGGAAAGCTTCCTAAGGCACCTGGTGGAAAAGTATTCATGCTTGTTATGACTGATTACTTCTCTAAGTGGATAGAGGCTGAAGCCTTTGCTCAAGTCAGAGAAAAGGAAGTTATATCCTTTATTAAAAGAAACATTATTACTAGATTTGGTATCCCTTCTGAGATTATTTGTGATAATGGATCCCAATTTATTGGGAATAGAACCACTAACTTTTGTGACAGCTGGGGGATTAAGATGATAACATCAACACCAGTCCACCCATAAGCTAATGGTCAGGCAGAATCATCCAACAAGATCATCATCAACAATCTGAAGAAGAAGCTTGGATCCAAGAAAGGAAAATGGGCAGAAGAACTACCTTATGTGCTTTGGGCTGATAGGACAACTCCTAAGAATGCTACTGGCCAAACTCCATTTTCTTTGGTGTTTGGGGCAGAATCAGTTATCCCTACAGAGATGGTGGTTCCAACTGCAAGAACAAGCATTCGTGATCCTGAAGAAAATGATGAAAACCTGGTTCAAGATCTGGATACTATAGAAGAACTTAGGGATTTGGCAAGGATAAGGATGGCCAGTTATCAACAAAGGATGGCTGGAGCTTACAACAAAAATGTCAGGATCAGGAAATTCTAAGTTGGTGATATGGTGCTAAGAAAAGCATTTCAGAATACCACCAATCCTGCTGATGGAAAGTTGGCACCAAAGTGGGAAGGCCCTTACTTGATTGAAGCTGGGGCAGGAAAGGGGGCATACCGATTGCTAACAATGGAAGGTGATTTGCTACCAAGAGCTTGGAATGCTGTCCACTTAAAGAAATACTTTATGTAATAAGGATCCATGATCCTTACCTGACTAGTATCCTTGAAGGATCCTTACTATTCAGATGATCCTCATTCTGGTAATATTCTGATCTCTAACTATTTCATTTTTTTTATTATCCTATACAAGGATAAGGATCATGTATCCTTTATCCTCCTTTCACTTGATTCTGAGTTTTGAAGGTTCAGGTATCCTTAACTAAGGATTGAGTATCCACAGAAGTATCCAGTTATTTGGGCTTGACCCCAGTTATTTGGGCTTGACCCCAGTTATTTGGGCTAGTCCCCAGTTTGGGCCTGTCCCCAGTTTCGCCAGTAGCGCACGATGATCCTGGTATAGTTCATGGCAATGGGACCAGTACTCGCTTTAGGGGCTGACAATTTCATTGTACTGGCTATATTCAGGATCCTACGTATAATGGTAGACGTACCATACATCCGTTCCTAAGGTTTCTAACGTTTTCACGTTAGCTAATGTTTTGGCATTTTCATGTCACTAAGTTTGGATAGTCGCCAGTGAGGGCCATACTCCAGTTTACACACGATCCTTTGGGCTTGTCCCCAGTTATCCTTTGGGCTTGTCCCCGGTTATCCTTTGGGCTTGTCCCCAGTATATTGGGCTTGTCCCCAGAATTGTTGGGCTTGTCCCCAGTTGCTAACTTTTATCTTATATTGGCTTAGTCCCAAGTTGTATCCTATTTCAGGTTTTTGAAGTTAAACGACTAAGGATCCTTGATCCTTACCTTCTACTAAGGTTTGTCTTCTGGGTTATCCTGATGTTAGGTATTAAAAGATAGGATCCTAACTTGGATTCTCAGGTATGATCCTTAACTATTTTGATTTTATTCATTATTTATTTGAATAACCCTTATCCTTTGACATCTGATCCTTAAACTATATTACTTTTCAGAACTTATCGATTATGGGATATGTGATCCTTGATCATATCCTAAACTTTTTGGGGATATTTTTTAAATTTTTTCTTTACTTGATAAGTTTAAACAAAATGAACATTACAACAGTTGGAAAGTGAAATATTAACAAGGATATCAACACAGGATAAGCCGAAACGTGGCCCGTCCACATGGGTTGGCAAAGGGTGTCCATTGTCTAAGGGTCTTGGTAGTGCAGGAATCAAAAGACGGCAGGATCACAATGGCTTCATCCCCAAAACAGAGGATCCCTCCACCATTTGTAATCCTACCTATTGTTCAAAGGATCCATGATCCTTATCCCTAATTACTATTGTTTAAGTACAACCCATCATTGTTCAACAAAAAACATCATAACCAAAACAAACTATCAAACTTAAAAAATGGGCTCCGGCTACGTCTAGAAATGTCCTTCATCGCCCATTCATGCAGCCTACACCTTCACTGCATCTTCATCTCCTCCAGCTCCCGTATCCTTCGCCTGATCCTTGCCACTACCACTAGCCTCGATTGCCAGAACCTCGTCAGCCTCATCCTCATCCTCCAACTCAGCCAGCCTGGCCTTCCAGCCTTCCATGTCCCAGTTGTTCCTATCAAAGGCGGGATCCTGAGCTTCTTGGGCCATCTGTAGCTTGGTCTTGTACATGGCAATGGCAGCGGAGACCTTAGCATCCTCCGTGATCTCGCTCTTCTCATAATCAAAATTGATCAGAATTGCAGCTGTTTGAGCTTTGGCATCGTTGAGATCCTTTTCAAGGGAAGCGATCTTGAGGTCCTTGAGCATTGCTACTTTTTGGAGGTCAGAGTGTTTCTCCTCTAGCTCTTCAACATTCCCAACATAGTCCTCAATCTCCGTGAATTTCTACAAAGAAAACAATGCAAAGATTAGGATCAAGTTGTTTTGGTCAAAAATTATGTTTATGATATGCAACCAAACTCTTTGTTTCGGGGAATGATGCTTAAAATATGTAATAGCGATGAGGATCACTTCAAGGTAAATTGCACTAACAACACAAGGATTTATACGGGGAAAAAGCCCTTGATCAAATGTTGATCTCCGGCACAAAAAACCCCGGGTGATGGAAACTACCGATCACCAAGCTCAAATAAATGATTAAAATGTTTACAACTTCGGATAGTAACGAGCTAGGTACAAGGATCACTATCGTGAAATGTGTATAAATGAGTGAAAATGAATGTGTGTTCGTCGAGAGCTTCAAGTGTGCGAGTATACGAGTGTGTGTAGCTACAAAAAATGGCTAAGTGTTTTTTTACTAGCTCGTTACCCCTTTTTAAAATAGAAATCTAACTACTAAACTAACTATCCGACTTTCGTGCCATGCCTCCACGTTCTCCACAACGTCTATTTTTGGTCAAGCACGTGCAGAATAGTTTGGGAATATTCTCCAGGAATGTCGCCAAGACTTGGTCAAGCTTGTTATACCTGCGAGATGCTACAAAACATAAGTAAACAATCGTTAGTACGAGGATCCTTAAAGTGATCCATGATCCTGATCCTAAAGCCCTTCTGAGGATCACCACCTGTCACAGAAGTAAGGATCACTAATTAGGATAACGAATAAGGATCACTAATTGTTAGAAAATCCTCCCCTAACAATTGCCCCCAAAATATAAGGAGTAATTTGTAAAATTAACGAGTTATATTTTCTTGATCTTATCCGCAACCAACTAACGGATATATAGCCGTTAAAATAGAACTAGCCGTTGCGATGATGATGTCACGGAAGTGACAATCCTGCAGAATCATAATTATAAATAGAGATATAGATAGGATCATTATGCATTTAAATTCGAAAGAAACTCCCTTTAAATTCTCAGTCGACGATCAATCAGGTATTTCTTTCTCCTCTTTCTTCCTCTCTTACTCTGTTTTTCTTTCTTTATCTCCGTCTCTTCGAAAATGTTGCTCCGAAGTTCACCGGCCAAGGATCACCCAAAGAACAGTCCTCCGAAAAGCCAGGGGATTATTGAAGACTCCATTAAAGAACGCTGTTTCTTCAATGATGCTCAGATAGATAGGATCCGCCACTGCTTCCCGGCGAACACCGAATTTAGGCCTTTTGATCCCAATGCCTTGAGCGATCATATCTCCGATAAGTGGGTTGCTTTCCCCGTCACTCCGTTCACCATAGGCTATTCTTATCCTTTTCCAACCTTCACCCAATCTTTCTTTTCACTAACCGGCATCTCTTATGTTCAAGTCATGCCGATGATTTGGAGGGTTTTATACACCCTTGAAAGGATCATCGATCAGGAGGGAATAGATCTAGGAATGGCGGAGCTGGGAGAACTGTATGATCTTACCACCTTTGGCTCTCACCGTTATTTGTTCAAACGTAAACCCGGTGAGGAACACCCGATCTTCAAAGCCACCAAGAATGATGCTAATTGGAAGCGGCGTTTCTTTTTTGTCAAGAGAGATTCCATTGAGGATGGAAAGGATCTTCCTAAAAAATGGGCTACCCATGGTAGGATGGAGGATCCTGAGAAGGATCACCAGGAACTTTCTTTTGATGTAAGGATAACTCATATTTTTGCTTTCTTTCTATGCAGCTATCACCGTCTCACACCTCAAACTGTCCCCTGCTGCTAAGGAAAGGCTCCTTGCCTTCAAGAAACTTGACCCTGAGACAAGAACTTTCAAGACAACAACCCAAGATTCATAGGAGGTATCCTCAGGCTCTGTCACAATGTCAAGTAAGTATCTTTGTCTAAAATTTAAATATATAGTGAAATATGAATTAATAAAAGATACTTATCTTATTTTGATTGTGTAGGTGCTGGAAAATCTACCAAGTCCGCTTCCAAGTTCAACGTTGCTGATCTCACCATTGTCAGATCTTCCAAGAGGAAAGCTCCCACTAGTCCGACAGCTTCGGTCCCCAAAGCACCCCTCAAAGGGAAGGCAATCAAGAAGAGAAAAGCCTCTGAAGCTGGGGATCTGCAGGGTCTGCCTCTGATCCGCCATCAATTCCTTGAGTACTTTAATGAGGTGAGGATCACTGTCTTTGCTCATATATCCTGTTGACATATCCTGCTGGTATATCCTGCTGATTACATGATCCTGACCTTTTTCTTTTTGCAGAAATTTGCAGAGATTGAGGACTATGTGGGCCACGTTGAGGATCAGGATAGGAAGATTGCCGATCTCCAGCAGGTTGCGGTGTTAAAGGATCTCACAATTGCTGATCTTCAGAAAGAAGTTCGGGATACCAAACAGCAGATGGCCAAGGTACTGGTCAATGTTGACTATGAGAAGAGTGAGATCACCGAAGATGCCAAAATCTCTGCCGCCATTACAATGTACAAGACCAAGCTTTAAATGGCCTTGGAAGCTCAGGATCCTGCTTTTGACAAGAGCACATGGGATATTGAAGGTTGGAAGGCAAGGCTTGCTGAACTAGACGATGAAGAGGCTGAGGAGGTTGAAGAGATCCTGACAATTGAAGCTGGAGGCAAAGGTGAAGGTGGTGAAACAAGTGGAGCTGGAGGTGACAATGCAGCAAAGGTTTAGGCTGCAGGATTGGGCGATGAAGGACATTTCTAGACGCAGTCGGAGCCCAATTTTCTAAGTTTGATAGTTTGTTTTGGTTATGGTGTTTTTTGTTGAACAATGATAGGTTGTACTTGAACAGTAGGTTTTAGGATTAAGGATCATGTATGATCCTGTGAACAATAGGCAGGATAATGGGTGGTGGATGGATCCTCTCTTTGGGGGATGAAGCCACTCGTTATCCTTCCGTCTTTTATTTTCTGCACTACAAAGACCCGTAACAATGGACACCCTTTGCCAACCCATGTGGACGGGCCACATTTTGCTGGTAGAAATGTGGGTTGGCAATTTTGACAACCTTAAGGGGTTAGTCTTTTTGTTAATAAATAAAACTTAACCTTTTGTCGCTTATCTTGTATTGTTATCCTTTATAATGTATTACTTTCCAACTGTTGTAAAATTTATTTTGTTTATACTTATCAAGCCTTAAAAAATCAAAAAAGATATACAGAAAGCTTAGGACATGATCAAGGATCACATATCCCATAACCGATAAGTTCTAAAAAGTGATATGGTTTAAGAATCATAAGTTCAGTTGTCAAATATAAGGGTTGTTCAAATAAATAATGAATAGAATTAAAAATGGTTAAGGATCATACCTGAGGATCCAAGTTAGGATCCTAACCTTAATAAGGATAACTATAAGATAAACCTTAGAATAAAGTGAGGATCAAGGATCCCTAGTTGCATATCTTCAAGAACCTGAAATAGAGCATCACTTGGGACTAAGCCAATATAAAATAAGAATTAGCAACTGGGGACAAGCCCAAGGATAACTGGGGACAAGCCCAAGGATAACTGGGGACAAGCCCAAGGATCATATGTAAACTGGAGTATGGCCCTAACTGGCGACTATCCAAACTTAGTGGCATGAAAATGCCAAAACCTTAGCTAACGTGAAAACGTTAGAAACCTTAGCTAACGTGAAAACGCTAGAAACCTTAGGAACGGATGTATGGTACGTCTACCATTATACGTAGGATCCTAAGCATAGCCAGAACAATGGAATTATCAGCCCCTAAAATGAGTACTGGTCCCAAAGCCTTGAACTATACCAGGATCATCGTGCGCTACAGGCGGAACTGGGGTCAAGCCCAAATAACTGAGGTTAAACCCAAGGAACGGATTACTTCAGCAGATAACCAATGTTAAGCTAAGGATACCTGAACTTTCAAAACTTAAACTCACATGAGAGATGGATAAAGGATACATGATCCTTATCCTTATATGAGAAAATAAAGAAACGAAATAGTTCAAGTTTAGGATATTACCTAAGTAAGGATCACCAATACTTCGAGGATCCTTTAAGGATATCCCAATCGTGAGGATCATCTGTGCCATGAGGATCCTGCTCACATGAAATATTTCTTCAAGTGGACAGCATTCCAAGCTCTTGGTAGCAAATCACCTTCCATGGTTAGCAATCTATATGCCCCCTTTCCTGCTTCAGCTTCAATCAAATAAGGGCCTTCCCATTTTGGAGCTAACTTCCCATCAGCAGGATTGGTGGTATTCTGAAATGCTTTCCTTAGTACCATGTCTCCAACTTGAAACCTCCTGATCCTGACATTTTTGTTGTAAGCACCAGCCATTCTTTGCTGATAACTGGCCATCCTTATCCTAGCCATATCCCTAATTTCTTCAATAGTATCCAGGTCTTGAGCCAAGTTTTCATTATTCTTCTCAGGATCACGAGTACTTGTTCTAGCAGTTGGAACCACCATTTCTGTTGGGATCACTGATTCTGCCCCAAACACCAAAGAGAATGGTGTTTGACCAGTTGCATTCTTAGGGGTTGTCCTGTCAGCCCAAAGCACATAAGGTAGTTCTTCTGCCCATTTCCCTTTCTTGGATCCAAGCTTCTTCTTCAAATTGTTGATGATGATCTTGTTGGATGATTCTGCTTGGCCATTAGCTTGTGGGTGGACTGGTGTTGATGTTATCATCTTAATCCCCCAGCTGTCACAAAAGTTAGTGATTCTGCCCCCAATAAATTGGGAACCGTTATCACATATAATCTCAGAAGGAATTCCAAATCTAGTTATAATATTTCTTTTAATGAAGGATATAACTTCCTTTTCTCTGACTTGGGCAAAGGCTTCAGCCTCTATCCACTTGGAGAAGTAATCAGTCATAGCTAGCATGAATACTTTTCCACCAGGTGCCTTAGGGAGCTTACCAACTATATCCATACCCCATCTCATAAATGGCCAAGAGGAGGATATAGGATGTAATAATTCAGCTGGTTGATGAAGGATATTGCTGTGCCTCTGACAAGGATCACATCTTTTAGCATACTCCACAGCATCTTTCTTCATGGTTGGCCAGTAGTATCCTGTCCTCAGGATCCTTGAGAATAATGCCCTGCCCCTAGTGTGGTTTCCACAATCTCCTTCATGGAGGTCTTTTAAAACTTCTTGGATTTCAGGATCCTCAATACATCTCAAGTATGGTCCTGCAAGAGATCGTCTATACAACATATTATTTAAAATTGTGAATTGAGATACCTTAGATTTGAAAGCCCTAGGGTTTTCTCCTGTAGGAATCTCTCCATGTTGTAAGTATCTCATAATTGGTGAGATCCATGATCCTGATCCTGATCCTGAATGGGATCGAGTATCCTCACTAGGGATCATTTCAGAATCATTCCCTATCTCCATAGCCGCATGATCCTCAATAGCTGGGGTCAAGATATGGATAATAGGGATCTTGATATCCTCCGGGATCTTCAAGGATGATCCTAAATTAGCCAATGCATCAGCCTCTGTATTTTCTTCCCTTGGTACCTGTGACAAACTAAAGGAAACAAAAGAGAGTGCCAAACTTTTGACTATCTCCAAATACTTGGTTAGCTTTTCACCTTTAACAGCATATGATCCATTAAAGTGGTTTGTAATCAACAAAGAATCTACGTGTACCTCAAGATACCTGATCCCCATATGCTTTGCAATTTGCAAACCAGCAATTAAGGCTTCATACTCAGCCTCATTGTTAGTGGTTTGGAACTCACAAGCTATAGAATGGGGTATTATGTCCCCCTGTGGCGATTTTAGTAGTATTCCAAGCCCTGTGCCTTTGACATTTGAGGATCCATCAGTATAAAGTATCCAAGGATCCTTGGTCTCTTCTAGCTGCTGGACTTCTAGTTCAACTTCTTCTTGTAAATCACTACTGAAATCAGCCACAAAGTCAGCTAATGCTTGGGATTTGATGGCTGTCCTAGGCTCATATCTTATATCATATGCACTCAGCTTCACTGCCCACTTAGCCATCCTTCCTGACATCTCTGGTTTCCTGAGGACATTCTTAATTGGAAAATTAGTTTTAACAATGATAACATGAGTTTCAAAATAATGTCTTAACTTGGTAGATGCCATAATTAATGCAAGAATAAGCTTTTCAAGGTGTGAGTACCTGGATTCGGCATCAAGTAAACTTTTACTTACATAATAGACAGGATGTTGTGTACCTTGATGATCCTTAACAAGGACCGCACTTACTGCTTTTGAGGATACTGCAAGATACAAGGATAACACATCACCTTTTTCTGGTTTCATCAAAGCCGGGGCCGAGGATAGGTAATCTTTGAGGGCTTTTAAAGCATTTTCATGCTTCTCCGTCCACTCAAATTTCTTGTTCTTCCTTAGGATATCATAGAATTCTTTACACTTCTCGAAGGACTTGGATATAAATATGTTCAAGGCTGCTATCCTTCCTGTTAGCCTTTGAACATCCTTAGCATTGGCCGGAGATTTGATGTTCACTATTGCTTTGATTTGTTCCGGGCTAGCTTCAATGCCTCTCTTTGTCACCATATATCCTAAGAATTTACCTGCTTTAACACCAAAGTGACATTTTGAAGGATTAAGTTTCATGTTATATTTGTCAAGGATATCGAATGCTTCCTCCAAGTCTCTTAGGTGATCCTCAGCTTTTAAGGATTTTACCACCATATCATCTATGTAAACCTCCATAGTTTGTCCAATCTGATCCTTGAACATCATATTCACCAGCCTTTGATATGTTGCACCTGCATTTCTTAATCCGAACGGCATAGCAATATAGCAGTATATACCAGTTGGAGTCATGAAGGCTGTATCCTCTTGGTCGGATGGTTCCATTTGGATTTGTTGGAATCCAGATGAAGCATCCATAAAAGTTAACAGTTCATGACCCGCAGTTGCATCCACCATGGAGTCAATGTGGGGTAAAGGGAAAGGATCCTTGGGACATGCCTTATTTAAATCGGTAAAATCGACACATACCCTCCACTTTCCGTTTTTCTTTTGAACAACAACCACATTGGCCAACCATCTTGGATACTTGACCTCTCTAATCATACCTGCCCGGAGCAATTTCTCTACCTCTTCTTGGATAATGACATTCCTTTCCGGTGCAAACTTTCTTCTCCTTTGATGGATTGGTTTGAAGGATCTGTCAATGCCGAGTTTATGGGTGATAACATCTTTGGATATACCAGTCATGTCTTCGTGTTTCCATGCAAAGGTAGTCTTTCTCCTTTTGAGGAAGGATACGAGGTCTTCTTTCATTTCGCCAAGGATCCCTGATCCGATATAGGCTTTGGATTCAGGATCATCGGGATCCATGAGGATTTCTACCACATCCTGCTCTCTGGCCTCCAAGACATTCCTTGGAGGATACCTTGATTGCTATTGCTCCCTTGACTTCGAGGCTGGTTTCATCGATGAAGTGTAGCAATTCTTAGCCTCCTGCTGATCACTATCAATCTTTACTATTCCCCAAGGACTAGGGAGCTTCACACATTGATGGTAAGTAGATGGGACTGCTTTCATATCGTGTATCCAGGGCCTGCCAAGGATAACATTACAACAAGATAAACAGTCAATAACACAAAATTTTTGATAAGAGTGTAAGCCTTCAATATATATTGGGAGTTTAATGTCCCCCAGGGTGTTCTTAGTTTCGCCACTAAATCCCACGAGCACGGAGGATCTTGGTATGATCTCTGATTCAGGGATACCCATCTTCTTTAGAACATCAAGCTGGATAATGTTCACTGAACTTCCTCCGTCTATAAGGATCCTGCGGACAAAATGGTTAGATATGAAAAGAGTAATAACTAAACCATCGTGATGAGGATCCTGGATATCAACACGATCCTCTTCATCAAAGGTTATGACTTTTCCTTCGGAGACACTTGATGTTCGAACTGGTCTTTCTCCATTATCCATTTTAGTTTCCTTTGCATGCCTTTTAGCTGCTGAGAAGGATGTGCCACAAATGTCGGATCCTCCAGAAATAAAGTTTATCACTTGTGCATCTGCGGGAGGAGCTGGGGCCTTCTCAGGGATCCTTTCAGGATCCTGAGTCCTTGACTTTTTTCTTCCCAACAACTCTTTTAGATGCCCCTTGCTCAACAAGTATCCAATTTCCTTTCTTAATGCAATGCATTCTTCTGTGAGGTGCCCAAAATCTTCATGATATGCACACCACTTTGATTTATCCTTAGTTGCAGCCGGCCTATCATTCTTTCTCGGCCATCTAGCTTTATCACCTAGGTTCTGCATAGCAAGGATTAGTTCATTGTTATCAACACTAAAGCAATATTCAGAAATTGGAGGATAATCCTCATCATCCTCTTCTTGATCAACAGAGTGCACGTTCTGATTATCAGATCTGTTGTAGGATCTGAATTTGTTGTTCCTGAATGAGGATCCTTGCTTATCCTGCTTTGAGGATCCTGCTAACCTCTCCTGGATCCTCTTCTCATCCTCTAGCCGAATGAACCTAAGTGCTCGGGTTCTTACCTCATCTAAGTTCCTGCATGGTGTCATAACAAGATCATCATAGAAAGACGAATCCCTAAGCAATCCCATTTTGAAGGCCTCAACAGCTGTAGCTATATCTAAGTTGGGAATGTCTAAGGATTCTTTACTGAATTTGGTAATGTAATCCCTTAATGATTCATTATGACCCTGGGTTATCCTATATAAATCACTAGTTAATCGTTCAAATTTTCTACTACAAGAAAACTGATTATTAAACAAGTTAACTAGGTTAGCAAATGAGGTAATAGAATAGGGAGGAAGACTTAGCAGCCATTTGAGAGCTGATCCAGTAAGAGTGGATCCGAATCCCTTGCACAGGCACGCTTCTTTTAACCTTTCTGGAATTGGATTGATTTCCATCCTCTCCCTGTATTGTGCTATGTGTTCTTCAGGATCCGTTGAACCATCATACAACTTCATTGTTGGCACATGGAATCTCTTGGGTATCTCATCATCACAGATTGGTGGTGCAAAACGAGATATCTTGTGGCTCCCATCTGCAATCTCTGGGATAGGTTTAACTACTCCCGGAACACTTGATATCATATCCTTTAGCTTTTGCAATTCCCTAGCCATGGCATGATTGATACCTGGATCCTGCATAAGACCATGGTCAGTAGTATGAGAATTATTAAAAGTGTTACCTCCCATTGGATTCAAATTAGGAAGAATGGATGTTAATCCATATTGTTGAGGCTCTGGAATGATCGAGGGACCAGTAGAGGCATTGGTCTGCATCGGAATAAAATCTCCCTGATGGACATCTGAACTTCCTGTTTGCAAATTCCTCAAGGATCCTGGCATCTGGAAGGATCCCTGAAACTGGGACGATCCCGGAACAAAGGAGGATCCTTGAACCTGGGATGATCCTGGAACGAAGGAGGATCCTTGAACCTGGGATGATCCTGGAACGAAGGAGGATCCTTGAACCTGGGATGATCCTGGAACGAAGGAGGATCCTTGAACCTGGGATGATCCTGGAACGAAGGAGGATCCTTGAACCTGATATGATCCTGGAACGAAGGAGGATCCTTGAACCTGGGATGATCCTGGAACGAAGGAGGATCCTTGAAACTGCTGCATTCCTGAATATCCTCCTGAACTTGCGAGGGATCCCATATGCTGAGGATAGGATCCCGCTGGCTGGAAATATGAACCTGATGCCTAGGTCATTGTTGTTGTTCCATAGTGCACTCCTTTCGGTCCACCCACATATTGAATGTCTGGAACCACTGATGGATGAGAAGTAATCATCGGAGTATCAAAATTCAAAGATCTGGGCATCAGGGGGGAACGATCCTCTGCCGTTTTCTTCTGTTTCTTGATTTCGTCAATCTCCCGGAGGATCCTTTCGTTGGTCTTATCCTGCTCTTGTGCATGATTCCTCATCTGCAAAATCAAGGCATAGAGATCATTAGTGGTAGGATTAGTTGAAACAGAAGAAGTAGGTGGTTTTGAGAAAATGGGAGTTGGTTTCTTCGCGGCATTCTCAGTATTCTTCTGGGATCCAGAAGGTGGTGGAGGCAAAGGAGGGACGCCTTGTGAAGAAGTGAATGAAGGCATCAAGTTTGAAGTATTCTTCGCTGAGGAAGCCATTTGCTTGGTTGTAGTGAACCGAAATGAGCACAGAAATGCGAATTTTTCTAAGGACGAAGCACCAATAGCCCCACGGTGGGCGCCAAACTGTTTTGGTCAAAAATTATGTTTATGATATGCAACCAAACTCTTTGTTTCGGGGAATGATGCTTAAAATATGTAATAGCGATGAGGATCACTTCAAGGTAAATTGCACTAACAACACAAGGATTTATACGGGGAAAAAGCCCTTGATCAAATGTTGATCTCCGGCACAAAAAACCCCGGGTGATGGAAACTACCGATCACCAAGCTCAAATAAATGATTAAAATGTTTACAACTTCGGATAGTAACGAGCTAGGTACAAGGATCACTATCGTGAAATGTGTATAAATGAGTGAAAATGAATGTGTGTTCGTCGAGAGCTTCAAGTGTGCGAGTATACGAGTGTGTGTAGCTGCAAAAAATGGCTAAGTGTTTTTTTACTAGCTCGTTACCCCTTTTTAAAATAGAAATCTAACTACCAAACTAACTATCCGACTTTCGTGCCATGCCTCCACGTTCTCCACAACGTCTATTTTTGGTCAAGCACGTGCAGAATAGTTTGGGAATATTCTCCAGGAATGTCGCCAAGACTTGGTCAAGCTTGTTATACCTGCGAGATGCTACAAAACATAAGTAAACAATCGTCAGTACGAGGATCCTTAAAGTGATCCATGATCCTGATCCTAAAGCCCTTCTGAGGATCACCACCTGTCACAGAAGTAAGGATCACTAATTAGGATAACGAATAAGGATCACTAATTGTTAGAAAATCCTCCCCTAACACAAGTGATCCTCAAGTGGACAGGATAACTAAGCTAAGTCAGTGATCCTTACATCATTAAAGTACTCGAGGAATTGATGGCGGATCAGAGGCAAGCCTTGAAGGTTGTCAGCTTCAGAGGTTTTTCTTTTCTTTCCACCTCTTCCCTTTGAAGTGGTAGCCTTGGGGATAACAATGGAAGGGCTAGCAACAAACTTTTTCTTTGAGGATCTGACAGTGTCAAGATCAGTTACACTAAATTTGGAGGCAGATTTCGAGGATTTCCCAGCGCCTACACATTCAAAACAGATAAGTATCCTTATCCTATTTCTATTCAACTATTTATTTAAATATTTGACTATACAAAATACAGGATACTTACTTGACATGGTGACAGAACCTGAGGATACTTCTTGTGAATCCTGGGTGTTTGTTTTGAATGACCTTGTTGCAGGATCAAGTCTTCTGAAAGTAGTGAGCCTTTCCTTGGTGGCAGGTGATGGTATAAGATGCGAAACAGAGATAGCTGTACAACAGGAACAAAAGGGTGTTAGTGATCCTTATACAAAAACAAGGTTATCTGGTGATCCTTCTCAGGATCCTCTATCCTACCATGGGTGGTCCACTTCCTTGGCAGATCCTTTCCATTAGAGAGAGAATCCCTTCCGACAAAGAAGAATCTCCGTTTCCAGTGAGTATCATTCTTAGTGGCTTTGAAGATGGGATGTTCTTCACCGGGTTTACGCTTGAATAGATATCGATGGGATCCAAATGTGGTGAGATCATACATCTCTGCCAACTCTGACATTCCTAGGGCAATTCCTTCTTGCTCAATGATCCTTTCGAGGGTATATAAGACCCTCCAAATCATTGGCATAGCTTGAATGTAAGAGATGCCGGTGAGGGAGAAGAAAGACTGGGTGAATTCAGGAAAAGGATATGTGTATCCTATTGTGAACGGTGTGGCCGGGAAAGCTACCCAGGTTTCAGAAACGTAATCACTTAGAACGGTGGGGTCAAATGGCTTGAAATGGGTGTTTTCCGGAAAGCAACGGCGGATTCTGTCTATTTGTGGATCAGTGAAGCAGCACCTTTCATTCGCCGAATCTTTGATGATCCCCTGGCTCTTAAGAGGACTGTCCTTCTTGTGATCCTTAGCAGGAGAGGATCTTAACATCATCTTGATTATGAAGAAGGAATGAGCAGAGAAAGAAAACTTAAAGGAAGAAGAGGAAGAGAGATACCTGATTGATCTTCGGATATGAATTTAAAGGGAGTTTCTCTTGAATTTAAATGCGAATTGATCCCTATCTCTAACTCCTATTTATAATGATGATTTTGCAGGATAGTCACCTCAGTGACGTCATGTTCGTAACGGCTAGTCCGATTACAACGGCTAGTTATCCGTTGGTTAATTGCGGATAAGAACAAAATACAACTCGTTTATTTACATAATTACTCCTTATATTTTGGGGGCAATTGTTAGGGGAGGATTTATCAATGACCTGTGATCCTCAATTACTGTTGGGTTTGGTGATCCTCACTTCTGTTCGAGTTAGTGATCCTCAGAAGTGCTTCAGGATCAGGATCATGGATCATCTTAAGGATCCTTATACTAACGATTGTCTACTTTGAATATGGTATTGTTTTGCAGGAGTACCAGCTTGGACTTGGTCTTGGCGATATTCCTGGAGTATATTCTATGTTTATTCCGCACGTGCCTGGCCAAAAGTGGACGTTATGGAGTCGTGGAGGACTTGCACCATTTGCGGAATGTTAGTTAGTGTAGATATTTTCCATTTTTAAAGGGTTAGCGAGCTAGTTAGAAAACACTTGGCTATTTTTGGCTAACACACACACTCGTACAACTGCTCTCACCAGATCTCATTAACTCACTTGGCGATTACACACTTTTTTACACAATACACTATAGTGATCCTTGTACTTGGCTCGCTATCATCCGAAGTTGTATTACATTTCTTGTTTAATTTGAGTTGGTGATCAGTAGTTTCCATCACCCGAGGTTTTTTATGCCGGAGATCATTCATTGATCAAGGGCTTTTTCCTCGTATAAATCTTGGTGTCACTTGTTCATTTCATTTTTGAGTGATCCTTATTGTTGTTCATCAATTCAAGCATCATACCCCATAACAGAAAGTTTGGTTGCATTGTCAAATCTTGATTTTTGACCAAAACAATCCGTATCACTGAAGCGGGAGGCAGACCTTGAGGATTTTCCAGCACCTATTAATCCAAAACAACAGATAAGTATTCTTGTTTTATTTGCATTTCAATATTTAATCATATATAAACTTGGATACTTACTTGACATTGTAACGGAGCCTGAGGATACTTCTTGAGAATCCTTGGTGTTTGCTTGAAACGATCTTATTGCAGGATCAAGATTTCGGAAAGCGGTGATCCTCTCCTTGGTTGCAGGTGATGAAATGATGTGAGAAACAGATATAGCTGCATAAAAGATATAAACAGATGTTAGTGATCCTCAACGGAAACAAGGTTATCCTATGATCCTTCTATAAGGATCTTCTATCCTACCATGAGTGGCCCATTTTCTAGGGAGATCCTTCCCATCCGGGATAGAATCCCTCCTAATGAAGAAGAATCGTTTCTTCCACTTAGTGTCGTTTTTGGTGGTCTTCAGGATCGGGTGTGCCACACCAGGTTTGTGTTTGAATAGAAAGCGATGAGAACCGTGGCTCACAAGGTTGTACAATTTAGCAAGTTCAGACATTCCCAAATCTATATCCTCCTGCTCAATGATCCTCTCAAGGGTAAATAAAACCCTCCACATCATTGGCATAGCTTGGATATAAGATATGCCGGTAAGGGAGAAGAAGGACTGGGTAAAAGCAGGAAAAGGATAGGAGTATCCTATCGAAAATGGGGTGACTGGAAAGGCAACCCAAGTTTCAGAAACAAAATCGCTCAAGGTGGTAGGGTCAAAAGGCATGAAGACAGCGTTTGCAGGAAAGCAACGACGAATCCTGTCTATATCCGGATCAGTGAAGCAGCAACGTTCCTTCGGAGAATCTTTGATTATCCCTTGGGTCTTCAAGGGACTGTCTTTACGATGATCCTTAGCAGGGGATGATCGTAACTTCTTTGTGATTCAGAGATGATGAAGAAAGAAGAAACAAAGCAAGAATGTGAAGAGAGAAAGGAGAGAGAAGTACATGTTTGATCTTCGAACGAGGATTTAAAGGATGAAACACACGAATTTAAATGCTTCCAGATCCTTATCTCTAACTTGAATTTATAATGATGATTTTGCAGGGATGTCGCTTCAAGTGACGTAGGATCTGCAACGGATAGTTCAATCCTAACGGCTATATATCCGTTAGTTTGTTATGGATAAGATAAAGAAAATATAAGTCGTTAATTTACACTTTACTCCTTATATTTTGGGGGCAATTGTTAGGGGAGGATTTTCTAATCCTAAGGATCACGGATCCTCAAGTGCTGCCAGGATCATGGATCCTCAATTCTGTTTGAATTAAGGATCCTCAGCAGGTGTTGCAGGATCAGGATTCAGGATCCTTATTGTTATCCTTATACCAACAATTGTCTACCTTGTACGTAAGCTTGTTTTGCAGGAGCAAAGGCATGGACTAAGTCTCACCGAAATTCCTGGAGCATATTCCCTAAATATTCCGCACGTGATTGGCTCTTGTGGACGTTGTAGAGATCGTGGGGAGCTTGCATAATTGTCAGACAGTTTGTTATTTTAGTTATTTTCTAATTTAAAATGGGGATAACAAGCTTGAGTAGAACACTTAGCTAATTTTGGCATTCACACACTCTCGTAACAACACTCGAACAACTCTCGACAGTTTACTTGGCGATTTCATACATTTTATTGCACATTGCACATTAGTGATCCTTGTAACAAGCTTGTTATCATCCCGAGTTGTAAACTTCTTTTGTTTAATCTTAGTTGGTGATTAGTAGTTTCCATAACCCGAGGTTTTTTATGCCGGAGATCAACTCTTGATCAAGGGCTTTTTCCTCGTATAAATCCTTGTGTCAATTGTTCATTACATTTCTGAGTTATCCTTAACATTGTTCATTGATTCAAGCATCATTCCTCACAACAAAGATTTGGTTACATTATTTTAGCCTAATTTTTGACCAAAAATACGTGGTGACTAAAAGGGGTATAGAGGCAAGCCCGGAGCAGATTAAAGCTATCTTGGACATCAAGTCACCTTCAAATATGAAATATGTACAAAGATTAACAGGACGAGTAGCGGCTTTGAACAGGTTTATATCAAGATCCTCGGAAAAATGCAAGGAATTCTATCATATCCTGAAGAAGAATAAGAAATTCGAATGGGGAGAGAAGCATGAAGTAGCCTTGCAGGAATTGAAGCAGTATCTCTCAACTGCACCCCTGTTGATGAAACCCGAGGATGGTGAACCATTATCCATGTATCTTGCAGTATCAGGGAATGTAGTAAGTGCTGTCCTGGTAAAAGATCACGAAGGTCAGCAGTATCCTATCTATTATGTTAGCAAAAGTTTATTAAATGCTGAAACTAGATATTCACACTTAGAAAAAATGATATTAGCCTTAGTTATGGTGTCAACAAAACTTAGACATTATTTTGAAACACATAGGATTCACGTTAAAACCAATTATCCTGTTAAAAATGTGCTTAGGAAACCCGAGATGTCAGGTAGGATGGCTAAATGGTCAGTGAAATTAAGTGCCTTTGATCTAGTATATGAACCTAGAAATGCCATAAAGTCTCAGGCTTTAGCTGACTTTGTGGCTGATTTCAGTAGTGATATTCAAAATGAAGTAGACCTAGAAGTACAACAGCTAGGAGAAAATTTTGAATCCTGAACGCTATATACTGATGGTGCATCTAATGTAAGAGGTGTAGGTTTGGGTATACTACTAAAATTGCCACAGGGGGACATATTACCCCAGGCTATTAGATGTGAGTTTCCTGCCACTAATAATGAAGCAGAATATGAAGCTCTGATAGCAGGATTAGAATTAGCTAAAAATATGAATATTAGATATTTACAAGTATATGTTGATTCCCTGTTGATTACTAACCATTTAAATGTATCTCACGAAGTAAAAGGCGAAAACTTAGCTGAATATCTTGAAATTGTTAAAAAAATTAGCAGGATATTTCGAAATTTTTATACTTGAACAGGTACCAAGAGAAAAGAATGTTGAAGCTGACGCTCTAGCAAACTTAGGATCTACTGTCAGGATACCGGAGGGAACTCAGATACCAATAGTGCACATCTTGTATCCTGCAATGGAACATTTTAAATCTCAGGATAAAGAAGTAGCATGTATCCAGGATCCTGGTGATGGATATCCTGAGAAGGATCCTGAATCCTGGATGACTCCAATTGTGAAGTATCTTCAAGAAGGAGATATCCCAAAGGATGCAAATCCTAAGGCTTTTAGGATGAAGGTATCTCGTTTTACTATTATAAATAATATTTTGTATAAGAAATCCCTTGCAGGTCCGTACCTAAGGTGCTTGGAAGATCCTGGGGGGCATATCTCTGTTCTCGAAGGTGTTGAGAACAGGATATTACTGGCCGACCATGAGAAAGGATGCCGTGGAGTATGCTCAGAAATGCGATGCATGTCAAAGACATGGCAACATCCTGCATCAGCCTGCAGAACCATTATATCCTATCGTATCCCCTTGGCCGTTTATGAAATGGGGTATGGATATAGTGGGAAAGCTTCCAAAGGATCCAGGAGGAAAGGTTTTCATGTTGGCAATGACGGATTATTTCTCCAAGTGGGTTGAAGCAGAAGCCTTTGTCCAAGTTAGAGATCAAGAAGTGGTATCCTTCATAAAGAGGAATATCCTGACCAGGTTTGGAGTACCAGCCGAGATAATCTGTGACAATGGTTCTCAGTTTATAAGTAAAAGAACTACTGAATTTTGCAAGATTTGGGGAATTAAAATGATCACATCTACACTGGTACATCCTCAAGCAAATGGACAAGCAGAATCCTCAAACAAGATAATTGTCAACAATTTGAAGAAAAGACTTGGAGCTAAGAAGGGAGGATGGGCAGAAGAACTACCATTTGTCCTATGGGCTGATAGAACAACCGTGAAGAATGCTACTGGGCAAACCCCATTTTCCTTAGTATTTGGAGCAGAGGCAGTAATCCCTACAGAGATGGTGATACCTACAGCAAGATCCAACCTCCGGGATCCTGAGAAGAATCCTGAAGTCCTATGTCAAGAATTGGATACTATTGATGAGACAAGGGATGCGACAAAGTTGAGAATGACAGCGTATCAATAGAGGATATCCAGAGCATATAACAAGAATCTAAGGACTAGAAGGTTTCAAGTTGGAGATTGGGTACTAAGGAAGGCTTTTCAGAATACTATTAATCCTGCTGATGGAAAGTTAGCTCCTAAGTGGGAAGGACCTTAAGAGATTGAATCGAAATCCGGAAAAGGAGCATATCGGCTTAAGAATATGGAAGGGGATATACTACCGAGATCCTGGAATGCTATACATCTAAAGCTCTATTTTAAGTGAGTTTAGAATTTAATTTCTAACTCAGGATGGTATGAGTTCTATCTCTTTTAATATATTTAATATTGTTTATTCTTTTGAACCCATTGCCGACTTAAACATCAGAGGGGTGTTAGCCAAGCTAACACCCACCTTAGTTTACAGTTGTTTTGCAGTATATGTTTCGGGATATAGCTCCAGGATACACACTCAGGATACTTCGAAAGATTAGAGGATTGGCCCCCTCTCTCACGTTTAAGGGATCCTGATCCCTTCACAGGTTTAAATGTATTCACCTTTCTCAAGAATTGGGTTTAAACACCCCGCCTGGAGCGTAAGTTATCCAGGGATAGTTCAAGGTGGCGGGACCAGTTCATGTAAAAGTGGCTGACAATTCCGTTACTGTTGGCTATACCCTGGATCCTCGAGGTATATGAGGATTGATCACCCTCTCTCACGAAAGGGTATTTTCATACTCTCTAAGGTTTAAAGGTTTTCACCTTTCTAAGTCTTGGAGTTTATACACTCCCGCCTGTAGCGCACGAAAACAAGGGTTTATCCCCAGTATATGCTAAGGGTTTATCCCCAGGATGCTAAGGGTTTATCCCCAGTAAAACTAAAGTTTTTGACAAGTTCCAAAGATATGACAAACTACGATTGTGTTTACACACGTTCTTCTATTGGTGAAAAGTTACGAAGTTTAATCACTAAGTAAAGAGATACTCAAGTGTGTCATATATTGATGCAATATCCTGCACAGACTGGGGACATCCATGCCGGGGACATTGCAAAGGATTCAAAGGTTGAGGTTGGAAATTATTGCCTAAGTGTTTATGGTATGATTTATTATTTTTCAAGTCTTGAAAACCTTATCTAAATGATCTAAGTTGTCTAAAAAGTCATCTTCAACCAAGTTTTGTCTAACATTTTGATATCAAAAGTATTGAACATTTCATCAGTATCCTGACCAGGATATTTGATCAGGATATTCAAAACATACCTTTCAAAATAAAAACATAACAATTAAGTTTTTATAGAATATTTACATAAACAGTTGAAGGTTTCATCCTGAAAACACAGGATCCTTCCACCTTCAACTGTCAAAATATTCTACGTGCAGGAAATTAAAATTGTTCTGAGTGCAGGACGGCCGGATGATTTAGACCCTACAAAATACAGGTATCATTAAAGACAAACTAACCAGAATACAAGTTCAGTATATGTGTACGGGATACAGGATCTGGATATTTACCTTATTAGGGAAGGAGGTCATGGGCTCGATAGATTCCATGAAGCCAAGGTCACCATAAGAGAAACCTCCGGCATCAGCAACATATGGCTCCTTTTTCACCAGGACTGGCTTGGGATAGCTGTCAAGCTTCTCAAGATCGAAGAAAACATATATCCTTACCAGACATGTTGGAATGACTTAAAAATATACCCATTGGAATCAGGATATCCAACAGTTATATTTTTGGGGACAATTGTTATGGGTGAAATTCTGAGCCCATATCCTGACTTTGTATCTTGATTTTTTATTAGTTGTATATGATCAGGGTACCAGATCAGGATACCGGATCAGGATATTAGTAATATCCTGAGGCAGTATCCTGACTATTACTAATAATTTGCTTGTAAACGTTGGTTACAAGGGACTAACGTTCATGAGGACCAAGTCATCCTGAAGACCCGCTCAAATTGGTCAGGATAAGGACGTTGATGGCGGAAGAATAGCTCTTGTAACGGTCAGCATTGAAGAAAGGCGTATTTTATGGGAGTTATGGATGATTGGTCAATGCTATTAATGTTGTAACGGTTATAGGAGCTTAAATATCGGAGTTATAGTTGGTATGCGCGTGGAAAACGAGTTGAAACAGCCCCCCAACGTTCAGAAAGGAAATAATCTCAGTATCCCGGATTTTTAGCATAATATCCAATATTTTTAGCATAATTAGTTAATTCTTGTAACTATATAAAGGGGATGCTAGATCCATAGGTCACACACTCGAATTCACCTACTCATTCACTCACTTTTCTAGCAGCAATCATGCACTAACACTCATCACTTACAATCATTGTACCACTTAGTAGCGATTTGAGCATTATCCTGCACTGTATCCTGGTTATTCAAGCAATAAGAAGAACAAGGCAGCCAGCGATTGTCAGCTCCCGAGGTTTTATGTCGGAGATCTAGATTGATCAAGGGCTTTCCTCGTACATCACGTGTCAACCTTTACATTTTTGCTCATTGTTTGATTATAGATACAACTCGATATCCTGAGCCGTATCCTGATAACTGTTTTTGCAAACTAACAAACCAATATATTTTCCACAAAGTATTACTAGCACACTACCTCACAAAACTAATTTATCACATAATTGCTTAGGTAATTTTTGACCAAAACAATTACACTAAATGCTTGTCTTTACCAAGTGATGTAAGAGACTTAGGCAAACATGGCCTTTGATTGTCAAGAACTCTTACTATCAATCTTAGATCCCGAGACTACTACACACACTCTATGATGGATGATGGTGGTGGATGTGGGTTGTGAAGGTGGTGGTGGGTGGGTGAAGTGTGAGAGAGGTGGTTTTCCAAGGGATGATTTGCAAGTGAGCCAAGCACCCCTATTTATAGCCTTCACAGAAGCCTGGACATGGCCACATGTCCGTTGGGCATGGCCCCGTGTCCACCCGTCTTCTCTTTCTTCATTAAATGCAGTTTGTTTGAATTAGAAACAGTAAAGGATTACGACTGTTAAATACATTACCACTGTGAAGGGCAAATGTTGTGGCAGATGCTCTAAGCAGGAAATCGGATTATGTCCCAATACGAGTGAGGTCGATGCAACTTGTTGTAACCACGGGTTTACTTGAACGAATCCGAGAAGCACAAGCCGAGGCGGTGAAAGAAGAAAACCTGAAAAAGGAAAGGATAGTCGGTCAGCTGAAGGATTTGGCGGATGGTAGCAACGGGTTGAAGACTCGATTCGGAATAATATGGCTCCCAAACTCCTGTGGGGTCAAGACGCTTCTACTCGATGAAGCTCACAAGTCCCGTTATTCAATTCATCTGGGTGCAACCAAGATGTACAATGATTTGAAGAAAAACTATTAGTGGCCTGGAATGAAGAGAGATGTAGTAAAGTATGTGGAGAAGTGCTTGACTTGTTTGCAAGTTGATGTGCGTGAGTGTTATATAGTTTTTAATGTATATTTGTAGCCCTTTTTAACACTTTGGTCAAGTTTTAAATTTATAAAACACGATATTCTACTAACACTAAACACACATATGGGCAAGTGCACCCATCGTGAGCGTAGTATAGTGTTGGTAAGATACCGAGGTCGTCCAAGGACACAAGAGCTTTTAATACCGGTTTATCCTCAATTTCTAATCAAATCAAAAATTTAAAAAAGGTTTTAAACTAGCAAATAAAAACTAAAAATGCTGAAAAATAAAAATAAAAATAAAACAGATAGACAAGATGAATCACTTGGATCCGACTCGCCTTTAGTGTAACCTTTGATTATTTCCACACTTTTGCTCTTTTTAAGAGATTATCTTCGTTATTTTAGTAGGCCCCTCTTTTGAAGGTGACGTTACCCTCAACCCAGTAGTTTGAGTCAGCAAAGATACAATCCTAAAGGGTTGGATTATTGAAAGATAATTAATTAAGTTATTAATGCATAATGTGGTAGGCCCCTCTTTTGAAGGTGACGTTACCCTCGGCTAAGTAGTCTGAGTCAGCAGGGATACAGTCCTAAGTAGCCGGGTTAATATATTAATAGTAGGTTATATATGAGGGGATCAAGAAGTTCGGACCCCCGCCATCCAATACCAGTGGGTATTGAAGGAGGTCCTACTAAGCTTGACCCAGGTCCTTGCAGGATCTATACACTGAACAAGGCAAGACGCTTACCAAACCATTCCCTTAACCCCCGACCAGGTAGCCAACATATCTGCATATAGACCGTGGAGATATGAATGGTGTAAATCTTTTATTTTATATTGACAGTAAAATAACGCCAAGACACCATGGACAAATGATAAGGAAGTTTCACCTTCAACATAAGAAACTAGTTATTAAATTCATTAATACAAAATAAAAAGTGTGAAAAGATTAAAAATAAAAAGTATTACACTAAATGCTTGTCTTCACCAAGTGATGTAAGAGACTTAGGCAAACATGGCCTTTGATTGTCAAGAACTCTTACTATCAATCTTGGATCCCGAGACTACTACGCACACTCTATGATGGATGATGGTAGTGGATGTGGGTTGTGATGGTGGTGGTGGGTGGGTGAAGCGTGAGAGAGGTGGTTTGCCAAGGGATGATTTGCAAGTGAGCCAAGCACCCCTATTTATAGCCTGCACAGAAGTCTGGACACGGCCCCGTGTCCGTTGGGCACGGCCCCGTGTCCACCCGTCTTCTCTTTCTTCATTAAATGCAGTTTGTCTGCATTAGCTGACCAAGCCCCCGTGTCCGCTGGGCACAACCCCGTGTGCTGAAGCGTATTTGTACTATCAAGATTTTCCTAGATTCTGCGAATCTTAGAGTTGACCACGGCCCCGTGTCCGCTGGGCACGCCCCCGTGGTGGGTGATAGAAGTTTCTACAACTTTGTCTTTTCTCCAGACACTTGGGCACGCCCCCGTGCTCAATGAGCGTTTCAAACGCTAAAAGAGAAGTTAACCCAAGCTCCGGTATTAACGTTGCTGGACGGAGTTGAAGACTTGGTGGTTTATTCTGATGCCTCACTTTCGGGGCTCGGATGTGTTCTAATGCAAAGGGGCAAGGTTATAGCCTATGCCTCGAGGCAATTAAAAATTCATGAAAAGAAATATCCCACGCACGATCTGTTGGACTCTGTATGCCCAAGACACATATTAAATTGATGTGGCTAGTACGTTATGATCCAAGTCGAGTCATACCCAATAACAAGCTAGACAAACACTTATATTATTTATTTTTGATATGATCAAACAAATAAATATTAACACTTACAATATTTAGAAATTTGTTTTCTAAATAAATGCACTTGACAAACCAATAAATTATATTGATAATTTATTTTGAGAGAATATTTTATATTGTTATTTAATAGGTTAAATAACATAATAAAAGTTATATAAGTCTTATAACATGAGATGTTATAATTTTATAAAAGTTATAAAATACATATATATATAAGACTTATATTATTTAAAAGAAAAAATTGAATTTTTTTTAATAAAAGTCTAGGCCACCCCCCCCCCCATGGGGTCTTCCCAAGAAATTTTAGTCCAATAGAAATGCATGCAAATGCATGTGCTAGAGAAGATTTGATTGGGTGGTCTAACCAAGACCATTTTGGTCCAATGGGGTTTCATGCACTTGCATGTGTAAGTTGGCACATGATTGGTCAAGGTGGGTGGCAATTCTCTCTCATGGTTCTATAAATACTTAGATCACAAATGCAAGAAGGTGCAAGACTTGTGAACTTGATTTTGCTCTAACAATTTCGGCCAAGAGATGGTTGATTCAAGAGTTTCAAGTTTGCAAAATCAAGTGCAAGAACTCCATAATATTCTCTAGAAAAATCGGCCATGGTGGTTGTTTAGAGAGAATCTTAGTGAGTTCATATGTGTAGAAATCCTAGCTAAACATAAGGTGTTTGTTTGAAGGCTTGGGGTATACAAGCTTGAGGTCTTCTACACTTGAATGCAACCATTCAATCATCATCATCATCTTCATGTCTTTTACTCCTTGGAAGGTAGTATTCTAAACACTCTATGGTTGTGTTTTATTTTGATAGCATGCATGTTCGTATATGGATCCGAGATTGGGTTTTACATATAAAATGGTTTTTATATCTTGTAAGTAACATGTTTTAAATAATTATTTATGCTGCGTTTTTATTTTATATGGATAAAATACTTTGATAAACATGTTAAAAACGCAACAGTGGTATCAGAGCCGCTTATATGAGTGCATGCTTCATAGGATATGAAATTTTCGGGTTTGGTTAAACCCTATGGCCGAAATTTTTCATCTTGGTTCTCCTTTTGTTTTTCAAGATATTAATTTTACATGCATAAAAGTATCTTGAAAAATTATGTCATTTGGATGATTTGTTTTGTTTGGACAAAAACCCACATTTTTCGGTTTTTCATTCTTGACCGAAAAATTGTAGGTTGTAAAAAGGAAACCATTTTTGCTTCTTGAAATTTTTATATATATGTGGATATATATTTTGGTGTACGTAACCTAGCCATGACCCTATGTGAATATATTCAATATTTGTGGTTGTGATTTGTATTTAATTATTTCAAAGGGTTGTAATAATAATTTTTGTTCTTCCATGTGTAAAAATATGTAATTTATTTATTTTCATTTGGTATGTAAATTAAATAGATCAGGTGCATTTTATTAGAAAAATGTATTAGGATATTTTTTTGTAAAAGAAGATGCACACAAAAATGCGGTTTTGGTTTTGGCCAATTTCGGGCCTAAAGGACTTCATAGTTCTTAACGGGATTTTAGCCCAATAACCAAAACACATTTACGGAGCCCAAAGGAGTTTGGAGCTGAATTAAAGTACATTTTGGAAGCTCAAAGAAAGTGGAGAAATCACAACACAAAAGGGAGACTTGAAGCATTTGGATGCGGGATCAAGTGGGAGTTCAACGACACATCGCTTGTGTCATTTTTCAACCCTTTAGGAAGGACCTTTTAGCACACTTGTTTCGACTAACAAGTGTGGTCAAAATAGTTGGCTATGGTTATGCACCTATTGATATGTATGTTATGCTTGCGTGGTTGCTTATTTATGTTGTTTGGATGATATGTCGAAATACATGCTTAACAAACTAATAATCAACAACAAGCTTAAAATTGGTTCTTTAAAGATCATTAAAATTGGTTAATAAAAGGTTATTAAAAATTAATGATTTTATAATAAAATGGGTTTTATTTAAAAGAACCTTGAAAATTTATTTTCACAAAAGTACCAAGGATTTGAATGCATGCAAATGTATGGTACATAAAGTTTTCTAAACTAGAATTTTTGAAAAATCAAAAATCCCTTTTATAAAACAAGTCAAACACCATCCTTTTAAACAACACTCGAAACACTTGGGAACTCTTTTGTGGGATAAAGGTCACCTAACCACATTTGAAGGAACTTGTATATTCGAGGTGGGTTTACCATGTTTGTGGGATAAAGGTCACCTAACCACTTATGTGAATAAACACACATGTGTGTCTAAGTTGGATGACTTGATTTGGAAACCATGAACTTAGGGTCACCGAAGCATGGGGAACAAAAGGTGTTGATGGGATTAAACATGCCAACTAAACATAAAGATGTTTAACCGATCCCATATGGCTAGAAGTTGCAAAGGGTTGCAATTGTCAAACGTTGACTACCTTGTTAATTTAAATAGAGGGATAAAGGTCACCTAACCAATATTTAAATGTAACGTTGGATTCTAGAATTTAATTATTAATTGTCTATGAGACATAAAAGGGTATTAATAATTAAAATATAATAATATTGAAAATACTAAAATTTGAACCTTGTTAAATTTTGTAGATGGCCGCTAACAATATTACCCAAACCGTAACCTATCACTAAAAACAATCCTTGACAAGGATCGTCTCAATCATAACACTTCATGGATTAATATCGAAACTTAAGAATCGTTCTCAAGTAAAAGATATTCTATGAGTTGAACGATCCTAATCCCGATGAACATCTTATGGAAGATAAGGATGCCTATAACGATTGACTAAGTATATCGAGGATACTAATTATGATTTCCGTAATTCAAAGGGATTTTGAACATCATGAGCATACGACGTGATTACCCAATTGAAGGAAATGTTCCTACAATATGCAAGGATATAACGCTTCGAAACGGTTCGAGCGCTTCATGCATGTCGAATAGAGGAAACCCAATCAGTCTCATCTTAAGTCTTTAAGATGACAAAGCCACATTGATCACCTCGAAAGGCTCAATATGGGTAAAAGGGTTTTATCCATTCTAACGATCAATGAGGGTGGCAACAAGAAAGGGCATCACCCCGACACCAAAGCAAATGTTGAAAATGGAAACGGGTAATTCAAAGGGAAAGGAAAAGAAAGGCTAGAGCGGAACCACCGAAACCAAAATATAAGAAGGCGAAGGTTGCCACGAACGATCCATGCTTTGAGTATGGTAGGACATTTAAATAGGAATTGTCCAACCTATCTCAAAGAGTTGAAAACTAAGAGGGATGCAGGGAAAACCACAGGTACAATCTTAATGATACATATTGGCCTTAATGTTATTTCTTCTAACACATGGGTATTAGATACCGGATATGGAACTAATGTTTGCAATTTGTTGCAAAAGGGTTAAAAAGAAATAAGCATTAAAAGAAAGGAGACTATGTTTTGAAACTTTCAAATGGTTTGGAAATTGTTTTAAAATGTCTTGAATGCTCCTAGTTTGACTAGGAACATTATTCAAGTTTCCCTTATAAGACAATATGGTTTTGACTTAAAGTTTGCAAAACATTGACATTTATATCGATGAATGACATGTTTTACTTTAAACCTATGCCTTCAAATGGTATTTATGAATTGGTTCATAATAATACATCATTTGATAGTTTAATGTACCAATTAATCACCAAGAAACTCAAAATGGATTTGAGTAAAACCTATCCTTAGCATTATCGCCTTGGTCATATAAACAGATGTCGCATGTAAACACTTCGAAAGAATTGTCTTTTAGAAACAAATGAAATTGGTTCATTTGATACATGCGAATCTTATTTACAAGGTAAAATGACCAAGTAATCCCTTAGTGGGAAAGGGCAAAAGATTTATTAGGTATCATACATTCGAATGTATGTGATCCTTTTAAGCCAATGACTAGGAATGGTGAAAGATACTTCATTACTTTAACCGACAACTATAGTAGTCTGGTAGAATTAGTAGTCCACCTGAAAGATATGGATTTTTCATAGATGGATGCTACGTGGTAGATTCAGATGAATCAACCACATACCATGATGCAATGTCAAAATCCGATTGCGACAAATGGCTTGAGGCTATGAACACAATCCATGTATGACAACCAAGTTTGGGAATTGGTTGTGCCACCTCTTAAATCCAAAGTAGTTGGAAGTAAGTGGGTTTTCATGAAGAAAACATATATGCATGGAAACTTGGATACTTGTACAGCGAGACTTGTAGCAAAAGGTTTCATTCAAACTCAAGGTGTTGATTATGATGAGACCTTATCGCCTGTGGCGATGCTAAAGTTAATAAGGATATTATTTGCCATACCTGCATAATATGATTATGAGATTTGGCAGATAGATATCAAAACGGCTTTCCTTACTGCACATCTTAAGGAAGATGTCTATATGGTTAAGCCTGAGGATTTTATCGATCCAAAACATCCTAACAAAGTATGCAAGTTAAAGAAATCAATCTGTGGATTGAATCAAGCATCGAGAAGTTAGAATCACCGTTTTGATGAGGAAATTGGGAATTTTGATTCATCAAGAACGTCGATGAAGCCTGTGTGTATAAGAAAGCTAGTGGGAGCATCATCACTTTCTTAGTATTATATGTCGATGACATTCTACTATTTGGAAATAACATTCCAACCTTGGAAAGTGTAAAAGCCTGGCTTGGAAATTGTTTTTCCATTAAGGATCATGGTGAAGTCGCTTATATTTTGGGAATAAAGATCTATATGGATAGATCAAGGCGTTTGATAGGTTTAAACTAAAGTGTATACATTGACAAAGTCTTGAAAGGGTTCAAGATAGAGAACTCTATGAAAAGTTTCGTACCTATTCAAAGAGGGGACAATATTGAATGCGTTTCAATGTCAAAGCTCAAAGAATGAGCAAGAAAGAATGAAAGGAATCCCATATACGTCAGCTATAGGATTCATTATGTACATAATGATATGCACTAGACCGGACAAAGTTATGCGCTTTAAGCATAACGAGAAGATACCAGCGAGTAACGGTCATTGGGTGACTGTTAAAAATATATATTGAAATACCTTAGAAGGACTAAGGATATATTTCTAATATATGGATCTGGTAAAGAGGAACTCGTTGTATAGGGTTACAGGGAAGCGAGTTTCGGAATTCGTTGTAAAGGGTTACATGGATACGAGTTTCCAAACTGATCGAAATGGTTCTCAATCACAATCAGGGTAACATTGTCCACTACAGAATCAGAATACATCGCCGCTTCATTCATTGAGATAATTCATATGAAGTTGCCACTTGAATTATTGCCGATCTAGGGGTAGTCCATACCATTCAGGACCCCTAGAGATCTTTGTGATAACGAAGGTGTGATTGCTTAAATCAAGGAACCTCGTGTACATCGAAGGCACATTGAGCGGAATTTCAACTACATAAGGGATGAAGTTGAAAAAGGAAAAGATATGTATTCTCAAAGTTCACACTGATCAAAATATTGCGGATCCACTCACGAAGCTCCTTGAACGGGCAAAGCATGAAGGGTCATACTTGTGCCTAAGGACTTCGATATTCTTGTGATTGGATTTGATCTATTTTGTATTTGGATATTGGAACAACTGTTATTATAACTCTTTATGGTATTTTGAGTTATGTTCCATTTTAGTATGTTTAAATCCGTGAATAAGTTAATTATTCTAAATGTCCGTAGTCGATCATAATTGTGGGAACAAATATGAATGTAAGACTATTATGAATTTGGATTGGTGGATATTCATTAGATATGAATATAGAGCAAAGTGTTGCTGCCAAAGTTCATAGATATTCGTGGGAGACAAATATTGGACTGACTCGCTCTCAAATATTACTACATGGAATCATTTGTGATTGATCATAAGTAAATTTTGAGTAAAGGAGAATATCATACTACCTTGACTTTTTCTTCGCTGTTAGTAATATGACAGTACATAAGGCTAAGCTCAGGTGTGGTACAAGGTGATTGTGAGAGACGTATGTAGTCAAGATGGGATTTGTTCCTCTTATTCGTTGAGAGTAAGATGTCTAAGGTCTGCTAAAGTTAAATCAACAGAGAGTGATCACTCTGTGTCTCTGGATTTAACATGACATCTGAAACGAAAGGATAAATGACAGATTCACCTAAATCATGTTCAAGTAAGGGACTTGAAGGGGATGATGTTATTGAATGGAACATATAGTCATACGTATTGGGGGTAGTAAACCGTAGTTAGGCGTCATTTACTACTTGCATCAATCTTCTATGTATCTTGTGCAAGTGGGAGATTATTGGACTCTGTATGCCCAAGACACATATTAAATTGATGTGGCTAGTACGTTATGATCCAAGTCGAGTCATACCCAATAACAAGCTAGACAAACACTTATATTATTTATTTGTGATATGATCAAACAAATAAATATTAACACTTACAATATTTAGAAATTGGTTTTCTAAATAATTGCACTTGACAAACCAATAAATTATATGGATAATTTATTTTGAGAGAATATTGTATCTTGTTATTTAATAGGTTAAATAACATAATAAAAGTTATATAAGTCTTATAACATGAGATGTTATAATTTTATAAAAGTTATAAAATACATATATATAAGACTTATATTATTTAAAAGAAAAAAATGAATTTTTTTTAATAAAAGTCTAGGCCGCCACCCCCCCCCCCCCATGGGGTCTTCCCAAGAAATTTTAGTCCAATAGAAATGCATGCAAATGCATGTGCTAGAGAATATTTGATTGGGTGGTCTAACCAAGACCATTTTGGTCCAATGGGGTTTCATGCACTTGCATGTGTAAGTTGGCACATGATTGGTCAAGGTGGGTGGCAATTCTCTCTCATGCTTCTATAAATACTTAGATCACAAATGCAAGAAGGTGCAAGACTTGTGAACTTGATTTTGCTCTAACAATTTCGGCCAAGATATGGTTGATTCAAGAGTTTCAAGTTTGTAAAATCAAGTGCAAGAACTCCATAATATTCTCTAGAAAAATCGGCCATGGTGGTTGTTTAGAGAGAATCTTAGTGAGTTCATATGTGTAGAAATCCTAGCTAAACATAAGGTGTTTGTTGGAAGGCTTGGGGTATACAAGCTTGAGGTCTTCTACACTTGAAGGCAACCGTTCAAGAATCATCATCATCTTCATGTCTTTTACTCCATGGAAGGTAGTATTCTAAACACTCTATGGTTGTGTTTTATTTTGATAGCATGCGGGTTCGTATATGGATCCGAGATTGGGTTTTACATATAAAATGGTTTTTATATCTTGTAAGTAACATCTTTTAAATAATTATTTCCGCTGCGTTTTTATTTTATATGGATAAAATACTTTGATAAACATGTTAAAAACCCAACACGATCTCGAATTGGCGGCGGTGGTATTTGTGTTAAAAATATGGAGG
The DNA here is from genome assembly GCA_030545235.1 of Helianthus tuberosus. NCBI lineage: Eukaryota > Viridiplantae > Streptophyta > Magnoliopsida > Asterales > Asteraceae > Helianthus > Helianthus tuberosus. The sequence continues at coordinate 149,619,665 of CM060381.1, forward strand.
CACTATTTATATGGGGTAAAGTGCACCATATTTACCGACCACAAGAGTTTAAAATACTTCTTCGATCAGAAGGAGTTAAATATGCGACAAAGGTGGTGCTTAGAAACAGTAAAGGATTACGACTGTGAAATACATTACCACCCCGTAAGGGCAAATGTTGTGGCGGATGCTCTGAGCAGGAAATCGGATTATGTCCCAATACGAGTGAGGTCGATGCAGCTTGTTGTAACCTCGGGTTTACTTGAACGAATCCGAGAAGCACAAGCCGAGGCGGTGAAAAAAGAAAACCTGAAAAAGGAAAGGATAGTCGGACAGCTGAAGGATTTGGCGGATGGTAGCAACGGGTTGAAGACTCGATTCGGAAGAATATGGGTCCCAAACTCCTGTGGGGTCAAGACGCTTCTACTCAATGAAGCTCACAAGTCCCGTTATTCAATTCATCCTGGTGCATCCAAGATGTACAATGATTTGAAGCAAAACTATTGGTGGCCCGGAATGAAGAGAGATGTAGTAAAGTATGTGGGGAAGTGCTTGACTTTTTTGCAAGTTGATGTGCGTGAGTGTTTTATAGTTTTTAATGTATATTTTTAGCCTTTTTTAACACTTTGGTCAAGTTTTAAATTTATAAAACACGATATTCTACTAACACTAAACACACATATAGGCAAGTGCACCCATCGTGAGCGTAGTATAGTGTTGGTAAGATACCGAGGTCGTCCAAGGACACAAGAGCTGTTAATGCCGGTTTATCCTCAACGTCTAATCAAATAAAAAATTTAAAAAGAAGGTTTTAAACTAGAAAATAAAAACTAAAAATGCTGAAAAATAAAAATAAAACAGCTAGACAAGATGAATCACTTAGATCCGACTCGCCTTTAGTGTAACCTTTGATTATTTCCGCACTTTTGCACTTTTTAAAAGATTATCTTAGTTATTGTAGTAGGCTCCTCTTTTGAATGTAACGTTACCCTCAACCCAGTAGTTTGAGTCAGCAAAGATACAATCCTAAAGGGTTGGATTATTGAAAGATAATTAATTAAGTTATTAATGCATAATGTGGTAGGCCCCTATTTTGAAGGTGACGTTACCCTCGGCTAAGTAGTTTGAGTCAGCAGGGATACAGTCCTAAGTAGCCGGGTTAATATATTAATAGTAGTTTACGTATGAGGGGATCAAGAAGTTCGGACCCCCGCCATCCAATACCAGTGGGTATTGAAGGAGGTCCTACTAAGCTTGACCCAGGTCCTTGCAGGATCTATACACTGAACAAGGCAAGACGCTTACCAAACCATTCCCTTAACCCCCGACCAGGTAGTGAACATATATGCATATAGACCGTGGAGATATGAATGGTGTAAATGTTTTATTTTATATAGACAGTAAAATAACGCCAAGACACCACGGACAAATGATAAGGAAGTTTCACCTTCAACATAAGAAACTAGTTATTAAATTCATTAATACATAACCAAATAAAAAGTGTGAAAAGCTTAAAAATAAAAAGTATTACACTAAATGCTTGCCTTCACCAAGTGATGTAAGAGACTGAGGCAAACATGGCCTTTGATTGTCAAGAACTCTTACTATCAATCTTGGATCCCGAGACTACTACACACACTCTATGATGGATATTGGATGATGGTGGTGGATGTGGGTTGTGATGGTGGTGGTGGGTGGGTGAAGTGTGAGAGAGGTGGTTTGCCAAGGGATGATTTGCAAGTGAGCCAAGCACCCCTATTTATAGCCTGCACAGAAGCCCGGACACGGCCCCGTGTCCACCCGTCTTCTCTTTCTTCATTAAATGCAGTTTGTCTGCATTAGTTGACCACGACCCCGTGTCCGCTGGGCACGCCCCCGTGGTGGGTGATAGAAGTTTCTACAACTTTGTCTTTTCTACAAACACTTGGGCATGCCCCCGTGCTCATTGAGCACGGGGCGTGTTCAGCCTTCTTTTCTCTTGTTTTTGCTTGGGATGATGCTGTCGGGGAGTCGGGCATGCCATGTTTCTTCCTTTTCTTATATTTATGTTAGATTTAGCTGCCTTTTTGCTTCTTTTGTTCATTTGAGCTCATTTAATCCTGAAAATACAAAAGGAAGACAAAAACACACTTTTTCCAACATTAGTACTAAAAAATGGGTTAGTTTTATGCCACATTTGATGTAATTTATATGTTGCATTTTGCACACATCAAATACCCCCACACTTGAATCTTTGCTTGTCCTCAAGCAAAACTCTTTACAATGTGGCTTACACTCCCAAATGGAATGGGTAGAAGAGAAGGTTTTTGGGTTTGTCATAGAGTGTCGGGATTTCCAAGATTCTTCATTAAGTTTTATTTTTATTTATTTACAATCCTATTCGTCATGATTTATTTAAAACGTTACATAAGATAAATTACTTATTAGGGCATAACATGCCTTTTAAAAATTCCATTTATATACAAGCTCACATACCTCACGGGGGATCACTCAACACTCGGCCGAAAATGTATTTTTGTGAAACATTCGAGAGCGGCATGGAACTTACTTCTACCATAAGCTTGCCAAGCAAACAATCCTCCTCATTTTTAATTATATACCTTTGTAAATATCAAAAGGACTTTTGGGGGAAGGGTTAGGCTTGGGTTAAAGGTAGGTGGTTTGGTTAGTATAAAGGGCGAAAGGCGTAAAAAGCGTCGGTTTTCATAAGATTTTTATTTTTATGACTTTTTATTCTAATGAAGCAATTTTTTCAAACAAAGTTCTTTTTGATAACCTTGTTTGTTTATTTCTTTTGGCTTCATTATCATCATTTTCATTTTTTTAAGGAAATCATAAGAAAAACCAAGCTTTGTTACTAAAATAAAGGGTTTAAAATGAAAAAGGGTTTTGGTGGGTAAAAGGGTGTTTGTTTTGGGTTAAGAAATGAAAATGTTTAGGCTCAAAGGGGGTAACTAGGGGGATTTTGGGTAGTTGGTAAAAAAAAGAAAAATAATGGTGTTGAAAGAAAAAGGGTTAGTGCTAATGCCTCCATCATTTACTTACTTGGGTTTAAGTTGGTAAGGACCGGGAATGTATCATCATAGCAAGTTCTAGAGTCGTAAGAACCAAGCTGCTATTCACCCAAGAAACGAAAGAATGAGCATTTAGTTTAAAGATGTATATTTATATGCTCAATAAATGCTCAAAACTCACTTTTTGTGGGAATGGGTTTTTATGTGATCAAGTATATATAATCAAATTTTAACTAGATTTGTCATGCCGTTTCATAATTTTCTTATGTTAGTTCTTTTTATCACGACGCTATCGGTTGTAAATTTATAAAGATAAAACCTTTTTTGAACTTGTTATTCCCAATTTAAACCAAGACAAGCAAAAAAAACGAAAAAGTTTTTGAAAAAAATTGGGGTGTTTAGCGGTTCCAATAGAGTTTTGTGTAAGGCTTGTAGTTAGGACTTGCAAAATTCAAGGTTTTAGCATCCCCCCACACTTAAATTACACATTGTCCTCAATGTGTCCCTAAAATAAGTTTTTAGGTTGATTGAATGTGTAAAAAGATGTGAAAAAGCAAAAATTTATCTTACTGGGCGTCTGGACATGGCCCCGTGGTATCCGGGCACGGCCCCGTGCTCAGATCGCTAGTAACATAAAATAAAATAAAGTAACATAAGGCTGGACACAGGAGCACGCCCCGTGTCCAGGTATCTGAACTGGGTATTTTTCTGCAGATGGTTGAGCACGGGCGTGTTGGATGAGCACGGCCCCGTGCTGAACTTGCTGTAATGAAGAAAAATTATCGGGTGGCCCTATTTTTGTGCATGGGGTGTTGGTTCAAGCTTCCCTTAGTATCCTTCACCATCCGAGTGTGTTTTATTCCTGAAAGCTAAAACTAAACTAGAAAACAGTAAAGGTTAATCTAAACTAAAGCTAAGGATAGTTTCGCGGAATGCCTCCATGGTGCGCCACGTTTATAAGGGTCCTTGGCTAGACCCAGAGCCAATCATATGTTACCCAAGTGGGATGGGTTGCATCCCATTTTGCACCGTCGGAGAGCATCATCCAAACTTGAGTCTATGACTTTCATGTAGTTGACCGGGTCATCATCTTCAATTCTTTTCCCGACCCCAAACTTCATTTCCTTGTCCCCAACCCTCAATGTTAGTGTTCCCCCATTCATGTCTACCATTGCGTGGGCCGTAGCTAGGAATGGCCTCCCTATGATGAGTGGTACTTCGGTGTCTTCTTCCATATCTAGTATGACAAAGTCGGCTGGGAAGACAAAGTCTCCGACTTTAACTAATAGATTTTCAGCGACACCTTGTGGGTACTTGACGGACCTATCGGCGAGTTGGATGCTTATTTTCGTAGGGCTTGTTTTTCCTAATCCGAGCCGGTCAAACATTGATGCGGGCATGCGGTTGATGCTAGCCCCAAGATCGGCTAGTGCATTGCGTATGGGTGAGTCCCCAATGGAACAAGGAATGGTGAAGCTTTCGGGATCGATCTTCTTTTGTGGGAGCTTGTTGAGTAATAAGGCGGAGCATTCTTCACTTAAATTAACTAATTGCAATGATTCAATTTTTCTTTTGTTAGTGAGAAAGTCCCTCATGAATTTTGAATATTTAGGCATTTGGGTTACGACTTCTACAAAGGGAATATTGACTTGCAATGGTTTTAGTAAGTTTATGAATTTAGTGAATTGCTTATCGGTCTTTTGGCGGAGTAACCGACCGGGATAGGGTACCGGAGGATTCTTCTGTGGCTCTTGAGTTTGCTCAGGCGTTGTATCCTTTTGGGGTGTAGATGAAGATGTGTCCTGGCTTGGTGGACTCCTTTCAGTTGTGGGAAGCTGAGCTTCCTCGGGACCGATAATACGATTCCTCAGTGTGATGAGATGTACTTGTGCCTTCGGGTTTGTTTCGGTATTGCTGGGTAACGCGCCTTGTGGTCTCTCGGAGAAATTTTGAGCTAGTTGGTTTAATTGTTTTTCAATGTTTTGAATACTAGCTTGTTGGTTTCTAAAATTTGATTCCAATTGCTGAAATCGTTCCGAGTTTTTCTTATCGGAGTCAGAGATGAGGCATGAGATAGTGTCTTCAAGCCTTTCTCGTCCCCCTTGTTGTTGAGAAAAAATTTGTGACTCATTACGTGGTTGTTGAAAGTTTGTTCTTTGACTCTAGTTTTGTTGGTTACTACTATTGCCAGGCTCTCTCCAACCAAGGTTAGGGTGGTTACACCATCCTTGGTTGTAGGTACCTGTCGGAGGATCTGACGGCCTAGGTCTATTATCAATGTAGTTTACCGATTCTGTTTGATTATCCATTTCTTTCATACAACTCCAATTTTCATGAGGCCCACCACACCCTTCACAAGCCATAACCGATGACATTTTTGCCATTTCTAGTTTTTTGATATTTGAAGAAAGGGCCTCGATTTGGGCTTGTAAAGAAGTGCTTTCATCAACCTTATGAGCGCCCGGGGCAATAGATTTATTGCCTCGGGGAGTGTGCCATTGAAAATTGTTTTGAGCAATTTACTCAATTTGATTATAAATTTCATTTAGGCGTCGATTACCTAAAAGTCCCCCGGAGCTAAAGTCAAGTGTTTGTCTTGTGTGTGGAACAACCCATTATAGAAAGTGGATACTTGTTGCCATACCGCAAGACCATGATGAGGACACTTTCATAGTAACTACTTGAACCTTTCCCAAGTTTCATACAAGGGTTCCTCATCCTCTTGTGAGTATGTATTAATTTCAGTCATTAATTTAGCTGTTTTAGCAGGAGGGAAATACTTATATAGAAACTTTTGGGCTAGTTCATCCCAGGTGTTTACCGAACCAACTGGGAGGGTATTGAGCCAAGCCTTAGCTCAGTCTTTTAGTGAAAATGGAAACATTCGCAGGCAGATGGCGTCATTTGATGCTCCGTTGATCCGAAAAGTATCACATATCTCCAAAAAGTTGGTAATATGTAAATGGGGATCTTCATCCGCAAGCCCGTGGAAGGTTGCGGAATTTTGAAGCATTTGAATCAAATGCGGCCGAAGCTCGAAGTTGTTGGCATCGACATTCAGTGCATTGATAGCAGCGCCAAGATTACCTACGGTGGGCCGTAGGTAATCCATAAGGGTACGTTGGTCCGCCATCGGAATTTGGTCCCCTGAAAGTTTCTCTTGGTTTTTAGCTTTACGTCTCTTTCTTAGAAAGCGTCCGGGTTCGTCTAGAGGTTCTTTTATGTCTCTACTGGAACTGGAGCTCATACACTACATAGAAAGTTCAGGTGCGGCGCATGGGTTCCAAGTCCTGCAGTATAATCAGAAAGAAAGTTGGTCAGAAGTTTCACCACGGCCCCGTGCTCCGATGAACACGGCCCCGTGGTCGGAGTTACAGTGATTGTTTCCCGGATCCCTGTTACTGAAAAGCTCGACACGACCCCGTGTTGCACCGACACGGCCCCGTGCTTAACTCTCTGTAACTCGGAAAATAAAAACTGCTAGTAACAATGCTGGGCACGGCCCGTGTCCGACCAGGCATGGCCCGTGCTCAACTCTGCAGAAGCTGAAATATTAAAAAAAATCCTAAAAATTAAAAAAAATAAGAAGAAAATGATTAGGTCGTCGATTTTAAGCTTTCTTAAAATCCGTGTGTCCCCGACAACGGTGTCAAAAAACTTGATGTGCGTGAGTGTTATATAGTTTTTAATGTATATTTTTAGCCCTTTTTAACACTTTGGTCAAGTTTTAAATCTATAAAACACGATATTCTACTAACACTAAACACACATATGGGCAAGTGCACCCATCGTGAACGTAGTATAGTGTTGGTAAGATACCGAGGTTGTCCAAGGACATAAGAGCTTTTAATACCGGTTTATCCTCAACATCTAATCAAATCAAAAATTTAAAAGAGTTTTTAAACAAGAAAATAAAAACTAAAAATGCTGAAAAATAAAAATAAAAATAAAACAGATAGACAAGATGAATCACTTAGATCCGACTCGCCTTTAGTGTAACCTTTGATTATTTCCGCACTTTTGCACTTTTTAAGAGATTATCTTAGTTATTGAAGAAGGCCCATTTTTGGAAGGTGACGTTACCCTCAACCCAGTAGTTTGAGTCAGCAAGGATACAATCCTAAAGGGTTGGATTATTGAAAGATAATTAATTAAGTTATTAATGCATAATGTGGTAGGCCCCTCTTTTGAAGGTGACGTTACCCTCGGTTAAGTAGTCTGAGTCAGCAGGGATACAGTCCTAAGTAGACGGGTTAATATATTAATAGTAGTTTACATATGAGGGGATCAAGAAGTTCGGACTCCCGCTATCCAATACCAGTGGGTATTGTAGGAGGTCCTACTAAGCTTGACCCAGGTCCTTGCAGGATCTATACACTGAACAAGGCAAGACGCTTACCAAACCATTCCCTTAACCCCCGACCAGGTAGCCAACATATCTCCATATAGACCGTGGAGATATGAATGGTGTAAATATTTTATTTTATATAGACAGTAAAATAACGCCAAGACACCACGGACAAATGATAAGGAAGTTTCACCTTCAACATAAGAAACTAGTTATTAAAGTCATTAAAACATAACCAAATAAAAAATGCTTGTCTTCACCAAGTGATGTAAGAGACTTAGGCAAACATGGCCTTTGATTGTCAAGAACTCTTACTATCAATCTTGGATCCCGAGACTAACACACACACTCTATGATGGATGATGGATGATGGTGGTGGATGTGGGTTGTGATGGTGGTGGTGTGTTGGATCTGAGTTTGTTTTTGATTGTATTTTCGTTTGAAATTAAGATGGAAATGAAAGAGTTGTGCAGCGGAATTAAGATGAAAACAAACTTTGCATACAATCAAACGAGAGTAATACTTTAATCAAACATCTTTACACAATGAATCGAAAGATTGAATTTGTTTCAACAATGATTACAATGATTGATTAATGAATGCAAACTCCCCCTCAGCCAGAGCTCAGTAGTTTATTCGTGCAAAGAAGACGATGTTGTGAAAGAGCTAATAGAACAGTACAAAGTACTGAACTATTTATAGGCACTTGCAAACCACTGAGCATCTTAGCTGACGTCACCATGAAAGTGACATCTAACCTCCTAACAAACTCTAACCTCTGATCTATACAAATACTGATGTACTAACTACTGCTATTACATTTCTTTACATAGAAGACACTTAAACAGCTGCTGCATCCTTCCACTGCTGTGAACCCAGCAGTGCTTGTCCGGATCAGCAGTACTTGACTCAAGGCAGTAGATTGAATCAGCAGATCTTTGTTCTTCCATCAGTCTTTGACATTGGGCAGTAATTGCAAGGCAGCAGTTGTAGGTCAGCACTTAGTAAGATCAGTAGATAGGAGGTCAGCAGATATGAAACCACTTTCAAGGGGAGAGATTTGTATGAACCAACTGTAATCGTCTGCTTATTCTGGATCCACTGCTCTGATCCAGTTTTGGCTTTAATTATCTGTTCCTCTGATAGGGTTCAATCCCAACAATCTCTCCCTGGAACAGATAATTCCAAAACTCTTCATTATTTGTGGAAGACTTTATTGCCTCATCTACAGTTCCCTTATCTGACCTTTAAATTGTAATTCAAAGTCTAGGGCATCTGTATCTTCATCATCCCTGCTAAGTGGAAGATCAAGGAGATCCTGCAAATCTTCAAGACTCAGGCCAATAGCTTGTTCCCTTGGTATTTTCTCCACTTCTCCACCAGACCTGAGCAAAGTCAATACGCAGGTCTGTTTGTCAGTTTCCCACTTTTGTATTTTTGAGCCTGGTGGGTTTCTTGGGAGATGTTTATTTGCAGAAGTATTTGGTGAGGCTGGCCTATTCATGGCTGGCTGAGCAGCACTTGCAGATTGTTCCAATTCAAGATCTTCCTTTATCATTACTTTCGTGCCTGCTTTTACAATGGCATCTCCAGCTAAAAGATCTTGAATTGTTTCCATACTAAACTGGTTTTTGCTCCTTCTTTTGTAGATGGCAGCACCAGCTGGAGCAGTGGTTCTTTTGACTTGCAGCTTTGGTGGTCTTTTAGAAACCTCTGCTTTAGAATAGTCAGGCTTTTGAGGAACATTTGGGTCTTTCTTTCTTAGTTCCTCCAACCTTTTGTAGGTGGCCCTGACTACATCTTCTTTCCATCTGGCAATTTGTCTTTTGTTTCCATATTCAGCAGCAACCAGTTCCTCTTTCATTCTTTGCAGTTCTACCTGTTTGTCAGGTACATTCTTTCTAAACTTTGCCCAGTCAGAAGGAGTGTGAGTGACCTTCCTTTTTATCATGTCTTGAATTCTTGCAGCTTCATCTTCAAGCTCAGGAACAGTCCACTCTTTGTACATGTATCTCTCTCCTTTATACTTTTTGTGATCCATGATGCTTTCAATGTAGTCTTTCTTCAAAGTTTCAGCTGCTCTTTCTGAAATTTGTTGACTGACATTTTTTGCAAATTGTTCTAGGGATCTGACTTGTGTGAGCAGATATTGATAATTTCTTGAAATTTCTTTGTCAGATTTCCCTTGTGTGTTTCTTTTTGAGATATCCTCTACTTGCTTGGCCTTGATTTCCAAATATTCATCAACGTTTTTAGGCCAGGGATATCCCTTTATTGATGGCAAACTCCTTTTGGCAGGGTCATCCTCATAGTAAAAGGATTTTATTTCATCTCTAACAGCTGCTAGTTCAAGAGGAAATTGAACACCTGCAGGAGGTAAGGGCTTGTACATTGGAACTGAAGAGAGAGGAACAGGTTTTGGTATTGTGACAAGAGCTGAAGATTTTGAAGATGTTTGTGGTGGTGAAGTGTCATCATCTTTGAGAATTAGCCTTCTCCTTTTTGTTTGAGGAGAGGCTGATGATGATTTGGATGGAACAATGGTGGTGGATGTAGTGGCAGTGGTTTATGATTGACTAACAGTTGTTGAAACAACTGGTGTTTCAACCACCGTTGTCATTACAGCAGATGTTGTAACAACCACTGTCTTCTGCTTTTTGGCAGGAGGTGATTTTGTTTTTGGTGGTAATGGTGGTAAAGCAGTGGATTTGGTGTATTTTGAAGTGGTGTGTGTTGAAGTGAGGACAGATGTTGAAACTACTGAGGTACCAGCAGTAGTTGATACAGCAGGAGTTACAACAGCTGTTTGGATGGAGGTTTGATGCTGATGACTTTTGGATGGTGGTTTTGGAATATGCTTTGGAATTCTGGATGAGGTGGACTTAGGCTTCCTTTTTGTCTTAGGAATTTCAGTATCCTTTGAACCAGAACAACCCTGCTCATACAGCTCCCTGAAAGCTCTTTTCTCCTCATTCCACCTTGAAACATCCTTTGCCATTCTATCTCTTTTTACACTTGCTACTCCTTCATCAAGTGCTTCTTGAGTAGCATCAACCTTTTTACTACCATCTGGCACAGGAATTTTTCTGGTCATAGCATCCTTTTCAGGTTCAATGTAGAGACCATCATCTATTCCTTTCTTCTTCCACTCCTGAATTTTCTCCCCCTTTTTGGCATTATCGTCTGGGAGTTGATCAATGAAAAGTACTGTTGGAGGAGCAGTGCCAGTGGTTTGCGGGATCTGAGTTTTGAGAGCCTTCAGATCAGCCTGAGTGTTTTTGAACCTTGACTCCATTGCATTTCTCAGCTGTTGGACATGTTTCTCATGTTCCTGATCTGCTAATTGTGCTTGTTGATGGAGAAAAGGTTGAAACAAGTTCCAGAGCTCATTTGTAGCAGGTGCCCTTTGTGGAGCAGGTGCTTGAGGTGGAATAGCAGTTAATTGTACCTTTTGTACTTGTAACACCTGTTGTAGCATATCTTTGAGTTCTGCAACAGAGTTATCATGTTTTTCAATGCGATCCGTCAATTTTTGGTACTTTAAATCATCACCCAAGTGAATGAGATCATCTGATTTCCCACTAGCAGTGGTTTTATCAGTGGTAGATGTAGGGAGTATACTCCAAACATTAACCACTGATGCCCCTTTTTCTTGGTACTGGGGTCTTCTTCCTTCAACACTTGACAACCTTTTGATGTTGCCAGTAGGAAAAATAAATCCACTGGTGGTTGACAGAGGTGCTATAAAAGGAATTGCCTCCAAGGAAGTCTTATTAATGTAACCACTGTCCAAATGTAACCCAGTGGGTGTAACAATTGTAGTGGCTGCTTCACTTGGATTACCACCAAGAGTTACTTGTAACTCAAGGGGTCTAACCTCCTCAGGTTGTGTTGGTGGGTTAGCAAAGATTGATACAGCAGACCCAGTCAGTGGTTGAGGCATATTCTCATTGATAGGTGATTGAGAAGGACTGGTTAATGCCTGGTTCAAATCAATTGCATCCAATAGCAGTTTAGTTGGTGGGGGAATTGTGGATGTGAAGGGTGGTGTAGAAAGTGGATTTGCCCCGGGTATTGAGCTGTGGATGATAGAAACGAGTGTTTCCAGAGCATCATGATGTGGAGACCCTATTTGTACAACCTGTTCTTTTTGTGAAGAAGCAGGAGGAGTTTCGGTTATGGGTTGAGATATTTGTACCAACTGCTGTGAGGAAGTAGCAGTAGTGGTTTCTTGTGACTTTTGTGTTGTCACTGGCAGAAGCTCTGGTATCTCATCCTCCAGAGATGCCTTTTTGATGGTTTTGGGGGGTTTTTGTGTTTTTCTTTTTGTTGGCTTTTTGGTGATTTTAGGTGTGGGTTTCAAAACAGTTGTGCTGCTGCTTTGATCACCTTGAGCAGTGGGCTCAGCAGCAGATACCTGAGGAGCTGTTGTAACTGCTAAAATCTGCTCAGGCACCTCTGCTTGTGTTTTGCAAGGTGCTAACATTCTTGAAAAAGTTTCAGTTGTTAAACTGTTTAATTGAGTAGAATCACCTTGGTTTATTACAGCTAAATCATCCTTACTGAATTTCTTTGAAAAATAGTAACTTAAAAACCGTGGAAACAGTAAGAATGATTTTGTTTCAACATTATTAACCAAATCTTTAAAAATTTCCCGAGAATAGTTAAAATTTTCTCCTTGAAGAATAGCATATCCCAGATTTTGAATCTTTAAAGGGATTTCATTGAAAGAAGTGGGATTTGTTTGAAACACATAATAGGAGGGTATGAAATAAAAATCTGGTTGAAGACAAAAAATAACCTTTTTCTAAGGTAATTTTCTTCATCATTGTGGCTTCATACCCTCTCTCAATGAAGTCAGTTTGTAACTTGTTTTTAGTGAAAGAAATTTTACCTTCCTGATCACCAAGTTGAAAGACCTCTGAAATGGATTGTGGCGTGATTTGGACAGCTTTACCCTTTATAGAAGAGTTTATGGTGGTTGCAGTGTCTCCTTGTTTTTCAAGGGTTGCATTCTTCCAGAACTCTCTTTGGGTCGCCAAATAGATTGGTGCATCGGCGGTGAACAAAGTTTTGTACTTTGATTTTGCCATGATATCAATGATGGAATCGAAAACATTTGTGGTTCCTGGTTTTGTGAGAAGACCCAGGAGATTGTGAGATGGTTTATGTGGAATTTCAGTGGAGATTGCCTTTTGAGAGGCTGTTTTCGATGCTGATTTGGAGGAGGGTTTTGAAGATGACTTCGATTTTGTCATTTTGAAGATGAATGATCGAAGAAATTTGTGAGAGATGAGAAGAAAAAACTGCTTTGAGAAGAGAATTTTTAAGAATTCAATTCGACAGTAAAACCCTGTTTTGATGGTGAGTGGGGGATTTTATAGGGAAGAAAGTGAAGGCTGAGGTGGCAGCCGTTACAAAAGGTCTGACCAATATGTACTGCCCACGTGACAACCCCTGGTGAAAGTGAAGGACAGTACTTTTGTGAAAGTGACTGATGAAGGCAGTGGTATGAAAGCAGTGGATGATTTTTACTATCAGTGGATAGCATATCAGTGGATAAGACACTGCTTTTGAACAACAGTGTTTATCAAAGGAATGAGAGAGCAGGGGTTGACTTTCAGCAGTGGACAGACTTTTGAAGCAGAGCAGACTTTTGAACAATCAGTGGTTAATGGCAGACTTTTAAGGATTTTAATGAAAAATATCATTTTTAGCTATTTTTAAGGATGGAGTTTTGATTTTCTGAAAACATTTTGTTGCTTTTATTCATAGAAAAACAAGATGTTGCTTGTTATTCCATGTTCAGCATCCCAATTCTAGAGACCAAGCTTTCAAAAGTGGCTGTATCAAGTGCTTTTGTAAGCACATCTGCCAGCTGATCTTTAGTTGGGACATGATGCAGAGAAATCAAACCTTTTTCATAGCAATCCCTCACAAAGTGATGTCTGATGTCGATGTGTTTGGTGGTTGAATGGGAAACTGGATTTTTGATGATATTTTCTGTTGCCTGGCTATCCAACATGAGTGGTGTCTTTAAGGCAGTGATACCAAAATCCAGTAACTGATTTTGAAGCCACAAGAGTTGGGTTGTACAGCTTGCAGCAGCAATGTATTCAGCTTCAGCAGTGGATGTGGAAACAACTGCTTGCTTTTTGCTTTGCCATGAAACTAAGCAATCACCTAGAAACTGGCACCCTCCTAATGTGGACTTCCTTGTGGTGTGACATCCAGCAAAGTCACTGTCTGAGAAACCTGAAAGCTTGATGTTCCCATTAGCTGGATACCAGATACCAAGTGTGGGAGCACCTTTTATGTATCTGAAGATCCTTTTTACAGCAATGAGATTTGATTTTCTGGGAGCTGATTGACTTCTTGCACAGACACATGTTGCAAACATGATGTCTGGTCTAGATGCAGTTAGGTACAATAAAGACCCAATCATGCTTCTATAAAGTGTTTGGTCAATCAGCTCATCCTTTTCATCAGACATGACCAGCTTATTTGTTGCCATGGGTGTGCTGCATGGTTTACAATCATTGATATCAAATTTGGTTAAAAGTTCTTTAGCATATTTGCTTTGATGAATGAAAGTTCCATTTTGCAATTGCTGTACTTGGAGACCAAGAAAGCATTGCAGCTCACCCATTGCACTCATTTCAAACTCTGCTGTCATGAGTTCTCTAAACTCTTCACACATTGAGTTACATGTGCTTCCAAAAATAATGTCATCCACATAAATCTGGACAATCATTAAATCCTTCCCTCTCCATTTTAAAAACAATGTTTTATCAATGGTACCTCTTTTGAAACCATTTGAGAGTAGGAAGTTGGAAAGAGTTTCATACCAGGCCCTTGGTGCTTGTTTCAGGCCATACAAGGCTTTGTTTAACCTGTAGACATGATCTGGATAAAATGGATCCTCAAAACCTGGAGGTTGACAAACATATACCTCTTCTTGAATTGTACCATAGAGGAAAGCACTTTTGATATCCATTTGAAACACCTTCATATTGTGGTTGATAGCAAAGGCCAGGAACAGTCTAATGGCTTCCAATCTTGCAACAGGGGCAAATGTTTCATCATAATCAATCCCCTCTTCCTGTCTGTAACCTTGAACCACAAGCCTGGCTTTATTCTTGACAACAATACCCCTTTCATCAGTTTTGTTCTTGAAGACCCACTTTGTGCCAATGGGACTAACCTCTTCTGGCAGTGGTACAAGCTCCCATACTTGTCGTCTTTTAAACTATTGGAGCTCCTCTTGCATGGCTTCTACCCAGCTGTTGTCTTTCAGTGACTCTTGGTACTTGACTGGCTGATGGAGTGATAGAAAACCAGCAAAAAGACAAATGTTTTGGGTTTGGCTTCTTGTGAGCACCCCTTCATTTATGTTGCCAATGATTTGATCAGGTGGATGAGATCTCAAGAAGATTAAATCTCCTTGGTATGGTATGATGGCATTTGTTGGTGAAGGCTGCAAATGTGGGGGACTTTGATGATCCAGCAGTGGCTTCAAAAGGTGGTGGAATAGGAGGTAATGAAGTGGACAACTGCTGACTTTTATCCACTGTTTGAGGACTTTTGTCAGCAGTGTTTGAGGATGTGGAAGCAGTGGTTGATGGGCTACTTTGGTCAACAACTATTGAGGTAGCAGTGGTTGAGCTTTGACAACTGTTTTGAACAGCTGGTGCTTTTCCCTTTGTGGCAGACCTTTGAGGAATGATGATTTCATACCCATAGTCTGGTGTTGTATCCTCTGATGGACCTGCACTGTTAGTCTTGACAGCAGTATTTCCAAAAGTAAATTTTTCAAGATCAAACAGATCTGCAGGGTTTGCTGGGATTTTCATTGATGAAAGTTCATTGAACTTAACATTCAAAGTCTCCTCCACTGCCTTGGTCCGTGTATTGAACACTTTGTAGGCTTTGGCAGTGGTTGAGTATCCCAGATGATAACCACAATCAATTTTGGCTGCAAATTTTGAAATGGAATCTTTTAAGTTCAAAATAAAGCATGGGCAGCCAAACACCTTGAAGTATGAAATCAGTGGTTTGATTTTATACAGAATTTCATAAGCAGTCTTTTTATGCCTAGGGTTTATTAGAACTCTGTTCTGGACATAGCAAGCAGTGTTTACTGCCTCTGCCCAGAAGGTTAGTGGCAAACCTGAATCTGCAAGCATGGTTCTGGCAGCCTCAATCAGAGTTCTGTTCTTCCTTTCCACTACCCCATTCTGCTCTGGTGTTCTAGGGATGTTGTACTGCCTTACAATCCCTTTCTTCACACAGAAGGCATCCAACTCCTTATTTTTAAATTCTGTGCCATTGTCACTCCTAAAGCTTTTCACTGGAAGGTCAAATTGCTTTTCAACCTGTGTCACAAAGTCTTGCAAGATGCCTGCAGTCTCATCTTTAGAGTGTAAAAAGAAAGTCCATGTAAACCTAGAAAAGTCATCAACAATAACCAAACAATATCTTTTCTTTTTGAGGCTCATGACTTGAACTGGGCCAAACAAATCCATGTGTAGCATTTGCAAACACTGGGTTGTTTTGGACTCTTCAATGGACTTGTAAGAACTTTTATGTTGTTTTCCTTTTAAACAGGAAATGCAATGTTCAGGACATGAAAACAATTTTTGTGGTAGGCCTCTCACCAAACCATTTTTTGAAATTTATGTGATTGTCTTAAGATTTGTGTGCCCCAGCCTTCTGTGCCAAAGTTCTGTCTCTTTGTTAGAGGCAGCTGAGAACAGACAGGCATCAGCTCTGGGACACTCTTTTGACATGTCAACAACATAAACATTGCCACTTCTTTGAGCAACAAGTTTAGAGGCAACAACATAAACCATTTTTTGAAATTTCTGTGATTGTCTTAAGATTTGTGTGCCCCAGCCTTCTGTGCCAAAGTTCTGTCTCTTTGTTAGAGGCAGCTGAGAACAGACAGGCATCAGCTCTGGGACACTCTTTTGACATGTCAACAACATAAACATTGCCACTTCTTTGAGCAACAAGTTTAGTTTGACCAGTTTTGATTATTGCTTCAATCTTTTTGACCATTTCTGGTCCAACAATCCTACAACAGTCTTTTGTGAAGAATGACCCAAATCCCTTGTCACTCATTTGGGACACACTCAGAAGGTTGAATTTTAGATTGTCTATTAGATTGACATTTTCAAATTTTATATTTCCAGATTGCACTGTTCCAGACCCCAGAACTTTCCCTTTACTATTATTCCCAAAGGATATATCACCCCCTCCATGGATTTTAAAGTCTTTGAGGAGGGCTTTACATCATGTCATGTGCCTGGAGCCTCCACTATCTACATACCAAAGACTATCAAAGCATGCAGAAGCTCCCTTGACAGCTGCCATCATTGCACAATCACATTGATGATCTTCTTCATCATCAGCTTTCACCTTCTTTTCACCTTCTTTTCACCAGCCTTTTCTTCTTTTTCTTCTTCTTTGTCCTCTTTGGACCATGGGTCTGTCATTGGTTCAATCAGGGTACCTGAACTTTCTCCCAACAGTAGTTCACCAGCCACAGCAGTAATCACTGCTTCAGTCACCTCTTCCACTGTTTCAAAGCTCTGCTGTTCCTCCTCAGTTTCAACCCCCCTCCTGTATTGACTCTAATGCCATCAAACAAAACTCATCATTTGAAGAATCATTAGAAGCATAGAGTGCAAAATTTTCATCACTAAGGTCTTCAGGCATACTGCTCCAGTCAACAAACCCTTGAGTGAAGAAACTTTGTTGATCTGGTGTGCTGCTGCTGGAGCAGTGGTTTGAGGTGCAACAGGTTGCACTTGTACCTGTGGAGCAGGGGTTTGAACATATTGGATTTGTGGAACAGTAGTTTGGACATAGTGCACTGGCACAGGGGCAGCAGCATAGTGAGCAGTGTTCACTTGAGCTGCTGGGGTATACTGGGCATAGTGCACAGTGCTTTGGTTTTGAGGTCTAGGATTTGAGCTAGGATGAGTAATTATGGGACCAGTAGTTTGACTCCTACATTCCCTAGCGAAATGTCCCAACCTATTACACTTGTAGCACTTGATTTTCGATTTATCCAACCCAACCCTTAGATTCCCATGCAACCCTGGGAATTTTCGCCCTGTCCTTTTGTAAAATTTGCTAGTTCTAACACTTAGCAAGGCCAGTTGGTGCAGGATGTCCATTTCCTCTAAGTCAGTGGGATCAAAATGTTGTAAATCATTGAGTTCAAAGCTTAGATTATCTGACATCTGGTTTTCGTTTGTAGTGAATGCATAACTTGCAGAGTGAGGATCAGGGTTGTTGAAATTTGCACCAGCAGTTATGTCAATGAAGTGATCATAACCCTGATCCTTACCACTGCTCCCAGATTCTTCTTGACCCAGAAGAGCAGTATTACCGAAAGTGTAATCATCGGTAACTTTTCCTGACTCTTGTAATCTCCTTTTCTGGTTCAACTCCCTTTCGTAGGTCAGGAGTCGACCGTGGAGTTGGGTCAAGGTCAGATCCTTGAACTCAGGTGAGTTTCGGGTGACAAAAGCTATTGTGTCCCATTTTTCTGGCAATGACCTGAGGAACCTGCTATTTTGAGTTGAGTTTGTAAAAGTAGCGTTAACAAGCCTCAGTTCACTGATGAGACAACTGAAACACTCAAATTGTTGCGTTAGTGATTCACCTTTAACGTAGCAAAATGTTTCATACTGTTGGTTCAAGATTTCCCTGTTGTTTTCTATGACTTCTTCAGTCCCCCCAAACTGTTCCTTAAGTGCGTCCCATAATTCTTTGGCACTGTTACAGTGTAACAGTCCAGCATATATCTCATTGGGCAGCGCTGATGCTATGATGCTAAAAGCTTTAGCACCTAGTTCGATCTTTTGAAAGTCGGTTTCGGTATAATTTTCAACTGGTTTTGGAACGAACTTTTTAGCATCTTCAGCGCTTGGCACTGAAGGAACATGGGGACCATAAATGACACACCTCCAACAACCTGTGCTTTGTTGAGCAAGGATGTGACCCATCCTTCTCTGCCAGATGTTGTACTCATTTCTTTTTAGCATAGGTGGTTTAAAAAGTGAGCCGATGTTGTTTTTATCATCCTGAGATTGTGACGTCATTCTTGTTGTTTTACAGACACTGAGAAATCAACTTTAATGGTGATTAATCCTAGCTCTGTTTTTCAACGGACGAACAAACGATCAGTATCAACTGTTATGAGCTGAACTATTTACGTCAAAATGATTGTTAAATCAAATTTGACTGTCCAGGCTCTGATACCAATTTTTGGATCTGAGTTTGTTTTTGATTGTATTTTCGTTTGAAATTAAGATGGAAATGAAAGAGTTGTGCAGCGGAATTAAGATGAAAACAAACTTTGCATACAATCAAACGAGAGTAATACTTTAATCAAACATCTTTACACAATGAATCGAAAGATTGAATTTGTTTCAACAACGATTACAATGATTTATGAATGAATGCAAACTCCCCCTCAGCCAGAGCTCAGTAGTTTGTTCGTGCAAAGAAGACGATGTTGTGAAAGAGCTAATAGAACAGTACAAAGTACTGAACTATTTATAGGCACTTGCAAACCACTGGGCATCTTAGCTGACGTCACCATGAAAGTGACATCTAACCTCCTAACAAACTCTAACCTCTGATCTATACAAATACTGATGTACTAACTACTGCTATTACATTTCTTTACATAGAAGACACTTAAACAGCTGCTGCATCCTTCCACTGCTGTGAACCCAGCAGTGCTTGTCCGGATCAGCAGTACTTGACTCAAGGCAGTAGATTGAATCAGCAGAGCTTTGTTCTTCCATCAGTCTTTGACATTGGGCAGTAATTGTAAGGCAGCAGTTGTAGGTCAGCACTTAGTAAGATCAGTAGATAGGAGGTTAGCAGATATGAAACCACTTTCAAGGGGAAAGATTTGTATGAACCAACCGTAATCATCTGCTTATTCTGGATCCACTGCTCTGATCCAGTTTTGGCTTTAATTATATGTTCCTCTGATAGGGTTCAATCCCAACATGGTGGGTGGGTGAAGTGTGAGAGAGGTGGTTTGCCAAGGGATGATTTACAAGTGAGCCAAGCACCTCTATTTATAGCTTGCACAAAAGCCCGGACACGGTCCCGTGTCCACCCGTCTTCTCTTTCTTCATTAAATGCAGTTTGTCTGCATTAGTTGACCACGCCCCCGTGTCCGCTGGGCACGAACCCGTGTGCAGAAGCGTATCTGTACTATCAAGATTTTCCTAGATTCTGCGAATCTTAGAGTTGACCACGGCCCTGTGTCCGCTGGGCACGCCCCCGTGGTGGGTGATAGAAGTTTCTACAACTTTGTCTTTTCTGCAGACACTTGGGTACGCCCCCATGCTCATTGAGCACGGGGCGTGTTCAGCCTTCTGTTCTCTTGTTTTTTATTGGGAGGATGCTATCGGGGGGTCAGGCATGCCACGTTTATTCCTTTTCTTGTATTTATGTTAGATTTAGCTGCCTTTTTTGCTTCTTTTGTTCATTTGAGGTCATTTAATCCTGAAAATACAAAAGGAAGACAAAAAACACTCTTTTTCCAACATTAGTACTAAAAAAGGGTTAGTTTTATGCCACATTTGATGTAATTTATATGTTGCATTTTGCACACATCACAAGTCAAGGCGGAACACCAGAAACCATATGGAAAACTGCAACCATTGGAAATCCCGGTTTGGAAATGGGAACATATCACTATGGACCTGTTGACCAAACTGCCTAGAACGAGTCGGGGATTCGATGCTATATGGGTGGTCGTGGATAGATTAACGAAGAGTGCTCACTTTATTCCCATACACGAGACTTATACTTCGGAAGTATACACAAATGAGATACTGGCACGTCATGGGGTACCGGTATCTATTGTATCGGACATAGATACTCAGTTTACTTCAAACTTCTGGAGAGATTTTCAAGAACAGATGGGAACGAAACTATTTATCAGCATCGCATACCATCCTCAGACGGATAGGCAGAGTGAAAGAATAATACAAACCCTGGAGGATATGCTAAGAGCGTGTATTATCGATTTTGGGGGCAGTTGGGATGTGTATCTGCCATTAGCAGAATTCTCTTCTAACAACAGTTACCATGCCAGCATTGGCATGGCCCTGTATGAGATGTTGTATGGTAGGAAATGTAGAACCCCGATGTGTTGGGGTGAAGTGGGTCCACGTGAACTAGCCCACAAAGAAGTTGTCCAATCCACTAACGAGAAAATCGATGTGGTGCGAGCTCATTTGAAAGTGGCCCAAGATAGGCAAAAGTCTTATTCCGATAAAAGACGAAAACCGATTGAATTTCAGGTAGGCGACATGGTTATGTTAAAAGTTTCCCCATGGAAAGGCGTGATCCGATTCAGGAAGAGGGGGAAACTAAGCCCGAGATTTATCGGGCCATTTAAAATCATTGAACAAATCGATAAGGTGGCGTATCGCCTTGAGTTACCAGAAGAATTGAGTGGAATACATGGCACGTTTCATGTGTCACAACTGCGAAAATGTCTAGTGGAGGAAACGACTTATATCCATTATGATGATATCGAAGTGGATAATAACCTTAATTATGCAGTAAAGCCATTAGAGATTCTAGATCGAAAGATTAAAGATTTGCAAAATAAGAGAATTGATCAAGTTAAGATCAAATGGGAGCATAGGAAGGGTTCGGACACTACATGGGAGTCCGAAGAGGAGATGCGGCGTCTCTACCTGGCATTATTTGGTACGTATTTCCGGTGTCGAGGATGAAACCCTTTTAAGGGGGGTGGACTTGTAACATCCCGAAAATTTTAAATCAATTATTTAAAATATAATGCCGGTAAATAAACAAGTGAACTAACTAGGATTAAAAATAACCTAGTTAAATAAAAGTCTTGTAGTGACTTAAAAGTGGGTTAACACACTAAAAAAGCATGTAAATTGAAACTAATTAAAATAAAACATTAAATTAAAACTCAAACACACACTTGTGTGTGTTGAGATCGACAGAAACACAGGGGGCGACCAGGAGCTCCCCTTCAAACCCTAACTTCTCACAAATCTCTCAAATTGAAGGTCCAAATCAAGTCTAAATTGAAATCCAAGTACGAATTAGTGATCTCCACTGAAAAAGGAGTCACGAGGTATGTAAATTTCATGAGAAATCTCTAGTTAAATTTCTGAGCAAACCTAGAGAATTCGAATTAGATGGTTGCATGTTCGTTATATGATGAAATAGGAACATTGTAATGTCTAGGAGTAAACCCTAGACAAGCATATGATGAAATTAGGTCTAATTCTTGTGAATTCATAATCACCTTTGAAGGTGATAAGTGGGTTTTTGTATGAACATGCTAAACACTAGAAATTGATAGTTGTTCTAGTGTAATTTGAATTTTAATAAGTAAATTCTGATGTTGTAGATGCGAAAAGTGATATGAACATGTTAATTGATGTTAAAATTGGCTAAATAACGAGCCATGAAAATGTTAATAATGTGTATAAAATTCCGCCCTCGAAGTGTTTGTAAAAATGCCTAAAAGAAGGCTTTCAAACTGAAAAATTGGGTTAAAACGCGTATTTGTAAATTTCGGCAAGTTATGCATTACATGTTATGAAAATAGTTCTAAACGGGTTGTGATTGAACTCTATAGGAAAAAGATACCGGGGCGTCAAGTGGACAAGCTGGAGGTGACTTGCATTTGAAGGGCGTGCTTTAAAGGTATGTAACTTGTTATGTTACAATATGTGAACTAGATATGTTAATTGTTCTTAATCGTGTTTTGGTATAAAGGTTAATATTAGTTGAAGCGGTATTGTTCGCTATTGATTTAATGAGTCGTAAATAGACTAGAATGCGTTTGGTAGTCATTAGAAACGGAGGATTCCGTAAATGAGCCAAACGGGTCAAATAATTAGTTAGTAGTAATAAAACTTTGCTTTTGATTGACATTTGGTGAAGACGGATCACAAGAGCGTGAAGCCACAAGTGTGGTAACGAAACGCCAGTGGTCGTAAGCCTCAGAAGTTGGGGTAAATACGCCTTGTCGTCTAAAGTTGTTACTAGTTAAATTAGTACAAAAAAAGAGAAAACTATATGGGTCAAATGAATATATGGTGCATTTACTGGTCTCCAACCGTACATTCCATATTTGACTGAACGGTTAAGATAGCTGCGTCGTTAATTTTATTACGGACGCGTAGGAAAAGGAATTGGCTAAATCGGACGCTCGAGTCAAAAGTTATGTTAGTTTAAAGTTTGTAAATGAAAAATAGTGATGTTGGGCTGATATGTAGCTCTAGTTAACGACCCTACTGTCAAAAACACGTGCTCGCGCCACGCCACGACAAAACGATCTCACCGTCGTGCGACGCGACGACCGTGGCGGGCCGAAACGGATGATGCCATCTCGGTCGCGGGGCGCGACCGCCCCAATCCATTGCAATTCTTGTTTGTTTCTCATTGTTTAACCATGGAACTTGTTTATACTTGATTTTTAGGTGTCAAAACTAATCTTCTACGTGGTTTTGACCATAGGTGATGATGGACTAAATCCGGACGGCGATCAAGCACGATTACAAGGACCGAACACGATCTTTTAAAGCTTCCGCGATTACTTAAATATGTATAAAACAATGTCTATGTAGTTAACACTTAAATACTTGTTTTGGGGTTGTTAAACTAGTAGTACTTAACTAAAATGTTAACTCGATGAAAATTTCCTTATGTTTGATATGTAAATCAAAGTTTTGGTTTACAAATGCTTAGTTTACGTTATATTATTATAAAAATGAGTGGAGTGTTACAACAGATTAGCCATAAACTTATGGTTTAGAATTTCTATTCTTGCTCCCTACAAGATTTCAGTGATCTTAATGGATTCTCCATTTGTTGTCTCCACTAGAGATTCTTGTTGAAGTTTAGTTAATGGTTGATTAAGAATTTTGTAAAATAAAGTATTAATAGAACTTTGGTTTGCACCAGAGTCAAATAATACTTTAGCAAAAACATCATTAACTAAAAACGTACCGGCAATCACATCCGGAATCATCTTGGCTTCCTCTGCTGTCAGAACGAAAGCTCTAGCATTCTTAGTAGTCTTGTTGTTCATGGCCAGCGCTAGTTTCGGACAGTTCGGCTTGACATGCCCTTTTTCTCCACAATTGAAGCATACTCCATTACTGGGTTTCTTCCTACAATCTTCTTCTTTGTGTCCTGGTATCTTGCAGACATTGTAGTACGTGGAGCATCTTCCTGAATGCTTCTTCTTGCAGGCCTTACAATAAGGTGCAGAAGTAGAACATACATTCTTCCCACGGTTGGAATTACAGTAGCGAAATTCCTAGGTAAGCTTTTGGACTAGGTTCTTCCTCTGGTTTTCTTCTTGCGTACGTACTAGTTCATCAGTCAAGGTATTTGCTAGTTCTACTGCTTCTTCTATGGTTTGTGGTCTAGCTGCCTAAACTACATGTCTAATCTCACTGATTAATCCCCAGAGGTAACGGGAGATTAATACTGGTTTTGGTGAGGCTGGAGTTGGCACTATTCTAGCATATTCGAATAATATGGTAGTGTAACCCTTATAGTCTACTCCAGTCATTCTAAGGTTTAAGAACTTATAGGAGGACATAATTTCCTTTCGACCATGTTCTTAAACTCAGTCCATTACATAGTATAGACTCTGTCACTTCCCCTAGACTGGAGAATAGTATTCCACCATTCTAAGGCTGCATTCTTAAAAAGATTGGAAGCAAACATGATTTTGTCTTCCTCTGCACACGTGCTTATTTTTAAGACATCCTCTGTCTTTTCTATCCAGCTTAGAGCTTCAATGGCTCCTTCATTACCAGAGAATTCTGTCAGTTTGCAAGACCAGAATTCTTTGTAAGAACAACCATAAGACATGATTCTTCTTCTTTTTGGAATAGGCAATTGAAGTAACGGTCCATTGTTTACGCTGTGACTGGATTCAGTATGTGATTGCTTACTTCCACTATTACTTTTATTATTTTCTGCTTCTTTAACATTTTGGATGATATATGGCATAGCATCTCTAATTCCTTGGGTTACTATGTGTCGAATGGCACTGTTATTTATTTGGTTATCATTATTTTGGTTTTCCTGATTTGCTTCGTTGTCCATCTGGATTTACAAACAATTATCAGGTATTAATATCGCAGAATAAGATTTAATGTCAATAATTGCACAACAAACACATTGGTCAAAACCGTCGATCATTGCGACATTTACTCTATTTTATATATATGCATCTAATACAACTATAACCGGAATGTAAAACATAATACTAGTTATGCATTTATATTAGTTTATCTATTTTAGTTGATTTTTTTCAACTACTCGCGTTTATATATATATATATATATATATATATATATATATATATAGGGCAAGGCTATATAGAAAACCCTATATATATAAAAAACCCTAGAAAACCCAACCTCCTGACATTTTTTTTTTTTTGAAAAAAACAACACATGTAATATACATGTTTTTAAGAGTTTTGGGCCAAAAAAATCTTTAAAAAAAATTCAAGTTATCAGTGGAAGCATAACGTATAAAACCAAAACATAAGTTTAAAAGATTAAATGTTCAACATGGAACTCAACAGTCCATGTCTCACAACGACCTCTCCTTCTCGTGCAAGCTCCAAGTAAACACCTAACGACCTGCAAGGAATATAGTAACGAATCAACAACAAAGTTGAGCGAGTTCACAGTTGGTTGTCCATTTAAAGGTTGTTCCAAAATCCATAAGTTCTTTCTAAAACCATACGTTAATCAGTTCCTTGTTTCCCTAAACCATAACCAGTGGTGGCTACCCCATGTTAACCACTAAACCCGTTACCATATCGATAACTGACTGGAGTCATGTTTATGTGCCCTTCGTCAATGTCTATCATCATTGACTAAGTGCCCAGATCCATTAGTCCACTCCCGTCCTCTGCAGCACGGTGTGAGGCTTGTCAAACTTAATAGCGCTATTTAACTAATGACCCGTTCGCCATTGGCCCGGCGATTAAGTCGATATAAAAATGAGGGACTTCATGATAGAGTTTTGTCTAGTAAGTTATATGTTATTATCCTTCCTATGGAGGATGGAGGTACGTAATCTACCCAAGGAGAATACGCAGGTTTCAATGTTGTCATCCTTCCCATGTAGGTACATATTCTACCCAAGGAGAATATGCAGGTTCCGTTTTAGTTCCTTAACCCATTCCCAACCACCAGGAATCCCATGCCTTGTAGAAAGTGTGAACTCACCTTAGGTTAGCTCGGCAGATACACGAAAAGGCCACTTGTGCTATATGTGGTCAACCACGTCCTAACATGGTTACCATACAAGTCAGGTCTAGGTTCAAGTAGTGCACATAAGTTTACACATAAGCTAACAGGTTACAAACACGTAATGATCATGGCAAACACGTAAGATCACATTTAACACGTTAACAGTCAAATATACATCATAAGCAAACTTGTGCGACTCAATTGATTGGGGTCGCACAAGTTCAATGGCCCAACATCCTGGTGCTATTCACTAATTGAAGCCCAACAGTATTTGGCCCAACCTGTTGTGCGTCCAGCAAAACTTGTGCGACTCACAACGGGTTGTGCGACTGAAACAAAACCCGACCCAATCACATAAGCAACCCAACATGTACACAGCCCAAACAAATAAACAGAAATCAACTTGTGCGGTCCAGGT
The DNA here is from genome assembly GCA_030545235.1 of Helianthus tuberosus. Taxonomy (NCBI): domain Eukaryota; kingdom Viridiplantae; phylum Streptophyta; class Magnoliopsida; order Asterales; family Asteraceae; genus Helianthus; species Helianthus tuberosus. The sequence continues at coordinate 149,645,744 of CM060381.1, forward strand.
TAACTTGTACGATTACTAGGATCTTGTGCGACTGAGTTGGGCCGTATGGCCCAAAATCATAATAAAGTTCAACAGATGTGTGTGGCCCAAGGCTTGTGCGATTAGCACCGTCTTGTGCGATCCACATCGCCTTGTGCTGTCATGCATAACTAAATGGTGCACTGTGCTTTATTGGTTGTACCCATCTTGTGCGACTTCACTTATGCGACCGGGGCTTGTACGATCAGATCAGATCTTGTGCGATATGATCTTGTGCGACCGTCAGACTTGTGCTACTTGTTATACATCTCCTTAAATCATGCAAGTCAGTTACTAATTCCAATTAATTCGCATGATCCAATTAACAGTTTCCAATCATACCAAAATCGATCAAATTAGAGTTTCAACATCACCTTCTTATGAACCCTAATCATGTACGAAACATAAACAGCAATCATAACACTTAAACATATTAACACGGCCCATGTTCTTGATCACTAGCATGCATCCTAACATAACAACCCACAAATCATCCGCATATACTTTCATAACAGCCGATTAAATTCCTTCGGTTCTAGATCATCATTAACATCACAAAACTATGGAACCCTATTTAGATCTACACATACTACACATGTGAGCCGATTTACATGAACACTAACTTCATCAATTTATATCATAACCAATCATATGTCATTCGTAAATCATTATGTAGGAACATATAAATCACAATATCATCTAACCAAAATAATAATCATGAAACACTAACCGGTTAGAAGGTAGAACAAGGATGATCCGAATCAAGAAAACTTCGAGGAAGAGGGGATGTTGCTGCCGTCGAGTTTGAGAGGGAGAGTGAGAGAGATTTAGGGTTTGGTGTGTTTTGAGTGTTTGCAAATAATGAGGAACAAAACCCCACAAGAGGTGATTGTATGCGCATAAAAGGAGTGGGCCGAACCCTTCACATGGGCTGCCCTTTCGGTTTTGAGTACAAGAAGTGTGGCCCGAATGAGCTTGTACGATTGGGCTAGTGTTTTGCGCTTACATTATATACATACATTACACACATTCACATAACATGTAACATTTATTCATTAAAAGTAACATATCAATTAGTCATAAAGTTCATACACGTTACATTAAACACAAAAGATGGGTTCTGAAATACGAGTTGTCACATCATCCACAAGTTGAAAGAAATTTCGTCCTGAAATTTAGCACGTAGCTACTGAGGAAGCTAGTTAGATTGCATGGTTTCCTGGTTTTCCTGGGGTGTCACATCCTTCCCTCGTTGGTTTGGAATTTTGTCCCGAAATTCCGCAGTAGCTTCAGCCTCAGTAGTGGATTCACTTTTCTCGAACAACTGGGGATACTTGTCTTTCATTTGGTCTTCTCATTCCCAGGTAAACACTTGGCCACGACGGGAGTTCCAACAAACTCAAACAATGGGTATCCTGGTACGTTTGAGAACTTTAACGTCTCGGTCAGTAATCTCTACTGGTTCCTCGACGAATTGCAACTGATCGTCGATGGTGAGTTCCTTGAGAGGAACTATGAGGGTCTCATCTGACAGACACTTCTTCAGATTCGACACATGAAATACGTTGTGAACTCCGCTGAGTTCTTCAGGTAGATTCAGTTTATAGGCCACCTTGCCAATTCTCTCAGCGATTTCGAAAGGTCCAACATAATGTGGATTTAGCTTGCCTTGTTTATCAAAACGAACTACACCCTTCCAAGGTGAGACTTTTAGTAGCACTCGATCCCCAACCTAGAACTCGAGTGGTTTCCTGTGCTTATCAGCATAGCTTTTCTGACGGTCACGAGCTGCCGCCATTCGTTGTCGTATTTGGGCAATCTTTTCTATCGTGTCGACGACGAGTTCTGGGCCAGTGATTTGGCTGTCTCCAACTTCTGCCCAACACAAAGGTGATCAGAATTTTCATCCATACAATGCCTCGAACGGAGTAGCCTGGATGCTGGTGTGGTAACTATTGTTATACGAAAACTCTACCAAAGGTAGGTGCCTTTCCTAGCTGTTACCAAAGTCAATTACACATGCTCGAAGCATGTCTTAGAGGGTTTGGATGGTGCGTTCAGACTGCCCATCCATCTGTGGATGGTATGCTGTGCTCATATCTAGACGTGAGCCAAAGGATTTGTGCATCGATTGCCACAAATCAGAGGTAAAACGTGGATCACGATCAGAAATGATGGAGGTTGGCACCCCGTGCCTCGAAACTACTTCCTTCAGGTAGATGTTTTCCAGAGTGGAGAACTTATCCGTTTCCTTGATAGCCAGGAAGTGTGCAGACTTGGTTAATCGATCCACTATCACCCAAATGGTATCGTTTCCTCGTTGAGATCTAGGTAAGCCAGTAATGAAGTCCATGGAAATTTGCTCCCATTTCCATGTCGGGATCTCTGGTTGCTGAAGTAGGCCCGATGGCTTCTGGTATTCAACCTTGACCCTAGCACAGGTCAAACATTTACTAACATAGGTCGCTATGTTAGCTTTCATGTGGGGCCACCAGTACGTACTTGAGATCGTGGTACATTTTATCTAAACCAGGATGTACTGAGTAACGAGACTTGTGAGCTTCATCCATCACAAGCTCACGATGGGACCTAGATGCGCCCTGCCAAGTAGTAGGCACCGTCTTCCCTTAGTTCTAACCATTTCTTCGATCTCCACAAGGACTCAGCCCTGATGTTTTCTTCTTTCAATGCTTCGACCTGAGCATCACGAATTTGAGCAAGAAGATTGGAGTGAATGGTAAGTTGTAACACACGTACACGCTTAGGTTTGGTTTCCTTTCGACTGAGGGCGTCAGCCACAACATTGGCTTTGCCTGGATGGTATCTGATTGCGCATTCGTAATTGTGAAGGAGTTCGACCCATCGACGCTGTCGCATGTTCAACTCCTTCTGATCGAAGATATGCTGGAGACTCTTGTGATCGGTGTAAATGGTGCACTTGGTACCGTACAAATAATGTCTCCATATCTTAAGAGCAAACACCAGTGCTCCCAACTCCAAGTCGTGAGTAGTGTAGTTCTTTTCATGAACCTTTAGTTGACGTGATGCGTAAGCAATGACTTTCTCACGTTGAATCAACACACAACCAAGTCCTTGGATTGATGCATCACAATAAACCACAAAATCGTCTGTTCCCTCAGGCAACGAGAGAATAGGTGCGCTACATAGCTCAACTTCAGCTGCTGAAATGCGGATTTCTGAGCATCACCCCAATGGTAGGTGACACCCTTCTGAGTAAGAACAGTAAGAGGCTATGCAATCTTTGAGAAATCCTTGATAAACCTTCTGTAGTAACCCACCAATCCCAAGGATTAACGGATTTCAGTTGGCGTTCGAGGTGCAGGCCAATTTCTGATTGAGTCAACCTTGGATGGATCAACATGAATCCCATCCTCATTAACCACGTGGCCTAGAAAATGGACTTCACAAAGCCAGAAGTCACATTTCGAGAACTTAGCATACAGCTGTTCTGTTCGAAGAAGTTCCAAAATAAGTCGCAGATGACGCTCGTGTTCCTCCTGACTCTTGGAATAGATTAGGATGTAGTCGATAAACACAATAACGAACTTATCCAAGTAGGGTTTGCACACCCGGTTCATTAGATCCATGAAGACCGCAAGTGCATTGGTCAACCCAAAAGGCATAACCAGAAACTCGTAGTGTCCATAACGAGTCATGAACGCTGTTTTGGAGATGTCCTTGTCTCGGACTCTCAGCTGATGATAGCCCGATCTCAGACCAATCTTAGAGTAGAAGCTCGACCCTTGCAACTGGTCGAACAAGTCATCGATACGAGGAAGAGGATAACGATTCTTCACGGTCACCTTGTTGAGTTTGCGATAGTCAATGCACATTCGGAAGGTACCGTCTTTCTTCTTCACAAACAGAATTGGGGCTCCCCAGGGCGAAGAGCTAGGACGAATGAAACCCTTGTCCAAAAGCTCTTGTAGTTGCGTAGATAGTTCTTCCAGTTCTGGTGGGGCTAAACGATAAGGTGCACGAGCTATAGGTGCTGCTCTAGGAGCTAGCTCGATTTGAAACTCAACCTGACGATGAGGCGGAAGACCAGGTAATTCCTCAGGGAATACCTCAGGAAAGTCACGTACAATCAGGATATCTTCTTTTCCCTCGTTGAAGTGTCAGTAACAAGAGCTAGAATAGAAGTGTAGCCCTTTCGCAAACACTTCTGGGTCTTAAGGAAAGAGATGATGCTCACAACAGCACCACTCCTGTCACCACGAATAACGAGAGGTTCTTCACCAGAACGAGGAATATGCGAATGATTTTCTCCTTGCAAAGGATCTCTGCTCGATGTTGGGATAACCAACACATCCCAATGACGATGTCGAAGCTACCAAGAACGATGGGAATAAGGTTGATAGAGAAGGTCTGACCAGCTAAAACGAGGTTACAACCCTTAACTATGTGTGTGGCCTCAAGACTTTTACCGTTTGCTAGCTCTACAACATGCTTGGTGTTTAAGGGAATTGGGGCACGCTTAAGCATCTGACTAACTTTTAAGGACACATAACTAGTATCGGCACCCGAATCGAATAAAACAGAAACAAATAAGTTATCCAGTAGGAACTTACCCGTCACAACGTTGGGATCGTTCCTTGCATCACCCTGACCAATCACGAAGGCACGTCCCCGGGCACCATTGCCATCATTGTTACCCCCATTGTTGTTCCCATTTCGTTGGTTGTTGTTCTGATTCTGGTTTAGCTGGGGACAGTTCCTTTTGAAGTGGCCTTCAGCACCACACTGAAAACACCCTTTATCATTTCCCTGATGTTGCTGGTGCTGGTTCTGTGGAGCTTGTTGCTGCTGCTGACGATTCTGATTTGCAGGATATGGGCTCCTGCAATCCTTCGCTGCATAACCAGGCTTGTTTCATCTATGACAGCGACCCTTGCTACACGGCCCGCTGTGGTGCAAGTTACAACGGTTGCACTTGGGTTGATTTCCCTTGTACCCTCCTTGTTGACCAGGGCTCTTGTAGTCGTCAGTCCTTCGTTGCTGAGACTGAGACTGAATAGAAGCTGAACCCTTGTTTGAATTTCCATCCCACTTGTGCTTGTTTTCGCTACGAGCACCAGAAGTAGTGGTAGGACTAATACGCTTTGGCAGCCTGCTCTGCTCGACTGCTTGATCAGTGAGACGGCGGGATAGTCGAATGACCTGCTGAATCGTGAGAAGGTTAGCCGAAGTCACCATACTCTGGATCTCTGGCACTAAACCCTTGATATGAAGCTCGATACGTTTGCAAGGAGGGTCCACCATAGTAGGACACAAAGCAGCCAGTTCGTTTGATCTCTTAGTATAAGCCTCGATCTCAGACCCCGTCATCTTTAGCTTGTAGAACTCCACCTCTAACTTGTGAATGTCTTCACGTTGACAATACTCTTCCTTGATAAAATCTTTGAAGTCATTCCATGGGGTGGCATTAGCAGCTGCCAACCCTAGCATTTGAACCTGTGCGTTCCACCAAGTGAGCGCAACACCTTCAAGGGTTCCCGCGGCAAACTTCACCCTACTAGAGACAGAGCATTCACACATCTCGAAAACAGATTTGAGGTTCTAGAACCAGTGGAGGAAACCTACAGCTCCTTCTGTACCACTGAAGGTACTAGGTCGACATTCCATAAAGGTCTTGAACGTACACATGGAAGGCTGAGCATCTGACCTGTCGCGCGAGAAAGAAAAGACATGGTTAAGCACGAGAGTTGGTTCGCGAGAGTAGGATCTAAACATCTTAGGATAGGTCGAAATGGCAGGTTATACCTCCTGCTGGAGCTGCTGCGAGTGCCTCAGCAACTCGTTTGTTGATTAGAGCTGTCAGCTGGGCTTGAGTCAAGTTCAAGCGTCCTCTCATGATCTTCACATCGAAGGAAACACGAGTGAGAATGGTGTCGTGAAAGTGCTTAAGTATGGGATGATAGGAGAGAGTAAGCACGCAAGGTTTCAAGCAGCAATTGTTACACTAACTAAGCATGCCATGATCAATGCACTACTTAAACTAACAGGCAGGCAATACAAACACAAACCATATTACCTATAGTGTTGAGTCTTGCACGTGGAGTGAAGTGTCGTTGTGGATCGTTGAGCACTGTACAGGTTATAGTCTGGTTTTGTCAAAAAGCTTTTCCCTTTTTAAACCAAGTTCACTATAACCAATGGCTCTGATACCAATCTGTCACACCCCCAAAATCCACAAGCGGAGTGTCACCGCAGGAGGCGTGACATGACCAGGATCAAGCCACCAATCATATTAAACAATGTATAATAATAAAGATAAAACCAACCACAATATAACTGGTGTCCAAAACAAATTAACCAAATTCAAGTTATCAACGAAAGCATAATGTATAAAACCAAAACATAAGTTTAAAAGATTAAATGTTCAACATGGAACTCAACAGTCCATGTCCCACAACGACCTCTCCTTCTCGTGCAAGTTCCAAGCAAACACCTAACGACCTGCAAGGCATATAGTAATGAATCAACAACAAAGTTGAGCGAGTTCGCAGTTGGTTGTCCATTTAAAGGTTGTTCCAAAATCCATAAGTTCTTTCTAAAACCATAAGTTAATCAGTTCCTTGTTTCTCTAAACCATAACCAGTGGGGGCTACCCCATGTTAACCACTAGACCCGTTACCATATCGACAACTGACTGGAGTCATGTTTATGTGCCATGCGTCAATGTCTATCATCATTGACTAAGTGCCCAGATCCATTAGTCCACTCCCGTCCTCTGCGGCATGGTGTGAGGCTTGTCAAACCTAATAACGCTATTTAACTAATGACCCGCTCGCCATTGGCCCGGTGATTAAGTTGATATAAAAATGAGGGACTTCATGATAGAGTTTTGTCTAGTAAGTTATATGTTGTCATCCTTCCTATGGAGGATGGAGGTACGTAATCTACCCAAGGAGAATACGCAGGTTTCAATGTTATCATCCTTCCCATGGAGGATGGAGGTACATATTCTACCCAAGGAGAATATGCAGGTTCCGTTTTAGTTCCTTAACCCATTCCCAACCACCGGGAATCCCATGCCTTGTAGAAAGTGTGAACTCACCTTAGGTTAGCTCGGTAGATACACGAAAAGGTCACTTGAGCTATATGTGGTCAACCACGTCCTAACATGGTTATCATACAAGTCAGGTCTAGGTTCAAGTAGTGCACATAAGTTTACACATAAGCTAACAGGTTACGAACACGTAGTGATCATGGCAAACACGTAAGATCACATTCAACACGTTAACAGTCAAACATACATCATAAGCGAACTTGTGAGACTCAATAGATTGGGCTCGAAAAAGTTCAATGGCCCAACAGCCTGGTGCTATTCACTAATTGAAGCCCAACACTATTTGGCCCAACCTGTTGTGCGTACAACACAACTTGTGCGACTCACAACGGGTTGTGCGACTGAAACAAAACCCGACCCAATCACATAAGCAACCCAACATGTACACGGCCCAAACAAATAAACAGAAATCAACTTGTGCGGTCCAGGTTAACTTGTACGATTACAAGTATCTTGTGCGACTGAGTTGGTCCGTATGGCCCAAAATCATAATAAAGTTCAACAGATGTGTGTGGCCCAAGGCTTGTGCGATCATGCATAACTAAACGGTACACTGTGCTTTATTGGTTGTACCCATCTTATGCGACCGGGGCTTGTACGATCAGATCAGATCTTGTGCAATCTGATCTTGTGCGACTCATTATACATCTCCTTAAATCATGCAAGTCAGTTACTAATTCCAATTAATTCGCATGATCCAATTGTAGGTCCCCTATTCGAATGGATCTTCACAGAATTGTCTTTCCAATCAAGAGTGCGGAATCCTCTTGATCAGAATATCACAGAAACAAGTAGAAAAACAGAAACAACAATTCACTTTCAAACCGGTCTTTATTGATTATCAATCTTAACGAATTACAATCAATCAAGACCACAAATTCGTCCAAACCCTAGAGCCTTCACGAATTCTCTCACACAAACTGTTTTGGCTGATTAACCTAAACCCTAAAGCCTAACCTTGTTTATATAACACAAGGTTGCAACATTAGACATGGGTTCCTACATGGGCTAGGCCCAAATCGTCCCCCATCACCCAATGTGGGTTTTGTTTAGCCCAAACTCTATTAACTCACTAATACAAAGCTAAACCCGCTAACTGTTTATCGTTTATCTAATTACAAGATATCCAAAGACCAAATCTAAGCTGTTGTCACAAACATGCACCAACAAACTCCCCCTTGACAATAGCTTCATAAAATAACTTTGTCTTCAGTCTTCTTGCAATCTTCATGTAGTCTTAGTCTTGCACTGTCTTTGGTCTTTGGATAGCTTCAGCTTCAATAGCTTCTGTCAGCAACAGACTCCCCCTAAGCTGATGCATCCAATCACCAAATCTTCAAAACTTTAGCGTTTGAGTAAACTCCAGTTCAGCATTTGTATAGCACTCTTCAAACTCTTCAACTTTGTCTGCAATGTAGAAAGGAGGTTCTACCATGCATCCAATCAAACTCTCATCTTCACAGCAACTTCTCAGCAACACAGCAACTTCTCATCAACCCACTGCTTCAATCTGTATACTATAAACCAAACATCTCGAGAAACCATAAGAATTTTTCAACACAAGTTAAACAAATTATTAATATTCAAGAGATTAGTTAAACTGTATAAACAGATTAAGCACTTTCCAATTCAACGCCAACACGCACAAACTTTAAACAAACACCCCATAACCTGCATCATTTCAAAATTTTGAACCCACTTACTAACACCGTCTCCCCCTATCGGTAACAATTCCTCCAAGAATAAGAGTTTTCCGTACATTAAGAATTTTAACAAGAAAAGACACTATTTTTGTATTTTTGTATTTTCTGAAAGCAAATAAATACGAAAAGCAATAAACACTCTGTTTTTGTGAGAATCACTGGTAAGAAGATCATATCAGCACAACCAAACTGTTTCACACTATTAGATAATTCTTTATTTAATTTTCGTGAAAAGCAGTTCAAGACGATTACCAGTATGTTTGTCCACTTAAACAAATGCATGAACATTTCAAGTACCATTACCGTATGATACGTTAAGGTAATTTAAATTCTGATATGCTAGTGTGTCCCACTTCAGGATATACCCCCGCGATCAAGGTATGCACAAAGATTCATCGTAGTAGGTGAGTATACTGAATTCATCCTTTAAGATATCCTGACAGTGCCTAGGTCTGCATATAATCTGTTTTATCATGTTTTGATTGCTTAACAATGAACACCCAAATAAATACTAATCAAATCCTGGAAATATAAACAACACACTCTATCATGCAAGTATCTTCCCTACCACATATTTCACAAGTCCAATCCAGATTTCTGAAATCTTAACTGGGAATAGGTTGAGAAGAGAACAGAATAGATCTTTAGCAGAGATGGTATAATATACAGATCAAATGAGTTTTACTCAGTTTGATATAGGGTTCTTGGGTTTCATTTGGGCACTTAAGGGCCTCTTTCGGGTGTATTAGATCTATACCGCGACAACGTACAGCTAGGTCAGCATGTATCTGGATGCAGCAGAAGCTGTCGTTGCCTAGCACCTCCAGGTCAGCATATATCTGGATGCAGCAGAGGAGGTACACGATTTTTTTTCAGAGAAGATTTCAGAATCAGATCAAAATTGTGTGTATCGGGACAACATACAGACATTCAAATAGAAATGTGCTAATTCCAAGTGACTTTCTTTCCTGGGGTCATGTACAGTTTAAGTTCTGAACAGAAAGACAGTCAAGATATCCCCATATGAAATAACAGTATAAAGACCCAAAACTTCAGATTTTGGCAATCTATCAACGCAAGATTTAAGGTCATTAAACCATACACCACTGATGTGTTCCCCACTTATACACAGTTCATTTAAGTTTATATCACATTGGTAAGTTGATTATTTCATGCTTTTTGCCTACTGGTACATCATATGATGTACTATCATTTCTTCTTTTTCACACAATGATAACTCATTTTTAATTTTCTATTTTTTTTATGTTTTTGATTTTTCAATGTTTTTGTATTTTTGATTTTTTAAGAAAAGCAGTAAACTATTTACAAAATTCTTATGAAAAACCAGTTATTCAGGATTCCTCATCCCGTTGAGTTCGACTAAATGTTCAAAGCGAGCCCTGTCAAATGCTTTAGTATAAAGATCTGCCAGGTTATCTAGTGTGTTGACTCGATGTAATTCAATTAGTCGTTTTTCAGCACAATCCCGTATAAAATGATGACGTATGTCAATATGTTTTGTGTGACTGTGTTTCACGGGATTATTAGTTATTGAAATTGTGGCATTATTGTCTATCATAATAGGAGTACGAGTGAAATCCAAACTGTAATCGCGCATCTGCTGTTGTATCCAGAGAACCTGAGAGCAACAGCTACCCGCAGCAATATATTCAGCTTCACACGTAGATGTAGACACACAGGATTGCTTCTTGCATTGCCAAGACACGATCCTGCCTCCTAAGAACTGACAACCACCTGTTGTAGACTTTCTGTTCGACTTGCATCCTCTAAAGTCTGAGTCAGTGTAACCGACAAAATTCAGATCACTATCAGCTGGATACCACAACCCAAGTTTAGGTTTCCCATTCAAGTAACGAATAATACGCTTCACCGCCTTCATGTGTCACTCCTTTGGATTAGCCTGATATCTGGCACACAAGCATACTGCAAACATAATGTCAGGTCCTGAAGCAGTCAAGTACATTAGAGAACCAATCATTGCCTTGTATTGAGTAGGATCAACGTCTTCATTACTTTCATGATCTGGGCCAAGATTGTGATTTTCGCAAATGGGTGTGTTGAAAGTAGAGCAATCATTCATTTTGAACGGACTCAAAATGTCATACACATACTTTGTTTGATGAATAAACATCCCATCCTCCTTCTGTTCAACTTGTAATCCCAGAAAGTAAGACAGCTCACCCATAGCACTCATTTCGAACTTGCTCTTCATCACCTGCTCGAACTCTTTACACATAACTTCATTAGATGACCCAAAGATGATGTCATCCACGTACATCTGTACTAGCATAAAATCTTCCTTCTTCCTCTTGATGAACAGTGTACTGTCAATCTGACCTCTTTCAAAACCATTCTTAATCAGATGTGTAGACAGTGTCTCGTACCACGCCCTGGGAGCTTGATGTAACCCATACAAAGCCTTATCAAGTTTGTACACTCGATCTGGATAGTCTGGATCAACGAACCCATCTGGTTGTGAGACATACACCACTTCTTGGACTTTCCCGTAAAGAAATGCACTCTTCACGTCTAGTTGATAAACTTTAAAGCCCTTGAATGTTGCGAAAGCTAGAAACAAACGAATTGCCTCCAACCTTGCCACTGGTGCAAACACTTCATTGTAATCAATCCCTTCTTGCTGATTGAAACCTTTTACCACCAATCGAGCCTTGTTTCGCGTCACTATCCCTCTGTCATCCTTCTTGCACTTAAACACCCACTTAGTGCCAATTTCTCTTTCACTTTTAGGAAGGTCAACTAACTCCCAAACCTTCAACTTAGCAAACTGTACCAATTCCTCTTGCATAGCTTCAACCCATGAATTATCTTTAAGAGCCATATGAATGTTCTTCGGCTCCTCTTGGGAAATAAAGCAACTATACAAGCACTCATTCACAATCCCAGTCTTCTCAATCGACACAAATAAGCCAGAATTCGCTGCTATGCTTCTTCTCGTCTGAACACCTGCAGTAGGATCCCCAAGTATCATGTCAACTGGATGATCCCTATTTGCTCGTGTAGTAGCAATAGTATCGACTTCTAGATTATCACCCAGGTTTGATCCAACTTCCCCTTGATTGTTCTGATCGGCAAATGGATTAATGAAATCCTCCCCCTCAATGGGTTCAGAGTCACTATCGCTTGAATCAGGATCGGCAGCACCTTTGGAAGTTTCCGTGGCATCTGTCATATCAACATTCGATCTAGGCATGAACTCGCCTTCATCGTCTCCACCAATCATTGTCTGAATCAACTGAGAATCATCTGCATTTGGAAACTCAGGAATATTAAATGACTTAAAAGTGCTTTCATAATCATATAATATAGCAGGACCACTCGTTGATTGTTGAGGTTTGTAGGAAGTAATTTCCACATTAAACACAACCTCAATTTTACCAGTTTTTAGATTAAAAACCCTTTTATTCGGTGTGCCAGGCACGTAACCTAGAAAGTAGCCATCGTCAGCCACCTCACCAAATTTTTGTTTATCTTTATTACGCACAATGGTGCAGGGTAATCCAAATGGTTCAAAGCCTTCTAAGTTTGGTTTCTTGTTAAACATCAATTCATGACAAGTTTTATTAAAACGTTTAACAGTCAAAACTTTGTTTAGGACGTAGCAAGTTGTATTCACAGCTTCTCCCCAGAAAAGAACTGGTAGCTTTGAATCTGAAAGCATCGTCCTTGCCGCTTCAATCAACGTCCTGTTTTTCCTCTCAGCAACTCCATTTTGTTGAGGTGTATAAGGAGCAGAATATTGATGTTCTATTCCCTTTCGAAGACAGTAGAGATCCAGAATGCGATTCTTGAACTTCGTGCCATTATCACTCCTTATCCTCTTGATCCTTGCATCATGGACGTTTTCCAATTTCGTAAAAAGATCTATCAGCATCTCCGCCGTCTCATCTTTTGTACCTAAAAAGAAAACCCATGAATAACGTGAGTAATCATCTGTGACAACTAAACAATAGTACTTTCCACCTATGCTCCTCACGTTCACTGGACCGAATAAATCCATGTGAAGTAATTCATAAGGGGCATCTATGGAATTTACTATTTTAGATTTGTGAGGTTTCTTATGTTGTTTTCCCTTTTGACATGGAAGACATTTATCTTCCACTTGAAACCTCTGCATTGGAACCCCTTTCACTAGCTCATTTTTAACTAGGTAATTCATTTTTCGATAGTGAATATGGGCCATGCGTCTATGCCACAACATCGATTCAGCTTCAGATGCTTTTGATAGTAAACACGCCACCACAGCAGTTGGATCCTTAGCACCCATGTCCATGACATAAGTGTCATTTCTCCTTGGCGCTCGCATCACTATCCAATCATCTGGAATCTTCAAACCTGGTAACAACCCCACAAATCATCCACATATACTTTCACACAAACTATTTTGGCTGATTAACCTAAACCCTAAAGCCTAACCTTGTTTATATAACACAAGGTTGCAACATTAGACATGGGTTCCTACATGGGCTAGGCCCAAATCGTCCCCCATCACCCAATGTGGGTTTTGTTTAGCCCAAACTCTATTAACTCACTAATACAAAGCTAAACCCGTTAACTGTTTATCGTTTATCTAATTACAAGATATCCAAAGACCAAATCTAAGCTGTTGTCACAAACATGCACCAACACCAATTAACAGTTTCCAATCATACCAAAATCGATCAAATTAGAGTTTCAACATCACCTTCTTATGAACCCTAATCATGTACAAAACATAAAGAGCAATCATAACACTTAAACATATTAACACGGCCCATGTTCTTCATCACTAGTATGCATCCTAACATAACAACCCCACAAATCATCCACATATACTTTCATAACAGCCTTTTAAATGCCTTCGGTTCTAGATCATCATTAACATCACAAAACTATGGAACCCTATTTAGATCTACACATACTACACATGTGAGCCGATTTACATGAACACTAACCTCATCAATTTATATCATAACCAATCATATGTCATTCGTAAATCATTATGTAGGAACATATAAATCACAATATCATCCAACCAAAATAATAATCATGAAACACTAACCGGTTAGAAGGTAGAACAAGGATGATCCAAATCAAGAAAACTTCGAGGAAGAAGGGATGTTGCTGCCATCGAGTTTGAGAGGGAGAGTGAGAAAGATTTAGGGTTTGGTGTGTTTTGAGTATTTGAAAATAATGAGGAACAAAACCCCACAAGAGGTGATTATATGCGCATAAAAGGAGTGGGCTGACCCCTTTACATGGGCTGCCCTTTCGGTTTCGAGTACAAGAAGTGTGGCCCGAATGAGCATGTACGATTGGGCTAGGGTTGTGCGATTACATTATATACATACATTACACACATTCACATAACATGTAACATTTATTCATTAAAACTAACATATCAATTAGTCACATAGAGTTCATACACGTTACATTAAACACAAAAGATAGGTTCTGAAATACGAGTTGTCACATCTTGGTTGGTTTCTATTTCCATGGGTTGAGTGGGAAACAGTGGTGCAATGACTTGTTCTAGGTTTGGGTCGGCGACGGTAGTAGCTAATATGTGAAAGTTGGCTAGTCTCCTATTGATTATATCTTGGGTCTGGGCGTTCATTTCCCTATTTGCTGCAGCTAAAGCCCTCTGTTGCTTTAATTTCCTCATTCTTTTCCTACGCTCATGGGCTCCCTGACTGAACCATCCACTCTTTTTGGTAGGGAATGGTTCTGCGGATTGTGCTTTGAATACGGAAATCTCCTCTTCTGTGTCAGCTGAGTACCCCGAAGGAGTAGGCTGGGAGGAAGTTCCTTCATCTTTAGGAGAACTATATAATTGACGATAAGCGTCCGACGGTCCTTGATCATTCTTACTGTAAACTAACAGATTGTCAAATAACACAAAATTATAATACACACGTATGCACATAATTACATAGATTATTTCCTAACAGAATTGACAATTTCAATGTCTGCAGAACACTTCTGTGGCTGAAATCAGTGGTTGTGGCTCTGATACCACCTCCTGTCGCAACCCCCGACCTCTTGCCCCGGGGGGCGGGCGGCCGCGAGCTTCACACATTCGGTGGTATCGGTGTTTATTTAATTTGGTAGCAGAATTTACATCTGTACCGTATTTAGGAAATATTTTATCAGAGTAAAACACCACATTTTATAAATAATAAACATATGGGTAAAACGCAAGTTTCCATTCATAATCAGTTTGTAGGGAGAAACCCTAATTTATTGAAATAAAGCATCTTCTTTATTTAGGTAACTTTATAGCAACTTTTCCAAGCCTTCAATGCTCTCCAGCTGGCTTCTATTTGGATTTCACATTTTGTTACCTAAAACGTGTTTTAAAAACATTTGTCAGTGGGAAATACATGTGACTGATTCCCAGTTTAATCAAAACAAGTTTTATCATTTTACAGCATTGAGGGCAATCCAGCAATTACATTTGTTTACATCTACTTTAATTACCACCCACGGCACTGTCAGTCCATGACTGGTGGTCATGCTACTACTCACAGTGTAGTAACAAATTTTGTATACAAAACCCCAACATACCGACGATAATTGTAGAATTACAAATATTCAATCACTGTTAATTATCATGTAAAATAATTAAGGTTTTGTAAAACAGTTTATAAAAGAATTTACAAAACGAGGATAAACTCACATTGCTACTTTAGGTTTTTCCTTGTGATTTCCTGGTTATAATCTAATAAATTAAACAATGCACACACATTAGTATAATAACCCAATATTTACATTAGTTATACCATCCCCGAGACAGAACTCCAACGACTAAGTCAGGCAGACACTCGACATGCGTTACGGAGCACTAGATCAATCAGGCAGCGTATCTAATACGTAATCGGGGGTTATAATACATACAACGAGGTAGAGCTTCGCTAATTAGGGCGGTATAATACCCGAAGATTATTTCTACTATAGAAAAATTGAGAGAGAATTATAAATTTCATAATGATTTCGCCTGAAAGCCGATGGCCTCTATTTATAGGGTTGTTCGGTTGGTTTCTCGCGCCTCGCGACGGAGACAAGGGAGGTCGTCGCTCCCCGCGAGCTAGGATAGGGTAGGCCCTAGCTTGGTTGAGTCGGCTACTAGCTTCGACACGCACTTGACTCGTGGCAGCTCAGGAGGCGGCCTGGTGGCCAAGTGCTCGCTCCCCGCGACGGACTAAGGGTAGTCTGTCGCACCCCGCCAGAGACCCTTAAATTTTGTTTTATTTGATTTTTGTTAAAATTAAGGTATTTCGGACCTATTTTTCGTATACGGGGTGCATTTTAGGGCGTATCAGGACGTTTTAAATATATTAGGAGGGTTGTTATAACACGTGTTAGTAAGATAACCCAAATCACTTTAGCCAAACAACACGAGACAGAACCCCAACGAACTTAGTCAGGTAGTGCCTCGACATGCGTTGGTGGGTCCTAAATGAATCGGGTAGGGTAACGAATCAGTGATCGGGGGTTAAAATACTTAAAATGAGGCAAAGCTTCGTGTTTTAGGGGTATAATAACTGATAATTTTCGCCTATTAGAAGTTGAGAGAAAGAGAAAATTTTGAACGGAATGAATTGCTGCTCGAAGGAGCTATTTATAGCTGTTTTATTGGTCCCTAGCGCCCCGCGATGCCCACAGGCTTGGCCTGTCGCGGGCCGCCACATCCTCCTAGCTAGGGTTAGGCCAGGTTAGTCACGAGTGTAGCTACAACATGTTTTGGGACACGTGTCATCTTGGGTGTCCGGTACGTAATAGGGTGTCGTGCCCCGCGAGGCACCTAGGTCTCCCTCGTCGCGGGCCGTGAGCCACATAAAATAATGATTTTGTTTGTTTCCAATAAAAACAAAAGTTATGTGGGTCCTGTTTAGCGTATACAGGGTGTATTAGGAGCAGTTTTCGAGGGTTGTTATATCCTCCCCACCTTGTTTTAAATCTCGTCCTCGAGATTCTCTGGAATAGGTGTGGATACTTTCGTTGCATTTCTGACTCGAGTTCCCATGTGTATTTTTGTCCTCTCTTTGAATCCCATTTAACTTTGACCAGAACTAACCTCTTGTGCTTGAGATTCTTGATCTTTCTATCTTCAATCTGAAGTGGTTTCTCTACAAACTTAAGCTTCTCATTTATCTCTATGTCCTGAAGAGGTACTATTAGTGATTCGTCTGCTAAGCACTTTTTGAGGTTGCAGACATGAAATACATCATGTATTCCTGCCATTTCCTTTGGCAATTGTAGCTGATAAGCTACTAGTCCTATTCATTTGATAATCTCAAAAGGTACAGCATATCTTGGGCTTAACTTTCCTCTTTTAACGAATCTGACTACTCCTTTCCATGGAGAAACTTTTAGTAATAGCTTGTCTCCAACTTGAAATTCCAATGGTTTTCATTGTTATCTGCATAGCTCTTTTGACGATCTCGTGCTGCTTTTGGTATTTCCTTGACTTGAATAATTATGTCTGTTGTTTCTTGTACAATCTTAGGCCCTGATAGTTGTTTTTCTCCAATCTCTGCCCAACAGACTGGAGTTCGGCATTTTCGTCCATAAAGAGTTTCAAATGGTGCAGCATTGATGCTGGTATGATAACTGTTGTTGTAGGAAAATTCTATTAATGGTAAATGATCGTCCCAATTCCCTCCGAAGTCAATTACACAGGCTCTAAGCATGTCTTCCATTGTCTGAATTATCCTTTCGCTTTGTCCGTCCGTTTGAGAATGATAAGTTGTGCTTAGATTTAATCTAGTTCCCATGGCTTTTTGGAAACTTGTCCAAAAATGAGAAGTAAAACGGTTGTCTCTGTCAGACACGATAGATAAAGGAATTCCATGTAAGGAAACTATTTCATTTACATATAACTTAGCTAACTGTTCCATACTGAATGTTTCCTTCATTGGTAAGAAATGAGCAGATTTGGTTAATTTGTCTACAATCACCCAGATTGTATCATTACCTTTTCGTGTCTTGGGTAATTTGGTAACAAAGTCCATTGTTATCAATTCTCATTTCCATATTGGCATTTCTAATTGCTGCAATAATCCTGAAGGTTTCTGATGTTCAACTTTAACCTATGAACATGTTAGACATTTAGCAACATAATTGGCTATATCCTTTTTCATTCCTATCCACCAGAAATTTTTTCTGAAGTCTTGATACATATTGTCACTTCCAGGATGAATTGTATACTTAGACTTATGGGCTTCTAAAATTTTGTCTCGTAGGTTTCCTTGAATAGGTATCCAGATCCTTTTCTTATGGAATCTCCAAATTCCATCTATTCCTTTTTCTAATTTCTTAATCATACCTTTTAAACCTTCAGTATCATCCTTGAATGTTGTTTCTTGTATCTTTCTAATTTTCTCATTTAAATCTATCTGTAGATTTAGTCTGAGAGAGCGTACTCATTTTGGCTTTTCATTATACTTTCGACTTAAAGCATCAACTACTACATTAGCTTTTCCTACATGATACTGGATATCACAATCATAATCACTATGAATTTCCATCCAACGTCTCTACCTCATGTTTAATTCCTTTTGCCCAAAGACATATCTTAAACTCTTATGATCTGTGAAGACAACAAACCTACTACCATAAATATAGTGTCTCAAAATCTTAAGGGCAAAAATTTTGGCTCCTAATTCTAGATCATGGGTTGTTAATTCTCATCATGCTTCTTAAGCTGTCTTGAGGCATAAGCTATTACCTTTTGACGTTGCATCAACACACATCCATATCCTAACCTAGATGCGTCACAATAGACTACAAAGTCTTCGGTTCCTTTAGGTAACACGAGTATTGGTGCATTGGTTAACCTTTGATTCAAAATCCAAAATGCTTCCTCCTGTTTTGTTCCCCAGTCAAACTTAACTGATTTGCAAGTCAGCTTAGTTAATGGAATAGCTATTCTAGAGAAATATTCAATAAAGCGTCTATAATATCCTACCAATCCAAGAAAACTTCTTACTTCTGTAGGTGACGCAGGGAGTTTCTAATTGGTAATTACCTCGATCTTTGTGGGATCCCCATGAATTCCTTCATGATTAACCAGATGTCCAAGGAATTGCACTTCTTGTAACCAAAATTCACACTTTGAGAATTTAGCATAAAGCTTTTCTTTTCTTAACAATGTCAGAAGTGTATGCAAATGCTCCGCATGTTCTTCCTTATTCTTAGAGTAAATTAGAATATCTTCTATAAAGACAATTATGAATTTATCCAGGTATGGTTTACATATCCTGTTCATCATGTCCATGAATGAGGCTGGAGCATTTGTTAAACCAAATGGCATTACTGTAATTCGTAATGACCGTACCTTGTTCTGAAAGCAGTTTTAGGAATGTCCTCTTCCTGTACTTTCAATTGATGATATCCTGAGCGTAAATCGATCTTAGAAAAGAATCGAGCTCCTTGAAGTTAATCGAATAGATCATCGATTCTTGGTAGTGGGTACCGATTTTTAATCGTTACCTTATTCAATTCCCGATAATCTATGCATATACGCATCAATCCATCCTTCTTCTTGACAAATAACACCAGTGCTCCCCATGGTGATGAACTAGGCTGTATAAAATCTTTTTCAAGTAGTTCGTCCAATTGTTTATTCAGTTCCTGCATCTCCATCGGTGCTAGTCGATATGGTGCTTTGGCAATCGGTGTCGTTCCTGGTATTAGGTGAATTCTAAATTCAACATCTCGATCTGGTGGTAATCCAGGTAATTGTTCTGGAAAAAACGTCTGGGAATTTAGATACTACAGGAATAGCTTTTAATTCTTTTCCTTTGGTGTTAATGATAACTGAAATCATATACACCATTCCTCCTTTCCTTGAATAACTTGCAGCTTTCATCACAGAGATGAACTTTGTGGTTTTCGATGGCTTGTCTCCCTTAATTGTGATCTTTTCACCATTTGGTGTACTTACTTGTACAAAGTTTTGATCACATAAAATTCTAGCATGATTGGCTACCAACCAATCCATTCCTAATGCAACATCAAATCCGGCTAGATTCATTGGAAAAAGGTTAGCAATAAAATTAGGGTTTAGAATTTCTATCCTTGCCCCCTGCAGGATTTCGCTTATCTTGATAAAATTTCCATTTGGCGTTTCCACTAGACAGTCTTGTTGAAGTTTAGTTAATGGTTGATTGAGAAGTTTGCAGAAAGAAGTATTGATAAAAATTTGTTTTGCATCAGAGTCAAGTTATACTTTAGCATAAACATCATTAACTAAAAATGTTGATGCATAATGTCTATTGCCTGCGTCATCAGTCTATGTCGTGTCATTTATATGTAATAGGCTAGCTTTGTGTTTCGAAATGTTAAGTTTTTGTGTTTTAGCCAGGTCGCACGACCTGATTGGTCAGGTCGCACGAGGTGAGCTTGTCCAGCTCGTGCGGTCTGGGTGTGTTATCCCATGCGATCTGGTAGGTCTATAAATAGGCCAGTAGTGTTCTTCATTTGTAACTTTCTGGAGAATTTTGTACCAAACTGCTGTCTGATTCTCTCTGTACTAAAACGTCTAAAATCAATGAAGAACATGTTTAAAGTGACTTTCTACTCTTCTACTCCTGTTCTAACACTGATGCAAGGTTTCTAGTTAGATTTCACCTTTCTAGAAACTAGCTCTGACTCTGATTGACTCGTTTCGACGATTCATCGATCCTACAAGTGGTATCAGAGCACATGATGAGTCAAATCTGTTGATATCAGTGTTTTGAACGGTTTAGAATCATATACTTATACTCTTTCTTGGATTTTCAGATGAATTCACGGATAAAATGGACTGAATTTTAGATATTATGTGTAAACCATCATTTTGAACAATTGTACAAAGTTGCAGACTATAAATCAAATTAAAATTGATCCAAAAATGTCAAAAACTTGAAATTTTGATAAGGTAATTCTTCAAACGAAGTGAAACTGTCCAAAACGAGTGAAAATGATGTTCAAATCGTGTGAAATTGATCAGATCGTTTGATTTTTGTTCAAACCGTTTGAAAATCATGACCAGATCGCATAGTTTGGACAAGATCGTTTGAAAATTTCAAACGGTGTGACCAGATCACACGAGCTGAGATCAGATCGTGTGAACTTATATCACCTCGTTTGAAAGTTTCAAACATTGTGACCAACTCGTATGACTTGAGTGATCAGACCGTGTGAAATTGTTCAAAACTTAGAAATTTTTTTAAATTGTTTGAGGTGTTATCCAGATCGTGTGAATCCATCAGACCGCACGAACTGAAAATTTTTTTTACTGTTATTTGTCACCTCGCACGGTTTGGATAGTTCAGGTCGTTTGAAATCAGGTCGTTTGAAATCAGGTCATTTGTAGTCCAGGTCGTCTGAAAGTCCAGGTCGATTGAAATTGTAATTTTTAAAACTTATAAATTTTTCGAAACATTTTTCAAAGTATAAAAATGGACATTCAAGAGTTTTACAATGCGTTTTTCGGAGGAGGTATGACTACTCAAACTCCAGCAAGTATAGCCCAGAATGTGAATATGGAGAATGAGCTAGGAACCATGCAAAAACCACCGAAACTGCTCAACATTGAAGATTATTCGGGGTGGCAGGATAGATTTCGCACGTGGGTTCAGGCGAATCACCTCGAATGTTGGCTGAAAGTTGAAACGAAATATGTAGTTCCTATGAATGATGCTGGCCTTCCGAAAACACTTAACACGTTAACTCCGGCTGAACAAGAAAACTTTAAAGTCGAGAAGAAGATGGTCAGTATATTGCAACAGGCAATTAAGGAAGACATTTTGGTACTGTTACAGCATCAGGGTGATGCGCAATCTATTTGGAACGCTCTTAAAATCAAATTTCTTGGGAGTGTCTCAATAATCAAAAGCAAAAAGGCACTACTGAAAAAAGAATTCGACATATTTACTGCTATCAGAGGAGAATCAACGAAAGAGTTGATTGAGAGGTACTGTCACTTGGTAGTGGAGATGAAACGTTTGAATATAGATAAATCAGACGAAGAGTGGGTTGATAAGTTGGCTGACGCACTACCACAAGAAGAGTGGGGTACATTCTTATTGATTTTGAAGAATAATTTGGAATACGTGTGTTTCAATTTGAGTACGTTTATCGAAAGAATTGAAGCTCATGAGCTTGAACTTAGGAAGATGAAGAAAATGAAATCTGCAAACGTATAGCAAGATGTTCAGCTTTATTACAAAGGAAACTCATCTTCCACATCTGCTCCGAGTCCAAAGATTCAAACGGCATTCAGTGCAGAGTCTTCATCGGGAGTATCTCAAAGCATGGCTAACAACAACTTTTCACCGTTTACAAATTACGAACCGAATCCTAAGGTTTAGAGTTCTCAAGAACAGGTTTCTTCTCAAAGTTCTTCAGGTTCGAACAATTAGAGTTATAGTCGTGGGATACAGTGCAATATTGCTGTTAATATAAAAAACGGTCAAGATTTTACCGAGACAGCAGCAAAGTAGCATATAGCACTTCTAACTTCTGTACTTGAGTCTTACAAGAGTCTAGTAGCCGGACGAATTGGTAACCCAGACATGACTAAAGAAGATTACGATCAAATTGATCCCGAGGAACTAGAAGTCATCGACATAAAATGGTGTATGGCGAGCATTGTGAGAAGAGCTCAGAGGTTCATGGAAATTACCGGAAGAAGTAGTCTTGCAGGTCCTGATCCTAAACTTGGATTTTGATGCGTGTGAAGTGTTATATATATTAGGTGTATATTTTAAGCCCCTTTAACACTTTTTAGTCAAGTTTTAAATTTATAAAACACGATATTTACTAACACTAGACACACATATGGGCAAGTGCACCCATCGTGAGCGTAGTATAGTGTTGGTAAGATACCGAGGTCCTCCAAGGACACAAGAGCTTTTAGTATCGGTTTATCCTCAACGTCTAATCAAATAAAAAAGTTTAGAAAAATGTTTTAAACTAAGAAAAATAAAAACTAACTAAAATGCTGAAAATAAAAATAAAAAGAAAAACAGATAGACAAGATGAATCACTTGGTTTCGACTCGTATCTAGTGTAACCTTTGATTATTTCCGCACTTTTGCACTATTTTAAGAGATTATCTTAGTTATTGTAGTAGGCCCCTCTTTTGAAGGTGACGTTACCCTCACCCCAGTAGTTTGAGTCAGCAAGGATACAATCCTAAAAGGGTGGTTTATTGGAAGATAATTAATTAAGTTATTAATGCAAATTATGGTAGGCCCCTCTTTTGGAGGTGACGTTACCCTCGACTAAGTAGTCTGAGTCAGCAGGGATACAGTCCTAAATAGCCGGGTTATAGTATTAATAGTAGTTAACTTATGAGGGGGTCAAAGAGTTTGGACCTCCGCCATCCAATACCGTCAAGTATTGAAGGAGGTCCTACTAAATTTGACCCAGGTCCATTGCAGGACCTCTAAACGCTGAACAATGGCAAGACCTTTACCAAACCGTTCCCTTAACCCCCGACCAGGTAGCCAACATACCTCCATATAGACCGTGGAGATATGAATGGTGAAAATCTTTTATTTTATATAGACAGAAAATAATGCCTAGACACCACGGACAAACGATAAGGAAAGATCACCTTCAACATAAGCAAGTAGTTATTAAAGTCATTAATACAAAACCAAGTAAAAAGTGCGAAAAGATTAGAAATAAAAAGTATTACACTAGACACTTTGTCTTCACCAAGTGATGTAAGAGACTTAGGCAAATATGGCGTTGATTGTCAAGAACTCTTAGGATCAATCTTGGATCCCGAGACGACTCACACACTCTACGATGGACAATGGATGATGGTGGTGGATGATGGTGTTATGGTGGTGGTGGGTGGTGGGTGAAGTGTGAGAGAGGTGGTGTGCCAAGGGATGGTTTGAGCTTTAGCCAAGCACTTCTATTTATAGGCTGAACAGAAGCTCGGGCACGGCCTCGTGTCCAGTGGGCACGGCCCCATGTCCACATCCTTCTCTTTCTTCATTTAATGCAGTTTTGTCTTTTTAGTTGACCACGCCCCCGTATCCGCTGAGCACGACCCCGTGGTGCAGAAGAATCTTTGTACTATGCAAATTTGCTGGATTGTGCGAATCTTATAGTTGACCACGGCCCCGTGTCCGCTGAGCACGGCCCCGTGGTGGGCAATAGAAGCTTCTACCACTTTGTCTTTTCTGCTGACACTTGGGCACGCCCCCGTGCTGGCTGAGCACGGGGCGTGTTCAGGCTTCTGATATCTTGTTTTGCTTGGGAAGATGCTGTCGTGGGGTCGGGCATGTCACGTCTTGTTCCTTTTCTTGTATTTATGTTAGATTTTGATGTCTTTTTGCTTCTTTTGTTAATTTGAGCTCATTTAACCCTGAAAATACAAAAGGAAGACAAAATCACACTTTTTCCAACATTAATACTAAAAAAGGGTTAGTTTTATGCCTCATTTGATGAAATTTATATGTTGCATTTTTAACACATCAAATACCCCCATACTCGAATCTTTGCTTGTCCTCAAGCAAAACTCTTTAATATGTGGCTATTACACTCCCAAATGGAATGGGTAGAGAAGAAGGTTTTTGGGCTTGTCGTAGAGTGTCGGGATTTCCAAGATTTTTTATTTAATTTTATTTTTATTTATTTACAATCCTATTCGTCATGATTTATTTAAAACTTTTCATAAGATAAATTACTTATTAGGGCATAACATGCCTCTTTAAAATTCTATTTATATACAAGTTCACATACCTCACGGGGATCACTCAACACTCAGCCGAAAATGTATTTTTGTGGATCGCTCGAGAGCGGCATGGAACTTATTCCTACCATAGGCTTGCCAAGCAATCAATCCTCCTCCTTTTTAACTTATATACCTTTGTAAATATCAAGAGGACTTTGTGGGTGAAGGGTTAGGCTTGGGTTAAAGGTAGGTGGTTGGGTTGGTGGTTAGTGGTTAGTAGAAAAAGGGCAAAAAGCGTAACAAGTGTCAGTTTTCGTAAGACTTTCTATTTTTGTAACTTTTATTTTGATGAAGCTATTATTCAAACAAAGTTATTTTTGATGAACTTGTTTGTTTATTTTCTTTTGCTTCATCATCAACACAAAATTTATATATATATATATATATATTTTTTTTTTTCAGAGTCACACGAAAAACTGAACTTGTTACTAAAACAAAGGGTTAAAAATAAAAAGGTTTTGGTGGGTAAAAGGGTGTTTGGTTTGGGTTATGAAATGAAAAGGTTTAGGCTCAAAGGGGCTAACTAGGGGGATTTTGGGTAGGTGGTAAAAAAAAAAGAAAAATAATGGTGTAGAAATAAAAAGGGTTAGTCCTAATGCCTCCATCATTTACTTACTCGGGTTTAAGTTGGTAAGGACCGGGAATGTATCGTCATGGCAAGTTCTAGAGTCGTAAGAACCAAGCGGCTTTCACACAAGAAACGAAAAATGAGCATTTAGTCTAATGATATGTAATTGTATGCTCAATAAAGGCTCAAAACTCACTTTCGTGGGAATGGGTTTTTATGTGATCAAGTATATATAATCAAATTTTAACTAAGCTTGTCATGCCTTTTCATAATTTTCTTATGTTGGTTCTTTTTATCACGACGCTATCGGTTGTAAATTCGTAAAAATATAACCTTTTTGAGAACTTGAATTTCCCGAGTTAAACCTAGACAAGTAAAAAAAATGAAATTTTTTGAAAAAATTTGGGGTGATTAGCGATTCCAATAGAGTTTTGTGTAAGGCTTGTATTTAGGACTTGCAAGATTCAAGGTTTTAGCATCCCCCCCCCCCCACACTTAAATTACACATTGTCCTCAATGTGTCCCAAAAATAAGTTTTTAGGTTGATTGAATGTGTAAAGAGGTGTAAAAAGCAAAAATTTTGTGTTACTGGTTACCTGGGCACGACCCCGTGTTGAGTGGACCCGACCCCGTGCTCAGGTGCCAGTAACGAAAACTTACAGAAGGTGAACACGGGGGCGTGTTGGTTGGACACGGCCCCGTGTCTGTCAAGGTCTGCAGAATTAAAACAATCAGCAGGTTCAGGGGAGTGGGCACGGGGGCGTGTCGGCTGGACACGACCCCGTGTGGATAGTCTGCAAAGTTGAAAAACAGGTTTCTTTCTTCGTTTTTCCTGTCCCGGCTTTAAGAGTACTAATGATTAGTACTTTAAGCCTCGTTTGTACCTGTTTAATCAATAAACACTCCACCAAAACATAGCAAACATCCTACTTTTACCAAAGTTAACATCCATGTCAAAGTTAAAAGAAAAATAAATGCAGAAAATAAAAGAAGTTAGGGAAAGTAAATTGTTCAACACTTGGCACGCAGGCCATCAATTGTTCAAGAGTGAAAAAGGGTTAACCTGCGAAACCATCAAACAACCTCCTCTTCCTCCGCTCTTCCCGCCTATTCCATGGCATCGTCATCGTCATCATCATCATCATCCCCTCCATGGCGTGCAATGTGGTCTCGAATATATCCAATATCATCTTGGATATCGGATATGTTTCTTTCGATAGCTCCGACCCGGTGGTAGGTGTTGCTCGCCATGTTATAGGTGTTCCTGGTGCACATAAGGTTTTCCTGCAACAAATCATGCAAACTTTGAAAGTTAGGAAAACCGCCTCCCGAGGAGGATGATTGGCCCGGATCACCATGGGGTTGGTATTGGTACTGATGATGTTGCGGAGCTTGGAGGACAAGCGCTTCTTGCGGGTTCCATGCATGACCTTGCATCCTTTGAAAGCTTACCGTCCCGTCTTCCGCCTCATAAATCAGGTTCATTGAGCGGCATACGTGTATATCCACCATACCCGACCATGGGCTCCTCTCAAATGACCTAGGTATGTGGGCGAACTGCCTAAAGAGACGGTACACCCATCCCCAAAGAAGATAGGAATCGGTGCACTAGCAAGGCGGTTGTGATGCATGTTTCGGAGCATGAGGAATGGAACATCGAGCGGCCTGCGGTTGTGGATGCAGTGGAGGACAACCAAATCTCTTAACCCAACGACGCCACTACTATCATGCCTTTGGCTAAGAGAGTAGCCGAGGAGCCTATGAATGTATCTGTATAGCGGATCCCTCAACTTCGTACTCTTAGTGCTGCTCGGATTGTAGTACCCTTCACCAATCTGAGCCCAAATGGCTTGGCGTTCGTTCTCACCTATCTCTCGCATTCCTCCAGTATTTTCCTCATTTCCCGCATCCTCTTCCGCATACAGCCCGCCAATCGACCCAAATTGTGCCATAGAGATCGAATACTTTGTTCCGCCACATCGGAATGCCACCCCATCATTGTCGAATGGGTCACACCTTGAGTTGAATGTGAAGGTGCTATAAAATTCCAAAGTACATTCGTGGACGGAACGGAGTCGAGTTGTTAGAGCGACTCTGAGTGGTCCCGTGACAATGTTGTTGAAACGGTCGATTTGATTCACCATAGTTAACAGTTCCGTGCATGCTTGCCTCAGGTATTCCTCCGGCCTTGTTTGAAGTATCTCGTATCGAGCTCTAGCATCGAGCTCATTGGCGTTAAATCTTGTGAACTTCCTAGCCATCTGAAAGAATACACCAAAAGTTAGCACGAAACAGAAGTATTTTCGGACAAAACTGCAAACAGTGGGCTGGACACGACCCCGTGTTCAGCGGACACGGCCCCGTGTCCAGGCGTCTATTACTCAAAAATTTCATTTTTCGACCCGGTTTCGAAAACTTGAAATTTTTTTGGTCCAATAGGTGCGGTTTCCCCCGAAAATGAAACCCTAAGTGCCGTTTTCCCCAAAATATCCCGTTTGCCCCTTCAATTTTATCTTTTTCGGGTCAAGAACAAGGGTTTGGGGTTTTTGTGCGAAATCGGACGAATCTATGAACAATACAAGTGTATTTACTTCCCATAACACTAATCTAACTAAATGCAAACAGATCTAAACAAAAATTTGAGGTTCGATCCGGATGAACTTCAAGAACCCTAGATTTTTCCCCAAATTTTTGGAGTTTTAACTACATGCAAGTAACTAATCTAACTACTAGAAGTGATAGAATCATACCTTGATGTTGTTAGAGCGATAGGAGACGTCGAAATTTTGCGAAAAATCGCCTGGAACCAGAGCGTTTTCAGGGAAACGGGGCGTGTGGAATGAAGTAACTGTTTTGAAAAAGGGGATTTATCCCGACTGCAGCGTGGACACGGCCCCGTGTCCAGCGGACACGGCCCCGTGTCCAGCGGACACGGCCCCGTGTCCAGCGGACACGGCCTCGTGCCGAGCAAAGTTTTTTAAAAAAAAAATTCCAGTGCTCGTGTGAGTGCCCTTGTTTCCCAAAAACTTAGGTTAGAAAACTTACCGCTTAAGATGTCGTCTCAATCGTTCGTAACTTACCAGGTATGATGTTTTATTCTTCCACCGTTTGAAGCGAGATCTCTTCTTCTTCATCCTCAATGAATCCTTGATAGAGTTTCAGCCGTTGGCCATTGACTTTAAATGGAGGCCCATTTCGAGATTTAATTTCTACTGCACCGTGTGGGAAAATATGGGTGATGGAAAATGGTCCTGACCACCTAGACTTTAATTTACCAGGAAATAATCGAAGTCGTGAATTAAACAAAAGAACTAGATCTCCTACCCGAAATTCATTAGGTTTAATGTGTTTGTCATGCAAATTTTTCATTCTTTCCTTATAAATTTCAGAGTTTAAGTATGCATAATTCCTAAGCTCGTCTAATTCATTTAATTGAAAAAAATGATTTTTACCAGCAAATTCTAAATCTAAGTTTACATTTTTAATTGCCCAGTAGGCTTTGTGTGCAATTTCTACTGGCAAGTGACAACTTTTTCCATAGACTAGCTTATATGGGGTTGTACCTATTGTTGTTTTATAAGCAGTTCTAAAAGCCCATAAAGCATCATCTAATTTATCTGCCCATTCCTTTTTATTTAACCCTACGGTTTTTTCGAGTATTCGTTTTAAACCTCTATTAGTCACTTCGACTTGTCCGTTTGTTTGAGGGTGATATGCTGTTGAGACCCGGTGATAGACCCCATATCTTGTTAAAAAAATTTCAAGTTGATGGTTGCAAAAATGGGTACCTCTATCACTTATTAAGGCTTTAGGTGTGCCAAAATGAGAGAATAATTTTTTTAGAAATCTTACCACAACTCTTCCATCATTTGTTGGAAGTGCCTCGGCCTCGGCCCATTTAGACAAGTAGTCTACTGCCACAAGTATATATTTGTTTCCTTTCGATGGTGGGAAAGGTCCCATAAAGTCGAGTCCCCATACATCAAAAATTTCACAAACAAGAATGCCATTTTGTGGCATTTCGTTTTTGGAAGAAATATTACCTGTCCTTTGGCAAGCATCACATGTCTTGACAAGACTTTGGGCGTCTTTGTAAATGGTTGGCCAATAAAATCCTGAATCAAATACCTTTCGTGCGGTACTAGCGGCACCATGATGCCCTCCGTATGGACCTTCATGACAATGGCGGAGAATTCTTCGTGCTTCGTTACCATGTACGCATCGTCGGACGAGTTGGTCGGCACACATTTTGAAAAGATATGGATCTTCCCAAAAATAGTGTTTCACATTGGCAAAGAATTTTTTTCTTTGATGATGTGACCATCCCTTTGTGACTATACCGCTAGCTAGGTAGTTAGCATAGTCGGCGTACCATGGTTCTTCCTTGTATTCCACCATTTCCAGGGACTCAGTTGGAAATTTTTCGTTGATTTGCTCGTCCCTGGTCGCCTCCAAAGCTGGGTCTTCTAAGCGCGAAAGATGATCTGCTGCGGTATTTTCTGCTCCTCTTTTGTCTCTGATTTCAATGTCAAATTCTTGGAGGAGTAGAATCCACCGAATCAAACGTGGTTTTGCGTCCTGCTTCTTGAAGAGATATCGAATGGCTGCATGATCTGTATAGACTATAGTTTTAGAAAGAAAAAATAAGAACGAAATTTATCAAAAGCAAATACCACAGCTAGTAATTCTTTTTCAGTTGTTGTGTAATTTTCTTGTGCATCATTAAGTGTTTTACTAGCATAATAAATTGGGTGGAAATGCTTTTCTTTTCTTTGTCCCAAGACAGCTCCAACTGCAAAGTAACTAGCATCACACATGATTTCGAAAGGAAATTTCCAATCAGGCGCTATCATGATAGGTGCCTTGACTAACATTTCTTTTAAGGTTAGAAATGCTTGATTGCAATCCTTGTCAAAGATGAAAGGGGCATCTTTTTCAAGTAATTTTGTTAGAGGCCTTGAGATTTTTGAAAAGTCTTTGATAAACCGTCTATAAAATCCGGCATGCCCTAGGAAACTTCTGATAGCTCTTACGGAGGATGGAGGTGGTAATCTAGAAATGGTATCTATTTTGGCTCGATCCACCTCCATTCCTTCGCTTGAGATATTGTGACCGAGTACTATTCCCTCCGTTACCATGAAATGACATTTTTCCCAATTAAGGGCGAGGTTAGTTTCCTCACATCGGGATAGCATTCATTCAAGGTTATCGAGGCATTGGTCGTATGAATCCCCAAAGATAGAAAAGTCGTCCATGAAGACTTCCATTGTCTTTTCTATCATGTCATGGAAGATGGCTACCATGCAACGTTGGAATGTTGCGGGGGCATTACATAGACCAAACGGCATGCGTCGATAAGCAAAAGTTCCATAGGGACATGTGAAAGTTGTCTTTTCTTGGTCTTCGGGTGCTATCGGGATCTGAAAGTAACCTGAAAAAACCATCCAAGAAACAATAAAATTTATGACCGGATAATCTTTCTAACATTTGATCAATGAAGGGCAAAGGAAAGTGATCTTTTCTTGTTGCTTCATTTAATCGTCTATAATCTATACATACTCTCCATCCTGTGACAGTTCTCGTTGGTATTAATTCATTCTTTTCGTTAGTTATTACCGTCATACCTCCTTTCTTTGGAACTACTTGGACGGGACTTACCCAAGGACTATCGGAGATAGGATAGATAAGTCCGGCATCAAGTAACTTGATGACCTCGTTTTTAACCACTTCTTGAACATTTGGATTCACTCGACATTGTGGTTGTATGACCGATTTGTAGTCATCATTCATCAAAATTTTGTGTGTGCACATAGAAGGACTAATTCCTTTTATGTCTACAAGTTTCCAAGCTATTGCATTTTTATGTTTTTTCAAAAGACTAATTAATTTTTCTTTTTCTAAGCTATCTAATTTAGATGAAATAATTACAGGTAAATTACCCTCTTTGTCTAGAAAAGCATATTCCAAACCTTTTGGAAGTTCTTTGAGCTCAAGTGGTGGGTCTTTAGGAGACTCCTTATTTGGTTGCTCATTTCGATCTAGAACTTTAAAAGTTTGTTCTATGGCGACCTCTCCTTCAACAAAGTGGTCAATCTCTTCACTTGTATCGGGTGGTTCATCTTCATCTTCAATTAGGGGGTCATTATTACCGAATGGATATTTCATTGACCGTTCGAGATCGACACTTCTTTTAAATGCCCCTAATTGAAGAGGTAGATTGTTGAACTTCCGGTTTTTCAAAGCTTCGTGAGTTTTTACAAATGGTCGTCCCAACATTAGAGGAGCGTCATCGAGGATGACAAAGTCGGTCGGGATTACCATTTGATTTGTTTGAACCAATACATCCTCAACTATACCGATTGATTTATTACTTTCTGATTGGATAGAAAAATGGGTATTTGAAGTGGAGAAAAATCACTAATACTTAATTTTCGAAAATGTAGTTTGGCATTATGTTAACACAAAGATCTTTATCGATTGTGACATTACTAAAAAACGAATTTTGAAAGAAACATGGAACCGGTGTAATGTTAATTTCAAATGGGTCTTCTTTTATTAGCGAAGTTTGATCATTAGTTAACTTAACACTTACCGTTTCGTCAATTTTAGTGTTAGTGTTTAACTCTTTTAAAAACTTAGCATGAGTGGGTACTAAACAATGATTTTCAAAAGAAGGCGACAAGAGATTAATTTCTTCAAAATTAGACTCTTCTTGAATTTTACCTTTGTCGGACTCACCTTTTTCGTTGTTTAACTCATGTGTCGGTTTTTCACTTATTTGTTCTTCCATTTTTACACTTTCAGTTATCTCTTCCTTTTTTAATTCTTCTCTTGCGCGGGACTCCTCTTCCCTTGCGCGAGATTCTCTTATACAGCGATCGATAACTCTTATGTGTTCTAATATCCTATCGGTTACTTCGGTTATAGAAAAAGAATCGGGATTTTCTAAGCTTGAATCCGGTTGTTCTATCCTTTGTTCCTCATAATACCCATATGAAGTAGATGGTTCGCACCATTGTTCTTCATTGTAAGCATATGATGGATAAGGTTCGTAATTTTGTTCTTTATAATACTCATATGAGGTGGTTTGTTCACGCCATGGTTCCTCATAATAAGCATACGAAGGTGGTGGCTCATATCTTGGTTCCTCAAAGTATGAGTATGAAGGCTCATACCTTGGTTCATCAAAATATGAGTATGAGGGAGGAGGTTCATACCTTTGGTCTTCATAGGATGTGTATGAAGTCGATGGCTCGTACCTGGGTTCCTCATAGTAGGTGTATGAATTGGATGGTTGATATGAGCGATTATTTTGAACCGAGCGTGAGTTACGACAATTAGTGCAATAATTACCCCTATAATCATCCTCCTCATAGGTGTAGTTGTAACCTCCTGAGTATTGATCCATAATAATCACTCAGCAGACCAAAACCAAGTCTCGAGACCAGAAAACAAAAATAAAAACGGAAACAGAGGCTGGACACGGCCCTGTGTTCAGTTGACACGGCC
Source organism: Helianthus tuberosus (assembly GCA_030545235.1). Taxonomy (NCBI): domain Eukaryota; kingdom Viridiplantae; phylum Streptophyta; class Magnoliopsida; order Asterales; family Asteraceae; genus Helianthus; species Helianthus tuberosus. The sequence continues at coordinate 149,678,395 of CM060381.1, forward strand.
CCGTGTTCAGGATCTGTATCTGGGCGTTTTAATTAAATTTACTGATTTCGTTGAGCACGGGGCGTGTTTAGTGACCACGGCCCGTGTTCAAGCTACTGTTACTGGGTGTTTTTATGAAAATGTGCAGCACAGCCCCATGTTCAGTGAACACGGCCCCGTGTACAGGTTACTGTAAATGCAAATCTATATAAAATGCAGAAAAAGTGCGCGCGTTTAAAAAGGTTTTTTGAAAAACTGATTAGGCCGTTGATTCCTAACTTTCTTAAAATCCTTGTGTCCCCGGCAACGGCGCCAAAAACTTGATGCGTGTGAAGTGTTATATATATTAGGTGTATATTTTAAGCCCCTTTAACACTTTTTAGTCAAGTTTTAAATTTATAAAATACGATATTTACTAACACTAGACACACATATGGGCAAGTGCACCCATCGTGAGCGTAGTATAGTGTTGCTAAGATACCGAGGTCATCCAAGGACACAAGAGCTTTTAGTACCGGTTTATCCTCAACGTCTAATAAAATCAAAAAGTTTAGAAAAATGTTTTAAACTAAGAAAAATAAAAACTAACTAAAATGCTGAAAATAAAAATAAAAAGAAAAACAGATAGACAAGATGAATCACTTGGTTCCGACTCGTATCTAGTGTAACCTTTGATTATTTCCGCACTTTTGCACTATTTTAAGAGATTATCTTAGTTATTGTAGTAGGCCCCTCTTTTGAAGGTGACGTTACCCTCACCCCAGTAGTTTGAGTCAGCAAGGATACAATCCTAAAAGGGTGGATTATTGGAAGATAATTAATTAAGTTATTAATGCAAATTATGGTAGGCCCCTCTTTTGGAGGTGACGTTACCCTCGACTAAGTAGTCTGAGTCAGCAGGGATACAGTCCTAAATAGCCGGGTTATAGTATTAATAGTAGTTAACTTATGAGGGGGTCAAAGAGTTTGGACCCCCGCCATCCAATACCGTCAAGTATTGAAGGAGGTCCTACTAAATTTGACCTAGGTCCATTGCAGGACCTCTAAACGCTGAACAATGGCAAGACCTTTACCAAACCGTTCCCTTAACCCCCGACCAGGTAGCCAACATACCTCCATATAGACCGTGGAGATATGAATGGTGAAAATCTTTTATTTTATATAGACAGTAAAATAATGCCAAGACACCACGGACAAACGATAAGGAAAGTTCACCTTCAACATAAGCAACTAGTTATTAAAGTCATTAATACAAAACCAAGTAAAAAGTGCGAAAAGATTAGAAATAAAAAGTATTACAATAGACACTTTGTCTTCACCAAGTGATGTAAGAGACTTAGGCAAACATGGCCTTGATTGTCAAGAACTCTTACGATCAATCTTGGATCCCGAGACGACTCACACACACTACGATGGACAATGGATGATGGTGGTGGATGATGGTGTTATGGTGGTGGTGGGTGAAGTGTCAGAGAGGTGGTGTGCCAAGGGATGGTTTGAGCTTTAGCCAAGCACTTCTATTTATAGGCTGAATAGAAGCTCGGGCACGGCCCCGTGTCCACATCCTTCTCTTTCTTCATTTAATGCTGTTTTGTCTTTTTAGTTGACCACGCCCCCGTGTCCGCTGAGCACGACCCCGTGGTGCAGAAGAATCTTTGTACTATGCAGATTTGCTGGATTGTGCGAATCTTATAGTTGACCACGGCCCCGTGTCCGCTGAGCACGGCCCCGTGGTGGGCAATAGAAGCTTCTACCACTTTGTCTTTTCTGCTGACACTTGGGCACGCCCCCGTGCTGGCTGAGCACGGGGCGTGTTCAGGCTTCTGATCTCTTGTTTTGCTTGGGAAGATGTTGTCGTGGGGTCGGGCATGTCACGTCTTGTTCCTTTTCTTGTATTTATGTTAGATTTTGATGTCTTTTTGCTTCTTTTGTTAATTTGAGCTCATTTAACCCTGAAAATACAAAAGGAAGACAAAAGCACAATTTTTCCAACATTAGTACTAAAAAAGGGTTAGTTTTATGCCTCATTTGATGAAATTTATATGTTGCATTTTTAACACATCAATTTGACAAATCGAAGGTGACTTGCTTCAAGTGTAAAGAGAAGGGACACTTCAAGCACGAATGTCTGAACAGAGAAGTTAATAACCACCAGAATCCATTCGCCAACGATTATTACCAACAGGCCATCTATCATAAAACAGTTAACAACCATTCATTTCACGACCACAAATCGAGAACAGTCAATCCAAACAAACAGAAAAAGCTCTTTTGGTGAATCAAGATGATGAAAAGATTCCAGAAGGTTTCAGTTGGGATAAGTACGTTCCAGGAGGTGGTCTTGCAATGATGGTTGAAATTATGGAAGAGCCGGAATCGGAAATCAAGGATTGTGTTCCTGAAGTTGAAGAAGTTAGTGAAGTGGTGAATGAAGAAAGTTTTGCAGATCTAGAAGAGGAGGCAGCAGCGGTCTACTAGTCTGAACAGGAGGTTATTACTAATGCATTTAAATCTATAATGCCAACTAATGTGTTTGATTCTTTTGCAGGTTTCTTTAGTGAACCGACTACGGGTTTTTGCCCACAGTACGAAGTTGAACAAACTCCGGTTCAAGAGATCATTGATGTCTCAAAGAAAATGAATGAAGAGACTTTGAAAGAAATAGCAGACAAAGCTCTTATGGTCAAGCTGTAAGAGGTAGAACAAACTAAAACACCTTCTGATAACAATGAGACCAAAGATGCAACTCAAGAGTCAGTGTCTGTTGAAAAGGAGTTAATTATCGAGACTTGTGATACGTATGAGTCAGGAGAGAAGTCCTATTCCGATGACAAATCAGAAAATGTGAAGTCCGAATCCGAAGAGAAATCTGAGTCTGAGTCTGGAGAGTTTGGTAAATTGGAAAGTAAAAATGATAAACAAGAAAATGTTTTTGAAAAAGTTGATCCAATTCTTGAAAAGCCATGCGAAAACTGTTTGAAACCATGCATGGATTGTCTTGAAAAAGACAAACAGTTTCAAGAGTTGAAAAAGTTTAACGACAAATTAAAATTTGATTTTAATGATGTTAAAGAAGCTTATGACACTCTGTCAAGATCAATTAAAATGATTCACACTGAAAGTAAAGAAAATGATAAAATTGCTAATTTGCTCAAAGCTACGGTCATGGAAAAGCAAATGTCGATTAACATCCATCTGGACAAAATCCCATCTCTAAAGAAGGAACTTGAACTGATGCGCATTGAGACAGAAAAAGTTGACAAAAAGTTGATCAGTTATCTGTCATCCTCATATGTGACTAATCAGATCGTTCCTCAACAAACTGAAGTTAAATCAGCTTTCAAAAATGTTCCACCCCCAATGTGGAATCATTATACTCAGAAATATCCAGACGGGGTGGAGGAGGCATTGAATCTCAAACTGAGAACAATAGAGAATGAGTTACCGGAAAACATAGATGTTACATTCTCTCCGTCTGACACTGACAACGAGTCACAACTGGTTAAAACAGTTGTAGACCAAGTGTTGGATTGTCACACCCCGACCACGTAGAACCTACAAAACGTGGCGGAAACATCGGGGAGTGTTGTAACAGAATCATTGTTTCATAACACATGGAACTTGAAATATTGTTTTATTGATTAAAAGAGTTACAATGTCTTGACAATCAAAGAAACATAACAAAATAACTAGTCTTGCATCTTTTATTGTCACTAAGGCCCATGTCCGCCTAAGTGTATCTTGATCAATCCTATGCTTCATTTCCTGAAACACATGTGAAAATAGGTACGTCAGCATAAAAATGCCGGCGAGTACATAGGTTTTGTGAAAATAAGATTCATGACATCTGTTTAAGAAAATGTTTAGTCATGAACCTTGTAATTTGCTTTGTCTTTGTAAATCATTTGAAAAACAATAAGTTCAGATGATACGTATAAATAAGAGAATAATGCATGGTTAAATGAATAACCATGTAAAAATGAGTTTGTATAAGTTAAGTTGTTTGTAAAACAATGTATTGTGAAAAGTATGTTATTTGTATAAAATGTTATATGTCTAAATTGAAATGATTTCAAATAACGCAACGATATGTAATACCATACAATCACTTATATATAGGAAGTACCAGCGGCGTATCCACCATGCTTGTATCATATTACACACGCCTCGTTACTTAAATCACTTACTCAAACCAAACCACCAATATAAGATGTCTATGTTTAAACCAATTGTTAAAAGTCCTTGTATAAACCATGTCAAATGTTGATAGTCCAAAAGTAGTCAAGTAATGTGTAACAAATGTTTATGTATGGCTAGTGAAATGCATCAACTAAACCATAGATGAAATGCACAAAACAAAGTATTGAAGTAAAACTTGGTTTAAATCAAAGTTATGTTTTGTAAAATATATGCATGCTATACTGAATATGAACATTTATGCGGTATTGTAAAAATTCATACATCCAAGCCTTGCGACAGTCGGATAACTATGTAAAAATGAGTTATCAAAAGAATATGTATTTGGATTCGGTCATTCCTTACGTCCAAACAAACCCGAGATTTCAGGAATGGGATTTGTCAAGTCCTATGGTACCACTACCTACTACCGAGCGACGTGATCGGTGTTAATGAATGTATAGTATAGTTTAAACAAACCAAATGTCATACCAAAATGTAAGCATGTTTTATGAAGATAATGTACCTAGTATGCTAGAGTAAACATACAAGGTAGAGCTGTAAAACAATGTGTCCATATGTTACTGGAACATATGCAACAGAGATGCAATGTAAAATAATGTACTAAGCATGTACTAAATGGACATACATAGCATGTGATGTGATGTGATGTAAAACAATGTACTAAGTATGCACACAATGGACATACATAGCATAAAATGTAATGAAATCATGTACTAATAGTGTACTAATGAACATAGCATGTATATAATGTGAAAACATGGAAAGCATGAAAGTAACAAGTAGGCACATGTGTTCCACCCCAAAACGTTTGGAAAACAGTAAAAGAGGGGTCTATGTACTCACTTGAGATTGCTCAGAAGTCCTAAGATAACCACCAAGCAATGCTAGAGATCTCGGAATATCAAACGACACCTAATATAGGTAACTACATTAATAAACCAGACCTAAATCGGAAGATCGGATAGAATGAGGGCTTGTAAACCAAATGAGTATGGGAACTCATGTAGTATGGTTTAACAAAGCCTACATACTAAATGAAACCTAACCTAAGTGCTTACGACCCATTACGACCCGTTTAGGTAGCTTATGCTACTTTAACGCGTCGTTCGCGTAAAACGCGTTCGGACCGCCTAACTAGTCCTATGACAAGTAACATATGCCTTAACATGTCTAATATTGTTGTCAAATCAGTTTAGATGTCAAAAGTTATGTTACATATGCTTAAAATGAATTTTGGCGTCAAAAGGGCATTTTGGTAATTTACCTAAGGCATATAAGCTACCTATCATACAACTACTTAAACGAAGCGACCATAAGGTATAACCTCGGAAGGTTATTCCCTATATACTATGGTCACCTAATGTGCTTGGTCGGATCCTAATGATCGACCAAACGGGTCGGGTTCGAAAGTATAAGCGATTGTTTAAATCGCTTACCTTACGACCCTATATAAGCACTAAACTAAAAGTGACGAGCTAAGCATGTTAAAACATGCTTAACTAAGTTTAGAAAACAGGTTTGGTATCAAAACAAACGTTTTTGATACCCATAAGTAGTTTGGTTACAAAATACGCAAGAATACGTATTCTGACCGAAACTACGGCTCGTCACTGAGCCTAGATAACGTGGTAATCAGTAGGTATAGTCACAAAGGACTATAACCATCGTGATTACAATCACGTTGCGAAGTTCAAACGAACTTCGCATTGACCATAAGCTGGTCAATGCAGAAAGTCAAACAAAGTTTGACTTTCAGACTCGAAAAGCAATAAAAGAACGAAAGAATACTCACGTAGGGTCCCCGAATGCTAATCTAGATCAAAATAGCTCAGGTATGAAACAAAGGTTTCAACTTAGAGCATTTGAGATCAGATTCTAGTGAGTTTAGAGGTTGGATGGCAAGGGGTATTTATAGTGAATGGTCCACCATTAGGATCGTTTGTCGAAATACGTGCCTTAATCTCATCCGTACATGTGTCGGAACCTTATGGTACCCAAAAAGGCCACTCACCATAAGAGTTTGACACTTGGCACTTGACCTTTGGAGAGTGTTAAGGGCTGTTAAAAGATGAAAAAAAACGTTTTGCTGCATCTGGCCCCTGTTTACGGACCTAGTTTGGCAGATTTACAGTTTCAGTCCCTGCAACCTCAAAACTTGGTTTTCGATGTGTTTTTTTGACACGTTTAAGCCCTGTTAACCCCATTTCAAAGCTCTAAAATGAAGTTAAAGTATAGGGAACTTAAAATGTGTTCAAAAATATCTCGGGTGTCGGTTCGTTTAGCCGTACGGTTACGTTGTTCGGTTAATTACGACGGAATGCGCATAAGCGCGAAAAATGATCCAAATGGCGTGACGAATGGATTTTTCTTATGCCAAACACTAAAATAAAATATTTTAGTGCTTACATAAATTTTTGGATGTCCGGATGTATTCAGAACGTAAGTTATGCACGAAAATGCAAACTTGTGCACTTTTTTACGCTTTTAGTACCTGAATGAGCCAAAAGTTTATTTTAGCACACCGAACCCCTCAAAGCCTATTTCTAAGCTATATAAAGGATATTTAAGGTGTGTTTAACTTATGGTCATGTTCCGGAATGTCTGTTACAGTTCAAATTGGCATACTTTCGCAGTTTGTCAAGTTTAGTCCCTGTAAGCGAATTAACTTGTTTTTGCCATACCAAAGCCTTCAAAACTTATTTCTAAGTTATGTAAAGGTTATTTAAGGTATGTTAAGCCTATGTCACTATTCCGGAGTTTTTGTTGCATTTAACTGGTTATATTTACGCATCGGTGCGCGTATAACCTTCCAGAAAGCGATTTAGAGTTTGGAATTGAACAAAAATTGATATGTGCAAATGATACACATATTTTTACAAATCCCAAGTATGAAATATAATATTTCATTGGTTCGGTATTTGTTTGATGGCCGTGGAGGCACAGGTGTTACAGTCTCCCCTACTTTAGGAAATTTCGTCCCGAAATTTATTTAGAGGAAACTTGTGAGAGTTTAAAACATGAAGTTGAAAAGATCGAACAATATTGGTTAGGGTTCTGAACTTCTAGTAACCTTAATAACATTATGGTTGCAATGTAAGAGGGACACTTATATACAAGTATATGAAGCGTCATTGGTGCGTCCACCGTACCTCCATTACATCGTTCTCATTTTGTTATTGTTGTCGCTATCGGTTCTTACACATAATAAATCTTACTGGGTTTCTGTGCACTAAATTTCATAATTATGTACGCGTCCATAATTAGACAATTCCTTGCACAGTTCACACAGTCTATTTTATAATGTGTAGTGTAAAACCAAATGAACAAACCTGTGATGAGTGTGACTAGACCGCCATAGAGTCCTTTTAATTAAGTCAATAAATGATCTAAATAGACTATCAAGGAGTCTGTTCAGCTACATCACTAGATGTCGTCCTTTAACCAGATTGTGAATCGATCTTTTTGACTAGACCTCTAAAAGGGTCTCTTATGAAACATGGAGTGGTACTATATAATCCAAGGGTCTTAACTATTATATAGAAGCCCATTAAGGATTTAAGGCAGTACCTTTTGACTATCCTGCTACGAATCCCTCATATGGAGATATGAAAGATCCTGCGAGGATTTGGATAACAAATATCCAGAGTATAAAAACACAAAATGCATAAAAGAAAACATCAGATGAATAAACACATAGTCACATAACCACAAAATTGTTTGTTAATTTGTCTTGTTAATTGCGTACATGCATTTAAAGCACACTAGGAATCCATTCCGTGGATTTCATTTGGTACTTTAAACGTTATCAATAATCTAACTATAAAGATAGAAAGATTCAAAAAGAAAATTCAATTTCGATTATTAGGAACCGAAATGTTCGAATTTAGGTACATAAGGAATCCAATTAAGGACTCTGATTTGTATGACAATTATCCACAAGGATCTAATTTTGAAGATAAAAAGATCCCATATGGATTTTAGAGGTTGAAGATGTTTTGAAACCTTGCACTGGACGTGCTTAAGTCAAAACATGAAGTTGAAATGCTTATGAAGTTGAGATGCTCGATATGCCAAGGCGACATATGGAGCGAAATTTGAAGGTTAAGTCAATGCATGAGAAAAATATTTTTTTTTTTTTGCAATACTATGCATGGGGTTCTAAAAATGTGTTCAATGTTTTTGAAACCTTATATACCTTTGAAATCATAAAGTAGTGGTATTAGGTAGGTATATTCATAAAAATGTTTTAAAATCATGCGAAATGAATTTTGAAATTATGTATAAGGTTTTTGGAAAACATGAATGATGCTTTTGAAATCATGCACTTGATAAGAAAATATATTGTACTAATATTGTTTTCAGGCTATATGAGACATTTTGAAATCATGAAGGTTGTTTTTGAAAATATAGACAAAGCTTTGTGCATTTGTTATGTTTAAGTAAATACACTATATTAAAAATGTTTTCGAACTATGTATAGGATGTTTTGAAATCATGTAGGTTGTTTTGAAAACTTATGTTATGCATGTTGAAGAAATCAGAACGTAATGGGTATGAGATTTGAAAATACTCTTAGTTATCTATCCAAGAATTCAAAGGCACAGATGTGTGAAAAGCACGATTACTCATAATTTCGATTTATTTCTTGTACTTCGTTTCCTAGAATGAAACGAGTACTTAGAATTTTCCAAAGGAATCATGAACAAACGCAAGAATGGGAAATTCGCAAAAGTAGTTTGTAAGGAATATAGTTCCTTAATGTAGGTATCATAGGAAAAGTCATGCACATATGTAACTACAATTGTACATCAGAATTTGTGAACAATAATTTATTTATAAATAAAACAGATTGTTTCACATTACAAGAAAATAAAAGAACAAAAGCATAAGACAGCAACATCCTTTGTTCAGTCAAATGCTCATCCGAGGGTCAGATTTGCATTAGCAAGCTTTGGGCAATCCCTCCGGAAATGGCCCATCTCGCCACAGTTGTAGCAAGACCCCGGCGAGAAACGAGCTTGAGCAGGATTGTCATCAGCTTGATTTGGTACAGCTGCAGTTGGGCAAACCCTTGCTGTATGAGCTATAAGTCCACAAATCTGGCATTTGCGGCACTTCACACTAGCATGATGATGGAGGCTACATTGGTTGCACAAGGGTGCAGTTCCATTGTATGGATTCCTAGTAGGGGGCTGTGCTGGTTGGTTGGGGACGGCTTGATCATTGTGAGCGACCATGGCGAAATTCTGAGAAGCCTTTCGCTTCTTTGACTTCTTAGGAGATCGTTCATCCATGGTCTTTGATTCCTCGATTGGTTTCTTGGCTGATGGTGCTGTCACCTGACTAGGTCCTGCCTGTCTTGGTGACTCTTGAGTGGCTTCATCCTGGAGACGATACATGGTAGTAGTTAATTCAACAGTCTTCAGGACTACTTCGCCTATTCGTTGAGCGAATTTGGCTGTCTGCTCGGACATTTGACCGGTGCTGAGAGGAAGAGACATTATAGAAGCAAATGGAAGGCATAGGAAGAAACAGGTGAAAGGTTATTGGATAATCAATACAGAATGGTAACGAATGAAAATTGTGATCATTTGTTTGTTTCCTAAGGCAAACAAATGAGATGGTGACAAATCAAAGTAAATGGGTCAAAAATAATGTATCGCGAAGACATGCTCGCCTATAAGTGAACACTCATCCCAAGAATTCCCAGGTAAGCACAACTGGTCTCGCGTCTGATGAGATGTATACGAAGTGCTTGCCTAGACAGAAAACCCAGAATACAGGCATTCACCCTTCCAGTTTGCACGTGTTCACATTATTTAAAACCCAAGACCTTGACGAGGTTTTGAAAAACTCAAAGGGGTTCAAAACCATATAACAGAGGGTTCAAAACCTTACAATAAAGGCTTCAAAACCTAGTAATCAATCATCCTAGAACAGATGATTAGTTTTCAAAGTGGTTTTGAAATTTATGTTCTTGTTGTGGTTGTCGCCTAAGGATAGGTGACAGTATTGTTTTATGACTAAACGCAAGTAAACTCGCGTTAGGGTCCTAAGAAGGTTATAGACTAGGTCAACGTATTACTAATAACCTAATTCCCAATAACCATGAGCTCTGATACCAACTTTTCTGTCACACCCCGACCACGTAGAACCTACAAAACGTGGCGGAAACATCGGGGAGTGTTGTAACAGAATCATTGTTTCATAACACATGGAACTTGAAATATTGTTTTATTGATTAAAAGAGTTACAATGTCTTGACAATCAAAGAAACATAACAAAATAACTAGTCTTGCATCTTTTATTGTCACTAAGGCCCATGTCCGCCTAAGTGTATCTTGATCAATCCTATGCTTCATTTCCTGAAACACATGTGAAAATAGGTACGTCAGCATAAAAATGCCGGCGAGTACATAGGTTTTGTGAAAATAAGATTCATGACATCTGTTTAAGAAAATGTTTAGTCATGAACCTTGTAATTTGCTTTGTCTTTGTAAATCATTTGAAAAACAATAAGTTCAGATGATACGTATAAATAAGAGAATAATGCATGGTTAAATGAATAACCATGTAAAAATGAGTTTGTATAAGTTAAGTTGTTTGTAAAACAATGTATTGTGAAAAGTATGTTATTTGTATAAAATGTTATATGTCTAAATTGAAATGATTTCAAATAACGCAACGATATGTAATACCATACAATCACTTATATATAGGAAGTACCAGCGGCGTATCCACCATGCTTGTATCATATTACACACGCCTCGTTACTTAAATCACTTACTCAAACCAAACCACCAATATAAGATGTCTATGTTTAAACCAATTGTTAAAAGTCCTTGTATAAACCATGTCAAATGTTGATAGTCCAAAAGTAGTCAAGTAATGTGTAACAAATGTTTATGTATGGCTAGTGAAATGCATCAACTAAACCATAGATGAAATGCACAAAAAAAAGTATTGAAGTAAAACTTGGTTTAAATCAAAGTTATGTTTTGTAAAATATATGCATGCTATACTGAATATGAACATTTATGCGGTATTGTAAAAATTCATACATCCAAGCCTTGTGACAGTCGGATAACTATGTAAAAATGAGTTATCAAAAGAATATGTATTCGGATTCGGTCATTCCTTACGTCCAAACAAACCCGAGATTTCAGGAATGGGATTTGTCAAGTCCTATGGTACCACTACCTACTACCGAGCGGTGTGATCGGTGTTAATGAATGTATAGTATAGTTTAAACAAACCAAATGTCATACCAAAATGTAAGCATGTTTTATGAAGATAATGTACCTAGTATGCTAGAGTAAACATACAAGGTAGAGCTGTAAAACAATGTGTCCATATGTTACTGGAACATATGCAACAGAGATGCAATGTAAAATAATGTACTAAGCATGTACTAAATGGACATACATAGCATGTGATGTGATGTGATGTAAAACAATGTACTAAGTATGCACACAATGGACATACATAGCATAAAATGTAATGAAATCATGTACTAATAGTGTACTAATGAACATAGCATGTATATAATGTGAAAACATGGAAAGCATGAAAGTAACAAGTAGGCACATGTGTTCCACCCCAAAACGTTTGGAAAACAGTAAAAGAGGGGTCTATGTACTCACTTGAGATTGCTCAGAAGTCCTAAGATAACCACCAAGCAATGCTAGAGATCTCGGAATATCAAACGACACCTAATATAGGTAACTACATTAATAAACCAGACCTAAATTGGAAGATCGGATAGAATGAGGGCTTGTAAACCAAATGAGTATGGGAACTCATGTAGTATGGTTTAACAAAGCCTACATACTAAATGAAACCTAACCTAAGTGCTTACGACCCATTACGACCCGTTTAGGTAGCTTATGCTACTTTAACGCGTCGTTCGCGTAAAACGCGTTCGGACCGCCTAACTAGTCCTATGACAAGTAACATATGCCTTAACATGTCTAATATTGTTGTCAAATCAGTTTAGATGTCAAAAGTTATGTTACATATGCTTAAAATGAATTTTGGCGTCAAAAGGGCATTTTGGTAATTTACCTAAGGCATATAAGCTACCTATCATACAACTACTTAAACGAAGCGACCATAAGGTATAACCTCGGAAGGTTATTCCCTATATACTATGGTCACCTAATGTGCTTGGTCGGATCCTAATGATCGACCAAACGGGTCGGGTTCGAAAGTATAAGCGATTGTTTAAATCGCTTACCTTACGACCCTATATAAGCACTAAACTAAAAGTGACGAGCTAAGCATGTTAAAACATGCTTAACTAAGTTTAGAAAACAGGTTTGGTATCAAAACAAACGTTTTTGATACCCATAAGTAGTTTGGTTACAAAATACGCAAGAATACGTATTCTGACCGAAACTACGGCTCGTCACTGAGCCTAGATAACGTGGTAATCAGTAGGTATAGTCACAAAGGACTATAACCATCGTGATTACAATCACGTTGCGAAGTTCAAACGAACTTCGCATTGACCATAAGCTGGTCAATGCAGAAAGTCAAACAAAGTTTGACTTTCAGACTCGAAAAGCAATAAAAGAACGAAAGAATACTCACGTAGGGTCCCCGAATGCTAATCTAGATTAAAATAGCTCAGGTATGAAACAAAGGTTTCAACTTAGAGCATTTGAGATCAGATTCTAGTGAGTTTAGAGGTTGGATGGCAAGGGGTATTTATAGTGAATGGTCCACCATTAGGATCGTTTGTCGAAATACGTGCCTTAATCTCATCCGTACATGTGTCGGAACCTTATGGTACCCAAAAAGGCCACTCACCATAAGAGTTTGACACTTGGCACTTGACCTTTGGAGAGTGTTAAGGGCTGTTAAAAGATGAAAAAAAACGTTTTGCTGCATCTGGCACCTGTTTACGGACCTAGTTTGGCAGATTTACAGTTTCAGTCCCTGCAACCTCAAAACTTGGTTTTCGATGTGTTTTTTTTTACACGTTTAAGCCCTGTTAACCCCATTTCAAAGCTCTAAAATGAAGTTAAAGTATAGGGAACTTAAAATGTGTTCAAAAATATCTCGGGTGTCGGTTCGTTTAGCCGTACGGTTACGTTGTTCGGTTAATTACGACGGAATGCGCACAAGCGCGAAAAATGATCCAAATGGCGTGACGAATGGATTTTTCTTATGCCAAACACTAAAATAAAATATTTTAGTGCTTACATAAATTTTTGGATGTCCGGATGTATTCAGAACGTAAGTTATGCACGAAAATGCAAACTTGTGCACTTTTTGACGCTTTTAGTACCTGAATGAGCCAAAAGTTTACTTTAGCACACCGAACCCCTCAAAGCCTATTTCTAGGCTATATAAAGGATATTTAAGGTGTGTTTAACTTATGGTCATGTTCCCGAATGTCTGTTACAGTTCAAATTGGCATACTTTCGCAGTTTGTCAAGTTTAGTCCCTGTAAGCGAATTAACTTGTTTTTGCCATACCAAAGCCTTCAAAACTTATTTCTAAGTTATGTAAAGGTTATTTAAGGTATGTTAAGCCTATGTCACTATTCCGGAGTGTTTGTTGCATTAAACTGGTTATATTTACGCATCGGTGCGCGTATAACCTTCCAGAAAGCGATTTAGAGTTTGGAATTGAACAAAAATTGATATGTGCAAATGATACACATATTTTTACAAATCCCAAGTATGAAATATAATATTTCATTGGTTCGGTATTTGTTTGATGGCCGTGGAGGCACAGGTGTTACATGGATGAAGAGAGTGATAACACTGATTCGAAACAGTTTAAACTCATTTTGAGAATTCCAGTTCAAAATCTGAAGATGACGAAAACTTTCTTGATAAGTTTATCCCAAAGTCAGATAAAGTTCTGGATGACGATTCGATCATTGTGGTTTACACGATGACCGGAACTGACAAACTGTATACTGATTTTGAGTACCCGATTCAGAATGCAAACCTGGAAAAGGTTGAAAAAGTTTTTAAACTCGTGGAAATTGATATCTCAGAAGTTAACAACAATTCGTTTCTATCAAAACCGAAAAAATCTTTTGTTAAACAACAACCGACAAACAACCCGTGAAAGAAAAATGATTGGGTGGGTAACAATGGTAATAACAAGAGACATGGTCATAATTACAAAAAGAAAGGTATTGGTTTTGAGACTAAAATGGAGGATTATATCTTCAGTAAGCAAGCAATTGACGATTTTATTGCAGCCAAAAAGATAAGAGACGAGACTAACATATCCACTTTTGTTGAATATGACAAAAGAATCTGTTATCGATGCAATGAAATCAGTCACATGGCCAAACAATGTGTCAAAAAGATAATAAAACCCGTTTTCCATAAACCAAAACCAAAAATTTCAAAGGATGATAAGGGAAAATCACCTATGGTATCCCCCGTGCGTATTCTTAAACGCGGTGAATCATTGAAATAAGAGGACAAACCAAAATAAACTTTTGAAATTGGTGAATCTTCAAAATCACAAAGGACTTCAAAGGTTTATTCTAAAACAAAGACTTCCCAAAGTCAATCATGGGTGGAGAAACCTAAACATTCTTTTGAGGAAAAGAAAATGGAAGAAGTTTTAAAATCTGAACCGAAAATCTTTGCAACCACTGATGAGAAAATTGAGTTTGAGTTAGATAAGTTGATTGAAGAATTCCCACCTATCAAGGAAGGAGCTCTAAAATCAAAACCAGAATCTGATGTTCCAAATGTTGTTTTTAACATTCCAAAAGTTGACATAGTAGCTCATGATATTGTCTTTGGTAGTGTACCAAATGTTGAAAAATCTTGGGTATCATTGTTTAAGTAAATGTCTTTTGATATGTGTAGGGGCTTCCAAGGTCTATTATTTCTAAATGGATAATGGATAGCGGCGCCTCACGACACATGACAGGGATGTTAGAACTGATATACGACGTCAAATCAATCAATGGAAGTTATGTCGGGTTTGCTGGAACTCAAGGTGGAAGAATTGTTGGAGAAGGAATTCTTACTAACGGGGTCGTAACATTCGATAAAGTTAACTACATTGCTGAGTTGGAAAACAATCTGTTGAGCATTTCTCAGATTTGTGATAAGTTATTTACTGTTCATTTTACAAAAGATGAATGTCTGATTCTTAAATCGGGGTTTAAAATACCCGAAGAAATGGTGTTGATGCGCGCTCGTCGTGAAAACGATCTTTGTATACTAGACATGAGCGTTGCAACAACGACAGATAAAAAGGCACAATGCTTTGTGAGTAAGACGAAGGCGACTGAAAAAGAATCCATCATGTGGCATCGTAAAATGGGTCATATTCACTTGAGAAAGATGAACTTTTTAGTTCATAATGATCTTGTAGACGGTGTTAATTTGAAAAGCTTCCATCTTAATGATGACTGTATTGAATGTAAGAAAGGGAAGCAGACGAAGAAATCACACCCGAAAAAAGCTCTTGAACTCCATCAGATTACCGCTCGAAAGACTCCATATGGATCTTTTCGGACCGGTAAATGTGAAAAGCATAAGTGTAGATCTATATTGTTTAGTGGTTACTGACGACTTTACAAGATTTTCCTAGGTGATGTTTCTAGAGAGAAAAGACGAAACGTTTGATTCTTTGACGAGGCTATTCAAAAAGATGGAGAATTTTACAAACTGCCAATTAGATGTATTCGAAGCGACAATGGCACGAAATTCAAGAACAACCGTATTCTCGAATTCTGCAATGACAATGGCATTCTTCATGAGTTCAGCGCACCGTATACTCCTCAACAAAATGGTGTCTCAGAACGAAAAAACCGTACGTTGATCGAAATGGCTCGTACCATGTTAGCAGATTCGAAATTAGCGGTATATTTTTGGAGTGAAGCGGTTGCCACGGCATGTTACACGTTCAATCGGGTTCTTACGGTGAAGAAGTACAAGAAAACTTGTTTTGAATTGCTTCATCTTTACAAACCGAATCTGAAATATTTAGAACCATTCTGATCACCATGCACATTCATTGATCCAGACGGTAAATTTGGTTCGAAAGCTAATGAAGGTTTTTTTGTAGGATACGCTAGTCCGTTGAAGAGAGTTTTTGTTCCGAGTTTGGGGAAGATCATACAAGTTCAACACGTTGACTGTCAACGGTTTACCGCTCCAAATCAACTTCCCGGAAACAGGTTGCTATTTGATTACGATAATCTCTGGGAGTCATTCCATTTACCGACAGAGCCGAATGAGGAAGAACTGGCGTTCTTATACCAACAACAACAGTCTCTTTCACAAGAGCAAGTGCCAAGACCATTGGTGGTTTCTTCGCCCATCGTGGGTGCAAATGATCATGAGGCTGGTCCTAGTGGAACTACAAATGTACTTCCAGAAGAAACAACTCCAATATTTGACCATTCTGACGACTCAGAATTGGAAACCGATCCGATTTATGACGAGGAACCAAATATTGCGACTTCAAATGTTATTGATCACACAGGTGATCAAAATATAACAAATTTGAAATCGGAAGTGAGTGTACCGGATACGGTTATGCCAAGAACATTATCTTACCATCCGTCGGAGCAAATCATTGGTGACCTTCAAAGCGCATGAAAACTCGTGAACAAATAAACAAAGGGCTTACATGTTTTTACTCCTCTGTAGCACCTTTACAAGTAGACTTCTCATTAAAATGTTTTATCGCGCAGGTAGAGCCGAAAACGTACAAAGAAGCATTGACCGAAGAGAGTTGGGTAAATGCAATGCAAAAGGAGTTACAACAGTTTGAAAAGCTTGGAGTGTGGAGGTTGGTTGATCTCCCGGAAGATCAGAAGTTGATCAAGACCAAGTGGGTCTTCAAATGTAAGAGAGATGATAGAGGGGTTATAGTAAGGAACAAAGCACGATTGGTAGTCCAAGGTTTTAGTCAGCAAGAAGGGATTGACTTTACTGAAGTATATGCTCCCGTTGCTCGACTTGAGGCAATCAGAATCTTCTTGACGTTCGCGTCATGGAAGGGGTTCAAGGTCTACCAACTGGATGTCAAATCTACATTCCTCTACGGCAAAATTAAAGAAGAGGTGTACGTCAGTCAACCACCGGGTTTTACCGATCCTGTACACAAGGGCAAGGTGTATCTACTCGACAAGGCATTATACGGATTACACCAGGCCCCGAGAGCCTGGTACGAGATGCTTTCCCAACATCTGCTGACCAACGGGTTCACCAGAGGGATTGTCGATAGTACCCTGTTCACTAAAGAGGTTGCATGACATCTACTGATCGTGCAAATATCTGTTGATGATATAATTTTTGGATCAACGAATGATGAGTTGTGTAAGGAGTTTGAGAAGGTCATGAAGCAGAAGTTTGAAATGAGTTCAATGGGGGAGATGAAGTTCTTCCTCGGGCTTCAAGTTGAGCAACTACCCAATGGAATCTTCATACACCAGACCAAGTATGTGAATGATGTGTTGGACAAATTCAATATGTCCGAATCATCTCCCATATCAACCCCCTTGGCTACGAATCATGGCATATGTGTTGGTGCATATTCTATGACAAAAGCTTAATAGTTTGATTATCTAGTCTTTGGATATTTTGTATTGGGCTTAGCATTATTGGTTAGGGAGTTATTTAGTGTAATGGGCTTGGAGAATGGCCTAGCCCAAACCAAAGCCCATATGCAAAGCTTGTCCTATATAAACAAGGCTTAGCATTAGGGTTAGATGTTAGACACTTAGAGGAATTGAGAGAGAGAGAAAGAAATCTACAGAGAGTGGCTGAGAGATTTCTTGTGGGTCTTGAATTGATTGTAAACTTCGTGTTGGTTAATCAATAGAAGACTGGATTGAAAGTGTATCGTGTTCTTGATTTTTGTTTCTACTCGTTTTTCTGTGAAATCTGATCTAGGGGATTCCGCATTCTAGGTTAGATCGACGATTCAGTTACGATCCGCACGGATTAGGGGACCTACAATTGGTATCAGAGCGTTAGGCTCTTGATTAGCTTGGTTCAGAATCGTTTTCTGCAGAAAATTCGAAGTTTTGGACGTTTTTGACGGCTGTTCTAGGGTTCTGCTGCTGATTTCGAACAAACAGCAAGGATTTCGGATACAAATCTTGCATTTCGGATCCATTTCGGATTGAAATCAAGTATTTCGGATCATTTTCGAACAAGAAATCAGTCATTTTGGATTAACAGCATCAATTTTGGATCCATTTCTGATCAGAAAGTTGCATTTCGGATTAAAGGCTTGCATTTCGGACCAGTAATCTTGTATTTCGGATCTTCAGAATAGTATTTCGGATTAGTCTGATCCATTTCGGATCAGAAGAACCCATTTCGGACCAGAATTCAACCATTTCGGATCACACTGTTGAATTTCGGACCAGATTAGTTGCATTTTGGATCAATTTGAAGGATCACGGATCATTTCGGATTGGAGGTGTTCATTTCGGATCAGAGCAGTCCATTTCGGACCAGTAGGTGTTCTTTACGGACCATTTCGGATAACCATTTCTGGTTTAGGGAAATTTCGGACCATTTCGGACTAGGTGGAATTTTTATTGGCGCAACGTAAGAGAAATTTCACAGTTTCGCGTTTAGAAAATTATCTGTAACTCATCTCAGGAAACCGTTTGCACCGTTGAATTCCTTGGATTTTTAGGGCAAAAAAAAAACTGATTTCGGACAAAATCCTGAAATAGGCTTTTGACATTATATATCATTGGAATCGTAATTTCGAGACGAATCTAACGGTATAATTTGGTAAAAACCAATTTCGGACAAAATTTTGTACGGTTTTATCAGTTCGCTTAAGGTAAAAGCTTGACAAGGACCAATAGAGAAGTTAGATTTGGATTTTGACACATGTTACCAAAATCCATTTAAACGTTTACGCTGCGTAATGGCTAAGATGAATAATGGAAGTGAGGTTGTTAAAAACTGGCCATAGCTTACAAACATCAAAGAATATGCTGACTGGAAAGAGAAGTTTGAGTTGTTTATGAAAAGTGAGATACTAAAATGTGGAGTTGTATGATAGATGGATATGTTGCTCCTACACGTCATGTTGAAGGAAGTGTTAAAGTTATTTCTTATGACAAGATGGATGAATCTGAGAAACTTGTGTTTGATGCTGAAAAGCGAGCTTTAGCAGCGATAAAGATGTCCTTGCCGATTGGAATAAAACACTTATTTAATAGGTATGGGACTTCTCAAGAGCTGTGGGAAGCTTTGGAAAAACGTTATCAGATTCCTTCAAGATTGAATACATGTGATCAAGCATGTGTAGCTGAGCTTGCAGCTGTGAAGATAGGAGAGGTAGCTGCTGAGGTAGAGAAGAAGAAGAAAGCTGATAAGGACACTGTTGAGAAGAAGGATGCAGAAGTTTCAAAGGGCTTGAAGGATGTGAATGGACTTACATCAGAGGTGAAGGTATCATCAGAATCTGTAAGTCATACATGTCTTAATTGCACTGAACTACATGGTAAAGTTAACAGACTATCGGAGCAAAACAAAATTCTGTTAGCTGATTTGGAAAACCGAAAAGAGTTAATTGTTCTTTTGATTAAAAGAGAGTCAAATTGTTTAGATAAACTCAAATCAAATGAACAAGAAATTAGCAGTTTAACAAGCAAAGTCAATGAACAGTTACAAATCATTGATTTGGATCGTGAAACTCTGAAAGAAAAGACTAACGAGCTTTCAGAAAAGTGCACAGAATTGGCTGATGCACAAGCCAAAATTGTAGAACTTCAGGGTAAGTTAGACAAATTTGGAAATTCTTCGTTAGTCAGGACTCATATTCAAAAAGGTTTAAAAATGAGTAATGATAAAACAGGGGTGGGGTTTACTAAAGCTTCATCTTCTGAAAATCAAGACTACTCTTTTCTACCAACTGAAGATGAGCTAACTAATTTTGTAACCACTTCACAAGTAGTAGTGGATCCGATAGCTATGGACTTGCCAAATAGTCCAGTTTCTTTGAAAGAATCTGTAGGGTCTAACTGTACACCTCATAAATTGGATGAGGATACTGAAGACAAAAAGGCCAACACATTTAAAAAGGGATCGAATAAAAAGAAAACTTATAAGAAAAGATTATGTTTTAAAAGTCACAACAAAGGACATGTGGCGAGTTGTTGTCCTTTGAAGAAAGGCAAACAAAAAGTTGATGAGGTTAAGGATGGGAATCAGGTTGGGTCAAGCAATACTGTAAAAACAAGTTGTCGGACAAAGAAACCTGAATTTCAATCAAAACCTTCAACTTCAAAGATTTGATAGACCAAGAAGTATTTCTCCAAAATTTAGTCATCATATTGGTAAATCAAATCAGTTTCAAAGTCAAAATAGAAATTTTGGATATCAAACTCGATACCAAACTGCTGATAATCGAAATTTTCAACAAAGAAATGGACAAAGGGGTTTTAGTAACTCAAATGTTCAACAACATCCAAAAATTTTCCAAAATTCATGGTATAATAATGGGAGAAGAAGGTATCAAGATAATAATTTTCAAAGGTCAGAAAATCCGAGAGGTTATTGGAACTCTCGCAATCAAAGACCTAGTGGAAATTATCAATCTTGTTCAACAACGGGTAAGCAATCCAAGACTCAAGTGAGGAGTGATGGATATTGGATGGATGTTCCTGTAATGGATGAATTTGGAAAACCCAAGACTATCAGGGCTTGGTTTCTTAAGTCTAACTAAGTGTTGAGTGATTGCAGGATGACCAAGAAGGACTGTTGATGTGTTCAGTGGTTGTTCCTGTAAAACATCTGAGGTGAATAGTAGGTTAACATGGGTAACGAACTATTTACTTTTGTGATTGTCTTGTTTATTTTAGCCTTTAACATTGAAAAACTTTTGTCAGGTTAAAGTGGGAGTTTGTTTGTGTTTAATTTGTGTTTTTAGAACTTACTCCATAAAAACAAAAATTTAGGGGGAGAAATTTCCCTAAGCCAAAAAGAGTTTAGATAGTGCGTGTGTTTAGGGGGAGTAAGTTATAAAATTTTAAAAATCCAAAAACATTGAAAAATCAAAACATAAAAAAAATATAAAATCAAAAATGAGTTATCACTGTGTGAAAAAGAAGAAATGATAGTACATCAGCAAGTTAGACTGTCACACTCAAACTGAATTAAATTGCTTAAGTGTGATAGCAGCTTCATCATATGATGTACCAGTAGGCAAAAGCATGAAATAATCAACTTACCAATGTGATATAAACATAAATGCACTGAGTATGAGTGGGGAACACATCAGTGGTGTATGGTTTAATGACCTTCATTCTTGCGTTGATAGATTGCCAAAATCTGAAGTTTTGGGTCTTTATACTGTTATTTCATCTGGGGATATCAGGGTTGTCCTTCTGCTGCATCCAGATACATGCTGACCTAGGCACAACCAGGATATCTTAAAAGAGCTAAAAATGCCAAAACCGTGAAAATGAAGAAGCTCTCCTAGAGAGTCATTCAAATGTGCAAAATGCATAAATCGTACCAAAAAATGGTAGTTGTCTTAGCCCCCGTTAGATATTTTGGTCTCTTTGTTGTACGGAAGTACTGACCTGATCACCAATTATCTAAACGTTGAAATACAAAACGGATGAATTCAGTATACTCACCTACTACGATGAATCTTTGTGCATACCTTGATCGCGGGGGTACATCCTGAAGTGGGACACACTAGTATATCAGAAATAATATTACCTTAACGTATCATACGGTAATGGTACTTGAAATGTTCATGCATTTTGTTTAAGTGGACAAACATACTGGTAATCGTCTTGAACTGCTTTTCACGAAAAAATAAATAAAGAATTATCTAATGGTGTGAAACATTTTGATTTTATTGATATGATCTTCTTGCACATGATTCTCACAAAAAGAAGTATTGTAAATATTTTTGAATTTAGTTTAGTTTGTTTAGTTGTTTTGAGAAATATAAAAAAATACGAAAAATATTTTCTTTCAAAAGACTTCCATTTTGAATTGACAGGTAGTTGTTCTTGCATGATAAGATAAAATATTGGTTAATCTTTAAATGTGAAAAAGACTAATGGTTTTTCGAGATACTTGCTTGTGTTTCTAAACAGATTGATGCAGTTATCAAAATGAAGTGCAGAATACAAGTAAAGTGCAGATTGAAAGTGAAATGCAGATGTGTGAAGATGCATGGTAGGATTCTTCTACTGCATGGCCGAAAGAGAGAGATTTGGAATAGTTGAAGTTTACTTTCTTAACCAAAGATTGCTAGTTCACTGATCTACAACGAATGAAAGTTTTGGAGATTGGAAGCATCAGCTAAGGGGGAGTTTGTTGATGTCAGAAACTGTGTAGCTGACGCAATCCAAAGACCAAAAGACTGCAAGATGTTTGAAGACAAAGTTACATTATGAAGCTATTGTCAAGGGGGAGTTTGTTGGTGCATATTCTGTGACAACAGCTTAATAGTTTGATTGTCTAGTCTTTGGATATTTTGTATTGGGCTTAGCATTATTGGTTAGGGAGTTATTTAGTGTAATGGGCTTGGAGAATGGCCTAGCCCAAACCAAAGCCCATATGCAAAGCTTGTCCTATATAAACAAGGCTTAGCATTAGGGTTAGAAGTTAGACACTTAGAGGAATTGAGAAAAAGAGAAAGAAATCTACAGAGAGTGGCTGAGAGATTTCTTGTGGGTCTTGAATTGATTGTAAACTTCTTGTTGGTTAATCAATAGAAGACCGGATTGAAAGTGTATCGTGTTCTTGATTTCTGTTTCTACTCGTTTTTCTGTGAAATTTGATCTAGGGGATTCCGCACTCTAGGTTAAATCGACGATTCTGTTACGATCCAAACGGGTTAAGAGATCTACAATATGTCCGGATGAAAGTGGTGAGAAAGTGGATGAAATGCTTTATCGGTCAATCATAGGATCACTAATGTATCTGACAGCATCACGACCGGACATCATGTATCCAACTTGCCTCTGTGCTCGGTACCAGTCAAGTCCCAGAGCATCTCACATGACGATAGTGAAGAGGATCTTACGGTATCTCAAAGGTTGCCCAAGCACCGGCTTGTGGTATCCCCGATCCAGTGACTTCTCTCTCACTGGATATTCTGACTCTGACTTCGGGTACTGTAAGTTGAATGCTAAGTCCACAACTGCTGGTTGCTAGTTCTTCGGAACTCGGCTAATCACTTGGCAGTGTAAGAAACAGACCACAGTCGCTCTCTCGACTTGTGAGGCCGAATACGTTTCAGCTTCCAACTGTTGTTCCCAGATTCTCTGGATTCAACAGCAAATGAGGGATTATGGTCTACAATTCTTAGACACGCCAATTTTTGTGGACAACGAGACAGCCATTAATATCACTAAAAATCCGGTTCAACACTAAAAAACAAAACATATTGAGATTCGACATCATTTTATCCGTGATTGCCACGAGAAAAAATTGATTCGAATTGATTATATTCACACTGATGATCAGAGAGCGGATTTTTACACTAAACCCTTTGATAAAACAAGATTTAATTATCTTTTAAAATTGAACGGGTTAAAGAATTTGTTTTCTGGGAGGGTGGTAGAGTGTGTGGCTGAGGCGGACGGCGATCAGAAGTGATCTACGTCTAGTTGTCATGTTTCTGTACAGTTTCTTTACTGCTTTTGATAAAACAAAAAACACAAAAATATGTTTTTGATTTTAGGGGGAGAAAGTTTATAGAAAATACAAAAACATGATAAAATTTCATAAATATAAAAACATTGAAAAAGACAAAAAGAGGTTTGTGTAAAAAGAGGAAATGATAGTACATCAGTGGACTATCACAACATGCTAAAGATATGGAAAGTCAAAATGTTTTTAAACGAGTCTCACTGATGATGTGCCAGTAGACGTCACACGATTAGTAGATTGAGTTCGAGATATAAACATAACAAATAACTGCTTATCCTCGTGGGGAACATCTCTCGGATATATGGGTAACCCCCGAAATCTTGTTTGAAAGGCTTTCTATTTCTGACATACTAGGTCTTTATACGTGATGATATCTAGGGTATTATACCGGGACTTCTGATTTTGCAGGAGCAATAGCTTAGTCCTCGTATAATACTCTGCACTGCTTTAATTATAAACCCACCCTCAGCATAAAAAATGATGAAACATTGAAAAATGATAAATCATGTGCTGTTGAAGAAAAGATCCCCAAACGGGACACACCGAAAGTCGAGCCATCATCTCTTTGTCTGAACGGAAGTTCTAACCTGAGCTCTCATGGTCTCGCATTACCCATTTACAGATATCATTAGTGTACATTCACCTGTAAGACTGAATATAGGAGTCTGGATACGGGAGTATATTCTGAGGCGGGACACGCGAATAAGTTAAGTCTTTAAAACACTAATTCATATCTTGAATCAATTGAAACTTGTGTAGAAGTTTAAGTGGATAAAAATACTGACAATCAGAAGTGAATTTGTTTAAAACTTAAAGTTAAATCAAGATCAACGGTGTTAGTGTTAAGTCTCAAAAACTGATATGATCCTCTTACACAAACTCACAAGAATTTTCTGTAAATATGTTTGTACAGTTTCCAATTTCTTCAAATTCAAAAGATTTTATATTTTTTTAGCTAAATGTTGAAAAATTCAAAAGATTTGTCATTTCATCTTATTTTCGACAACAGACGTTGGGGATTTGATGATCAAAGTCCAACAGCGCTAAACAAGTTGGATCATTTGGGTTGGATAAGAAAAGTTTGAGAAAAGTGTTGGTAATTGCTCAAAATTCTTAAAAGTTCATTAATTTGAACTTAAAATGTTTCAAAATTGTCAGCGAGATCATAATTTGGTCGGCCAAAGTCATTAATTTGGATTTGGCAGGCTAAACAGTTGACCAGGGTCATTAAATTGGACTTGGTTAACTAAGTGCGTTGGTAAATAGGTAAAAACTTAAAAATTTGAAAAATTAAAAAAAAAATAAAAGGTTCACACGAGGTGCCAACTCGTGCGAGCTGGCCAAACCGTGTCAAATATCAGCCAGACTGCATGAACACCTGAAACCGCCTCAACTTTCAACCCGTGCGACCTGGCATCCTCTATATAAAGGAGAGCCCAGATCGCGTGAAATCATTTCTGCTCTCACACCACATCGCACATATCCTTCAAAGCGAATTGAGCAATTTTATCATTTTTCGAGCTTTAATCTTGTGATCTAGTGTTAGGATTCCTTGTATAAGTTGGTTCGCACAACTTATATCATGGGAAAGGTATAGATTGATGATAAATTGAACCAAATCACATGAACTCGTATGAACTCGAATGAACAAACTGTTTGAACTTAGATCTAGGCTTATATTGTGGATTAAATTGAATAAAAATCATATCAATGTGCTCAGATTTTGTTGTAGAACATATCTAGGATACCAATTTCATGATAGAAACATGTTTTAAAACCTGCAATTTCACTGTTCATATATGTATATTCAAACAATGTGGTTGATTTAGACCGCACGAGATGGCCAGACGATGTGAATGTTCCAGACCATTTGAGATTGGCCAACTCATTTGAAGTTCCAGATCATTTGAGACCAGATCGTTTGACCACCAGACCGTTTGGGTTGGTCAGTTCGTTTGACCACCGGACCGTATGAGTTGGTCAGATCGTTTGTATATCAGATCGTTTGAAAAGCCTGATCAGTTTGGCACGAGATCGCATGAACTGGCCACATCGCATGAGGCCAGATCGTGTGAATGTTAGTTTTGTCTTGAAACTTGTGCAAAATGTTTAACTTGTTTGTTTTTTGTTTGTTTTTCAGTCATCGAACGTGTTGTTTGATCCATCGCACAATATTTGCTGTGTTTACGATGAAACACTACCAATGATGGGTGTGTTTAATGAGATTTTTCCATTCATGAGGCGTTTACCAATTCAAAAAGCTTTAACGAATCAGCACAAAGTATTCAAATCTCATGTTGATAATTTTTGGAAGAATGCTAGTTATGATGAAGTGAATGATGTTATTAATTCAAGTGTTAGTATAGATAATGAAGATAAAGAAATCATAATCACAGAACAGCTTGTACGAGAAGTATTAGAGTTTCCAGATGACGATAATTCGCCAACAGGGGTTCCGGAAAGGATGGTCAAAGGATGTATGCTTAGAATGGGTTATAACGGTCCGTTGAATAAAGCCAATTATTTGAAAGCCTGTTTTATGAAGCCGTACAAATTCTTTATTCACTCAGTGATTCAAGCGTTAAGTCACAGGAAAGGTGGATACGATGTTATGAAAGACTATCAAATGTGTATGGTGACGGCGTTGGTGCTAAACAAGAAATATAACTTTTCTAGAATTATTTTTCATTACATGAAAGATAATATTACTGCTGGTAGTCGAATTTGGGTGTATCCAAGGTTTGTGCAGATGATGTTGGATCATGCGTATCCAAATCTGAAGAAAGATGAACAAAATGATCTAATGTTGTTGCATCACATGGATAATGAAACGTTAATCCGATTATCCAAGTATACAAAGAATTGGCCTGAACCGAAGAAGACAAAGTTTTTCGGATTCATCAAAAGGGATAAGTATGAGGATCCAGATCCAGTAAATCATTTAAAGTGGAGGAATGCTACTGAAATGAAAGAACAGAGTGCAATTGATGAATTATAGAAGTTAGAAGATTTCTGTGAAACTCGAAATGATTGGTATACAAAAGTAGAAATAGAAAAGAAGAAAAAAGGTGGAAAGAGAAATCCTACACCGAAAATCCAAGCTGAAGAAGGATCATCTTCTCAACCACAGAAGAAACGTAAAAAAAAGTTGTTGAAACAATGCTGGTTGATGAACCAGAAGTAGATGAGACAGAAGCTAATGATGAAAAAGATCAAGAACCGTTAACTCCTGAAACTGAGCAGTTGTTGAAAGATATTGATGATACTGCAGAAGCTAGTAAGACAGTAGTTGATGATGAAAAGGAGAGTTCATCTGGTTCAGAAGTTGATATTGATGCTCAAGTTGAACGTTGGATCAGAGAAAACTATGATCCAAAAGATAGAGAGAAACAAAAGAAGAGAAAGAGGAGTTCGGATGATGATGATGATGAAACATATGTTCCACCAGAGAATGTTCAGGTTGTAAAATCACCATCTTCAGGAGGTAGAAAGAAATCAACATCAAGAAAACGTGTCGGAACTCCAGCAGCGCGAAAGTTAAAATTCAAGCTGAAACTAAATCCACCACCAGAACCACAAACTAAACCACCATCACCACGACAAAATCAACCAATATCATCACCACCACGACAACCATCACCTGATCCTTTACAATCACCACAATAACCATCACAACATCATATTTCATTACCTATTCATGAACAACCACCAATAACTTCACCACACGTCCAACAAACACCATCAACTACACAACCACCAGTTCATACTACTCCTGGATCGTCTGGTTTTGAAAATTTTCCACATATTCCAAAGAGTACAGTTCTAGAAGAGCTTGATGATTTTAGCTTTGTGAATGATGATCTTGTGAAGAAGTTGCAAAAGAAGGTGAATGAGGTGTTAAGTGAGAAAAAGAAGTTAGAGGAACGTGTCAAGTCTGTTGAATCTGAGAATTCATCCTTGTTGAAAAAGATTAAAGTTGATCAAGTCGACATGGACATTCTGAAAGTTCGAATAGCTGACTTGGAAGAAGAAAAATCTCGAAGGGATGAGCAGAATGAGTACTTCAAGTTGAAAAAGCAAGCATTTAGAAGCCAAGAATGCTAAAAAGGAACATGAAGAGTATATGTTAAAAAGTGTTGGAAGATTTGATTGGTAAGCCGATTGAGCAGAGGTTTGAAGAGATAGAACTTGCGGAAGTTAGAGCAAGACGTAAAGCTGAAATAGAAGCTGAAATGAAAGATAAGGGTAAAGATGTTCTAATTGAAGATGATGTTCAAGTGACTGAAAGGGAAATTGTTCTGACTAAGCCAAATCCCTGACAAAAGTTCCAGAATCGTCTATTCTAGATCCTTGTCCATTAACTTCAGTATCTGGTATGATTAAAATCGAAGATGATGAAGAAGACGAAGATGATAATCTAAAAGATGATGCAGATGAAGTATATTCTATTCACAGTGACAATGATGATGATGGAAATGATGATGCTGATCAAGGTAATTCTGGTATAAAAGTAACTGAAGCGTCACAAGAAGAGAATATTGACGAGTATCTTCAAGACAATGCAAACGAAGAACCAGAAAATGCAGGAGGAGAGGGGGAGCATGGTGATGCTGAAAATGTTGATGAGATTGTTGATCAGAGTGCAGGATTGATTCTACGTCTTGAACATGATGTAGAGGAATGTGAGTTATTACATACTTACACTAGAGCTGAGATCATTAAGATGATGGATGTTGAAGAAGGTGAGTTTAACTTCGATTTTGAAGAAGAGTTGAACGAATTTGATATCAATCATCAACCTGCATATCAGTACAAGTATGTTGAAGAAGCTGATAATTACGATAAAGTGGAAATAGAAGACTGGAGCGACGATGATCAGTCTGAGAATGTTGATTTTGATACTTCTAGCTTTCCAACTCTTGCTGAGTTATTCAGTCAAGCAAAAGAGGATGAATTGAGAAGAAAAGTTGCTGAAAGTGTTAAGAGTAAGAGTTTTAAAGAAATGTCTAAAGAAGAACAACATGAAGAACGAAAGAAGTGGTTTAGGAAAGATACAGAAAGAAAATACAAAAGTCCACTACAGTATTACAGAAGGGATATAGATGTTTCTCTGGGTGATATCATAAGCTGGGGGTATTTGCAACAAGTCAACGCTTATGCTATTAGAAGAGAATTTGGTGTTCAATATTTCCAATATATTCAAGATATAATGTCTCTACCTTGGTGGGATGTTGAAGAGTTGTCCCAAGTTAGAACATTATCATATCCAGTCAGAGTTCATGATATGCCAACGTGGGGCTTGATGAAATTTGAAGCCTTCAGAGAATTTCAACACTGGAAGCCACATTATCCTAAGAAAATCAAGAGGAAGGATCCTGTTACAGGTATTGTGGAGACAATTCTGAAGATCAAGAAGCCCATGGTTATGAAGAATATTCCATTGCCAAAGATGGAACAGAATTTTCATGAAGGGTTGTATGCTGGGTTTACAGTTACATGACGACCGAAGTAGTAATTGTGTACAGAGTTAAGAATGAACTCAGATATATTCATCTGTACGATCCGATGCGGATAGTAAATTGTTTTGCGAAGGATATTAAATGTCTATTTATGAACAAGATTGGGTATAAGGCAGAAGATAGAGAACAAGCTCTGCAGTTTCAGAAGGTAGCTATAGTATGTTTTCAGAAGGGTATAAATTCTGAAAATATGTGGTTAACAAGTTGGAGAGAGATTGAAAGAGAAGAATTTCTGAAAGCAGAGAAGGAGAGAGAAGAGCGTGAAGAAAAAGACAGAATCGCTCGAGCTACATGGAGGCAAAAGCTAGCTGATGAAGAAAAAAGAGCTTCCAAAGAAAAGGAACAGCTCAGGAAAGCGTTATTGAAAAAGCCAAAGCAAAGGGAAGAATTTTTCAAGTCTATGTGAAGAATGTTTTGAAGAACGGTTGACTGAAGACTGCGGCAATATCCAAGGGGGAGTTTGTTGATGCATAATGTCTATTGCCTGCGTCATCAGTCTATGTCGTGTCGTTTATATGTAATAGGCTAGCTTTGTGTTTCGAAATGTTAAGTTTATGTGTTTTAGCGAGGTCGCACGAGGTGAGCTTGTCCAACTCGTGCGGTCTGGGTGTGTTATCCCATGCGATCTGACAGGTCTACAAATAGGCCAGTAGTGTTCTTCATTTGTAACTTTCTGGAGAATTTTGTACCAAACTGCTGTCTGATTCTCTCTGCACTAAAATGTCTAAAATCAATGAAGAACATGTTTAAAGTGACTTTCTACTCTTCTACTCCTGTTCTAACACTGATGCAAGGTTTCTAGTCTGATTCCGCCTTTCTAGAAACTAGATCTGACTCTGATTGACTCGTTTCGACGATTCATTGATCCTACAAAAAACGTACCGACAATCACATCCGAAATCTTCTTGGCTTCCTCAGCTGTTAGAACGAATGCTCTGGCATTCTTCTTGGGTCCTTCAGTTGTCTTAGCTTTGTTGTTCGTCGCTAGAGCTAGTTTCGGACAGTTCCGTTTAATATGGCCGGCTTCTCCACAATTGTAGCATATTCTATTGCTAGCTTTCTTCCTACAGTCTTCATTCTTATGTCCAGATATTTTGCAGAAGTTGCAGTATATCGAGCATTTTCCTGAGTGCTTCCTTTTGCAATACTTGCAGTTGGGTGAAGAGGAAGAACCTTGTCCTTTTCCATGGTAGGAATTACCATAACTTAATTCTTGGGTAATATTTTTAGATAGGTTCTTTTTTCTTGTTTTCCTCTTGCGTACGTACCAATTCATCGGTTAGAGTGTTGGCAAGTTCTACTGTTTCTTCTATGGTTTGTGGTCTAGTTGCCTTGACTACATGTCTGATTTCACTGATTAATCCCCAGATATAACAGGAGATTAATAACGGTTCAGGTGAAGCTAGTGTTGGTACTATCCTAGCATATTCAAAGAATATGGTAGTGTATTCCCTGTAATCTATCCCAATCATTTTATGATTTAGGAATTTATTAGCAATCTACTCCTTCTCATGAGGAGGATAGAACTTCCTTTCAACTATCTCCTTAAAGTTGTTCCATTCCATGTTATAAACCCTGTCGCTTCCTTTAGACTTGAGAATGGTATTCCACCACTCTAAGGCCGCATTCTTAAAAAGATTAGAAGCAAACATGATCTTATCTTCATTTGCACGTTTACTTATTTTTAAGACTGCTTCTGTCTTTTCTATCCAGGGCAAGGCTGAAATGGCTCCTTCATTGCCTGAGAATTCTATTGGTTTACAAGTCAAGAATTCTTTATAGAACAACCATATGAGACGGTCCTTCTTCTTTTTGGAATTGGTGCTTGGATAAGTGGTCCGTTCCATTCATGCTGTGACTTGCACGTTTACTTCCGATTACAGAATTATTATTTTCTACCTCTTTAATAGTCTTGATAATATATGGCATGGCATCTATGATTCCTTGGGCTACTATGTGTTCGATGGCACTTTTATTTACTTGGTTCCCGTTATTATTGTCATTCTGGATTTCCTGATTTACTTCATTTGACATCTGAATTGTAAACATTTATCAGATATTAATATCACAGAATAAAATTAATACAAGCAACCACTCAAGCAGATTGAACCAAAAACGTCGATCATTACGACTTACTCTTTTTCATATATCTATATATGCATCTATTACAAATAACAACTAGAATTTAAACACTAATAATTATGCATCGATATATATATATATATATATATATATATATATATTAGTTAATCTATATTTAGTTGATTTTGATTTTTATTAAAGCAACTAAAATACACACACACACACACATATATATATATATATATATATTAGGTGTTGGCTTTTCTAGAACTGCATTTCATGCTCGTCATATTTCCAAACGAGTTTTTCTCCTATTTGGCGAATTCGATTTCCCTCCTCAAATAACTCTTCACCATATTGGCAAAGTTCTTCCACATTCTCTTGATTCATTGGTGGTAGTAGGGCTGGCACAGGTTCAGGGTAACGTGGTATTGGTTCTCCGTAAGGATATGGGTTATTCAATATTTCCATAATTGACCGGTTATTATCCCACCATGGATCATAGTTTAAGGGTTTGGTGTGGGAATTCTAGGTGTTTCATTTGGGTCAAAGGCTGGGATTTAGAGTTGGTTTTCCTAGTTCTGTTCTAGTTCCGTGGGTTGGTTAGGGAATAAGGGTAGAAGTTGGGGGTCTGCTATTTAGATGAGATCTATATTTCCAAACTCTACATTTCTAAACATGTGAAAGTCTGTTAGTTGCCTATCCAGTTCTTCTTCTTCCCACAAAGGTCTAGCCTCCTGATTTTGGGTATTCCTTTCTCTATTCACTATTCTTTGTTGTTGAAGTTTTCTCAGCCTTTTTTCTCCTTTCTGATTTAGCTCTATTAAACCAACCTCTCTTTTTAGGGGGAAAAGGTTCTTCGGATTTGGCTTTGAAAACAATGACATCCTCAGAATCAGCAATGTATCATGGGGTTGGCTGGGAAGTTCCTTCATTCTTTGGAGAATGAGGTAGTTGACGGTAAGCGTCAAAAGTACCCTAATCACTCATACTGTAAACTAGAAAATTGTCAAAATAATAATAAAATAATAATATGTATATTTAAACAGAATAACACGTAAGTCATTTCCTAACACAATTGGTTAAAATTTAGGAATTAAAAGAACACCTAAATGGCTTAAACCAGTGGCTCTAGTACCACCTTCTGTCGCAACCCCCGACCCCTACCCCGGGAGCGGGAGCCGCGAACAACAGCCGGTGGTATCGGTGTTTATTAATTTGGCAGCTGAAATGAGACATCAGGATCATAGTTTGGAAATAATTTCAGAGTTTCAAAACATCAAACTTTTATAATAAACAAATGGGATAAACCCATGTTTCATTCCTAATACATTTATAGGGATAAACCGTAGTTGCTGAAACATAAACTTTTATTTAGATAACTTTTATAGCCACTTTCTTTAAGACTTCAGTGCTCCATAGCTGGCTTCTTATATCTTCACATTAAGTTACCTGAAACGTGTTTTAAAAAGATTTGTCAGCAAGAAATACTGGCGAGTACATCCCACTTTAATCAAAATAAGCTTTTATAACTTTACAGTATTGAGAGCGATTGCAATGTTTATATCTACCAAATTACTCATTCAATATTTGTCATGTTGGCAGTTCCATGATTATGGTCATATTACTATTGGCTAACTCTTTGTCCAATAGTAACGCTTGACTAGTAGTGTATACAAAACCCCACATATAGGCAGCAATTGTAGAATACAAAGACTCAATCACTGTAATTATAATTGAAAATAATTGAGATTTAGTTTGGTAGAAAATGAGAATGACTCACATTCTAGACTTATGTATTTCTACAGCTTCCTGTTGATGTTTCTTGATTATTTTCTATTAAAAACATACAATGCACACATGTTAGTAAGATAACCCAAATCACTTTAGCCATACAACACAAGACAGAACCCCAACGACTTAGTCAGGCAGAGCCTCGACATGCGTTGGTGGGTCCTAAATCAATCGGGTAGGGTAACGAATTAGTGATGGGGGGTTAAACTACTTACAACAAGGCAGAGCTTCGTGTTTTACGGGTATAAAACTGATAAATTGCGCCTATTAGAAATTTAGAGAAAGAGAAAATTTTGAACGGAATGAACTGCTGCTCGAAGGAGCTATTTACAGCTGTTTTATTGGTCCCTCGCGCCCCGCGATGCCCACAGGCTTGGCCTGTCGCGGGCCGCCACACCCACCTAGCTAGGGTTAGGTCAGGTTAGTCACGAGTATAGCTTCAACATGTTTTCGGACACGTGAAATCATGGGTGTCCGGTACGTAATAGGCTGTCGCGCCCCGCGAGGCACCTAGGTCTCCCCCGTCGTGGGCCGTGAGCCACATAAAATAATGATTTTGTTTGTTTTTAATAAAAATTAAAGTTATACGGGTCCTGTTTAGCGTATACGGGGTGTATTAGGAGCATCTTTCGAGGGTTGTTATAATCTCTTCATAACATATTTGTTTGGTATTTCTTTAGCTCCAAACATCTTGAAAAAAATAGATGTGTTTACATAGCAGCCCATACTGTTCGAAACGCCGACAGCTACATTGTGCAGTTACGTCTTCTTCAAGTTTCTTGAAACACACCTACGAAAACAAAAAACAAAATCAAAACTGAAAATCGCATGGGTGGGTGAACAAAATCGCATGTGTAAAAAAAGGGTTTCTTGAAAAATAATTTAAAGTCGCATTTGAGTTCATCAAAATCGCATGTTGTAAAATATATATTGTATTACCTCTAAAAACCCTTCTCTATGAGCTTTAAAGTCTTTCAACGATATCCTTAACTAGTCATCCTCGATTTTGGTGTACATCGGCAGAAATTCACTAATAGTTCTGTATATCTCTGTCTGATGATCGAAGAATATAGACCTGGTGTATATATGATCATTCTTTCTATGATTGAACCTTTGGACATCCATTGAACCGTCAAAATGATTCATAAACTCTACGAGAGTGAGTTGTGAATTCTCCACCTCGCAAAAAAATGGTTTTCACTCTCTGACTTGAAGTTGTTCGCATAAGTCCAGACATTGGCTCATGCCGGTAAAAAGCCGGAATCCACATGGATCTCATCACAAACATATCATCAATCCATTTATTTTGGGTAAGACCGAACTCAATCATTACCAACTTCCACTCTCTCTCAAATACTTCTGGTTCAATGGAATCGGTCCATACAATATCGCACATCTTCCTTTAAAAATCATCATTATTGCACAACTTGTGTCCAACCTTCACAAATAAATCTTTTTCTTATCAACATGTAACATTTATATAATGTAAACAAAACGGTAATGACACACAATATAGGATAATCAACCTTGTCTGCCTCTTTTTCATTATGTGCCACATGCACAATCTTTGTCGGCTGATAGTAAAAACACCCTCGATAGCCTGTTTCATCGCAGGGTCCTGATCTGTCACTACTACCTTTGGCTGACTTCCAAATGACTTTACAAATGAATTGAGAAGCCATTTATAAGATTCAATGCTCTCCGATGCCAACAACCCAGCTCCAAGGGTTACATTTCGACAATGGTTGTCTATACCAGTAAACGGTACAAACACCATCTTATACCTACACACAAAATAAATTAAAAATTATTAAAACAAGGAACATGTTTTAGTAACATGCGAATTTGCTAGTTTAATGTGCTATATATTGATCTCCTAACTTCAATGATTTAAACATGGGATTTTGCCCAGTTTAATGTGCGAAGTATTGAACTCCTAACTTCCATAATTTACTAACATGCGATTTTGCCAGATTATAAATTCATATAACATGAAAAAACCATTAAAAATAAATTTATGAAACACTCACTTGTTTGTTTTAAAAGTAGCATCAAACGATATTACGTCCTCGAACTCCATGAAGTTACGCTTGCATAACCCACCAGCCCAGAACAAACCAGCCAACCGCTTGTCCTCATCAACTGAATATTCAAATGAAAAATTGACTAAATATTATTTTTTATCGATCAACCTATTGATAACCATGTTCGCATCATATTCTCCTATATAACTATTTATTCGAGCTCTAGAGTTCTTGCAATCATCAACAGTGGCGCCAGATTTCTCAAAACCACCATATCGTTTTCTCATTATATGAAAGGCTTTGACCGGGCCAAGGTTTAGAGTCCCCAATTCCCATATCATTTCGTCTTGGACTTCTGACAATTGCCTGTAAGCTAGGAGCATATGAAGATCTTCAGGACATACAAACTTATGATTATGGCCAGCAACAAATTTCTTGACTCTAAATGATGTCCCATCCACCGAACCAAGCATAATTTGCGCTTTGCATCCAGTTCTAGTGGTTCCTCTTTTCCTTGTTTTGTAAGGCTTTTTATCCTTTGAATAAGCATCGTCAATAAACAATGTCTTGTGTCCCTCTTTCGAGCACACAAAATATTTAATTTTGAATATACCACCACTGTGGGTTTCACCACCTTTCCGGGCAGAAAAACCAGCTAACTTCGCATATGTTCGGTAAAACACATATGCTTGTTCAATGGAATTAAAATGCATCCCAACCACAGATGTAGTTGATGCTTCGACCTCGGGAATATAAACCCTTTCACCTATAAAATTAAATAAAATGATAAAAAATACATTTTTTTAAGAACTAGTAATCCAACATGTTTTACATATAATGAAAGCTACATGCGATTTGTGGTGTCAAGCTATGCGAAAACACCATGTTATGACTTTTATAACATGCGAATTGTTGAACTCGTCACATGCGAAATAACATGCGAATTGTTGAACTCAGTACATGTGAAAATAACAATTTGATTCCATGTTTTATACATGCGAATTATAATATCATAACATGCGAAACCAGCGTGTTATATGATCACATGCGAATTGTTATACTCATGACATGCGAAGTTAAAAACAATTTGATTACGTATCAGTTACCTCTCTAATAACATTTAAAAACATTAGAATCAATTACAGTAACAAAATCATTAGACCATTTATAAAAAAACAACTGAAATCAAACATTTAAACATCTGAATTAACAACTTACTATTATTGGAACACTCGTTTACAACATTTGCGTTTACAGAATTAGGATTTCTGACTTTCTCGTTTGTAACTCTCTGATCACCAGCCAATTGAACGTGATCACTGACGAATTCAGCATCTTCAAAATCAACATCTGTGTTTCTTCCGGTGCTGATTTGTGGATCCATTACAAACAACAATCGATTAAAACCCTAATCGCACAGAAACGAACGAAAACAGTAATGTATATTTTTCAGAATTATGAAAATTTGAAACTGATAAGAATCATAATTACCGGGATAGTGGTGTAACAAACTAATCGGGATCTAGAATTGTCTAATTTGCCCTCTGCTGATTGAATGAAAAGTCTGATATACCGTTACGTAAGAAAAATGCATCAGGGACACGTGTAGGGCTGTGTGCATCGTGTACGTAATGTAGGATTAGGGCTTTTGTATTCTACACTTACTTTATATATGTATATGTGTATATATATGTATGTATGTATATACACATACAAAGGAGAGTTATCTTGATAACACTAAATATTACGAGAACCGTGAGAACGAATGAAAAAAACCAATCAAAGCCATTTTTTTAATATAAACCTCATTGTAGTTAAAGTACAACACCCTAAAAAAAGAATTTACAACATCAAATAATTCATTTCTCCTTTTAAAATCACTCTTATTAGATGTTTTTACGCTTATGAAATGGCAAACTTACACATGTGTAAATTTTCTTTATTTACGAATTCACATAAATTTAAACGATTAGCTAAAATTTCTAACATTGTATTTGAATAATAATAATGATATGTGTAATTTTTTTTTTTAAATTTGAATTGTTTCTAATCAAATTCTCACGGTTTTTTACTCAGTTATCACGATTCTCACCATATTTACCGTTCTTATTTTTTTTTTTTGAACAACAAAGGTTACATAACACTACTCTTAAATTACACCAAATTTGACCCCATATCAAGAATTGAATCCTGATCACTCTGCAAGAGACACAAAGCGTCTACCACCCCACCAAATTTATTTAAACTTCCGCTACACATACATCATATTATATTATAATTATAATAAATAATACATGATTGACACAATAAATGCCAATTGTCCACTTGGAATGCCAGCTAAAATTCAACCCCACGTGTAACTTCATTCTTTGACTGGTGGTATTATTCGTTTAGCCTCACCGTCACATATTTAATATTTAATTTAATATTTACTTAGAAAAAATAGTTTATTTTTATTTATATTTTGGTTTAAATAAATTCCTTTTATAACTTATTAGAAATTGAAATATGTTGCAAATTTAGCCTAATTGGTTTATAAAAATTGAATTTGTGCATGTTCGTGACCCATAAAACGAATTTCCGGTAAACTGAATTTTAATCTGACACGTAACTTTTACAAACTATTTTCCAAAATATTAACTGACACGTAACTTTTACAAACTATTTTCCAAAATATTAACAATTAGCCGCTTAATTCCAAATTTGACCGTTAATTGTATTTTAAATCATTTAGTTAGTGATATCAAAAGTCAAAAGAAGGAATATTAATATGTCAAACTCAAACTCAAGTGAAGATATTAACTTGTATATTATATTTTTTTTTTATAATTATTGGGCCCATTCTCGTTTGACCTATTAAGTATAAACTAAAGCTGGTGCAGGGCTCATTGTTGTAGTGACGCAAGCATGGGCTGGTCTATTGGCCCATTAAAAAGGTTAACAATTAACAAATGTGACCCTTTACCTAACAGCTTTGAAGGGCCCGTACACGTGGCATGTCCATAGTGGGTAACAATAGTGTCACTAACATAGAAATTGAATTAATAAAAATTATTTAAGGGTTCGTTTCAATATAATCTATATAATATCTTTTTTGAACGGCAAAATTGGATACTGACGGATCGTTGGAGTATTATTGTGTCACTAGCAGAATCACCTGATCATGTTAATCTACAATAGGCTATAATAGCTATACATCAATTCAGAAGGAAAGCCAATAAATCTAGAAAAACCCCATTTATCCCACCCCAAAAGACCACTAGACTAGATGTCACTAGGTTATATAATATTGAATTAACACTTTTATTTATCTAAGAATATATACATATTAGTTTAGAGTCAATATATAATTATTCGAATAATTACCTATTTTCTATTTTAATGTTAAGAAAATGTAGATTGTTCGATTCATACAAAGGGGGTTTTTCCCATATTTATTGGGTTTCCCCCTGAATTGGTGTATAGGTATTATAGCCTAGTGGAGATGAATATGATCGAGTGGTTCTGCAGGTGACACGATCATACGTGAAAATATATATGTGAAAATATATCCATACCAACTTAAGTGATGTGGACGACTAAAAGATTGAGAGGGAGGTTAATCTCAAAGGGAGGTTGTGGAGGATATGATAAGCGTAAGGACTAAAATAGTTAAATGAAGTTTACGTTTAAAATTTGAATTACGTTTATCTAGTTTCCATTCGAATTAGAACAAATTCATGTTTAAGTTTCTTAGTTCTTGAAGAGACACCGGTTCAAATCCATAGGGGAAGGAATCTAATGTGTTGGTATTTCGACTGGGGGTCAACTTCATGATCTCTTCTTTGACCAATACAACGAGAGTGATCTACAAAACAAAGCACCGTGAGCTCGTTACGAGAAAGAGAGGTGGGGGGGGGGGGGTTCTTCTTTTAACCATCATCCGACGTGAGAATAAGTGTTGTTCTTTCAAGGAAGAAAAGGAAAAAAAATATGTGTTAAGTGTGAGAGTATCGGATCCTTAAACAATTGGTAGAGGTTGGTAATTATAGCCGAAAGGGTTAGAGAAGGAAACGAGCTCATGTCAGACGTCGCCATCAAGGAATATCCATTTTGTCCATGTCTGAAGAGGTGGAGGTATGCTGGCGCATCGTGATTGGTTACACGTCACATGCCAAATGTACATATTGTCACATCTGTCATCAGCTATTAGTGGAGATTATGGAGTAGTGAACGACGTATCCTGATTAGCTACACGTCACTGTCTTTTTGGACCCTTTGTTCCCTGCACGATTAATCATCGCTGGGATCAACTGTGGCAGAGCCTGGAGCTTGCTGATTGGCTGCAGGCCACTGCCACTTGTACTGGTTGTACCTTTATGAGCTGTCATGGTTGCGTAGTTGATGTGTAAATTACATATGTTTCCATGTATAGTTTGTAAATTAATTTGAGTCGTTTTGTGTCATTTTACCATTGGTTTTGTATATTATCGTGTCTTGTGTGCTTTGCAGGGGTCCAAAAGTGAAAACGAGCTAAAAAATTACAGAAACGAACACACGGGAGAAGGTTTGGGCTTAGTGAAGGATTCTCATGGAATGGAAATGGATAATTGAGGAGATGAGAAGACAGATAATTGAATTACGAATCTGCACGCGAAAACGGTGAAGAAAATGGAGTTGAAACAAAGAAGTTATGGACGAAACGGTTTTCTCAGTTTGCATGCTGGACACATCACACAGCCAGAAGGCTTCAGGAGCCTGCGCGACGCGGTGTGGTCCCTGGTCAACGTGTAAAACTTCACTATTAAGCACTATTTAAGCTCATGTGTAACCCTAATCATGACCAGACAACCCTAGCCGAATTAAGAAGTTGAAGACGAAAATTTTGAAGATTAAGTGAGTCGAGAGTGAAGAATTGAAGTGTTGGATCGAATCTTTCATGTGTTCATCATCTTATTACTCGGTTCTTTAGTTTATATTCCTTTTTACCATGTTTTCTAAACTCTTGAAGATGATTGTTCTTAATTTCATGACAATGTTAGGGTCGTTTTATTATCACTATCTAGGTCGAATGATGAATACACTTGTCTGATTTGTTTCTTATTTGGTTTTTGGATGAATTGTGGTTTTGATTCGTAAGTATTAAACTTAGGTTTCAATGTTCTAGTGTATAGGCATGCTTAATCTTGTTTTAATCTTTTTCATATGTTTCACTTGCGTTCCTGTGGATGTCTTTTATGTATGAATGCTAGTTAGGTCGTGGACTGTGTGTTATCAGCTAGTTTACAGTTAATAGTATATGATTTCCTATAGAAACTATGATTAGGGTTTGAATAGGATTGAGTGTTCTACTAATCTCGATAGCTGTAAGGTGAGAGGTTGTCGGTTTGTCTTTAGTGTTAGGGATAGATACTTTGTGAGAAGATCCCCTTAGTTTCCCTTCCAATATTTGCTAATCAAGTTAGAATATAAACCATAGTTACCCTAGATTCTCATGCCGTGAGGTAGATTGTTCAAGGGTGCTTTATTACTACATTAGGATAGCCTACGATGGAGTCCTATAAATCAGTACTGGAACAACTTAATAGGTTGCCATAGGTGTCTTCTCGAGAAGGGTCGAGGGTCTTGTTCGGTTATCCTTTAAATTTTGCATCTTAAGATCCCGGTTTCCACATTATTTTCAAAACTGTTGGAATGCCTTATTCAAGTGAGGGATTCAGACCTAGGTAGTGTGTTTTCCATCATCTGATCAAATCTCAGAATTAGTTCGTGTGTCTATTTAATTCTATTTATTTAGTTAATTTAGTAGTTTGTTAGACCCCCCCCCCCAAAAAAAAAAAATAACAAAACAATTTAGTAAAGTCAGTCTTAGATAAGTTAGTCGAGTCTAGTAAACGTAATTAGAGAGTCTCGTGGGTTTGATACTAGGACTTACTTATGCTATACTGCATTGACTGGTACCCTTGCCGGTTGTGTGGTTTGGGTTTTAGAGAGTCTTAGTTTATAAATTTAAAACTTAGCTTGTCTAGTTTAGGTTATGATGATCTGTATCAGACTTACTTGTGTAGCCGCAACCATATTATTCACAACCGTATCCTTCATATTATTATAATGATCTGTATCAGTAGCCACAACATAACCAGGGTCAGTTTTATGGTCAATATTCTAATAGCAACTCTGTTGGGGTAGTGATGATGATTGGAGTAGGATAAAGGAGTTTTTGGTTCAATTAGTTTCCAGTACCCAGAAGACCTTAGTAGAGCAGTATATCCTCCTGAGAAATCAACAAATTCTTCTTTTAGATCTCTAACATACAGTAGAAGACATTGCTAGGAGACTGGATGAAGATGAAGAAGAGAAGATAGTGCAACCATAACAGCAACCGACAGTTGGTTATAAATATAATACAGAGGGCAACTACCTAGGATACATGAATCTGTTGGGTAAGTTGTTCCCGATGTTTCCAGAAGAAGGGAAAGACCCAATCATGGAATATAGAGATGAGTTAGATGGGAAGACCATTCCAGAGCCGGAGAGAAAAATGGACGTTGAAGTCCCACCTCTGGTGCCACATGTTAGTATTACTCATTACTGGAGTGACTCTGATGATGAAATAGACGAAGAAGAGTGTGCTGCA
Source organism: Helianthus tuberosus (assembly GCA_030545235.1). Classification (NCBI taxonomy): domain Eukaryota; kingdom Viridiplantae; phylum Streptophyta; class Magnoliopsida; order Asterales; family Asteraceae; genus Helianthus; species Helianthus tuberosus. The sequence goes on from CM060381.1 coordinate 149,720,255, forward strand.
TACTAAGGGTCGTTAGTGAAGAAAAGGATGATTGAAGAAGAAGAGGATTTGGAAGATTCCATAGGACTTATGTTTGGTGTAGAGGAAGAGTTTGAAGAGAAGTTATCTTGGGAAGCTGAGTTCACTGGATAGTTGATAGGTTTTCCTGAGTATGAGGAAGTAGGTGAGTTCAATCCGAAGAGTGACATAGCAGTTTAGAGAGGTAAAACGATAGGAGTGATATACCCTACACCACCAGAAGAAACTAAGTGTGGGGATCTCCCAGTGGAAGCTTTAGATGTGGAAGTGGTGCAAGAGGAAGAACACCACAGCTGGCCCATGGAAGTATTGATAAATGAAACTGCAAAATCAACCAAAACCATGGGAGAAGGAAAGAAAGAGAGTACCTGGGAACCAGAACTGTTTACGGGCCAGGAGATGGTTTAACGAGAAGACGAAGTCAATGAAATTCACACACGACCAGTCGTGTCATTACATGCTACGCATACGGTTAATGCAAGGTAAGTTTAAAGTATGGTGGTCTGACCCGTTTCAAGTTTTTAAATTGTTTTCCAATTCCACTAATAAATTTTTAACTGTTTACAAGGACCAGGTTGTCACACCCTAACCGATGGCGGAATCATCGGGGCGTGACAATGAGCGAAACAGATTGTTCATTAGAATGCATAACAACTATTAATGACAATATTTTTAAGGTTCAATATCCCATACTATTAAACAAATAAATCAAAACAGTCATTACAAATATTCAGTCTCAAAAACAAATTCCATTCCGACAACTCAGATTTATTTGGTGAGTTTCTAGACTTCCAAACTTGTTGCAGCATAACATCCAATTAACCTGTCACATACGTTAAAATAAAAGTCAATACATAAAGTAAAGGTGAGTACACAAGTTTGCATAGATAATAGTATAAAAAGCGTTTACGTATAACCAGCATGTAACACGTAACGGGCGAAGCATGTAACTACCCATAATGATAAAACCTAACTATGAGACTGTGTTGTAGAGTATGTGCGACACATGTTCACCGAAGCGAATACGTGAAGTAAAGTAATGTGATCCATAGGAACCCCTGTCACACAGGTGCTGAGTCCAAACTATAGTACTATCGTTGCTACAGGCGGTCTAGTGTAACATCGTATTAGCATAGTAACAAGCATTCAACAAATCACATATAGCATGCGGGAGCGGTTAGCATTTATAAAGTGTTTGCGTTGTGTGTTGTGTTTTGATAGAGAACGTATGTAACACCCAAAAGTGCGTTAAACGAAAATGGGTTCGAGTATACTCACAGCGTGTTTTTATCAAGTAAACACAAGCTGGATTGGATTGAAGGCAACGCGTCGGGTCAGCCTGTGCACGGAAACAGATGCATAAGTCTTTCGCAGGGCTGAATGTTCGAAGTCAGAGCATTGAGTGGGGTAAAAAGTGGGTTAAGCGTTCAACAGGCTATCCAAACGGATGGATCTAGTCCATCCAGGCAGATGGGCTCCATCCGGGCGGATGGGTCCCATTCGGACGGATGGCCATCCAGATAGTCCGTGGTCGTTTGTGAACCGTTAAAATTTGAAGTTTAGTTTAAAGAGTTTAACCAATGGAAATTGTCTGGGTCAGGTCATCCGGACGAATGGGTTCCATCCGGACGGATGGCCATTCGGGCAGATGGTCTATGGTTGAAGTTTTTGTAAAATTTTCTAAGCAAAAAGTTTTAAGTTAATGGAGACGGCGTGACGACGTGTCAAACAACGGAAAATACCAAATCCAGTTCATTCGGCCGGATGGGTCCCGCCCATTCGGATAAACTTGCTGTTCTTAATGAAGATTCATGTTTGACCCATTAATCGGTCCATCTCTTCAGTGGAAATCAGTTTTCAAGCCGGCTTCCGACTAAGGAACGAGTCGAGAGTCTAACTGAGTCCTGATTCCATCAATATTGTGTAAAAACCAAAGAAAAGTTCAAAAATAGTCGTAAAATCTTCAAAAACGTCGGAATCTTTCATAACTTGATCCTATCTCGAGTGAATGATGCTCCACAATAGTTTACTTAGGCAAAATGAGTGGAAACCATCTTCGAAATGGCTGTAATCAAGGGTTTTTGAGAAAAGTTAAAGTGTGTGTGTGCGTGAGTGTGGTTTTGATAAAGAAGATGTAGTAGAAGTGAAATGGAAGGAAGATTGAAGAAGATTTGTGAGAAAAAGCTTACAAATTGGCCTTGAATAGCGTCTGAGACTTGGGAGCGGATTGGAGTTTCAAAGTGTTGAAATGAGGGTGTACGGCGGGTATTTATAGGGGAGGGCGAGGGGTTAAGTCGGTGTGCGAGTGGCGGTGTCCGGATGGCCCCATCCGGGCAGATGGCGATTCAGACGGTTGAGTTTTGTTTTGTTAGTTTTCTAACTTTGGTTCGTTTGTTAAGCGTTGCGTTTTATCCTGTTGCGAGTGAGCGTTTGAGCGCATATGCGTTGCGTTGATAACCACATAACATTCTAAACAAGTAATCACACAATTAACACATATAATAATGTAAATGAATATCCAAATATGCGCTTCGAGTTTGCATTGAGTTTGCGTTGCGATAAGCGTTTTAGTGATAAGCGTTTAGATAAGCGATGTGATATGCGATAAAATACGTTTAAGTAGTAAGCGTTATAAGTAGCGTTTAAATGCGATAACTGCGATTGAATAAGCGTTGTAGTATGCGTTTAAAATGTGTTGAAAATATACTTTAACGCATGGCGTTAATCAAATCTCGAGAGTACAAGCATTTACGAAAGAAAAGACAGCGACACGTAACGATCTAAAAAGTCGGGTTGTTACAGCCTCCCCTACTTTAGGAAATTTCGTCCCGAAATTAAGGAGCAGGCGTAACAAAGAGTTGTGGATATTTAGCTTTCATATCACTTTCGAGTTCCTAAGTGAACTCGGCGCCATGTTTGCCTTCCCAGCGAACCTTCACTATGGGAATGCGAGAGCGTCGAAGTTTCTTGGTATCTCGGTCCATGATTTCTACTGGCTTTTCCATGAAGTGTAGAGTCTTGTTTACTTGCCAATCTTCGAGAGGCACGTGAAGATTTTCTTCAGCTAGGCACTTCCTGAGGCTCGAGACGTGGAAAGTCGGATGCACGTTGTTGAGTTCCGCTGGTAGTTCGAGTCGATAGGGAACCTTGCCAGTTCTTTCCAGAATCTTAAAGGGACCCACGAATCGTGGCGCTAGCTTTCCTTTCTTGCCGAATCGGATCACTCCCTTCTAAGGTGAAACCTTTAGGAGTACGTGATCACCAACTTCAAACTCAAGGGGCTTGCGGCGTTTATCGGCGTAACTCTTTTGATGACTCTGAGCTTTCAAGAGGTTGTCCCTTATTTGGTGGATCTTGTTTGTCGTTTCTTGTATCAACTCAGGACCGGTGATTTGTGCGTTTCCAATCTCGTGCCATACAATAGGCGATCGACATTTTCTACCATATAATGCCTCAAAGGGTGCGACTTGAATACTAGCGTGATAACTGTTATTGTACGAGAATTCTACTAAAGGTAAATGCGAATCCCAATTACCACCAAAATCTATGACGCATGAGCGAAGCATGTCTTCAAGGGTGCGGATTGTGCGCTCAATCTGACCGTCGGTCTGGGGATGAAATGCGGTACTGAGATTAAGAGTTGTACCGAGAGCGGCTTGGAATGTCTCCTAGAGACGTGAGGTAAAACGACCATCGCGGTCATAAATGATGTCACGAGGCGTCTCGTGTCGACAAATGAATTCGTCAGTATAGATTCGTGCTAATCGTTCAACCTTGAAGTCTTCTCGTATCGGTAAAAAGTGAGCGGATTTCGTAAGACGATCAACAATAACCCAAATGCTATCATGACCTGACGGAGTGTGAGGGAGTTTCATAATGAAATCCATAGCTATACTCTCCCATTTCCACATCGGGACTTTAGGTTGTTCGAGTAAGCAAGAGGGTCGTTGGTGTTCGGCCATAACATTCGAGCAAGTTAGGCACTTCGAAACGTATAGTGCGATAGCCTTCTTCATTCCCGGCCACCAATAACTGGCATGAAGGTCCTGGTACATCTTGTCGGCACCGGGGTGAATGGAATATCGAGATTTGTGGGCTTCAGTCAGCAAAATCTCTCGGAGATTATTGCGACAAGGAATCCAAATACGGTCAAGATAGTGAACGATACCGTTCGGCTTATTCACTATTTGATTTTCAGTTCCACGGATTCTTTCTTCTTTCAAAGTGTTCTCGAGAAAACAAGAGTGTTGAGCGTCGCGAATGAGGGCTTCGAGGTCGTGTTGGGCTTGGACATTTCGAACACTATGTAAATAGCTTCGTCGGCTAAGAGCGTCAGCAATGACGTTTGCCTTGCTTGGGTGGTAGCGTATCTCACAATTGTAGACATTGAGAAGTTCAACACATCTGCATTGGCGCATGTTCAATTCCTTCTGGTTCAAGATGTGTTGTAGGCTCTTATGGTCGGTGAAGACTGTACACTTAGGACCATAAATGTAGTGTCGCCAAATCTTTAACGCAAAAACAACTGCACCGAGTTTTAGATCGTTGGTGGTGTAGTTCTTCTCGTGGACCTTGAGTTGTCAAAACACAAACACGATAACCTTGTCTCGTTGCATAAGAACACAACCAAGACCTAGGTTAGAGGCATCGCAATAAACAACAAAGTCGTCGTTTCCATCCGGAAGCCCGAGTACGGGAGTTGCAAAGCATACGCTTGAGAGTTTGAAAGGCAACCTCTTGTTCGGTTTCCCAAAGAAAAGGCTTGTCTTTATGTGTTAAGGCAGTGAGAGGAACGACGATTTTAGAGAAATCAGCGATAAATCGATGGTAGTAACCTGCCAATCCGAGAAAAGAACGAACTTCAGACGACGTTTTTGGTGTAATCCAACTCTTGACAGCTTCTATCTTCGCGGGATCGACGTGAATTCCTTGAATGTTACGATATGACCGAGGAATTGAACCTCCTCGAGCCCAAATTCACACTTGGAGAATTTGGCGTAGAGGCGATTTCCTTGGAGAAGCTCGAGAACTAAACGAAGATGTTGCGCGTGTTCGGCTCTCGACTTCGAGTAGATAAGGATATCATCGATAAACATAATAACAAAGCGATCTAGGAAGGGTTTACACACACGGTTCATTAAATCCATGAAGACCGCAGGTGCGTTTGTGAGACCAAAAGGCATGGCCATGAATTCGTAATGGCCATAACGGGTGCGAAAAGCGGTTTTTGGAATGTCTGGCTCTTGAATACGCAACTGATGATAGCCAGAATGTAGATCGATCTTAGAGAAACACGTTGCGCCTTGAAGTTGATCAAATAAATCGTCGATTCCGGGTAGAGGGTAGCGGGTCTTGATAGTAAGCTTGTTGAGTTCCCTATAATCGATGCACATTCGGAACGATCCATCCTTCTTTTTCACGAAAAGGACGGGTGCACCCCAAGGCGATGTGCTAGGGCGTATGAAGCCTTTATCAAGTAACTCCTGGAGTTGAATAGAGAGTTCACGCATTCCGGACGGTGCGAGGTGATAAGGAGCTTTGGCAACAGGGTTAGGACCGGGGATAAGGTCGATACGAAAGTCGATATCGCGGGTTAGGGGTAGACCGGGTAAATCGTCAGGGAAGACATTAGGAAAATCACGAACCACAAGTACCTTTTCCATCGGCTTCTTTTCCTCCTCTGCTACTACGATGTGGGCTAAGAAAGCCAAGTATTCCTTGCGGAGATACTTCACCATAAAGACATAATTGATCATCGTTTGAAAGAGAGACACGGATCATCTTTTCAAAACAAACGACTTCGGCACGGTTTTCACAAAGAAAGTCCCTGCCTACTATGACATTGAAACTACCAAGTTGCATAGGGATGAGATCGATCGGGAAGACGTGATTGTTGAGTTCGAGGGTACAATCACGGAGAACATAGCTGATGGAGACGGTTCTTCGGTGGAAATTTCTACGTCGAAGGTCGTTGGAAGATTAGCGCAGTTACATTTTAGGAGCTTTTCGAATTCAAATGACACAAAATAGTTATCGGCTCCAGTATCAAATAAACACGAAGCATAAATACCGTTAAAAAGGAACGTACCATTGACAACATGTTGTCAGTTTAAGCCTGGCGGACATGGATATTGAAAGTTCTTCCGCGGGCTGCTTATTGTGGCTGCTACTGCTGCTGAGGCTACTATTGTTGTTGGTGCTGCTGTGGTGGTTGCTGCTGCTGTGGTTCTTGTTTCACAACGCGGTGCGGGCAGACGTTAGCAAAATGATTTGGGTCACCACAAGTGTAGCATGTTTGAGCATTGGCAATGAGTGCTGGAACTGCTGAGTTACCCTGAATAGCAAGAGGCTGAGCTGGTCGTGCTAAAAGAGCTTGAGTAGCTTGCTGGCGTGGGCCTGAACGACAGTGAGCAGTAAAGTGCCCATAGATGTTGCAATTGGCACAAAAACGACAGTTGACCCCTATCGGATGATGATAGGTGCTAGTAGGGCACATAGGGTGGATACCATTGTACGCATGCTTGGAAGGCGGTGCATTAGTAACAGCAACTTGACGATTCTGGTTGCTGGGCTATACGGGGATTGCATTAAGTGAAGTTGCGGCGGTAGTCACATAGTTCTTGTTGTTGTTGTTGTTCTTCCGATTACGGCTTTGGCTTGAAGACTTTGAACCTTGAGATGCTGCATTGTCAGTGCTGGGAGTTGCGGTTGCTTGATTGAGACTCTTGGTTGAGGTTTTGAAAGCTCCAGCCAAGACTTGTTTGTCGTTGATCTCAACTGCGAGTTGGTAGGTTTCCTCAATAGTAGCAGGTCTTGCTGCCTGAACAAAATCAGCTACACAGTCGGGGAGAGCTCGAATGTACTTCTTGACTGTCTTATCAGGCGTGTCCAGCTGACTAGGACATATAATACTCAGTTGCTTGAAATGAGCGATGAGACCAGCGTTGTCACCTCCTTCCTGCTTGATGTGCCAGAGTTCGTTTTCCAGCTTTTGGACTTCGTGAGGAGGACAAAACTCCTTCATCATAAGCTCCCTGAGCTCCTCCCATGAGTGGCCATAAGCTGCATCGTTACCGCGACTGTTGCGCGCAGCGGTCCACCAGTCTAGTGCCCTGGATTGGAAGACTTTAGTAGCATTCACAGTGCGGAGATTTTTTGGACTTCCGCTTTGGCGAAAAGTGACATCAATCGAGTCAAACCATTGAAACATTGCACTGGTTCCATCTTCACCAGTGAAGTTTGCAGGACCGGAGGCTTCGAATTGTTTGAAGTTGAACAGAGTTCTAGGCGCTTCATTCTTTGACTCAACATATGATTTGCTGTTGACCTCATTGATTTCACTGACAATTTGAGGTATGACCTTGGCCATTTCCTTAGTGTCACACCCCCAAAATCCACTAGCGGAGTATCACCGCTTGGAGGCGTGACATGACTAGGATCCAGCCACCAATCAAATTGAACAATGCAATTAAGTAAATAAAACCAAACCCAATATAATTGGTGTTCAAAAGAAACCAAACATGTTTAAGTAATCAGCGGAAGCATAGTAATGTTTAAATAACCAAAACATAGTTTAAAGTTCAAATATTAAGCACTGGACATAACAGTCAATATCCCACAACGACCTCTCCTCCTCGTGCAAGCTCCATAAATACCTAACGACCTGCAAGGCATGTAACAACGAGTCAACAACAAAGTTGAGCGAGTTCACAGTTGGTTGTTTAGTTTTAAAAGTTTGTTTTGAAAACCATAAGTTGTTTCGTAAAGCACGAGTTAACTAGTATCTTTGTTTTTTTCCCAAACCATATCCATAATTAGTGGGGGCTTCCCCATGTGAACCACTAGACCGTTACCATATCGACTACTGACGAAAGTAGTTGTGCCCTAAGTTAATGTCTATCATCATTGACTGTTTGCCATGATCCATTAGTACACGCTCGTCCAACCGGCACGGTGTGACGTTTGTCAAACCTAATAGCGCTATTAACTAATGACCCGCTCGCCATCGGCCTCGGCGATTAAGTCAATATAAAATGAGGGACTTAATGATAGAGTTTTGTCTAGTAAGTTAAGGTTGTTGTCCTACCCTAGGAGGTCGAACGTACGTATTCTACCCAAGGAGAATACGCAGAATTTATATTGGCATCCTACCCATGGAGGATGGCGGTACATATCCTACCCAAGGAGGATATGTAGGTTCCGTTTTAGTTCTTTAACCCATTCCTAACCACCGGGAATCCCATGCCTTAGAAAGAGTGTGAACTCACCTTGGGTTGCTCGGTTAAACTCTTTAAAAATAGCTAACAGTCGAGGTTGGTCAATCACGTCCTAATATGATTACCATTTAGTTTATTAATAATTTCAATTAAAGCACAAAGTTCCTACACGTATCTATCACATAATATGCACTCACTTTAACTGATCATGCCCATACATACCTCCCTCCTATAACTACTCAAGATCAAGCATACGAGATCCCACATAACACTTTTATTGACATACAACAAGTTGGATCATTATCGGACAACACAACCGACATTTAGACACGCGAATCACCATATACATTGTTTCAGCTTTAACATCTAAAACTGGGCTGTTTTTGAGTAATTTAATAAAATAGTTAATTTATTCTAAAAATTCCCAAACTTTCACAGAATGCTTTAAACAATCCAAATATTGTTGTGTAAAAATCTCGGGATCCAATTAATTACCCATTATTTTATAAAAATCATTTACCGGGCTGCAATCAGATTCATCACTTTCTGACTGCAGTCCACGGAAAAATTCATTTAAAATTCATCGTAAGTCCAATTGACGAAATTCCAGTGGGAGAATTACAAAGAAATTTGTGTCCATCTACAGTACAAATTTCGTGACCTAATTCTACAAAGATCTCAAGTTATGACAAAAAACATAACACATATTTTCTGCAGTAAAAACGCAGCTTTTGCTGCTGTACAAAACGGACCTTTAAAAATGGTAAACGGCCTCAAAAAAATATGATTCTAGTGCCATTTGATTCGTTTTTCGAAAACACATAGTTTAGAATTTAGAAAATCAATTTTTGGATTTATAACGGTCCGTTTACAGCCAACTAAAGTTGGCTATAAATGTTACTCAGCATGCTGTTAATCGCTTAAACGTTACTAAAACACGCACATATGATCACAACACCTTCTAACTTGTTAAACCATGTTTTTAATCATACTTTAACAAGTTCCATATGATCATCAATCATCATATTACTAGAAATCAACATGCAATCATCATCCATTTACTAAGCAATATCATACTAACAACATTTCACCATATTTCATCTTTGTGTAACTTTATGTTTATGATTCTTGCTATTTTCATCATACTACATCTTTTAAACATAAAATTAAAAGTAAACAAGAGTTATGAGAGGTCTTACTACTAGCTTTAAGCTAGGGAAGAATACTAGAGAAGAAGATGACAAAGATGGATGGTGAAAGCAAATGAGAAGGATTCTTCAAGATCTTCAAGCTTCAAGCTCCATGTATCACCTTCTAATACTTGAAATAAGCTTAAAATGGAATGATGGTGGTGACAAGGTGGTGGTGGTGGCGGCAAAAGGGTGAGCCAAGAGGGAGAGAGAGAGGTTGAGGGAGTTGGGTGAAGTTGTGAGATATGGAAGGATATGGAATGATTTTGGTGATCATGCAACCCATACTTGTAATCTCTTCCTCCATATTTTGGCTACTCATACAAGCAAGTAATCTAATATAATATTGAGATGAAATCTAGCGGTGGGGTCCTCTTGTGGGCCGTAAATCATCAAGGGGGGGGGGGGTAAGTGTAACTTGCAATGGTAAGTAGGTAAATATTTAGGAGGTTAAGTGTAATATGTAGTGTTATATGTGTATGGTGCATTATATAATGTGTTGGGGTATTCGGGGACCATAACTAGTCCAAAAATAATAAGACAATGTTTCTAACAAAATTTTGGTGTCCTGGGTAATGTCCGGTTGTTCGGTTAGATACCGGTTCGTTAAAGTGCTAAGTTGTTCCGTATAGTGTCTTTTATGTAACCTCTTGTGACACTATTAATTCCCAACACTTAGGAAAACATTCAGGACCATTTAGTCAATTTTCTGCACAATCATTAAGCACAATTTAATATTAATTAATCGCACGGATACCTGCAAGTATGAGGGTTGTCACATTCTCCCCCTGTTAAGAAAATTTCGTCCCGAAATTTAGCACGTGGTTACTGAGTAAGCTAGTTAAGTTGCGTGGTTTCCTGGTTTTCCTGGGGTGTCACATCATCCCCCCGTTGGTTTGGAATTTCGTCCTGAAATTCTGCAGTAGCTTCAGCCTCAGTAGTGGTTGCACTTTTCCTAAACAACTGGGGATACTTGAGTTTCATTTGGTCTTCTCGTTCCCAGGTATACTCTGGGCCACGACGGGAGTTCCAACGAACTCGAACAAGAGGTATTTTGGTACGCTTGAGAACCTTAACATCTCGATCAGTAATCTCTACTGGTTCCTCGACAAATCGCAGCTGATCGTCGATTGTGAGCTCCTTGAGAGGAACTATGAGGGTCTCATCTGACAAACACTTCTTCAGATTCGACACATGGAAAACATTGTGAACTCCGCTGAGTTCTGCTGGTAAATTCAGCTTGTAGGCCACCTTGCCAAAATTTCTCAATGATTTCGAAGGGTCCAACATATTGCGGGTTGAGTTTACCTCGTTTGCTAAAACGAACTACACCTTTCCAAGGTGATACTTTAAGTAGCACTCGATCCCCAACCTGGAACTCGAGTGGTTTCCTTCGCTTATCAGCATAGCTTTTTTGACGGTCATGAGCTGCCGCCATTCGTTGTCGTATCTGAGCAATCTTCTCGGTTGTATCTACTATAAGTTCTGGGCCTGTGATTTGACTGTCGCCAACCTCTGTCCAACAAAGAGGTGATCGGCACTTCCGTCCGTACAATGCCTCGAACAGAGCGACCTGGATACTGGTGTGGCAGCTGTTATTATACGAAAATTCTACTAGAGGTAGATGTCGCTCCCAGCCGTTACCAAAATCAATCACACATGCCCTAAGCATGTCTTCAAGGGTTTGAATGGTACGTTCAGACTGCCCATCCGTCTGTGGATGATAAGCGGTGCTCATATCTAAACGTGAGCCAAAAGTCTTGTGCATAGCTTGCCACAATTCAGAAGTAAAACGCGCGTCGCGATCAGATATGATAGAGGTTGGCACTCCATGCCTTGATACTACTTCCTTTAGGTAGATGTCTGCTAGAGTAGAAAACTTGTCGGTTTCCTTAATAGCCAAGAAGTGTGCAGACTTAGTCAATCGATCCACTATCACCCAAATATTGTCATTTCCGCGTTGATATCTAGGCAGGCCAGTAACGAAATCCATAGAAATTTGCTCTCATTTCCATGTCGGGATCTCTGGGTGTTGGAGTAGGCCTGATGGTTTCTGATATTCAATCTTGACTCTCGCACAAGTCAAACATTTACTGACGTAGGATGCTATGTTGGCTTTCATGCTAGGCCACCAGTATGTAGTCTTTAAGATCGTGGTACATCTTATCCGAACCAGGATGTGCCGAATAACGAGACTTGTGCGCTTCATCCATCACAAGCTTGCGTAAGTTTCCGTAAAGTGGGACCAAGATGCGCGCTGTTACAAAGTAGGCGCCGTCTTCCTTTTGTTCTAACCGCTTCCTCGATCCTCGTAAGGACTCAGCCCTGATGTTCTCCGCTTTCAACGCTTCGATCTGAGCATCTTGTATCTGGGTAGGAAGACTAGATTGGATGGTAAGTTGTAACGCTCGCACGCGCTTAGGTGTAGTGTCCCTTTGACTAAGGGCGTTGGCCACAACATTGGCTTTGCCCGGATGGTACTTGATCACGCATTCGTAATCATTCAAGAGCTCGACCCATCGACGTTATCGCATGTTTAACTCCTTTTGCTTGAAGATATGCTGGAGACTCCTGTGATCGGTGTAGATGGTGCACTTGGTACCGTACAGCTCTGATACCAAAAACCACTGCTCCCAACTCCAAGTCGTGCATAGTGTAGTTCTTTTTGTGAAACTTATGTTGGCGTGACGTGTAAGCAATGACTTCCTCACGTTGCATCATCTGACGACCAAGTCCTTGGACTGGCGCGTCACCAAATCGTCTGTGCCTTCAGGTAATGAGAGGATAGGTGCGCTTCAAAGTTTCAACTTTAGCCGTTGAAATGTGGATTCCTGAGTATCACCCCAACGGTAGGTGACACCCTTCTGAGTAAGGACAGTGAGGGACTGCGCAAAATTTGAGAAATCCTTGGTAAACCTTCTGTAGCATCCTACAAATCCAAAGATTTGCAGGCCAGTTCTTGATTAAGTCAACCTTGGATGGATCAACATGAATCCCATCCTTATTAACCACGTGGTCTAGGAAATGGACTTCATGAAGCCAAAAGTCACATTTCGAGATCTTAGCGTAAGCTGTCCTTTACGAAGAAGTTCCAAAATAAGTCACAAATGTCTCCCTTGCAACTGGTCGAACAGGTTGTCAATACGAGGGAGAGAGTAGCAATTCTTCACGGTTACCTTTTTGAGTTCGTGGTAATCAATGCACATGCGGAAGGCACTGTCCTTTTTCTTCACGAACAATGCTGCAGCTTCCCAAGGCGAAGAGCTAGGATGAATGAAACCCTTGCCCAAAAGTTCCTGAAGCTGAGCGGACACGAGCTATTGGTGCTGCTCCAGGAGCTAGCTCGATTTAAAATTCGACATGATGATGAGGCGGAAGGCCAGGTAATTCCTCAGGGAATACTTCAGGAAAGTCGTGTATAATCAGGGTATCTTCTATCTCCTTTTCTTTTCGTCGAGGTGTCAGTAACAAGAGCTAGGATGATAGTGTGGCCCTTTCGTAAGCACTTCTAGGCCTTAAGGAAAAAGATGATGTTCACCACAACGCTACTCTTGTTGCTACGAATAATAAGAGGTTCTTCACCAGAACGAGGAATGCGGACGATTTCTCCTTACAAAGAATCTCTTACTCGATGATGAGTTAACCAATCCACCCGATAACGACATCGAAGCTACCAAGTATGAAGGTGATAGGATCGATAGAGAAGGTCTGACCAGTTAAAGCGTGGTTACAACCCTTAACTATGTGTGTGCCCTCAAGACTTTTACCATTAGCTAGTTCTACAACATGTTTGGTGTTTTAAGGGTAATGAGGTACGCTTAAGCATCTGACTAACTCTTAGGAACACATATCTAGCATCGGCACCCGAATCAACTAAAATAGAAACAAAGAAATTGTCTGGTAGGAACTTACCCGCCACAACGTTGGGGTTGTTTCTTTCTTCTCCTTGTCCATTCAGGACTCACGCTCATCAGCCCTGTGGTTATCATTATTGTCTCCGTCAATGTTCCCGTTGCCCTGGTTGCTGCTGTTGTCACGATTCTGCCTCATCTGTGGACAGCTCCTCTTGAGGTGGTCTTCAGCTCCACATCGAAAACACCCCTTTTTGCTACCCTGTTGCTGGTGGTGGTTCCGGTTTGCAGGATATGGGCTCCTGCAGTCTCTAGCCATATGTCCTGTCTTCTTGCACCGATGGCAACACGATCCCGCACATGACCCGCCGTGGTGCCGTTGGCACTTGCGGCATCTCGGTTTATTCCCTAGGTATCCCCCCTGATTTTGGTAATTCAGCCCCTGCTGTACGGGTTTCCTGTGCGGGTCCTGTTGTATAGAGCTAGGACCCTCACCTTGGTGATCACCCCAAATATACTTGTTACTAATAAAAGAATTTGCATTGGAAGAGTTACGCTTGGGCAACTTGCCCTCTTCCACCGCCTGATCGGTGAGTTGGTGCGCCAAACGAACGACTTGCTGGATTGTGGGAAGGTTGGCCGCAATTACAGACCCTTGGATTTCCGGGACTAAGCCTCTGAGGTATAGCTTGATTCGTCTATATATGGGCTGTGACAAGTTAGGATATGAGGCAGCCAAGTCGTTGGACCTCTTTGTGTACGCCTCAATCTCTGATCCTTCCATCTTCAAACCATAATACTCTATTTCAAGTTTCAGAATGTCGTCCAGGTGGCAGAATTCTTCCTTAATCAAATCCTTGAAGTCGCTCCAGAGGGTGGCATTCGCGTCTGCCAACCTGAGCATCTGAACTTGTGCGTTCCACCAAGAATACGCTTTCCCTTGCAACATGCCAGTAGCCTACTCTACTCGTTTGCTGGCAGGGCTTTCACTTTCTTCGAATGTATATTCGATTCTTTGGATCCAGTGTAGAAGGCCGATTGCCCCTCCAGTGCCGTCGAAAGTGGGAGGTTTGCATTCCAAGAACGCCTAAAAGCTGCCTATGCGTGTTTGAGGGTGCATGGGTTGACTCTCTGTTTGGGTTGCTAAAGCTTCAGCAACCCGTTCATTAATCAAGGTCGTCAACTGATCCTGAGTCAAGTTGAGACGCCCACTCATGATCTTCACATCGAGGGAAACACAGGTAAGAAGGGTGTCGCATAAGTGTGTAAGCATGGGATGACAGGCGAGAGTAAGCACAAAGGATTTTCTTTCAGTGGCTATGTCAACTAAGTATACCATAAATGATGCACTACTTAACAAACAGGCAGGAAGTACACACACAAACCATATTACCTATAGTGTGTTGAGTCTTGCACGTGGAGCAAAGTGTCGTTGTGGATCGTTGAGCACTGTACAGGTTATAGTCTGGCTTTATCAAAAAGCTTTTCCCCTTTTTAGAACCCAGTTCGCTATAACCAATGGCTCCGATACCAATCTGTCACACCCCCAAAATCCACTAGCGGAGTATCACCGCTTGGAGGCGTGACATGACCAGGATCCAGCCACCAATCATATTGAAAAATGCAATTAAGTAAATAAAACCAAACCCAATATAATTGGTGTTCAAAAGAAACCAAACATGTTTAAGTAATCAGTGGAAGCATAGTAATGTTTAAATAACCAAAACATAGTTTAAAGTTCAAATATTAAGCACGGGACATAACAGTCCATATCCCACAATGACCTCTCCTCCTCGTGCAAGCTCCATAAATACCTAACGACCTGCAAGGCATGTAACAACAAAGTTGAGCGAGTTCACAGTTGGTTGTTTAGTTTTAAAAGTTTGTTTTGAAAACCATAAGTTGTTTCGTAAACCATGAGTTAACGAGTATCTTTGTTTTTTTCCCAAACCACATCCATAATCAGTGGGGGCTTCCCCATGTGAACCACTAGACCGTTACCATATCGACTGCTGACGAAAGTAAGTTGTGCCCTAAGTCAATGTCTATCATCATTAACTGTTTGCCATGATCCATTAGTACACGCCCGTTCGACCGGCACGGTGTGAGGTTTGTCAAACCTAATAGCGCTATTAACTAATGACCCGCTCGCCATCGGCCTCAGCGATTAAGTCGATATAAAATGAGGGACTTAATGATAGAGTTTTGTCTAGTAAGTTAAGGTTGTTGTCCTACCCAAGGAGGACGAACGTATTCTACCCAAGGAGAATACGCAGAATTTATATTGGCATCCTACCCATGGAGGATGGCGGTACATATACTACCCAAGCAGGATATGTAGGTTCCGTTTTAGTTCTTTAACCCATTCCCAACCACCGGGAATCCCATGCCTTAGAAAGAGTGTGAACTCACCTTGGGTTGCTCGGTTGAACTGTTTAAAAATAGCTAACGGTCGAGGTTGGTCAATCACGTCCTAATATGATTACCATTTAGTTTATTAATAATTTCAATTAAAGCACAAAGTTCCTACACGTATCTATCACATAATATGCACTCACTTTAACTGATCATGCCCATACATTGTTTCAGCTTTAACATCTAAAACTGGGCTGTTTTTGAGTAATTTAATAAAATAGTTAACTTATTCCAAAAATTCCCAAACTTTTACAGAATGCTTTAAACAATCCAAATATTATTGTGTAAAAATCTCTGGATCCAATTCATTACTAGAAATCAACATCCAATCATCATCCATTTACTAAGCAATATCATACTAACAACATTTCACCATATTTCATCTTTGTGTAACTTTATGTTTATGATTCTTGCTATTTTCATCATACTACATCTTTTAAACATAAAATTAAAAGTAAACAAGAGTTATGAGAGGTCTTACTACTAGCTTTAAGCTAGGGAAGAATACTAGAGAAGAAGATGACAAAGATGGATGATGAAAGCAAATGAGAAGGATTCTTCAAGATCTTCAAGCTTCAAGCTCCATGTATCACCTTCTAATACTTGAAACAAGCTTAAAAATGGAATGATGGTGGTGACAAGGTGGTGGTGGTGGCGGCACAAGGGTGAGCCGAGAGGGAGAGAGAGAGAGGTTGAGGGAGTTGGGTGAAGTTGTGAGATATGGAAGGATATGGAATGATTTTGGTGATCTTGCAACCCATACTTGTAATCTCTTCCTCCATATTTTGGCTACTCATACAAGCAAGTAATCTAATATAATATTGAGATGAAATCTAGTGGTGGGGTCCTCTTGTGGGCCGTAAATCATCTAGGGGGGGGGGGGGTAAGTGTAACTTGCAATGGTAAGTAGGTAACCATTTAGGAGGTTAAGTGTAATATCTAGTGTTATATGTGTATGGTGCATTATATAATGTGTTGGGGTATTCGGGGACCATAACTAGTCCAAAAATAATAAGACAATGTTTCTGACAAAATTTTGGTGTCCCGGGTAATGTCCGGTTGTTCGGTTAGATACCGGTTCGTTAAAGTGCTAAGTTGTTCCATATAGTGTCTTTTATGTAACCTCTGGTGACACTATTAATTTCCAACACTTAGGAAAACATTCAGGACCATTTAGTCAATTTTCTGCACAATCATTAAGCACAATTTAATATTAATTAATCGTACGGATACCTGCAAGTATGAGGGTTGTCACACTTAGCCACAAGAGAGGCGATTCGTTTGTCAGCATGGTTTCGTCGGGCAGCACGGTGGGTATGAGATCCAAATGACGACATTGTCGCGTGCGAGTTCTGCAGTAATCGTCATCATAAGAATTAGACGAGAGTTGATTATATCGGGTTTTGTTTTGAAAGTTTAGCGTTTGATCAATCCATTTATTATTATTACTACGTAAAGCTCTGGAACACGTAGGCACATAACACATAGTCACGTAGGCACATAAACCACATAAGCACGTATACACAAAAGCACATAAGCACGTATGAGCACATAATTCACGTAATCACATATTTTGCACGTATTCACCTACATATTTTGCACGTATTCACCTATCTTTCAAGGTCGCGTAGCGTGTTCGAGAGTTGCGTGCGATAGCGAGTAGCGTGAACGACAAGTTTAGCGTACGAGAGTTCTTAGTTTATTCGTGATTAGTTAGCGTTTTAGGTTAAGAGGGCTGTGCGAGTTGTGCGTGTCTTGTAAAGCGGGGAGAGGAAAGCGTAAAATCACTAAAATCGAAACATATAAACACATAAAATCGATGATGCGTAAAATCGGTGATTGCAGGCTAGAAATCAGAGGGAGTGTCCTGGGTGTCAGACATCGACTACCAGAAGTAATTTAACTATCCCCAGCAAACCTGAGTACATGCTTTAGCCTAATAGACTATGCTCTCACCGAAACACGGCGAACAACACTCATCCTTCCAGTTACTACGTGACTCGTGTCGTTGGAACAGTCGAGACTTTGATGAGATTCGTAAAATCAAAGTAGGGAGTGGAACGTATTATTAAGATGCGGGTTTCACCCCTAACTTAACAACTTCATTCCTGACTTGTGGTAATACCACGAGATAGAGATGGAGATTCCCGTTGAGATGTGGACATCACTCTTAACTTAACGAAGATTCTTGTGCCGAGAGTAAAAATATGTGGAGTGATCGATCTTATCGGGAATTCTTGGTTTTCACACCTATTCCCCACACAATCACTCGTTTGTGTTATGCGAGCGTTTTCGAAAACATGTATATTGTGTTAGCCTTAGAAAAGGCAACATAGTTTTCAACCTTAGGAAAGGTCGCCTTCGTACGAAGCTGTAGCATGAGGGTTCGTACGAAGATGTAGTTTTCGCAAGTTCGAATGAGAGTATCAAAATGGGTTCGTACGAAACCTCTACTGTGTTTGCACGAAGCTGGTCTGTTGGTACTTAGACTATAGACTAGGTCAATTCCACACGGCTCGACCTAATTCCCTATAGTTATGGCTCTGATACCAATCTGTCACACCCCAACCGATGGCGGAATCATCGGGGCGTGGCACTGAGCGAAACAGATTGTTCATGAGAATCCATAACAACTATTAATGACAATATTTTAAGGTTCAATATCCCATACTATTAAACAAATAAAGCAAAACAGTCATGACAGATATTTAGTCTCAAAAACAAATTCCATTCCGACAACTCAGATTTATTTGGTGAGTTTCTAGACTTCCTAACTTGTTGCAGCAGAACATCCAATTAACATGTCACATACGTTAAAGTAAAAGTCAATACACAAAGTAAAGGTGAGTACACAACTTTGCATAGATAATAGTATAAAAAGTGTTTACGCATAACCAACATGCAACACTTAACGGGCGAAACATGTAACTACCTACAATGATATAACCTAACCAAGAGACTGCGTTGTAGAGTATGCGCGACAAAGCGAATACGTGAAATAAAGTAATGTGATCCCTAGCAACACCTATCACACAGGTGCTGAGTCCAAACTATAGTACTATCGTTGCTAGAGGCGGTCTAGTGTAACACCGTATAAGCATAGTAACAAGCATTCAACAAATAACGTATACCATGCGGGAGCGGTTAGCGTTTATAAAGTGTTTGCGTTGTGTGTTGTGTTTTGATAGAGAACGTATGTAACACCCAAAAGTGCTTTAAACGAAAATGGGTTCGAGTATACTCACAGTGTATGTTTATCAAGTAAACACAAGTTGGATTGGATTGAAGGGAGCACGTCGGGTCAGCCTGTGCACGGAAACAAATGTATAAGTCTTTCTCAGGGCTGAATGGTCGAAGTCAGAGCATTGAGTGGGGTAAAAAGTGGGTTAAGTGTTCAACAGGCTATCCGAACGGATGGGTCTAGTCCATCCGGGCGGATGGCTCCATCCAGGCGGATGGGTCCCATCCGGGCGGATGTCCATCCGGATATTCTGTGGTCGTTTGTGAACCGTTAAAATTTGAAGTTTAGTTAAAAGCTTTTAAATAACGGACATGTTCGGGGTCAGGTCATCCGGACGAGTGGGGTCCATCCGGACGGATGGTATGTGATTGAAGTTTTTGTAAAATTTTCTAAGCAAAAAGTTTTAAGTTAACGGAGATGGCGTGACGACGTGTCAACCAACGGAAAATGCCAAATCCAGTTCATTCGACCGCATGGGTCCCACCCATTCGGACAAACGTGCTGTTCTTGATGAAGATTCATGTTTGACCCGTTAATTGGTCCATATCTTTAGTGGAAATCAGTTTTCAAGCCGGGTTCCGACTAAGGAACAATTTGAGAGTCTGACTGAGTCCTGATTCCATCAATATTGTGTAAAAACTGAAGAAAAGTTCAAAACTAGTCGTAAATGTTGAAAACATCGAAATCTTTCATAACTTGATCCTATCTCGAGTGAATGATGCTCCACAACAGTTTACTTAGGCAAAATGAGTGGAAACCATCTTCGAGATGGCTGGAATCAAGGGTTTTTGAGAAAAGTTAAAGTGTGTGTGTGTGCGTGAGTGTGGTTTTGATAAAGAAGATGGAGTAGAAGTGAAATGGAATGAAGATTGAAGAAGATTTGAGAGAAAAAGCTTACAAATAGGCCTTAAATCGCGTCTGAGACTTAGGAGCGGATGGGAGTGTCAAAGTCTTGAAATGAGGGTGTACGGCGGGTATTTATAGGGGAGGGCGAGGGGTTAAGTTGGTGTGCGAGTGGCGGTGTCCGGATGGCTCCATCCGGGCGGATGGGCCCTATCCGGGCGGATGGCCATTCAGACGGTTGAGTTGTGTTTTGTTAGTTTTCAAACTTTGGTTCGTTTGTTAAGCGTTGCGTTTTATCGTGTTGCGAGTGAGCGTTTGAGCGTATAAGCGTTGCGTTGATAACCACATAACATTCTAAACAAGTAATCTTACAATTAATACACATAATAATGTAAATGCATATCCAAATCTGCGTTTCGAGTTTGCGTTGTGCTAAGCGTTTAAGTAATAAGCGATGTGAAATGTGATAAAATGCGTTTAAGTAGTAAGCGTTATAAGTAGCGTTTAAATGCGATAACTGCGATTGAATAAGCGTTGTAGTATGCGTTTAAAATGTGTTGAAAATATAGTTTAACCCATGCCGTTAATCAAATCTCGAGAGTACAAGCGTTTACAAAAGAAAAGACAGCGACATGTAACGATCCAAAAAGTCGGGTTGTTACACAGGTGGAATTAAACGATTTAGATAGGGTTCATGTCAAAGTAAAACCTCTTGATTAAGTTCAAGTGTGGAGAAGTTTTGTAGAATTTGAGTCATAGGTCATAGTTTTGAGTTTATTTGGTTTGTGTTTTTGTTTTTTAGTCGTTTTGCTGGGAATCGTATCTGTCATGGAGTTAAGAATGCGAAGAAACGGTGTTCAAAGGTGTTTTATAGTGTAAAATTTGACTTGGAATGAGTTTGTAACGAAGTGGGAGAGTTTGGAAAAGTTTGGAAGGCATTGGACAATAAATTTCAAGAAACTTTCTGTAAAAAAGTGCTCCTCGCATCGCGCGGGGAGCAGATGGAAACAAGGTCGTGTGATGCGGTCAACGGAAGTCAAAATGCGGAATTTTAATAGCGTCTCGTCGCTCGATCAACAGGCAGGACCTCGCCGTGCAACACGACGAGGGTGTTTTTGTTGCCCAGTTTGGTTTGTTGTCTGGTTTGATCAGTTTCTTGCATTTGGTTTCGTTATGGTACGTATTTTCTTGTATTTTGAGTCGTTTATTTTGTATCATGAGTCTAACTTAGTGTTTTCGAGACGGTCTTTTGTTTAGAGTTGGTACTGCTTTGGTTTTTGCTTATTTTTGTTTGTGTAGGTTTGGATTGTACCACTCGTACTCAATCTCCATTCGGGTGATTCGGAGCTGCTCATCAGATTTCAATGCAATTTCCAAGCATGTCAGTTGTAAAAGCCGATCGCGAATGAAACGCTATATGATCGAGCTGAATTGGACGAGAGTTTTGGAGCTAACGCGACTATTTAACCAGCTAAGTCCTTTCAAATTTGCCCTTGTTTTTTATTCTTATTTACTTTTAGTCTTTTGAGTCGGTAAAAATTTGAAAATTCAAACAAAAAATGAAAAAAATTTTGGAAACTGTTTGCAAATAAATGGAAAATGATAGAAAAATGGGGGTTGGTTGGTTTTCAAGATATTATACATATGAGATAAATCAAACAAAAAAAGTATTTTTGGGATGTATTGGTAGGCCCAGCTGACTTAGAAGGTTCCCTTGATTGTTTAAGAATACCATTAATTTAAATAATTAAGTCTTGTGTGTACTCATCTAGGATAAATAAGGAAACCGAAACCGCCGACAATAGTATAAGAAATGTTGTTTTAAGTTAAAACCGCTAGAATTTTTAATCGGGTGAAAAAAAATAGAATAAATGAGCTAGATAGAAAATAACGAAGTCTATGGAATCTCTCTTGGGGATAGTGACTCTGATCGAGAATCCCTCTAGGTTAAGTTAAGAAAAATAAAGAATTGTCGAAGCTTATGTTTTCGTTATTGGGGATGGCGACTCTTGTTCGGACAACCTCTGAGTTAGGTATAAATGTCTAGTGCTTAATAAAAGAAAAAAGAGAAAAATATATGATTCTAAATCCTCTTAGTTTTCTCATAAGAAAGTTAGGAAATAGTTAATTAACTATTCCTTTAGTTTCATAAGCTTGAGGTGGGAGTAGGTGGATATGTGGATTCCGAAATATGAGACCCTTTAGATGAAATAACTTGAATTTAATAATTACAAGAAAGGGGCCTGATGAGTCGGTTCTTAGGTTTAAATGGATAAGTATACCGATAATCGTGGTTAAACGTTTTGAGTCTTTTAATTAATAAATCTAAAGTTTTTGAAACTAGTGATCCTAGTTCTGATTCCATTGCAGAGTTTTTCAGGGACAAAAAAAGAGAAAGTATGGGGATATTTGATGTAATGTAAATTACATATGGTTACATGTATAGTTTGTATATTAATTCGAGTCATTTTATGTCATTTTACCAATGGTTTTGTATACTATTGTGTCTTGTGTGCGTTGCAGGGTTCCGGAAGTGAAAACGAGTTAAAAACGTTAAATAAATAAGCACACAGGAGAAGGTTCGGGCTTAGTGAAGGATTCTCATGGAATAGAAATGGATATTTGAGGAGATGAGAAGTTAGAGAATTGAATTAAGAAACCGTAGGCGAAAACCGTGAAGAAAACGAAGTTGAAACGGAGAAGTTATGGACGAAACGGTTTTCTCAGTTCGCATGTCGGACACGTCACACAGCCAAAGGGCTTCAGGAGCCCGCGCGACACGGCGTTGTCCCTGGTCAGTGTGTAAAACTTCACTATTAAGCCCTATTTAGTCCCATGTTTAACCCTAATCATGACCAGACAATCCTAGACGAATTAAGAAGCTGAACACGAAGATTTTGAAGATCAAGAGAGCTCGAGATTGAAGAAGTGAAGCGTGGAATTGAATCTTCAGGTGTTAATCATCTTATTACTCGGTTCTTTCATTTATATTCCTTTTTACCATGTTTGCTAAACTATTGAAGATGATTGTTCTTGATTTCATGACAATGGTAGGGTAGTTTTATTATCACTATCTACGTCGAATGATGAATACACTTGTTTGATTTGTTTCTTTTCGGTTTTTAAACAAATTGTGGTTTGAATGAGTAAGTATTAAACTTTGGTTTCAATATTCTAGTGTATATGCATGCTTAATCTTGTTTTAATCTTTTTCATATGTTTCAATTGTGTTCTTGTGGATGTCTTTCACGTATGAATGCTAGTTACGTCGTGGACTGTGTGTTAGCGGCTAGTTTACGGTTAATAGTATATGATATCCCGTAGAAACTGTGATTAGGGTTTGAATAGGATTGAGTGTTCTACTAATCTCGATAGTTGTAAGGTGAGAGGTTATCGGTTTGTCTTTAATGTTAGATTTCTAGGGTTAGATACTTTGTGAGAAGATCCCTTAATTTCCCTTCCACTATTTGCTAATCGAGTTAAAATATAAACCATAGTTACCCTAGATTCTCATGCCGTGAGGTAGATTGTTCAAGGGTGCTTTATTATTACATTAGGATAGCATATGATGGAGTCCTATAAACCGGTATTAGAACAACTTAATAGGTTGTCATAGGTGTCTTCTCGAGAAGGGTCGAGGGTCCTGTTCGGTTATCCTTGAAGCCTTTGATTCCAGAAACAACAAATCTTTAAGAACACGAACAGATCTTCAATGCACCGAAAACTATTGAATCAGATTAGGGGTGTTAAAAAAACTTGTGGCTCACAGCTCGCTCGAAAAAAGCTTGATGAAAGCTCGGCTCGGCTCGATTTGAAATGAGCCGAGCTTTGCTCATGAGCTGGCTTGATAAGGTTTACATCCTTCATTTTTTTGTCCTACATCACTTAGAAAAACGAAACTAAGGAAGTATCTCCCCTATAAAAGAAGGTGAAGACAATGTACAAAGTGAATTAACTATTTATACTTGCATATTTAGCCATATGGTTAAATTAAATGGCAATTATGTCCCTTAGTCTATAAAGAAATTCATTTTAAGGGCTTTTTAAGTAGTAACTTTTGCGGTTCTTTGTTAGTTCGAGCTAGATAGAGCAGAGCCGAGCTAGCTCGAATTCTAATCGAGTCGAGCTCAGCCTCAAATCTCAGCTCTATTTGAAATTCGTGCTCGAGTCGAGCAAGCTCAAATCGAGTTCGATCCGAGCTCGAGCTGGGTCTAGCTCGGCTCGAATTGGCTCGTTTACAACCCAGAATCAGATTGACATCAAAACCGAGCCTAGAAAAAAGGTTCTAAACGCTCTCATACCACTTGTAAATCCCAAATGTGGATCACTACAATGATATCAACATGATTGCAATTGTGTGGCAGAATCACACAGATTACAATGATTCAAGTAAGATGAACGAGATGAACAAGAACACAAACTTGCACACGATTATATTAGAAAATCATCTGATACCAGTATACTTCAACCTACTGATGTTTCGATAATGAACAACAACTCTAATTGATAACCAAAGACCCCTTATATACTAGTGCTCAACATGACCTAACCACTGTAGCCCATTACATCTAAGCCCATCCCGAAATCCATTTATATTTTGAGATTACCACCCTTTAACAAACCCATATATTGTGTAAACCTTTGTACAGGCCCAACAGTAACACATGGTGTTTAACAATTAAACATCATTCTTTGTTCGTCATCCAAATTAGTGTAGCTCTTTAGATCGTACCTTAATAGTAACGTTAAATAATCGATAATTAGACATCTAATTCCATTGGTGTCATTGGTTTAGAAATATTATTAGAGAAAAACTAAGGGAATGATGCTATAAAACTTACAAAGATAAGAAAAGTTACTATTTAAATAGAGCTTCTAGTGAAGCGGTGATGCCATTGAAAGTTTATACCGAATGGAAGTTTCTACAGAAGTCCCGTCGGATTTATGCGATGAAGATTCAACAAAGATAATGAATAGTAGTGTATTTATCTATTATGTAATTATCTTTATAATTAAATATTCAGAATAATTATTGGTTTTGATATTATATGGATATATAGCTATAGACATATGTAGGGAACAAATCAAATAGGAAGTTTAGTTTAGATAGGAAGTGTATGAAGCAATAATAAGATGACACGTGGCAAATAACAAAAACCATAAGGAGGGGCATTTTATTCAATCTCTTTTCATCTATTCTATTTATCTTTCTATGCATCTTCAAAATCCACAATTTTAAAAAACCACCATCTTCAACCTTTCCTTCAATTTCTCAGTCTAGAATTACTACATCATAGCACGATTTTCTTCATCAATGAATGGTTTAAACACTCAATCAACGTGTTCTTCAATTTCTTTGAAGAAACCTAGTTTATTTTTATGCAATTTCTCATTTTTTTCATTTAACATAATACGATGGAACATGAGAAATTGATTGGTATTATTCTTCTCAAATTTCTCAAACATTTTCTAGGCAAAGTGAAGATATCTATGATTCTAACCTTCTCTTGACGTATTCTTGCATTTGGGCAACATTATTGGTTCTAATTTTATTAAGAAATTAGTGGTAAAAAGTTGCACACTAGGTATTTGACAAAATGTCTCAATGAAAATTACAAAACAGTTTTCATTTTAAACTTTTATTTAAAATTATGTTTTACAAAGAATGAAAGGACATATTTTTTTGTGTGTTTTTTGTCTATTGCGTTTTACAAAAGAATGAAAAACAACGTTTTTTCCATTGTGTTTTACAAAAGAATGACAAAAGACCTTTTTTGTGTGTTTTTTGTCCATTGCGTTTTACAAAATAATGAAAAAATACGGTTTGTTGTCTATTGCGTTTTAAAAAAGAATGAAAAAAAAACACATTTTTGTGTGTTTTTTGTCCATTGCGTTTTAGAAAAAAAAAACATTTTCATTTGTGTTTTTAGCCAATTGCATTTTAGAATAAACACTTTCTTTTGTGTTTTTAGTCAATTGCTTTTTAGAATAAACACTTTCTTTTGTGTTTTTAGTCTATTGTGTTTTACAAAAAAAAAAAACACTTTCTTTTGTGTTTTTGTCTATTGCGTTTTAGGAAAAAAAACATATTTTTATGTGTTTTTTTTTATCACACCCCTTTCTAAGGCGGAAGCACGAGGTGTGATCCTGAAAGGTTCTCATTGCATACGATAGGCAAACATACTACATGAATGTAAAACAACTCCACAATGCCATTGATAGTTAATATCCAAAACAAAAGTTAAGTTTTAAAGTTTACATCACACAATAGATAATTGTTTGAAAAGTCTACAACTTCATTTCAAAAACAAATATCAAGGTTTTATTCATTATATCTCCACATGGAAGCGGGATATAACGAGCAAATCCTACAAAAGTGGCATTGGAGCCTCGACACATAATAACTTGAAACACAAACGACATCCTTGAGCAAAGAGACTGCGCGTACATCCACTTAGTTCCCTGAAATACATGTAAGTTTTGGAAAATTGTCAACATAAGTTGGTGTGAATTCATGCAATTTTGTGTAATATTTAAGTATTTGTTGTAAGAATCATGGTATGTCATTGTACTTGAAAAAGTATTTTGTGAATGTAAGGAAATCGAGATCGCTAATGGTTTGCAAGGCCATTAACATATGTAACAACATAGGAAGCATCCAAACCATAGGCATTTTACTTGTCGGTTCACGACTAGTGACACAAAAGCAATCTCGGTAACAAAGTGGCCAAGAGTGTGGCTGCTTGAAACCCATTAGATTTAATCTTTTATTCCGCGGTCTAGGTATCACGTTGATTAATGGTGCTTAAGTCTCACCCTATTCATGAAATGATCTATAGTATCATTCCTTAGTTTTGTTTCAAGGGGGGGGGGGATAGTGCACGGTCCTCCCAACCGCCGGAGTGATCCCACTTCGGGAGCCGCTACCCGACCAAGCTAGCTCCGCGGTGACTTCCCCTTGCCGAGTTCTTACCCTGGGCGACATATGCCACTTCCAAGACTCGAACCCGGTATCTCTGGGAAGAGGTGGGTGTCGGTGGCCAACTGGGCTACCCCAGTTGGTTCCTTAGTTTTGTTTCTACATACCACAGTACATGTATTTTCCCCAAGTTTAGAAAACAAGAAAATGTTTAAAAGTGGGTACACAAACTCATAGTTTTGTGTATTTTGCGTTGTAAACTTCACCGGCTTTGTTGTGTAGGCGTTGCAACCTATAAGTATTCTATGTGCGTTAATCACTAGACTTGTAACACACTATGTACAAGTCACCATCTTAAGTTAAGTATTTGTTTTGTGTATGTTCATCGTTTGTGAGGGTCGTGCCCTTGTTTGTCGGGTCTCGCCCGTTCGTCGTGTTCTTGTATTTTGAATTTGTATTATTCTCTTGTAAATATATATTTTACTTCCAAAAATATATATCTGTTTATGTAGTATTTGACAAACGATAGATGTTAAAAATAATTATATTTTTAACTTGTCCAAATATATTACTTATATTATTTTCCAAAAATAAATATAAGTATTTTGTTAAATAATATTTTCCACATTATTTTTGTGCAAGTTTACTTAGGAAAGTATACTTGTATTTTTATGTAAATACTTGTGTATTTTACATTATTTGCCAAAAATCAATACTTTGATTTTTAATACTTTCCGGAATTATATTTCTTAAAAATAATACATTTTTAAGACTTGTGTGAAATATATATATATATATATATATATATATGTTATTTTCCAATTTTTATATAATTCTCATTAGTTGGTAATAGTTATATATATTTGTCCAAATATATATTTAAGTCCAAAATTGTCTAAGTCCAAAATTTGTTAACGAATATATTTATATAAATATATTTTCTTGTATTTGTCCATATACCCTTTCATGGGTTATTTGTATGAGTATTCTTGGGTATTTGTTATGTATTTTTATGTGTATTTTGTTGGTGATACTCCTTGGGAGTATTTAGTGTATTTTCATGATCCTAATACACTACTATATATAATACACATAATATGCACTTAGCACAAAATTTGGTGATCACTAAATATATATATTTTTCCTAAAATATATACTTTCCCCTTGACAGTGGCCCTAACATCTGATATACTCAAAGTACTGCCCATTATAACTGCTGTTGATCTAAAGACTGATGAAGATTAAAGTGCTGAAGCTCAATCTACTGATGTATCTCACGTACTGCTGAAGACCAAAGCACTGCTGAAGCTACAACAGTGGAATGAAGAATCAGTGTTTTGTTTATACATTGTTTATGTAAATCAGTAGTTTGTAAATCAGTGGTTGTATAGGTCAGTGGTTGTAGTTTGTTAGGAGGTTAGATGTCACTTTCATGGTGACGTCAGCCGAAGATGTTTAGTAGTTGTCTTGTACTATAAATAGAACAGTACCCTGTACTGTTCTGTTAGCTCTTTCCTTCTAAGTCAATTCTGTACGAACAATCAGTGAGCTCAGGCTGAGGGGGAGATCTGTGCATGCGTGCTATTGTAATTGATTATTGTAATAAATACAATCATTCGGTTCAATGATAAACATGTTTGCTTAAACTTTTCTTCCATTGATTGTGTGTTCAAAGTTTATTTCATAATTCCGCTGCAATACATTTCTGTTTCATCTTCATTTCAATTAAACAAAACACAATCTAAGAAACTCAGATCCTAACAATTGGTATCAGAGCAAGGACAGTCAAACTTGATCTAACAATCATTTTGACGTAAAAGTTCAGCTCAATTTCATTGATACTTTTGATTGTTCGTTTTTAGTTGAAAAACTGAGTAAGTTGTAATCACGTACAAAAGTTGATTATTCAGTACCTGCAAAACAACTAGAATGGCGTCATGTAGGGATTGAACCCTACCAAAGGAACAATTGATAAAGCCAAAACTGGATCAGAACAGTGGATTCACAATAAGCAGTTGTTTGCATCAGTCTTTCCCCTTGAATGTGACCTAACATCTGATATCCTCTAACTACTGCCCTTCCACAACAACTGCTGATCTACAACAACTGATGATCTCTAAAGACTATTGGTAATAAAGCACTGATGCTCAATCTACTGATATGGATCAAGTACTGCTGAAGACATAAAGCACTACTGGGGCTATAACAGTGGAGTGAGAAGCAGTAGTTTAGTTTATCCTTTGTATTATTTGTAATCAGTAGTTTAGTAAGCAGTGTTTGTATAGATCAGTGGTT
The DNA here is from genome assembly GCA_030545235.1 of Helianthus tuberosus. Taxonomy (NCBI): domain Eukaryota; kingdom Viridiplantae; phylum Streptophyta; class Magnoliopsida; order Asterales; family Asteraceae; genus Helianthus; species Helianthus tuberosus. Next base: position 149,749,243 of record CM060381.1, read on the forward strand.
ATAGGTTGTTAGGAGGTTAGATGTCACTATCATGGTGACGTCAGCAAAGATGCTTCAGTGGTTTGTTCTATACTGTAAATAGAACAGTACCCTGTACTGTTCTATTAGCTCTCTTCATTACCAAGTCATTCTGTAAGAACAATCACTGTGAGCTCAGGCTGAGGGGGAGACTTTGTGCATGCATGCATTAGTTTTGTTTATTGTAATCAAATACAATCATTCGATTCTATGTTAAACATGTTTGCTTAAAATTGTTCTCTCTTTGATTGTGTTGAAAGTTTATTAATCTATTTCCGCTGCAATTGTTTCTGTTTCATCTTCATTTTAGTTAAACAAACACAATCATATCAAACTCAGATCCAAACAATTGGTATCAGAGCTTGGACAGTCAAACTTGATCTAACAATCATTTTGACGTAAAAGTTCAGCTCAAAATCGTTGATACTTTTAATTGTTCGTTTTTGTTGTAAAACATAGTAAGGTATAATCACGTACAAAGTTGATTATTCAGTGCCTGAAAAACAACCAGAATGACGTCACAATCACAGGATGTCAATAATAACATCGGTTCACTCTTCAAACCACCTATGTTGAAGAGATCTAAATACAACATCTAGGAGCGAAGGATGGGTAACATCCTAGCTCAACAGAATACCGGATGTTGGAAGTCGGTTATCTTTGGACCACATGTTCCAATGGTGTCGAGTGCTGAGGAACTAAAGGTCATGGTTCCTAAGAAAATTGAGAACTATACTGAACAGGATTTTCAGAAAATTGAACTGGATGCCAAGGCATTTAGCATCGTTGCATCTGCACTACCAAATGAAATCTATGCTAGACTGTTACACTGTAACAGTGCCAAGGAATTGTGGGATGCACTTAAGGAACAGTTTAGGGGGACTGAAGAAGTAATTGAAAATAACAGGGAAATTTTAAACCAACAATATGAAACCTTTTGTCACATTAAGGGTGAATCATTAACACAACAATTTGAGAGATTTAGCTGTCTCATAAGTGAACTAAAACTTGTTAAGGTTGAATTTCCTAATGCAACACAAAATAGCAGGTTTCTTAGGTCAATTCCTGATAAATGGGACACAATTGCTTTTGTAACCAGGAATTCAGTTGGGTTCAAAGATCTGACCCTAACCCAGCTTCATGGTAGACTCCTGACCTATGAAAGGGAGTTGAACCAGAAAAAGAAGTTACAAGAGTCTGGAAAAGTTGCAGATGACTATTCATTTGGCAGCACAGCTCTTTTGGGTCAGGAAGAATCTGGTAGTAGTAAGGATCAGGGTTATGACCATTACATTGACATAACAGCTGGTGGAGCTTTTAATGACTCTGATTCTTATTCATCCATTTATGTTTTTACAGCTGATGGAGAAAACCAGAATTCTGACAATCTGTGCTTTGAACTCAATGATCTCCAGCATTTTGATCCAACTGATTTAGAGGAAATGGACATATTACACCAACTTGCACTGCTGAGTGTTAGAACCAGCAATTTTTACAAAAGGACAGGGAGAAAATTTCCAGGGTTGCATGGGAATCTAAAAGTAGGGTTGGATAAATAAAAAATCAAATGCTACAAGTGCAACAGGTTAGGTCACTTTGCTAGAGTGTGTAGGAGTCAAAACAGTGGACCAATTATCACACACCCTAGCCCTAGACCACAAAATAACCAAAACACTGTGCAGTATTCCCAATATGCCCCTGCTGCCCATGTAAACACTGCTCGTTATGCACACCCTGCAACCCATGTTCCTGTGCATTGTGTCCAAGCCACTGTTCCTCAAATTCAGTATGTCCAAGCCCCTGTCCCTCAGGTTCAGGTGTGACCACTGTCAAAATTCCAGGTATCCGTACAACTATTAAACCGTGATTAGTGCTTAGTGACTGTGCTGAATTACAATTAATGACTTGAATTGCTTTCTGATAATTGCCATATACATACATGTGCATCATATATTGCAAATGATATATCATTATTGCATGAGAACTTTATTGAATCTAAGGATGCACGAAACACAGTTAGCACAGTTAACAGATAAATCAGAAAAGTGCTGATGGAGTTCAGCACATAGACAGACAAGGTGTTGAGACATAGAATGAGCCAGAAACCAAGTATTACACTAGTATAGTGTGTTGGAAAGTAAGGATCACAGAACTGCCTTCCTAGAGATAGTTTAAGTGCCGGAAAGTGCCAAAAACTCACATAAATTGCAGAATTATGTAGAAAATCAGCAAATTCAGCATTTAAACACACTTATGTCATGCAGAAATATGGCTAAATGGTCTTGAATGCTTTCCTAAGTGTCGGGAATCGAAACTATCATAAAAGGGTACATAAAGCACACTAAACTGCATAGTTTAGCACCTTAAGAACCGGTAACCAACCGAACAACCGGACACTACCTGAAACACCAAGTTTTCACTAGAAGCACTATTTTAACATTACCAAGCTAGTTATGGTCCCCGAACATCATAACACACTATATAAATATCTAATAACTAAATCCCTAACTAGATACTTGAAATCTAACTAATAACTAACTAATTGGTTTAAACCTAGACCTATACCCCCCACCTAGTTCACGGCCCAAGCATGGGCCCCACTCTTGATTTTTCTTTTGTTATAATATTGGATTGTGTTGGCCCTTTAAGAACACTAAAACCATAAGATTAAGCTTGAGAATGGATTATAAGTATAACCATAAGCACATAAGCTTCATTTTATCCATCATTCACCACTCCACTTCTCTTCTTCCTCCTCCCCAAAGCTACGACCAAACACCACCCCCACTCCATCATCATCATCATTCAACTTACATACATTCCACACATATACAAGGGTGTTAGAAGGTGCACAAGGAAGCTTGGAGCTTTCGGAAGTTGAAGGACCTTCACCGTTTGCTTTTATCCGCTTCTTTTCTTCTCTTGATCATCCCTAGCCTAGAGCTAGTGGTAAGAACACTAAACTCTTCATTTTACATCTTGTTTAAGTGGTTAAAAGAAGATACATGACGTTAATCTTAAAGAACACTAAGAAACTTGAACATGAAACATGAGCATAAGCTTAATGTCTTAATAAATCATGTTGTTTAGTGTTGAATATGCTACTTGATGATTGATTGTTTATGTTTATGATGTAGATCATCATATGATCTTGCTAGATGATAATTAAAAACATAATCTAGCAAGATGAGAGGATGAAAATGTTAGAGATTAATAGATCATCCTCATGAAAGACATGAACTTGAAAGAATAAATTGTTTTCTTGTAAAATGATGATTAAAGTAAGATGTAAGTCTTGTAGATCAAAGATTTCAAGAATGATTTTTCAAGAAATCAAGTTAAAAATACAAAGTTTACTTAGTCTTGGTTCTTAAAGAAATCAACCATGATTTTAGAGGTTAAACAAGTGTAGAAACATATGTGTAACAACAAAAATCCAAGAAGAAGCATTTTTAGAAAATGTGATCACAAGTTGTAAAGAACTATTTTCTTTAAAAATGAAGTTTTTAAGTAAACAACCACACTTTAAAGGGTAGCTAAGCTTACTAAACACACTAGTAAGTTACTACACATTTTTATAAATTTTCAAGTTCATGAAGTGGTAATTTATGCTTGTTTTTGGCAAAATTGTAGGATCGTTTTGCGACCTAATGAGTCGTTCAGAGTCAACACAAAGCTGTTTAAAAGGCGAAAACAGTCAAACGACTTCAAATCAGTGTAAGAAATGTGTAGAAACAGAGTATGATACTTAAAACAAGCTTCTCATTGATATTTGACTTGATTACACGGTGAAAATGGGGCAGCACTTCGTTACACTTTCACTAATTTCGTACCAAATGAGAAGCACCAATGTCATATATATAGGAAACTAATTTCGCACGAAATAGCCTTATGCTATTTCGTACGAAATTACACTACTTGATTTCGTGGGAAATTGAAACATGCTATTTCATGCGAAATCACTACAAAAACAACATAAAATTACATTTTGACCCCTATACAAGCTACAGACATGACCTAGACTTTAGACGTAGGCTATAGACATAATGCACCAACAAACTCCCCCTTGGATATTGCCGGAGTCTTCAGTCAGGTCTTCATTTATTCACAGGGACTTGAATCTTTCTTCCCTCTGCTTTGGTTTTCTTCTCAATGCACTTTTCAGCATCTCGTTTTCCTTATCAGCTTTCATCTTTTCTTCAGCTTGCAATCTCATCCATTTACCTCTGTTCGCTTCAAGTTTCTTCTTTTCTTTCTCAGCTTTCAACGCTTCCACTTTCTCAATCTCTCTCCACTTTGTCGACCATTTATTTTCAGCATTAATTTCTTTCTGGAAACAAATAGCTACAACCTTCTGAAACTGCATCGCCTGCTCTTTATCTTCAGCTTTGTAGCAGATCTTGTTTACAAACAAACATTCAATGTATTTAGCTGAGCAGTTGATAATCCACAATGGATCATACAAGTGAATATATCTAACTTCATTTTCCACTTTGTATGTGATTATCGCTTCAGTCGACAAGTAACTGTACACCCAACACACAAACCCTTTGTAAAACTCTTGCTCCATCTTTGGCAGAGGAATGTTCTTGATCACTTTAGGCTTCTTCACATGCAAAATTGTCTCTTCAACACCAGTCACTGGATCTACCTTCTTTACTTTCTTCGGGTAGTGAGGCTTCCAGTGTTTGAATTCCCTGTAAGCTTCAAACTTGATTAAACCCCAAACAGGCACATCATGCTTTCTAATAGGATAATCCAAAGATTTGACTTTTGCAAGTTCTTCAACATCCCACCAGGATAAGGTCATGATATCCTGAATGTATTCAAAGTACTGCACACCATACTTTCTACGAATAGCATACGCATTGACCTGTGGTAGAAAGCCCCAACTGATAATGTCACCTAGTGACACAGCTCTATCTCTCTTGTAGAACTTCAGAGGTCTTTTAAACTTACGTTCAGTACTCTTTCTAAACCATTTTTTCTTCTCTTCCTGCTGTTCATATTTCAGTGTACCATCAAAGTTTTTATCTTTCAAACATTCTTCAACTTTTCTTCTCAATTCATCAATGTTTTCCTGACTGAAAAATTCAACAAGTGTTGGAAAATCAAAAGTATCAACATTCTCACTTTCTTCATCGCTGCAATCTTCAACCTCAACTCTGTCATAGTTGTCTGCCTCATCAACATACTTGTACTGATAGTCAGGCTGTTGATTCATATTAAACGTATTCAACTCTTCTTCAAAGTCAAACTTGAAGTTAGGATCATCAATACGTGTCATCTCAATAATGTCAGCCATGGTGTACGTATGTCTGATTTCTCCTTCCTCAACTTCAGGCTCTAGACGCAAAATCAACTTTTCTCTTTTATCAACATTCTGATCATCAACGTTCCCCCCCTCACCTGTAGCATCCTCAGGCTCTTCATTCACATCATCGTGAAAATAATCATCGACATTCTCTTCATTCGACGCTTCTGTTACTTTAATTCCTGTACCACCCTGACCATCGTCATCATTATCATCATCACTGTGACTACTAGCAGAGAATACATCATCTGCATCATCTGTTTTCTCTTCATCAACATCCTCTTCTTCATCATCCTCTTCAATATCTTCCTCATCATTAATAACATCATCAATTAACACATCCTCTTCAAATATAGCAGAAACTGCAGAGATAGGACGAGGATTCTGAATAGGTGATTCAGAAACAGTAGATAGAACATTTTCCCTCTCAGAAACACCTTCAACACCTTTACCCTTATTTTTCATATCAGCATCAATCTCAGCTTGACGACGAGCTCTCAACTCTTCAACTGAATTTCATCAAACTTTTGCTCAACAGACTTTCCAAGCAAGCTTTCTAACACTTTATTCATCATGTATATCTCGTGTTCTTTCATTGCTTTAGCAGCTTCCAATTCTTTGTTCTTTAACTCAAAGTACTTGTTCTGCTCATCTCTACGTGCTTTCTCTTCTTCTAACTCAGCAACTTTCACTTTAAGAATATCAATCTCTGCCTGATCAGCTTCAACTTTCTTTAATAATGAAGAATTTTTAGCTTCCACAGACTTAACACGCTTTTCCAATTTCTTCTCACGATCAACCAACTTTTTATTTTCAACCAACACTTCCTCTACCTTCTTTTCCAACCTTTTTACCTGCTCATCATTCACAAAACTGAAATCTCCGATGTCTTCAAGAGCAATATTCTCTGTTACCTTTGGAAAATTTTTAAGAACTGAAGAACCGGGAGTGGTTTGTACTTGTGGTTGTGTAGATGGTGGTGTTTGGAAAATATGTTATGAAGTAATTTGAATTTGTTGTGGTGGTGATTGATGTGGTGGTGAAAATTGTTGTTCAGTTTGTGGTGAAGGTGATGGTGGTGGTGTAGGTTGTTTTGGAGGTGTAGGAGGTTTTGATTTTGGTGTACGTTTAGGCAACTTGACAATCAACTTTCTCCTTGCTACTTTTGGAGAAATCACACGCTTTCTTGCACTAACTTTCTTCTTGCCACCAGATGATGGAGGTGTCTAAGATTCTATAACATGCTCAGAAGATGGATTGTACAATTCATCATCCTTATCCTCTCTCCTTTTTCTCTTGAGGTTCTTCTCTTTTTCAATCTCAGCTCTAATTCTTTCTGCACGTTCATTTTCATCAATATCTTCATCAGATGAACTTGATGAACTTTTATCTTCATTATCACCTTCATCACCAGCTGTCTTCTCTGTTTCAGCATTATATTCATTAAGAGATTTCAATAACTTTGCAGATTCAGGAGACAAATGAACATCTCCTTCAACATCAACTTCAGCTTCAGCTTCACTTTCAGCTTCAGCTTCATCTTCCTCCTCAGATTCATCAATAAGCATAGTCTCAATAATTTTCTTTTGACGCTTTTTCTTTGGCTGAGATGACGAACCCTCCTCTACTTGAACTTTCGGAGTTGCTTTCCTGCTCCTCTTTTTCTTCTCTTCTTTAAAAAACCACTCGTTTCTTGTTTCTTTGAAGCTTGCAAGTGTTTTCAACTCATTTGCATAACTTTCTTCTTTCATTTCTTTCTCATTTCTCCAGTTTTGATGATTGATTGGATCTGGATCTTGATAATTCTTATCTTTGATGAAACCAAAGAATTCAGCTTTCGTCTTTGGCTCCAGATGGTTTGGGTGATATCTAGCCAATTGTTTCAAAGACTCATTATCCATATGGAACAATATCAACAGATCATTGTTTTCATCTTTCTCCAATTCAGGATAAGCGTGATCTAATATCATTTGAACAAATCGTGGATACACCCAAGTCTTGCTCTTTGAAGTGATATTCTCTACCATGTAATGAAACAAAATCTTTGAAAAGTTATACTTCTTGTTTAACACGAGAGCTGTCACCATGTTCATTTGATAGTCCCTCATCACATCATAACCTCCTTTCCTGTGACTAAGTGCATGCAATACTGAATGTATAACAAACTTGTAAGACTTTGGAAAACACGCTTTCAAGTAATTGGCCTTGTTTAGTGGACCATTGTAACCCATCCGCAACATGCATCCTTTTACCATCCTCTCTGGGAACTTTGTTGGAGAATTCTCATCATCCGGAAAGTTTATCACCTCTCGTACAAGCTGCTCTGTGATAATTATTGGTTTATCTTGGCTGTTTAAGCTCATAATTGAATTTATTGTCTTGTGTTCTTTGTCATACGTTGCGTTTTCCCAAAACCACTCAATATGTGATCTGAAAACCTTCCCATGAACTCAAGAATCCCTGTGAATTCAGCCATCTTTGGAATTTTCTCATCATAAACACAACAAATGTTGTGAAATGGATCGAACTGCACATAAGATGCCTGAAAAAAAAACAACATACATTCAAATTAACACTTAGAATAATTTTTTAGCAAAACACTACATTCAAACGAAATCACTTCAAACGAAATAGCATTTCAAACGAAATGACATTTACATGCGAAATAATAGTTCATGCGGAATCACAGTTTGAAACGAAATTACATTTTGAAACGAAATCACATTTCATACGAAATAGCCCGTAGTTTCGTTTGAAAATGGCAACATTACAATCATGAACAGATGATAAAATTGATCTTCTGGGTTTGTTCTTTATCAAATTCCGAGCATGTGTGAACGTTTTATTTTCATTTTTATCCACACAAACAATCTAGATCTATGTTCAAACTATCAGATCTACCGTGTTCAAACGGAAACAAGTCATCAATATCAAATTGGAACCCTAGATAAGATCTACAACATATTCCGAGTCCATGTGTATGATTATCATTCATTTTATTTAACAAACAAACCCTAGATCTAAGTTTCAAGACATGTTCCTCGCCGACCATACGAAATCAGTTCAGATCTCGGTCAAATCAACAAGATTTCTCACCTTTCCCATGATTATAGTTGAGTAAACCAACTAAAATCATATTACGAGTAACAAATCGGGCAGAATAACGGCTTAAAATCGAAGTAATGAAGATTTCGTATGAAATCGCCTTGACAGAGGTTTTGAAACGAAATTAGAAGACTGACCTGTTCAAGCGAAATACCTTCACTATTTATAGACAATCCTATTTCGTGTGAAATAGACACAGTGACATGTTCAAGCGAAATCACCAATTCAAACGAAATCAATTTTTAAAACGAAATCACCAGCTCAAGCGAAATCACCTGTTTCAAGAGGAATGACTATTTCGTGCGAAATATTTATTTCGTTTGAAATGACAATTTTCAAAATTTTCAAATTTTTAACTTTTTGATATTTTACCGTCACACCCAGTTTACCAAGTCCAAGTTAATGACCTTGGTCAACTATTTAGCCTGCCAAGTCCAAGTTAATGACCTTGGCTGACCAGTTTATGAAGTTTGCTGACTTTTTAAAACAATTTAAGCTCAAGTTAATGAACTTTTAAACTTTCAAGCAATTACCAACATCTTTTTACATTTAACTGCTTATCCAATCCTCATGATCCAAACTTGTTCAACACTTTGAGACTTTGATCATCAGATCCCCAATGTCCGTTGTCGAAAATAAGATGAAAATCAAATCTTTTTGGAGTTTATAAAAAGCTAAACAAACAGACAATCTTTTTGGATTTTTGATAAGCAACAAACTGTACACACAATATTTTTTGTGAGTGTGTTAGGAGATCATATCAGCTGCTGACAAGCTACAAATACCGTTAAGCTTTGATTTCATACACTGTATTAAACAATTCACAATGATTGCCGATATACTGGTCCACTTAAATTTTCACACAATTTTCAATCTGTTCAGGACACGAGTTAATGTTTTAAGGCTTAACTTTTACGCGTGTACCACCTCAGAATATACTCCCGCATCCAGATCCCAATATTCAATCTTACAGGTGAGTATACCTAGATGATATCTGTAAGGGGTTAAATGCGAGGGCCGTGAGAGCTCCGGCTATTGCTTCCGCAAAATCAAAGAGATGACGGCTTCGACTTTTGGTGGGTCCCCTTTGGGGATCTTCTTTTACAACAGCACATGATTAGCATTTTTCAATGTTTAATCATTTTTTATGCTGAGGGGAGGCTTATATTTCAAGCAGCGTAAAGTATTCTCCGGGGACTTGGCCATTGCTTCCGCAAAATCAGAAGTCCCGGGATAATACCACTGATATCACTAAGTATAAAGACCTAGTATCTCCGAAAGAGGGACCTTTCAAACAAGATTTCGGGGGTTACCCATATATCCGAGAGATGTTCCCCACATAAAAGCAAGAAATTTAGGTTTATATCTCGAACAAACCTACTAAATGTGTAAAAACCTATCGGCATATCATCTGCAAGACTGCTTAACACATTTTTATCTTTACATTCCTTTAGCGTACTGCATCTGTCTAGCTGATGTACTATCATTTCCCCTTTTTACGCAAACTCATTTTCAGTTTTTCAATGTTTTTGGATTTTGACATTTTATCATGTTTTTGGATTTTCTGCAAACTTTCTCCCCCTGAAATCAAAAACATATTTTTGTGTTTTTGGGTTTATCAAACGCAGAAAATAAACTGTACAAAAACTTGACAACACGACGTGGATCACTTCAGATCGCCGTCCACCTCGGCTTCACATTCTATTACCCTCCCAGAAAACAATTTTTTCATCCCGTTTAATTTTAAAAGATAGTTAAATCTTGATCTGTCAAACGGTTTGGTGTAAAAATCAGCCCTCTGATCATCGGTGTGAATATGTTCAATTCGAATCAATTTCTTCTCGTGACAATCACGGATGAAATGATGCCGAATTTCTATACGTTTTGTTTTAAAATGGTGAACCGGGTTTTTCATTATGTTAATCGCTGCTTCGTTGTCCACAAATATAGGCGTGTCCAAGAACTGCAAACCAAAGTCCCTCATCTGCTGCTGGATCCAGAGGATCTGAGAGCAACAGCTGGAGGCCGAAACGTATTCAGCCTCGCATGTAGAGAGAGCGACTGAGGTTTGTTTCTTGCACTGCCAGGTGACTAGTCGAGTTCCAAAGAACTGACACCCAGCAGTGGTGGACTTTGCATTCTGCTTGCAGCTACCAAAATCCGAATCAGCATAACCTGTAAGAGAGAAGTCACCCAACTTAGGATACCACAAGCCGGTGCTTGGGCAGCCTTTCAAATACCGTAAAATGCGTTTCACGATCGTCAAGTGCGACTGACGTGGGCTAGACTAATATCGGGCGCATAAACAGGTTGGATACATGATGTCTGGGCGGGAAGCAGTAAGATACATTAAAGATCCAATTATCGACCGATAATATGTCTCGTCCACTTTCTCTCCACTCTCATCTGGACATATTCTGTGATTTTGAGCCAAGGAGGTTGAAGTCGGAGTAGATTCATACATGTTAAACTTCTCCAGAACATCGTTCACGTATTTGGTTTGATGAATGAAGATTCCTTCGGGCATTTGCTCCACCTGCAGCCCTAGGAAGAACTTCATCTCCCCCATCGAGCTCATTTCAAACTTTCTTTTCATCACTATTTCAAAATCTTTACACAAATCATCATTTGTCGATCCAAAGATGATGTCGTTGACATAGATTTTCACGATCAATAGATGCCCTGCAACCTCTTTTGTAAACAGAGTGCTATCAACCGTCCCTCTGGTGAACCCGTTGGCCAGCAGATGTTGGGAAAGCATCTCATACCAGGCTCTCGGGTCCTGGTGAAGTCCGTAAAGCGCTTTATCGAGAAGATAGACTTTATTTTTGTGTAGTGGATCAGTGAACCCCGGCGGTTGTCCAACATACACTTCTTCTTTGATTTTGCTATACATGAATGCAGATTTCACATCTAGTTGGTAGACTTTGAATCCTTTCCAAGACGCGAACGCCAGGAAGATCCTAATCGCCTCAAGTCTAGCAACAGGCGCATACACCTCTGTAAAGTCAATGCCTTCTTGCTGACTGAATCCCTGTACTACCAATCATGCTTTGTTTCAAACAATGACTCCTCTATCATCCTTTTTACATTTGAATACCCACTTTGTTTTGATCAGTTTTTTATTTTCAGGAAGGTCTACCAGTCTCCATACTCCCAGCTTCTCAAACTGCTGCAGCTCTTCCTGCATAACGTTAACCCAGCTTTCTTCAGTTAAAGCTTCTTTATATGTTTTTGGTTCAACCTGCGAGATGAAACACTTTAGTGAGAATTCTTCCTGAAAAGGAGCAACAGATGTATAAAAACATTTAAGAGCTCTGTTGATCTGATCCCACGTTTTTACTCCGCTCTGAAGATCACCAATTATCTGATCTGAAGGATGATACGACAAAGTTCTTGGCATAAAAGTGTCAGGCACGCTCACTTCCGATTGTAGGTTCGTAATATCTTGATCACCGGTGTGATCCTCAGCTTCTGTCGTTGCAACATTTGGTTCCTCATAAAAAATCAGACCGTCTTCCGATTCTAAGTCATCAGAATTATCAAACGTTGGAGCTGGTTCCTCTGGGGGTTCGTGTGTCGTTCCACTTGGACCTGCCTCGTGATCGTTTGTACCACTTGTAGGATTGCTTGTACCCACGTCGAGCTGAGAAACTACCAACGGTCTTGGCACCTGATCTTGTGATATAGATTGTTGATGTTGGTATAGTAAAACGAGTTCCTCTACGCTTGGCTCAGTTGGTAGTTGGAAAGACTCCCAGAGTTTATCATAATCGAACATAAATCTTTGTCCTGGAAGTTGTGGTGGAGCAGTATGCTTCTGACAATCAACATGCTGAACTTGAATTATCTTCCCCAGGCATGGTACGAACACCCTCTTCAGCGGACTCGCATAACCTACAAAGAAACCCTCATTACTTTTAGCACCAAACTTACCATCTGGATCAATGAAAGTACAAGGCGATCCAAACGGTTCTAAAAACTTCAAATTTGGCTTATAACGATGAAGAAGTTCAAAACAGGTTTTCTTGTATTTCTTCACTGTGAGAACACGATTCAATGTATAGCACGCTGCTGCAACTGCTTCACTCCAGAAAAATATCGGCAACTTGGAATCGGCAAGCATCGTTCGAGCTGTTTCAATTAAGGTGCGATTCTTTCGTTCAGCTACACCATTTTGCTGTGGAGTGTATGGTGCACTGAATTCATGAAGAATTCCTTTCTCATTGCAAAACTCGAGCATCTGATTGTTCTTAAACTCCGTTCCATTATCGCTCCGAATTCTTCTGATTGGAACTTTGTACAGCGTTTCCATCTTCTTGAATAGAACCATCAACGACTCAAAAGTTTGATCTTTACTTTCCATACACACTACCCATGAAAACCTTGTGAAGTCGTCAGTAACCACAAGACAGTACAAGTCTCCGCTCACACTTTTTACATTGACTGGTCCGAAAAGGTCCATGTGTAGCCTTTCGAGCAGAACTCTGATTGAATTCAATAGCTTCTGCGAGTGTTTCTTCTTCGTTTGTTTTCCCTTCTTGCACTCTACACAATCATCATTTAAATGAAAGTTTTTCAGATTTACACCTTCTACGAGATCATTGTGCACAAGAAAATTCATTTTTCTGACATGAATGTGTCCCATCTTTCGATGCCACATTCTTGAGTCTTTTTCAGTTGCGTTTGATTTTGTCACAAAACATTGTTTCTGATGATCTGTTGTTGTTGCGACACTCATATCCAGGACATACAAATCGTTTTCTTGGGGAGACCGCATCAACACCATGTCCTCAGGAATTTTAAAACCAGGTTTTATGATTAAACATTCATTTTTTGTAAAGTGTACTGTAAAAGACTTGTCATAGATCTGTGAGATGCTCAACAGATTGTTTTCAAGTTTGACTATGTAGTTCACTTTTTCAAACGACACAACTCCATTTGTTAGAGTTCCTTCACCAACTATTCTGCCACCCTGATTTCCTGCAAATCCAAAATATCCTCCGTTGATAGATTTAACGTCGTATAGTAAAGCCAGCATTCCAGTCATATGCCTCGAAGCTCCGCTGTCCATGATCCACTTTGAGTTTAACGACCTCGGAAGCCCCTGTATACATCAAAGAAATTCAGTCAAACAATGAAGCCCATGATTTCTTTACCTTTGGAACACAACCAAATACAAGATCACATGATACATCAACTTTCCGAATGTTAAAGATAACATTTGGAACAACAGGTTTAGATTTTGGTTTTAAATCTCCCTCCTTAATTGGTGGAAATTCCTAAAGTAACTTGTCTAGTTCAAATTCAATTTTTTCAACATCATATACAAAAACTTTTGGTTCAGATTTTAGCTCATTTTCCATCTTCTTTTCTTCAACTGATTGTTTTGGTTTTGCCACCCATGATTGGTTTTCAAAAATTTTCATCTTCGGATAAACCTTTGAAGTCTTTTGGGTTTTCGAAGATTCACCAATCTCAAATGTTGATTTCGGCTTATCCTCGGTCTTCAAAGATTTGCCTCTTTTCAAAATACGAACGGGGGAAACCATTGGTGTTTTACCCTTAACATCAGTTGGAGTTTTAGGTTTAGATTTTTGAAAACTGGTTTCTCAAGCTTTTTCATACACTGCTTGGCCATGTGACCAATTTCATTGCAGCGGTAACAGATTCTTTTCTCATACTCGACAAAAGTTGATCTGTAGGTCTCCTATCTCAACTTCTTAGCTGCATTGATATCATCAATTGCTTTTTGACTGAAGATATAATCCTTTTCAGCATCAACACTAGGACCAGCAACAAAAATATCACTCATCTTTTCTTTTGGCTAGACATTCTTCTTAGCCATTTTCTTTTCAAAACCAATACCTTTGTTTTTAAAGTTGTTACCATGTCTTTTGTTCTGATCATGATTACCCACCCATTCTTTCTTTCCCGGGTTGATTGGTTGTTTCAAAAAAGACCTCTTTGGTTTTGAAATGAACTCATTGTTGTTAACCTCTGAAATATCAATCTCAACAAGTTTAAACACCTTCTCAAACATTTTCCATTCTGGCATTTTGAATTGGATACTCAAAATCAGAATAAAGTTTGTCAGTTCCGATCATTATGTAAACCACAATGATCGAATCATCATTCACAATTGTATCTGATTTTGCTATAAACTTGTCTAAGAAGTTACCATCTTCTTCAGAATCAGAAATGGAATTTTCAAAATGAGTTTTCACAGTATCAAACTCCGAGTTATCACTTTCTTCATCTAACACTTGGTCAACAACGGTTTTGATCACCTGTGACTCGTTGTCAGTGTCGGACGGAGAAAATGTAACATCAATATTCTCAGGCAAATCATTCTCAACGGTTCTCAACTTGAGATTCAAAGCAGATTCCACCCCATCTGGATACTTTTGAGTGTAATGATTCCACATTGGGGGTGGAACACTTTTGAAGACAAATTTCGCATCAGGTTATTTCGGAACAATTTGATCAATAACATATGATGAAGCAGTATAACTCATCAGTATCTTATCAACTCTTTTGGTTTCAATTTTCATTAACTCAAGTTCATTTTTCAAAGAAGCAATTGTGCCCAGATGGATGTTAATCTCCATCTGTTTATCCATGACAATAGATTTTAGCAATTTCATGGCTTTATCATTTTCAAAACTTTCCTTTTTAATCATTTTGATTGATCGTGCCAACGTGTCATATGCTTCTGTTATCTCACTCAGATCAAATTTTACTTCATCGGTAAATTTCTTCAATTCTTGAAGTTGTTTGTCTTTTTCAAGACAATCCATGCAGGGTTTTGAACAGTTTTTGCATGGAACTTCATGAATCAAGTAATTCTTTTCAGAAACCTTTTCTTCATTGTTAATTTTAATATCTGTTTTACCAAAACCATCACACTCTGACTCTGACTTTTATGCTGATTTGATCTCCTCATTTTCCGATTTCTCGTCAGACTCCTTTTTGACAGTTTCGACAGACACACTTTCAACCGACTCGGTTTCGACAGACTTTGATTCAATAGATTCTGTTTCTACCTCTTTTAGCTTGCCCATCAATGCTTTGTCAGCAATCTCTTTAAGAGTCTCTTCATTCATTTCTTTTAAAACGTCTATTATCTCTTCAACTGGAGCTGGTTCAACATCATATCTTGGACAAAGACCAGTAGTTGGCTCACTGAAGAAACCTGCAAAAGATTCAAACATATTAGGAGGCATTATTGATTTGAAAGAACTAGCAATAATCTCCTGTTCAGACTGGTAGTAATAGACTTCTGCAGCAACTTCTTCAAGATTAGCTATACTTTCTTCAGATGTCACTTCACTGACTTCTTCTGTCTCAACAACGCATTCCGGTTGTTCCACAATCTCTGCCATCATTGCCCTACCCTCACTACCAGGGATGTACTTATCCCAACTGAAACCTTCAGCAACCTTTTCATTATCTTGATTGACTAAGAGAGCCTTCTCCGGCTTGTTTTCGATCTGAGGTCTTTGGGTAAATGGTTGTTGACTTGTCTTATGATAGATCGCTTGTTTGTAATAATCATTTGAGAATGGATTTTGATGGTTGTTGACCTCCCTGTTTGGACATTCCCGCTTGAAATGTCCCTTCTCTTTACATTTGAAACATGTGACTTTTGATTTATCAAATCCAAGTTTTTTATCTGGTCCTGAAAGACTGTTCCGACCAGTTATTTCCATAAATCGTTGAGCTCTGCTCACCAAGCTTGCCATTCCCCATTTATTGTCGATCAACTCCAGCTCCTCTGGATCTATCTGATCATAGTCTTCCTTTGTCATATCAGGGTTCCCAATTCTACCTGCAACCAAGCTTTCATACGATTCAAGCACCGAAGCAAGAAGTGCTATGTGCTGCTTTGCTGATGATTCAATAAAGTCTTGAGCATTCTTTATGTTTACCGCTATGTTGCACAGAATTCCTGGACCTTGACTTTGACTATTTGATCCTGACGAACTTTGAGTGTAAGATTGATCAGGTGAGTTTTGAACCTTTGGATTTGGTTCAAAACTTGCAAATGGTGAGTTATTGTTGCTTGATGTGACAGATGATACTCCGGATGTTGAATCTGCACTAAAGGCTGTCTGCACTTTTGAACTTTGATTTGATGTTGCTGGAGTACTTCCTTTGTAATACAATGAGACATCTTGTTGAAAACTTGAAGACTTCATCTTTCTAATCTTTGTCAACTCAAGCTCGTGTGACTCAATCTTTTCAATGAATGTGCTAAGGTTGAATCCCACATACTCCAAATTATTCTTCAACACCAACTGATAAGTGCCCCGTTCATCGTATGGTAATGCATCCACCAATTTATCAACCCATTCCTCATCCGTTTTGGTTATGCCCAACCTCTTCATCTCAACAACCAGATGGCAATATCTTTCAATCAACTGCTTTGTTGTTTCACCCTTTATACCCGTAAAGATATCAAACTCTTTCTTCATCAAAGCAGTTTTGCTTTTTATCATAGACACACTTCCAAGAAACTTTACTTTCAATGAATTCCAAACGGACTGTGAATCACCCTGATGTTGTAGCAGAACTAAGATATCCTCTTTGATGGCTTGTTGTAGAATGCTCATCATTTTCTTTTCTGCTTTGAAATCATCTTGTTCAATTGGAGTCAAACTACTAATCGTTTTCTCAATTCCCGAACCATTCTTTGGAGGAACATATTTAGACTCGATTTTCATCCAGCATTCAAAATGGTTGGCTTGCACCCAAGTCTTAAACCTTTCCGACCACCCAGCATACTCATCAATGTTCATCAACTTCGGCGGTTTCTGCATAGTGCCGAGTTCATTTTCCATCTTTACATGTTGTATGATACTGGCTGGAGTTTGTACTGCCGTCATTCCTCCACCGGCAAACAAGTTGTAAAACTCTTTGTTATCCATTTTACGAAAACAGTTTACGAAAAATTTTTTAAGTTTTGAAAACAGGTTACTTTCAAGCGAAAACAGTTTCTACACGAAATAGACTTTCGTACGAAATCACAAACTAAATGGACTTTCACGCGAAATCAGCTTTTATGCGAAAACAACTTTCACACGAAATCAACTTTTCAAACGAAATAACACCTTCAAGCGAAATCAAGTGTTATTTCGTACGAAATTAATCTCAAAACTTAATTTCGTGCGAAATTAGCCAAACGGAATTATTTTTCAAACGAAATCAGTTATTTCGTGCGAAATAACCTCAACTTTTCAAATGAAATAGAGGCTCGTTCAAACGAAATCAACCTTTTGGCCTATTTTTGTCACTTTTAATCTGAATTTAGGTCTGATTCTTTCAAGGATTTGTTAAAACTATATTTTACACACAATATCAAAAGATCAGTCCATTTTGTCCATGAATTTGTCCAGAAGTCCAAAAAATGAGTAGAAAAAGCACTTATTCAAGTGTATTGACTCATCCACTTGTAGGATCGTTTTGCGACCTAATGAGTCGTTCAGAGTCAACACAAAGCTGTTTAAAAGGTGAAACAGTCAAACAACTTCAAATCAGTGTAAGAAATGTGTAGAAACAGAGTATGATACTTAAAACAAGCTTCTCATTGATATTTGACTTGATTACACGGTGAAAATGGGGCAGCACTTCGTTACACTTTCACTAATTTCGTACCAAATGAGAAGCACCAATGTCATATATATAGGAAACTAATTTCGCACGAAATAGCCTTATGCTATTTCGTACGAAATTACACTACTTGATTTCGTGCGAAATTGCAACATGCTATTTCATGCGAAATCACTACAAAAACAACATAAAATTACATTTTGACCCCTATACAAGCTACAGACATGACCTAGACTTTAGACGTAGGCTATAGACATAATGCACCAACAAAAATTGGTAAGTGTAGATTGTTTATTATTGATTGGTTGTGCTGATTTACAAAAGAAAATGATATGCCATGAAGGCGTGGAAACCTCCTTTTTTAGGAGAAACTATGGCGAAAATTTTCTAAAAATTAAACACTTAGAAAAATATTTCTAAACAAACATTTACAAGTATCTTTCAAACCATGGATTTTCACATAAAGTTTGCCATAATTTTTATTATAAAAATTATAATTATTGGAGGTTGGTTTTTACAAATAAAAGTGACTAAATATGTATTTTGGAAAATAAATATTTAGATGTTACCATGTGTGTGGTTATTTGTATATTATGTGTATTAGTTATATTATTTTAGGACTTGAAATAATATAACTAATCAAAATACCAAAAATTACAATCCAAAATATTACCAAAATTCCAAGAGAATGAACATATAAATTATACCCAAAATATTGGATAAACCAAACAAAGGAATATAACTTACAAAATATTCCGGAAAATTAATTCATAAGTATATTTTGGTAATAAGTATTTTGGACACCAAATGAACAAAATATGATTTTTACATTTATTACGAAATATATCATATTTTTGACAAGGGGAAAATATATTATTTTTGGCAAGTAAAAATATATATTTTTCTAGGAATCATTAGAAAATGTATTATTTTTGGAAGAAATATATATTTTCTCAAACAAACATGAAATACATTATTTTTTGAGTTAATTGCATAGTTAGTCCCTGTGGTTTGCACAAAATAACATCGTTAGGTACTAATAGTTTAAAATCACCTCCTAGGGTATTAACTTTTCATTTTGTAACGTTTGGAGGTATTAATTTTTAGGGTATTAACATTGTTAGTCCATGTGGTTTGCACAAAATAACATATTTAGGTACTAATAGAATGTGATTTTAAGCCTACAAATAACGTTAATACCTTCAAACGTTACAAAATGAAAAGTTAATACCCTAGAATGTGATTCTAAACTATTAGTACCTAAGTATGTTACTTTGTGCAAACCACAGGGACTAACTATGTAATTAACTCTTATTTTTTAGAGAAAATGTATTTTCTTAAATAAACTTGAAATATATTATTTTGGAAGAAAAATGGATTTATATATATTTTCTAAGTTAGACTTGGAAATATATTATTTTTGAGACTTGTATGAAATTATAAATATTTTTGCCAAGGGAAAAATAATAAATAATTTTTCTAAGTAATATTCCTTAAAATATATATTTTGGAAATATATATTAATGAATTTTTACTAGAGATATTATTCCGGAAAAACTTATACAAAATTTAGTATAAAAATATTTAACAATTACAAGAAAATACGTATTTTTGTACGTATAAATACACTCCGGAATACGACATCGATACATGGCAAAAATATACAAGTATAAGAATACAAATACAAATACACCCATCCTTCGGAAGGATATACATGTATAAATACTTGAAAAGTAACAAGTTAAAATATATTATTTTAACAATTATTACTGTTGGATCGGTGTGTGACCCTAACGAGTCAATCAGAAGAGTTTAGCATCTATTTCAGAGGCGGAATCAATGAAATAGACGTGAAAACAGCTAGATTCCTCTTAATTATCTTCTTTTATTGATTCCAAAGCTTTTTACAGGTTGTTTGACAAATTGGCAGCACCTCGGCTCTGAATCTCGAATGTTACAAGTAACTGAAACGGAATCACACAACATTTATTTATAGTGGAGCTAATTTCGCTTGAAGCTGCCATTGCCCATTTCAAGCAGAATTAACTTGGTTAATTTCGCTTGAACTAGTCACTGACACTTTCAAGCGGAATTACCCACTTTCACACATACTAACCCTAATTTCTACCCTGTTGTGTGCTCGTTTATCCTATCTAGACATACGACTCGATTAAGACGAAGTTAACAGACATTAGTGCACCAACAGACTCCCCATTGGATGTTGACGAAGTCTTTGCCGTCGAGTCTTTAGTCTTTGTCTCTTTCTAGATTGTCTAACAATATATGCTTCCTTCAATTCTTCTTTTCTTCAATCAACAGCTAGCATGAATCACAGAATCTAAATCTTTAATAACCTTCAAGCTCCCCCTTGAATGTAGATTCTGGAACTGCATCTGACTTTTAAGTCTTCAGACTCCCCCGATCAGTAGGCTGGGATTTTGCTTAGCTACTTTCATAAACTCATACCTGTTACCTGCACAATCTCTACCTAAATATAAGATATATGACAATAACAGTTTCAATCCAAACTTACCATTCAATCTCATTTGTTGTTTTTGTCAGAACTAGAAATCCACTTAAGTATTCAGGTCCAAATTAATGACCCTGATTACTCAATTTGTCTACCAAGTCCAACTTAATGACCTTGGTTGATCTAAGACAATTCACACTGACATTTGTTCAACTTTGTTCAAAACAATTTAAAAAAAGTTACAAGTTTCAAATTAATGAACTTGTTTTAACTTTTCAACTTTCACAAACTTATCATGTTAAGCTCACAACTCATCCTCCAGCTCAGAAAACTTCCTGCATCTGCTTCAATTCGAATCTGAAGATCGGCTTTCCACTTTGGTTTGTCGGAAAATAAAGCAGAAGTGTAAAATCTTTTTGGATTTTATAATAAAGTTTCTAAACTATAAATGAATTACAGAAATAAAATGCAGTAAATGTAAACTATTTACAAACATATTTTTGGTGAGCGTGTTAGGGAAACATATTAGCTGTCGACAAGTCACAAGTACCGTTAGGCTTTAATTACATACTCAGAATTAAACAATTCACTTAGATTGTCGATATACTGATCCACTTAAATTTTCACACAATTTTCAATCTGTTCAGGATACGGATTTAGTGTTTTAGGAACTTAAACTCATTCATGTGTCCCACCTCTTGAATATACTCCCGTATCCAGATCCCAATATTCAGTCTTACAGATGAGTATACCACAGATGATATCTGTAAGGGGTTAAATTGCGAAGCCGTGAGAGCTCAGGTCAGAACTTCCGTTCAGCAGAGAGATGACGGTTCGACTTTAGGTGGGTCCCCTTTAGAGGATCTTTTTTACAACAGCACATGATTAGCATTTTTCAATGTTTCATCATTTTTATGCTGAGGGGGGTGCTATATTTCAAGCAAGCAGTAAAGTATTCTCCGGGGACTAGGCCATTGCTTTCGCAAAATCAGAAGTCCCGGGATAATACGCCAGATATCACTGAGTATAAAGACCTAGTATCTCAGAAAGAGGGATCTTTCAAACAAGATTTTAGGGGTTACCTATATATCCAAGTAGTGTTCCCCACGAAATAAGTAAGTAAAGATTTTAGGTTTATATCCCAAACAAACCTACTAAATGTGTAAAAACCTATCGGCACATCATCAGCGAGACTGTTTAACGCATTTAAACTTTCCATTTCTTTAGCGTTCTGTAACCGTCAAGCCGATGTACTATCATTTTCCCTTTTTACACAAGCTCTTTTTCAGATTTTCTATTATTTTTGAATTTTGAAAATATCTAATGTTTTTGGATTTTTGACATTTTTTATTGTTTTTCTATTTTCTGAAAATATTACCCTATACTCTCCCCCTAAATACCAAAACAAGTAAAAAATCGACAAACCATTGCAGATTGCTTCTCAACATCATCTACAATGTCTCCTTTATCAACGCCAAGAATCTCTTCCAACACCGATAAAAGCTTCATACCGTTTAATTTTAACAAGTATTGAAAACGAGTTTTATCAAACGCTTTGGTATGTAAATCAGCTTTTTGTTCGTCAGTGTGGATTTTCTCAATTCGTATCAACTTCTTCTCGAAACAATCTCGGATGAAGTGATGACGAATTTCAATGTGTTTAGTTTTAGCGTGATGAACTGGATTTTTAGTAATGTTAATTGCTACCTCATTATCAACAAAGATAGGGGTGTTAAGAAATTGCAAACCGTAGTCGCGCATCTGTTGCTGGATCCACAAGATCTGTGAGCAGCAACTGCTTGCAGATACATACTCGGCTTCACATGTGGACAAAGCTACAGAGGTCTGCTTCTTGCATTGCCAGGTAACCAATCGTGGTCCAAAAAACTGGCACCCCGCTGTTGTTGACTTAGCGTTAACTTTGCAGCATCCGAAATCGGAATCAGAATGCCCTTTGAGCGTGAAATCTCCTTCTCTTGGATACCACAACCCCAGTGATAGAGTTCCTTTCAAGTAGCGTAATATCCGTTTCACAATCACCATATGCGAAGCTCTTGGGTTAGATTGAAATCTTGCTGCGAGGTAGGTTGGATACATAATATCGGGTCTTGAAGCTGTCAAATACATCAGCGATCCGATCATGGAACGATACATTGTTTCATCTACCTTCTCTCCGGTGAGATCAGGGTTTATTCCATGGTTCGTTGCTAATGGGGTGGAAGTTGGAGTAGATCCTGACATCCCAAATTTCTCCAAGATATCATGAACGTACTTCGTTTGATGTATGAATATTCCTTTGGGTAGTTGATCAACCTGCAGTCCCAATAAGAATTTCATCTCACCCATCGATGACATTTCAAATTTCTGCTTCATAACTTTTTCAAAATCTTTGCACAGATTTTCATTTGTTGACCCAAATATGATGTCGTCCACGTATATTTGAACTATCAGAAGATGACCGTTGACCTCTTTGGTGAAGAGAGTGGCATCCAATTTTCCTCGGATGAAACTGTTGGCTTGCAGGTGTTGAGACAATGTCTCGTACCAAGCTCTCGGGGCCTGGTGTAAACCATACAGCGCTTTATCCAGTAAGTAGACCTTGTCTTTGTGGATTGGGTCGGTGAAGCCCGGTGGCTGTCCGACATATACCTCCTCTTTTACCTTCCCATAGAGAAACGCCGATTTAACATCTAGCTGATATACTTTGAAATTTTTCCAAGATGCAAATGCTAGGAAGATTCTGATCGCTTCAAGTCTAGCAACCGGAGCATACACTTCAGTGAAATCTATACCATCCTGCTGACTGAAACCCTGGACTACGAGTCGAGCTTTGTTACGAATAATAACTCCACGATCATCCCTTTTGCACTTGAACACCCACTTGGTGTTTATCTTCCTTTGACCATCAGGCAAATCTACCAATTTCCACACACCTAACTTCTCAAACTGACTCAACTCTTCTTGCATAGCATTGACCCAAGAATCTTCAGTTAGCGTCTCTTTGTAAGTTCGCGGTTCGATCTGCGAAATAAAACAACTAAGTGAAAACTCAGTTTGTAAAGGAGCAACTGTAGAATAAAAACAAGTAAGGCCTTGGTTAATTTGTCGTCTAGTGCGAACGCCTGGCTGCAATTCTCCAATAATTAACTCCTCTGGATGGTATGAAAGAGTTCTCGGCATCACCTCGCCTGGAACATCTACCTCGCCTTCCAAATTTGTGACATTTTGATTTGCACCTTGTTCACTGACTGGGTTTGTTTGACTTGAAATCTGGATCTGCTCCCCCTCAGAATCTGAATCACCATGATCGAATATAGGTCTATCATCAGATTCTAGATTATCATTCATTGCCGTCTGATTATCAGGAGCACTTTCTGAGGCTTGTTGAGTATCATCCTGCTCTCCAGCATTACTTGGACCTGCTTCATCATCATTTGAAGCTTGTCGTTGATGACTGAAAGTTTCTGCTGGGAATCTTTCCTGTGATTCTTCATACTCTCTCAAAATATCCAACTCGTCAAAGAAATCTTGTTCTTCTTCAATGTCAAACGAATCCCATAAAGTATCGTAATTAAAACGCCATGAGTCACCGGGATTCTGAGGCGGCATAGTATACCCCTGACACTCAACATGTTGTGCTTCGATGATCCGCTTCAAGCTTGGAACAAAGACTCGTTTCAATGGACTTGCATAACCTACGAAAATTCCTTCAATGTTCTTTGCACCAAACTTTCCAAAAGGCTCTAGAACTGTGCAGGGAGACCCAAACGGTTCTAAATACTTCAGGTTCGGTTTTCGGTTGTTGATCAGCTCGAAACATGTCTTGTTGAATTTCTTTACAGTGAGAACCCGGTTGAGTGTATAGCAAGCGGCTGACACTGCTTCTGCCCAAAAATTGACTGGTAGCTTTGAATCAGCAAGCATCGTCCTGGCCGTTTCAATTAATGTCATGTTCTTTCTTTCAGCTACTCCATTTTGCTGTGGAGTGTAAGGAGCACTAAATTCTTGCAGTATACCTCTCTCATCACAATATTCTTCCATCCTGTTGTTCTTAAACTCTGTACCATTATCACACCTGATTCTTCTAATTCGGGTTTGGTACAGATTTTCAATTTTTCTGAACAACGCCATCAAGCTTTCAAATGTCTCATCCTTTGTCTTTAGAAAAGATACCCATGAAAATCTCGAGTAATCATCAGTTACTAGTAGACAGTAGAGATCACCAGTTATACTTTTGACATTCACTGGACCAAAAAGATCCATATGAAGTCTCTCTAACAGTCTTGAGACTGAGTTGACTTTCTTTTTAGGATGGGATTTCTTCTTTTGCTTGCTTTGACACAACTAATACATTCTCCTTCCAGATGAAAACCTTTCACATGAACACCAGTTACCAAGTCGTTATGCACTAGGTGATTCATTTTTCGGAGATGAATATGGCCCATCTTTCGATGCCATAACTTTGATTCTTTTTCCGTTGCTCTTCACACAAAACAGTGAGCTTGACCCGTGGTTGTAGTTGCTACACTCATGTCCAACACATACAGATCATTCACTCTAGGTGCCCTCATGATAACCCACTCTTTGGGAACAATAAATCCTGGTTTTAAGATCAAACATTCTTTGTCTGTAAAGTGCGTTGTATACATGCGATCACAGATCTGAGATATGCTCAGAAGATTGTTTTCAAGCTCGGCGATGTAGTTTACTCTTTCAAACATGATAATTCCATTTGATAAAGTTCCTTCACCAATTATTCGACCACCCTGATTACCTGCGAATCCCACGTAACCTCCATTATTCGACCACCCTAAACATCATACAGTAGGGTCTTATTCCCCGTCATGTGCCGAGAAGATTCACTATCCATAATCCAACGTGAAACGGATCTTGGAAGCTCCTGCACATATCACAATCATTTAGTGAGATTTTGATGCTACCTGAGCCTCTTTTGACTCAGATAACTTGACATTTATGTGACTTTTTGCAATGTAAAGTGGCAGAAAAATCTTGTCATTCATCTTCAAGCTTTCCTCAGACCCAATCTCAACCTTTTTGTATAAAAAGAAATCATTTTTAGAAGGTTGACCAAATGATTGGTCTTTCTTTGAAAGATTTTTCTTCACAGAAGTAGACTCTTGTTTTTTAAGTTTCTCATAATAATCCAAAGGAACATCCATCTTTACCGGAGTGGTAGAAGACGATTTTTTTTTCTTTCTCAGAAACCTTTGATTTTGGAGAACTAGAATTCTTTTCAACTGGTTTTGGCTTCCATGTTTGTTGAGACGAAGCAACCCGTTTGTAAAATTTGTTAGATTTAGTTACCACATTCTTTACGGGTTCAGTTTTAACTTTGATGTTTACATTTTTCAAAATTTTCTTCTCAACAACCATTGGTGCTTTGCCTTTTGAATCAGCTTTCCTTTTAGGATTCTCAACAACTTGAGACTTAGGCTTTAAGTTGGTACACTTGCGTGCAATATGTCCAACTTTGTTGCATTTAAAGCATGTACGAGTATCAACTACCCGACTTGTGCCTTCAGTCTGAGGCTGTGAGGCCTTCTCTTCAAAAAATTCTTCATTTGATTTTGAAAAAATTTCAGATTCTTGCTCGGAATGAGAACTCGAGCTCTTAACAAACACCTTTTTCTCTGCAAATTTCTTGTTTTGAAAATTCTTTCTCTGATATTTCTTACCACCCTGATAACCACCTGACCATTTGTTTTGATTATAGATTGAAAAACGTGGCGGTACTACAGGTTTTTTGTAGTAAGATTTATCCTTTTCAAAATTCAAATGCCTTTCTGTTTCACACCCTCAATTTCAGAAACATCAATCTCAATCAACTTGAACACATTTCTCAATTTCCCAACATTCACATTCTCCAAAGGAAAATCACGATCCGAATACAACTTATCCGATCCTGCCATCTTGTACATCACAAGATGTGTTTCTTCATTTAAGTTGTTTTTGGATTTTGATTTTGGAATATATTTGTCCAAAAAGCATTCATCATCCTCAGTAGTGTCACTATCAAATTTCAAATCACTTTCAACCACACTTTTAACAACTTCTGATTGAACACTTCCTTCATCGGATGATGAAGATGATGAAGTGAATGTAACATCAATTGTGTCTGGAAGTTTAACCTCATTTTCATCTTCATCATTAACTAACCCTGGAATTTTCTTTGAATAATTGTTTAGAACAGGTGGTGGAACCTGATGATACCCCACCCCTGTTCCATCAGCATATACATCTTCTCCTGCTTTGTTCTTTCCAATTGGTTTAGGAACAATATGTTGAAGAACAAAACTTGCGGAGCTGTAACTGTTCAGTTTCAACTGGATGCGTTCATTTTCAATTTTAGCTTCTTGAAACTGAAGCTTCAACTTAGCAATTTCATCCAGTTGTTGGTTGATTAATTCTTCTTTAACCCTAAGAACACCTGACAATTGCACATTTTCTGTGTATGTCTTACCATTTCTAACATCAGAATCTTTCACCGTTCGTTTTAGCTTCTCAAAACTTTCTGAATGTTGACGATTTTCATGAATCAACTTTTCGTTTTCTTTCCTAACTCTTTCTACTTCAATTTTATCACTTTCGATTTTCTCAGTTAGTTCTTTTATGTCATCATTTGAAGCTTTCAACATTTTATCACGGTTTAAGATCTGATCCTCCACATCTCTGACTCTTTTTGTCAGATCCTCAATCTTTTTACCGATGTGGTAAGTAATTGTACTACAAACCTTGCAGTTTTTCATGCAATTTTTGCAGTCGCTCTCAGTTTTAGCTTTCTTACCTGACTCATTGATAGAATCATTTTGACTGACCTTGTTTTTGGACTCAGTGCCAGAACCAGAAACTACCTCTAGTTCTTTCGCAGCGAACACTTTGTCAGCCATTTTCTTCAGATTCTCAGCAGTAAACTCTTGTGTCGTATCAATAATCCCATTATCAATTTTCTTTGGCTGCTGCTCTTTCTCCTTTTCTTTTTCTTCAACTTTTTCAGTTTCACCTCCTCCCCACCACTCTCTCTGTAAGGATTCTTCCTCTTCAGCAATTTGTATGGTTAGAGCTTCAAGATCAATGGTCTTTGAATCAACAGCTATGTTACCATCGGGATCTAGGTAACATTCTCTATCAGCATCCCATCTTTTCGCCCTCTTTGCTTCATTGTATATACGAGACATTCTAACCATCATGTCTATAGCTTTCGCCTTCCTGTTGATGTATTTCTCTTTTTCATTTCTGCTATCTCTGAAAGGAACAGGTTTTGCTACAAACGCATAGCCTACTGCATCCTCTTCTGGTAACACATCACTCCAATCGTATCCCTCGTCATCATGAATAACAGCAAGAGCTCTTGATTTTTCTTTGGGGGTATCTTCAAGCTGCTTCATTCTGGGAGATTCAGATTTGTTTTGATGGTAGATAGCTCTTTTGTAGTAATCCTCTCTGAATGGATTTGCAGTATCATCACCAGGTGCGTTTCGACATTCGCGTTTAAAATGTCCCTTTTGTTTGCATCTGAAGCACGTGACCTTTGATTTATCATGTCACACCCCCAAAATCCACCCGTGGAGTATCACCGCTTGGGAGCGTGACTGACCAGGATCAAGCCACCAATCATATAGAACAACGTAAATAGTAAAGGTAAATGTAATTTAACCAAACCAATCCATATGAAAGGTGTTTCAAAACATAAGTAGAAATTCAACGTTTAGCGGAAGCATATGAGTAAAAGCCCAACATAAGTAAAGTATGAAATGTCAAATGTTTAATCAAAGCATTCACGATCCTCGTCCACAACGACCGCGCCTCCCAGTGCAAGCTCCATGTATACCTAACGACCTGCAAGGCATGTAACAGAGAGTCAACAACTAGTTGAGCGAGTTCACAGTAAGTAAGTTCGTAATAGTAAGTTCTTTTCGTAACATGTGGCTCTACTAGGCCGATAGTATGTTCTATTAGTGGGGGCTTCCCATATTTGTATATACACTAGACTATTTGTGACCATAAGTGTTCTTCTTAACCCAAGAACAGTAGTACGTACAAGGTTTACGTAGGTTTTACGTAAGTGCCCTTCTTTACCCGAGGACAGTGGTACGCGTGGGGTTTACGTAGGTTTTACGTAAGTGTCCTTCCTGACCCCGAAAGACAGTAGCATGTGTGAGTTTACGTAGGTTTTATGTAAGTGTCCCTCGAAACCTGAGGACAGTGGTAAGTACTTGTTTACGTAGGTTTTACGTAAGTGCCCTGCTTAACCCGAGGACGATGGTAGATAGTCTAGTAGCCGTGTAAGTACGAGTAATTGTTAAATCCCATCATTCAACCCATTCCCAATCCCTGGGAATCCCATGCCTTGGTAAGAGTGTGAACTCACCTTGGTTTGCTCGGTATGCTAAGTTATGTGTTCACAATTAATCAATCACGACCTATAGTACGCACGTGTATATGATCAGTTTAAGTTCGTAACAATCTTGCACACAAAGCTAACGTCACATAGTGTGTTTGGCAGTTAAATCATCATGTAACACACAAGCAGTTAATCACATTCATGCAACTCTAGTTTTACATTAAAGGCTTTCTCAGTTTGTTTTAACTCAGTTACTCAACAGTCTTGGTAAATTTAACGGTGTTAATCAGGATCAGGAATAGTATACATAATAGAGCTAACACACTTAATGTAGTCACTGTGTCATAACAGAGTTATATCAACATTAGCAGAGTTATCACATACCATAAGCTTAACATACGTAACCTAGTCAACATAACCCAGTTAACTTATTAACATACTTGGCATGCTTAACAGTGTAAGTAAACTTAACATGTTCAACAACTAACATCGTTAATAACTAACAGAGTTACCGTCTAGAATACACATGAGATCACAAGTGACGAAAACACATTAATGGTGAAAACACTTTTAGATGAAAACCCCTCATGGACGAAATCAGATGCTGCCAAACAACTTTTGGCGAAAACCCTTTTGGAGCCGAAATCACTTGGGCCGAAATCCCCCAAGGTGATTTTGTTGGGGTGGGGTTTTGGTTTTCGTCGGTTTTATCATCAACATCATCATCAGTTACACACACCGATTCAATCAATCATACAATCATCACTAAGTCATTGTGATTATCGAACATTCTAACCATCATAAACTGTTACGTGATCAATTCCTCATATCATAGTATCACAGTACATAACATTCATCATAGAGCATAACATTTAACATGCTATTCCGACCCCGATCACGTTCATATCATACAAGACCAATCATTTAATCCTATCATGTTTCGCAGACAGTTACATAACTGATCGATCATATCCAATTCTTTCATGAACACAAGCAACAACATAACAATATAAACAGATCTGAAACAACTAAATGTGAAAGTCACTAACCAACTCAGACTAATCAACAAGGAATCTGGCTTCAAATGAAGGGAGGGCTGCCGTCGGGTTTCAAAGAGAACGAGAGAGAGAGGAGACGTGTTTTAGGGTTTTCCGAATGATCGTTTCTCGTAAAGATTGAAAGTAAATATGTAAGTGATCTATTACTGGGCCTAAAGCCCATTTTGGTTTTCGCCGGCCACATATGGATGAAAACACCATGTGTGTTTTCATCAGTGAAGGTGTTTTCGGCTGAGTATGATTTCGTGAGTGAGTGTTTTCAGCCAAGGATTCCATGCTTAGTTATACAAACATCACAATAATATATGTCTAATAATAATGCACACCATATATATAACATATCCATCAAACACGGTTTAACATAATACAAACGTGTACAGTTTTGAAACAACCAAGTCGTGTAAATAAACGATTTAAACAATTAACGCACCATTAATGCGAAGATGGAAATCGTGGAAACTCGAGTTGTCACATTATCCCCAACTTGAAAGAAATTTCGTCCCGAAATTTAGCATGCGGTTACTGAGGAAGCTAGGTAAGTTGTATCGTTTATTGGTTTTCCTGGGGTGTCACATCACCCCCCCGTTGATTTGGAATTTTGTCCCGAAATTCTGTAGTAGCTTCAGCCTCAGTAGTAGTTGCATTGTTTTCGAACAACTAGGGATATTTGAGTTCCATTTGGTCTTCTCGTTCCCAGGTATACTCTGGGCCACGACGGGAGTTCCAACGAACTCGAACAAGAGGTATTCTGGTGTTCTTGAGGACCTTAACATCCCGGTCCGTGATTTCAACTGGTTCTTCGACGAAATGCAACTGTTCGTCGATAGTGAGCTCCTTCAAAGGAACTATGAGGGTCTCATCTGACAGACACTTCTTCAGATTCGACACGTGAAAGACGTTGTGAACTGCACAGAGTTCAGCTGGTAAGTTCAGTCTGTAGGCCACCCTGCCTATCTTCTCAATAATTTCGAACGGTCCGACATATCACGGATTAAGTTTGCCTCGTTTTCCAAAACGAACAACACCCTTCCAGGGTGAGACTTTGAGTAGTACCCGCTCCCCAACCTGGAGCTCGAGTGGTTTCCTGCCCTTATCGGCGTATGCTTTCTGACGGTCACGAGCTGCCGCCATGCGTTGTCGTATCTGAGCGATCTTTTCTGTTGTGTCTACTACAAGTTCTGGGCCCGTGATCTGACTATCACCCACCTCTGCCCAACAAAGAGGTGATCGGCATTTACGTCCGTACAATGCCTCAAACAGAGCAGCTTTAATGCTGGTGTGGTAGCTGTTATTGTAAGAAAATTCCACAAGTGGCAGATGTTTTTCCCAGCCGTTGCCAAAGTCAATTACACACGCCCGAAGCATGTCTTCTAGAGTTTGAATAGTGCGCTCAGACTGCCCATCCGTCTGAGGGTGATAAGCTGTGCTCATGTCTAATCGTGAGCCGAAAGAGCTTGAGTTACAGTTGATTACGAAGGAGCTTTGAGTTACAGTTGATTACGAAGAACGCAAAACCGTGAGTTCATGTCCCCCTTTTCTTTAAACTGTTTTGTTTTATAACTTCGGGGGTGAAGTACATGTTACAAAATGTTTACAAACAATTACAATTGGTATGGTTAGCTAAGGATTGCATAGTATATCATGTGAATGGGTAGGCGCACTCATAAGACCATTAATCCTCGTGTTAGGACCGAGGGACATGAGTGATAGATCTATTTGGGTGTAGCGAGCCCTCACCCATGTGGTACGGGTTTTGGCCCATGAGGTGACTATGTCTTACAGTCGGAGGCCTGGTACAAAATCTGCTAGGTTTGAGCCTTCCTACGCCGTTGCACACATGATAATGGCCTTGTAAACCATTAATTGATCTGTTTCCTTGTTTGCTTTCATACCGGGGTTTACAAAACATACATACTTACAATGATTACAAAGGTTTATTCATGCACACATACAAAACACATGAACTCGCTCAACTTTTGTTGATGTTTTCAAACTACATGTATTTCAGGGAATTAAAAGTGGAACTGGCGGGCGTTTGGAGGTTTCAAGTAATGTTGAGAATAAAAGATGTCATCCGTAGTCTAAGGGTTTGGATAATGTGTTTTATCCTAGATAAGAGACATCTTTCAAAGCCTGGTTTTATTTAGAGTCTTTTGTCGAGTCCTTATGGAACTCTAAGACTATTTGCATGGTTTGTAATTTGGATTCAAAGTCTGTGTTGGGATTTCAAAACAATGATGTTTGTGATATTTTAAACCTATTTAATGGATGATCATCTTTAGTTTTATTATATAGATGTTTTTTATGGTTGAATGCAATGATATTAAGCAAGTCACACATAATCACGCTTCCGCAAAAGTCAGGGTGTGACAGTTTGGTATCAGAGCTTCGATTGTAGCGAACTAGGATTCCTTCTCGATTCTAGACTACAATCCTTAAGGCTCTCACGAAAATATTTTTACAACATGTTTTCATTGCATAAACGAAATGCCCAGATCCAGGGAAACAAACATTTTTACAAACGGAAAGAGACGAAACATGATTACAAGGTTTACTTTTGTGGATCAGTCTGGGAGACTAGGTGGTTTAGTCTGGGAGACTAGGTGGTTTAGTTTGGGAGACTAGGAAGGATAAAAGGGATTTGTGAAGAATGATGAGGATACCTGATTTCATGATACATTGTCCGTGATTTCATGCTAAATGATAGTGGTTAATATATATGCATATGTTATGATTGTTCTGCTACAGACACTATGTCTTCATCCGAGAGCGGATTGTCCGACACCGATGACCCTATGGTTGTAGTCTCAGATGACGAGATTGCACCAGAGCCAGAGATCTTTTCATCAGATACTAAGAGCGACCCAGATATGCTATCAGACGACGACGACAACTTTCAGCCGTTTGGGTTGCCTAATTTTGGAGATGACTTACCGCTTGCTGATGGTATTCCAGACAAGGATCCTCTTGTTATTCCCATTCCAGTCCATGATCATCTTATCATCGGGCATCCCGATGGTGAGCATATTGTGGCACCAATCCCCGCTCCTGTTCCTTTAGTGGTCATCCCTCCTGAGGATTGGCCTTTTGATGATCTGTTTGATGATGACTTTGATCTGTTTGTTGATGGTCCTCCTGATGACGCCCATGGTGATGGAGAGCTAGATGAGGACGTTGTTGCTATTCCACTTCTTGAGATTCCCGTTATTGAGATTTCCTCTGACACTAGTTTACACTCTGTCTCAGATTCCTTTGGGTCTGTGACGTCTTCCGCCTTGCAGGCAGTTGGATTACGATGATATGCCACTGATTCTGATGATGATACAGCCATGTCAGCTGCACCGTCTCCTCCACATGACCCCGAGCTTGATCTTGAGCCAAATTTTGTTCCTGCTGATCAGCCTGACGTTGCACCGGCTGATCCTGAGCCCTTACCTGATCATGATCCTGTTCCTTTTGGCATACCTGACATTGCACTCCTCATACCTGATCCAGTTCCTGCACCCGTTGACCCTCCTGTTATTGAGCCATTTGTACCTGCACCCGCACCCGCTGATGTTGCTCCCTTTCACCCTGTGGAGTCTGATGTTCATCATGATGATTTACCTATTGTTTTCCTGCAGGACATACCCGTACCCCATACAGGGGAAGGTACTTCAGGCCAGCAGCCTAGTCATGACCCTCATATTTCAGCAGCTTTTCCACACATTACCCAGTCTGCACCGTTTACTCCTTTTACTTCTTCACCACTTGATGAGCCATTCCGATGGTTCCCATCGTATACCATGCCGATTTCGGATCCCTACCATCCCTCTCATTTTGTTGGTTATACACGGGATGAGTTACTTTTATCACTTCAGCTTCAGTTTGAGGTTATGAGTCGTAGGATTTTGGAGCTTGAGATGACACTACGTCCTTTACCATGTCATTGTCAGCCTGCTTTTGTTCCCCCTCGTTCATCACCGTCTCCATTTTCACATCCACCTGCACCTCTTACTCCTTTCCCAGAGTTTGATGCTTGATTTCTTACGGTCGAGCAGTAGATTAGTTATCTGATGCGTCATGTCTATGAGCTTGAGGAGGAGCTTGCGCATGTGTGCAGCTTGCTTTTCTTTCCTCCACCTCCTCCTCCACCACCATCAGCATAGTAGGTTTTTGGTTTTATGTAGGTTGCATTGCTTTTGATGAGAGCACCACTATTGAGCTGAGCTTGTTAAGCCTTTTGGAGACCACCTTTTGATTGTATGACTTTTGTAGGTTGGTAGACTTATTAGACAAGGGTAGTGTGACCCTGTGATTCTTTTGATATGATACTCTTGTAAAACATGTAACAATATTTGTGGTCGATGATTAATGAAGCTCAATCGTCATGTTCTCATTAAATACGTCGTTAAACTACATGTTTGTGCTATGATTGTGATGTTATGTGATTGCTTGTTATGATGATTGCTTATATACCTACATATATACACCCCCTAGGTCTTAGTCGTTAAGTAGATGCTTATGTGCTTGTGTCTTTAATAAGACATGACCTATACAATCTTCTTTTAGAAGATGCCCCCTCGAAGGAATACTCAGTTGCCCACAACCGACGCAGAATTGCAAGAACGAATTTCACAGGCAATCGCACAACATGAGGCCCTACGCTACAAATACAGCGGAGACACCTCAGGAATATCCCACCTGTAGCCAAAGCACCTTATCGACTTGCGCCTTCTGAGATGCAAGAGTTGTCGACGCAGCTTCAGGAGCTACTGGACAAAGGATTCATTAGGCCAAGTTTCTCGCCTTGGGGTGCATTGACTACCGAGAGCTGAACAACCTAACCATCAAGAATCGGTATCCCTTGTCGAGGATTGATGATTTATTCGATCAACTTCAGGGTTCAAGTTACTACTTCAAGATCGATCTACGATCAGGTTTTCACCAGTTGCGGATACAAGAAGAGAGTTTACCAAAGACTGCCTTTAGAACTCGTTATGGACATTATGAGTTTCTAGTGATGTCGTTTGGGTTGACGAATGCACCGGCAGTATTTATGGATTTGATGAACCGAGTTTGCAAACCATATCTCGATAAATTCGTGATTGTGTTTATCGATGATCTTTTGTTTTATTCGCAGATAAAGGAAGAGAATGAACAATACCTTAGAGCCATCTTAGAGCTGCTAAAGAAGGAGAAGCTGCATGCTAAGCTCTCGAAGTGCGAGTTTTGGTTACGCGAAGTGCAGTTCCTCGGTCACGTGGTAAATAAGAGTGGAATTCATGTGGATCCCACCAAGATCGAGGTGATTAAGAATTAGGAGACTCCGAAGACGCCAACCCAGATTCGTCAGTTTCTGGGTTTAGCAGGCTACTACCGCAGATTCATTGAGGATTTTTCCAAGATTGCTCAACCGCTTACCTCCCTTACTCAAAAGGATAAGAAGTACGAATGGGGAGATAAACAAGAAAAAGCTTTTCAGCTGCTCAAGAATAAGCTTTGCGATGCACCTATTTTATCCCTACCCGAAGGCACCGACGACTTCGTGGTATACTATGACGCCTCGCGTCTGGGATTGGGCTGTGTGCTAATGCAGCGACAAAAGGTTATCGCTTATGTTTCGCGCCAATTAAAGGTTCATGAGAAGAATTACACCACGCATGATTTGGAATTAGGCTTAATGGTGTTTGCTTTGAAGATTTGGCGATATTATCTGTACGGTACTCGCTGTACTATCTTTACAGATCACAAGAGCCTACAACACATTTTCGATCAGAAAGAGCTTAACATGACACAGTGACGTTGGGTAGAATTGTTAAATGATTATGATTGTGAAATCAAATATCTTCCAGGAAAGGCGAATGTGGTGGCAGACGCCTTGAGTCACAAGGAAAGGATCAAGCCCATAAGGGTTAGGGCTTTAGAGATGATTATTCAGACAGATCTCTCGTTGCGTATTCGTGCTGCACAAAGAGAAGCTCTTAAGAAAGAGAACTTAAAGGCTGAATATCTCCGTGGGATGGAGAAAAGATTGGTACCCAACGAGGAAGGAACCTTGTATTTTATGGGACGAATCTGGGTTCCACTTTTTGGTGGTCTTAGAGATGTTATTTTCGACGAAGCTCATAAATCAAGGTACTCGATCCACCCAGGATCGGACAAGATGTACCAGGATTTGAAGGATTATTACTGGTGGCCAAGACTTAAGGGTGATGTGGCTACTTACGTTGGAAAGTGTTTGACCTGCGCCAAAGTGAAGGCCGAGTATCAGAAGCCTTTAGGTCTTCTGCAGCAACCTGAGATACCCATGTGGAAATGGGAACATATCTCAATGGACTTCATAACGAAGTTGCCCAAGACTCCCAGAGGTCATGACACGATTTGCGTAATCGTGGACCGTTTGACAAAGTCTGTGCACTTTTTGCTTATCAGAGGAAAGGATAACACAGGTAAGCTAGCTGAGCTGTACCTAAGGGAGATAGTAGCACGTCATGGAGTGCCTATCTCGATTATTCCAGATAGAGATGGAAGATTTGTGTCAAGGATTTGGCAATCCTTCCAAGAAGCGTTTGGTTCTCATTTGAATCTGAGTACTTCTTTTCATCCACATACGGACGGTCAAAGTGAGAGAACGATTCAAACGCTAGAAGAAATTCTACGTGCTTGCATAATGGACTTGGGTGGCAGTTGGGACACTCACCTACCTTTGGTTGAGTTTTCCTATAACAACAGCTACCATACAAGCATTCAAGTTGGAGCTACCAGCAGAACTTAATGGTGTTCATGATACATTTCATGTATCTAATCTGAAGAAGAGTCCAACACAAGAAACAGTGGTTATCCCTGCTGATGAAGTTCACATTGACGGCACACTCCACTTTACCGAAGAACCCGTTGAGGTTATAGATTGGAAGGTTAACAAGACTCGGAGGAGTAGTGTTAAACTCGTCAAGGTTCGATGGAATGCGCGTCACGGCCCAGAGTTTACTTGGGAGCGTGAAGATCATATGAAAGCTAAATACCCGCATTTGTTCCCCAACTCCCTTGCAGCTAGTGGTAAAGCTTAAAATTTCAGGACGGAATTTTCTTAACAGGGGGAGAATGTGACAACTGTTAAAATTCCAGGTAATCGTACAACTATTAAACCATGATTAGTGCTTAGTGACTGTGCTGAATTACAATTAATGACTTGAATTACTTTCTGATTATTGCCATATACATACATGTGCATCATATATTGCAAATGATATATCATTATTGCATGAGAACTTTATTGACTCAAAGGATGCACGAAACACAGTTAGCACAGTTATCAGATAAATCAGAAAAGTGCTGATGGATTTTAAACGCCGGAAACTAGTATAGTGTGTAAGAAAGTAAGGATCACAAAACTGTCTTCCTAGAGATAGCTTAAGTGCCGGAAAGTGCCTAAAACTCACATAAACTGCAGAATTTTGTAGAAAATCAGCAAATTCAGCATTTAAACACACTTATATCATGCAGAAATATGGCTAAATGGTCCTGAATGCTTTCCTAAGTGTCGGGAATCGAAACTATCATAAAAGGGTACATAAAGCACACTAAACTGCATATTTAGCACCTTAACAAACCGGTAACCAATCGAACAACCGGACACTACCTGAAACACCAAATTTTCACTAGAAGCACTGTTTTAACATTACCAAGCTAGTTATGGTCCCCGAACATCATAACACACTATATAAATATCTAATAACTAAATCCCTAACTAGATACTTGAAATCTAACTAATAACTAACTAATTGGTTTAAACCTAGACCTATACCCCCCCCCCCCCCACCTAGTTCACGACCCAAGCATGGGCCCCCTCTCTTGATTTTCTTTTATTATAATATTGGATTGTGTTGGCCCTTTAAGAACACTAAAACCATAAGATAAAGCTTGAGAATGGATTATAAGTATAACCATAAGCACATAAGCTTCATTTTATCCATCATTCACCACTCCACTTCTCTCCTTCCTCCTCCCCATAGCTACGGCCGAACACCACCCCCACTCCATCATCATCATCATTCAACTTACATACATTCCACACATATACAAGGGTGTTAGAAGGTGCACAAGGAAGCTTGGAGCTTTCGGAAGTTGAAGGACCTTTACCGTTTGCTTTTATCCACTTCTTTTCTTCTCTTGCTCATCACTAGCCTAGAGCTAGTGGTAAGAACACTAAACTCTTCATTTTACATCTTGTTTAAGTGGTTAAAAGAAGATACATGATGTTAATCTTAAAGAACACTAAGAAACTTGAACATGAAACATGAACATAAGCTTAATATCTTAAGAAATCATGTTGTTTACTGTTGAATATGCTACTTGATGATTGATTGTTTATGTTTATGATGTAGATCATCATATGATCTTGCTAGATGATGATTAAAAACATAATCTAGCAAGATGAGAGGATGAAAATGATAGAGATTAATAGATCATCCTCATGAAAGACATGAACTTGAAAGAATAAATTGTTTTCTTGTAAAATGATGATTAAAGTAAGATGTAAGTCTTGTAGATCAAAGATTTCAAAGATGATTTTTCAAGAAATCAAGTTAAAAAAAGTTTACTTAATCTCAGTTCTTAAAGAAATAAACCATGTTTTTAGAGGTTAAACAAGTGTAGAAACATATGTGTAACAAGAAAAATCCAAGAAGAAGCATTTTTAGAAAATGTGATCACAAGTTGTAAAGAACTATTTTCTTTAAAAATGAAGTTTTTAAATAAACAACCACGCTTTAAAGGGTAACTAAGCTTACTAAACACACTAGTTAGTTACTACACATTTTTATAAATTTTCAAGTTCATGAAGTGGTAGTTTATGCTTGTTTTTGGCAAAATTGGTAAGTGTAGATTGTTTATTGTTGATTGATTGTGTTGATTTACAAAAGAAAATGATATGCCTTGAAGGCATGGAAACCTCAATTTTTAGGGGAAACTATGGCAATTTTTTTCTAAAAATTAAACACTTAGAAAAATATTTCTAAACAAACATTTACAAGTATATTTCAAACCATGGATTTTCACATAAAGTTTGCCAGAATTTTTATTACAAAAATTATAATTATTGGAGGTTGATTTTTATAAATAAAAGTGACTAAATATGTATTTAGGAAAATATATATTTAGATGTTACCATGTGTGTGATTATTTGTATATTATGTGTATTAGTTATATAATTTTAGGACTTGAAATAATATAACTCATCAAAATACAAAAAATTACAATCCAAAATATTACCAAAATTCCAAGAGAATGAACATATAAATTATACCCAAAAGATTGGAGAAACCAAACAAAGGAATATAACTTACAAAATATTCCGGAAAATTAATTCATAAGTATAGTTTGGTAATAAGTATTTTGGACACCAAAGGAACAAGAATATGATTTTTACAATTATTAGGAAATATGTCATATTTTTGACAAGGGGAAAATATATTATTTTTGGCAAGTAAAAATATATATTTTTTTGGAATTATTAGAAAATGTATTATTTTTGGAAGAAATATATATTTTCTCAAACAAACATGAAATACATTATTTTTTAGAGAAAATGTATTTTCTTAAATAAACTTGAAATATATTATTTTGGAAGAAAAATGGATTTATATATATTTTCTAACTTAGAATTGGAAATATATTATTTTTGAGACTTGTATGAAATTATAAATATTTTTGCCAAGGGAAAAATAATAAATAATTTTTCTAAGTAATATTCCTTAAAATATATATTTTGGAACTATATATTAATATATTTTTACTAGAGATCTTATTCTGGAAAAACTTCTACAAAATTTAGTATAAATACTTAACAATTACAAGAAAATACGTATTTTTGTACGTATAAATACAATTCGGAATACGACACCGATACATAGCAAAAATATACAAGTATAAGAATACAAATACAAATACACCCATCCTTGGGAAGGATATACATGTATAAATACTTGAAAAGTAACAAGTTAAAATATATTATTTTAACAATTATTACAAGATTTAATAAATATAATTTAAGTTAAAATATTTATTATTTTAACAAATAATGATATAACTTACAATAAAACGTAACTCAAAGACACAAATTAATACTAAGTCAAGGCACGACCCACTCGTCTAATAGATCATAGTACGTTGTAGGTAGTCGTGTACACCCTAAAGAACTTTGAGTTACAGTTGATTACGAAGAACGCAAAACCATGAGTTCATGTCCCCCTTTTCTTTAAAGTATTTTGTTTTA
Organism: Helianthus tuberosus; assembly: GCA_030545235.1. Lineage (NCBI taxonomy): Eukaryota > Viridiplantae > Streptophyta > Magnoliopsida > Asterales > Asteraceae > Helianthus > Helianthus tuberosus. The sequence goes on from CM060381.1 coordinate 149,789,437, forward strand.
TAACTTCGGGGGTGAAGTACATGTTACAAAATGTTTACAAACAATTACAATTGGTATGGTTTGCTAAGGATTGCATAGTAGATCATGTGAATGGGTAGGCGCACTCCTAAGACCATTAATCCTCGTGTTAGGACCGAGGGACATGAGTGATAGATCTATTTGGGTGTAGCGAGCCCACACCCATGTGGACCGGGGTTTGGCCCATGAGGTGACTATGTCTTACAGTCGGAGTCCCGGTACAAAATCTGCTAGGATTGAGCCTTCCTACGTCGTTGCACACATGATAATGGCCTTGCAAACCATTAATTGATCTGTTTCCTTGTTTGTTTTCATACTGGGGTTTACAAAACATACATACTTACAATGATTACAAAGGTTTATTCTTGCACACATACAAAACACATGAACTCGCTCAACTTTTGTTGATGTTTTCAAACTACATGTATTTCAGGGAATTAAAAGTGGATCTGGCGGGCGTTTGGAGGTTTAAAGTTATGTTGAGAATAAAAGATGTCATCCGTAGTCTAAGGGTTTGGATAATGTGTTTTATCCTAGATAAGACACATCTTTCAAAGCCTGGTTTTATTTAGAGTCTTTTATCGAGTCTTTATGGAAATCTAAGACTATTTGCGTGGTTTGTAATTTGGATTCAAAGTCTGTTTTGGGATTTCAAAACAATGATGTTTGTTATATTTTAAACTTATTTAATGGATGATCATCTTTAGTTTTATCATATAGATGTTTGTTATGGTTGAATGCAATGATATTAAGCAAGTCACACATAACCACGCTTCAGCAAAAGTCAGGATGTGACATCAGGTGCAACCAGTTGCACCTCAACAAGCTTCACCAGCAGTGGTTCAACCAGATCAACAAAGCTTTTTCACCCAAGGCTTTATTTACTGGAGTAGTTGACCTGATGAGCTAGGTGATGAAAATTTTGCACTCTATGCTACCAAAGATGCTTCTAATGATGATTACTGTTTTGTAGCATTGGAGTCTATACCAGAAGGGCTGGAAACTGAAAAAGGACAGTCAAATGAAGAAATAGTAGATGAAATTGCTGAAGCAGTGGTTACTGCTGTTGCAAGTAAAATATTGTTGGGAGAAAATTCAGAACCCTTGTTGGAACCACTATCTTACCCCTGGTCTGAAGAAGAGGAGAAGAAACAAGGTGAAAAAGAAGAGAAAGTGCCAGAAGAAAATGAGCATGTATGTGATTGTGCCATGATGGCTGCAACTAAGGTATCACCCCAGGTTCTTAAAAACCTATGTTTTGACAAATGCATCATAGCATTTGCAAACATTAAGGAGGTGAATGAAAACCTTAGAGATAGATTGTTAACTGATGAAGTATAATTTGAAAAGTCTTTAAAATAATTAAAAATCAAATTGTCTGAAAAAGAAAATGAAATTTGCAACATCAAACAAGACCATAGCATAACCAAGGACCAACTCCAGACCATGATAGAAAAAATATCAAGTCTGTAAAAAGGAGTTGGAAACCACCCAAATCACTTGTGAAAAATGGGTGGAATCCTACAAAAGTTATGAGATTATGCTTGAAAAACATCTTGAAAGCAATGTAAAATTTGGCATAGGGTTTAGGAAAAATGACCAAGTTGAAAACACTGCTGCAAATCAAGCTGGTTCTGTTGAAATCATACCCACCAACAAGGATGGCCAAGAAGTTAAAATAACTGATAAACTTGGTAACAAAATCACTCTGGAAAGATCTGTGGGGTCCTCAACTTTTGAGGAGATTGAGAAATACCAATTCAAACCTACATGGTCTGATAAGTGTGACATCCTTGAAAATTTCAAACCCATGGACTTCACAACTGTGGATGGTGTCAAAGCTCATAAGGCCAAGGTAATTCCTCTTAAGGACATCCCAACAGTGGTTCAAAACTCTGTTGCAAAGGAGTCTAAAAAGAAGAAAAGAAAGGATTAGAAACCTGTTTTGTGACTTTTGTGAAAAGAAAAATAATTTGACCAAAGATTGTTTTCACTTAAAAGCTTATGATATTAACAAAAAAGTACTATTGTGCCTTCAAAGAGCTGCACCATCTATGGTAAAACAAACCATTCTACTCAGCAGTGTGTGTACCTGAAATCCTTTGAGGTAAAAAAGGAAGAGTACATTTCAAAAATACCAATGAGTTCATCAAAACCACAAGTCAAGAAACAACCTCTGTTTGTGTCAGTTCAAACATTTGTTACAAAACAGCTGAACCAAACCTCTGTTAAAAGAGAAGTTCAGGTAACTAATGCACCCCCTGCTAACCAATACCAAAGAGGTAAAGGTCAACCACCATACCCAAGGGTCCCACACGTTTATGAGGTTTACAAAAGACCTTTTAAACCAAGAGTGAACAGGCATCCCTTTGGTAATCAACAGTTAATGGGAAATGACCCCCAGCAGTGGTTAGAGAAAAATGTCTCAAAAACTGTCCAAACCACTGAGCTAACCACTGTCCATCCACCTGAACTTACCACAAACACTGTTGAGACCCCATCCAAAGACCCTCCTGAACTAATTATTTACTTGATGTGCAAGGAGCTTCTGCATGCTTAGATAGTCTTTGGTATGTAGATAGTGGAGGCTCCAGGCACATAACTGGATGTAGAGCCCTACTCAAAGAATTCAAAACTCATGGAGGGGGTGATATATCTTTTGGTAATAATAGTAAAGGGAAGGTGATGGGTTCTGGTACAGTTCAATCTGGAAATGTAAAGTTTGAAAATGTCAATCTGATAGACAATCTAAAATTCAACCTCCTTCGTGTCTCACAAATGAGTGATAAGGGCTATGGCTCATTCTTCACTAAGGATTGTTGGACCAGAAATGGCCAAAAAGATTGATGAAATAATAAAAAATGGAAAAACTCAACTTGTTGAGGAGTGGCAATGTTTATGTAGTTGACTTGTCAAAAGAGTGCCCCAGGACTGGTGCCTGTCTGTTCTCAGCTACCTCTAACAATGAGACAGAACTTTGGCATAGGAGATTGGGGCACACAAATCTCAAGACAATCACTGCTTTGACAAAACAGGGGTTAGTAAGAGGAATTCCTCAAAAGCTATTCACCTGTCTTGAGCGTTGTGTTTCTTGCTTAAAAGGAAAACAACATAAAAGCTCATTTAAGTCCATTGAAGAGTCCAAAACAACCAAGTGCTTACAAATGCGGCACATGGATCTGTTTGGCCAAGTAAAAGTCATGAGTCTTAAAAAGAAAAGATATTGTTTGGTAATTGTAGATGACTTTTCTAGGTTTACATGGACTTATTTCTTACATTCCAAAGATGAGACTGCAGGCATTCTGCAAGAATTTGTCAAACAAGTTGAAAAGCAGTTTGACTTGCCAGTAAAAGTCTTCAGGAGTGACAATGGCACAAAGTTCAGAAATAGGGAGTTGGATGAGTTTTGTGTGTCAAAAGGAATTGTAAGGCAGTACAGCATTCCTAGGACACCAAAACAAAATGGGGTTATTGAGAGAAAGAATAGGACACTAATTGAGGCTGCCAGAACCATGCTTGCTGATTCAGGTTTGCCACTAACTTTCTGGGTAGAGGCAGTAAACACTGCTTGCTATGTCCAGAACAGAGTTTTAATCAACCCCAGGCATCAAAAGACTGCCTATGAACTTCTGTATAAAATCAAATCACTGATCTCATACTTTAAAGTATTTGGTTGCCCATGCTTTATTTTGAACTTAAAAGACTCAATCTCAAAATTTGCAGGCAAAGTAGACAGTGGATACCATTTGGGATACTCAACCACTGCTAAGGCCTACAAAGTGTTTAACACTAGGACTAAGACAGTGGAAGAGACTTTGAATGTAAAGTTCAATGAACTTTCTTCAATGAAAATCCCTGTAAACCTTGCAGAGTTATTTGATCTTGATAAATTTACTTTTGAAAATGTTTCTGTCAAGACTAACAGTGCAGGTCCATCTCAAAATCCTCCATCAGACAATGGGTATGAAGTGATCATTCCACAACAAAACATCAAATCCATTGCTAGAGCAGCAGATGTTCAAAACAATTGTCAAAGCTCAACCACTGCTACCTCAACAGTTGTTGATCAAAGTAGCCCTTTAACCCCTGCTTCCACATCATCAAACACTGTTGATAAAAGTCCTGAAACAGTGGATAAAAGTCAATATGTTTCCATACCAATTCCACCTATTCCTCCACCTCCATTCCAAGACATTGTTGGATCATCAAAGTCACCAACAGTTGTTAGCTCAGATGATTCACATCTGCAACCCTCACCCTTAAATGCCATTGTTCCATACAAAGAAGATTTAATCTTCTTGAAGTCTCATCCACCTGACCAAATCATTGGCAACATCAGTGAAGGGGTGCTCACAAGAAGCCAATCCCAAAACATCTGTCTTTTTGCTGGTTTTCTATCACTCCATCAACCTGTCAAGTACCAAGAGGCACTGAAAGACAACAGTTGGGTAGAAGCCATGCAAGAGGAGCTCCAACAATTTAAAAGACAACAAGTATGGGAACTTGTACCACTGCCAGAGGGTGTGAGTCCTATTGGCACAAAGTGGGTCTTCAAAAATAAAACTGATGAAAGGGGCATTGTTGTCAAGAATAAAGCAAGGCTAGTGGTTCAAGGTTTCAGACAGGAAGAGGGCATTGACTATGATGAAACTTTTGCCCTTGTAGCTAGATTGGAAGCTATCAGACTGTTCTTGGCCTTTGCTGTCAACCACAACATCAAGGTGTTTCAAATGGATATAACATGTGCATTCCTCTATGGTAAGATTCAAGAAGAGGTATATGTTTGTCAACCTCCTAGCTTTGAGGATCCATTTTATCCAAATCATGTCTACAAGCTAAATAAGGCTTTGTATGGCTTGAAACAAGCACCTAGAGCCTGGTCTGAAACTCTTTCCACCTTTCTTCTTTCCATTAGTTTCACAAGAGGTAAAATTAATAAAACATTGTTTCTAAAATGGAGAGGTAAAGATTTGATGATTGTCCAGATTTATGTGGATGACATCATCTTTGGAAGCACATGTCCTAAAATGTGTGAAGAGTTCAGACAACTCATGACAGCTGAGTTTGAGATGAGTGCAATGGGTGAACTACAGTGCTTTCTTGGTCTCCAAGTAAAGCAACTGCAAAATGGTACTTTAATTCATCAAGGCAAATGTGCCAAAGAACTTTTAACAAAATTTAATATGAATGACTGCAAACCATGTAGTACACCCATAGCAACCACCAAATTAGTCATGTCTGATGAAAAGGATGATTTGGTTGTTCAAACTCTTTATAGAAGCATGATTGGGTCTTTATTGTACCTAACTGCATCTAGGCCAGACATCATGTTTGCAACATGTGTTTGTGAAAGATCCCAATCAGCTCCTAGAAAGTCAAACCTTATTGCTGTAAAAAGGATATTCAGATACCTCAAAGGTGCTCCTACACTTGGTATCTGGTATCCAGCTAATGGAAATATCAAGCTTTCAGGTTTCTCAGATAGTGACTTTGCTGGAAGCAATACAAAAAGGAAGTCCACTTCAGGAGGGTGCCAATTCCTAGGAAATTGCTTAGTGTCTTGGCAAAGCAAAAAGCAAGCAGCTGTTTCAACATCCACTGCTGAGGCAGAGTATATTGCTGCTGCAAGCTGTACAACCCAACTGCTATGGCTTCAAAATCAACTGCTGGATTTTGGTATCACTACCTTAAAGACACCTCTCATGTTGGACAGTCAGGCAGCAGAAAATATCATCAAAAATCCAGTTTCATATTCAACAACCAAGCATAATGATATCAGACATCACTTTGTGAGGGATTGCTATGAAGAAGGTTTGATTTCTCTGCACCATGTTCCAACTAAAGATCAGCTGGCAGATGTGCTAACAAAGGCTTTAGACACATCCACCTTTGAAAGCCTGATCTCTAGGATTGGCATGCTAAACATGGAATAACAGGCAAAATCCTGTTTTTCTATGAATAAAAGCATTAAAATGTTTTCAGAAAATCTAAAATTCATCCTTAAAAATAGCTAAAAATGAAAATTTTCATTAATCCTTAAAAGTCTGCCATAACCACTGTTTTGGTTCAAATATCTTTTCTGCTGAATATTGTCCACTGCTGAAAGTCAACCTCTGTTCTCTCATTTTCTTTGTTAATCACTGTTGTTAAACCTCAGTGTTTTAATCCACTGATAGGCTATCCACCGATAGTTATAGTCAGCCATTGTTTTCATTTTTACCGTTGTAAACCACTGATATTGCTCCATCAGTGGTTTCCTAAACAACTGTCTTCCATTATTCATCAGAGGTTGTCACGTGGGAAGTACTTAGGCGTCAGATCTTTTGTAACCGCTGCCACGTCAGCATACACTTTTTCACCCTATGAAACCCTGATCAAAACCCCAAACAGGGTTTTCACTGTCGAATCGAATTCAAAAATCCTTTCAAAAGCAGTTTTCACCCAGTTCTCTCAAAATCACTCATCTTCTTCCTTCGTTCTTAACCACTTTCGATTTATCATGGCTCTTCCATTTAAAACCCCTCATAACTACTTGTGTACACTTGAGAAAACAAGTCAAAACACAGATTTTAACTCCGTGATTGATGCACTTTCGTCTTCAAATTACAAAACCTTGTTGACCTGCAATGCCACCATCTTCCTGGATACCCAACGAGAGTTCTGAAAAAATGCAAAACTTGAAACTAAGGACAAAAAGCCCTTAGCGATTACTTCATCAATAAAGGGAATTCCAGTTACCATCACACCTCGAACTATATCAGAGGTTTTTGAAATCAATGATCTTGCATGTAAAAGCTCTTTTCCAAAATCTGAGTACCAAACTCATTTCATTGAGAGAGGGTATGAAGAAGAAATGAAAAAAAGATACTTTACAAAAGGGCAGTTTTCCACCTGCCATGAGGTTTTTATTCCATACCCTCCTCATGTGTGTATCAAATAAAACCACTACTTTCAATGAGATACCATTGAAAATCCAATACCTGGGCTATGCTATATTGGCTGAAGAAAATTTTAACTACTCCCAGGAGATTTTCAATGATCTGGTCAAGAATGTTAATAAAAATCAATTTTATTATTTCCAAGGATTTTAAGTTTTTATTTTCAAAAGAAATTTTCAAAGGATAATGCCCATGTGCTTATCCAAGGCAATCCTCTTCAAATAAACAGCCTATCTTCTGAAACATTTACAAGGCTGTCAAAACCTTCAAAAAAACAAAAAGAGGTACCTGAGCAGAATTTAGCAGCAACCACTGCTCCTCAGGCTCCTGTTGTTGAGCCCACTGCTTGTAGTGATCACAGAAGCACAACCCCTGTTGTGAAACCCATACCAAAAATCACCAAAAAGACCAAAAAGAAAACTATCCAAAAGCCCCCCAAACCCACCAAAAAGGTAACTCTGGAAGATGAGGTCCCAGAGGTTATACCTGTGATAACACAAAAGTCACCAATAACCACTGCTGCTACTTTCTCACAGCAGTTGGAAGAAATGCCTCAACCTGAGCCTAAAACTCCTCCTGCATCCTCTCAAAAGGATTAGGTTCTATCCACAAGGACACCACAATATGAAGCAACTGATTCACTTCAATCTATCTTCCACAGCCCAGCTCCCGGGGCAAATTCTCTTTCTACCCCTATCCTCACTGCACAACTTCCACCATCAATGATACCTCTGTTGGATGCACTTGATATAGCCCAGACACAAATCAATTATTCCCAATCACCTGTTAATGAAAATATACCACAACAAGTGACTGAGTCTGGTGCCTCTATCATTGCTAACCCACCAACAGTTGAGGAGGCTACACTGTAGGAATTACAGGTAATTCCTGTCAGTTGTTCAAGTGGAGCAACTACTACAGGTGTTGAACCCCACTGGTTTACACCTTGACAGTAGTTTCATTAGTGAGACTGCCTTGAAGGCAATTTCTTCTTTGGGAACCATAGTGTCCACTGGTGTGTTTCCATTATACACTGCTGACCTTAAAATGGTAACCTCTGCTGAAGAAAGAAGTCCCTAGTACCGAGAACAAGGGGCATCAGTGGATGATTTTTGGGAAACTTCCCCTAAGTCAACAACTGATACAACCACCACTGGTGGGAAATCAGATGATCCCATTAACTTGGGTGTTGGTTTAAAATACAAAGAATTGAAGGAGGGGGTTGATAAACTTGACACATCTGTTGCAGAAATCAAATCTATGTTGCAACAGTTGTTACAAGCTCAAAAGGCTACACCCACTGCTGTAACATCTGCAACATCTGCTCCATCCCATGCTGAGCTATGGCATCTGTTTCAACCTGTCACACCCCGACCACGTAGAACATACAAAACGTGGCGGAAATGTCGGGGAGTGTTGTAACAGAATTAATCGTTTCAAATCCATGGCAATTAAAGTTTCGTTTTAATAATCAATTATGAGAGTTTACATTGTTTAAACAAGAACAAAGGGTACATAACATAAGTTAACTAGTTATTGTCTCGTTTTAAGTCGCTAAGGCACGAGTCCATCCTAAATGTAGCATGTATCAACAATCATTGCAAAGCAGTACCTGAAACATGTGTAAAAACGAGGTCAGCAAAGAAATGCTGGCGAATACATTGGTTTTGTAGGAGTGTCGAAATCATGGCTAGTTTAGACGTTGCAATACTTTATTTAAAAACCTTGTTTTGAAAAGAGTATAATATTGCAACTTAATTAACCAACTCAAATCAAGCTGTTTATAATTTGTAAAACCTCGTAGCCATGACTCTTAACCCATAAACATTTGTTTTAGTAAATTATTTGAAAAACAATGATAAGTTCTGATGATATGTATAAATAAGAGAATAATGCATGATTAAATGAATAACCATGTAACATGAGTTTGTATAAGATATGTTGTTTGTAAAACAATGTCTTGTGAAAAGTATGTTATTTGTATAAATGTTATATATTTCAAACTGAAATGATTCAAATAACGTTACAGTATGTAATACCATACAAGCACTTATATATAGGAAGTACCAGCGGCGTATCCACCATGCTTGTATCATATTACACACGCATCGTTACTTAATCACTTAATCAAACTAAACCAAATCGATAGATAGATAGTACATTAAATATACCTTCATTGTTCAAAAGAATAGATTTAGATAGTATAGTACAAGTATACTTCGGATTTATAGATAACATATCAAAATATGCTTTGGGTGTGATAAATAACATATTAAACTATGTTTTTGTTTAGTAAATAACATATTAAAATATGCTTTGGATGTTTAACAAAATATATGTTGGTTTGTACAATACCACACATGAGAGTATATTCAACTATACTTTAATAGTGTGATTTAAGAATTCATTCAGACCTAGTGCATCAAGATACACCTTTGAGACTATAGAAATACCACAAAGGCAATTCCTATTTGGATGGAGCAACAAATTGGTTTCAGACATTCCATGCCAACAGGAATGGGGTGTCAAATCCTATAGCGCTATATCATACTAACAATCGGTCTGGTGAACATAAAATAAGTACAATTCAACAATTTATTTTATGTTCTTTGAGAAAACAATGTTTAAATCATAGATAGTCATTCAATTGGTCAATAGATAAGTAATAACATGTATAATCAATTATACTTTTGGAAAACATGAAAGTAACAGATAGGTACACATGCTTCACCCCAAAACAGTTTGGAAAACAGTAAAATAGGGGAATAATGTACTCGCCTGAGATTGCTCAGATGTCTAAAGATAATCACCAAGTAATGCTAGAGATCTCGGAATATCAAACGGCACCTAATATAGGTAACTACATTAATAAACCGGACCTAAATCGGAGGATCGGATAGAGTGAGGGTTTGTAAACCAAACGAGTGTAGAGACTCGTGTCATTTGGTTTAACAAAGCCTACATACTAAATGAAACCTAACATAATTGTTTTCGACCCATTACGACCCGTTTAGGTAGCTTATGCTACTTTAACGCGTCGTGCGCGTGAAACGCGTTCGGACCGTCTGACTAGTCCTATGACAAGTGTTATATGCCTAAACATGTTACATAATCAGTTATGTGACAAAGGTTTAGGTTACATATGCTTAATTACCAATTATACATGAAAAGGGTATTCTGGTAATTTACCTAAGGCATATAAACTACCTATCATACAACTACTTAAACGATGTGACCATAAGGTATAACCTCGGAAGGTTATTCCCTACCTACTATGGTCACCTAATGTATTTGGTCGGATCCTAATGATCGACCAAACTGGGTCGGGTTCGAAGGTATAGGCGATTTATTAGATCGCCTACCCTACGACCCTAGACAACGTGGTAATCAGTGGGCATAGTCCCAAGGGACTATGACCAACGTGATTACACTCAGGTTGCGAAGTTCACACGAACTTCGCATTGACCATTACTGGTCAACGCTGAAAGTCAAACAAAGTTTGACTTTCTGACTCGAAAAGCAATAAAATAAGGAAAAGAACGAAAGAATACTAACCCAGGGTCCCCGAATGCTAATCTCAATTCAAAAATCTCAGGTATGAAACAAAGGTTTCAACTTAGAGTTTCTCAAATTGAAATTCTAGTAAGTTTTGCAAAGGGGTGATGGGGTATTTATAGGAATACCCGAACCGTTAGGATCGTTTCATGTAAAACGTGCCATGATCCAAGCCGTACATGTGTTGGAAGCTTATGGTGGCTAAATATGTGTTCTTATCCGCTGACTAGACGATAGGAAATGTGTGGACACGAATCGATCAGCTACAACTTGCAAAACAAAACATTGAATCTGGTCAGGTTAGGCAGTCGCGTAGCGCGACGGTGAAGCCCTTAGGGCTCGCGCTACGCTAGCACCCCCCCCCCCCCTGATCAGAAAAGTTTCAGACTTGGCAGAAATGGTCCCTGCACGTGTTTAAGGCCTTTTTCGAAGCGTTTGAACCCCGTTAACCTCATTTCAAGGCTCTAAAATGAAGTTAAAGTATAGGGAACTCAAAACATGCTCAAAAATATGCCGGATGATGGTTCGTTTGGTCGTACGAACGCGATGTTCGCTTAATTACGACGGAATGCGCATAAGCGCGAAAAACGATCCAAATGACGCGACGAATGGATTTTTCTTAAGGCGAACACTAAAATATAATATAGTCATGCTCACATAAATTTTTGGATGTCCGGATGTATTCAGAACGTAAGTTATGCGCGAAAATGCAAACTTGTGCACTTTTTGACACTTTTAGTCCCTGAATGACCCAAAAGTTTATTTTAGCACACCGAACCCCTCAAAGCCTATTCCTAAGCTATATAAAGGATATTTAAGGTGTGTTTAACTTATGGTCATGTTCCGGAATGTTCGTTACAGTTCAAATTGACATACTTTCGCAGTTTGTCAAGTTTAGTCCCTGTAAGCGAATTAACTTGTTTTTGCCATACCAAAGCCTTCAAAACTTATTTCTAAGTTATGTAAAGGTTATTTAAGGTATGTTAAGCCTATTTCACTATTCCGGAGTGTTCGTTGGATTAAACTGGTTATATTTACGCATCAGAGCGCGTATAACCTCCAGAAAGCGATTTAAAGCTTAAAATCAAACAAGAGTTGATATGTGCAAATGATACACATATTTTTACAAATCCCAAGTATGAAATACAACATTTCATTGGTTTGGCATTTGTTTGATGGTTGAAGTGACACAGGTGTTACAGTCTCCCCTACTTTAGGAAATTTCGTCCCGAAATTTAATTCTAGAGGAAACTTGTGAAGACAGCTGTGACCGTTTCGCCTTCTAATAGTTCCATTGAACCCTTAAGTAAAACTCTGGGCCATGTTAGGATTCTTAGCGAATTTGTTAACCCTCATAGTGAATTCCTTGTAGCAGTAAAACATGGAATTTTTGAACCACGGACAGAAGAACGTTTCTTATGAAGACTTATCATTTGAAACTGTGTGTGTGATTGAGATCAGAATTGAGAAGTGTGAGAATAAATGACATCGGTCAAAGTCCGAGACTTCTCCCGTATCATTATTCTTGTCACTTTAGGTCTTAACACATGACAAAACTTCTTGTGGTTTCTGTGCACTGAATTCCATAATTATGTAGGCCTCCATAATTACGTAATCTCTTGCACAGTCCGCACAGTCCATTTCATAATGCATAGAGGAAAAAAAATCAATTGAATAAACATGAAGCGACTTGACTAGATCACCAAAGGATCTTTTTAACTAAATCAACGAACGATCTTTTTAATTAGATCAACTCATGATCTTCTTAACTAGACCGTCGTACAATCTCCTTAAATAGACCACTTAAGGGATCTTTTCAATTATATCATCACATGATATTTCTAATCAGATTTTCAAAAATTAATCTGTTTAACTAGTCCTCCCAAGGGTCCAATTATAGAATAGTACTTTAAAACCCAAGGGACTTGACTACAACGTAGAAGTCCATTAAGGATTTAAGATAGTAACTTTGGATATCCTATTATGAATCTCTCATATGAAATATAAAAGACTCTACGAGGATTTGGATGGATCACATACAACCACAAAACATGTAAGAAAACACATAAGCACATAATTAGTTAACTTGATTCTTTAATTTGTTGTCTTTGGGGCATGGATATTTAAAGCACACTAGAAATCCAATCCATGAATTTCATTTGGTACTTTAATCATTTCCAATGATTCATCTAAAAAGATAGAAGGATTCTCAATAAGAGTTTGGCTTTGTTTCTTAAAAGAAACAAGTGTTTAAGGTTCTTGGGGAGATCACAAGTGATCATAAAATAACTGAACCATACGAATAGTTTGTCTTTGAGTTGACATCATAAGATTGTATCCAACGATCACACAATCGTATCAGTTTTGCAAAAATAAAAACGACGAATTTTTATTTATATAACAACTGACTTGTCTTTAAACATCATAGGATAACAGCCAAGGAAAAATAACAAAACACTAGTTGTTCACTGCCGCATCATTGTTCATGTTTGCCCCATTGATGTTGAACACTCGTCCATGCGCTGGAGGTGCGTTAACAAGTCTTGGGCAATTGTTCCTGTAGTGGGTAAGGTCACCACAATTATAACATGACCCCAGAGGGAACCGTGCTTGAACAGCAGCAGGGTTTGCAGCAGCTTGATTTGCATAACGACAAACATTGATCAAATGTCCCAACCGCCCACAGTGGGTACATTTGTGACACTGCTCTTGCGCTAGATGATGACGGTTGCACTTGTTGCACAAAGGTGCAGTACCAACATAGTTTTGCCTTTTGCGAGTTTGTGCTGGTTGGTTTGGTGCAACCTGTTTGTCTTGAGCAGTTACAGCGCAGTTCTGAGAGGCTTTGCGCTTCTTCTTCTTGGACACCTCAGCATTTTCTTCCTTTGGTTCCACATGAGCAGTCTTGTCAGATGGTCTTGGGTCGCCCTTCCGAAACAGCTTTTTCTTTCTGATGTGGGATTCAGTCAGAGTGGCAGACAGTTCAATGGCTTGTCTGACAGTAGTAGGGTTACTGCCAGTAACGATATCCTGAACTAGATCAGGAAGACCATCTGTATATTTCTCGATCGCCTTATCCACAGGAGTAACCATAGCAGGACACAACAGACTCAATTCTTCAAAACGGTCAGTATAGGCTCGATGCTCGCCACTGTCTTGCTTCAAATCATCAAACTCCCTCTCCAAAGCTCGCAGTTCATGACGAGGGCAAAACTCCTTCATCATAAGAGCCCTAAGCTCAGCCCAAGTCTGTGCTAATGCAACCTCAGCACCGCGATCTCTCATCACCCCGTTCCACCATGTAAGAGCCCTCTTCTAAAACACACTCGAAGAAAACTCGACCTTACGATTTTCAGGACACAGAACATGACGGAAGGTATTCTCAATGCTCTCGAACCACTGAAGAAGCCCAGTTGCTCCCTCAGAACCACTAAACTTGAGCGGTTTTGCCGAGTTGAAACTCTTGAAATTGCATGGAGCATTGTTGTTGTTGATGGTTTGCATCATTTGAGCATAAAGATTTGGGAAGGCAACAGCCATTTGCTGTGCGATGATTTCCGCCAGTTCGGCATTATCTATCTGATTGTCGCGTCGAGGAGGCATTCTAAAAGAGGAAACATGAAAGGAAACGAGTGAGAGAATTTAGACGAAAAGAATGAGATGAAACAAATCTGATGAAAGCAAGGATAGTGGTCATTTGTTCGCATTACAAAGCAAACAAACTACACACAGTGACTAATCAAAGTAAATGGGTCAAAAATAATGTATCGCGAAGACATGCTCGCCTATAAGTGAACACTCATCCCAAGAATTCCCAGGTAAGCACAACTGGTCTCGCGTCTGATGAGATATATACGAAGTGCTTGCCTAGACAGAAAACCCAGAATACAGGCATTCACCCTTCCAGTTTGCACATGTTCACATTATTTAAAACCCAAAACCTTGACGAGATTTTTGAAAATTCAAAGGGGTTCAAAACCATATAACAGAGGGTTCAAAACCTAGTAATCAATCATCCTAGAACAGATGATTAGTTTTCAAAGCGGTTTCGAAAATTGTGTTCTCGTTGTGGTCGTCGCCTAAGGATAGGTGACGGTATTGTTTTATGACTAAACGCAAGTAAACTCGCGTTAGGGTCCTAAGAAAGTTATAGACTAGGTCAAAGCATTACTAATAACCTAATTCCCTATAACCATTGGCTCTGATACCATCTTTTCTGTCACACCCCGACCACGTAGAACATACAAAACGGGGCGGAAATGTCGGGGAGTGTTGTAACAGAATTAATCGTTTCAAATCCATGGCAATTAAAGTTTCGTTTTAATAATCAATTATGAGAGTTTACATTGTTTAAACAAGAACAAAGGGTACATAACATAAGTTAACTAGTTATTGTCTCGTTTTAAGTCGCTAAGGCACGAGTCCATCCTAAATGTAGCATGTATCAACAATCATTGCAAAGCAGTACCTGAAACATGTGTAAAAACGAGGTCAGCAAAGAAATGCTGGCGAATACATTGGTTTTGTAGGAGTGTCGAAATCATGGCTAGTTTAGACGTTGCAATACTTTATTTAAAAACCTTGTTTTGAAAAGAGTATAATATTGCAACTTAATTAACCAACTCAAATCAAGCTGTTTATAATTTGTAAAACCTCGTAGCCATGACTCTTAACCCATAAACATTTGTTTTAGTAAATTATTTGAAAAACAATGATAAGTTCTGATGATATGTATAAATAAGAGAATAATGCATGATTAAATGAATAACCATGTAACATGAGTTTGTATAAGATATGTTGTTTGTAAAACAATGTCTTGTGAAAAGTATGTTATTTGTATAAATGTTATATATTTCAAACTGAAATGATTCAAATAACGTTACAGTATGTAATACCATACAAGCACTTATATATAGGAAGTACCAGCGGCGTATCCACCATGCTTGTATCATATTACACACGCATCGTTACTTAATCACTTAATCAAACTAAACCAAATCGATAGATAGATAGTACATTAAATATACCTTCGTTGTTCAAAAGAATAGATTTAGATAGTATAGTACAAGTATACTTCGGATTTATAGATAACATATCAAAATATGCTTTGGGTGTGATAAATAACATATTAAACTATGTTTTTGTTTAGTAAATAACATATTAAAATATGCTTTGGATGTTTAACAAAATATATGTTGGTTTGTACAATACCACACATGAGAGTATATTCAACTATACTTTAATAGTGTGATTTAAGAATTCATTCAGACCTAGTGCATCAAGATACACCTTTGAGACTATAGAAATACCACAAAGGCAATTCCTATTTGGATGGAGCAACAAATTGGTTTCAGACATTCCATGCCAACAGGAATGGGGTGTCAAATCCTATAGCGCTATATCATACTAACAATCGGTCTGGTGAACATAAAATAAGTACAATTCAACAATTTATTTTATGTTCTTTGAGAAAACAATGTTTAAATCATAGATAGTCATTCAATTGGTCAATAGATAAGTAATAACATGTATAATCAATTATACTTTTGGAAAACATGAAAGTAACAGATAGGTACACATGCTTCACCCCAAAACAGTTTGGAAAACAGTAAAATAGGGGAATAATGTACTCGCCTGAGATTGCTCAGATGTCTAAAGATAATCACCAAGTAATGCTAGAGATCTCGGAATATCAAACGGCACCTAATATAGGTAACTACATTAATAAACCGGACCTAAATCGGAGGATCGGATAGAGTGAGGGTTTGTAAACCAAACGAGTGTAGAGACTCGTGTCATTTGGTTTAACAAAGCCTACATACTAAATGAAACCTAACATAATTGTTTTCGACCCATTACGACCCGTTTAGGTAGCTTATGCTACTTTAACGCGTCGTGCGCGTGAAACGCGTTCGGACCGTCTGACTAGTCCTATGACAAGTGTTATATGCCTAAACATGTTACATAATCAGTTATGTGACAAAGGTTTAGGTTACATATGCTTAATTACCAATTATACATGAAAAGGGTATTCTGGTAATTTACCTAAGGCATATAAACTACCTATCATACAACTACTTAAACGATGTGACCATAAGGTATAACCTCGGAAGGTTATTCCCTACCTACTATGGTCACCTAATGTATTTGGTCGGATCCTAATGATCGACCAAACTGGGTCGGGTTCGAAGGTATAGGCGATTTATTAGATCGCCTACCCTACGACCCTAGACAACGTGGTAATCAGTGGGCATAGTCCCAAGGGACTATGACCAACGTGATTACACTCAGGTTGCGAAGTTCACACGAACTTCGCATTGACCATTACTGGTCAACGCTGAAAGTCAAACAAAGTTTGACTTTCTGACTCGAAAAGCAATAAAATAAGGAAAAGAACGAAAGAATACTAACCCAGGGTCCCCGAATGCTAATCTCAATTCAAAAATCTCAGGTATGAAACAAAGGTTTCAACTTAGAGTTTCTCAAATTGAAATTCTAGTAAGTTTTGCAAAGGGGTGATGGGGTATTTATAGGAATACCCGAACCGTTAGGATCGTTTCATGTAAAACGTGCCATGATCCAAGCCGTACATGTGTTGGAAGCTTATGGTGGCTAAATATGTGTTCTTATCCGCTGACTAGACGATAGGAAATGTGTGGACACGAATCGATCAGCTACAACTTGCAAAACAAAACATTGAATCTGGTCAGGTTAGGCAGTCGCGTAGCGCGACGGTGAAGCCCTTAGGGCTCGCGCTACGCTAGCACCCCCCCCCCCCCTGATCAGAAAAGTTTCAGACTTGGCAGAAATGGTCCCTGCACGTGTTTAAGGCCTTTTTCGAAGCGTTTGAACCCCGTTAACCTCATTTCAAGGCTCTAAAATGAAGTTAAAGTATAGGGAACTCAAAACATGCTCAAAAATATGCCGGATGATGGTTCGTTTGGTCGTACGAACGCGATGTTCGCTTAATTACGACGGAATGCGCATAAGCGCGAAAAACGATCCAAATGACGCGACGAATGGATTTTTCTTAAGGCGAACACTAAAATATAATATAGTCATGCTCACATAAATTTTTGGATGTCCGGATGTATTCAGAACGTAAGTTATGCGCGAAAATGCAAACTTGTGCACTTTTTGACACTTTTAGTCCCTGAATGACCCAAAAGTTTATTTTAGCACACCGAACCCCTCAAAGCCTATTCCTAAGCTATATAAAGGATATTTAAGGTGTGTTTAACTTATGGTCATGTTCCGGAATGTTCGTTACAGTTCAAATTGACATACTTTCGCAGTTTGTCAAGTTTAGTCCCTGTAAGCGAATTAACTTGTTTTTGCCATACCAAAGCCTTCAAAACTTATTTCTAAGTTATGTAAAGGTTATTTAAGGTATGTTAAGCCTATTTCACTATTCCGGAGTGTTCGTTGGATTAAACTGGTTATATTTACGCATCAGAGCGCGTATAACCTTCCAGAAAGCGATTTAAAGCTTAAAATCAAACAAGAGTTGATATGTGCAAATGATACACATATTTTTACAAATCCCAAGTATGAAATACAACATTTCATTGGTTTGGCATTTGTTTGATGGTTGAAGTGACACAGGTGTTACACAACCTCTGCTTCACAAACAAAGACAGTATGCAGATCAACAGCATGAAGTTCAACTTCAAATGGTCAGAAATGTCATGGAAGCTAGGTACAAAGATACTCAAGCAGATATCAAAGCCATAAAAGCTTATTTGCTTCAAACCACTAGCACTGCTCCTCCTTCAATCGTCTTTGTTGAAACCCTTGATGATGCCAAAAAGGGGGAGAAGGGTAAAAAGGGAAAAGATGGTCTATACATTAAACCAGATCCAATGTCTAAACTGGTTGTAGAAATCCCAAGGCCAGATGGTTCCAAAAAGGTTGATGAGACTCAAAATGCATTTGCTGAATTAAAAGCAAACATGAAAGAGTCAATGGAAATATAAAGGTAAAAAAGGTTTGCTAAGGAGAAGAAAGTTTTGATGGAAACGGAAGAGCAAGGTACTTCTAAGCCTAAAAGAAGACAGCCTGCCAGAAAACTAAGCCAACCCAAAACCACCAAACAAACTCCTCAAATCCCCAAAAGTTCCTCTCATCAAACATCCAAACCAACAGATGTTATGAAACCTGTTGTATCAATAGTTGTTGGTACTTCAGTGGTTTCAACATATGTTATCCCAACAACAGCCATCACTACTACATCAACCCACACTCAATCCACTGCCATACCAAAAACAATATCACCACCACAAAAACCACATGCCAAAGAGCAGAAGATAACTGTTGACACATCAACTGTTGTAGTGACAACAGTGGTTGAAACACCAGTTGTTTCAACAGCTGTTAGTCAAACACCTACCACTTCAATCACCACCTCTAAACCCACAAATACTCCACCAACTTCTCCAAAGCAAAAAAGGAGAAGGGTAACAAACATTGTACTGGAAGATGACACATCCCCAACTCTAACATTTACACAACCACTGACCCTTGTCACCATTCCAAACCCTGTTCCAATATCTTCAGTTCAAGCCTTCAATCAAAACACTGCCATTGTTCCTGCAGGAGTACAATATCCTCTAGATCTTCCAGCAGTCAGGGAGGAAATCAAATCCTTCTACTCTGAAGATGACCCTGAAAAGAGGAATCTCCCATCTGTTTAAGGTTATCCTTTGCCAAGAAATATAGAAGAATATCTCAAAATAAATGCCCAACAAGCAGAGGATATATCTAAAAGAGACACAGAGGGAAAGTCTGACAAGGAAATTCAAAGAAATTTGCAATACCTGCTCACCAAAGTTAGAACTTTAGAGGAGTCCTCAAAAGACCTTTGTCAGAAATTATCAGAAAAAGATTATGAAAGCATGAGAAATGACTACATTTAATACATCATGGCATACAAGAAGTACAGGGCAGAAAAGCATCAATACAAAGAATGGACAATCAGTGAACTACAAGAGGAGATAGCCAGAATTCAGAAGATGATTCAAGACAAGGTAAAGCAAACTCCTCCAGTATAGGCCAAGTAAAAGAAAAATGTACCAGAAAAAGCCTTAAAGCTTAAAAGAATGAAAGAAGAGCTGATAGCTGCTGATTATGGGTCAAGGAACAGGTTACAAGGTGGTCAGAGGATAAAGTGTTAGCTACCTACAAAAGGTTGGAAGAGTTGAGGAAGAGAGATCTCACTGCTCCTAAAAAGCCTGATTATCCAGAAGCAGTGGTTCCAGTCAAATAAAAGTTACCAATCAGGAGACCCACTGCTCCACATGCTACCATCCTTTATTAAAGAAGGAATCAAAAGCAAATTGGATGCACTAACAAAAGAAGACAAGGCTCAAGAAGAATATATCATGAAAATGGTTCTTCAGACACTTATGGCAGAAAAATAAGACACATCACAATCTCAAGACCCTGCTAAAGTTGTCATCAGCAGGCCTCAATCTCCAAATTCATCAACAATAAAAACTCTCCCAAGAAACCCATTGGATTCAAAGATACTAAAGTGGAAGTCTGATCAAAAGACCTGATACACCCCCAAAATACCACCTGCGGAAACCCCTGCGAGGCGTGTGACGTACCAGGATCTAGCCACCAATCACATTGAACTTATAAAGATATTTCAAATAAAACTTTCACTTATAAACATAAGTGTTACGATACAAGATATATTATCCAGCGGAAGCCTATTACATTTTGTTATGAGTTTCATAAAGCAGGTGTATAAAAACCATCAGATTTGTCTTGTGATTCATTGCAACTTGACCCATGACCACTCCAGCATCCCAGACAGCAAGTTCCAACAACATGTACCTAAAGGCCTACAAGCATGCAGAAAAACGTGTGTTAGACAACGCTGGTGAGTTCACAGTTTGCTTTATCCGTTTAATACCAAGTAGTGTGTTATAATTTATTAAGCTGTGTTATGACTATTATGTTGATAATAACTCGATACCGCAGACGGCCCTTTTTGCCCTTCCCCAATGCTCTATCAAACATTGGTCATGATTTAAAGTTATTAGTTCACTCCCGTCCTATCCAGGAGCATCAAGAAGGTGCCAAACCTAATAGTGCTATCAACTAATAACCCCGTTGCCCTACAAGCAACAACCGGTAGTAATGATGGGACTTAAGTGATAGAGAGTGAGTGTATTATCCAACCATAACGTTTACTGAAAACCGTTGCATATCCCCTTCAAGGATAGTGTTATGAAATCCGCCTCACATCCCCTACAAGGATGTGGGTATTTGAAAACCGCCTCATATCCCCTACAAGGATATGGGTTTACGAAAATCCGTTTACAAGTTTTATCAGTTTGATTGTCCCCCACTGGACGCATGCTTTTTTTGAGAGAAGTGGACTCACCTTGGTTTGCTCGGTATGACTAGTTACTCGTTTACAGTTGGTCAACCAAATCCTAATATGGTTATCGATGACAGTCAGTTTCATTAACACGTAATGCAAATCATAACACATAATACACGAGTGACATGCACACAACATAATACTAATCATCTCAGTTAATCATGCCTATATCAGTTCATGGTCATCATATTTCCTTTTTCAACAGTTAGCAAATGGGGCAAGTTAACCTTATCACATTTATCGAGCAGTTCGGCTTACACACAAATAAGCATGCATGTTCACAATCATGTAACCACTTAACTAATTCAAGGTGTCAAGCATTCAAGTGTGCGTCTACATAACTGGCCCTTCTACACAGTGCGGTCCAATCATAATTTATGCACATGACCTCAAAATACACCTTATTCATTTAACACATATAACAATTCCTAACATAGCCTACAATGCATGTCATAAAGTTCGTCACATACTAGCTCTACAGTAACTATTACAGCCTATTATGTTTTTCTCAAAAGTGTACGGGTCAAGACTTTTGAGTTGGGCTTATGAGCCCACCCGTATAATGGTGCGGCCCAAGTTATCCGTGAAGCCCAATCAGGTGTGCGACTCATCAAAAAATGTGCAACCCATTAAGTTACCCAACCCAAACTGGTGCAAGCCCAGTTGTATGTGACCCGCTTACATAACCGGCCCAAATGTGTTAGTCTAATGTCAGTGTGTGGCCCAAGTATAAAAGTGTACTCACATAAAACATTGCACAGCCCAGCTGATAATTATCTACATCCAATTAAATCACAACCTGTTGAAGAAGTTCCATCCTAACGACGAAACAGGGCAGTGACGAAACATTCAGATGTTTCGTCGGTGAGTAGGTGACGAATCTTCAGGATGTTTCGTCGATATGCAGGTTTCGTTGAGAAGAGAGTTTCGTCGGCTTAACAGTTACACTACTTTCCCTATTGCACAACGTTTCAGTCATCATCTAATCATGAACCCTAATCATAATCTCAAACAATCGGTTTATACTCAATATCATAGAACAGTATTAAAATTAACATAACAATCAGTAGCATCAATATTACACCCTTTTGGATATTGACTAATCATCAATCAACACCAAGAGCACTAACAGATTATATCCAATCTAAATATATTTTAACCAGTGTAACCATGTTTCGTTGTGATGTATTCCTACGAATTATCATTGCTCATATTATCTTCCAGTTTTCTAGCAACAATCCTAGATCATACAAATCTATGATTACACATACGAAGCATTAACAAGTTGCACACAATCGCACGCCCAACAGAAACAAATCAAATAATGATATTACTAACCCAAGGGTAAAGAGAGGTATTCGAGTACAAGAACTTCGGGGGGGGGGGGGGGTTCCTGTCGCCGATCACTGAGAGTGCCATGGGGCGCTAGGGTTTCCAACACGTTGAGTTTTATGAGGAGTGAAACACTCTACGTAAAATATGGGCTAATCTTTAAGCCGGACCCTTAGTGGGCTTCAAAGACATTTAGGCCAGCGACGAAACCCAAATATTTTTCATCGACGAGGGTACATTCTTCGGCGGGCATTTTCGTCGAGCCCCTTACTTGCCATAATAAGTTTTATTAAATGATAACCACCAAGGAATACTTATACTAAAATAATTCTAAAATAAAACATGTGATACAGTGTGCAACGGGATATAAAACATGTGACGTGTAAAGGAAAAGCCTTGAAATCTCGGGTTGCCACATCTTCCCCAACTTGAAAGAAATTTCATTCCGAAATTTGACAAGTAATCCGAAACAGTAAGGCATTAACTCAGGATGACTGTGGATTTTTCCGCGGGTACCACAAGACCCACGTATTGACTCTGCTCAAATCTAATGGTGAGGTGAAGCACATATCAAGGGAAGAAGCACTTGGACTGGGTGTTGAATATTTACAAGATCTCCTTGAGCTTCCACTGTGTAGGGATGAGGATGTTGAGGACCCTATGAACTTTGAATTACAATTCAAAGGTCAAGTTGGGGAACTCTTGATGAGACAATAAAAATCCAGAATAATGAAGAGTTTTGGCATCATCTGTTCCAGGGGCAGATTGTTGGGATTGAACCCTACCAAAGGAACAGTTGATAAAGTCAAAACTGGATCAGAACAGTGGATTCACAATAAGCAGTTGTTTGCATCAGTCTTTCCCCTTGAATGTGGCCTAACATCTGATATCCTCTAACTACTGCCCTTCTACAACAACTGATGATCTCTAAAGATTGTTGGTAATAAAGCACTGGTGCTCAATCTACTGATGTGGATCAAGTACTGCTGAAGACACAAAGCACTGTTGGGGCTATAACAGTGGAATGAGAAGCAGTAGTTTAGTTTATCCTTTGTATTATTTGTAATCAGTAGTTTAGTAAGCAGTGTTTGTATAGATCAGTGGTTATAGGTTGTTAGGAGGTTAGATTTCACTTTCATGGTGACATCAGAAAAGATGCTTCAGTGGTTTGTTATGTACTATAAGTAGAATAGTACCCTGTACTGTTCTATTAGCTCTCTTCATCACCAAGTCATTCTGTACGAACAATCACTGTGAGCTCAGGCTGAGGGGGAGACTTTGTGCATGCATGCATTAGTTTTGTTTATTGTAATCAAATACAATCATTCGATTTTATGTTAAACATGTTTACTTAAAATTGCTCTCTCTTTGATTGTGTTGAAAGTTTATTCATCTATTTCCGTTGTAATTGTTTCTGTTTCATCTTCATTTTAGTTAAACAAACACAATCATATCAAACTTAGATCCTAACACGTCACAATCACAGGATAACAATAATAACATTGGTTCACTCCTCACACCACCTATGTTGGTCAGATCTGAGTATAACATCTGGCAGTGAAGGATGGGTCACACCTTAGCCCGACAAAACACAGGATGTTGGCGATCGGTTGTCTTTGGACCGCATGTTCCAATGGTGCGGAGTGCTGAGGATCTAAAAGTTCTTGTACCTAAGAAAGTGGAAAACTATTCTGACCAGGATTTTCAAAAAATTGAACTAGATGCCAAAGCATTTAGCATCATTACATCTGCACTCCCAAATGAAATTTATGTCGGGCTGTTACACTGTATCAGTGCGAAGGAATTGTTGGATGCACTTAAGGAACAGTTTGGTGGTACTGAAGAAGTAATTGAAAACAATACGGAGGTTTTGAATCAACAGTATGAAACCTTTTGTCACACTAAGGGAGAATCATTAACACAACAGTTTGAACATTTTAGCTGTCAAACTTGTTAATGTTGAATTTGCTAAATCAACTCAAAATAGTAGGTTTCTTAGGTCACTTCCTGAAAAATGGGACACAATTGCTTTTGTAACAAGAAATTTAGTTGGGTTCAAAAATCTGACCCTGACCCGGCTTCATGGTAGACTCCTGACATATGAAAGGGAGTTAAACCAGAAAAAGAAGCTACAAGAGACTAGGAAGGTTGCAGATGGTTACTCATTTGGCAACACAACTCTTTTGGGTTAGGAAGAATCTGGTAGTAGTAAGGATCAGGGTTATGATCATTACATTGACATAACAGCTGGAGGAGCTTTTAACAATTTTGATTCTTACTCATCTAATTATGCTTTTAAAGGTAATGGAGAAAACCAAAATTCTGATAATCTGTCCTTTGAACTCAATGATCTCCAGCATTTTGATCCAACTGATCTGGAGGAAATGGATATTTTGCACCAACTTACATTGTTGAGTGTTAGAACCAGCAAGTTTTATAAGAGAACAGGGAGAAAATTTCCAGGGTTACATGGGAACTTGAAAGTAGGGTTGGATAAGTCAAAGATCAAATTCTACAAGTGTAATAGGTTAGGTCATTTTGCTAGAGAGTGTAGGAGTCAAAACAGTGGACCAATCATCACACATCCTAGCTCTAGACCACAAAATAACCAAACCACTCTGCAGTATTCCCAATATGCCCATGTTGCTCATGTAAACACTGCTCACTATGCACTCCCTTCAACCCCTGTTCCTGTGCACTATGTCCAAACCACTGTACCTCAGATACAATATGTCCAGGCCCCAGCTCCTCAGGTTCAGGTGCAACAAGTTGCACCTCAACAAGCTACACAAACAGTTGTTCAAACAGATCAACAAAGCTTTTTCACCCAAGGCTTTGTTGATTGGAGTAGTTTGCCTGAGGATCTAGGTGATGAAAACTTTGATCTATATGCTGAGAATGTTGTTTCTAGTGATGAATTCTATTTTGCAGCATTAGAATCAATTCCAGAAGGGCTGGAAACTGAAGAAGGAACATCTAGTGCAGAAATAGTGGATACAATTGCTTAAGCAGTGGTTACTACTATTGATGGTGAACAACTGTTGGAAGAAAATTCAGAACCCCTGTTGGAACCACTGTCTGACCCCTGGTCTGCTGAAGAAGAGGAGAAGAAGCAAGATGAAAAAGAAGAGAAGAAGTTAGAGGAAAGTGAACATGTCTGTGATTGTTCCATGATGGCTGCAACTAAGGTATCACCCCAGGTTCTTAAAAACCATTGTTCAGACAAATGCATCATAGCATTTGCAAACTCAAGGAGGTGAATGAAAACCTTAGAGATAAAGTGTTAAATGATGAGATACAGTTTGAAAAATCTTTAAAAGAATTGAAAATCAAATTGTCGGAAAAAGAAAATCAGATTTGCAGCCTCAAACATGAGCATGGCATAACCAAGGACCAACTTCAGGCAATGATAGAAAAATATCAGTCCTGTAAAAAGGAGTTGGAATCCACCCAAATCACATGTGAGAAATGGGTGGAATCCTGCAAAGGTTATGAAGTTGTGCTTGAAAAACAGATTAAAGGCAATGTAAAATTCGGCATAGTGTTCAGAAAACATGACCAAGTTGAAAACACTGCTGCAAATGAATCTGTTCAAACCACTGTTGAAATCATACCCACCAACAAGGATGGTCAAGAAGTTAAAATAACTGATAAAAGTGGCAACAAAATCACTCTGGAAAGATCATTGGATCCTCAACTTTTGAGGAGATTGAGAAATACCAATTCAAACCCACATGGTTTGATGAGTGTGACATCCTTGAATATTTTAAACCCATGGACTTCACCACTGTGGATGGTGTCAAAGCTCCAAAGGCCAAGGTAATTCCTCTTAAGGACATCCCAACAGTGGTTCAGAACTCTGTTGCAAAGGAGTCTGAAAAGAAGAAAAGGAAAGAAAAGATTAAAAACTTGTTTTGTGACTTTTGTGAAAAGAAAAATCATTTAACCAAAGATTGTTTTCATTTAAAAGCTTATGACATTAACAAAACAAGTACCATTGTGCCTTCAAAGAGCTGCACCATCTATGGTAAAACAAACCATCTCACTCAGGAATGTGTGTACCTCAAAACTTTTGAGGTCAAAAAGGAAGAGTACACTTCAAAAACATTCTTAAGTTCATCAAATTCACAAGTCAAGAAACAACCACCTTTTGTGCCTGTCCAAACAGCTGTTACAAAACAGCTAAACTAAAACTCTGTTAAAAGAGAGGTTCAAGTGACAGATGCGCCCCTGCTAACCAATACCAAAGAGGTAAAGGTCAACCACCATACCCAAGGGTCCCACATGTTTATGAGGCTTACAAAAGGCCTTCTAAACCAAAAGTGAACAGACACCCCTTTGGTTATCAACAGTTGATAGGAAATGGCCCCCAACAGTGGTTAGAGAAAAATGTTCCAAAAACTGCCCAAACCCCTGAGCTAACCACTGTCCATCTTCCTGAACTTAACATAGACACTGTTGAGACCCCATCCAAAGCCTTATTGGCTTTGTAGACCCTCCTAAAGTAGTTATTTACTTGATGTGCAGGGAGCTTCTGCATGCTTAGATAGTCTTTGGTATGTAGATAGTGGAGGCTCCAGGCACATGACTGGATGTAGAGCCCTACTCAAAGAATTCAAAACTCATGGAGGGGGTGATATATCTTTTGGTAATAATAGTAAAGGGAAGGAGATGGGATCTGGTATAGTACAGTCTGGAAATGTTAAGTTTGAAAATGTCAATCTGATTGACAATCTAAAATTCAACCTCCTTAGTGTCTCACAAATGAGTGACAAAGGTTATGGGTCATTCTTTACTAAGGAGTGTTGTAGGATTGTTGGACCAGAAATGGTAAAAAAGATTGAAGAAATAATAAAAACTGGAAAAACTCAACTTGTTGCTCAAAGGAGTGGCAATGTTTATGTTGTTGATATGTCAAAAGAGAGCCCCATGACTGATGCCTGTCTGTTCTCAGTTGCCTCTAACAAAGAGACAGAACTATGGCACAAAAGATTTGGGCACACAAATCTCAAGACAATCACTGCTTTGTCAAAACAGGGCCTTGTAAGAGGTCTTCCACAAAAACTGTTCGCCTGTCCTGAGCATTGTGTTTCCTATTTAAAAGGAAAACAACATAAAAGCTCATTTAAGTCCATTGAAGAGTCCAAAACAACCAAGTGCTTGCAAATGCTACACATGGTTCTATTTAGCCCAGTAAATGTCAAGAGTCTTAAAAAGAAAAGATATTGTTTGGTAATTGTAGATGACTTTTCTAGGTTTACATGGACTTATTTCTTACATTCTAAAGATGAGACTACAGGCATTTTGCAAGACTTTGTCAAAAAGGTTGAAAAGCAGTTTGACTTGCAAGTAAAATTCTTTAGGAGTGACAATGGCATAGAATTCAGAAATAGGGAGTTGGATGAGTTTTGTGTGTCAAAAGGAATTGTAAGGCAATACAGCATTCCAAGGACACCAGAACAAAATGGGGTTCTTGAGAGAAAGAACAAAACACTGATTGAGGCTGCTAGAATCATGCTTGCTGATTCAGGTTTACCATTGACTTTCTGGGCAGAGGCTGTAAACACTGCCTGCTATGTCCAGAACAGAGTTTTGATCAACCCCATGCATCAAAAGACTGCCTATGAAATTCTGTATAAAATCAAACGACTGATCTCATACTTTAAAGTATTTGGCTGCCCATGTTTCATTTTAAACTTAAAAGACTCAATTTCAAAATTTGCAGCCAAAGTAGACAGTGGATATCATTTGGGATACTCAACCACTACTAAGGCCTACAAAGTGTTTAACACTAGGACTAAGATAGTGGAAGAAACTTTGAATGTAAAGTTCAATGAACTTTCTTCAATGAAAATCCCTGCAAATCCTGTTGAGTTATTTGATCTTGATAAATTCACCTTTGAAAATGTTTCTGTCAATACTAACAGTGTAGGTCCATCTCAACCACCTCCATCAGACAATGGATGTGAAGTAATCATTCCACAACAAAAGTTCACATCCATTGCCAGAGCAGCAGATGTTCAAAACAGCTGTCAAAGCACAACCACTGCTACATCAACAGTTGTTGACCAAAGTAGTCCTCAAACTCCTACTTCCACATCCTCAAACACTGTTGATAAAAATCCTCAAACAGTGGATAAAAGTCAACATGTTTCCACACGAATTCCTCCTATTCCTCCACCTCCATTTCAAGACACTGTTGGATCAACAAAGTCACCAACATTTATTAGCTCAGATGATTCACATCTGCAGCCCTCACCTTTAAATGCCATTGTTCCATACAAAGGAGACTTGATCTTCTTGAAGTCACATCCACCTGACCAAATCATTGGCATCATCAGTGAAGGGGTTCTCACCAGAAGTCAATCCCAAAACATCTGTCTTTTTGCTGGTTTTCTATCACTTCATCAACCTGTCAAGTACCAAGAGGCACTGAAGACAACAGTTGGGTGGAAGCCATGCAAGAAGAGCTCTAACAGTTTAAGAGATAACAAGTCTTGTACCACTGCCAGAGGGTGTGAGTCCTATTGGCACAAAGTGGGTCTTCAAAAATAAAACTGACGAAAGGGGCATTGTTGTCAAGAATAAAGCAAGGCTAGTGGTTCAAGGTTTCAGACAGGAAGAGGGAATTGACTATGATGAAACTTTTGCCCCTGTAGCAAGATTGGAAGCTATCAGACTGTTCCTGGCCTTTGTTGTCCACCACAACATAAAGGTGTTTCAAATGGATATAAAATGTGCATTCCTCTATGGTAAGATTCAAGAAGAGGTATATGTTTGTCAACCTCCTGGTTTTGAGGATCCATTTAATCCAAATCATGTCTACAAGCTAAACAAAGCTCTGTATGGCTTGAAACAAGCACCTAGAGCCAGGTATGAAACTCCTTCCACTTTTCTTCTCTTTATTGGCTTCATAAGAGGTAAAACTGACAAAACACTGTTCTTAAAATGGAGAGGGAAAGACTTGATGATTGTCCAGATTTATGTGGATGGCATCATTTTTGGAAGCACATGTTCAAAAATGTGTGAAGAGTTCAGAAAACTCATGACAGCTGAGTTTGAGATGAGTGCATTGGGTGAACTACAGTGTTTTCTTGGTCTCCAAGTAAAACAACTGCAAAATTATACATTCATTCATCAAAGCAAATATGCTAAAGAACTTTTAAAAAAATTTGAGAAGAATGACTGTAAACCATGTAGTACACCGATGGCAACCACCAAGCTAGTCATGACTAATGAAAAGGATGATTTGGTTGATCAAACCTTATATAGAAGCATGATTGGTTCTTTATTGTACCTAACTGCATCTAGGCAAGACATCATGTTTGCAACATGTGTTTGTGCAAGATCCCAATCAGCCCCTAGAAAGTCTAACCTAATAGCTGTGAAAAGGATACTCAGATACATAAAAGGTGCTCCCACACTTGGTATCTCGTATCCTGCTAATGGGAATATTAAGTTTTCAGGTTTCACAGATAGTGACTTTGCTGGGTGCAATGCAAGAAGAAATCCACATCATGAGGGTGCCAATTTCTAGGTGATTGCTTAGTATCTTGGCAAAGCAAAAAAGCAAGCAGCTGTTTCAACATCCACTGCTGAGGCAGAGTATATTGCTGCTGCAATCTGTACACCCCAACTGTCATGGCTTCAAAATCAACTGCTGGATTTTGGTATCACTACCTTAAAGACTCCTCTCATGTTGGATAGTTAGGCAGCAGAAAATATCATCAAAAATCCAGTTTCACATTCAACCACCAAACACATTGGACATCAGACATCACTTTGTGAGGGATTGCTATGAAAAAGGTTTGATTTCTCTGCATCATATTCATACTAAAGATCAGCTGGCAGATGTGCTAACAAAGGCTTTAGACACATCCACCTATGAAAGCTTGATCTCTAGGATTGGCATGCTTAACATGGAATAACAGGCAAAATCCTGTTTTTCTATGAATAAAAAGCATGAAAATGTTTTTAGAAAATAAAAAACTTACCCTTAAAAATATTTAAAAATGAAAGTTTTCATTAATCCTAAAAGTCTGTCGTAACCACTGTTTTGGTTCAAACTTCTGATCTGTTGAATTCTATCCACTGCTGAAAGTTAACCTCTGTTCTCTCATTTTTATTGATAATCACTGTTGTCAAACATCAGTGTTTTGCATCACTGATGGGTATCCACTGATAGTCAAAAATCAGCCATTGTTTTCATTTTCACCACTGTAAACCACTGATATTGATCATCAGTGGTTTCCTAAACAACTGTCATCCATTATTCATCAGCGGCTGTCACGTGGACAATACTTAGCCGTCAGATCTTTGTAACCGCTGCCACGTCATCATTCACTTTTTCACTTTATAAAACCCTGATTAAAACCCCAATCAGAGGTTTCACTGCCGTATTGACTTCAAAAGTTCTTTCAAAAGCAGTTTCCATCAAAATCCCTTGAATCATTCACCTTCTTCCTTCTCTCACAACTAAATTCAAATCACCATGACTCTCAATCTCAAAAATCCTCATAACTATCTGTGTACTCTTGAGAAAACAAGTCAAAACACAGATTTTCACTCCATCATTGATGTCCTTTCTTCTTCAAAGTACAAAACTTTGTTGACTTACAATGCACCAATTTATCAAGAAACCCTACGCGAATTCTGGAAAAATGCACAAGTTCAAGTTCAGGACAAAAGCCTGAGCTATTACATCTGAAGTAGGAAAAATTCTTGTTTCCATCACACCACAAACAATCTCTGTGGTTTTTGAGATGAACGACCACACGGGTAGTATTTCTTTCCCTGAAAATGAGTACCAGACTGATCTGGCTGAAAGGGGGTATGAGGGACAAATGGATAAAGCAACTTTACAAAAAGGGAATTTCCCACCTCCCATGAAATTTTTATTTCATACCCTGCTCATGTGTGTTTCAAATAAAAGTACAGCTTTCAATGAAATCCCATTAAACATTCAATACTTGGGATATGCTATCATGGCAGAAGCTGATTTTAATTATTCTCAAAAAAAATTCAATGAGATGGTTAAAAATGTTAATATATGAAAGACAAAAAGAAACCATTTTTGCTCTTTCCTAGATTTCTGAGTTATTATCTACAAAAGAAGATACCAAAGGATAGTGCACAAGTGCTCATCCAACGTACTTCATGTCAAATAAACAGTCTGTCTTTTGAAACCTTTACAAGGATGTCAGAGTCAAAGGATTTGAAAACACAAACAGAGGAACCTGAGCAAACTTTAGATGAGTCCACATTTGCTCCTCAGGTTTCTGCTGTTGAGCCCACTGCTCCTGGTGATCACAGCAGCACACCCACTGCTGTGATACCCCCACCAAAAAGACCAAAAAGAAAACTACCAAAAAGCCCACCAACCCAACCAACAAGGATCTTCTAGAAGATGACATCCCAGAAGTAACTCCTGTGACAACACAAAAGTCACCAATAACCACTGCTGCTACTTCCTCACAGCAGATGGTAGAAAGATCTCAACCTGAGCCTGAAACTCCTCCTGCATCCTCTCAAAAGGATCAGGTTGTATACACAGGGACACCACATTATGAAGCTCTGGATCCACTTGAATCCATCTTCCACAGCCCTGCTTCGGGGGCAAATTCTCTTTCAACTCCCATCCTCACTTCACAAATTCCACCATCTATCTTACCTCTGTTGAATGCATTGGATATGGATCAGACAAAAATAAGTTCTTCTCAACAACCTATCACTGAGAAAATACTCCAACAAGTGACTGAGCCTGATTCCTCTATCCTTGCTAACCCATCAACAGTTGAGGAGGTTACACTGCAGGAGTTACAAGTAATTCCTGTCAATAGTTCAAGTGGAGCAGCTACTACAGGTATTGAATCCACTGATTTATACCTGGATAGTAGTTTCATCAGCAAGTCTCCCTTGAAGGCAACCATTTCTGATGCTATCAAAGTTACCACTGGTGTGTTTAAATTACCGACTGGTGTGTTAAACAAGATAGTTAATGAAAAGGGAAGTCCCAGTACCAAGAACAAGGGGCATCAGTGGATGAACCAGTGGAAACTTCTTCTGGTCCAACTGCTAATACAACCACTGCTAGTGGGAAATCAGATGATCCCATTAACTTGGGTGATGGTTTAAAATATAGAGAATTGACGGAGAGAGTAGACAAAATTGAAACATCTGTTGCAGATATCAAAAATATGCTGCAACAGTTGTTACAATCTCAAAAAGCTCCATCCACTGCATCAACATCTGCTCCATCCCCCACTGAGCTATTGCAATTGTTTCAACCTATGCTTCATCAACAAAGGCAATATGCTGATCAACATCATGAAATTCAGCTTCAGATGTTCAGAAATATGATGGAAGCTAGGTATAAAGATACTCAAGCTGATATAAAGGCCATCAAAGCTCATCTGCTCCAAACCACTGGTACTTCTCCTCCTACAATTGTTTATGTGGAAAACCCTGATGATGCCAAAAAGGGGGAGAAAGGAAAGAAACGAAAAGAAGGTTTGCATCTACCACCAGATCCAATGGCTAAACCAGTTGTGGAGATTCCTAAGCCAGATGGTTTAAAAAAGGTTGATGTGACTCTAAATGCCTTTGCTGAATAAAAAGCAAAGAGAAAAGAGAAAATGGAAACAAAGGGTGATAAAAGATTTGCAGAGCAGAAGAAAGTCTTTATGGCAAAGGAAGTGCAGGGTACTTCAAACAGAAGAAAGACTACCAGAAAGGTTAGCCAACCCAAAACCATACCTTCCAAAACCATTAAACAAACCTATGAAATCCCCAAAAGTTCCTCACCTCAAACCTCCAAGCCAACAGATGTTAAGACACCTGCTGTATCAACAGTTGTTGATACTTCAGTGGTTTCAATAAATGTTGTTTCAACCACTGCCCTTATCATTTCACCAACCATCACTCAATCCACTGCTACACCAAAAACAACACCACCATCACAGAAACCACCTGCTAAAAAGCAGAAGACAACAGTTGATACATCAACAGTTGTAATGACAACAGTGGTTGAGACACCAGTTGTTTCAACAGCTGCTAGTCAGTCACCCATCACTTCAAACACCCCTTCTCAAGCCATAATCCTCTCTGTTCCAAAACCTCAAACAAAAACACCTTCTCCCAAAAAGGTGTATACAAGAAAAAGAAAGTTTCAGGTGAATGACGATGATATACCAGCACCTGTTCCCATTTCATCTACACCTTACAATGTCATCAAACCTCAATCATTCATTCCTCCAACCTTAGCCAACCCAATCAAGGATCCAAAAATTCTTGAAGGATATGATCCTGCTGATGTTATACCAGTAGCAGCCAGTTATCTACTAGAATTGCATGCTGTAAAGAATGAAATGAAACAGTTCTACACAATGGACGACCCTTCAAAAAGAAAATTCCCCTCTCTTGTTGGTTTTAGAGATCTAAACAACATGGATGGATATTTAAAACTAAAAGCCAAGCAAGCTAAAATACGAGCTAGACTTGAATGCAAAGGGGAAAGTGACAATGCCATATCAAATCGAATGCATTTTTTGCTCACTAAAGTCAAACAATTGGAAGATTATGCAAGAGATTTGAGTAAAGAAATGTCCAACCTGCCACTAGAAGTAGACCTGCAAAAGGAGATGAGAAAAGACCTCCTTGAATTGATCATGAGGGAAAAGTTCTACCCAGCCAAGGTTGAGCAGTTCAAAGAGTGGCCACTCATTGCTCTAAAACATGAAGCAAACAGAATTGAAAGAATTAAAAATTATCTAGGTATGAAAAGATCAGCACCAAACTGGAGCAAATACAAAAAGGCAATTGCTGATCTTACCTTGGAGTACAAAAAAAAGAAGCAAGAGTTGCTTGCAGCAAAGGTTGGTACAGCCAAAGCCATAGCAAAATGGTCAAGGCAATACACTGATATGGCATATGAGAGGCTAGAAAGAAGGAGAGAGACATATCCTAGCCTTCCAAAGAAGCCAGCATACAGAGATAAGAAAGCTGATGATCCACAGCAGCATGCCCTCTCTTTGAAAACACTGTTCACATCATCTGACACCTCCATCATTGCCTTAAATCATAAAAAGAGGCAAAAACAGATGGAAGAAGAAGAGAAGGATCAAGTAGATTATATTATGAAGATAGTCCTTCAGGTTATGATTGCAGAAAATCCTGACTCTACAAAACTTCAAAACCTTAGTAAAGGAGTCATAAGAAGGCCCCCTTCACCAAACTCATCAAAAATAAAAACTCTCCCAAGAAACCCACTGAACTCAAAAATACTAAAGTGGAAGTCTGATCAAAAGACCCACGTATTGACTTTGCTCAAGTCCAGTGGAGAAGTTAAGCATATATCAAGGGAAAATGCACTAGGCCTGAGTGTAGAAGATTTACAAGATCTCCTTAAGCTTTAACTGTGTAGGGATGAGGATGA
Organism: Helianthus tuberosus; assembly: GCA_030545235.1. NCBI lineage: Eukaryota > Viridiplantae > Streptophyta > Magnoliopsida > Asterales > Asteraceae > Helianthus > Helianthus tuberosus. The sequence goes on from CM060381.1 coordinate 149,824,106, forward strand.
TGAAGATTCCATGAACTTTGAATTACAATTCAAAGGACAAGTTAGGGAATTATTGATGAGGCAATAAAGATCTTGAATAATGAAGAATTTTGGCATCATCTGTTCCAGGGGGAGATTGTTGGGATTGAACCCTACAAAGGAACAGTTGATAAAGCCAAAACTGGTTCAGAATAGTGGATCATCTGTTCCAGGGGGAGATTGTTGGGATTGAACCCTACAAAGGAACAGTTGATAAAGCCAAAACTGGTTCAGAATAGTGGATCCTTCATAAGCAGTTTTTTGTACATATATTTCCCCTTGACAGTGGCCCTAACATCTGATAGACTCAAAGTACTGCCCATTACAACTGTTGTTGATCTAAAGACTGATGAAGGTTAAAGTGATGAAGCTCAATCTACTGATGTATCTCAAGTACTGTTGAAGACCAAAGCACTGCTGAAGCTACAACAGTGGAATGAAGAATCAGGGTTTTGTTTATACTTTATTTATATAAATCAATAATTTGTAATCAGTGGTTGTATAGGTCAGTGGTTCTAATTTGTTAGGAGGTTAGATGTCACTTTCATGGTGACGTCAGCAGAAGATGCTCAGTGGTTGTCTTGTACTATAAATAGAATAGTACCAGAGGTTCTGTTAGCTTTTTTCTTCTTAGTTAATTCTCTACGAACAATCAGTGAGCTTAGGATGAGGGGGAGATCTGTCCATGCATGCTATTGTAATTGATTGTTGTAATAAATACAATCATTCGGTTCAATGATAAACATGTTTGCTTAAACTTTTCTTCCATTGATTGTGTGTTCAAAGTTTATTTCATAATTCCGCTGCAATACATTTTTGTTTCATCTTCATTTCAATTAAACAAAACACAATCTAAGAAACTCATATCCTAACATATTTTTCCTAAAAATATACATACTTAGTATTGATTTTAACTTGATAAAATCCTTGTTTCTTAGCTTGTAATTTTGTACAAAAATTAGGAAACCATGATAAATATTTTTAGGTAAATTTTTGGGGAATAAGTTTCACCAAAACTTATATTTTTCTAAATGTCAAAATTTATTTTGGCATAGTTTCCCCTAAAAAGGGAGGTTTCCCATGTTTTCAAAACACGTGTTTATTTTCTTTTCATCTCCAAAAATCAATTTACACAATTTTCACAAGTAACATACACTAATTTCATCATATAAAACCTTATGATGAGCTTGATTTTTGTTAAAAATGTGTAGTGTTTTAGATCTACACTTTATATACACCATTCTTTCAAAAACAAATGTTCTTGTTAACTTTAAACAAACTTTTTATGAAACTTAACTTTCAAAATAACCACTCATGAACTTTTAAGGTTTCAATCCTTGAAAAACATATTCTAAAACCATTCTTATGCCCATTTAAAAGATCTTTATGTTCATCATCAAGTTTCATCATGGATCTTTCAAGATCCATGCTTAACATACTTGAATCTTTCACAAGTAGGCTTCTTGATGAACTTTTTTACAAACTTTTTAGGAAGTCTAGTTTCATAAGTTAACTTTACATAAGCTTAGTCACTTCAAGAACACAAGATCATGCTTTAAAAATAATTTCTCATGTTTACATAAAGGTTTCACAAGTTCATCTTCAAGTTTAACCATGGATCTTTCAAGATCCATGCTTAAACTTGTTAGATCTACGCTTCTAACAAGCTTTAACATGATGGATCTAACCATAAACACAAGATTCAACAACAACAACTTCATCACATACATCAAACATTACTAAAATCATTTGTTTTTCTTTAGATTATGTTAGATCTTCATATCTTCATCTTTTAAAGTTTAGTTTCTTAGATGCTGTAACTTGTACATAACACTAATATGAAGTACAATAGAGTTTAGCATGCTTACTACTAGCTCTAATGGCTAGGAAAGTGGCACAACAAAGAAGATGATGAAGATAGAAGAGTATGAGAGGTTAAAAGCTCCCCAAGGTGGTCCTTCAACTTCTAGCACTTCAAGCCTTCTTAGATAAGCTTCTTACACCTTAATATAACCTTAGATTGCTTGGTTGGTGATTGAAAATGGATGGTGTGTGGTGGTGGTGTGTAGCCGTGAGCAAGAGGGAGGGAGGAGGAGAAGTTGTGTTGTGAAAAGTTTGAAATGATAAGGTTTTCACATAATGGTTCCTTATAACAACGTCTTCCAACACCAAATTATCCAAAGGTTTAAATGTCCCATGTCAAGCATACACATGAATATTATAATGACGTTTGTATGTGGGGCCACTATGGGGCCGGTTACATTAGGGGGGGGGGGTTATATGTAAATTTTTGGAACTTGAAGGTTACATGTGTAAATCAGAAGGTTTATGTAATATTAAGTGTGTTTATGTGTTTTTATGATTTTTAAGGTGTTTTATCACCAACACTAGCTTTATATCATAAAAACAATGCTTTTAGTATAGCTTTTATGTTTTGGGTAGTGTCCGGTTATTCGTTCGGTTACCGGTTCGTTAAAGTGCTACATTGCGCAGTTTTACTAGGTATGAGCACCTTTTGTGACAGTTTTCATTCCTGACACTTTACAAGTTATTCTGGACAATAAAACATCAATTCTGCATATTATTTCAATGTTTAAATGCTGTTTTATTGCTGAATTCTGCAAAATTCAGCATTTAAAGTGAGTTTCGGGTGCATTTTAGTGCTTGTTTTAGCTTCCGGAAAGTGTATATGTTAACCCTTGTTCCTACACTTGGTTTTAATGTATTTTTGATGCTGGAGCTACATCTAGGCCCTAAATCTATTGTCTAGTTGTATTCTGCAGAAATGCTGATACAGCTTGTCTTACCGGTGAGTTTACTAGTCTTTCTGACGCAACTCTTAATGTAATGCACAATACAATATTTGAAGTATAAGACATGCATGAATTCATATATAAAGCAGGTAAACACATAATGTTGACTTTTAAGCACATAATAGCAGATAATAAATAATTAATAAAATCGTATGGAAATTACCGGTTTTATGCCAGTTGTCACATTTTTGGTCCAATGCGTTTAAAAAAAACACATTTTGAAGTGTTTTTACTTCATTGCGTTTTAGGTAGAACAAATTTTTATGTGTTTTTATTCCATTGCGTTTTAGAAAAAAAAATCCACTTTCTTTTGTGTTTTTTTTTTTTTTTTTTTGTCTATTGCGTTTTAGGAAAAAACACATTTTTTATGTATTTTTTGATCCAATGCGTTTTAGAAAAACACATTTTAAATTGGTTTTAGTCCATTGCGTTTTAGGTAAAACATATTTTTAGGTGTTTTTAGTCTATTGCGTTTTAGAAAAAAAAAACACTTTCTTTTATGTTTTTTGTCTATTGCGTTTTAGGAAAAAACACATTTAATGTGTTTTTTGGTCCATCTCGTTTTAGAAAAAAAACACATTTTGAAGTGTTTTTATTCCATTGCGTTTTAGGTAAAACACATATTTTTATGTGTTTTTAGTCAATTGCATTTTAGAAAAAAACACGTTCTTTTGTAGTCTTAGTCCATTACGTTTTAGAAGGAACACTTTCTTTTGTGTTTTCAGTTCATTGCGTTTAAAAAAATCATGGGTAAATTACACTTTTCGTTTGTATTAGATTGCAATAAATGACCTTTAACTTCAATAATTACAGTCACAGTCCTTTATTTGGAAAACCCATTACACCCTAGGTCTTTTAACACAAACCTAGTTAAAATTTTCAGTTAAGTATAGCATGTGCAAGGCACATGAGGGTATGTTAGTAATTTTACTATTATATATAAAAAATCTTTTTATTTCTTCAAAACCATCAAATTGCTCATCTTCAAAACCGCATCGTCAACAACAAAAACTTGAACCAGATCTAGTGACATTTTCCCAATTTAAAGTCTGTCTTACAAAACCCATTTCAAGATCAATAATTTGCAACCTACATAAATCAGTGGCACCAGTTGCCACAACATAGGATGACAAAGATAATAGAGAATCAATAGCTGTGAATTGGGTCAAAGTAGTTGACTTTCTTAGCAAAGACCAATAAAAAATGTAATCTTGCTACCATGAGTAACATGAACTGACCATAAGGTGTTGTCGCGATTGTAGAAGGTGAATCTCTCCCATTGAGTGGCAAAATCATTGACTTTTCAAGATCAAAAGGCTCAAACTGAGATGGATTTGAGAAGGTGAATCTCTCCCACTGAGTGGCGAAATCATTGACTTTTCATGACCAAAAGGCTCAAACTGAGATGGATTTGACTGAGATTAGACAAGAAGATCTTCAACCCCATAAAACTTTGCTTCAAAAACAATATCTTCAATCTCAAAGCTTTTGGCTTTAGATCGCAGATTCCCAGTTCTTAAAAGGGACAAGATAAGGTTTCTCATGGTAGCTTTTGGCTTTATTTGTTGTTTTTATTTCAATAAACAAGGAATCAAGGGGGTTGATGCTCAAAATAAGGACGAGTTTTGATTCACTTATGCACAGATTTAGAAGGAATCGGTTGGTGATGTTTATTTGTTGTTTTTGTTTCAATAAGGTGTTGTAGCGATTGTAGAAGGTGAATCTCTCCCACTAAGTAGATTTGATGGTTTGTAGGTGTAGATGATGATGATGAGCAAAGCGTTTGTTGTTGATGATGCGGTTTTGAAGATGAGCAATTTGATGGTTTTGAAGAAATAAAAAGATTTTTTATATATAATAGTAAAATTACTAACATACCCTCTTGTGCCTTGCACATGCTATATTTAATTGAAAATGTTAACCTTGTTTGTTCTAAAGGACTTATGGTGTAATGAGTTTTTCAAATAAAGGATTGTGACTGTAATTATTGAAGTTAAAGATCATTCATTGCAATCTAACACAAACATAAAGGTCGAAAAGTGTAATTTACCCAAAAGTCATTCTTTTGTGTTTTTTGTCCATTGCGTTTTACGCATTGGAGTTATCGAAAACTTTTTTTTTCAAAAGTATAACAATAGTGTGCTCGTTTTAAAGATTAAAAAACGTTCGTTTTTATGGTGCAATTTTTATAAAGAATAATGTTGTACGAAAAAGTTATTTACGTTTTAAAAATGTGGGGGAATTGGAGGAGAGATAAACTATTGACTTGCATTTACTAGAATACCCTTAGAAAAACTCTCGTGTCTCCTTTTTTGTTCAATCTCACCCATTTAATCTTAACCTTTGATTATTTAATAGATGGTCAAGATTACTTCTTATCATTCCTACATAAGATATACTTCCTATTATATCCCTACCCAACAAATGTATATCATAAAACTCAAAGATTACTATGTATGAAGGAAAAGTTGCAACTTCCTTCCTCTTTGTAGTTAATAATGATACAATAGAGTGAAAAATTATATAGTTCTACTTAAACACCTCAAAGAGAAATTAGATAAGACAATCTGGTAACAAGTTGTGTCGCCAACTCTTTTTAGATGAAAAACCAAGTCAAAGAGACAATAAGATGCCTTGTTAATACAAGTGTTCTAAATTTAGTACAAAATCACTAGCTAATCTCATAAACTAATATATTGCATTGATTGTTGATTTTTATGACTCTATGATTATACTTAATAACAAAATATCAAATACAAATAACTTTAACGTACAAAACGTACAAACTGAAGGTTTTCTGAAAAAACGCGGTGACATTTTCGTAATTATTTACTCGTAGAGTAATTAACAAAATTACTCTACAAATGATCTTGTAGTGTAATTATCAAAACTACTCAACAAGTGTATCTTGTAGAGTAATTTTGATCTTGTATGATAATTTTCAAAATTACTTTACAAGTGTATCAAAATTACTCTTCATCGAAATTACTCTACAGGTGTATCAAAATTACTCTGCAAGTTTATCAAACAACATACAATTCAAAACTACTCTACAAAATCATTTGTAAAGTAATTATGATACTCTACAAAATTACCTTACAAGATCAAAATTACCATACAAGATCATTTGTATAGTAATTATGATACTCTACAAATTACTCTACAAAATCAAAATTACTCTACAAGATCAAAATTACTCTATAAGATCATTTGTCAAGTAATTTTGATAATTACTCTACGAGTAAATAATTACGAAAATGCCACCGCATTTTTTTTGCTTTTCTATGCCACGTGAACTTTACTCTATATTTAATAATAACTAGTAAAATTCTTCCGCGCATTGCGGCGGTTATCTGGTCATTATCGGTTCGATTCACTATGGTACTTGTACGGTATCGGCACTCGTTGTATCAACAAAAAAAATATTCATGATATGACCAAAATGATATCGACATGTATTTTACGTCAGTCGAAAACCATGAAAACGAATACCATTAGTGTTTTCAGTAGTACTATTACCGATGTTTTTCGACATATATGGACAAAACATGGATGATGCTAGTGTGATATCACTTTGGTTCGTCCTGATACCGATATGGTACCGACACTATAGCATACAATATATAAAATATACTCTATACTGCTACCGAAGTTGTGGTGGTATAATAAGTTCGGTTCGTCGCAATAAAAACAGAAAAATGAATTATATTTTACTTGTTCGATTTTGAACAAAACTTTTATCAAAACATAGATAAACTAAGCATGTCGTAACGGTATATTAGGAATTTTATAGAACATTACATTCTATTATGAGAATAATGGAAATGTTACCTTTGATGAGATGTACGTTTGTGTCACGGCCCCCATCCCGGTTTGACCCGTTTTAGGAGCCGCGGGACAGAAAATCCCGTGGTATTTATTTAACAGCAGAAGTTTTCTTCAGGATCTTTAAAAACTGCAATTTTCCCGATTATTTTATTTCACAACTCGGGATAAAATCCCGGTAATTTACAATCATGAGATTTCACGGGGAAATCTTTATTTTACAAAACATGTTTCCTTATTTTATATTGAGCCACTTCCTTAAGCTTGTAGTGCTTCACGGCACTTTTCCTGGATCATAACAGATCACCTGAAAAATGTTTGAAAAAGGTTTTGTCAGCGGGAAATACTGGTGAATCATTCTTTTTATGAAAACGACGCGTTTGTTATAATTTACAGTATTAAGAGCGATTACAATGTTTCCATATATCAACCAACTACCCACAGTAATTGTCACTCGAACATCCATCGGTAGCCTCTTAGCCCGATGGTGTCTGTGACTATGGTCATATCACCCCTTGGCTAACTCGTTGTCCAATGGTGATGGTTATCAAGTAATGTATACAAAACCCCACATACCGGCTGTAATTTGGTGATTACAAAGACTTATTCCCTGTAATTATAACTTTGAAAATAAACATGCTTTTGAAATCAAATTTGATAAAAAGAGAATGACTCACATTGCAGATTTAATATGAACAGAGCTTAGCCTACTGATTAGCCTTGATAACCTAGTTAAAATAGCAATGCACACAAACTAGGTTAGTAACTAATACATCATTTACGATAACTCACGAGATTAAACCCTCACAACGAATGACAAAGTGCGATACTTAAACATCCATTGAATTAACAACGAATGACAAAGCATAAACCATAATGTGGGCAGCACTTAAACATCCATTGGATAGTTTAATCGATCGGACATTGAATTGTAGCAGCGATCGAGTTATTACCCTGTTTTGCGGCAGCACTTCGTGAATTGTGTGTGTTTTAAGACTGTTTCGACTATAACTCAGAGTACAAATTGAAATTGAACGTCGAACAAACGCACAGTATCAAGTCCCACTACCCTCTATTTATACCCAGAAATTCGCCCCCCTCGCGCCACGCGAAAGGTCTCCTTGTGCGCGTCGCGTGGCGCGAGAGACCCTATTCTACCCCAGGGTTGCTCCGTGTCCAAGTAGCTCAGGTGAGTTGGTTTCGCGTTAAAATTCATCTTACACGTAAAACTGTTTAGATATTACCGACTAGGGTTTACCCCCCCCCCCCCCTGAGTTTTAGGGGCCCTGATCTTGATTCCGATTATTCTGAAAATTTTAGGGTTTGTACAGAATCACTTGGGTGTCTCAATTAGGGTTTTCTTTTGGATAAAATAATATAATAAATAGGACTTTTGATGAGAGTTGTTACATCCTCCCCACCTTAATAAAAATCTCGTCCTCGAGATTTACTGGAACAAGTAAGGGTATTTTCGCTTCATCTCTGATTCCAGCTCCCAAGTGTATTCGGGTCCTCTTTTCGAATCCCACTTGACTTTGACCAGTACTAGTCGTTTGTGTTTGAGAAATTTCACCTTTCTGTCTTCTATTTGAAGAGGTTTCTCAACAAATTTTAACTTTTCGTTTACCTCTATATCTTGAAGAGGTACTACCAGTGATTCGTCAGATAAACACTTCTTGAGATTGGATACATGAAATACATCATGTACTCCAGCTAATTCTTCTGGTAGTTGCAAACGATAGGCAACTGGTCCTATACGTTGGATTACTGGAAATGGTCCTACGTACCTTGGACACAGTTTTCCTTTCTTACCAAACCGAACTACTCCTTTCCAAGGAGAAACTTTTAAAAGTACTTTGTCTCCTATTTGGAATTCCAACGGCTTCCGTCTATTATCTGCATAACTCTTCTGACGATCTCGAGCCGTCTTCAGTCTTTCCTTGATTTGAGCAATCTTGTCGGTAGTCTCTTGCACTATTTCAAGACCTGAAAATTGACTTTCTCCTATTTCTGCCCAACAAACTGGAGTTCTGCACTTTCGTCCATACAGTGCTTCGAATGGGGTAGTTTCGATGCTTGAATAATAACTATTGTTATAGGAGAATTCAATTAAAGGTAAGTGGTTATCCCAGTTTCCACCAAAATCTATCACACATGCTCGAAGCATGTCTTCTAAGGTTTGTATCGTCCTTTCACTTTGCCCGTCTGTTTGTGGATGATATGCAGTACTTAATTTTAGTTTAGTTCCCATTGCCTCTTGGAAACTAGTCCAAAATGGGAAATGAAACGACTATCCCTATCCGAAACAATGGAGAGTGGAACTCCATGTAAGGATACTACTTCATCTACATATAACTTGGCCAACCTTTCCATGCTAAAGGTTTCTTTCATAGGTAGAAAGTGAGCTGATTTGGTTAATCGATCCACAATTACCCAAATCGCATCATTAACTTTTCTGGTCTTGGGTAACTTAGTAACAAAATCCATTGTTATAAGCTCCCATTTCCATACAGGCATTTCTAATTGTTGTAGTAGACCCGAAGGTTTCTGGTGCTCTGCCTTAACTTGTGAACAAGTAAGACACTTAGAAACATATCTAGCTATGTCCTTTTTCATTCCTATCCACCAGAAATTATTTCTTAAATCTTGATACATTTTATTGTTTCCTGGATGCATAGTATATCTAGATTTATGAGCTTCTTCTAGGATCTTATGCCTTAAATCTCCTTGTTTAGGTACCCAAATTCTTTTCTTATGGAATCTCCAAATTCCATCACTTCCTTGCTCTAATTCTTTTACTTGTCCTTTCATTCCTTCGGCATCATCCTTAATTGCTGTTTCCTGGACATTCTTTAATTGTTCCATTAAATCTAACTGTAGATTTAATCTGAGAGCACGAACTTGCTTTTGCTTTTCATGATACTTACGACTTAAAGCATCTGCAACTACATTTGCCTTTCCTTTGTGATACCGAATATCACAGTCGTAATCACTTAGGATTTCCATCCATCTTCTTTGCCTCATGTTTAACTCTTTTTGCCCAAATATATATTTTAAACTTTTATGATCCGTATAGACAGTAAACTTACTTCCATACAGATAATGTCTCCAAATCTTAAGGGCAAAAATTATGGCTCCTAATTCTAAGTCATGAGTTGTATAGTTTTCTTCGTGCTTTTTCAATTGCCTTGATGCATACGCAATTACCTTCTTGCGTTGCATAAGCACACATCCTAATCATAATTTTGAAGCATCACAGTAAACTTCAAAATCTTCAGTCCCTTCTAGTAAAGCTAGGATTGGAGCATTTGTTAATTTCTGCTTTAGAATCCTAAAAGCTTCTTCTTGTTTAGGTCCCCATTCAAACTTAACTGCTTTACAGGTTAGCTTAGTTAATGGTACAGCTATTTTGGAAAAATCCTTAATTAACCATCTATAGTATCCAGCTAAACCTATAAAACTTCCAATTTCCATTGCAGATTGTGGAACTTTCCATTTAGTAATTGCCTCTATCTTAGCAGGATCTACATGAATACCTTCGTGGTTCACCATGTGTCCTAAGAATTGCACTTCTTGTAGCCAAAATTCACACTTCGAGAATTTGGCATAAAGCTTTTCTTTTCTTAACAAAGTTAAGAGTGCATGCAAATGATGACAATGTTCGTCCTGATTTTTGGAATAAATAAGTATATCGTCTATTAAGACAATTACAAATTTATGCAAATACGGTTTACAGATCCTATTCATCATGTCCATGAATGCTGCAGGTGCATTCGTTAACCCGAAGGGCATGACTGTAAACTCGTAATGACCATACCTAGTTCTGAAAACAGTTTTAGGTATGTCTTCTTCTTGTACCTTCAATTGATGATATCCGGAGCGTAAATCGATCTTAGAAAAATATCTAGCTCCTTGAAGTTGATCAAAAAGATCATCAATCCTAGGTAATGGGTATCGATTCTTAATTGTAACCTTATTCAATTCTCTATAATCAATATACATTCTCATCGAACCATCCTTCTTCTTTACAAACAATACTTGTGCTCCCCACGGGGATGAACTAGGTTGTATAAAACCTTTATTTAGTAATTTATCTAATTGCTTTTTCAGTTCTAACATTTCTGTGGGTGCTAATCGATAAGGTGCCCTGGCTATCGGTATAGTTCTGGGAATTAGATGAATTCTAAATTCTACCTCCCTATCTGGTGGTAATCCTGGTAACTCTTCTGGGAATACATCTGGGTATTCTGAGACTACAGGAATTTCCTTAAGTTCTTTACCCTTAGTACTAATGATTACTGAAATCATATATACTATTCCTTGCTTTCGTTCATAACTAGCAACTTTCATTACTGATATGAACTTCATGGGTTTTTGTGGCCTGTCTCCTATAACCATGATTACTTCTCCAGTAGGTGCACGAATTTCTATGGAATTTTATCACAAAGGATTCGAGCATGGTTGGCTACTAACCAATCCATTCCTAACACAACATCGAATCCAGCTAAATTCATTGGCAATAGGTTTGCATGAAATTTATAACCTGAAAGTTCTATGTTTTCTTTCTGCAAAACCTTATCTATTTTGACAGAATTTCCGTCTGCTGTTTCGACTGTAAAAATCTGCCTAAGATTGGTTAAAGGTAGATTAAGAGCTTGACAGAATGAAGTATTTATAAAACTTTGGTTGGCACCAGAGTCAAATAATACTTTTGCGTATACGTTGTGAACTAGGAACGTACCAGCTATCACATCTGGAATAAGTTCTGCTTCTCGAGTGGTCAGCTGGAATGCTCGAACATTCTTTTTAGTAGCTCCATTGGCCGTCTTGGCTTTGTTGTCTGCTGGTTTGACCAATTTAGGGCATTCTGTCTTGAAATGCCCATTTTTTCCACAATTATAGCAGATCCTGGTTTTCTTTCTGCAATCTTCTTCACGATGTCCTACAGTTTTGCAAAAGTTGCAGATTACATTGCATCTTCCATAATGCTTCTTTCTGCAATTCCTGCAGAACGGCGGAGTTGAAGATTGCCCTGTTCCTCTTCTCATGAAGCTATTATTATTACCCGTCCGAAATCCTTGGGTAATTTTCTGAGCCAGTTCCTTTTTCCTGTTTTCATCTCTTGTGTGTACCAGTTCATCAGTTAGGGTGTTGGCTAGTTCCACCGCATCGTCAATAGTACGAGGTCTCGCAGCTTTAACAATATTACGAATTTCGCTAATCAGTCCCCAAATATAGCGGGAAATGAGTACCGGTTCTGGTGAAGCCAGTGTTGGTACCACTCTAGCATATTCAAAGAATGTCGAAGTATATCCTCGACAATCTACACCCACCATCCAATGATTTAAGAATTTATTTGCCATTTGATCTTTTTCATATTCGGAACAGAATTTTCTTTCTACAAGACTCTTGAATTCTTCCCAGTTCATGGCATAAGCCACAGTTCTTCCCTTGGCTTGAAGTACTGTATTCCACCATTCTATTGCCCATTCTTTAAACAGATTTGAAGCGTACATGACCTTATCGTCCTTGGCACATTTACTTATTGTAATTACTGCCTCGGTTTTCTCTAACCAACGCTGTAACACCTGTGTCATTTCAACCATCAAACAAATGCCAAACCAATGAAATATTGTATTTCATACTTTGGACTTGTAAAAATATGTGTATCGTTTGCACATATCAACTCTTGTTCGATTTCAAGCTTTAAATCGCTTTCTGGAAGGTTATACGCGCTCTGATGTGCAGATATAACCAGTTTAATCCAACGAACACTCCGGAATAGTGAAATAGGCTTAACATACCTTAAATAACCTTTACATAACTTATATATAAGTTTTGGAAGGTTTGGTGTGGTGAAATCAAGTTAAATCGCTTACAGGGACTAAAGTTGACAAACTGCGAAAGTATGCCAATTTGAACTGTAACAGACCTTCCGGAACATGACCATAAGTTAAACATACCATAAATATCCTTTACATAGCTTAGAAATAGGCTTTGAGGGGTTCGGTGTGCTAAAATAAACTTTTGTGTCATTCAGGGACTAAAAGTGTCAAAAAGTGCACAAGTTTGCATTTTCGCGCATAACTTACGTTCTGAATACATCTGGACATCCAAAAATTTATGTAAGCATGACTACATTATATTTTAGTGTTCGCCATAAGAAAAATCCATTCGTCACGTCATTTGGTTCGTTTTTCGCGCTTATGCGCATTCCGTCGTAATTAAGCGAACATCGCGTTCGTACGACCAAACGAACCAACACCCGGCATATTTCTGAGCATGTTTCATGTCCACAATGTTTAGGCAACATTTTAGGGCCTTAAAGTTGGCTTTACGGGCCTTGGAAGTGCCGGAAATGGCCTTAAACACGTGCAGGGACCTAAACTGTCATTTTTGAAAGTTGTTTCTGATCTGACATGCTCAGGCGGCCCGCATTAGTTTAAGGACATCCTGAAGCGGGCCGCTTCCGCCTTCTGGACCAGATTAACTGCATTAACAGCTGTTTGCAGCTGTTTTAACCACAACCACACACTCACCACTTGCCTAATCAGCTGATAAGGATGGCATTTAGGCACCACAACTTCCCAACACATGTACGGCCTTGATCGTTTCCCCTTTTCCAAGAAACGATCCTAACGGTTACCCGAATACTATATATACCCCATCACCCCAATGCAAAACTTACTAGAATCTTGGTTTGAGAAACTCTAAGTTGAAACCTTTGTTTCATACCTGAGATTTTTGAATCGAGATTAGCATTCGGGGACCCTGGGTTAGTATTCTTTCGTTCTTTTCCTTATTTTACTGCTTTTCGAGTCAGAAAGTCAAACTTTGTTTGACTTTCAGTGTTGACCAGTAATGGTCAATGCGAAGTTCGTTTGAACTTCGCAACGTGAGTGTAATCACGTTGGTCGTAGTCCCTTGGGACTATGCCCACTGATTACCACGTTGTCTAGAGTCGTAGGGTAGGCGATCTAATAAATCGCCTATACCTTCGAACTCGACCCATTTGGTCGATCATTAGGATCCGACCAAATACATTAGGTGACCATAGTAGGTAGGGAATAACCTTCCGAGGTTATACCCTATGGTCACATCGTTTAAGTAGTTGTATGATAGGTAGTTTATATGCCTTAGGTAAATTACCAGAATACCCTTTTCATGTATAATTGGTAATTAAGCATATGTAACCTAAACCTTTGTCACATAACTGATTATGTAACATGTTTAGGCATATTCTACTTGTCATAGGACTAGTTAGGCGGTCCGAACGCGTTTCACGCGCACGACGCGTTAAAGTAGCATAAGCTTCCTAAACGGGTCGTAATGGGTCGATAAGACTTAGGTTAAGTTTCATTTAGCATGTAGGCCTTGTTAAACCATATCACATGAGTTCCTACACTCATTTGGTTTACAAACCCTAATGCTACCCAGTCTTCCGATGTAGGTCCGGTTTATTAACATAGTTATCTAAATTAGGTGCCGTTGATATCCGCGATCTCTAGCATTGTTTGGTTGTTATTCAAGGACTACTAAGCAATCTCAAGTGAGTACATAGACCCCTCTTTTACTGTTTTCCAAACTGTTTTGGGGTGGAACACATGTGCCTACTTGTTACTTTCATGCTTTCCTGTTTTCACATCATATACTTCCTATGTTCATTAGTACATTATAGTACATGATTTCATTGTGTTTATGCTAGGTGTGCCCATTGTGTGCATTACTTAGTACATCGTTTTACATTACATTTCATGCTACGTGTGCCCATTTGTGTGCATTACTTAGTACAGTTCACATGCTATGTATGTCTGTTGTTGCATACTTAGTACCGATATTTCAGTTCACATGCTATGTATGTCTGTTGTTGCATACTTAGTACAGATATTTCAGTTCACATGCTATGTATGTTTGTTGTAGCATACTTAGTACATTTCTTATTCATCATATGCTTACATTTTGGTAGGACATTTGGTTTATCATAGACATTTTACATTGTTGGTTTGGTTTGTGTAAGTGATTTAAGTAATGAGGCGTGTGTAATATGATACAAGCATGGTGGATACGCCGCTGGTACTTCCTATATATAAGTGTTTGTATGGTATTACATGTCGTAACGTTATTTCAATCATTTCAGTTTGAGACATAGAACATTTTATACAAATAACATATTTTTCACAAGACATTGATTTACAAACAACTTATCTAATACAAACTCATTTTACATGGTTATTCATTTAACCATACATTATACATTATTTATACATATCATCTGATCTTATCGATTTTCAAATGATTTACAAAACAAAGCAAATAACAAGGTTCATGACTAAACATTTTCTCAAACATAAGTCATGAAACCTATTTTCACAAAACCTATGTATCTCACCGGCATTTTTATGCTGACGTACCATATTTTCACATGTGTTTTTCAGGAACTGTTGCATAAGATGATCAAGATATACATAGGCAGACTTGGGCTTTAGTGACAATAAAAGATGCAAGACTAGTTAATTATGTTGTATTTTCCTTGTTTGTTAAGACATTGTAACACTTTTAATTAATAAAACGAAACTTCAATTGCCATGGATTTGAAACATTAATTCTGTTACAACACTCCCCGACGTTTCCGCCACGTTTTGTATGTTCCACGTGGTCGGGGTGTGACAAACGCAGTGCCGCAGTTGCTCCTTCTTTTCCTGCAAATTCAGCGGGTTTACAAGCAAGAAATTCTTTATAAGTGCAACCAGGTGTTGCAGCTTTCATTTTCTTAGGGAGCGGAGCCTGCCGTAAATCATCATTGTGATGAGTATGATTACTGCCTCCGTTTACGCTATTACTGAAGTTATCTTCAGAAATACGTTTGCTAGGAACGATTTGTTGAGGTTCGATTGGATTTCTAACAGCAGCAACTATTGCTGGAATAGCATTGGCTATCCCTTGAGCAACGATATTTTCTATATCCTGCCTAGTCATAAATTGATCTTCCGGATGTTGCTCAGATTGATTAACCTCATTTACTGGTTCGTTATTAGCGTTTTCCATCTGATAATTAATATATATAATTTATTAGTATCAAATAAATAACAATTATACACAAAACAATCATACAAATCTCAATACACGCATATAGTCAAAACTATCGATTTCTCGATTCCCATTTTATATATATTATGCATCATTACACACTGATTATTTTACACAAGTTTTTTTTTAAGTTATTTCACAAGCTATATTTTACTTATTTATTTACAATCACAATTTCACAACCTACTATCCTTCGTCAGATGGTATTTTAGTAACGACGTTCCCTCTCATCGTATTTCCAGGAGATCTGTTCTCCTACTTCCCTGATCCTATTTCCTGCATCCACCAATTATTCACCAAAGTGGCGGAGTTCAGCTAAATTCTCATTGCTCATAGGTGGGTTTGGTATAGGTTCTGGGTCAAATTGAGGAAGAAAGGAATAAGGACTATTGAGCAGGTTTTGGAACTGCCAATCATTAGTCCACCACTTGTCCATTCCTAGTGGTTGGGTGTGAATTATAGGTTCTGGAATTGCTGGTTCCAAATTTATTGGAAGTTGTGTTTCAATAGGACGAGTAAAAACATTTTCATTGACAGGCTTAATAGTATCACAGCTTGCCAATATAAAATATAGTTCCTCCTGCAATGTCATTTCTTGGGTTTGCTTAGAGCTTTCTCCAATTTCTACATGGGTTTGTTTAGAACCTCCCCCAATCTCCATTTCTATTTACTTAGAATATTCATCAAATTGTATTCCCATCTGCCTAGACTCTTCCCCGACTTCAATCCCCTCCCTTTGTCTAAGGGATTTTCTATTTTGGGAATCTTTCTAGTGGCGGGTTTCCTCCTACGCACACGCCTCCATCCCACAAATCTCCTCCTTTTCTTGGGCTTGGGTTTCTCTGGAGGTGGAGCATTGAATTCCATTAGTTCTTCTATATCTGGTATATATCTATTGAAATCTCTGGAAACCTCTATTTTTACCGGATAGAGATTTAAATTCTAAAGGGCTTCATACAAGTCACTCATGCTGTTTAACACATATACAGAAATTACTAAATTAAAATTTTATAACAAAATTTCATAAAAAACCTTTAAATATTATTGCATACCGTGTGACAAAAACAACTGAAAATTAAAACACACTAGGGTTCACTGTAACTTATTTATTTACTGGATAAGGTTTCTGGACTGTAGGTGATAAGGGTGCTAAAACTTGAATCAGATTATTTAAAGATTTGCATTAACTGCTACAGTGGCTAGCATATAAAGATCTGCCCATTTTTTCATCTAACTTGTCTTCCCATGGTGGGTTATTGCCTAATTCTTGGGTTTTCTGATTATCTCTCCCTCCTTTGGATTTCTTTTGTTTCTCTTGACTTTTCCTAATAATCAAACTTCTTTTATTAGGAGAAAGTGGTTCCGCATATTGTGCCTTACGGACAAATATTCCTTCTTCAGGATTTATATAGGGTTTTGGGGAATTTGTTTGGGATGAACTTCCCTTCTCGTTTGATGACCTATCTAATTTAAGATAGATGTTTGACAACTTTTGCTTACCCATACTGTACACAAATATTCAAATAAGAAAACACATAATCACAAAATGACAAGTAGAAAATTAAGTATTTTCTAAATACTTAACTGGCTTAAATCAGTGGCTCTGATACCACCTTTTTCTGTCACGGTCCCCGTCCCGGTTTGACCCGTTTTAGGAGCCGCGGGACAGAAAATCCCGTGGTATTTATTTAACAGCGGAAGTTTTCTTCAGGATCTTTAAAAACTGCAATTTTCCCGATTATTTTATTTCACAACTCGGGATAAAATCCCGGTAATTTACAATCATGAGATTTCACGAGGAAATCTTTATTTTATAAAACATGTTTCCTTATTTTATATTGAGCCACTTCCTTAAGCTTGTAGTGCTTCACGGCACTTTTCCTGGATCATAACAGATCACCTGAAACATGTTTGAAAAAGGTTTTGTCAGCGGGAAATACTGGTGAATCATTCTTTTTATGAAAACGACGCGTTTGTTATAATTTACAGTATTAACAGCGATTACAATGTTTCCATATATCAACCAACTACCCACAGTAATTGTCACTCGAACATCCATCGGTAGCCTCTTAGCCCGATGGTGTCTGTGACTATGGTCATATCACCCCTTGGCTAACTCGTTGTCCAATGGTGACGGTTATCAAGTAATGTATACAAAACCCCACATACCGGCTGTAATTTGGTGATTACAAAGACTTAATCCCTGTAATTATAACTTTGAAAATAAACATGCTTTTGAAATCAAATTTGATAAAAAGAGAATGACTCACATTGCAGATTTAATATGAACAGAGCTTAGCCTACTGATTAGCCTTGATAACCTAGTTAAAATAGCAATGCACACAAACTAGGTTAGTAACTAATACATCATTTACGATAACTCACGAGATTAAACCCTCACAGCGAATGACAAAGTGCGATACTTAAACATCCATTGAATTAACAACGAATGACAAAGCATAAACCCTAATGTGGGCAGCACTTAAACATCCATTGGATAGTTTAATCGATCAGACATTGAATCGTAGCAGCGATCGAGTTATTACCCTGTTTTGCGGCAGCACTTCGTGAATTGTGTGTGTTTTAAGACTGTTTCGACTATAACTCAGAGTACAAATTGAAATTGAACGTCGAACAAACGCACGGTATCAAGTCCCACTACCCCCTATTTATACCCAGAAATTCGCCCCCCTCGCGCCACGCGAAAGGTCTCATTGTGCGCGTCGCGTGGCGCGAGAGACCCTATTCTACCCTAGGGTTGCTCCGTGTCCAGGTAGCTCAGGTGAGTTGGTTTCGCGTTAAAATTCATCTTACACGTAAAACTGTTTAGATATTACCGACTAGGGTTTACCCCCCATGAGTTTTAGGGGCCCTGATCCTGATTCCGATTATTCTGAAAATTTTAGGGTTTGTACAGAATCACTTGAGTGTCTCAATTAGGGTTTCCTTTTGGATAAAATAATATAATAAATAGGACTTTTGATGAGAGTTGTTACAGTTTGTACTTCGATTCCATGTATATTACAACTCAAAACTCAATTTCGATTTTTTTTATCAAGACGTATATAAAAAGATACTTGTCTCAATGGCATACTTGAAATTTTATAAATCATCTTATCTTAAAACTTATAAGAGAAAACAAAATATGTTTTAAATGAACTAATATAATAAAATAACAAAAAAAATCAAATGAACTAATATTATAAAATAAAAGAAATCAAAACCTAAAAATCTTATAATAATAAATAAAAAATATATTACTATTCATCATCACTTAGCTTTAATATATATAAATATAATAATATAATATAATAACTAGTTTCTTTTACGTCTCGCGTTGCGACGAAACCGAGCAAATGATAATGTAAAACAAACGTGATTGAAAATAAAGCATGTTGTTTAGAAAGCCAAACCATTAGAACGACTTAGTTTATCATTGTACCGTGTTTTATGATATCAAATAAATACTTTATTTTGAGTACAACTTTGTTTTTAACAAAACTTATAACGAAATATCGACGGAAAATCAAACACAACTACGTACTTAAGTTTTTCGAAAAAAAGTTAAAAACGTAAATTATTAAAGAAGTATCAAATTATTTGATAAATTAATACATGTTCTAAAAAAGAAAAAAAATTATTAAAAAAATGGTAAAGGATATATATGGTTTTAAAAAAGAAAAAAAGAAAAATATGTTTTTAAAATTAAATTTAATAATAGTAATAAACGATTATAATATAAAAATAATATAAAGCTATATATTATTTTAAAAATAAACTTACTATTATCGTCTTTCGTTAACTATATATATAAAAAAATAAAAATATGTTATTAAAAATAAATATAATAATAATAATATTATAATATATTAAATAAAGAAATAAAAAGCTATATATTATTTTAAAAATAAAGTTACTATTCATCGTTCTTCATTAACTATGTATATATAATATAATATAATATAATATCTGGCTTGAGTAATTATAGCTTAATAATTTATGGTTAGTATTTAAATGATTTCAATACGTGTATAAATTTTACAAAATTAAGAGATAAAAATTAAATATAAAAGTAAACTAGTGATATTCCCCCAGGCCTTGCGGCGGGGATTAAGTCGGTATCAATTTGGTTCGTTACAGTACCTGCTTCGATATAGTAATTGAAAGAGAAAGCATTACATCGATCGAAAACTAAAAAACACATATTGATATGGTACCTATATATGTTGTTCAGTTGATATCGGTTCAGTTCGCTTGCATTTTATTTTTATTTTATTTCAACATTACGATTTTTTTTTGTAATGGATATTTTGCCGCTATCATAAACCCAATCGAAACCAACTGAACAGCATTTTTATCGGTACCAATATTTTTTTTAGTTTTTTTGCTTTCAATAAATTGATACTGTATGGCTACCATATTGTACCGAACATGATCGGTACCGGTATAAATTCCGTTTTATTGTTTCCTGTTTGATAACGGATACTTTGATCGTATCTTAAAAGTTATATGAGAGAACAAAATATACTTAAATCAATTAAAATAATAAACAAATAAAAGTTATATGAGAGAACAAAATATACTTAAATCAATTAAAATAATAAACAAATAGAATAATAAAACCTTAGGAAACAATATTGAAAAAAAAATCAAAAACAATTGTTCCCCTCTTTTTATTTCAATATTACGACATATATTTTTTAAACGGATATTGTGTCGATATCGTACCAAATTCTGTCAAAACCAATTGAATAACATCTGTATCCGTATCAATATTTATTTTTAGTGTTTTTGCTTTCGATGAATTAATATCGTATCGCTATCATACCGTACTGAACAACATCGATATCAGTATATATTCATTTTTATGATTTCTTTTTTGATAATTGGTACTTTAATCATATCTTAATCGTTATATAAAATATATGTTTAAATCAGTTAAACTAATAAAACAATATAATAATAAAAACCTAGAAAAAAATTATTAAACAAAAATCAAAAACATTTTTCATGGCCTCTTTCTATTAATATGTATAATTATACTTATTATGTTTTGAATCTTACATAATTTTGTTCCAAAAACCGAAATAACCAAAAACCCGAACTGAACCGACGTAAAAACTGAAAAACCGAAACCGAAAAAACCAAAACCCCTCGGTTTTTAAAAACCGACATATCGGTTTCGGTTTTGATTTTGCCCAAAAACCGAATCAAACCGAACCGTGCACACCCCGCATAGCCTTCTAAAAGTTCGCCCAATAGAATAGTGACACCACTGGCAGCCACTATTCATTTAGTTGGTTACTGTTCAAAAGACTGAGAAATTAATAGAATAAACGACATTTACCCTTTACTGTATAGTAGTTACTATTCATAAGGTTGTTTTTTTAACATATGGATAATAATAAGGATAATGCCATCTCCTTCACGTTTCTTATCTTCATTCAAGATAGAGTGGACCTAAGTGTAGAATGGGCGAATGGCAATATGTCATTGTTGGAGGAAGAACCCCAACTCCCAACTTCCTGTTACCAAAGAAATAATAATAATAATAAAGAACAACTAATTTTGGTAGCATATCATACATAATAATAATAATAATAATAATAATAATAATAATAATAATAATAATAATAATAATAATAATAATAATAATAATAATAATAAAGAACAACTAATTTTGGTACTATATCGTACATGTTATTTATAGATAATAATAAAGAACAACTAATTTTGGTACTATATCGTACATGTTATTTATAGAATTATATTATCTGTTTAAGGAAAATGATATCTTCTTATAAATAAAAATATTTTTGGACACGTGTCACTTTCTAGTGCTTTTTTACCTTATTTTCTATTTATTTTTAATTTAATATTAAATAATAATAATAATTTTAAACAAAAATATTAGATAAGAATAAATATTTAGATAATGATAAAAATTTCTCGTGTTTTCTCACCTTATTTTCCTATCTATCTTACATATTAAATAATAATAATAATTTGAAACAAAAATATTAGATAAGAATAAATATTTAGATAAGGATAAACATTTGTTTTTATTATGATCGTATTAAATAATAATAACAATAGTAATAATAATAATAATAATTTAAAAAAAATTAGATAAGAATATAAACGTTTATATTTATTATGATCATATTAAATAATAATAATAATTTTAAACAAAAAATTAGTTAAGAATACATATTTAACAAAGTAAAATGTTATAATAAGTAATTAGTACATTATAGTTCATTTTAAAAGATAAATCTTGACGACTGTATGTGTTAACATATGCCATTATATGTTATTAAACACGTGCAATATATGATTTTTTTTAATATATCATTTTTATATTTATTATATAAAATTGGTAGAGGATCCTGTAAAAAGTGCTCAAAGTGTGAGAAGTGTGAGAAGTGTATTATAACACTATATATAATACTATATAACACCATATAAACACCGTATAACAATATGTAACACCATATAGTACCATATAACACTTTGTAACACTATATATCATTATATAACAAATATAACACTATAGGTTGTCTGATAGCATGTCTATGATAGATGTATAGTGTTATATTTGTTATATAATAATATATAGTGTTACATAGTGTTATATGGTATTATATGGTGTTACATATTGTTATACGGTGTTTATATGGTATTATATAGTATTATATATAGTGTTATAATACACTTCTCACACTTTAGGCCCTTTTTACACTATCCTTACCCTATAAAATTACATTTATGCAAAATAAAAGAAAGTAAAATGTTATAATAAGTAAATAGTACATCAATGTTTATTTTTAAAAGATAAATCTTGATCACTGTTTGTATTAACATATAACATTATATTTTATTCAACACGTGCAATACACGAGTTTTTTTAAATATATCTTTTTATTATTTATTATATAAAATTGTATTTATGCAACCCGTGTAATACAAGTGGTTTTAACCTAGTATATATATATATATATATATATATATACAGGCTACGGATCAAGAGAAACCTATTTTTTCTTAATAGTTGTGAGAACTTAGAAAGCTCTAACTTTCTGTGCTAGTTTTGCCACCGTCTTTCACACAAACGTAGATGACATATTACAAACACCTCTGTAAAATAAAAACAATTCCGAGCGGTGTTTTCAGATTTTTTTATACCACTGTAAAAAGCAGCTGAAATTAGCCTTTACACCCATTGTAAAGGTTTTTACGGTGATGTAAATCAACAAAATTATTATTTATTTTTTTTATTTTTGGTAAAAAAAAAACTTTTGTTTGGCGAAGATTTTAAGTTCTCACAACTTGAGTTTTCATTTTACTCTAACTCTCTCTCTCTCTCTTATATATATATATATATATATATATATATATATATATATATATATATATATATATATATATAGGGGATCGCTAGAATGAGAACCACCACGAGTTATGAGAACCACGAGAACCGCGCCCCGCGGGTGGCCGTCGGCGACGAAATTTTTTTTACACCTAGATCCGTATATTTTAGCGGGGGGTTTAAATTTTCGGTTCAAACGGCGCGCCCGAGGGGGTAGTTTTTTACGCCCAAAGTTTGGGTTTTTTTAATTTTTTTAATTTTTCTTTTTTTTTTTACCAAACTTTGGGCGTAAAAAACTACCCCCTCGGGCGCGCCGTTTGAACCAAAAATTTAAACCCCCCGCTAAAATATACGGATCTAGGTGTAAAAAAAATTTCGTCGCCGACGGCCACCCGCGGGGCGCGGTTCTCGTGGTTCTCATAACTCGTGGTGGTTCTCATTCTAGCGGCTCCCTATATATATATATATATATAGAGAGAGAGAGAAGATCATGCGAGAACCACCTCTTATTGTGAGAACCACGAGAACCAATGTGAACACAACAAAAAATGCCTAAAAATAGCTAAAAATACACAAATTTTTTTTAATATTTTATATATAAAAATCGCTACTTTTCGAAGAAAAAAAAAGTAATTTTTTTTTAAAAAAGTTTTTTTTTTCCACTAAAAGTAGCGATTTGAGCATAAAAAATATTTAAAAAAAAAATTTAGATTTTTTTTTTATTTTTTTAGATTTTTTTAGGTTTTTTGGGGGTTTAGTTTTTAGCATTTTAGCTTGGGGGTTTAGGTTTTTTTTTTTTTTTTGGGGGGGGGGGGGGGGGGGGGGGAGGTGGGGGGTTTAGGTTTTTTTTTTTTTTTGGGGGGGGGGGGGTGGGGTTAGGTTTTTTTTAGCTATTTTAGGTTGTGTTCACATTGGTTCTCGCGGTTCTCGCAATAAGGGTGGTTCTCGCATGAACTCCTCCCTATATATATATATATAGGTACGGGATCAGGAGAAAACGCCCTAAAGTGTGAGAACGGATCTTGGCCCAACACGTGGCAGGGGGCGCTAAATGATATGCAGGGGTACGATTGTCCTTTTGTACGTTCCCTTCTTATTCGCGTTATAAATCTGTTTCAAATTAAAACTCCAAAGATTTCGTTTTAGCTGTTACCTCCTTTCCAAACTTTCTCAGATCTATGGCGTCTAACGTGGATTCTGTTCGACAAAGTAATATTTGATGACGATTCATATTTTTGTTCCAGCAAATCATGCAACACATATACAACAGATATGAAGTTTTGTTCTTTTATGCTTGTTTCATTGTTTTTTTTTTCAAATTAATTTTTCATAATGTGTTGTATGCTTTCAATGGCGTTGTTCATATATCCAATTCATTCGCGTTTTAATTGGTAGTTAAACAATTAGTAAGAACTGATAATTGGAGTTTTCATTATTGATTTTAATTGTCATTTCGGATCTAGTATTTTTCTTATGTTTTTACGATCATTGGCATTTTACACCTGATTAGTTTTGAATATTATTAAGTAGTATTTGCAAACATCAGTTATTACTATTTGTTAATTTGTGTAAACATCTGTTTTGTTAACTTTGGCGTTTTCATTTTCATGTTATATTTATTAATTATTCATGTTGGTAACTGTTTTTAATTATTCATATCATGGCGTTTTCATTATCACGCTGCATTAGTATTGTTAATTCATCATATTTGTTTATTAATAAAGTTATGGTGTGTGTATTTTGGCGTTTTTATTATGGAATTTTCAAATTATTTGTTTATTATGTCTTGTTTATTATTCAATTAATGGCGTTTTCATCATAATGTTATTACGAGACATTTTCTATTTTTAATGACGTTTTTTCTGAAATTTGTTTTCTCACTGTGTTTTCTCAGACGAAGTTGCTTCCTCGAGTGAAAGGTTTTGCCCCAAAACTGGTTTACCATTTATCATTTCTGACGTTAGTGAAGAAATAAAGCCCAGAATGGACATGATATTCACAAACCTCGACGATTGTAATTCAATGTATGTTACGTATGCCAAGGCTTGTGGTTTTTCAGTCAGGAAAAGGACTGAAAAGATAAACGCCAAAGGTGTATTACATATTAAGTATTACATGTGTACCAGAGCTGGGGTATATAAGGACAACAAGGTTGATACGTTGGACCCCAATCAAAAGGAACGTTTAGTTCGATCCAACTTTTCAAAGAGGACTGATTGTGGTGCATTGTTATGTGTAACTTTTGAGGTTGGATCATGAAAGGTCTATAAGTTTGTCGAGGAGCATAACCATGATCTTGTTGAACGTCCTGATAAGCATTTTCTTCCAACTGAACGACACCTCACTCAGCTCCAGAAGCATGTTATACACAACATGTCTAAGTTGAATTTGGGTCCAGTTAAGGCGTTTAATGTTATGAAGACTTATTTGGCGGTTTTGAAGACATTGGTGCAAGTAAAGTTGAATTTAAGAACTACAAGAGGCAAATTAATTTGTTTATAGGGGAATACGACTCTGAGATGGATGTGAGACATTTGGATAAAAAAACAGTCCCAGCCTAATTTCTCTAATTTCTCGTACGATTACTTCACAGACGATGATAATCATTTGAAGGGACGTTTTTGGTGTGACGATCAAGCCAAACGTAATTACCACGTGTTTGGTGATGTAATTACCACTGCAATGTTACATTTGGTGCTGCATTATTGGCCTCAGAAACTGCTGATACGTATTTTTGGTTATTGAGAGTTTTTCAAAAAGTTGTTGGTTCTCAACCAAAACTTGTTGTCACTGACCAAGATCCAGCAATGAAGAAGGCTATTTCCGCTGTAGTTGTTAACACGAGGCATCGGTTATGCATGTGGCATGTGATGCATAAACTTTATCTGAAGGTTGATTTTCTTATTTTTTTCTTTGGCGTTTTAGGATATTATGCGTTTTAAAATATATGGCGTTCTGTACCTCGTTACTGGTTTTCATGTAATTTTGTCTGTGTGTAATATATATGTTTTTTTGCATGGGGTTTTCATGTTATACATAGGTTGGTGTTAGGCTATGCAATCCCACCAATTTCAAAGAACGTATTTGTGGTGTTGTGTGGACGGATATTCTTACACCTGAAGAGTTTGAATCAGAATGGGAAGTGGTTATCGGAGAGTTCAATTTAGCAGAAAATGACTGGCTATATGATATTTTTGCACTCAGGAAATCTTGGATCCCTGCATACTATAGAATGGAAGAGCTTTCGGGCCTTATGCGAACGACGTCGAGGTCGGAGAGTGAGAATCATTTTTTTGGTCAAGTGTGCAATTCAAAAGCTATTCTTGTTGAATTCATGACTCATTACGAAACTGCAATAGAAGCACAACGTCACACGCACTGGAAAAATGATCATGAATCTCGATACAAATTCCCCTAGTTGAAGAGTAATTACCAAGTGTTGGAGGGCCAAGCAACTGATATATACACAATTTTTTGTGATGTTCAAGCTGAGCTAATCGAAATTGCGGATTGCATAAATCAACGTTACGAAGATCAGTCCGATGGGTTTGCTAAGTTTTACATAAATGATTTCCAGCAGCCTTGTACATCCTTATTTGAGGTAAACAATGGCGTTTTTGTTTTTATATGGCATTTTCAAATCATCTGGTAACACTTCAGATCTCAAAAACATTCATCCACAATCAGATTCACAATCTTCCTCTTCAGTCACGATAACAAATATATAGTATTCTCCGCTAGTTCCGACAACAACTTAATCAACAAACATCATCATTCCTAGGCGGTTAGTCCAAAAAATAATTCAACTGCTCGAAGATTAACCATTATGACACTTTAAACTTATCATAACGCTGTGATATCTTGTAAGTATCCACAAAACAATTGCATCTCCTGATGCTAATCCTTCTGACCAACTTGACGAAGACCCGGGACTCAAACCCTAAGACGTCAATCTGACACTGATCTGTAGAGTCTGAACTTCCTATGATCACGAATTCATGAAACTAGATCCTATGCATCCCCAGATAATCTAAAATCGGAACCACCCGAATACTGTTGCATTGTCACGAATTTCAAAAATGCTGGATTTTCAATATGAAATTTTATTCCCCCTGTTTTTTTGCAAATTCTGACGTAGTGTCACTGAATTCCCCCTCAAATTGAGCAATTCAGTCATCTCTTATATATGAAAAACACGACTATGCCGAAAATGTGTCGTTTTGGCCTCAAGAAGTCAGTTTTTCATCAATGCGGATTTTTCGTTAAGGCCCATTAATAGTCAGATAACCCAGATGATAAACATTCTGCACCAGCATCATGACAATCCCACTAATTTCCTGTTCTTTATCATGTTGTCTAAACCAAATACTAAACGTCACATTGCCTTTTATCTGTTTTTCAAAGAGCATCATCTCATACCATCACAAGATTCAACCCATTTTTCATAGGTAATATCTATGGAATCCAACTCCTTTTGATATTTTTCTATCATTGTTTGGAGTTGGTCCCTGGTTATAGTTGT
Organism: Helianthus tuberosus; assembly: GCA_030545235.1. NCBI lineage: Eukaryota > Viridiplantae > Streptophyta > Magnoliopsida > Asterales > Asteraceae > Helianthus > Helianthus tuberosus. The sequence continues at coordinate 149,851,740 of CM060381.1, forward strand.
TTCATGCTTGAGACTGCTTATTTCAATGGTGTAGAGTTGTTTGATTGACTCATGCACTCTCTTAAAAAGTGACCTAATTTAGTACACTTGAAATATTTGATTTTAGATTTATCTAACCCCATCTTTGACTTTCCAATTTAATCCCGGATATGTCCTACCAGTCCTTTTGTAAAAAAAATATATGCTCTCGGACTTAGTAGTGCCACTTGGTGTAGTATATCCATTTCCTCAAGGTCAATTGGGTCTATATGCTTTAGATCATCAAGGACAAATGACAAACTATCAGGGCCATGACTATCGTCATTCGATGTGAATGCACAGTTTGAGGAATGTTGATCAGAGTTGATTCCAATTGATATATCAATATAGTGTTAGTCATTTTTGAGTTCTACACTTTACTACTCTGAGCTATGAACAGATTTGGATCTTTGTGAGCTGATCTTTGCATGTTAAACTAATTATAAAATCAAGTTTAACGTGACCAAGCTTTGATACCAATTGTTAGGTCTGAGATTACAAGGCTTCTGATTAATTAACAAATAAGAACAAAAAATGTTGTATTTTAAAGTAAAATAGAATAATCACAAGCAAGGAATTATCATCAACATCTGTTTTTCATTGAATAAAAAATGATTACAAGTATGATAGAAATATTTACTTTACAACTCCCCCTTAGCCTGATCACAAACAACTCTGTTCGTACAAAAGAAAAGGTGATATGTGTGATAGATAGATCTCTAACAGGTGAGATCTATTTATACTATGCACAAAAGGTCTATTTGTGATTGGCTGGCGTCACCCTGATAGTGACCTCTAACATTCCTAACAGGAAAGATTCCACAGATGTTGCAAACATCTGTGAGAATCAAACATCTGATCTAACTATACTAAACACTATTAAATAAGAAAATACTGATACATTAGGAAACATCTATATGTTGCTTTGTTCCAAATATCTATTTGGCCAAAACAAATGTTTGGTCTTCATGATCAGACCTTTGCTTCAACAGACTTTTGGACTTGAACAGACCTTGCTTATTCATGAATAGAGGTTCCAAGGTTTCAAACAGAGGTTAGCTAGTCTTCGACATATGCTCTGATCTAGATGTTCAAGATTCACTATCTTTTGGAGGAGTCCGTTTCAAATTGCTGTTTATTTCTTGATCACTTGGTCATGTTTTGGCTTTTGAATATCATCTATTCTTTTATAGGTCCAACAGTGTGTGGAATTCACAAATTCATCAATCAAACGTAAACACAACGATTCAATTTACACCGATTTATATTGATATAACGCGAATTTGATTTACATTATTTGGATTTTAAGATCTAGGGTTTGGGGGTTTCCAGAGAGAGAAACTATGGAGTGTATGTGTAAATGTGGTGGAAGTTTTTGAAAGGTTATCATATAATGAATAATGAGCCTCCTTTTGTAGTAGGTCTCATTTGCTTCCCCTAAACCCATTTTACACGCTAAAACACCTAGTAATCAAAATCTATATAAATCGTTCTCGACACAAACAAGACTAAAACGTGAATAAATGAGATCTTTAAGCTATTGACACAAATAATGCACTAATAGTCTCCCATTGAAACAGTTAGAGATCTTTTATCGTAAGTCTTGATTTGTCTCGATCTTGCCTCTTCCTTTTGGGACGTCAGCTTCAAGATGTATCAACACACTCCCCTTATGCTGATGCATCCAAAATTCAATCTCTTTCAATCTTTCAACTCTAGTGCTTTAGAAGATGTAGGACGAGGATCCAAACTCGGTATATTTTGTTAATTGAGAAACAAGTTCACTTTTGTAAGTCATTAGCTGTTGTGAGGTTTTGAAGTATCTCATGATCTTCATAAATTCTTTACTCCAATGAGTATGTCGAATTCTGCACATTGTACATTTTTAGCAACTTATCTATTCACTATCACACACAATTTCTCGAAAGTCTCGTTAGACTCGTTCACATTATCAAACAACCCATGTTTTTTAAACGTATTCGTGCATTTGTAAAATCATCAGTTTGTCAAATCCTTGTAGAAGACCCCCAAAAACAAAATTAAAGATAAAATCTTTATGGCTTTTCGAAAGTTTATGCTAAAACACACCACAAATCTTTTTGACATTTTGTAAATAGAAAATACAAAAAAATATTTTTGGAATTTTTCGAAAATAATCAAAACAACTTTAAAATATTTACAACACATATTTTTTTGTGAGAATCATGTGCAAGAGAATCATACAAGTATGCGAACTGAACTAACATACACATTTGTTCAATTATTTAGAATTTTAGATAGCAGTCTACAATGATCAAATGTATTGTTTATCCACTTAAACTCATGCAATCTACGCTTACATTGCTTACTGGTATGTTAGGTACAATGAGTGCACAAAACCTTATGGATCCCACACTATCAGCATATTCCCTCATGATGTAATGCACAAACTCGAGTAATGCTTTAAATTTTTTTTTATCAACAATGCCTCATGCAATAGATAGAACTCAATACGGTATAGATAGACTTGATAGGAATGAATCGGCATAGATTTTATTGATATCGAAAGAGTTTACGTCGTTTAAGCTCTGGGAGAAAATCAAGTGTGCATCTCCTCTCAAATGACAACTTTCTTGTTCAAACGCATAGACTAACCTCTATATAGACCCGCTCATCCGACTAGGAGCTACAATCGCATGGCTCAGTTATACACTTAAACGTATGACTTATATAATTGACCTTCCAACCGTATTATTTTGGTCAAAAATCAATTTAAGGATAATATAACCAAATTTTGATTGTGAGGTAGAGTGCTAATGTGTATGAACAATAGTGTGATTAAAGTATAAAGTAAAAATTACAATGAACACCGATATTTATACCAAAATAGATATCCGACACAAAAAACCTCAGGTGATGGAAACAACCAATCACCTAATGTATAGAAAAATAAGTAGTAATCCAAGTACAACTTCTGAAGATAATGAGCTCAATACAGTAAGAACAAGTGTTTGTAGTTTGAGTGTTCACGAGAGAGAGAGAGAGAGAGAGAGAGTGAGTTGTGAGTGTACTTAGGTGTGTTATGTTATGCCTATAATGAGCTCGTTATCCCCTTATAGAAATAGAAACAACAAGATAACAAACAAAGCGAAAATAGTGCAAGTATCTCCATGTTCTCCATAACTGTAACAACTCGTATTAAAAAGTCCTAATTATTATTTTAATTATCCAATAGGAAACCCTAATTGAGACACCCAAGTGATTCTGCACAAACCCTAAAATTTTCAGAATTTTCAGAATCAGGATCAGGGCCCCTAAAACTCAGGGGGGTAAACCCTAGTTATGATTATCTTAAAATCTCGTTGTCAAAATCGAATTTACGAAATCCGTCAACTCAGCAAGCCTAGTTAGGGACGTGGCTACCCTATGCTAGGGTATGACCCTTCGCGTCACGCGAAGCCCCTAGGGGGACCCCTCGCGTCACGCGAGGGGGGTCAAAATTTGTGTATAAATAGTAGGAGTTGGGACTTGAATTCTGCAATTGAAATGACGTAAAGTTTCATTACGTACGCTGAGTTACGTTCTGTTTACTATCACAACACACATGGATCACTAATCGACGCCGCAATCAGGGTAATAACTCGATCGCTGATATGATTCAATGTCCGATCGATTAAACTATCCAATGGATGTTTAAGTGCTGCCCACATTAGGGTTTATGCTTTGTCATTCGTTGTTAATTCAATGGATGTTTAAGTATCGCACTTTGTCATTCGATGTGAGGGTTTAATCTCGTGAGTTATCGTAAATGCTGTATTAAGTTACTAACCGATTTGTGTGCCTGTTATTAATTTAGGTAAAAAGGCTAATCAGTAGGCTAGGCTCTGCTCAAATTAAATCTGCAATGTGAGTCATTCTCTTTTTATCAAATTTGATTTCAAAATCATGTTTATTTTCAAGGTTATAGTTACAGGGATTAAGTCTTTGTAATCACCATATTACAGCCGGTATGTGGGGTTTTGTATACATTACTTGATAATCTTCACCATTGGACAACGAGTTAGCCAATGGGTGATATGACCATAGTCACAGAAACGAGTCGCGTGACAAATACCGAGGGTAGTTGGTTGATATAAAAACATTGTAATCGCTCTTAATACTGTACATTATAACAAATGAGTCGTTTTAGCAAAATGAATGATTCACTCAGTATTTCCCGCTGACAAAACCTTTTTCAAATATGTTTCAGGTGATCTGTTGTGATCCAAGAAAAGTGCCGTGAAGCACTACAAGCTTAAGGAAGTGGCTCAATATAAAATAAAGAAACATGTTTTGTAAAATAAAAGATTTCTCTGTGAAATCTTATGATTGTAAATTACCGGGTTTTATCCCGAGTTGTGAAATAAAATAATCGGGAAATAATTCAGTTTTAAAAAGATCCTGAAGAAAACTTCCGCTGTTAAATAAATACCACGGGATTTCTGTACCGCGGCTCCTGAAACGAGTCAAACCGGGTCGGGGGCCGTGATAGAAAAAGGTGGTATCAGAGCCACTGATTTAAGCCTATTAAGTATTTAGAAAATACTTAATTTTTCTACTTGTCATTCTGTGATTATGTGTTTTCTTATTTGAATATTTGTGTACAGTATGGGTAAACAAAAGCTGTCAAACATCTATCTTAAGTTAGATAGGTCATCCAACGAGAAGGGAAGTTCATCCCAAACCAAATCCTCAAATCACTCTGTAATTCCTGAAGAAGGAATATTTGTGTGAAAGGCACAATATGAGGAACCACTTTCTCCAAATAAAAGAAGTTTGATTTTTAAGAAAAGTCAGGAGAAAATAAAGATATTCCGAGAAAAGAAGATTAAACAGGAAACCCAGGAATTAACTAGTAAATCACCTTGGGAGGACAAGTTAGATGAAAAATGGGCAGATCTTTATATGCTAGCCACCGTAGCAGTTAATACAAATCTATAAATATTTTAACTCAAGTTTTAGCAGTCTTATAAACTATAATCCAGAAACCTTAGTAAATAAATAAGTTAACCCTAGTGTGTTTTAATTTTCAGTTGTTTTGTAGTTACCCAGTAGGAAATAATATTTAAAGGTTTTCTATGAAATTTTGTTATAAAATTTTAATTTAGTAATTGTGTGTATTTTGCATAACAGCATGAGTGACTTGTCGGATGCCCTTCAGAATTTAAATCTCTATCCGGTAAAAATAGAGGTTTCCAGATATTTCAATAGGTATATACCAGATATAGAAGAACCTATTGAATTCAATGCTTCACCACCACCGGAGAAACCCAAGCCCAAGAAAAGAAGGAGATTTGTGGGATAGAGGTGTGTGCGTAGGAGGAAGCCCGTCACTAGAAAGATGCCTAAAATAGAAAATCCTTTCGATAAAGGGAAGGGAATTGAAGTCAGGGAAGAGTCTAGGCAGATGGGATTACAGTTTGATGAATATTCTAAGCAAATAGAAATGGAGATTGGAGGAGGTTCTCAGGTAGAAGTCGGAGAAAGTTCTAAACAAACTCAGGAAATGACATTGCAGGAAGAGCCAGATTTTATATTGGCAAGCTGTGATACTATTCAGCCTGTCAATACAAATGTTTTTACTCGTCCTATTGAATCTCAACTCCCTATAAACTTTGAACCAGCAATCCCAGAACCTATAATCTACACCCAACCTCTGGGAATGGACGAATGGTGGACGAATGATTAGCACTTCCAAAACTTGCTCAACAGTCCTTATTCCTTTCTTCCTCAGTTTGACCCTGAACCAATACCTAATCCACCTATGTGCAATGAGAATTTAGCTGAACTTCGCCACTTTGACGAGGAATTAATGGATGCAGGAAATAGGATCAGGGAAGTAGGAGAACAGATCTCCTGGAAGTATGATGAGAGGGAGCGTCGTTATTAAAATACCAACTGACGAAGGGTAGTGGTTTATGAGACTGTGGTTGTAAATTAGCAATAATAATATAATCATGTGAAATAACTAAAATAAAACTTATGTAAAAATAATCAGTGTGTAATGATGCATAATATATATGAAAAGGAGAAATCGAGAAATCGATAGTTTTGGCTATATGTGTATTGTGAAATTAGTATGATTATTTTTTGTTATGTATTTGATACTAATAAAATTAAATATATTATCAGATGGAAAACACTAATAACGAACCAGTTAATCAATCCGAGCAACAACCGGGGGATCAATATATGACTAGGCAGGATATAGAAAATATCGTTGCTCAAGGGATAGCCAATGCTATTCCAGCAATAGTTGCTGCTGTTAGAAATCCAATCGAACCTCAACAAATCGTTCCTAGCAAACGTATTTCTGAAGATAAATTCAGTAATAGTGTAAACGGAGGCGGTAATAACCATGACAATAATCCACGGCAGGCTCCGCTCCTTAAGAAAATGAAAGCTGCAACACCTGGTTGCACTTATAAAGAATTTCTTGCTTGTAAACCATCTGAGTTTGCAGGCAATGAAGGAGCGACTGCGGCACTGCGTTGGTTAGAGAAAACCGAGGCAGTAATTGCCATAAGTAAATGTGACAAGGATGATCAGGTCATGTATGCGTCAAATCTTTTTAAAGAAGGGGCGCTAGAATGGTGGAACACGGTGTTACAAGCAAAAGGAAGGATAATGGCGTATGCTATGAATTGGGAAGAATTTAAGAGTCTTGTAGAAAGAAAATTCTGTCCCGAATATGAAAAAGATCAAATGGCAAATAAGTTTCTAAATCATCGAATGATGGGTGTAGATTGTCGCAGTTATACTTCGACATTCTTTGAATATGCTAGAGTGGTACCAACACTGCCATCGCCAGAATCGGTACTCATTTCTCGCTATATTTGGGGACTGATTAGTGAAATCCGTAACATCGTTAAAGCTGCAAGACCTCGCATTATTGACGATGCTGTGGAATTAGCTAATACCCTAACCGATGAATTGGTACGCACGAAAGATGAAAACAGGAAAAAGGAATTGGCTCAGAAAATTACCCAAGGATTTCGTACGGGTAATAATAACAGCTTCAAGAAAAGAGGAACAGGGCAATCTTCGACTTTGCCATTCTGAAAGAATTGTAAGAAGAAACATTATGGAAGATGTAGTATAACCTGCAATTTTTGTAAAATGGTAGGACATCGTGAAGAAGATTGTAGAAAGAAAACAAGAGTCTGCTATAATTGCGGAGAAACAAGACATTTTAAGCCAGAATGTCCTAAATTGGTCAAACTAGCAGAGAACAAAGCTAAGACAGCTAACGGAGCTACCAAGAAGAATGTTCGAGCCTTTCAGTTAACTACTCAAGAAGCTGAGTTAATCCCAGATGTGATAGCTGGTACGTTCTTAGTTCACAACGTGTATGCAAAAGTATTATTTGACTCTGGTGCAAACCAAAGTTTTATTAATACTTCATTCTGCCAAGCTCTTAATTTACCTTTAACCAACCTTAGGCAGATTTTTACCGTTGAAACAGCAGACGGAAATTATGTTAGCATAGATAAAGTTTTGAAAAAGGAAAATATAGAACTCTCAGGTCATAAATTCTTTGCAAACCTATTACCTATGAAATTAGCCGAATTTGATATTGTGTTAGGAATGGATTGGTTAGTAGCCAACCATGCTCGAATTCTTTGTGATCAGAATTCTATAGAAATTCAAGCACCTACTGGAGAAGTAATCATAGTTACAGGAGATAAACCACGTAAGCCCATGAAGTTCATATCAGTAATGAAAGTTGCTAGTTATGAACGAAAGCAAGGAATAGTATATATGATTTCAGTAATCATTAGTACTAAGGGTAAAGAACTTAAGGAGATTCCTGTAGTTTCGGAATACCCAGATGTATTCCCAGAAGAGTTACCAGGGTTACCACCAGATAGGGAGGCAGAATTTAGGATTCATCTAATTCCAGGAACTATACCGATAGCCAAGGCACCTTATCGGTTAGCACCCATAGAAATGTTAGAACTGAAAAAGCAATTAGATGAATTATTAAGTAAAGGTTTCATACAACCTAGTTCATCCCCGTGGGGAGCACCAGTGTTGTTTGTTAAGAAAAAGGATGGTACAATGAGAATGTGTATTGATTATAGAGAATTGAATAAGGTTACAATTAAGAATCGATACCCATTACCTAGGATTGATGATCTATTCGATCAACTTCAAGGAGCTAGATATTTTTCTAAGATCGACTTACGCTCTGGATATCATCAATTAAAGGTACAAGAGGAAGACATACCTAAAACTTCTTTCAGAACTAGGTATCGTCATTACGAGTTTACAGTCATGCCCTTTGGGTTAACGAATGCACCTGCCGCATTCATGGACATGATGAATAGAATCTGTAAACCGTACTTGGATAAATTTGTAATTGTCTTTATCGACGATATACTTATTTATTCCAAAAGTCAATACGAACATTGTCAGCACTTGCATGCAAACTTAACTTTGTTAAGAAAAGAAAAGCTGTATGCCAAATTCTCGAAGTGTGAATTTTGGTTGCAAGAAGTGCAATTCTTAGGTCACATGGTGAATCATGAAGGCATTCATGTAGATCCTGCTAAGATAGAAGCAATTACTAAATGGAAGGTTCCACAATCCGCAATGGAAATTCAAAGTTTTATAGGTTTAGCTGGATATTATAGACGGTTTATTAAGGATTTTTCCAAGATAGCTGTACCATTAACTAAGCTAACCTGTAAAGCAGTTAAGTTTGAATGGGGACCTAAACAAGAAGAAGCCTTTAGGATTTTGAAACAGAAATTAACCAACGCTCCAATCTTAGCCTTACCAGAAGGAACTGAAAATTTTGAAATATATTGTGATGCTTCAAAACTAGGATTTGGATGTGTGCTAATGCAACGCAAGAAGGTAATTGCGTATGCCTCAAAACAATTGAAAAAGCACGAAGAGAACTATACGACTCATGATTTAGAATTAGGAGCCGTAATTTTTGCCTTGAAGATCTGGAGACATTATCTGTACGGAAGTAAGTTTATTGTCTATACAGATCATAAAAGTTTAAGATATATATTTGGGCAGAAAGAGTTAAATATGAGGCAAAGAAGATGGATGGAAATCCTAAGTGACTACGACTGTGATATTCAATATCATGAAGGGAAGGCAAATGTAGTTGCAGATGCCTTAAGTCGTAAGCACCATGAAAAGCAAAAGCGAGTTTGTGCTCTCAGATTAAATCTACAATTAGATTTAATGGAACAATTGAAGAATGTTCAGGAAATAGCAATCAAGGATGATGCTGAAGGAATAAAAGGACGAATAAAGGAATTAGAACAAGGAGCTGATGGAATTTGGAGATTCCACAAAAGCAGAATTTGGGTACCTAAGCAGGGAGAATTAAGAAATAAGATTTTAGAAGAAGCTCATAAATCTAGGTATACCATGCACCCTGGAAACAATAAAATGTACCAAGATTTAAGAAATAATTTCTGGTGGATAGGCATGAAAAAGGATATAGCTAGATATGTATCTAAGTGTCTTACTTGTTCACAAGTTAAGGCAGAACATCAGAAACCTTCAGGTTTACTACAACAACTGGAAATGCCTGTATGGAAATGGGAACTTATAACAATGGATTTTGTTACTAAGTTACCTAAAACCAGAAAAGGTAATGATGCGATTTGGGTAATTGTGGATCGATTAACCAAATCAGCTCATTTTCTACCTATGAAAGAAACCTTTAGCATGGAAAGATTGGCAAAGTTGTATGTAGATGAAATAGTATCCTTACATGGAGTTCCACTCTCCATTGTTTCAGATAGGGATAGTCGTTTTACTTCTCATTTCTGGAAAAGTTTCCAAGAAGCAATGGGAACTCGACTAAACCTAAGCACTGCATATCATCTTCAAACAGACGGACAAAGTGAAAGGATGATCCAAACTCTAGAAGACATGCTCCGAGCATGTGTAATAGATTTTGGTGGGAGTTGGGACGATCACTTACCTCTGATCGAATTCTCCTATAACAATAGTTATCATTCAAGTATTGAAACTGCCCCATTCGAGGCACTGTATGGAAGAAAGTGCAGAACTCCAGTTTGTTGGACAGAAATAGGAGAAAGTCAATTGTCAGGTCCCGAGATAGTGCAAGAAACTACTGATAAGATTACTCAAATCAAGGAAAGGCTGAAGACTGCTCGAGATCGTTAAAAGAGCTATGCTGACAATTGACTTAAGCCATTAGAATTCCAAGTTGGAGACAGAGTTCTGTTGAAAGTTTCCCCTTGGAAAGGAGTTGTTCGATTCGGTAAGAAAGGAAAGCTAAGCCCAAGATACGTAGGACCATTTCCAGTGATCCAACGTATAGGACCAGTTGCTTATCGTTTACAACTACCAGAAGAGTTAGCTGGAGTACATGATGTATTTCATGTATCCAATCTCAAGAAATGTCTATCAGACGAATCTTTGGTAGTACCTCTCCAAGATATAGAGGTAAACGAAAAGTTAAAATTTGTTGAGAAACCTCTTCAGATAGAAGACAGAAAAGTGAAGTTTCTCAAGCACAAACGACTAGTGCTAGTTAAAGTCAAGCGGGATTCGAAACGAGGACCCGAATACACTTGGGAACTGGAATCAGAAATGAAGAGAAAGTATCCTCAATTATTCTGGTAAATCTCGAGGACGAGATTTTTATTAAGGTGGGGAGAATGTAACGACTCGTATTAAAAAGTCCTAATTATTATTTTAATTATCCAATAGGAAACCCTAATTGAGACACCCAAGTGATTCTGCACAAACCCTAAAATTTTCAGAATTTTCAGAATCAGGATCAGGGCCCCTAAAACTCAGGGGAGTAAACCCTAGTTACGATTATCTTAAAATCTCGCTGTCAAAATCGAATTTACAAAATCCGTCAACTCAGCAAGCCTAGTTAGGGACGTGGCTACCCTATGCTAGGGTATGACCATTCGCGTCACGCGAAGCCCCTAGGGGTACCCCTCACGGGAGGGGGGTCAAACTTTGTGTATAAATAGTAGGAGTTGGGACTTGAATTCTGCAATTGAAACGACGTAAAATTTCATTACGTACGCTGAGTTACGTTCTGTTTACTATCACAACACACACGGATCAATAATCGTCGCCGCAATCAGGGTAATAACTCGATCGCTGATACGATTCAATGTCCGATCGATTAAACTATCCAATGGATGTTTAAGTGCTGCCCACATTAGGGTTTATGCTTTGTCATTCGTTGTTAATTCAATGGATGTTTAAGTATCGCACTTTGTCATTCGATGTGAGGGTTTAATCTCGTGAGTTATCGTAAATGTTGTATTAAGTTACTAACCGAGTTGTGTGCCTATTATTAATTTAGGTAAAAAGGCTAATCAGTAGGCTAGGCTCTGCTCAAATTAAATCTGCAATGTGAGTCATTCTCTTTTTATCAAATTTGATTTCAAAATCATGTTTATTTTCAAGGTTATAGTTACAGGGATTAAGTCTTTGTAATCACCATATTACAGCCGGTATGTGGGGTTTTGTATACATTACTTGATAATCTTCACCATTGGACAACGAGTTAGCCAATGGGTGATATGACCATAGTCACAGAAACGAGTCGAGAGACAAATACCGAGGGTAGTTGGTTGATATAAAAACATTGTAATCGCTCTTAATACTGTACATTATAACAAATGAGTCGTTTTAGCAAAATGAATGATTCACTCAGTATTTCCCGCTGACAAAACCTTTTTCAAACATGTTTCAGGTGATCTGTTGTGATCCAAGAAAAGTGCCGTGAAGCACTACAAGCTTAAGGATGTGGCTCAATATAAAATAAAGAAACATGTTTTGTAAAATAAAAGATTTCTCTGTGAAATCTTATGATTGTAAATTACCGGGTTTTATCCCGAGTTGTGAAATAAAATAATCGGGAAATATTTCAGTTTTAAAAAGATCCTGAAGAAAACTTCCGCTGTTAAATAAATACCACGGGATTTCTGTACCGCGGCTCCTGAAACGAGTCAAACCGGGTTGGGGGCCGTGACAATAACGGCTACACTTCTTCAAGCACGTGCCAATTGAGAGCATATTCCTCGATATACCAGCATAGACCAAGTCCAATTCGTTATATTCCTACGAATAAAAGTTTTATACAATAGATACAATTGTTAGTAAATATCAATAATAATAAGGATCCTTGATCGTCAGACTTCCTTCTCCATCTGTTAAGGATCAGCGACCAAGGCCAGATAAGGATATGTGATCCATAGTATTAAAAATTAAACCCTAACAATTGCCCCCAAATATGGCTAATATTAGACTAATTTTATCTGTCATATTTCCTTATGATCGAACTAGCCGTTACACCAGGAACTAGTCGTTATAGATTGATGAAGTCACTGATGTGATAACATCCAACCATCATTGCGATAAAAAGGGGCTAGATAGAGTTTGGAAAACCATTTAAGATCACGAGTTGCCAATTTAAAACCCATTCCGAAGATTTATCAGTTATTCTCTCCTCTTTCATCCATTTATCTTCTGCATTCCTTTTCTTTTTCAATCAATCCATGGCAAAGATGGTCACTCGATCCTCTCCAAACAAAGGTCGTGATCTTAATGGTTCACCATAGAGCCAAAATCTCCCAAAGAATCCTTCCACTGAGTTATGCATATTCACCGATCCAGGAATTGATCGGTTGTACACTTGTTTCCCTCCGTGAACAAGTTTCTGTCCTTTCGATTCATCAACAAAAGTGACTCTATATCACCTGTTTGGGTGTGCTTTCCTGCCATACCTTTCCATATAAGTTACACATATCCATTCCCTGAATTCACCCAACGATTCTTCTCCCTAACTGGCCTGTGCTATAGTCAGGCAATTCCCATGTTGTGGAGGGTATTGTACACTCTAGAACAAATCATTAGTGATGAAGGACTGGATTTGAATCATTGTGAACTCTCACACCTGTATGCCCTTATGTCTCATGGATCCCATCGGTTCCTGTTCAAAGCCAAGCCTCATCAGCCACTCCCAATCCTTAAGACCACCAAAAATGACACCTCATGGAAGAACCGGTTCTTCCTTATGAGGAGGGATTCTATTCCTTTAGGGGATAGTCTCCCAAAAAAAGTGGTTCTAAAAGGGCAGGGTATATGATCCTTATGTTAAGACTGTAGAGAAGTATCTTTTTGTTGCTAACCGATCCTGTTTTGTTTATTTGTATGTAGTGAACAATTTCGCTTCTCTTGCAAAGCTGTCGGGCACTAAAGAACGAATAGCTGCATTCTGGGCTTTGGATTCAACCATCAGAACATTCAAGTTAAAAGTAAATGATTTAGAAGAAACCACATCCACTACCTTCACAATGTCAAGTAAGTAGTCATATACAACAAATATTTATGTATTGAAATAAAGTTAAGGATTAAGGATACTTATCTTTATGTTGATTAAATAGGTGCTCCGAGGTCCACAAGCAAGTCAGCCTCTAAGTTTGATCTGGGTGACATCGGCAGTATGATCTCCCCCCCTCCCAAGCTAATCAAATCATCTCTGTCAACAATTGGTTTACATTCATTCCTCGTGAATAGAGTGACTGGTGGTTCAGACAAGTCTTTCAATCCCATCTCCGTTTGAAATATCTATGGCCCTGCTTCAAAGTCCAGTTGCCTCCCTTTGAGCTAGTCAAGCCCTAATCAAACGAAATCCAGTTAAATTAAGGAAATAAAAACTAAGGATAGGATAGTGATTTCTATAGATGTAGATGTCCGGGAAGTGCTTCCTTGCATTAAAGCACATTCCGGGAGTGAAAGGTCACATGCAAGTCGGACGGGAAGTGGTGTTTCCAGTGGCGGACGGGTGAGTAACGCGTAAGAACCTGCCCTTGGGAGGGGAACAACAACTGTTCCATCAAGAAAGAGCTGGCCAAAGGCAAAGCCAACCAAAGCCCAAGACTATGACCACCCGTGCTAAGGTTGGATCCAAGAGGAAGAATCCTGAAGAGCCTGAAGAGGACAACTTCCAAATTGAGCGTCAGTTCCATGACTTTGTCACTGAGGTAAGGATCCTTGATCCTCATAATTATTCTATGATTGCTGTGAAGGATCACTGATCCTGACTTTCCCTTCTTCTGATATGCAGAGGTTTTTCCTCCTCAAAGCCCTTTATGATAAGAGCCTTGCACAAGCCGAGGAGAAGCTGGTTGATCTTCGTTCCATCATCGCTACCAAGGAGAATAAGGTTGCTCAACTAGAGAAGGAGAAGACAAATCTGGATAAGCAGCTGATGTATGCCGAGATCGGGATTCATGAAGCACAAATGAATACGATAGAGGATGCTAAGGTTTGTTCCGCTTATGCTATCCTTCAAGAAAGGACCAAGATAGCCCAAGAGGCTACGGATCCTGAATTTGACCGATCTGCCTGGGACGTTGCTAGTTGGAGGCAGACTCTCCTGGAGCTGGGCGGTGATGGTGAGGTGGAACAGGTGAAGGCTTTGGAGGTTGGTCCAAGCGGGGTGAAGGATGTGAAGGAAGGTGGTGAAGGAGGTGCAACTGAAGGTGACGTTGCAGAAGTGGGCAATGAAGGATAAGTAGACAAGGCCTGAGCCCACTTTTTTTGGATTTATGGTTTTTTCGTTTGGTGGTGTTTTGATTTGAACAATTATGGTCTGTATAATCTTCTGAACAATAGTCTCTTAGGGTAAGGATCACCGATCCTTAAAACAATGGGGGTGGAAAAGGTGGATGGGTCCTTCTTTTTCATGGAGGATGAAGCCTTTACACCCCTCGCCTTTATTTTCCTGCACTCTTATAAACAATTAGTATGGACACCCTTCATCAACCCGAGTGGACGGGCCACGTTTTGCTGGTAGAAACCCGGTTTGATCATTTTGGTAACCTTTTAACGGGAGTTTATTAAAAATTACAACCTTTTAACTATACTTGGTGTTGTATTTTTGTTTCTGAAATCTTGTTCTGATATGTTTTTGTCACACCCCCAAAATACCACATGCGGTAATCCCGCTAGGCGTGTGACGTACCAGGATCTAGCCACTAATCACATTGAACTAACCATAAGATATTCATCAAAGTTTCCATTCATTAACTAAAACATTCATAAAACAAAATCCAATTTAAATAGTGTCAGCGGAAGCAAATAGTAATTCATAGTTTAAATGTTACAAAACCCAATGTATATGAATTCAGTAACAAGACATGCATATCCAAGCAACGCGACCCATGACCACTCCAGCCATCCAGACAGCAAGTTCCTTTCCCATAGTACCTAACGATCTGCGAGCACGCAACAAGTGTATCAGACAACGCTGGTGAGTTCATAGTTTTACAAAAACGTTGGTTACCAAGTGTTTAGTTTAGTTCATTGATTTTAATGTTGATAATACCCCGAATACAAGACGGCTCAAGGTTTAATTTGCCCGTTCCCCAATGCTCCTATCA
Organism: Helianthus tuberosus; assembly: GCA_030545235.1. NCBI lineage: Eukaryota > Viridiplantae > Streptophyta > Magnoliopsida > Asterales > Asteraceae > Helianthus > Helianthus tuberosus. The sequence goes on from CM060381.1 coordinate 149,867,189, forward strand.
AATCATTGGGCATGACTGAGTCATTAGTTCACACCCGTCCTCTTAGGTACGGGGTGAGGGTGCCAAACCTAGATAGCGCTACCAACTAATACTCTGTTACCTCTCAGGTAACAAACAAGATGGGACTTAAAGGTGATAGGATGAATATATTATCCAACATTCCAGATTTTACCTACAAGATGTATTCCTCTCAGGAATACCCAATTGATTTACCCAAAAACCTATCCCTCTCAGGGATACCCTAGGACTGTCCCAACCACCGGAACGCATGCTCAAGAGGAATGAACTCACCTTTTCTTTGCTCGGTATGTTTAATTACCCGTCCAGTTAGTCAACCAACCCTATTGTGGTTACCAATAACAATCAGTTTTAGGATTTATCAATTAACTCACGTATTTCAAGGATTACGTTTATCACAAGTATCACTGTACACTACATAGCACATACTCAGTTCACATCCCATGTATAACACATAAATATCCCAGAACAGTTAACTGGGCTACTTAACCAAGCCCAAGCCCAAACAGATCGCCCTATGGCGAAAAACCGTCCGACGAAGAACCCTATGATTCGTCGAGATAAGGTGTGACGAAAGACCATAAGTTTCATCAAGATTGATTATGACGAAATACCCTATTTTTCGTTGAGGTGAAGTATGACGAAAGTCTACCCTGGTTCATCGAGCACAACGGTTACGTATTCAATCAGTTACAATTCCACGTTTTCCTAGAACCCTAATCAACAGCAACGGTTTCAACAAGATCACCGACCAATAATCAAGTTCCCAATTATCATTAACATGCAACAAGGGCATTAACAATTCACATATTCATATCATCATAACAATTAACATCATTTGAATCAGTTCAACATAACAGTTTCATCAAACTTTAAAACATAACATTCACTGATCACACACCATCCAATGTCAATCTATCATGCCACGAACTCGTTATACGGAAATCAACAAATCATAACACTATCATTAAAACATAATAATCAATCAGAATTTCCGCATCATCTAATGTTCTAGATCTATCATCCTGTTGACGGAAATCTAATTCACATAACATCACAACTCATCAGAAACTCATCGTGTGATAACGTTAGACACTAACCGATAAACAAGATGACCCGAGGAGTGAAGAGGTGCTCGAATGATTGAGGGCTCCAAGGAATTCAAGTTTGTCGTCGCACAGGAGAGAAAGACTTTAGGGTTTTCTGGTTTATGGTTACTAACATGAGGTTATAACATAACAGGTTGGGCTGCGAACCACTCCGGGCCGAGGCCCATTATGGCGAAAAACCATCCTCAACGAAGAACCATTCTTCATCGAGGTTACATGTGACGAATAATACTATTTTTCGTCGGAGAGGAGTTGTGGCGAAAAACCATACTAATAAACCTTAAACAATTTATATTAACACTACACATTTATCAACCAATCATTACACATAACACATAAATCATTCAGATAAACTACACATGACAATATGTAATTCAAATTGTAAAAACAGGATTGTGAAGTCAGTGATGTGTATGGAAAAGACTTTGAAATCTAGGGTTATCACATCATCCCCAACTTGAAAGAAATTTCGTCCCAAAATTTGACAAGTAGCTCAAAGCGACAAGGTGCTAAATCAGGATGACTGTGGATTTTCCGCATGTGCCACATCATCCCCAACTTGAAAGGGAATTTCGCCCCGAAATTCACTAGTTGCATCAGGCTTAGATTTGTCGGTTGGGAATAAGTGCGGGTACTTGAGCTTCATCTGATCCTTGCGCTCCCACGTGAACTCCGGTCTATGTCTTGAGTTCCAACGAACTCTCACAATAGGAATCTGACTATGTTTACAGACCTTGACTTCCCGGTCCTTAATTTTGATGGGTTCTTTGACAAACTGCAACTTTTTGTCAATCTTCAGCTCTTGAAACGGTACTACAATTGTTTCATCGGACAAACACTTTTTCAGTTGTGAAACATGGAACACGTCATGAACGTTACCCAACTCAGCAGGTAACTCGAGCTTGTACGCCACTTTACCAATACGCTCCAAAACCTTGAATGGCCCAACATAGCGTGGATTAAGCTTGTCACGCTTCCCAAAGCGCACCACACCCTTCCAGGGTGAAACTCTCAGCCTAACGCGATCGCCTACAGCGAACTCCAAGGGTTTCCTACGCTTGTCAGCGTAACTTTTCTGACGGTCGCGCGCCGACGTCATACGGTTTCTAATCTGGACAATCTTTTCCGAAGTTTCAAGAACAAGTTCCGGACCTGTGACTTGGCCGTCACCCACCTCAGCCCAACATAGAGGAGGACGACATTTCCGGCCGTACAACGCTTCAAACGAAGCCGCCTGGATGCTGGTGTGGAAACTGTTGTTGTAAGAGAACTCTATCAACGGCAAGTGTTTCTCCCAACCCTTGCCAAAATCAATCACGCACGCTCGCAACATGTCTTCAAGTGTTTGGATGGTTCGTTCACTTTGACCATCCGTCTGTGGGTGATAAGCAGTCCTCATGTCGAGACGTGAGCCGAACGATTTATGCATTGATTGCCACAAATCAGATATGAAACGCGGATCACAATCAGAGATAATAGAGGTCGGCACCCCGTGCCTGGAAACCACCTCCTTCAGATAAACAACAGCAAGTTGAGAGAACTTATCAGTTTCCTTGATCGCAAGAAAGTGTGCAGATTTCGTGAGACGATCGACGATCACCCAAATGGTATCGTTCCCGTTTTGAGTTCTTGGCAACCCAGTGATGAAATCCATAGCGATTTGCTCCCATTTCCACATGGGTATTTCTGGTTGTTGAAGCAAACCTGAGGGTTTCTGATACTATATCTTGACTTTGGCACAAGTCAAACACTTACTCACATACATCGCGATGCTAGCTTTCATCTTCGGCCACCAATACAAGACTTTGAGGTCTTGGTACATCTTATCCGAACCCGGATGAACAGAGTATTAAGACTTGTGTGCTTCGTCCATCACAAGCTCTCTAAGATTTCCAAACAATGGAACCCATATCTATTCCATGAAATAATACATGACGTCAGACCTTTCCACAAGTCGCCTCTCCATGCCTCGTAAATACTCCGCTTTAATGTTTTCCTCCTTCAATGTTTCAGCCTGAGCCGAACGAATTTGTTCAGGAAGATTCGAGTGAATAGTAAGCTGTAAGGCTCACACACGTTTGGGTTTCGTCTCCTTTCGTCTAAGGGCATCAGCTACAACGTTAGCCTTACCTAGGTGATACTTGATTGCACAATCGTAGTCGTTCAAAAGTTCTACCCAGCGACGCTGTCGCATATTCAATTCCTTCTGATCGAAGATATGCTGAAGGCTCCTGTGGTCGGTATAAATAATGCATTTGGTACCGTACAGGTAATGCCTGCAGATTTTAAGCGCAAAAACCACGGCTCCCAACTCTAAGTCATGAGTCGTGTAATTTCTCTCGTGAACCTTCAACCGTCGAGAGGCGTAGGCTATCACCTTCTCGCGTTGCATCAGCACGCAACCGAGACCCTGAATAGAAGCTCACAATATACTACAAAATCTTCGGTGCCTTCAGGTAGAGACAAAATTGGTGCACTGCAGAGTTTCTGTTTCAACAACTCGAAGGCATCCTCCTGTTTCGTTCCCCAAGAATACACAACACCTTTCTGTGTTATCGCGGTAAGAGGTTGAGCGATCTTCGAAAAGTCTTTAATAAATCTTCGATAGTACCCAGCAAGACCAAGAAAATGTCGCACCTCCGAAGGATTCTTCGGTACCGCCCAATTTCTGATAGCGACAATCTTAGCAGGATCCACACGTATCCCTGATTCATTAACAATGTGGCCAAGGAAGTGCACTTCTCGTATCCATAAGTCACACTTAGAAAACTTCGCATAGAGTTGCTCCTTCCTCAGGAGCTCCAAGATAAGACGTAAGTGTCGTTCGTGGTCCTCCTTTCTCTTTGAGTAGATCAAGATGTCATTAATAAACACAATAACGAAGTTGTCAAGATACAGCTTGCACACACGATTCATAAGGTCCATGAAGACTGCTGGTGTGTTTGTCAACCCGAAGGGCATAACCAAAAATTCATAATGTCCATATCGCGTCCGAAAAGCTGTTTTTGGAACATCCTCTTCTCGAACTCTCACCTGATGATAGTCCGATCTTAAATCGATATTCGAGTAAAAACTCGACCCTTGCAACTGGTCAAACAAGTCGTCGATACGCGGTAAAGGGTAACAGTTCTTGACTGTCACCTTGTTGAGTTCCCGATAATCTATACACATATGAAAGGACCCGTCTTTCTTCTTCATAAACAAAGCTGGGGCCCCCAAGGCGAAGAACTGGGTCGGATGAAACCTCTGTCCAACAGTTCTTGAAGTTGATTGGACAGCTCTTGCAACTCCTCAGGTGCAAGATGATAAGGAGCTCGAGCATTTGGGGCCACTCCTGGAGCAAGATCAATCTGAAATTCCACTTGACGGTGTGGAGGTAAACCAGGAAGTTCCTCAGGAAATACATCAGGAAATTCATGAACAACTGGCAGGTCTTCGATCCTCCTCTCTTCGGGCTGAGGATCAGAAACGAGTGCTAAAATAGTAGGATATCCCTTTCATAAACACCTCTGAGCTTGCGTAGCTGAAATGATACCAACCATCGCACCACTACCTTTACCCTGAACCCACAAAGATTCTCCATTGGGAAGAGGGATACGCACAATTTTCTCTTTACAGAGGATCTCCGCCTGGTGCTTAGACAACCAATCCATGCCAACGACCAAGTCAAAACTTCCAAGAGTAACAGGGAGTAGGTCAATGTCGAACATTTGACCCACAAGATCAAGTTTATAGCCAAAAGAACATGCGAAGCTTCAATTGTTTTGCCATCGGCTAACTCTACAACATGTTTGTTTACAAGAGGTGCAGTACTCAACCCTAACCGATGACTGAACTCCAACGACACATAACTCCAATCGGCACCAGAGTCAAATAAAACAGTAGCAATTAGATTGTTCACAGAAAACGTACCAGTCACAACATTGCGAGCTTCCCCAGCGCCAATGGTAAACACTCTCCCACGCGCACCGTTCCCTCAGTTGTTCCCATTGTTGTTATTTCCAGTGTTGTTGTTACCAGCATTCTGATTGAGTTGAGGGCAATCCCATCTGAAATGACCCTCGTCACCACACTAAAAACAGCCCTTACGATTTCCCTGATTATGTTGAGGCTGCTGCCTCTCCTGTTGCTGTGGTTGCTGTTGCTGTGGGGGTTGCTGTTGCTGCTGTCTTGGAAGTGAGACCCTACAGTCCCTAGCCATATGGCCTACCTTGTTGCACCTATGACAGACTCGGGTGCACGGCCAGCGATGATGGAAGTTGCACTTGTTACACTTCGGTTGCTTTCCCTCATAGGAGCCCTGATTCGAATTGTTGCTCTGATTCACAGAAGATGACTGGCTAAAGCTGTGGTTAATACAGTTATTTGGCTTTTTCTGTGTCTAATTGGCGTTGGACGCCTTGTCCACATCACTCCACTTTTGTTTGCTGTCAGTAGCAGGTGTAGTAGCTGTAGCAGTAGTGGCAGTAGTAGAAACACACGGTGGTAGCGAGCCACGCTCCACCTCCTGATCTGTGATCTTATGAGCTAAGCGGATGATCTGAGCTAAGTTGTTGAGGTTCACTGCAGTAACCAAGCCCTTCACCTGTGGGGCTAATCCTTTGATGTACAGTTCGATTCTTCGATGAGGAGGTCATGATAAGTTCGGGCACATATTAGCAAACTCATGAGACTTCTTCGTGTATGCCTCAATCTCAGAACCCACCATTTTCAAGTCATAATACTCGTTCTCCAGTTTCTGCACTTCATCACGTGGACAGTACTCCTCCCGCATCAGCTCCTTAAAATCGTCCCACGTAGTGGCATTTGCCATCTCAATGCCCAACATCTGGACTTGGGCATTCCACCAAGTCAAGGCACCATCCTCGAGTTTGCCTGTAGCATACTTCACTCTGTCCCCAGCAGGACAGTTACACATTGCAAACACCAACTCTGCCTTCTCAAACCAACGCAGTAGTCCCACAGCCCCTTCAGTCCCACTGAATGTCTATGGCTTACAATCCATGAACGTTTTGAACGTACAAGCCGGCAGATTGTTTTGATTCTGATTCGCTTGCTGACCTAAGGACGAAAGAAAATACAACATACAGGTAAGAGTTGTGTACGCGACACAAGAATAAAGAGTAATTGGCACATATCGTACCAGCTTGATAGGCTGCCAAAGCCTTAGCCACACGGGTGTTAATCAGATTTGTCAACTCAGCCTGTGTCATTGCAATGTGACCACATCCGTGACCTCGTCTGCTCATGATTCTATATAAGAGAAGGATAAAGGTTAAAAGTTGAGGTAAGGTAGGAGTCAAACCTCACAATGACTTCTACTAATTACTAAGTACATCAGACGACAGAGCGGAACCCCTTTCACACTCGTTAGATCTCACTGGGACTCGTATGCACCCTGTTGGTGCACTTGTGTCTGTACTTTGTCTGTATTTTGTCATGATACAATACGATGTCTTGTGTTAGTCTGAGTTACGTCTTAGGTTTGTTATTATGTGTGTTCGGTGTAAGTTTGACCAAGTCAACCATCCTCCTGGTTTGACTTGGCCAAACAGTTAGCACATTGTTTGTAAGATGCTTGTGTCGAAAGTTGAGTCATCGAAGGATTGGTTATATCCTTCGATGAGCTCGAAGGATAAACCTTCGATGGATATAGATGGACCTCGAAGGATATCATCCTTCGAGGTATATGTGGATCCTTCGATAGGTTTCAGATCGATAGATGATCTTTCGATCAGTCTATCTGATCCTTCGACCAGACGAGCTGTGATGGATATATATATCCATGTAATGTGTTCACTTCATCAAGGTGTGAGGTGTGAGTGAACTTAGTCTTGTAGAGAGCGTATTTTCAGTTGGGTGAAGGGCTGTAACCGTGTCCACTGAAATACAAGAGAAAACTTTGATATCTCGTGTGTCTACCTTTCTCTTTGTAGCTTGTGTTCTCATATAAACTACCGGTTTGCATTCTAGCTTGGATTCCGCACTTGCTAGTGTGTTAAACATAACAAGGATAAGGTTTAACCTCAACCTCCGAGGGACCTACAAGTGGTATCAGAGCCGTGGCTCTTTTCCTTGTTAAAAACCGAGTTTATACAAGACTTTGGAGTGTTTGGACAAAAACTCACATGGTTTAGCACCAGTTTTTAGTGTTTTTCTCGCATTTCTAGACGTAAAAATGTGTTCTAAACTAACCGGGTGTGTTAAAGGACGGGTTGGGTAACTTAAAAACTTATTTTTAAGAAGTTTGGTAATTTCCGGCCAAATTCCGGCTTACTCCGGTGACCGGTTTTCTGGAAAAGAACCTTCTTTTTAGGTAATATTTTATTGGTCAAATCTGGTTTGGTAGAAAGTATGGTCTGAACATACCTTCTGCCGAAAGCTTTCTACCAACCAATCACCTTTTCACCAACCTGTCACTTTTGTCAACTGTGTCAGTACCGATCGAAGGATATCCTTCGAAGTCGAAAGATCATCTTTCGATCAAAGGAAGTTCGATAGATAATCATCCTTCGAACATCCTTCGAAGTCTGTGACTTATCCTTCGATCCAAGGAATCTTTTCGAAGGATACATCTTTCGATCTACAGTTCTTATTCGAAAGATAAGGATCTTTCGATTGGAGAATCTTTCAAAATCATTGTTCGAAATTCAACAGTGATCTTTCGAACACTGTTGATCCTTCGAACAAGTACTGTTCCTTCGATCCTAGTCTGTTTAAGTTTAACAAGTTTGTGTTTTTCAGGTCTTTCGATCAAGGATCCTTCGGCTGGTTGTTATCATTCGAGATATTAACATAGTTTGTGAAAATTAAATTTTTTTTAAAAAAAAAGGAAAACTTGTTTTTCAAATTTTAAATCAATTTTCACTTAATATATTAATTTTCTTTACAAAATGGGAACAAACAGTCAGTGGGATCCAACCGCGTGGACTCAAACAACTTTGACTCCACAATCATCAGCTACGCAATCATCAGCTACGCAATCTGCGTCAGATTTCAACAAAACTGCATGGATGCAGGCTATTGCCCCACCTTAAGCTGCAATGATAACTGCAAATCAATGGGCATTGGTCACAAATCAAAGCAGCAGCATTCAAGCTATGATGCAGAACGACAGTGAAACTGGTACAAGCACAAAACCGCCAAAGCTAAATCACATTAATGATTGGGGATGGTGGAAAGAAAGGCTGAGAACTTATGTTCAGGGGCAAGGTCAAGATCTATGGATGTGCTTCTTCACCGCATTTGACAATGATTTGGAAGTTGCAGGATCTAATCCACAAACTTACAGCACTATGTCTGATGATGATAAGAAGAAATTTGAGTTAGAAAAGAAAGCATTCATGATTCTCACACAAGCTCTTCACAGAGACATTTACCACCAGTTTTTTTATTGCACGACTACTAAAAGCTTTGGGATATGCTCACGTTACGATGTGAAGGAAATGCTCAATCTAGAAAGATCAAGCAAGAATTACTGAAGAAAGAGTTTGAAGGATTCACGTGTATGGAGAATGAGACTTTGGCAGAGTTATCTACAAGGTTCCATCACTTGTTGAGCGAGATGTTTGCTTTTAGAGTCACTGCCACTCCACAAGAAATGGTGAAGAGATTCGCTGATAGCTTACCAGCAAAGTGGAGCAGTTATCTTGAAATTCTCAAAGAAAATGGTGTTCTAGACACAATCACCGTTTATGAGTTAATTCAAAAATTGGAGAACAAGGATGTAGAAGAAAAGCTTAAGGCAAAAAGAACACTAACTCCTCAAAATCCAGAGATGTACTATGGGATTGCTGGAGGTATCAGTGGAGAAAAACCAGCCTCTCAACATGCGAAGCTTCAAACAGCCTTCATCTCAAACACCGGACCTTCCACAACAAATCAGTTTGATCCTTCAGCATACACGATGTATTCAAGACCAGATTCTTCTTCTCTACAACAGGATGTGCAACCGACAGCTCAGCAATTCACACCACCGCCTTTCTTAGACCCAAGCAGAGCTCAGCAGCAACAACCGCAACAGCAAGGGTTTTATGGAAGCTCTTCAAACTTTCAAGCCACTTCCAATCCGAACACAGTCAGATTAGACACTTCCAACTTTTCCAAAGTCAGTGTCGAAATAGCCAAGGAGCATATGGAGATGTTGAACACCTTGGTTAGTGCTTATTGTGGATTGGTCGCAGGTCAGATTGGGAATATCAATCTAACCAATGAAGATTATCAGCAAGTGGATAGAGAAGAGTTTGAAATGATGGATATCAAATGGGCTCTTGCTAGTGCAATTCAAAGAGCAAAGGAGTTTATGGAAAGGACGGGGAGAACCAACTTGAATAGCAACAACAACACCAAGTATGGTTTTGATAAGAATGCTGTCACTTGCTTCAATTGTGGTGAAAAGGGTCACTTCAAGCGGGAGTGTCAGAAGCCACCTAAGCAAGGAAATCAGAATCCCTTCAGGAATCAAGGACAGCCACAACAGCAACTGAACAACAATTCTGACAGATCAATAGTTCCCGTTGGAGGAAATGCATCTGGATCCACAAACACTAATCCCCACAGAGGATTGGTTGTTTAAGCTGATGAAATCTGCAATTGGAACCTTCAGCTTGGAGAAGGAGGAAATGGTGGAACAACATGTTATGCTAAAGTGATTGAGAAGGTAGTAGAACCCGTGTCTGCTGGTGAATCTTCAGAAGATGAAGATAGTTCGGGTTATAGTGGGAGCATGGATGGGGAATCACTTGATGCTGGTGATTTATCAAGTGATGCTTTAGATTTGGAAGTTGATGAGCTTTTGGCTGAAGCTGAAGCATTATGCAAGAGGAGATCTATTCTCTGCCAAAAATCTGCTGGAACTTCCGAGAAGCTTGCTCAGTTCTTCTCTGAAGATGGATCTTTTTCTTTTCATACAGCCTTTATGGCTCACGTAGAAGGTCAGACTTCTCAGGTATGTGATACTAATTCTGACTCTATTTCTGTTCCTATTGAATGTGCATAGTGTTTAAAATATGCTGAAAAGGAAAGTCAGTTTGAAATCACATACAAACACAATCAAGAATTGATTGTAGATCTTTCTAAAGCAACTGAAGCTAACTTGTTTTTAACCAGAAATGAAAAGGAATTTAAAGCAACAATTGCGTCATTAAGACATGATGTTTCAGAATTACAAAAGGCTGTTTTGCGAAAACAACATGCTAACAATAATCTTATTGACACAATTGAAAAGCAAATGGTAGAGTTGGCAACAGCTCGATGTGAATGTGAGACAATTAAGCAGAAACTGGAAAGCTATTCCAATTCCCGTTATGTATTGGATCACATCATTGACGTTCAAAAGAAAAAGGGGAATGCAAAATGTATTGGATTCAAATCATGTCCTCCCCCAATGAATCACAATTACTCCAAATTGCCTGATGACGAGGATATGCCCCGTTTTGAACCTACTGTGCCACTCGGTCTAGATGACTTTGCAGCAGGCCTCGGGTTCACAACGGGTACATCATCCTCGGGTCAATCAGAATCTGAGAATGTGACAGATTCATCGTGTGTTAAGGAACAGAGTCCTCCGATTGTTGAGGATGCTGATTCTTCGGATGATGAATCTGAAGAAATTGTGAAACAACAGTCTAACTCGGTTACAACATATATTCCAATCGAGAATCACATCCTGTGTGATCCACCAGTGAAACCGAGTAAGACTGAAATGTCAAAAGCAATGGAGTCCCTTGTATCTAGCTGTGAAGGGAATAACTTGTTGTACACGCTCAAAGGAGATAGCAAAATCTACTCTAACAAAGATTTTCCAATTAAAAATGTAAATCAAGATTTAATTGAGCAAATTTTTGAAGGATGCACTGATAAGTTTTTGGGGAACAAAAGTGGCAAAGTTACCGTCACTCAATGTGATCCAATTCCGTGTGAACAAATTAGAAAACAATACGGAAACCAAAAACTACCAATTGAGCGAAAACAACAAGTCAACTCCGGAAAGGGTAAGGTACAGGGAAAGAAGGCTCAGAACAAGAATGTTCAAGCACCTAAAGTTCAGCAGCCTAAGACTGAACAACCAAAGGTTCAACAATCTAAAGTTGAACAGTCTAAGGCTACTCAACCTAAGGCTGCACAACCTAAAATTCAACAATTAAAGGTTGAGCAACTTAAGGTTCAACAACAAAAGGTGCAAAACAAAAGAGCTTCTGTTAAGAAACGAGAACCGAAAATGAACTTTGTTGGATCCACGGGTTCAGACAAACTTGAAACATTTCAGGATAAATCTAACGTTGATTTTGTAAAACAAGTTAGAATTTTAAAACGAAATGATCAGAATAATTACACCCAACACACCAACGGATGTGATTTAGGTCCAAGCACGTCTAGATCACAAAGTTCATCGTCTGGTTCTCCGTCTGGTCATCAACATGTTTCTCCGAAGTTTGTAGAGCGGAGAACTTGTTTTGAATGTGGGATAGTTGGGCATATTGTAAGATATTGCCCACACGTGCAAAAGCTGAAGTAAAAAACGAGTGCTCCCCAAGAAATCGATTACCGAAAACGATCAGTTTCCCCGAAACCAGACCCACGTGTCTTGAAAGAAAGGGAAAAGAAGTTAAAGCAAAAGAATCAAAAGGTAATTGAAAAGGCCTTAAATGCAGAGGTCAAAGAAGAAAAACCTGTACAAGCAAAATCTGAAACTGTAAAACCAGTAAATGCTAAAACAATAAATTCAAATACTGGTAAAGGACAAACAGCTTGGAAGCAAAAGCAGGTAATTCAATCAGGGGGAGCACCACAGGTTCTTTTTCCTAATCATCAAGTGATTGAAATCACTTTCCTTGATGATCAAGGACGACCCAAGTCCACAAAGGCTTGGGTCCCCCTCTCAAACTGATAAGTTAATTGCATGTGCAGGCGGCTCCAGGAGGAACTATTAATAGTCATTGGATTGTTGATAGTGGGGCTTCCAGGCACATGACGGGCGACTATCGTCTTCTTTTCGATGTGCGAAGTATAAGAGGAGGATATGTTGCGTTTGCTGGAGACAAAGGAGGGTATATCACCGGCGAGGGAATGATCTCAAATGGAGTTGTGAGTTTCGACAAAATCAATTATGTGCAACAGTTGGATCACAATCTCCTGAGTGTTTCTCAGATCTGCGACAAGAAGTTCACCGTGCATTTTGATGATGCTAGTTGTTATGTGTTGAAGCCAGGATTCAAGATTCCCGAAGAATGGATTCTCTTATCAGCACCAAGAGTTAATGATTTGTATGTCCTCGATATGAGCCAAGCAATAACCAAGTCCAAACAAGTTACTTGCTTTATTTCAAAAGCCACTGAAAAGGAGACGATCTCTTGGCACAGACGGATGGGTCATATTCACCTCAGAAAAATGAATCACCTTGTCAAAAACAATCTGGTGAGAGGTGTCAATGTGAAGAATTTCCAACTTCAAGATGTCTGTGTGCCATGTCAGAAAGGGAAGCAGATCAAGAAATCACATCCATTGAAGAAGGTTAACACTGTAAACATGCCACTCGAACGTCTGCATATGGACCTTTTCGGCCCAGTCAAACACAAGAGTGTGCACGGGGAAGTTTTCAGCTTGGTAGTCACTGATGACTATTCAAGATTTTCATGGGTTGCTTTCATGGTCCACAAGAGCGAGACTCCAGAAATTCTAAAGAATTTGATCACCTTGTTGGAAAATCTTTATAATCTAAAGGTGAGGCGAATTCGAAGCGACAACGGAACCGAGTTCAAAAACAGGGTTATGGATGAATTTTGCACTGCAAAAGGAATCCTTCATGAATACAGCTCTTGGTACACGCCACAACAAAACAGAGTCGCTGAAAGAAAGAACAGAACCTTAATTGAGACTGCAAGAACCATGTTGGTTGAGTCTCAGCTTCCAGTTCGATTCTGGACTGAAGCTGTTGCCTCGGCTTGCTACACGTTAAACAGGGTTCTCACAGTGAAAAGACATGGCAAAACGTGCTTCGAACTCCTACACGAGAAGACTCCTGACTTGGAATATCTAGAACCTTTTGGTGCACCATGTACCATGATTGAGCCTGACGGGAAGTTTGGTGCCAAAGCTATCGAAGGTTACTTCCTTGGGTATGCTACTCCTAATCTGCGAGTATGGAACCTGACTACCTAGAAGATTGAAGAGTGGGGTGAAGTAAAAGTTCAAAGATATTCTAATCCACCGAAGCCTTCTGGAGATCCATGGATGTTCGATTATGATGGTCTTTTCGACTCATTCAATCTGCCGACATTTGATGATGACAATGCAATTGCTCAAATGTTGTCTGAAAGCGAGAATGCGACTGGCTCTCAGTTAGTTCGCCCAATCATTGTTGACTCACAAGCATCCTCTTCTGTCAACAATCTCGTTTCAAATGAGGTGTTTAATGATGCTGTCGACTACAATTTGTCATCGGAAGATGAGGAGTATGTTGATGCAAATGATGGTGAAGCACGGGGTCCGGTTCAAGGTACTTCAGAAGCAACGGATCCAGTGTCTGCCCCAATTGTTCAAGAAGAAAATTCATCATCTTCTACAACTCAACAACTTCAGAATGATATCGGGAATTTAAATATCAATAACTTAAGGACCAATGTTGACATCCCTCTAGTTCCTGAAACCCGAATTCATAACATTCATCCTCAGCAGAATATTATAGGTGATGTTCTCAGTGGTGTAAGGACAAGGAATCAAATCAGAAATAACGAAAATGCTGGCTTGTATGCTGAGATACGAGAATCGGGACAACAAAATGATTGGTCTTTCGCCTGCTATGTTAGCCAAGAAGAGCCTAGATCTTGGAAGGAGGCATTGAAAGATGATTCCTGGGTGGAAGCCATGCAAGAAGAACTTCAGCAGTTTGAGAAGTTGGGCGTATGGAAATTGGTTGATAGGCCCGACCACTACAAGAAGATCGGAACTCGTTGGGTGTTTAAGTGCAAGAAGGACGACCGTGGGATTGTTGTCCGAAACAAAGCAAGGTTAGTTGTTCAAGGCTTCAGTCAGATAGAAGGTATTGACTACAATGAAGTGTATGCACCTGTTGCACGTCTGGAGGCTATTAGAATCTTTCTAGCCTACGCATCCTTCAAGAAATTCAAGGTGTACCAGATGGATGTTAAAAGTGCATTTCTTCACGGAGTAGTCGAAGAGGAAGTATATGTCGAGCAACCACCGGGGTTTGAAGATCCATTACATCCTGACAGAGTTTTACTACTTAACAAAGCGTTATATGGTCTTCATCAAGCACCTCGAGCCTGGTATGAGACACTGTCTACCTACCTGCTGAACAACGGGTTTAGACGGGGTTTGATCGATTGTACCCTCTTCATCAAAGAAAAAGGTGAAGATCTTCTGTTGGTACAGGTATACGTCGATGACATTATCTTTGGTTCTACCGATGATAAGTTATGCAAGGAATTTGAGAAGGTGATGCAAGATCGATTCGAGATGAGTGCGATGGGTGAAATGACGTTCTTCTTGGGTTTGCAAGTTAATCAGTCCGAATCTGGAATTTTTATCCATCAAACCAAGTACGTCGGAGACATCTTGAGCCGGTTCCAGATGTCCGATTCAAAGCCAATTTCTACTCCTCTTCCGCAGAATCACGGGATTACTCCGGATGAAAAAGGGGAAGCTGTGGACTCTTCACTTTATCGTGCTATGATTGGATCTTTAATGTATCTCACCGCATCAAGACCTGACATTATGTATCCAACGTGCCTTCTCGCCAGATACCAAGCGAATCCGAAGGTCTCTCACTATGCTGCTGTCAAAAGGATTTTTCGCTATCTGAAGGGTTGCCCTGACACCGGGTTATGGTACCCTAAGGATGATAACTTCGATCTCAAGGCTTACAGTGATTCTGATTTCGGCGGCTGCAAGAAAGATGGCAAATCAACTACAGCAGGATGTCAGTTCTTAGGCAATCGCCTAGTCACTTGGCAGTGCAAGAAGCAGACATGTGTGGCTACGTCTACATGTGAAGCGGAATACATTGCTGCCTCAAGTTGTTGCTCCCAAGTCCTATGGATCCAACAACAAATGCGCGACTACGGTTTTGAATTCCTAACTACTCCTATTTACGTTGATAATTCTGCTGCCTTACAGATCACTAAAAATCCTGTGCAGCATTCAAAGACTAAGCACATCGAAATTAAGTATCACTTCATACGTGATTGCTTTGAGAAAAGGCTAATCGATGTTGCTTACGTCCACACCGATGACCAACGTGCCGACCTTTTTACCAAAGCATTTGACAAATCAAGATTTGACTATTTATTATTGGTAAACGGCATTAAGGTCAAGCAAGAGTAAAACCAACATCGGAAAATCATTTTTGTTTATCTTAGTTTGTTGCTTTTAGGGGGAGTAATCTAAATTTGAAAATCCAAAAACATCGAAAAATTTCAAAAACACAAAAACATTAGAAAAGCAAAAATGAGTTTCCTGGCGAGAAAAAGAGAAAATGATAGTACATCAGTGGTCTGTCCAAACCTCTTTAAACCTAAAATGCAAAACGATAAGCAGCTCTATATAAGATGTATCGGTAGGCTCACAATCATTTTAAAGTGTGCAGGGTGATATAAATCTTAAATCCGACTGAAGACCAGGTGGGAACCACTCATTGGCATATGGTCTTAGTACCGAAATTTCGTTTGAGAGATTGCCGAGGTTCTGAGATATTCGGTCTTTATGCTGCTTATCATCTGGGTATCATGGTTGTATCTTTTTCCGAAAAATAACAGGGACGTAAGTCTAGATCTTCCATGATACCATACATACGTGTACATATTGCATTCGACCTCAATAAGTGATCAACAATCACATGTCCAAACAAATAAGTGATAAAATATCACATTTATCCGGGAGTCAAGTTCGTCTCTCTGCTGTACGAAAGTACTGACCTGTTCACGGACTTGCTCTTGTGCCCTCATGCATCGAAAATCAAGTTCCTCATCAATAAGTGATTCTATCACATAGGGCTTGTTTTCAAATCAAAATAAGTGAGAATCTCACATCATATACGGTCAAACAGATGATAATCGGTATACTCACCAGTAAGATGAACCCTCGTGCATACCTTGATACGGGAATGTGTCGTGATGTGGATGAACACCGGTCGGTAAGTATAAATCATACCTTAACGTATCCCCTCGCCATGATTACATCTGATAAGTTGAGCTTAAGTGGACAACCATACCGATAATTGTTATAGGATGCTTATCTTAATGTTAACTAATTGAACAAAAAGAGCGTTTTGGCATGACCGTACACTGATATGATTCTCTTACCCTCGGAACTCGCAAAAAGAATGTCTGTAAATATTTATTTAATGCTTTCAGTTTCTGCACCTTTGTATATATTTATTTACTGCTTTCTGTCTTTACATTTGAAATATTCAAAAATTCCAAAAAGATTTTAGGTGTGTTTTAATATAAACTTTATAAAAGCCAAAAAGATTTTATTTCTGTCTTATTTTCGATTGTACGATGTTGGATCTCGAGTCTTCATTACCTGAAACCTGATTGAAAACCGAAACGACTGATTCTTCATAAACGGTCGAAATTTGCAAGTTTTGAAAGTTAAAAACCTAAAACTGGACAATTTGTTAAACTTTCAAACTGTCGGACGGTGATTGATTGAACAATGGTCACATGTGTGTCGTTTGCTTATGATATTCCAGGCAGTTGTTCTCATTACGCGTTTAGATTTCTTGCATGTGCAGATTCTAAAGGCAAGGAGAACATGGTCGATGACAAGCTTCGGAATGAAGACACGACGTGAAGGCACTCAAGTGATGAAGATGATCGAGTTGCCGCTGACCATCATCAACACCACAAGGATCTCAATTCATAAAGAACAAGTATTTCACAAGTATAAATCAAGGGGGAGCTTGTGTTAAGGGGGAGTTTGTCAACTCACTTCCTACATGAAACGGGGAGTTTGTTGGTACACTTTCTGCTGTCAAGACGTGAAGACTTTAAAGATCCTCCGACATTGAAGACTTGAAAGGACGTCAAAGACTTGAAGACACGAAGATCGAGACAAAGCTACAGCCAAGGGGGAGTTTGTTGGTGCACTTGTGTCTGTACTTTGTCTGTATTTTGTCATGATACAATACGATGTCTTGTGTTAGTCTGAGTTACGTCTTAGGTTTGTTATTATGTGTGTTCGGTGTAAGTTTGACCAAGTCAACCATCCTCCTGGTTTGACTTGGCCAAACAGTTAGCACATTGTTTGTAAGATGCTTGTGTCGAAAGTTGAGTCATCGAAGGATTGGTTATATCCTTCGATGAGCTCGAAGGATAAACCTTCGATGGATATAGATGGACCTCGAAGGATATCATCCTTCGAGGTATATGTGGATCCTTCGATAGGTTTCAGATCGATAGATGATCTTTCGATCAGTCTATCTGATCCTTCGACCAGACGAGCTGTGATGGATATATATATCCATGTAATGTGTTCACTTCATCAAGGTGTGAGTGAACTTAGTCTTGTAGAGAGCGTATTTTCAGTTGGGTGAAGGGCTGTAACCGTGTCCACTGAAATACAAGAGAAAACTTTGATATCTCGTGTGTCTACCTTTCTCTTTGTAGCTTGTGTTCTCATATAAACTACCGGTTTGCATTCTAGCTTGGATTCCGCACTTGCTAGTGTGTTAAACATAACAAGGATAAGGTTTAACCTCAACCTCCGAGGGACCTACAAGTGGTATCAGAGCCGTGGCTCTTTTCCTTGTTAAAAACCGAGTTTATACAAGACTTTGGAGTGTTTGGACAAAAACTCACATGGTTTAGCACCAGTTTTTAGTGTTTTTCTCGCATTTCTAGACGTAAAAACGTGTTCTAAACTAACCGGGTGTGTTAAAGGACGGGTTGGGTAACTTAAAAACTTGTTTTTAAGAAGTTTGGTAATTTCCGGCCAAATTCCGGCTTACTCCTAACTCGTGCTAATAGGTTCCTAACTCGTACCAGGATCTAGCCACTAATCACATAGAACTAACCATAAGATATTCATCAAAGTTTCCATTCATTAAGTAAAACATTCATAAAACAAAATCCAATTTAAATAGTGTCAACAGAAGCAAATAGTAATTCATTGTTTAAATGTTACAAAACCCAATGTGTATGAATTCAGTAACAAGACATGCATATCAAAGCAATGCGTCCCATGACCACTCCAGCTATCCAGACAGCAAGTTCCTTTCCCATAGTACCTAACAACCTGCGAGCATGCAACAAGTGTATCAAACAACACTGGTGAGTTCATAGTTTTACAAAAATGTTGGTTACCAAGTGTTTAGTTTAGTTCATTGATTTTAATGTTGATAATACCCCGAATACAAGACGGCTCCAGATTTATTTTGCCCGTTCCCCAATGCTCCTATCAAAGCATTGGGCATGACTGAGTCATTAGTTCACACCCGTCCTCTCAGGTACGGGGTGAGGGTACCAAACCTAGATAGCGCTACCAACTAATACTCCGTTACCTCTCAGGTAACAAACAAGATGGGACTCAAAGGTGATAGGATAAGTATATTATCCAAAATTCCAGATTTTACCCACAAGACGTATTCCTCTCAGGAATACACAATTGATTTACCCAAAAACCTATCCCTCTCAGGGATACCCAATGACTGTCCCAACCACCGGGACGCATGCTCAAGAGGAATGAACTCACCTTTTCTTTGCTCGGTATGTTTAATTACCCATCCAGTTAGTCAACCAACCCTATTGTGGTTACCAATAACAATCAGTTTTAGGATTTATCAATTAACTCATGTATTTCAAGGATTACTTTATCACAAGTATCACTGTACACTACATAGCACATACTCAGTTCACATCCCATGTATAACACACAAATATCCCAGAACAGTTAACCGGGCTACTTAACCAAGCCCAAGCCCAAACAGATCGCCCTACGGAGAAAAACCGTCCAACGAAGAACCCTATGATTCGTCGAGATAAGGTGTGACAAAAGACCATAAGTTTCGTCAAGATTGATTATGACGAAATACCCTATTCTTCGTCGAGGTGAAGTATGACGAAAGTCTACCCTTGTTCGTCATGCACAACAGTTACGGATTCAATCAGTTACAATTCCACGTTTTCCTAGAACCCTAATCAACAGCAACGGTTTCAACACGATCACCGACCTATCATCAAGTTCCTAATTATCATTAACACGCAACAAGGGTATTAACAATTCACATATTCATATCATCATAACAATTAACATCAATC
Source organism: Helianthus tuberosus (assembly GCA_030545235.1). Taxonomy (NCBI): domain Eukaryota; kingdom Viridiplantae; phylum Streptophyta; class Magnoliopsida; order Asterales; family Asteraceae; genus Helianthus; species Helianthus tuberosus. The sequence continues at coordinate 149,886,594 of CM060381.1, forward strand.
TAATCAGTTCAACATAACCGTTTCATCAAACTTTGAAACATAACATTCACTGATCAGACACCATCCAATGTCAATCTATCATGCCATGAACTCGATATACAGAAATCAACAAATCATAACACTATCATGAAAATATACTAATCAATCAGAATTTCCGCATCATGTAACGTTCTAGATCTATCATCATGTTGACGGAACTCTAATTCACATAACATCACAACTCATCAGAAACTCATCGAGTGATAACGTTAGACACTAACCGATAAACAAGATGACCCGAGGAGTGAAGAGGTGCTCAAATGATTTATGGTTACTAAACATGAGGTTATAACATAACAGGTTGGGCCACAAACCACTCCGGGCAGAGGCCCATTACGGCGAAAAACAATCCTCGATGAAGAACCATTCATCGTCGAGGTTAAATGTGACGAATAATACTATTTTTCGTCGGAGAGGACTTATGGTGAAAAACCATACTAATAAACCTTAAACAATTTATATTAACACTACACATTTATCAACCAATCATTACACATAACACATAAATCATTCAGATAAACTACACACGACAATATGTAATTCGAATTGTAAAAACAGGATTGTGAAGTCAGTGATGTGTATGGAAAAGACCTTGAAATCTAGGGTTGGCACAGTTTGTGTTTATCATCAACTTTATCTTATAAAACTTAGAGATTTTGGGTTGTTAAAAATGTGCCAATTCTCTCTTATAACAACTTCAGAGAAAATATACTTACATATATGATTATGGATCATATATCCTTAATTGAAAGGTCTAGGGTGTAGTCAATGATATAAATAAAACTAAGGATAAAACATACCAGAGAATCTAAGTTAGGATCCTATATCCTTGAGAGTTACAATAGTATAAACCAACCAATGAAATTAATTAAGGTTTAAGGATTCAAGATCCTTATTTGCAAACCTTTAGAGCTTCAAGAACCTGTAAAAAAGAACTTGGGACTAAGCCAAATATTCTGGGGATAAACCCATTATGACTGGGGACAGGCCCAAATAGATTAGGGACAAGCCCAAATAAACTGGGGACTAGCCTAAAATCCTTGGGGTCTGGCCCAAACTAGGGACAAGCCCAACGTTAGTGACATGAAAATGCCAAAACCTTATCTAACGTGAAAATGTTAGAAACCTTAGGATAATGGATGTATGGTACGTCTACTATTATACTTATATCCTACAAATGGCCAACAACAATGAAATTGTCAGCCACTAAGCGTGTACTGGTCCCATTGCCTCGAACCAGACTTGGATAAAAGTGCACTACAAGCGGGGTGTCAAAACCCAATTCGTGTGAAAGGTGAAAACCTTTAAATGTTAGAAGGTATAAGATACCTAAACGTAGGAGAGAGGTGGCCAACCCCTTAATCCTCAGTAAAAGATGTTAAAAACTTCTACAAAAGCTTAGAACTTAATAAAGTTAGATGTTAAATATCTAACACCCTCTCCTTATAACAAATAATAAATATGAAATGAAAGAAAATGAAAGAAAATGAAAGTGAGATGTTACCGAAGTAAGGATTATATATCCTTTGAGGATCATTGATCCTTGGTCAGAATACTAAAATCTCTAAGGGTCCTTAATCCTTCTTACATGAAGTATTTCTTCAGATGAACAACATTCCAAGCTCTTGGTAGGAGATCACCATCCATAGTCAATAGGCGACATGCCCCTTTTCCAGCCTCTGCTTAGGGGCCTTCCCTCTTTGGTGCCAATTTACCATCAGGTGGATTTGTAGTGTTCTGGATTGCTTTCCTCAACACCAAGTCACCAACTTGAAATCTTCTAATCCTGACATTCTTGTTGTATGCTCTAGTTATCCTCTGTTGATAATTAGCCATCCTTATTCTTGCTAAGTCTCTGAGCTCATCCACAGTATTGAGGTCTTGAGTCATATTTTCAGCATTTACATGAGGATCACGGATGCTTTGTCACACCCCGACCACTTTAAAACAACGAAACCATGATAGAAACATCGGGGAGTGGAGTAACAGAATCATTGTTTCACAATACATGGATTAAAGTTTCATTTTATTTAAATATTGAGTGTTTAACATTATCTTGGAAAAGAACAAACAAGTTCAACATATTGTCTATTATCATTATTAAGTTACTTAGGCCTCGTCCGATCCTATGTGAGTATGCATCCTAGTCATCAACAACATCATCAAACACCACCTGAAACATATGTGAAAATAAAGTCAGCAAAGAAATGCCGGCGAGCACATAGATTTTGTGAGTGTGTCAGATTCATGGCTTGTATAGTGTTGCAATACCTCGTATGACTACAAGAGTAGATAATTGAAAACCTTGTTTTGTAAAATGTTTGTATTGCAATATGAATAACCAACTCAAGACAAGTTGGTTATAGTTTATAAAACCTCATTGCCATGGATCTTGACTAAAACATTTGTTTATTTGTAAACCAAATTGTAAATCGTTCTCGTAATAAAACTCGTATGGTTTATATCATTTAGTAAACATCGTTGCGTATCATCGTTCGAAATCATTCGTCCAAGTGAACTAAAGAACACCACGGAATGTAATATGATAAAGCACTTATATATAAGAAGTACCAGTGGCGTATCTACCATGCTTTTATTACATTACACCCGTCCCATTATCTAATCACATACCAAAAACCAATAGTGTTGAAATACCTCATATGACTACCATGCTGTCATTTGTACTTGTTTTCAATCGTTTATGTTATCAAAACCAATAGTTCAAATCGTTCAACTTGTTCGTGTTATAAACCATCGTTCAATTGTTCAATTGTTCAAATCATTCAAATTGTTCCAATCGTTGAAATCGTTCAAATCATTCCAATCGTTCAAATCATTCAAATCGTTCGTGTTTTAATTGTGAAAACTAACTTTTCGTCGTCTCGTTGAACACATTCAAACATGTGTGACTCGTCCATCGCTCAACTCATATTAACAAACCACCAAAGGGTAAGTTAACAATCATCAGGTTCTGTCGTTACCCACATTACCCCCATACATAACCATGGCGATAGTCCGATAACGGGATTTGTTAGATCCTATGGTACCATAACATACTACTGTTGGCTTGATCATTGTAAATGAATGTCATTCGTGTTATGTGTGACACATGTGCCTCCACGGCCATCAAAAAATATCAAAACAATGAAATATTGTATTTCATACTTGGGATTTGTATAAATATGTGTATCATTTGCACATATCAATTCTTGTTCAATTTCGAGCTCTAAATCGCTTTCTTGGAAGTTATACGCTAACTGATGCGTAAACGTAGTCAGTTTAACACAACAAACACTCTGAAATAGTGACATGGGCTTAACATACCTTAAATAACCTTTACATAACTTAGAAATAAGTTTTGAAGGCTTTGGTATGGCAAAATCAAGTTTATTCGCTTACAGGGACTAATTTTGACAAACTGCGAAAGTATGCCGATTCGTACTGTAACGAACATTCCGGAACTTGATCATAAGTTAAACATACCATAAATGTCCTTTACATAGCTTAGAAATAGGCTTTGAGGTGTTCGGTGTGTTAAAATAAACTTTTTGGTCATTCAGGGACTAAAAACCTTCAAAAAGTGCATAAGTTTGCATTTTCGCGCATAACTTAGGTTCTGAATACATCCAGACATCCAAAAATTTATGTAATCATTAAAATATTTTATTTTAGTGATTGGAATGATAAAATTCCATTCGTCGCGTGATTTGGATCTTTTTTCGCGTCCGTTCGTGTTTCGTCGTAATTAACCGAACAACGCAACCGTACGACTAAACGAACCGACCTCCTGGATACTTTTGAGCATATTTTAAGTTCCCTATACTTTAACTTCATTTTAGATCCTTAAAATGGGGTTAACGGGCCTTAAACGTGTCGAAACTGGCCTTATACATGTGCAGGGACCAAAACTGCAACTTTTGAAACTTGTTTGCTGATCCCCAGCTCAGGAGGGGCGCGTAAGACCCCCCTTGATTCTTACGCGGTCCGCGTAAACCCCCAGACCTGCAAAAATCAATTTCCAGCTTGTTCCAGCTGTTCCCCATCTTTGCAAATGGTTTTGAACATTCTATGGGCTCATTTAGGGGTGCACATGGTATTACAAATGAGTGGGTGCAAGTGTAAGGCCAAGTTCAAAGCTCGTTTTTCGATGAATGGTCCTAAGGGTTACCCGAAATCTATATAAACCCCAAGCCTTTCATTTGCAACCCACACTTGATCTGATTTCATTCTCTAAGTTGGAGTTCCTACACTCCATACCTGAGAATTTTCAGATCAAACCTCCATTCTTGGACCTTTTGTAAGTATTCTTTCGTTCTTTTATGCGTTTTTAAGCGTGAAAGTCAAACAGTGTTTGACTTTCTGCATTGACCAGTTTATGGTCAACACGAAGTTCATTTAAACTTCGCAACATGATCGTAATCACGATGGTTATAGTCCTTTGTGACTATACCTACTGATTACCACGTTATTTAGGCATAGTGACGAGTTATAGTTTCGATCAAAATGCGAGTTTCTGCGTATTTTGAAACCAAACTATCTTTATGTATCAAAACCCTTTGTTTTGATATCAAACTTGTTTTCAAACTTCGTTAAATATGTTTTAGCATGTTTAGCTCGTCACTTTAGGTTTAGTGCTTGTATAGGGTCGTAAGATAAGCGGTCTAAACAACCGCTTAGACTTTCGAACCCGACCCGTTTGGTCGATCATTAGGATCCGACCAAACACATTAGGTAACCATAGTTGTATAGGGAATAACCTTCCGAGGTTATACCTTATGGTTATTTCGTTTAGTTAGTTGTATGATAGGTAGTTTATATGCCTTAGGAAAATGGCCAAAATGCCCTTTTTGCGCATAAATTCATTTTAAGCATATGTAACCTAAATTTTGACATCTAAACTGATTAGGAGGTATTATTAGACTTGTTAAGGCATATAATACTTGTCATAGGACTACTTAGGCGATCTGAACACGTTTTACGCGAACCACGCGTTAAACTAGCGTAAGCTACCTAAACGGGTCGTAATGGGTCATAAGCACTTAGGTTAGGTTTCCTTTTATTATGTAGGCTTTGTTAAACCATATCATACGAGTTCCAATACTCATTTGGTTTACAAAACCTCATTCTATCCGATCTTCCGATTTAGGTCCGGTTATTAACGTAGTTATCTATATTAGGTGTCGTTTGATTTCCGTGATCCCTCTAGCTTTGCTTGGTTGTTATTCAAGACTTCTAAGCACCCTCAGGTGAGTACATAGTCCCCTCTTTAATTGTTTTTCAAACATTTTGGGGTGAAACACATGTGTTTACTTGTTACTTTCGTGCTTTCCATGTTTTTATATCATACTTGCTATGTTCATTAGTACACGTATAGTACATGATTTTATCAGTGTCTTTGCTATGTATGTTCATTTAGTGCATACTTAGTACATTGTTTTACATTACATTTCATGTTAGGTATGTCCATTTAGTGCATACTTAGTACATTATTTTACATTACATTTCATGCTATGTATGTCTATTTAGTGCATACTTAGTACATTATTTTACATTACATTTCATGCCATGTATGTCCATTTAGTGCATACTTAGTACATTATTTTACATTACATTTCATGCTATGTATGTTCATTTGTTGCATACTTAGTACATTATTTTCATAAAACATGCATACATTTTGGTATGACATTTGGTTTGTTTAAATGGGACAAAAATACATTCATTAACTTTGATCACGCCGCTTGGTAGTAAGTAATGGTACCATAGGAATTGATAACTCCCATTCCTAAAATCCTAGGTTTGTTTGGATGGATGGAATGACTGAATCCAATATACATAATTTGGATAAACCTTTAACTTCGTTTAGGGGTTTGTCGCCACAGTCGCAAGGCTTGGATGTATGCATTTAACATTACCGCATAGATGTTTGTATCAGTAAAGCATGCATGGATTTTACAAAAGATAGCTTTTAATTTATTTCATTACATTGTTTTGTGCATTTTACATATGGTTTAAGTAGTCACTTTTTACTTGCCATACATGACATTTGTTTACACATTACATGATTTACATTTGACAATAGACATGGTTTTCACACAAACATTTTGACATTTGATTATACATGAACATTTTTACATTGGTGGTTTGTTTGGTAAATGATTTAAGTAACGAGGCGTGTGTAATATGATAAAAGCATGGTGGATACGCCGCTGGTACTTCGTATATATAAGTGTTTTTATGGTATTACATATCGTAGTGTTATTTAAACCATTTCAATTTTGACATATTACATTTTACACAATTAACATATCTTTACAAAACATTGTTTTACAAACAACATATTTTATACAAATTCATTTTTACTTGGTTATTTATTTAACCATACACTTTTCTTTTATATCATCTGTTTTCTTATCGATTTTTGTATGATTTATAAAAGAAAAACATTTTACAAGGTTCATGACTACTTTTGTTAAACATTTTCTTTAAACTTACAAGTCATGAATCCTAAATCAATAAAACCTATGTATCTCACAGGCATTTTTATGCTGACGTACCTATTTTCACATGTGTTTCAGGTGCTATTATTAGATGATCATGATGCAAACATAGGATTGAACGAGGGCCTTAGTGACAATAAAAGATGCAAGACTAGTTAATTATGTTATGTTTCTCTGTTTTAAAGACAATGTAAACTTTTGTAATTTAATAAAATAAAATTTCAATTACCATGTGTTGTGAAACAAAAATTCTGTTACGACACTCCCCGACGATTCCGCCATGGTTTGTTGTTTTACGCGGCCGGGGTGTAACAGAAGAGTTGGTATCAGGGCTCATGGTTATAGGGAATTATGTTATTAGTAATGTTTTAACCTAGTCTATAACCTTCCTAGGACCCTAACACAAGATTGTTGTGATTAGATCTTAAAACAATATCGTCACTTATCCTTAGGTGACAACCACAATAAGAACACAAATTTCGAATCCGCTTTGAAAATCAATCATCTGTTCTAGGATGATTTATTATAAGGTTTTGAACCCTCTAAGTTTTCAAAATCTCATCAAAGTTGGGTCTCATAATGTGAACACGTGCAATCTGGAAGGGTGGATGCCTGTACTCTGAGTTTTCTGTCTAAGGCTAGAGTGTTCATACAAATCCACATAATCGGACCAGTCACTCTTACCTGGGAACTCTTGGGGTGAGTGTCCACTTATAGGCTAAAGCACGTCTTCGTGATACATTAATATGACCCGATTTTTATGCGTTTTCATTCTATTTTGATTATCCGATAACGTTTCACTTGTTTCTTCCTATGTCTTTCATTTCTTCTAGAATGTCTCTTCATCACATCGACGCTCAGACGTCCGATCAGGCTGCCAAATTTGCCCAGCGAATAGGCGAAGTAGTCCTGAAGACTGTTGAATTAGCTACTACCATGGCTCGTCTCACGGATGAAGCTACTCAAGAGACACCAAAGGAAACAGAAGCCAAGTCTTCACCAAAACTAAAGAAACGTAAAGCTTCAAAGAATCCCGAAACAGTTGCATCAAAACAGACAGGACCTAGCCAGGCAGCAGCACCACTAGCCAAGAAGCCTTACAACGGAACTGCACCCTCGTGCAACCAATGTAACCTTCATCATCATGCCAGTATGAAGTGCCGCAGATGCCTAATCTGTGGAAATATAGGTCATACAGCTAGGGTTTGCCGAGCAACTCCATGGTGCAATCGATGCAACCATCATCATCCGAATCACATACCTTGCTTCGAGTGTACCCACTGTGGACGATGGGGACATTTGGTTGGCGTGTGCCGCTTTGCTACCCAAAACAAAGTTGTTGCAAATCTGACCCACGGATGAGCAGTTGGCTGATTAGAAGATGTTGCTACTTTGAATAGTTTGTATCTGTTGCTTTTGTTTCTTTTGTAGAACTCTAGAACAATGTGTTTAGTTTATAAATAAATCGTTGTTCACAATTCTGATGTACAAGTGTAATTACATGTGTGTATGGCATTTCCCTATAATACCTACATCAAGGAACTATGTTCTTTACAAACTACTCTTGTGATTCTCCCTTTCAAGTGATCGCTCATGATTTCTTCGAAAAAATTAAGTACTCGTTTCATTCTAAGGAACGAAGTACAGAAAATAAAGTAACATTATGAGTGATCGTGCTTTTTGCACATCTGTGCCTTTAAATCCTTGGTTAAGATAACTAAGGGTAATTTTTCGGTCTCATACCCATTACATTTTGGTTTTCATAACAACATACATAGTATAAGTTTTCAAAACAACCTTCATGATTTCAAAATATTCCATATAGTTTGAAAACATTTTTAACATAGTATATTTACTTTATATATCAAGTGCATGATTTCAAAAGCATCATTCATGTTTTCAAAAACCTTATACATAATTTCAAAATTCATCTCGCATGATTTTAAAAACATTTTATAAATGTACTTATCTAATACACCTACTTTATGATTTCAAAAGTATTATGTAATGTTTCAAAAATATTAAACACATTTCTAAAGAACCCCATGCATAGTTTTCAAAAACATTTTTCTCATACATTGACTTAACCTTCAAATTCTGCTTCATATGTCGCCTTGGCATATCTAGCACCTCAACTTCATGAGCATTCTACCTCGTGTATCGACTTAAGCACGTCTAGTGCAAGGTTTTGAAACGCCTCCCGCTTTTTAAATCCCAAAATCCATATGGGATCTTCTTATCTTCACAATTAGATCCTTATGGATGTTTATTGCTCAAATCGGAGTCCTTAATTGAATTCGTTGTATGCCTTAATACGTACATTACGATTAAAAAAGGACAAGCCAAATTCCTATTGAGATCTTCCTATCTTCATAGTTAGATTCTTGAAGATGTTTAAAGTGCCAAATGAAATCCACAGATTGGATTCCTGGTGTGCTTTGAATACATGTGCATAGTTAACAAACAATTTAACAAAACGATAACAAATTGAAGATCAAGATAAACAATTTTGTGACTATGTGATTTTGTGTTATGTGTTTTCTTTTGTGTTTTTATTTTCGTTATCCAAATCCTCGTAGAATCTTCCATATCTTCATATGAGTGATTCACAGTAGGATATCCAAAGGTGCTACCTTAAATCCTTAATGGGCTTCTACGTAATAGTTAAGACCCTTGGATTATATAGCACCATTCCATAATTCAAAAGAGACCCCTTGAGTGGTCTAAGTCAAAAAGATTGATTCAAAAATCTGGTTAAGAATGGCATGTGATGATATAGCTAAACGGACTCCTTGGTAGTCTATTTAAAGAGATCATTTATTGATTTAATTAAAAGGACCCTATGGTGATCTAGTCACAATCATCACAGGTCCGTTCATTGTTTTCTTCCCCTACACATTATAAAATGCACTGTGTGGACTATGCAAGGAACTACGTAATTATGGTGCATACATAATTATGAAATTCAGTGCGCGGAAACCACAGTGAGACTTATCATGTGTAAGAACCTATAGTGGCAAAATATAACGAAATGTAAACAATGTAATGGAGGTACGGTGGACGCACCAATGGTGCTTCATATGCTTGTATATAAGTGTCCCTCTTACATTACAAGCATGATGTTATTTAAAGTTACTAGAAGTTCAGAACCCTAACCAGTATTGTTTTATCTTTACGACTTCATGTTTTGAGCTCTCACAAGTTTCCTCTAAATAAAATTTCGGGACGAAATTTCCTGAAGTAGGGGAGACTGTGACACCGGTGCCTCCACGGCCATCAAACAAATACCAAACCAATGAAATATTGTATTTCATACTTGGGAATTGTATAAATATGTGTATCATTTGCACATATCAATTCTTGTTCAATTTCGAGCTCTAAATCGCTTTCTAGGAAGTTATACGCAAACTGATGCGTAAACGTAGTCAGTTTAACGCAAAAAACACTCCGGAACAGTGACATGGGCTTAACATACCTTAAATAACCTTTACATAACTTAGAAATAAGTTTTGAAGGCTTTGATATGGCAAAATCAAGTTTATTCGGTTATAGGGACTAATTTTGACAAACTGCGAAAGTATGCTGATTCGTACTGTAACGAACATTCCGGAACTTGATCATAATTTAAACATACCATAAATGTCCTTTACATAGCTTAGAAATAGGCTTTGAGGTGTTCGGTGTGTTAAAATAAACTTTTTGGTCATTCAGGTACTAAAAGCGTCAAAAAGTGCATAAGTTTGCATTTTCGCGCATAACTTACGTTCTGAATACATTCGTCGCGTGATTTGGATCGTTTTTCGCGTCCATTCATGTTTCGTCGTAATTAACCGAACAACGCAACCGTACGACCAAACGAACCGACATCCGGGATATTTTTGAGCATATTTTAAGTTCCCTATACTTTAACTTCATTTTAGAGCCTTGAAATGGGGTAAACGGGCCTTAAACGTGTCGAAAATGGCCTTATACATGTGCAGGGAGCAAAACTACAACTTTTGAAACTTGTTTGCTGATCCCCAGCTCAGGAGGGGCGCGTAAGACCCCCCTTGATTCTTACGCGGCACGCGTAAACCCCCAGACCTGCAAAAATCATTTTTAGCTTGTTACAGCTGTTCCCCATGTTTGCAAATGGTTTTGAACATTCTATGGGCTCATTTAGGGGTGCACATGATATTACAAATCAGTGGGTGCATATGTAAGGCCAAGATCAAAGCTCGTTTTTTGATGAATGATCCTAACGGTTACCCGAAATCTATATAAACCCCAAGCCCTTCATTTGCAACCCACACTTGATCTGATTTCATTCTCTAAGTTGGAGTTCCTACACTCCATACCTAAGAATTTTCAGATCAAACCTCCATTCTTGGACCTTTTGTAAGTATTCTTTCGTTCTTTTATGCGTTTTTAAGCGTGAAAGTCAAACAGTGTTTGACTTTCTGCATTGACCAGTTTATGGTTAACACGAAGTTCGTTTAAACTTCGCAACGTGATCGTAATCACGATGGTTATACTCCTTTGTGACTATACCTACTGATTACCATGTTATTTAAGCATAGTGACGAGTTATAGTTTCGGTCAAAATGCACGTTTATGCGTATTTTGCAACCAAACTATCTTTAGGTATCAAAACCCTTTATTTTGATATCAAACTTGTTTTCAAACTTCGTTAAACATGTTTTAACATGTTTAGCTCATCACTTTAGGTTTAGTGCTTGTATAGGGTCGTAAGATAAGCGGTCTAAACAACCGCTTGGACTTTCGAACCCGACCCGTTTGGTCGATCATCAGGATCCGACCAAACACATTAGGTGACCATAGTTGTATAAGGAATAACCTTCCGAGGTTATACCTTATGGTCATTTCGTTTAGTTAGTTGTATGATAGGTACTTTATATGCCTTAGGAAAATGACCAAAATGCCCTTTTTGCGCATAAATCCATTTTAAGCATATGTAACCTAAATTTTGACATCTAAACTGATTAGGAAACATTATTAGACTTGTTAAGGCATATAATACTTGTCATAGGACTAATTAGGCGATCCGAACGCGTTTTACACGAACGACGCGATAAAGTAGCGTAAGCTACCTAAACGGGTCGTAATGGGTCATAAGCACTTAGGTTAGCTTTCTTTTTAGTATGTAGGCTTTGTTAAAGCATATACGAGTTCCAATACTCATTTGGTTTACGAAACCTCATTCTATCCGATCTTCTGATTTAGGTCCGGTTATTAACGTAGTTATCTATACTAGGTGCCGTTTGATTTCCGTGATCCCCCTAGCTTTGCTTGGTTGTTATTCATGACTTCTAAGCACCCTCAGGTGAGTACATAGTCCCCTATTTTACTGTTTTTCAAACATTTTGGGGTAAAACACATGTGCTTACTTGTTACTTTCGTGTTGTCCATGTTTTTATATCATACTTGCTATGTTCATTAGTACACGTATAGTACATGATTTTATCCGTGTTTTTGCTATGTCTGTTCATTTAGTGCATACTTAGTACATTGTTTTACATTACATTTCATGCTAGGTATGTCCATTTAGTGCATACTTAGTACATTATTTTACATTACATTCCATGCTATGTATGTCCATTTAGTGCATACTTAGTACATTATTTTACATTACATTTCATGCTATGTATGTCCATTTAGTGCATACTTAGTACATTATTTTACATTACATTTCATGCTATGTATGTTCACTTGTTGCATACTTAGTACATTATTTTCATAAAACATGCTTACATTTTGGTATGACATTTGGTTTGTTTAGATGGGACAAAAATACATTCATTAACTTTGATCACGCCGCTTGGTAGTAGGTAATGATACCATAGGAATTGACAACTCCCGTTCCTGAAATCCTAGGTTTGTTTGGATGGATGGAATGAATGAATCCAATATACATAATTTAGATAAACCTTTAACTTCGTTTAAGGGTTTGTCGCCACAGTCGCAAGGCTTGGATGTATGCATTTAACATTACCGCATAGATGTTTGTATCAGTAAAGCATGCATTGATTTTACAAAAGATAGCTTTTGATTTATTTCATTACATTGTTTTGTGCATTTTACACATGGTTTAAGTAGCCACTTTTTACTTGCCATACATGACATTTTTTTACACATTACATGATTTACATTTGACAATAGACATGGTTTTCACACAAACATTTTGACATTTGATTATACATGAACATTTTTACATTGGTGGTTTGTTTGGTAAATGATTTAAATAACGAGGCGTGTGTAATATGATAAAAGCATGGTGGATACGCCGCTGGTACTTCCTATATATAAGTGCTTTTATGGTATTACATATCATAGCATTATTTAATCCATTTCAATTTTGACACATTACATTTTACACAATTAACATTGTGACACCCCAACCGATGGCGGAATCATCGGGGCATGGCACTGAGCGAAACAGATTGTCCAGAAGTTTCCATAACAATTATCAATACTATTCAAATTAAAATAATACGTCCCATACCGTATCTTAAGCAGTACAACAATTATTACAGACAAAACTAGGCAAATATTCTGTTCCGACAACTCAGATTTCAAAATAAAGCAATTGTTTATCTGCTTCTAGAGACCCTTAGCTCGACCACTACAGACAACTATTTGTTGGGCTCTAAAGCTTTATTCTAGCTTCAAATTCCTACCACATATGCATCCTAAGCACCTGTAACATACGTTAAAATAAAGTCAATACATAAAATGTAAAGGTGAGCATACAAGTTTGATAATAGCATATAGAGTTCGAATTCGTTTACGCATAACCAGCACGTACACATAGTGAAATGAAGCACGTTAGTTATCGACATAGATCCATCGATACCAATGACTGCGGTTTGACTGCCCGAGGCAGTTCGCAATACATGATTACCACCATAATCCATGCAAGTAAAAGATCCTTAACAACCCCCGTGTGAACGGGTGCTGAGTCCAAACTATAGTACTACCGTTGCTAAGGCAGGTAGACAACATTCCATGTGTAAACATAACAAACAAGCATTCATAAGCCACGTATAACATGCATTAACGATTAGCGTTCAAATAGTTTGAGTAGTGTGATAGTTGTAGTTTGAATATTCGTAACGTATGTAACACCCAAAAGTGCTTAAAGCAAAAAGGGATCGAGTATACTCACAGCGATTAATGGATTGAAGGGAGTGCTTAGCGAGTACGGTTAGCCTGAATAGATTCGGTAGCATAATGATAAGTGAAATGTAAAATGGAAAACAAGTGTAGAGGGTCGGACAGCTGGTCGATCGGACGGTAGTTCGATCGGACGGCTGACCGTTCGGTTGACAGTTCGTTCGGTCCGCTGTCCGGTCGGTCGGTAGGCCGATCGGATGGCTGTTCGAGTGGATTGTTTCTTCCTATAAGAAGTATGTGTTTGTGTATGATGGCTTGACTTTTGAAGTTTTCGTTGTAGCATTTGAAAACTTTGAAGTATCTTTACCTTTCAGGTCAGTCGATTGAACGGTCGTTTGATCGGCCGGCAACCCGATCGGTTAGACATTCAAATGAATTGCAATGTTTAGTCTTTGGATCGGATAGGTGTTCGATCGGACAGGTCAACTAGTCAAAGACTTTAAATGAAATGTAAAGTTATGGTGCAATGGATCGGATAGGTGATCGATCGAATAACACAACTGCTGTTCGATCGGACAACAGGGTGTCACCTGATAAGACGGTTGTTCGATCGGGTGGCACTTCTAGTGCATCGAACACGTTGAAAAATCGATTAAGTATTGAAGCATAGTATCTCATGATCCGAAGAGTAATCCGATCGGACAGTAGTTCGATCGAACGGCAGTTCGTTCAATACTAGTCCTCAAAATAGGTTAGTTGATTACGTGGGACCATGTGTTAGCCGATCGGCTGGCCGGTCGATCGGCTGACTTTCCGATCGGCTGGCTGTCCGTTCGGGCAGCAGTCCGATCGGTCAGCTTCCTGACCTGATCAGCCCTTTCATCTAACACTTGGTTGTTCTGTTCGTTTGTCGTTTTATTGAGGTATTTTGACAACGAGTAGAACCATAGATCCCTCGTCCTTACTTGGTTCCCCTGGTCGGACAGGAATCACCCAAATCCGGTCAGTGGACTGTTCGGGACGGAGTTTAATGTTCAACCTGAAATCGGTTAACCTCGTAGGTAGAATACGGATCTTGAGCCATGCAACCACCGTAGTGATTTGCAAAACGTCACAGACCCCGTTTCTATCGGTTGACGGCATTGAGTGTAAAAGAGTTGAAAGAAAGTTGGAATATCCCTCTTTCAATCCTTTTTCACCGTATATATGTTTAGATCTAATACAGATCTTTGTTTGTTTATGTGGAAATCGGTTAGATCCAAGCTATTCTTGGTGGATTGAGGCCAAATCATGAAGTTCTTCAAGAACCCATGATGACATCATCCTATAACACTTGATTCTTGATGATTTCACGGTTAAAAGTTAAGATTTGAAAGATGGGAAGGTGTAGGAGTGTGTATAGATCGAGAAAGTACAAGAATTAGGACGAAAACTTACCGGAATCGAGAAGAATCTGCGAAAAGATGAGCTGAGCGTGCTGGTCGGTCAGAGGTTTCCAAAAGTGGAAAGAATGACAATGACAGGGGTATTTATAGGATGCCAAAAGGGGTAAGTGCTGGCCGATCGGCCAGGCAGCTCAATCGGACAGCCTGTCTGATCGGACAGCAGTCCGTTCGGCTGGCTGTTCGATCGGCTGGAAGCCTGATCGATCAGTCGCACCTTTCGAGTGTTTCGCGCGACGATTTTTTTGATATCTCGATTTCGATTGCGAGCGGTACGATACGATAGGGTTTCCTAATCAAATTACTTTTAGTCCCAAATACTCATATCTCGCATAATCTATTTTCCACCATTTATCATAGTTCGTTCACGATTTCGAGTTCGATTGCATTTCGAGTTAGATTTCGAGTTTCGATTGAGTTTGCTTGATTATCACCACATAACATAAATAAACATGCACAGGTAACACGTAAGGCACACACACACGTATAATAACAAGTAAAAATTCGTAGCTCGAGTTGCGATTTGAAGTCGATTCGATTAGCGTAGCTTGATGATTGATTAGTTAACTTTATCGCATTGTTACTTCCTATAATTCACAGTCGTAAGTCGATTGATTAACGATTAACGCACATCGATTATTGTTATTAACAACACTTACTCCACATAATACGAATTAAATAAAGAAATTTCTACGAGTCAAGTTGCGCGAAATCGGTCGTTGACTTTGACCTTGGTTTTGACTTTCACTTATGAAAACACGGGGTGTTACAAACATATCTTTACAAAACATTGTTTTTCAAACAACATATTTTATTCAAATTCATTTTTACTTGGTTATTTATTTAACCATACACTATTCTTTTATATCACCTATTTTCTTATCGATTTTTGTATGATTTATAAAAGAAAAACATTTTACAAGGTTCATGACTACTTTTGTTAAACATTTTCTTTAAACTTACAAGTCATGAATCCTAAATCAATAAAACCTATGTATCTCACAGGCATTTTTATGCTGACGTACCTATTTTCACATGTGTTTCAGGTGCTGTTATTAGATGATCATGATGCAAACATAGGATTGAACGAGGGCCTTAATGACAATAAAAGATGCAAGACTAGTTAATTATGTTATGTTTCTCTGTTTTTAAGACAATGTAACCTGTTGTAATTTAATAAAACAAAATTTCAATTACCATGTGTTGTGAAACAAAAATTTTGTTGCGACACTCCTCAATGATTTTTCCGCGGTTTGTTGTTGTATGCGGTCGGGGTGTGACATTATGTAGCAACGTCCCAACAAGTTCGTTCACATTATCGAAATCATTGTGTTTAATATAAACCATAGTATTCGTTTTGAAAACTCGAAAATTGTTTAGTACATATGAATCACCCCAAAACAATTGAAAGTAGTTAAATAGGGGAACTATGTACTCACTTGATATTACAAGGTATCCTCGATTAAAGTGAACTAAACAAGCCTGGGCAAATCAAGGAATTCAAGTGGCACCTAGAAATCGGATCGCTATGTTAATAAATCGACACCTAAATCGGGAGATCGGTTAGAATGAGGTCTCGTAAACCAAATGAGTATTGTAAATCATGTGATATGGTTTAACAAAGCCTACATTCTAATTCGGAACCTATCCTAAGTGCTTACGACCCGTTATGACCCGTTAAGGTAGTCTACGTTATTTAACGTGTCATTTGCACACAAGCGCAACAGAATAGCCTAACTAGTTATATGACAAGTATTATATGCCCTAACATGTTTAAATATGTTGCATAATCAGTTTAAGTGTCAAAAATTTAGTTACATATGCTTAAATTCAAATTATGCATGAAAAGGGCATTTTGGTCATTTTCCTAAGGCATATAAACTACCTATCATACAACTAATTAAACTAAGTGACCATAAGGTATTACCTCGGAAGGTTATTCTCTATACAACTATGGTTACAAAATATGTTTGGTCGGATCCTAATGATCGACCAAACGGGTCAGGTTCGAAAGTCTAAGCGGTTGTTTAGACCGCTTGACTTACGACCCTAAACAATCACTAAACTAAAAGTGACGAGTTAAACATGTTAAAACATGTTTAACTAAGTTAGAAAACTGATTTGATATCAAAACAAAGTATTTTGATACCCAAAAATAGTTTCATCGCAAAATGCACATAATCATGCATTTTGACTAAAACGTTGACTCGTCACTTCGACTAATCAACGTGGTAATCAGTAGGTATAGTCACAAGGGACTATAACCATCGTGATTACGCTTACGTTGCAAAGTTCAAAAAAACTTTGTCTTGACCAATTCATGGTTAAAGCAGAAAGTCAAACACTATTTGACTTTCTTGCTTGAATACATAACCAAGCATGATATATCACTTACAAAGGGTCCAAGCTTGGAAAGAGATCAAAGAAAACTGAAGTATGAAGCCTTCAACCAAGTGGGATAGCTTCAAATCAAAGATTGAGTGAAAGAAACTTGAATGAGCAAAGAATGGAGCAAAATAGATGGGTATTTAAAGATTTTCATGAACCTTTGGATCAATGACTAGTGTTGTTGAGTGGATCAGAGCTTGATCTTGGCCTTGGCCTTACACTTGTTATACATTGATTAGGCAACTTGGGGAACACTTAAACCAGCTCAAGGTATGCAAAAACCATGGTTAAAAACAATGAGAATAGGCTGTTTTGCTGAATACATTGAATCTGCCAGCTCTAGCTCTCGAGGGCCGCGAAGGAAACATCAAGAGTCTTCGCTGGCCGTCAGGGAGTGCAGGTCAGAACTTTCAAACTTCTCAAAACAAGTCCATGCATGCTAAAAACTTGATTTTTGATGCATTTAACCCCTGTTAACCCCATTTCAAGGCTCTACAAGGAGGTTAAAGCATAGGGGACTTGAAATATGCTTCAAAACATCTCGGATGTCGGTTCGTTTGGTCGTACGGTCACGTTATTCGGTTAATTACGACGAAACTCTAACGGACACGAAAAACGATCTAAATTATGCGACGAATGGTATTTTTGCATTCCAATCACTCAAATAAAATATTTTAATGATTACAAAAATTTTTGGATGTCCGGTTATGTTCATAACGTAATATATGCGCGTAAATGCAAACGTATGCACTTTTTGACGCTTTTAGTCCCTATTGATCAAATAAGCGCATTTTCGCATACCAAACCCCTCGAAGCTTATTTATAAGCTATGTAAAGGATATTTAGGGTATGTTTAGCTTATGATCTTGTTTCGGAATGTTTGTTGCTATACGAATCGGCAGACTTTTGCAGTTTGTCGCAAATAGTCCCTGCGATCGAATAAACTTGTTTTTGACACACCAAACCCTTCAAAACTTATTTCTAAGTTATGTAAAGGTTATTTAAGGTATGATAAGATTATTTCATTGTTCCCGAGTGTTTGTCATGTTAAACTTATCATGTTTACGTAACAGTTTGCGTATAACTTTCCAGAAAGTGATTTAAAGCTTGAAATCGAACTAGAATCAAAACGTGAAATTGTCAAACACAAATACACAAATATAGAGACCAAAACACATTGTTTCATTGATAATAGATATTGTTTTACATCGTTCAGTGTTTACAGAGCACAATTGTCACAAGCTCCCCTACTTTAGGAAATTTCATCCCGAAATTTTAACTAGAGGAAACTTATGAAAACAGATTCGCTTGTTCTTCAATCTCTTGACTTCACGGTCCATTATCTCCATGGGTTTCTCGACAAAGTGCATCATGTCATTTACTTAAATTTCGTCGAGTTGAATGTGAAGATTAGTATCGGCTAAACACTTTCGTAAGTTGGACACGTGGAATGTTGGGTGAATATTCCTAAGTTCAGGAGGTAGCTCTAGTCGATAGGCAACCTTTCCGATTCTTTCAAAAATCTTAAATGGTCCAACGTATCGTGGTGCAAGTTTTCCTTTCTTTCCAAATCTCACCACTCCCTTCCAAGGGGATACCTTGAGTAGGACATGGTCTCCGACTTGAAATTCCAAGGGTTTGCGTCGCATATCCGCATAACTCTTTTGATGGCTTCTAGCTGTCAGAAGGTTATCGTGAATTTTCGTGACTTTTTCTATTGTTTCTAGAATAAGCTCAGGTCCAGTAAGCTGAGGTTCACCAATCTCATTCCAACAGACAGGTGAACGACATTTTCGACCGTATAAAGCTTCGAACGGTGCCATATTGATGCTTGCGTTATAACTATTGTTGTAAGAGAACTCGATCAACGGTAGACGCGAATCCCAATTACCACCAAATTCTATCACACATGCTCTAAGCATATCTCCAATGTTTGTATCATCCTCTCAGATTGTCCATCCGTTTGGGGATGACAAGGAGTGCTCATATTTAGTTGGGTTCCCAGAGCAGATTGCATGGTCTTCCAAAAGTGAGATGAGAATCGAGCATCACGGTCAGATATGATATCCAAAGGAACACCATGTCAAGATACAATCTCATCAACATAGATCTTGGCAAGTTGATCAATGGATAGATCCTCGCGAATAGGTAAAAAGTGAGCTGACTTTGTAAGACGATCAATGACTACCCAAATGGCATCTTGACCTCTAGATGTGCGCGGTAACTTTGTGATGAGATCCATCGCAATGTTCTCCCACTTCCATACCGGTATCTCTGGTTGTACAAGCAAACCAGATGGTCGTTGGTGTTCAGCCTTAACTTTGAGACAAGTTAGGCATTTCGATATATACAAGGCAACACCCTTCTTCATACCGGGCCACTAGTACTGAGTACGAAGATCCTTGTAGATTTTGTTAGCAATGGATTGAATAACGAGATTTATGAGATTCGTCCATCACTAAAGTGCGAAGATCGTATTTTTTCGGAACCCACATGTTGGTGCATGTTTGTGACAATAGCTTAGATTTGGTCTTTGGATATCTTGTAATTAGATAAACGAAAAACAGTTAGTGGGTTTACCTTTGTAATAGTTTGATTATAGAGTTTGGGCTAAACAAAACCCACATTGGGTGATGGGGGACGATTTGGGCCTAGCCCATGTAGCAAACCCAGCCTAATGTTGCAACCTTGTGTTATATAAACAAGGTTAGGCTTTAGGGTTTAGGTTGATCAGCCAAAAACAGTTTGTGTGAGAATTTCGTGAGAGCTTTAGGGTTTGGACGAAATTCAGAGAGTTAGGGTTTTATTTGATTGTAATTCAGTTTGATTGATAATCAATAGAAAACCCGGATTGAAAGTGTCTTGCTGTTTCTGTTTCCTACACGTTTTCTGCTTATTCTGATCAAGAGGATTCCGCACTCTTGATCGGATTGACAATTCTGTGAAGATCCATACACATCAAGGGGACCTACAATTGGTATCAGAGCATTAGGCTCTTGAAGGCTCGGTTCAGAATTGTGTTCTGCAGAAACAGGGAGTATTTTCGAAAATTTTGAAACCTGAAAAATTAGGGTTTCGAAATTTTTTTGTGTTTGATATTGATTTTCGAAATAGTTGGCTGTTTTGATCTTCTGGTTTGTTTGTTTGTTTGGTGTTTTGCAGGATTTCTGGGAAGTTTTTGGTTGTTTGTGTGAAGAATTTTGGTTGAATTTCTTGAAGATTCGAAGACTGTTCTTCGTGTTCTTCGTGGTTTTCCATCTGTTCTTGATAATTTACGAAATTATTGTGCTGATTTGGTGTTTTGATTTTGCAGATTTGTGTTGTAGAATCAGAAAAATCTTCAGAATTTTGATCAGATTGAGTTTCCGAATTTACTCATTTAGCGAAATTAACAAGTCAGCGAATTTGTCTGACCTGCGAAATTGTTTGTACTGGCGAAATTGACTGATCTGCGAATTTAACCAGCATACTTATCGGCGAAGTTAAATTCAAAGGCGACTTTGGTAACCGTATAATTTTCCTCAGCGAAATTATTACGGTTCACGACGAATTTACTGGTCATCGTAATAGTGAAAATAACCAGCGGAATTAAGTGAGACCAGCGAATTAACAGGGTGGAATTTTTGTTGGCAAGCGTCGATAAAATTTCAGTGTTTTGCAAATAGAAATTGATCCGTAGCTCGTTAGACAGAACCGTTTGGACCGTTGAATTCCTTGGATTTTTAGGGGAAAAAAAATTTGGTATCATTGGACTCTGGAAAATCCCGATTTCGGTTTTCGACATTAGATATCATTGGATTCGTCTTTTCGAGACGATTCTAACGGTGTAATTTGGTAACCACTGTTTTCGGAAAAATTTTGTACGATTTTATCAGTCTGTTACGTTAAAAATGTCGAACATGTCTAGTTTGAATGAGCTGTTGAGAATGGAGCATGAGGTTGGCACTACCAACAAACCGCCTAAGATGATGAAGGTGGAAAATTATTTAACATGGAAGGATCGTTTCCAATCCTTCATTGAATATCAAGACATGCGCATGTGGATATGTATTGAAGATGGGTACACAAACCCTACTCACGACTTTGAGGGCAGACCACGTAGAACAGCCTATGTGAACATGGAAGAGAATGATAAAAAGATGTATGAGGCTAAAAAGAGAGCATTGGCTGCTATTAAAATGTCGTTACCTGATAGCATCAAGCATACATTCACAAAGTACACAAATTCAAAAGATATGTGCGATGCATTAGAAAAACGATATGCAGGAAATGCAGATGTTAAGAAAAACAAGATTGATCTACTGAAGAAGCAGTTTGCTATTTTCAAGCACATGAAGCATGAGTCACTTGAGGACATCATCACTCGTTACTATCATCTGATGTCTGAAATGGAAAACTATAAGATTGATTGCTATTCTAATGTAGAAAAGAATGACAAGCTGCTCGATGCCTTACCTACCAAGTGGGATATCTACACTCTCATGATCAAGGGTGAAGTAGATTATGAGACAAAGGAGCTGGAAGAAGTAGTTGGCAAGCTGAGAGCTTATGAGCTCAGTATGAAGAAGAAAGACACTGGATATGATCAGGTTCAAGATCCAACGATTTACAATGGGCTTGCACCTTCTTCATCTCACAACGCTTCTAGCGACTCTGCTACCGCGTTTCTTTCGTGTGAGAATGAGCAGGTCACAGTGAATGAAGATGGTGATGTGTGTCTTGTAACTGCTTCAGGAGGATCAACAGGAGCCAAGAGAACATCAACTTCTAAGCAGAGTAGTGGTGTTAAGTCAATGCCAATGAGTGTGAAGTCTGCTGAAGAGCATCTTGCTCTACTTGCTTCATTTGTGGCTTCTTATGAGAACTACATTCAGGGGAAGATATCTGATCCTGCCACTTTGGATGAAGATTATGATCAGATTGACCCTGATGATCTTGAAGATATGGATTTGCAGTGGCAAATGGCCATGATTACTAGAAGAGTGAAGAGATTTATGAACCGAACAGGCAGGAAGTTTATAGGAAAGACGGTTGGTTTCGACAAGACCAAAGTGAGATGCTTCAACTGTCAAAGTTATGGGCATTTTGCTAGGGAATGTCAAAAACAAAAGCAGGAGACTACGAGTCAGAGTTCAAACAATAGGAATGCATTAAACAACTCTAACTCAAGAGCGCTGATCTCTACTGCTAGAGAAGGTTCATATGACTGGAGTATTCACTTGGAAAAAGATGACAATGTCACACAGGCATTCATGGCAGAGATAACTCCAGTTGATGATGGTGAAGCTACTGTGGGAGATGCTGAAGCAAAAGTGGATGCTGAGGCAGAGGTCAAGATAGAGAGTAAAGCTGAAGAAGAGAAGGGTGATCAGACAAAAGATGCTGAAGAGGAAAAGCAAAAGTCTGACCATCAAAAGGAAGCTGAAGAAAAGGAAGCAAAATATAAAAGAATGGAAGCTTAGCTTGCGGCTCTAATGGCCAACCTTGATAAACAAACAGGAGAGGTAAAGTCTAATTCTGTGTGTTTAAAATGTCGTGAATTACAGGGTGAAGTTAACAGGTTGTCCACACAAAACCAAAGTCTGGTGGGCGAGATGTCTACCATAAAAGAAGCAAACTTTTTTGCTAAAAGAAATGAATCATCATACTTGAAGAAGATAAAAGGTTATGAAAGTAAAATTGAAGCTGTAACCTGCAAATTAAATGAAAAACTTCAAGTCATAGACTTAGCTCATGAAATGATGGCTGAGAAAACAAAAGAGATTTCAAATAAATGCAAAGAGTTGTCAGATGCACAACTCAAAATTGTTGAACTTGAAAAGAAATTAGGTCAATTCAGAGACTCTACTTTTGTTATGAAACATATGATGGGTGGCTTGAAGAAAAGTAATGACAAAACCAGTGTGGGATTTCATGGGTTCAATGAAGTTCCACCTCCTGTTAGTCATGACAATTCTTTCTTGCCTGATGAAGATGAGCTCATGGACTTTGGGTCAACATCACCAAGTAGTTCCACGTCACGTCAAGGAAATGTGTTTGAGAGTGTTGATGCTAAGAAGGATAATAACAGCAAACCTGTTTTGAAAAAGAACACATCACATCCTAAGAATAAAAATCCAACTTTTGTTAAAAGTGTTAATTTTGTTCAAGGAAGTGACATGAAAAGTGAAACTACTGTAATTGAAAATGAATCAAATGTAGAGTTTGCTAAAAATAAGAACATTGAAAAATCTAAAATTAAGCAAACTGAAGAAAATCCTTCTAATGCATCATCATCAAATCCCGAATCTAGTTCAAAGGCTTTAGAGAAGAAGTCTTTGAAAAAGAGATCGTGCTTCAAATGTCACACCAAGGGACATGTAGCTAGCTGCTGTCCTAACAAAAAGAGTGAAGCACAAGTGAGTGAGAGAAAGCAAGAGAAATCACCTGAGAAGATAGGTGATAATAAGGAGAAAGTTGCAAATTCTCCAAAGAAATCTGCTGCTAAGCAACCAGAGAATGTTGCTGTTGGTGAAAATAAGGCTGGAACAGGAACTCCACAAGTTCCACGTTTTCAAAGAAATCAACCAAGATTTCAGCCTAGATCTCCACCAGGCAGATACGAGAGACCTAGAAGTAGTTCACCAAGAATGAACAATTTTAATTCAAATAATTTCAGAAGTCAAGGTCAATATCAAAATCGATACCAAAATAATGGTGGTCGAACTTTTTATAACAATGGCTTTAGAAATTACAACAATAATACTTCTTGGAATCAAAATCAAAATTTTCAAAGGTCAAATAGTCCAAACACATATAGGAACCCTCAGGACCATAGACCTAGTGGAAATCCAAATCAAATTCCATCAACAGGTCTGAGATCCAAGACTCCAGTTAGGAGTAATGGATATTGGATGGATGTTCCAGTAGTTGGTGAATTTGGACGACCCAAGACCATTAAGGCTTGGGTCCCCCAATCTAACTAATTTTTAGTTGGTGTGTGCAGGAGCTGCTAAGGGGGATTATCAACTTATGTTGATAATGGCTGCTCTAGGCACATGAAAGGGGGATGTGAGATTGTTAATATATTTATATTGATTGATTTAAATTGAAGTTCAAAGTGCTGAGTTGACACACTAGATAACCTGGCAGATCTTTATACTAAAGCTTTTGACAGGGCTCGCTTTGAACATTTAGTCGAACTCAATGGGATGAGGAATCCTGAATAACTGGTTTTTCATAAGAATTTTTGTAAATAGTTTACTGCTTTTCTTAAAAATCAAAAAAATAAAAAAAATTGAAAAATAAAAAACATAAAAAATAGAAAATTAAAAATGAGTTATCACTGTGTGAAAAAGAAGAAATGATAGTACATCGGCAAGTTAGACTGTCACACTGAAATTGAAATTTAATTGCATAAGTGTGATAGCAGCTTCATCATATGATGTACCAGTAGGCAAAAAGCATGAAATAATCAACTTACCAATGTGATATAAACCTAAATAAACTGAATATGAGTGGGGAACACATCAGTGGTGTATGGTTTAATGACCTTAAATCTTGTGTTGATAGATTGCCAAAATCTGAAGTTTTGGGTCTTTATACTGTTATTTCATCTAGGGATATCTTGGCTGTCCTTCTGTTCAGAACTAAAATTGTACATGACCCCAGGAAAGAAAGTCACTTGGAATTAGCTCATGTCTATTTGAATGTCTGTATGTTGTCCAGATACACACAATTTTGATCTGATTCTAAAATCTTCTCTGAAAAAAGTCGTGTACCTCCTCTGCTGCATCCAGATATATGCTGACCTAGAGGTGCTAGGCAACGACAGCTTCTGCTGCATCCAGATACATGCTGACCTAGCTGTACGTTGTCGCGCTATAGATCTAATACACCCGAAAGAGTCCCTCAAGTGCCCAAATGAAACCCAAGAAACCTATATCAAAGTGAGTAAAACTCATTTGATCTGTATATTATACCATCTCTGCTAAAGATCTATTCTGTTCTCTTCTCAACCTATTCCCAGTTAAGATTTCAGAAATCTGGATTGGACTTGTGAAATATGTGGTAGGGAAGATACTTGCATGATAGAGTGTGTTGGTTATATTTCCAGGATTTGATTAGTATTTATTTGGGTGTTCATTGTTAAGCAATCAAAACATGATAAAACAGATTATATGCAGACCTAGACATTGTCAGGATATCTTAAAGGATGACATCAGTATACTCACCTACTATGATGAATCTTTGTGCATACCTTGATCGCGGGGGTATATCCTGAAGTGGGACACACTAGTATATCAGTAATAAAATTACCTTAACGTATCATACGGTAATGGTACTTGAAATGTTCATTCATTTTGTTTAAGTGGACAAACATACTGGTAATCGTCTTGGACTGCTTTTCACGAAAAATTAAATAAAGAATTATCTAATTGTGTGAAACAGTTTGATTTTGTTGATATGATCTTCTTACCAGTGATTCTCACAAAAATAGAGTGTTTATTGTTTTTGTTATTTACTTGGTTTCAGAAAACATAAAAAATCCAAAAATAGTGTCTTTTTCTGTTTAAAATTCTTAACGTACGGAAAACTGTTATTCTAGGAGGAATTGTTACTGATAGGGGGAGACGGTGTTAGAAAGTGAGTTCAAAATTTTAAATCATGCGGGTTATAGGAAGTGTGATTAAAACGTTTTGCGTGTTGGTGATGAAATTGAAATTGCTTAATCTGTGATACAGTTTAACTATCTCTTGAATAAAAATAATTTGTTTAACTTTGTTAAAAAATTCTTATGGTTTCTCGAGATGTTTGTTTTATAGTATACAGATTGAAGCGGTATGCTGCTGAGAAGTTGCTGTGAAGAGATGAGAGTTTGATTGGATGCATGGTAGAACCTCCTTTCTACATTGTAGACAAAGATGAAGAGTTTGAAGATTGTTTTACAAATGCTGAACTGGAGTTTACTCAAACGCTAAAGTTTTTAAAGATTTGGTGATTGGATGCATCAGCTTAGGGGAGGTCTGTTGCTGACAGAAGCTGTTGAAGCTGAAGCTATCCAAAGACCAAAGACAGTGCACGACTACATGAAGATTGCAAGATGACTGAAGACAAAGTTATTTTATGAAGCTATTGTCAAGGGGGAGTTTGTTGGTGCATGTTTGTGACAACAGCTTAGATTTGGTCTTTGGATATCTTGTAATTAGATAAACGATAAACAGTTAGCGGGTTTAGCTTTGTAATAGTTTGATTATAGAGTTTGGGCTAAACAAAACCCACATTGGGTGATGGGGGACGATTTGGGCCTAACCCATGTAGCAAACCCAGCCTAATGTTGCAACCTGGTGTTATATAAACAAGGTTAGGCTTTAGGGTTTAGGTTGATCAGCCAAAAACAGTTTGTGTGAGAATTTCGTGAGAGCTTTAGGGTTTGGACGAAATTCAGAGAGTTAGGGTTTTAATTGATTGTAATTCAGTTTGATTGATAATCAATAGAAAACCCGGATTGAAAGTGTCTTTCTGTTTCTGTTTCCTACACGTTTTCTGCTTATTCTGATCAAGAGGATTCCGCACTCTTGATCGGATTGACAATTCTGTGAAGATCCATACACATCAAGGGGACCTACACAAACGATTCTTGAAATAGAGTTGTGTAACACAAGTACGTTGTGCTTGAGAGACACGTGATTGGATATCGGTTAGAGTGCGAACAAAATGAAGCTTGACTCATTCCTTTCTACTTAGCGCATCGGCTACGACATTCGCCTTACCAGGATGGTAGCGAATCTCGCAATCATAATCGTTCAAGAGTTCAACCCAGCTTCGTTGTCTCATGTTTAGCTCCTTCTGATTGAAAATGTGTTGGAGACTTTTATGGTCTGTGAAAACCACACATTTCGTGGCATAAAGATAGTGTCTTCAGATTTTGAGAGCAAAAACCACTGCGCCCAACTCAAGATCATGAGTGGTGTAATTCTTCTCGTGAACTTTCAATTGTCTTGACGCATAAGCTATAACTTTACCTTGTTGCATGAGAACACAACCAAGGCCTAAATTCGATGCGTCACAATAGACAACGAAATCATCACTGCCATCGCGTAAAGAAAAGACAGGAGCATCACAGAGTTTTTGTTTCAGTGTTTGGAAAGCTTCCTCTTATTTAGGTCCCCACTCAAAAGGCTTATTCTTCCGAGTCAAAGCAGTGAGAGGAACTGCAATATTCGAGAAGTTCGCGATAAATCGTCGATAGTAACCAGCAAGACCAAGAAAAGAGCGAACTTCTGTAGGTGTAGTAGGTGTGTTCCAATCCTTAATAGCTACGATTTTTGAAGGATCCACATGAATACCCAGCTCGTTGACAATATGACCCAAAAATTGAACTTCCTTAAGCCAGAATTCACACTTGGAGAATTTGGCGAAAAGTTGCTCCTTCTTTAGGAGTTCCATTGTCAGACGAAGATATTGTTCGTGATCGGCTCGAGACTTCGAGTAAATAAGAATGTCGTCAATGAACACAATGATGAACTTGTCTAAATAAGGTTTACAAACCCTAATCATTAAATCCATGAAAACAGCTGGAGCATTCGTCAAACCAAAAGGCATGACAGTGAACTCGTAGTGAACATATCTCGTACGGAAAGCAGTTTTGGGAATATCTTCTTCGAGTACACGAAGTTGATGATACCTAGAATGCATATCGATCTTGGAAAACATGTAGCACCTTGTAACTGATAAAAAAGATCACCAATTCGTGATAGGGGATATCGATTCTTGATGGTGAGCTTATTGAGCTCACGATAATCGATACACATTCTGAAAGATCCATTTTTCTTTTTCACAAACAGGACTGGAGCGCCCCAAGGTGAATAACTCGGACAGATGAATCCTTTGTCACATAACTCTTGAAGCTGTTTTGACAACTCTTGCATCTCAGACGGTGCAAGATGATAAGGTGCTTTAGCAATCGGGTTGGCATTAGGTACAAGATCAATATGAAACTCGACTTGACGAACTGGAGGTAAACCAGGCAGTTCATCAGGAAACACCTTTGGATAATCTCGAACAATCAGAATATCTTGAATACACTTGTTCTTGCCTTTCTCATCTAGACATGTTCCAGAAAGGCCACGTATCCTTTTCGTAAGTACTTCTGGGCTTGAGTACACAACATGAGTCTCAAACCACCCGAGGGTTTCTTGCTACGAACCTCTAGGACTTCATCAGACGAAAGAGGAATATGAACAATCTTATCGAAACAAACTACCTCAGCATGATGTTTAGTTAACCAATCCATTCCTACGATAATATCGAAACTTCCAAGTTGCATCGGTGTGAGGTCAATAGGAAAAAGATGGTTATCGAGGTTCAATTGACAATTGCGAATGACAGAATCGAGTATGAGAGGTTCACGAGTAGCAACTTCAACAGATAAGGGTTTCCTTAGTTTAGTTCTAGGCATCGCAAGTAAAGGCTCAAATGATAACGACACAAAACATCTATCTGCACCAGAATCGAAAAGAACAGATGCAGGTTGATGGTTAACAAGGAATGTACCGTTAACGACTTCGTTATCAGCACGGGCCTCATTGGCGTTCAAGTTGTATGCTCGTCCATGAGCGGGATTGGCGTTCGCGTTCGCAAGCCTCGGACAGTTGTTCCGGAAGTGACCCATCTCTCCGCAGTTATAACATGAACCAGGTGGGAATGGAGGTCTAGCAACGTTTCCCTGAGCTTGTGCTGGATTCTGTGCAGCTTGATTTGGAACATATCGACAAATGTTGGCCGTGTGGCCAAGTCTACCACAAGAGGTACACTGTTTACATGCTTGCTGAGCCATGTGATGACCATTGCACTGATTGCAGTACGGTGCAGTACCAACATAAAGCTTCTTTGTAGGAGGCTGTGCTGGCGGGTTCTGAGCGTTCTGATTGGGTTACGCGGTAACAACAAAATTCTGGGAAGCCTTACGCTTCCTCGACCTCCTTGAAGATTCACCCTTTTTCTTACCCTTACCCTTGTCTTGAGTGGCATCAGCTGACTGTTTCTTATCGCCCTTGCGGGTCAGTTTTCCCTTCCTAACCTGAGACTCAGTCAGGGTTGCAGCCAACTCGATGGCCTGCAGAACAGTGGTAGGGTTACTACCAGTAACTATGTCTTGCACAGAGTTAGGCAAACCATCAATATACCTCTCGATCGCTTTCTCCAACGGGGTAACCATAGTAGGACACAACAAACTCAACTCCTCATAACGATCCGTGTAAGCACGGTGTTCTCCCCCATCTTGTTTCAAATCATTGAACTCTTGTTCCAATGCCCTTATTTTGTTTTGGGGGCAGAACTCCCTCATCATGAGAGCCCGAAGCTCTTCCCAAGTTTGTGCCAACGACACGTCGGCACCCCTATCTCTCATCACTCCGTTCCACCATGTTAGAGCATGTTTCTCGAAATCACTAGATGTGAACTATACCTTTCACTCATTCGGACATTGAACATGTCTAAACATGCTTTCCAGACTCTCGAACCATTGTAGGAGCGCAGTTGCTCCTTGAGACCCGGAAAATTTCAGTGGTTTAGCCGAATTAAACGTTTTGAAACTGCACTGAGCATTGTTATTGTTGTTATTGTTATTCGCTTGATAGATCTGAGTTATGAGGTTCGGAATCACAGCAGCAATTTGCTGAGCAACAAGGGCTACGAGTGCAGCATCCTGCGTTTGATCACGTCTAAGAGGCATATTCTAAAAAGAACAAGGAAACATGAGAAACGAGTGATATTGACAATTGGATAAACAAAAGAGGTATTGAAAACATCGACGAAACATAAGGAAAGTGATCATTTATTCGTCACCTTGAACAAACAAACGACACACAATGACTAATCAAAGTAAATGGGTCAATATAATGTATCCCGAAGACATGCTTTAGCCTATAAGTGGACACTCACCCCAAGAGTTCCCAGGTAAGAGTGACTGGTCTGATTATGTGGATTTGTATGAACACTCTAGCCTTAGACAGAAAACTCGAGTTACAGGCACCCACCCTTCCAGATTGCACGTGTTCACATTATAGGACCCAAACTTTGACGATATTTGAAAACTTTGATGGTTCAAAACCTTATAACAAATCATCAAAGAATAGATGATTGATTTTCAAAATGGATTTGTAAATCGTGTTCTTGTTGTGGTTGTCACCTAAAGATAGGTGACAATATTGTTTTGGAATCTAAACACAAGATAACTTGTGTTGGGGTCCTAGAAAGGTTATAGTCTAGGTCAAAGCATTACTAATAACCTAATTCCCTATAACCATGAGCTCTGATACCAACTCTTCCGTCACACCCCGACAACATTAAAACAACGAAACCATGGCGGAAACGTCGGGGAGTGGAGTAACAGAATCATTGTTTCACAACACTTGGATTAAAGTTTCATTTTATTTAAATATTAAGTGTTTAACATTGTCATGGAATAGAACAAACAAGTTCAACATATTGTCTATCATCGTTATTAAGTCACTAAGGCCTCGTCCGATCCTATGTGAACATGCATCCTAGTCATTAACAACATCATCAAACACCACCTGAAACATATGTGAAAATAAAGTCAGCAAAGAAATGCTGGCGAGCACATAGATTTTGTGAGTGTGTCAGATTCATGGCTTGTATAGTGTTGCAATACCTCGTACGACTACAAGAGTCGATAATTGAAAACCTTGTTTTGTAAAATGTTTGTATTGCAATATGAATAACCAACTCAAAACAAGTTGGTTATAGTTTATAAAACCTCGTTGCCATGGATCTTGACTAAGGCATTTGTTTATTTGTAAATCAAATTGTAAATCGTTCTCGTAATAAAACTCGTATGGTTTATATCATTTAGTAAGCATCGTTGCGTATCATCATTTGAAATCATTCGTCTAAGTGAACTAAACAACGCCACGGAATGTAATATGATAAAAGCACTTATATATAAGAAGTACCAGTGGCGTATCTACCATGCTTTATCACATTACACCCGTCCCGTTATCTAATCACATACCAAAAACCAATCGTTCATTTGTACTTGTTTTCAATCGTTCGTGTTATCAAAACCAATCGTTCAAATCATTCAACTTGTTCGTGTTATAAACCATCATTCAATTGTTCAAAATTTTCAAATCGTTCCAATCGTTCCAATCGTTCAAATCGTTCCAATCGTTCCAATCGTTCAAATCGTTCCAATCGTTCAAATCATTCAAATCGTTCATGTTTTAATTGTGAAAACTAACTTTTAGTCGTCTCGTTGAACACATTCAAACCTGTGTGACTCGTCCATCGTTCAACTCGTATTAACAAACCACCAAAGGGTAAGTTAACAATCATCAGGTTCTGTCGTTACCCACATTACCCCCATACATAACCATGGCGATAGTCCGATAACGGGATTTGTCAGATCCTATGGTACCATAACATACTACTGGTCGGCTTGATCATTGTTAATGAATGTCATTCGTGTTATGTAATAACGTCCCAACAAGTTCGTTCACATCATCGAAATCGTTGTGTTTAATATAAACCATAGTATTCGTTTTGAAAACTCAAAAATCGTTTAGCACATATGAATCACCCCAAAACAATTGAAAGCAGTAAAATAGGGGAACTATGTACTCACTTGAGGTTGCAAGGTATCCTCGATTAAAGTGAACTAAACATGCTCGGGCAAATCAAGGAATTCAAGTGGAACCTAGTAATCGGATCGCTATGTTAATAAATCGACACTTAAATCGGGAGATCGGGTAGAATGAGGTCTCGTAAACCAAATGAGTATTGAAACTCATGTTATATGGTTTAACAAAGCCTACATTCTAATTCGGAACCTATTCTAAGTGCTTACGACCCGTTATGACCCGTTAAGGTAGTTTATGCTACTTTAACGCGTCGTTTGCGCAAAAGCGCAAAAGAATAGCCTAACTAGTCCTATGGCAAGTATTATATGCCCTAACATTTTTAAATATGTTGCATAAGCAGTTTAAGTGTCAAAAATTTAGTTACATATGCTGAAATTCAAATTATGCATGAAAAGGGCATTTTGGTCATTTTCCTAACGCATATAAACTACCTATCATACAACTAATTAAACTAAGTGACCATAAGGTATAACCTCGGAAGGTTATTCCCTATATAACTGTTTTGGTCAAAAATCAGACAAGGATAATGCAACCAAATCTTATTTTGTGAGGTGTGATGCTTGAATAAATGGACAAATGTATGAACGATATATGAATGAAATGAATGTTGGAAACAAGGATTTATACGAGGAAAAAGCCCTTGATCAATGTATGATCTCCGGCACAAAAAACCTCGGGTGATGGAAACTACCGATCACCAACTATATTAGACAAATGATGTTACAAATCGGGATGATAACAAGCTTGTTACAGGGATCACTAGTGTTCAAAAAAGTATGTAATCGCCAATAAGTTGCAGAGAGTTCTCGAGTAGTGTGTGTTTGCTAAACATTCTATCTAATCAAGCTTTTTATCCCATTATAAAAATGGAAATAATCTAACTAACAAACAATCCGCAAATCATGCTAGCTTCCTACGACTTCCATAACGCTCATACAAGCCATGCACGTGCAGAATAAGGGAGCATATTCCCCTGGAATCTCGGCAAGACCAAGTCCCACTCGTATATTCCTGCAAAACAAATTCAAACATAATGGAAACAACTGTTAGTATAAGGATCATAATGAGGATCCTAGATCCTTAGTCCTGCAACGTCTTCTGAGGATCCTTAATTCAAAACTAAACTGAGGATCCGTGATCCTTAGGTTTGGAAAATCCATCCCTAAAAATTGCCCCCAAAATATGAGGAATAAAATACAACTTGATGAGTCATATTTTCAGCATTATCTCCAAGGAACTAATTATCGCAAATATAGCCGTTATATCCGAACTAGTCGTTGCAAACCTGACGTCAGCGACATGACTTCCTGCAAATTCATCATTATAAATTCAGGGTTAGAGACAAGGATCAAGAGGCATTTAACTTCGAGCATTCTACCCCTTTAAATCTTCATCCGGAGATCAAATAGGTACTCTCTCTTTCCTTCTCTCTAAATCCTTCTACTCCGATCTTTTTTTTCTCCCAGCATCCATGGCGAAAATGGTTCTCCGATCCTCATCTGCTAAGGATCCTAAAAAGGATAGTCCATTGAAGAGCCAAGGAGTTACTAAAAACCCTTCGTTGGAACTTTGTCGTTTTACCGATCCTGAGATTGATCGGATTCGCCATTGCTTCCCGGCGGAGACCGTCTTTAGATCTTTCGACTCTTCATTGAAGAGTGACTGTGTTTCCAACACTTGGGTTTCTTTTCCAGCCACCCCTTTCTTGATCGGGTTTTCTTATCCTTTTCCTGCCTTCACACAATCCTTCTTCACACTCACAGGCATGTGCTACATACAAGCCATGCCAACGATGTGGAGAGTTCTTTATACCCTTGAGAACATCATCGAGCAGTAGGGTGTAGAAATAGGGATGTCCGAGTTGAGTCAGCTATACAACCTTGTTAGCCATGGTTCACACTTCTTTCTGTTTAAACACAAACCTGGCTAGCGTCACCCAATCCTCAAGATCACCAAAAACGATACCCACTGGAAGAGCCATTTCTTCTTTGTGAGGAGGGACTCAATCACAGATGGAAAGGATCTCCCTAAAAAGTGGATCACCCAGGGTAGGATATGGGATCCTTAGACAAGGATCATAATAGGACTCTATTTCTGTTAAGGATAACTGAACCTTTTTATTGTTTGTGCAGCTATCTCACAAAAACGATACCCACTGGAAGAGCCATTTCTTCTTAGCTGCTGATGCTCTTGAAGGCCTGCCTCTCATCCAACACCAGTTCGAGGAGTATGTCTTCGAGGTAAGGATCCTGGATCCTTAAGTCTGATCTTCCCTTTCTGAGGATAACGGATCCTGACCATGTGCTTGTTTATGCAGAAATTTGCGGAGATCCAAATGCTCCTGGATCACAATCTTGAAGAGACTGAACAGAAAATCCTTGACTTCCAGCAGCTGTTCTTGGCCAAAGACAAAACGATCTCCTCCCTTGAGAAGGACCTTAACCTGGTGAAGAAGGAGCTGGTCCTGACCCAGATCAAAGCTCAGCAGGAGAAGGAGGAGGTGATGAATGGGGCGAAGCTCTCTGCTACAATTGCTATGCTCAAGATCAAGCTTCAAATGGCAAAGCAGGCTGAGGATCCTTCTTTTGACATGTCTGCCTGGGATCAGGAGGCTTGGAAGCTAAAGCTAGCGGAGCTAGATGATGAAGAGGAAGCTGGGGAGGTCTTGGCATTGGAGGCTGGTAGTAGTGGGTTGAAGGATCCGGTTTTGGAAGTAGCGGTTGGTGGTGATGCAGCGAAGGTGTAAGCCGTAGAAATGGGTGATGATGGAAATTTATAGACGTGGCCGGAGCCCATTTTTTATGGTTTAATGTCGTTTGGTTGTTGATGTTTTAAACAATGGTTGGTCTATACTTTGAACAATAGCTTTAGGTTTAAGGATCACTGATCCTTCGAACAATAGGTAGAATGACAGTTGGTGGAGGGATCCTCTGTTTGGGGGATGAAGCCACTGTTATCCTGCCATCTTTCTATTCCTGCACTACTTAGAACTTGTTAACATGGACACCCTTTACCAACCTCAGCGGACACGTATTGCTGGTAGATGCTTGGGGTAGGTAATTTTGACAACCTTTGAAGGGTTAATATTTTGATAAATAAATAAAACTTTAATCTTTTGGCTATCCTGTGTTGTTTATTCTGTGTATATTTACCTTTCAGTTGTTATTGTACAATTTCTTTGAACTTACAAGTTTAGAATGAAAGTATATTAGATCGTGTCAAAAAGTTTAGGATATTATCAAGGATCAAATATCCTATAATCGAAAAGTTCAAAAAGTGGTATAATTTTAGGATCATATATCCTGTTGTCAAAGAATAAGGGTAACTAAAATAAATCAAGAATAAAATTAAGGTAAATAAGGATCATACCAGAGAATCCAAGTTAGGATCCTAAATCCTTGATACTTACAACTGATAACTAAAAGACAAACCCTAGTAAAAGGTTAGGATCCAGGATCCTTAACTGTTTAGCTTTGGAAACCTGAAATAGAACATAACTTGGGACTAAGCCAATATAAAAGAAGAGTTAGTAACTAGGGACAAGCCCAACAATCTGTGGCAACCCCAATAAACTGGGGACAAGCCCAAAAAACTGAGGACTAGCCCAAAAAACTGGGGACAAGCCCAAAGGATCTTGGGTAAACTGGAGTATGGCCCTCACGGGCGACTATCCAAACTTAGTGACATGAAAATGGCAAAACCTTAGATAACATGAAAACGTTAGAAACCTTAAGAACGGATGTATAGTACGTTTACCATTATACTTAGGATCCTGAGTACAGCCAGTACAATGAAATTGTCAGCCCCTAAAGTGGGTACTGGTCCCATTGCCTTTAACTGTACCAGGATAATCGTGCGCTACTGGTGAAGGTAGTGGATACCTTAAACTGAGGACAAGCCCAAAAACTGGGGATAAACCCGTAAAACTGGGGACAAGCCCATAAAACTTAGGAGCTTATGTGGATACTTGATCCTATGTCAAGGATGCATCAACTTCTGCAAAACTTAGAACTTAGTGAAGAATGGATAAAGGATCATGGATCCTTCTCCTTGTAATATGATAAACTAAAGGATTAAGTAAACTAAAATCATATCATTACCAGAGTGAGGATCATATATCCTCTAAGGATCCTTTATGTATACCGGATATGAAGATGGTTAAGGATCACTGATCCTTCTTACATGAAGTATCTCTTCAAATGGACAGCATTCCAAGCTCTTGGAAGCAAATCACTTTCCATTGTCAATAAACGATATGCCCCCTTTCCTGCCTCAGCTTCAATAAGATAGGGGCCTTCCCACTTTGGTGCTAACTTGCCATCAGCAGGATTTGTGGTATTTTGGAATGCTTTCCTCAACACCATGTCACCAACTTGGAACTTTCTGATCCTGACATTCTTGTTGTAAGCTCCAGCCATCCTTTGTTGATAGCTAGCCAATCTTATCCTTGCCAAATCCCTAAGTTCTTCTATGGTATCCAAGTCTTGAACCAAGTTTTCAGCATTTCCTTCAGGATCACGGATGCTTGTTCTAGCAGTATGAACCACCATCTCTGTAGGGAACACTAATTCTGCTCCAAACACTAGAGAAAATGTAGTCTAGCCAGTGGCATTTTTGGGAGTTGTTTTATCAGCCCATAACACATAAGGTAGCTCTTCTGCCCACTTTTTTTTCTTGGATCCAAGTTTCTTCTTCAAGTTGTTGATGATGATCTTGTTGGATAATTATGCTTGGCCATTAGCTTGTGGGTGGACTGGTGTTGATG
This sequence comes from Helianthus tuberosus, assembly GCA_030545235.1. NCBI lineage: Eukaryota > Viridiplantae > Streptophyta > Magnoliopsida > Asterales > Asteraceae > Helianthus > Helianthus tuberosus. The sequence continues at coordinate 149,923,486 of CM060381.1, forward strand.
TTATCATCTTAATCCCCCAGCTGTCACAAAAGTTAGTAGTTCTACTCCCAATGAATTGGGATCCATTATCACAAACAATTTCAGAAGGAATACCAAATCTGGTAATAATGTTTCTTTTAATAAAGGATATCACTTCTTTTTCTCTGACTTGAGCAAAGGCTTCAGCTTCTATCCACTTGGAGAAGTAATCAGTCATAACAAGCATGAACACTTTTCCTCCGGGTGCCTTGGAAAGTTTACCAACTATATCCATTCTCCATCTCATGGATGGCCAAGAAGAGGATATAGGATGCAGGAGCTCTACTGGTAGATGAAGGATATTACTATGCCTCTGACAAGCATCACACTTCTTGGCATAATCCACAGCATCCTTCTTCATAGTAGGCCAATAATATCCTGTCATAAGGATCCTTGAAAACACTGCTCTGCCCCTAGTGTGGTTTCCACAATCTCCTTCATGAAAATCCTTTAGGACTTCTTGAATTTTAGGATCCTCAATGCACCTTAGATATGGACCTGCAAGAGATCTTTTATATAACATGTTATTTAATATTGTGAATTGAGATACCTTTACTTTGAAAGCTCTGGGTTTTCTCCTGTAGGAATTTTTCCATGTTGTATATGTCTCATAATTGGAAGGATCCAAGATCCTGAATGTGATTGTGCACCATCACTAGGTATGATTGCAGAATCCTCTACTATCTCCATGGTTGTGTGATCCTCAATTGCAGGGGTTAAAATATGGATTATGGGAATTTTAATATTCTCTGGAATCTTCAATGATGATACAAGGTTGGCCAAAGCATCAGCTTCTGCATTTTCTTCTCTAGGTACCTGTGCCAAACTAAAAGAAGCAAAAGAGTCTGCCAATTTCTTGACTATCTCTAAGTATTTGATTAGTCTTTCACCTTTAACAACATAGGATCCATTAAAGTGATTAGTAATTAACAATGAATCTACATGTACCTTAAGATACCTGATCCTCATGTGCTTGGCAATTTGCAAACCAGCTATCAAGGCTCCATACTCAGCCTCATTATTAGTAGTTTGAAATTCACAAGCTATTGAGTGGGGTATTATGTCCCCATGTGGCGATTTTAGTAGTATTCCTAGTCCAGTTCCATTGATGTTTGAAGCCCCATCTGTGAAGAGTATCCAAGGATCCTTAGTCTTTTCAAGCTATTGAACTTCCAACTCAGCTTCCCTTTGTAGATCACTACTGAAATCTGCCACAAAGTCAGCTAAGGCCTGGGATTTAATGTCAGTTCTTGGGTCATATCTTATATCATAAGCACTAAGCTTCACTGCCCATTTAGCCATCCTTCCTGACATCTCAGGTTTCCTGAGAACATTCTTAATTGGAAAGTTAGTTCTAACAATAATAGCATGTGTTTCAAAATAATGACGTAATTTAGTTGATGCCATAATCAAAGCAAGGATAAGTTTTTCTAAATGTGAATACCTGGATTCAGCATCAAGTAAATTTTTACTTACATAATATACAGGATGTTGTGTAATCCTTAAGGGCATTTTTACTTACTGCCTTAGAAGAGACTGCCAAATATAAGGATAATATATCCCCTTTTTCTGGTTTCATCAAGGCTGGAGCTGAGGATAGGTAATCCTTAAGGGCATTAAGAGCATTCTCATGCTTTTCAGTCCACTCAAATTTCTTGTTCTTTCTCAGGATGTCATAGAATTCCTTGCATTTCTCTGATAACTTTGAGATGAACCTGTTCAAGGCTGCGATCCTTCCTGTCAACCTTTGCACATCCTTGGCATTGGCAGGAGATTTAATATTCACAATCGCCTTGATTTGCTCTGGACTTTCCTCTATGCCTCTTTTAGTCACCATGTAACCTAGGAACTTGCCTGCTTTGACACCAAAATGACACTTGGAAGGATTCAATTTCATGTTGAATTTATCAAGGATATCAAATGCTTCCTCCAAATCTCTTTGGTGATCCTCAGCTCTCTGGGACTTAACCACCATGTCATCTATATAGACTTCCATATTGTGTCTAATTTGCTCTTTAAACATCATATTGACTAGCCTTTGGTATGTAGCACCTGCATTTCTTAGTCCAAATTGCATAGCAATATAACAATAGATACCAGTTGGGGTCATAAAGGCTGTATCATCAGATGGTTCCATTTGAATTTGTTGAAATCCAGATGAAGCATCCATGAAAGTCAACAACTCATGACCCGCGGTAACATCCACCATGGAGTCAATGTGGGGTATAGGAAAGGATCCTTGGGACATGCCTTGTTTAAATCAGTAAAATCGACACATACCCTCCACTTTCCATTTTTCTTTTGAACAACAACCACATTGGCTAACCACCTTGGATACTTAACCTCTCTAATCATACCTGCTCTAAGCAACTTGTCTACCTCCTCCTGGATAATGGCATTCCTCTCAGGTGCAAACTTTCTCCTCTTTTGATGTATTGGTTTGAATGACCTGTCAATGCCAATCTTATGAGTAATAATATCTTTAGAGATACCTGTCATATCTTCGTGCTTCCAGGCAAAGGTAGCTTTTCTTCTCTTTAGGAAGGATACTAGATCCTTATCAATATTGCTGAGGATCCCGGATCCTATAAAAACTTTGGATTCAGGATCCTGAGGATCCATCAGTATATCCTTGACATCTTGTTCTCTAGCCTCCAGGATATCTCTTGGAGGATGCTTTAATTGCTATTGCTCCCTGGGTCTCAAAGCTGGCTTCATTGAGGAAGTATAGCAATTCTTAGCTTCCTGTTGGTCACTTTCAATCTTCACCACCCCCTATGGAGTGGGCAGTTTCACAAATTGATGATATGTAGATGGGACCGCTTTCATGTCATGTATCCATGGCCTGCCAAGGATAACATTGCAACATGATAAGCAATCTATAACACAAAATTTCTGAAAAGTATTAACTCCCTCAATATAAATGGGAAGTTTAATGTCCCCCAATGTGTTCTTGGTTTGTCCACTAAATCCCATAAGAACTGATGATCTTGGGATGATTTCTGATTCAGGGATATTCATCTTTTTGAGGACATCAAGTTGAATGATGTTCACTGAGCTTCCTCCATCTATGAGAATCCTGCGAACAAAATGGTTAGATATAAACAAAGTAATAACAAGACCATCAAGGTGAGGATCCTATATATCCACACGATCATCCTCATTGAAGGATATAACTTTCTCTGGTGTAAGGATCGAGGTCCGGACGGGTCTGTCCCCATTGTACATCTTTGTTTCTTTGGCATGTCTCTTGGCTGCTGAAAAGGAAGTGCCACATATGTCTGATCCTCCAGATATAAAGTTGATAATCTGTGCATCTGCTGGGGGAGCATGAGCTCTTTCTGGAACTTTTTCAGGATCCTGGATCCTTGACTTTTTTCTTCCAAGAAGCTCTTTCAAGTGTCCTTTGCTTAACAAGTAACCAATCTCCTTTCTGAGTGCTATGCATTCTTCAGTGAGGTGACCAAAGTCTTCATGATATGCACACCATTTGGATTTGTCTTTTGTTACTGCTGACTTGTCACTCTTTCTGGGCCATCTTGCTTTTTCACCTAGATTCTGCATTGCAAGGATTAGTTCATGGTTATCAACAGAAAAGCAATACTCAGAAATGGGAGGATAATCCTCATCGTCCTCTTCCTGTTCTACTGCATGCACGTTCTGATTATCAGACTTGTTGTAGGATTTGGACTTATTGTTCCTGAAGTAGGATCCTTGCTTTTCCTGCTTCGAGGATCCTGCTAGTCTTTCTTGGATCCTTTTATCATCCTCTAGTCGGATGAATCTCAAGGCCCTGGTTCTCACTTCATCAAGATTCCTGCAAGGGGTCATGACAAGATCATCATAGAATAATGAATTTTTAAGTAAACCCATTTTGAAGGCCTCTACAGCCGTATCAATATCCAAATTAGGAATATCTAAGGATTCTTTACAGAATTTAGTGATATAATCTCTAAGTGATTCATTTTGACCTTTTGTTACCCTATATAGATCACTAGTAAAACGTTCAAATTTCCTACTGCATGAGAATTGGCTATTAAACAAGTTAACTAGATTAGAAAATGAAGTAATAGAGTAAAGGGGAAGACTTAGCAGCTGTTTTGGTCAAAAATTACTGAAACAATTTAGTGATCAAATTAGTTAAGTGAGGTAGTGTGCTAAGAAATGTGTATCGAAAATATGCTAGTTTGGTTGTTTACAAAAACAGTTTTCAGGATATGGCTCAGGATATTGAGCTATATCTATGATCAAACAATGAGCAAAAAGGTAAAGGGTGACACGGGATATACGAGGAAAGCCCTTGATCAATCTAGATCGCCGGCACAAAACCTCAGAAGCTGACAATCGCAGCTGCCTTGTTCTTCTTATTGCTTCAAATATCAGGATACAGTGTGTTAGGGGTGGATTTCTAAGTAATCAGTGATCCTTAATTGCCGTTGGGCTTAGTGATCCTTACTTCTGTATGAACTGGTGATCCTCAGAAGTGCTTCAGGATCAGGATCATGGATCACTATAAGGATCCTTGTACTAACAATTGTCTACTTTGAATTCAAAATTGTTTTGCAGGAGTATCAATTTGGACTTGGTCTTGGCGATATTCCTGGAGTATATTCCTTGAAGTATTCCGCACGTGCTTGGCTGAAAATGGACGTTATGGAGTCGTGGAGGACTTGCACGATTTGCGGAATGTTAGTTAGAGTAGATATTTTCTATTTTTAAAGGGGTAGCGAGCTAATTAGAAAACACTTGGCTATTTTTGGCTACACACACACTCTTACAACTGCTCTCTCCAACTTTCGTTAACTCACTTGGCGATTACACATTTTTATACACAATACACTATAGTGATCCTTGTACTTAGCTCGCTATCATCCGAAGTTGTATTACATTTCTTGTTTAATTTGAGTTGGTGATCGGTAGTTTCCAACACCCGAGGTTTTTTATGCCGTAGATCATTCATTGATCAAGGGATTTTTCCTCGTATAAATCTTCGTGTCACTTGTTCATTACATTTCATAGTGATCCTTATTGTTGTTCATCAATTCAAGCATCATATCCCACAACAGAAAGTTTGGTTACATTGTCATTGCTTGATTTTTGACCAAAACAGTTTGGCGCCCACCGTGGGGCAATTGGTGCTTCATTCCTAAGAAGATTCATATCTTTGCGGTTATTTCGGTTCATAACAACCAGGCAGATGGCTTCCTCAGCGAAGAACACCTCAAACTTGATGCCATCATTCAGTTCTTCACATGGCGTTCCTCCTTTGCCTCCACCACCTTCTGGATCCCAGAAGAATGCTGAGAATGCTGCGAAGAAATCAACCCCCATTTTTCAAAAACCACCAACTTCTTCTGTTTCAACTAATCCTACTACTAATGATCTTTACACTCTGATTTTGCAGATGAGGAATCATGCACAAGAGCAGGACAAAACCAATGAAAGGATCCTCCGGGAGATCGATGAGATCAAGAAATAGAAGAAATCAGTGGTGGATCACTCTCCTCTGATGCCAAGATCGCTGAACTTCGACACTCCGGTCATAACTTCTCAACACTCAGCGGTTCCAGACGTGCAATACTTGGGTGAATTACCAGGAAGGCGTTATGGAACAGCAACTATGAGTCAGGCATTTGGCTCTTACTTTCAGCCTCAGGGATCCTCTTCTCAACCATCAGGATCCTTCTCTCAGCATCAGGGATACTGCACGTCAGGAGGATATTTGGGAATGCATGCAGTACCAGGATCCTCCCAGGTCCAAGGATCCTCCCAGGTCCAAGGATCCTCCCAGGTACAAGGATCCTCCCTTGCCCCAGGATCCTCTCTGGTCCCAGGATCCTCTCTGGTCCCACGATCCTCTCTGGTTCCAGGATCCTCTCAGGTTCAAGGATCATCTCAGCTCCAAGGATCCAACGTCCTTCAGGACCATGGACTCTTGAGAAGTATGCAGCCTCAGAACTCGGACGTTCATCAAGGAAACTTCATACCAATGCAGACCATTACTCCCTATGGTCCTTCAACCATGCCAGAGTCTCGTCAATATGGATTCACATCCGCGATTCCAAACATGAACCCTCTGGGAGGTAACATTTTTAATAATTCATATAACACTAACCATGGCTTTATGCAGGATACAGGTCTCAATCAGGCCATGGCTAGGGAGCTACAGAAGCTTAAGGATATGATATCCAGTGTACCAGGAGTGGTTAAACCCATTCCTGAAATTGCGGATGGTAGCCATAGGATATCTCGTTTCGCACCACCTTTATGTGATGCTGAGATACCTAAAAGATTTCAGATACCATCCATGAAGTTGTATGATGGTTCGACGGATCTAGAGGAGCATGTGGCTCAATACAGGGAGAGGATGGAGATCAATCCAATTTCTGAAAGGTTAAAAGAGGCATGTCTATGCAAGGGATTTGGATCCACACTCACAGGATCTGCTCTTAAATGGCTGCTAAGTCTTCCCCCTTACTCTATTACTTCATTTGCTAATCTAGTCAATTTGTTTAATAGTCAATTCTCTTGTAGTAGAAAGTTTGAACGATTAACTAGTGACCTGTATAGGGTAACACAAGGTCAGAATGAATCACTTAGAGATTACATCACTAAATTTAGCAAAGAATCCTTAGATATTCCTAACCTGGATATTGCTACGGCTGTGGAAGCCTTTAAAATGGGATTACTTAGGGATTCATTATTCTATGATGATCTTGTTATGACACCTTGCAGGAATCTTGATGAAGTAAGGACTAGGGCCCTTAGGTTCATCCGTCTAGAGGATGATAAAAGGATCCAGGATAGATTAGCAGGATCCTCAAAACAGGAGAAACAAGGATCCTACTTCAGGAACAACAAGTCCAAGTTCTACAATAAGTCTGATAACCAGAATGTGCATTCAGTGGAACAAGAAGAGGATGATGAGGATTATCCTCCTATTTCTGAATACTGTTTTTCTGTTGATAACAACGAACTAATCCTTGCAATGCAGAATCTAGGTGAGAAAGCTACGTGGCCAAGGAAAAGCGATAAACCAGCTGCTACAAAGGATAAGTCCAAGTGGTGTGCATATCATGAGGATTTCGGGCATCTCACTGAAGAGTGCATTGCACTTAGAAATGAAATTGGTTACTTGTTCAGCAAGGGGCATTTGAAAGAGCTTTTGGGACGAAAGAAGTCAAGGGTTCAAGATCCTGAAAGGATCCCGGAAAGGGCTCCTGCTCCTCCAGCAGATGCACAAGTCATAAATTTCATATCCGGTGGATCAGACATCTGTGGTACATCCTTTTCGGTAGCAAAAAGACATGCTAACGAAACCAAGATGGACAACGGAGACAGACCTGTCCGGACCTCTGTTGTCACCCAGGATAAAGTCATTACTTTTGATGAGGATGATCTTGTTGACATACAGGATCCTCATCATGACGGTCTTGTACTTACATTGTTTATTTCTAACCACATTGTTCGCATGATCCTTATAGATGGAGGAAGCTCTGTGAACATCATTCAGCTTGATGTTCTCAAGAAGATGAGTATCCCGAAATCTGATATCATCCCAAGATCCTCAGTACTTGTGGGATTCAGTGGGGAAACAAAGAATACATTGGGGGACATCAAACTCCCAATCTATATCGAAGGATTGCATTCTTATCAAAACTTTTGTGTTATAGATTGTTTATCATGTTGTAATGTTATCCTTGGCAGGCCATGGATACATGACATGAAGGCAGTCCCATCCACTTATCATCAATGTGTAAAGCTTCCAAGTCCTTGGGGAGTGGTGAAAATTGAGAGTGACCAACAGGAGGCTATACCTCATCAATGAAGTCGGCCTCAAGACCAGGGGAGCAATAGCAATTAAAGTATCCTTCAAGAGATGTCTTGGAGGCAAGAGAGCAGGATTTGAAAGAAATCCTCATGGATCCTGATGATCCTGAATCCAAGATCTTCATAGGATCAGGGATCTTTAGCAACATCAAACAGAAGCTAGTATCCTTCCTTAGGAGAAGGAAATCCACCTTTGCCTGGAAACATGAAGACATGACAGGTATATCTAAGGATATAATTACTCATAAACTTGGCATTGATCGGTCATTCAAGCCTATCCATCAAAAGAGAAGGAAGTTTGCACCTGAGAGGAATGCTATTATCCAGGAGGAGGTAGATAAGCTACTTCGAGTAGGTATGATCAGAGAGGTTAAGTATCCAAGATGGTTAGCCAATGTGGTAGTTGTTCAAAAGAAAAATGGAAAGTGGAGGGTATGTGTCGATTTTACTGATTTAAACAAGGCATGTCCCAAGGATCCTTTCCCATTACCCCACATTGACTCCATGGTTGATGCTACCATGGGTCATGAGCTGTTAACTTTTATGGATGCTTCATCTGGATTTCAAAAAATTTAGATGGAACCATCTGATCAAGAGGATACTGCCTTTATGACCCCGACTGGTATATACTGTTATATTGCTATGCCGTTTGGATTAAGGAATGCAGGTGCCACTCATCAAAGGCTAGTTAACATGATGTTCAAGGAACGAATTGGACACACTATGGAAGTCTATATTGATGACATGGTGGTTAAGTCCGAGAAAGCTGACGATCACCTTAAAGACTTGGAGGAAGCATTCAATATCCTTGATAAATATAATATGAAACTTAATCCTTCTAAGTGTCATTTTGGTGTTAAGGCAGGTAAATTCTTAGGATATATGGTGACAAAAAGGGGCATTAAAGCAAGTCCAGAGCAAATCAAGGCTATTATGAATATCAAATCTCCTGCCAATACTAAGAATGTACAGAAATTAACGGGCAGGATCGCAGCCTTGAACAGATTCATATCCAAATCCTCATAAAAGTGCAAGGAATTCTATGACATCCTGAGGAAGAATAGGAAATTTGAATGGACTGAGAAGCATGAAAGTGCCCTTAAAGCTCTTAAGGATTACCTATCCTCAGCCCCAGCCTTGATGAAACCAGAAAAGGGAGATGTGTTATCCTTATACTTGGCGGTATCCTCAAAAGCAGTAAGTGCGGTCCTCGTTAAGGATCACCAAGGTACACAACATCCTGTTTACTATGTAAGTAAGAGTTTACTTGATGCTGAATCCAGGTATTCACACTTAGAAAAACTTATCCTTGCATTAATTATGGCATCTACTAAATTGAGATATTATTTTGAAACTCATGCCATTGTTGTTAAGACTAATTTTCCAATTAAGAGTGTTCTCAGGAAACCTGAAATGTCAGGGAGGATGGCCAAATGCGCAGTGAAGCTTAGTGCATACGATATAAGATATGAACCAAGGACTGTCATCAAATCCCAAGCCTTAGCTGACTTTGTGGCAGATTTTAGTAGTGATTTGCAAAAGGAAGCTGAGTTAGAAGTCCAACAACTTGAAGAGACTAAGGATCCTTGGATACTCTTCACTGATGGAGCCTCTAATGTGAAAGGAACAGGGCTTGGAATACTACTAAAATCACCACAGGGGGACATAATACCCCACTCCATAGCTTGTGAATTTCAAACTACCAATAATGAGGCTGAGTATGAAGCCTTGATAGCTGGTATGCAAATTGCAAAGCATATGAGGATCAGGTATCTTGAGGTACATGTAGATTCCTTACTGATCACTAACCACTTTAATGGATCCTATGCTGTTAAAGGTGAAAAGCTAATCAAATATTTGGAGATAGTCAGAGAATTGGCACTCTCTTTTGTATCCTTTAGTTTGACACAGGTACCAAGGGAAGAGAATGCAGAAGCTGACGCATTAGCCAATCTAGGATCATCTTTGAAGATTCCTGAGGATATCAAGATCCCTATTATCCATATCCTGACCCCTGCTATCGAGGATCATGCAGCTATGGAGATAGGTGAAGATTCTGCAATCATCCCTAGCGATGATACTCAATCTCATTCAGGGTCATGGATCCTCCCAATCATGAGATACATACAACATGGAGAAATTCCTACAGGAGAAAACCCAAGGGCTTTCAAAACTAAGGTATCTCAATTTACAATATTAAATAATATGCTGTATAAACGATCTCTTGCAGGACCATATCTTAGATGCATTGAGGATCCTGAAATCCAAGAAGTCCTAAAGGATTTCCATGAAGGAGATTGTGGAAACCACACTGGGGGCAGGGCATTATTCTCAAGGATCCTGAGGACAGGATACTATTGGCCCACTATGAAGAAGGATGCTGTGGAGTATGCCAAGAAGTGTGATCCTTGTCAGAGGCATAGTAATATCCTTCATCAACCAGCAGAGCTCTTGCATCCTATATCCTCTTCCTGGCCATTCATGAGATGGGGAATGGATATAGTTGGAAAGCTTCCTAAGGCACCTGGTGGAAAAGTATTCATGCTTGCTATGACTGATTACTTCTCTAAGTGGATAGAGACTGAAGCGTTTGCTCAAGTCAGAGAAAAGGAAGTTATATCCTTTATTAAAAGAAACATTATTAATAGATTTGGTATCCCTTCTGAGATTATTTGTGATAATGGATCCCAATTTATTGGGAATAGAACCACTAACTTTTGTGACAGCTGGGGGATTAAGATGATAACATCAACACCAGTCCACCCACAAGCTAATGGTCAGGCAGAATCATCCAACAAGATCATCATCAACAATTTGAAGAAAAAGCTTGGATCCAAGAAAGGAAAATGGGCAGAAGAACTACCTTATGTACTTTGGGCTGATAGAACGACTCCAAAGAATGCTACTGGCCAAACTGCATTTTCTTTGGTGTTTGGGGCAGAATCAGTGATCCCTACAGAGATGGTGGTTCCAAATGCAAGAACAAGCATTCGTGATCCTGAAGGAAATGCTGAAAACTTGATTCAAGACTTGGATACTATAGAAGAAATCAGGGATTTAGCAAGGATAAGGATGGCCAGTTATCAACAAAGGATGGCTGGAGCTTACAACAAAAATGTCAGGATCAGGAAATTCCAAGTTGGGGATATGGTATTAAGGAAAGCATTTCAAAATACCACCAATCCTGCTGATGGAAAACTAGCACCAAAGTGGGAAGGCCCCTATTTGATTGAAGCTGAAGCAGGAAAAGGGGCATATTGATTGCTAACAATGGAAGGTGATTTGCTACCAAGAGCTTGGAAGTCCATTTGAAGAAATATTTCATGTGATCATGATCCGTGATCCTTACCAGACTAGTACCCTTGAAGGATCCCTACTGACAGATGACCCTCTTTCTGGTAACATTCCAATCTCAAACTATTTCATTCTTTTATTCTCTTACAAGGATAAGGACCCTGCATCCTTTATCCTCCTTTCACTTGATTCTGAGTTTTGAAGGTCCAGGTATCCTTAACTAAAGATTGAGTATCCACAGAAGTATCCAGTTATTTGGGCTTGACCCCAGTTATTTGGGCTTGACCCCAGTCATTTGGGCTAGTCCCCAGTTTGGGCTTGTCCCCAGCTTCGCCAGTAGCGCACGATGATCCTGGTATAGTTCATGGCAATGGGACCAGTACTCGCTTTAGGGGCTGACAATTTCATTGTACTGGCTATATTCAGGATCCTACGTAAAATGGTAGACGTACCATACATCCGTTCCTAAGGTTTCTAACGTTTTCACGTTAGCTAAGGTTTTGGCATTTTCATGTCACTAAGTTTGGATAGTCGCCAGTAAGGGCCATACTCCGGTTTACACACGATCCTTTGGGCTTGTCCACAGTTATCCTTTGGGCTTGTCCCCAGTTATCCTTTGGGCTTGTCCCCAGTTATCCTTTGGGCTTGTCCCCATTTATCCTTTGGGCTTGTCCCCAGAATTGTTGGGCTTGTCCCCAGTTACTAACTTTCATTTTATATTGGCTTAGTCCCAAGTTATATCTTATTTCAGGTTTGTGAAGATAAATAACCAAGGATTCTTGATCCTTGCTTTCAACTAAGGTTTGTATTTTGGTTATCCTGATTATAAATGTTAAAGGTTAGGATCCTAACTTGGATTCTCAGGTATGATCCTTAACTATTTTGATTTTATCATTTATGTGATTGACCCTTATCCTTTGACAATTGAACTTATGATCCTTAAACTATGTTACTTTTCAGAACTTATCAATTATGGGTTATGTGATCTTTGATCTTATCCTGAACTTTTTGGGACATTTCTTAAATTTTTTCTCTACTTGATAAGTTTAAACAAAATAAACATCACAACAGTTGGAAAGTAAAAGATCAACACAGGATAAGCCAAAAAGTTAAAGTTATTTTATTCACAAAAGATTAAACCCTTCTAAATTGTCAAAATTACCTACCCCGAGCATCTACCAGCAATACGTGGCCCGTCCGCTGGGGTAGGTAAAGGGTGTCCATTGTTCATAGGTCTAACAAGTGCAGGAAATTAAAGACGGAAGGATAACGAGTGGCTTCATCCCCCAAATAGAGGATCCATCCACCACCCATTATCCTACCTATTGTTCAAAGGATCATCCATGATCCTCAACCCTAATTACTATTGTTTAAGTACAGACCAACCATTGTTCATCAAAACATCATCAAAACAAACTACCAAACTTAAAAAAATGGGCTCCGGCTACGTCTAGAAATGTCCTTCATCGCCCATTCAAGCAGCCTACACCTTCGCTGCATCATCATCCCTCCAGCTCCAGTATCCTTCGCATGATCCTTGCCGCTACCACTAGCCTCGATTGCCAGAACCTCCTCAGCCTTATCAGCCTCATCAGCATCATCCTCCAATTCAGCCAGCCTAGCCTTCCAGCCCTCCATGTCCCAGCTGCTCCTATCAAAGGCGGGATCCTGAGCTTCTTGAGCCATTTGTAGCTTGGTCTTGTACATGGCAATGGCAGCGGAGACCTTAGCATCCTCCGTGATCTCGCTCTTCTCGTAATCAACATTGATCAGAATGGTAGCTATCTGAGCCTTGGCATCCTTAAGATCCTTTTCAAAAGAGGCAATTTTGTGATCCTTGAGCACCGCTACCTTTTGGAGATCGGAGTATTTCTCCTCAAGCTCTTCAAGATTCCCCACGTAGTCCTCTATCTCAGCAAATTTCTACAAAGAAGACAATGTAAAGATTAGAGTCAAGTGATCCTCAAGTGGATAGGATAACTAAGCTGAGTCGGTGATCCTTACATCATTGAAGTACTCGAGGAATTGATGGCGGATCAGGGGCAGGCCTCGTAGGTTGTCGGCTTCGGAAGTCTTCGTTTTCTTTCCACCTCTTCCCTTCAAAGAGGTTGCCTTGGGGATGACGATGGAAGGACTAGCAGCAGATTTTTTCTTGGAGGATCGAACAGTGTTAAGCTCAGTGACGCTGAATTTGGAGGCAGATCTTGATGATTTTCCAGCGCCTGCACACCCAAAACAGATAAGTATCCTTATCCAATCTCTTTTTAACTATTTATTCAAATATTTAAATATAAGAAGTACAGGATACTTACTTGACATAGTGACAGAACCTGAGGATACCTCTTGAGAATCCTGGGTGTTTGTTTTGAATGATCTTGTGGCAGGATCAAGTTTTCTAAAAGCAGCAAGTCTCCCCTTGGTGGCAGCTGAAGGAATAATATGCGAGAATGTGATAGCTGTACAAAAGAAACAGAAGCATATTAGTAATCATCATTAGAAATGATCTTACTCAGTGATCCTTCTAAGGATCCTCTACCCTACCATGGGTGCTCCACTTCCTTGGCAGATCCTTTCCATCCTGGATAGAATCCCTTCTGTCGAAGAAGAATCTCCGTTTCCAGTTGGTATCATTTTTAGTGGCCTTAAAGATGGGATGTTCTTCACCAGGTTTACGCTTGAATAGATATCGGTGGAATCCGAAGGTTGTGAGATCATACATCTCAGCTAATTTTGACATTCCCAAGTCAATTCCTTCTTGCTCAATGATCCTTTCAAGGGTATATAAGACCCTCCAGATCATTGGCATAGCTTGAATATATGAGATGCCGGTGAGGGAGAAAAAGGATTGGGTGAATTCAGGGAAAGGATACGAATATCCTATTATGAACGGTGTGACTGGGAAAGCTACCCAAGTTTCAGAAATGTAGTCACTAAGAACGGTGGGGTCAAATGGTTTGAAAAAGGTGTTCACCGAAAAGCAGTGTCGGATCCTGTCTATTTGTGGATCAGAGAAACAACATATTTCTTTTACCGAATCTTCAATGATCCCCTGGCTCTTGAGAGGACTGTCCTTCTTATGATCCTTGGCTGGTGAGGATCTTAGCATCATCTTGAAGAAGGTGAAGAAAGAAGGAGCAGAGAAAGAAAACGTAAGGAAGGAAGAAGAAGAGAAATACCTGCTTGGTCTTCGGATATGAATTTAAAGGGAGTTACTCTTGATTTTAAATGCAGATTGATCTCTATCTCTAACTCCTATTTATAATGATGATTCTGCAGGATAGTCACCTCAGTGACGTCATGTTCGCAACGGCTAGTCCGATTATAACGGCTAGTTATCCGTTGGTTAAATGCGGATAAGAACAAAATATAACTCATTTATTTACAAAATTACTCCTTATATTTTGGGGGCAATTGTTAGGGGTGGATTTCTAAGTAATCAGTGATCCTTAATTGCCGTTAGGCTTAGTGATCCTTACTTCTGTATGAACTGGTGATCCTCAGAAGTGCTTCAGGATCAGGATCATGGATCACTATAAGGATCCTTGTACTAACAATTGTCTACTTTGAATTCGAAATTGTTTTGCAGGAGTATCAATTTGGACTTGGTCTTGGCGATATTCCTGGAGTATATTCCTTGAAGTATTCCGCACGTGCTTGGCTGAAAATGGACGTTATGGAGTCGTGGAGGACTTGCACGATTTACGGAATGTTAGTTAGAGTAGATATTTTCTATTTTTAAAGGGGTAGCGAGCTAATTAGAAAACACTTGGCTATTTTTGGCTACACACACACTCTTACAACTGCTCTCACCAACTTTCGTTAACTCACTTGGCGATTACACATTTTTATACACAATACACTATAGTGATCCTTGTACTTAGCTCGCTATCATCCGAAGTTGTATTACATTTCTTGTTTAATTTGAGTTGGTGATCGGTAGTTTCCATCACCCGAGGTTTTTTATGCCGGAGATCATTCATTGATCAAGGGCTTTTTCCTCGTATAAATCTTCGTGTCACTTGTTTATTACATTTCATAGTGATCCTTATTGTTGTTCATCAATTCAAGCATCATATCCCACAACAGAAAGTTTGGTTACATCGTCATTGCTTGATTTTTGACCAAAACACAGTGCAGGATATGATGCGGATCGACTAAGTGTTACAATGCAATTCGAATACAAGTGTAAGTGTGTTGTGAGTGTTTGCAGTTAGAGAGAAAGAAAGCTCGAAAGATTGTGTGTGTTCTAATCTGATCCGATCAATCCTTTTTATAGTAAAAGAAACTAACTAACTATCCTATTATTCCGGGATTTAACGAATATTCCTTATGTGAATGTTGTAGTCCACGTCTTCCGACTTCAACGTTTATAATTCAACAAATTTGCCCGAGTCTTGCGGAGAAGAAGTCCACTTGAACGTTAGAGACTTGCACCATTTAATCTGCACATGAGTTAATTAGTTACCACCAGGATATCGTATTGGGATGTTACCAATATCCTGATCCGGTATCTGGTCAAAACAAAAGAAACATAGTCAGAATATTAGTCAGGATATATGAGCAGAAAACCACCCATAACAGCAACCATTTAAGAGCTGATCCTGTCAGCGTGGATCCGAAACCCTTACATAGACATGCTTCTTTTAACCTTTCCGGGATGGGGTTGATCTCCATCCTTTCTCTATATTGAGCTACATGCTCTTCTGGATCCGTTGAGCCATCATATACCTTCATGGTTGGTATTTGAAACCTCTTTGGTATCTCTACATCACAGATAGGTGGTGCAAAACGAGATACCTTGTGACTCCCATCTGGAATTTCAGGAATGGGCTTAACCACTACCGGAACACTGGATATCATATACTTGAGCTTTTGTAACTCTCTGGCCATAGCTTGATTGATACCTGTATCCTGCATAAAGCCATGGTTAGCATTATAAGAATTATTCAATGTGTTACCTCCTAAGGGATTCAAGTTTGGAAATCCGGATGTAAATCCATATTAACATGACTCTGGCATGATCGAGGGGCCAGACGAAACAATAGTCTGCATAGGGATGAAGTCTCCCAAATGAATATCTAAACTTCCAGGTTGTACATTCCTTAAGGATCCTTGATCCTGAAAGATGTTGGATCCTTGGTATGCTGAGATCGGGGGTCTTGGAGGATAATCCATGGATCCGTAAACCTGAGAGGAGGATCCCTGAGCCTGAGAGGATCCTTAAACCTGAGAGGATCCTTGAACCTGAGAGGATCCTTGAACCTGAGAGGAGGATCCTTAAACTTGAGAGGAGGATCCTTGAACCGCCTGTGCTCCCACATATCCTCCAGAACTGAAGAAGGATCCTTGATGCTGGGAGGAGGATCCTTGATGCTGAAAAGAGGATCCTGAAGGCTGAAAGTATGATCCTGAAGGCTGAAAGTAGGATCCTTGAGCCTGGGTCATTGCTAACAATCCATAACATATACTTGACAATCCACCCTGGTATTGAGTGCCTGATGCTGCGGAGTGCTGGGCTATTATGGCTGGAGAATCAAAATTCAGTGATCTGGGCACCAACAGAGAGTGATCCTCCGCTGATCTCTTCAATTTCTTGATGTCATCAATTTCTCAGAGGATCCTGTCATTGGTTCTGTCCTGCTGTTGCATGTGGTCCTTCATCTGCAAAATCAAAGAATAAAGATCATTGTTAGTAGGACCAGAAGAAGTAGTAGAAGTTGGTTTTGGGAAAACGGGGGTTTGTTTCTTCGCAGCGTTTTCAGCATTCTTCTGGGATCCAGAAGGTGCAGGAGGCAACGGTGGGATGCCATGTGAAGAGGTGATCGTCGGCATGGAGCTTGAAGTGTTTTTTCCTTGGGAAGCCATGTAGTTGAAGGTAATGAACCGAAATGATCAAAATGAACAAAATTTCTTAGAAATGAAGCACCAATTTCCCCACGGTGGGCACCAAACTGTTTTGGTCAAAAATCAGACAAGGATAATGCAACCAAATCTTATTTTGTGAGGTGTGATGCTTGAATAAATGGACAAATGTGTGAACGATATATGAATGAAATGAATGTTGGACACAAGGATTTATACGAGGAAAAGGCCCTTGATCAATGTATGATCTTCGGCACAAAAAACCTCGGGTGATGGAAACTACCATTCACCAACTATATTAGACAAATGATGTTACAAATCGGGATGATAACAAGCTTGTTACAAGGATCACTAATGTGCAAAAAAGTATGTAATCGCCAATAAGTTGCAGAGAGTTCTCGAGTAGTGTGTGTTTGCTAAACGTTCTATCTAATCAAGCTTGTTATCCCCTTATAAAAATGGAAATAATCTAACTAACAAACAATCCGCAAATCATGCTAGCTTCCCACGATTTCCATAACGGTCATACAAGCCATGCACGTGCAGAATAAGGGAGCATATTCCCCTGGAATCTCGGAAAGACCAAGTCCCACTCGTATATCCCTGCAAAACAAATTCAAACATGATGGAAACAATTGTTAGTATAAGGATCATAATGAGAATCCTGGATCCTTAGTCCTGCAACGTCTTCTAAGGATCCTTAATTCAAAACTGAACTGAGGATCCATGATCCTTAGGTTTAGAAAATCCATCCCTAACAACAACTATGGTCACAAAATATGTTTGGTCGGTTCCTAATGATCCACCAAACGGGCCGGGTTCGAAAGTCTAAGTGGTTGTTTAGACCGCTTGACTTACAACCCTAAACAAGCACTAAACTAAAAGAGACGAGTTAAACATGTTAAAACATGTTTAACTAAGTTAGAAAACTGATTTGATATCAAAACAAAGTGTTTTGATACCGAAAATAGTTTCGTTGCAAAATGCACATAATCGTGCATTTTGACCGAAACTTTGACTCGTCACTTCGACTAATCAACGTGGTAATCAGTAGGTATAGTCACAAGGGACTATAACCATCGTGGTTACGCTCATGTTGCAAATGTAACACCTATGTCACTCCAACCATCAAAAAAATTCCAAACCAATGAAATATAGTATTTCATACTTGGGATTTGTAAAAATATGTGTATCGTTTACACATATCAATTCTTGTTCGATTTCAAGCTTTAAATCGCTTTCTGGAGGGTTATACGCGCTCTGATGTGTAGATATAACCAGTTTAATCCAACGAACACTCCGGAATAGTGAAATAGGCTTAACATACCTTAAATAACCTTTACATAACTTAGATATAAGTTTTGGAAGGTTTGGTGTGGTGAAATCAAAGTTTAATCACTTACAGGGACTAAAGTTGACAAACTGCGAAAGTATGCCAATTTGAACTGTAACAGACATTCCGGAACATGACCATAAGTTAAACATACCATAAATATCCTTTACATAGCTTAGAAATAGGCTTTGAGGTGTTCGGTATGCTAAAATAAACTTTTGTGTCATTCAGGGACTAAAAGCGTCAAAAAGTGCACAAGTTTGCATTTTTACGCATAACTTACGTTCTGAATACATCCGGACATCCAAAAATTTATGTAAGCACTAAAACATTTTATTTTAGTGTTTGGCATAAGAAAAATCCATTCGTTTCGTCATTTGGATCGTTTTTTCGCGCTTATGCGCATTCCGTCGTAATTAAGCGAACATCGCGTTCGTACGACTAAACGAACCAACATCCGACATATTTTTGAGCATGTTTCATGTCCACAATGTTTAGGCATCATTTTATGGCCTTAAAGTTGGCTTTACGGGCCTTAGAAGTGCCGGAAATGGGCTTAAACACGTGCAGGGACCAAAACTGTCAATTCTGCAAGAAGTTTGCTGCTCAGACAGCTAGGCGGCCCGCCTCAGCCAAGCCTAAATCTTAGGCGGCCCGCGTCAGACTCCCAAAACAGATCAGATCGAACAGTCAGCGTGTTCCAGCTGTTTTAACCACAACCACACACTTGCAACTTGCATATTCAGCTGATAAACATCATTTTTAGGCACCACAACTTTCCGACACTTGTACGGTTTCGATTAAGGCACGATATTCGAAAAACGATCTTAACGGTGGACCGAATACTATAAATACCCCACCCCCCATTGCTTTAAAACTTACAAGAATTCTGATTTGAGAGCTCTAAGTTGAAACCATTGTTTCATACCTGAGTTCTTGGATCGGGATTAGCATTCGGGGACCCTGGGTAAGTATTCTTTCGTTCTTTTCCTTATTTTATTGCTTTTAGAGTCAGAAAGTCAAACTTTGTTTGACTTTCAGCGTTGACCAGCTTATGGTCAATGCGAAGTTCGTTTGAACTTCGCAACGTGAGTGTAATCACGTTGGTCATAGTCCCTTGGGACTATGCCCACTGATTACCACGTTGTCTAGAGTCGTAGGGTAGGCGATCTGATAAATCGCCTATACCTTCGAACTCGACCCAGTTTGGTCGATCATTAGGATCCGACCAAATACTTTAGGTGACCATAGTAGGTAGGGAATAACCTTCCGAGGTTATACCCTATGGTCACATCGTTTAAGTAGTTGTATGATAGGTAGTTTATATGCCTTAGGTAAATTACCAGAATACCCTTTTCATGTATAATTGGTAATTAAGCATATGTAACCTAAACTCTTGTCACATAACTGATAATGTAACATGTTTAGGCATATAACACTTGTCATAGGACTAGTTAGACGTTCCGAACGCGTTTCACGCGAACGATGCGTTAAAGTAGCCTAAGCTACCTTAATGGGTCGCGATGGGTCGTAGACACTTAGGTTAAGTTTCATTTAGTATGTAGGCTTTGTTAAACCATACTACACGAGTCTCTACACTCATTTGGTTTACAAACCCTAATGCTACCCAGTCTTCCGATATAGGTCCGGTTTATTAACATAGATACCTATATTAGGTGTCGTTTGATTCCGTGATCTCTAGCATTGCTTGGTGGTTATCCTAGGACTTCTGAGCAATCTCAAGTGAGTACATAGACCCCTCTTTTACTGTTTTCCAAACGTTTTGGGGTGGAACACATGTGCCTACTTGTTACTTTCAAGCTTTCCTGTTTTCACATCATATACTTGTTATGTTCATTAGTACATTATAGTACATGATTTCATTACATTTCATACTAGGTGTGCCATTGTGTGCATTACTTAGTACATTGTTTTACATTACATCACATGCTACGTATGTCTATTGTTGCATACTTAGTACAGGTCGCATGCTACGTATGTCTGTTGTTGCATACTTAGTACAGTTCACATGCTATGTATGTTCAATCGTTGCATTGTTCTTCATACTTAGTACATTTGTTATTCATCACATACTTACATTTTGGACGCATATTACATGATTTACATTGATCATGCATTTACTACACAAAACATAACTTTGATTTAAACCAAGTTTTACTTCAATACTATGTTCTTGTGCATATGGTTTAGTTGATGCATTTCACTAGCCATACATATCATTTTGGTTACACATTACATGGTTTACATCTTGACATAAACATTTTGACATATTATTCAATACATTTGGCAATTGGTTTAAACATAGACATCTTACATTGTTTGGTTTGGTTTGATTAAGTGATTAAGTAACGATGCGTGTGTAATATGATACAAGCATGGTGGATACGCCGCTGGTACTTCCTATATATAAGTGTTTGTATGGTATTACATATTGTAGCGTTATCTGAATCATTTCAGGTTGAGACATAGAACATTTTATACAAATAACATATTTTTCACAAGACATTGATTTACAAACAATTTATCTAATACAAACTCATTTTACATGGTTATTCATTTAACCGTACATTATTTATACATATCATCTGATCTTATCGATTTTCAAATGATTTACAAAACAAAGCAAATAACAAGGTTCATGACTAAACATTTTCTCAAACATAAGTCATGAAACCTATTTTCACAAAACCTATGTATCTCACCGGCATTTTTATGCTGACGTACCTATTTTCACATGTGTTTTTCAGGAGATGTTGCATAAGATGATCAAGATACATATAGGCAGATTTGGGCTTTAGTGACAATAAAAGATGCAAGACTAGTTAATTATGTTGTATTTCTTTGTTTATTAATACATTGTAACACTTTTAATCAATAAAACGAAACTTCAATTGCCATGGATTTGAAACAATTAATTCTGTTACAACACTCCCCGACATTTCCGCCACGTTTTGTATGTTCTACGTGGTCGGGGTGTGACAGAAAAGTTCAAACGAACTTTGTCTTGACCAATTCATGGTCAAAGCAGCAAAGTCAAAGCAGCAAAGTTCACAAGGGACTTTCTTGCTTGAATACATAACCAAGCATGAAATATCACTTACAAAGGGTCCAAGCTTGGAAAGAGATCAAAGAAAACTAAAGTATGAAGCCTTCAACCAAGTGGGATAACTTCAAATCAGAGATTGAGTGAAAGAAACTTGAATGAGCAAAGAATGGAGCAAAAGAGGTGGGTATTTATAGATTTTCATGAACCTTTGGATCAATGACAAGTGTTTTTGAGTGGATCAAAGCTTGATCTTGGCCTTACACTTGTTATACATTGATTAGGCAACTTGGGGAACACTTAAACCAGCTCAAGGAATGCAAAAAACCATGGTTAAAAACAATGAGAACAGGCTGTTTTGTTGAATACATTGAATCTGCCAGCTCCAGCTCTCGCGGGCCGCGAAGGAAATAGCAAGAGTCTTTGCTGGCCACCAGGGAGTGCAGGTCAGAACTTTCAAACTTGTCAAAACAGGTCCCTGCATGATAAAAACTTGATTTTTGATGCATTTAACCCCCGTTAACCCCATTTGAAGGCTCTACAAGGATGTTAAAGCATAGGGGACTTGAAATATGATTGAAAACATCTCGGATATGTTATTCGGTTAATTACGACGAAACTCGAACGGACGCGAGAAACGATCCAAATTACGCGAAAAATGGTATTTTTGAATTCCAATCACTAAAATAAAATATTTTAATGATTACAAAAATTTTTGGATGTCCGGATATGTTCCGAACGTAAGATATGCGCGTAAACGCAAACTTATGCACTTTTTGACGCTTTTAGTCCCTATTGATCAAATAAGCGCATTTTCGCATACCGAACCCCTCGAAGCTTATTTCTAAGCTATGTAAAGGATATTTAGGGTATGTTTAGCTTATGATCTTGTTCTGGAATGTTCGTTGATATATGAATCGGCAGACTTTTGCACTTTGTCCCAAGTAGTACCTGCGATCGAATAAACTTGTTTTTGACACACCAAACCCTTCAAAACTTATTTCTAAGTTATGTAAAGGTTATTTAAGGTATGTTAAGATTATTTCACTGTTCCGGGGTGTTTGTCATGTTAAACTGATCACGTTTACGTAACAATTTGTGTATAACTTTCTATAAAGTGATTTAAAGCTTGAAATCGAACTAGAATCAAAACGTAAAATTGTCAAACACAAATACACAAATACAAAAATATAGAGACCAAAACACATTGTTTCATTGATAATAGATATTGTTTTACATCGTTCAGTGTTTTTAGAGCACAATTGTCACATGCTTGTTCTGGCTGTAGGAACCACTATCTCTGTAGGAATCACTGCCTCAGTTCCAAAGACTAAGGAGAATGGGGTCTGGCCTATGGCATTCTTTGGATTTGTCCTATCTACCCAAAAGACATATGATAGTTCTTCATCCCACTTTCCTTTCTTGGATCCTAATTTCTTCTTTGAGTTGTTGATGATGATCTTTTTGCTTGATTCTGATTGACCATTAGCTTGTGGGTGGGCTATTGTTGATGTTATCATCTTAATCCCCGAGCTGTCACAAAAGGTTAGTAGTTCTATTTCCAATAAATTGGGATCCATTATCACAAATAATTTCAGAAGAAATTCCAAATCTAGTAATAATGTTTCTTTTAATAAAGGATATGAGTTCCTTTTCCCTGACTTGAACAAAAGCTTCTGCGTCTTTACATTTGGAGAAGTAGTTTGTCGTAACTAGCATGAATACTTTTCCACCTGGTGCTTTTGTGAGTTTGCCTACTATATCCATCCCCCTTTTCATGAATGGCCAAGAGGAACTTATTGGATATAAAGGCTCAGCTGGCTGATGTAGGGTGTTGCTATTTCTTTGACAAGCATCACATTTCCATGCATATTCCACAACATCCTTCTTCATTGTAGGCCAATAGTAACCTGTTCTAAGGATCCTTGAGAATAATGCTCTGCCCCCAGTGTGATTTCCACAGTCTCCTTCATGAAAATCCTTCAAGAGCTCTTCAATTTCTGGATCCTCAATACACCCGAAATAGGGACCTGCAAGAGATCTCTTATACAACATGTTATTTAATATAGTGAATTGGGATACCTTAATCCCAAAGGATTTGGGATTCTCCCCTGTGGGAATTTCCCCATTCTGAATTGGAAGGATACATGATCCTGAATTTGATTGCAGATCATCACTAGGCACAATTGCAGTATCCTCAACTATCTCCATTGCTTCATTATCCTCTATTACAGGAGAAAGAATATGGATGATAGGTATCCTCACATCCTTAGGTACTTTCAAGGATGATCCTAGGTTTGCTTAGGCATCTGCCTCTATATTCTCCTCTCTAGGCACCTGTGTAAGCTAAACAAATCAAAAGATTCTGCTAGTTCCCAAAAAAATTCTAAATATTTGATTAGTTTTTCTCCCTTGACAGTATATGAGTGTCACGACCCCTGACCCGTACCCCGGTTCAGGCACCGCGAGACAGATAACTGTTGTACCGGTGTTTAGTAATTTGTAGTGGAATTTTATCAGGACCGGGTGTTAGGAAAAAAATAATATCAGAGTTTCAAAACACCGACTTATTTTATTTCATAACTGTTGGGTAAACCTCGTATTTACAGAACAGGAATTTCACTGGGGAAATTCTTTAATTACAGAAAAAGCACATTTTGTTTCCAATTTACTGAGCCACTTATTTAAGCTGTAATGCTTCACAGCACTTTTCCTTTCCTCACAGAAAATCATCTGAAACGTGTTTTAAAAACATTTGATCAGCGAAAAATACTGGCGAGTGCATTCAATTTGTACAAAAGACACATTGTTATAATATATAGTGTTAAGAGCGATTACAATGTTTATATCAACCAATTACCCCAAATCGGTATTTGTCCCTCGACTGGATCTGTGACTATGGTCATATCACACATTGGCTAACCCGTTGTCTAATGGTGAAGCTTATCAAGTAGTGTATATAAAACCCCACATACCGGCTGTTTTGGTCAAAAATCACACAAGGATAATGTAAAACCAAATCTGATTTTTGTGAGGTTAGATGCTTGGTTAATTGAACAAAGGTATGAACAACAAATGAATGAAATGAATGATGAACATAAGGATTTGTACGAGGAAAAAGCCCTTGATCAATGAATGATCTCCGGCATAAAAAAACCTCGGGTGATGGAAACTACTGATCACCAACTATATTGAACAAATAAAGTTTACAACTTCGGATGATAACAAGCTTGGCACAATGATTGCTAGAGTGTAAGTGTGTGTAATCGCCAAGTGATTGCAGAGAGTTCGAGATGTATGTATGTATGTATGTATGTATGTATGTATGTATGTATGTATGTATGTATGTATGTATGTATGTATGTGTGTAACTAAAAAATTGCTAAATAAAGCTTGTTATCCCCTTTAAAATTAGAAAATATCTAAGTAACAAACTATCCGAATTTGGTGCTAGCTCCCCCACGATCACCACAACGGTCATGGAGCCATTTCACGTGTATAAATGACAAGTATATTCCCCTGGAATCTCGGTATAACCAAGTCTCATTCAAATACACCTACAAAACAAGTTTAAAAACAATGGAAATAATTGGTAGTTTAGAATAATAATGAGGATCCTAGATCCTTAGCCTTCCTGTATCATCTCCTGAGGATCCTCGATCCATACTAAACTGAGGATCCATGATCCAGGCTACACTTGAGGATCTGTGATCCACATGCTATAAAATTCTATCCTTAACAATTGCCCCCAAACATGACTAGTTGATATCCGATTAGATAGTCATGTTTCAACAAATTTCGGACTAGCCGTTGCAAGTGGATATAGCCGTTACAGTGCTGATGTCAGCAATAGTCATCTCCTGCAACAATAGTCATTATAAATAGGTTTTTAGATAAGGATTGAAATTTGCATTTATATTCGAGATCCTCCCCTTTAAATCCTCATTCGAAGATTATCACAGGTATCTCCTTCTTCCTTCTCTCTAATTTTCTTCTTTCTGATCCTCTGTTCTTCGAATATCCATGGCGAAAATGAGCACTCGTTCTTCTCCCGCAAAGAATCCTGATCATAATAGCCCATTAAAGAGTCTGGGTCTAACCAAAAACCCTTCAATGGAGCTTTGCCGATTCACTGATCCTGAAGTTGATTAGTTACGCCCCTGTTTTCCTGATGGTACCATTTTTTGGCCTTTTGTTTCCTCAACCAAAAGCGATTGTGTATCGAACACCTGGATCACCTTCCCTGCAGCCCCTTTTCAGATAGGGTTCACTTATCCTTTTCCTGTTCTCACACAGGGCTTCTTCACACTGAACGGTTTATGCTATATCCAAGCTATGCCGCTGTTGTGGAGGGTCTTGTACACACTTGAGCACATTGTAGAGCATGAGGGTATAGATATAGGCATGCCCGAGTTGAACCAACTGTACAATCTTGTAAGCCATGGTTCTCACTGATATCTCTTCAAATCCAAACCCCAGCAGCCTCACCCGATCTTAAAAACCACCAAGAAGGACACCAACTGGAGGAATCAATTCTTCTTTGTGAGGAGGGATTCCATTCCAAACGGGAGTCATCTTCCCAAGAAGTGGAACACAGATGGTAGGATATAGGATCCTTAGATTAGGAGAACTGTAAGAATCTTTCTTTTTCAGTTAAGGATAACTGATCCTTTCTTTTTGTCTATGCAGCTATCACCCTATCACACATTCAAGAATCACCTGTCACCAAGGAAAGAATAGAAGCTTTCTGGAAGCTTGACCCTGCCGTCAGAACATTTCCACCAAGGTCAAAGGATCTAGAAGAAATTCCATCCACTTCCTACACCATGTCAAGTAAGTATCCATATATGTGCATATACAATTATTTAATAAAATTTAAATATGAATACTTATCTGTGTGTTGTGTTTGTAGGTGCTGCCAAATCTTCCAAGTCTGCTTCCAGGTTCAGTAATGCTGATCTTTAGGACATTGCATCCCCTCGGTCAATCAAAAAGGAGCTGGCTGCAAGCCAAAGAAATCTGGAGCCCAAAGGCATGAGCACCAGAGGTAAGGGAACAAAAAGGAAGAAGCCCACTGAATCCTCTGAAGGGCTGCCTCTGATGGAACGCCGGCTTCATGACTATGTCTCCGAGGTAAGGATTTTATATCCTGAAATTATGCTCCTTTTGAGGAAAAAGGATCCTAACTGTTGATTTTTTTCTGTGTAGAATTTTACTGAAGTTCAGATCCTCCTGGACCAACGCCTGGCTGAAGCTGATGAGAAAAACCTGGACCTCCAAAAGATTGCCCTAGCCAAGGATAAGAAGATCTCCTCACTGGAAAAGGACATCAATACCCTGCAAAAGGAGCTGCTTCTTGCATATATCACAACCCAAAAAGAGAGGATCGAGATCATGGACGGGGCCAAACTCTCTGCTACCATCGCCATGCTGAAGATCAAGTTGTAGATGGCCAAGGAAGTTGTTGATCCTTCCTTTGACAGGTCTGAATGGGACTTGGAGGCTTGGAAACAAAGGCTAGTTGAACTCGGAGATGAGGATGAGCCTAAGGAGGTGCTAGCTCTTGAAGCCGGAGGCAGTGAGGTCAAGGATCCTGAGGAGGCGGCAGCTTGTGGCAGTGGCAAATGTGGTGAAGAAAAGGTGGATGAAGCAGCGAAGGTGTAAGCTGCACAAATGGGAGATGATGGATAATTCTAGACGTGGCCGGAGACCATTTTTTGTTATTTGGTAGTTTGTTTTGATGGTTATGGTGTTTTGAACAATGTTGGTTTGTAATAACTTTGAACAATAGTTTTAGGGTTAAGGATCACTAATCCTTAGAACAATAGGGGGTAGCAATGGTGGATGGGTATTTCTGTTTGTGGAGGATGAAGCCTTTAATGCCCCTCATCTTTTGATTTCCTGCATGACTTAGAACTTTGTTAATATGGACACCCTTTGCCAACCCAAGTGGACGGGCCACGTTTTGCTGGTAGAAACTTGGGTTGGCAATTTTGACAACCTTTAAAAGGGTTGGATTTGATAAATAAATAAAACTTTAACTTTCAGCTATCTTTGTGTTATTGATTTGTCTTCTGATGTTATTTCATATACATTTATGTGTCAATTTCCATTCTAAAATCTTAGGATTTGTAACTGTTAGAATATCAGATGTATATTAAAATTGGTTTAAGTCAAAAGATAAAACACTATATGATTAAGGATCATATATCCTGTTGTCAAAGAATAAGGGTATAATTAATAAACCAAGAATAAAGTCAATAAGGATCATACCAGAGAATCCAAGTTAGGATTCTATATCCTTAACACTTATAACTGTGCTAACAAAAGATAAAATCTGGTAGAAAGTTAGGTTCCTGGATCCTTAACTGTTTAGCTTTGGAAACCTGCAATAACATATCACTTGGGACTAAGCCAATTGCCTAAGAAAGTATTAGTATCTGGGGACAAGCCCAACAATCTGGGGACAAGCCCAATAAACTGGGGACAAGCCCAAAAACTGGGACAAGCCCAAAGACTGGGGACAAGCCCAGAGGATCTTGTGTAAACTGGAGTATGGCCCATACTGGCGACTATCCAAACTTAGTGACATGAAGATGTCAAAACCTTAGCTAACGTGAAAACGTTAGAAACCTTAGGAACGGATGTATGGTATGTCTACCATTATACCTAGGATCCTAAATGCAGCCAGTACAATGAAATTGTCAGCCCCTAAAGCGGGTACTGGTCCCATTGCCTTAAACTGCACTACGATAATCGTGTACAACTGGCGAAGGTGTAAGAACTTTTTTCGTAGAAGGTAATAGATACCTTAAACTGGAGACAAGCCCAATAAACTAGGGATAAACCCAAAGACTTTGGAGATTTGATTGAATACTTGATCCTTTGTCAAAAACACACCTACTTCTACAAAACTCCTAACTTGATGGAAAAGGATAAAGGATCCTGAATCTTTCTCCTTATAATTAAATAAATTAAAGAATTAGAGAAATAATAATGAAACCATTACCAGAATGAGGATCGTATATCCTCTAAGGATCCTTAATATGTACTGGGTATGAGGATAACCAAGGATCATGGATCCTTCTTGTTGGTGCGTGCGTCTGTCGACTTCGTCTTGTATCGAGTCTTGTACTAGAAGTGTTAGATCAGGGCACGTTGTACGAGAAAGCTAGGTTTTAGGTGAGATTGGTTAATTTCGCTTGAAAGTGGCATGTGCACTTTCAAACGAAATTAACATAGTTAATTCCGTTTGAAATGGACACTGCCACTTTTAAACGGAATCATCACTCCTATAAATAGCCCTTCATACGAAATCATTTGTAACTTTTGTAATTCCGGTACCGAAGTGCTGCCGACGTGTCGTTTGATCTGGAAACTTGTTATAATCAATAAACAAGACAATTAAGTGTGAAACAAGCTGTTTTCCAAGTCAATTCATCTGTTTCCGCCTTTTGAATTGACTAGAACTCTTCTGATTGACTCGTTTGGGTCACAAAACGATCCTACAAGTTGTATCAGAGCTCAGAAAGAAGAGTTCTTGCCAAAACAGCCATAATTTCTGACTTCTACACCTTCTTTTACAAAATTAACAAAATTTCACGGTCAAAATGGTTTGAATTTCATACATGTCATGCGAAACAGTGTTTTAAAGAATCCTTGAGAATATTGGACATTAATTCGGCTTAAAATTGGTAAAAACTGTAATTCCATTTGAAAAACAGATCGAAAAAGATGACGTCAGCAGCATTTCAAACTAGATTAGCACTTAATTCCGCTTGATTTTGCAATTTCGCTTGAAAAATACACCTAATTCCGCTTGAAAAAGCTTATTTCGTTTCAGGGTGTAATCCCGTTTGAGAAGTTTCAAGCGAAATTAGTTAATTTCGTTTCAAAGTGGTATTCTGTTTGAAAGTGTGCTAATTCACACGAAATCAGTGATTCCGCTTCAAAGTAATTTCGTTTGAGGGTGTTATTTTGCTTCAAAGGGTTATTTCGGTTCAAAGGTGATTCCGTTTGAGTTTGGTATTTCGTTTGAGACTTGTGTTTGTGAAACAATTTTCCGAAATATGGAAGAGGAATTCTACAATGCGTTTGCTACACCAGTTGCACCAGTTATAGCTGCTGAAACATTGTACAATGTGAATCAAACGGGAACTCATCAAAAACCGCCAAAGCTTATGTACATTGAAGATTTTAAAGGATGGCAGAATCGATTTGAGAACTGGGTGCAAGCTTATAAATTTGACACGTGGTGTTCATTGGAGAAAGATTACGAAAAACCAAAAAATGAATGTGGGCTTGAAAAGGGAGTGACTTTTTAGAGATTGATAAATTGAAGTATACAAGTGAAAAAATGATGATTAGTATTCTTCAACAAGCGATTAAAGAAGATATCTTTGTTTTGCTCCAACATGAGGGTACTGCTAGGTCGATTTGGAATGCCTTGATTCAAAAGTTTAAAGGAAGTGCAGATATGATCAAAAATAAAAAGTCATTACTGAAGAAATCATTTGACATGTTTCTAGCTTTTGATCTTGAAACAACCAAAATGACCATTGATAGATATTGTCATCTTGTTTTGGAAATGGGAAGATTGGACATTAAGAAAGATGATGATGAATGCGTAGATAAACTTGCTGATGCATTACCACAGCAGAAATGGGGAACTTATTTGCTGATTCTTAAACACATGAGAAAGTCAGAAAATATGAATCTGGCACAGTTTATTCAGAAGATTGAAGAGCACGAGTTAGATATTCAGAAAACAGCAATCATGAAGAATCTGAATGCTCAACAAGATGTCAGTTTATATTACAGAGGGAACAAATTTGAAGTTACCCCCAACCCAAAGATTCAAACTGGTTTCAGTGCTGATACTTCTTCTGGAACAAAAAGTAGTACGGTGACACACAGTGGTGGATCTTCGTCTTCATATTCAAGTTTTGATCCAAATTTAACAACACCTAGTCCTCAACAACATAATTCTACAAATCTGCAGTGCAATGTTACCTTGAACATTCAAAATGGTCAAAATCTGTCTCCGGAAATAGCAAAGCAACACATGGCATCACTTGTTTCTATGTTGGAATCATACGAAAATTTGATTGCTGGAAAGATTGGAAATCCGATGCTTACAAAAGAAGATTATGACCAGATTGATGCTGAAGAACTTGAGTTGATGGATGTAAAGTGGTGTTTAGCCAGTGTTGTTAGAAGAGCAGAAAAATTCACACAAATCACTGGAAGAAATGACCTTCATGAATTGTCTAATTCACCGTTAGCTTTTGACAAATCTAAGGTTACATGTTTTCGTTGTCATGAAAAAGGTCATTTTAAGCGTGAGTGCAAAAACAAAGAAGCTGATGGAAGACAAGGTCAGTCTGGAAAGAACAATTATTATCAGAAATCAATTTTTCATCAGATTACTCAACAAAGGGAACCAAAAACTGCTCATGCTAGAATGATCGAAGATGCAAATAAGAAAGCTTATTTTGGTATCATTGATCAAAATGATGAGAAAATGGCTGAAGGTTTCAGCTGGGATAAATACATTCCACCAGGTGCAGGTCTTGTTGCTAGAATTATGGGGAAAGATGAGGCTAGTCAGAAAAGAATCCCAATTTTTCCAGATTTAGGAAGCGATATTGATACTGATGATGAAGAAGAATATCTTAACAAAGCTAGAAAAGGCATAGATCCTGACAGTTTTAATTTATTTTTTGCAGATAAAGTTGAGTTGCTGAATCAGAAGAATATTGACAGATTGAGGAGAGAGCTAGAAGCAGCAAGAATCCTTGCTGATGAAAAAGCAAAGACAGAAGCTGGAGAAGCTAATGTTAATCAAGTAACTGAGAAAGTAGTAGAAAAATCATTGAAGTGGAAAAAGTGGTAGAAAAAATAGTTGAAGTCGAAAAAATTGTTGAAGTTGAGAAACTTGTTGAAGTTGAAAAGACTGTTGAGATTGAAAAGATAGTTGAAGTCATTAGACCTTGTCAGAAATGTGTGGAGTCTTGCACACATTGTGAGGAGAAAGACAAGAAGATTAGTGAGTTGGAAGAGCTGAAAGAAAATTTGTTGTCTGATTTGAAGTATGTGAAAGAGTGATATGATGTTTTGAATAGAACAGTTGATGGTCTGAAAAAGACAAACTCAGAAATTGATGCTGCTATGTCAAAAATGAGCTCAACATTAATGATTAAACAAAAGATCATCAATGAGTATATTGAAGATTGTGCTAAGCTTAAGCAGGATTTAGAGCTTGAAAAGATTGAGAGTGAAAGGATTAAACGTTTGTTGTTGAGTTATACAACATGTGATTATTTAATTGATCGTGTTTATCCTACTGTTGCAGGTCTGGAAGCTTTCCAAGATAAAGAGAAGGAAGAGGATACTGGTAAGAAACAAAGTGTCAAATATAACAAGTGTCCGTCCCCGATCTTTGAAAGTTATTCTCCCAGAAAGCCAAATGAGGAACAATTAAATAAGGCTCTCAACATCAAGTTAAAGTCTGAAATCATTGATGAATTACCAGACAATATTGATGTCACATTCATAGCGTCTGACACTAATCATGAGTCTGAGTTGTTAAAGAGAGTGGTCGATCAGGTGTTGGATATGGATGAAGAGTAAAAGTCGGAGTCTAAATCTGAAAGTTCGAGTTCGTCAGAAAAGAGTATGAGTTCTCCGGTTAAACGGGTTTACAATAAAGAATTCTTGTTATCAAAATCCAATTTGAATGACGGACCAATCAAAGTAGCATACACATTGAATAATTCAGACAAATTATATTCTGATAAGGAATTTCCAATAAGAAGTGTTAAATCTGAAATGATTAAATAGGTTTTAAAATTAACAGAAATTAATTTTTCTGAAATAAAAGATTTAAATATTCATGAAAAACCTAAAAAGTACACTTCAAGAGTTCAACAGAGATTGAACAAGAAAATGGGTTATGGTTCTGGTTATGGTTTTCAAAAGAAACCAAACCATAACAGTAATTTCAAAAAGAAAGGTCTTGGTTTTAGTTCTTCGGAAAATTATAAAAATGAGAAAATTATAAACCAAAAACAAAATTTGTTTTAAGAGGAAGTTCTGAAGAAGAGAGCAGAAGAAACCATTCTGGAAACAGTCAAATCAAGAGTTTCTTGCTGAAATAAAGAAAAATGTGAGGAAATTTGCTCCGAGAGTTGATAGAAGAAGCTGTTTCAAGTGTCAAAAGGCTGGACATATTGCTTGGAACTGCCAAGAGTCCATTTATTCAAAACAGGAAGTTTCTTCTAATTCTGAAATGAGAAGAAAATATGTTAGTAAATCGGAACAATCAAAAGAAAAATTCAAAATGTTTGATAAATCGACTTTGGAAGTTGGTGAAACTTCAAAACGATTTTACAAAAGAAAAGTCGATGAAAATAAACAAAGATGGGTTCTAAAATCTGAAAGTAGTTCTGACAATGAATCTGATTCCATAAAATCAGAGGAGTCATTTAATGAGAAGAAGAAAGAGAATTCCGTTCCAGAGGTGAACGATGAAAATTTTCCTAAATTGTCGAAGGAAAATTTGAAGTTGAAAGTTGGTAAAACTGAAATTTCAGGTTAATTCTTTGCTGATAAGAAAGAATTTATGCTGAAAAAGTGTTTAATTATTTTCGGGAAGATGGTTGATGGAAAGGTTAAAGGTGCAAAATAATTTTACAAATCAAAATGTTGGTGGGATAGATGTGTACCACAATCTCCCAAGGCTGGTCAGGCTTGGGGGAAAGTACTTCCAAACTGAAATCCTGACTTGCCGGAGCTCCCAAGTTGGTAATCGTGGAGCAGGAATCGGCATCATTCTTGAATATATTGGTTGGTAAATCTACAGGTGGTATCTTTATATTGTTATATTTTGATTTTACAAGTGATGTTGATTGATAAGTGAACCTCCAAGTGGCTGAAGAAGGTTTTCACTTTCAAACGATTAATCAAGGTCATTAGGTTGAACTTGATTTGATCATTCCTACAAGTGTTTGAGAAGACAATGTGATGAATGAATCCCCATACCTACAAGTGGTTCGTAAAATCAACAAAACTTATTTTCTGGAAAAACCATTTGATTAAAACAAAATTAAGTGTTTTGAAATCACAATGGGAAAATAGTTTGTTGTGAGGGGGAGTTCTGATTGTTTATGCCAAGTGGATGGCGATTTGAAGCAATTCACAACGGTTGTCGCTTTACTTGTACAGTTTGTTTTCAAATTTCCTTAAATGATTTTGAATTTTAGGGGGAGTAAGAATTTTCAGAAAATCCACAAACATTTGAAAATTTGAAAAAGTAAAAAACATGATAAAATCAAAAATGAGTGTTGTTGTATAAAAAAGGAAATGATAGTACATCAGTGGACTATCACAACATGCTAAAGAATTGGAAAGTCAAATGTGATAAACGGTCTCACTGATGATGTGTCAGTAGGTTTTTGCACATTTAGTAGATTGTGACAAGATATAAACCTAAAATTCAAACTTGCTTATATTGTGGGGAACATCTCTCGGATATATGGGTAACCCCCGAAATCTTGTTTGAAGGACCCATCTTTCTGAGATACTAGGTCTTTATGCTTAGTGATATCTGGGGTATTATCCCAGGACTTCTGATTTTGCGGAAGCAATGGCCTAGTCCCCGGAGAATACTTTACGCTTGCTTGAAATATAGCACCCCCCTCAGCATAAAAAATGATAAATCATTGAAAAATGTTAATAATGTGCTGTTGAAGAAAAGATCCTCTAAAGGGGACACACCAAAAGTCGAAGCCGTCATCTCTCTGCTGAACGGAAGTTCTGACTTGAGCTCTCACGGCCCTCACATTTAACCCCTTACATATATCATCTAGGTATACTCACCTGTAAGACTGAATATTGGGATCTGGATACGGGAGTATATTCAAGAGGTGGGACACGCGAATAAGTTTAAGTCTCTAAAACATTAATTTCGTATCTCAAAACAGTTGAACTTTGTGTGAGAATTTAAGTGGATCAGTATACTGACAATCTAAGTGAATCGTTTAGAACTTAAAATGTTTAAAGCTTAACGGTGTTGGTGATTTGTCTCAATAAATGATATGATCCTCTTACGCAAACTCACAAAAATTATTGTATGTAAATATTTCTTTACTGCATTTCTATTATATCAAAAATCCAAAAAGATTTTCGGAGGTTTTTAGCATAAATTTTGAAAAATTTAAAAAGATTTTAGACAACTGTTGTTGAAAAGCTGATTTTCAAAATTCTGAGTGCTGATCATGAAGAACAGGTTTGGGAGTGTGTGTTTGGAAAAATGATATTCATATAAGTGGTTCATCAGAGATTAACATGTTAAATCATTATGTATGATACTTGAAAATGATGTGTTCAGTTTGTGTCTACAAGTGGTAAACAGAGTTTAAATTTGTCAAAATTTTAAAATTTGGGAAATTTACTTTTGGGTAGAGAATGTGCAGGTTATGGCTATGAGAGAGCCAGGTTGCGATTTCTGAACCTGTAAACATGTGAGCAGAGTATGAGCCAGACTACGATCCCATCACAATTCAAGGGGGAGTCTGCTAGTAGATCAACATCTGAGGAGGAGAAGAGTCTGTAGATGCAAGAACCAGTTTCAGATCCTGAAGATAGAAGAAAGAAGATTAAGGATGCTTACTCTGTCAGATATTTCTTTGAAAACAAACCCAAAGACTGATAAAGACTGAAGACGTTGAAGACTCGACACTAAAGACTCGTCAACATCCGAGGGGGAGTCTGTTGGTGCATGCGTCTGTCGACTTCGTCTTGTATCGAGTCTTGTACTAGAAGTGTTAGATCAGGGCACGTTGTACGAGAAAGCTAGGTTTTAGGTGAGATTGGTTAATTTCGCTTGAAAGTGGCATGTGCACTTTCAAACGAAATTAACATAGTTAATTCCGTTTGAAATGGACACTGCCACTTTCAAACTGAATCATCACTCCTATAAATAGCCCTTCATACGAAATCATTTGTAACTTTTGTAATTCCGGTACCGAAGTGCTGCCGACGTGTCGTTTGATCTGGAAACTTGTTATAATCAATACACAAGACAATTAAGTGTGAAACAAGTTGTTTCCAAGTCAATTCATCTGTTTCCGCCTTTTGAATTGACTAGAACTCTTCTGATTGACTCGTTTGGGTCACAATTACATGAATTATTTCTTTAAATGGACAGCATTCCAAGCCCTTGGTAATAGATCACCATCCGTGGTTAATAAACGATATGCCCCCTTTCCTGCCTCAGCTTCAATTAGGTAGGGGCCTTCCCACTTTGGTGCTAACTTGCCATCAGTAGGATTTGTGGTATTTTAGAATGCTTTCCTCAACACCATGTCACCAACTTGAAATTTCCTGATCCTGACATTCTTGTTATAAGCTCCAGCCATCCTCTATTGATAGCTAGCCAATCTTATCCTTGCTAAATCCCTGAGGTCTTCTATGGTATCCAAATCTTGGACCAAAATTTCAGCATTTCCTTTAGGATCATGGACGCTTGTTGTTGCAGTAGGGACTACCATCTCTGTAGAGATCACAGATTCAGCTCCAAACACCAAAGAAAATGGAGTTTGACCAGTAGCATTCTTGGGAGTTGTTCTATCAGCCCATAACACATAAGGTAGCTCGTTTGCCCATTTCCCTTTCTTGGATCCAAGCTTCTTTTTCAAATTGTTGATGATGATCTTGTTGGATGATTCTGCTTGACCATTAGCTTGTGGGTGGACTGGTGTTGATGTTATCATCCTAGTCCCCCAGCTGTCACAAAAGTTAGTAGTTCTACTCCTTATGAATTGGGATCCATTATCACAAACAATTTCAGAAGGTATGCCAAATCTAGTAATGATGTTTCTTTTAATAAAGGATATCGCTTCCTTTTCTTTGACTTGTGCAAAGGCTTCAACTTCTATCCATTTGGAAAAGTAGTCAGTCATAGCAACCATAAAAACTTTTCCTCCTGGTGCCTTGGGTAGTTTGCCAACTATATCCATTCCCCATCTCATGAATGGCCAGGAAGAGGATATAGGATGTAGGAGCTCCACTGGTTGATGAAGGATATTGCTATGTCTTTGACAAGCATCACATTTCTTTGCATAATCCACAGCATCCTTCTTCATGGTAGGCCAATAATATCCTGTTCTAAGCATCCTTGAGAATAGTGCTTTGCCCCCAGTATGGTTTCCACAATCTCCTTCATGAAAATCCTTCAGAACTTCTTGGATTTTTGGATCCTCGATGCACCTTAGATATGGACCTGCAAGAGATTGTTTATATAATATGTCATTAAGTATTGTAAATTGAGATACCTTGACTTTGAAAGCTCTAGGATTTTCTCCAGTAGTAATCTCTCCATGTTTTATATATCTCAGGATTGGAAGGATCCAGGATCCTGAACTTGACTGTGCAACCTCACTAGGTATGATTGTAGAATCCTCCACTATCTCTATGGTTGCGTTATCCCCTATAGCAGGAGTTAAGATATGGATAATGGGAATATTAACAACCTCTGGAATCTTCATTGATGATCCAAGGTTGGCTAAAGCATCAGCTTCTGCATTTTCTTCCATGGGTACCTGTGTCAAACTAAAAGAAGCAAAAGAGTGCCAATTTCTTGACTATTTCTAGATATTTGATTAGCCTTTCACTTTTAACAGCATAAGAACCATTAAAGTGGTTAATAATTAGCAAAGAATCTACATGTATCTCAAGATACCTGATCCTCAAGTGCTTGGCAATTTGCAAACCAGCTATTAAGGCCTCATATTCAGCCTCATTATTAGTAGTTTTGAACTCACAAGCAACTGAGTGGGGTATAATATCCCCCTGTTACGATTTTAGTAGTATGCCTAGTCCAATTCCCTTAACATTTGAAGCCCCATCTGTGAAGAGTATCCAAGGATCCTTAGTCTCTTCAAGTTGTTGAACTTCCAATTCAGCTTCCCTTTGTAGATCACTACTGAAATCAGCCACAAAGTCAGCTAAGGCTTGGGATTTAATGGCAGTTCTTGGTTCATATTTGTATCATATGCACTAAGCTTGACTGCCCACTTTGCCATGCTTCCTGACATTTCAGGTTTCCTGAGAACATTCTTGATAGAAAAGTTAGTCTTGACAATAATAGGATGAGTCTCAAAATAATGACGTAATTTAGTAGATGTCATGATTAAAGCAAGAATAAGTTTCTCTAAATGAGAATACCTGGACTCAGCATCAAGTAGACTTTTACTTACATAGTATACTGGATGTTGAGTACCTTCATCATCCTTAACAATGACCACACTTACTGCCTTAGTAGAGACTGCCAGATATATAAGGATAATATCTCCCCATTCTCTGGTTTCATTAAAGCTAGTGTTGAGGATAGGTAATCCTTAAGGCCCTTAAGGGCATTCTCATGCTTTTCAGTCCACTCAATTTTTTTGTTCTTTCTCAGGATATCATAGAATTCTTTGCATTTCTCTGATGACTTTGAGATGAATCTGTTCAAGGCTGCGATCCTTCCTGTCAATCTTTGCGCATCCTTGGCATTGGCAGGAGACTTGATATTCACAATGGCCTTGATTTGTTCTGGACTTGCCTCTATCCCTCTTTTTGTCACCATGTAACCTAAGAATTTGCAAGGTTTTACTCCAAAGTGGCATTTGGAAGGATTCAATTTCATGTTGTATCTATCAAGGATATTAAATGCTTCCTCCAAATCTCTGAGGTGATCCTCAGCTCTCTTGGACTTAACCACCATGTCATCAATATTCACTTCCATTTTGTGTCCAATTTTTGCTTTAAACATCATATTTACTAGCCTTTGGTATGTAGCACCT
Organism: Helianthus tuberosus; assembly: GCA_030545235.1. NCBI lineage: Eukaryota > Viridiplantae > Streptophyta > Magnoliopsida > Asterales > Asteraceae > Helianthus > Helianthus tuberosus. The sequence continues at coordinate 149,961,734 of CM060381.1, forward strand.
GCATTTCTTAGTCCAAAGGGCATAGCAATATAACAATGGATACTAGTAGGGGTCATAAAGGATGTATCCTCTTGATCAGATGGTTCCATCTGAATTTGTTGGAATCCAGATGAAGCATCCATTAAAATTAACAACTCATGACCCGTTGTAGCATCCACCATGGAGTCAATATGGAGTAATGGAAAAGGATCCTTGGGACATGCCTTGTTTAAATCAGTAAAGTCGACAAATACCCTCCACTTTCCATTCTTTTTTTTGAACAACAACCACATTTGCTAACCATCTTGGATACTTTACCTCTCTAATCATACCTGCCCTGAGCAGTTTATCTACCTCCTCTTGGATGATGGCATTTCTTTCAGGTGTAAACTTTCTCGTCTTCTGATGTATGGGTTTGTAGGACCTGTCAATGCCAAGTTTATGAGTAATCATATCTTTAGAAATACCTGTCATGTCTTCATGTTTCCTGGCGAAGGTAGCTTTTCTCCTTTTTAAGAAGGATACTAAACCCTATTCAATGGTGTCAAGGATATCGGATCCTATAAAGACCTTGGATTCAGGATCCTGAGGGTCCATCAGAATGTCTTTGACATCTTGTTCTCTTGCCTCCAGGACATCCCTTGGAGGATACTTTAGTTGCTATGCCTCCCTAGGTCTTGAGGCTGGCTTCATTGATGAAGTTTAACAATTCTTGGCCTCTTGCTGATCACTTTCTATCTTTACCATGCCCCATAGAGTTGGGAGTTTAACACACTGATGATACGTAGATGGGACTGCTTTCATATCATGTCTCCATGGCCTGCCAAGGATAACATTACAACAAGATAAGCAATCTATGACACAAATTTTTTGAAAAAAAATTAACTCCCTCTATGTAAATAGGAAGTTTAATGTCCCCCAATGTGTTCTTGGTTTCTCCACTGAATCCCACAAGAACTGATGATCTTGGGATAATTTCTAATTCAGGGATGTTCATTTCCTTGATAACATCTAGTTGGATAATGTTCACTGAACTTCCCCCATCTATAAGAATCCTACGAACAAAATGGTTAGAAATAAACAATGTAATAACAAGACCATCATGATGAGGATCCTGGATATCCACGTGGTCATCCTCATCAAAGGATATGACTTTATCATGTGTAAGGATGGAAGTTCGAATAGGCATATCCCCATTCTCCATCTTTGTATCTTTCGCATGCCTTTTAGCTGCTGAAAAAGAAGTGCCACATATGTCTGATCCACCGGAGATGAAGTTGATAATTTGGGCATCAGCTGGAGGAGTAGGAGCCCTTTTCTGGAATTTTTTCAGGATCCTGGATCCTCGATTTCTTTTTTCCAAATAGCTCCTTCAAGTATCCTTTGCTTAAGAGGTAACCAATCTCTTTCCTGAGTGCTATACATTCATCCGTGAGATGACTAAAATCTTCATGATAGGCACACCATTTCGATTTGTCTTTGGTGGCAACTGGCTTGTCATTCTTTCTAGGCCATGTAGCTTTATCACCTAGATTCTGCATAGCCAAGATTAGTTCACTATTATCAACAGCAAAGCAATATTCAGAAATAGGAGGATAATCTTCATCATCTTCCTCTTGCTCCACAGCATGCACACTTTGATTGTCAGACTTGTTTTATGACTTAGATTTGTTGTTCCTGAAATAGGATCCTTGCTTTTCTTGCTTTGAGGATCCTAACAGTCTTTCATAGATCCTTTTATCATCCTCTTAACGGATGAACCTAAGGGCCCTGTTTCTTACTTCATCAAGGTTCCTACAAGGAGTCATAACAAGATCATCATAGAATTGTGAATCCTTAAGCAAACCCATTTTAAAAGCCTCTACATATGTGGCAATATCCAGATTGGGAATCTCTAAGGATTCTCTACTAAATTTAGTTATGTAATCCCTTAGTGATTCATTGTGACCTTGGGTTACCCTATATAAATCACTAGTTAAACGTTCAAATCTTCTACTAGATGAAAATTGGCTATTGAATAAGTTACCTAGATTAGAAAATGAAGTAATAGAGTAAGGGGGAAGACTTAGCAGCCATTTAAGAGCTGATCCTATCAGTGTGGATCCAAAACCCTTGCAAAGACATGCTTCTTTTAACCTTTCATGAATGGGGTTGATCTCCATTCTTTCCGTGTATTGAGATACATGTTCTTCTGGATCAGTTATACCATCATAGAGCTTCATGTTTGGTGTTTGAAACCTCTTTGGTATCTCTGCATCACATATAGGTGGTGCAAAACGTGACACTCTGTGACTCCCATCCGAGATCTTAGGAATGGGTTTAACCACTCCCTGGACACTGGATATCATATCCTTGAGTTTTTGTAACTCTCTTGCTATAGCTTGATTGATCCCTGGTTCCTGCACGAAGCCATGGTTAGTATTATAAGATGCATTTAAAGTGTTACCTCCTGATTGATTCGAGACCAGGATTCCTGATGTGAAACCAAACTGATGTGATTCTGGAATGATCGTGGGACAAGATGAAGCAATACTATGCATGGGGATGAAATCTCCCACATGAATCTCTGAACTTCTGGGTTATTGACTCCTTAAGGATCCTTGATCCTGAAAGATGTTGGATCCAACATACATTGGAGCGAAATGTATTGGAGGATACTGCATGGATCCGTGAACCTGCGACGAGGATCCTTGAACCTGTGAAGAGGATCCTAGATGCTGAAGATAGGATCCTTGAGCAGGCAGAGTCCCCATGTATCCTCCTGAACTTGAGAAGGATCCATGATGCTGGAAGGAGGATCCTTGAGGCTGTAGAGAAGATCCTGAAAGCTGGAAGTAGGATGCTTGAGCCGGTGTCACTGCCAATGATCCGTAGTGCATACTTGATGATCCTCCATTATATTGGACACCTGATGCCATGGAATGCTAGGCAGTTGTGGCTGGAGTATCGAAATTCAGTGATCTAGGCACCAATGGAGAGTGATCCTCCGTTGATCTCTTCAATTTCTTGATTTCATCAATCTTATGAAGGATCCTGTCATTAGTTTTGTCTTGCTGCTGCATGTAATCCTTCATCTGCAAAATCAAAGAATAAAGATCATTGTTAGTAGGACCAGAAGAAACAGCAGTAGTTGCTTTTGTGAAAACGGGGGTGTGTTTCTTCGCAGCGTTCTCAACGTTCTTCTGGAATCCAGAAGGAACATGAGGCAAAGGTGGAATGCCCTGTGAAGAAGTGAGCGCCGACATGGAGCTTGAAGTGTTCCTCCCTTGAGAAGACATGTGGTTGAAGGTAATGAACAGAAATGAGTGAAATGAACAGAAATGAGTGAAATGAACAAGATTTTTCAAGAATGAAGCATCGATTGCCCCACGGTGGGCGCCAAACTGTTTTAGTCAAAAATCACACAAGGATAATGTAACCAAATCTGATTTTTGTGAGGTTAGATGCTTGGTTAATTGAACAAATGTATGAACAACAAATGAATGAAATGAATGATGAACACAAGGATTTGTACGAGGAAAAAGCCCTTGATCAATGAATGATCTCCGGCATAAAAAACCTCGGGTGATGGAAACTACCGATCACCAACTATATTGAATAAAAAAAGTTTACAACTTCGGATGATAACAAGCTTGGTACAATGATTGGTAGAGTGTAAGTGTGTGTAATCGCCAAGTGATTGCAGAGAGTTCGAGATGTATGTATGTGTGTAACTTAAAAATTGCTAAATAAAGCTTCCTATCCCCTTTAAAATTAGAAAATATCTAAGTAATAAGCTATCTGAATTTGGTGCTAGCTCCCCCATGATCACCACAACGGTCATGGAGCCATTGCATGTGCATAAATGTCAAGCATATTCCCCTAGAATCTCGGTAAGTCTCATTCGAATACACCTGCAAAACAAGTTTAAAAACAATGGAAACAATTGTTACTTAATCACTGTAATTACAACTTTGAAAACAAGTAGGGTTTTGAAAGCATTTAATAAAAATAGAATGAATCACATTACAGATTTAGATTGGTATAGTTCGCCTACAGGTTTATAGCTGGTGAACCTAATTAAATATACAATGCAAACGAATTAGGTTATTAACTTAATACAACATTTACGATAATTACGAGATCGAAACCCTCACGACGAATGACAAAGTATAGCCGAGTACCGGCAACACTTAAACATTAATTGATCGGATATAGTACCGTAGTAGTGATCGAGTTATTACCCTGATATCGCAGCAGAGTTTCGAGAATTGATTTGTAATTTCGAAAGAATCAGAGAAACGATCAATGAAATGAACGAAATTTTATGTCGTAATGTGAAATCTGATCAAGTCCTAAACCCTTGGCTTTATAGCCAGTTTTTGACCCGGTCGCATGTTGCGACGGGCTCCGCCCTACCTGGCGCGAGTCACGGGGCTAGTCCACCTAGCCTAGGCTAGCCTTGTATCGAGTATAGCCTAGAAATGTGTCAAGTTCGAGTGATACGTGTTCACAATTCGTTTCGTAATTCGCAGAAGATTTAGGGGTTCCCCCTCCCCCCCATGAGTCTACGGGGACCCCCGTTTCTGGTTTCGTCCGTTTTTCTGTTTCGAGTCACGTCGTACAAGTTGGGTTCCTTGGTGTGTATTTTAGGAATTGAAATTTTGTGAGGTTGTTACATCCTCCCCACCTTATTTAACAATCTCGTCCTCTAGATTTACTGAACCAAATAAGGATACTTTCGTTTCATTTCTGATTCTAGTTCCCATGTATATTCTGGTCCTCTTTTCGAATCCCATTTCACTTTGACTAGAATTAACCTCTTATGCTTAAGATTCTTAATCTTCCTATCTTCTATTTGCAGAGGTTTCTCAACAAACTTTAATTTTTCATTTACCTCTACATCCTTAAGAGGTACTACCAGTGATTCATCAGCTAAACACTTCTTAAGATTACATACATGAAATACATCATGTATACTTGCTAATTCTTCTGGTAGTTATAACTGGTAAGTGACTGGTCCTATCCGTTGGATCACTTTAAAAGGTCCGACATACCTTGGGCTTAACTTTCCATTGTCTCCAACTTGAAATTCTAATGGCTTGCGTCGATGGTCGGCATAACTCTTTTAGCGATCTCGTGCCGTTTTTTACCTTTCCTTGATTTCAGTTATTTTGTCGGTGGTTTCTTGTACAATTTCAGGACCTGATAATTGGCTTTCTCATATTCCTGCCCAACACACTAGAGTTCGGCACTTTCATCCATAGAGTGCTTCGAATGGGGCTGCATTGATGCTTGTGTGATAATTGTTGTTATAGGAGAATTCTATTAATGGTAAATGGTCGTTCCAATTTCCACCGAAATCTATAACGCATGCCCTCAGCATGTCTTCTAAGGTTTGAATCATCCTTTCACATTATCCATCTGTCTGGGGGTGGTGTGTTGTACTTAGGTTTAATTGTATCCCCATTGCTTGTTGGAAACTTTTTCGAAAATGTGAAGTGAAACGACTATCTCTATCTGATACAATGGAGAGTGGAACTCCATGTAATGATACTACCTCATCCACATATAACTTAGCTAGTCGTTCCATGCTAAAGGTTTCCTTCATTGGTAGGAAATGAGCTGATCTGGTTAATTGATCCACAATCACCCAGATTGCATCGTTACCTTTTCTTGTTTTGGGTAGCTTACTAACAAAATCCATTGTTATTAATTGTAGGATCGGTTTTCGACTCCGTAACGATTGCGTATGACACGTGTGACATGCGGAATCCATACACGTGCATGGACCGAACACGAGAACGTACTATAATATGTGATTCTATTTAAAAATATGAAATCGTACAATCACGTGAAACACCTTTTGCATTTTCTCTCTCTAGGATCCAAGCTTTCGAAGTTGTAGAAGTTGCAAATGTTCTAAACTCTAACCCTAACACTTCTATTTATAGGCCAAGGCTTTAATGAGAGTTCTCATTAATTACAAAATTGCCACCTTGCCTTTTCCTACATATTACAATATAAAGTCTAGAAGTAATCTGTTTTAACTACGAATTGGATTGACGGAGGCGATAGACATTACTGCACTAACAGACTCCCCCTTGGATATTGACGCAGTCAATCTCGTAGCGTCTTGTCTTTCTCTCTCTCTGAGTCTTCTTGAAGGTTTATCACATCTTTAGCAACATAGACTCCCTCTTTTTTTAATAGAATCCCCGTGGATCTGTCTTCAGCTTCAGCTCCCCCTATCGCTTAGACTCTTTTTCTTCAGGCTCTCCTTTTCGTCAAGCTTCTGTGCTTTTGGGATCGACACCTGGCTTTCTGGTTACAACCTCCCCCTTGTGTTGAGCTCGTCTTCAGACTCCCCCTTAGACTCGGCTATCGGGATCGTAGTCTGGTACAACATTTGCAATTCTCAAACATTTATAAGTAAAGACGTTTTGATCATCCAGGATTAATTACCTGGTTCTCTCAGCTTAAGTTAAGCATTTCAAATATAAGACAGTGAAAGCTTTTTTGATTGTCCAGGAATCGTGACCTGGCCCTTAAAAACTTTTAATCAAGATCCTGGCTCTAAAATATAATAATATGAATATATCCAGGATTACTTGATTCTCTCCCCCTATCAACAATCTTCAAAGATTTGGCAGTATTAAGTATCCAAGATCGAAATCTAGCTCTTTACAACAAATTTTAACAATTTAGACATCCAAATCCCTCACAGTTTATCATCCAAGTCCAACTTAATGACCTTGGAGATATCACAAACTGTTTTTGATTTTGATTTTGATTTCAAAACAAGTTTCAAATTAATGAACTTGGTTATTTTTGTCACACGCCCAAAATCCACAAGCGGAGTATCGCCGCAGGAGGCGTGACTGAACAGGATCCAGCCACCAATCATATTGAACAATGTAATTAAATAAATAAAAGTTCAACCACACAATATAATTGGTGTTCAAAACAAGATAAGCAAATTTAAGTTTTCAGCGGAAGCATAAAGTTTAAAACCAAAACCAAGGTATAAGTTTAAAAGTTCAAATGTTTAACATTGAACTCAACAGTCCATGTCCCACAACGACTCCTGCTCCTCTGCAAGCTCCAGCTAAACATCTAACGACCTGCAAGCCATGTAACAACGAGTCAACAACAAAGTTGAGCGAGTTCACAGTTGGTTGTCCATTTTAAAGTTGTTACAAAAACCATAAGTTCATTCGAAAACCAGTAGTTAATCAGTTCCTTGTTTGCCAAACCATAATCAATGGGGGCTACCGCATGTAACCACTAGACCGTTACCATATCGACAACTGACTGAGAAAGTTGTGCCCTACGTCAATGTCTATCATCATTGACAAAGTGCCCAGATCCATTAGTCCACTCCTGTCCTCTACGGCACGGTGTGAGGCTAGTCAAACCTAATAGTGCTATTTAACTAATGACTCGCTCGCCATTGGCCCGGCGATTAAGTCGATATAAAAATGAGGGACTTAATGAAAGAGTTATGTCTAGTAAATTATATGTTGCCGTCCTTCCAACTGAGGAAGAGGTACGTAATCTACCCAAGGAGAATACGCAGGTTAAATGTTGTCATCCTTCCCAACGAGGATGGAGGTACATAATCTACTCAAGGAGAATATGCAGGTTTGGTTTTAGTTTCTTAACCCATTCCCAAACCACCCGGAATCCCATGCCTTATAGAAAGTGTGAACTCACCTTGGTTTGCTCGGTTTGTTAATCTACTTGTTCACAGTTAACCAGTCAAAGCCTATAGTATGCATACATACGTAATCAGTTTACATTCATAAAGTTCACGTATAACATACAATCACAGTGTGCATTCGAACATCTTAGCAGTTATTCCAGTTCATAAGGCTCCACTATTCTCATGCATGATTCACAATAGAAATTAGTAGTTAAGTGTGTTATTCAAATCAACTCAGGTTTCACAGTAAACTAACAGACAATAATAATCAGTAACAGAATCATACATTACCATGCACATTCTAGACCACAGTCTGTTGATGTGGTGACATTCAGGGCGACGAAACCTTAAGGACTTTTGTCGATCAATTGGGTGACGAAACAATATAGTGTTTCATCGACCTAAGGATGGCGAAACTCTTTAGAGTTTTGTCGACATAAAGATGGTGAAACTCCCAAGAGTTTCATCGGTAGTACAGGTGGCGAAACTCCCGAGAGTTTCGTCGATGATGATAACAGCTCATACATTAGCCTTACCTACTCCCGTAATATCCATAAACATCAGAAAATAACTTTTGCCAGTTTCAAATCAATTTAAACAACATTGAATTCAGCAATTATGCACATTTACATTACTTTAATCATTCTTAATCAAGAACAGTAACAATCGGATCATTAGATTAACGAGTTATAACACTAACATGAAATCCTAAATCATAACATCAATTATCCGACTATTCCATACCATCGATCCCTTGATTTTACGATTCGGATTAACATGACAACCATACTAACAAATATTCATGCATATCAATAACCCTAGTCTCATTCGGGTTTATCCACTCTAACAGTTGAAAACTCTTAATCTACCGAACAAAACATGAACCGATATCATAATCATTTATATGTTCCTGTTTTACATAAACTCATCAATCGCACTACTAGCATGGAACCCTAGATACCGCATACAATCCATAACATAACAATCATCAACAACGCATAGCAACAATCTGATCATAAAGAGGGTACACTAACCGCAAGGTCGAATGGTTGGATCACCAAGAATAGGCTTAGCAAGAGGGAAGAGGTTGCAAAGAAAAGAACTGTCGTCGAAAGGTTAGGGTTTTCTAAAAGAAAAGGTTTCGTAACCTACTGTGTATATATAAAGTCGAACGGTCAGCAGTTGGGCCTCCCATGGGCTTCGATAGAGAATGGGCCGGTGAAAGTTGTTTGCGATGAAACATGGGATGTTTCGTCGGGTCCCCTTGTGGCGAAACCCCAAGGTTTCGTCGGGATGTGCATGACGAAACTCATAGGTTTCGTTGAGTAAGAATCGTGTTGAAACTTCATATGTTTCATCGAGATGATTCCTAACTTTTAAACAGTTCACAAGTTTATGTAATTAAACACCTTAATTACATTAATTAAATAATAACACAACATATCAAGCAAACATCTCAACATAAAACTAACGTGCACAATTACAAGGCAAACAAGTTATGCAAACACAATTATGAAATAGATAGCGTGACGAGGAAAGACCTTGAAAACTCGGGTTGTCACATCATCCCCAACTTGAAAGAAATTTCATCCCGAAATTTAGCACGTAGTCACTGAGGAAGCTAGTTAGGTTGCGTGGCTCCCTGGTTTTCCTTGGGTGTCACATCATCCCCCTGTTGGTTTGGAATTTCTTCCCGAAATTCCGTAGTAGCTTCAGTCTCAGTAGTGGTTTCATTGTTCTCGAACAACTAGGGATATTTGTGTTTCATTTGTTCTTCTCGTTCCCAGGTAAACTCTTGGCCATGACGGGAGTTCCAACAAACTCGAACAAGAGGTATTCTGGTGCGCTTGAGAACCTTAACGTCTCGATCAGTAATCTCTACTGGTTCCTCGACGAATCGCAGTTGATCGTCGATAGTGAGCTCCTTGAGAGGAACTATGAGGGTCTCATCTGATAGACACTTCTTCAAATTTGACACGTGGAATACGTTGTGAACTCCGCTGAGTTCTTCAGGTAGATTCAGTTTGTAGGACACCTTACCTATTTTCTCTGTGATTTCGAAAGGTCCGACATATCACGGGTTGAGTTTGCCTCGTTTACCAAAACGAACTACACCTTTCCAAGGTGAGACTTTAAGTAGTACTCGATCCCCAACCTTAAACTCAAGTAGTTTCCTTCGCTTATCAGTGTAGCTTTTCTGACGGTCACGAGCTGCCGCCATTCGTTGTCGTATCTGAGCAACCTTCTTTGTTGTGTCTACGACGAGTTCTTGGCTAGTGATTTGGCTGTCGCCAACCTCTGCCCAACAAAGAGGTGATTGGCACTTCCGTCCGTATAATGCCTCGAATAGAGCCGCCTGGATACTGGTGTGGTAACTGTTGTTATACGAAAATTCCACTAAAGGAAGGTGTCTTTCCCAGCCGTTACGAAAGTCGATTACACATGCTCAAAGCATGTCTTCAAGGGTTTGGATGGTGCGCTCAGACTGCCCATCCATCTGTGGATGATACGCCGTGCTCATGTCTAAATGAGAACCAAAGGATTTGTGCATCGCTTGCCACAACTCAGAGGTAAAATGCGTGTCACGATCAGATATGATGGAGGTTGGCACCCCGTGCCTCGAAACTACTTCCCTTAAGTAAATGTCTGCTAAAGTAGAAAACTTATCCGTTTCCTTGATAGCCAGAAAATGTGCAGACTTGGTCAGTCGATCCACGATCACCCAAATGGTATCGTTTCCTCGTTGAGATCTGGGTAAACCAGTAACAAAGTCCATGGAAATTTGCTCCCATTTCAATGTCGGGATCTCTGGTTGTTGAAGTAGACCTGATGGCTTCTGGTATTCAACTTTGACCCTAGCACAGGTCAAACATTTACTAACATAGGTCGCTATGTTAGCTTTCATGTGGGGCCACCAGTATGTAGTCTTGAGATCGTGGTACATCTTATCCGAACCAGGATGTACCGAGTAACGAGACTTGTGTGCTTCATCCATCATAAGCTCACATAGATTTCCATAAAATGGAACCCAGATGCGCCCTGTCACGTAGTAAGCACCGTCTTCCTTTTGTTCTAACCGTTTCTTCGATCCTCACAGGGACTTAGCCTTGATGTTCTCTGCTTTCAATGCTTCGACCTGAGCATCACGAATTTGAGCGGGAAGACTAGAGTGGATGGTAAGTTGTAACGCACGTACACGCTTAGGTTTAGTCTCCTTTCGGCTGAGGGCATCGGCCCTACATTAGCTTTGCCCGGATGGTACTTGATTGCGCACTCATAATCATTCAGAAGTTCGACCCGTCGACGCTGTCTCATGTTCAACTCCTTCTGATCGAAGATATGTTGGAGACTCCTGTGATCGGTGTAAATGGTGCACTTGGTACTGTACAGGTAATGCCTCCATATCTTAAGTGCGAAAACAACAGCTCCCAGATCCAGATCGTGGGTAGTATAGTTCCTTTTGTGAACCTTAAGTTGGCGTGATGTATAAGCAATGACTTTCTCACGTTGCATCAACACACAACCAAGTCCTTGGATTGACGTGTCGCAATAGACCACAAAATCGTCTGTGCCTTCAGGTAACGAATTAATAGCTGCGCTACAAAGTCTCTTCTTTAAGTGCTAAAATGCGGATTCCTGTGCATCACCCCAATGATAGGTGACACCTTTCTGAGTTAGTGAAGTGAGAGGTTGTGCAATCTTTGAGAAATCCTTGATAAACCTTCTGTAGTAACCCGCCAAACCCAAGAATTGGCGGATTTCAGTTGGTGTACGGGGTGCAGGCCAGTTCTTGATCGAGTCAACCTTGGACGGATCCACATGAATTACATCCCCGTTTACCACGTGGCCTAGGAAATGGACTTCACGAAGCTAAAAGTCGCATTTCGAAAACTTAGCATAAAGCTGCTCTGTTCGAAGAAGTTCCAAAATGAGTCGTAGGTGATGCTTGTGTTCCTCTTGACTCATAGAAGAGATTAGGATGTCGTCGATAAACACAATAACGAACTTATCCAAGTAAGGTTTGCACACTCGGTTCATGAGATCCATGAAGACCGCAGGTGCGTTTGTCAATCCGAAAGGCATAACTAGAAACTCGTAGTGCCCTTAACTAGTCCTGAATGCTGTCTTGGAGATGTCCTCATCTCAGACTCTCAGCTGATGATAGCCCGACCACAGATCAATCTTTGAGTAGAAACTCAACCCTTGTAACTGGTCGAACAAGTCGTCAATACGCGGGAGAGGATAACGATTCTTCACGGTCACCTTGTTGAGTTCGCGATAGTCAATACACATTCGGAAGGTGCCGTCTTTCTTCTTCACAAACAAGACTGGAGATCCCCAGGGGGAAGAGCTAGGACCAATAAAACCCTTGTCCAAGAGCTCTTGTAGTTGTGTGGACAATTCTTCTAGTTCTGATGGAGCTAAACGATAAGGTGCATGAGCTATTGGTGCTGCTCCAGGAGCTAGCTCTATTTGAAACTCGACCTGTCGATGAGGCGGAAGACCAGGTAATTCGTCAGGAAATACCTCAAGAAATTCGCGTACGATCGGAAAGTCTTCTATCTTCTTCTCTTTCATTGAGGTGTCAGTAACGAGGGCTAGAATAGTTATGTGGCCCTTTCATAAGCACTTCTGGGCCTTAAGGAAGGATATGATGCCTACTACTGCACCACTCTTGTCACCATGAATCATGAGAGGTTCTTCACCAGAACGTGGGATACGGACAATTTTCTCCTTTCAAAGAATTTCTGCTTGATGTTGAGATAACCAATCCATCCCAATAACAATGTCGAAGCTACCCAGAACGATAGGAATGAGGTCGATAGAGAAGGTCTGATCAGCAAGAACAAGATTACAACCCTTAACTATGTGTGTGGCCTCAAGATTTTTACCATTTGATAGTTCTACAACATGCTTGGTGTTTAAAAGTGTTGGAGTACGCTTAAGCATCTGACTAACTTTTAGGGACACGTAACTAGTATCGGCACCCGAATCGAATAAAACAGTAACATATAAGTCATCCAGTAGGAACTTACCCGTCACAACATTGGGATCGTTCCTTGCATCACCCTGACCAATCACGAAGACACGTCCCCTGGCACCGTTGCCGTTGTTGTTACCCCCATTATTGTTCCCATTCCCCTGGTTATTGTTATTGTTGTGATTCTAGTTCAGCTGTGGACAGTGTCTCTTGAAGTGACCCTCAGCACCACAATGAAAACATCCCTTATTACCCTGCTGTTGCTGGTTCTGTGGAGCCTGTGGCTGCTGTTGATGATTCTGATTCGTAGGATATGGGATCCTATAATCCTTGGTTGCGTGACCAAGCTTGTTACATCTCTGACAACGGCCCTTGTTGCATGGCCCGCTGTGGTGCAAGTTACATCGATTGCACTTAGGGTGATTTCTCTTGTACCCACTCTGACCCTGATTCCCAGAAGACTGCTGACTGGGGCTCTTGTAGTCATCAGTCCTTCGCTGCTAAGAATGAGAGTGAACAGAAGTAGAACCTTTGCTTGAATTCCCATCCCACTTGTGCTTGTTGTCGATAGGAGCATCTGAAGTAGTGGTAGCACTAATACGCTTAGGCAGCTTGTTCTGCTCAACTGCCTGATCAGTGAGACGATGGGCTAGCCGTATGACTTGCTGGATGGTAGGGAGGTTAGCTGCAGTCACATGGCTCTGAATCTCTGGCACTAAACCCTTGAGGTACAGCTCGATACGCTTGATAGGAGGATCCACCATAGTAGGACACAATGCAGCTAATTCATTCGATCTCTTCGTATACGCCTCAATTTCAGACCCCGTCATCTTCAAATTATAAAACTCTACTTCCAGCTTGTGAATATCGTCGCGATGACAATACTCCTCTTTGATCAGATCCTTGAAGTCGTTCCATGGGGGGGCATTAGCAGCTGCCAACCCTAGCATTTGTACTTGCGCGTTCCACCATGACAACGCAACACCTTCGAGTGTTCCAGTAGCAAATTTCACCCTACGAGCCTTAGGGCATTCACACATCTCAAAGACAGATTCAACTTTCTCGAACCAGTGTAGAAGACCTACAGCTCCTTCCGTACCACTAAAGGTACTAGGTCGACAGTCCATAAAGGTCTTGAACGTACATACGGGAGGCTGAGCATGTTGACCTGTTGCGCGAGAAAGAAAAGACAAGGTTAAGTACGAGAGTTGGTTCATGAGAGTAGGATCTATACATCCTAAGATAGGTCGGAATGGCAGGTTATACCTCCTGCAGGGGCTGCTGCGAGTTCCTTATCAACTCGTTCGTTGATTAGAGCCGTCAGCTGGGCTTGAGTCAAATTCAGACGTCCACTCATGATCTTCACATCAAAGTAAGCACAAATGAGAGAGATGTCGCGAAAGTGCATAACTATGGGATGACAGAAGAGAGTAAGCACACAGGGTTTCAAACAATAGTCGTCACGTTGACTAAGCATACCATGAACAATCCATTATGCAAACTCATAGAGAGGCAATATAAATATAAATCATATCACCTATAGTGTTGAGTCTTGCACGTGGAGCGAAGCATTGTTGTGGATCGTTGAGCACTGTACAGGTTATAATCTGGTTTTGTAAAAAAGCTTTTCCCTTTTTAAAACCAAGTTCACTATAACCAATGGCTCTGATACCAATCTATCACACCCCCAAAATCCACAAGCGGAGTATCACCGCAGGAGGCCTGACTGACCAGGTTCCAGCCACCAATCATATTGAACAATGTAATTAAATAAATAAAAGTCCAACCACACAATATAATTGGTGTTAAAAACAAGATAACCAAATTTAAGTTATCAGCGGAAGCATAAAGTTTAAAACCAAAACCAAGGTATAATTTTAAAAGTTCAAATGTTTAACATGGAACTCAACCGTCCATGTCCCACAACGACTCCTGCTCCCCTGCAAGCTCCAGCTAAACATCTAACGACCTGCAAGGCATGTAACAACGAGTCAACAACAAAGTTAAGTGAGTTAACAGTTGGTTGTCCATTTTAAAGTTGTTACAAAAACCATAAGTTCGTTCGAAAACCAGTAGTTAATTAGTTCCTTGTTTCCCAAACCATAATCAGTGGGGGCTACCCCATGTAACCACTAGACCGTTTCCATATCGACAACTGACTGAGAAAGTTGTGCCCTACGTCAATGTCTATCATCATTGACAAAGTGCCCAGATCCATTAGTCCACTCCCGTCCTCTGCGGCACGGTGTGAGGCTTGCCAAACCTAATAGCGCTATTTAACTAATGACCCGCTCTCCATTGGCCCGTCGATTAAGTCGATATAAAAATGAGGGACTTAATGATAGAGTTTTGTCTAGTAAGTTATATGTTATCGTCCTTCCAACTGAGGACGGAGGTACGTAATCTACCCAAGGAGAATACGCAGGTTAAATGTTGTCATCCTTCCCAACGAGGATGGAGGTACATAATCTACTCAAGGAGAATATGCAGGTTTCGTTTTAGTTTCTTAACCCATTCCCAAACCACCAGGAATCCCATGCCTTATAGAAAGTGTGAACTCGCCTTGGTTTGCTCGGTTTGTTAATCTACTTGTTCACAGTTAATCAGTCAAAGCCTATAGTATGCATACATATGTAATCAGTTTACACTTACAAAGTTCACGTATAACATACAGTCACAATGTGCATTCGAACATCTTAGCAGTTATTCCAGTTCATAAGGCTCCACTATTCTCATGCATGATTCACAATAGAAATCAGTAGTTAAGTGTGTTATTCAAATCAACTCAGGTTTCACAGTCAACTAACAGACAATAATAATCAGTAATAGAATCATACATTACCATGCACATTCTAGACCACAGTCTGTTGATGTGGTGACATTCAGGGCGACGAAACCTTAAGGCCTTTCGTCGATCAATTGGGTGACGAAACAACATAGTGTTTCGTCGACCTAAGGATGGCGAAACTCTCTAGAGTTTCGTCGACACAAAGATGGAGAAACTCCCAAGAGTTTCGTCGGCAATACAGGTGGCGAAACTCCCAAGAGTTTCGTCGATAATGATGACAGCTCATACATTAGCCTTAACTACTCCCGTAATACACGTAAACATCAGCAAATAACTTTTGGCAGTTTCAAATCAATTTAAACAGCATTGAATTCAGCAATTATGCACATTTACATTACTTTAATCATTCTCAATCAAGAACAGTAACAATCGGATCATTAGATTAACGAGTTCTAAAACTAACATGAAATCCTAAATCATAACATCAATTATCCGACTATTCCATACCATCGATCCCTTGATTTTCACACGATTCAGATTAACATGACAACCATACTAACAAATATTCATGCATATCCATGACCCTAGTCTCATTCGGGTTTATCCACTCTAACAGTTGCAAACTCTTAATCTACCGAACAAAACATGAATCGTTATCATAATCATTTATATGTTCCTGTTTTACATAAACTCATCAATCACACTACTAGCATGGAACCCTAGATACCGCATACAATCCATAACATAACAATCATCAACAACGCATAGCAACAATCTGATCATAAAGAGGGTACAATAACCGCAAGGTCGAATGGTTGGATCACCAAGAATATGCTTAGCAAGAAGGAAGAGGTTGCAAAGAAAAGAACTGCCGTCGAAAGGTTAGGGTTTTCTAAAAGAAAAGGTTTCGTAACCTACTGTGTATATATAAAGTTGAACGGTCAACAGCAGGGCCTCTCATGGGCTTCGATAGAGAATGGGCCGGCGAAAGTTGTTTGCGATGAAACATGGGATGTTTCGTCGGGTCCCCTTGTGGCGAAACCCCAAGGTTTTGTCAGGATGTGCATGACGAAACTCATAGGTTTCGTTGAGTAAGAATCGTGGTGAAACTTCATATGTTTCGTCAAGATGATTCCTAACTTTTAAACAGTTCACAAGTTTATGTAACTAAACACCTTAATCACATTAATTAAATAACAACACAATATATCAAACAAACATCTCAACATAAAACTAACATGCAAAATTATAAAGCAAACAAGTTATGCAAACACGATTGTGAAACAGATAGTGTGATGAGGAAAGACCTTGAAAACTCGGGTTGTCACAATTTTCAGAAACACGATCAGCATACTTAGATTTTGAAACTCAGCACTCAGACATCGGTTGTCGAAAATAAAGCGACTTCAAAATCTTTTTGTATTTTTCTAAAATGTAAAGCGGTAAAGAAATATTTACAAACATATTACAGATAATATTTTTGTTTGAGTTTGTGTCAGAGGATCATATCAGTTTATGACAAATCACTAGCACCGTTGAGCTTTAAACACTATAGGTTCTAAACGATTCACTTAGATTGTCAGTATACTGATCCACTTAAATTTTCACACAAAGTTCAATCGATTCGAGATATGGATTTAGTGTTTTAAGAACTTAAACTTATCCACGTGTCCCACCTCAGAATATACTCCCATATCAAAATTCCCTAGATTCAGTCTTACAGGTGAGTATACCAATTTGATATCTATATTCTGGGTTAGTGCGAGACCTTGAGAGCTCAGGTATGAACTTCCGTTCAGTCAAAGAGATGAAGGCTCGACTTTAGGTGTGTTCCCTTTAGGGAATCTTTTCTTCAACTGCAATTGATTCATATCTTTCGATATTTTATCAATTTTTATGCTGAGGGTTAGCTTTTTAAAGCGCGTAAAGTATTATACGAGGTCTAGGCCATTGCTTCAGTAATATCAGAAGACCAGGTATAATTCCCCACGAGATAAGTAAGTATTTGATATTTAGGTTTATATCTCGAAAGAAATCTACTAAGCGTGTAAAACCTACTGGTATATCATCAGTGAGACCGTTTATCACATTTTAACATTCCATTTCTTTAGCGTACTTTGATTGTCTACTGATGTACTATCATTTCCTATTTTTACACAAAACTCATTTTGAATTTTATCATGTTTTTGGCTTTTTCATCTGGAATGCCATCAGTAGTCGGTGTATCATCTCCCAAGTCGGGCAGCGCAAATGGCTGGAAATCGTCATCGTCGTCGGACATCATCTCCGGGTCACTCTCTTCATCGAAAGTACGGATCTCTGGCTCAGGGACAATCTCGTCGTCAGAAATAACGGCCATAGGGTCGTGGTCATCGGACAATCCGCTATCTGATGACGACATGGTATACGTAACATAACAATCAACACATATGCACATATATCAACTACTAACATTAAGCATGTAATCAATGACAAGGTAATAATGTAATAAGGTATCCTTGTGATTCCTCACGAACCCTTCCTATCCTTCCTAGTCTCCCAAACTAAACCACCTAGCCTTCCAGACTAACCCACCCAGCCTCCCAGACTAAACCACCTAGTCTCCCAGACTAAACCACCCAATCTCCCAGACTGAACCACCTAGTCTCCCAGACCTAACCACCAAGTCTCTCAGCCTGAAACACCTCGTCTCCCAGACCCTACCACCCAGTCTCTTAGACTGAAACACCTAGTCTCCCAGACTAAACCACCCAGCCTCTCAGACTGAAACACCTAGTCTCCCAGACTAAACCACCCAGTCTCGCAGACTGAAACACCTAGTCTCCCAGACTAAACCACCCAGTCTCTTAGACTGAACCACCCAGTCTCTTAGACTGAAACACCCAGTCTCTCAGACTGAAACACCCAGTCTCCCAGACTGAAACACCCACTGAAACACCCATTCTCTCAGACTGAACCACAAACATAAACCTTGAAATGTGTTTCGTGTATTTTCTTTATAAAAAAATGTTTGTTTCTTGGATCTGGACGTTTCGTGTATGCAATGAAAACATGTTGTAAAAATATTTTCGTGGGAGCCCTAATGATTGTAGTCTAGACTCGAGAAGGAATCCTAGTTCGCTACAATCGAAGCTCTGATACCAAACTGTCACACCCTGACGTTTGCGGAAGCGTGATTATGGTGTGACTTGCTTAATACCATTGCATTCAATCATAACAACAACTATATAATAAAACTGAAGATGTTCATCCATTAAATGAGTTTAAAACATAACAACAACCTTGTTTAAAAACATGAAATTCTAATTCGAGTACAAACCATGCATCTTGTTTAAGAGTTCACTAAGACTCGTCAAAAGACATTAAATAAAACCAGGATTTGGAAGACGTGTCTCGTCCAGGAATAAGACACACTGACCAAAACCTAAGATCATGGATGACATCTTTTATTCTTAAACCGAGTTGGAACATCCAAACGCACACCAGATCCACTCTTAATTCCCAGAAATACATGTAGTTTGAAAACATCAACAAAAGTTGAGCGAGTTCATGTGTGTGTTTGTGTGCACGAATAAACCTTTGTAATCATTGAAAGTATGAATGTAAGTTTGTAAATTCCTGGTATGAAAGCAACAAGGAAAACAGATCACCAATGGTTTGCAAGGCCATTGATATGTGTGAAGTGATGCAGGAAAGCCCAAACCTAGCAAATTTGTCTCCGGGAATAAGACATAGTCATCACATGGGCCACCCTGGTCCGCATGGGTGTGGGCTCGCTACATCCAAATAGATCTATCACTCATGTCCATCGGTCCTACAAGTCGGTGTATCATCTCCCAAGTCGGGCAGCGCAAATGGCTGGAAATCGTCATCGTCGTCGGACATCATCTCCGGGTCACTCTCTTCATCGAAAGTAAGGATCTCTTGCTCAGGGACAATCTCATCGTCAGAAACAATGGCCATAGGGTCGTGGTCATCGGACAATCCGCTATCGGATGACGACATGGTATATGTAACATAACAATCACCACATATGCACATATATCAACTACTAACATTAAGCATGTAATCAATGTCAAGGTAATAATGTAATCAGGTATCCTCGTGATTCCTCACGAACCCTTCCTATCTTTCCTAGTCTCCCAGACTAAACCACCTAGCCTTCCAGACTAACCCACCCAGCCTCGCAGACTAAACCACCTAGTCTCCCAGACTAAACCACCCAATCTCCCAGACTGAACCACCTAGTCTCCCAGACCTAACCACCAAGTCTCTCAGACTGAAACACCTCGTCTCCTAGACCCTACCACCCAGTCTCTCAGACTGAAACACCTAGTCTCCCAGACTAAACCACCCAGCCTCTCAGACTGAAACACCTAGTCTCCCAGACTAAACCACCCAGTCGCTCAGACTGAAACACCTAGTCTCCCAGACTAAACCACCCAGTCTCTTAGACTGAAACACCCAGTCTCTCTGACTGAAACACCCAGTCTCTCAGACTGAAAAACCCATTCTCCCAGACTGAAACACCTAATCTCCCAGACTGAAACACCCAGTCTCTCAGACTGAACCACAAACATAAACCTTGAAATGTGTTTCGTGTATTTTCTTTATAAAAAATGTTTGTTTCTTGGATCTGGACGTTTCATGTATGCTATGAAAACATGTTGTAAAAATATTTTCGTGGGAGCCCTAATGATTGTAGCCTAGACTCAAGAAGGAATCCTAGTTCGCTACAATCGAAGCTCTGATACCAAACTGTCACACCCTGACGTTTACGGAAGCGTAATTATGGTGTGACTTGCTTAATACCATTGCATTCAATTATAACAACAACTATATAATAAAACTGAAGATGTTTATCCATTAAATAGTTTAAAACATAACAACAACCTTGTTTAAAAACATGAAATTCTAATTCGAGTACAAACCATGCATCTTGTTTAAGAGTTCACTAAGACTCGTCAAAAGACATTAAATAAAACCAGGATTTGGAAGACGTGTCTCGTTCAGGAATAAGACACACTGACCAAAACCTAAGATCATGGATGACATCTTTTATTCTTAAACCTAGTTGGAACATCCAAACGCCCGCAGATCCACTTTTAATTCCCTGAAATACATGTAGTTTGAAAACATCAACAAAAGTTGAGCGAGTTCATGTGTGTGTTTGTTTGCACGAATAAACCTTTGTAATCATTGAAAGTATGAATGTAAGGTTGTAAATTCCTAGTATGAAAGCAACAAGGAAAACAGGTCACCAATGGTTTGCAAGGCCATTGATATGTGTGAAGTGATGCAGGAAAGCTCAAACCTAGCAAATTTGTCTCCGGGAATAAGACATAGTCACCACATGGGCCACCCTGGTCCGCATGGGTGTGGGCTCGCTACCTCCAAATAGATCTATCACTCATGTCCATCGGTCCTACAAAGAGGATTCATGGCCTTAAGCATCATACCCACCACTCACATGATCAAGCAATACCCTTCCTTAGCTAACCATACCGCATAAAATGTTTGTAAACAGTTTGTAAAATGTATTTCACCCTCGAAGTTATAAAACCAAAAACATTTAGAGAAAAGGGGGTCATGAACTCACAGTCTTGCGTCTTCAGTCACTGTAACTCAAGCTCCTTCGGGTAAACACGACTACCTGCAACCTACTATGATCTATTAGACGAGCGGGCCGTGCCTTGACTTAGTATTATTGTCTTTGAGTTACTATTCTTTTGTGTCTTCGATATTATTCCAAGTTATATGTTAAAGTAATTAGTATTTTAACTTAAACTATATTTATTAAATTTTGGAATAATTGTTAAGACAATATATATATTAGCTTAATACTTCCCAAGTATTTATATTTGTATCTCCTTCCCAAGGATGGGTGTGTTTGTATTTGTATTCTTATTCTTGTATACTTTTGCCTTGTATCGGGGTCGTATTCCGGTGTGTATTTATACGTACGGGAATACGTATTTTTATTGTATTCATTAAGTATTCTTATACTTAATTTCGTATTAATTATTCCAGAATATTATCTTCAATGAAGATTCAATATATATTTCCAAAATATATATTAAGGAATATTACTTAGAAAAATTATTTATAATTTTTATTTGGCAAAAATATTTGTAATTTCTCATAAGTTCAAAAATTAATATATTTTCAAGTCTTAACTTAGAAAATATATTTAAACTCATTTTTCTTCCAAAAATGATATGTTTCTTATTTATTTGAGAAAATATATATTTCACCCAAAAATATTGTATTTCATGTTTGTGTAAGAAGACATGTATTTCTTAAAAATAATATATCTTCTAAAAATTTCAAAAAAAATAGATATTTCATACTTGCCAAAAATAATATATCTTTCTTGTCAAAATATGATATATATTTTTGTAGTAATTGTAAAAATCATATATTCATTTCCTTGGTGTCCAAATATTATTTACCAAAATATACTTGTGAATAAATTTTCCGGAATATTTTGTAAGTCTTATTCCATAGTTCGGTTTCACCAATATTTGGTGTAAATGTGTATATTTATTTGTTGGAATTTTGGTAATATTTTGGATTGTAATTCTTGGTATTTTGATATGTTATATTATTTCGAGTCCTAAAATAATATAACTAATACACAAAGTATACAAATAATCACACACTTGCGACTTCTAAATACATATTTCCCTAAATACATATTTAGTCATTTTTATTTATGAAAACCAACCTCCAATATTTATATTTTTGTGACAAAATTTATGGCATAGTTTATGTAGGAAACTTATGGTTTAAAATACACTTGTAAATGTTTGTTTGGAAATATTTTTCTTAAATGTTTAATTTTTAGAAAAATTTTGCCATAGTTTCCCCTAAAAATAAAGGTTTCCACGCATTCAAGGATATCATTTTCTTTTGTAAAAATCAATACAATCAATCCACAATCAATAATAAACAACCTTTACTTACCAATTTTGCTAAAAACAAGTAATAACTACTACTTCATGAACTTGAGTATTTGTAAAAATTTGTAGTATCTTACCAGTGTTCTTAGTAGGTCTTGTTACCCTTTAAAATGTGATTAGTTCTTTAAAGACTTCATTTTTAAAGATGTTAGATGTTTACAACTTCTTGTCACATTTTCTAAAAATGTTTCTTTATGATTTTTTTTTTTTTTTTTTTTTTTTGCTACACAAGTGTTTCTACACTTGTTTATTCACCAAAATAGAGTTTGTTTATGTAAGAACCAAGTTCAAACAAAACTTATATTTTTAACTTGGTTTCTTTAGAAATCATCCATAAATCTTTAGATCTACAAGTGTTACTACTCACTTTGATTATTAGTTTTCAAGAAACGACTTTGTTATTTCAAGTTCATGCTTCATGTGTGGATGATCTATCATCCTACAACATTTCTATTTTCTCATCTTGCTAGATTATGTTTTTAATCATGATCTAGCAAGATCTTATGATGATCTACATCATTTCTACAAATAATCAATGATCAACAAACATAACATAACAACTCATATGCATCAAGATTACTTCATTAAACATGCTTATGTTCAAGTTTTCTTCTCATGATTCTTAATGTTCTTTATGTTTAACATTATGATTCTTCTCTAACCACTTAAAATAGAAGTAAACTAGCAAGATCAAGACCCTTACCACTAGCATAAGGCTAGGGATGATCAAGTGTAGAAAAATAAGTGGATAAAAGCAAAGGAACAAGGTCATTCCACTTCCACAAGCTCCTAGCTTCTTTGTATGGTCTCTAGCACTCTTGTATATACTTGGAATGGTTGTAGGATGGATGAAAATGGTGAATGTGTGGGTGCTTGGGGTCGGCCGAGAGCAAGCAAGGGAGGAGGAGGATTGGTGTGTGTTTTAGTGTGCGTGAGAATGATGTTAGTAACTTGCATGTTTACTTATAACCCATCTTAACACTTTACCTTGTGTATATTGTGTCTTGTTAGTGCATAACGTCTGTAGCTTCCGTCAGCATCTAGTCATGTTTTGTATATTTGTGTCTTTGTAAACAATTATGTAATATATGTGTGTAGATAGAACGACAACTTAGGAAATGGGGCTTAAATGTAAAGTGTTGACTTTTGTTGACCAATGTCATCCGATCGGATTGTCATCCGATCGGACAGCACTCATCCGATCGGACAGCTTGTTATCCGTTTGGATAGGATGCCATCCGATCGGATAGCTTGCTATCCGAACGGACAACACTCACTACTTCCTGAGTTGCCTATAAATACTCATCCGGGTATATCATTTTATGACTTTTGACTCGAGCGAGAACCTGACCAGTGTCTGTCTTCTACCGGAGCTTTGTACTTTCAAACAACTAATAGAAAGAACAGACCGTGTTTAATCGTTGAATTCTGTGTTGATCATCTGTGATTTGTCATAATGGATTCCACACATTAGACAAAGTCGATTCATCTTGTTCCTTACAATCAGATCCTGTGCAACGTGTCACACCCCGACCACGTAAAACAACAAAACGTGGCGGAAACGTCGGGGAGTGTTGTAACAGAATCATTGTTTCGTAACACATGGAAATTGAAATATTGTTTTATTGATTAAAAGAGTTACAATGTCTTGACAATCAAAGAAACATAACATAAATAACTAGTCTTGCATCTTTTATTGTCACTAAGGCCCAAGTCCGCCTATGTGTATCTTGATAAGTCCTATGCATCATCTCCTGAAAACACATGTGAAAATAGGCACGTCAGCATAAAAATGCCTATGAGATACAGAGGTTTGTGAAAACAAAATTCATGACTTATATTTGAGAAAATGTTTAGTCATGAACCTTGTAATTTGCTTTGTCTTGTAAATCATTTGAAAAACGATAAGATCAGATGATATGTATAAATAAGAGAATAATGTATGGTTAAATGAATAACCATGTAAAATGAGTTTGTATAAAATGAGTTGTTTGTAAATTAATGTCTTGTGAAAAGTATGTTATTTGTATAAAATGTTATATGTCCAAATTGAAATGATTCAAATAACGCTATGATATGTAATACCATACAATCACTTATATATAGGAAGTACCAGCGGCGCATCCACCATGCTTGTATCATATTACACATGCCTCGTTACTTAAATCACTTACTCAAACCAAAACAACAACGTAAGATGTTTATGTTTAAACCAATTGCCAAATGTATTGAATAATATGTTAAAATGTTTATGTCAAGATGTAAGTCATGTAATGTATAACCAATGTCAATAATGTTTATGTGTCAAATGTAAATCATGTAATGTGTAACCAATGTCAATAATGTTTATGTGTCAAATGTAAATCATGTAATGTGTAACCCAAAATGATATGTATGGCTAGTGAAATATATCAACTAAACCATATGCACAAAAACAAAGTATTGAAGTAAAACATGGTTTAAATCAAAGCTATGTTTTGTGGAACAAATGCATGCTATACTGATATAAACATCTATGTGGTATTGTGAGAATGCATACATCCAAGCCTTGAGACTGTGGCGATAAACCCTTAAACAAATTAAAGGTTTATCTAAGTTATGTATATCGAATTCGATCATTCCTTTCATCCAAACCTACCCAGGATGTCCGGAACGGGAGTTGTCAATTCCTATGGTACCACTACCTACTAACGAACGGCGTGATCGGTGTTAATGAATGTATATTGATCCATCAAAACAAACCAAATATCATATCAAAATGTAAGCATGTGAAGAATAATAAATGTACTAAGTATGCACACAATGGGCATACATAGCATAGAATGTGATGTAAAATAATGTACTAAGTACGCACACAATGGACATACATAGCATAAAATGTAATGTAAAATAATGTACTAAGTACGCACACAATGGGCATACATAGCATAAAGTGTAATGTAAAATAATGTACTAAGCACGCACACAATGGGCATACATAGAATAAAATGTAATGTAAAATAAAGTACTAAGTACGCACACAATGGGCATACATAGCATAAAGTGTAATGTAAAATAATGTACTAAGTACGCACACAATGGGCATACATAGCATAAAGTGTAATGTAAAATAATGTACTAAGTACGCACACAATGGGCATACATAGCATAAAATGTAATGTAAAATAATGTACTAGGTACGCACACAATGGGCATACATAGCATAAAACACAATGAAATCATGTACTATGAATGTACTAATGAACATAGCAAGTATATGATGTGAAAACAGGAAAGCATGAAAGTAACAAGTAGGCACATGTGTTTCACCCCAAAACAGTTTGGAAAACGGTAAAAGAGGGGTCTATGTACTCACTTGAGATTGCTCAGAAGTCCTATGATAACCACCAAGCAATGCTAGAGATCACGGAATCAAACGACACCTAATATAGGTAACTATGTTAATAAACCGGACCTATATCGGAGGATCGGATAGAATGAGGGCTCGTAAACCAAATGAGTATGGGAACTCATGTAGTATGGTTTAACAAAGCCTACATACTAAATGAAACCTACCCTAAGTGCTTACGACCCATTACGACCCGTTTAGGTAGCTTATGCTACTTTAACGCGTCGTTCGCGTGAAATGCGTTCGGACCGCTTAACTAGTCCTATGACAAGTAACATATGCCTTAACATGTCTAATATTGTTTTCAAATCAGTTTAGATGTCAAAAGTTATGTTACATATGTTTAAAATGAATTTTGGCATCAAAGGGGTATTTTGGTAATTTACCTAAGGCATATAAACTACCTATCATACAACTACTTAAACGAAGCGACCATAAGGTATAACCTCGGAAGGTTATTCTCTATATACTATGGTCACCTAATGTGTTTGGTCGGATCCTAATGATCGACCAAACGGGTCGGGTTCGAAAGTATAAGCGATTGTTTAGATCGCTTACCTTACGACCCTATATAAGCACTAAACTAAAAGTGACGAGCTAAGCATGTTAAAACATGCTTAACTAAGTTTAGAAAACATGTTTGGTATCCAAACAAACGGTTTTGATACCTAAGAGTAGTTTGGTTACAAAATACGCAAGAATGCGCATTTTGGCCGAAACTACGACTCGTCACTGAGCCTAGATAACGTGGTAATCAGTAGGTATAGTCACTAGGGACTGTAACCATCGTGATCACGCTCACGTTATGAAGTTCAAATGAACTTCGCATTGACCATAAACTGGTCAATGCAGAAAGTCAAACAAAGTTTGACTTTCGGACTCGAAAAGCAATAAAAGAACGAAGGAACACTTACAAAGGGTCCCCGCAAGATTGTTAATCCAAGTATTCTCAGGGATGAGGTGATGAAACACCCCAACTTAGAGAAATCTTAGATTTCAAGTGGGTTTTGCAATGAATGGGGTTGGGTATTTATAGATTTCGGTTCACCGTTAGGATCGTTTCTTGGAGAAGAGAGAATGATCACATCCCTACACTTGTTGGAATGTTGTGGTAGCTCATTTTGCCCCCACCACAAGAGTTTGACACATGGCATTGGCCTTTGGAGGGTTTAAGGGTTGTTAACATGTGTTTAAATGGCTTTTTCTGATCAGAAGGGGCCTCGCGTGTCGCGTGACGCCTAGGGGGCTAGGTGTCACGCTTAGGTCCACCTGATCAGCAAACACTTTCCAATGTTCCCCTTTCAGTCCCCGTTGCGTATTAAGGCCATTTCCGACATGTTTAAGGCTCGTTAAATCATTTTCAAGGCTCCACAAGGATGTCTAAACATTGTGGACATGAAACATGCTCAAAAATATGCCGGATGTCCGTTCGTTTGGTCGTACGTTCGCGATGTTCGGTTAATTACGATGGAATGCGCATAAGCGCGAAAAACGATCCAAATTGCACGACGAATGGATTTTTCTCATGCCAAACACTAAAATAAAATATTTTAGTGCTTACGTAAATTTTTAGATATCCGGATGTATTCAGAACGTAAGTTATGCGCGAAAGTGCAAACTTGTGCACTTTTTGGCGCTTTTAGTCCCTGAATGACCCAAAAGTTTATTTTTGCACACCGAACCCCTCAAAGCCTATTTCTAAGATATGTGAAGGATATTTATGGTATGTTTAACTTATGGTCATGTTCCGGAATGTTCGTTACAGTTCAAATTAGCATACTTTCGCAGTTTGTCAAGTTTAGTCCCTGTAAGCGAATTAACTTGTTTTTGACATACCAAAGCCTTCAAAACTTATTTCTAAGTTATGTAAAGGTTATTTAAGGTAAGTTAAGCCTATTTCACTATTCCGGAGTGTTCGTTGCATTAAACTGGTTATATTTACGCATCAGTGCGCGTATAACCTTCCAGAAAGCGATTTAGAGTTTGAAATCGAACAAAAATTGATATGTGCAAATGATAAACATATTTGTACAAATCCCAAGTATGAAATACACTATTTCATTGATACAGTATTTGTTTGATGGCCGTGGAGGCACAGGTGTCACACAACGGGACCAACAAGTGGTATCAGAGCGTCCAGGGAGCTGAATCGAGATCAACGACACCGAATTCACCGAAATTCGAGTTTCACTTTCCGATCAGAGTCAAATTTCACCTGAGATTTGACATTTCTTGCCGATCAGATTCAAAATTACACCGGAGATTTGACATATTTCTTCTCTTTCTACTCATTTCTTGCGTTATTTCTCAGTTTGTGACTAAAAAAAATTAGAAAAACTTATAATTGAACGTGAATCTACGGTTAAAAATTGATAAAATTGATATAATTTGATTCGCAATCAATCAAAGTATAATCCTACTAAGTTTCATAATTAAATTCAATAAAAAACTAGATCAAATTCATCAAAAACCATGTTTAGTTGTTCATATGTGCTGACGTCATCCACTCGCTCGGACAGCTGTCCGAACGGATTGGAATAGTTAGTATGTGCTAGTTGCTTGCTGACATCATCAGTGTTACTTGCTCGGATTACTATCCGAGTGGTGTGATTCAGTTTGATCAAGAACATCAGCTTACGTCATCATCTCACCCAATCGGATAGCAATCCGATCGGATTGGATTTGAAAGTTCTTAATCTCATTTTCACTTCTAAACCTGTCATCCGATCGGATCACCATCCGAGTGGTGAAAGGTTGAAAAGTCAACTTTCAAAATCAAGCTTGTCACTCGAACGAACGACCATCCGAGCGGATCACCATCCGGTCGGATAGCCTATGTCACTCGTTCGGATAGTGACTCGATCGGATCACCATCCAATCCAGGAGTTTTATTTTGAAATGTTTGAAATTTGTAAAAAATTTCTAAGTGTTTGTTGACTGTTTCAGGTACTTGAAAGATGGACGAATTCATGAATCCTTTCAGTGATATGTATGCCTTTGCTGGAAATTCTGGAGATAATACTTCTAGCAACACCAATGAGAACATGCCGAATGCAAAGAAAACTTTGACGGATGCGTTAGGTGTGGAAAGTGCATACGGAACATATAACAAACCCCCAAAGTTGATGGCAATCGAAGAGTACCGTCGGTGGGCCAAGAAATTTGAAGAATGGTTAAAGGCATTTGCGTATACCAGCTGGAAAAGTCTAAAGAATGGATACAGTGATTGAGGGAAAAATGGTGAAAATTTGACATCAACCGAAGAAATAGAAGTTTTTGTTGCCGAGCAAAAATGCATCGCGTTGCTGTTTCAGTCTGTCCGAGAAGATATAATATCTTTGATCGAGTATAACAATGCTAAAGATCTATGGAAAAAGTTAGAAGTAAAATGTTTGGGTAGTGCAGAAATAGTGAAAAACAAAAAGAAACTACTAAGAAAAGAGTTTGATTTATTTGGTTGTTTAAAAAATGAATCAGTTTGTAAGATGATTGAGAGGTTTGGGCGCTTGAAATTGGAGCTGGCGAGACATGGAATTACCTATTCTCAAGAAGAGTTAGTCGACAAATTGTTTGATTCGTTGCCAGATGAGATGGATTGGCAATACTATGCGTTAATGCTGAAGAATACTATCAAAACTGAAGAGATGACAGTGGATCTGCCTATCGAGAGACTAGAGAGTCACGAGCTGGAGATAAAGAAAACACACAAAGTCAATCACTCGTCATATCAGCAGAATTTGGAGTTGTATTATCCAAAAAGCATGATTCCCAAGAATACGTCTCCCAAGACAGCTTTTTCTACTGAAAATTCCAACAAAATCCAAAATTCCAACACATCTAGAAAATAGAGTGCAAGCAGTGGATTTCACAGTGGCTCTTCGTCTACTTCAAACCAATCAGCTGCAAAGAACTTATTTCAATGCAATATCGCTGTGGATTTAAAGAACGCTCAAAACTTCAGCGAGGAGTCTGCAAAGCAACAGATGGTTTTCTTAGCTTCTGTGCTAGAGTCGTATGAGAGCCTTGTGGCAGGCAAGATAGGCAACACCAACCTAACAAAGGAAGACTACGATCAAATAGATCCAGAGGAGATGGAATTGATCGACATAAGGTGGTGTGTGGCCAGTGCAGTGAGAAGGGCACAACGTTTTATGGAGATTACAGGAAGAAAGTCTATTGGTGGACCATCTACCAGGTTTGGCTTTGACAAGTCAAAAGTGACCTGTTTCAAATGTAAACAGAAAGGTCATTTTAAAATATAGTGCCGGAATGCTTATGATGATGATTCTGAAAATCCATTCAAAGAAGATTACTACAAGAGAGCAATCTATCATCAGAATAAATCAGAACCGCCCAGAATGAAACAACTTGAGGATAATAAAGAAAAATCCAGAGCTCTTGCTGTGATTCATGACAATGAAGGTTTTGACTGGAGCGAGTTGTTACCAGAGGAGGATGCGGTTGGATATGCTTTTATGGCAAAGAATGTTGAACCTGTTCGTTTTAAAGACAACAGAAATGAAGAAGAAAAGTATGTCAATAGAAAGATGATAGCTCAAAACAGAATGATTAGAATATATGATATATACACTGAAGCAAAAAGGGCAAAGAGATGGGATCCAGACAGAGAATGCTATCTTGACCCCATGGGAAACATTGCTATTGACTATAAGACCCTCGATCTTGAAACCATAATTCAACAAATTGCTGAAGAAGAAGAAGAAGGTTGGCAAAGAAAATGGTGGGGAAGTTGAGAAGAGAAAGAAGAAAAAGAAAAAGAAGAAAAGTCAAAGAAGATTGATGATGGGATCATTGATACTTCACAGGAGTTGACAGCTGAAAACCTGGGAAATATGGCTGACAAAGTGCTGGCAGCTAAGGAACTTGAGGTAGACTCTAAGTCCGTATCTGAGTCTAAAAGCCAGGTCAGTTCAAATGCGTCAACGAGTGCGTCAGGTAAGAAAGTAAATGGTGACATTGACTACAAAAATTGCATGAAAGAGTGCAAAGTTTGTAGTACAATAACTTATTTCAATGGTAAGAAAGTTGATGATCTGACTGCTAGAGTCCGAAGTGTTGAGGATCAGACTCTTAACAGTGATAAAATGTTGAAAGCTTCGAACGACAGATTAAAAGAATTAACTGACAAAATCGAAACTGATAAAATTGACATAGAAAGAGTTAGGAAAGAAAATGAAAAACTAATTCTTGAAAATAGTCAAATTTCTGAAAATTTTGAGAAGCTAAAACGCACGGTAAAAGATTCTGATGACAGAAACGGTAAAACATACAAAGAAAATTGTCAATTGCAAGGTGTTTTGAGGGTTAAAGCAGAATTAATCAACAAACAATTGGATGAGATTGCTAAATTGAAGCTTCAGTTTGAAGAAGCTAAGATTGAGAATGAGCGTATTAATTTGAAACTGAACAGTTACAACTCTGCAAGCTTTGTTTTGCAACACATTGTTCCCAAACCCATTGGGAAAAACAAAGCAGGCGAAGATGTATACTGTGATGGAACTGGGGTCGGGTTTCATCAAGTTCCGCCACCAGTTCTAAACAATTTTTCAAAGAAACAATCAGGGTTGGTTAATGATGAAGTTGAAACGAATGAGGTTAAACTTCCAGACACTATTGATGTTACATTCACTTCGTCATCCAATGAAGGAAGTGTCCATTCT
Organism: Helianthus tuberosus; assembly: GCA_030545235.1. Lineage (NCBI taxonomy): Eukaryota > Viridiplantae > Streptophyta > Magnoliopsida > Asterales > Asteraceae > Helianthus > Helianthus tuberosus. Next base: position 149,993,197 of record CM060381.1, read on the forward strand.
AAAGTTGTTAAAAATGTGGTTGAAAGTGTTTTGAAATCTGAAAGTGACACTACTGAGGATGATGAATGCTTTCTGGATAAATACATTTCAAAATCAAAATCCAAAAACAACTTAGATGATGAACCGGGTCTTGTGATGTACAAGATGGCTGGATCTGATAAGTTGTATTCGGATTGTGATTTTCCATTGGAGAATGTTAATGTGAACAAATTGAAAAATGTTTTCAAGTTGGTCGAGATTGATGTGTCGGAAGTTGAAAGTTTGAAAAATGCAAAGAGGCAAATGAATTTTGAAAAAGATAAAGCTTACTATAAGAAACCTGTCATTCCACCACGTTTTTCTAACAACAACCCAAACAAATGGTCGGGTGGATATCAGGGTGGTAAGAATTATTAGAAAAAGAATGTTCAAAACAGAAGGTTTGCTGAGAGAAAGGTGTTTGTGAATAGTTCAAGTTCACTTTCTGATGAAGAATCTGAGATTTTTTCAAAATCAAACAAAGATTTTTTTGAAGAGAAGGCCTCACAGCCTCAGTCTGAAGGCACAAGTCGGGTAGTTGACACCCGAACATGCTTCAAATGCAATCAAGTTCGACACATTGCACGAAAGTGCACCAACTTGAAGCCTAAGTCTGAAGTTGTTGAGAATCTGAAAAGAAAAGATGATGAAAAAGGAAAAGCTCCAATGTTTGTTGAGAAAATGTTTTTGAAGAAAGAAAATGTCGAAGTTAAAACCTCAAGAGAGTCAGTTAATAAAAACGAGCCCGTAAAGAAGTCGGTAAATAAAAATGACAAATTTTACAAACGGTTGCGTCATCTCAACAAGCATGGAAGCCGAAATCTGTTGAAGAGAAAGCAAGTTCTACAAAACCAAAGGTGTCTGAGACTAAATCATCATCTTCAACCAAGAAGATGTATGTACCTTTGGATTTGCAAGTTCTACAAAAGAAGTATGTGGAAAAGAAAGACCAATCATCTAGTCAACCTCCAAAAAATGATTTCTCCTTACTCAAAGAGGTTGAGATTGGGTCTGAAGAGAGCTTGAAGATAAAGGATATGAATTTTGCGCCACTTTACACTGCTAAAACACACATTAATGTCAAGTTACCCGAGTCAAAAGAGGCTTGGGTGGCAACAAAATCACACTAAATATTTGTGATATGTGCAGGAGCTTCCAAGATCCATTTCACGTTGGATTATGGATAGTGGAGCTTCTCGGCACATGACAGGGAAGACAGCGTTGCTGTATGTTGTTAGAAATTTCAATGGAGGTTATGTAGGGTTTGCAGGTAACCAAGGTGGTAGAATTGTTGGCGAAGGAACGTTATCCAATGGGATTGTTACGCTTGAAAGAGTTAACTACATTGCTGAGCTGGAAAATAATCTACTGAGTATCTCGCAGATTTGTGACAGTATGTATACCACTCATTTCACAGACAAAGAATGTTTGATCTTGAAGCCAGGCTTTGTTATCCCTTAAGAATGGATTATCATGAGAGCGCCTAGAGTGAATGATCTGTATGTATTGGACATGAGTGTAGCAACTACAACAACGGGTCAGGCTCATTATTTTATGTCATGAGCAACGGAGAAAGAATCGCAGTTGTGGCATCGCAAGATGGGCCACATTCACCTACGAAAAATGAATCACCTGGTGCATAATGATTTAGTTCTGGGTGTTCACATTAAAGGTTTTCATCTAGAAGGGGAGTGCATTAGTTGCATCAAAGGCAAGCAGAAGAAAAAGTCACACCCTAAAAAGCAAGTCAATTCAGTCTCAAGACCTCTGGAGAGACTTCACATGGATTTGTTTGGAACTGTGAATGTCAAAAGTATTACAGGAGATCTCTATTGTCTTGTGGTTACTGATGATTATTCCAGATTTTCGTGGGTATCATTCTTGAAGTCTAAAGATGAGACTTTCGAAAGTTTGATGGCGTTGTTTAGAAAAATTGAAAATTTGTACCAAGCTCGTATCAGAAGAATCAGAAGTGACAACGGTACAGAGTTTAAGAACAATCGAATGGAAGAATTTTGTGATGAGAAAGGAATATTGCATGAATTTAGTGCTCCTTATACTCCACAACAAAATGGAGTAGCAGAAAGAAAGAACAGGACACTAATCGAAACGGCCAGAACAATGCTTGCTGATTCAAAGCTACCAATCAACTTTTGGGTAGAAGCAGTGCCAACCGCTTGTTATACTCTCAACCGGGTTCTCACAGTAAAGAAATTCAACAAGACGTGTTTTGAGCTGATAAATCTCCGCAAACCTAACCTGAAGTATCTGGAACCGTTTGGGTCTCCCTGCACAGTTTTAGAGCCTTTTGGGAAGTTTGGTCCAAAGAGCATTGAAGGAATATTTGTGGGATATTCTAGTCCACAAAAACGAGTCTTTGTTCCAAGTTTAAAGCGGATCATTGAAGCATACAATGTTGAATGTCAGGGCCATACAATGCCACCGCAGAATCCCGGCGACTCATGTCGTTTCAATTATGATACTTTGTGGGATTCCTTCGACATGGAGGAAGAACCAGAGTTCTTTAACGAGTTGGATATTCTAAGAGAGTATGAGTCATCACAAGAAAGGTTCCCAGCTGAGTTTTCTAAATGTCAATGGCAAACTTCAAATGATGATGAAGCAGGACCAAGCAATGCTGGAGAACATGACGATATTTAACAAAATGAAGTTGCTCAGGATAATAAGACGGTAGAGAATGGTAATCAAGAATCTGAGAACAGACCAATATTTGATCGTGATGATTCAGATTCTGAGGGGGAGCAAATTCAGTTTTCAGATCAAACAATTCCAGTCAATGAACAAAATGCAAATCAAAATGTCACAAATTTGGAAGGCGAGGTAGATGTTTCAGGCGAGGCGATGCCAAGAACTCTTTCATACCATCCAGAGGAGTTGATAATCGGAGAATTGCAGTAAGGCGTCTACACTCGAAGACAACTTGATCAAGGGCTTACATGTTTTTATTCAAAAGTTGCTCCATTACAAACTGATTTTTCACTAAGTTGTTTTATCTCGCAGATTGAACCAAGGACTTATAAAGAGGCACTTACTGAAGATTCTTGGGTCAATGCGATGCAGGAGGAACTGAGCCAATTCGAGAAGTTAGGTGTGTGGAAGTTAGTGGATTTGCCTGATGGTCATCGGAAGATCAACACCAAATGGGTGTTTAAATGTAAGAGGGATAATCGAGGAGTTATTATTCGCAACAAAGCTCGACTCGTTATCCAAGGCTTCAGTCAGCAGGAGGGGATAGATTTCACCGAAGTATACGCCCCTGTTGCAAGACTTGAAGCGATCAGAATTTTCCTAGCATTTGCATCGTGGAAAGGATTTAAAGTTTTTCAACTAGATGTGAAGTCGGCGTTTCTCTATGGCAAGGTGAAAGAGGAGGTTTATGTCGGACAGCCACCGGGCTTTAGCGACCCAATTCACAAAGATAAAGTTTATCTCTTGGATAAGGCGTTATACGGCTTACATTAGGCCCCGAGAGCCTGGTATGACTCCTTGTCTCAACATCTGTTAGCCAACAACTTCATCCGAGGAAAGATAGACGCCACTCTGTTCACAAAAGAAGTCGACGGGCATCTTCTGATAGTCCAAATTTATGTGGATGACATAATTTTCAGGCCTACAAATAAACAACTCTGCAAAGATTTTGAAAAATTTATGAAGCAGAAGTTTGGAATGTCATCAATGGGTGAGATGAAGTTCTTCTTGGGGCTTCAGGTTGATCAACTACCCGAGGGAACATTCATACATCAAACGAAGTACGTTCATGAAATTCTGGAGAAATTCGGGATGTCAGGAATGTCACCTATGTCCACCCCATTAGCGACAAACCATGGAATAAACCCTGATCTCACCGGAGAGAAGGTAGATGAAACACTGTATCCCTCCATGATCGGTTCGTTAATGTACTTGACGGCATCAATACCGGATATTATGTATCCAACATGCCTCGCAGCTTGGTTTCAGTCAAATCCTAGAGCTTCGCATATGGTAATTGTGAAAAGGATTCTACGCTACCTGAAAGGAACTCCATCACTGGGGTTGTGGTATCCAAAAGTAGGCGATTTCACGCTCGAAGGATATTCTGATTCCGATTTCGGTTGCTGCAAAGTTAACGCTAAATCAACAACAGCAGGGTGCCAGTTTTTCGGACCACGATTGGTCACCTGGCAATGCAAGAAGCAGACCTCTGTCGCTTTATCCACATGTGAAGCCGAATATGTATCTGCTAGCAGCTGCTGCTCTCAGATCTTGTGGATCCAGCAACAGATGCGAGACTACGGTTTGCAATTTCTTAACTCCCCTATCTTTGTTGATAATGAGGCAGCTATAAACATAACAAAAAATCTTGTTCATCACTCTAAAACGAAACACATTGAAATTCGTTATCACTTCATCCGAGACTGTTTCGAGAAGAAGTTGATACGAATAGAAAAAATCCACACCGATGAACAAAAAGCTGATTTACATACCAAAGCATTTGACAAAACACGTTTTCAATATCTTTTGAAACTTAATGGTATGAAGTTACTATCGGATGCGGAGGAAATCGTTGGTGTTGATGAAGGTACCACTGTAGATGTTGTTGAAAAGCAATCTGTAATGGTTTGTCGATTTTTTACTTGTTTTGGTCTTTAGGGGGAGATAGGTTATAATTTTAGAAAATACAAAAACAATAAAAAAATTCCAAAACCCAAAAACATGATAAAATTCAAAAAGAGCTTGTGTAAAAAGGGAAAATGATAGTACATCAGCTAGACAGTTACGGTATGCTAAAGAAATGGAAAGTTTAAATGCATTAAACAGTCTCACTGATGATGTGCCGATAGGTTTTTACACATTTAGTAGGTTTGTTCGGGATATAAACCTAAATCTTACTTGCTTATTTCGTGGGGAACACTACTTGGATATATAGGTAACCCCTGAAATCTTGTTTGAAAGATCCCTCTTTCTGAGATACTAGGTCTTTATACTCAGTGATATATGGGGTATTATCCCGGGACTTCTGATTTTGCGGAAGCAATGGCCTAGTCCCGGAGAATACTTTACCGCATGCTTGAAATATAGCGCCGCCCTCAGCGTTATATGATAAGACAATAAAATTGCTAATCAATGCTGTTGTAAAAAAAAGATCCTCTAAAGGGGACCCACCCAAGTCGAACCATCATCTCTCTGCTGAACGGAGATTCTGACCTGAGCTCTCACGGTTTCATACTGTTTCATAATTTATTCCCTTACAGATATCATCTGTGGTATACTCACCTGTAAGACTGAATATTGGGATCTGGATACAGGAGTATATTCAAGAGGTGGGACACACGTATAAGTTTAAGTCTCTTAAATACTAAATCCGTATCCTGGACAGATTGAAATGTGTGTGAAAATTTAAGTGGATCAGTATATCGACAATCTAAGTGAATTGTTTAATTCTGAATATGTAATTAAAGCTTAATGGTACTTGTAACTTGTCAATAGCTGATATGATTCCCTAACACGCTCACCAAAAATTTGTCTCTAAATAGTTTATATTTACTGCATTTTCTTTCTGTATTTCATTTCTAGTTTAGAAACTTTATTAAAAATCCAAAAAGATTTTACATTTCTGCGTTATTTTCCGACAAACCAAAGTGAAGAGTTGATCTTCAGATTCATAGTTTGAGATAGATGCAGGAAGTTACTGAGCTGGAAGATGAGTTTGGAGCTAATCATGCTAATCATGAAATTGAAAAGTCAAAACAAGTTCATTAAGTTGAAACTTGTAATTTTTTCTGAAAAATGGTTGAACACGAATAAAGAAAATGTCAGTATGCTTTGAATCGGGTCAACCAAGGTCATTAAGTTGGACTTGATCGGCAAATTAAGTACCTAGGGTCATTAATTTGGACGTAGATACCTAAGTGGATTTCTAAAAACTGATAAAATTTGAGAGAATGTTAAATGGTCAAAAAGTCAAAGTTTTTAAAAGACTAGTAGTGTGCCTCACTCGGATAGCAATCCGATCGGATGACAATCCGCTCGGATGGCAATCCGGTCGGATGACAATCCGACTCATGCGTCACTATATCTAGGGGTCAAAGGTCAGTCAAAGCTTACCCGCTCGGACAACCTTCTTTCTCTCTCACACACTTTGAGTTTCTGATCTTATTTTCTTCGGATTTCTTTGCACGAATATTTGGATCGTTGGTTTGCACAACTTTTACAATGGCAAAGGTATGAAATTCTTACTCAAAACTGTTAAAATTCGATGTTTGTTGAATGTTCTTGACGATGACGTTACTGTCGGAGGGTTTAGGACAGATCTAGATAGTTTGAGTCAGTTTTGATGAGATTTAAGCATAGGGTTGTGTTCGGAATGATCAGATCTATAGTTTTTCCGGATTAATTTGTGTCATAACATGCTAAAATCGAGTGGATCTGATGATTGGATGTTACGGATGTTGGTAGTGTTTTTGTTGAATTAAACCCTGTTTAGGACATTTTAGACAACATTGAACATAGGGTTTTGATCGCGATGAGATTCTCTATGTAGATCTGTGTTCAATTTGAGGACTTGCCTTAGAAAAATTTTGATGTTTCTAGAATGTTCTTGAACTGTTGTTTGAATCGGATGACAATCCGTTCCATCAAGTATTTCTTGAAATTTGTGCCAATGTTTGAATCGGATAGCAATCCGATCGGATGACCATCCGATCGGATGACAATCAGTTCCATCACTTGATTCTTTAAGTCTGTGCATCTTCTGTCATGACTCGGATGACAATCTGATCGGATGACCATCCGATCGGATAACAAAGCACTCACATGATATGGATGACAATCCGATTGAATGACTATCCGATCGGAGAGCCATATCATTTACAAGACTCGGATAGCAATCCGGTCGGATAGCAAAAGTCAAACTCATTCAGAAGGTAATCCGCTCGGATGACAATCCGTTCGGATAAGCCATTCAAGCTAGTCAAAAGGTAATCCGAACGGATGATCATCCGGTCGGATAGCCATCCGAGTCTCTGCACTAGGTAGAGTGAAATCTTCAGTGTTAGAAAATTTCTGATAAAATTCCAAGTATTCTTCTACAGGACTGGGAGAAAACGCATAACATTTACTGCCTGTTAGAAAAAGAATATACAGAGAAATTAGTAATTGAAGAGGTTGCAAAATTCTTGAGAGAGAGCAGAATTGCTAAGGCAATAACTGATAAAATCATAGTATACGAATCACATGTTAGATGTTTTTGGAATTCTGCATGATACAAAGAGAAAGATAAAACAATCTACTCTGCAGTAACAAAGAGAGATGAGAAGGGAAAGAAAATAGATTTGGAGATTAAGATAACAGTTGGTGATGTAAGACGTGTGTTAGACTTACGTGATTCTGATAATGATCCAACCATTATCTCTGAACGTCTAGCAAAAGTTTTGTGGTGCAGAATGGGGTTTACAGGAAGTGTCAATGGAAAGATCTTGAAAACAAGTTTCAGTAATGCTTACAAGTTCTTGGTACACTCTGTTATTCATGTTTTATCACACAGGAAGGGTGCCTATGATGAAGCTTCAGACTATATCATGAACATTATCACTTGCCTTGTGTTGAACCGACCATATAATGTTTCTCAAGTGATTTTTGACTACATGACTGAAAATGCAAAGGCTGAAAACAAGAAGTACATTATGTATCCTCGCTTTGTTCAAATGTTGATTGATGACAAGTTCAAGGATCTTGAGAAAAGTGTTGATGATATTTTGGGACTAAGACACATGACAGCAGAGACAATAAGCAGACTTACTAAGGGTCCAAACACAGGAGCAAAAGGGATGATATGCAGAATTAGTAGACCAGCTTATGTTGCTCCAGAGAATGATGCTTGGAGACATAAAGATAGTGAGTCTGACAATGAAAATGAGAAAATGAGTTTGTTTTCTGAAAAGAATACTAGATGGTGGTGCGTAAAAGATGGGAAGAGAAAGAGAACTCCCAAGTCATCCTCTACAGTTTTAATTCCAAAGGAACCAGTTCCTAAGATTGTTATTAAGGGTACAGTAAAAGGGGGAGTAATAAGAGAAGTTAGAATTTTAAAATGTTATATTATTCTAATGACATCTTCTATGTCTATTTTGTAGAACTACAGCAGAAATTGGTGGATGACATAGTTTTGGAACCGTCTGCGGTTATTCAAGAAGGAGCTGAGTTGCTGTCACAATCTCTTGAAAGTTTTTTTAAAAAGAATGAGGATGTTGCTGCTCAGAAAGAGAAAAGTTCAAGTGTTTAAACTAAAGGTTTCAAAGGCAAAGAACCTGAAGGTGTTGTTCAATATGTCTCAAGTGATGAAGATTCTGAAACTACAGAGTCAGAATCAGAACTTGACCCAACTACACTTGGCAGAGGTAAAGCACAACTAAAGAAAAAGCCTGCAAAGAAACAAAAAGTATCAGATGAGGAAGACTATTCTTTTGAACCGGATCAACCAAAGAAACAAATAAAGAAGCGCAAAGCTGTTCAAACTGGAGTTATTCCGAGAAGCGTGCGTGCAAAGAAAGGAGAAGCTAAAGCTCAAAAAGATCAAGGAGGCAAAGGCAAAAAGCATGCTGAATCATCAAAGGCTCAAGAACCAGAGGTTAAAAAGAAAGTTGGTAACGATGATTATGTTGAAGTGACTGAGGGTGGAGTCTTTTCTTCAGAATTTCCACCAATTCCAGAAAATATTGAGATTCCAGAATCCTCACGTCCAAAAGTTACAGATGATTTTTTTGGCAATCTTCCACCTGCAACTGGAGTTTTTAGTGAAGATATTCCAGAAGATGATTACGACATGATCAATAATGAAGCTATAAAAGAATTACTGAAGAAAGTTGATGCTCCCGAAAAGCCTAAAGACAAAGCTGAAGCAGAACGTGATGTTTTAAAGAAGCAAGTTAATCAGCTGATGAAAGCTCGTGATCAAATCAGGGTGGTGCTGATAGAAAAAGAGAAGATGATAAATGAATTGAAGGATGACAGCAGTGATAATTCTAAAATGTTTGAATTATTGACAGCAGAAATTTCTTCATTAAATGTGAAGATAAAGAATCTTCAAGATGTGAATCGGACGCTTAATCAGCTTCTCAGTGAAATGAGTGAAGCTTCATCAAATGAAATGAAGGCTATGAAGTTGGAGATGGAAGCAATGAAGGCTGATAAAGTAATGAAAGACAACCAACTTAACATGTTATATGCGGTGATGGAAAGTCACTTGAAGATTGATGTTCATGCTACTTTCAATGATCTTGAAGTTAAAAAGGTAGAGGATAGAAGAATTGAACGAGAAAGACGACTAACTGAAGATGCCAATCAAAAGAACAAAAGTGTAATTGAAGAAGTTCAAGAAGCTGGTGGGTCTTCTAGTCAAGTTGACATTGAAATGGTTAATGTGGATAATATTCAAGAACAAGTTGAAGAACAAGTTGTTGAAGATATTCTAGAACAAGATGCTGAAGATGAACAGAATCAAAACTTTATGATGGTTGGTGAGTCTTCTCTATTCATTGATACTGATGAAGTTATTCAAAGAGTTGCTACTATTCAAAAGAAGAGAAAGGCCAAAGAAGTGTTATTGGTAGAATGGAAGACACAGCAATTCGTTCTTGTTAGAAAAGCTTCTACAGTGCCTTACAACATATCAGAAATTGTTCGAAGAATGAAAATTGAGGAAAGGCAAAAAGAAGCAAAGAAAGCACGTGGAGAAGATGTTAGTGATTCTGATCTTGAAATTTTTGGTGATGATGAAGAAAATGAAGATGAAAATGATGATAAAGACGAGTCTGTTCAGAGAGATGATAAGAAAGATGATGATGACAAGAAAAACGATGATGAAGATCAAGGGTTTTCTGGCTTGTTAATCAATAATCCTAATGTTCAAGAAAGGATTAAAGAGTTGCTGAATGATGAAATTAATGAACAGGAAGATGATACTCAACATGAAGCCTCATCATCTGGAAAACAACATGCAGACCAGGTATTTCTAACAAACCCTACTGTTATCTACCTACATGAGAAATATGAAGGTGAGATCGAGGTTCAGAGAACTAGAGCTGAAATGTTATAAGAGTTGGGTTTGGAAGATGGAAAGTTCAAGTTTGATATTGAGGATGAGATTCCTCAGTCTCCAGAGAAAGATTTTTGGGCCAAGATATGCCCATGAAGCTGATCATTACGATGATGTCATTGTTGAAGATGCTTCAGATTCATCCGATGAAGATACTAATTTTCATTATGCTGGAATTGATGAAACATTTTCGTCACTTGCTGAAATGTTCAAAGATAAAAATGAAGATGAAATCAGAAGGAAAATTGTTGAAAAAGTTTCTACCGAAGGTATTCCAGAAACAATTCCTAGAGAAATTCTTGCTGAAGAACGAAAAAGGTGGTTCAAAGTTATGCCCAAAGAAAGAAAAACTCTTAGAGCTCTTCAGTATTTTACACATGACAAAAATCTTTCATGGGGAGATATTCTATCATGGGGATATCTTGAAGATCTTAAAGTCTATGCTATCAGACGGGAAGAAGGAGTTCAGTACTTTGAATTTCTGTCAGATATCAGTTCTTTACCGTGGTGGGATGTGGATGAGTTGGTGAAAACAAAGAATATCAAGCAGTTCTACTATGGTCCAGAAGTTAGACAACATGATCAAGATTTGTGGAACTACATCAAATTGCAAGCAAAGAATGGTTATCCTGATTGGAAGCCACAGTATCCAAAGCAGATTCTCACATATCTAGAGAATGGTAGAAAAGATATATCTTTGGATGTAAAGCCGCCTAGATGCTTGAAGAATATGCCTCTCAGAGCCATTGAGCAATACTTCCATGATTTATTTCAAGGCTGGATGTACAACGAAACGACGGCTGAGGCAGTTATCTCTCTCTATGACAAGTCCATAGGAAAGTCTCGAAGAATAAGTATTCTGGATCCAATGTGGCTTGTTAACTGATCAAAGAAGGATATCGATTGCTTATTCTACAACAAGATTGTTTACGAAAAGAGAGACAAAGCTCAAGCACAGCAATACCAAACAGTTGTAGATGTATGTTTTGCACAAGATATCAATTCAGGAAGATACTGGAAGACAAAATGGAGAGATCTGGAGATTGATGAATTCCTGAAAAAGTATAAGCGTGAATAAAGATCTAAAAAGATTGCTGAAAGAGCTGCTGAATTGGGCAAACGAAATTTGGGAAAAGTGCCTCCAACAGATCAAACACCTATTGAATCAGAAGAGAAAAAGATTCCCAAATGGGATCGGAAGCGTGATGGTGATCCAGTTTATAAAAACTGGTGGTTAACTGAAGGAAGGCATAAGAGACGTATAATGTTAGAAGAAAAGGCAGAAAAGAGAAGACAAAGAGCTCGTGAAGGAAGACGCAACAGGAGGAATTAAAGACTATGCTGGAAGGAACTAGAGCTACATCCGAGGGGGAGTCAGTTAGTCCATAACGTCTGTAGCTTCCATCAGCATCTAGTCATGTTTTGTATATTTGTGTCTTTGTAAACAATTATGTAATATATGTGTGTAGATAGAACGACAACTCAGGAAACGGGGCTTAAATGTAAAGTGTTGACTTTTGTTGACTAGTGTCATCCGATCGGATTGTCATCCGATCGGACATCACTCATCCGATCGGACAGCTTGTTATCCGTTCGGACAGGATGTCATCCGATCGGATAGCTTGCTATCCAAACGGACAACACTCACCACTTCCTGAGTTGCCTATAAATACTCATCCGGGTATATCATTTTATGACTTTTGACTCGAGCGAGCACCTGACCAGTGTCTGTCTTCTACCGGAGCTTTGTACTTTCAGAACAACTAATAGAAAGAACAGACCATGTTTAATCGTTGAATTCTATGTTGATCATCTGTGATTTGTCATAATGGATTCCGCACATTAGACAAAGTCGATTCATCTTGTTCCTTACAATCAGATCCTGTGAAACGGGACCAACATGTCTAAATAAGGGAAACATAATCTATTATTTAATCAAATAAAATCAACAAGGTGGGGGCCACTTGGGCCGTGAACTAGGTGGGGGGGGTCTAGATTAGACTTTAACCAAGTTAGTTACATTAAGGTTGAAATGTAAGTATCTAGTTAGTTAAGTTAGTTACTAGACATTTTAGGAGGTGTTATGATATTCGGGGACCATAACTAGCTTGGTAATGTTAAAACAGTGCTTCTAGTATAAATTTGATGTTTCGAGTAGTGTCTGGTTGTTCGGTTGGTTACTGGTTCGTTAAAGTGCTAAACTTTGCAGTTTAGTGTGCTTTATGTATCTTTTTGTGACACTTTTGATTCCCGACACTTAGGAAAGCATTCAGGACCGTTTTACCATATTCCTGCATAATATTAGTGTGTTTAAATGCTGTATTTTGCTGAATTCTGCATAATTTTGCAGTTTATATGAGTTTTAGGCACTTTCCGGCACTTAAACTATCTCTAGAAAGGCAGTTTTGTGATCCTTACTTTCCTACACACTACACTAGTGTAATACTTGGTTTCTGCCTCATTCTATGTCTCAATGCATGTCTATGTGCTGAGTTCTGTCAGCATTTTCTTGATTTATTAGATAACTGTGCTAACTGCATCATTTGAGGCAATAAAGCTTTCATGAAATATTGGTATGACATTAAACAATATATGATGCACATGTATGTACATGGTAGTAATCAGAAAGCAGTTAATTGCAAATTCAGCTCAGTCATTAAGCACTAATCATGGTTAATTAATTGTATGGATACCTGAATTTTTTACAGTTGTCACATTCTCCCCCTGTTAAGAAAATTTCATCCTCGAAATTTATACTATCTTAACTCCTTAGGGTTACGTCATGCATGTATGGATATGAATAACACCACAGTAACTAACCACATCACCGAATCAAGACCTATTGAATCAGGTGAATCCAAGGACACCTTACTATATTAAGAATCCAATGGTTAAAAGGCATGTCCCTCAGAATTAATGTCACGGGATACGAGATGTATAGACGTAAAATTTGTTGTCACTTATTTCACAGGGGTCCAATAAAAGAGGAGTTCTGACCAATAGAATTTCAATGGATCGTTTACAATATGCAAATGAGTTTTCGAAGCAATAACATCCGCTAGATGAACTCAAAATCAGCAAGCTCAAATGTAACAGTAGCATGAAAATGATCCGTCAACTTTTGAACAATTGAATGAATAAAATTAGTGTGTGTTGACAGTTATTGAATCGCAAGAATACACCGATATGGAATACAATCGAACTTGGTGTATCGTTGTCTTAATACATAGTTGCACTAAGGGTGTTTTGAAAGACAAGTCAAGCAAAAGTATGTGTAGTTGTGTGTGAAACGGGTGATCATGACTAGCACAAGCTACAAGTTTGTATTGATACCACAAGGTGTTGTAACAACATAATTCAATAATAGCGGTGACCGAACAAGTTCACCATGTTTGAAATCAAATGAAGGTGTAATGAAGCGAACCTGAGAATTTGATTCGAATGGCATTGTAGGATTTTTCAATCGAATATAGAACACCAAAGAACTACTATTTCTGATCGAATGTTGAAAAATAATGAATACTGCAAGGCACTCGATCGATAATGAAAGAACCGTTAGGAGGTACACTGGAATATAAAATGAGTTTATGTACCATTATCTTAACACACGATTGTGTTAAGACTGCTTTAATTATGTTAAAACATAACGGATTTAGAGCAAGTCAATAAATAAACAATTAAACCCGTGTATGAGATGCGTAAACAAGATTAGCGCAAGCTTCAATTCAGTGAAATCATCACTGCAAGGTGTCGAAAGCAACAAACGATTTAATGGAGTTGTAGGCCAAACAAGTCTACTACGACTCGAAACAAAAGAAACACTTGCAAAAATGAATTTGAATATGATGCCCTCAATACATCATATGATGTCTTGAATTGAATATATGAGATGGACAAGTTCAAACAATTGAAATTGGTTTCAGTGAAAGCTGACAATAAACGTATGTATCGACAAAGGAATTTCGACATGGTTACCAAGATAAACCATGTATGTAACTTGGAAGAAAAGAGGTTCCAAGAAAGTGTGTTGACTTGTTAGCAAAGGAGCTAACAATTACAATAATGTATGCCATTCGAATCACAAATCAATGGTTAGCTTTAGCAAACAATATTTGAACTTTGATGAAGCGCTTATTTGAAATGAAAACTCATGCATAACAGATGGTGCATGCGTAACATATGAATTTCCAGGAAATGAAGCAATGAGTTTTCGTTATAATGAAGAAATGATCAATTATAGAGACAAATGAGTATTTGCTTTAATGAAGAAAATTGACGCGACGCAACTACCATTAAGAGGAATAGAGATGTAACGATCTACTCATTAGAAGCAAAAGTGGGAATTTCAATAAAAGATATTTGAGTACTTTACCCGTTTGGTTAACTAAAATAGCTTGCACGACGAAATGGTAGGGTTTACCTGAGTTAATAGACGTGGTTTCCTAAACGATAACCCTTAACGAGTTCCGACCTACGCTCCTGGTAGTTGATGCACATACGAAAGCTATCATCCTTCTTCTTGACGAACAACATTGTAGCTTCCCAAGGCGAGAAGCTTGGTCTAATAAATCCCTTGTCCAAAAGCTCTTGAAGCTGCGTCAACAATTCTTGCATCTCAGAAGGCGCAAGTCGATAAGGTGCCTTAGCTACAGGCGCGGCGCCTGGAACTAAATCAATGTGGAACTCGACTTGTCATTGCGGCGGCAATCCTGGCAAGTCTTCGGGGAAGACTTCAGGATATTCCCTTCCACAAGGATATCTTCGAGCTTCGGTTCTTTGGCTTCCTTGTCCACGGCATGAGCCAAGAAGGCAATACACCTTTTACGCAAAACTTCCGTGCCGTCAAACAATTGGCAGTCTGTAGGGGCGCATCCTGTTTATCCTCACGAATCACGATCGTCTCTTCATTTGACATCGGGATGCGGATAGTCTTCTCCTGACACGCAATCTCTGCAAGAGCACTTGGTAATCAATCCCTTTCAACTAGTACATCAAAGCTTCCCAACTCATCTGGCAGAAGAACTATCGCAACTCACGTTCTCCAAGCTTTGTCACATGGCATCTAGTTATTTCGTTGGCACCTACTAGCTTCCCATTAGCTAGTCCTAGCGAGTACGGGATATCTAACTTACTTACTACTAAACCAAGTATATTCCTAAACTCTAGAGATATGAAGCTATAATCGGTACTAATATCGACCAACACAACTGCACAACGTTGACTAACAGGGTACGTACCAATAACCATGTTTGGATCCTTGCGTGCTTCCCCAGTTCCGGTGTTGAACACTCCTTCACGTGCCTGCTTGTTGTTAGGACAATACTTCCTGAAATGCCTTTTGTCTCCGCAGTTAAAACAACCTTGAGCACGTTTTTTATCGTCACTCGTTCTGCCTTGATAGCCGTTGTTGTCGTTGCTTCCTCCGTGATTCCAACTACCATCTAGACCTCTATTTCCGCGTTCAGTACCCTGCCTACAAGTCTCCTTGACGTGCCCCATCTTGCCACAGTTATCACATTTTTCGTATTTACATAGCCCGATATGATGACGTAGGAAATTGTCGCACTTAGGTAGGATACCCATGTACTCTTTTCCCTTTTTGGCCTTGTTCTTGTTATTCGCCCGAGCACCCTTTCGGAAATCAGTGAACGTCCTCTTGTTATCTCCAAATGATTCCATCTGAGTTTCCGTTTTCTCGTCAGGGATCGAAAGTCTTTCCAATCTAAGTGCTTCCTTAGCGAGCGCCAAACTCATGAGACTCGCATGAATAGTTGTTCGTGGCGTTGATGCCGTCATCAAGCTCAGGGCCTGAGGCGCCAGCCCCCAGATGAATTGCTCCATCCCTTTCAACTCCGGTCCCACCTGGTATGGAACAACTCGTGACAAATCATGAAGTCTATGCACGTACTCCACCACCTTTGGACCTTCCATCATCAGGTTCCGGAATTCAATTTCCAGCTCCTGGGTCTCCATTTGAGAACAATACTCCCTACTCATCATTTCTTTTAACTCACGCCATGTCAAAGCATATGCAGCAGTGTTGCCCATTATCTGAAACCGTAGGTTCCACCATAACAGAGCCTCATCTTGAAACAATCCTGATACATATGGGACTTGTTGCTCTGGCGTACATCCGCTCATTCGCAAAACAGAATCCATATTTTCGGCCCATTTCACAAAAGCTATGGCACCTCCAGTGCCATCAAAGTTCTGAGGCTTGAAGTCCAAAAACTGTTTGTAGGAACAACCTGTACCCAAGCAATTTTCATCACAGAAAGCATTAGCAAAGCACACTTGGAATTGTCCAAACGTATTGTAATGTGTCTTAGGTAACTTAAACATTACCGTTAGGCGGGATATTCCCTGAGGTACTTTCACTGTGTTTGTAGCGAAGAACCTTGTGCCGAGCTATAGCCTGTGAGACGTGCGCTTGCCATTCTGCCTTGGTCAGCCGAATGATTTCTTGATGAGACATCTTCTAAGAAGAATTCGGATTGGTCAGCTCTCATTTGTTCAGGGAGTGTATATAGTTGTTTAGAGGTCATATGTACATACACATAATAAATTATCATATCAACCAATCAAGCAACAGCATAATCATATCATAAACAAGTAAATGGGAATATGTTTAATGAGAGTATAACAGACAAACACGTAACATTACAATCATAGCACAAACCTGTATATCAACAATGTGTTTAACGAGAACATTACGATTGGGCTTTCATTAATCATTGACCACAAGGTATTGTTACATGTTTTGCAAAGTGTATCATCTCAAAAGGGAACACAGGGTCACCCTACCCTTGTCCCACAAGTCTTACCAATCTACAAAAGTCATACAATCAAATAGTGGTCTCCAAAAGGCTTCACAAGCTCAGTTCAATGGTGGTGTTCTCATCACAGGTAATACATCTGCATAAAACCAAAAACCTACTGTACTGATGACGGAGGAGGAGGGAGGAGGGAGGAAGATCAAACTGAGAACATGCGCGAGCTTCTCCTCGAGCTTGTGCACATGACGAAGCAAATAACGGACCTGCTGCTTGATGGTGAGAAATCGAGCATCAAACTCTCGGAAAGGAGTAAGGTAAACAGGTGGACGTGCAAAAGAAGGCGGTGATGAACGAGGGGGAACGGAAGCATGCTGACAAGGACACGGTTAAGGATGCGGTATCGACTCAAGCTCCAAGACTCTGCGACTCATAACCTCAAGTCGAAACTGAAGCGAATAAAGCAACTCATCTTGTGTATATCCAGCAAAATGCGAGGGATGGTAGGGGTCTGAGGTCGGCATGGAATACCGCGGGGACCCTCTAGATGACTCATTAGTTGGGGAAGAAGTAAAAGGAGCAAAAGGTGCAGACAGGGGAATGTGTGGATAAGCTGTTGAAACATGAAGGTCATGACTAGGCTGCTGACCTGAAGTGCCTTCCCCTGGACTAGGTGCGGGTATGCCCTGCAAGGAATCGATGGGTAAATCTACACAATGAACGTCAGACTCCACAGAATGAAAAGGAGCAACATTAGTGGGTGCGTATGCAAGTGGAGGAACAAAAGGCTCAACAGCAGGACAATCAACGGCGCAGGAACTGGACCAGGTATGAGGGGTGTAATGTCAGGTATACCAAAAGGAATAGGATCAAGATCAGGCAAAGGCTCAAGAGCAGGTATCGGGTCAGGATCAGCAGGGGCATCAATAGGCTGATCGACAGGGATAAAATCAAGCTCAAGTCCAGGCTCAATGTCATGTGGAGGAATCGGTGCAGCTGTCATGGCCGTCTCCTTATCAGAATCAGTAGCATAACGTACAACCCAATTGCCTGTAAGGCGGATGAAGACACAGACTCAAAGGAATCTGGTGCAGAGTGTAAGCTAGAATCACAAGAAATCTCGATAACAGAAATCTCAAAAAGTGGAATAGCAACAATGTCCTCGTCTAGCCTTCCATCACCATGGGCTTCACCAAAAGGACCATCAGCAAACAGATCGAAATCATCATCAAAAAGATCGTCAAAAGGCCAATCCTAAGGAGGAATGACCATGAGAGGAACAGGAGCGAGGATCGGTGCCACGACATGCTCACCATCGAGGTGACCGATGATAAGGTGATCGTGAACTGGAATGGGAGCTACAAAAGGATCCTCGTCTGGAATGCCATCAGTAGTCGGTGTATCATCACCCAAGTCGGGCAGCGCAAATGGCTGGAAATCGTCATCGTCGTCGGACATCATCTCCGGGTCACTCTCTTCATCGAAAGTAAGGATCTCTGGCTCAGGGACAATCTCGTCGTCAGAAACAATGGCCATAGGGTCGTGGTCATCGGGCAATCCGCTATCGGATGACGACATGGTATACGTAACATAACAATCACCACATATGCACATATATCAACTACTAACAATAAGCATGTAATCAATGACATGGTAATCATGTAATCAGGTATCCTCGTGATTCCTCACGAACCTTCCTATCCTTCCTAGTCTTCCAGACTAAACCACCTAGGCTTCCAGACTAAACCACCCAGCCTCCCAGACTAAACCACCTAGTCTCCCAGACTAAACCACCCAATCTCCCAAACTGAACCACCTAGTCTCCCAGACCTAACCACCCAGTCTCTCAGACTGAAACACCTGGTCTCCCAGACACTACCACCCAGTCTCTCAGACTGAAACACCTAGTCTCCCAGACTAAACCACCCAGCCTCTCAGACTGAAACACCTAGTCTCCCAGACTAAACCACCCAGTCTCTCAGACTGAAACACCTAGTCTCCCAGACTAAACCACCCAGTCTCTTAGACTAAAACACCCAGTCTCTCAGACTGAATCACCCAGTCTCTCAGACTGAAACACCTAGTCTCCCAGACTGAAACACCCAGTCTCTCAGACTGAACCACAAACATAAACCTTGAAATGTGTTTCGTGTATTTTATTTATAAAAAAATGTTTGTTTCTTGGATCTGGACGTTTCGTATACACAATGAAAACATGTTGTAAAAATATTTTCGTGGGAGCCCTAATGATTGTAGTCTATACTCGAGAAGGAATCCTAGTTCGCTACAATCGAAGCTCTGATACCAAATTGTCACACCCTGACGTTTGCGGAAGCATGATTATGGTGTGACTTGCTTAATACCATTGCATTCAATCATAACAACAGCTATATGATAAAACTGAAGATGTTCATCCATTAATTGAGTTTAAAACATAACAACAACGTTGTTTAAAAACATGAAATACTAATTCGATTACAAACCATGCATCTTGTTTAAGAGTTCACTAAGACCCGTCAAAAGACATTAAATAAAACCAGGATTTGGAAGACGTGTCTCATCCAGGAATAAGACACACTGACCAAAACCTAAGATCATGGATGACATCTTTTATTCATAAACCAACTTGGAACATCCAAACGCCCGCCAGATCCACTTTTAATTGCCTGAAATACATGTAGTTTGAAAACATCAACAAAAGTTGAGCGAGTTCATGGCACGAATAAACCTTTGTAATCATTGAAAGTATGAATGTAAGTTTATAAATTCCTAGTATGAAAGCAACAAGGAAAACAGATCACCAATGGTTTGCAAGGCCATTGATATATGTGAAGTGATGCAGGAAGTCTCAAACCTAGCAAATTTGTCTCCGGGAATAAGACATAGTCACCACATGGGCCACCCTGGTCCGCATGGGTGTGGGCTCGCTACACCCAAATAGATCTATCACTCATGTCCCTCGGTCCTACAAAGAGGATTGATGGCCTTAAGCGTCATACCCACCACTCACATGATCAAGCAGTACCCTTCCTTAGCTATCCATACCGCATAAAATGTTTGTAAACAGTTTGTAACATGTATTTCACCCCTGAAGTTATAAAACCAAAAACAGTTAGAGAAAAGGGGGTCATGAACTCACAGTCTTGCATCTTCAGTCACCGTAACTCAAGCTCCTTCGGGTAAACATGACTACCTACAACGTACTATGATCTATTAGACGAGCGGGTCGTGCCTTGACTTAGTATTATTGTCTTTGAGTTACGATTCTTTTGTCTCTTCAATATTATTCCAAGTTATATGTTAAAATAATTAATATTTTAACTTAAACTATATTTATTAAATTTTGGAATAATTGTTAAGACAATATATATATTAGCTTAATACTTCCCAAGTATTTATATTTGTATCTCCTTCCCAAGGATGGGTGTGTTTGTATCTGTATTCTTATTCTTTTATACTTTTGCCTTGTATCGGGTCGTATTCCGGTGTGAATTTATACGTATGGGAATACGTATTTTTATTGTATTCATTAAGTATTCTTATACTTAATTTCGTATTAATTATTCCAGAATATTATCTTTAATGAAGATCCAATATATATTTCCAAAATATATATTAAGGAATATTACTTAGAAAAACTATTTATAATTTTTCTTTGGCAAAAATATTTGTAATTTCTCATAAGTTCAAAAATTAATATATTTTCAAGTCTTAACTTAGAAAATATATTTAAACTCATTTTTCTTCCAAAAATGATATGTTTCAAATTTATTTGAGAAAAAATATATATTTCACCCAAAAATATTGTATTTCCTGTTTGTGTAAGAAGACATATATTTCTTAAAAATAATATATCTTCTAAAAATTTCATGAAAAAATATATATTTCATACTTGCCAAAAATAATATATCTTCCTTGTCAAAATATGATATATTTTTGTAGTAATTGTAAAAATAATATTTTTATTTCCTTGGTGTCCAAAATATTATTTACCAAAATATACTTGTGAATAAATCTTCCAGAATATTTTGTAAGTCTTATTCCATAGTTCGGTTTCACCAATATTTGGTGTAAATGTGTACATTTATTTGTTGAAATTTTGGTAATATTTTGGATTGTAATTCTTGGTATTTTGATGTGTTATATTATTTCGAGTCCTAAAATAATATAACTAATACACAATGTATACAAATAATCACACACTTGCGACTTCTAAATACATATTTACATAAATACATATTTAGTCATTTTTATTTATGAAAATCAACCTCCAATATTTATATTTTTGTGACAAAATTTATGGCAAAGTTTATGTAGGAAACTCATGGTTTAAAATACACTTGTAAATGTTTGTTTGGAAATATTTTTCTAAGTGTTTAATTTTTAGAAAATTTTTGCCATAGTTTCCTTAAAAATGGAGGTTTCCATGCTTTCAAGCATATCATTTTCTTTTGTAAAAATCAATACAATCAATCCACAATCAATAATAAACAACCTTTAGTTACCAATTTTGCAAAAAACAAGTAATAACTACTACTTCATGAACTTGGATATTTGTAAAAATTTGTAGTATCTTACCAATGTTCTTAGTAGGTCTTGTTACCCTTTAAAATGTGATTAGTTCTTTAAAGACTTCGTTTTTAAAGATGTTAGATGTTTACAACTTCTTGTCACATTTTCTAAAAATGTTTCTTTATGAATTTTTTTTGCTACACAAGTGTTTCTACACTTGTTTATTCACCAAAATAGAGTTTGTTTATGTAAGAACCAAGTTTTAACAAAACTTATATTTTTAACTTGGTTTCTTTAGAAATCATCCATAAATCTTTAGATCTACAAGTGTTACTACTCACTTTGATTATTATTTTTCAAGAAACAACTTTGTTATTTCAAGTTCATGCTTCATGTGTGGATGATCTATCATCCTACAACATTTCTATTTTCTCATCTTGCTAGATTATGTTTTTAATCATGATCTAGCAAGATCTTATGATGATCTACATCATTTCTACAAACAATCAATGATCAACAAACGTAACAACTCATATTCATCAAGATTACTTCGTTAAACATGCTTATGTTCAAGTTTTCTTCTCGTTATTCTTAATGTTCTTTATGTTTAACATTATGATTCTTCTTTAACCACTTAAAATAGAAGTAAACTAGAAAGGTCAAGACCCTTACCACTAGCACAAGGCTAGGGATGATCAAGTGTAGAAAATCAAGTGGATAAAAGCAAATGAACAAGGTCCTTCCACTTCCACAAGCTCCTAGCTTCTTTGTATGGTCTCTCGCACTCTTGTATATACTTGGAATGGTTGTAGGATGGATGGAAATGGTGGATTTGTAGGTGCTTAGGGTCGGCTGAGAGCAAGCAAGGGAGGAGGAGGATTTGTGTGTGTTTTAGTGTGTGTGAGAATGATGTTAGTAACTTGCATGTTTACTTATAACCCATCTTAACACTTTACCTTGTGTATATTGTGTCTAAATATGGGAAACATAATCTATTATTTAATCAAA
Organism: Helianthus tuberosus; assembly: GCA_030545235.1. Classification (NCBI taxonomy): domain Eukaryota; kingdom Viridiplantae; phylum Streptophyta; class Magnoliopsida; order Asterales; family Asteraceae; genus Helianthus; species Helianthus tuberosus. The sequence goes on from CM060381.1 coordinate 150,015,601, forward strand.
TAAAATCAACAAGGTAGGGGCCACTTGGGCCGTGACCTAGGTGGGGGGGGGTCTAGATTAGCCTTTAACCAAGTTAGTTACATTAAGGTTGAAATGTAAGTATCTAGTTAGTTAAGTTAGTTACTAGATATTTTAGGAGGTGTTATGATGTTCGGGGACCATAACTAGCTTGGTAATGTTAAAACAGTGCTTCTAGTGTAAATTTGATGTTTCGGGTAGTGTCCGGTTGTTCGGTTGGTTACTGGTTCGATAAAGTGCTAAACTTTGCAGTTTGGTGTGCTTTATGTATCTTTTTGCGACACTTTTGATTCCTGACACTTAGGAAAGCATTCAAGACCATTTTACCATATTTCTGCATAATATTAGTGTGTTTAAATGTTGTATTTTGCTGAATTCTGCAGAATTTTGCAGTTTATGTGAGTTTTAGGCACTTTCAGGCACTTAAACTATCTCTAGGAAGGCAGTTTTGTGATCCTTACTTTCTTACACACTACACTAGTGTAATACTTGGTTTCTGCCTCATTCTGTGTCTCAATGCACTATCTGACTATGTGCTGAGTTCTGTCAGCATTTTCCTGATTTATCAGATAACTGTGCTAACTGCATTATTTGTGGCAATAAAGCTTTCATGCGATATTGGTATGACATTAAACAATGTATGATGCACATGTATGTATATGGCAGTAATCCGAAAGCAGTTAATTGCAAATTCAGCTCAGTCATTAAGCACTAATCATGGTTAATTAATTATACAGATACCTGAAGTTTTTACAGTTGTCACATGTTGCTTCCTTGTATGCATCATAGACTTCATCCAGCCTAATGTGAGCATGCCTTTCTTCACGACTTTGTTTGATCTCAGCAACCATTGCCTTGGCTTTTCCAACTTCTTTGTCATGTTGAGTCCATTCATACCCTTCATCATCATGAATTACAATTATGACTCCTTCTTCCTCATCGAAGTATTTATCCCAATCAAAATTATCCCAAACAGATTTTTCATTTTGTATACTGGATTCACTATGATCACGAAGTATCATTACAGCTTGTCTCTTTTCTTTAGAAGGTCCTTCTTCAATCTGCTTTCTGGTTGGTTGCTCGTTATTCTGATGATATATAGCCTTTTTGTAGTAATCCTCATAAAAAGGATTCACGCTATCATCAGCTTTTTTGTTCGTGCATTCTCTCTTGAAGTGCCCCTTTTGTTTACACTTGAAGCAAGTGACTTTGTTCTTATCGAAACCTATCTTCATGTCTGGGCCTTCCAAGCACTTTTTGCCAGTTATCTCCATGAACCTTTGAGCTCTTTGAATGACGTTTTCCATGCACCAACGAATGTCCATGAGTTCCATCTCTTCTGGATCGACTTGATCGTAATCCTCCTTCGTCATGTTTGGATTTTCGATCTTACCTGCAACTAAACCTTCATAAGATACCAGAATAGAAGCTAAGAAGCTCATCTGCTATTGAGGAAACTCATTGTTCAAAAGTGGAGAATTTTTCTAATCCTGGTTTGGATTAGATTTTGACGATGCAGATGCAGATGAAGAATGATATCCTGGATCATAGCTCGGAGATTTGCTGTTTGACGAGTCACCAGTCTTATCTGCACTATACGCAGTTCTGATCTTTGGAGATTCGTTGTTTTTTATCATTCCTCTGCGATAATACAGATCAACATTACGTTGATAACTAGAGCTAGACATCTTTTGTTTTTGTAGCAGCAGATCATATCCCTCTATTTTCTCAATCAAGCTCTCTAACGTCATCTCATTGAATTTATCATCAGATTTCAAAACAATCACATAGGTTTTCCAATCTTCCTCATGTGGTAATACTTCGACGAGTTTATCCACCATCTCTTCTCTGTCTTTGTGGATTCCAAATCTTTCCATTTCAATCTTCAGATGGCAAAACCGTTCTATCATTTGACGAACTGTTTCATTCTTCATGCAACCAAATAAATCAAACTCCTTTTTCATCAGCGATATCTTGTTTTTCTTGATATCCTTCCCACCTTCAGCTTTCAACTTTAACTCTTCCCAAATTGACTTAGACGTTTCACCATGCTGAAGTAGTGAAAAGATATCCTCTCTGACAGATTGTTGAACTAGTGTTATCATTCTTAATTCACTTGAATGTTCCTTTTTATCATCAGCTGTGAATTGTTTAAGTGTGATTAATTCATGTTTTTCATTTCGTGGTTTTTCATATCCTATTGTCAACATGATCCAGCTATCATACGCATAGGCTTGTACCCAGTTTACAAATCTTTCACACCACCAGTGATAATCTTCGATATTCATGAGCTTTGGTGGTCTCAGATGATTTCCGTACATGTTATCATGATTCAAACTCTCAGATATCACGGTTGTAGCATTCTTTGGTATTACTGGAGTTTCTTCCAATGTAAACGCGTTATAAAATGTATTATAAAACTCTTCGCCAATTCCTGACATCTTTGAAACGTTTCTTGAATTTATCGCCTTGTTTATCACCTCGAATTACCTACAAACGAACAAATGGTCAGTTTTTAAGGAACGAACAATTATTTGACTCAGATGTGTGACCGATCGGACGAAGTCAACAAAAGTCAATCGGATGACTTTGGATCGGATCACTTGGATCGGATGGCGAATCGAACGGATTGCTATCTGATAGTTGACAACTTAACAAAACTGTATTAAATGCTCGTGGATCGGATGGCGAATCGTTCGAATACCCACTCAATACTTTGACCTCAAAACAAAAGCTTAATGGATGTAAAGGTGTCGGATGGCCAATCGTTCAGATTGCTATCTTATGATTGTGCCTTCAAATTGATATTAATCTTTCAAAAATTTATGTGGCTAACAACCCTTATACTTCACATAAATTCAAACACTTGTTCTTATGAATTGAAAATATAAATGGACAGATTTCACGTGGACATTTAATGGCCGACAAACAATTAATCACCTCATACTATGATTGGATCCAAAACAAACAAGCTTTTAAACTTTTAACTAGCCGAGATGAATTCAGGTCATTAAGTCTAATACATGGGCCTCATGACTTCTGATAAAAATCACATGGGCTTGTATTAAATGACTAATCCTTTTGTCAAAGTATGGCTGACAACATTAACACATATCACAATCCTATTGGGCCTCAACTTTTTGAACAAAGTAATTCACGTGATGTATTATATAATGGGCTGACAAACCAAATTATCACATGCAACTTATTGGACCGATGTGTTTATGAAAAATTGAACATCACACTTGATATAATGATCACCGATCAATTGAGTTAAAATGTTGTGCAAAGTCTCAGATAGTGACTCGATCGGATAGTAATCCGAAGATTGTCACTCGACAATTGAGCTACACACAAAATGTTATGGATGTAGTGAATTGGATGGCAATCCGTACGGATTGCCACTCGATGATTAGGCCAATGATATGAATGAAAAATTTATGGTCAGCAGTGGATTGGATGGCAATCTGTACGGATTGCCACTCGACGATTGTATGATATTGACAGAGTATTGGATGGTGATCCGAGAGTTTTCAACACCAAGTGTCGGATGGTGATACGACGATTGTCACTCGAGACTTTGTAACGCCAAGTGTTGGATGGTGATTCGACGATTGAACAAATTCCGTGGATTGGATGGTGATCTGACGATGTGCTATCCGACACTTTAACCTGTGAAACTAACAAATAAGTGTTTAGGATCGGATGGCAATCCGTTCGGATTGTCGTTCGACGATTTGCAAAACAAATGAAATATGAAAGGATGAGGGGGATCAGATGGTTATCCGATCGGATAGCCATCCGATCGGTGAACCACATAAGCATCAACAGCAACAGTCAACATATTATTCAAACGATTAAAAACCAAAAAATCAAGATTTCTCAAAAACCGTTTGGAATTACGATCTGAAAATTTGTAGGCTTATAGATCAACTGTTTTCGCAAAACATATAAAAAAATTGGCAATTTTTAACCTTAAAAACACGTTTAATTTTGCATCTTACAGTCAAGAAATGAAAGAGATGAAAAGATGAAGAAATTGAACAAATCAGATTCGATTTTGGATCTGAATATGATGAAATCTCATGCGATTTTGTGTGTTTGATCCGTGCAATCAAGCTCCTGCTCTGATACCACTTGCAGGATCGGTTTTCGACTCCGTAACGATTGCGTATGACACGTGTGACGTGCGAAATCCGTACACATGCATGGACCGAACACGAGAACGTACTATAATCTGTGATTCTATTAAAAAATATGAAATCATACAATCACATGAATCACCTTTTGCACATTCTCTCTCTACTTTCTCTCTCTAGGATCCAAGCTTTCCAAGTTGCAGAAGTTGCAAAAGTTCTAAATTATAACCCTAACACTTCTATTTATAGGCCAAGGCTTTAATGAGAGTTCTCATTAATTACAGAATTGCCACCTTGCCTTTTCCTACATATTACAATATAAAGTCTAGAATTAATCTGTTTCAACTACGAATTGGATTGACGGAGGCGATAGACATTACTGCACTAACATTAATTCCCATTTCTATACAGGCATTTCTAACTGTTGATGTAACCCTGAAGGTTTTAGATGTTCTGCTTTAACTTGTGAACAAGTTAAACACTTAGAAACGTAACTAGCTATGTCATTTTTCATTCCTATCCACCAAAAATTATTCCTCAAATCTTGATACATCTTGTTGCTACCAGGATGCATCGTATACCTAGATCTATGGGCTTCCTCTAATATTCTATCTCGTAGATTCCCTTGTATAGGTAGCCAGATTCTTTTCTTATGGAATCTCCAAATTCCATCAGTTCCTTGTTCTAATTCCTTTGTCATCCCTTTTATTCCCTTAGCATCATCCTTGATTGCTGTTTCTTGGATAGTTTCAATTGTTCCATTAAATCTATTTACAAATTTAATCTAAGAGCACGTACTCGTCTTTGCTTCTCATGATATTTACGACTTAAGGCATCGGCTACTACATATGCTTTTCCCTCATGATATTGAATGTCACAGTCGTAATCACTTAAAATTTCCATCCATCTCCGTTGCCTCATGTTTAATTCTTTTTTCCCAAAAATGTATCTTAAAATCTTATGATCTGTAAAGATTGGTAAACTTACTACCATACAGATAATGTCTCCAAATCTTAAGGGAAAAATTATTGCTCCTAATTCTATATCATGAGTTGTGTAATTTTCCTCGTGCTTCTTCAATTGCCTTGATGCGTAAGCGATCACTTTCTTACGCTGCATCAACACGCATCCTAATCCTAATTTAGAAATGTCACAATAAACTATAAAATCTTCTGTTCCTTCTGGTAATGCAAGGATTGGTGCATTTGTTAATCTTTGCTTCAAGATGTTGAAGGCTTCTTCCTACTTAGGTCCTCATTCAAACTTAACCGCTTTACACGTTAACTTAGTTAAGGGAAAGACTATCTTAGAGAAGTCTTAGACAAAACGTCGATAGTATCCAGCCAATCCTAGAAAACTTTCGACTTCTATAACTGACTTCGGACTTTCCAATTTGTGATAGCCTCTATCTTTGAAGGATCTACGTGAATTCCTTCATGATTGACCATGTGACCTAGGAATTGCATTTCTTGTAACCAAAATTCACACTTAGAAAACTTAGCATAAAGCTTTTCTATTCTTAACAGGGTTAAGAGGGCATGCAAGTCTTCACAGTGCCCATCCTTGCTTTTAGAATAAATAAGTATATCGTCAATAATGACCATTACAAATTTATCCAAATACGGTTTACATATACTATTCATCATGTCCATAAATGTTGCAGGAGCATTTGTTAATCCGAAGGGCATGACTGTAAACTCGTAATGACCATACCTAGTTCTGAAAGCAGTTTTAGGAATGTCCTCTTCCTGTACTTTTAGTTAATGGTACCCGAAGCGTAAATCGATCTTAGAGAAATATCTAGCTCCTTGAAGTTGATAAAAAAGATCATCAATTCTAGGTAATGGGTATCGATTCTTAATAGTAACCTTATTTAATTCTCTATAATCGATACACATCCGCATTGATCCATCCTTCTTCTTTACGAACAACACAGGTGCTCCCCAATGGGAAGAACTTGGTTGTATGAATCCCTTCTCTAGCAATTCATCTAATTATTTCTTTAACTCTAGCATCTCTGTTGGTGCTAAATGGTAAAGTGCTCTAGCAATTGGAGCGGTTCCAGGTACTAGATGAATTCTGAATTCCACATTTCTATCTGGTGGTAATCCAGGTAGATCTTCTGGGAATACATCAGGGTATTCAGATACTACCGGAATTTCCTTAAGTTCCTTGCTCTTAGTGTTAATAATTACTGAAATCATATACACTACGCCTTGCTTTCGTATGTAGCTAGAAACTTTCATTACTGAGATGAACTTCATTGGCTTGCTCGGCTTATCTCCTTTGATCAGGATCCCTTCTCCTGTTGGCGTACAAATTTCCACATAATTCTGGTCGCATAGGATTCTCGCATGGTTGGCTACTAACCAATCCATTCCTAATACTACGTCGTATCCTGCTAGATTCATAGGGTAGAAGGGTTGCAGAGAACGTATGTCCTAATAGCTCTATTTTTCCTTCTTGAAGTACTTCGCATATATCGATAGGGTTTCCTTCGGCCGTTTCTACCATACAAGCTTGACTAAGCTTAGTTAAAGGTTGATTAAGAGCTCGGCAAAATGCAGTAGTTATAAAACTTTGGTTTGAACTAGAGTCAAATAATACTTTTGCATAAATGTCATGGATAAGGAACGTACCGGCGATTATGTCTGGGATCATGCCTGCCTCTTGCGTCGTCAGCTGAAAAGCTTGTGCATTTTCATTGTTAGTTCCATCTGCCGCGTTTTCTTTGTTGTCAGGTGTCTTTATTGATTTAGGGCAATGTGGCTTAAAGTGCCCTGCTTCCGCGCAATTGAAGCAGATAGTAGATTTCTTTCTACAGTCTTCTTTTCGGTGCCCCGGTATTTTGCAGAAATTGCATTACTCCTTACATTTTCCTAAATGGTTCCTTTTACAGATTCTGCAAAAAGGCGGTGCATAAGATTGCCCGATTCCCTTCTTCTTGTAATTATTATTATTATTACCCGAGCGAAAACCTTGGGTAATATTTTGAGCCAACTCCTTTTTCCTATTTTCATCCCTCGTACGAACTAGTCTGTCAGTCAAGGTATTGGCTAATTCCACTGCGTCGTTGATAGTCCAAGGTCTAGCAGCCTTGACTATATCGCGGATTTCTCTAATCAATCCCCAAATATAGCGAGAAATGAGTACAGGTTCTAGCGAAGCCAAAGTCGGTACTATTCTTGCATACTCAAAGAATTTTCATGTGTACTCACCACACTTAACATCCACCATTTTATGGTTTAGGAACTGATTTGCCATTTGTTCCTTTTCATAGGAAGGGCAGAATTTTCTTTCTATCATTTCCTTAAACTCTTCCCAACTCATGGCATAAGCCATGTCGCTTCCTTTAGCTTGTAGAACAGTGTTCCACCATTCTAATGCTTCCTCTTTGAAGAGGTTGGAAGTATACATTACTTTGTCTTCTTCTGCACATTTACTTATTTTAATAACGACTTCTGTCTTTTCTAGCCATCGTAGTGCAGCAGAGGCTCCTTCACTGCAGTGGCTCCTTCACTGCCTGTGAACCAGTTGTCATTACTCTCATCTTTTTTAGGAAATGGGGCCTTGATAATATTATCATTGCCTCCATTTATGCTATGACTGAAACTATCATCATGGGTGCGTTTTCTATTCTCAGCTTTGGAAGGTTCAACCAGGTTCTTAACAGCTCGTATGATTGCTGGGATAGCATTGGCTATGCCCTGAGCGATTATATTTTCTATATCTTACTTATTCAAAGAATTTTCCTGATTATTCTAGCCTGATTGGTTCACTTCGTTTTCCATCTGAATTGCAACTTAATAGTTAGATTAATATCACCAAATAGATAACAAACAAACAAAGCATTGCAATCACAAATACAAACTGAGTCAGCACATATAGCCAAAATTGTCGATCATTGCGACATTTAGATTTATATATATATATATATATGTTATGATTCAATACATAACCACATATTTATATATATTGTTTATTTAATATTAGGTGATATATATATATATATATATATTATTTACTCATTTTTTTTCTCTCACAAACTAGTAAATATTATACAAACACCCATTCTATTGTTAGACTGCCTTCAGAAGTGGAAATCCCGCTCGTCATACTTCTAGACGAGGTTCTCACCCACTGACTTGATTCGATTCCCTGCATCCACCAACTCTTCGCCATAATGGCACAGCTCAGCAACATTGTCGGGGTTCATGGGTGGAAAGGCAGTAGGAGCAGGTTTAAACTATGGGTAATATGGGTTTGGATTATTCATTAAGTTCTAAAAAGCCCAATCATTATCCACCACTCTTCAGCTTCATTGGGGAGTGGTTTTTGTGTAATGGCAGCTGCGGGAATGGCGGGTTCTAGATTTATGGGTATTTTAGATGGGATGGGTGCATTCAGGAGGTTTTCATCTGTTGGGCCAAACAGATCACAATTTTCTAACTTTCTGTCTAACTCTTCCCATGGTGGTAATGTTGCAGCCTGACTGGAGCTCTCTCCCAAAACCTCTTTTCCTTTTGGTTCAACTGTTTTCTTGATTTTCTGGGCTACTGGTTTATTCTTCCTTCCCCTTTCCAGTCCAAAATTCTCCTCCTTTTTCTTTGGTTTTGGTTTCTCCTGGGCTTGGAATACAATTAGTTCATAGGGTTCTGCTTGGTATCCTGTCTGATTTTCTGTTGTTTCCATATCGGTAGGACTTATTGAGAATTCTGAAGGGCCTTCGATAACTCATTCATACTGTTAGTCACAAATAATGAAAACACAACTTCGAATAATCAAATATTTATATTACAAGTAATTTTCATAGAAGCATTAAATCCCTGACTATTAAATTAAATATTTTCAAGATACTTAATTAGCTTAAACCAGTGGCTCTGATACCACCTTTCTGTCACGACCCCCGACCCGTACCCCAGTTCGGGCGCCGCAAGACAGATAACCGTGGTACCAGTGTTTAGTAATTTGCAGCAGAATTTTATCAGGACCGGGTGTCAGGACAAATAATATCAGAGTTTCAAAACACCGACTTATTTTATTGGGGTAAACCCTTATTTACAGAAAAGGAATTTCACTGGGGAAATCCTTTAATTACAGAAAAAACACGTTTTATTTCCAATTTACTGAGCCACTTATTTAAGTTGTAGTGCTTCACGGCACTTTTCCTTTCTTCACAGTAAATCACCTGAAATGTGTTTTAAAAACATTTGATCAACGAAAATACTGGCGAGTGCATTCAATTAGTACAAAAGACATCTTTTTTATAATATACAACATTAAGAGCGATTACAATGTTTATATCAACCAATTACCCCAAATCGGTATTTGTCACTCGACCGGATCTGTGACTATGGTCATATCACACATTGGCTAACTCGTTGTCTAATGGTGAAGCTTATCAAGTAGTGTATACAAAACCCCACATACCGACAGTAGTTGTAGATTACAAAGACTTAATCACTGTAATTAAAACGTTGAAAACAAGTAGGGTTTTGAAAGCATTTAATAAAAATAGAATGACTCACATTGCAGATTTAGACTGATAGAGCTCTCCTACTGGTTTATAGCTAGTGAACCTAATCAAATATACAATGCAAATGAATTAGGTTATTAACTTAATACAAGATTTATGATAATCACGAGATCTAAACCCTCACGACGAATGACAAAGTATAGCCGAGTACCGGCAACACTTAAACATCCATCGGACCGATTTTAATCGATCGGATATAGTACCGTAACAGTGTTCGAGTTATTACCCTGATATCGCGGCAGAGTTTCGAGAATTGATTTGTAATTTCGAAATAAACAGAGAAACGATCAACGAAATGAACGAAATTTTACTTCGTAAAGTGAAATCTGATCAAGTCCAAAACCCTGGGCTTTATAGCCAGTTTTTGACCCGGCAGCGTGTCGTGACGGGCTCCGCCCTACCTGCGCGAGTCGCGAGGCTAGTCCACCTAGCCTAGGCTAGCCTTGTGTCAAGTATAGCCTAGAAATGTGTCAATTTCGAGTGATACGTGTTAACAATTCGCTTCGTGAGTCGCGAAAGATTTAGGGGTTCCACCCATGAGTCTCCGGGGGCCCCGTTGCTGGTTACGTCCGTTTTTCCATTTCGAGTCGCGTCGTACAAGTTGAAGATACACTTGAAGATACCTGATCCTCATTTGCTTTTTAGGAATTGAAATTTTGTGAGGTTGTTACAATGAGCCATCAAAATGGTTAGTAATTAGCAATGAATCTATATACACTTGAAGATACCTGATCCTCATTTGCTTAGCTAATTGCAAACCTGCTATTAAGGCCTCATATTCTACTTCATTGTTAGTGGTTTGGAATTCACATGCAATGGATTGGGGTATTGTGTCCCCCTGTGGCGATTTTAGTAGTATGCCTAGTCCAGTTCCTTTGACATTTGAGGATCCTTGGCCTCCTCAAATTGTTGAACCTCTAGTTCAACTTCCCTTTGTAGATAACTACTGAAATCAGCCACAAAGCCAGCCAAAGCTTGAGACTTGATGGCAGTCGTAGGTTCATACTTAATGTCATATGCACTAAGCTTGACTACCCATTTTGCCATTCTACCTGACATTTCAGGTTTCCTGAGAACATTCTTAATAGGAAAGTTAGTTTTCACAATAATAGTGTGAGTTTCAAAATAATGTCTAAGTTTAGTGGAAGCCATAATTAGAGCAAGAATTAATTTCTTTAAATGAGAATACATGGCTTCAACATCAAGAAGGCTTTTACTTACATAGTATACAGGATGTTGTTGGCCTTCATGATCCTTAACTAACACTACACTTACTAGTTTACCTGAAATAGCTAAGTACGCGGATAAAGGCTCACCATCCTCTGGTTTCATTAGGGCTGGTGCTGAGGATAAATAATCCTTGAGAGCCTTGAGTGCAACTTCATGCTTCTCAGTCCATTCAAATTTCTTATTCTTCCTCGGATTGTCATAAAAAACCTTGCACTTCTCTGAAGATTTTGAGAAGAACCTATTTATGCCTCCAATCCTTCATGTTAGCATCTGTACATCCTTTGCATTGGTTGGAGACTTTAGATTCACAATTTCCTTTATCTGTTCAGGGCTAGCTTCAATCCCTCTTTTGGTCACCATGTATCCTAGCAACTTTCCAGCTTTGACACCAAAATGACACTTTGAAGGATTCAGCTTCATGCTATATTTGATCAAGGATGTTAAATGCCACTTCAAGATCCTTGAGATGATCTTCTGCTTTCTTGGACTTGACCACCATTTCAACAATATAGACCTCTATAATTTCTCTAAGTTGTTCTTTGAACATCATATTCACTAGTCTTTGGTAAGTGGCACCTGAATTTCTTAATCCAAAAGGCATAGCAATATACAGTATATGCCTGTGGGAGACGTGAATGCTGAATCCTCTTGGTCAGATTGTTCCATCTGAATTTGTTGAAATCCAGATGAAGCATCCATAAAGGTGAGCAATTCATGGCCAGCTGTTGTATCCGCCATGGAGTTAATGTGTGGAAGTGGGAAAGGATCCTTGGGACATGCCTTACTTAAATCTATAAAGTCAACACATACCCTCCACTTTTCGTTTTTCTTTTAAACAACCACCACATTGGCTAACCATTTTGGATACTTGACTTCCCTAATCATACCTGCCTTCAAGAGTTTGTCCACTTCCTCTTGGATAATGATATTCCTTTTAGGTGTATATTTCCTTCTTTTTTGATGGATTGGCCTGAAAGATTTATCAATACCTAATTTATGAGTAATAAGGTGTTTAGAGATACCTGTCATATCCTCATGTTTCCAAGCGAAGGTAGACTTTCTTCTCTTTAAGAAGGATACTAGATCCTGCTCTATACTGTCAAGGATCCCGGGTCCTATAAAAACTTTGGATTCAGGATCCTCAGGGTCCAGTATTATATCCTCGATGTCTTGTTCTCTTGCCTCCATGACATCCCTTTGAGGATGCTTTAATTGCTATGCTACCCTTGGTTTTGAAGCTGGCTTCATTAAATAGATGTAATAGTTCTTGGCCTCTTATTGATCGCTTTCTATCTTCACTACTCCCAATTGGGTTGGTAGCTTCACACTTTGTTGGTATGTGGAAGGAACAACTTTCATGTCATGTATCCAAGGCCTGCCAAGGATCACATTGCAAGAAGACAAATAGTTAATAACAAAAAATTTCTGAATACAGTGTACCCCCTCAATGTAGATTAGGAGTTTGATGTCCCCCAACGTGTTCTTCATTTCACTGTTGAATCCTACAAGGACTGATGATCTCAGAACTATTTCTAATTCTGGGATGTTCATCCTTTTTAGGGCATCAAGTTGAATGATGTTCACAGAGCTCCCACAATCTATAAGGATCATGCGAACACAGTGGTTAGATATAAATAAGGTAATAACTAATCCATCATGATGAGGATCCAGGATATCACCACGATCATCCTCATCAAAGGATATGATTTCTGTTGACTTAGAGTTGAGGTCCTGATAGGCTTGTCTCCGTTTTCCAACTTGGTTTCTTTGGCATGCCTCTTTGCTGCAGAGATTGAGGTTCCACATATATCTGAGCCTCCGGAAATGAAGTTGATAATTTGAGCATCTACAGGTGGTGCCGGAGCCCTTTTCCGGTACTTTTTAAGGATCCTGGATCCTTGATTTCTTCCTTCGAAGCAACTCTTTCCAGTGACCTTTGCTGAGGAGGTAGCCTATCTCCTTTCTGAATACAATGCATTCGTCGGTAAGGTGGCCAAAATATTTATGGTATGCACACCACTTTGATATCCTTGAAGGATGTAGATTTTTCATTCTTCTTGGGCCATCTAGCTTTCTCACCTAGATTCTGCAAGGCAAGCATCAATTCACTATGGCTTGGATCGATTCTTCAATTCAACTACATGAACATTTTGATTGTCATGCTTGGAGTATGGCTTGGATCGATTATTCTTGTAGAAGGATCCTTGCTTCTCCTATTTAGATGAACAAGTTAACCTGTCTTGGATCCTTTTGTCATCCTTTAACCAAATGAATCTTAGGGCCTTGTTTCTAACTTCATCTAAGTTCCTTCATAGTTTCATACCAAGTTCATCACAGAAAGGAGAATCCTTTTGTAATCCCATCTTAAACGCTTCTACAGCAGTTGCAATGTCTAAGTTTGGGATTTCTAAGGATTCTCTACCGAATTTAGTAACATAATCCCTAAGGGATTCATCACGGGCTTGGGTGATCATATATAGGTCACTAGTTAACCTTTCAAAAGTTCTACTATAAGAAAACTGATTATTGAATAAGTTAACTAAGTGCGAAAATGAAGTTACAGAATAAGGATGAAGACTTAGCAGCCATTTTAGTGTTGATCCAGTGAGTGTGGATCTAAAGCCCTTGCATAAACAGGCTTCTTATAATCTTTCAGGGATGGGGTTTATCTCCATCCTTTCTCTGTACCGATCCACATGCTCCTCTGGATCAGTTGTACCGTCATACAATTTCATGTTAGGGGTCTGAAAGCGTTTGGGTATCTCTACATTGCATATGGGAGGTGCAAAGCGAGATACTCTGTGACTTCCATATGGAATCTCAGGAATGGGTTTGACCACTCCTGGGAGCTGGATATCATATCCTTGAGTTTCTTCAACTCCATGGAATAGCTTGGTTGATCCCTGCATCCTGCATGAAACCATAGTTAATATCAAAAGATGTATTAAAATTGTTACCTCCTGGTTGACTTGAAGTTGGTATTCCATAAGGATATCTAGGATAGGGCATGTCTGGTGTAATAGTAGGGCCAGAAGAAGCAATGGTCTGCATAGGTATGAAATCCCCTTCATGGACTTTAGAGCTTCTCCATGATTGTCTTCCTGAGGATCCTTGATCCTAAAAGACATTGGGTCCTGGGTAGGTCCGAGCTGGAGGTCTGGATGTATGATCCATGGATCCTTGAACTCGGGATGAGGATCCTTGGTGATTGAAGTAGGATCCTTGAGGTTGGAACATCTCCATATATCCTTCTAAGCGGAGGAAGGATCCTTGAGGCTGGGTCGTCGCCACCGATCCATGCTGATGGATGGAGGATCCTTGAGGAAGAGCCATCGCCAGTGATCCCTGCTGATGGATGGAGGATCCTTGAGGTTGTGTGATGAACACTCTGGACTGTTGTGCTGTAGTTGTTGGAGTGACAAAGTCCAACACTTTTTGCACCATTAGAGACTAATCCTCTGCTGGCCTCTTTGGTTTCTTGATATCATCAATCTCGTGAAGGATCCTTTGGTTGGTTTTGTCTTGCAGCTCCATGTAACTCTTAACTGCGAAAAAAAAAACAGAAATATCACTGTTAGTGTTTTGGTTAAAAATCACAGAAGGATAATGTAACCAAATCCGATTCTCGTGAGGTTGGATGCTTGGTTAATTAAACAAATGTGTAAACTAGAAATGAATGATGAACACAAGGATTTGTATGAGGAAAAAGCCCTTGATCAATGGATGATCTCCGGCATAAAAAACCTTAGATAGTGAAAACTATCACTATCAAGTATATTGAAAAAATAAAGATTACAACTTCGGATGATAACAAGCATGGTACAATGATTGCTAGTGTGTTAGTGTGAGTAATCGCCATATGATTGCAAAGAGTTCGAATGAATGTGATGTGTGTAACTATGTTACTAAATAAAGCTTGTTATCCCCTTTCAAAAATAGAAAATATCTACCAACTATCCAAATATTATGCTAGTCCCCCCACGATCACCATAACGGCCATGAAGCTCTTGCACGTGCAACAATATGAAGCATATTCCCCTGGAATCTCGGCAAGAACAAGTCTTCTTTGAATACACCTGCAAAACAAGCTAAAGGATGATGGAAACAATTGTTAGTTTAGAATAATAAAGAGGATCCTGGATCCTTAGCATTCCTACACCATCTCTTGAGGATCCTTGATCCAAACTGAACTGAGAATCCGTGATCTAGGAAACACTTGAGGATCCGTGATCCATATGTTATAAAATTCTATCCCTAACAGTTAGTATTAGTAGAAGAAGAGCTTGTATAAAATTTGTATCCTTGGTAGACTAGTGATGTCTTCTTTTGAGCATTATCCACATTCTTCTGTAATGGTGGGGGAATAGGAGGTAATGATTCACTGGTTTGAGTTGAGGTAACCACTGGCATGGTACTTGAAGTGGATTTTCCCTGAGAAGCCATGGAGTTGATAAAAAATGAACAGAAATGTACACAAAAAAGTGTTTGGAATTGAGGCACCACTTACCCCACGATGGGCGCCAAATTGTTTTGGTAAAAAATCAAATTAAGGATAATGTAACCAAATTTTGATTGTGAGGTAGAATGCTAATGTATATGAACAATAGTGTGATCAAAGTATAAAGTAAAAATGACAATGAACCCCAAAATTTATACGAGGAAAACGCCCTTGATCCTTGTTAGATCTCCAGCACAAAAAAACTCGGGTGATGGAAACTACCAATCACCAAATGTATAGAAAAATAAGTAGTGATCCAAGTACATTTTCGGAAGATAGTGAGCTCAATACAGTAAGAACTAGTGTTTGAAGTTTGAGTGTTCGCGAGAGAGAGTGAGTTGTGAGTGTATGTAGGTGTGTTATGTTATGCCTAAAATGAGCTCGTTATCCCCTTATAGAAATTGAAACAACAAGATAACAAACAAAGCGAAAATAATGTAAGTATCTCCATGTTCTCCATAACGGCTACACTTCTTTAAGCACGTGCTAATTGAGAGCATATTCCTTGATATACCTGTGAACACAAGTTTCAAACAAAGTTTCAAACAAAGGATACAATTGCTAGTAAATATAAATAATTGTAAGGATCCTTGATCCTCAGACTTCCTGCACCATCTGATAAGGATCAGTGATCCAAGCCAGATCTGAGGATATGTGATCCATAGTATTAAAAATTAACCCCTAACACGTATAGCATTCAGTCAAATGTATCACACAACTGTTTGACTGTTCTATGCATTTAAACATACTCATACTAACACATATTTAGTATAGACTCTATCTAACCTATTCGCACAATAACGGACACAAATATACAATAACAGATTCCCCCTTGTCCGTTGTTATCAAATCTTGAACTTCAAAAAATGAGAGTTGTGTTGAATATGTTGCAACTTCAGTCATATATCTGTTAATGTCATCCCATATGCGTCAACATATTCTCGGTTGACTGATGCTTCATGTTTGTAGATACTTTGCCAATCAATATTACACTGGTAATGACACGATCCTCTAGTTGGCTATAATGCAATCTTCATGTGAATTAACAAACTTGAAACCGATCACATGTAGCTCTTCCATTTTAACTTTAACTACATTTACATTTACATTTAGTTTAATGCAACTCCTCTATTGCTTGATCCATAGATCTTCAAAACCCTAGCAGTATTTGATAGAAACTTTGAATACTACACCGAACAACAACAAATAAGTGAATGCACATGTAAACCTAAAATCCCGTTTTCAAGAACAAAAATACCAGCTCATCAATATTGGAAATCGTTCGAAAGTCTTTGAATCGTAATTGAGTTTACATTTATGTATCTTCATGAAACTATTTTACACAATTGGACTCATAATTGAAATCACTAATGGCAATCTTTCAGAAGTCTCTGAATCATAATTGAAATTTGAATTATTACATCTTCATGAAACTCTTTTCGACAATATGACTTGTAATTGAAATCACATCACTTAGAACTTTTAATGTCTGGTAAGTGTAAACGATAATGCCAATACTATGCAAACCTTCACTGAATATGTGAAACCACCCGAATACTATTGCATAATCACCAAGAATTAATCAATTTCAATTTTTGACTCTAAAAATTTTATTCCCCTTCATTCTTGGTTAATTCACATATATTTGAACTCTAACTGCAGCGGAAAATTTGACGCTTTAACTCAAATGCGGAAAATTTCACTAAAAATATGATGCTTTGATTTAAACTATGGATTGTTTGGGGTAGAATTTCTATAGTCAGAATGCTGACAACTATAAGTTTACAGTAGGATCCTGATAGGGTTAGTAGGTGCCAGGATCCTGATGAGACTAGGGGTATTCAATAAACTCACGGCTCGTAGCTCACTTGAAACTCGCTCGAAAAAATTTCAAAAAAAGCTAGGCTTGAAATTGGCTCAGTTGTAAACGAGCAAGCTCGGCTCGGTTTATAAACGAGCTAAGCTCGAGCTTGGCCTAGCTCGGCTCGTGACCTCGTGTGCTGGCTCGATAAGGCTTACATTCTTCATTTATTTCTCCCATATCGCTCAGAAGACAAAAACTAAGGGAGTATCTCCCCTATAAAAGAAGGTAAACACAATGTACAAAGTGAGCTAACTATTTATACTTGCATATTTAGCCATTTGGTTAAATTAAATTGCAATTATGGCCCTTAGTCTATGAAGAGATTCATTTTAGGGCTTTTTAAGTAGTAAAATTTGTGGTTCTTTGTTAGTTCTAGCTAGATCGATCCGAGCCGAGCTAGCTCAAATTTTAATCGAGTCGAGCTCGAGCCTCAAACCTCAACTCAATTTGAAATTATAGCTCGAGCCAGCTCGAATTGAGTTCGATCCGAGCTCGAGCTGGGTTGAGCTCGGCTCGACTCGGCTCGTTTACAGCCGTAGATGAGACTTAGGAGCCTAAATATTATTTGTTACTAACCAACCGTTCCTATCTTTGAGGAATATTGTGCAGGAATATTCCTAGGCTTACGGCTTGTACCTGAATTATAATTTAAGTAGCTAGACAAAATGTGTGGAAAAAATGGAAGCTTCCCAACGGTTGATTGACCTATTCTCCTCAGGATCCAGGATTTGTCGGAAGTTTAGTTAGGATTTGTTTCTATGTCTATATTATAAATAGACTTGATGTAATCATTTTAGAGACACTTCTTTCACACTCTTGAACACACTTAAAACACTATACACTGGCAATCATTGCAATCACTGTTGCAACACTTAGAAAGATTCATCCAGTTCTACCATTGTAGTTTTCTTCACATTAATATCAGTGGAGGTGTGTAATTTCCAGCTCTCGGGGTTTTTTATGTCGAATATCAGCTTCTCGAAGAGGATCAAGGGCTTTTTCTCCATGATAAATCCTTTGTGTTTGTTGCATTCGTTCATATTCATCGCATTCAAGTTTACGAACTTTTTTCATACACCAGGACCCTGACTATAAATTCAGGATCTTGAACATAATATTTGTTAGTTTCACAAGCATCTCACCTCACTATCTAAATTTGCTTGTGAAATTTACCTTATCAGTTTTTTACCAAAACAATTTGGCACCCACCGTAGGGCAAGTGGTGTGCTTTTCATCTTAAAATTTCTGTTAAATTTCTTCTAAATCAATTTATTGCAAAAATATTTTCATAAATGGCGTCTCAACCCAAATCCTCATCAACTTTATCCTATATTACTACTGCAACTACCGAAACCAGCAACCCACTTCCTCCACCTGCTCTGGGAAACCAAAGGAAAACTACGGTTGCTGTAGGAAATACATACTCAGGATCGGGGAAATCCACTTCAGGTCATGTTTTGGCTTCGAATGATGAGATCTTGTTTTAGCCTCGGTGCAAAACGAGATGAAACAACAACATGAGACTAACCAATTGTTGTTCAAGGAGCTTAGGGAATTGAAGAACTCCAAGAACCCAGTGGAGGTGACAACACCTCTACATGCCAGAACTCTAAATTTCAGCACACCAGGATCCTTAGGGGTTCACCAAGGAGACTTTATACCTATGCAATCGGGATCAGTACCAACTGGTCCTACTCATTCAGTCAGGATCACGTTATGAAAAGATTCAGGAGCTCCTCCAGGATTCTCGTCTTAAAATCCTAACACCAATAACCTTACCAATAATAATTCATTAAATGCTAACAATTTCATGAAGATTACATGAGTCAATCCTGAGATGGCAAGAGAACTGAAGAAGTTGAGAGACATGATCTCTAGTGTACTAGGAGTAGTACAACTGATACCAGAAGTGTCTCCTGAGAGTCATAGGGTCTCCAGGTTCGCTCCCCCAATCTGAAGTGCGGAGATCCAAAAAAGATTTCCAACTCCCAAAATAAAGTTGTATGATGGAACCACCGATCCTGAGGAATACGTGGCTCAATATAGGGAACGAATGGAGATCAACCCTACGCCATTAGATCTCAAGGAAGCTTGTTTGTGTAAAGGATTTTGCCTTAAAATGGTTACTCAACATTCCTCCATACTCTATAACTTCTTTTGCTCTATTAGTTAATCTATTTAATAATCAATTTTCTTGCAGCATAACTTTTGAAAGATTAACCAGTGATCTTTATAGGGTTATACAGGGTCAAGACAAGTCATTAAGGGACTACGTGAGTAAATTTGGTCGAGAATCCTTGGAGATTCCAAACCTTAATACTACTATTGCAATTCAGGCTTTCAAGATAGGACTTCAAAAAGATTCTCAATTTTATGAAGACCTGCAGGAACCTAGACGAAGTCCAGAATAGGGCCTTGAGATTCATAAGGCTTGAGGAAGACAGGAAGATCCAACAAAGAATCAACCCTCCTGCTACTTATGATCATCCAAATAGAAAATGGGATTCATCTTAAAAGTCTTACAAATCCAAACCATATTCTAAAACTGATAACCAGGGTTAATGCAGTTCATGGCGAGGATCCTAAGGAGGATTATCCTAAATTATCTAACTATAGTTTTTCTGTTTATGTTTTAGGATTGATGTATGCTATGTAGAATTTGGGAGATAAAGCTCAATGGCCTAGGAAGAATGACAAGAATCCTGGCTGGAAAGATAAGTCCAAGTGGTGCGTTTATCACAAAGATTTTGGGCACATGAAGGAAGATTGCTATGCCCTCAAAAAGAAGATAACTTATCTCCTTAGTAAAGGATACTTAAAGGAACTATTGGGCTAGAAGAAAGAAAGAAGTCAAGATCCTGAGAAACCTACCAAACGGGCAGAATCCCCACCAACAAATGCCAAGGTAATCAACTTTATCTCTGGTGGATCTGACATGTGTGGTACTTCTTACTCTGTAGCCAAGAGAAAATAAGAAAAAATAGAACAGGGAGACAAGCCTACATGGACATCAACATTCACGGAGCAGAAGACCATACATGTAACAACCCAAGCAAACCATGCCAAGACATTGTCCACTTTGCCCTCAATGGGTTGCCCATCCAGGAACTCACGGTTTTATTTTCACCCAATGAGTTGCTCTCCCAGGCAAAACACGTCTTGTTAGAGAAAGTTTCCACCCCCCTCCCCTTATACGGAAGGCTTCGTTAACCTTCTCAATCGATGTGGGACTTACATCTCCACCCACCTTAGGGAGCCTAGCATCCTCGCTGGCACACCGGCCCGGTCCCTGGCTCTGATACCATTTGTAACAGCCCAAGTAAGCCATGCTAAGATATTGTCTGCTACATTTTGTTTTCTAGGCTGATAGAACGACAACGAAGAACGCTACTAGCTAGAATCCTATCTCTTTGGTGTTTGGAACTAAAGCAGTGATACCAACAGAGATGGTGATTCCGACGATAAGATCATGTTCGCAATATACGTAAACTAATGACCAAGCCTTGGCTGAAGATCTACAAGTAGTAGATGAACTAAGGGATTGTAGCATACCAACCGAAGATAGCAAGAACTTATAACAAGAATATCAGGATATGTGGATTCTAAGTTGGTGATATGGTCCTTAGAAAGGAATTTCATAATACCACGAATCCTGGTGATGGAACATTTTGCTCCGAAATGTGAAGGTCCATACCTCATTGATTGTGAAGCGGGAAAATGAGCATATTAGCTTGCCACAATGGATGGTGAAATCTCGCCAAGACCCTGGAATGCAATTCACTTTGAAGCTTGCTTCTTGTGAACCACTGATAGGATCCTGTACTGGTATAATAAGGATACTAGATCTTTAGGATCCTTGGTACGTTTTCTTACCAAAAACCAATTTCATTATTTAGATTTATTTCTTTTATTATCATTATTATATATGATTAATGACTTAAGCATCGAAGGGGTAAAAGTCTAAAAGGTTTTGCAGAAGCATATCCTCGAGGATCCTCACTCAAAGTTAGAGATTGGTCATCACTTCTACGTTTAAGTTACCTAGTCCCTTCTAAGGTTTGGAGCTACCTTTCAACCTCCCATACGAGATTGGGTTTAAGCACCCTCGCCAATAGAATATGCTATCTAGATGTAGTTCAAGGTGGCAGGACTAGTTTGTAAAAATATGTGGCTAACAATTTTGTTACTCTCAGCTATATCTAGGATTCTTACGAATTTTATCAATGGAGTAATGATGTGCGTTAGGTGTGATATAGTTTTAGTTATATTTTAAGCCCTTTTTAACACTTTAGTCAAGTTTTAAATTTATAAAACACGATATTCTACTAACACTAAACACACATGTGGGCAAGTGCACCCATCATGAGCGTAGTATAGCGTTGGTAAGATACCGAAGTCCTCCAAGGACACAAGAGCTTTTAGTACCGGTTTATCCTCAACGTCTAATCAAATCAATATTTTAGAAAAAGTTTTAAATATGAAAATAAAAACAAAAAATGCTGAAAAATAAAATAAAATAAAATAAAAACAGATAGACAAGATAAATCACTTGGATCCGACTCGCCTTTATTGTAACCTTTGATGATTTCCGCACTTTTGCACTTTTTAAGAGATTATCTTAGTTATAGTAGTAGGCCTCTCTTTTGAAGGTGATGTTACCCTCAACCCAGTAGTTTGAGTCAGCAAGGATACAATCCTAAAGGGTCGGAATATTGAAAGATAATTAATTAAGTTATTAATGCGTAATGTGGTAGGCCCCTCTTTTGAAGGTGACGTTACCCTCGGCTAAGTGGTTTGAGTCAGCAGGGATACAATCCCAAGTAGCAGGGTTAATGTATTAATAGTAGTTTACATATGAGGGGATCAAGCCATTCGCACCCGCGCCATCCAATACCAGTGGGTATTGAAGGAGGTCCTAGTAAGCTTGACCCAGGTCCTTGCAGGATCTATACACTGAACAAGGCAAGAACCTTACCAAACCATTCCCTTAACCCCCGACCAGGTAGCCAACATATCTCTATATAGACCGTAGAGATATGAATGGTGAAAATCTTTTATTTTATATAGACAGTAAAATAATGACAAAACACCACGGACAAATGATAAGGAAGTTTCACCTTCAACATAAGAAACTAGTAATTAAAGTCATTAATACAAAACCAAATAAAAAGTGCGAAAAGATTAAAAATCAAAAGTATTACACTAAATGCTTGTCTTCACCAAGTGATGTAAGAGACTTAGGCAAACATGGCCTTTGATTGTCAAGAACTCTTAGTATCAATCTTGGATCCCGAGACTACTACACACACTCTAAGATGGATGATGAATGATGGATGATGGTGGTGGAAGTGGGTGAAGTGGGAGAGAGGTGATTTGCCAAGGGATGCCTTTTAAGTGAACCAAGCACCCCTATTTATAGCCTACACAGAAGCCCGGACATGGCCTTCGTGTCCATATGGAATGGCCCGGTGTCCATTCCTTATCTCTTTCTTCATTAATTGCAATTTGTCTGCATTAGCTCCACACGCCCCCGTGTCCGCTAGGCATGGCCTCGTGTGCAGAAGTGTATCTGTACTATCAAGATTTGCAAGATTCTGCGAATCTTAGCATTGACCACGGCCCATGTTGAGCTGGGCACGCCCCCGTGTTGGGAATAGAAGCTTCAATAACTTTGTCCTTTCTGCAAAAAACTGGCCACGCCCCTGTGTCCGCTGGGAACGGGACTGTGGTCAGCCTTTTGTTCTCTTGTTTTTGCTTGGGAAGATGTTGTCGAGGGGTCGGGCATGCCATGTTTATTCCTTTTCTTGTATTTATGCTAGATTTTGCTGCATATTTGTTCATTTTGTTCATTTATAGTCCTGAAAATACAAAAGGGAGACAAAATCACATTTTTTCCAACATTAGTACTAAAAAAAGGTTAGTTTTATGCCTCAATTGATGTATTTTATATGTTGCATTTTACACACATCAAATACCCCCACACTTGAATCTTTGCTTGTCCTCAAGCAAAACTCTTTAAAATGTGGCTTACACTCCCAAATGGAATGGGTAGAAGAGAAGTTTTGGGCTTGTCTTGAGTGTCGGGAATCCAAGATCTTTTATTAGGCTTTATTTTTATGCTATTTACAATCCTATTCGTTGTGATTTATTTAGAACGTTTCATAAGAGAAATTACTTATTTGGGCATAACATGCCTCTTTAAAATTCCATTTATATACAAGTTCACAAACCTCACGGGAGATCACTCAACACTCGGCCGAAGATGTATTTTTGTGAAACACTCGAGATCAGCATGGAACTTACTTCTACCATATGCTTGCCAAGCAATCAATCCTGCTCCTTTTTAACTATAAACCTTTGTAAATATCAAGAGGACTTGGGGAAGGGTTAGGCTTGGGTTAAAGGTAGGTGGTTTTAGGTTAGTGGTTAGTAAAAAGGGCGAAAAGCATAAAAAGCGTTGGTCGTCATAAAACTTTTTGTTTTTGTGACTTTTATTCAAACGAAGCATTTTCAAACAAAGTTTCTTTGAGGAACTTGTTTGTTTATTGCTATACTTCATTTTTTTCATAAGCAATGTCACATGAAAACCGAGCTTTTTACTAAAATAAAGGGTTTAAAAATAAAAAGGGTTTTGGTGGGTAAAGGGTGTTTGTTTTGTGGGTTTTAGAAATGAAAAGGTTTAGGCTCAAAGGGGTTAACTAGGGGGATTTTGGGTAGGTGATAAAAAATGAAAAATAATGGTGTTGAAAAGAAAAAGGGTTAGTCCTAATGCCTCCATCATTTACTTACTTGGGTTTAAGTTAATAAGGACCGGGAATGTATCGTCATGACAAGTTCTAGAGTCGTAAGAAACCAAGCGGCTATTCACACAAGAAACGAAAAATGAGCATTTAATTTAAAGATGTATGCTTTTATACTCAATAAAGGTTCAAAACTCACTTTTTTGTGGGAAAGGGTTTATAATGTGATCAAGTATATATAATCAAATTTTAACTAGAGTTGTCATGTCGTTTCATAATTTTCTTATGTTAGTTCTTTTTATCACGACGCTATCGGTTATAAATTTGTAAAAATATAACCTTTTTAGAATTTGTTATTCCAAAATTAAACCAAGACATCTAAAAAAAATGAAAAGTTTTTGAAAAAATTTGGTGTGATTAGCGGTTCCAATAGAGTTTTGTGTAAGGCTTGTTATTAGGACTTACAAAATTCAAGGTTTTAGCATCCCCCCCCCCCACACTTAAATTACACATTGTCCTCAATGTGTCCCAAAAATAAATTTTTAGGTTGATTAAATGTGTAAAGAGGTGTTTAAACCAAAAATTTATGTTACTGGGCGTCTGGGCACGGGCCCGTGTTGGTCCGGGCACGGCCCCGTGTTCAGATTGCCAGAATCATAATTAACAGAAGGCTGGGAACGTGGGCGTGTTCAGTGAATACGGCCCCGTGTCCAATTACCTGAACTGGGCGTTTTCTGCAGAACCTCGAGCACGGGGCGTATTGGGCTGAGCACGGCCCCGTGCTGAACTTGCTGTAATGAAGAAAAATTATCGGGAGGCTCTGTTTTTGTGCATGGGGTGTGGGTTCAAGTTTCCCTTAGTAACCTCTACCATTCCGAGTGTCTTTTATTCTCGAAAATGAAACCTAAACTAGAAAGCATAAAAGTTAATCTAAACTTAAACTAAGGATAGTTCCGTGGAATACCTCCGTGGTGCGCCACGTTTATAAGGGTCCTTGGCTAGACCCAAAGTCAGTCATATATTACCCAAGTGGGATGTTTTGCATCCCATGTTGCACCGTCGGAGAGCTTCATCCAAGCTTGAGTCTACGACTTTCATGTAGTTGACCGGGTGGTCGTCTTCTACTCTTTTCCCAACCCCAACCCCAAACTCCATTTCCTTGTCCCCAACCCTCAATGTCAATGTCCCGCCATTCATGTCTACCATTGCGTGGCTGTGGCTAGGAATGGTCTTCCTAGAATGAGTGGTACTTCAGTATCTTCCTCCATATCTAGTATGACAAAGTCGGCCGGGAAGACAAAGTCTCCGACTTTTACCAATAGATTTTCGGCGACACCTTATGGATATTTGATAGACCTATCGGCAAGTTGTATGCTCATCTTTGTGGGGCTTGTTTTACCTAGTCCGAGTCGGTCAAACATTGATACGGGCATGAGATTAACGCTAGCCCCAAGATCGGCTAGCGCATTGCATATGGGTGATCCCCCAATGGAACAAGGGATGGTGAAGCTTCCGGGGTTGATTTTCTTTTGTGGGAGTTTGTTAAGTAGTACGGCGGAGCATTCTTCACTTAAATTAACTAGTTGCAATGTTTCAATTTTCCTTTTGTGAGTGAGGAAGTCTCTCATAAATTTTGAATATTTAGGCATTTGAGTGAGGAATTCCACGAATATAAGATTGATGTGCAATTGTTTTAGTAAATTTACAAATTTTGTGAATTGCTCAACGGTCTTTTGGCGAAGTAATCGACCAGGGTAAGGTACCGAAGGATTCTTGGTAGGCTCTTGATTTGGCGGAGGAGTCATCTCTTTTTGGGGCATTGGTGAAGCTGGGGTTTGGGTAGACGGGCTCTTTTCACTTGGAGGTAGTGGGGTCTCCTCGAGACCTACGGTACGGTTTCTTAATGTGATGAGATGTACTAGCGCCTTTGGTTTGTTTCGGTATTGCTGGGTAACGCGCCTTGTGGTCTCTCCGAGAAATTTTGAGCTAGTTGATTTAATTGTTTTTCAATGTTTTGAATACTAGCTTGTTGATTTCTAAAGTTAGATTCCATTTGTTGAAATCAATCCGAGTTTTTCTTTTCGGTGTCGAAGATAAGGCATGAGATAGTATCTTCAAGCCTCTCTCATCCCCTAGTTGTTGTTGAGATAAATTTTGTGACTCATTTAGTGGTTGTTGAAAGTTTGTTCGTTGGTTTTGATTTTGTTGGTTACTACTATTGCCGGGTTCTCTCCAACCAAGGTTAGGGTGGTTACGCTATCCTTGGTTGTAGGTACCCGTTGGAGGACCTGACGGTCTAGGTCTATTATCAATGTAGTTTACCGTTTTTGTTTGATTATCCATTTCTTTCATACAACTCCAATTTTAATGTGGTCTACCACACCCTTCACAAGCCATAACCGAGGCCGTTTTTTCCATTTATAACTTTTTGATTTTCGAAGAGAGGGCCTCGATTTGGGCTTGTAAAGAAGTCCTTTCGTCAACCTTATGGGCACCCGGGGCAATAGATTTTGTGCCTCGGGGAGTGTGTCACTGAAAATTGTTTTGAGCAATTTCCTCAATTTGATTATAAATTTCATTTGGGCGACGATTACCTAGAAGTCCCCCAGAGCTAGAGTCAAGTGTTTGTCTTGTGTGTGGCAACAACCCATTATAGAAAGTAGATACTTGTTGCCATACCGCAAGACCATGATGAGGGCACTTTCTAAGTAGCTCCTTGAACCTTTCCCAAGTTTCATACAAGGATTCCCCGTCCTCTTTTGAGTATGTATTAATTTCAGTCATTAATTTAGCCGTTTTAGAAGGAGGGAAATACATATACAAAAACTTTTGGGCTAGTTCATCCCAAGTGTTTACCGAACCAACTGGGAGTGTGTTAAGCCAAGCCTTAGCTCGGTCTTTTACTAAAAAGGGGAACATTCGGAGGCGGATGGTGTAATTTGATGCTCCGTTGATCCGAAAAGTATCACATATTTCCAAAAAGTTGGTAATATGTAAATGGGGATCTTCGTCCGCAAGCCCATGGAAAGTTGCGGAGTTTTGGAGCATTTGGATCAAATGCGGTCGAAGTTCGAAGTTGTTGGCATCGACATTTGGTGAATTGATAGCGGCGCTGATATTACCTACCATGGGCCGTAGATAATCCATTAGGGTACGTTGATCCGCCATTGGAAGTGGGTCCCCCGAAACTTTCTCTTGGTTTTTAGCTTTAAGTCTTTTTCTTAGAAAGCGTTCGGGTTCGTCTAGAGGTTCTTTTATGTCTTTATTGGAACTGGAGCTCATGCACTGCGTAGGAAGTTCAGGTGTGGCGCCTGGGTTCTAAGTCCTGCGATAAAAACAAAAAGATTGTTGGTTAGAAGTTTCACCACGGCCCCGTGCTCAGCTGAACACGGCCCCGTGGTCGAAGTTACTGTGATTTTTTCCGGATCCCTGTTACTGGGGAGTTCAACACGGCCCCGTGCTGCACCAACGCGGCCCCGTGCTTGGCTCTCTGTAACTCGGAAAATAAAAACTGCCAGTAACGATGCTGCTGGGCACGACCCGTGTCCGACCAGGCACGGCCCCGTGCTGCAGTCTGCAGAAGCTGAAAAATTAAGAAAAATCCTAAAAAACAGAAAAATAAAAAAAATGATTAGGCCATTGATTCCTAAGTTTCTTAAAATCCTTGTGTCCCTGGCAACGGCGCCAAAAACTTGATGTGTGTTAGGTGTGATATATTTTTAGTTATATTTTAAGCCCTTTATAACACTTTAGTCGAGTTTTAAATTTATAAAACACGATATTCTACTAACACTAAACACACATATGGGCAAGTGCACCCATCGTGAATGTAGTATAGCGTTGGTAAGATACCGAGGTCGTCCAAGGACACAAGAGCTTTTAGTACCGGTTTATCCTCAACGTCTAATCGAATCAAAATTTTAGAAATAGTTTTAAATATGAAAATAATAACTAAAAATGCTGAAAAATAAAATAAAATAAAAACAGATAGACAAGATGAATTATTTGGATCCGACTCGCCTTTAGTGTAACCATTGATGATTTCCGCACTTTTTCACTTTTTAAGAGATAGGCCCCTCTTTTGAAGGTGACGTTACCCTCAACCCAGTAGTTTGAGTCGGCAATGATACAATCCTAAAGGGTCGGAATATTGAAAGATAATTAATTAAGTTATTAATGCGTAATGTGGTAGGCCCCTCTTTTGAAGGTGACGTTACCCTCGGCTAAGTGGTTTGAGTCAGCAGGGATACAATCCCAAATAGTCGGGTTAATGTATTAATAGTAGTTTACATATGAGGGGATCAAGCCATTCGCACCCCCGCCATCCAATACTAGTGGGTATTGAAGGAGGTCCTAGTAAGCTTGACCTTGGTCCTTGCAGGATCTATACAATGAACAAGGCAAGAACCTTACCAAACCATTCTCTTAACCCCCGACCAGGTAGCCAACATATCTCTATATAGTTCGTACTGATATGAATTGTGAAAATCTTTTATTTTATATAGACAGTAAAATAATGCCAAGACTCCACGGACAAATGATAAGGAAGTTTCACCTTCAACATAAGAAACTAATTATTAAAGTCATTAATACAAAACCAAATAAAAAGTGCGAAAAGATTAAAAAAACAAAAGTATTACACTAAATACTTGTCTTCACCAAGTGATGTAAGAGACTTAGGCAAACATGGCCTTTGATTGTCAAGAACTCTTACTATCAATCTTGGATCCCGAGACTACTACACACACTCTAAGATGGATGATGGATGATGGTGGTGGATGTGGGTTGTAGTGGTGGTGGAGTGTGGGTGAAGTGGGAGAGAGGTGATTTGCCAAGAGATGCCTTTGAAGTGAACCAGGCATCCCTATTTATAGCCTGCACATAAGCCCGGACACGGCCCCGTGTCCATCCTCTTTCTCTTTCTTCATTAAATGCAATTTGTCTGCATTAGCTCCACACGCCCCCGTGTCCGCTAGGCACGGCCCCGTGTGCAGAAGCGTATCTGTACTATCAAGATTTGCAAGATTCTGCGAATCTTAAGGTTGACCACGGCCCGTGTTGAGCTGGGCACGCCCCCGTTTGGGAATAGAAGCTTCTATAGCTTTGTCCTTTCTACAGACAACTGGCCACGCCCCCGTGTCCACTGGGCACGGGGCCTTGGTCAGCCTTCTGTTCTCTTGTTTTTGCTTGGGAAGATGTTGTCGAGGGGTCGGGCATGCCACGTTTATTCCTTTTCTTGTATTTATGCTAGATTTTGCTGCATATTTGTTCCTTTTGTTCATTTACGCTCATTTAGTCCTGAAAATACAAAAGGAAGACAAAAGCACACTTTTTCCAACATTAGTACTAAAAAAGGGTTAGTTTTATGCCTCAATTGATGTATTTTATATGTTGCATTTTACACACATCAAGTAACATGGACATGACACACATTGAGCTTGTCCCAAGATTGTAGTCTTTTCACACTATCTAAGTTTGGCTAGTCCCGAGTGGTTTATCCCAAGTTTATAGCATTTTATGCTATCATATGGCTATAGCATTTCCATGCTATCCTAAGGTTATGGCATTTGCATGTCATCTCAAGTATCTTATGTTCTGATATAGGATTTTCCCAAGTTATCATCATGTTGGACTCTGTATGCCCAAGACACATATTAAATTGTTGTGGCTAGTACGTTATGATCCTAGTCGGGTCATACCCAATAATAAGCTAGATAAACACCTATAACATCTTTTTATGATATGATCAAACAAATAAATATTAACACTTATAATATTTAGAAATTGGTTTTCTAAATAATTGCACTTGACAAACTAATAAATTATATGGAAAATTTATTTTGAGAGAATATTTTATTTTGTTATTTAATGGGTTAAATAACATTTTAAAATGTTGCATAAGTCTTGTAAACATAATATTTTATATTTTATAAAAGGTTATAAAATAAACAAGACTTAAATTTATAAAAAGAAATTTCGATTTTTTTTTTAAAATTAACATGTGCCCCCCCCCCCCCCCCCCCGCACTTCCCAAGATCAATTGTTGGTCCAATCATAATACATGCATTTGCATGGCTAGATGATCTCTCATTGGGCAAATTGTAAGGCAACTTTCTCTCTCATTCTTTTAAGAAAAGTTGTTGTAAGACTTGAATAGATGATTTAATTTTTCCAAAAATTATCAAGTGCAAGAAGTCCAAAAACTCTCTCAAATTTTTCGGCCAAAGGTGGTTTGATCAAGATAGATTTTCAAGTGAGTTTCAAGTGTACAAATCCTACCAACATAAGGTGTTCGTTGGAAGCTTGGGGTATGCAAACTTGAGGTCTTCTCCTTTGAAGATTTCATTCAAGAATATCATCTTCTTCATATCTTCTAGCTCTTGGAATGGTTGTATTCTTAAACACCCTATGATTGTATTTTGATAGCATGCATGTTCATATATGGATCCGGTTATTAGGTTTTACATATAAAATGGGTTTTATATCAAGAAAGTAACATGTTTTAAATATATATTCCACTGCGTTTTAATTTTATTTGGATAAAATTACTTTGATAAACATGTGAAAACCCCAACAATGGCATCTAGAGCCGCTTATATGAGTGCATGCTTCATAGGATTTAAAATTTTCGGGTTTTCGGGTTTGGAGAAACCCTATGGCCGAACGTTTTGACCATGGTTCTCCTTTTATTTTTCAAGATTATTTTCTTACATGCATAAAGGTATCTTGAAAAAATTATGTCATATGGATGATTGTTTTTGTTTAGACAAAAACCCACATTTTTCGGTTTTTTCATTATAGACCGAAAATGTAGGTTGTAAAAAGAAATCATTTTTGCTTCTTGAATATTATATGTGGATATATATATTTTGGTGTACATAACCTAGTCATGACCTTATGTGAATATGTTGAATGTTTGTGCTTGTGATTTGTATTTAATTAATTCAATGGGTTGTAATAATTATTTATCTTTGTTCTTCCATTTGAAAAATATGTCATTTATTTATTTTCATTTGGTATGTAAGTAAATAGATTAGGTACATTTTATTTTACTAGAAAAAATGTATTAGGATACTTTTTTTGTAAAAGAAGATGCACACAGAAATGCGGTTTTGGTTTTGGCTAATTTCGGGCCTAAAGGACTTCATAGTTCTTAACCAGATTTTAGCCCGATAACCAAAACACATTTTTGAAGTCCAAAGGAGTTTGGAGCTAAATATAAAAGACATTTGGAAGCCCAAAGAATGTGAAAAAAAATCACAACACAAGAAAAAGACTTAAAGCATTTGGATGCGGAATCAAGTGGGAGTTCAACGACACATTATTTGTGTCTACATTCACCCTTTAGGAAGGACCTTTTGACACACTTGTTTCGGCTAACAAGTATGGTCAAAATAGTTGGCTATGGTTATGCACCTTTTTGATATATGTGTTGTGCATGTATGGTTATTTTTATTTATGGTTGTTTGGATGATATTTGGATATGCATGCTTAACAACTAATAATCCGTAACAAGCTTAAAATTGGTTCTTAACAAAATCATTAAAATGGTTAATAAAAAGGTTTATTAAAAGTTAATGATTTTATAATAAAATGCGTTTTATTAAAAGAACCTTGAAAATTGGTTTTCACTAAAGTACCATTGATTTGAATGCATGCAAATATATGGAACATAAAATTTTTCTAAACTAGAATTTTGAAAAATAAAAACTCCTTTTATAAAACAAGTCAAGCACCATCCTTTTATACAACACTCGAATCACTTGGGAACTCTTTTGTGGGATAAAGGTCACCTAACCACATTTGAGAGAGCTTTTATGTTTGAGGTGGGGTTACCATGTTTGTGGGATAAAGGTCACCTAACCACTTATATGTGTAAACTCACATGTGTGTATAAGTTGGATGACTTGATTTGGAAACCATGAACTTAGGGTCACCGAAGCATGGGAACAAAGGTGTTGATGGGATTAAACATGCCAACTAAACATAAAGATGTTTAACCGATCCCATATGGCTAGAAGTTGCAAAGGGTTGCAATCGTCAAACATTGACTACCTTGTTAATTTAAATAATGGGATAAAGGTCACTTAACCAATATTTAAATGTAACGTTGGATTCTAGATTTTAATTATTAATTGTCTATGAGACATAAAAGGGTATTAATGATTAAAATTTTAATAATATCGAAAATACTAAAATTGAACTTTGTTTAATTTTGTAGATGGCCGCTAACAATGAAAACCCGATTACCCAAACCATCCGAAACCTATCACTAAGAACCATCCTTGAAAAGGATCGTCTCAACCATAACAACTTCATGGATTGGTTTCAAAACTTGAGAATCATTCTCAAGCAAGAGAAGATATTCTATGTGTTGGACGATCCTATTCCCGATGAACCTAATGTGGAAGATGTGGAAGCCTACAATGATTGTGCAAGCCTCATGCCTCATGTTGGGAACTATGATTCCCGAGATTCAAAAGAATTTTGAACATCATGGGGCATACGACATGATTACCCAATTGAAGGAAATGTTCCTACAACAAGCAATGGTAGAACGCTTCGAAACGGTTCGAGCACTTCATGCATGTCGAATGGAGGAAACCCAATTGGTCTCATCTTACATCCTTAAGATGAAAAGCCACATTGATCGCCTCGAGAGGTTCAATTGTCCCGTCTCTAAAGAGTTGGCTACGGATTTGATCCTCAACTCTTTAACAAAGAAATTTGAGGCTTTTGTTATGAATTATAACATGCATGGATGGGACAAGAGCATTGGTGAACTTCATGCAATGCTCAAAACGGCCGAAGCGGGAATAGGTAAAAAGGCTTTACCCGTTCTAATGATCAATGAGGGTGGCAACAAGAAGGGGTATAATCCCGAATCCAAGGCAAATGTTGCCAAGGGAAAGGGGCATGTCAAAGGGAATGGAAAAAGAAAGGCTAAAGCAGAACCATCAAAACCAAAAGAGAAGAAGGCAAAAGTTGCCACGAGCGATCCATGCTTTGAGTGTGGAGAGATAGGGTAATGGAAAAGGAATTCTCCAACCTATCTCAAGGAGTTGAAAAACAAAAGGGATGCGGGGCAAACCTTAGGTACAATCTTTATGATACATATTGATCTAAATGTTATTTCTTCAAACACATGGGTATTAGATACCGAATGTGGAACTCATATTTTCAATTCGTTGCAGGTGTTCAAAACAAATAAGCATTACAAGAAAGGAGACACTAGTCTCTTCATGGGCAATGGAGTGAAAGTTCAAGTTGAAGCCCAAGGAAACTATGTTTTGAAACTTCCAAGTGGTTTGGAAATTTGTTTGAAAAATGTTTTGTATGCTCCTAGTTTGACTAGGAACATTATTTCAGTTTCCCTTTTAAGACAATATGGTTTTAATTTAAAGCTTGTAAACGGTGACATTTATGTTTCGATGAATGACATGTTTTACTTTAAAGCTATGCCTTCAAATGCTATTTATGAATTGGCTCATGATGATACAACATTTGATAATTAAATGTACCAAGCAAACACCAAGAAACTCAAAATGGATTTGAGTGAGACCTATCTTTGGCATTGTCGTCTTGGTCATATAAACATAAATCGAATGCAAACACTTCAAAAGAATGGTCTTTTGGAAACAAATGAAATTGGTTCATTTAACACATGCGAATCTTGTTTACAAGGTAAAATGACTAAGAAACCCTTTAGTGGCACCAACCAAAGGGAAAAAGATTTATTAGGTATCATACATTCAGATGTATGTGGTGCTTTTAAACCAATGACTAGGAATGGTGAAAGATACTTCATAACTTTTACCGACGACTACAGTCGTTATGGTTATGTGTACTTGCTAAGACACAAAGATGAAGTTTTTGAAACGTTCAAAATCTTCCAAAGTGAAGTACAGAATCAACTCACCAAGACAATTAAAGTTCTTCATTCCGATAGAGGAGGTGAATACCTTAGTGATGCTTTTCAAAATCATCTTAGGAGTTGTTAGATCATTTCACAACTTACTCCACCTGGAACACCACAACATAATGGTGTATCTAAGAGGAGGAATCGAACTCTATTGGATATGGTTCGATCTATGATGGCTAGAAGCACATTACCTCTATCATTTTGGGGTTACGCTTTGCTCTCTGCGGCTCGTATATTAAATTTGGCCCCAACCAAGAAAGTGGATAAGACACCTTTTGAAATATGGCATGGAAAGGCTCCATCATTATCATATTTGAAGGTAAGGGGTTGTGAAGCTTATGTGAAACAATACACCCCAAACAAGTTGGAAGTACGATCCACAAAAAGTATCTTTGTAGGATATCCTAAAGATGTTATAGGATATTAATTCTACGATCCAACAGAGCAAAAGGTAGTTTTTTGCTCGAAAGGCTAAGTTCTTGGAAGATAAGTTCCTTATGGAAGGAAGTAGTAGAACAGTGGAACTTGATGAGGATCAAGAACCACAAGCCGATACATGTTTGGTTGACACTAGCACTCAACAAGAGGTTGTTGAAGACGATCAAGTGTTGATCAACATACACAAAACGTTTGCAGATCTGGTAGAATTAGTAATCCACCTGAAAGAAATGGATTCTTCATGGATGAATGCTACGTGGTAGATTCCTATGAACCAACCACATACCATGATGCAATGTCAAAATCCGATTGCGACAAATGGCTTGAGGCTATGAACGTTGAGATGCAATCCATGTATGAAAACCAAGTTTGGGAATTAGTTGTGCCACCTCTTAACTCCAAAGTAGTTGGAAGTAAGTAGGTTTTCAAGAAGAAAACGGATATGCATGGTAACTTGGATATTTATAAAGCGAGACTTGTAGCAAAAGGTTTCACTCAAACTCAAGGGGTTGATTATGATGAGACTTCTCGCCCGTGGCGATGCTAAAGTCGATTAGGATATTATTTGCCATCGCTGCATATTATGACTATGAGATTTGGCAAATGGATGTCAAACGGCTTTCCTCAATGGATATCTTGATGAAGATGTCTATATGGTTCATCCTGAAGGTTTTGTCGATCCAAAACATCCTAACAAAGTATGCAAGTTAAAGAAATCAATCTATGGATTGAAACAAGCATCGTGAAGTTGGAATCACCATTTTGATGAAGAAATTAGGAATTTGGGTTCATCAAGAACCGCGATGAAGCTTGTGTGTATAAAAAAGCTAGTGGGAGCACCATCACTATCTTAGTATTGTTTGTCGATGACATTCTACTATTTGGAAATGACATTCCAACCACGGAAGGTGTAAAAACCTGGCTTGGAAGTTGTTTTTCCATTAAAGATCTTGGAGAAGCCGCCTATATTTTGGGAATAAAGATCTATAGGGATAGATCAAGGCGCTTGATAGGTTTAAACCAACGTGCATACATTGACAAAGTCTTGAAAAGGTTCCAGATGGAGAACTCTAAGAGAGGTCTGGTACCTATTCAAAAGGGGACAATATTGAATGCGTCTCAATGTCCAAGCTCAAAGGATGAGCAAGAAAGAATGAAAGGAATCCCATATGCGTCTGCTATAGGATCCATCATGTATGCAATGATATGCACTAGACCGGACGTGTCATGCGCTTTAAGCAAAATCCAGGTAACAGTCATTGAATGGTTGTTAAGAGCATATTGAAATACCTTAGGAGGACTAAGGATATGTTTCTAATATATGGATCTGGTGAAGAGGAACTCGTTGGAAAGGGTTACATGGATGCGAGTTTCTGTGACACTTGTGCTCCGTAAACACACACGATGTAGGACACTATCTTTTATCAAAGAAACAATGTGTATTGGTCTCAAAATTTTGTTTATTTTGGTTTTACAATTTCACAATTTGATTCTAGTTCATTTTCAAGCTTTAAATCGCTTTTTGGAAAGTTATACGCGAACTGATGCCTAAACGTAATCAGTTTAATGCGGCAAACACTCCGGAATAGTGACATAGGCTTAACATACCTTAAATAACTTTTATATAACTTAGAAATGGGTTTTAAAAGCTTTGGTGTGTCAAAAATAAGTTTATTCACACTCAGGGACTATTTGTGTCAAACTGCGAAAGTCTGCTGATTCACATAGTATCAAACATTACGAAACTTGATCATAAGTTAAACACGCCCTAAATATCCTTTACATAGCTTAGAAATAGGCTTTGAGGTGTTTGGTGCACAAAAATAAACTTATTTGATCAATAGGGACTAAAAGCGTCAAAAAGTGCATAAGTTTGCATTTTCGGGCATATCTTACGTTCTGAATATATCCGGACATCCAAAATTTTATGTAATCATTAAAATATTTAATTTTAGTGATTGGCATAACAAAATTCCATTCGTCGCGTAATTTGGATCGTTTTTCGCGTCTGTTCGTGTTTCGTAGTAATTAACCGAACAACGCGATCGTACGACCAAACGAACCAACATCCAAGATGATTTTGAGCACATTTCATGTTCCCTATACTTTAACTTCATTTTAGAGCCTTGAAATGGGGTTAACGGGGTTTAAACGCATCGAAAATGGCTCAAAAGTGTTGCAGGGACCATTTCTGTCAATTATTGAAACTTTCTGGTAGCTGGTAGGTGGTGGCGCTATGCCACCACTATAGGGATTTGCCGTGGCACGATGCCACGGCCTCATCTGGGCAGAAAACTCATTTTCAGCAATTTTCAGCAACCGACTTGAAGTTCAGGGTCCTTTTTGTAACTTTTTCAATACCGTTTGATGGTTTTGGGGCACCCCTAGTATTCCAAAACCATGTGCCTTATGTGTAAGGACCAGATCGAAGCTTAATTATCGTGGAATGATCCTAACGGTTCATTAATCTCTATATAAACCCACTTGAGTTCATTCTTCTTCTTCACACTTGATCTCAATCATCTTCTCTAAGTTGAAGCTCTTCTTGTGAAGTTTCATACCTGAGAATTTTTTAGTTCAAATCTTCCTAGCTTGGACCCTTTGTAAGTTTCTTTCATGCTTGTTATCGTTTTTCAAGCGTGAAAGTCAAACAGTGTTTGTCTTTCTGCTTTGACCAGTCTTTGGTCAACACGAAGTTTGTTTGAACTTCGCAACGTGAGCTTAATCACGATGGTTATAGTCCCTTGTGACTATACCTACTGATTGCCACGTTAATTAGGTGTAGTGACGAGTCATAGGTTTGGTCAAAATAACAACAATGCCCAATGTAATTTCTAGACCTTCAATTCAGCCAAACCGCTAAAATTTTCTGGGTCTGAAGGAGCAACCGCACTCTTACAATGGTTTGAAAGTATAGAAAGCACATTCCGCCGTGTTCAGTGTCCTAATGGGCGCAAGGTGGATTTCGCCTCGAGTGTGTTTCAAAGGAGAACACTCACTTGGTGGAATGGTATTATGAGAGACCGAGGTGCCAATGTAGCAATCGAACTGACGTGGGAAGAAGTTAAAGATCTTATGAAGAAGGAATTCTGCCCACAAAGTGAAATAAGGGCACTTGAAAATGAGTTCTATTATCTAAAATAGGATAGTGGGGAAAACCGTGCCTACACTGACCGATTTGAACAGTTAAGCCTACTTTGCCCCACTATGGTCACACCTTTGGATCAGGCCATTGAGAAATACATCGATGCTTTACCTGACCCTGTCCAAGACATTATCACTGGCAGCCAACCTACAATGCTTAGGGAGGCTAAAGAATTAGCTGCTATCTTGACCGACTCCCAAGTTAGAAAAGGTAAGCTATTTTGACAAGGAGACAAGAAACAAGACACTGAATCTGTTAACGAGAATTCGAAAGGAACAAACGCTGAATCTTCTAAAAGTTCTAGGAAGCGCAAGGCTTCAAAGAATTTTGCAATTCCTGCACCTGCTCCACTGAACTCAGTACCCTTTAAGGGATTTTAACGTGGGAAGCAACCTCAGTGTAATCATTGCAATTATCATCATGCATCAAATCCCCCTTGTCGCCAGTGTACAATTTGTGGTTTATTTGGACATCTAGTTGTGACCTGTCGTATCCAGAACCGAGCAGCCCCTACTCAGACTTGCCCTAGAGCATGTTTCAATTGTGGTGACTTAAATCATTTCAAGCGAAACTGCCCCAAGCTTGCCAATGCTAATGGATGATTATTCAACGTCAATGAGGCTCAAGCTAATGATCAAGGGCTTATGATCATTTGAACCTCTAAATTTCATGTTTATTTTCAAGAACAATGTACATATTTTAACTATGTTTGTAATGACTATAAA
This sequence comes from Helianthus tuberosus, assembly GCA_030545235.1. Taxonomy (NCBI): domain Eukaryota; kingdom Viridiplantae; phylum Streptophyta; class Magnoliopsida; order Asterales; family Asteraceae; genus Helianthus; species Helianthus tuberosus. The sequence continues at coordinate 150,053,856 of CM060381.1, forward strand.
TTTCAAGAAGTTTATTCTTATCTTTGTTATTCAAATTTTCAATTTCAAACTCTAATGTGATTACACTATGTGTGGTTTCAAATTTCATGCTGATTTTGAGGATTCCGTTCTTTAGGAACTAAATCTTATAATATTAGCATAATATGAATTGCACTCCGGTGCATTCGTACGAACGTGGTAACACTATCGATACGAGTACTATGAACAAGTTAATACTATTTTACGATCATAACAGTACATACATGATTTATTTATCTAATATGTATAGTACATGGTTGTAAATACAAATTGCTTCGTATGTAAATACATTTTTGCTTAGTATGTTAACTTAGCGTACCTAGCACATGATTTGAGAACATTTTCTTGAAATGTTTACATTATGATGATAATGTATGATTAATATATGTTGCATTCTACCTGTTTGGTTATTATGAAACATATATAAATATTTGTACTAGAATAAAATACCTACTACTAAATTTGTCGTATGCAAAATAAGTAGTGTTATCATTGCTAGTATGAAATACGATTCGATTTGACGGATATTATGTTGTGACGATGTTTATTTGAATTAGACGATAGTTCGACCTTATTATTTGTTTACCCTCGCTTAACAAGAGGAGCTATGTGGACCATGCGACGAAACGAGTAATTATGGGTGCACACGTAATTATGAAATTTGACGCATGAGAATCATAGTAAGCCTTGTTAAGTATGGTGGCATAAAATCTAGAATGATTAAGGTAACAGGAGGAGTATGATGCGATAAGAACATGGTGGATACGCTGATGGTACTTCCTATATATAAGTGTTCTTATTGTGTTATTCTTCAGAACGTTGCTGAGATCATTTGGTGATTTTATGTTATCTTGGACCATTATGTGATTATGTGTTTGTTTGTTATTTGAGTGGTTATATCCGATGGACAAGAACAAGTACATTCATTAACTCAAATCGAGCCGACCGGGAGTATGATATGGTGTTAAAGGTGACGATCTTGATGCCATAGGTATGTTGACCCGTCTCCTATGCATGAGATGCTCATGGTGCATTGGATGTACCTCGTGGAATGTTAGAAACTGTGTACGTGAAGGACTTGAATGTACACCCCCTTTGTTTGCTAGGAATTACACTAGGAGCTTAGTATAACATAGTGCCATACTTAAATGATTTTTTAACACTAGTCGACTTTCACAAGTTTCAAAAGGTTGAATACCTTGAGATACTATGAATACCCCAAATCACATTTTGAATTCTCCAACACCAAATGATGCTCCACATCTTTGGGATCTAGCAATCTGCTTATCCGTTAGTTGTTCAATTCGACTCTACGGTCTCCTTCGAATAAATTTCGGGATGAAATTTACTGAAGTAGGGGAGACTGTGACACTTGTGCTCCGTAAACACACACGATGTAGGAAACTATCTTTTATCAAAGAAACAATGTGTTTTGGTCTCAAAAATTTGTTTATTTTGGTTTTACAATTTCACATTTTGATTCTAGTTCATTTTCAAGCTTTAAATCGATTTCTGGAAAGTTATACGCGAACTGATGCGTAAACGTAATCAGTTTAATGCGTAAAACACTCCGGAACAGTGAAATAGGCTTAACATACGTTAAATAACTTTTATATAACTTAGAAATGGGTTTTAAAAGCTTTGGTGTGTCAAAAACAAATTTATTCACACTCATGGACTATTTGCGTCAAACTGCGAAAGTCTGCTGATTCACATAGTATCGAACATTCTGGAACTTGATCATAAGTTAAACACGCCCTAAATATCATTTACATAGCTTAGAAATAGGCTTTGAGGTGTTTGATGCTCAAAAATAAACTTATTTGATCAATAGGGACTAAAAGCGTTAAAAAGTGCATAAGTTTGCATTTTCGCGCACATCTTACGTTCTGAATCCGGACATCCAAAAATTTTTGTAATCATTAAAATATTTTATTTTAGTGATTGGCATAATAAAATTCCATTCGTCGCGTAATTTGGATCGTTTTTCGCGTCTGTTCGTGTTTCGTCGTAATTAACCGAACAACGCGATTGTACGACCAAACGAACCGACATCCAAGATGTTTTTGAGCATATTTCATGTTCCCTATACTTTAACTTCATTTTAGACCTTGAAATGGGGTTAACGGGGTTTAAACGCATCGAAAATGGCTCAAAAGTGTTGTAGGTACCATTTCTGTCAATTATTGAAACTTTCTGGTAGCTGGTAGGTGGTGGCGCTGCGCCACCACAATAGGGTTTTGTCGTGGCGCGATGCCACAGCCTCATCTAGGCAGAAAACTCATTTTCAGCAATTTTCAGCAACCGACTTGAAGTTCAGGGTCCTTTTTGTAACTTTTTCAATACCGTTTGATGGTTTTGGGGCACCCCTAGTATTTAAAAACCATGTGCCTTATGTGTAAGGTCAAAATTGAAGCTCAATTATCGAGGAACGATCCTAACGGTTCTTCAAACTCTATATAAACCCACTTGAATTCATTCTTCTTCTTCACACTTGATCTCAATCATCTTCTCTAAGTTGAAGCTCTCCTTGTGAAGCTTCATACCTGAGAATTTTTGAGTTCAAATCTTCCTAGCTTGGACCCTTTGTAAGTTTCTTTCATGCTTGTTATCGTTTTTCAAGCGTGAAAGTCAAACAGTGGTTGACTTTCTGCTTTGATCAGCCTTTGGTCAACACGAAGTTCGTTTGAACTTAGCAACATGAGCGTAATCACGATGGTTATAGTCCCTTGTGACTATACCTACTGATTACCACGTTAATTAGGTGTAGTGACGAGTCATAGTTTCGGTCAAAATATGCATCTATGCGTATTTTGCAACCAAACTATTCTTAGGTATCAAAACCGTTTGTTTTGATATCAAACTTGTTTTCTAACTTCGTTAAACATGTTTAACTCGTCACTTTAGGTTTAGTGCTTATATAGGGTCGTAAGATAAGCAGTCTAAACAACTGCTTAGACTTTCAAAACCCAACCCGTTTGGTCGATCATTAGGATCCGACCAAACATATAATGTGACCATAGTTGTATAGGGAATAACCTTCCGAGGTTATACCTTATGTTCACTTCGTTTAGTTACTTGTATGATAGGTAGTTTATATGCCTTAGGAAAATGACCAAAATGCCCTTTTTCGCATAATTTCATTTTAAGCATATGTAACACATGTTTTGACATCTAAACTGATTATATAACATAATTAGATATGTTAAGGCATATAATACTTGTCATAGGACTAGTTAGGCGTCCCGAACGCGCTTTCGCGCGAACGACGCGTTAAAGTGGCGTAAGCTACCTTAATGGGTCGTAATGGGTCGTAAGCACTTAGGATAGGTTCCAATTTAGAATGTAGGCTTTGTTAAACCATATCACATGAGTTCCAATACTCATTTGGTTTACAAGACCACATTCTACCCGATCTTCCGATTTAGGTGTCGATTCGCTAACATAGTATCCGTTACACTAGGAACTGCTTCAACACTTGAACACTTGGTCTTTTGAGCTTTGTTATACCCTTTGAACCAGAACTATACGCAATCCCAGGTGAGTACATAGTTCCCCTCTTTTACTGCTTTCAAATGTTTTGGGGTGATTCAAATGTGTAATCGATCTGTTTTCAAAATGTATGGCATATGTGTGTTCACTAAGTGCTTTTATGTGTATTATTCCGATTATGCAAATGCAATGTTTTATCCTTAAGTGATCTACCTATCTTCATAGTTAGATTCATGTAGGATATTTGAAGTACAGTCTTAGATCTTCCTATCTTCATAGTGAGATTTTTAAGAAGTACTTTACAACTCGATGGTTGGTTTTTGTGTAGTTTGTTGGTGATTTAGATATCGAAACTATATAATACAATAAGCACATGGTGGATACGCCGCTGGTACTTCCAATATATAAGTGTGCTTATTGTATTACCTTTCGTGGCGTTATCCCGAATAACCATTAGGATTTAGGATTGTTTTGATTCAATAATTCAATATGACAGAACCCAAAATCCTTAAAGCATCTATCTATCTTTATAGGTTGATTCTTGCAGGATGTTTAGAGTACTAATATTGAAGCACTTATTTGGAATTCATTATGTACTTTAATGCATGTTTGACTAGACAATGTGACAGAACCCAGAATCCCTGTAGTATCTATCTATCTTCATAGTTACACGTATATGGGATGTTTAGAGTACTAATATTGAAGCCCTTATTTGGAATTCATTATGTACTTTAATGCATGTTTGACTAGACAATGTGACAGAACCCAGAATCCCTGTAGTATCTATCTATCTTCATAGTTAGACGTATATGGGATGTTTAGAGTACTAATATTGGAGCCTATGTTTGGATTCATTATGTACTTTAATGCATGGTTACGAGGTGGAACAAGTTGATGATTATGTGTTTATGTGGTAGTTGTGATTTAGATAACGAAACAGGTATAATAAAATAAGAACATGGTGGATACGCCGCTGGTACTTCCTATATATAAGTGTTCTTATTTTATTATTCTTGTAAGCGTTATCTGGATCACTTTAGGATTTTGTGTATGATTGTTTCAATGTTCAATTATCCAAATATTGGTAGAATCTCCCATATCTATATATGTTAGATTCTTAGGAAGATATCTGAAGTATTATCATAACTCATTGGTTTGATTTAATACTTACATAAGTTTTGAATTATTTCAAAACATTATTATTAATCCTTGATTGGATTCATAATAACACATTAACAAGTTTTTACAATGGTTTAATTGAGATTACAATATAAGGCATAAAATGTGACAACTCGTATTTTCCGAACCTATCTTCGTACCTTGATGTAATGTAAACGATATGTGATTTTATGAAAGTGAATGATTATGTGAATGTTATGTTAATACGTGCTTTGTGTAATGAATGTATGTATATAAACGGCCCAACCGCACAACACTTATCCGATCGCACAAGCCCATTTGGGCTACACTTTTGTATTCGGATCAATGGGCAGCCCAGTGAGGGTTCGGCCCACTCTTTCTCTTACGCATAACAGTTAGGGGTAAGGGCATACTCCTCATTTGTTTTGACAAACATTCTAAACACACAAACCCTAGCTCTCTCTTTCTCTCCTCTCAAACTTGACGGCAACTCACTCTCTCTCAAATCAAAGATCATAGTGTTCGGATCACTCTCTTGTTCGGATCATTCTCATTACCCTTTCTTAACCGGTTAGTGTTTCATTATTAGTTGATTTCATGTTATGTGATTATACATGTCTCATGTGATGACTTGTAAATGGTACAAGATTGTTGATCAGTGTTAGTGTATTGTCATATGTTAATCGAATCCGGTTAGGGTTTCTGTTTGTAAAATCATTGATATTAGGTTGCACGATGTTATGATCTACATGATAGCTTATGATTGAATGTGATAGAAACTATTAATGGATTGGTGTTCATAAAATCGGCTAGCATGTCATGTTCTCGGATGGTTTGCATGATGATTAGGATAGAAGGTATGTAATCGGCTAATGTGTGTTGATGGTGTTAATCGGATTAGAGCTATAATCGAGTATGATGTGTTGTGTAATCTTGCTTCTATGATTTAATAGTTAATATGTAGGTTGTTGTTAGGATTTGAATATGATTAAAGTTCATATGAATTGTTGATGATTTGATTGGTTTGATCGAAAATATGTTAGGATAGAAACTGTTGATTGATTATTGTAAAATTGGAAACTGTTAAATGGTTGTAACCGAATGGCAAGATATCCGGATTATAAAGCTAGTCGCACAAAACATCTTGGTCGCACAAGAGTCCAGTCGCACAAGTCTTGTCAGTCACACAAGATGCCTTCAGTCGCACAAGGTGACTTTGGTCGCACAAGTTGTAATGTTACTTAACTATTGTGCTGGGTAAGCAGGTTGGGCTGGGCTAGTCCCAATCGCACAAGGGTTCTCGGATCGCACAAGGGATCCATGATTACATTGTTTGGGTCGGTTACTTATGGAACGACTTATGTTAATTAGGCTTCTTGTTATTTTGGGTCGGGTGGCTAACGGAGTCGCACAACATGTTGTGGATCGCACAAGGCCGTGCTGAACGCACAACATGTTGGGCCGACTATTATTGGGCTATATCTTTCGAATCGTACAAGTATGAATATGCTATGCACTTTGACTGTTTATGTGATGCCAAGATTAGTATGTGTTCGTGACTTTGCTATCTCTGTGTAAACCTATGTGTGCTTTACTTGAACCTAAACCTGACATGTACTATAACCATGTTAGGACGTGGTTAACCACTAGCATCTAGACTTGACTTTTCTGTGTATCTGCTGAGCAAACCAAGGTGAGTTCACACTCTACAAAGCATGGGATTCCTAGGGGTTGGGAATGGGGTTAAGGAATATGGATTCCTCGTCCTTTCTTGGGTAGGACAGTAATGGTTCAGGAATGTAATTCCTCGTCCTCACGGACAGATAACTTTACTAGACCAAAACTCTATCACGAAGTCCCTCCTATTTTATATCGACTTAATCGCCGGGCCAATGGCGAGCGGGTCATTAGTTATATAGCGCTATTTAGGTCTGACAAGCCTCACACCGTGCCGCAGAGGACGGGCGTGAACTAATGGACCTGGGCACGTCAATGATGATAGACATTGACAGTTCAGGGCACTTAAACATGACTTCAGTCAGTAGTCGATATGGTAACGAGTCTAGTGTATACAAGGGGTAGCCCCCACGGCCGAAATGCCAGATAACTATCATGGGGTAGCCCCCACGGCTGGATTGCCAGAGTTAATGGGTTAAACAAATTACGTTTTCAACTATGGGGTAACCCCCACGGCAGGGATGCCAGTTAAAGGAACTATTTTTGGAACAACTAAAACCAACACCCAACTGTGAACTCGCTCAACATTATTGTTGACTCGTTACTACATGCTTTGCAGGTCAATAGGTACTTAGCTGGAGCTTGCATGGGGAAGAGTCGTTGTGGGACATGGACAGCTGTGTGCCATGTTAAACCCTTGGATATTTAAACTTATGTTTTGGTTTTAAACATTATGCTTCCGCTTATAACTTAAACTATGTTTGTTTTAGATACAAATTGTGTTGGTTGGACTTTTACAATTAATTACTTGCTTGTTCTATATGATTGGTGGTTTGATCCTGGTCAGTCACGCCTCCTAGCGGTGATACTCCGCGTGTGGATTTTGGGGGTGTGACAGATTGGTATCGGAGTCATTGGTTATAGAGAACTTGGTTTTAATAAAGGAAAACGTTTTTGTTAAAACCAGACTATAACCTGTACAGTGCTCTACGATCCACAACGACGCTTCACTCCACGTGCAAGGCTCGACATTCTAGGTGGTATAGTTTGTGTTTTATTACCTACATGCTAGATATCGTAGAACTTTGCTCATGATATGCTTAGTTAGTATAGCTATTGTTGCTTGAACACGTGTGTGCTTACTCTCTTCTGTCACTGCACTTTCGCGAACCCTTCTCACTCATGTTTCACTTGATACGAAGATCATGTCTGGACGCATTAACATGACTCAAGCCCAGTTGACGGCTCTGATTAACGAACAGGTTGCTGCGGCCCTTGCTGCCGCACAGGCAGGAGGTATACCCTGCAGTTTAAAACTCGTTCTAGGATCTTTAGATCCTACTCTCGTGAACCTATCTTTGTGTTAAACATTGTCCTTTCTTACACCCACAACAGGTCAGCATGCTCAGCCACCTGTGTGCACCTTCAAAACCTTTATGGACTGCCGACCAACTACTTTTAGAGGCACTGAAGGAGCTGTAGGTCTCCTCCATTGGTTTGAGAAACTAGAATCTGTGTTTGAAATGTGCGAATGCCCTGAGGCACGCAGGGTGAAGTATGCTACCGGTACTCTCGAGGGTTTAGCCCTCACATGGTGGAACACTCAAGTCCAAATGCTGGGGTTGGTTGCTGCTAACGCCACCCCATGGAACAATTTTAAAGAGATGATCAAGGAGGAATACTGCAGTCGTGACGACATTCATAAGCTGGAAGTCGAGTTCTACAACTTCAAGATGACGGGGTCAGAAATTGAGGCGTATACTAAGAGATCGAATGAGCTTGCATTATTGTGTCCTACTATGGTGGACCCTCCAATTAAGCGTATTGAACTTTTTCTCAAGGGCTTAGTGCCAGAAATCCAAAGTCATGTGACTTCAGCAAACCTCGCCACCATCCAGCAGGTTGTTCAGTTGGCCCACCGTCTCACTGATCAGGCGGTGGAGCAGAACAGGTTACCCAAGCGTATAAGTGCTATAGCTACTACGGATGCTCCTAGCGACAACAAGAGGAAATGGGATGGAGCTTCAAGCAAAGGTTCAACTTCTGTGCAATCTCAGTCTCAGCAGAGAAGGACTGACGACTATAGGAGTCCTAGTCAGCAATCATCCGGTAGCCAAAGTCATGGTGTGTACAAGGGGAATCACCCTAAGTGCAATCGCTGTAACCAACATCACAGCGGGCCATGCACCAGGGGTAACTGTCATCGGTGCAACAAGCCAGGCCATGCAGCAAAGGATTGTAGAATTTTATACCCCGCAAATCAGAATCGTTAGCAACAACAAGCTCAACAGAATCAACGCCAGCAACAGCAGCAGCAGCAGGGTAATAACAAAGGGTGCTTTCAGTGTGGAGCTGAAGGCCACTTCAAGAGAGATTGTCCCCAGCTGAACAGGAACCAGAACAACAATAACAACAACAATCAGGGGAATGGGAACAACGGGGGTAACAATGGCAATGGGGCAAGGGGTCGTGTGTTCGTTATTGGACAGAGAGAAGCTAGGAATGATCCCAATGTTGTGACGGGTAAGTTCCTTCTCGACGACTTTTACGTTACTGTCTTATTTGATTCGGGTGCTGATACTAGTTATGTGTCTCTAAAAGTTAGTCAACTACTTAAGTGTACCCCAACACCTTTGAACCCCAAGCACGCTGTAGAGTTAGCTAATGGTAAAAGTATAGAGGTCACACACGTAGTCAAAGGTTGTAATCTTGTTCTTGTTGATCACACTTTCTCGATCGACCTCCTTCCTATCACACTGGGTAGTTTCGACGTTGTCATTGGGATGGACTGGTTATCCCAACACCAAGCAGAGATTCTTTGCAACGAAAAGATTGTTCGTATTCCTCGCCCAGGTGATGAACCTCTTATGATTCGTGGCGACAAGAGTGGTGCTGTTGTGAGCATCATCTCTTTCCTAAAGGCCCAAAAGTGTTTGCATAAGGGCCACACTGCCATCCTGGCACTCGTTACCGACACCTCGAAGAAAGAGAAGAAGATAGAGGATTTTCCGATCGTACGCGACTATCCTGAGGTATTCCCTGAGGAATTGCCTGGTCTCCCGCCTCATCGCCAGGTCGAGTTCCAAATCGAGCTAGCTCCTGGAGCAGTGCCCATAGCTCGTGCACCGTATTGTTTAGCTCCATCAGAGTTGAAAGAACTCTCTACGCAACTACAAGAACTCTTGGATAAGGGTTTTATTTGCCCTAGCTCATCGCCTTGGGGAGCTCCAGTGCTATTTGTGAAGAAGAAAGACGGTACTTTCAGAATGTGCATCGACTACCGTGAACTTAACAAGGTGACTGTGAAGAATCGCTACCCTCTTCCATGCATTGACGACTTGTTCGACCAGTTGCAAGGGTCGAGCTACTATTCAAAGATTGATTTGAGATCAGGATATCACCAGCTGAGGGTCCGAGAAGAGGACGTCTCCAAAACAGCCTTTAGAACTCGTTATGGACACTACGAGTTTCTGGTCATGCCTTTTGGGCTGACAAACGCACCTGCGGTCTTCATGGACTTGATGAATCGAGTGTGCAAGCCTTACTTAGACAAGTTCGTTATTGTCTTCATCGATGACATCCTGATCTATTCGAAGAGTCAGGAAGAACACGAGCAACATTTACAACTCATTTTGGAACTCCTCCGAGCAGAACAGCTGTACGCTAAGTTTTCAAAATGTGACTTCTGGCTTCGTGAAGTCCATTTCTTAGGCCATGTAGTGAACAAGGATGGGATTCACGTTGATCCATCCAAAGTAGATTCGATCAAGAGCTGGCCTGCACCTCGCACACCAACGGAAATTCGCCAATTCTTGGGCTTGGCAGGTTACTACAGGAAGTTTATTAAGGATTTTTCCAAGATTGCACAGCCTCTTACTTCACTAACGTAGAAGGGCATTGTTTATCGTTGGGGAAATGCACAGGAGATAGCGTTTCAGCACTTTAAGGATAGACTTTGCAGTTCACCTATCCTTTCATAGCCAGAGGGCACAGACGACTTCGTGGTTTACTGCGATGCATCCATTCAGGGTCTTGGTTGTATATTGATGCAGCGGGATAAAGTCATAGCCTACGCCTCACGCCAACTCAAAGTTCATGAAAAGAACTACACTACACACGATCTAGAGCTGGGAGCGGTTGTTTTTGCACTTAAGATATGGAGACACTACCTGTATGGTACCAAATGTGCTATCTACACTGATCACAAGAGCCTCGAGCATATCTTCAAACAGAAGGAACTCAACATGCGACAGCGACGATGGGTCGAACTACTGAATGACTACGAATGCTCGATCAGGTACCACCCAGGCAAAGCCAATGTTGTGGTTGATGCCCTCAGTCGAAAGGACACTGCGCCCAAGCGCGTACGAGCTTTACAACTTACTATACAGTCTAGTCTTCCTTCTCAAATACGAGATGCTCAGGTGGAAGCATTAAAACCAGAAAACGTCAGGGCTGAAGCCCTACGCGGCTCAAGGCAACGCTTAGAACAAAAGGAAGACGGTGCTTACTACGTTACAGGATGCATCTGGGTCCCACTTTATGGCAACCTACGAGAGCTTGTGATGGATGAGGCACACAAGTCTCGCTACTCAGTACATCCTGGTTCGGATAAGATGTACCACGATATCAAAACTACGTATTGGTGGCCTAGCATGAAAGCTCACATAGCAACTTACGTCAGCAAGTGTTTGACTTGTGCGAGAGTCAAAGTCGAATACCAGAAACCTTCGGGCCTACTCCAACAACCAGAGATACCACAATGGAAATGGGAGCAAATTTCCATGGATTTTGTTACTGGCCTGCCTAGATCTCAACGTGGTAACGATACTATTTGGGTAATCGTGGATCGACTCACAAAGTCTGCTCACTTCTTGGCTATCAAGGAAACGGATAAGTTCTCCACCCTAGCAGACGTATATCTTAAGGAAGTTGTCTCGAGGCACGGAGTGCCCACCTCTATTATCTCGGATCGAGATGCACGTTTTACATCAGAACTGTGGCAAGCAATGCATAAGTCCTTTGGCTCACGATTAGATATGAGCACAGCTTATCACCCGCAAACGGATGGGCAATCTGAACGCACCATCCAGACCCTCGAAGACATGCTTAGGGCATGCGTAATTGACTTTGGCAACGGCTGGGAAAAGCATCTGCCACTTGTGGAATTTTCGTACAACAATAGCTACCACACCAGCATTAAAGCTGCTCCGTTTGAGGCATTGTACGGGCGAAAATGCCGGTCACCTCTTTGTTGGGCAGAGGTGGGGGATAGTCAGATTACTGGTCCCGAACTTGTGGTGGACACAACAGAGCGAATTGCTCAGATACGACAACGAATGGCGGCAGCTCGTGACCGTCAGAAAGTCTACGCCGATAAGGGCAGAAAACCACTAGAGCTCCAGGTTGGGGAGCGTGTACTACTCAAAGTTTCACCCTGGAAGGGTGTGGTTCGTTTTGGTAAACGGGGCAAACTTAACCCACGATACGTTGGACCCTTCGAAGTCATTGAGAAAATAGGCAAGGTGGCCTACAAACTGAACTTACCAGCGGAACTCAGTGCAGTTCACAACGTTTTCCACGTGTCAAATCTGAAGAAGTGTCTGTCAGATGAGACCCACATAGTTCCTTTGAAGGAGCTCACTATCGACGAGCAGTTACGATTCGTCGAGGAACCAGTTGAAATCACGGACCGGGATGTTAAGGTCCTCAAGCGTACTAGAATACCTCTCGTTCGAGTTCGTTGGAACTCACGTCGCGGCCCAGAGTTCACCTGGGAACGCGAAGATCAGATGACACAAAAGTATCCCCAACTGTTCGTAAACGGTACAACTACTACTGAGACTGAAGCTACGGAATTTCGGGACAAAATTCCAGATCAACGGGGGGAGGATGTGACACCCCAGGAAAACCATGCAACTTAACTAGCTTCCTCAGTGAGTACGTGCTAAATTTCGGGACGAAATTTCTTTCAACTTGGGGATAATGTGACAACTCGTATTTTCCGAACCTATCTTCGTACCTTGATGTAATGTAAACGATCTGTGATTTATGAAAGTGAATGATTATGTGAATGTTATGTTAATACGTGCTTTGTGTAATGAATGTATGTATATAAACGGCCCAACCGCACAACACTTATCCGATCGCACAAGCCCATTTGGGCTACACTTTTGTATTCGGATCAATGGGCAGCCCAGTGAGGGTTCGGCCCACTCTTTCTCTTACGCATAACAGTTAGGGGTAAGGGCATACTCCTCATTTGTTTTGACAACCATTCTAAACACACAAACCCTAGCTCTCTCTTTCTCTCCTCTCAAACTTGACGGCAACTCACTCTCTCTCAAATCGAAGATCATAGTGTTCGGATCACTCTCTTGTTCGGATCATTCTCGTTACCCTTTCTTAACCGGTTAGTGTTTCATTATTAGTTGATTTCATGTTATGTGATTATACATGTCTCATGTGATGACTTGTAAATGGTACAAGATTGTTGATCAGTGTTAGTGTATTGTCATATGTTAATCGAATCCGGTTAGGGTTTCTGTTTGTAAAATCATTGATATTAGGTTGCACGATGTTATGATCTACATGATAGCTTATGATTGAATGTGATAGAAACTATTAATGGATTGGTGTTCATAAAATCGGCTAGCATGTCATGTTCTCGGATGGTTTGCATGATGATTAGGATAAAAGGTATGTAATCGGCTAATGTGTGTTGATGGTGTTAATCGGATTAGAGCTATAATCGAGTATGATGTGTTGTGTAATCTTGCTTCTATGATTTAATAGTTAATATGTAGGTTGTTGTTAGGATTTGAATATGATTAAAGTTCATATGAATTGTTGATGATTTGATTGGTTTGATCGAAAATATGTAAAGATAGAAACTGTTGATTGATTATTGTAAAATTGGAAACTGTTAAATGGTTGTAACCGAATGGCAAGATATCCGGATTACAAAGCTAGTCGCACAAAACATCTTGGTCGCACAAGAGTCCAGTCGCACAAGATGCCTTCAGTCGCACAAGGTGTATTTGGTCGCACAAGTTGTAATGTTACTTAACTATTGGGCTGGGTAAGCAGGTTGGGCTGGGCTAGTCCCAATCGCACAAGGGTTCTCGGACCACACAAGGGATCCATCTTTACATTGTTTGGGCCGGTTACTTATGGAACGACTTGTGTTAATTGGGCTTCTTGTTATTTTGGGTCGGGTGGCTAACGGAGTCGCACAACATGTTGTGGATCGCACAAGGCCGTGCTAAACGCACAACATGTTGGGCCGACTATTAATGGGCTATATCTTTTGGATCGTACAAGTGTGAATATGCTATGCACTTTGACTGTTTATGTGATGCCAAGATTAGTATGTGTTCGTGACTTTGCTATCTCTGTGTAAACCTATGTGTGCTTTACTTGAACCTAAACCTGACATGTACTATAACCATGTTAGGACGTGGTTGACCACTAGCATCTAGACTTGACTTTTCTGTGTATCTGCCGAGCAAACCGAGGTGAGTTCACACTCTACAAAGCATGGGATTCCCAGGGGTTGGGAATGGGGTTAAGGAATATGGATTCCTCGTCCTTTCTTGGGTAGGACAGTAATGGTTCAGGAATGTAATTCCTCGTCCTCACAGACAGATAACTTTACTAGACCAAAACTCTATCACGAAGTCCCTCCTATTTTATATCGACTTAATCGCCGGGCCAATGGCGAGCGGGTCATTAATTAGATAGCGCTATTTAGGTCTGACAAGCCTCACACCGTGCCGCAGAGGACGGGCGTGAACTAATGGATCTGGGCACGTCAATGATGATAGACATTGACAGTTCAGGGCACTTAAACATGACTTCAGTCAGTAGTCAATATGGTAACGAGTCTAGTGTATACAAGGGGTAGCCCCCACGGCCGAAATGCCAGATAACTATCATGGGGTAGCCCCCACAGCTGGATTGCCAGAGTTAATGGGTTAAACAAATTACGTTTTCAACTATGGGGTAACCCCCACGGCAGGGATGCCAGTTAAAGGAACTATTTTTGGAACAACTAAAACCAACACCCAACTGTGAACTCGCTCAACATTATTGTTGACTCGTTACTACATGCTTTGCAGGTCAATAGGTACTTAGCTGGAGCTTGCATGGGGAAGAGTCGTTGTGGGACATGGACAGCTGTGTGCCATGTTAAACCCTTGGATATTTAAACTTATGTTTTGGTTTTAAACATTATGCTTCCGCTTACAACTTAAACTATGTTTGTTTTGGATACAAATGGTGTTGGTTGGACTTTTACAATTAATTACTTGCTTGGTCTATATGATTGGTGGTTTGATCCTGGTCAGTCACCCCTCCAAGCAGTGATACTCCGCGTGTGGATTTTGGGGGTGTGACATAAAATGACTTAGTAATAATCATATTGCCATATACAAACCTATTTTATCACAAGTTTTCACAATTGAGATTTTTTAATGCAATAACTAAAATGTTTTGCCATTTACTTGGCTAATAAAACCTATGTATTCGCCGGCATTTTTATGCTGACTGTTTTTCGCATATGTTTCAGGTTTTCGACTGTTTCGAGCATGCAACGCATAGGACTGCATTCGGGCCTTAGACTTCTAAAACAAAAGAACAATTTCATGTATTCCTTGTTTGTAAAACGTTGTTAATGATATTGAAACAATTTAGTACCAGTAGTTGTGAGCAATTTGTAATGTGACTCCCCGATATTTCTGCCACGTGTTATTGTATTACGTGATTGGGGTGTTACAGTTTCCAAACTGATCGAGATGGTTCTCGATCACAATCTGGATATGTCTTCATTTTGAAAGGAGCTGTAGTCTCATGGAAGAGCTCGAAGCAGGATGTTGTAGCATTGTCCACTACAGAATCAGAATACATCGTCGCTTCATTGGCAGCGCAAGAAGCTGCATGGTTAAAGAAGTTCATTGCCGACCTAGGGGTAGTCCCTACCATTCAAGACCCCCTAGAGATCTTTTCTGATAATGAGGGTGCGATTGCTCAAATCAAAGAACGTCGTGCCCATCAAAAGACTAGGCACATTGAGCGGAGATTCAACTACATAAGGGATGAGGTTGAAAAGGGAAAGATATGTATTCGCAAAGTTCACACCGATCAAAACATTGCGGATCCACTCACAAAGCTCGTTGAACGGCCAAAACATGAGGGTCATACTTGTGCCTTAGGACTTCGATATTCTAGTGATTGGATTGGATTGGATTTGATCTATTTTGTATTTGGATATTGGAACAATTGTTATTTTAACTTTTTTATGGTATTTTGAGTTATGTTCCATTTTAGCATATTTAAATCCGTGAATAAATTAACTATTCTAAATGTCCGTAGTAGATCATACTTGTGGGAACAAATATGAATGTAAGACTATTATGAACTTGGATTGGTGGATATTCATTAGGTATAAATATAGAGCAAAGTGTTGCTGCCAAAGTTCATAGATATTTGTGGGATACAAACATTGGACTTACCCGCTCTCAAATGTTACTACATGGAATCATTTGTGATTGATCATAAGTAAATTTGAGCAAAGGAGAATATCATAGTATCCTCTGACCTGAGATACATATTGGGTCTTGATATTCACCAAATATTATACCTTGACTTAGTTCTTCGCTGTCTGTGATAAGACAGTATATAAGGCTAAGCTCAGGTGTGGTACGAGGTGATTGTGAGAGATGTATGTAGTCAAGAAGGGATTTTTTCCTCTTATTCGTTGAGAGTAAGATGTCTAAGGCCTGCTAAAGTTAAATCAACAGAGAATGATCACACTATGTCTCTGGATTTGACATGATATCTGTAACGAAAGGATAAATGATAGATTCGCCTAAATCATGTTCAAGTAAGGGACTTGAAGGGGATGATGTTATTGAATGGAACTTCGTCATACGTATTAGGGGTAGTAAACCGTTGTTAGGTGTCATTCACTGCTTGCATCAATATTCTATGTATCTTGTGCAAGTGGGAGATTGTTGGACTCTGTATGCCCAAGACACATATTAAATTGATGTGGCTAGTACGTTATGATCCAAGTCGGGTCATACCCAATAACAAGCTAGACAAACACATATAATATTTATTTATTATATGATCAAACAAATAAATATTAACACTTATAATATTTAGAAATTGGTTTTCTAAATAATTGCACTTGGCAAACTAATAAATTATATGGATAATTTATTTTGAGAGAATATTTTATTTTGTTATTTAATGGGTTAAATAACAATTTAAAAGGTTGCATAAGTCTTGTAAACATAAGATGTTATATTTTATAAAAGGCTATAAATAAAGAAGACTTAAATTTATAAAAAGAAATTTTGAATTTTTTTTTAAATTAACATGTACCCCCCCCCCCCCCCCATGCACTTCCCAAGATCAATTGTTGGTCCAATCATAATGCATGCATTTGCATGGCTATATGATCTCTCATTGGGCAAATTGTAAGGCAACCTTCTCTCTCATTCTTTTAAGAAAAGCTGTTGCAAGACTTGAATAGATGATTTAATTTTTCCAAAAATTATCAAGTGCAAGAACTCCAAAAAACTCTCTCAAAATTTTTAGCCAAAGGTGGTTTGATCAAGAGAGATTTTCAAGTGAGTTTCAAGGGTACAAATCCTAGCAACATAAGGTGTTCCTTGGAAGCTTGGGGTATGCAAACTTGAGGTCTTCTCCTTTGAAGATTTCATTCAAGAATATCATCTTCTTCATATCTTCTGGCTCTTGGAATGGTAGTATTCTTAAACACCCTATGATTGTATTTTGATAGCATGCATGTTCATATATGGATCTGTTTATTGGGTTTTACATATAAAATGGGTTTTATATCAAGAAAGTAACATGTTTTAAATATATATTCCGCGGCGTTTTAATTTTTATTTGGATAAAATTACTTTGATAAACATGTGAAAAACCCAACACATCAAATTGAAATCCTCAGTATTCTCAGGAATCCGGGGGATCATAAAAAGTTCTGAGGACCATAAAGGTTCCTGATTATGATCACGATTCCCTCAATGTTTGGCGAATCCAGAATCATAAGAGTGCATAGGGGTAATTTTCAGAACATCAGGTGTATCTAATAGCTATCTTTTCTACATTTTAATTTTTTTTTTTTTTTTTGTATATCCACAAGGATTGGATAGAAACCAATATGCTAAAATGACTTGTTCTAAATACTTGGTATTTAT
The DNA here is from genome assembly GCA_030545235.1 of Helianthus tuberosus. Taxonomy (NCBI): domain Eukaryota; kingdom Viridiplantae; phylum Streptophyta; class Magnoliopsida; order Asterales; family Asteraceae; genus Helianthus; species Helianthus tuberosus. The sequence continues at coordinate 150,071,414 of CM060381.1, forward strand.
AAAAGTGGTTTTGAGAAAATTTGATTTTTCAAATAAGAGCCTTCAACAAAATGTGTAAACAATGAAAATGGATTTTTATGATAATAAACAATAATACATGAACAAGGCATATAAGCATAAGATTATATATTATTTACGATTGCAGGAAGTAAAAGGAGGTGATCAAAGCCTCATCCCAACCTGGGACCCATCCACTTGGACCACCATTGTCAACACAAACCTAGGACGATCCTGAGCTTCACCCAAAACTTAGGCCCATCCACCTCAGGATCCTCACCAGCCTTACTAGCCTCAACCTCTTCAATCCTATTACCTGCAGCCTCAAGAACCTCGACTCGTCCGCCTAGCTTGGCCACTACGTCCTTCCACTTACTCACATCTCAAGCCTTAACCTTGAAAACCTCTGCCTTGGCTTCCTCGTACATCAAGATCTTCGAATGAAAGATGGTGAGGGGCAGCAGACTTTTTAACTTCAGTTTCAATCTGTTTTAGTTGCTCCAGATGAGCCTTCTCCAGCTCATAGCACCTATTGCTGGTAGCTTCAAGTTCGACGTGGAGATCCTCAGAGTGCTTAGCCTGGTGCTCTGCAAGTAGCTCCATATTAAAAGTCTTTTCAACATACTGAGCCACCTTCTTATCTTGGGTAGTGAGAAGCTTGGAGAGAGCCAACCTGACACTAGAAACATTAATCAGAAACCTGAAATAAAATAAGAATTTTAAATTTAACTTGTACTTACCACACTTTGAATCATTTGAAACTTCTTTGTAATCTCTGCAGGATCCATTTTATCGAAAGCTTTAGATTCTTACATTTTCTGTTGGAGGTAGCTTTGGAGCGAAGAGGAAGGGCTCTGCCTTTTCTAGAAGAAGGAGTAGTTCTCTCTTGCTTAACCTGGGTGTCCTGCTCGGCATAGTTGAGGACTCTAGCGAGGTCAAAGAGGCCAGAGGGCTTTTGGGGTCCTGCGTCTAGGCAATAATAGTATCAAGATCCTAAACATGCAAATTCCAGAACGAAATATTTAGTGAAAGATAGTAAGGATACCCGAAGATATGATAGATTCAGAAGTTGGAGAGTGAAGGCTGGATTATTAAAAAGTTGGGTTAGGCTAAAAGGCTCTAGCGGATTCGGTAAGGCTAGCACCTTTTACACCTTGTCTTCTGTCTCTTAACTTTTAGGTGCTAGTCTCAAGGTCGAAAGTTGCACAGATAAAATAAGGAAGTTAAAAAATAGCAACAACTACATTTTTAAGGGTCCTAGTTGGATCCTGATAGGATATACCGTTTCGAATCCAGTGTAGAGGCAAGGATCATCCATTAGGGATTGGTTCTCGGCGAACAAAGTAAAATTTGATTTTCTAGTCTTCTTCTAGTCTTTTTCATTATGTTTGGTTTTTTAGAGCAACGAATGTTGGTCGGGTTTGATTTGAAGGTTGAAGTGACATGTTCCATGAGTCCTCAACTCATAAACACTAGAAATCTCAGCCATGGGATATCAAGAGAGTAGGTCTGATTGATGTTATGAAATGTATACAACATTCTCCATAGAAGTGGCATGGTCTGAGAGTAAGCAAGCTTGGTGACGGTAAAAAAATCTTCAATAAGGGGTAGAAATGGATAGGTAAAACCGACTAAAAAAAGGATAAAATAGAAAGCAAATCCATTTTTCCGAACTAAGGTCGGCTTTGGTTTTGGGATCGAATGGCCAAACAACGGTGCTATCAGGAAGGATTTGTGAGGTTACTAAATGACCAATCTGTTGATCATCAAAAGAACATAGCTCCTCTATAGAAGACGTTAAGATCTTCTAACCAACGAATACATGTACATCCGATGATTAGAGGTTTTTCTTGGGAGAGATTCTAAAGCGAGAAACTGAATGGTAAAGAGAAAATAAGAGAGAAGACTAACCTGTGAGATCTTCCAACTTTTCTGCATATAATGAAGGAAGAGGAGAAATAAGGGTGTTTGTTTAAATGGGATCGACAGCGATCAAATCAAAGGAGTAAAAAGGTTAAGTTATTATCTCTAAACCTAGCCACATGATGGATATTGAATTCTTATCTCCACCACACGATTGGTTCAAATTTCAAAATTTTACAACTATTTTACATAACTATATAATTGGGAGCAATTGTTTGGGGTAGAATTTCTATAGTTAGGATCCTTACTACTATAAGTTTGCAGTAGGATCCTGATAGGGTTAGTACATGCCAGGATCCCGATGGGACTTAGGATCCTAAATATTATTTATTACTAACCAATGTTCCTATTTTTGAGGAATATTGTGCAGGAATATTCCTAGGCTAATGGCTTGTACCTGAATTATCATAAAAGTAGCTAGAGAAAACATGTCGAAAAGAGTGGAAGCCGCCCAACGGTTGATGACCTATTCTCCTCAGATCCTGGATTTGTCGGAAGTTTTGGGGTCCTGCGTCTAGGCAATAATAGTATCAAGATCCTAAACATGCAAAATCCAGAACGAAATATTTAGTGAAAGATAGTAAGGATACCCGAAGACATGATAGATTCAGAAGTTGGAGAGTGAAGGCTGGATTATTAAAAAGTTGGGTTAGGCTAAAAGGCACTAGCGGATTCGGTAAGGCTAGCACCTTTTACACCTTGTCTTCTGTCTCTTAACTTTTAGGTGCTATTCTCAAGGTCGAAAGTTGCACAGATAAAATAAGGAAGTTAAAAATAGCAACAACTACATTTTTAAAGGTCCTAGTTGGATCCTGAGAGGATATACCGTTTCGAATCCAGTGTAGAGGCAAGGATCGTCCATTAGGGATTGGTTCTCGGCGAACAAAGTAAAATTTGATTTTCTAGTCTTTTTCATTATGTTTGGTTTTTGAGAGCAACGAATGTTGGTCGGGTTTGATTCGAAGGTTGAAGCGACATGTTCCATGAGTCCTCAACTCATAAACACTAGAAATCTCAGCCATGGGATATCAAGAGAGTAGGTCTGATTGATGTTATGAAATGTATACAACATTCTCCATAGAAGTGGCATGATCTGAGAGTAAGCAAGCTTGGTGACGGTACAAAAATCTTCAATAAGGGGTAGAAATGGATAGGTAAAACCGACTGAAAAAAGGCTAAAATAGAAAGCAAATCCATTTTTCCGAACTAAGGTCGGCTTTGGTTTTGGGATCGAATGGCCAAACAACGGTGCTATCAGGAAGGATTTGTGAGGTTACTAAATGACCAATCTGTTGATCATCAAAAGAACAGAGCTCCTCTATAGAAGACGTTAACATCTTCTAACCAACGAATACAGGTACATCCGATGATTAGAGGTTTTTCTTGGGAGAGATTCTAAAGCGAGAAACTAAATGGTAAAGAGAAAATGAGAGAGAAGACTAACCTGTGAGACCTTCCAACTTTTCTGCATATAATGAAGGAAGAGGAGAAATAAGGGTGTTTGTTTAAATGGGATCGACAGCGATCAAATCAAAGGAGTAAAAAGGTTAAGTTATTATCTCTAAACCTAGCCACATGATGGATATTGAATTCTTATCTCCACTACATGATTGGTTCAAATTTCAAAATTTTACAACTATTTTACTTAACTATATAATTGGGAGCAATTGTTTGGGGTAGAATTTCTATAGTTAGGATCCTTACTACTATAAGTTTGCAGTAGGTTCCTGATAGGGTTAGTACAAGCCAGGATCCCGATGGGACTTAGGATCCTGAATATTATTTATTACTAACCAATGTTCCGATTTTTGAGGAATATTGTGCAGGAATATTCCTAGGCTAATGGCTTGTACCTGAATTATCATAAAAGTAGCTAGAGAAAACATGTCGAAAAGAGTGGAAGCTCCCCAACGGTTGATGACCTATTCTCCTCAGATCCCGGATTTGTCGGAAGTTTAGTTAGGATTTGTTTCTAAGTTTATACTATAAATAGACTTAATGTGATCATTTTAGGGACACTTCTTTCACACTCTTGAACACACTGAAAACACTATACACTGGTGATCGCTGCAATCACTGTTGTAACACATATATCGATCCACCAAGTTCTACCTTTGTAATTTTCTTCACATTAAAATTAGTGGAGCTATGTAGTTTCCAACTCCTGTGGTTTTTTGTGCCGAAGATTAACTTCTCTAAGAGGATCAAGGGATTTTTCCCTATGATAAATCCTTTGTGTTTGTTGCATTCGTTCATATTCATCGCATTTCAGTTTACAAACTGTTTTCATACACTAGGATCCTGACTATAAATTCCAGATCTTGAACATAATATTTGTTATTTTCAGAAGCATCTCACCTCACTATCTAAATTTGGTTGTAAAATTTACCTTATCAATTTTTAACCAAAACATGGAATATTTGACATTTTGGTCCATAATAGTCACATCACTAAGATAGACATTTGCTATGGTATTTGTTACTATCCCGCTATCTTTAATACGATATGATTTCATCATCCTAAAACACTCTCTGATTAATCCAACGTGTTCCTAAACACTCTCTTACTAAACGTGCGACATCTTGAAAAACATGTTACCAAACATTTCAATTTAATGACAATTTTCAATAGTATGACACTTTCAACTAGATGGCTCATACTTTTAAACTTTTAAGGGTATAACCCGTGCTCTTGAACTTTTAAGGGTATAACTTATGCACTTCAACTTTTATGGGTATGGCTCATGCACTTGAAGTTCAAAGGTATGACTCATGCATTTGAATTTTCAAGGGTATGACTCTTGCGTTTGAAATTTCAAGGGTATAACTCATGCGTTTGAAATTTCAAGGGTATATCTCATGCATTTGAAACTTTAAGGGTATGACTCATGCGTTTGAATTTTCAAGAGGGTGCTCATGCATTTGAACTGAGGAAATGCCATGCAATTGAAACTTCTATAACATATTTTTTTCTCCAAAAACTTCAATACTTTGAATTAGATGATGAAACCACTTTAGAAGGGTGCGAAAATAAAAAACTAAATAGATCCTAAGCTTCAATTGACTTTTATGCCGTGATTTAAGATTCGATTTTAACCAAAATAGATTTACACCCACTTTGACATCTTGAAACTGAAAAACTTGAAATTCGAACACTAATTAAGAGCATAGGTAATCTAGTCAACTATTACATTGGTTAGATTGGCACTGTATACCAACTAAAATTCCCAAGATTTAACTTGTTCTTCACAAAAATGAAGAACACACAATATTTAACCAATTCAGATCTATTATTGTGCGGAATCCACTAATCGATCTATTAAATATAAAACACAATGGTTTAATTTACATCTATTTGTATTGATATCATGTGAATTTGATTACAAGATTTGGATTTGAAGATCTATGGTTTAAGGGTTTCTAGAGAGAGAAAGTATGGAGTGTATGTGTAAATATGGTGGAAGTTTTTGAAAGGTTATCACATAAAGGCATAATGAGCCTCCTTTTATAGTTGGTCTCCTTTACTTCCCCTAAACCCGTGTCACACAGTAAAACACTTAGTAATCAACTTCTATACAAATCGTTCTCAAGACAAACAAGACTAAAACGCTAGTAAATGAGATCTTCAAGTTGTTGGCACAAATAATGCACCAAAAATAAGTGTGGGGATCAAAGATCCTGGTTCAGTCAAATGATTTCAAAAGGAGTATGAAGAGAAGTTGAATGCTAGTATATTTTGAACCTTATTCACCCAGAATTCCAAAACATTTCCTTACATTTTAACATTTAAACCAAAAACCAGTAAAAGCCCCTTTGATCTGCAAGTTTTATTTTTTAATGTAGGCTACCGATTTTTGTGTAAGCCTATAAAAATGGTAGCTATGGCTAGGTTGTGAGCTTTATTAGAACTACGAGCACATCTTATACTATCATCTGAGAGGAGTGTATATTGTGAGGGGTATGAATTATGTGATTGTTCTATAAGGTGGACAAGATGAGTTCAGGTAAGTTTTTGTTTTCAAGGGGAACTAAAGTGGACTTCTTTAGGATGTCAACCTCTTACCTTTGTAAGTCTTAGGAGCAGATTCTAAGGATGGGAGTGGAAATAACATATTTTTAAAATTTGAAAGTTGTGTAAATTATTTGGTTATATAAAATGAATGTATTGCTTCAGGACACACAATGCTTTAAGTGTGTGGATATTTGATATAGCCGCAAGATACATATAAAAATGGTAGCTATAGCTAGGTTGTGAGCTTTATTAGAACTACAAGCACATCTTATACTATCATCTGAGAGGAGTGTATATTGTGAGGGGTATAAATTATGTGATTGTTCTATAAGGTGGACAAGATGAGTTTAGGTAAGTTTTTGTTTTCAAAGGGAACTAAAGTGGACTTGTTTAGGATATCAACCTCTTACCTTTGTAAGTCTTGGGAGCAGATTCTAAGGATGGGAGTGGAAATAACATGTTTTTAAAATTTGAAAGTTGTGTTAATTATTTGGTTATTTAAAATGAATGTATTGCTTCAGGACACACAATGCTTTAAGTGTGTGGATATTTGATATAGCCGCAAGATACATATTATTTTAGTGTTAAAGACCCGCATTTAAGATAAATATCTCAAATCTAATAAGAACATATATTTATTGATGTGTTATTGATGATTTGTAAATAAATGGTAAAAAGGAAGGTAATTGGATGTAAAATGATGTTGTAGGAATAAATAATGAGAAGAGTAAGTGAAAGAAGGAGGTATAACCCGTACCTAACCCATATGGGTATGACACGTAAGCATCACCGGTCAAAAGAAAAGATTAACATTGGGATTTTTGCCTACGTGGGCCAGGCCAGGTTAAGTGTGGCTCGTACTCTTTTAATGAATGTACGCCTGTACCGAAGTCGAAAGCCTGAAAACACCACCTATATAAAGGATGCGATGGGAAACCCTAAAACATAACTGTTGATGACTGAAAAAGTGAAAAGAAAGGGTTGAAGAACTGTTATTTGGATGAAACGAAAGAGAAAAGGCGAGAAGATTGAAGATCTAACACCTGGGGAAGCAAGATTTGATTCTCCAGGTTACATCTTTATACTTTTCTAGCCTTGAAACTTTGTATCTGATGATGAATTCAGTTTATGTCTTTATTTTGTTTTTCATGTCCGGCTAAACTCTTTTATAACTGTCCGGATGAGATGATTAATTGATTTGACTTATGATTAATGATTGATTTACTTATTAGAATTATGTTAGTAATTTATTATAGATTAATCATACGATGCATATGAGTACATGTTGTGTATTAATTATGATGTTGATTGTGTGGTTGTATCGATCTTTCTACGAGGTTATGCATGTTAGATCCGGTGTCTTCTATCTCTAGGTTATATTGATGTCTATTAACTTTGGACTTGAAACCTTAATCCATAATAGATGATTAATCATCATAGTTAGTAGAACATGTGGGCCGCCTACGGGAAGGATCTGAATAAAAGGATCTACAGACTAATTAGAGTTTTCTCTATTTGGCTAACCTTGACTAGTACGTAAATCGCTATGTTCATAATTCAATCTTTGACTAGTCTAGAAACCCTAAGTCATAAGAATCCATATCAATACCAACTTTAATGGATTAGGTCTAACGGTGTCTATAGCCTTAGCCTAATTTAAGAGGATTGTATTAGTCGGTATTAGTCCATTTTAGCACTTTATCAGTGCAAAATATTGAAATAGTTTGCTAAGTATTATCTGTTATCAATCTAGTCAGTTTTCGTTGATTCTAGTCTTGGATAGTCATAATTTCTTAACCCTTTGATTATATTTTCTTAGTTAACTGATGTCAGGGCCGACCTTAATAATTCGTGTACCCTGTTCAAGCTCGAAAAAACGTGCCCTTAGGCCTTCACGAAATTGGGTATTTGACTCACTAAAGGTCTAAACCTAATGCCAATGGGCTAATTGTTGGTGCACACATCTGTCATCTTCGTCTTACATCGAGTCTTGGGTTCATTGCGGTTCGGAACCAGAATGATGTCATCATTCTTAATGATGATATCATCCAAATGACATCATCATACATCATGACTACAACAACTCACGTGAAGATTATAATTAGTTTGCATGTTCTCACATAAGACAAAATAGAATTGTATTTGAGTGTAATGTCTGATTTCGCTTATAAGGCTTTTAGGAGGTGATTTCGCTTATTTGTCTATGACTGATTTCGCTCTTATGGTCATATGTACATATGAGCGAAATCTCAGCTACTATATATAGAGTTCTCATGAGCGAAATCAGTAGATAGTCCCTTGTATTCCATACCGAAGTGCTGCCGGTGTGAAGAACGATTGTACAAAACGTTTATTCAATACAATCAGTGTTTTAAGGTGAAGATAAAGTTGTTTCTAATTTTGTTTCTTAGTTTCCGCCTCTGAAACAGAGTTTAACTCCTCTGAACGACTCGTTCGGGTCCGTACACGATCCTACAAGTGGTATCAGAGCTCAGGAGGAGGAGTTCTACATATTACAGTTGAATTTCGTTGTTTTTTTCTATATTCTACACCTTCTTTCATCAGTTCAACGAAATTTAACGGTCAAAATTCGTTCAAATTTTCACAGACTTTGCGCAATTGAACATTAACAAACCCTTGAAAGTTTGGAACTGAAATTCAAAGTAAAAATGTACCAAAATGCATCCCGAAGTGATTCCGCTTTTACGGACATTTCATGATTTCGTTTTTTTGTCATCAGTAATTTCGCTCTTGTGATCAAGTGATTTCGCTCTTGTGTCATCTAAGGTTTTGCTTATTCGGACATATTGTAATTCCGCTTATTCGAACAATCAAGGTTCCGCTTATTTGAACATCAAGATTCCGCTTATACGAACATCAGATTTCGCTCATTTGTACATTCTGATTCCGCTCATGTGAACATTTTGATTCCGCTCTTAGTGATCAAAGTCTGATTCTGCTCATCGTTGACCTGAAACACGACAAAGTGTCAGTACATCGGGAATATGAGATCATGTGGTTTAAATCGGTTGCATGTGAATATAATGAGTTTGTCGGTTCAGTGGAATAAAAGGTCGAATGAAATTGTGATAAAAGTGTCGGTTACTTTTGATAAGTTTGCATGCAAAGGATAAAATTGTCAGGTTTTAAAATTGTGTGTTGGTTAAGGGGATAATTCGGTCCAATCATTGAGTGTTGAAAATTGGGTTGAGTATACACGTGAAGGGGTTGTTGATTATCGACAATTTGCAAAGGGTTTGCATGTCTCGTGAATTGTTATTAGAGTCCCAATAAAAGTGTTTGAGATAACCGGTCACATTCATATTTGAGAACAAATCATATTTTTTTAAGCTGTCGGATTAAATGAGTCACAAGGCCCAATATTAGTTTATATATCATAATTCAACGGCCCAAGTTTCAAAATCCTCGGCCCAATCATCATTGTGTGTTGTCAGAGATGTCGGACTAGTGAAAATGGTGGCCAAATCATAGTCTTCGGCACATGTGTTTTGGTTGTCTTAAAGTTGCATCGGTGTGTCCAGTCATCAGTGCATTGATATTGCATGTGAAAGTGTTTGCGGCCTAATAGATTTGTTTGATATTTGATCAGTTTACTCAAAGTGAATTTTGTTTCACAAAATTTGAATTTGATCCTAGTTCACAAGAGATGGTTCAGTCTGTTTGAATTCGATTTCATTCCAGGTCGTGTCTTTATAAATCAGATCATTTGAATTTGATCCGGGTTATAGCAGTCTACACAGTTTGTCAACTCTCAGTTCACACAGAATAGTCACCAGTCCGAGTATTAGTTTTGTTTCAGTCGTTTAATAGCGTTTAAACTGATAAATGTTTTTTTGTTTTTTTTAAGGTGATAAAGGTGTGTTACGAGGAGAACTAGTTCGTTTGAAAGTCATCATGGATACCGAGTTCTATAACGCGTTTGCAACACCGTCTGGTCCAACTGCTATTGCTCAAGCTATGAGTCTGGAAAATGAGACGGGAACCACCCAAAAGCCCCCTAAATTGATGAGTATTGAAGAATACTACGGATGGAAAGATAGATTCGAGAACTGGGTTCATGCGAACCATCTTAGGTCATGGGAATGCATACTGAAAAAATATGTGTTGCCTCGAACAGATTTGCAGGTCCTCAAAGAGTTATCAGTGTTTACGGATCAGGAACGGGTTATGTACAAAGCCGAAAAAATGATGATCAGTCTATTGCAACAAGCCATCAAAGAAGACATATTCATTCTGTTACAGCATGATAAAACTGCAAAGTCAATCTGGGATGCACTTAAAGTCAAATTTGAGGGTAGCGAGAACATGATAAAGAGCAAGAAGGCGCTGCTTAAGAAAGAGTTTGATTTGTTCAGCAGTCTACCGGGTGAAGACACAAAGAAGCTGATTGAAAGATACTGTCATCTTGTGCGATCAATGTCAATGTTGAGTATTACAAAAGATCGTGAAGAATGGGTAGACAAGCTTGCTGATGCATTACCTTTGAAAGAGTGGGGAACGTATTTGATGATTCTGAAAAACACGGGTGTTTATGATAGGTTGATGATATCTCAGTTTATTGAAAAGATCGAGAGTCAGGATTTGGAACAACAGAAGATTGCTAGGATGAACAGTCCAAGTGGTCAACAGGACGTAAAAATGTATTACAAGGGTAGTATTCCGGTTCCAGAAGCTGAGAGAAGTCCGAAAATTCAAACTGCATTTAGTGCTGGAGATTCATCAGAAAAAGCTGATCAGAGTTCAAACAAAATCAGCAGTGGATTTTCATCATTTCCAAGTGTAAATCCTAAAGAGTCAAATACAACCTTTCAGTCTCAGAGTACTAAGACAGGAAATGGATACGTGATTCAGTGCAACATAGCTCTAAACCTTCCAGAAGGTCAAAGCTTTTCAGAAGACACTGCTAAAGATCACATGGCTCTACTTGGTTCTGTATTGTTATCTTATGAGGGTCTAGTGGCTGGTCGGATCGGAAATCCCATGCTCACCAAAGAGGATTACGATCAAATAGATGCAGAAGAGATGGAACTGATGGATATCAAATGGTGTCTTACGAGTGTTCTTAGACGTGCTGAAAAGTTCAAAACAATTACCGGGATAAATGACTTTCTTGATGCTCATGTATCTACTTTAGGTTTTGATAAATCTAAAGTTACTTGTTTTCGTTGCAGGGAGAAAGGTCATTTCAAGCGGGAGTGTAAGAACAGGGAAGCTAGTGGCGCTCAGAATCCGTTCGGAAAAGACGACTATTACCGGAAAGCCATTTATCAGCAGGTCGGTCAATCACAAGATTCACAGACGGCTCATGGTAGAAAGATTGAGGATTCCAAGAGAGCGTGTGCGGTGGATTTTAACTGGAACAACTACATATCTCCTGATAGCAAAGCCTGTTTAATTGATCAAGATGATGAACAATTACCTGAAGGTTTCAGCTGGGATATGTTCGTTGATGAAAAAGGAGAATATAAAGCTTTTATTGCTAAAATTGTTCGAGAACCAGACATGTTTGCTACTTGGATGAAGTCTATTGGAGTGACTGTAAAGAGTGTGGATGAAGAGTCTGTTGTTTCTGATGAAAGTTCAGAAAGTGCTTATGAAAGTTCACAGAGTGCAGATGAGAGTGTACAGAAGGATGTTACTTCAGAAAAGGAAGTTGTATTTGATCAAACACCGTCAGATTCTGGTTTATCAGATGCTGATTCTGAAAAATCTGTACAGTTTGATAAATCACCAGTTGATAGTAGTAGTGATGATGAGGAAGAGAAACATATAAATGTTGCAAAATCTCATCTTTCTCCTGAAAGTTTTCATTTTTATTTTGCAGATTGCATGGAGAAACTAAAGGAGAAACGAGCTGTTAAAGAATAACAACTAAAGAAATCTGAAGATGTTGTTCAGAATGAGATTGTTGAAAGTGTTGCTGAGAAGAATGTTGAGAGTGAGCAAGTGAAAGAAAAAGAAAAGGTGATTGAAGCAGATAAAGTGGTTGAAGTGGTAAAGATAATCGAGATTGAGAAGATTGTTGAAGTTGTCAAGCCTTGCACGAAGTGTTTGGAAGAATGCAAGGAATGTGCAACAAAAGACGAGATAATTGCTGAGTATTAAAAGAAGAAAGAGCAGTTACTGTTCAACCTCAACAATGTGAAAGAATCTTATGATGTCTTGAACAAAACAGTGACTGGTCTTCAAAAGACAAATTCAGAAATAGAACAAGCACTAACGATGATGAATGCTGTGATGATGACAAAGCAGAAAGCCATCAACTTTTACATCGAAGAGAGTACTAAATGGAAGCAAGAGTTGGAGACAGAAAATATTGAGAATTAGAGAATTAGACGTTTGTTGCAAAGTTATTCTAGTTCTGATTATCTCATTGATCGTATTTACCCAACTGTTGCAGGTATGGAAGCTTTTCAAGAAGAGAAGCCAAAGAAAAAGAAAGATAGTGGTAAGACATCGACTGTTAGCTATAACAAGTGTCCGCCTCCAATTTGGGAAGGGTATTCTCCTAGAAAACCAAACGAGGAGCAACTTGAAAAAGCAGTCAATATAAAGCTAAAAACCGACACAACTGATGTTTTACCAGATAACATTGATGTCACGTTTACCTCGTCCGATACTGATCATGAGTCTGAGTTAATCAAAAAGGTGGTCGATCAGGTGTTGGATACTGAGGAGGAGTCTGAGTCAAAGTCCGAGTCTGGGTGTTCAAGTTCGTCAGTCAAAAGTTCGAGTTCGTCGGTCAACAGTTCCAAGTCGTCGGTTAAACGGTCTTATAGTAAAGAATTTTTGTTATCAAAAGAAAATTTGGATGATGAAACATTTGAAGTTGCATACACTTTAAATGATTCGGACAAATTATACTCTGACAAAGAGCATCCAATAAGAAGTGTTCGTTTTGACATGATCAAAAAGGTTTTCAAAATGACAGAAATTAATATTTCTGAAATAAAAGATTTAAATCTTACTGAAAAACCTAAAAAGTACACTTCAAGAGTTCAACAACGTCTAAACAAGAAAAAGGGTTACAATTCTGGTTCTGTTTTTCAAAAGAAACCAAATCAAAATCGTAGCTACAAAAAGAAAGGTCTTGGTTTTATTCCACCTGAAAACTATAAAAATGAAAAATATGTTCGAGATTTTAAATCAAAAATGACATATGTTGCAGGAACTAGCCATGAAGAAGAAGCAAAGAGCTCATTCTGGAGACAGTCAAATCAAGAGTTTCTTGCTGAAAAGAAGAGGAATGGAACTGAAGTGTCTCACTTCAAAGAAACTAGAACCTGTTACAAATGCAATGAAGCTGGTCACATTGCATGGAACTGTCCGAAAAATGCCAAGTCAAAACAGGGAGTTTCTAACAAGTTGAAAGAAATAGTTGTTGATGTTGAACCACCAACCGACAGACTTAAAATTTTTGAAAATTCAACTTATGAGGTTGGTGAGTGTTCTAAAAAGAATTTTTATAAAAAGAAAGAGAATGACAACCAAGTGTGGGTTGTTAAGAAAGTTGATGAGAATGTCGGCGATGAATCTGGTTCCACAAAACCAGAAGAGCCACAGGTTGAGATGAAAATTTCAGTGAATGATGATGAGTTTCCATCACTGAAATTTGAAGAAGTTAAACAGAAAGTTGGTAAAGTTGAAATCTCGAATCAGTTTTACAACGAGAATACTAAGTTTGATGTCGAGAAAACATTCAATGGAAGTGTTAAGAAAATTTTTGGGAAAATGTTGAATGGGAAAGCTAAGGGGGTTAAAGATTTTTATGCAACTAAAAAGGCAACTTATAACCCTACTGCACAAGAATTGAAAGCCATCAAGTCTGAGAAGACTTGGATGGAAGTCTGTTTCCCTTGAAGTCTTAGGACTTTGCCGGAGATCCCAAGTTTGTAATCGTGGATCAGGAATCGGCATCTTTCTTGAAAATTGATTAAGTGATTGAATTTTAAAAATAGTTAAATTTTTACAGGATAAGTGTGACTTGCCGGAGCTTCCAGGTTGGTAAGTGTGAAGCAGGAATCGGCATCTTGATTGGTAAAATGGTTTGTGTAGAGGTTTATTACTACATAGGCTTGAATGTTGTGAATATTTTTGCAAGAGGTACAAAGTGATTCGTCAAGGTCATTAGTTTGAACTTGATGTAATTCTCATATATGTGATTGAATGAACAAGATGATGAACCCGACCCTACAAGTGGTTAAAACAAAACCTATTTTCCGGAAAAATCATTTTGGTTAAAACAAACTTAAGTGTTTTGAAATCATAATGAGAAAATAGTTTTGTGAAAGGGGGAGTTCTGATTGTTTATGCCAAATGGATGGCGATTTGAAGCGATTCGATATCGGTTGTCAAGTTTTTGTACAGTTTGTTTTCAAATTTCCTTTAATGTGTTTGCATTTTAGGGGGAGTAGAAATTTCTGAAAATCCAAAAACATTAGAAAATTTGAAAAAGGCAAAAACATGATAAAATTCAAAAATGAGTTTTTGTGTCAAAGAAGAGGAAATGATAGTACATCAGTAGACGGTTACAGTATGCTAAAGAAATGTAATGTTTAAATGGTGTTAAACAGTCTCACTGATGATATGCCGATAGGTTTTTACACATTTAGTAAGCTTTTTCGGGATATAAACTTAAATTCAAACTTGCTTATTTCGTGGGGAACACTACTTGGATATATAGGTAACCCCTGAAATCTCGTTTGAAAGGTCCCTCTTTCTGAGATACTAGGTCTTTATACTCAGTGATATCTAGGGGTATTATCCCGGGACTTCTGCTGAATGGAAGTTCTGACCTAGTCTCCGGATAATGCTTTCTGCAAATGTTTGAAACATAGCATCGCCCTCAGCAAGCTGATGAAACAATAAAATTGATAGTTGCTGCTGTTGTAATGCAAAAGATCCTCTAAAGGGGACACACTCAAAAGTCGAGTCATGATCTCTCTGCTGAACGGTAGTTCTGACCTGAGCTCTCATGATTCTTCATAATTTATTAACCCCTTACAGATATCATCTGTGGTATACTCACCTGTAAGACTGAATATTGGGATCTGGATACGGGAGTATATTCAAGAGGTGGGACACATGAATGAGTTTAAGTTCTTAAAACACCTAATTCATATCCTGAATCAGTTGAAATTTGTGTGAAAATTTAAGTGGATCAGTATATCGGCAATCTAGGTGAATTGTTTAATTCTTAATGTGTAACTAAGCTCAACGGTACTTGTGACTTGTCAAAATCTGATATGATCCTCTTACACAAAACTCACAAAAAATATTGTCTGTAAATATTTCTTTACTGCATTTCTTTACATTCAAAAATGCAAAAAGATTTTCGGTGTGTTTTAGCATAAATTTTGTAAAACTCAAAAAGATTTTCGACAACTGATGTTGGAGAGCTGATTGTCAAAATTCCAAGTGCTAGACATGATGAACAAATGGTTTGGGAAAATGTGTTTTGAAAAGAAAAATGATCAAATTTTAAAATGATTCATCAAGTTTATTGAGTTATTTTTGAGGGAGAGTCGGTATTAGTGCATACATTGAATTGTTAAATGCGTAAAATTTACTTTTAGGTAGAGTGAGTTTGTGCAGGTTTAAGTATAAGCTGGATTTATGATCCTGAGCTGGATGAGAGCCAGGTTACGATCTTGGAACAACCTCAGAAAGAATTAGCCAGATTACGATCCTGAAGCAGATGATGCTGAAGAACTAACAGAATGCCAGCACATTGCAAAGGGGAGTCTGTTAATGCAGAGTGAAAGAATGAAACTCAAAGACTGATCAAGACTGAAGATGCAAAGACTCGACATGTGAGACTCGTCAACATCTGAGGGGGAGTCTGTTGGTGCACACATCTGTCGTCTTCGTCTTACATCGAGTCTTGGGTTCATTGCGGTTCGGAACCAGAATGATGTCATCATTCTTAATGATGACATCATCCAAATGACATCATCATAGATCATGACTACAACAACTCACGTGAAGATTATAATTAGTTTGCATGTTCTCACATAAGACAAAATAGAATTGTATTTGAGTGTAATGTCTGATTTCGCTTATAAGGCTTTTAGGAGGTGATTTCGCTTATTTGTCTATGATTGATTTCGCTCTTATGGTCATTTGTACATATGAGCGAAATCTCAGCTAATATATATAGAGTTCTCATGAGCGAAATAAGTAGATAGTCCCTTGTATTCCATACCGAAGTGCTGTCGGTGTGAAGAACGATTGTACAAAACGTTTATTCAATACAATCAGTGTTTTAAGGTGAAGATAAAGTTGTTTCTAATTTTGTTTCTTAGTTTCCGCCTCTGAAACAGAGTTTAACTCCTCTGAACGACTCGTTCGGGTCCGTACACGATCCTACACTAATAACTAACCTAAACCCTAAGAATAATTTTTTAAGTAGGCCTATGTTGGTGTTTGTATGTGTATACCCTATTAAAAATATTTTACATATACATATCGGGGTTTTTTCATAAAATAACGTGCCCCTCGAAATATCGGACCCTAGTCGGTGGTCCTCCCTGCCCACCCCCAGGGCCGCCCATGACTGAAGTATTAGTTATAACTAAGTTTGCGTATTCGTAGATTGCTTATTAAGTGATAAACTTTGTATTAGAAGCTTTTGTGTCTTATGATTGATACTCGGTAATTTACCTAAACTATGTTATACTATGATAAGTAAGCTTCTTTGTTACGTATGTAGTTAGTATTATTAGATCTTTTACTTAAAACTGGTCTATACATTGTTTCATATTTATTTGTTATTATCTAACTACATCAATGATTTTGTGGTTAATGTTTATGGTTTTATGATAATTTTCCAAGTTTCATCTTAATTGTTACTAGTATTTATACTCGTCGCGCGTTGCGACGGCGTACCCAACTCTTTCCAAACTAAATTTACGTAAACATAATTTACAAATTTACGTTTTTTGATTTGCATCATCCTAAACATAATTGGAAAATGCTTGAAAATTCGTTGTTCATATATCTACTGCTGGTTGAACGTCGTTCCTTCTCACATCCTAGTCATGTTTCACCGACTGGAGTACGTCAATCGCTACCTGATGTGGCCCTCGTTCCGTGTTCGCTGGTAGTTGTTGCCACCGGCCCACCTCCTCCGCCATTCCCTCTCTTTCACCTAGACACACACTCTCTTTGTTTTGAAGACAAAGGGAAGGCACGTTGTCACACCCCCAAATTCCACAGGCGGAGTATCACCGCGGGAGGCATGACATGACCAGGATCCAGCCAACAATCATATTAAACAGTATAAATTAAGTAAATAAAAGTCCAAACCAAACAATATGATTAGTGACAAAACAATTCAACAAGTTCAAGTTATCAGCGGAAGCATAAAGTTTAAAACCAAAACATAAGTTATAAGTTCATAAGGTTTAACATGGAATACAACAGTCCATGTCCCACAACGACCTCGTCCTCCTGTGCAAGCTCCATCTAAGCACCTAACGACCTGCAAGGCATATAGTAACTAATCAACAACAAAGTTGAGCGAGTTCACAGTTAGGTGTTCGTTTTAAGTTGTTTCAAAAAAAACATAGGTTTATTTTCGCTGGCTTACTTGCCGTGGGGGTTACCCAATAGTTTAAAAACATGATTAATCCTTTCCTTTTACTCTGGCTCACAGCCGTGGGGGCTACTCCATGAATATCCCACTAGACCCGTTACCATATCGACCACTGACTGAGAAAGTTGGGTGCCCTAAGTCAATGTCTATCATCATTGAGGTGCCTAGATCCACTAGTCCACTCCCGTCCTCTGCGGCACGGTGTGAGGCTTGTCAAACTTAATAGCGCTTTTTAACTAATGACCCGTTCGCCATTGGCCTGGCGATTAAGTCGATATAAAAATGAGGGGCTTATGATAGAGTTTTTGGTCTAGTATCAATGTTGTCACCCTTCAGTTAAGAGGGTGGAGGTACGTATCCCATATAAGGAGATCACGCAGGTTCCAATGTTGTCACCGTTCAAATTAAGAGGGTGGAGGTACGTGTCCCATACAAGGAGATCACGCAGGTTTCCTTTCAATTAATTACCCATTCCCAACCACCGGGAATCCCATGCCTTGTAGAAAGTGTGAACTCACCTTAATTTAGCTCGGCAGATACACAAAAAGGTCAATCAAGCTGATAGTGGTCAACCACGTCCTAACATGGTTACCATACAAGTCAGGTCTAGGTTCAAGTAGTGCACGTAAGTTTACACATAAGCTAACAAGTTACGAACACATAACGATCATGGCAAACATGTAGAACATGTTAACAGTAGCAGTCAAGTGCACATAATGTCCAAACTTGTGCGATTCAAATGATTGGGCCGTTGAGCTTGTGCGAGCCCAATAATCTTGTGCGATCCAATATTTAAAGCCCAAAAATCAACTGGCCCAACCTATTGTGCGTTCAACACAATCTTGTGCGACCCACAACGGGTTGTGCGATTCAGAAACATACCTGGCCCATTACATCATAAACCCAACAGCTTGTGCGGCCCAAACAATTAAACAAACACTTTAACTTCTGCGGTTCATATGGACTTGTGTGATTAAGGATAACTTGTGCGATTGGGGTTTTGGGCTGTTCGGCCCAATAACATAGCCTATCTTAAACATTTGTGTGGCCCAAGGCATTGTGCGATCAGCAAAGTCTTGTGCGATCCACTACGCCTTGTGCGCTCATGCATAACTAGGTTGTACTGTGAGTCTAAACAGTTGCACCAAGCTTGTGGGACTGGCATTGTGAGATTAGTTACATATTTCCTTAACTCATGCAATCAGTTACAACAAATTGACATTTTCCATTTATACATCAAATCGGTCAAACAATCAAACAGTTTCTAACTTGGATGTTGATCGATCAAACAAAGGTTTTATCCTCTAATTCATATGAACCCTAATCACCTTCATAGCATGAACAACAACCATAACATTAATCACATTACCAGACTCCTGATCTTGATTACTAATATGCACCATAACATGCCAACTCAACCAATCATCCAAATATACTCGCATAACAGCCGATTAACATGCAATCGGTTCTAGGTCATCATCAACATCATATGAATATTAAACCCTATATTGATCCAATCTCCCTAAATCATTATGTAGAAACATATAGACCATAACATCATCAAACATACAATCAATAGTAAAATACTAACTGGTTAGAAGGTAGAACAAGGGTCGTCTCGAACAAGAAGGTCTTCGAGGAAGAGGAGATGTTGTCGTCGGTTTCGAGAGGAGAGAAAGAGAGCTTAGGGTTTGTGTCTTTTGGGTGTTTGTGAATTATGAGGAGTATACCCCCTCCTCATGAAGGTTATGCGTATGAGAGGTGGTCCGAACCCAACATGGGCTACCCCTTTGGGTCAATTGTTCGAACAAGAGTGTGGGCCGAGAGGATGTTGTGCGGTTACATTTTACATATACATATATTACACACCATCACATAATACAAACATAACATTTCATCGAAATCAATCATAACAATTAGTCACGTAGTATTCATCAGGTTACATCAAAGTACAAAGAAAGGTTCTAAATACGAGTTGTCACATCATCCCCAAGTTGAAAGAAATTTCGTCCCGAAATTTAGCACGTAGTTACTGAGGAAGCTAGTTAGGTTGCGTTCTTTCCTGGTTTTCCTGGGGTATCATATCATCCCCCCGTTGGTTTGGAATTTCGTCCGGAAATTCCGCAGTAGCTTCAGCCTCAGTAGTGGTCTCACTTTTCTCGAACAACTAGGGATTCTTGTGTTTCATTTGGTCTTATCGTTCCCGGGTAAACTCTGGGCCACGACGGGAGTTCCAACGAACTCGAACAATGGGTATTCTGGTGCGTTTGAGAACCTTAACTTCTCGGTCCGTAATTTCTACTGGTTCCTCGACGAATCGCAACTGATCGTCGATAGTGAGTTCCTTGAAAGGAACTATGAGGGTCTCATCTGACAGACACTTCTTCAGATTCGACACATGGAATACGTTGTGAACTCCACTGAGTTCTTCAGGTAGATTCAATCTATACGCCACTTTGCCAATTCTCTCAGTAATTTCGAAAGGTCAAACATAACGTGGATTTAGCTTGCCTCGTTTACCAAAACGAACCACACCTTTCCAAGGTGAGACTTTAAGTAGCACCCGATCCCCAACCTGGAACTCGAGCGGTTTCCTGCGCTTATCAGCATAGCTTTTCTGACGGTCACGAGCTACGGCCATTCGTTGTCGTATTTGGGCAATCTTTTCCGTCGTGTCGACGACGAGTTCTGGGCCAGTGATTTGGCTGTCACCAACTTCTGCCCAACATAAGGGTGATCGGCATTTCCGTCCATACAACGCCTCAAACGGAGCAGCCTGGATGCTAGTGTGGTAACTATTGTTGTACGAAAACTCCACCAAAGGTAGGTGCCTTTCCCAGCCGTTACCAAAGTCGATTACACATGCTCGAAGCATGTCTTCAAGAGTTTGGATGGTGCGTTCAGTCTGCCCATCCGTCTATGGATGATATGCCATGCTCATGTCTAGACGCGAGCCAAAGGATTTGTGCATCGCCTGCCACAAATCAGATGTAAAACGTGGATCACAATCAGAAATGATGGAAGTTGGCACCCCGTGCCTCGAGACTACTTCCTTCAGGTAGATGTCTGCTAGAGTAGAGAACTTATCCGTTTCTTTGATAGCCAGGAAGTGTGCAGACTTGGTTAGTCGATCCACTATCACCCAAATGGTATCGTTTCCTCGTTGAGATCTCGGTAAACCAGTAACGAAGTCCATGGAAATTTGCTCCCATTTCCATGTCGGGATCTCTGGTTGCTAAAGTAGGCCTGATAGCTTCTGGTATTCAACCTTGACCCTGGCACAGGTCAAACATTTACTAACAAAGTCGCTATGTTAGCTTTCATGTGGGGCCACCAGTATGTAGTTTTGAGGTCGTGGTACATCTTATCTGAGCCAGGATGTTCCGAGTAACGAGACCTGTGTGCTTCATCCATCACAAGCTCACGTAGATTACCATAAAATGGAACCCAGATGCGCCCCGCTAAGTATTAAGCACCGTCTTCCTTTAGTTCTAACCGTTTATCTAATCCTCGTAGGGACTCAGCCTTGATGTTCTATTCTTTCAATGCTTCGACCTGAGCATCACGAATTTGGGCAGGAAGACTGGAGTGAATAGTAAGCTGTAACGTATGTACACGCTTAGGTTTGGTTTCCTTGCGACTGAGGGCGTCAGCCATGACATTGGCTTTGCCTGGATGGTACCTGATCACGCATTCATATTCGTTAAGAAGTTCGACCCATCGACGCTGTCGCATGTTCAACTCCTTCTGATTGAAGATATGCTGGAGACTCTTGTGATCGGTGTAAATGGTGCACTTGGTACCGTACAAGTAATGTCTCCATATCTTAAGAGCAAACACCACTGCTCCCAACTCCAAGTCATGAGTAGTGTAGTTCTTTTCGTGAACTTTAAGTTGGCGCGATGCGTAAGCAATGACTTTCTCATGTTGCATCAACACACAACCAGGTCCTTGGATTGACGTGTCACAATAAACCACAAAATCGTCCGTGCCTTCAGGCAACATGAGAATAGGTGCGCTACAAAGCTTCGACTTCAGCTATTGAAACGCGGATTCCTGAGCATCACCCCAATGGTAGGTGACACCCTTCTGAGTTAAAACAGTAAGAGGCTGCGCAATCTTAGAGAAATCCTTAATAAACCTTCTGTAGTAACCTGCCAAACCCAAGAATTGACGGATTTCAGTTGGTGTTCGAGGTGCAGGCCAATTCCTGATTGAGTCAACCTTGGATGGATCAACGTGAATCCCATCCTCATTAACCACGTGACCTAGGAAATGGAATTCACGTAGCTAGAAGTCACATTTCAAAAACTTAGCATAAAGTTGTTCTGTTCGAAGAAGTTCCAGAATAAGTCACAGATGATGCTCGTGTTCCTCCTGGCTCTTAGAATAGATCAGGATGTCGTAGATGAATACAATAACAAACTTATCCAAGTAAGGTTTGCACACTCGGTTCATAAGATCCATAAAGACAGCAGGTGTGTTTGTCAACCCAAAAGGCATAACCAGAAACTCATAGTGGCCGTAACGAGTTCTGAATGTTGTCTTAGAGATGTCCTCGTCTCGGACTCTCAGCTGATGATAGCCTGATCTCAGGCCAATCTTAGAGTAAAAGCTCGACCCTTGCAACTGGTCGAATAGGTCATCGATACGGGGAAGAGGGTAACGATTCTTCACGGTCACCTTGTTGAGTTCGTGATAGTCTATGCACATTCGGAAGGTACCGTCTTTCTTCTTCACAAACAAGACTGAGGCTCCCCAGGGCGAAGAGCTAGGATGAATGAAACCCTTGTCCAAGAGCTCTTGTAGTTGTGTGGACAGTTCTTCTAGTTCTGATGGAGCTAAACGATAAGGTGCACGAGCTATAGGCGCTGCCCCAGGAGCTAGCTCGATTTGAAACTCGACTTGACGATGAGGCGGAAAACCAGGTAATTCCTCAGAAAATACCTCAGGAAAGTCGTGTGCGATTGGAATGTCTTCTATCTTCTTCTCTTTCGTTGAGGTGTTAGTAACGAGAGCTAGGATAGTAGTGTGGCCCTTTCGCAAACACTTCTGGGCCTTAAGGAAAGAGATAATGCCCACGATAGCACCACTCTTGTCACCACGAATAACGAGAGGTTCACTGCTTGCACGAGGGATGCGGACAATTTTCTCCTTGCAGAGTATTTCTGCTCGATGATGGGATAACCAATCCATCCCAATGACGACGTCGAAGCTACCAAGAACGATGGGGATAAGGTCGATAGAGAAGATCTGACCAACTAAATCAAGATTTCAACCCTTAACTATGTGTGTGGCCTCAAGACTTTTACCTTTGGCTAGTTCTACAACATGCTTGGTGTCTAAGGGAATTGGGGTACGCTTAAGCATCTGACTAACCTTTAAGGACACATAACTAGTATCGGCACCCGAATCGAATAATACAGAAACAAAGAAATCATCCAGTAGGAACTTACCCGTCACAACGTTGGGATCGTTCCTCGCATCACCTTGACCAATCACAAATGCACGTCCCCAGGCACCATTGCCATCATTTATATCCCTGTGGTTACCATTCCCCTGGTTGTTGTTGTTGTTGTTGTTCTGATTCAGGTTTAGCTGGGGGCAGTCTCTTTTAAAGTGGCCCTCAGCACCACACTGGAAACATCCTTTGTTGTTACCCTGTTGTTGCTGCTGCTGGCGCTGATTCTATGGAGTCTGCTGCTGCTGTCGTCTCTGATTTGCAGGATAAGGGCTCCTGCAATCTTTTGTTGCGTGGCCTAGTTTGTTACATCTCTGACAGTTGCCCTTGCTACACCGCCCGTTGTGGTGCAAGTTACATCGATTGCACTTAGGGTGGCTTCCCTTGTACCCACCCTGACCTTGATTACCAGAGGATTGTTGACTAGGGCTCTTGTAGTCGTCAGTCCATCGCTGCTGAGATTGAACAGAAGTTGAACCCCTGCTTGAATTTCCATCCCATTTGCGCTTGTTGTCACTAGGAGCATCAGAATTAGTGGTAGCACTAATACGCTTTGGCAGTCTGTTCTGCTCGACTGCCTGATCGGTGAGACGGTGGGATAGTCGTATAACCCGCTGAATGGTAGGGAGGTTAGCTGAAGTTACCATGCTCTGAATCTCTGGCAATAAGCCTTTGATGTAGAGCTAGATACGTTTGTAGGGAGGATCTACCATGGTAGGACACAAAGCAGCTAGTTCATTCGATCTCTTGGTATACGCTTCGATCTCAGACCCCGTCATCTTCAAATTGTAAAACTCCACCTCCAGCTTGTGGATGTCGTCACGATGACAATACTCTTCTTTGATCAGATCCTTAAAGTCGTTCCATCGGGTAGCATTAGCAGCTGCCAACCCTAGCATTTGCACTTATGCGTTCCACCAAGTAAGCGCACCACCTTCAAGAGTTCCCATTGCAAACTTAACCCTGCTAGCCACAGGGCACTCACACATCTCGAAAATAGATTCGATCTTCTCGAACCAGTGGAGGAGTCCCACGGCTCCTTCAGTGCCATCAAAGGTACTTGGTCGACAGTCCATGAAGGTCTTGAATGTACACACTCGAGGCTGCGCATTCTGACCTATTGTGCGAGAAAGAAAGGATAAGGTTAAGCATGAGAGTTGGTTCACGAGAGTAGGATCTAAACATCCTAGGATAGGTCGAAATAGCAGGTTATACCTCCTATTTAAGTTGTTGCGAGTGCCTCAGCAACTCGTTCGTTGATTAGAGCCGTCAGCTGGGCTTGAGTCAAGTTGATACGTCCACTCATGATCTTCACATCGAAGTAAACACAAGTGAGAAAGGTGTCGCAAAAGTGTGTAAGTATGGGGTGACAGAAGAGGGTAAGCACACAGGGTTTTCAATCAGTTGCTATGTCAACTAAGCATCCTATGAATAATGCACTATTTAACTAACAGGCAGGCAATACAAACACAAACCATATTACCTATAGTGTTGAGCCTTGCACGTGGAGCGAAGTGTCGTTGTGGATCGTTGAGCACTGTACAGGTTATAGTCTGGTTTTGTCAAAAAAACTTTTCCCTTTTTAAAACCAAGTTCACTATAACCAATGGCTCTGACACCAATCTGTCACACCCCCAAATTCCACACGCGGAGTATCACCGCAGGAGGCGTGACATGACCAGGATCCAGCCACCAATCATATTGAACAGTATAAATTAAGTAAACAAAAGTCTAAACCAAACAATATGATTAGTGACAAAACAATTCAACAAGTTCAAGTTATCAGCGGAAGCATAAAGTTTAAAACCAAAACATAAGTTATAAGTTCATAAGGTTTAACATGGAACACAACAGTCCATGTCCCACAACGACCTCGTCCTCCTGTGCAAGCTCCATCTATGCACCTAACGACCTGCAAGGCATATAGTAACGAATCAACAACAAAGTTGAGTGAGTTCACAGTTGGGTGTTCGTTTTAAGTTGTTTCAAAAAACATAGGTTTCTTTTAGCTGGCTGTCACACCCCGACCGCATATAACAACGAACCGCGGCGGAAACGCCGGGGAGTGATCGCGACAGAATTAATTGTTTCATAACCATGGCATACCAAGTTGTATTTTATTTATAAACAAAGGTGTTACATTGTTTCAAACAGGTAATTAAAGAGTTCAGATCATAATTAAACATAGTCTATCATCTTTTAAAGTCTCTAAGGCACAGGTCCGCCCTAGTATCATGATCAACATCCTATGGAAAAGCACCTGAAAACACATGTGAAAATAGGTACGTCAGCATAAAAATGCCTGTGAGATACATAGGTTTTGTGAAAATAGGATTCATGACTTGAGTTTAAGAAAATGTTTAATCATGAACCCCGTACTTTGCTTTGTCTTGTAAATCATTTGAAAACAATAAGGTCAGATGATATGTATAAGTAATGTTAGGTTAAATAAATAACCATGTAAAAATGTGTTTGTATAAGATAAGTTGTTTGTAAATCAATGTCTTGTGAAAAGTATGTTATTTGTATAAAATGTTATATGTATCAAACTGAAATGATTCAAATAACGCTACGCCATGTAATACCATACAAACACTTATATATAGGAAGTACCAGCGGCGTATCCACCATGCTTGTATCATATTACACACGCATCGTTAACTTAATCACTTAATCAAACCAAACCAACCAATGTAAGAAGTCTATGTTTAACCAATTTGTCAAATGTATTGAATAATATGTCAAAGTGTTTATGTCAAGATGTAAATCATGTCAAATGTCTATGTCAAATATCCATGTCAAATGTCTATGTCAAATATCCATGTCAAATGTCTATGTCAAAATATCCACGTCAAATGTCTATGTCAAAATGTCATGTATGGCAAGTGAAATGTCTCAACTAAACCATATGCACAAAAACAAAGTATTGAAGTAAAACATGGTTTAAATCAACGTTATGTTTTGTGTAAATGCATGCAACTATTTAATATGAACATTTATGTGGTATTGTGAAAATGCATACATCCAAGCCTGGCGACTGTGGTGATAAACCCTTTAAACAAATTAAAGGTCTATCTGTCTTAATGTCAACGAATTCGGTCATTCCTTTCTGTCCCCTTACCCTGGGATGTCCGGAACGGGAGTTGTCAATTCCTATGGTACCACTACCTACTAACGAACGGCGTAGCTAATGTTAATGAATGTATTGTCCCATGTAAACAAACCAAATGTCATAACAAAATGTAAGCATGTGAAAACGATGCACTAAGTATGTAATCAAATGAACATACGTAGCGTGAAAAGTCATGTAAAACGATGTACTAAGTAATGCACACAATGGGCACACCTAGCATGAAATGTAATGTAAAACAATGTACTAAGTAATGCACACAATGGGCACACCTAGCACGAAATGTAATGTAAAACAATGTACTAAGTAATGCACACAATGGGCACACCTAGCATGAAATGTCATGTAAAACAATGTACTAAGTAATGCACACAATGGGCACACCTAGCATAAGATGAAATGAAATCATGTACTATTATGTACTAACGAACATAGCATGTATATGATGTGAAAACAGGAAAGCTTGAAAGTAACAAGTAGGCACATGTGTTCCACCCCAAAACAGTTTGGAAAACAGTAAAAGAGGGGTCTATGTACTCACTTGAGATTGCTCAGTTGTCTAAAGATAATCACCAAGCAATGCAAGAGATCTCGGAATCAAACGGCACCTAATATAGGTAACTATGTTAATAAACCGGACCTATCTCGGAAGACTGGGTAACATTAGGGTTTGTAAACCAAATGAGTGTAGGAACTCACGTGATATGGTTTAACAAAGCCTACATGCTAAATGAAACTTAACCTAAGTCTTATTGACCCATTATGATCCGTTTAGGTAGCTTACGCTACTTTAACGCATCGTGCGCGTGAAACGCGTTCGGACCGCCTAACTAGTCCTATGACAAGTATTATATGCCTAAACATGTTACATAATCAGTTACGTGACAAAAGTTTAGGTTACATAAGCTAAATTACCAATTATGTATGAAAAGGGTATTCTGGTAATTTACCTAAGGCATATAAACTACCTATCATACAACTACTTAAACGCCGTGACCATAAGGTATAACCTCGGAAGGTTATTCCCTACACTATGGTCACCTAATGTATTTGGTCGGATCCTAATGATCGACCAAACTGGGTCGGGTTCGAAGGTATAGGCGATTTATTAGATCGCCTACCCTACGACCCTAGACAACGTGGTAATCAGTAGGCATAGTCCCAAGGGACTATGACCATCGTGATTACAATCACGTTGCGAAGTTCTTACGAACTTCGCATTGACCATCACTGGTCAACGCTGAAAGTCAAACAAAGTTTGACTTTCTGACTCGAAAAGCAGTAAAAATAAGGAAAAGAACGAAAGAATACTTACGAAGGGTCCCCGAATGCTAATCGTGATCACAATAACTCAGGTATGGAACAATGGTTCCAACTTAGAGTCAAATAGATCAGATTCTTGTAAGTAATGAGGTTGGATGGCATGGGTATTTATAGTATTCGGGTAACCGTTAGGATCGTTTCATGGAAAAGAGGGCACGATCAAGGCCGTACACTTGTCGGAAAGTTATGGTGCCTCAAAATGCTCACCACCATAAGGAATCAACACTTTGCAAGGGGTTAGGGAGTGCAAAACAGCTGCAAACAGCTGTTAAATACACTTAATCTGGTCTGATAGTGGGAAGCGGCCCGCTTCAGGATCAGCCAAAGACAATGCGGGCCGCATGGCCCTTCTGATCTGCACATATGTTTGAAAAATGACAGTTTCAGTCCCTGCACGTGTTTAAGGCCATTTCCGACACTTCTAAGGCCCGTAAAGCCAACTTTAAGGCCCTAAAATGTTGCCTAAAAATTGTGGACATGAAACATGTTCAAAAATACGTCGGATGATGGTTCGTTTGGCCGTACGAACGCGATGTTCGCTTAATTACGACGAAATGCGCACAAGCGCGAAAAACGATCCAAATGACGCAACGAATGGATTTTTCTTAAGGCGAACACTAAAATGTAATGTAGTCATGCTTACATAAATTTTTGGATGTCCAGATGTATTCAGAACGTAAGTTATGCGCGAAAATGCAAACTTGTGCACTTTTTGACACTTTTAGTCCCTGAATGACACAAAAGTTTATTTTAGCATACCGAACACCTCAAAGCCTATTTCTAAGCTATGTGAAGGATATTTATGGTATGTTTAACTTATGGTCATGCTCCGGAATGTCTGTTATAGTTCAAATTGGCATACTTTTGCAGTTTGTCAAGTTTAGTCCCTGTAAGCGAATTAACTTGTTTTTGCCATACCAAAGCCTTCAAAACTTATTTCTAGGTTATGTAAAGGTTATTTAAGGTATGTTGAGTATATGTTGATGTTCCGGAGTATTTCTCGCATTAAACTGAGTACGTTTACGCACTAGTTTGCGTATAACTCTCCAGAAAGTGATGTAGAGTTTGAAATTACATAAAAGTCAAAACATGAAAAATGTATAACATAACAAACATTGTGATCAAATAACATTGTTTTATTGATAACGGAACTGTTCATAGTGATTACAAGCACAGTTGTTACAGTCTCCCCTACTTGTGGAAATTTCGTCCCGAAATTTATTTAGAGGAAACTCGTGGAAAAAGATGTGGATATTTCGCCTTCATTTGATCTTCGCGTTCCCAAGTAAACTCAGGTCCACGTTTAGCTTCCCAGCGAACTTTGACCAAAGGAATGCGCTTGCGTTTAAGCCACTTGACTTCACGTTCCATGATTTCCACTGGTTTCTCAACAAATTTCAGTGTTGTGCCAACACGAATTTCGTCAAGCGGTATGGAGAAATTCTCATCAGCTGTACACTTCTTGAGATTGGACACGTGAAAAGTTGGATGAACATTTCCCAGTTCAGGAGGTAACTCAAGTCTGTAGGCTACCTTTCCGATTCTTTCGACAATCTTGAATGGTCCAACATATCTAGGTGCAAGTTTTCCTTTCTTTCCAAATCTGATCACACCTTTCCAAGGTGAGACCTTAAGTAATACTCGATCACCGACTTGAAATTCAAAGGCTTTGCGTTTTGGGTCCGCGTAAATCTTCTGACGGTTTCTAGCTGCCTGAAGGTTATCACGAACTTTCTTGACCTTGTCAGTTGTCTCTAAAATGAGGGCAGGTCCAGTAAGTTGAGCCTCGCCAATCTCATTCTAGCAGACTGGTGAACGACATTTTCGACCATAGAGAGCTTCGAAAGGAGCCATTTTGATGCTAGTGTGATAACTGTTGTTGTAGGAGAATTCAATCAATTTAAGATGTGAATCCCAACTACCCCCAAAATCGATCACACAAGCTCTTAGCATATCCTCCAGAGTCTGGATTGTTCTCTCAGATTGACCATCCGTTTGCGGATGATAAGCTGTGCTCAGATTAAGTTGGGTCCCCATGGCAGATTGCATGGTTCTCCAAAAATGAGAAGTGAAACGAGCATCTCTGTCAGAAATGATGTTCAAAGGAACACCATGTCGAGCCACAATTTCATCTACATAGATTTGAGCAAGTCTGTCAGTTGGAAAATCCTCGCGGATTGGCAAGAAATGTGCTGACTTTGTAAGACGATCAACGACTACCCAGATGGCATCATGACCTTTCTTTGTGCGCGGGAGTTTGGTAACAAGATCCATAGTAATGTTTTCCCATTTCCAAACTGGGATCTCTGGTTGCTCCAATAAACCAGAAGGACGTTGATGTTCAGCCTTAACCTTAAGACAAGTAAGGCATTTTGATACGTATAAGGCAATGTCTTTCTTCATACCAGGCCACCAATAGTGAATACGAAGATCCTTATACATCTTATCTGAGCCCGGATGAATAGAATAACGAGACTTATGGGCTTCATCCATGAGCAAGGCACGAAGATCATCCTGGCTTGGGACCCACAAACGGTCCATGAAGTAATATGATCCATTGTCCTTCAGTTCCAGAGCAGGTGTTATGTGGTAAGGAAATTCCTTATCCATTAAACCTTGTGCAACACAAGATTGTTGAGCCTGAGAAATGCGGGCTTGAATATCAGATCGAGCTTGAATAACAGATTGAACACGTACACAATGAAGCTTAGTACGTTCCTTACGACTCAATGCATCAGCTACGACATTCGCCTTACCAGGATGGTAGCGAATTTCGCAATCATAGTCGTTTAAAAGCTCAACCCAACGTCGTTGCCTCATGTTGAGTTCTTTCTGGTTGAAGATATGCTGAAGACTTTTGTGGTCAGTGAAAACCACACATTTTGTACCGTACAAATAGTGTCTCCAGATCTTGAGAGCGAAAACAACTGCACCCAACTCAAGATCATGAGTGGTGTAGTTCTTCTCATGTATCTTCAATTGTCTTGATGCATAGGCTATGACTTTGTTCCTTTGCATAAGAACACAGCCAAGACCCAATTTCGATGCATCACAATACACGACAAAATCATCATCACCCTCAGGCAATGATAGAACATGCGCATCGCAAAGCTTCTGCTTCAGGTGTTGAAAAGCTTCCTCTTGTTTGAATCCCCAGAAAAAGGGCATTTTCTTCTGAGTTAGAGCAGTTAGAGGAACTGCAATCTTAGAGAAGTTTTCAATGAAGCGGCGATAATAACCCGCTAGACCAAGAAATGAACGAACTTCAGTAGGAGTAGTAGGCGTATCCCAATCCTTAATCGCACTGATCTTGGAGGGATCTACATGAACACCTCGTTCGTTGATAATGTGTCCCAAAAATTGAACTTCTTTAAGCCAAAATTCGCATTTGGAGAATTTGGCGAAAAGTTGCTCTTTCTTCAGGAGTTCCAGAGTAAGACGAAGATGCTGCTCGTGATCAGCTCGCGTCTTAGAGTAAATCAAGATGTCGTCAATAAAAACAATGACGAACTGATCCAAATAAGGTTTGCAGACCCTATTCATTAAGTCCATGAAAACAGCAGGAGCATTAGTCAAACCGAATGGCATGACTGTGAATTCGTAATGTCCATAACGAGTACGGAATGCTGTCTTCGGAATGTCTTCTTCTTGCACCCGAAGTTGATGATATCCAGATCGCAGATCAATCTTCGAAAAATAAGAAGCGCCTTGTAACTGATCAAAGAGATCATCGATGCGAGGTAGGGGATATCGATTCTTGATGGTAAGCTTGTTAAGCTCACGATAATCGATACACATCCTAAAGGATCCATCCTTCTTCTTGACAAAAAGAACGGGAGCACCCCAAGGTGAAAAACTAGGACGAATAAAACCTTTGTCAGAGAGCTCCTGAAGCTGTTTAGAAAACTCTTGCATCTCAGACGGTGCAAGACGATATGGAGCTCTGGCTATGGGATTTGCACCAGGTACGAGATCAATGCGGAACTCGACTTGGCGTGCTGGAGGTAGACCAGGTAAGTCTTCAGGGAATACTTCAGAATAATCCCGAACGACAGGAATATCTGAAATAGCCTTACCCTTGCCTTTATCTTCTGTAACATGTGCTAAGAAAGCCACATAGTTCTTCTGCAGATACTTCCGAGCTTTAAAACAAGACATGAGTCTGAGACCACCGATAGGCTTCTCACCTTGAACCTGCAGGATCTCGCCTGTCGAAAGCGGCACACGAACAATCTTCTTAGAACAAACTATTTCTGCGTGATGCTTAGATAACCAATCCATTCCCACAATAACGTCGAAGCTTCCAAGTTGCATAGGCGCGAGGTCAATAGGAAAAAGATGGTCGTTAAGATTCAACTGGCAGTTGCGAAGAACAGAATCAAGAATAATGGGTTCACCACTAGCAACCTCTACTGTCAAAGATTTGCCTAGTTTTGTTCTAGACACGCGAAGCATTTGCTCAAAGGACAAAGACACGAAACTCTTATCGGCACCGGAATCGAAAAGAACAGATGCAGGCTGATTATTAATAAAGAACGTACCGTTCACCACATTATCGTCAGCCTGTGCCTCTTGGGCATTCATGTTAAAGACTCGGCCTCGAGCCGGAGCCGGATTCTGGTTCTGGTTCTGGTTGGCTAGCCTTGGGCACCGGTTTCTATAGTGGGTCAGATCCCCACAATTATAACAAGCACCCGGTGGGTATTGTGGTCTTGCAGCTTGACCCTGTTGCTGAGCAACTTGTTGAGCCGGGTTCTGAACCGCGGGATTCTGAGCAGACCGACAAACATTGGCAAGATGGCCTGACTTCCCACAGTTAGTACAGAAACGGCATGGAAGTTGCGGCTGGTGGTGACTGTTGCATCTATTGCACAAAGGTGCATTCCCTGTATAGGGTTTCTTTGCTGGAAGCTGTGCTGGTTGGTTGGGAGCTGCCTGGTTAGCTTGGGCAGTGATAGCAAAATTTTGGGAAGCCTTACGCTTCCTTGACCTCTTCGAAGAACCAGAGTTCTTCCCATTCAAGTTTTGACCTTTCTTGCTATCCCCCTTGTCAGCCGACTGTTTCTTGCCCTTATCACCCTTCCTGTGTAACTTGTTCTTCCTGATCTGCGACTCAGTCAGCGTCGCTGATAACTCGATTGCCTGACGGAGTGTGGCAGGGTTACTACCAGTAAGAATGTCTTGTACCGAGTCAGGTAGGCCGTCGATGTATCTCTCGATAGCCTTGTCGAGTGGGGTAACCATAGTCGGGCAAAGCAGACTTAACTCTTCAAACCGATCAGTATAAGCCCTGTGCTCACCACTATCTTGCTTCAAATCATCAAATTCCTTCTCCAAAGCTCTCTGCTCATGACGAGGACAGAATTCCCTCATCATAAGGGCTCTAAGTTCAGCCCATGTCTGTGCAAGAGCAACTTCTGCACCCCGGTCTCTCATAACCCCGTTCCACCATGTCAAAGCCCTCTTCTGAAATACGCTCGAGGAGAACTCGACCTTGCGATTTTCCGGACACTGCACATGGCGAAAAGTATTCTCTATACTCTCGAACCACTGAAGAAGCCCAGTCGCTCCCTCAGAACCACTAAACTTGAGTGGTTTAGCCTGGTTAAAATCCTTGTATTTGCATGGAACATTGTTGTTGTTGTTGGCCTGGTTCCATTGAGCAAAGAGATTTGGGAATTGAGCAGCCATCTGCTGCGCAATAATTTCTGCCAATTCGGCAGTAGCTATCTGGTTCTCGCGTCGAGGAGGCATTCTAAAAAAGGAAAACATGAAAAGAAACGAGTGAGTTGATTGGATGAAAAGAAAGAGATGATAAAAACAAGAATTGCAAACAGCATAGATGGTGGTCATTCGTTCGTATCACAAAGCAAACAAACGACACACAGTGACTAATCAAAGTAAATGGATCAAAAATAATGTATAATGAAGACATGCTCGCCTATAAGTGAACACTCATCCCAAGAATTCCCAGGTAAGCACAACTGGTCTCGCGTCTGGTTGAGATGTATACGAAGTGCTTGCCTAGACAGAAAACTCAGAATACAGGCATTCACCCTTCCAGTTTGCACACGTTCACATTATTTAAAACCCAAAACGTTTGACGGGATTTTTGAAAATTAGAAGGCACAAGGCCAAAAACCAAACTGAAAAGGGTTCAAAACCATATAACAGAGGGTTCAAAACCTTGTAAAAATTTATTCAAAAACAGATGATTGTTTTTCAAAAATCGTTTCGGAAAAATTTTGGTTCCTTGTTTTGTTAATCACCTAAGGATAGGTGATGTACATGTTTTAAGATCTAAACACAAGATAACTTGTGTTAGGTTCCTAGAAAAGTTATAGTCTAGGTCAAAGCATTACTAATAACCTAATTCCCTATAACCATTGGCTCTGATACCAACTCTTCTGTCACACCCCGACCGCGTATAACAACGAACCGCGGCGGAAACGCCGGGGAGTGATCGCGACAGAATTAATTGTTTCATAACCATGGCATACCAAGTTGTATTTTATTTATAAACAAAGGTGTTACATTGTTTCAAACAGGTAATTAAAGAGTTCAGATCATAATTAAACATAGTCTATCATCTTTTAAAGTCTCTAAGGCACAGGTCCGCCCTAGTATCATGATCAACATCCTATGGAAAAGCACCTGAAAACACATGTGAAAATAGGTACGTCAGCATAAAAATGCCTGTGAGATACATAGGTTTTGTGAAAATAGGATTCATGACTTGAGTTTAAGAAAATGTTTAATCATGAACCCCGTACTTTGCTTTGTCTTGTAAATCATTTGAAAACAATAAGGTCAGATGATATGTATAAGTAATGTTAGGTTAAATAAATAACCATGTAAAAATGTGTTTGTATAAGATAAGTTGTTTGTAAATCAATGTCTTGTGAAAAGTATGTTATTTGTATAAAATGTTATATGTATCAAACTGAAATGATTCAAATAACGCTACGCCATGTAATACCATACAAACACTTATATATAGGAAGTACCAGCGGCGTATCCACCATGCTTGTATCATATTACACACGCATCGTTAACTTAATCACTTAATCAAACCAAACCAACCAATGTAAGAAGTCTATGTTTAACCAATTTGTCAAATGTATTGAATAATATGTCAAAGTGTTTATGTCAAGATGTAAATCATGTCAAATGTCTATGTCAAATATCCATGTCAAATGTCTATGTCAAATATCCATGTCAAATGTCTATGTCAAAATATCCACGTCAAATGTCTATGTCAAAATGTCATGTATGGCAAGTGAAATGTCTCAACTAAACCATATGCACAAAAACAAAGTATTGAAGTAAAACATGGTTTAAATCAACGCTATGTTTTGTGTAAATGCATGCAACTATTTAATATGAACATTTATGTGGTATTGTGAAAATGCATACATCCAAGCCTGGCGACTGTGGTGATAAACCCTTTAAACAAATTAAAGGTCTATCTGTCTTAATGTCAACGAATTCGGTCATTCCTTTCTGTCCCCTTACCCTGGGATGTCCGGAACGGGAGTTGTCAATTCCTATGGTACCACTACCTACTAACGAACGGCGTAGCTAATGTTAATGAATGTATTGTCCCATGTAAACAAACCAAATGTCATAACAAAATGTAAGCATGTGAAAACGATGCACTAAGTATGTAATCAAATGAACATACGTAGCGTGAAAAGTCATGTAAAACGATGTACTAAGTAATGCACACAATGGGCACACCTAGCATGAAATGTAATGTAAAACAATGTACTAAGTAATGCACACAATGGGCACACCTAGCACGAAATGTAATGTAAAACAATGTACTAAGTAATGCACACAATGGGCACACCTAGCATGAAATGTCATGTAAAACAATGTACTAAGTAATGCACACAATGGGCACACCTAGCATAAGATGAAATGAAATCATGTACTATTATGTACTAACGAACATAGCATGTATATGATGTGAAAACAGGAAAGCTTGAAAGTAACAAGTAGGCACATGTGTTCCACCCCAAAACAGTTTGGAAAACAGTAAAAGAGGGGTCTATGTACTCACTTGAGATTGCTCAGTTGTCTAAAGATAATCACCAAGCAATGCAAGAGATCTCGGAATCAAACGGCACCTAATATAGGTAACTATGTTAATAAACCGGACCTATCTCGGAAGACTGGGTAACATTAGGGTTTGTAAACCAAATGAGTGTAGGAACTCACGTGATATGGTTTAACAAAGCCTACATGCTAAATGAAACTTAACCTAAGTCTTATTGACCCATTATGATCCGTTTAGGTAGCTTACGCTACTTTAACGCATCGTGCGCGTGAAACGCGTTCGGACCGCCTAACTAGTCCTATGACAAGTATTATATGCCTAAACATGTTACATAATCAGTTACGTGACAAAAGTTTAGGTTACATAAGCTAAATTACCAATTATGTATGAAAAGGGTATTCTGGTAATTTACCTAAGGCATATAAACTACCTATCATACAACTACTTAAACGCCGTGACCATAAGGTATAACCTCGGAAGGTTATTCCCTACACTATGGTCACCTAATGTATTTGGTCGGATCCTAATGATCGACCAAACTGGGTCGGGTTCGAAGGTATAGGCGATTTATTAGATCGCCTACCCTACGACCCTAGACAACGTGGTAATCAGTAGGCATAGTCCCAAGGGACTATGACCATCGTGATTACAATCACGTTGCGAAGTTCTTACGAACTTCGCATTGACCATCACTGGTCAACGCTGAAAGTCAAACAAAGTTTGACTTTCTGACTCGAAAAGCAGTAAAAATAAGGAAAAGAACGAAAGAATACTTACGAAGGGTCCCCGAATGCTAATCGTGATCACAATAACTCAGGTATGGAACAATGGTTCCAACTTAGAGTCAAATAGATCAGATTCTTGTAAGTAATGAGGTTGGATGGCATGGGTATTTATAGTATTCGGGTAACCGTTAGGATCGTTTCATGGAAAAGAGGGCACGATCAAGGCCGTACACTTGTCGGAAAGTTATGGTGCCTCAAAATGCTCACCACCATAAGGAATCAACACTTTGCAAGGGGTTAGGGAGTGCAAAACAGCTGCAAACAGCTGTTAAATACACTTAATCTGGTCTGATAGTGGGAAGCGGCCCGCTTCAGGATCAGCCAAAGACAATGCGGGCCGCATGGCCCTTCTGATCTGCACATATGTTTGAAAAATGACAGTTTCAGTCCCTGCACGTGTTTAAGGCCATTTCCGACACTTCTAAGGCCCGTAAAGCCAACTTTAAGGCCCTAAAATGTTGCCTAAAAATTGTGGACATGAAACATGTTCAAAAATACGTCGGATGATGGTTCGTTTGGCCGTACGAACGCGATGTTCGCTTAATTACGACGAAATGCGCACAAGCGCGAAAAACGATCCAAATGACGCAACGAATGGATTTTTCTTAAGGCGAACACTAAAATGTAATGTAGTCATGCTTACATAAATTTTTGGATGTCCAGATGTATTCAGAACGTAAGTTATGCGCGAAAATGCAAACTTGTGCACTTTTTGACACTTTTAGTCCCTGAATGACACAAAAGTTTATTTTAGCATACCGAACACCTCAAAGCCTATTTCTAAGCTATGTGAAGGATATTTATGGTATGTTTAACTTATGGTCATGCTCCGGAATGTCTGTTATAGTTCAAATTGGCATACTTTCGCAGTTTGTCAAGTTTAGTCCCTGTAAGCGAATTAACTTGTTTTTGCCATACCAAAGCCTTCAAAACTTATTTCTAGGTTATGTAAAGGTTATTTAAGGTATGTTGAGTATATGTTGATGTTCCGGAGTATTTCTCGCATTAAACTGAGTACGTTTACGCACTAGTTTGCGTATAACTCTCCAGAAAGTGATGTAGAGTTTGAAATTACATAAAAGTCAAAACATGAAAAATGTATAACATAACAAACATTGTGATCAAATAACATTGTTTTATTGATAACGGAACTGTTCATAGTGATTACAAGCACAGTTGTTACACTGGCTTACTTTCCGTGGGGCTTACCCCATAGTTTAAAAACATGATTAATCCTTTCCTTTTACTCTGGCTCACAGTCGTGGTGGCTACCCCATGAATATCCCACTAGACCCGTTACCATATCGACCACTGACTGAGAAAGTTGGCTGCCCTAAGTCAATGTCTATCATCATTGTCGTGCCCAGATCCATTAGTCCACTCCCGTCCTCTGCGGCACGGTGTGAGGCTAGTCAAACCTAATAGCGTTATTTAACTAATGACCCGTTCGCCATTAGCCTGGCTATTAAGTCGATATAAAAATGTTATGATAGAGTTTTTGGTCTAGTATCAATGTTGTCACCCTTCAGTTAAGAGGAAGGAGGTACGTGTCCCATATAAGGAGATCACGCAGGTTTCGTTTTTTTATTAGTTTCGGTCAATTTTTTAACTTCTATCCAACTCTATACTTTATAAAATCTCACCTTATTCTCTTCTATCCAACTCTATACTTTATAAAATCTCTCTACTTTTATAAAAAAAAAAACATGAGTCCATACAACCGCAACTTTGATTATTTTTCTAAGAAATAATTGATAAATATCGTGCTTAGTTTCGTTCTTTTATTAGTTTCGGTCATTTTTTTAACTTCCGGATTTTTTAAGTTATGCATTTTTTTTAATTATGTAATCTCTTTTTTTATTAATGTTATTTATTAAATTAGTATTATTTCTTTTAAAATTAAATAGATTTTCAATAGTTTATCTATATTACTATATAAAACATTTCCTGTATACGAAATAGTAAATTCTCATCAAATTCTAAGATGACATATGAATGGTTAAGTTAAAATACCCAATCTTTTGTCATTTTCTTCCATTCATACCCTCTCTTCCCTTGATCAATGGCATTTATGTTTAATAAATTTATAATATATATTAGATTATTTATAAATAATAAAAAATAAGCTTATGGATAATACACTTATCACATTCATCAAGAACATATATCCAAAAATACATTCTAATGTATTTATCTATTTGGACTAAAGGACTAATTATGAACCAAAATTAATCAAATTTAACAAATAAAATCAACGGGCTATCATCGGCGGTCTTCTATGAGATCCGAGAGTATGGTAAGTTCTACATGCTCCCATAAATGTGTTTTGTAATTTTAGAGAAGTTAGTTAAAAATTTAGATGTAAATTGTCGACTCCCCCGCAATGCGCAAGTTTTCCACTAGATAAAATATGTTGCAGTATACTATATAATTTTTATCATAAAGGTTTCCCTGTTTATTTTAAGAGTTTCCCATGTGTTGCAGCTCCAAAGCACGAGTGCTTTTATATATACAGATACACAACGTATATACGATTTTTAACGTTTTTAGGTTTGAAGTATGTTCTCGGCCCATATTCTTGACTCCGCTGTAATGCGTGGGTTCCCACTTATATATAAAATAATAACAAAAAGTGTGTGTCACGTGTCAAATAAACGCCACTTTTAGGATGCGTGCTTATGTGCCGTCCACATGTCGCAAAACGCCATATTTTCAAGCTCCTCCACACCGTATAGTCTTAAAACGTAAAAATACCCTTACGTGGGAGCAATTGTGAGGTTAAATAGATAAATTTGGATGGTATTAGGCAAGTCAAATGAAATTATAATAAAAAAGAAAGCAAAATATTAAATGATAAAATTTAAAATTTGGATTGAAGTGACAAAACTAATCAAATAACAACAGAAAAACATCAAAACATCCCTTAACTCAAATTGTATAAACTCTTAATTAAAAACAAGGTCGATGATTCCAAACTTTGTTTTTTCACTTCTCGAAAGTTTTGACATGAAACACTATTAACCCTTATCTATAAGTAAGTTACATATTCACTTCTAACTTTTGATATTGACAAATTTGACCCGCCAACCTTTTCTATTTAATAACTTGACACCTCATTTTATTTAAATCACTCTTACGACTTTACACCGTAACATACGACACATTATTATATTTTTAATCGATGCTTAACCACTTTAATATCTAAATTACTTTTATGACTTTACATCGTTGTCTGAATTTACTTGTACAATTTTACACCACAACGTTCGACACATTATACTCTTTTTTATCTATGTCTAATGATGTATATGTCACAAACGTAACATGTGTAACAAAGTAAAAAAATGCGTAACGTCATGTGCGGACACTACACGTTAATGTCATCATCGTTATGCCTGTAACGAGGCCGCAAAGACGATGATGCCTTCGGAACGCAGACACGAATCAAATTTCTAATTATAAACTAAACTTGGTCTCAAACATTTATTTGTTATGTCTATGTAATATCTTTGAAATACCCATATTTATTTGTTATGTCTATGTAGTATCTTTCTTATACCCATAATTACAAAAAGGAATTCCCGGATTTTTAGCCTGGTTAATTACAATTTTACTTTTCCAAGAATACTCCTTGAAACTGTACGGAAAAAGAAAAGTGGAGGGCTAAATTTGTCATTTTATCATCTGGCTAACTCGGTGTGCAAAGAAGAGTTTAACTCCACTTGTTCAGCCTCCCATCTTGCCTTTGCCACTACTCCATCATGCATTGGTACGTAATCCTGCACACCACAACCTTACGTGCATCAACCACTTGTACGTTACAACCATATCCTCTATATTTACGTGTAATTTACAACCAACACATATATTTATTCTTCTTGGATAGAGTTCAAATCCGATTTGAAGTTATAGAGTTTAAATAAAATAATAAAGTTTGAACATACAAGTCAAATTAATGTTATAAATTATATCTTATTGATTTTTTTAGTGTTAAATGTGTTTATTAATATATTAAAATCAAGTTCGAGCTATAATTTAACATAACTTATCAAGTTGAAAAATTGTATATTATTGTACCAACTCCAACTGATTTTACCTCGAGTTTCTGTACAAGATCTTTTGCGTTTGAGGCGGAGACAATAATGTGACGTTGAGCTGGCATAATGAATCCGTCATCTACCGCCTTGTCAATGAAGGTAAGCAACGAGTTATAGTAACCGTCCACGTTCAGTAATCCCACCTACCCAACCATCTTGTTTTTTAGTATCCTTACATACTCGATATGATTTATAACAAAAAAAAAAAATTATCCATAGATAAAAGACAATGTTTATATGGCAATTTTTTCCTCACACCACAACCATGTTTTATTTATCTTATTTTCTTTTAAGATATAAAACTATGATTTGAGAAAATCACAAGAATAATCTTTTTTTTTTAATTTATATGATACAGTCCATGTCAAATATTATTAAATATATAAATAAATTGCAGGTATCAATTTTATTGTTGCGTATTATCATACATGTCTTGAAATTTGAAAGAGATGTTTGAAAATATGATATGCGAAAGTTGATACTCGGTAAAAGGATATATAAACCTAAATACACGAAAAAGTAGGAAACAAGTTGGATTTTAATAATACAAACTATGATTTATTTATATACCGATAACTATGATAAAGTTCCATTTTCGTTGTTACTCCGAAATTTCACTTTGTTTTGTCAAGGACAATACTACTCTTATGAAAATATGACAAACCCTTGATACTTGACCAATTTTTATCTCAATTAGAATGCTAAAAATTGCTTTGAAATGACATAAACGAAAGTTAGGGACAAAAAGTCACATCTACTTTCGATTGTGATTGTCTTTGTGAGCAAAAGTGAAATTCACCAGTGACATTGGTTACACTTTTAATATAAAAGATATTATAAATCAATGAATTATTGTTATATTATTAAAATCTAACTTACGATTAAATAGATAAAATAAAAGTAGATACAGAAATTTAATTGTTACAAGGTGAAAGCTTTTGTTTAAAATTGATGATGAAATACTAATTTATTATATTTATGATGATTTTTTTAAATTGTCAAATTAATTTTTTAAGTGAGCAATAAAAAAATGAGAATGCTTTTAAGTTTTAATATTTTTTTCCAGATTTGGTAAAACAGAGGAAGTTGAGGATTGGTTACTTACAGGCTTGTCATGAATACCGAGTTGGGCCCACGTAATAACCTCTAATAACTCCTCCAATGTTCCATATCCACCTACAAATATTTATTACAAAAAAAAAAAAAAAAAAATTATTAACCAATCATGATTATTCTTAGATTTAAGACCCTTTGATCGTGACATATTATAAATAAATCATCTGCTTATTTTTCAAATGCTTCGAATTAAAACAATAAGAAAAAATGGTTCCTTGTAAGTTAAGCTTGGGGGTTAAAACCTACTAATTTGGGATTTTTATATGAAATTATAAGAGAAAAATAGTGTTTGAGCTCTTGAGCAACTTCTTCAACATTCCACAATATGTAATTCAAGATGCTCATATAGCGATACAACTGGCATGGCATGTCATGTCATGTCGTGTTGTCTTTCCTATGCAGCGGTAGTATATGACATGCTATTTCATCATGATTAGCTATGTGGTAATATACATCTATATAACAATCAATCTAACGGTGAAGCGATATTATGAACGTATATTGCAAACTGAAATAATTATAATTTTATGATTGAGTTAATTACTGTTTTTGTCCCTAAGGTTTGTCAAAAATAACGGTTTCAGTCCATTAGTTTAAAAATTGCGATTTCAGTCCATTAGTTTCATTTTCGTAACCATTTCAGTCCACTAACTTAACTCCATCCATTGATTTTGTTAACTTTGAGTTAACTAACTAATTCAGGGACGGTTTGCGTCAGTTTTAGAAACACAAGGACTTAAGTGTAAACTCTAAAACATTAAAACAAAAAAAATAGTAAATTCCAAAAAAATCAAAAAAAATCCAAAAAACCAAACAAATTCCAAAAAATTCTAAAAAATAATAAAAATTCTAAAAAATCATAAAAATTCTAAAAAATTCTAAAAAATCCAAAAAATCCGTTTCGGCGCGAACTGTTTCGACCCGAACCGTTTCGAGCTGAACCGTCCGTACCGTTTCGACCCGAACCGTTTCGAGCTGAACCGTTTCGAACCGAACCGTTTCGACCCGTACCGTTTCGAAGCCGTACCGTTTCAAGCCGTACCGTTTCGAACCGAACCGTGCCATATCGAACCGAACCGTTTCGAGCTAAACCGTTTCGAACCGAACCGTTTCGAGCTGTACCGTTTTGACGCGAACCGTGCCGTATCGAACCGTACCGGTTCGGCTTCGAAACGGTTCGCGTCGAAACGGTTCGGGTCGAAACGGTTTGGGTCCAAAGGGTTCGGTTCGAAACGGTTCGCATCGAAACGGTACGGTTCGAAACGGTACAGCTCGAAACGGTTCGGTTCGAAACGGTTCAGCTCGAAACGGTTCGGTTCGATACGGCACGGTTCGGTTCGAAACGGTTCAGCTCGAAAGGGTTCGGTTCGAAACGGCACGGTTCGGTTCGGTTCGAAACGGTACGGCTTGAAACGGTTCGGCTTCGAAACGGTACGGGTCGAAACGGTTCGGTTCGAAACGGTTCGGCTCGAAACGGTTCGCTTCGAAACGGTTCGGCTTCGAAACGGTACGGGTCGAAAAGGTTCGGCTCGAAACGGTACGGGTCGAAACGGTTCGCGTCGAAACGGTACGGACGGTTCAGCTCGAAACGGTTCGGGTCGAAACGGTACGGGTCGAAACGGTTCTCGTCGAAACGGTACGGACGGTTTAGCTCGAAACGGTTCGGGTTCGAAACGGTTCGCGCCGAAACGGATTTTTTTGGATTTTTTAGAATTTTTATGATTTTTTAGAATTTTTATTATTTTTTAGAATTTTTTGGAATTTGTTTGGTTTTTTGGATTTTTTTTTATTTTTTTGGAATTTACTATTTTTTTTTTGTTTTAATGTTTTAGAGTTTACACTTAAGTCCCTGTGTTTCTAAAACTGACGCAAACCGTCCCTGAATTAGTTAGTTAACTCAAAGTTAACAAAATAAATGGATGGAGTTAAGTTAGTGGACTGAAATGGTTACGAAAATGAAACTAATGGATTGAAATCGCAATTTTTAAACCAATGGACTGAAACCGTTATTTTTTACAAACCTCAGGGACGAAAACAGTAATTAACTCTTTATGATTTGTTTAGAATATGACGTCTACCTGGTAAAGCAATAAAGCAATCGGAATGACGAGCCATCTCAGCTTTCCTTTGATGCATATTAGATACCACCTTTACTTCTCCTACTGTTTCACCCGTTATCTATAAAAAAATAACTCAACTTAAATAATAGTATTAAAAAAACTAATCTAACCGTTTTTACAACTAGTTTTTGCAGAAGTCTTCAAAAATTAACATAACTGTTATTTAAAACTTGTAATTTTAAATTTATACCTCTTTGCACATGAGAGTTTTGGGAATAATCCTGAGAAATAATAAATAATTTAGACTCAAAAGAGAAAAAAAAAAAAAAAAACTAAAGCTTTGAAGGGCATAAATGTAATTTTGTATTACCCTAAAACATGGCCACCACCATTGTGAACCTCCTGTGAAACCAACCCCATTAGCCCTACACTCCCTCCACCATAAACAAGATCCAGTTTTCTTTTCACCTGCAATAACAAAAGTATATCAACATAAAAAAAATACATACATAAGTAGTTATAAAAAGATCAGTAAACCCATATTCAAAATTAATAATTAATAATATTTGTCTATAAGATCTTAGTTTATAACCATATTTTTTAATATATGTTCAACGGAGGTTACCCCTTGTAACACTATAGGTCCGCCCCTGACCTTTGGGGCTTATACATAAGGTTCCCGATCCGTACATACATATAAACACATACCAGTTCTTGGCCTAACTCAACAGCCGCATCTCTGTAACAGTCTCTTTTACCAACA
Organism: Helianthus tuberosus; assembly: GCA_030545235.1. Taxonomy (NCBI): domain Eukaryota; kingdom Viridiplantae; phylum Streptophyta; class Magnoliopsida; order Asterales; family Asteraceae; genus Helianthus; species Helianthus tuberosus. Next base: position 150,115,759 of record CM060381.1, read on the forward strand.
CTACTACCGCAGAAAACACATACGCTTTTAAATTTTGATCGTGCTCCGTCCATGCTCTTGTACTTGTTATTCTTCCAAGATTTTGGGGGATATTGTTTTTGTTGGGGAATATTGTTTGAATTTGATTGTGATGAGTGTTTAGAATAACAAAGGAATTATAGAAGGTGGGTTGGTTTATATAAGGATTGGAGGACCAAAATATTGATGATTGGATGACTCTTGGAATTGTATTGGGCCACGTACATCCGAAGGGTAGAATTGGAATATCCAGTTTTTATTTATTTATTTTAGAGTAAAATGCACGGATAGTCCCTGTGGTTTTGTAAAATAACTCCTATAGTCCCCAACTTTTGAAAATTACACCGGTGCTCCCTGTGGTTTGACACTTTGTTACTCGGATAGTCCCTGAAGTGGATGAAGGTTAGTTTTCTCAGTTAATTGGATGTGAAATGACAAAACTACCCTTACTATTAAATATAATAACTTAAACATTAAAAGAAATATATATCTTTTTATTATTTATTTAATCAAGTGAGGCCAGCCTTATCTTCATCAACCCAACCAACCTCATTCCTACTCTTTCTCTCTATTTCTCTAAGCCACAGCCCCCACCACCACCACTACCGCCGCCATGATTTCGAAGACAACCCATCCCCTCCTATCATCTTCTTCATCTGCAAGTGCAACCACAAACCACACCCCATCACAGCCCGCAGTCTCCGACAACGCAACCAATCCCCCGCCGCAGGTGACTTGAAAATATTCTTAGTTTTAATTCAACGTCCTCCACGGCTCCACCCACTAGTGTCACCACAACCATCTCCTTACACCTGCTGCAATTAACCTTGATGGTTCTGAATTCTGATGTGGCACTAAAATGATTTTCTTCATTGATGAGCATCAGAAACTTCCTAAATAAAAAACAACACAAAAAAAAACCTATTTTATTAAAGCTTAATGTAGATCATCTAGAAAATTTTACACAAATATTTTAAATCTGCTCAAATTCTTACGCTTTTGGCAAGAAAAACCACCACCATTTATCATCAAATATGAAAACCACAACCGTCGACTTCTTATTAAACTGGAAAACTAAGATAGATTAACTTAAAGAGAGATATTACTTTGGTTTGGACTTGCATATTCTGGGCGCGGGCTGGCCTGATCTGAACTCATTGACGATGAAGGTGGGGCATAGAGAGAGGAGCCATGGTGGTGGGGGTTGTTTTGAATTAGAGTTGTGTTGTGGTTTGAGCTATGGTAGTGATGGCGGTGTGGCAGGGGTGACACAGTGGAGATAGTGATTCTGTGTCACTGTGTGTCGGAATCGATGGTTGGTGTTTGTGGCGGCGATGCGGTGGTGCTGGAAACTAGAATGGTCAAGAGAGAGAGAGTGGGTGACTTTTAAAAAAGATAATTTTAAGTAAGGGTAGTTTTGTCATTTCACATTCACTTAACTGATAAAACTAACCTCAATCTACTCCAGGGACTATCCGAGTAACAAAGTGTCAAACCACAGGGAGCACCGGTGTAATTTCCAAAAGTTGGGGACTATAGGTGTTATTTTACAAAACCATAGGGACTATCCGTGCATTTACTCTTTATTTTATTCATGAAGAAAACTATCGGCCAAATCAAATTATTAAGTCAGAAACAAATATGCCTCTTGATGACGGGGTAGCCCAAGACCAAATATGAATGATTTAAATATGTAAATGCTCATAAGGCAAAATGGTTCAAAGATTAAAAACCTGGGAAAACGAGATAAAGTAGCACGGAACAGTAAGAAGTCATATCTCCAGATTACTTCACCAACTCGCCAGCCGCAAAAGCAATGCAGGTCCTCAGAACACACTCTATTATCCAGGGGTCAAAAGGCTTCAACCCCCGAAAGGGCAAGCCCCTCACCGCAAGCAAGGTCACTAGTCAAATGCATTCCCCTTTGGGAGATGTCCTCTCCTATATATTTGACACTTCATTTACTGAAGAGATGACATGCCTGGCCTGTCAAGATTCCTTAAAACTCTGGTCAGTCATTACGAGTACTTGCTTCATGCGAGTTACTCCCTTTCACATCCAACACACACATTTTGTTTGCCCCTTCATCCGAATCTGAAGCATACTTCAGAGAAGGATCCTTAGCAAAAAACAAGAACAAACTAGTGAACCTCCTTCCACGTCTTGCAAACGTGGGGGGACCCCACGACCTGCGTTAGGCAAAGTTGAACCCTTCAACCCTTTTGCCTAACCAGCACAGCTACTATCCTTGGTCTCTTATTTGTTGCATCAACAAGTTGGCGCCCACCGTGGGGCTACGCCGCTATTTCTCCTCAAAAAGACCTAGTAGTGTAGCTCTTTTCTCTTGAAATCACCATGTCTGAAAGTGGATCCCCGGGTGAAGTAAATCAGGTTCCAAACACTTCAACTCCTGGTAGCAGCCAAGCTCATGTGGCTATACCAACTTCTTTCTCAACTCCGGGAAGCACACCCGAGTTCCTTACCTTTAACACACCAACTCCGTCCAGATCTGGAGTTCCTTCTCCCAATGTTTGTGTCACTGACACCCCAACGTGTGTTGAACTTACCCCTGAGGGGGTTGCCAACAATTTCCTTGAGTTGAGGTCTCTCCTCAACCAATATGTGAGTAGAGAACGAGTCAAGGGAGTAAGGATTCGTCTAGACTATGACGAGCCGGAACCAACGTTATCTCCCGGACCTCCTGTCCCTCCTTTTACAACCAGGAATGGGGTTGGTCCCAGTAATCCTCCAAATCCTAATCCTAATCCTTACCTATCCACAGTGACAAATCCTACGGTGCACCCCATTTTCTCTTCCCAACCAATTACAAGTGGTGCTCCTTTGGGGCACGAGCTAACCCTTGACTAGCTTCTACAGTCTCCAGTAACAAGTCTGCCAGCTTCTACAACAACTTCGTGGGAACAAGCCCTGACTGTGCTTCCCTTGGCACGAAGTGCTGTTATGAGCACCCCCCATTGGAGTAAGCTGCTCAGTTGCACCCGGAAACCTTCAAGGCTTCAACCTCATGCCCTCGACGATGGCCCAAATGATAGCCAACTTCCTGTGGCAGCACTTTATTAATCAGGTGCTGGCCACTCAGGGAAACAACAACAATGGCAATAACACGGGTGTAAGAGCTGAAGAAGATCTGGCCAAACCTTACAAGCCGAGTAACCTCTCGTGTTTTTCACAACAAATAGCCGATTATGATTTCCAAACAAAGATCAAGATGCCGTCCCATATCAGAACGTATGATGGGACTGAAGACCCGGAAGACCATCTTCAGATCTTCACCGGCGCAGCAAGGATTGGGAAGTGGTCAAATGCTGAATGTTGTCTAATGTTCATGCAAACTCTTGTCGGATCAGCCAGAATTTGGTTCAACGATTTACCTGCTCGAAGCATTCGAAGCTTCGACGACCTCAGCAAGGGTTTTTTGGCTAACTTCTCCGAACAAAGGCGATATGTCAAAGATGCAACTGTGATTTTTCAAATAAAACAACGTGATAATGAAAGTCTTCGAGAGTTTATTGAACGATACAAGAAGGAAGGTCTCACATATGTAGGGGCAGATGAGAAAATGAGGGTGGCCGGCTTCATGAACGCCATCACCTCTAAGTATCTCACCATATATTTCAACAAATCCCTGCCCAAGACCTTAGAAGATGCTCTCGAAAGGGCAGAAGCCCATATCCGGGGAGAGGAGGCAGTTGATATTAAAGAACAAAGGAAAAGAGGGTCTAGTTGGCGGAGCAACAGCCCAGTCAGAAAAAGAGGGAACTTCAACTCCTATGACAGACGTCAAAAAGGTTCAGACCATCGAAGGCCTGAAGGTCGGAACCCTCCAACCAGGGAGAAAGGCATGAGTTTCACACCCCTCACAAAGACTCCTCAAGAAATCCTTGCCACAGAAGAAGTCAAGCAAAACTTCAGGCCTCCTAGGCCTCTCCCCAAAAGCAGAAAAAATGAGAACTCCACACAGTATTGTGAGTTCCATGAAGAAAAGGGTCACCACACCAATGATTGCTTCTAGCTAAAGAAAAGAATTGAAGAAGCTGTTAAGTCCGGAGAACTCGCTCATTTGGTAAAAGGGGTACGGGACAAAATGGCTAAAGGAAAGGGCAAGGAAGTCAATATGGTGGATTTCGATGGAAGGGTTCCTCACAAGAGACAGCGGTTGGAAGCTTGGGAGCTTCAGTGTGTCTGTTTCCCCCCAACAGAAAAAGACCCTCTTTCAAGCCCTCTTGTGGTAGAAGCTACTGTGGGAACATTGCAAACAAATAGGGCATACATAGACACTGGGGCAGCCACTGAAATCATGTTCGAGAAGTTTTTCAACCGTTTGAGTAATGAAGAACGTTCAAGGCTTCAACCCTCGGGAACCTCCATAAAAGGTATTGCCGATATACCCCTTAAGCCTTTAGGGCAACTGACACTTGCTGTTCGTTTCAGCGAAGGTCAGAAGGAAAGAATTCAACCATTCACCTTTGTGGTTATCAACATACCTTCAAGTTATGATATAATCATTGGGAGGCCAGGGCAATGTGCTTTCTACATGGACGTGTCTGTTGGCCATGGCACTGTTAAATTTCCCACCGAGAGGGGTATAGCAACCCTTCAACCCTCTCAAGAAGCATACCTGGTTGAGGGTGAAAGTTCCAAGAGTGAAGAAGACAAGCAAAGGCTAATCATAAATTCTAAGTACCCTGAACAGAGAATAAGGGTCAATCCAAGCCTTTCACAAGAAACCCTTTTGTATCTTGAAAAGTTGCTAACACATTACAGCGATGTTTTCGCTTTGTGCCCCGAAGACATGACAGGCATCCCTCGGAACATTGCTGAACATGAGTTAAGAATACCACCGGATGTCAAGCATGTGGTCCAGAAGAAAATAAGCCTGACACCTGAGAGAAGCATGGCTGCTTGCCAAGAAGTTGAAAAGCTTGTGTCAGCCGGCATTCTCCGGGAAGTCAAGTACCAATCATGGGTTGCAAACCCGGTTATGGTTAAAAAACCAGACAACTCTTGGAGGATGTGCATAGATTTCAAAGATCTTAACAAGGCTTGCCCTAAGGATTGCTATCCTCTACCAGAAATTGATCTCAAGGTTGACTCCCTTACTGGTTACCCTTTCAAATGCTTTCTCGATGCTTATAAAGGGTATCATCAAATACTCATGAAAGAAGAAAATGAAGAAAAGACGGCGTTCCACACCGATAAAGGAATCTTTTGTTACCAAAAGATGCCTTTTTGCCTCAAAAATGCTGGAGCAACCTACCAACTTCTAGTGGACAAAGCCTTTGCAAGCCAAATCGGTAAAAACATGGAGGCATACGTCGATGACTTGGTGATCAAAAGCAAGACGGAGTATCAAATGCTCGATGACATTCAGGAAACGTTCAAAAACCTCAGAAAGGTTAACATGAAGCTCAACCCTGAGAAATCTTCATTTGGGTTTGAGGAAGGAAAGTTCTTGGGTCACATTGTTGGGAAACAAAGCATCAAGGCTGACCCAAACAAGGTGAAAGCTGTCCTCGAAACCAAACCGCCAAAAACCAAGAAGGAGGTTGAAAGCCTGAACGGGAAGCTTGCAGCCTTGAAGCGTTTTACATCCAAGCTGGCTGAAAGATCTTTGCCCTTCTACAAAATGCTCAAAAATTGCTCTGATAAGAAGGACTTCAAATGGACTGAAGAGGCTGAAGAAGCCTTCAACCAGATGAAACAACATCTTGCTTCCTTACCTGACATCGCAGCTCCGGAAACGGGGGAATTAATTTCAGTCTATCTTTCAATTGCTGAAGAAGCCATGAGTGTAGTTGTCACACCCCCAAAATCCACCCGCGGAGTACTACCGCTTGGAGGCGTGACTGACCAGGATCCAGCCACCAATCATATTGAACAAGCATATGAATAGTTATAAAAATCCACCCAATACAATTGGTGTTCAAACAAAACATAGTTAAGTTGCAAGCGGAAGCATAAGTCTTAAATCAAAACATAAGTTTAATTGTTTCATAGTTTAACATGGCACACAATCGTCCATGTCCCACAACGATCCTCCTCCATGCAAGCTCCAGCTAAGAACCTAAGGACCTGCAAAGCATGTAGTAACGAGTCAACAACAAGTTGAGTGAGTTCACGGTTGGGTGTTCGTTTTAAGTTGTTTCGAAAACAGTTTCCTTTAGCTGGCATCCTGCCGTGGGGGTTACCCCATAGTTAAAAACGTGACCTGTTTATTCCCGGTTACTCTGGCTATCCAGCCGTGGGGGCTACCCCGTGTTAGTTATCTGGCATTTCGGCCGTGGGGGCTACCCCATGTATACACTAGACTCGTTACCATATCGACTGCTGACTGTAGTCATGTTTATGTGCCCTGAAACTGTCAATGTCTATCATCATTGACGTGCCCCAGATCCATTAGTTCACGCCCGTCCTCTGCGGCACGGTGTGAGGTTTGTCAGACCTAAATAGCGCTATCTAACTAATGACCCGCTCGCCATTGGCCCGGCGATTAAGTCGATATAAAAAGGAGGGACTTCGTGATAGAGTTTTGGTCTAGTACGAGTTATCTGTCCGTGAGGACGAGGAATTACATTCCTGAACCCTTGCTGTCCTACCCAAGGAGGACGAGGAACCCAGTTCCTTAACCCCAATTCCCGACCCCTGGGAATCCCATGCTTTGTAGAGGGTGTGAACTCACCTTGGTTTGCTCGGTAGAAAACACAGAAAAGTCAAACAAGCAACGTTGAGGCTACTCACGTCCTATCATAGTTGTATCATACAATCAGGTTCGTATTCAAGTAGTGCACGTAAGGCGTACACGTTTAATCATGGCAGTTCATTGACATTCATATTCAACAGTAATATATCAGGTCAGTACACTAGGCCCAAGAGTCCGGCCCAATCAAATAAGTCCGAAATGAGGTGAAAGCCCAAACAGCGTGTATAGTCTCGAGTCGCAACTAGGCGTTTGCGACTCGCAACCTGAGTCGCAATCGTGGTTTCGGTCCGTGCTGGTTTGGTTACGAGTCGCAACTGGACTCGCAACCGTGGTTCCGAGTCACCAAGTTTGGTGTGCTGATCATGTGTGGCTTCGAGTCGCAACCAGGTGTTTGCGACTCGCAACCGGTGTCGCAACTGGGAGATTTCGACTCATCATGCATGGTTTCGAGTCGCAACTGATGGTTTCGAGTGGACACAAGCTGATTCGGAACAGTGTACTATCCAATAAGGTTTTGTTATCATGCAGCCATTTGTACTATCCACTTAAACCTGTTTTCTTGTCTAACAAACTACCATTTTGGATCAAACACATCAGAATTCAAATATTCAAGCATGTTCATATGATATTCAACTAGTTCTTCCTACATTCATCATGTTCTTCACACATTCAAGTAGTTCATCATCATTCATATGAACCTAAGTCTAACAAAGTCATGAACAACAATCAATTCTTGAACATATTCATCTCATAGTTTCAAATCGTCACATAACATATCAAAAATCAACTCTACACTAATCTCATTAACATGGTACTACACCTATGCAAGCCGGTTTTTATGAACATCAACACTCCATGGTTTTGAATCATACTTAGACATAAAATATTGTGTGTTCATTAAGCAACATATCCGAAATCAAAGTATGTTAACCAAGCATCATCATATACATCATACACATTCGGTTCACACCCATCATTAAGCATACAACTACACTAGTTAAATCCTACCATTCATGCTATCATTTAACACAACAAACATCATAAAAATCACTAACAAACATCATAAACACTAACCGGTTGTGAGGTGGTGAAAGATGAAGCTTTGTTTGGTGTGAACAAGCAAAACCCGAGAATCCCTTTGGTGGTCGGTTGGTTGGATCCGAGATGAAGGAGGAGAAGTATGGTGCTTGGTGTCTAGGGTTTTAGTGTGAGAGAGTGGAGAGTGTGTGTGTCTAAGAAAATGGCAAGGATAGCTAGGTGCATAACATATATACTAGCTTCATGTGGTGCACCCTAATGGGTTTCGGTTGGGTTAAATGGGGTGCGTGGCCCATTCGGCCCAAGTGTTGTACTAGTTCACTCGAGACCACATGGTCTCGAGTCGGGTTCATGGCTTTCGGCTCATATACATACTCGAATACATACACACAAGCATACATGTAACATAACACAAGATCATATAAAGGTTCACTTATCATTCATTAAGTCACATAAGTTTAACTATTCACACGTTTAAGCATACAACGAAAGGTTCTAAATTTCGAGTTGTCACATCATCCCCAAGTTGAAAGAAATTTCGTCCCGAAATTTGGTAAGCACTCACTGAGGAAGCTAGTTAAGTTGTTTGGTTTTCCTGGTTTTCCTGGGGTGTCACATCCACCCCCCGTTGATCTGGAATTTCGTCCCGAAATTCCGTAGCTTCAGCCTCAGTAGTGGGTGTACTGTTTGCGAACAGTTGGGGATACTTTTGTTTCATCTGATCTTCGCGCTCCCAGGTGAACTCTGGGCCGCGACGTGAGTTCCAACGAACTCGAACGAGAGGTATTCTAGTGCTCTTGAGGACCTTAACATCCCGGTCCGTGATCTCGACTGGTTCCTCGACAAATCGTAACTGCTCGTCGATCGTGAGTTCCTTCAAAGGAACTACGTGGGTCTCATCTGACGGACACTTCTTCAGATTCGACACATGAAAAACGTTGTGAACTGCACCGAGTTCCGCTGGTAAGTTTAGTCTGTAGGCGACCCTGCCTATTTTCTCAATGACCTCGAAAGGTCCAACGTATCGTGGGTTTAGTTTGCCGCGTTTACCAAAACGAACCACACCCTTCCAGGGTGAAACTTTGAGTAGTACCCGCTCCCCAACCTGGAGCTCAAGTGGTTTCCTGCCCATGTCGGCGTAAACTTTCTGACGTTCACGAGCGGCCGTCATGCGTTTTCGTATCTGAGCGATCTGCTCGGTTGTATCTACCACATATTCTGGACCAGTGATCTGACTATCTCCCACCTCTGCCCAGCAAAGAGGGGACCGGCATTTACGTCCGTACAATGCCTCAAACGGAGCAGCTCCAATGCTGGTGTGGTAGCTGTTATTGTACGAGAATTCCACAAGTGGCAGGTGCTTTTCCCAGCGGTTGCCAAAGTCGATTACACATGCACGAAGCATGTCTTCTAAGGTTTGAATAGTGCGCTCGGACTGTCCGTCCGTCTGAGGATGGTACGCTGTGCTCATGTCTAGTCGTGAGCCGAAGGATTTGTGCATTGCTTGCCACAGCTCAGAAGTAAAACGTGCATCTCGATCTGAGATAATGGAGGTGGGCACCCCGTGCCTCGAAACGATTTCTTTGATGTAGATTTCTGCAAGAGTGGAGAACTTATCCGTTTCCTTAATGGCCAGGAAGTGTGCAGATTTTGTGAGTCGATCCACGATCACCCAAATAGTATCGTTCCCGCGCTGGGATCTAGGTAGGCCAGTGACAAAATCCATGGAAATTTGCTCCCATTTCCATTGAGGTATCTCCGGTTGTTGGAGTAGGCCTGATGGTTTCTGGTATTCCGACTTGACCCTTGCACAAGTCAAACACTTGCTGACGTAGGTCGCTATGTGGGCCTTCATGCTAGGCCACCAATACGTAGTTTTGATGTCGTGGTACATTTTATCCGATCCAGGATGTACCGAGTAGCGAGACTTGTGTGCTTCGTCCATCACAAGCTCTCGTAGGTTGCCATAGAGCGGGACCCAAACGCGTCCCGTTACGTAGTAAGCACCGTCTTCCTTCTGTTCTAAGCGTTGCCTCGATCCGCGTAGGGCTTCAGCCCTGACGTTTTCTGGTTTCAGTGCTTCTATCTGAGCTGCTCGTATCTGGGAGGGAAGACTAGAATGGATCGTGAGTTGTAGAGCTCGTACGCGCTTAGGCGCAGTGTCCTTCCGACTGAGGGCGTCAGCCACAACATTGGCTTTGCCCGGGTGGTATCTGATTGCGCACTCGTAGTCACTTAGCAACTCGACCCATCGTCGTTGCCGCATATTCAGTTCCTTCTGCTTGAAGATATGCTCGAGGCTCCTGTGGTCGGTGTAGATGGCGCATTTGGTACCATACAGGTAATGCCGCCACAACTTAAGTGCAAAAACAACAGCTCCCAGCTCTAAATCGTGCGTAGTGTAGTTCCTTTCATGAACCTTGAGTTGACGTGAGGCGTAGGCTATAACTTTATCTCGTTGCATCAACACGCAACCAAGACCCTGAATTGATGCGTCGCAGTAAACCACAAAGTCGTCTGTGCCTTCCGGCAAGGAAAGGATAGGTGCGCTACAAAGTCTATCCTTTAGGTGCTGAAATGCCAACTCCTGTGCGTTTCCCCAACGATAAATAACGCCCTTTTGCGTTAGTGAGGTGAGGGGCTGTGCAATCTTAGAAAAATCCTTTATGAATCTCCGGTAGTATCCCGCCAAACCCAAGAATTGGCGAATTTCCTTTGGTGTACGAGGTGCAGGCCAGTTCTTAATCGAATCTACCTTGGATGGATCAACATGAATCCCATCCTTGTTCACCACGTGGCCTAGGAAATGGACTTCTCGAAGCCAGAAGTCGCATTTCGAGAACTTTGCATAAAGCTGTTCTGTTCGAAGGAGTTCCAGAATAAGTCGCAGATGCTGCTCATGTTCTTCCCGACTCTTGGAATAGATCAGGATGTCGTCGATGAAGACTATAACGAACTTGTCCAGGTAAGGCTTGCACACTCGGTTCATCAAGTCCATGAAAACCGCAGGTGCGTTTGTCATCCCAAAAGGCATGACCAAAAACTCATAGTGCCCGTATCGAGTTCTGAAAGCTGTTTTAGAGACGTCCTCTTCCCGGACTCTCAGCTGGTGATAACCCGATCTCAAATCGATCTTCGAATAGTAGCTCGATCCTTGCAACTGGTCGAACAAGTCGTCGATACGCGGTAGGGGATAACGATTCTTCACCGTCACCTTGTTGAGTTCTCGGTAGTCGATGCACATTCTGAAAGTACCGTCTTTCTTCTTTACAAATAGTACTGGAGCTCCCCAGGGCGACGAGCTAGGACGAATAAAACCCTTATCCAGGAGCTCTTGTAGTTGCGTGGAGAGTTCCTTCAACTCTGATGGGGCTAAACGATAAGGTGCACGAGCGATAGGCGCAGCTCCAGGAGCTAGTTCAATCTGAAACTCGACTTGGCGATGAGGCGGAAGACCAGGTAATTCCTCAGGAAATACCTCTGGATACTCGCGTACAACTGGAAAATCTTCTATCCTTTTCTCTTTCTCCGTGGTGTCAGTAATAAGAGCCAAAATGGCGGTGTGGCCCTTTCGCAAGTACTTTTGGGCCTTAAGGAGAGAAATGACGTTTTCAACAGCGCTCCTCTTGTCGCCATGAATCATGAGAGGTTCACCACCGGGACCTGGAATACGGACAACCTTCTCGTTGCAAAGAATCTCTGCTCTGTGCTGGGATAACCAATCCATCCCAATGACAACGTCGAAACTACCCAAGACAATAGGAATGAGGTCGATAGAGAAGGTCTGGTCAGCGAGAATAAGTTTACAACCCTTGACTACGTGTGTGGCTTCTAAACTCTTACCATTTGCTAGCTCTACGGTGTGCTTGATGTTCAAGGGTGTTGGAATACGCTTAAGCATTCGACTAACTTCTAGTGACACGTAGCTAGTATCGGCACCCGAATCAAATAAAACTGAAACATAAAAGTTGTCGAGAAGGAACTTACCCGCCACAACATTGGGGTCGTTCCTTGCTTCACCTTGGCCGATCACAAACATTCGCCCCCTGGCGCCATTGTTGTTGTTGTTCCCATTGTTACCATTCCCCTGATTGTTGTTATTGTTGTTGTTGTTGTTGTTCTGGTTCCTGTTCAGTTGGGGACAATCTCTCTTGAAGTGGCCCTCAGCTCCACACTGAAAGCACCCTTTGTTATCACCCTGTTGCTGTTGCTGGCGCTGGTTCTGTTGAGCTTGCTGACGATTCTGATTGGCGGGGTATAAGCTCCTGCAATCCTTTGCAGCATGACCAGGCTTGTTGCACCTATGACAGTTGCCCCTGGTGCATGGTCCGCTGTGGTGCAGGCTGCAGCGATTGCATTTGGGGTGATTTCCTTTGTATCCACCACCAGACGATTGCTGATTAGGGCTCTTGTGGTCCTCAGTCTTTCTCTGCTGAGACTGGGACTGAACAGAAGTCGAACCCTTACTTGAAGTTCCATCCCATTTCCGTTTGTTGTCACTAGAGGTACCAGAAGTAGTTGCAGCACCTATGCGTTTTGGTAACTTGTTCTGCTCCACCGCCTGATCCGTGAGACGGTGAGCCAACTGAACGGTTTGCTGGTAGGTGGCGAGGTTCGCTGAAGTCACATGACTTTGGATTTCTGGCACTAAGCCCTGAAGAAATAGTTCGATGCGTTTGATGGGAGGATCCACCATAGTAGGGCACAGAATTGCCAGTCCGTTCGACCTTTTCACATAAGCTTCAATTTCGGACCCCGTCATCTTGAGGTTGAAGAACTCTACCTCGAGTTTATGAATCTCATCACGACTGCAGTATTCCTCCTTAATCATCTCCTTGAAAGTTTCCCATGGGGTGGCGTTGGCAGCAACCAACCCTAGCATTTGAACTTGAGCGTTCCACCATGTGAGGGCCAAACCCTCTAGAGTACCAGTAGCGTACTTCACCCTGCGCGCCTCAGGGCATTCGCACATTTCGAACACAGATTCTAGCTTCTCAAACCAGTGTAGGAGACCTACTGCTCCTTCAGTGCCGCTAAAAGTAGTTGGTCGGCAGTCCATGAAAGTCTTAAAAGTGCACACGGGTGGCTGAACGTGCTGACCTATCGTAGGTGAAAGAAAAGACAGAGTTTAACACAAAGGTTGGTTCACGAGAGTAGGATCCTAAAGATCCTAGAGTGAGTTCGGACTGCAGGATATACCTCCTGCGTGTGCAGCTGCAAGTGCTGCGGCAACTCGTTCGTTGATCAAAGCCGTCAACTGGGCTTGTGTCAGGTTAACGCGTCCAGACATGATCTTCATACCAAGAAGAACGTGAGTGAGAGGGGTTCGCGAAAGTACGATGATAAGATAGGGTAAGCACGCACGTGTTCAAGCAACAGTAGTTATACTAACCAAGCATACCATAAGCAATGTACCATGTAACTAACAAGTAGGCAATATACACAGATCATATCACCTAGAATGTCGAGTCTTGCATGTGGAGTGAAGCATCGTTGTGGACCGTTGAGCACTGTACAGGTTATAGTCTGGTTTTAACAAAAAAGTTTTCCCCTTTATTAAAACCAAGTTCACTATAACCAATGGCTCTGATACCAATCTGTCACACCCCCAAAATCCACCCGCGGAGTACTACCGCTTGGAGGCGTGACTGACCAGGATCCAGCCACCAATCATATTGAACAAGCATATGAATAGTTATAAAAATCCACCCAATACAATTGGTGTTCAAACAAAACATAGTTAAGTTGCAAGCGGAAGCATAAGTCTTAAATCAAAACATAAGTTTAATTGTTTCATAGTTTAACATGGCACACAATCGTCCATGTCCCACAACGATCCTCCTCCATGCAAGCTCCAGCTAAGAACCTAAGGACCTGCAAAGCATGTAGTAACGAGTCAACAACAAGTTGAGTGAGTTCACGGTTGGGTGTTCGTTTTAAGTTGTTTCGAAAACAGTTTCCTTTAGCTGGCATCCTGCCGTGGGGGTTACCCCATAGTTAAAAACGTGACCTGTTTATTCCCGGTTACTCTGGCTATCCAGCCGTGGGGGCTACCCCGTGTTAGTTATCTGGCATTTCGGCCGTGGGGGCTACCCCATGTATACACTAGACTCGTTACCATATCGACTGCTGACTGTAGTCATGTTTATGTGCCCTGAAACTGTCAATGTCTATCATCATTGACGTGCCCCAGATCCATTAGTTCACGCCCGTCCTCTGCGGCACGGTGTGAGGTTTGTCAGACCTAAATAGCGCTATCTAACTAATGACCCGCTCGCCATTGGCCCGGCGATTAAGTCGATATAAAAAGGAGGGACTTCGTGATAGAGTTTTGGTCTAGTACGAGTTATCTGTCCGTGAGGACGAGGAATTACATTCCTGAACCCTTGCTGTCCTACCCAAGGAGGACGAGGAACCCAGTTCCTTAACCCCAATTCCCGACCCCTGGGAATCCCATGCTTTGTAGAGGGTGTGAACTCACCTTGGTTTGCTCGGTAGAAAACACAGAAAAGTCAAACAAGCAACGTTGAGGCTACTCACGTCCTATCATAGTTGTATCATACAATCAGGTTCGTATTCAAGTAGTGCACGTAAGGCGTACACGTTTAATCATGGCAGTTCATTGACATTCATATTCAACAGTAATATATCAGGTCAGTACACTAGGCCCAAGAGTCCGGCCCAATCAAATAAGTCCGAAATGAGGTGAAAGCCCAAACAGCGTGTATAGTCTCGAGTCGCAACTAGGCGTTTGCGACTCGCAACCTGAGTCGCAATCGTGGTTTCGGTCCGTGCTGGTTTGGTTACGAGTCGCAACTGGACTCGCAACCGTGGTTCCGAGTCACCAAGTTTGGTGTGCTGATCATGTGTGGCTTCGAGTCGCAACCAGGTGTTTGCGACTCGCAACCGGTGTCGCAACTGGGAGATTTCGACTCATCATGCATGGTTTCGAGTCGCAACTGATGGTTTCGAGTGGACACAAGCTGATTCGGAACAGTGTACTATCCAATAAGGTTTTGTTATCATGCAGCCATTTGTACTATCCACTTAAACCTGTTTTCTTGTCTAACAAACTACCATTTTGGATCAAACACATCAGAATTCAAATATTCAAGCATGTTCATATGATATTCAACTAGTTCTTCCTACATTCATCATGTTCTTCACACATTCAAGTAGTTCATCATCATTCATATGAACCTAAGTCTAACAAAGTCATGAACAACAATCAATTCTTGAACATATTCATCTCATAGTTTCAAATCGTCACATAACATATCAAAAATCAACTCTACACTAATCTCATTAACATGGTACTACACCTATGCAAGCCGGTTTTTATGAACATCAACACTCCATGGTTTTGAATCATACTTAGACATAAAATATTGTGTGTTCATTAAGCAACATATCCGAAATCAAAGTATGTTAACCAAGCATCATCATATACATCATACACATTCGGTTCACACCCATCATTAAGCATACAACTACACTAGTTAAATCCTACCATTCATGCTATCATTTAACACAACAAACATCATAAAAATCACTAACAAACATCATAAACACTAACCG
Organism: Helianthus tuberosus; assembly: GCA_030545235.1. NCBI lineage: Eukaryota > Viridiplantae > Streptophyta > Magnoliopsida > Asterales > Asteraceae > Helianthus > Helianthus tuberosus. The sequence continues at coordinate 150,131,114 of CM060381.1, forward strand.
GTTGTGAGGTGGTGAAAGATGAAGCTTTGTTTGGTGTGAACAAGCAAAACCCGAGAATCCCTTTGGTGGTCGGTTGGTTGGATCCGAGATGAAGGAGGAGAAGTATGGTGCTTGGTGTCTAGGGTTTTAGTGTGAGAGAGTGGAGAGTGTGTGTGTCTAAGAAAATGGCAAGGATAGCTAGGTGCATAACATATATACTAGCTTCATGTGGTGCACCCTAATGGGTTTCGGTTGGGTTAAATGGGGTGCGTGGCCCATTCGGCCCAAGTGTTGTACTAGTTCACTCGAGACCACATGGTCTCGAGTCGGGTTCATGGCTTTCGGCTCATATACATACTCGAATACATACACACAAGCATACATGTAACATAACACAAGATCATATAAAGGTTCACTTATCATTCATTAAGTCACATAAGTTTAACTATTCACACGTTTAAGCATACAACGAAAGGTTCTAAATTTCGAGTTGTCACAGTAGTCCTCACCATCGAACGGGACAAAGCTCAGGTACCCGTTTATTTCTTCAGCAAAACTCTAAAATTGGCTGAAACCAAATATCCTCCCCTTGAAAAACTTGCCCTAGCTCTAGTTCAGACAGCTAGAAGGCTCCGAAGGTATTTTCAAGCACACCCTATACAAATAGTCACTGACCAACCTATTAAGAGTGTGCTTGAAAAACCAGAGAATTCGGGAAGGCTAGCCAAATGGGCAGTGGAACTAGGTGAGCATAACATCACCTACGTCCCACGAAAAGCTATCAAAGCCCAAGTCTTGGCCGACTTCATTGTAGAAGTCCCAAACCAAGCAATCACTGAAGTGAACACTGCCACCATTGAACCCTCCAACCCTGAAGCCTGGAAGCTTTTTACCGACGGGGCTTCAAGCGTTGAAGGGTCAGGGGCTGGGCTAATCTTGATCAACCCAGAAGGGTTGGAACTCACATATGTTCTCCGTTTTGATTTTCAGACCACCAATAACGAGGCTGAATACGAGGCACTAATCGCCGGTTTAAGGCTGGCCAAAGAGATAAAGGTCCAGAAGCTTGAAGTATTCACAGATTCGCTACTAGTCTCTAGCCAAGTAAATGATAGCTATGTTGCCAAAGAACCAAGCATGAAAAAATACAAAGAAAAATCCAAGGAGCTGATGAAAACCTTTCAAGCATGCCACATTAAGCAGATTCCCAGATCCCAAAACAAAAAGGCTGATGCCTTAAGTAAGCTAGCATCTCTCACTTTTGCCCACCTCACCAAGAAGGTGTTGGTAGAAGTGTTGAAAACTCCATCGATTGATGAATTGGAAGTTCAAGACGTAGTCACCGAGGAAGATCCAAATTGGATAACTCCCATCAAAAAGTTCCTTAAAAATGGTGAACTACCCAATGATCAAGTAGAAGCTGAAAGGGTTAAAATCAAAGCAAGGCAGTACGTACTACAAGGAGAAACCCTTTACAAAAAGGGTTACCTTGCCCCCTTGCTAAGATGTGTTGGTCCTGAGCAAAGTAAGTATTTGATCAAAGAGATTCACGAAGGCATATGCGGAGCTCATTTTGGAGCTAGGTCGGCGGTTGCAAAACTCATGAACCTTGGATATTTCTGGCCTTCAATGCATCGTGATACCACTAAGCAATTGAAGAAATGTGACGCCTGCCAGATTCATGCACCGATCCCTAAAAATCCCAAGCATGACCTTGTCCCAATAACCTCGGCATGGCCATTCCATAAATGGGGAATGGACATTGTTGGACCATTCCCCCCAAGCAAAGGAGGAGTAAAATTCTTGTTGGTGGCAATAGATTATTTCACCAAGTGGCCCGAGGTCAAACCACTTGCAAAGATCACAGGAAAACAGGTCATCGACTTTGTTTGGGAAAATATTATTTGCCGTTATGGATTACCGGGAGTAATTGTCACCGACAACTGGAAGCAATTTGCTGAGAAGCCTTTCAGCGTTTGGTGCAAAGAATACAGAATCAACCAGGTTTTCAGCTCAGTGGCTTACCCGCAATCAAACGGTCAGGTTGAAAGGGCAAATCGAAGCATAGTGGAAGGTATCAAGACAAGATTGGGAAGATACGAAAGCAACTGGCTTGAAGAATTACCTAGTGTTCTATGGGCAATTAGAACAACCGAAAAAACAAGCCATAAGAAAACACCCTATAGCTTGGTATTTGGATCCGAGGCTGTGATCCCCGCTGAGATAAGGAGTTGTAACCCAGCGAATCGTCAACATGGATCCCGAAACAAACCAAAAAGAGACCATGTTGAATTTACAACTCCTAGAGGAAGCACGAGATCAAGCTGCAATCCAAGAAGCCAAATACAAGCAACAAATGGAAGCCTACTACAACAAGAAAGTCAAGAATGAACGATTCAAGCCAGGGGACCTGGTCCTCAGAAACAATGAAGCTAGCAAAAAAGAAAATCAAGGAAAGCTTGGCCCAAAATGGGAGGGTCCATATACCATCCTAGAAGCACACAAGGGTGGATCCTACAAGCTAGCAGATTCAGAAGGCAAGAGGCTTCCAAGGCATTGGAATGGCAAAACCATGAAAAGGTCCCATGTTTAGACAGGAAAATTTGGTTTGTATCAAAGTGTATTTCGAACAACACTATGAATACCTTTTGTAAAAAGCAAGTATTGCTTGAATGAATGAAGTTGTTTTATCAAACTTGTCTTTCTATCCTAAGATCAGGTTGAGAACCTAGCAAAAAACTCCATGGCAAGGGCCATGTAAGGGGATGAGCTCCCAGGCCACATCGCTCAATAGGTTCAAGGGTTGAATGAACCTATATAAGGGGTGAGTTCCTAAATCAATACAACTTCATGAGACTTATTAAGATAAAGCAAAATTGTCTCATAGACAGGTCCGAACAACCTACACCAAATGTTTCTTAATCCTTAGAAATATAACCAACAAACAGGCTTATGAAGTCAAATGAAAAACAAAGAAATGATAAAAATGATAGGTGCTATGTCTTCTTGTTAAAAACACCAAGGCAAAGTGTCTGCAGCACTGAACCCTTTAAGGTGCAAAAAACATAAAGGCAACACAATCTCGACAAAGACAAAGTTACAAGAAAACAAAAATAATCTAAGAACAATACACCTCAAACACAAAAATTCAAACTAAGTCAAGTCAAGAAACTAAGAAACCTTCAAACCTTCAAGCCACCTACGTGACAACCCGAAGCCTTGAAGGCTTCAACCTACCTACGGATAGCCAAAAATCTTAAAGGGTTAAAGCCAACCAAAATGCCTTAGCAAAATAAGCACAGATGCAAAAATCATAACATGAAGAAAATAGTTAAGCATCATATCATATCAAAGAAAGCCCTGAAAGACTTTCAAGCACAGGTCAAAACAAGTCCTAGTGACTTGTAAGTTAAGATATTGTTCAAACGACCCCGAAGGCCTAAATCACAACCAACAGGAACCTTAAGGGTTCCTGAAAACCTAATATTGTTTAAAGGTTACAAACCACAAATTGTTTTAAAAGAGCTAAGAAAGCTACGAATTTCACGCATCAATAGAAGGTTTAGAGGCCCCAGAACTGCTACCTTTAGCCTTCTTAGTCTTCTTAACCTTCTTAGCCTTTGGACCCTGATCATCAACAGCCGAACCCTCCAAGCTGGCATCCTTCGGAGCATCAGACTCCCTAGGAAAGGTATCTTCATTATCTCCCGAGTAGGAACGTTTCCTTGAAAGGGAGCTAAGCATTTCAGCACATAACTTTTCATTCAAACCATCCGGCATCAGGTCCTGCAAGACGGAGAGAGGCTTACCATAACAAGATGCAACCTGACTCACAAACGGGTATGATAACCTCTCCATCTGCTCAACAGAACTCTTAAAGATATCGGAAGCCTCGGGACGGTACAAGGGAGATTTTTCCAAAGGGTGGCCAGACTCGTGAAGCTTATAACCCGCAATAAGACCTTGGTGTTTTCCCAGATGAAGCAGTTTAGTGTAAACCTCGCCAAGAGCGGAGTTAAATTCTTTAGAGTGAAGCAAATAAGTAACAACCTGGTGAAAACCCTGCTCGATAAGCCATTGGTTATCCCTAGTGGCCCGAGCAACCAAAGCCTTCAAACCATCTTTCTCCTCATCAAAATCCTTCTGTTGTACAACCAAGGCCTCTCTATCAGATTTCAGCTTCAGACGGTCAGCTTCAAAACTCTTCTTGAGATCACTCATCTCAATCTCATGCCTCCTTGTTAACTCTTCCTCTTTCTTGGTCCAAGCCAGCTTTTTCTCAGAAAAGATATCGATTTCCTTCTTCATTGCAACAATCGAAGCTTTCATTTTTTCCTTCTTTTTGGAAGCCTCCTCATATTCCTGCATCCCTTTAGCAAAGCGAGTAACACCTTCAGCCAAAAAGGCAGAACGGTTGCAGGAACTGAGCATCATCCTAGAAATAAGATGATCAGCCTCCATCTCAGATATAGCACTTCGAACACCGGGAGGAGCAAAATGAGCCAAGGCTTCAGCACAAACAGCAGGGTCCTTAAAATTATCACCAACCTTAACCCCCCAGTTAGGCACATAAATATCCTGACCCTCTGAACCTTCGAAACTTTCAACACTTTTGGCTGACAAACCTTGAATAACAGGAGTGGTACCTTTCTTAATCAATTTCTTCTTCTTGCTGGAAACAATTAACTCCTTTTCCTTACCCTTGCCAACATCCATAGCCTGATCCCCTGATGCCTCAATATCATCACTAACATCGATAGGCTCTGAACCAGAAGGATGATCAACACCTTTCAGATGACGTTGGGAACGACGGGTAGAACCTTTGGAAGCAGTAACCTTGGTAAAGCCTTTAACGTTCGGAACATTGACGTAACCAGAACCCTCAAACCTGTAATCAGAACCCTTAACAACCGCATTCTCGCCGGGAGTAGCAGCAACATCATCAAAGGCAACATCAGAGGTGTCATCACTTTTAATAAAGTCAAGGGCAGACATAACTACAACACAAATATAAAAAGAACATAAGCAAACAAAGAAAAAGGAACAAAAAAGCAAGAAAAGAATAAATGCATACCCTTCCCATCTCTAACAAGCACCGGATCCCGGTTGGCCTTTTCCCACACTTTACTTATACCAACGACACCAACAAATGCTCAGGGAAAGGACGAAGCCTCGAAGGGCATTCCCTGAGAATTTCTAAAAAATGAGTGTTTCGGAATCAGAAGGCACCGACTCATTCAGAACAGCATCCGGGTGTCTCCAAACACGTTTGAAAGGAACAATTTCCTCCGACACCCAGAAAAACCGATCTTTCCAGACCCCAAGCGTAGAAACCATGGACGAAATTAAACAAGTATCAACTTGAGTGGTTTCAAAGGTGAACCAATCACCATTCTTAGCAAGCCGGAAGAAGCGACGGAAGGACAACAGAGATGGGTCATACCCGGTGGCCCGACATAAAATCTCAAAATGTAAAACCCTAGCCATACCAAGGGGTGAATCTGACCAAAAGACACTCGATAATATTCCAAAATATTCAAGACAAAGTTTGAAAACGGATAACGAAGATTGGAAAACTCAAAATGACGACAATACAAGGCAATCATACCAGAAGGACAGTCATTGATAGATTTATCGCAAGCCAGTGCAACCGGTTTATACTTTGTCCCTATACCCCATTCCATACAAAATAAATCGACGTCCTCTTGGGTCAGTCGAGAAAAAGACTTTGCCATATCCTTACGAGCACCCATGACATGAACAATTAAAGAAAAAATAAGCAAAACGGAACTGACCTGATTTTGAAAAAGAGGAATACTTGAGAGAAATAAGGAGCAAGTAATGTTCTTCAAAAATATAAATGTGTAAATAAATGAGATTAGGGATAATTATCAACAGGCAGAATTTAAAACCGCCGCCTGACAAACTGCCATAGGTCTTGTCAACTGTGTTGTCAAATTCCGAAATTCAAAAACCGTTTCAACCTTTCAACCCTCGAACCCTCGAAGCCTTTGGACAGAAAAACATACGTATAAAAGTAAGAGGTCTTTGAGCTTATTTCCCAAAAAACCTCTGACTTGGGGGGCTGATGACGGGGGTAGCCCAAGACCAAATATGAATGATTTAAATATGTAAATGCTCATAAGAAAAAATGGTTCAAAGGTTAAAAACCTAGGAAAACGAGATAAAGTAGCACGGAACAGTAAGAAGTCATATCTCCAGATTACTTCACCAACTCGCCAGCCGCAAAAGCAATGCAGGTCCTCAGAACACACTCTATTATCCAGGGGTCAAAAGGCTTCAACCCCCGAAAGGGCAAGCCCCTCACCGCAAGCAAGGTCACTAGTCAAATGCATTCCCCTTTGGGAGATGTCCTCTCCTATATATTTGACACTTCATTTACTGAAGAGATGACATGCCTGGCCTGTCAAGATTCCTTAAAACTCTGGTCAGTCATTACGAGTACTTGCTTCATGTGAGTTACTCCCTTTCACATCCAACACACACATTCTGTTTGCCCCTTCATCCGAATCTGAAGCATACTTCAGAGAAGGGTCCTTAGCAAACAACAAGAACAAACTAGTGAACCTCCTTCCACGTCTTGCAAACGTGGGGGGACCCCATGACCTGCGTTAGGCAAAGTTGAACCCTTCAACCCTTTTGCCTAACCAGCACAGCTACTATCCTTGGTCTCTTATTTGTTGCATCAACACCTCTCAAATAATATTAACTAGAGTTTTCTCCCGCGCTTCGCGGCGGGAACTCACTTGTATCTATTCGGTTTGTTCTGGTACTGACACTCACTATAACAGCTGAAAGAAAAACTAATAAAACAAAGTCGTGATATGCCCAAATGAATACGTGCTTTATATAAATCGAAATCCATAGACAAGAATATCGGTTCCGATACTACTGATATTTGTAACGATGTTGTTCGGTTGAAATCGGTTCGGTTAGTCCCGTATCAACCCTCGTATAGTTTATGATTAAAAAATGTATTTTTCTATATTTTTATTGGCACTTATTGTATAATTTACAATTTACAACAGAATAATATCAATAAAAAACCATAAAAAAGAATATCGGTTCCAATACTACCGATATTGGTACCAATGTTATTCGGTTGAAATTGTTTTGGTAAGTCCCATATCTCTACTCGTATACTTTACGATACAAAAAAATATATGTTTTTTTATATTTTTATCGGCGTTTGTATAGTTTACAATAGAAAAAAGAACAAATTGAATATCATTGTCAGTTTCAGTTCAATTTGTTGCGAAGCGTCACGGTAACCATTATAAATATCATTGTCGGTTTCTGTTCGATATGGTACAATAGCGTCATGGTATCCATTTTAAATACCATTGTCGGTTTCGGTTCGATTTTGTACAATAGCGACACGGTATCCATATTCAATAAAAAACTAATTAGAAAAAAATCAAAATAAATAAAATATTAAACCTTTAGTTTTACTATTCATCACTACTTTAAAATAATATGTATAACTAGGTTATTTCTTCGCGCTTTGCGGCGGTACGTTATTGAAGGCATTTAATGGGTATCGGTTTCGATTCGTTTCAGTACTGGTACGATAATTCACTCGGTATAGAAATCAACATGTATTCATATCGACCGAAAATGAAAAAAAAGAACGATCATTGCTACCAACACCGATATTTTTGTAAAATATCGATTAATTCAAATTGACACGGTATCGGTAGCGATGATATTCATTTATCGTCGCTGCCAGTGTTTTATAATAAAAAAATATCAGAATAGAAACTCATAAAATGAATACATGTATCATTACCAATGTTGTTTGGTACGAAGCGATAGCTATCATGTCATATTATAGAAAGCAAAAACAATAAGAATAAATATCGGTACCGATACAAATGTTGTTCGATCGGTATTGGTTCGGTTTGGTACGACAATGGCAAAGTATCTGTTTTTAATAAAATATATATAGTTCAATGTTAGAAAAAAAAAAAAAAGCAATCCTAGTTAAGAAGGTAGTTTTGAAAAAAAAAAGTTGATATACATAAGTTATTAAAAAGCAAATTATATGATGAATAAAATACTATTGAAAAAATTTTAACATATCCTCAAAATACTGAGTTACTATGGCAACTTTCAAATAATATATATAAAGATAGAATAAAATATTATTATAAAATTAAAACAAATAATCTAAAATATTAAATTACTGTTCGTCGGAAGTTTCAAATAATATATATATATATATATATATATATAGGGAGAGGATCATGAGAAAACTAGATATAAATGAGAAAACCAAAAAACTAACCAAAAAAACACTAAAAAGGAGGGGGAGACTTTTAATGAAGGAGGGGGGACTTTTAATGAAGGAGGGGTAAAATTGGAAAAAAAATATATAACTTTTCAAACATCTCCCATTTCTCCATACGTTATCATTTTAAAACAAAAATGGCACATGATTCATCCCCTATATATATATGTACTACAATTGCATTACATGCTTAAAATTAGCTTTTTGAGTCTAGTTTAGCTTTTAGGGTTAGTTTTTTTGGAGGTTTAGGATTAGGATTAGGTTTTTGGGTGTGGGGGGGGGGGGGGGAGGGGGGTTTAGGTTTTTGGGGGGTGGGGGTGGGGGGGTTTAGGTTTTTTGGGGGTTTATGTTTAGGGTTTAGTTTTAGGTTTTCGGGAGGGTGGGGGGTTTAGGTTTTTGGGGGGTGGGGGGGTTAGGCTTTTGGTGGGAGGGTGAATTTAGGTTTTTGGGGGGTGGGGGTGGGGGGTTTAGGTTTTTGGGGGGTGTCGGTTGGGGGTGGGTTAAGTGGTTTAAGCTTTATGTATTAGTGCACATGTGCAGTACAACCAAAAAAAATTTTTTTTTTTTTTTGAAAATTTTTTTCTAGGCATAAAAACTAGCGATTTTGTTTAATTAAAAATTGTAAAAAAAAAATTTGGGTATGTTTTTAGGTTTTTTTTAGGCTTTTTTGGTTAGTTTTTTGGTTTTCTCATTTAAACTAGTTTTCACATGATTCATCCCCTATATATATATATATATATATACACACACACACAGGGTCAAGATTTAGAGAAAACGGTGAAAAGTGTGAGAACGATTATGGATTGTCCGATCAAAACAATCCATAGACTAGATTGCGCGGTGGCGTTTTCGTAAATAACATCAATATTATTTGGTGGGACGCGCTTTATTAAGGGTAAAAGGGTCTTTTACACCTCATATTCAAAACGCCATCAAATCATAAAACGCCAAACAAAAAAATTGTAGGTCCCCTATTCGTATGGATCTTTCACATAATTGTCTTTCCAATCAAGAGTGCGGAATCCTCTTGATCAGAATATCACAGAAACAAGTAGAAGAACAGAAACATCAATTCACTTTCAAACCGGATCTTTATTGATTATCTATCAAAGTGATTACAAACAATCAAGATCCCTAACCAACTCCAAATTCGTCCAAACCCTAAAGCTCTCACGAATTCTCACTCTAAAACTGTTTTGGCTGATTAACCTAAACCCTAAAGCCTAACCTTGTTTATATAACACAAGGTTGCAACATTAGGCTGGGTTTGCTACATGGGCTAGGCCCAAATCATCCCCCATCACCCAATGTGGGTTTTGTTTAGCCCAAACTCTATCAACTCACTAATACAAAGCTAAACCCGCTAACTGTTTATCGTTTAACTAATTACAAGATATCCAAAGACCAAATCTAAGCTGTTGTCACAAACATGCACCAACAAACTCCCCCTTGACAATAGCTTCATAAAGTAACTTTGTCTTCAGTCATCTTGCAATCTTCATGTAGTCTTGCACTGTCTTTGGTCTTTGGATAGCTTCAGCTTCAACAGCTTCTGTCAGCAACAGACTCCCCCTAAGCTGATGCATCCAATCACCAAATCTTCAAAAACTTTAGCATTTGAGTAAACTCCAGTTCAGCATTTGAATAACAATCTTCAAACTCTTCAACTTTGTCTGCAATGTAGAAAGGAGGTTCTACCATGCATCCAATCAAACTCTCATCTTCACAACAACTCATCTCTTTAACTTATCAGCAACACACTGCTTCAATTTGTATACTATAAAACAAACATCTCAAGAAACCATAAGAATTTTTCAACAAAGTTAAATAAATTATTATTATTCAAGAGAGTGTTAAACTGTATCATAGATTAAGCATTTTCAACTTATCACCAACACGCAAAACTTTTTAATCACACACCCTATAACCCGCATGATTTAAAATTTTGAACTCACTTTCTAACACCGTCTCCCCCTATCAGTAACAATTCCTCCAAGAATAACAGTTTTCCGTACGTTAAGAATTTTAAACAGAAAAAGACACTATTTTTGGATTTTTATATTTTCTGAAAGCAAGTAAATAACGAAAGCAATAAACACTCTATTTTTGTGAGAATCACTGGTAAGAAGATCATATCAGCACAATCAAACTGTTTCACACAATTAGATAATTCTTTATTTAATTTTTCGTGAAAAGCAGTCCAAGACGATTACCAGTATGTTTGTCCTCTTAAACAAAATGCATGAACATTTCAAGTACCATTACCGTACGATACATTAAGGTAATTTTAATACTGATATACTAGTGTGTCCCACTTCAGGATATACCCCCGCGATCAAGGTATGCACAAAGATTCATCGTAGTAGGTGAGTATACTGATGTCATCCTTTAAGATATCCTGACAGTGCCTAGGTCTGCATATAATCTGTTTTATCATGTTTTGATTGCTTAACAATGAACACCCAAATAAATACTAATCAAATCCTGGAAATATAAACAACACACTCTATCATGTAAGTATCTTCCCTACCACATATTTCACAAGTCCAATCCAGATTTCTGAAATCTTAACTGGGAATAGGTTGAGAAGAGAACAGAATAGATCTTTAGCAGAGATGGTATAATATACAGATCAAATGAGTTTTTCTCAATTTGATATAGGTTTCTTGGGTTTCATTTGGGCACTTGAGGGCCTCTTTCGGGTGTATTAGATCTATAGCGCGACAACGTACAGCTAGGTCAGCATGTATCTGGATGCAGCAGAAGCTGTCGTTGCCTAGCACCTCCAGGTCAGCATATATCTGGATGCAGCAAAGGAGGTACACGACTTTTTTCAGAGAAGATTTCAGAATCAGATCAAAATTGTGTGTATCGGGACAACATACAGACATTCAAATAGAAATGAGCTAATTCCAAGTGACTTTCTTTCCTGGGGTCATGTACAATTTTAGTTCTGAACAGAAGGACAGCCAAGATATCCCCAGATGAAATAACAGTATAATGACCCAACACTTCAGATTTGGGCAATCTATCAACGTAAGATTTAAGGACATTGAACCATACACCACTGATGTGTTCCCCACTCATACACAGATCATTTATGTTTATATCACATTGGTAAGTTGATTATTTCATGCTTTATGCCTACTGGTACATCATATGATGAAGCTGCTATCACACTTAAGCAATTTAATTCAGTTTCAGTGTGACAGTCTAACTTGCCGATGTACTATCATTTCTTCTTTTTCACTCAGTGATAACTCATTTTTGATTTTCTATTTTTTTATGTTTTTGATTTTTCAATTTTTTTTATTTTTGTTTTTTAAGAAAAGCAGTAAACTATATACAAAAATTCTTATGAAAAACCAGTTATTCAGGATTCCTCATCCCGTTGAGTTCGACTAAATGTTCAAAGCGAGCCCTGTCAAAAGCTTTTGTATAAAGATCTGCCAGGTTATCTTCTGTGTCGACTCGATGTAATTCAATTAGTCGTTTTTCAGCACAATCCCGTATAAAATGATGACGTATGTCAATATGTTTTGTGCGACTGTGTTTCACGGGATTATTAGTTATTGAAATTGTGGCATTATTGTCTATCATAATAGGAGTACGAGTGAAATCCAAACCGTAATCGCGCATCTGCTGTTGTATCCAGAGAACCTGAGAGCAGCAGCTACCCGCAGCAATATATTCAGCTTCACACGTAGATGTAGACACACAGGATTGCTTCTTGCATTGCCAAGACACGATCCTGCCTCCTAAGAACTGACAACCACCTGTTGTAGACTTTCTGTTCGACTTGCATCCTCCAAAGTCTGAGTCAGTGTAAGCGACAAAATTCAGATCACTATCAGCTGGATACTACAACCCAAGTTTAGGTTTCCCCTTCAAGTAACGAAGAATACGCTTCACCGCCTTCATGTGTGACTCCTTAGGATTAGCCTGATATCTGGCACACAAGCATACTGCAAACATAATGTCAGGTCTTGAAGCAGTCAAGTACATTAGAGAACCAATCATTGCCCTGTATTGAGTAGGATCAACGTCTTCAGTACTTTCATGATCTGGGACAAGATTGTGATTTTCGCAAATGGGTGTGTTGAAAGTAGAGCAATCATTCATTTTGAACCGACTCAAAATGTCATACACATACTTTGTTTGATGAATAAACATCCCATCCTCCTTCTGTTCAACTTGTAATCCCAGAAAGTAAGACAGCTCACCCATAGCACTCATTTCGAACTTGCTCTTCATCACCTGCTCGAACTCTTTACACATGCTCTCATCTGATGACCCAAAGATGATGTCATCCACGTACACCTGTGTTGGTGCATACGTCTGTCGACTTCGTCTTGTATCGAGTCGTGTAATAAAATAGATGAAACAAGTCACGAACAAGCCAGTTCAAACGAAGTGAATGTTCAAACGAAGTGGATGTTCAAACGAAGTGGCCAGTTCATACGAACTGGACCAGTTCGTATGAACTGGAGGTGCTTGTTCAAACGAAGTGGAGTTAGTATAAATAGGTGACTTGTAATTTTCATTTGTAACTTGATCATTCCGGTAGCGAAGCTCTGCCGAAGTATCTCCAGGTCTGTAATCGTCATCAAATCAATACAAGAGATAGATTAATTGATTCTTGTGTGTATACAACTGAAATAACACCGATACGTTTGTTTCCGCCTCTCGTATTGGACGAGATCTCTTCTGAAGACTCGTTCAGATCGATTCTCGATCCTACAAGTGGTATCAGAGCTCAGGAGGAAGAGCTCTTGATATTTCAGCTCGATTTCATTAAGATTTCTGACTTCTACACTTTTCTGTCACGTATTTTCAAAATTAACCTAGATTTTCTGGTTAAAATGGTTTGAAATTGAAGTATATTATGCGTAACTGTGGTTTAATCAATCTGTAAAAGTTTCCGGCTTAAATTCAAAGTAAAACTCAATCAATTTGATAAAAAACGATCAGTTCGTTTGAAGGTGTGTCCAGTTCACACGAACAGAATTTCGAACTCAGATCTACGACGATTCAGTGGACAATATTGAACGGAAATCACATCATTGTTATCGGATTTTATTATAGATCAATCCTTGAAGAATTCAGAACACAATTCGAATCAAATCTTGATAAAATCATGAATGTTTGGCTCAGTTCGTGTGGTTTAAGATCAGGTCGTTTGTATTTGTGACCTTATTTCAGACGAAGTAACCAAGTTCGTTTCAGTTCATACGAAGGGACCATCTTACTAGTTCGTTTGAATTGAACTCCGATTGTTTGAAAGGTCCAGTCCGTCTGAATTTACTTCGTTTGATCCTTAGTTCGTCTGAACTTCAGTACGTCTAAACTCCAGTTCGTCTGAGAGTCATACGAAGTGATTCCAGGTCGTTTGTAATGTGTTAGTTCGTTTGAAATCAGCAGATCTCAGTTTATACGAAGGTTGACAGTTCGTTTGAAAGTAATCAGGTCGTCTGAATCACAGCTCGTCTGAACTTCTGTCCGTTTAAACAAATCTGGTCGTTTGAGATTGCCAAATCACGTGAAATTCTGATCAGTATTCTTTTGAAAAAATAATCAAGTTACAGTTTAGTGGATGTTGAGGTCAAATAGGATATATTGATAATAAATGTTTGCTTGTAAATGGATAAGAGGTCACGTGATGATGAATTAAAATTGCAGAATATGTTGTCGGCTTCATGTGATTAACAGAAGTGTTTGGTTCAATAGTTGTATTGTTTCCGTTGAGTGTGCATGTGATATTTCGATTAAAAAATTGTTTGTTTACATTTGAGTGGGGTGTCAGTTTTCTTGTCGGATTTCAAGTCACGAGAATATAAAAGTCATAGTCAACTAGTTTTATAGTCGGTCAAATCAGATTTTAGCTATAAGTTGATGTCGGTTTGCTATATCATTTGACCCAAGTATTATGTGATCAGTATTTGTTATATGAGGTTCAATCATATTGGTTTTATGTGATAATATCTAGAGTTTATTGAGTTTGTGTGTTGTAGTCATAAAAAGTATCATATATAGTTGAAGTTTATTATTGCGATTTTGGTTCAAAGTGTTTGAATTGTCAGGTTGTTTTGTGTGGTCAAGTCGCGTGATATAGTCCAGTTCGTACGGTTCGGAGTTCAAAGGTTTCAAAAAGTCAAGCTACTTGAATTCGATTCGGGTTCTAGAAGTCCGTACTGTTGGTCAATGTTCAGTCCGCACAGAATATTCACCAGTTTGAGTACCAGTTTTATTCTGTTAGTTGATAATTCTTTAAACTGATTGTATTTTTGTTTGTGTCTCCAGGTATTTTCACAAGGTGATACAGTTCAATTAAAAAACCGAAACATGGACGAAGATTTTTACAACGCATTCGCTACTCCGGTTTCCTCAATCACTGTTGCACAGAACACAATGCTCGAAAACGAAACTGGAACGATGCAAAAACCGCCCAAACTAATGAACATCGAAGAATATAAGGGTTGGGAAGGTCGTTTCGAGAATTGGGTACAAGCTAACTACTTAGATGCTTGGGAATGTGTCGAGACAAAATATGTTCGACCGATGAATGATGATGAAGAAGTGGTTCCGATTAAAGATCTGAGTGCCGATGCTAGAAAGAAGTACAAAGATGAGAAAATGATGCTGAGTTTATTGCAACAAGCTGTGAAAGAAGATATTTTGGTTCTATTGCAACATAATGGAACTTCCTACTCGATTTGGAAAGCTTTAAGGTCAAAGTTTCGTGGTAGTGAAGAAATGGTCAAAAGCAAGAAATCGCTTCTAAAGTAAGAATTTGATCTGTTTCGCGGATTAAAGAATGAAAGTACAAGAGAGATTATCGAAAGATACTGCAATTTGCTTGCTAACATGAAGAGATTGAGTATTGAGAAAAACAATGAAGAGTTGATCGAAAAACTTGCTGATGCTTTGTCATACGAGACTTGGGGAACATATCTCATGATGCTTAGAAACAAGAAAGGTTTTAGCAGTTTGACACTAAGCAAGTTCATTGAGAAGTTGGAAGCTCAAGAAATGGAGCAACGAAAGATTATTCGAATGAAAGATTTCAATGGTGAACAAGATATTGGGTTGTATTATAAAGCAGGAGTGAATGAAAAGTCTTCAAATCTATCTCCGAAAATAGAAACTGCTTACAATGTCAAGAATTCTTCTGAAAGTTCATCATCAGGATCAAACAGCAAAACAAGTTTTACATCATTTTCATCATTTGATCCAAATGTGTCAACAACAAGAAATGGCAAAAAGATTCAATGCAACATTGTGTTGAACATTGAAAATGATCAGGAATTTTCTGAAGAGTTAGCAAAAAGTCATATGTCTTTATTGGGAACTGTTCTTGAATCTTATGGTAGTTTTGTTGCAGGTCGAATTGGGAATCCAATGTTGACAAAAGAAGATTACGACCAGATCGATGCTGAAGAGATGGAGCTGATGGACATAAAATGGTGTTTGGCCAGCGTGTTGAGGAGAGCTGAGAAATTCAAGCAAATCACTGGAAGAGATGATCTTCGTGAGGCTGGTACTTCTACTTTAGGTTTTGACAAATCTAAAGTCACTTGTTTTCGTTGCAGGGAGAAAGGTCACTTCAAGAGGGAGTGCAAAAATCGCGAAGCAAGTGGAGCTCATAATCCTTTTAACAACAACAATGATTACTACCGAAAAGCCATCTACCATCAAGTTGCTCAACAACCATCTCAACAACATCAACATCAAAATCAAGCACAAACTGCACATCGAATGCACATTATTGAAGATTCTGGAAAGAGAGCTTGTGTGATTAATCAAGATTCTTCAACAAGAGCTGATGGAAGTGCCTTGATAATAGATCAAGATGACGAAAAGTTACCTGAGGGTTTTAGCTGGAAGAATTTTACTTGGGATAACTATATTCCTGATCAAGCTAAAGCTCACACAGCTTTTGTAGCTCGAGTTGAAGAGGACAGTGATGATGATACTGAATATTGGAAGAGAAAATTTGATGCTGATATGAAATTGATTGCTGAAAGTGATAGTGAAGATGAAAAGGTTAAAAAGAAGAAGAAAAAGGTAAAAACACCAGTTAGCAGTGATGATGAAGAAATTCCAGTGATCAAAAGGAAAGTAAAGGTTGAAGTTCCAAAATTCAAAGTTGATGAAGAAGTTGATGCAAACAAGATTCCAGTGAAGTGTGAAAACTGTGAAGCTGTGAAGAAGCAGAACAGTACATTGATCTATAACTTGAATAGTTTTTAAGGAATCTTATGATGTACTGAACAAAGCAATGAACCAGTATAATCAAACAAGTGAAGAACAAGCAACAGCGATGAAAACACTTCAAGGAGCTTTTATGACAAAGCAAAAAGTGGTGAACAACTACATTGAGAAGTGTGCTGTGCTAGAACAAAAGTTGGAGTTGCAAAGAATTGAGACTGAAAGAGTGAACCGATTGTTGAAAAGTTACTCATGTACTTCTTATGTCATTGACAGGATCTATCCAACTGTTGAAGGAATGAAGGCATTTGAAGAGGATGAAGTAACTGAAGAAAAGAAGGATGATGGAAAAGTGATTAAAGAAAAGACTCCAGAAAAGACTCCAGAAAAGAAGAACAAGAAGAAGAGTGACTCAAAGAAAAAGACTGACAAGAAGGATTCTGGTAAGAAACAAGATGTCAGTTACAACAAGTGTCCACCCCCGTTAGAAAATGGATATTTGCCCAGGAATCCAAATCAGGAAAGAGTCGAAAAAGCAACAAATTTACAGTGGGAGTCGGAGTCGTCAGTCAATTTGCCAGAAAATATTGATGTCGTGTTTACATCATCTGACACTGATCATGAGTCCGAGTTAATAAAGAAAGTCGTCGATCAGGTGTTGGATAAAGATGAAACTGAGGAGTCAAAGTTGGAGTCAAACTCAGAGTCAAAGTCAGTGTCAGAGTCAATGGCTGGTTTTGAAAGTTCGAGTTCGACAGTCAACAATCAAAAATCTTCGGTTAAAAGAGTTTACAATAAAGAATTCCTGTTATCAAAATCTAATTTGAATGACGAAACGTTTAAAGTTGCATATACTTTGAATGATTCCGACAAATTATATTCTGATGAGGAATTTCCAATAAGAGGTGTCAAAACTGAATTGATAAAAAAGGTTTTCAAACTTACAGAAATTAATATTTCTGAAATAAAAGATTTAAATCTTAAAGGTAAATCTTACACCTCAAGAGTACAACAAAGATTAAACAAGAAAAAAGGTTACAGTTCTGGTTCTGGTTTTCAAAAGAAACCAAATCCTAACCGTAATTTCAAAAAGAAAGGTCTTGGATTTATTCCAACAGAAAAACAGAAAAATGAAAAATATGTTCGTGATTTTAAATCAAAGGTGACATTTGTTTCAGGTACTTCATCAGAAGAAGAAGAAAAGAAAGAATTCTGGAGACAATCGAACAAAGAATTTCTTGCAAAGAAGCAAGAAGAGATGAAAGAAACGAGAACCTGTTTCAAATGCAACAATGTTGGACATATTGCCAAAGATTGTTCAAAGACAATACAGTCAAAACAGGGAGTTTCTCGTAACTCGAAAGACAAGAAAATTGTGTTTGAACCACTAATTGACAGAACCAAACTTTTCAAAAATTCTATTTTTGAAATTGGTGAATGTTCAAACAAGTTTTACAAGAAGAAAGCTAAATCTGACAATCAGAGATGGGTTGTTAAGAAAGTTGCTGAAAGCTCTAGCGATGATTCTGATAGGTCAAAATCAGAGGAGCTATCTTCTGGCGATGAATCTGATTCCACAAAATCAGAGGAGCCACAGGTTGAGGTAAAAAGTGATAAATCAGTTCTGAATGTGGATGATGAAAATTTTCCATCACTTCGGGCTGAAAATTATAAAAAGAAAATTGGTAAAGTTGAGATATCAAATCAATTTTATGATGACAAAAAGGATTTTGATGTTGAAAAAGTCTTTAACTCCAAAGTTCATCATATTTTTGGTAAAATGATTGACAGGAAGGTCAAAGGAACAAAGGAGTTTTATGAGAAAAAGATGCAGAAGGAGAAAACTGAACCATCCTTAGTTCGTGACTGGGATGGTTCATACTATGAACAATGAGTCTGTGGACTTGCCGGAGATCCCAAGTTGGTAATCGTGGATCAGGAATCGGCATCTTTCTGTGTATTTGATTGTGTTTTTTGTACAAGTGGTAAATCAGGGACATTAATTTGTACTTGATTTTCTACAAATGGTTGAAGACAAAATGATGAACCATATCCTCAACTTTACAAGTGGTAAAATCAAACTTATTTTCCGGAAAAACCATTTGATTAAAACAAACTTAAGTGTTTTGAAATCTAAATGGGAAAATAGTTTGAGGGAGAGTTCTGATTGTTTATGCCAAGTGAATGGCGAATTGAAGCAATTCGATATCGGTTGTCAATTTTATTGTATAGTTTGTTTTCAAATTTCCTAAAATGTGTTTGCATTTTAGGGGGAGTAAGAAATTTTAGAAAATCCAAAAACATTTGAAAATTTGAAAAATTCAAAAACATGATAAAATCAAAAATGAGTTTTTGTTGCATAAAAGAGGAAATGATAGTACATCAGTGGACGATCACAGCATGCTAAAGAATTGGAAAGTAAAAATGTGATAAACGGTCTCACTGATGATGTGCCAGTAGGTTTTTGCACATTTAGTAGATTGTGACGAGATATAAACCTAAATTTCAAACTTGCTTATATCGTGGGGATACATCTCTCGGATATATGGGTAACCCCCGAAATCTCGTTTGAAAGGTCTCATATTCTGATATACTAGATCTTTATACTCAATGATGTCTGGGGTATTATTTCGGGACTTCTGCTGAACGGTGGTTCTGACCTAGTCCTCGAATAATACTTTTCGCAAATGCTTGAAACATAGCATCACCCTCAGCATATATGATAAGACAATAAAATTGCTTAGCAATGCTGTTGTAAAAAAGATCTTCTAAAGGGGACACACCCAAAAGTTGAGTCATGATCTCTCTGCTAAACGGTAGTTCTGACCTGAGCTCTCATGATTCTTCATAATTTATTAACCCCTACAGATATCATTTGTGTCATAATTACCTGTAAGACTGAATATTGGGATCTGGATACGGGAGTATATTCTGAGGTGGGACACGCGATTGAGTTTAAGTGCTTAAAACATTAATTTCGTATCTCGGATCAGTTGAACTTTGTGTGAGAATTTAAGTGGACCAGTATACTGACAATCTATGTGAATCGTTTAGAGCTGAAAATGTTTAAAACTTAATGGTGTTGGTGATTTGTCTCAGAATCTGATATGATCCTCTTGCACGAACTCACAAAAATATTGTCTGTAAATATTTTATTTCTTCAGTTACTTTCTTTCAGAAAATCCAAAAAGATTTTAGTGTGTTTTAGCATAAATTTTTGAAAAATCCAAAAAGATTTTCGACAACTGATTTTGGAGAGCTGATTTTCAAAATTCCGAGTGCTAAACATGATGAACAAATGGTTTGGGTGAAAGTGTTTGAAGATTGTTGAAATGGAATGAGAAAATTTTTACAATAAAAACGTTATTCCTGCATGTGGTAAATTAGATTTGAAAATCTTATCCACAAATGATTATCAGAAAATTTATTTTTGGGTAGAGTTTTTTTTGCAGGTTGGCCAGGTTTCAATCCAGAGCTGGATGAAAGCCAAGGTATGATCTTGTGAATTCCAGACAGCGATCCCAACTTAGTGAGAGGGGGAGTCTGAAGACATCAAGAGGGAGTCTGAAGATTGTAGAGACAGTTTCGGATTCTGAAGATTACGAAAAAGAAAAAGAGATTGTTTGAAGATGCGTACAATGGAGAATATTTGGAGAGAGTGAAGAGACTGATAAAGACTGAAGGTTTGACAACCGAAGACTCGACACTGAAGACTCGTCAACATTCGAGGGGGAGTCTGTTGGTGCATACGTCTGTCGACTTCGTCTTGTATCGAGTCGTGTAATAAAATAGATGAAACAAGTCACGAACAAGCCAGTTCAAACGAAGTGAATGTTCAAACGAAGTGGATGTTCAAACGAAGTGGCCAGTTCATACGAACTGGACCAGTTCGTATGAACTGGAGGTGCTTGTTCAAACGAAGTGGAGTTAGTATAAATAGGTGACTTGTAATTTTCATTTGTAACTTGATCATTCCGGTAGCGAAGCTCTGCCGAAGTATCTCCAGGTCTGTAATCGTCATCAAATCAATACAAGAGATAGATTAATTGATTCTTGTGTGTATACAGCTGAAATAACACCGATACGTTTGTTTCCGCCTCTCGTATTGGACGAGATCTCTTCTGAAGACTCGTTCAGATCGATTCTCGATCCTACAACCTGTACCAGCAGAAAATCTTCCTTCTTCCTCTTGATGAACAGTGTACTGTCAATCTGACCTCTTTCAAAACCATTCTTGATCAGATGTGTAGACAGTGTCTCGTACCACGCCCTG
Organism: Helianthus tuberosus; assembly: GCA_030545235.1. NCBI lineage: Eukaryota > Viridiplantae > Streptophyta > Magnoliopsida > Asterales > Asteraceae > Helianthus > Helianthus tuberosus. The sequence goes on from CM060381.1 coordinate 150,151,885, forward strand.
GGAGCTTGATGTAACCCATACAAAGCCTTATCAAGTTTGTACACTCGATCTGGATAGTCTGGATCAACGAACCCATCTGGTTGTGAGACATACACCACTTCTTGGACTTTCCCGTAAAGAAATGCACTCTTCACGTCTAGTTGGTAAACTTTGATGCCCTTGAATGTTGCGAAAGCTAGAAACAAACGAATTGCCTCCAACCTTGCCACTGGTGCAAACACTTCATTGTAATCAATCCCTTCTTGCTGATTGAAACCTTTTACCACCAATCGAGCCTTGTTTCGCGTCACTATCACTCTGTCATCCTTCTTGCACTTAAACACCCATTTAGTGCCTATCTCTCTTTCACCTTTAGGAAGGTCAACTAACTCCCAAACCTTCAACTTAGCAAACTGTGCCAATTCCTCTTGCATAGCTTCAACCCATGAATTATCTTTAAGAGCCATATGAATGTTCTTCGGCTCCTCTTGGGAAATAAAACAGCTATACAAGCATTCGTTCACAATCCCAGTCTTCTCAATCGACACAAATAAACCAGAATTCGCTGCTATGCTTCTTCTCGTCTGAACACCTGCATTAGGATCTCCAAGTATCATGTCAACTGGATGATCTCTATTAGCTCGTGTAGTAGCAACAGCATCCACTTCAAGATTATCACCCAGGTTTGATCCAACCTCCCCCTGAATGTTCTGATCTGCAAACGGATTAATGAACTCCTCCCCCTGAATGGGTTCAGAGTCACTATCACATGAATCAGGATCAGCAGCACCTTTGGAAGTTTCCACAGCATCTGTCATATCAACATTCGATCTAGGCATGAACTCGCCTTCATCGTCTCCACCAATCATTGTTTGAATCAACTGAGAATCATCTGCATTTGGAAACTAAGGAATATTAAATGACTTAAAAGTGCTTTCATAATCATATAATATAGCAGGACCACTCGTTGATTGTTGAGGTTTGTAGGAAGTAATTTCCACATTAAACACAACCTCAATTTTACCAGTTTTTAGATTAAAAACCCTTTTATTCGGTGTGCCAGGCACATAACCTAGAAAGTAGCCATCGTCAGCCACCTCACCAAATTTTTGTTTATCTTTATTACGCACAATGGTGCAGGGTAATCCAAATGGTTCAAAGCCTTCCAAGTTTGGCTTTTTGTTAAACATTAATTCATGACATGTTTTGTTAAAACGTTTAACAGTCAAAACTTTGTTCAGGACGTAGCAAGCTGTATTCACAGCTTCTCCCCAGAAAAGAACTGGTAGCTTTGAATCTGAAAGCATCGTCCTAGCGGCTTCAATCAACGTCCTGTTTTTCCTCTCAGCAACTCCATTTTGTTGAGGTGTATAAGGAGCAGAATATTGATGTTCAATTCCCTTTCGAAGACAGTAGAGATCCAGAATTCGATTCTTGAACTCCGTGCCATTATCACTCCTTATCCTCTTGATTCTAGCATCATGAACGTTTTCCAATTTCGTAAAAAGATCTATCAGCATCTCCGCCGTCTCATCTTTTGTACCTAAAAAGACAACCCAAGAATAATGTGAGTAATCATCAGTGACAACTAAACAATAGTACTTTCCACCTATGCTCCTCACGTTCACTGGACCGAATAAATCCATGTGAAGTAATTCATAAGGGGCATCTATGGAATTTACTGTTTTAGACTTATGAGGTTTCTTGTGTTGTTTTCCCTTTTGACATGGAAGACATTTATCTTCCACGTGAAACCTCTGCAATGGAACCCCTTTCACTAGCTCATTTTTAACAAGGTAATTCATTTTTCGATAGTGAATATGGGCCATGCGTCTGTGCCACAACATCGATTCAGCTTCAGATGCTTTTGATAGTAAACACGCCACCACAGCATTTGGATCCTTAGCACCCATGTCCATGCATAAGTGTCATTTCTCCTTGGCGCTCGCATCACTATCCAATCGTCCGGAATCTTCAAACCTGGTTTCAACACTAATGCTTCATTCTTGGTAAAATGGACCGAGTGACCCTTGTCGCAGACTTGTGACACGCTCATCAGATTGTGTTTAAGCTGCTCCACATAGTTCACTTTGTCCAGTGTGATCTTCCCATTGGTCACCTTTCCTCGTCCTGTAATTCTACCACCTTTAGCACCCGCAAAATTCACATTTCCACCATTATAATCTTCAAATTCAGTCAACAATCTCGCATCCCCCGTCATGTGCCTGGAGCAACCACTATCAACATACCATAAGTTGATAATCCTCCTTAGCAGCTCCTGCACACACCAACCAAAAATTAGTTAGATTGGGGGACCCAAGCCTTAATGGTCTTGGGTCGTCCAAATTCACCAACTACTTGAACATCCATCCAATATCCACTACTCCTAACTGGAGTCTTGGATCTCAGACCCGTTGATGGAATTTGATTTTGATTTCCACTAGGTCTTTGGTCCTGAGGGTTCCTATACGTGTTTGGACTATTTGACCTTTGAAAATTTTGATTTTGATTCCAAGAAGCATTATTGTTGTAATTTCTAAAGCCATTGTTATAAAAAGTTCGACCACCATTATTTTGGTATCGATTTTGATATTGACCTTGACTTCTAAAATTATAAGAATTAAAATTGTTCATTCTTGGTGAACTGCTTCTAGGTCTCTCGTATCTGCCTGGTGGAGATCTAGGCTGAAATCTAGGTTGATTTCTTTGAAAACGAGGAACTTGTGGAGTTCCTTTTTTAGCCTTATCTACACCAACAGCAACATTTTCTGGTTGCTTAGGAGCAGATTGCTTTGGAGAATTTGCAACTTTCTCCTGTTTATCACCACTATTCTCTGGTGACTTCTCTCTCTTCCTCTCACTCACTTGTGCTTCACTCTTTTTGTTAGGACAGCAGCTAGCTACATGTCCCTTGGTGTGACATTTGAAGCACGATCTCTTTTTCGAAGACTTCTTCTCAGAAGCCTTTGAACTAGATTCAGGATTTTCTTCTGATGATGCCTTAGAAGGATTTGGTTCAGTTTGCTTAGTTTCAGAATTTTCTATGTTCTTGTTTTTAGCAAACTCTATATTAGATTCATTTTCAATAACAGCTGTTTTGTTTTTCATGTCACTTCCTTGAACAAAATTAACCTTTTTAACAAAAGTTGGATTGTTATTTTTAGGATGTGATGTATTCTTTTTCAAAACAGGTTTGCTGTTATTATCCTTCTTAGCATCAGCATTCTCACAAACATTTCCTTGACGTGACGTGGAACTACTTGGTGATGTTGACCCAAAGTCCATGAGATCATCTTCATCAGGCAAGAAAGAATAGTCATGACTAACAGGAGGTGGAACTTCATTGAAACCATGAAATCCCACACTGGTTTTGTCATTACTTTTCTTCAAGCCACCCATCATATGTTTCATAACAAAAGTAGAGTCCCTGAATTGACCTAATTTCTTTTCAAGTTCAACAATTTTGAGTTGTGCATCTGACAACTCTTTGCACTTTTCAGAAATCTCTTTTGTTTTCTCTGCCATCATTTCATGAGCTAAGTCTATGACTTGAAGCTTTTCGTTTAGTTTGCAGGTTAATGAGTCAATTTTACTTTCATAACCTTTTATTTTCTTCAAGTATGACGATTCGTTTCTTTTAGCAAAAAAGTTTGCTTCTTTTATGTTAGACATCTCGCTCACCAGACTTTGGTTTTGTGTGGACAACCTGTCAACTTCACCCTGTAATTCTCGACATTTTAAACACACAGAATTAGACTTTACCTCTCCTGTTTGTTTATCAAGGTTGGCCATGAGGGCCGCAATGTTAGAACTTTTGAGATCGTTCATACTTGTGCTGGATTAGTTTTATAGTGGTTTGTAACAAATTTGAATGTACAAGGGCTTATTTTGTAATTCTCTAGAAGATAGTTTCCTGACTTGGTGTAGATAAGATTCCAGCAAATTTATAAATTTGCTGGCAAGTCAGGAGCACTATATATAGCCCTCTCATTGTAACCTTGGCAAGCTTTTGGCTCTTGAATGAATATTGGTGTTGTTACATTCTTGTGTTGATCTTGTGCTCAAATCTGATATCCAAGGTGGTTTATTGTTACATCTTATTGTTTGGATTCAATACAACACTTGTTGTATTCATTAATCCATAAGCTTCACCTTCATCTTTGATCTTTCTTAAACTTTTCATATCTCAAACACCTAATCAATAGGTGTTATGGGTTAAAACAACCAACCACTGTGATCCGGATTCGTTTTGGGATCTACAATTTGGTATCAGAGCCTTAGTGCTCTTGGTTGTTGTGTTCTTGTTGAGATTTTTCATAGTTTTGAAGGTTTTTCAAGAGTTTCAAAGTTTTCAAATTTTTGGACTTAAAATGGATTGATTTGGTGTGTTTAATTGATAGGTTGTTGTTAATACATGATTAGGGAGTCATTTTGGACATTTTGATGTATCAAAAGGTGGTTTTTGAGCTGTTTTCGAGAGATTAGAGGGTTTTAGTTCGTGTTAAACCCTCTGTCTAGCGAAATTATTTTGAACACAGCGAACAATTTTTGAAGATAGCGAAATTAATTGTTGAATACAGCGAACTCAGCGTTGAAGATAGCGAAAATAATCAAATCATCTAGAAACTCATCGCAGGATCACTAACTTCGACGATCGTCATTCGAGCGAAATTAGTGATCATTTGCGAAATAGTGTCCAGTGACCCTTGAGCGAAGTTATCGAAGGCGACTTCGAGAACCGTGATAGCGAACCACAGCGTTCTTATCACGGTAATCGGTGATATTAACCTAACTATTGTTTGTGTTGTGTTTTGTCAGCGAAGTTATCAGATTCGCTCGTGCAGGATCCCTTATAGCACCAGCGAAGGTTGAGTATCTGTCAGCGAAGTCGATCGGGATCTTTCGGTCATCGGCGAAGTTAATCTTTTCACTGGTTTTCGGTGACTTGTCAGCGAATTTAAGCTCTGTTCAGCTCCACTTTGTCTAAAACAAGCAAAAATGTCGTTGAATCAACTAAGTCCAATTGCTCAAGCGGAACTTGAAACCGGAACCACAACTCGGCCACCAAAGTTGAAAGGGGCTGAAGACTTTAGCACTTGGAAGACTCGCATTCAATCGTTCTTCGAATACACGGACTACAATCTGTGGCTCTCCGTCACCGCTGGACCCCACATTCCAACGGTTGTCCAAGGAGATGCGGTGGTGGCAAACCGTGATGCAACCACCTTCACTGATGAAGACAAGGCTCTAATCCAACGTGATCGTCGTGCTCATGCTGCTTTAACTATGGCACTATCAACTAATGATTGCAACATGTTTGAAGAACACCGAACTGCAAATGCACTCTGGAATGCATTGATCGAGTACTACGAGGGAAATGAAGAGTTGATTGAAAGCAAGAGAGATATGGTGCAGAAACAATATGACATGTTTTGTGGAGTCGCTAGAAGCGTTGTGAGATGAAGAAGGTGCAAGCCCATTGTAAATCGTTGGATCTTGAACCTGATCATATCCAGTGTCTTTCTTCTTCATACTAAGCTCATAAGCTCTCAGCTTCCCTACTACTTCTTCCAGCTTCTTTGTCTCATAATCTGCCTCTCCCTTGATCATGAGAGTGTAAATATCCCACTTGGTAGGTAAGGCATCGAGCAGCTTGTCATTCTTTTCAACGTCAGTATAGCACTCTATCTCATAATTATCCATTTCTGACATCAGATGGTAGTATCGAGTGATGATGTCCTCAAGTGACTCATGTTTCATGAACTTGAAAACAGCAAACTGCTTCTTCAGTAGATCAACTTTGTTTTTCTTAACATCTTCATTTCCCGCATATCTTTTCTCTAATGCATCCCACATATCCTTTGAGTTTGTGTACTTCTTGAAAGTATGCTTAATGCTATCAGGTAAGGACATTTTGATTGCAGCCAAGGCTCTCTTTTCAGCCTCATACATCTTTTTATCAGCATCTTCCATGTTCACATAGGCAGTTCTACGTGGTCTGCCCTCAAAGTCGCGTGTTGGGTTTGTGTACCCATCTTCAATGCATATCCACATGCGAGTGTACTGATATTCAATGAATGATTGAAAACGATCCTTCCATGTCAAATAGTTCTCCACCTTCATCATCTTTGGTGGTTTGTTGGTAGTGCCAACTTCATGCTCCATCTTCAACAGCTCATTCAAAGTAGACATGTTCGACATTTTAAACGTTGCAGACTGAGAAAACCGTACAAAATATCTCTGAAAACAGTGGTTACCAAATTACACCGTTAGAATCGTCTCGAAAAGGCGAATCCAATGATATCTAATGTCGAAAACCGAAATCGGGATTTTTTTTTACCCTAAAAATCCAAGGAATTCAACGGTCCAAACGGTTCTGTCTAACGAGCTACGGATCAATTTCTATTTGCAAAACACCGAAATTTTATCGACGCTTGCCAAGCAAAATTCCACCACTTAATTCCTCTCTTAAATTCGCTGGTTAATCACTTAATTTCGCTGGTCTGTTATGCTGAATCAATTTCGCTGGTTATCTGCTAAATTTGCTGGTCAGTTACTTGTTCAAATTCGCTGGTCAAAATTCGCGATTACGACGACCTGTAAAGTCGCCGAAAACCGTAATAATTTCGCTGAGGAAAATTATCCGGTTACCAAAGTCGCCTTTGGATTTTAGGTTCCCCGGTAAGTAAGTAAGTATGCTAATTTCGCAGATCAGACAATTTCGCCAGTTCAGTCTGTTTCGCCAGTTCAGTTAATTTCGCCAACCAGTAACTTTGGAAACTTAATCTTTTCGAAAATTTTATGATTTTCCGGATTCTCTTATCACAAATCTGCAAAATCGAACCACCAAATCAGCCAACTTTTGACAAAGTTTTGATGAACTTAATGAAGAACACGAAGAACAGTCTTCGAATCTTCAAGTTTCTCAGCCAAAATTCTTCAAAACAATCAACCAAAAGCTGTTCTGAAAACCCTAAAACCTGCAAAACAACACTCAAACAAAACAGAAGATCAAAAACAGCCAACAATTTCGAAAATTTTATCAAACCAACAAAAAATTTTGAAAACCCTAATTTTTCAGGTTTCAAAAATTTTCAAAAAAACTTCCTGATTTCTGCAGTCAACAATTCTGAACCGAGCCTTCAAGAGCCTAACGCTCTGATACCAATTGTAGGTCCCCTATTCGTATGGATCTTACACAGAATTGTCTTTCCAATCAAGAGTGCGGAATCCTCTTGATCAGAATATCACAGAAACAAGTAGAAGAACAGAAACAGCAATTCACTTTCAAACCGGATCTTTATTGATTATCTATCAAAGTGATTACAAACAATCAAGATCCCTAACCAACTCCAAATTCGTCCAAACCCTAAAGCTCTCACGAATTCTCACTCTAAAATTGTTTTGGCTGATTAACCTAAACCCTAAAGCCTAACCTTGTTTATATAACACAAGGTTGCAACATTAGGCTGGGTTTGCTACATGGGCTAGGCCCAAATCGTCCCCCATCACCCAATGTGGGTTTTGTTTAGCCCAAACTCTATCAACTCACTAATACAAAGCTAAACCCGCTAACTGTTTATCGTTTAACTAATTACAAGATATCCAAAGACCAAATCTAAGCTGTTGTCACAAACATGCACCAACAAAAATAAAACGCCATTATAAACAAAACACCAAAAATTTAAAATAAAACTCGTTGAATATTACAGGAAGATGAAACAACACAAAATAACTGAATTTCAGTTAATAACATTTATTAGAAGAAATTCACTCATAAATTACGCGCCAAAAACATCATTATATAAACAAACGTAAAAACATAGCTTACATAATCACTTCAATCTATCCATTTTCTGCAAAAAAAAACATCCTTAACCAAAACGCTAACTTAAACAAAACGCCAAAAATGGCAACAATGGTTTCGTGGAGATACACTCTGGGGATCAGGCGATACGTCCTCCATTTTGACAACAGAAGGAGGGTGTATGTTAAGACGGTCAAGGGAATTCTTAAAATGGAAGAAGAGATACACAGGCAAATCTTATCCATTGGCATCGCTCTAGACAATCATTTCCATGAAACGCATATGCTTATGAAAGCATTAACCAGCAAATTTGGACCAATCAAACGAGATATGAAGCCAGACCCTGTCATGACATCATGGCGTTTTGATGATGAAACAGACATGGTGACGGTTACATACGACAGCGGAGAGGAGCAAGTCTACTGGCTAGAGAACATCATGACAAAGCAGCGACTGGGTTTCATGGTAGAATTGCATAACGCCAAATGTACCAACACAGAAATAGACTCAAAATTGGAGTTAATGCAAGACATGTTCAGGTGGAGGCTTCAGAATCTTCAGGAACAAGAAGCTGATGAAGGTGAATGGGATGACATGGATGAAGATCAAGATGAAGAATCCGAGGAGGAAGAAGATGACACAAGTGATGGATACTATTCAGATAAAGTACCTTCTGACGAAGGATTTTAAGTTTTTTTTCTTCTTTTTTTTTTCTTCTATGTAGTCTTCTTTTTTTTAAGATAATAATTAAATGATATATTACTATCTTTATTAGCAAAACGCCAAAATTATACTAAAAAATGGTTAACCCTAAAAAAACGCCAAAAATAACAAAAAATATTTTTCCTGCTTAATATTTTATTTACACCGTTATTATATTTTGTCATGTTGGTCTGCATAAGGTCATTTAAAAAAAAATAAACGCCAAACTTAGAAGATGGGACGTCTATAACCTATAAAACTGATAAAAGCTGATCAACAAACTAAATACAAAAAACAGTAACTGAAAAGACAGTTACTTTATTACTATCATTTATTACAATAAAAAATCCCGCCTAAAACTACGCGCCAAAAAACTCCTATAAAAGAGGGGTCTATACACAATGAAATTAATCACACCCAGAAAAAACACAAAAAACGCCATATCCTCTAGAAACCACTCCCTTTAAAACGCCACAGATGTCAAAGCTTTCACTGAAATGGATCCTTTTTCTGAGGAGGTTAACTCAATAATATTTTGCTGGATGAGATGGACAAATATTCAAGAAAAAGAGACTGATGACAGTGATATGCCATCATGTGAGCTTTCTTCTTGATGATTATATGCATGGAAGAAAGGGTTCAACACAACTGAAAAATGCTATTTTGGACTCCATTATTACAAATAGCATCAAGCAAGAGTTGATCTTCAATTACATGCCACCAAACAAGAATATCACACCAAAAATCAGGATGCCACTAAGCAGTTTTTTTCTGAAAAAGACGGGGTTTATGTAGGAAAGTTGCCATCTAGCTAAAGTATTCAAAAAAGGTTCAAAACGCCAAAATAAATTCAAGAAAGATAGGAGCTGATGACAGTGAAGATTCGGAAGAGAAATTAGATTACCATTTTTTATTATTTTTGTTTTCATTTTATATTGTTTTGATATCAAGTTATATGTTGATTTGTTATCTAATTCTCTATAAATAAAATACATTATTATATAAAACGCCAAAAACTACAAACACCAAAATGATAGAAGTATGAAAAATGGGAGAACAGATGCTGGCAAAACACCATGTAAAGGGTATTAAACGCCAAAAAATTCACTAAACGCCAAAAAAAATGGACTTATTGTAATCTTATGCAAATAATAGTGACTCGTAGTGAATTATTATACAAAACGACATAAACGCCAAAAAAAATAATCAGAAAACGCTATAACGCCAAAAAATTACATATGTGACACAAAAAAATTAATTCAACGCCAAAAAGTTTAAAAAATACAATTAACGCCAAAAAAAACTTAGACGCCATAAAATATTATAACGCGTTGGGAAATAAAAACAAGAATGAAAAGACAAAAAAAAGTCCCTCCGCCCTTCTCTATGCCGCGGGACACGTGTTGGGCCAGGATGCGTTCTCACCGTTCTCACACTTTTGAGCGTTTTCTCCTGATCCCGTTTCTAATATATCCTAGACTTTCTAGGAAAAACACACTTTCCGTAGAACTCCTACTCTATATATATATATATATATATAAACGGGTTCTCGTGAAAATCATGCAAAGTGTGAAAATGGTGAGAACGGATTTGGAGGCGACACATGTCCATGGCGCTAAATAATTAGAGGGGGGGTAAAATTTTCATTCCACGTTAATTTTTGTACATTCTATTATTTCTCAGCACCTTTTTATTCCTTTTTGAAACAAAACTCCAAAACTATCGTGTTAGCTGTTACCTCCTCTCCAAGTTTCCGAGATCTGTGGCGTTTGATATGGATTGCGAGTTACAGGATATCGGATATCTCTGTTAGATTTTTGTTTGAGCATTCATGTAAATCTTGTAAAATCAATGGCGTTTTGATTATTATATAATCTTATAATGACGTTTATTTTGGTATTAATATAAATTAAAATTAGCAATGGCGTTTATTTTATTTCTCTTAATTAGGTTCGATATGATAAATGTTGTTTCAATTCCAACAACATAAAAATGATGGCGTTTTGTTTTGTTTTGTTTTGTTTTTTGTCGAGCTAATCATGTGGCTATGTTTGTATTTAAATCTTATATATTAAACTTGGTATTTTTTTTTTGTGTTTAATGGCGTTTTAATTCAAAATACTCTTTTAAGGAATTGCGTCAAACGTCAACTCTTTTTGACTTGTTATTGTTTTAACAAATGGCGTCTCCATTTGTATGGTGTTTCCAATTATATATAAAACTTATTTAAAATCTGATTATTAATTGATTATCAACGACTAATGGCGTATATATCATATATGATTAAATGATTAGGGTGGCTTTATTTTATGCATGGCGTATTTTTCCATTTGTCAGAGGTTATTGAATCATGTATGACTAAATGATAATGTTGGCTTTATTTTATGCATGGTGTGTATCTTTCCAGTGTCAAGGTTATTGAATCATTTCATTGTTGTTCATGGCGTTTTTGTTGTTTTTTCAGAAGAGGGTGTTGCATCGAATAAAAGGATTTGCCTGAAAATTGGTTCTACATTCAAGATTCCCGTTATTATAGACGATCTAAAACCAAAGTCAGGAATGATTTTTAGAAGCCTTGATGATTGTTATTCTTTATATCTGAAGTATGTGACGGTTGCGGGGTTTGGTGTAAGGAAGGGGACTGAAAAGATAAATGCCAAAGGAGAAAAGCATATAAAGTACTATATGTGTATGAGAACACGTCATACAAGAATAAGAAGGTTGATACATTGGACCCTAATCAGAAAGAAAGCAATGCGCGGTCTAATTTTTTGTAAAGCATTGGTTGTGGGGCACAAATATGTATAGAGTTTGTGTCTGGATCATGGAAGGTCTATAAGTTTGTTGAGGAGCACAACCACGATTTTGTTGAGAAGACTGATAAGCATTTTCTACCATTGGAACGACACCTCACTCAGCTTCAAAAACATGTTATAAACAACATGGCTAAGTTGAACATGGGTCTGGTTAAGGCATTTAGCGTCATGAAGACTGTCTTTGGTGGGTTTGAAAAGGCGGGATCAAGCAAAGTTGGTTTTAAGAACTACAAGAGGCAAATTAATCTATTTATCGGAGAATATGACGCAAAGATGGTTGTGAGACATTTGCATGAAAAGAAACAGTCCCAGCCTAATTTTTCGAATGATTACTTCACAGACGATGAATATCGGTTGAATGGTCTGTTTTGGTGCGATGATCAATGCAAACGTAATTATCATGTGTTTGTTGATGTGATTTCATTTGACGCCACTTGTCGGTCAAACAAGTATGAACGCGAATTCAATTTTTTTTCTGTTTGGCGTTTTTTTAGTCTTAGTGGCCTTTTCAAGATTAACCATTTATGTCTTACTATTTTTTGTTTTCAAATACTCTATGGTGTTTGTACCTTCTACTGGTATAGATAATCATCACTGCAATTTTACATTTGGTAGGCTGCATTATTGGCGTCAGAAATTGCTGATACATATATTTGGTTGTTGAAAGTTTTTTTAAAGGCGTGGTGATCAACCAAAAGTTGTATTAACTTATCAAGATCCAACAATGAAGAAGGCTATATCTGTTGTATTTGTTAATACCCGTCATAGGTTATACATGTGGCACGTGATGCACAAACTTCTCTAAAGGAATGGTTCTTTTTTTCTGCAGTGGCATTTTTTAGATGCTTGGTTTTTTAAATTTTTTTTATTTAGTTTACGTGTATGGGACAATTTTATAATTATTTTTTACTTTTTGTTTTTTTCGTCTTTATGTAGGTTGGGGTAAGGTTATGTAATTCCACCGACTTCAAGGAACGTATTTGTGGTGTTGTATGGATGGATATACTTACACCCAGTGTTGTAAAAGTCGGATTACTCGGCCGAGTACTCGGCGAGTACTCGGTCCTCGGACCCCCTCCGAGGCGACTTCCTCCTAGGCGGTCTCAATTAGTCGGCCTCGGGATTACTCGGGAGTACTCGGTGCCTAGTCGGCCTAGGCGACGCCTAGTCGTACGTAGTCGGACGTAGTCGGCCTAGTCGGTCTAGGCGGTCAACGTGGTTTGTTGACTTTTAATCGGTCAAAATCGGCCTACTCGGCCTTGTACTCGGACTACTCGGCCTTGTACTCAGACTAGTCGGACTTGTATTCAGAATATTTGAACTTTAAACATGTTTCATTTTAAATTATACTCAGTTGACATTAATTATGCTTATTTTAACACATAAATAATATATAACAATTAATTTTCTTTATATTTACCATGTCCGTGTACTCCCCGAGTACTCTCCGAGTACTCCGATTACTCCCAACTCCCCAGTCGGCCGACTAGGGACCGCCTCGCGACTTTTACAACACTGCTTACACCTGAAGAGTTTGAATCATGTTGCAAAGAGGTTATTGAAGAGTTCAATCTAGTCGACAACGACTGGTTATCTGATATTTTTGCTCTTAGGGAATCATGGATCCTTACATACTACAGGATTGAGTTTCTGTCGGGTCATATACGTACAACGTCGAGGTCCGATAGTGAAAACCATTTCTTTGATCAAATATGTAACGCAAAATCAACTCTTGTTGAGTTCATGACGCATTGTGAAACTACAATAGAAGCACAATGCCATATGCATCGGAAAAACGACCATGAAAGTCCATACAAATGCTCTGAGCTGAAAAGTAATTATAGAGTGTTGGAGAGCCAAGCCTGTCACACCCCCAAAAATACCACAAGCGAAAGCCCCCGCGAGGCGTGCGACGTACCAGGATCTAGCCACTAATCATATTGAACCATATACATATAAGATGAAATAAAACCTTTCATTAAACGTAAATGTATCATTCAAACACCATTTAATAAAATCAACATGTTCAGCGGAAGCATAATAGTTTGTTTAAATAAAGTGTTTAACAATGCAAGATTGAGAAGCTTTCCAAATGCCACGACCCATGATCACTCCAGCTTCCCAGACAGCAAGTTCCATAACCGTGTACCTAAGGTCCTGCAAGAATGCAGAAAAAGTATGTCAGACAGGCTGGTGAGTTCACAGTTTGCTTATTCCGTTTAATACCAAGTAATGTGTTATGATTTGTTAAGTTGATAATAACTCGATACCGCAGACGGCCCTTTTTGCCCTTCCCCAATGCTCTATCAAACATTGGTCATGATTTAAAGTTATTAGTTCACGCCCGTCCTCTCCAGGTACGTCGTGAGGGTGCCAAACCTAATAGCGCTATCAACTAATAACCCCGTCGCCCTACAAGCAACAACCCGATAGTATGATGGGACTTAAGTGATAGAGAGTGAGTGTATTATCCAACCTTAACGTTTACTGAAAACACTTGCATATCCCCTGAAAGGATATGCGTATGTGAAATCCGCCTCACATCCCCTACAAGGATGTGGGTATTTGAAAACCGCCTCATATCCCCTACAAGGATATGGGTTTACAAAAATCCATTTACAAGTTTTGCCAGTTTGATTGTCCCCACTGGACGCATGCTTGTTCCAAACTATATTCTGTTTGTGACATTCTGACCTACGACGAACCTTAGGGCGACGAACCATCATCATTGTTCGTCGATAAGAAGCCGACAAACCTTCACCATGTTTCTTCGACATGATGGCCGACGAACCTTCATTATTCGTTGAGAGACAAGGCCGACGAAACATCATTGTTCGTCGAATGAGCTGGCCGACGAAACACCATTGTTCGTCGACGAAACAGGCTGACGAAACATGATCATTCGTCGAATGGACTTTCGTCGATACCCTATCATCTGCTAATCATGCACAAACCCTAACTGCAATTGTTCCGTTCAAAACAACACAATCATTTGCAATCATTACTTAATCAATTACATTCTACATAATTTCCAAATCATCATTTAATTAAGAACACACAATTACCATCAACAGTGATCGCCCCCTAACAATATGCAACCCCTTGATTATCAACACTCAACAGGAACATCACTAATACTTATTAAGTTTCATAATTCCAGATCAGGTTATTCCACGCATAATTAGATCGATGTTTTAACATATTCCCTAGATAATTACTATAACTTTCTCATTCATGCAAACCCTCAGACGAGTATGAATATAAGCAGATAAGAATTCGTCTCCGAATAAACTCTAACAGCGGCAAAACACTTACCCGGATAAAAGATGTGAGAGGTTGCTTAGAACGAGGAGGGAGATACTTCGAGAGGGAACCGGTGCGCTAGAACCGAGAGAGAGTCTCGATGAAGAGAGTTGCCGTCGCCGTGAAGAAGGAGAATTAGAAAGGATTAGGGTTGCAACACTTTGTGATAACAGAAACCACCCACCCCACGATTTGATAAGGGGAATCGGGCTTGGTTTGGACTCATGGTCATTGGGCCGAGAACAAGTCTTATCGGGCCACAGATGTAATGACGAAACCCCTAAGTTTCGTCGAGTAAAGATGCCGACGAAAAACCTATGTTTCGTCGAGTAGGGTTTGCAACGAGGATCCAATGTTTCGTAATTAATAAATTTTCAATACATTAATCATACTCAATAATCACATGGACAAACAATAATCACATTCATTAAATTAATCATATACAAACGTTCACCCGTTACAATGCAACGAATTATGAAAACACAGTTGTGCAACAAGCAACGCGTCGAGAAAAGACCTTGAAAGCCCGGGTTGTCATATCATCCCCAACTTGAAAGAAATTTCGTCCCGAAATTTGAGATGTAAGCGGCAAAATGTCAATTCAGGATAACTGTGGATTTTCCCCAGGTGCCATAAAGCCTCTGAGATATATACCAAATTTTTTTCAAGATATACAAGCTGAACGAATCAGATTGGGAACTATATAAATGCTCGTTATGAACAGCAGCCGGACGAGTTTGTTAAGTTTTATATAAACGATTTCCATCAGCCATGTTCTTCGCATTTTGAGGTATTTGGTTTTTTTTATCCTAAGGTTTTTTAATCATACATTTTATTTAATATGGGTATATACGTTTTCAACCCCCTGGTTCTATAGAAATTTTTGGGCATATATATTTCAACTTTCAGAAGTTTATTTAGAAAGCCAAGGTACAAAACCCCTGTGAGAAGGGGCGTCACCACCGGTGGTCGCCGGAACCGGCGACGGGGAAGATTTCGGCCGCGACAGTTTTACATAACGAATGTTAGACAACGTTGGGGTCCCGGTACAGCAGTGCGATGACAATCTGTAATTGCAACAGCTTTTCCGGCAATGCCGATTAGCGGCGACAAGCATCCACACAACAACACTAGAACGCCACTACGACACAACTGCCATCGGCCAAGGGAATCTGCCCCTCTCCGGCAATCTCAAACCACACCTAAAACCATCTTCGTACCTACGTCGGGATTGATTTCTGGAACCACTTGCTTCTGTTTTGTTTAGATTTTGATGTTCTTTACCCAAACCGTAGCGTCACAACGACTGCCTACCATTCAAATCCCTGCACATTTAGGTAGAATCTAAAAAGAAAAAAAGAAAACCTAAAATGATGGACATTACTTTATAATTTCTTCTTTATACAAAGTGATGGCACAACTATAATTATTATTCAATTTTCGTCAAAATAATATACTGTTCCTAAGGAACTACATCAATTGTTATATATAGAAATAAGTGGTTAGGGACTCAGAGCATTAAACTTTTTGATTTTGAACTCAAATGATTAAAAACACTAAACATAGAGACTCAAAAAGTAATTTACTCCTTTTTTTTACAAATATGAATATTTTATTGTAATAGCTTCTACAAATTTTAAGATGCAAAAACTTAAAAAGAAATTAAAAATAATTTTTAACATTTTAAATTTAATTTTAAAATATATTTAAATATTAAATGGATGGTTTTTCGGTTCTCTCAATTTTTTTAGTATTTCCAAAAACCACACATAGGCGTAAATAATATATGGTCTTTTCAAGGTATTTTACTCTAAAAGGAGTTTTGGTTTCAGAATGTTTGAGCATTTTTGTTATGGATAAGATGTGAAACTTTGATGATTGATTTAGAAACTTAGTTCAGTACTTCAGTTGATGTTTGTAAAGTGGAGAGTAGAATAATTTAATAATCCATGGTCATACGTGGGCCCACCTGCAATTTCAAGAGATATTTCATTTTTATACACCTTATTTTACAAGCGATTATATATATATATATATATATATAGAGAGAGAGAGAGAGAGTAGGAGTTCTGCGGAAAGTGTGTTTTTCCTAGAAAGTCTAGGAAGCGATCTGGGCCCTCCGATTGGTGTTTTTAATGGCTTAGATCAAATGGATGGCATTTTCGTAATATCTGAGTTATATAATTAGAGACTTTTAATATAGTGAGGGTATTTTGGTAATTGGAAGTGTTTTAAATCAGTCAAGAAATTGCCATATCAATAACCAATCCCTAAAATCATGGGATTTCCCCTCTTTCTCTCTCCCTCTCTCTCTCTAACCACAACCAAAGAAGAACCAGCCATATTTCCTGCAAATATTCTTCTCCGATTGGTCATATATCGGTTCCTTTGAGGTATAAGCCGTTCAACCCATCAATTGCACATGTGAGCACATGGGACATGGGACTTGTACGCAGCCATTGGTGAGACAAAAGAAACAAAGTCAACAACATGAAATGATCATCATTATCAATTAGGGGGCAGCCTTCTTTCATGCATACCGATGACAATGCAGACTTGGATTTTTGTGGGCAATTAAAATCAATGGAGCACTCACAATATTGGATAACTATTAGATTGCAAAATAAAATTAACATCACATGACCTTGGGAGTAGATGTGAACATTGAAATGGTGAGTTTTTTTTTGCGGCTAACTTCTTCTAGCCATTCACGTGAACAAGTCAACATCATCATCATCATAGTGGGCCAACATTTTGGACTTGGAGGATTTTTATTGCTGACGGTTGTCGTTCAAACGGTAGTCGGAATCGTTGGTCGGTCGGTGATGTTTCCCTATCGGTTGTTGTTTTTCATACTTGTTTCAATTTTTTTTATCTATCATTGAATCGGGTTCTTATTTTTAGTCAATGGACATCAATGCTTGACATCTTAGAGTGGGCTCTAGATGTAATTGGGGTTACCTACAGACGTCTTGATGGCAGTACCTACAGATGTAATTGTGTTTTAAAATGACATCTGAATATGTTAATGATGGCAGTGTATTTTAAAGTTTATGTGTTTTACCATTTTAATGTTGATGATGACAGTGTGTTGAAGACGAAGACACTGGGTTGTGTTGAAGACGAAGACACTGATAGTGTGTCCAGCAATCTGCTTGCTGTTAAAACACAATGTCAAGAAATATGCTTGCTATTAAAACACAGTGTCAAGAATCCTCCAGCAATCTGCTTGCTCTTAAAACACAGCGTCAAGAAATCTGCTTGCTGTTAAAACACAGTGTCAAGGAAATGTGCTTGCTGTTAAAACCCAATATCAAGAAATCTGCTTGTTGTTAAAACACAGTGTTAAGAATCCTCCAGCAATCTGCTTGCTGTTAAAACACAGTGTCAAGAATCCTCCAGCAATCTGCTTGCTGTTAAAACACAGCGTCAAGAAATCTGCTTGCTGTTAAAACACATTGTCAAGAAACACAGCGTCTTGTATGATTTAAATTGAAACTGTCAATTTGATTTAAATGGAATATTTAGTTTCCATAATTTTCTGGTTAGTTAGTTATCCTAATAAAATAATCCATAATTAAAATAATGTTCAAATTACACAGTTGCCCTTTTAGTTAAAATCCTCCAATGCCACATGTCGCGTTCTTATTGCTTCCTAGACTTTCTAGGAAAAACACACTTTTCGCAGGAACCCTACTCTATATATATATATAGGGGATGGTTATCTTGAGAACGCTAAATATTGCGAGAACCATGAGAACCAATGTAAACACAACCAAAAATACCTAAAAAAAATCTAAAAAACACCCAAAATTTTTTTTACTATTTTTTTGGAAAATCATTATATTTTGTGAATAATAAAAAAAATTCAAAAAAAAATCGAGAAACATTTATCCATGTACATGTGTATATGTGTCATTTCTTTGACAAATTCCGTAATTCATTGCAAATATTAGACAATTGCACTTTCATTTAAACTACCATACGTAATACACTACTTTTTACCTTACCAATATTAGAAATGCACATGTGCATCTATATGTATCAACATGAAATAAGGTGTTTTGGTACACTACTTTGAATATTCTTTCTCTTTCATCTATCATACCATCCATAATACACTACCATTACCTCCTACCATCCATAATACAATACCATTATCTCCTACCATCCATAATACAATATCATTACCAATATTTTCACTTTATTACGTGTATATAAACACCATTTATACCATCCAATCAACATATTACATAATAAAGTAACAACCAGGGCCGGCTCAAGCACTTTGGAGGCCCAAAGCGAATTATAGAATTGGGGTCTTTTTTGCAGCTGGAAAAAGTCTTTGTTTTCTTCAATCCTTAATTGTGCTTCATAAACGTTAAAAACTTAATTTTCCTATAACCATGTCAATTATAGTGTCTTACCGTAGTTATAATCTAATAAAAGATTATAGATTGAAACTTTATTATATTTACGGTTGTGTAAACTCATTGTAATTAAGATACAACACCAAAAAAAAGAATTTATAACATCAAATAATTCATTTCTCCTTTCAAAATCACTATTTTTAGATTTTTTTACACATGTGTAAATATAACATATTTACACATGTGTAAATGGCAAACATACACATGTGTAAATTTTCTTTATTTACGAATTCACGTAAATTTAAACGTGTAAATTAATTTCCTAACATTGTATTCGGATAATAATGATAAGTGTAGAAACATTTTTCGAATTTGATTCGTTTTTGAGCAAGTTCTCACGGTTTTTTCATTTGTTCTCACGGTTCTCACAATATTTAGCATTCTCATTTAAAAACTCTCCCCTATATATATATATATATATATATATATATATATATAGAGTAGGGTTCCTGCGAAAAGTGTGTTTTTCCTAGAAAGTCTAGGAAGCAATAAGAACGCGACATGTGGCATTGAAGGATTTTAACTAAAAGGGCAATTGTGTAATTTGAACATTATTTTAATTATGGATTATTTTATTAGGATAACTAACTAACCATAAAATTATGGAAACTAAATATTCCATTTAAATCAAATTGACAATTTCAATTTAAATCATACAAGACGCTGTGTTTCTTGACAATGTGTTTTAACAGCAAGCAGATTTCTTGACGCTGTGTTTTAACAGCAAGCAGATTTCTTGATGCTGTGTTTTAACAGCAAGCAGATTGCTGGAGGATTCTTGACACTGTGTTTTAACAGCAAGCAGATTGCTGGAGGATTCTTAGCACTGTGTTTTAACAGCAAGCAGATTTCTTGATATTGTGTTTTAACAGCAAGCACATTTCCTTGACACTGTGTTTTAACAGCAAGCAGATTTCTTGACGCTGTGTTTTAACAGCAAGCAGATTGCTGGAGGATTCTTGACACTGTGTTTTAATAGCAAGCATATTTCTTGACCTTGTGTTTTAACAGCAAGCAGATTGCTGGACACACTGTCAGTGTCTTCGTCTTCAACACAACCCAGTGTCTTCGTCTTCAACACACTGTCATCATCAACATTAAAATGGTAAAACACATAAACCTTAAAACACACTGCCATCATTAACATATTCAGATGTCATTTTAAAACACAATTACATCTTTAGGTACTGCCATCAAGACATCTGTAGGTAACCCCAATTACATCTAGAGCCCACTCTAATATGTCAAGCATTGATGTCCATTGACTAAAAATAAGAACCCGATTCAATGATAGATAAAAAAAATTGAAACAAGTATGAAAAACAACAACCGATAGGGAAACATCACCGGCCGACCAACGATTCCGACTACCGTTTGAACGACAACCGTCAGCAATAAAAATCCTCCAAGTCCAAAATGTTGGCCCACTATGATGATGATGATGTTGACTTGTTCACGTGAATGGCTAGAAGAAGTTAGCCGCAAAAAAAAAACTCACCATTTCAATGTTCACATCTACTCCCAAGGTCACGTGATGTTAATTTTATTTTGCAATCTAATAGTTATCCAATATTGTGAGTGCTCCATTGATTTTAATTGCCCACAAAAATCCATGTCTGCATTGTCATCGGTATGCATGAAAGAAGGTTGCCCCCTAATTGATAATGATGATCATTTCATGTTGTTGACTTTGTTTCTTTTGTCTCACCAATGGCTGCGTACAAGTCCCATGTCCCATGTGCTCACATGTGCAATTGATGGGTTGAACGGCTTATACCTCAAAGGAACCGATATATGACCAATCAGAGAAGAATATTTGCAGGAAATATGGCTGGTTCTTCTTTGGTTGTGGTTAGAGAGAGAGGGAGAGAGAAAGAGGGGAAATCCCATGATTTTAGGGATTGGTTATTGATATGGCAATTTCTTGACTGATTTAAAACACTTCCAATTACCAAAATACCCTCACTATATTAAAAGTCTCTAATTATATAACTCAGATATTACGAAAATGCCATCCATTTGATCTAAGCCATTAAAAACACCAATCGGAGGGCCCAGATCGCTTCCTAGACTTTCTAGGAAAAACACACTTTCCGCAGAACTCCTACTCTATATATATATATATATAGGAGAAGGATCCGTTAGAAACCACACTTTATTGCGAGAACCACGAGAACCAATGTGAACACAACCAAAAATATCTAAAAAAAATCTAAAAAACACCCAAATTTTTTTTTTTACTATTTTTTTTTTTGGAAAATCATTATATTTCGTGAATAATAAAAAAAATTCAAAAAAAAATCGAGAAACATTTATCCATGTACATGTGTATATGTGTCATTTCTTTGACAAATTCCGTAATTCATTGCAAATATTAGACAATTGCACTTTCATTTAAACTACCATACGTAATACACTACTTTTTACCTTACCAATATTAGAAATGCACATGTGCATCTATATGTATCAACATGAAATAAGGTGTTTTGGTACACTACTTTGAATATTCTTTCTCTTTCATCTATCATACCATCCATAATACACTACCATTACCTCCTACCATCCATAATACAATACCATTATCTCCAACCATCCATAATACAATATCATTACCAATATTTTCACTTTATTACATGTATATGAACACCATTTATACCATCCAATCAACATATTACATAATAAAGTAACAACTAGGGCCGGCTCAAGCACTTTGGAGGCCCAAAGCGAATTATAGAATTGGGGTCTTTTTTGCAGCTGGAAAAAGTCTTTGTTTTCTTCAATCCTTAATCGTGCTTCATAAACGTTAAAAACTTAATTTTCCTATAACCATGTCAATTATAGTGTCTTACCGTAGTTATAATCTAATAAAAGATTATAGATTGAAACTTTATTATATTTACGGTTGTGTAAACTCCTTTATTCCTATAACTTTTTTTTTGGAAATCACCTACTTACAGTTGTTATACATAAAGGAAGACATATCAATAAGAACTTGATATATTCCTTAGTCCTAAGAAGTAATAAACAGTCGCTAATGTCTATATTGATCTTCATATTTAGTCATTTCTTCAACTCTTCCTATGTAAAACCCATCTTCCCACATTAACTTCCTTCAAATTACCCATAAAATTACATCAACACTTGTTCGATTTCATGACCGATGATCGGAAAAGAAAACTCACAAGTTGTCATTGTCGTCTCCGTCTTTGCACCCATTACTACCTAGAAGTCGCCTAATAAGAAACTAAATCCACAAAAACTAGAAATTGAATCAGAAAATAATGGTACCACAATACCACATCATGCTTTCTTCCCTTTTGCAGAAACCATCATACTTTCTTTCCCTTTCTCTGCAAAATTGTTATTCAAAATGCAGAAACCCTAAAAACATTTTGGGGCCCCTTAAACATGGAGGCCCTAAGCAGCTGCCTCATTTGGATTGCCCTAGAGCCGGTCCTGGTAACAACTATAGCCAAACCATCAACCACTAGATATAACTAACCAAAAAATATGTATATGGGTCTACTTCTCCATTCAAAATCACAAACTTTTTGTATCAAAACACGTTATATCATGGTTATACCTAATGATGCACATATGCATTTTAAATATTGGTAACGTAAAAAGTAGTGTATTACGGATGGTATTGTGAATTAAAGTGCAATTGTCTATTACTGATAACGTATTACGAAATTTGTCGAAGTAATGATACATATGCACATGTGCATGGATAACTGTTACTCGAAAAAAAAAGTTTTTTTTGTAACGAAATATAGCGATTTTTTTTAAATATTAAAAAAATAATTTTTTTGAGTGCTTTTTTTATTTTTTAGATTTTATTTTGTGTTCACATTGGTTCTCGCAATAAGGGTGGTTCTCAAATGAACCTTATATATATATAGAAACGGGATCAGGAGAAAACGGTAGAAAGTGTGAGAACGGTGAGAACGCTTCCTGGCCCAACACGTGTCACGCGACATAGAGAAGGGCGGATGGGCTTTTTTGTCCTTTCATACTTTCTTTTTTTAAACGCGTGTTACATCACCTTTCCATTTTTGGCGTTTAATAAATACGCAGCGTTTTTTATTGTTTTTACATCAGGATCATATTAAACATTTTGGCGTTTTAAGCAAATTTTGGCGTTTTTTATTGTTTTTAGATCAGGATGCAGGACCATAATGTAAAAAACATCAGTTATTTTTTTCTTATGTTTATTTTTTTTTATTTTTTTTCTATCAAATGTGCCATTTATGATTCAGGCCTATAGTGCTGATTTTTCCAGTAATCCTTTTTTCGCGTTTTTGGCGTTTATATATACCAACATCGTGCTTTGCTAGTATCTGTTCTCACTGTTTTCACACTATCAGGCGTTTTGGCGTTTTTTTTATTAGTAGATATTAAACAACAGAGAATTAGATAACAAACAATAGAAAATGGAAAAGAATTATAATCTAATTTCTCATCCAAATCTTTACTTTCATCAGCCTCTTCTACTTTAATCTTTTTGGCGTTTTGGTCATTTTTTGAATACCTTATGAAGATCCTTTTTATTGTGGTTTGATATATACTTGTTTGGTGACATGTTGAACACCAACGCCTGCTCGAATGTAAACATCTCTTCATGGCATCAATAAATCCATCAAGAACAAAGTGACCTGATGATCATCGGTCTTTTTTTCATTAATATTTGTCCATCTCATTCAGCAAAAACTTATAGAGATACCCACCTCAGAGTATAATCCATTCAGTGAAACTTCATTCAGAAAAATACTCAATATAGAAGGAATGAGGTTCTGCATCTGTGGCTTTTTAAGTATCTTTTTTGGCGTTTTAAGGTGAATGGTTTTTGGAAAGTTGGCGTTTATATTTTTGGTTTTTTTGTGATAAGTTGATTGTGCAGAGACGTCTCTCTTATAGGATGTTTTTGGCGCGTAGATTAGGCGGGATTTTTATTTATAATAAATGATATTAATAAAGTAGCCGTCTTTTCAGTTTCTGTGTTTATTTTTTACTCTTTTTTGTTCAGCTTTTTATGAGTTTTTAGGGTCATAGACTTTCCATCTCCCAAGTTTGGCGTTTTAATGGGTTTAAGTAGTTTTTGGCCTTTTTTTTTTTCAATTTTTAGCTTTTATTTAATTAATTCTTCTGCAAACTACTTTCATTATAGTTTGGGAGTTTTTGGCGTTTTTCTCCATTTATGGCGTTTTCATATGCATTATGACTATTTGGCGTTTTATTAAGATAATGTATTTTTTTATTCTAAGTTGAAAAATTCATAACAAACAACAGAAAAAGAAAATTAAAAAAATAAAAGTAAAAACAATTCATCTTCCAAATCTTCACTGTCATCAGTCTCTTTCTTCTTAGAATTATGTTCGCTGATGGGTTTGGCTTACTCATGCTTGTGTTTGTGTGGCTGTTTGGAAAGACAAAATGACATAAGTTTTTTGTTTGAATATGTATCTTCAAACAACTCGTGTTATTCGTCTTTTCATGCCATTATAATATTCATCAAGAACAAAACACAGAAAATTACATTAGTCTGACCCCACCATGTTTTTGTTTATGATTTGTCCATCTCATGCAGCAAAATGTTATTTGAGTTGCAGCAGTTCAGGGAAGAATGTATTATCCGAAACTTTGGCATTTTTGGCGTTTTACTGAGGAAATAGTGTATCTGAAAGAACCTTTGATTGTTTTTAGAATTTTTGATGTTTGAGTGCTTTGGCGTTTTCAAATATGAATGGTATATAGTTCAAAATATGGCGTTTTTGAGTAGTTTGTGTTTGATGTTTTCATGGTTGTAAAACAAGGTTTCCAAGGCCGAGTACTCCCCAAGTGGTCGCTACAAGGTCGGCTGCCGAGGCGACTTTTCTTCGACTCCGCCTAATTACTCGGAGTCGGTCAAACGCGGTCAACGTCGGCTAGAATTGGATCTAGTAGGTCAATTCGGACATAGTTTGACTTAAATAATAATAAAACATAATTTCTATGCCTATCATATTAAAGAATGAATATCATTTTCACGTATTTTATTATAAATATTAGTAAATTTATGCTATTTGACATATATTTAATCTCCAAAAAGTAAATTCTTAATAATTTAACATGTCCGAGTACTCCCCGAGTACTCTCCGCCTAGACCGAGTACTCTCAACTCCCCGGTCGATCGACTAGGGAGCGCCTAACGACTTTTGCAACCATGGATGTTTTTGGTGATTTTGGCGTTTGTAAGATTAATGGTATATAGTAGAAAACATGGCGTTTCAAGTTCTGGGACGTGTTTTTATGTCTGGGATGTTTTTGTTTTATATAGCGATGTGTTTTGTTCTGTTCTGTATTGACGTTTTATTCATCAGTATGGCGTTTTGGTTTAGAGGTCTAAAGATCTTTTTACCCTTAATGAGGCGCGTCCACGTAATAAAATTGATGTTATTTACGAAAACGCTACCGCGCCAATCTAGTCCATAGATTGTTTTAATCGGACGATCCATAAGCGTTCTCACCGTTCTCACACTTTCTACCGTTTTCTCTAAATCACGACCCTATATATATATATATATAGGGTAAGGATCCGTTAGGAACCACCCTTTATTGCGAGAACCAATGTGAACACAAGCAAAACTACTTAAAAATACACAATGTTTTTTTTTATTTTTCGTTTATATTCGCAACATTTTACTTATAATTTTATTTATTTATTTATTTATTTTTGTAAAAAGTTGTGATTTAATTGTTTTAAAAACATTTATATCATTTAGCTTGAGGGTTTAGTTTTTAGCATTTAGCTTGGGTGGAGTGGGGGGTTTAGGTTATTTTAGGTTTTTGGGGGTGGGGGTTAAGTTTTTTTTTTTTTTTAGTTTTTTTAGTTGGTGTGTGTGTGTGGGGTGGGAGGGGGGGTTAGGTTTTTGGGTGGTGATGGTATGGGTTTATTTTGGTTGTGTTCACATTGGTTCTTGTAATAAAGGTGGTTCTCGCATAAACCCTACCATATATATATATGGCAATCATTAAAATTAAGGGTGGGTTTTATAAGAGGAATTAATTAAACAATTATACAATTATGATAGAAGTACCATGTTTCTAAAAGGTAAAACACTATATACCATTTGTTATATGTAAAATATAACATTATGTATCCTTGTTAACTATAAAATAAAACATCATCTGCCTGCTACTAATAAAACACTACATAATGAATCCCTTGGTTACATGCAAAATAAAAGACCTTTGGATAAGCAAAACAATTTTTTATATAGCAATATGGTACTGATATTAAAAATAAAAAAAAAACGTTTGTTGTTATAATGTAATTAAAAAGGACAATTAAGTATAAAAGAGTTATAGACGTTTAAAAAAGATAGAGGAAGTTGCATATGGGATTCTGAATTCAAGGCACCAAAATTACGTTTGTACCACGAAGCCATTAAATTAATTATTAAAAATAAAACATAATTTACAAAAATGTCACGAATTAATCTCAGTCATCCAAAATTGCAATCTAAAGGTGCATTTAAGTTCTTAGACTTCTTATAAAAACACACTTTGTAGACTAACTATGCACTTGTGTTGTTTGTTTATGATTTGTAGGGTTTTGGTTGACCTATCATTCCTCTTATCTGTATGTCACTTGTTTATAATGTGGTAAATGAGGAATAATAGTTTGACATAAGAGTGGGAAATGTAAAGTGGAGGATAAAAGATGCAAACACAATATGGATGTAATAATGGTTTATTTTGTCTTGATGGATGAGCGTGCATTTGGTGCACTATATAAGAATTCAGTGCATCGCTAACTCCTATTAAATAATATTTTATAGATATTTTATACACGTAATCAGGATACAGTTCTTATTCGTCTATGATATTTTGTTATTTTACGATCAATTGTTGTATGCTTGATTAATGCGTAAATTTATCCGTGAAAATACTATAATTTGTAAGGGTCAAAAAGACATTATTCTTACAATCTATGAATACATTTGGTTTATAGTGAAGCTTCAAGACATTTATGTTTGATTCGATTCTCTCCTGGAAAGTAAGTTATAATCGATGTTATCACCTTTTCTTTTATACTTGTGATCGAAATTTGGAATGGTTTAGTGGTGAGAATGATGTAGACTCTATTGAGAAAGATGATCAAATACATTAGCATGTGTTTAAGATAGAAAACGACCGCATATGCTTAAATGATACATAGAAGTAAGTGTATGAAAGGGTTGGGACTTTTAGAGAGTATTATTGGGACTTATTGAATGACGTGACATCAATTACAACGTCAACTATTCCTTTGATTCAATGGAGCCAAATCTAAATCACTCTCATTGGTTTATCCACTTGACAACGAGTCAATCGGTTGCCCAACTTGACCTGTCTTGGGCTTCTATCATGCAGGCCTAACTATTAAGGCCCAATGCCAAGACTTGTCTCTTAAGGGTCTTGTACATACAAAAGAAGCGGGAAATAAATAAAAGAGAATCCAAGGGTACTGGAGAACATTAAATGCTTGATAGATGAAGAGAAAGGAGTCGCCGGAAACAATGTACCATCAAGCTGGCCTCAATAAATGAAGCCAGCGATCTCACCGCTGGGGCTCAGACACGTGTCTGAGTCCCCCAAAAACTACCAGTTACCGTTAGATTGCCTCGGTACCATTCTTCAAGAGAGATAAGCTATCTCCTTTATATAAGGAAGGTAAGCCATGATCCTTAACAACCAAGGTAACCCTCACTAAATGCAAAACACTCTCATTTATTCCGACAAGGATACTCCCTCATTAAATATCAGCACAAACACACTTTATTAAGATCCACACCATAGAGGATATTCCGGCGGTCACTCTCGTCGGAATAAGCTTCTCATTTGACTCCGGCAAGTTTACTTACTCTCACGCCGGAGCTTGGTCATGGATACCCCTCCCGGGGCCCTCCGTGACGAGGCTAATGGTTTTCTTTTTTGTAGAGAACAAAAGCTGGGCATTGCAACGTCAGTGAAGACCCTTTGAACGTCATCCAGGGATTTGGGGATTCGACATTGGCGCCATCCGTGGGACCCTCAGTCCGACTGATTTTCCCACTCAAAAAACCACCGGCGTTGTAATAACCCAATATACGAGAGAGACGACATGGCAACACCACCTAGTGCACGAACTATCCAGACGGTGCAAGATAACAGTAATACGGTCACAATGGATGACATCACCCATGAGGAAGAGAACGAGAACCAGGCTGGAACATTGGAAAAAGGAAATACCATCACCCCAGACTTTGTTGCCATGCACAAGGAAGAACTCAAGAAGCATCTCGAGGACCTGGAGAGGCAGGAGAGGCTTGAGAGCCTCAAAGCCAGGCTATCCTTCGATACACCACCCAGCAAGGGAGAGACCGGTCCACAGAACAGGAACGACTGTTCTGACCCCCTAGAAACCTTCATGACAACCCTTAGGAAGATGACGTCAGAAGAAAGAGAGGACCTCATCACAGGAAAAGGACCGAAGGGAAAAGAAAAAGAAAAGGAGAATCAAGACAATAGCGGCCTGGACCAACCTTATTTTCCTTGAGATCTAGCCGAGGTCTCAAAGTTTACCAAAACGATTGCCGAAGCTCCCATGCCCCTGAAGCTCAAGCTACCCTTGAACTTCGACAGGTACGACGGGACGAGAGACCTGGAGGATCATCTACATGCTTTCAAAGGTGCAGGACAACTGGGATGATTGCCCATGCCTGTCTGGTTCCATATGTTCGTACAGACCCTAACGGAAGGAGCTAGGCTCTGGTTTGATAGCCTTCCCCCCCCCAGGGGAATAGATAGTTATGAGGAGCTGAGCGAGAAGTTCCTGAGAAACTTCGGCCAGCAAAGGAAGGTGATCAAGAACCCCAACGAGATCATGCATATAAGGCAACGAGATAAAGAACGAATAGACCAATACATGGAGAGGTTCGTCAAGGAAAGCATGAATATCAAAGATGTCCCAGAGGTCATGAAGATCAGCAGCTTCACCAACGGGCTGAAGCATGCACAACTATGTGAGAAGCTGGGTGAGGAGTTCCCACCCACGTTTGACAATCTTATGGATAGGGTCAGGGCCTTTGTCATGGGAAAAGACACGGTCAGCAAAGCAAAGGAGATGGATGTCCCAGCCCGAAGAAACAACCCCACACTGAAACCTCCAGAGAAAGGTACATCATACCCCCGAAAATCAACTTTTAATAAGATATTGCATGACAGGGTGAAGCCAACATACTCCACATATAGACCTCGGGGCAGGGGACCGGCTCCTTACTCTGACAGTTTTACTCCCCTTACAAAAACCCCAAGTGCAATACTGGCCACAGAGAGGGTAAAGAACTCCTTTCCCAAGCCACCCCCCATAAAGCCAGGACTAAAGGCCCAACCAAACGAATATTGTGACTTCCATAAGGGCTTTGGCCACAAAACCGACGACTGCATGTACCTAAAAAGAGAAATAGAAGCTGCGGTGAAAACGGGTAAACTGGCACACCTAGTTAAAGAAATCAAGGAAGGAGGGGGAGATCGTAAGGGGAAGGATGCAAAAGAACCGGAAAGGGGATATGTGGATATGATCAGAAGGAGGGATGAGCATGACCCCACCAGAAGTGTCAAGGCCAGGGTCCTCAGCCCCCCGGACCGCATAAGGGCCTCCATACTGATGCCCCACCTGGAGGAGCATGAAGTCCAATGGCTTCCACTCAACATCTCAGCTGTCATAGCCGGACACAAAGTGGCCAGGATACATGTGGACGGAGGAAGTGGGGTAGAGGTAATATACGAACACTGTTTTCTGAGATTCGACAGATATGTGAGGAATAGATTGGAGGAAGACTCAATTCCCCTAGTTGGTTTCAATAACAGCGTGTCCCATCCCCTGGGAAAGATCAGACTCCCATTCACCATTGGAGTAGGAGATCGTGTCTGGACCATAACTCTCACCTTTACTGTGGTCCGAGCACCCTCGAAGTATACCGCAATCTTAGGTAGACCGGGAATCAACGATCTGCAGGCACAAGCTTCAACCCCACACGGAGCCTTAGTATTTCAAACAGCCAAGGGCCTGGCTTGGGTAAAGTCCTCCTATGAAGTAATATCCTCAATCTCGGAGGGGGAAACTTTTGAAATACCCCCGAAAGAAGAAATAGAAGAATGGGCCCTCAGCGACAGATTCCCAGAGCAAATGGTCAAAGTAGGCAGTCACCTCAGCGACAAATGCAAGAGCGCCCTCAAAGAATTGCTTCTCCTCAACATAGACGTATTTGCGTTCCAACATGGAGACATGACCGGGATCCCAAGAAGCCTGACTGAACACAGGCACAATACTTACACCTAGGTGAAGCCTGTCAAGCAAAAGAAACGAAGCATGGGTCCTAGCAAAAGAAGGGCTGCATGCGAAGAAACAAGGAAGTTACTTAGATCCGGAATAGTAAGAGAGGTAAAATTCCCTTCCTGGGTTGCTAACCCAGTCATGGTCAAAAAGAAAGACGAAGGGTGGAGAATGTGCATAGACTTCCAGGACCTCAATAAAGCGTGCCCCAAGGACTGCTACCCTCTTCCCGAAATAGACGTGAAGGTGGACTCCCTATCCCAATATCCTTTAAAGTGTTTCCTTGACGCGTATAAGGGATACCACCAAATCCAAATGTCACTGGAGGATGAAGAGAAGACAACATTCATCATAGACGAGTGAACCTTTTCCTACGCCAAGATGCCCTTCGGGCTTAAAAACACAGGAGCCACATACCAACGGTTCATGAACACCCTCTTCAGGGAACAGCGGGGACGCAATCTAGAGGTGTACGTCGATGACATCATCATAAAAAGCATTACCGAGATGGCCATGATAGAGGACATAGCTGAAACCATACGGACCATGCAAGACGTGAACATGAAGCTAAACCCGGGGAAATGCTGCTTCGGGGTAGAGGAAGGGAAATTCCTGGGAGTGATAGTCTCCAGGGGAGGGATCAAGGCCAACCCGGAGAAAACCCAAGCAGTGGCTGAAATGAGGTCCCCCCGGTCCATAAAAGACATTCAGCAGCTGAACGGAAGGCTGATAGCTCTTAATCGTTTCCTATCAAAGGTAGCCGACATGACTCTTCCCTTCATGGAAGTACTGAAGGATTGTCTCCAATCAAACAAGTTCAGGTGGACCCCGGAAGCTGAAACAGCTTTCCGAGAGATGAAGGACTACATCTGCAAGCTCCCAACCTTAGCCACTCTGGTCCCCGGGGAAGAGCTACTCTTATACTTATCCGCTTCAAAAACTACAATAAGTGCAGTAATGATGGTAGAGAGGGAGGAAAAGCAAATCCCCATATACTTCATTAGCAGAACCCTCAATGGCCCTGAAGAATGTTACATGCCCCTGGAAAAACTGACTCTGGCACTTGTCTTCGCATCCCGAAGGCTCCGAAGATACTTCCAAGCACACAAGATTACGCTGCTGACAGACCAACCACTTCAAAAGGTTCTCAGAAGACCAGAGTTATCGGGCCAATTGGCTAAATGGGCCGTTGAGCTGGGGGAGCATTCCTTAAAATACAAGGCCAGAACATCGACGAAAGGGCAGATACTAGCAGATTTCCTGGCAGAAGTCTCAGAGGAAGAGGAAAAAGAACTCCTGAAGTGGGAAAGCCTGGAGAAGGAAGAAAGGGAGAAGGAGGACGAAGCGGTATGGAAATTGCTCACAGATGGGGCCTCAAGCGAGTAAGGAAATGGGGCCGGGATCACGCTGATCAACCCCGAAGGAGTCGAACTGACGTATGCCATTAGACTGGACTTCGAAAACACCAATAACACTGCGGAATATGAGGCCATCCTAGCAGGATTGAGATTGGCAAAGAAGGTAAAAGCAAAACACGTAAAAGCCAACACTGACTCACAATTGGTAGTCAAACAGTTCCACGGGGAGTATGAGGAGAAGGATAGCGCGATGGCCCAGTACGTAGACAGAGTGAAAGAGTTGGCCAAGACCTTCAAAACTTTCAAGCTAGATTATATCCCCCCAAGGGAGAAACAGGAAGTCCGATGCCCTTAGCAAGTTAGCCTCCGTGGCCTTCGATCACCTAGGAAGGGAAGCCAAGGTGGAGGTCCTGACTTCCCCCTCCATCAAAACGGAGGAAGTGGCTACTGTTGAAAATGCTCAGGAAACTTGGATGACACCGATTATGAGGTTCCTCAAAGACGGGGTATTACCTGAGGGCGACTGGGCAGCCCGTAAGATAAGAGTCAGGGCGCTACAATATGAATTAATTGATGGGGAGCTCTATCGAAGGTCATACTTAGGACCATCGTTGAAGTGTGTCGACAATGAGGAAGCCAAATATGTGGTGAGGGAAATTCACGAAGGCATTTGTGGCATGTATTCTGGAACAAGGACAGTGGTGGCAAAGGCAATGAATGCGGGATTTTATTGGCCCAGAAAGTATGAGATAGCGTCAGAATAAATCAAGAAATGTGACAATTGGCAAGTTCATGCACCTATGACACACTGCCACAAACACCCAATGATACCCGTGTCGACATCTTGGCCATTCCAGAAATGGGCCATTGACATTATCAGGCCGTTTCCGGAGGGCCCCGGAGGGGTTAAATATGTGGTGGTCGCCATTGACTATTTCACCAAATGGGTTGAGGCAAGGCCCCTGGCGAAGATTACGGTAGAACAAATGAAGCGATTTGTATTGGATAACATCATATGTAGGTATGGGGTACCAATGGAGTTAGTAAGTGACAATGGGGTCTAGTTCGCGGGGAAGCCCTTTAGGCCATGGTGTGTGCAAATGCATATACACCAAGTGTTTACCTCAGTCACCCATGCCCAGAGTAATGGCTTGGTAGAAAGAGCGAACCAAAGCGTGATCAAGGGGATGAAGGGAAGGCTAGGAAGGAAGTAAAATAGGTGGCTGGAAGAGCTACCTTTCGTTTTGTGGGCATACAGGACCACACCCAAAGACTTCAACGGGGAGACACCCTTCAGCTTGACCTACGGGACGGAAGCTGTCATCCCGGCTGAAATAGGGTCCCCTACTGCAAGGATGAAGCTAAGGGAAGCTGAGAATGGGGAAGACCTCTGAATGAATCTGAACTTGCTCGAAGAGAGAAGGGAGATAACAGTGGTAAAGGAGGCCAAATACAAAAAAAAGCTTGAGAGTTATTACAACTCCAGAATGAAGGAGCTCAATCTGGCACCCGGAGACTTGGTTTTGAGGGCAAACGAAGCCAGCTTACAGGAAGGTACAGGAAAGCTGGGACGTAACTGGGAGGGACCCTACCGAGTCACTTGGGCCAATGGCAAGGGGAGTTGCAAGTTGGAGACACTTCAGGGGAAGGAGATTCCAAGAACCTGAACCTCATGCAACTCTAGAAATATTTCATGTGAAAGGCAGGTTCATCCTCAAAAAAAGGGACTAGTAAAAAACGGCTTAGAAGCCACTTTTGTAAAAGCTAACTGTTAGCTAAGGTCTGTGTTTTGGTCAAAAATTACCAAAGCAATTAAGTGATCAAATTAGTTAAGTGAGGTAGTGTGCTAAGAATGTGCTAAGAATGCGTATCGAAAATATGCTAATTTAGTTGTTTGCAAAAACAGTTTTCAGGATACGGCTCAGGATATCGAGCTGTATCTACAATCAAACAATCAACAAAAAAGTAAATGGTGACACGGGATGTACGAGGAAAGCCCTTGATCAATCTAGATCGCCGGCACAAAACCTCGGGAGCTGACAATCGCAGCTGCCTTGTTCTTCTTATTACTTCAAATGTCAGGATACAGTGCAGGATATGATGCAGATCAACTAAGTGTTACAATGAGATTGGAATACAAGTGTAAGTGTGTTGTGAGTGTTTGCAGCTAGAGAGAAAGAGAGTTCGAGAGATTGTGTCCTTATCTGATCCGATCAATCCTTTTTATAGTAAAAGAAAACTAACTAACTAGCCTATTATTCCGGGATTTAACGAATATTCCCTATGTGAATGTTGTAGTCCACGTCTTCCGGCTTCAACGTCCATAATCCAACAGATTTGCCCGAGTCTTTGGGAGAAGAAGTACTCTTGAACGTTATAGACTTACACCATTAATCTGCACATGAATTAATTAGTCACTACCCGGATACTACATCAGGATGTTACCAATATCCTGATCCGGTATCCTGATCACAACAAAAGAAACACAGTCAGAATATTATTCAGGATATATGAGCAGAAAACCACCCACAACAATTGTCCCCAAAATATATATGTTGGTATACCAATTCCAATGGATATATTTTAAAACTTATCTCATGAATCAAGGGTATTAAGTTGAAACGACGGTCAAGACATCATTGTGCAACTTCCAACGCGGTTTACACTCAATGGCTATCTATTACGCCCCTATATCTTCTCTCTTTCTGTTTGAAAACCAGATATCATCAACTAAATCTCCAGGTAATTATTCATTCTTTCTTCCTTCCCAGCTAATTTCTTCATTCTACTCCTAATGGCTACTAGAACCCGTTCTCATACTGGTGAATCGGCGGAGACCTTCGTCCAACAAAACCTTCTCAAGAACCCCGAGAAGGAGATCTGTGCCTTCGATAATGCAGATATCGCAGCGTTGAGAGCCTCCGGCGCATTTCCAGACAGTGCGATTATCAGACCATTCGACCGGTCAGTTCGATCGGACGTTTTGTCTACCGATTGGGTCTGTTTTCTGGCATATGCCTTCTTGCTAGTCCTTCGGTATCCTTTTCCCGAATTCATGTTGCAATTTTTTCGAACCACCGGTCTTTGCTTTGCCCAAACAATGCCCATGGTTTGGAGGGTACTGATCGTACTTAACCAAATCAAAAGCCTCCACTTTCCTGACCTCTGCATTGAGGATATCCCGATCGCCTATCATCTCCGATCACATGGTTCTAGTCGGTTTTTACTTTTTTCCACTTCTAGTAAACCCCTCATTCTCAAAGCCACAAAAAACGAGGATGGATGGCAACGGAAATTCTTCTTTGTTAAGCGAGACTCCATCTCTGAGGGTGCTAGCCTCCCGGTGGAGTGGTTAACCACTGGTAGGGTTTAGGGTTTTAAGAATATCCCCAAATACCTCTTAGACCTATATCCTATGCTGATACTTTCTTTATTTGGCCTTTATGCAGTGAACTTTAAAGAAGTAGCCCCTCCTACTGAAGAATCTGAAAAGAGAAACAAAGCGATTTACTAGTTACCGAGGTGATAGGAGCTTTTCCACATACCTCCCAAGTTCCAGCCAATATTCATCGTCTGACATGTCTGGTAAGGGTTATTCTGCAAATGACTAATTATTTTAATATAATGAAAGAGTAGAAAAGATTTAGAACTTCTCCTTTTACGTAGCACCAGCCAAAATCCCAGAAGTTTTTGACCTTGAGGAGTTGGACAGTTACTCCGACCCTGTCCCGGTCAAGAAAGAGCCAAGTCCCAAACCTATTACTTCATCCAAGCCCAGTAGCTCTAAAGCTGCCGCCATTCCCAAGCCTTTATCAGCTACTAAGCCCCAGACCTCTAGTTCCCGTAAGAGGAAAGAGACTGATTCGCCTACCGCTTCCGAATCATTTCCCAACGAGAATCACGGGTTTGTCGAGGCAAGCGGGTTCATGACTTCCTTTCGCAACCAGGTATAGATCCTTATCCCGTATGCTGCATATATATGTTAGATTGATATCCTGGTTAATATACAACAATACCTGCGTTTTTTGTTGTAGGGCCTCGAACGTTTAGTTTACTTGTACGGAGAATCCTGTAGGCTTAACAAGATACTTGAGTCCAAATTGAAGAAAGCCGAGACCACTATTTCCGACCAAGGAATGATCGCCGCTGCTAAATCTCAACATTACGAGGACAAGTTCAAGGCTATGACCTAAGAACACCAAGCTGCCATCAAGAAAGTTACTCACGAAACCCAAGCCCATCTCGACGTCGCCCAAGTGCAACATGAACAGGATATGGCCTCTTACCGGGAAGGCCTTAAGAGCTCCGTCGTCATCTCCCATCTTTAGGTTAGGCTAAAAATTGGTTATGAAGCCAAGGCCCTGGGCTTTGAATGCCCTGCTTGGAATGTCGACGCCTGGGAGACAAAGCTAAGAGGTCTTGGCGGTAATCCTGTGGAACATCCTGCTAAACCTGTAGTTGAGGGGTCTTCCATGGCGACTGAAAAGCTAACTGAGGCTGGTGGCGAGGATGAGAAGGATGTTCGAGCTGATCCCAAACCGAATGCTGGTGAAGACGTGATGGATGAAAAGGGTGTTGCCCCCTGAATACAGCGAAGTGGGCAATGATGGATGTTCGTGCCTAGGCCGGAGCCCACTTTTTAAATTTGATGGTTGTGGTTTGTTGAACAATTTCATTTCCTATCCTTTAAACAATTTACTTTCCTGCACTTAAAGCAATATGATGGCCAAAGGTGGATGGGTCCTGGGTTTCAGGATGAAGCCCTTGGTCATCAATTAGTATAGTTTATTTTGAATAATATAATAGTTGGAGGTGGATGGGTCTCGGTTTGAGATGAAACCTTCAACTGTTAGGTGAATATGATAAAAAACTAACTGTGCTTTTGGTGGATGGGTCTCGGTTTGAGATGAAACTAAAAGCACAATCTTTTGCTATGTTAATAATATAACCTTCTTTTGACCTTATCTATCATTGTCCTTTTTCAATTCTTATTATGCATTGCTTAGTTTGAATACAATTTTGATGTTCCAAACTTAGTGCAATATTTCAAATGTCTTATCCAAATATCATGAAAATATCTTGATCAGGATACTCGCAAATATCCTATTAAGACTTTCGTCAAATAGGGTTTTTATAATTCAAAAAATTTAGATAAAGTTTCCAAAGAAAAAGGATAGTTCACTTTTATTTTACAAAGCTTGTTTTGATAATAGATGTTTAACTCAAGTATAGTTTCAATTTTTCAATCTAATTACCATGCCTTAAACATTCTGAGTAAATTCCCTGAAATGCATTCTGAAAACATATCCTGAAATATATCCTAAGGATATATCCTGAGAATATATCTTGATCAAAATATCTTCAATCTAAGCATTATACTTGTTTTGGTCAAAAATTACCTAAGCAATTAAGTGATCAAATTAGTTAAGTGAGGTAGTGTGCTAGAAATATGTATGAAAAATGTGTTAACAAAATTAGATATGAAAACAGTTTCAGGATACGGCTCAGGATATAGAGCTGTATCTATGATCAAACAATGAGCGAAAATGTAAAGGTGGACACGTGATGTACGAGGAAAGCCCTTGATCAATCTAGATCGCCGGCATAAAACCTCGGGAGCTGACAATCACAGCTGCCTTGTTCTTCTATTGCTTCAAATATCAGGATACAGTGCAGGATATGGTGCGGATCGACTATGTGTTCCAATGTAATTCGAATACAAGTGTTGTGTGTAGTGTTTGCGATGAGCTAGAGAGAAAGTGTTCGAAAATGTGTGAGTTGAGTGACTTAATCTGATCCGCCCCCATCTATTTATAGTAAAACAAATGTAACTAACTATCCTACATAACCGGGATCCAACAAATATTCCTTAGTTGAACGTTAGAGACCTGGTCTTTCGGGCTCAACGTCTCTCCTTTAACAAACACACCCGAGTCTTGAGGAAATGAAGTCCATTTGACCGTTAGCAAGTCCCAGTCTTTAACCTGCACGTGATTAATTCGATATACTTCAGGATATCACCCAGGATGTTAGCAATATCCCCGTCCAGTATCCTGATCATAGATAAACAATAAAAAGCAGGATATTAGTCAGCATGCATACTCAGAAAATGGCCCATAACAATTGTCCCCAAATATATCGGTTGGTATACCAATCCAACGGATATATTTCAAAAGTCTTATCCCATAATTCAAGGCATTTAAAATGAAGCGACGGTCGAGATCACATCGTAACCTCCAACACGCTTTTTGCTCAATGGAGATCCATAATGCCCTTATATCTTCTCTCTTCTTGTTTGAAAAGCAGATATCTTCAACAGAGCCTTCAGGTAATTCTCCATTTCTCATTTACTTTTCATCGCCTTACTCGTAATGGATGCCGAGACCTTCACCCAGCAAAATCTCCTCATAAATCCCGAAAAGGAGATCTGTGCTTTTTACAACGCAGACATTGCGGCTTTGAGAGCTTCCGGCGCCTTCCCAGATAACACGGTCTTTAGACCGTTCGATCGGTCAATTCGATCGGATGTTTCTTCCACTGATTGGGTTTGCTTTCCAGCATATCCTTTTTCGTTAGGTCTTCGATACCCTTTTCCCGAATTCATGATGCAATTCTTCCGAACCACCGGCATCTCTTTTGCTCAAACCATGCCCATGGTTTGGAGAGTATTAATTGTACTTAACCAAATCAAAAACCTTCATTGCCCCGATCTCTGCATCGAGGATTTGCCTATTGCTTATCACCTCCGATCCCATGGCTCTAGCCGGTTCTTGCTTTTCTCGACCTCTAGCAAACCCCTTATTCTTAAAGCCACCAAAAACAAAGACGGATGGCAACGCAAGTTTTTCTTTGTCAAACGAGACTCCATTGCTGAGGGTGCCAACCTTCCGGTGGAGTGGTTAACCACCTGTAGGGTCATAAATATTCTCATGGACCGTTTGGTTTTTATCTCCTACTAATATCCTTCTTTTTTATCCTTATGCAGTGAACTTCAAGGAAGTAGCTCCCCCTACCGCTGAATCAGAAGAAAGAATCAACACTGTTTACCGATTACCTGCAATAGACAGGACTTTCACCACACACGTCCCGAGTTCCAGTCAATACTCGTCATCTGAAATGTGTGGTACGGATTACTTTCAAAATAATTAGTCAAAACAGTATAATAAAATAAAGAGTAATAATGATGTAAAACTTTTCCCTTTATGCAGCACCGGCCAAGATCCCTGAAGTCTTTGACCTCGACGAGTTGGACAGTTATTCTAATCAGGTTCAGATCAAAAAGGAAGCTAGTCCCAAGGCCACAGCCTCATCCAAACCCAGCAGTTCTAAAGCCATCATCATTCCCAAACCTTCACCGGCTACCAAGCCCCGGAGTTCAAGTTCCCGCAAAAGGAAAGAGTCTGATTCCCCTGTCATTTCTGACACATTTCCTTATGAGAAGCACGGGTTCATTGAAGCTAGCGGGTTTATGACTTCTTTTCTTAACCAGGTTAGTATTCTTGAACCATATCCTGCAGCTTATATCATTCACATGTATTTATCAAAATCAATACCTGTCCTCTTATTTTTTGCAGGGTCTCGAGCGTTTGGTTCATCTATATCAAGAATCCTACGGGCTCAACAAGATGCTCGAGTCTAAGTTAAAGAAGGCGGAAGTCACGATCTCCGATCAAGGCATGATTGCTGCTGCTAAATCTCGTCATTACGAGGAGAAATTCAAGGCTATGACTCAAGAACATCAGACCGCTCTCAACAAAGCTATTCTCCAAGCCCAAGCTGATCTTGACACTGCCCACGTGCAACATGAATGGGATATGGTCAGCTACCGGGAAAGCCACAAGAGTTCCGTCGTCATTTCTCTCCTCCAAGCCAGGTTGAAGATGGCCCATGAAGCCAAAATATTAGGTTTTGAATGCCCTTCTTGGGACGTTGGTGCCTGGGAAATCAAGCTAAAGAACCTCGGCGGCACTTCTTCCAAACCAGCTGCCGAAGAATCTTCCAAAGCAGTTGAAAAAGCAACGATGCTGAGAAGGATACTGAGGCGGATGCCAAGACGGATGCTGCTGAAATCATTATGGACGAAGAAGGCGCTGCCCTCTAAAGTTTATTTCCTTTAAATTGTTTGAACAATTTTATGTCTTATGAACAATCTTTATTTCTGCATCAAAACAATTTAATAACCGAAGGTGGATGGGTCCTGGGTTTCAGGATGAAACCTTTGGTTATCAACTAGTACTGATTGTTTCAAATAATTTTATCTTTCATATTTCTCGCAATTATCTTCCGCCTTTCTTAGTACAGATCTTAGTTTTACAAAATTTCGTACAATTATCTTTCAAAAATATCCTGATCAATATACTCAATGATATATAGTAAAAACCGTTATTAGATTCTTTCAACTTCGTAGAAAGCTTTTTAAAGAGTAAAAACAATCTATCTTTCCAAAACCTGTTTTGATAATACTTAAATGATCAAAGTTTCAAACTAGTATTAGTTTCAAATATTTTCATCAAATATTCTGAGAAGTATTTTGAAAATATATTTTGAGAACATATCAGGATATTTAACCTTTTACCAAACATAGTATTATTAAAAACTTAAACGATGTTTTCAAAGGAAAGATCATACCAGGAATAGGGTATAAACCTATTACCAAACTTCAATCCCTTTGCAACTCCTCCAATGATGATGTCCCCTGTCTGAGACACTTAGTGCATTAGTTCTGAACCTTATCCTTTGAGCTTTACATCATTGTCTCGATAGGAATGTCCCCTGTGTACAATGTCTTCTTAGAAATCTTCTGAATATTAGTTTCCATTGTATAGGCAATTTTTCATGTCACAGGGGTAAAACCCAAAAATGTCTTGGAGATAAATTCCTTGTATTCTGGGGAAAATCCCAAATTTTCGTGCGCTACAGGCAGGAGTGTATAAACTCCAAGACTTAGAAAGGTGATAACCTTTAAACCTTAGAGAGTATGAAAATACCCTTTCGTGAGAGAGGGTGATCAATCCTCATATACCTTTAGGATTCAGGATATAGCCAACAGTAACGAAATTGTCAGCCACTTTTACATGGACTGGTCCCGCCACCTTGAACTATCCCTGAATAACTTGCGCTCCAGGCGGAGTGTTTAAACCCAATTCGGAAGAAAGGTGAATACCTTTAAACCTGTGAAGGGATCAGGATCCCTTATACGTGAGAGAGGGGGCCAATCCTCTAATCTTCTGAAGTATCTTGAGTGAGCATCCTGGAGCTATATCCTGGAGCATATACTGCAAAACATCCTTAAACTAAGGTGGGTGTTAGCTTGGCTAACACCCCTCCGATGCTTAAGTTAGTATTGGGTTTCAAAGAATAAATTAAACCAAACATATTTAAAAAAGATAGAATTCATACCATCCTGAGTTAGAAATTAAATTCTAAACTCACTTGAAATAAAGCTTAAGGTGTATAGCATTCCAAGATCTCGGTAGCATATCCCCTTCCATATTCTTGAGTCTATATGCTCATTTCCCTGCTTCTGATTCAACTTCATATAGTCCTTCCCATTCTGGAGCTAACTTGCCATCGGCAGGATTAGTAGTATTCTGAAAAGCCTTTCTCAACACCCAATCTCCAACCTTAAATCTTCTGGTCCTAATATTCTTGTTATATGCACTGGATATTCTTTGTTGATATGCTGCCATCCTTAGCCTTGCTGCATCTCTCTTTTCATCTATAGTATCCAAATCCTGACTCAAGGCTTCAGGATTCTGTTTAGGATCACTTAGGGTAGATCTTGCAATAGGTATTGTCATTTCCGTTGGAATCATTGCTTCTGCTCCAAATACCAAGGAAAATGGGGTTTGGCCTGTTGCGTTCTTTACCGTTGTCCTATCAGCCCACAAAACAAAGGGTAACTCTTCTGCCCATCTTCCTTTTTTGGCTCCAAGCCTCTTCTTTAAGTTATTGACAATTATCTTGTTTTTAGGATTCTGCTTGTCCATTCGCTTGAGGATGTACCGGAGTAGATGTTATCATTTTGATTCCCCAACTTTTGCAAAAGTCAGTAGTTCTCTTGCTTATAAACTGAGAACCATTGTCACAGATTATCTCGGCTGGTACTCCAAATCTGGTCAGGATATTTCTCTTTATGAATGATACCACTTCTTGATCTCTAACTTGAACAAATGCTTCTGCTTCAACCCACTTGGAGAAATAATCCGTCATTGCCAACATGAAAACCTTTCCTCCCGGAGCTTTTGGAAGCTTTCCCACTATATCTATACCCCACTTCATAAACGGCCAAGGGGAAACAATAGGATACAGCGGTTCAGCAGGTTGATGTAATATGTTACTATGTCTTTGACATGCGTCACATCTTCGAGCATATTCTGCGGCATCTTTTCTCATTGTCGGCCAATAATATCCTGTCCTTAATACTTTTGAGAATAATGACCTGCCCCCAGTAATCCCCTTCATGTATATCCTGAAGTACTTCTTTGGCTTCAGGATCCTCCAAACACCTCAGATACGGTCCTGCAAGAGATTTCTTGTATAAAACATTATTTATAATAGTGAATCGTGATACCTTCATCCTAAATGCCTTAGGATTTTCATTTTCGGGGATGTGTCCTTCCTTGAGATATCTCATGATTGGAGCCGTCCAAGATTTAGGATCCTCTTCAGGATACTCTGCTCCAGGATCCTGAATACCCGCTACTTCTTTATCCCGAGGATTCGTTGCAGGATACAAGACATGTATTATTGATATTTGGGTTCCCTCTGGTATCCTGATCGATGATCCCAGATTTGCTAAGGCATCTGCTTCAGCGTTATCCTCTCTTGGTACCTGTTCAAGTGTAAAAACATCGAAATATTCTGCTAATTTTTTAAGAATATCGAGGTATTTGATTAATTTCTCACCTTTAACTGCATAGGATCCATTAAAATGGTTAGTAATTAACAAGGAGTCAACATATACTCGCAAATTCTTGATACTCATACTCTTAGCCAATTCTAATCCTGCAATTAAAGCTTCATATTCTGCCTCATTATTAGTAGCAGGAAATTCACACCTAATGGCCTGGGGTAATATGTCCCCCTGTGGCGATTTTAGTAGTATACCTAAACCTACACCTCTTATATTGGATGCACCATAAGTATATAATGTCCAGGATCCTGAAGATTCTCCTAACTGTTGAACTTCTAGGTCTACCTCATCCTGAATATCACTACTGAAATCAGCCACAAAGTCAGCTAAAGCCTGAGACTTTATGGCATTTCTAGGTTCATATACTAAATCATAAGCACTTAACTTTACTGACCACTTGGCCATCCTGCATGACATCTCTGGTTTCCTAAGCACATTTTTGACAGGATAATTCGTTTTAACATGGATCCTATGTGTCTCAAAATAATGTCTAAGCTTTTTCGATGCCATGACTAGAGCTAATATCAATTTTTCTAAATGAGAATACCTAGTTTCAGCATCTAACAAACTTTTACTAACATAATATACAGGATATTGCTGACCTTCGTGGTCTTTTATAAGAACGGCACTTACAGCATTCCCTGATACAGCGAGGTATAGGGATAGTGGTTCACCATTTTCAGGCTTCATC
This sequence comes from Helianthus tuberosus, assembly GCA_030545235.1. NCBI lineage: Eukaryota > Viridiplantae > Streptophyta > Magnoliopsida > Asterales > Asteraceae > Helianthus > Helianthus tuberosus. The sequence goes on from CM060381.1 coordinate 150,195,224, forward strand.
AATAGAGGTGCGGTTGAGAGATATCGCTTCAAATCCTGCAAGGCTGCTTCATGCTTTGCTCCCCATTCAAATTTCTTATTCTTCTTGAGGATATCATAGAATTCCTTGCATTTTTCTGAGGATCTTGAAATAAATCTATTCAAAGCTGCTACTCGGCCTGTCAACCTTTGTACGTCCTTCATATTTGAGGGTGATTTTATATCCAGGATAGCTTTGATCTGCTCTGGGCTTGCTTCTATCCCCCTTTTTGTCACCATATATCCAAGAAATTTTCCTGCCCCCACTCCGAAATGGCACTTAGCAGGATTCAGCTTCATGTTGTATTGATCCAAGATATCAAATGCTCCCTTGATATCCTGGAGGTGATCCTCAGCTCTTTTAGATTTTACCACCATATCATTAATATATACCTCCATGGTGTCCCCCAGCTTATCTTTGAACATCATGTTTACCAATCTCTGGTATGTTGCACCTGCATTTTTCAAACCGAAAGGCATAGCAGTATAGCAATATGTACCTGTTGGTGTCATGAAAGCAGTATCCTCCTGATCCGAAGGCTCCATTTGAATCTGCTGAAATCCTGAGGATGCGTCCATGAATGTTAACATTTCATGTCTAGCAGTAGCATCTACCATTGCATTGATATGAGGGAGAGGAAATGGATCTTTAGGACAAGCCTTGTTCAAGTCCGTGTAGTCTACACAGACTCTCCATTTCCTGTTTTTCTTCTGTACCACAACTACGTTTGCTAACCATCTTGGAAACTTGACTTCTCTGATCATCCTGGACTTCAACAATCTTTCAACTTCCTCTTAGATAATCGCATTCCGCTCAGGAGCGAATTTTCTTCTTTTTTGCTGAACAGGCTTGAATGATTTGTCAATTCCAAGCTTGTGAGTGATAATGTCTTTGGATATGCCTATCATATCCTCATGCTTCCATGCAAACGTTGACATCCTGCATTTCAAAAAGTTAGTTAACTGCTCTTCAATATCCTGAGGGATATTGGTTCCTACGAGCACCGAGATATCAGGATTATCCTGATCCAGGATAATTTTCTTCACATACTGCTCCGAATCCTCCACGATATCCTGGGCCCGCATCTTTAATTGATATGCTGTACTAGGCTTGGTTGAGGATTTCATCGAGGATGAGTAGCATTCTTTCGCTTCCTGTTGATCACTTTCCACCTTGACAACCCCCCAAGGGGTAGGGATCTTGATGCATTGGTGATATGTTGATGGCACAGCCTTCATATCGTGAATCAATGGTCTTCCCAGTATGATGTTATAGCAGGATAAGGAGTCCATCACACAGAAGTGTTGTATTGAGTTGACCCCTTCAACATATACTGGTAACTTTATCTCCCCTACGGTATTCCTAGCTTCTCCACTGAAACCAACGAGCACAGTGGACTTCGAAGTGATATCCATCGGAGATACATTCATCCTCTTCAATGTTTCTAGCTGAATTATATTGACAGAACTACCGTTGTCTACCAGTATCCTGCGTACAAAATGGTTAGCCACATATAATGTTATTACTAAAGCATCATGGTGAGGATCCTGAACAGTATCCCTGTCATCACTATCGAAAGTGATCACTTTATCAGTTGTGAGGGTAGTCATTCTGACTGGTCTGTCTCCCCTCTCACTCTTAGCTTCCTTTGCATGTCTCTTGGCCGCCGAATACGAAGTCCCACAAATGTCGGATCCTCCTGAAATAAAGTTAATTATCTTGGCATCTGCTGGGGGTGATGCTGCTCGTTCAGGATCCTTCTCGGGATCCTGCCCTTTAGTCTTCTTTTTTCCTAGCAAGTCCTTCAGATACCCCTTGCTTAACAGATAACTTATCTCTTTCCTTAAAGCAATGCAATCCTCGGTCATATGTCCGAAGTCTTCGTGGAAGGCACACCATTTGGATTTATCCTTCCAATTAGCTTTCTGCTGGTTCTTTCGAGGCCACCTAGCTTTGTCCCCTAAGCCCTGCATAGCATACATTAATTCAGGTATATTAACAGAAAAGCAGTATTCAGATAAGTCAGGATATTCTTCAGGATCCTCGTCTTCAACAGCGTTCACTTTCTTGTTATCATTTCTGCCATATGGCCTGGAGCGATATGGCTTATATGAGGTTTCTGATTTCCTGTTAGTTGATTCATAGGTTGAGGTAGAATTCAACCTCTCCTGCATCTTCTTGTCATCTTCCAGACGGATATATCTCAAAGCCCTGTTACGAGGTTCGTCGAGATTCCTGCAGGGATTCATTACAAGATCCTGATAAAACTGAGAATCCTTTTGTAATCCCATCTTAAAAGCTTGCACAGCTGTTGCAACATCAAGATGTGGGATATCCAAGGATTCTCGACTGAATTTGTTCACATAATCCCTAAAGGATTCCTGAGGCCCTTGAGTTATCCTGTAAAGGTCACTGGTTAGTTTCTCAAAACTCTGACTACAAGAAAATTGACTGTTAAATAAATTAACCAAATGAGCAAACGAAGTAATTGAGTGAGGAGGAACGTTTAACAGCCATTTTAAGGCTGATCCTGTCAGAGTAGAACCAAATCCCTTGCATAAGCATGCTTCCTTGAGCTCCGGAGGGATAGGGTTAATCTCTATTCTTTCCCTATACTAGGCAATATGCTCTTCAGGATCCGTAGTCCCATCATGCAGCTTCATGTTGGGAGTCTGAAATCTTTTTGGGATTTCAGCATCACTGATGGGATATGCAAAGCGGGATATCCTGTGGCTGTCTTGGGATACTTCCGGAATTGGCTGGACCACTCCAGGTACACTGGATATCATGTCCTTCAATTTCTGGAGCTCCCTGGTAAATGTTGACGTCATACCTGCATCCTGCAAAGAGCCATTGTTGTTAGTAGCAAGAATATTATTATTTGACACATTACCGTTCTGAGGATTTTGGCCATATCCTGAAGCATATCCTGAACTTCTCACAGTCGATATCCTGACCGAAGAGGGTATCTCAGGGGTATGATTCTGAGAATGGCTTGGGACGATATTCCCCCTATTATCCTCAGTGTAAACTGCGGAACTGAAGTTCAAAGCCCTGGGCTGTATAGGAGTGACAGTTTCTTCAGCGGGTCTACTCGAGCTAGCTTTTAAGAGTTGTATTTCTCTTAACAACATTTGATTAGTTTCCTGTTGCTGCCTCATTTGTTCCTGCACACTTCCAAATAAAGTCAAAATTTCATCATTAGAGGCTAAAACGGGAGCAGATCCCTGGACACTCCGAGTAGGGATAACATCTTGAGATTGTGAAGAAAACGGCATCCTTGGAGGAGGTGGTGGAAGCACCGAACCAGTAGTAGCAGAGGTTGTAGCAGACATAGTGGAAGAGCTCATGTTTGATCTTGAGGCCATTGTAAACAATGTGGCAAAAAGTTTTGAAAATAGAAAACCGATTAACGATTTTACAAAGATTTTTAGTAAAAGTAGCACCACTTGCCCCACGGTGGGCGTCAAAAATTACCTAAGCAATTAAGTGATCAAATTAGTTAAGTGAGGTAGTGTGCTAGAAATATGTATGAAAAATGTGTTAACAAAATTAGATATGAAAACAGTTTCAGGATACGGCTCAGGATATAGAGTTGTATCTATGATCAAACAATGAGCGAAAATGTAAAGGTGGACACGTGATGTACGAGGAAAGCCCTTGATCAATCTTGATCGCCAGCATAAAACCTCGGGAGCTGACAATCGCAGCTGCCTTGTTCTTCTATTGCTTCAAATATCAGGATACAGTGCAGGATGTGGTGCGGATCGACTATGTGTTCCAATGTAATTCGAATACAAGTGTTGTGTGTAGTGTTTGCGATGAGCTAGAGAGAAAGTGTTCGAAAATGTGTGAGTTGAGTGACTTAATCTGATCCGCCCCCATCTATTTATAGTAAAACAAATGTAACTAACTATCCTACATAACCGGGATCCATCGAATATTCCTTAGTTGAACGTTAGAGACCTGGTCTTTCGGGCTCAACGTCTCTCCTTTAACAAACACGCCTGAGTCTTGAGGAAATGAAGTCCATTTGACCGTTAGCAAGTCCCAGTCTTTAACCTGCACGTGATTAATTCGATATACTTCAGGATATCACCCAGGATGTTAGCAATATCCCCGTCCAGTATCCTGATCATAGATAAACAATAAAAAGCAGGATATTAGTCAACATGCATACTCAGAAAATGGCCCATAACAATACTTATAAAGGTTTTAATCAATTTTTTGTTGACTACAATTCCAAAAATTTAAACAATTTAGATAAGGCTTCTGAAAGAATAAAAAGGAAAGATCATACCATATACAGAGTATAACCCTATCCTCATACTTCAATCTTTTTGCAACTTCCACACCGCAAATGTCCCCGGTCTGGGATACTTAGTGAACTAAGCCCAAGCTTGATTCCTTGAGTTCTTCATAATGCCTTAGTAGAAATGTACCCTGTGCGTTATGTTTTTGAATACTTAGAAATATTTTGGACTTCAGTTGCAACTGTTTGTATAATTTTTGTGTTATAGGGGATAAACCCTAAAATATCCTGGAAATAAATCCTTAGTGTTCTGGGGATAAACCCATAGGTATTCTGGGGAAAATCCCAAGTTTTCATGCGCTACAGGCGGGAGTGTATAAACTCCAAGACTTAGAAAGGTGAAAACCTTTAAACCTTAGAGAGTATGAAAATACCCTTTCATGAGAGAGGGTGATCAATCCTCATATACCTTAAGGATCCAGGATATAGCCAATGATAATGAAATTGTCAGCCACTTTTACATGAACTGGTCCCACTATCTTGAACTATTCCTGGATAACTTGCGATCCAGGCAGGGTGTTTAAACCCAATTCAAGAGAAAGGTGAATACCTTTAAACTGTGAAGGGATCAGGATCCCTTAGACGTGAGAGAGGGGGCCAGTCCTCTAATCTTTCGAATTATCCTGAGGGTATATCCTGGAGCTATATCCCGAAGCATATTCTGCAAAACAACTGTAAACTAAGGTGGGTGTTAGCCTGGCTAACTCCCTTCTGATGCTTAAGTTAGTATTGGGTTCAAAAGAATAAATAACATCAAATACATTAAAAGAGATAGAATTCATACCATCCTGAGTTAGAAATTAAATTTTAAACTCACTTGAAATAGAGCTTTAGGTGTATAGAATTCCAGGATCTCGCTAACATATCCTCCTCCACATTCTTAAGCCGGTATGCTCCTTTTCCAGATTCCGATTCAATCTCATAGGGTCCTTCCCATTTTGGAGCTAATTTTCCATCAGCAGGATTGGTAGTGTTCTAAAAAGCCTTTCTTAATACCCAATCTCCAACTTAAAACCTCCTAGTCCTTATATTCTTGTTATATGCTCTGGATATCCTTTGTTGATATACTGCCATTCTTAGCTTTGCCGCATCTCTTGTCTCATCAATAGTATCCAATTCTTGGCATAGGGCTTCAGGATTCTGTTCAGGATCCTGGAGGTTAGATCTTGCTGTAGGTATCACCATTTCTGTTGGGATCACTGCTTCTGCTCCAAATACTAAAGAGAATGGGGTTTGGCCAGTTGCACTCTTTATTATTGTTCTATCAGCCCACAAAACAAAGGGTAATTCTTCTGCCCATCTTCCTTTCTTAGCTCCTATTCTTTTCTTCAAATTGTTGACAATTATCTTGGTTGAAGATTCTGCTTGTCCGTTTGCTTGAGGATGTACTGGAGTAGATGTAATCATTTTAATTCCCCAACTCTTGCAGAAGTCGGTAGTCCTCTTACTTATAAACTGAGAGCCATTGTCACAAATTATCTCAGCTGGTACTCCAAACCTTGTCAGGATATTCCTTTTTATGAAGGATACTACTTCTTGATCTCTAACTTGAACAAATGGCTCAGCTTCAACCCATTTAGAGAAATAATCAGTCATTGCCAGCATAAAGACATTTCCTCCTGGAGCCTTGGGCAATTTTCCTACTATGTCCATCCCCCACTTCATGAATGGCCAAGGGGAAGCAATAGGATATAGTGGTTCAGCAGGTTGATGCAGTATATTACTATGCCTCTGACACGCATCACACCTTCGAGCATATTCTGCAGCATCTTTCCTCATCATCGGCCAATAGTATCATGTTCTTAATACCTTTGAGAATAATGATCTGCCCCCAGTATGGTTACCACAATCCCCTTCGTGTATATCCTGGAGTACTTCTTTGGTTTCAGGATCTTCCAAGCACCTCATGTATGGTCCTGCAAGAGATTTCTTATATAAAACATCATTTATAATAGTGAATCGTGATTCCTTCATCCTAAAGGCCTTAGGATTCTCATCTTTTGGGATGTGTCCTTCCTTGAGATATCTCATGATTGGGGCCGTCCAGGACTTAGGATCCTGCTCGGGATACTCATAATCAGGATCCTGGATACTTACTACTTCCTTATCCTGAGATTTGAGAAGATCCATCGCAGGATACAAGATATGTAGTATTGGTATTTAGGTTCCCTCTGGTATCCTGACTGATGATCCTAGATTTTCCAAGGCATCTGCTTCAGCATTATCCTCTCTTGGTACCTGTTCAAGTGTAAAAACATCGCAATATCCTGCTAATTTTTTGAGAATTTCGAGATACTCGATTAACTTCTCACCTTTAACTGCATAGGATCTATTAAAATGATTAGTGATTAACAAGGAATTGACAAACACTCGTAAAATTTTAATATTCATATTCCTGGCCAATTCTAATCCTGCTATCAAAGCTTCATATTCTGCTTCATTATTAGTGGCAGGAAATTTACACCTAATAGCCTGGGGTATTATGTCCCCCTGTGGCAATTTTAGTAGTATACCCAAACCTACACCTCTTACATTAGATGCACCATCAGTATATAATGTCCAGGATTATGAGGTTTCTTCTAATTATTGTACTTCTAGGTCTACTTCATTTTGAATATCACTACTGAAATCAACCACAAAGTCAGCTAGAGCCTGAGACTTTATAGCATTTCTAGGTTCATATACTAGATCATATGCACTTAATTTTACCGACCATTTAGCCATTCTACCTGACATCTCAGGTTTCCTAAGCACATTTTTAACAGGATAATTGGTTTTAACATGAATCCTATGCGTCTCAAAATAATGTCTAAGCTTTGTCGATGCCATAACTAAGGCCAATATCAATTTTTCTAAATGAGAATATCTAGTTTCGGCATCTAATAAACTTTTACTAACATAATAGACAGGATATTGCTGACCTTCGTGATCCTTTACCAAGACAGCGCTTACCGCATTTCCTGATACTGAAAGATACAGGGATAATGGTTCACCATCCTCGGGCTTCATCAATAAGGGTGCAGTCGAGAGATACTGCTTTAGTTCCTGCAAGGCTGCTTCATGCTTCTCTCCCCACTCGAATTTCTTATTCTTCTTTAGGATATCGTAGAATTCCTTGCATTTTTCTGAGGATCTTGATATAAACCTATTTAATGCTACTACTCGCCCTATTAATCTTTGTATATCTTTCATGTTTGAAGGTGACTTGATATCCAATATGGCTTTAATTTGTTCTGGGCTTGCTTCGATCCCCCTTTTAGTCACCATGTATCCCAAAAACTTTCCTGCCCCCACTCCGAAATGGCATTTGGCTGGATTCAGTTTCATATTGTACTAGTCCAGTATATCGAATGCTCCTTCAATATCCCGGAGATGATCCTCAGCCATCTTAGATTTTACCACCGTATCATCAATGTATACTTCCATGGTGTCCCCCAGTTTGTCTTTAAACATAAATGTTCACCAATCTTTGGTATGTTGCACCTGCATTTTTCAAACCAAAAGGCATAGCAGCATAACAATAGATAGTTGTTGGTGTCATGAAAGCAGTATCCTCCTGGTCCGCAGGTTCCATTTGGATCTGCTGGAATCCCGAGGATGCATCCATGAAGGTTAACATTTCATGGCCGGCAGTAGCATCCACCATTGAATCAATATGAGGTAGAGGAAATGGGTCTTTGGGACAAGCTTTATTCAAGTCTGTGTAATCCACACAAACTCTCCATTTCCCATTTTTATTTTGCACCACAACTACATTTGCTAGCCATTTGGGAAATTTAACTTCCCTAATCATCTTGCTCTTTAATAATCTTTCAACCTCTTCCTGAATGATTGTGTTCCACTCTGGAGCAAACTTCCTTCATTTCTGTTGGACAAACTTGAAAGACCAATCAATTCCAAGCTTGTGGGTTATAATATCTTTGGAAATACCTGTCATATCCTCATGTTTCCATGCGAATGTTGACATCCTGCATTTCAAAAAGTTAGTTAATTGATTTGCAATATCCTGAGGGATATTGGTTCCTACGAGCATCGAGATATCTGGATTATCCTGATCCAGGATAATTATCTTTACATCCTACTCTGAAGCCTCCACGATATCCTGGGCTCGCATCTTTAATTGCTATGCTGCATTGGGCTTTATAGTGGATTTCATCGAAGAAGAATAAAACTCCTTCGCTTCCTGCTGATCACTTTCCACCTTGACTACTCCCCAAGGGGTAGGGATCTTGATGCATTGATGATAGGTTGACGGCACAGCTTTCATATCATGGATCCATGGCCTGCCCAATATAATATTATAGCAGGATAAGGAGTCCATGACACAAAAGCGTTGCATCGAGTTGACCCCTTCAAAATACATAAGCAACTTTATCTCTCCCACGGTATTCCTGGCTTCTCCACTGAACCCAACAAGCACAATGGATTTCGATGTAATATCCATTGGGGATACATTCATCCTCTTCAGTGTTTCCAACTGAATTATGTTGATGGAGCTGTCGTTATCCACCTGTATCCTGCGCATAAAATGATTAGCAACATATAAAGTTATTACCAAAGCGTCATGGTGAGGATCCTAGACAGTATGCCTATCATCGCTATTGAACGTGATCACTTTATCAGTCGTGAGGGTTGACATCCTGGTTGGCTTATCTCCCCTTTCTGCCTTAGCCTGCTTTGCATGTCTTTTTGCTGTAGAATAAGAGGTCCCGCAGATATCGGATCCTCCTGAAATGAAGTTAATTATCTTGGCATCCGCAGGAGGTGGTGCCGCTCGTTCAGGATCCTTCTCAGTATCCTGACCCTTATTCTTCTTTCTTCCCAGGAGATCCTTCAGATATCCTTTTCTCAATAGATAGCTTATTTCTTTCCTCAGGGCAATGCAATCTTCTGTAACATGTCCAAAATCCTCATGGAAGGCACACCACTTGGATTTATCCTTCCAATCAGCTTTCTGTTGGTTCTTCCTAGGCCACCTTGCTTTGTCTCCTAAACCCTGCATAGCATACATTAGTTCAGGTATGTTAACAGAAAAACAATAATCCGACAACTCAGGATACTCCTCAGGATCCTTGTCTTCAACAACATTAACTTTCTTGCTGCCATTCCTGCCATATGGCTTAGAGCGATATGGTTTGTACGAGGATTCTGATTTCCTGTTGGTTGACTCATAGGTTGTGGATGAATTCATCCTCTCTTGCATCTTTTTGTCATCTTCCAATCGAATATATCTTAAAGTCCTGTTCCGAGCTTCATCCAGGTTCTTGCAGGGATTCATTACAAGATCCTTGTAAAATTGAGAATCCTTTTGCAATCTTGTCTTGAAAGCCTGCACAGCTGTTGCAACATCAAGATGTGGGATATCTAAGGATTCCCGACTACACTTGTTCACATAATCTCTCAAGGATTCCTGAGGTCCTTGAGTTATCCTGTAGAGATCACTGGTTAGTTTTTCAAAACTTCGACTGCAAGAAAATTGACTATTAAATAAGTTGACTAAATGAGCAAATGATGTAATCGAATGAGGAGGAACATTTAAGAGCCATTTTAAGGCTGATCCTATTAAGGTAGAACCAAAACCCTTGCAGAGACATGCTTCCTTGAGATATGGAGGGATTGGGTTTATTTCCATCCTTTCCCTATACTGGGCAATATGCTCTTCAGGATCCGTAGTTCTGTCATAGAGCTTCATGTTGGGGGTTTGAAATCTCTTTGGGATTTCAGCATCATATATAGGATATGCAAACCGAGATATCTTGTGGCTATCCTGGGATACTTCTGGGATCGACTGGACTACTCCGGGTACACTGGATATCATGTCCTTTAACTTCTGAAGCTCCCTGGAAAGTGCTGATGTCATACCTGCACCCTGCAAAGATCCAATACCATTAGTAGCAAGAGTATTATTATTATTAGACACGTTACCAGTCTGAGGATTCTAGCCATATCCTGAAGCATATCCTGAACTTCTCACAGTTGACACTCTAACTGAAGAGGGTATCTCAGGAGTATGATTCTGGGAATGACTAGGCACAATATTGCCCCTGTTATCCTCAGTATATACTGCAGAACTGAAGTTCAAAGCTCTGGGCTGCAAAGGAGTGACAGTATCCTCAGCAGGCCTGCTTGAGCTGGATTTCAAGAGTTGTATCTCTCTCATCAACATTTGGTTGGTCTCCTGCTGTTGCCTCATCTGTTCCTGTACACTACCAAATAAAGTCAGAATTTCATCATTAGAGGCCAAAACAGGAGCGAATCCTTGAATATTCCGAGTGGGATAATATCATGAGGCTGTGAAGAAGCTTGCGTCCTTGGAGGAGGTGGTGGAAGCACCGAACCAATCGTTGCAGACGTTGTAGCAGACAGGGTAGAAGAGCTCTTGTTGGATCTTGAGGCCATTGGAAATAGTGTAGCAAAAAGTTTTGAAAATAGAAAACCAAGTAATGATTTTGCAAAAGATTTTAGTAGAAATAGCACCACTTGCCCCACGGTGGGGCACCAAGTTGTTTTGGTCAAAAATTACCGAAGCAGTTAAGTGATCAAATTAGTTAAGTGAGGTAGTGTGCTAAGAATGCGTATCGAAAATATGCTAATTTAGTTGTTTGCAAAAAAACAGTTTTCAAGATACGGCTCAGGATATCGAGTTGTATCTACAATCAAACAATGAGCAAAAAAGTAAAGGGTGACACGGGATGTACGAGGAAAGCCCTTGATCAATCTAGATCGCCGGCACAAAACCTCGGGAGCTGACAATCGCAGCTGCCTTGTTCTTCTTATTACTTCAAATGTCAGGATACAGTGTGGGATTTGATGCGGATCAACTAAGTGTTACAATGCGATTTGAATACAAGTGTAAGTGTGTTGTGAGTGTTTGCAGCTAGAGAGAAAGAGAGTTCGAGAGATTGTGTCCTTATCTGATCCGATCAATCCTTTTTATAGTAAAAGAAAACTAACTAACTAGCCTATTATTCTGGGATTTAACGAATATTCCCTATGTGAACGGTGTAGTCCACGTCTTCCGGCTTCAACGTCCATATTTCAACAGATTTTCCCGAGTCTTTGGGAGAAGAAGTCCTCTTGAACGTTATAGACTTACAACATTAATCTGCACGTGAATTAATTAATCACTACCAGGATACTACATCAGGATTTTACTAATATCCTCATCCGGTATCCTGATCACAACAAAAGAAACACAGTCAGAATATTATTCAGGATATATGAGCAGAAAACCACCCACAATAGTCTGTCCCAAGAAAAACATTTTATAATGATGTACTGGAGGACTGAGTCCCCAAACACATATGGTAATGAACAATTTGCTTGTTCTTTTTGGCAAAATACAGGTAATGTATTAAGGCAGACGTGCCTAGAAACTACAGACCCAATAACAACCAACACACGTGTAAAATAGTGTACCAAGCACACTAAGTGCCCGGCTGTGGGGCAAAGAAGGGCCTAGCTAGCCCGGAGGAAGTGGACAAACAAGTTAAAGAACATAATCCCCGATTATAAACTTATCCAAGGGTCATCTCACTAACAGGCGACCCTGGTTTACAAATAAACCATTGAAACGAGAAAACTTTTTTGTAATTACGCTACAAAGAGAAAACTAGCACACACATATACACTGGGGAATTTTATAATCTATTTATAAGAGGAGAACCAGTGTACACATACACACCAAAGAATTTTGTAATTAAGCTACAAAAGACAAGTGTACAAATAACACACTAAAAAGAAATTCCTGGAAATGAATTACAAGGCTGCAGCTAAGCTTCTAGGTTCTCAAACGAACCCTAAACCCACCCTTGTGCCTCGACAAGTCTTCAAGAAGAATAAACGGCCTCGGGAAAAGCACAAAGAACCCCCAAGTTGTTGATAGCAAGACCTGCAAATAACAACAAAGCAAAAAACAAGCAAGCAGGGGCATATCGACGACATACAAGTTATGAAGCAACTAAGAAAACATAAGTCAGATACTAGAGGGACCCCAACACAAAGGTCCCCCCTCCCCCATCAGCAAAAGTTAGCAGTATCTAAGGTGCATAAAGTATTTAGTTACAACCATATCGAACTAAGTATTGTTTTGAAACTACTGGGAAGCATCCCTAGACACAGACTTGGGCGAGGAAGGCCCGGCAGGAGTAAGCAGGACCTTGAGTTCTTCGATAGACATCAGGGGACGCTAAAGGATCTTTTCGAGAAGAGCAAGAATCTTTTCTCCAAATTCTTTGTCCAGTTTGGACAACTATTTCTTAGCTTTGGAGTTGTAAAGAGGGGTCTCCTTCCTCCCCAAACCTTGTACGGAGTAAGCATACCCATCTTCAGACCTGATTGATAACCTACGTCTCGATAAGCCCTGTAAATCTTCTCTAGACTGCCCTTAAATTCCTCAGATTGAGCAACAGCAGTAAGGAAGGACCTGAACACCTCAGTAATAAGCCAGTACCTCTCCTTGGCCAGCTTCTGGTTATCATCCGAGGCCATCCCCCACTCGGCATACATGGCATCCAGATCCTTTTGAGACATGGCGTCAAGATCCTTCTGACGCTTCAACTCGGCAGACAACTCTTCTTTCTCTTCAACCAAGGCCATCCTCTCCCTCACCCAAGCACGTTCCCTCTGCTCCAACATGGCTCCAACTCATTGAAGAAAAAATGCAGAGAACACGAAAAGGTAAATATAAAAGGGGGAGAGAAGAAGGATTAGGCACCTTCTCCTCCTACAATCTATGCTCAGCATCAGTCACCCGGTACCGAAGCTCAGCAGCAACCGTTTGGGAAGTCTTGAGATCAGCCCTCAACTCCTCATTCTCTCTCCTCAATTCATCCATTCGCTGAAGCATACCATCTCCTCTAAAGAACCCCTCACAAAGGGACACTGTACTGGTCATAAAAAAGATCAGACCTCAAAGCAGAGTTCATAAACTTGTGATAACCCACTACTGTAGACTGGGTTATCTTCCATCTAGGAATATATGGGACTGGAAGAGCATCAGCAAACAAGGGAGCTAAAGGGGACTGAGAGACAAGACCTCTAGGATGGGAAGGCTTGCTAGTCCTAGTAGCATGAAGAGGAGAAACCTCAAAGGTTGGGGTAATACGTGCAGCACTGATCTCGGGAGTCTTGTCCCGGACTCGAGAGGAGGAGGGGCAGTAGGAATCTCAATCGGAGCCTTAGAACTCCCCTGCTCCGAATAGATAAAAAGAGAAAAATCAAAGGTCAACCAGATCAAGATCAATCAAATCAGCAAGGATCCAAAAGGCAATCACATTAAACAAGGCAGAACATAAGGGGAAGACTTACCAGCAGAGGCTCGCTTATAAGGCTAGATGATCGTAGATGATTGGATAAGGAATCCTTGACCCCAGTAGGAGGAAGTTCAGAGGCGGCTTTAGTAGCTGGGAACGTCTTTTGGCCACTAGCACTCCGGAGCCTTAGCCGAATATTGCGAGGGGCGGGAGCTTGCTTAGGGTTGCTGGTCTAGGCTGCCTTGCGCTTACGAACTAAGCGACTCTCCAAATCTTCATCGTCATCGCCATCACTGGAACCTTTCACCCGAAGGGAACCCGGGGAATCATCTTTCTCACTGGAAGAACCCTCTTCGTCCTTCCCTTCGGCAGCAGAGTCCCCGGCTTGAACAGAACTTTCAGGGACCTTCTTCTCAACACCTCGGCTCATACTCGGTTCAACTTTATCACCCACCATGAATTTGACATCCTTACAATCCCCCTGGAAAAAACCCCACAGGGTCATCACTGCATAAAAGTAACACCAAAGATGACTACACAGATACCTAGAAATTTTTTTGAAAAAGATAAACACAACAGATCAAAGAACAAGGAAGTACCTTTCTTGCCGAAGAAAGCCTTTGGCCTGACTGGATAAAAAGGGCTTAATTCCCCCATAGCCAAGACCCCTCGGGGAAAGTGAAAGCCCTTGTAGGGTTCTCATGCATCCGCTTCCATTGAACGATCTCATCGGCGGATAAGACCGGGACGTTGTCTTCAATAACTGCTTTTGCATCCCTCAGCGGCGGCGACTCCGGTATCATAGTGGCCGAGACAAAGATAAACCGACTTTTCCACTCTTTGGGATAAGTAGAAGTAGGCATGAAAGAGTAACAGGGAGGGGATATACTGTCTTTCTGTTTGGCAAAAGTGAACCAATCCCCATCCGAAATCAATTTATAGAACATACAAAACAGAGGAATCGACGGTTCACCAGAGACTGCCACACACGATAGTTCAAAATGTACAACCCTCATGAACCCTAGAGGGTGTAATTGTGAGAAATGAACTCCAAAGTGCCGTAACAAATCCACTTTGAAAGCCAAAAGTGGGTAACGAACACCACATGAAGAAAATGATAAAGTGTAGATGACAATCTGGTCAGGAGTACACTCTGCCGAATCATCAGGCCTAGGCAGAGTTGGTGAAAAACGTTCTGGAATCTGGTAAGCCTCAACAAAGGATTCTAGGTCTCTCGCCGTCAAGACGAAGCGAATTGAGGAGTGGCCAGTACGGCTCATTGCAGGACTGAACGATGATCGGAGAATTATAATGGAAAAGAGAAAGGGGAAGTGTGAAGGAAAACGATGGAAATTAGAGGAAAGGAAGAGGTGACAAGGGTTTTTAAAGAGGATAACTGACACGGGAGGAGGAAACCGTCACATCACAACTTTTCAAAATTTAAAATCGTCTTGAGCACGTGTAATAAAGGGATTAAACCCCAGCCGTCGATTTCTGATACCTAATGGTTCTCGGGAAACGAGTGAGGCGCGTAATTATTAACAAGGGATGGGCCCACATTCATAGCCCAAGAAGACTATCTTCACTGATAATTATGACTCAGCCCCGAATCAAGAGATTTGAATCTCAGAACCAAGGACTAAAGATGACTTGACGACGGGCCAATCGGTCGCCCAACTTGACCCATCTTGGGCTTCTATCATGCAGACCCAACTATTAAGGCCCAATGCCAAGGCTTGTCTCTTAAGGGTCTTGTACATATAAAAGAAGCGGGAAATAAATAAAAGAAAATCCAAGGGTCCCGTAGAACATTAAATGCTTGATAGATGAAGAGAAAGGAGTCGCCGGAAACACTGTACCATCAAGCTGGCCTCATTAAATGAAGCCAGTGATCTCACCGCTGGGGCTCAGACACGTGTCTGAGTCACCGAAAGACTACCAGTTACCGTTAGATTGTCTCGGTACCATTCTTCAAGAGAGATAAGCTATCTCCTTTATATAAGGAAGGTAAGCCATGATCCTTAACAACCAAGGTAACCCTTACTAAAAGCAAAACACTCTCATTTATTCCGACAAGGATACTCCCTCATTAAATATCAGCACAAACACACTTTATTAAGATCCACACCATAGAGGATATTCCGGTGGTCACTCTCGTCGGAATAAGCTTCTCCTTTAACTCTGGCAAGTTTACTTACTCTCACGCCGGAGCTTGGTCACGGATCCCCCTCCCGGGGCCCTCCGTGATGAGGCTAACGGTTTTCTTTTTTGTAGAGAACAAAAGCTGGGCATTGCAACGTCAGTGAAGACCCTTTGAACATCATCCAGGGATTTGGGGATTCGACACCACTCATGGTACTAATTAGTCTAATTGACCCGATGATATTTTGCCAAATGGTTTTAACTTTTAAGGTAAGGCTGGGGGGTGTGGGATGGAGTTCCTAGGGGCTTTATCAGGACATGTAAGTGACACGTAGGAACCACGTCAGCCAGGGGGCTTTATCACACCCCCCTTTAACTTGCAGGGTGTGGGATGGAGCCCTCTATTAAACAAAATTAAAATAAAGATTTCAGTGGATTAAATCAAGTGGGCCCCACCTAAACATCTCATTCTTGGTGTTAACATGACGGAGCCCCCTCCTATAGCGCCCTTTGTTAACATGGCGGGTGTGGGTGTATGTCGCCGGGTGGCGCTATAGGTGATGAGGTGACACGATGGAGCCCCCCACACCCTCCGGCCTAATGGAATATGTTTGGATATATTTTGTAGAGTCCACCAAGTATTTTCGTTTATGATATCTAACAAGGCCATTCATAGGTCACTTTTTGTATGCTAAGCTCCAAAGGTGAAATCACTATTTCACATGAAGAGTTGTTGTTTTTAACTTTTTGTTGGATTTCTACTTCCTTTTTGGGTCATGTGCTTCTTCTCTTAGGACTTTCCCTCCAGTTTATATGTCCTTTTGTCATGGTGGTACTTGCTAACTTGTGCAGGTTTACTAAAGAGTCTATATATCTTAATGAATCATACAAAACTCACTACTAGATAAAATATTTTGATGGTACTTAAAACATAATTATATAATTTATAGAGAAAACAAGAACGTATATGTAGTTTCTGTTCTAAATACATGTAACAAAATCAAAACAGAGATTCTCCTTTTATATATTGGGAACCACCACAATGGTTAAGTTGAAACAATACAACTCTTCGCGAAATAGTATGTCAATTAGCGGTTATTACAACCACGGAAAATCATTGTTATTTAGTTAATCAATAGAAACTTCATTGGTAGTAACATAATTGCTACTGATGGCTTAACTTCCACTAATGACAATGTTGTTGTTGATTGCCGATCAATGACTACTAATCGCACTTACTACTACAAGGATTAAGAAGCTCCGATGAAAACATATACCTATCATAAACCGAGTTTGCTTAAATGGTCGTAAATAATCCTTTTAAAAGGACGAAAATGCCCTTCTTACATCTAGAATGATTTCAAGCATACTTTGTTGGTAAAACTTATTACCCACTGATATGATATCATAATTAGGATTATTTGGGATGTCAAGTTAGACTATATCCTGAGTTTATGCACAAGTCTTTGATAAGTATTATTAAATGACGATAATGCCCCCTAAGGCACTTAAATTAGTTTTTAAGCATAATAATCATGTTAAAACTTTTACCTACTGATATGTTATGACAATTAACATATTTTAACTATTCAAAGCTGGTCATAACATCAGATTTACTAAAACATCGTTAATATCGTCATTTAACGACTTTTACGCCGATTAGGCGCATAGTATGGTTTTAAACCATACTTATCGCCTAAGACATATTATCTACTGATTTCATAAATGATTTTTAATATTTTTACAGTAGGTATAAATCATGAACTAAAAATCCCAATTAAGTCCTTAAAACTATGTGTTAAATGACCAAAATGCCCCTACGGTGCATAGTTTGGTTTTAAAGCATAAACCACACATATATTTGATATCCTACTGATACTATATCATAAATCAAATATTTTTCCAGAGTGTTTATAACCATAACATCAGATTACTTGCAAGCTCCTTTTATAAGTCAGAAAATGACCAAAATGCCCTTGTGAGGCTAAATTCGGTTTTAAAACCTTAATGGGCATACATGTTAGCATCCTAATGATATTATAACATGTTTTAAGCATAATTACTTGTGGGACTTGTATACGTCTCATCCGGTTACTCGTGATCGCTTATACGCGTATGGTTTGACTTACGTAACTAGTTTACGTAAGTTTACCCAAACGGGTTTAACCTTATCCATTTTAACTCAAAATTCAGAATGTACTTAGTTTACCCATATTATACAAGTCTTTATACTTATTGGGTCTAAATTTCATTCTATTCCGGCCGTTGCTTAATCTAGCGTATCGTACCGTTTTCATACTTAAAACTAACTGGTCTAAGTCTATGACTTAATTAAGACCCGTTAGCATTCTAATTGGTTATTTATACCATCATTCCAGACTAGAGCCTTCCGATAAATTGTACCTACGCTTACTTAATTGAATACAACTGAGTTATTATAAATCTTGCTATTTAAGACAGGAGCTAGCTCAGGTAAATACTCTTAACCTATTTTCCCTATACGGGCTTGGGATACGGTAAAATATTTAACGCAAGGTCGGGTATGGATTCGAAGACCTATGTGTCAGGAAATTCACATAACCCGTTTTAACTCGTATTGCTTGACTGAAACATTGGGGGTTAACGCAACCGTGTCCTGGATATCCTTGACTCATTAATTGCAATGGCCATGACCTAATCACGGGGCGTAGGCATACACCCGACAGACACAATATGATTTATTAAATAATTTTATACCCAATATGGGTTTCCCAATAAGGGAATAAGTGGTGTATCGGTTAATCATGAACCGGCATAGTCCGGGCCCCGTATGTAGAGCAAGTTATGTAAAACTGATAACATGAGATATAGTTTGTCCCAAGTATAAAAGATTTTTTGTGCCTTGTGCATCTAAATCATTTTTGAAAATATTTTCAAAATGTGTCTTGATTGTATTTACCAGTGAAAACTAACGTATTTTCAAAAGGCTTAGTGACAGGTACAAATACGTAAATAGGCTGGAAGCTGCTCAGGATTGTTAGACGAGGAATTTGCAACTCCTTCTCATAAGCCATTAGTCTGATAAACCTCTTTTGTATTTAATGATCCGGATGTGGATTATTATTACAAGCTCGTATGTAATTATCACTTTGGTATTTTCAGACAATTGAGTTGTAATAATATTTTATAATCCAAAAGACTTCCGCTGTGGTATTTTGTGTATGTTTGACTATGATGATATTAATCTTACGTCACGATACTCCCCACTGGGCTAAGCTGTAAATATCGGGGTGTGACACTCGTCTCATCACCGCGATCAAAAAGTGAGTTTTAGGCATTTGGCTTATTCGTGAGAATGAAGTAGGTCCATTCATACGAACAAGCTGATTTTAGAACGAATAAAGTGTGTTCATGTGGAAAAAATCTCCTTCGTGCGGATGAGAGCCTTCCATGCGGATGAAGGTTGATTCGTGCGAATGAAATACTGATTCGTGCGGATGAACATGATTTGTTAAACAAATAAGGTTAATTCGTGCGGATAGATAACTCCTTCGCGCGAATAGCCACTCCTTCGCACAAAACTGTCTCGTCCGTTCGAAACGTCGCTGATTTAAATTTTCGATCTAAAATCTTTATTTCTGCGAATTTCATGATGTACTTCACATATATGAATGAAAATAAATTCTAAATGTAATGATGTCTTCAATTTCAAATTTCATTCGTGAATAGACCTTCAATTTGATGATTTACATCTAAAACCCATTGAAACCTATAATTCATGAGTGTAGGTGATTCAGTCAACTGTTAGATCGATTGAATTGGTACCGTAGCTCTGATACCAATTGAGAGTCCAGGATCCGATGGATATAGACGGAAGTTTGGGTAGAAAAGAACTAATTCGGTAGAATATTATTATTAAGAATGGAGTAGAAGAAGAATAGTCGAAAGCTTCATTCATACCGAAAGAGTTTACATCATTTACAAGCTGGAGAAAAACATTCTCCAACATTTCCCCTCTTGGAACTCCAAAACTTCCCCTAAGCTCTCACTCATAACTTCCTTTATATAGGCATAGACATATATGCGAGTGAGCTTAGAATGAATGGACATATCCATTCGTGCGACTAAGAGTGTCTCTTCATACAATGGACTCCTTCGTGCGAAGGGAAGTTGACTTTACAAAACTGAATAATCTAACTCTCATCTATACAATATTCAACATACGCTCTATCTAGTTTATTCTCACAGTGACGGGCACACAGAATATACACTAACAGTTTCCCCCTTGTATGTCACTGTCGAAGCTTGATCTTTGAAAACGAGATCCTTGTTTGAATATTCTGCAACTTCAATCAGGCATCTTGATATCTTCAATTGATTCCCCATTGATTGATGATTCGGGCTTGCATTATCTTTATTAAAAAACAAATCCCCCCTGAAATGAATCTTCATGTCTTTGTTTGCACGGTTCTCGACCTCCTCGATTTGCTATACCGCAATCTTCACGAATAATCACCAACTTGAAACTAATTGATGTTGCATCTCTGTTTCAACATTAACCGCATCCGTGTTCAGTTTTTGATTTACCACTTCAGCTCAATCTCTTAATCTTCAAAAACTCAACCGGCAATTTATAGAAACTTCGAATCACCACACCGATAAACTTCAAGTCTATGAATACCCATGAAGATCTGAAATCCCATTTTCTGTAATCATCTTTAAGCACACTCCTGAATGATTGATCAGTGTAAACAATAATCTCCACCATCAGCAAATCTTCATCGAATAAAAAATCATCTGGTAACACATTCAAATGTCAGAAGCATTCTTTCATGATCAGATTCACATTCTTCCTCTTCAGTCACGAAAACAGATGTATAGTTTTCTCCGTTAGTTCCGACAGCAACTTAATCAACAAACATCATCATTCCCAGGCGGTAAGTGCGAAAAACAATTCCTATGCTCGAAGATTAACCATTCTGACACTTTAGACTATCACAAAGTTGTGATATCTTTTAAGCATCAACAATACTGATACATCTCCTAACGCTAATCCTGCTAACCGGCTTGACGAAGACCCTGGACTCAAACCCTAAGACATCAATCTGATCTTGATCTAAAGAATCTGAACTTCCTATGATCCTGAACTAACGAATCCAGATCCTATGCATCCGTGGACAATCTGAAGTCGGAACTACCCGGATGCTGTTGCACGTCAGAATTTCAAAAATGCCGGAATTTCAATATATTCTGATGAAGTTTTTATTTCCCCTCATTTTTGCAAATTCTGACTTCTCTAATCTCATCACTGAATTCCCCCTAAATTTTGGCAATTCAGTCCTCTCTTATATCTGAAAAACTCTAATATGACATTTTGTTCTACAAAAGTACGTTTTTCATCAACACGAATTTTTCGATTTGCCCCATTAATAGTCAGATAGCCCAGATGATAAACATTCTACGTAGGTATTATGACTACCCCACTATCTTCACTACTCTGTGATCGCATCATCATATCTATTATCTGAAGCCCCCGACGGTGTCCCCAAACAGCCCGTATTTGTCTTTAAAAACTCAGAAAAATCTTCAATCACCAAAAAATTTTCTGGACACTCGTCTCATCATCGCGATCAAAGAATGCCTTTTAGGCATTTGGCTTATTCGTGAAAATGAAGTAGGTCCATTCGTACGAACAAGCTGATTTTAGAACGAATAAGGTGGTTCATGTGGAAAAGATATCCTTCGTACGAATGAGAGCCTTCCATGCGGATGAAGGTTGATTCGTGCAAATGAAATACGGATTCATGCGGATGAACATGATTTGTTAAACAGATAAGGTTAATTCGTGAGGATGGATAACTCCTTCGCGTGAATAGCCGCTCCTTCGCACAAAACTATCTCGTCCGTTCAAAACATCGTTGATTTAATTTTTCGATCTATTTCACGAGGTACTTCATAGATATGAATGAAAATCAATTCTAAATGTAATGATGTCTTCAATTTCAAATTTCATCCGTGAATTGACATTCAATTTGATGATCTACATCTAAAACCCATAGAAACCTATAATTCATGAGTGTAGGTGATTCAGTCAATGGTTAGATCGATTGAATTGGTACCCTAGCTCGGATACCAATTGAGAGTCCAGGATCCGATGAGTTTAGACGGAAGTTTGGGTATAAAAGAACTAATTCGGTAGAATATTATTATTAAGAATGGAGTAGAAGCAAAATAGTCGAAAGCTTCATTTATACCGAAAGAGTTTACATCATTTACAAGCTGTAGAAAAAAATTATCTAGCATTTCCCCTCTGGGAACTCCAAAACTTCCCCTAAGCTCTCACTCACAACTCCTATATATAGGCATAGACATTCGTGTGAGTGAGCTTAGCATGAATGGACATATCCATTAGTGCGACTGAGAGTGTCTCTTCGTACGAAGGACTCCTTCGTGCGAAGAGCACTTGACTTTACAAAACCGAATAATCTAACTCTCATCTATAAAATATTCAACACACACTCTGTCTAGTCTATTCGAACAGTGACGGACATAAAGAATATGCACTAACATTAGTTAAGACTGTTAGCTGATCTTGTAACAGAGTTGGCCGATAGCTTGATTAAGTTGAAGAACCAGTAGGTTGAGAAGTTAGGTGAATATCAGAATTTTGTGAGGATCTATGAGTGTTAAGATTAATTCTAGAAAATAGTAATAAACCATCAAAACCGTTTGAGTTGGTAGAGTTGAGAAACAAGTAGTTGATACCGGTGTGCCAATTAGAGTTGTAATTCTTGTAATATTCACCACTACTGAATCAACATACATTGAAACACCTTGTCAAAGATTGTGGAATGGAAGTTGGCATTGAAACTTGAATTGTAACTGGAATTGAAGTAGTTGTTGTTGACACTAGAATAGTTGTTACTAGAGTTGTTGTCATTATTGTTGTAACTTGAATAAGTGACACCGAACTACTAACACCAGAATAGTTGTTACTAGAGTTGTTGTCATTCTTCTTGGTAGTATCTCAAAATCATCCACAGCCTCATCCTCATCATCCGATAGACTTGGATTGCAATCCTTATCAATTACATATTTTTCAGCTTTCCTTTTTCTCGAAGAACATGCTCGGGGAGGAGGACCATTCACAACACTTCTTGCCAGCATCTTCTTTATGTTTTTGGAACAGTTATCCTTTTTGAAGGAACTGATACTAGCTCAACTTTTTTTCTATATCTCTTTCCAGCCTTGTAACATTTTATTATCCATGTCATTATCATCATCACATTCAATAGATTCTGCATTCTCAGAATAGTCAGTCTTTGAATCTTCAACTCTAACATCATTTTCATTTACATTCTCCCTATGAACATCAGCACCTGGCATAACCCCATCATGAACTTGCTCTTTAATGTTTAAATTGTCTAATACTAGTTCATCAGCTTGAACTGTAGCCTGTGGTTGTGCTTCTGGTTAGGGAGGTGGTTCATTAGCAGGTTAATCAATCTGAACTCCAACATGTACTTGTGAAACAATATTTCAACTTTGTCCTTCACCAGCTTGTGCGTTTGCAGGTTCGAGCTATGACACCTGATTATTTTAAATTTCATCCGTGCTAATATAACACATGATTATATGAATAAAAGCGTTATTTGGATTGATTTGGAGTTAATTGAATTCCTCTAAAATTTAGCAAGTCTGAATTTTATATATAGTTATGTTAGATAAATTTTATAAATTTAAATATCGAGTAGCGATTTAAATTGCGAAACCTACGTTGGTGACGCCACGGTTAATGTTTAAATCCTAAATTTTTTCCACTATGCTTGAAATAGCATTCCTTATTATTTATAAGAGAAAATTTTAATTAAAACACCTAAAAACCTAAGTTGGTGATTTTGATAGCATATTATCTAGTATTGTGCTTATCTTAGACAAACTAACATTTTAAATGGACAAAACTTATAATTTAGCACCTAGTTTATGATTAGAATTTTTTTATAAAAGTAGTGAAAATGATATTTAATGCTATAAATTAGTGTATAAAACTCCAAGTATAATAAACTCTCAACCTTTGTTTAAGCATTGGATGATGTTTAGTAAAGAAAATTATATTTCGAGAATTGTTGGTGGTTTAGTGATAATCAATAAATACATGTTGGATCGTCGTGTGACCCTAACGAGTCAATCCGATGAGTTCAGCATAAAAAACAAAGGCGAAATCAATGTAATTGACGTAACCAGCTTGATACTTTCTAATCTTTATCTATTACTGATTTCCTGAGCTTTTACAGATCTGATTACAATTCGGCAGCACCTCGGCTCTCAAACACACACATCTAATTACGTTTCAAAATGACACAGCACAAAAATATTTATAGGCGGGTAATTCCGCTTGAAACCAACTCAAACGGGATTATTAGTTCAAACGGAATTACCTAATTCCGTGCGGAATAAGCTAATTTCGCTTGAAACTCTAATTCCGTTTGACATGTTTCTAAGCACCTTTCAAGCGGAATTACCCTATAAAACTGTTTTCTCAATTTCTATGACCTAAACTATTCGATACAATACAAGACTTGATAAAGACAAAGTTAGCAGACATCAGTGCACCAACAGACTCCCCCTTGGATGTTGACGAAGTCTTTAGCATTCAGTCTTCAGTCTTGATTGATTTTCCAAAATGATTTGGCATTGTAAAAGCTTCCTTCAATCTTTTTCTTCAAACTCCCCTTTAAATGTTAATCCAGAATTCTGACTCCCCCTTTCGCAGACTCCCCCTCTCGATAAACTGGGACTTGAATTCTGGTTCAAACTTTGACATTTTCTTTGCCATGGGGATCTTGACTCCTGTTTCCTGCACAATCTCTACCTAACTATAAGATACATGATAATAACAGTTTCAATTTAAACTTACCATTCAATCTCAATTGATAGTCTAATCAGTGTTTAGAAATCCACTTAAGTATTCAGGTCCAAATTAATGACCCTGATTACTCAATTTGTCTACCAAGTCCAACTTAATGACCTTGGTTGACCTGAGATAAATCACACTAACATTTAGTTCAACTTTGTTCAAACAATTTTCTGAAAATTTACAAGTTTCAAATCAATGAACTTGTTTTGACTTTTTAATTTCTCAAGTTTTAACATATTAAACTCCAAACTCATCATCCAGCCCAGAAACTTTCTGCATCTGCTTCAATTCAAATATGAAGATTAGCTTTCCACTTTGGTTTGTCGGAAAATAAAGCAGACATGTAAAATCTTTTTGGATTTTTAATAAAGTTTCTAAACTAGAAATGAAATACAGAAATAAAATGAAGTAAATGTAAACTATTTACAAACATATTTTTGGTGAGCGTGTTAGGGAATCATATCACCTGTTCGACAAGTCACAAGTACCGTTAAGCTTTGATTACATACACAGAATTAAACAATTCGCTTAGATTGTTGATATACTGATCCACTTAAATTCTCACACACATTTCAATCTGTCCAGGATATGGATTTAGTGTTTTAAGATTTAAACTTACTCGTGTGCCCCACCTCTTGAATATACTCCCGTATCCAGATCCCAATATTCATTCTTACAGGTGAGTATACCACAGATGATATCTGTAAGGGGTTAATTGCGAGACCGTGAGAGCTCAGGTCAGAACTTCCGTTCAGCAGAGAGATGACGGTTCGACTTTAGTGGGTCCCTTTTAGAGGATCTTTTTTACAACAACACATGATTTACATATTTTTTCAATATTTCATCATTTTTATGCTGAGGGTGGCGCTATATTTCAAGCAAGCATAAAGTATTATACGGGGACTAGGCCATTGCTTCCGCAAAATCAGAAGTCCCGGGATAATACCCCAGATATCACTGAGTATAAAGACCTAGTATCTCAGAAAGAGGGATCTTTCAAATGAAATTTCAGGGGTTACCTATATATCCAAGTAGTGTTCCCCACGAAATAAGTAAGTAAAGATTTTAGGTTTATATCCCGAACAAATCTACTAAATGTGTAAAAACCTATCGGCACATCATCAGCGAGACTGTTTAAAAACTTTTTAGACTTTACATATCTTTAGCATACTGTAACTGTCTAGCCGATGTACTATCATTTTCCCTTTTTACACAAGATCTTTTCTGGTTTTCTATTGTTTTTGTATTTTTAAAATATCTCATGTTTTTTGATTTTTTAAATTTTTTACAGTTTTTGTATTTTCTGAAAATATTGCCCTATACTCTCCCCCTAAATACCAAAATAGGTAAAAAAATTGACAAACCGTTGCAGATTGCTTCTCAACATCATCATCAACAAAGTCTCCTTCATCAACGCCAAGAATCCCCTCCAACACCGATAAAAGCTTCATACCGTTCAATTTTAGCAAATATTGAAAACGAGTTTTATCAAACGCTTTGGTATGTAAATCAGCTTTTTGCTCGTCAGTGTGGATTTTCTCAATTCGTATCAACTTCTTCTCGAAACAATCTCGGATGAAGTGATGACGAATTTCAATGTGTTTGGTTTTAGCATGATGAACTGGATTTTTAGTAATGTTTATCGCTGCCTCATTATCAACAAAGATAGGGGTGTTTAGAAATTGCAAACCGTAGTCGCGCATCTGTTGCTGGATCCACAAGATCTGAGAACAGCAACTGTTAGCAGATACATATTCAGCTTCACATGTGGATAAAGCTACAGAGGTCTGCTTCTTGCATTTCCAGGTAACCAATCGTGATCCGAAAAACTGGCACCCCGCTGTTGTTGATTTAGCGTTAACTTTGTAGCATCCGAAATCAGAATCAGAATAACCTTCGAGCGTGAAATCGCCTTCTCTTGGATACCACAACCCTAATGATGGAGTTCCTTTCAGGTAGCGTAATATCCTTTTCACAATCACCATATGCGAAGCTCTAGGATTAGACTGAAACCGCGCTGCGAGGCAGGTTGGGTACATAATATCGGGTCTTGAAGCTATCAAGTACATCAGCGACCCGATCATGGAACGATACATCGTTTCATCTACCTTCTCTCCGGTGAGATCAGGGTTTATCCCATGGTTCGTTGCTAATGGGGTGGAAGCTGGAGTAGAACCTGACATCCCAAATTTCTCCAAGATATCATGAACGTACTTCGTTTGATGTATGAAAATTCCCTCGGGTAGTTGATCAACCTGTAGACCCAAAAAGAATTTCATCTCACCCATCGATGACATTTCGAATTTCTGCTTCATAACTTGTTCAAAATCTTTGCACAGATTCTCATTTGTTGACCCAAATATGATGTCGTCCACGTATATCTGAACGATCAGAAGATGTCCGTCGACCTCTTTGGTGAAGAGAGTGGCATCCACTTTTCCTCGGATGAAGCTGTTGGCTAGCAAGTGTTGAGACAATGTCTCATACCAAGCTCTCGGGGCCTGGTGTAAACCATACAGCGCTTTATCCAGCAAATAGACCTTGTCTTTGTGGATTGGATCGGTGAAGCCCGGTGGCTGTCCGACATATACCTCCTCTTTTACCTTCCCATAGAGAAACGCTGATTTCACATCTAGCTGATAAACTTTAAAGTTTTTCCAAGATGCAAATGCTAGGAAGATTCTGATCGCTTCAAGTCTAGCAACCGGAGCATACACTTCAGTGAAATCTATACCCTCCTGCTGACTAAAACCCTGGACTACGAGTCGAGCTTTGTTACGAATAATAACCCTTCGATCATCTCTCTTACACTTGAACACCCACTTGGTGTTTATCTTCCTTTGACTATCAGGCAAGTCTACCAATTTCCACACACCTAATTTCTCAAACTGACTCAACTCTTCTTGCATAGCATTGACCCAAGAATCTTCAGTTAGCGCCTCTTTGTATGTTCGCGGTTCGATCTGCGAAATAAAACAACTAAGTGAAAACTCAGTTTGTAAAGGAGCAACTGTAGAATAAAAACAAGTAAGCCCTTGGTCAATGTGTCATCTAGTGCGAACGCCTGATTGTAATTCACCAATAATCAACTCTTCTGGATGGTATGAAAGAGTTCTTGGCATCACCTCGCCTGGAACATCTACCTCGCCTTCCAAATTTGTGACATTCTGATTTGCACCTTGTTCACTGACTGGAATTGTTTGACTTGAAAACTGGATCTGCTCCCCCTCAGAATCTGAATCACCATGATCAAATACTGGTCTACCATCAGATTCTTGATTATCGTTGACTGCCGTCTGATTGTCAAGAGATTCCTGAATATCATCATGTTCACCAGCATTACTTGGACCTGCTTCATCATCGTTCGAAGCTTGTCGTTGACGACTGAAAGTTTCTGCTGGGAATCTTTCCTGCGATTCTTCATACTCTCTCAAAATATCCAACTCGTCAAAGAAATCATGTTCTTCTTCAATGTCAAACGAATCCCATAGTTTATCGTAATTAAAACGCCATGAGTCACTGGGATTCTGAGGCGGCATAGTATACCCCTGACACTCAACATGTTGTGCTTCGATGATCCGCTTCAAGCTTGGAACAAAGACTCGTTTCAATGGACTAGCATAACCCACGAAAATTCCTTCAATGCTCTTTGCACCAAATTTTCCAAAAGGCTCTAGAACTATGCAGGGAGACCCAAACGGTTCTAAATACTTCAGATTCGGTTTGTGGTTGTTGATCAGCTCGAAACATGTCTTGTTGAATTTTTTTACAGTGAGAACCCGGTTGAGTGTATAGCAAGCGGCTGACACTGCTTCTGCCCAAAAATTGACTGGTAGCTTAGAATCAGCAAGCATCGTCCTAGCCGTTTCGATTAGCGTCCTATTCTTTCTTTCAGCTACTCCATTTTGCTGTGGAGTGTAAGGAGCACTAAATTCTTGCAGTATACCTTTCTCATCACAACATTCTTCCATCCTGTTGTTCTTGAACTCTGTACCGTTATCACACCTGATTCTTCTGATTCGTGTTTGGTACAAGTTTTCAATTTTTCTGAATAATGCCATCAAGCTTTCGAAAGTCTCATCCTTTGTCTTCAGAAAAGAAACCCATGAAAATCTCGAGTAATCGTCGGTTACTACTAGACAGTAGAGATCACCAGTTATACTTTTGATGTTCACTTGACCAAAAAGATCCATATGAATTCTCTCTAACGGTCTTGAGACTGAGTTAACTTTCTTTTTAGGATGTGATTTCTTCTTTTGCTTGCCTTTAACACAACTTATACACTCTCCTTCCAGATGAAAACCTTTCACATGAACACCAGTTACTAAGTCGTTATGTACCAGGTGATTCATTTTTCGGAGATGAATATGGCCCATCTTTTGATGCCATAACTTTGATTCTTTTTCCGTTGCTCTTGACACAAAACAGTGTGCTTGACCCGTGGTAGTAGTTGCTACACTCATCTCCAACACATACAAATCATTCACTCGGGGCGCTCTCATGATAACCCACTCTTCGGGAACAACAAATCCTGGTTTCAAGATCAAACATTCTTTGTCTGTAAAGTGCGTTGTATACATGCGATCACAGATCTGAGATATGCTCAGAAGATTGTTTTCAAGCTCGGCGATGTAGTTAACCCTTTCAAACGTGACAATGCCATTCGATAAAGTCCCTTCTCCAACTATTCGACCACCCTGAATGCCTGCGAATCCCACATAACCTCCATTAAACCCTCTAACATCATACAGTATGCTCTTCTTCCCCGTCATGTGCCGAGAAGCTCCACTATCCATAATCCAACGTGAAATGGATCTTGGAAGCTCCTGCACATTTCAAAATCATTTAGTGAGATTTTGTTATTACCCTAGCCTCATTTGACTCGGGTAACTTGACATTAATGTGGCTTTTTGCAATGTAAAGTGGCGGAAAATTTTTGTCATTCATCTTCAAGCTTTCTTCAGATCCAATCTCAACCTTTTTGTATAAAAAGAAATCATTTTTAGGTTGACCGCTTGGTTGATCTTTCTTTTAAACATTCTTCTTCTCTGGTGGAGTAGAAGATTGTTTCTCCAACTGTTCATAATAATCCAAAGGAACATCCATCTTTACCGGAGTGGTAGAAGACGATTGTTTTTCTGACTCTGAAACCTTTGGTTTTGGAGAAACTTTTGGCTTCCATGCTTTTTGAGATGAAGCAACCCGTTTGTAAAAATTGTTATTTTTAGTTTCCAACTTCTTAACAGGCTTAATTTTGACTTTTGTGTTCTCATTTTTCAAAATTTTCTCAATAACCATTGGAACCTTGCCTTTTACATCAACCTTCTTCTTTTGATTCTCAACAACTTCAGACTTAGACTTAATGTTGGTACACTTTCGTGCAATATGCCCAACTTTGTTGCATTTAAAGCAAGTACGAGTATCAACTACTCGACTTGTGCCTTCAGTCTGAGGCTGTGAGGCCTTTTCCTCAAAGAACTCTTCCTTCGACTTTGAAAAAATCTCAGACTCCTGCTCGGAATGAGAACTCGAACTTTTTACAAAGACCTTTTTCTCAGCAAACTTCTTGTTTTGAAAATTCTTTCTCTGATATTTCTTACCACCCTGATAACCACCCGACCATCTGTTTTGATTGTTGTTATAAAAGCGCGGCGGTACAACAGGCTTTTTGTAGTAATCTTTATCTTTTTCAAAGTTTAGTTGTCTTTTTGCATTTCTCAAACCTTCTATTTCAGACACATCAATCTCTATCAATTTTAACACATTTCTCAATTTTCCAACATTCACATTCTCTAAAGGAAAATCAAGATCCGAACACAACTTATCAGATCCAGCCGTCTTGTACATCACAAGACCCGGTTCATCACCTAAGTTGTTTTTGGATTTTGATTTTGGAATATATTTGTCCAAAAAGCATTCATCATCCTTAGTAGTGTCACTATCAGATTTCAAAACACTTTCAACCACACTTTTAACAACTTCAGTTTGAACACTATCATCATCTGAAGATGAAGTGAATGTGACATCAATTGTGTCCGGAAGTTTCACTTCATTAACATCTTCATCATTAACCAACCCTGATTGTTTCTTTGAATAATTGTTTAGAACTGGTGGTGGAACTTGATGATACCCCACCCTGGTTCCATCAGCATATACATCTTCACCTGCTTTGTTTTTTCCAATCGGTTTAGGAACAATATGTTGAAGAACAAAACTTGTGGAGCTATAACTGTTCAGTTTCAACTTGATGCGTTCATTTTCAATTTTAGCTTCTTGAAACTGAAGCTTCAACTTAGCAATTTCATCCAGTTGCTGGTTGATTAACTCTTCTTTCACTCTAAGAACTCCTGACAGTTGAAGATTTTCCTTGGTTGTCTTACCATTTCTTTCATCAGAATCTTTAACCGTTCGTTTTAGCTTCTCAAATTTTTCTGAAATCTGACGATTTTCAAGAACTAATTTTTCGTTTTCTTTCCTAACTCTTTCTATGTCATTTTTATCATTTTCAATTTTCTCACTTAATTCTTTTAATCTGTCGTTTGAAGCTTTCAACAATTTATCACGGTTTAAGATCTAATCTTCAACACTTCTGACTCTACCAGTCAGTTCTTCAACTTTCTTACCACTAAGGTAAGTGATTGTACTACAAACTTTGCACTCTTTCATGCAATTTTTGCAGTCGTTCTCAGATTTAACTTTCTTACCTGACTCATGTGTATCATTTGAACTGACCTTATCTTTGGACTCAGTTCCAGAACCAGAATCTACCTCTAGTTCTTTTGCAGCAAAAACTTTTTCAGCCATCTTCTTCAAGTTTTCAGCGGTAAATTCTTGTGATGTATCAATGATCCCATCATCAATCTTCTTTGTCTGCTACTCTTTTTCTTTCTCTTTTTCTTCTACTTTCTCTTCTCCACCTCCCCACCATAATTTTTGCTAACCTTCTTCTTCTTCAGCAATTTGTTGAATCATAGTATCAAGACTAATGGATTTTGGATCAACAGCAATGTTTCCTATGGAATCAAGATAACATTCTCTATCAGCATCCCAACTTTTTGCCTTTTTAGCTTCATTGAATGTAGAAGACATTTTGATCATCCTGCTTTGAGCTTTCATCTTTCTGTTGACAAACTTCTCTTTTTCTGTTCTATTGTCTTTAAATGGAACATGCTTTGCCACAAACGCATATCCTACCGCATCCTCCTCTGGTAGTAATTCGATCCAGTCAAAACCTTCATCGTCATGAATAACAGCAAGAGCTCTGGATTTTTCTTTGGGGGTATCTTCAAGCTGCTTCATTCTGGGCGGTTCTGATTTATTCTGATGATAAATCGCTCGTTTCTAGTAATCTTCTCGAAATGGATTTGCAGTATCATCAGCTGGTGCATTACGACATTCTCTTTTGAAATGTCCTTTTTGTTTGCACCTGAAGCACGTGACTTTTGATTTGTCAAAGCCAAGTTTTGTGGACGGTCCTCCGATAGAATGTCTACCAGTAATCTCCATGAACCGTTGTGCTCGTCGGACTGCACTAGCCATACACCACCTAATGTCAATCAACTCCATCTCTTCCAGGTCGATCTGATCGTAATCCTCCTTGGTGAGGTTAGTGTTTCCAATCTTGCCTGCCACAAGGCTCTCATATGACTCTAGCACAGAAACTAAGAACACCATCTGCTGTTTTGCTGATTCTTCGCTGAAATTTTGAGCATTCTTTAAACCCACAGCAATGTTGCATTGAAACAAGTTCTTTGAAGCTGATTGGCTTGAAGTTGATGAAGAAGCACTGTGAAAACCACTGCTTGAACTCTCTTTACTTGATGTATTAGAATTTTCAGTAGAAAAAGCTGTCTTGGGAGACACATTCTTGGGAATCATACTTTTTGGATAGTACAGCTCCACATTCTGCTGATATGAAGAATGATTGACTTTGTTTGATTTCTTTATCTCCAGCTCGCGACTCTCCAGTCTTTCAATCAACAAATCAACCGTCAGATCCTCAGACTTAATTGTATTCTTCAACATCAAGGCAAAATATTGCCAATCCATCTCATCTGGCAACGAGTCAAACAATTTGTAAACTAATTCTTCTAGAGAATATACAACCCCGTGTCTTGCCAGCTCCAACTTCAAGTGTCCAAATCTCTCAATCATCTTAGAAACAGATTCATTTTTTAAACAACCAAATAAATCAAACTCTTTTCTTAACAGTTTCTTTTTGTTTTTTACTATCTCAGCACTACCCACACATTTCACTTTTAATTTTTCCCAAAGATCTTGAGCATTTGTGTACTCAATCAGAGATATTATGTCGTCTCTAACAGACTGATGAAGCA
This sequence comes from Helianthus tuberosus, assembly GCA_030545235.1. Taxonomy (NCBI): domain Eukaryota; kingdom Viridiplantae; phylum Streptophyta; class Magnoliopsida; order Asterales; family Asteraceae; genus Helianthus; species Helianthus tuberosus. Next base: position 150,228,182 of record CM060381.1, read on the forward strand.
ATGCAATGCACTTTTGTTCAGCAACAAAATTCTCTATGTCTTCAGTTTGTGTCAGATTTTCACCATCTTGTCCTCCATTATTGAATCCATTCTTTACACTTTTCCAGCTTGAATACGCAAACGCTTTCAACCACTCTTCAAATCTTTTGGCCCACCTATTGTACTCTTCAATCGCCATCAACTTTGGAGGTTTGTTGTATGTGCCGTATGCACTGTCTACACTCATAGCATCCGAAAGAGTTTTCTTTGCACTCGGTGTTGGTGTAGTTTCATTCGTGTTATTTGAAGTGCCATCTCCTGAACCACCGGTAAAAGTAAACACATCACAGAAAGGATTCATGAAGTCATCCATCTTTCAAGTACCTGAAACAATCAACAAACACTTAGAAAATTTTTTAAATTTTGAAAATATTGGTTTCAAACGGAATTAGTTGAAGCGGAATTGCTTCAAACGAAATTAACCTTTCAAACGGAAATAGGCTTTTCAAACGAGATACCCTTTCAAACGAGATTACTAGTTCACGCGGAATTAAGTCGATTCAAACGGAATTAGCTGCTTTGAAGCGGAATTAGTAATTCTGTTTGAATGTTTCAAACGAAATTAGATTTCATTTGAAATGTACAGCACTTTTCAAGCGAAATTAGACCAAGTATGTAATTCCGTTTGGAATTACACTGATACTTTCAAACGGGATTATGATGATGTCAGCAAAATCGATACAATACAAGACTGTTTTCTCGAAACGAGATTATTACCCTATAAAACTGTTTTCTCGATTTCCATGCCCTAAACTATTCGATACAATACAAGACTTGATAAAGACGAAGTTAACAGACATCAGTGCACCAACAATACAAGTATACATATTTTAGCTCATGCTTATGTGTTAAAAGTGATTATATACGTATACTTGTGTATGAAGCATGAGGGTTATTATTTGAAGATGAAATTTTCATGAGAAGTTTTCTTGATAAAATAGATATTTTATAAGAATATATATAGTCATGGAGCATGTTGAAAGGGTTGATGATGTAATGAGGTGATTATGTTGAAAATACAAGTTAAACATGTTTAGTGATAAAGCTTGGGAAGTTAGAGTTTTTGAAAGTGTAAAAAGGGATCTCAACAAGTTTTTATATGATAAATATATTGTTACTAAAATATAGTTGAACATAGTTAAAATGGTGAAAAGGGATTTACTAAAGTGATGATTTTAGGAGGTTAAAATGGTATTTTAATGTAATACAAGTTAAGCTTGGAAAATTATGACTTGATGATCATGTTAAGATCATTAATTATTGTTTTTACTAACAAATTTAGTTGTTAAAACAAGGATTTGGTGAAAAATAATTAAGACATGGCTTTATGTGAAAAAGGGGTTTACGGTATATATATATACATATATATATATATATACATATATATATATATATTGAAAGTGTAAAATACAATATCTTTTAACATACATTAGGTACAAGATGAAATTACGCATGTAGAAAAAACCATAATCACTGAAAAACATAATCATGAATGTTGAAAATCATAATTACGCATGTTGAAAAACCATAATTACGCATCTTTAAAATCATAACCATGTGTGATTATGTTTTTCAAACATGCGAGTTTTATGTTTTTCAACATGCGTGCTTAGAGTTTTGTGTGTTTGTAACGTGCGTAATTTCATCTCGTACCCAATGTACGTTAAGGAATATTGTACGTTAACCAGCCCATATATATATATATATATATATATACAAAGTGTAAGAAATGATCATGACCATTAGATTAGATAATCGATGGATGAGATTAAATGAGTGGTAACATTGTAATATTTGTTTTAATTAAATTGATTGATTTGTTAGATTAAGGGTATAAAAGTTATTGATTTTTTTTGTACCCCGAATTAACCAAAAACAGTTATTGATTTTTTTTGTACCCTCAATTAACCAAAATTAACTAAACCAAACCATTCATATTTTCATATATTTCTAGCTTTTATACCTTTAGGTCATGTATTTCATATTTATACCCCTATTTTATGTATCTATACCAGGGCCGTCTCCGAAAAAGATAAAAAACTTTTGGGCCCCGTGCGAGACAAAAACTTTGGGACCCTTTCCTATAATATAAACTCATTAATCATATATAAAAAAACCACAATACGATGATAATTATTGTAAAATAAACAAAACAAAAGTAGTGTAGCAAAATGAACAAAATTACTTACTTAAGCGAATCATGAGCCTTTTTTTAGCGAAATTAGACCAAGTATGTAATTCCCTATAAAACTGTTTTCTCGATTTCCATGCCCTAAACTATTCGATACAATACAAGACTTGATAAAGACGAAGTTAACAGACATCAGTGCACCAACAATACAAGTATACATATTTTAGCTCATGCTTATGTGTTAAAAGTGATTATATACGTATACTTGTGTATGAAGCATGAGGGTTATTATTTGAAGATGAAATTTTCATGAGAAGTTTTCTTGATAAAATAGATATTTTATAAGAATATATATAGTCATGGAGCATGTTGAAAGGGTTGATGATGTAATGAGGTGATTATGTTGAAAATACAAGTTAAACATGTTTAGTGATAAAGCTTGGGAAGTTAGAGTTTTTGAAAGTGTAAAAAGGGATCTCAACAAGTTTTTATATGATAAATATATTGTTACTAAAATATAGTTGAACATAGTTAAAATGGTGAAAAGGGATTTACTAAAGTGATGATTTTAGGAGGTTAAAATGGTATTTTAATGTAATACAAGTTAAGCTTGGAAAATTATGACTTGATGATCATGTTAAGATCATTAATTATTGTTTTTACTAACAAATTTAGTTGTTAAAACAAGGATTTGGTGAAAAATAATTAAGACATGGCTTTATGTGAAAAAGGGGTTTACGGTATATATATATACATATATATATATATATACATATATATATATATATTGAAAGTGTAAAATACAATATCTTTTAACATACATTAGGTACAAGATGAAATTACGCATGTAGAAAAAACCATAATCACTGAAAAACATAATCATGAATGTTGAAAATCATAATTACGCATGTTGAAAAACCATAATTACGCATCTTTAAAATCATAACCATGTGTGATTATGTTTTTCAAACATGCGAGTTTTATGTTTTTCAACATGCGTGCTTAGAGTTTTGTGTGTTTGTAACGTGCGTAATTTCATCTCGTACCCAATGTACGTTAAGGAATATTGTACGTTAACCAGCCCATATATATATATATATATATATATACAAAGTGTAAGAAATGATCATGACCATTAGATTAGATAATCGATGGATGAGATTAAATGAGTGGTAACATTGTAATATTTGTTTTAATTAAATTGATTGATTTGTTAGATTAAGGGTATAAAAGTTATTGATTTTTTTTGTACCCCGAATTAACCAAAAACAGTTATTGATTTTTTTTGTACCCTCAATTAACCAAAATTAACTAAACCAAACCATTCATATTTTCATATATTTCTAGCTTTTATACCTTTAGGTCATGTATTTCATATTTATACCCCTATTTTAATTCCCTATAAAACTGTTTTCTCGATTTCCATGCCCTAAACTATTCGATACAATACAAGACTTGATAAAGACGAAGTTAACAGACATCAGTGCACCAACAATACAAGTATACATATTTTAGCTCATGCTTATGTGTTAAAAGTGATTATATACGTATACTTGTGTATGAAGCATGAGGGTTATTATTTGAAGATGAAATTTTCATGAGAAGTTTTCTTGATAAAATAGATATTTTATAAGAATATATATAGTCATGGAGCATGTTGAAAGGGTTGATGATGTAATGAGGTGATTATGTTGAAAATACAAGTTAAACATGTTTAGTGATAAAGCTTGGGAAGTTAGAGTTTTTGAAAGTGTAAAAAGGGATCTCAACAAGTTTTTATATGATAAATATATTGTTACTAAAATATAGTTGAACATAGTTAAAATGGTGAAAAGGGATTTACTAAAGTGATGATTTTAGGAGGTTAAAATGGTATTTTAATGTAATACAAGTTAAGCTTGGAAAATTATGACTTGATGATCATGTTAAGATCATTAATTATTGTTTTTACTAACAAATTTAGTTGTTAAAACAAGGATTTGGTGAAAAATAATTAAGACATGGCTTTATGTGAAAAAGGGGTTTACGGTATATATATATACATATATATATATATATACATATATATATATATATTGAAAGTGTAAAATACAATATCTTTTAACATACATTAGGTACAAGATGAAATTACGCATGTAGAAAAAACCATAATCACTGAAAAACATAATCATGAATGTTGAAAATCATAATTACGCATGTTGAAAAACCATAATTACGCATCTTTAAAATCATAACCATGTGTGATTATGTTTTTCAAACATGCGAGTTTTATGTTTTTCAACATGCGTGCTTAGAGTTTTGTGTGTTTGTAACGTGCGTAATTTCATCTCGTACCCAATGTACGTTAAGGAATATTGTACGTTAACCAGCCCATATATATATATATATATATATATACAAAGTGTAAGAAATGATCATGACCATTAGATTAGATAATCGATGGATGAGATTAAATGAGTGGTAACATTGTAATATTTGTTTTAATTAAATTGATTGATTTGTTAGATTAAGGGTATAAAAGTTATTGATTTTTTTTGTACCCCGAATTAACCAAAAACAGTTATTGATTTTTTTTGTACCCTCAATTAACCAAAATTAACTAAACCAAACCATTCATATTTTCATATATTTCTAGCTTTTATACCTTTAGGTCATGTATTTCATATTTATACCCCTATTTTATGTATCTATACCAGGGCCGTCTCCGAAAAAGATAAAAAACTTTTGGGCCCCGTGCGAGACAAAAACTTTGGGACCCTTTCCTATAATATAAACTCATTAATCATATATAAAAAAACCACAATACGATGATAATTATTGTAAAATAAACAAAACAAAAGTAGTGTAGCAAAATGAACAAAATTACTTACTTAAGCGAATCATGAGCCTTTTTTTAGCATTTTGAAAGTAGAGTTCTAGATCAAGTATTTATAATTCATGCCATTTCTTCTCTATATTTCAATGTACCATAATTATCCATGTTCATAGAGTGAATGCTAGCATCGATTAAAAACAATAAATCCTAGTTTTATGTTACAAATAAATTAATACACATAACATTAGTTTCAACACTCTCCGGATAAGCAAAAATAACTAACACTTGAATCCTTTACGCAAAAAGAACTGTAATATGTGTAAACATATCCAAACTAATTTGGCAACACAAATCTTTTCATAAAAAAAAAGATAAATCGAGCAAGATATTGAATTCTTCTAAGTTTATATTGTAGATGGTTAAATAAGAAATTAGAAACCTACAAATTTAAACAAGAAAACATGTAAAGTTTATTATGTAAATGGTTAAATGAGAAGAAAAAAAATTGAAGAAGTTTACAAATTTATTGAGGCCCATGTAAAGTTTATTATGTAAATGGTTAAATGAGAAGGAAAAACAATTGAAGAAGTTTACAAATTTATTGAGGCCCAAATTTAAATGTGGCTATATGGGGCCTTTCCCCTTGTTTTATAATCAGCCCTTGAGGCCAAAGAAAAACATAACATTACATAAAGAAAATAAGAATTTAAAAGTGACAAGCGTGGGATTCGAACCCGGGATTGCAGATTCAATAGAAAGTAGCCCCATCCACTGAACCACATGGTGAATTTGTTTATACTTTCTACACTAATTATATATATATTTATATATTTTAAACAATTTTGGGTCTCTAGATATTTTGGGCCCTGTGCGGTGGCACCTCCCACACATGCCCAAAACCGGCCCTGATCTATACCTCCATTTCATGTACCTAGACATCCATTTCATGTATTTATACCTAAATTTCATGTATTTCTAATCAAAACTTTTAGCCCAAGTTTGGTTTTGACTGTTAAATTAATCAAACCAAAAACTGTCAATATAACCGAATAAACTAAACCAATTAACTGAAACAGATAGATTAATAAAATAGACTAATCGATGACCTCGATTTCAATTGGGGATAATAATCTAACAATCAAAAAATACACACCGTAGCAATGTCTGTGTTTTCTGCTGCATCGCGCGCACCTATCGGTTATTAACCAAAACCGGTTATCGATGAGTACTAACTAAATTGTTAACCTTAACCAAACCGAAAATAGACGAAACTGAACCAAAATCAATAAAAAGCTGAATTAATTGAAAACTGAAATAACCAAAAACCGGTTATCAATTTTTTGTACTCTCGTTTAACCAAATTAGCTGAACTGAACTGAATCATTCATATTGTCATATATTTCTAGCTTTTATACCTCGAGTTCACATATTTCGTATTTTATATCTTCATTTCATATATTTATACTTTCATTTCATGTATTTATACCCCAGTTTCATATATTTCTAAACAAAAGTTTTAGCCCAAGTGTGGTTTTTGCTATCAACTGAAATTAAATGAACCAAACCGAAAATCGTCAATCTAACTGAATAAACCGAAGTGATTAACCGAAAACCGATTGGTTAATAAATTAGACTAACCGATGACTTTGGTTTTGGCTTCGGTTGAGGATAATAACCGAACCATGCACAACGACAAAACACATGGATTATCCTATTACTTCACTTTTGATGTATATCTATCAAAATAATGCTACAATAAATATTATATGAAAAAAAAAACTACCAAAACCGAGTATCGCAATGCGATGTGCCGCTCCGCCGCATCGCGCGGGAATCATGCTAGTTTATTTTAGTCGTGGTCGACCTATCGGTTTTTGTGGAACGACGGTCCACGAAATAAATAGGATATTCTTTCATAAAATATATATTTATTTCTCGGGTCATTTGTGTGCCTACACGAGTTTATACAAGGGACTAGGTCCCAGAAATTATTGAAGAATGTATTTTTATTGTGTGTGTGTGTGGTAATATACATGTATGATCATTCGGATAATCATCCACCAACGCGTCGTAACATATAAGAGTTTTTTAAATGGTTAATATATTAAGTCTTAATAAATTGGTGAAAGACTTGTGGAGGAAACACATATTTGGACCTTCTTGTCTTATTAGATTAGGACACTTGTAGGTCGGGAGTATATATTATTATCGGACATTTGGATTTGCTAGTTGCACGGAAAACAAAGTTGTGAGTTTCCTGACCCTACTTTTAAATATTTTTGCTTTTAAATACACAGGGGAGATACATGCTTGCTTATTTGGTATTATAGTTGGAGAATCAAATCATTAGATCTATTATGTGTGCATAGGTTTATTTGGTTGGTCTTGGGAAGTTCTCGGGTGTAATTGTTTTAGTAACCACGAGTCACTACGACCGCGGAACAGTCGAATACATCTTTTGGGTTTTGGCAAGCCCCACTCCTGGTCCTACGTGACCCTATGGGAATGTGATTGTGTTCTATTAGCTGCACGTCACTGGAATTTGGTGGCATGGTACGATAAAGTTGTCAAGGGATTGGTTACGGGCTTATGTGGACGATGCGTTAGAGCTCTAGCTAAATATTAATTTGATCAGATTTCATTAGAACTATGCATATCGGTTTATCAAATGTTTTAAAAGATTCAATTGTGTTATTTAAACTTGTGAACCCACCAACAATATGTTGACGTTTTTAAGCATGTATTTCAGGTTAGTGAGCGGTGTCTCACAACTTATGGAACACGGAATGCTTGCATTTTGGCGATGCCATTTTGGGGGGTTTGCCTTGTATTTTCCACCCTCGTGCAGGATATACTCATCAAAGCCTTATTTTATAAACTATATCTTTTATCTAAGTATTTTGTGAAATATGATGTTTATTTGGGTGATGTATGCCAACTTAAATACTTTGGTTTGTAAACTTTTAAAATATATATTTGGTATTGATGGATTGTTTTTAATTACGTAGACGTTTCCTAATCGAATGCTTCAAAACCTTTCATGGTCGCGCCTCACGTTTCCGCCTTGGGCGGGGTTTGACAAAGAGGATGTACCATAGCTCTCATTTTCAACACACAAAGAATCAGAACATCTAATCCTCAGCCCTCACAGCCTCACTATTCATTAATAACAGATACACTCATCTAATGCACCATTAGATTTTGTTGAAGCAATTGCTCTATTGAAAAAAAAGAAGAAGTAAAGAATGTGGCTTATTAAAAGAAGTTGGAAGAAGCAAAGAGGCAAACTATGTCTGATTGTAGGAACAGATGCATGGATATCTGATGATTCTTCTGGTCATGAAGAAGAAACGACAAATTTCTATCTAACTGTCAAAATTGCTAAAACAGAATCAGAGCAGTCAGAAAGAAAGGTCGGTCTCAACAATCAAGATTTGGAAAATCATATCAATAAACTAAGAAAAGATTATGAAAATTTACAAGAAAAATATTTAAAAGAAATGAAAAGATTTGATGATATGCAGGCTGAAATTCTAGAAAATGAAAACTTAACAAAGAATGCAAAAATACAGTTTTATGAATAAGAAAGAAAAATGTTATAAAAAAAGTTGCATGAAAAGGAAATCAATGTTAAAGGTTTTCAACAAGCAAGAAAATTTATTGACTAAATAGAAACAAAATAAAAAAAACAAGGCTCACGGATTAGGTTATGTAGAAAAATCAACTCACAACCTAACCCTTTTTTTTGTAAAAGCCTCTAAACCAGAATCTGACAACTTTTCATCAGAATATGATAATGAGTCAGTCAAATTAGATAAATCAGATTTCTTGAATTCTTTTTCTGAATAAAACACTAAGTTATCAAGGCTACATTAGGGGGGAGGGGGGCTTAAACACACTAAAAGAAACTTTGATAAAGGTAAATCTTCAAAGAGTACAATATCCAATCATTTAAATAATGTCATGAGTTACAAAAAGGCATACAAATACACTCAGGAAAGTAAGCTTTCACTTGAATCCACAGTATTCAAAAATTTTGATAAAGTACATTGCATGTGTGTTGAGATTCTGAAACTAATCCCGCAACTCATTTCCAAATAGAAACTACTTATCGATGACTCGTCATTAGACAAGCATTCTAACACTAGCAGTTTATCATAAATAAACTCTAAAAAAAGGTCAGAAATACCAGTTCATTTGATAAAGTACCCATGAAAGTTTGGGTGCCTAAAACTCTATAACCATTTCACTTCCGGACCTTCATGTGCAGTAATTATCATAACAAGTTGGGTACATTAGTAAATTTTGGGAATAGGGTGAAGGTTAGAACTTTAGGATATGGTAGTATACATTGTGGTGTATTAACCATTGAAAAGGTTGCACATGTAGAAGGTTCCAAATACAATCTTCTTAGTTGTGGACAATTTTGTAATTAAAGTTTTAGGGTAACACTTTTACCTAATGCATGTTTGCTAATTGGTTTAAAAGATAACAAAGTTTACCTAAGTGTTAAAAGAATAAAAAAAATCTATTTACTATTTTGATTTTAAAGAAAAGATTGTGCACCCACAATTGTGCTTATTTTCATAAAGTAAAAAAGGAAATAGTTAGATCTGGCATAAAAGTTAGCTCACATAAATTTTAAAACCTTGAGTACTTTGGCAAACAAAAATCTGGTTAAAGGTTTACTAACAATGATATCTAAAAAGGATAAACATGGTAAAGCTTGTGAACTAGGTAAATCCAAAAGAGGATCTCACAAAACTATTTCTGAATCTTCAACCTCTCAAACAGTAGAACTTTTGCACATGGATTTCTAAGGCTTAAGAGTAGAACACCTGATCTGATCATTAACTTCATTAAGAAAGTTGAAAATCTTTTAAAACTTACGATCATAATGAACAGATCAGACAATGGGACATAATTTAAAAATGCTAAACTTAGGACATTCCTAATCAGTAAAGGAATATCTCATGATTTTTTTTGCTCCCAGAACTTCCCAACAAAATGGGGTGGTTGAAAGGAGAAACATAACTTTTGTAGAAGCAGCAAGAACAATGCTTGCTTATGTAAATCTGGCTACTTACTTTTGGACATAAGCTATATCATATTCATATTTTACTCAAAATAGAACTAACATTAATAAGGGACCAGAAAACACCCTACCATATAGTCAACCATAGAATACCAAGCATCAAATTTTTACACACTTTTGGGAGTAGGTGTTTTATTTTCAATGATTTTGATACTTTAGGAAAGTTTGATAGAAAAGCTGAAAAGGGAATATTTCTGTGATGCTCTTCAGTGTCAAAATCTTAAAGAGTATTCGTGCTAAGCACCAAAACAATAAGAGAAAGTTTTATGTGTATTTTGATGATACATCAGAAATACAAGTTTCTGACAATTTTATTGAACATGCAACCAAACAAATCTCAGATATTAGAAGATATAAGCTCGTTATGTTATGTTATATATATGTCACATATTATGTTAGGATATGTTTATTATTTTTATGTCATAGGTAATGTCGGTTTCTAGTAACCGGCCATGTATATATGTAAAACATTAGTGAATATTCAAATTACCAATTTCTGAATCAAGAACACAAATCGTTTTCTCTCAAAACCCTAGCATTCAATTATACACAATAAAGTGGCATCAGAGCCACAACGATCCAAAGAAAAAACATCGAATCTTCAAACTAGTCAAGGCAAATATTCATACCAAAACACAGAATTTCAATCGATCTCAATCATGACAACAACGAACGGAGGCATACAGACTCAGATTCCAAAATTACTGGGTCAAAATTATTACCACTGGCATATTCAAATGAAGGTTTTGTTAGAATCACAAGACCTTTGGATTACGGTGGAAGAAGGATATAATGATTTGCCGAATAACGCTTCAGACAATGATCGGGATGCACATAGGGAAAAAGTCAAGAAAGACAAGAAAGCACTGCATATAATGTTTCAAGCGGTTAACGAAAACGTATTCGAAAGAATTACAATGTGCAGAACTTCCAAGGAGGCATGGGATGTGTTACACAAGGCATATAGAGGAGAACGAAGAGTAAAAACGGTAAAACTCCAAACCCTAAGATGTGAATTTGATGCACTTAGAATGAAAGAAAACGAGACAATAGAAGAATATATGAATAGAAAAACAGTCATAGTAAATCAGTTACGATTAAATGAAGAAAATGTTACTGAACAACGCGTTGTTGAAAAAATCCTTCGAAGTCTCACTAGAAAATATGAATCGGTAGTGGTGGCAATAGAAGAATCAAAGGATTTAACAACGATTTCTACAGAAGAACTGTTAGGCATCTTTCAATCACACGAATTAAGGATGAAACAATATGATGACTCTCCAATAGAACAGGCATTCCAAATACAAAGTAATAACTCTGACCGAACACGGCAAAACAGATCTGAATTTGGAAATAGAGGAAGAGGTAGAGGAAAAGGAAGATTTAATGCATTAATACGATGTTATAACTGTCAGAAAGTAGGGCACACTGCTAGATTCTGTCAACAAAGAGACACAAACAACCGGGGTGAGAATGCATTACTACACGAAGATGATCCTGAAGAAAAATGTGATGAAACGACAATGTTTATGATATTTAACATGGAGGAAATAACCAAAGATGATTGTTGGTACTTAGATAGCGGATGTAGCAATCATATGACAGGAAATAGGAGTTTATTTATTACACTAGATGAAACCGAAAGAAGGGAAGTAAGAACTGGAGACAATAAGAAACTGGAGGTATTAGGATGTGGTGATGTCTCAATTAAAGTAAAAGGTTTAAACAAGAAGGTTCTGAATGTATTCTACGTGCAAGGGTTAAAGCACAATCTCCTAAGTGTAGGACAATTAGTACAAAAAGGGTATGAAGTAAAATTTGCTGATCAAGAATGCGTTATTAAAGATCCAACAGGTTCAAGCATCAGTTCTATGAAGATGACTGGGAACAAGATGTTTCCTTTAAATCTAAATCAGGATTTGATACCAAGAGTATGTAATGTTATGACACAAGACATGACTACTTTATGGCATCGACGATTTGGACATATAAGTTTCGATACACTGCACAACATGGAAATGAAGGAAACTACTAAAGGTTTACCGAAAATGATCAGGTCAACGAACAATATATGTGAAGGATGTGTGTTTGGAAAAAATGCTAGGAAATCCTTTCCTAAACATGCAAAGTGGCATGCTGACAAACCGCTGCAACTAGTTCATTCTGACATATGTGGGCCCATGAGAACTATATCGATAGGAGGATGCAAGTATTTCATCACTTTCATAGATGATTTTTCCAGAAAAACCTGGGTATACTTTCTGAAACTAAAGTCAGAAGCATTTAGCTATTTCAAGTTTTTCAAGAAGATGGTTGAGAATCAAGTTAACCACACCATAAAGACTCTTCGAACCGATAGAGGTGGAGAGTACTTTAGCAATGATTTCCAAACTTTTTTAAAAGAAAATGGAATACATCATCAGTTAACTACAAGTTATATGCCACAACAGAATGGCGTAGCAGAACGGAAGAATAGAACCATTATGGAACTTAGTAGGAGCATGCTTAAAACGAAGAACTTATCACACTCATATTGGGCGGAGGCTGTGGCATGTGCCACATACCTGTTAAACCGAACAAGTACTAAAAGTGTACCGAACAAGACTCCACAAGAAGTATGGAGTGGGAACAAACCAAGCATCGGACATTTACGAGTTTTCGGATGCGTTGCTTATGCTCACATTCCAAAACAGCATAGAGGTAAACTAGATGAAAAGGCAGAAAAGGCAATTTTTGTGTGTTACAGCGAACATAGTAAGGCGTACAAATTACATAACCCAGTAACTAATAAAATCATTATTAGTAGAGATGTAGTGTTTGATGAAAATCAAGAATGGGGTGATAGTTCAGCAAATAAAGACTACACATATATTCAACTGAATGACTCAAGTGAAAATAGAATAAATTGGGAGGCGAGCGTATCACAAGAGATTATGACACCTGAGATTGAACATCAAATCGATAACATCAACAACAGTGAAGAAACAGAAGGTCAAGGCAGTCATCAAACAGAAAACATTCAAAACAGCGGAGAGACAGAAGAACAGAACAGTCATCAAAATGAAGCTGATTCATCATCATCATCCTCAGAAAATGAAGAACTGCGGACTCGAAACATAAATGAAATATATCAGAACTCACAACCTCTCACTGAAACACAAGTAAATGATTTATATGAAAGGAATCAAATGAATGACAGCAATGTAGCTAACTTCATGTTAAAGGCTGATGCTGATCCAATATCTTATGGTGAAGCCTACAAAGATAGAAAATGGAGAGATGCTATGGATAGAGAGATACAATCCATACACAAAAATGGAACATGGGAACTAGTAAACCCACCGAAGAATCAGAAACCTATCGGAGTCAAATATATAAAACCAAATATGACGAACATGGCAGGGTGAGGAACTATAAAGCACGCTTAGTGGCCAAGGGTTACAGTAAAAAATATGGAGTTGACTATCAAGAGGTTTTTGCTCCAGTAATCAGATTCGATATGATTAGAATAGTTCTAGCACTAGCAGCAAGTCATGGATGGCAACTACATCAAATGGATGTAAAAACGGCATTCTTAAATGGAAAGTTGACAGAACAAGTATATTTAGAACAACCTGAAGGCTATGTTAAAAAGGGGGAAGAACAAAAGGTATGCCATTTAAGAAAAGCTTTATACGGTTTAAAACAAGCTCTAAGAGCTTGGTACAGTAGAATAGACGGGTATTTTACAGCACACGGTTTCATAAAGAGTGTGTATGAACATACACTTTTTATTAAGATCATTGACAAAACGCGGATGATAGTATGTTTGTATGTGGATGACTTAATATTAGCTAGTGACTCCATAGAGATGATAGAATAGTTAAAGAATTCAATGAAGATTGAGTTCGAGATGACCGATTTAGGTATCCTTCACTACTTTCTTGGCATGGAAGTCACCTATGACAATGGAAACATCAGTCTTCCACAGAAGAAATATGCCAAGAATTTATTGAAAAGATTCAATATGGAAGGGTGTCATGAGATTGCAACTCCGATGGAATATGGACTTAAATTATCAAAAGATGATCCCAGTGAAGAAGTAAATCAGAACTTATATCGGAGTTTAGTGGGATCACTGATGTATCTAACAAATACGAGGCCTGATACCATGTTTGCTGTAAATAAAATCAGTCAGTTTATGGAAAAACCGAATCGAAATCACTGGGAAGCTGGAAAGAGGATATTAAGATATATCAAAGGAACGCTAAATCATGGAATAATTTACTCGAAAGGAAGCAAAGGAAAGTTGGTTGGTTTTAGTGATAGTGATTATGCGGGAAGTATAGATGATAGCAAAAGCACATCAGGTTATGTTTTTAATTTCGGTTTAGGGGCTATAGCATGGCAATCAAGGAAGCAAAAGGTTGTGGCACTGTCGTCAACGGAAGTTGAATACATAGCATTGTCATTAGCCGGATGTCAAGCATTATGGATAAAAGGAATCCTCAATTCTTTACAGATGCATATGGATGGTCCTCCAACAATTTTGTGTGACAATAAGTCAACTATCTGCCTAGCAAAGGATCCTGTATATCACGGAAAAAGCAAACACATTAGAGTGAAGTATCATTTCATTCGAGAACTGATAAAAAATGACGAGGTCGAAGTGAGGTTCTGTACTACTAAAGAACAGGCTGCAGACATATTAACAAAGGCTTTGCAGCCAAAAGAGTTTCTTCGTCTCAAAGATCTTCTACACATCACATCCATCTAGCTTACGGGAGGGTATTAGAAGATATAAGCTTGTTATGTTATGTTATATATATGTCACATATTATGTTAGGATATGTTTATTATTTTTATGTCATAGGTAATGTCGGTTTCTAGTAACCGGCCATGTATATATGTAAAACATTAGTGAATATTCAAATTACCAATTTCTGAATCAAGAACACAAATCGTTTTCTCTCAAAACCCTAGCATTCAATTATACACAATATCATAAACAATTTACACCTTCTAAATGAACTATTTGAGGAACTTCTTGGGTTTTATTGGGAGAGAAATTATGGCATAATTAATAAGAACGAATTATATCGTAACCCCATAGGAAACATAGAATCAATTTCTGATACACACGATAATCAGAATCAGAACTCTAAGAACTCGTCGGAAAATCAAAACAACCCTCAGAATTATGGTGAACTCAATCCAGTAGCCACAATTAATTAGGGGGAAGATGGAAGTACCTTATCAGATCCAAATTCTGATATGATCAATTCATTCAGTGATAGAAGATGGACAGAAGATCATCCAGCTACCAATATAATTGGTAATCTGGAGGGAGTGGTAGAAACAAGATTAACAACTGCTCATGAGTGTCTATATACATGATTTCTCAGCATGACAGAACCAAAAACTGTAAATGTGGCATTCAAAGACTCAGATTAGGTCCAAGCGATACAGGAAAAGTTTGACTTGTTTGAGAAAAATAAAGTGTGGAGTCTAGTTGCTAAATCTCAAAACAAGTCAATCATTGGATCGAAATGGGTGTTTAGGAATAAATCTGATGAACAAGGAGTCATAACCCAACACGACCTGTGCTAAATATTTGGGCTCATTTTTAAACTCATTTACTAGGCCGAGAGTATGCATTATCGGTCAAACAATATGGGTAACATTTTAGTTAAGCCGTAGGTGTGTGTTACAAATCTTCTTGGGCTGCAACTTTATTTTAAATGGGTTGTGTGTTGATTTTTAAAGACAACAACGTTGGATTTTAAGTGATAATTGGACTTTGAGTTTTAGAGATGAATTGTTTTTAGTTGGGTTTATAAGAACTAAGCCTGGGGCGAAGATTTACCTGTTAAGTATAAGGATCAAATACAAAAGGGTCTTAACATAGAAAATGACCTTAAAATGAGAAATGAAGGATGATTTTTTTTTCTTTTGACAGTTTTGTTTCCTATCTTTTTAAATATGATGTTTATTTGTAAAATATAAAAAAAAATCATGTAATTACTTTAGTAGAGTAATTATAGTTACTCTACTAGTGTAATTTACACATTTTTTAGATTCTACCATTAAAATACGTGCTTAATGAGATAAGAAAAAAAATTCAAAAGAAAAAAAAAATCTCTCATCAACTTCTTACATAAAACCAATTTGTATGTTACAGACCCATTACACATTACAGGAACCTAACTCTACTTGTTAAATGTTTAAATTGAGACATTTAAATTTGTGGGCTAACAAGTTTACATGTTTTTCAATTACAATTGTGTGGATTCCGAATTGTTTTAAACACAGTGGTCAATGTTAAATTTGGGCTGAATAAGAAAAACAAGCATTGGGCTTGCTGATTTAGATTTGAATTTGAAACAATTAGATCCAGATTTAATGTGAGCTAGCTGACTATAGGCCAAGAATAAAACTAAATTTTGGGCTAGTGATTATTGTGCTGATTCAGTTGTTTTGAAAGTTGGGCTGCAATATTTGTTTAATAATATTTGGATGCTATTGTGGGCAGAATGCAAGTGTGTTGTGGTTGACACTTTACTTGGGCTGAAAATTGAAGTGTTTGATTGCAAGTTTGGACCGGGCTTAGATTCAAATTTAGTGGGCTATAAGTTGAAGTTCGACTAGCTGTGTGATTCGACTGAGAGTGAATCGGGTTATATGTTCGAAGGAGATTTGGGGTCTTCGGCTAATTTAGTGAAGAAGTTTTGTGAAAAGTTACGTCAACTGTTTGGTGAATAATCATTCGTTATTCAAAATTCAAGTTTGAAAGATGTCGAATATGAGAAGGCAAGATAAAGTTATTCTGATGAAAAACTTTGATGTGTTTCAACATCTGCAAAATCACTAGTACAAAAAGGAGGCTTTAATAGCAGTGTTTAGCGTTTAATGAAACGGTCAAGGGACCGGTACAAATCATTACACTGTTTATAATAGGACTCTTTCTTGAAATGATGTCATGACCCTTTTAATAAAAGGATTAACAAGATTAGCTGTTCTAACATTATCTCAAAAATAGAGGTTCATCAACCTTTTATTTGGTAACTGCCAACTTAAAACTCTTAAGTACAAGGGTCCATACATCACTACAAATTGTATGATATTGTAGCGTTTCACCAACCATTGTCATTGGTAACACCTTAAACTTTTTTTTTTTAATACCGGTCTACAGAACCGGTTAGATTTGTTTTATTAGAATAAAATATTATTAAATTTTACTAATTGGAGCCACCCCAATTTTTTATACTGTTCTATAGAACCTGTTTAAATTGATTTATTAGAAAAAAATATTATTAAATTTTACCGGTATATCCACCTTAAAAGTTTTCTAAACCGGTATACAGAATCAGTTTATAAACATTTCTAATAAAAAATAAAATACTATTAAATTATGTCAACAACTTAGCTATTAATTATCAGGACCCGCGTAATGCGGCGGGATTTCCAATGCTATACTTTTTTTTTTTAGTTTATCGATCCTCTCATGATATCGCTTTTGATAACGCCACATAAAGTTCATTCATCACATAACACTTCTCGAAATCCAACATTTGAGGTGTATACTCACGTCTAAAATCTTTGATAGAATGAACTAATATCTTTGTATTTTCGCATAACCACATAAAGTTGTTCATATGAAAATAAATAATCCGATAGGTAAACACCAACGTGTGAAATTGTTTCACCTTGAGCTTTATTGAGTCTCATAGAAAAGCCAAGTCGAATGAGAAATGGTCAGGAATTATTGTTTACATATTTGTAACAATCCAAAAATTTGACTTTTTATATTAAATGATTTTCTAGAGAAAATTTACTATGGATTAAATCTTATTTAAATAAATAAACGTTGAGCTATAGCGTGTGAATAGATGACTTGAATATCAAAAACAATAAGTATTTGTGTTAAAGTAAAATATATCATGTGGAAACAATTATATATATTATATATATTATTTACGAGGGACGATGATGAAAAGTAACTTTATTTTTATAATAATATATAGCTTTTTATTACTATATGTATTTAGAGTAAACTACAATTTTACCCCTTGGGGTTAGAAGCGATTGACACTCTTACCCCCTCCCAGGAAAATTTTGTTGTCTTACCACTCAACTATTGAAAAAAGCTTCAATATTACCCCCTGAGGGGTAAAACTGTAACATTAACAAAAGTGTATTTTCGTAATCTAACCCATATTTATATAGTAAACTTCAACATTACCCCCTGTGCTTTACTGAAGAAACACGGAACTAATTAAGGGGTTAATCAGTTTGATTTATGTTCCTACCATAGTGGTTAATCTTCTAATGGCTTCCTGAGCTTTGTAATGATCGTCTGAGTCCTGCAAAACAGAACACCGTTACTCGTTAAGAGGGGAATGTGGGGGTTTCCCTCTTAACCAGGCTCCGGCGTGAGAATAAGCGACTGCTTTGAGGAGATAATTGAGTATTAAGAGTGAGAGTAGAGGGAATGGAATGTTTAACCTGTGAAGTGAGGTCTCTATTTATAGCCGGAGAGGTGTAAGAGGATATGGGCTGATGGGCCTTAGGCCTGAAGGCGACAACATAGAGGATATGCTCCTTGTCTCACTGGTATCAACCGTTAGTGGCTTCTAGGAGCTTTCGGGAGTTGGCGCAATGTGATTGGAGCCACGTGTCACTGTTGTCGGCCTGGTCGCCCCTCTGCCATCAGCAGGTAAGTGGAGATCGTGGGGCAGTTGTCTCTGCCCTGTGATTGGTGCCATGTAGGCGTCCTTAAGTACTTTTTGTCTCCTGTATGTCAGACGATCGTGGAGCACGATTGAGCAGGGCCAGAAGGACGCTGATTGGCTCTTTACTTGTACCTTGTGTACTATCTGAAACAGCCTTGCGCTACTGCCCTGCGCGATTCTTGCTGGGCACGTAACTCTCTCGCGCAGGGTTTGGATGACTGAGTGCTCTTTCAGAATGCCAAGTGTTGTAATTGGAGCCTCCTATTGGCCAGACCTCGCGTCGGTTAAAACAGATTGTGCTGTAGCCCGCGCGAGGTTGCCAATAAGAAATTTGTTGAATAAGGAGTATGGTCCCGCGCGACCTTGCAGGAGGATTGCGCGGCTTTTTGGGACCATACCCCTTCAAGTCCCCCCAGTCAAGTGCTGCACCATGCGCGAGGCAAGTGGTTGGAGCTCTGGACTTAGAAAAAATAAAGTTGTAGAAAATGCTTCCTTGACTTTGGGAGATGGCGCGCGTGTAAGCTCTTGTTGGTTACTACGGCGCGGCTACCAGGTTTGGCTCCAGGTGGTTCACTGCCTTTGGGTGTAAGCGCGTAGGGTTATTAAGTCATTGTTAATACTGCGCGACCCTAGTAGCTTCTGCATGAAGTCTGTAGTAATTTTTCGGCGGGAAAACCTTCGAAATTTGAATTCTGACAAGTTGGTGAGAAATGTCATTGATGGTGACGTTTGAGTTGACCACTTACACGGATGTCATCAAGTTGTCTCTGACGGTTGGTCATTCCGTCAGAAGAGTGAGCTCCACGCGCGCGTGGTAACCGTCACTCCGGGTTTCACGCCTTACGTGTCATCTTTTGATTGGTCACGTGCGCGACGATCACGGCACGTTTACCCATCGCATTAAATGCGATGGGTATATATACCCGATGAGGAGAGAAGAAATCACTTTTCTTCTTCTGTTGTATTCTCCTTCTCTCGAATTCCTTTGAATCTTCAAACCTTTGAAGAACATAGTAGCAGATCTTCAAGTTTCTTTGAGGAATATTCAAGCTTTCTTCTTTGTCATCTATGGCTGAAGAACATCAAGAGGATAATCCCGGTGAAGAAGGCCCGTTCCTGTCCTCAAGTGGGATTTAGGGTTATTCGAACAGATCACCCGTAGTTTCCGGTTTCCACCGGAATGGGATGCCCGGTACCCCGGGCAAAATCAAACGGCTGCCGATGCACCGCCGGGGTACATCACGTTGTTTGAAGACTTCTTTCATCAAGGCAACTTCCGATTGCCAGCGACGAACTTCATGGCTCACATTCTTCAGTTTTATGGGTTCCATATTTCACAGATGAGTCCACCGGGTATGACGAGAGTTCGACATTTCGAGTTTTTATGTCGATCTCATGATATCGAGCCGACGGTTGAGAGGTTTAGGGCATTTTACCAGCTTATCCGGAATATGGGCTTCTTTTCGTTTGCCAGTCGAGGGGCTGCGAAGAAGATACTCTTGAACCCTCCTAAGAGTTTCCATGACTGGAAACCAAAATTCTTTTATATTTGCGAGGAGGTGATTCCGATCGCTATGACTTTCCGTGCATGGTCTGACCCAATTTTGAAGGAAGACCTGGCGATCCCTAAGACTGAGGCTTGGTATCAGAAGCTTACTGCGACCCCAAACCGAGTGTTTGGTGAGAACGTCTTGGTAGCGGCGCGGATGAGTGATCAGTGGCCGGCAGATAGCGAAGACGTTCCAGTTTTGATGTTCGACGATAGAGGTTAGTGATTTCCTTAGCTTCTTTGGTTTCTTCTTCCATAACTTGTGTTCATTTATATGATTTGACGTGTAGAGGTGCATCTGTATCAAGCTGCCTTTCCCACCTTTGGTGGTTCCATGGGCGCGCGCCCGCTCCAGGATGGAGAAGTGTACTGGTATGAAAAAATTAAGGATAATTTCATGTACCCTGTTGCTGATGCTTTCGCTGATCACCCTATCGCAACCGAAGGTGCGCGCGCATATACCTAAACCTCGTCCTTTGCGCGCTATGACTTCTGCTGGGAAAGAGATTGTCTATCTTTCCAGCGAGGAGTCTTTGGGATCATCAAATGGAGAGCTAAGTTCGTGGTCTAACATCTTTGCAGGTGTGTTGCGCGACTTGGGGATTGACCCTGAAGATAAAAAGAAAAAAACCTGTGAGAAAGAAGAAGGTTATCACCCTGGATCCTGAGGTGACCAGCACGGGAGCTGGGAGTAGTCGCGCGACCGATAGCACTGCTGACAAAGGGACTCTCCGCCTTCGTCAAAGTAACTTGAGAGATTACGTGATAATCAGTGATTCATTTGAAGGTTTATCGTGTATAGGCGGGAAGAAAGCTGGAGCAGGTGGGTCGAAGGGCTCAGGGAGCGCGGGTTCTCGCAACCCGGATGCTGGTACGACTCCTTCCTCTGGTGCGCATGAAAAGCTAGTCAGCAGGAAAAGAAATAGGAGTGAGACCACAACTGGTGTGTCTGCTGCGCCGCAGGCTGGTGCGGTTCCCTTGATCGGGAAGCAGAGCAACTTGCGCTCTCTTTATAAGTTCTCTCCTGGTAAGTTTTCCCTTAGTTTCTCATCATTTTGTTGTTGTCTCTATTTAATTACCAAGCTTCTACAGAGGCCAAGAAGAAGGCGCCTGAGAAGAAAGGTGTCGTAATCACATAAGCCTCTGAGCCAGCGTAGAAAAGGCCTAAGGTTACTATCAAACCTTTCCAGGCTGCTGGGGCGGAGTCTGAAAAGGATAAACAAGCTGCTGAGGTGGAGAAGGAGAAGGCTGCTGAAGAGAAGAAAAAGGCTGATGAGGAGAGTAGGAAGAAGGTGGATGAAGACAAAAGGAAGAAGGCTGAGGAGGAGAAGAGGAGGAAAGCTGATGAGGAGAAGAGGAAAAGAGCTGCTGACAAAGAGGAGAGGGAGAAAACTAAGGAGAAGGAAAAAACGGCTGCCGACAAGGCTGTTGAAATAACTCCCGCTGTTGAGGGATCGGGCTCTGGTGCTCATCGACATAAAACCGCTGCTGCAGGAGGCGCGGGTGCTGGTTTTGCGGCTGGCCAGGTTGGTGCGGGGAAACACGGCGCGCCGCCGCGCTCTCCAATAGGCCCCCGGGATACCTTGGGGGATATTTATTATAAGTCTTATATGGAAGAGAGCTGTGGTGACGCTCTGTACCAACCGCCATGGGGTTTAAAGCAGAAAGATACTTTTCTTGAGTTCGCGCCTTGCCGCGACTGGTTTCTAAATTCCATTCCTCCTGGTGAGGTTGAACGTCAAAGGGCGCGAACCCACAATGGGTTGTATCACGCCTATGTTGTTGGTGAGGCCAACACCCGTGCTGCTAACCATCAGATTGTTCGCGAGTGGCGAACCATGGTTAGGGAAAGGGAGGATTGGGAGAAATACCGCGAGCGGATATTACGGCGTGTTAGTGACTTTGAAAAGTCGAAAGCTGCTTTTGATGAGGAGATGGCAAAATTCGAAGTTGACCGGAAATCGGAGGAGTGGGGGCGTGAGGGCCTAAGGGGTAAGCTTCGAGCTGCCGAAGATCTGCTAGCGAAGGAGAAAGCAGAATGGAAGAAAATCTGTGAGAAGGACAACCAACGCGCCTTCGCAGCTCGCAATAAGATTACTGAGCTTGAAGGCAAGGTTGCTGAGCTGACGGCGAAGGTTGAGGATGCGCAGGCTGCGCAAGCTGCTAAAGAGCAGGCTGAGGTTCGCGAAACTTCTCTTTTAGTTTTTGTTTTTTGTTGGCAGAATTAACTAACTTTTATCCCTTGCAAGTTGAGCTGGCTGAGGTGAAGGTGCAGCTGTCAAGTAGGGACAAGGATTTGATGGCCAAGGACGTCGAGATCGCTGAGCTGAAGCGCCGTTTGCAAGAGCAAGTTGACAAAGGCGAGTCCTTGGAAATCGACCTTGAAGCTGAGAAGGTTAAGGCTGCCACTGCTGAAGAGGCCAAACAAAAAGCTGAGGAGGCGCGAGACATTAGCACGACTGCTCTCAATGTGGCGTAAAACAACTACTCCGAAGCTCAAGGTATAGTTGATACTTTGGTCTCTGAAGCTGAGTGGCTGCGCGGCCGAGGAATAGTTCTGGTATGATTTCTCTAAACTTTGGCTTACTTCATCAAAACCTGGTTACTTATGCGTTACGTTTGTTGTAGATGGCCAACTCCATCCTGAATGCTGGAGAGCTGGATAAGGCTGTTGCGGCCGTTATAGATGCTTCCCGGGCGGTCGGTCATCGTGGAGGCTATCTTGAATGTGCCCAGCATGCTACAGAGATGCTTGGACAGGAGTTCGACACTAGTCACTGCTCAGTGACTGATCAAGCTGAGGCTGAGCTAGCTCGCGCTGAACATGGTTATGACCATCTATCTATACTTGTGATGGATTTGGTTACTGAAACGCTGAAGCATGATGACTGGTGTCAACGGCTAAAGACTATCCTTGATCCACCAGAGACCGTCGAATTATCTGATGAAGAGGAATCTGCGGGTGATGATGGCGACGGTAAAGGTGATGGTGACGGCGACAAGCACAACGATGATGACGCCGGTGATGGCTTTGAATAGATAGTGTTGGAAGGTTTTGTGCCTTGTAATTTTTGTTTAGTTTTTTAATATAGTGTGTCAAATGAATGATGGGTTGTATGTAACCGTTGCGCGTTTGCGCTTATTTGAATATGATGTTTATGCTTATTCTGTCTCGTTACAATTATTGCACTGTTGTTAGAAACTTTGGTTAAGTTAGCGCGAATAAATGTAAGAGTAGCTCTTGTGTACGTGTGACTGCCCGGTCTCGCGCTATGTTCGCGGAGGACCTCGGAGGCATAATTCAAGAGCTCGTAATTCGCTGAAGTGTTTTCGTGCTAATCAAAAGTTTAACATGCATTTGTAACTCAAGAAGTATTATGATAAAAGAAAACATGTCGTATGCTTTCATTAATAGGGAAACAGGCGCTTAGGCCAATCGTACATTGTAGATAAGCGACATAAAGGGCGTTTAGCCAACATAGGAAGTTAAAAAGGCGCGTGGCCAACATGAGAGAAATGGCGCATGGCCTAGGGTAGTTACATATAGCACTTGCGCAATTGTTGCGCATTCCATGTGCGCGGGATGATGTGTCCATCCAGTGTGCGCAATTTGTATGCCCCTTTCCTAGCACTTCGTGAACCAAGTATGGGCCTTCCCATTTGGGTGCTAGCTTCCCGGGGCGTTCAGTGTTTTAAGCTTCGTTGTCTCGGAAAACGTATTCTCCTGGAGTGAAGGTACAAATGCGGACTCTCACATTGTAGTACCTTTCCAGTTGTGTCTTGTATTTTGCTTCTTTAATACGCGCAATCTCGCGTCTTTCTTCTAGTAGATCCAAATCGAGACGGCGCTCTGCTTCATTATCAACCGTGTTGACTGTTGTCAAGCGCGGTGAGGGGAGTCCAACTTCCGCCGGGATAACTGCTTTCGAGCCGTATACTAGGCTGAAAGGAGTTTCGCCGGTGCTTGTCTTTGGCATGGTTCGATGAGCCCACAGGATGCTAGGGAGCTCATCTACCTAGCATCTTCTCTTTGTGCCCAGTCGGGCTTTTATCCCCTCAACGATACTCTTGTTAACGCTTTCCACTTGACCGTTGCCTTGAGGGTGCGCAACGGAGGAGAAGGTAGGCTCGATCTTCATTTCCTTCATCCAATTTTGAAGGTCCTCAGAAGAAAAATTGGTACCGTTGTCTGTGACGATCTTGAGTGGGAGACCAAACCTGCAAATGATGTGCTCCAAAATAAACTTGCGCACCATCATTGCAGTGGTTGAGGCGAGAGCTTTGGCCTCCACCCACTTAGTAAAATAATCAACGGCCACGATTATGAACTTGACGGCACCAGGAGCGTCTGGGAAAGGTCCCACCATATCAATTCCCCACTGTTGGAAAGGCCAAGTAGTGGTTACAGGGATAAGGTCGTTCTTTAGGCGCAGGTTTTTGGAGAATGTCGCTGACAAGAGTCGCACTTGCGCAGCTCCTTCAGGGCGTCAACATGCATCCCAGGCCAGTAATACCCGACGTTCATAATCTCCGCGACAACCATGCGAGGTCCTGCATGGATGCCACAGACCCCCTTGTGAATCTCCCTAATCAAGTAATTCGCATCCTGGGGGTCCACGCAGTGCAGGAGTGGCCCCGGGAAGGACTTTCAGTACAAGATACCGCCGTTCATTTCGTAATGCAAAGCTTTGTGTTGAATCTTTCTTGCCTCTGCCTTGCTCTCAGGGAGTATTCCTTCTTGCAAATACTGAATTATAGGGGTCATCCAAGATGGCTGCCCTATTTCGATGACATTTACCTGGCGCAGCAGTACTGATGGATTTTTGAGTACTTCAATCCTTACATCATTTGAGAAATGTTGAAAGGAGGTTGAAGCAAGCTTGCTCAAAGCGTCAGTTGGTTTGTTTTCGGAGCGATTGATGTGGACTACCTTGTAAGATTTGAACCGTTGAAGCAACTCTCTTGCCTGCTCTAAATACAGGGCCATAACTTCGCCCTTTGCATCGTATATACCGTTAATTTGGCTGGCTATCAAGAGTGAATCAACGTGTGCTTGTAGATTTTTAGCTCCCATTTTTATGGCGAGGCGCAAGCCTGCCAAGAATGCCTCATATTCCACCTCATTGTTGGTGTTCTTGAAATCCAACTTGATAGCGTATGTAAATTCATGGTGTTCTGGGCTAACGAGGCGCAATCCAGCTCCCGCGCCGTCCTCGTTTGAGGCCCCATCAGTATACAACATCCATGTCTCATTTGTCGTTTCCTTTACGGGAGTCTCAACAATCTCGCAGTCTTTGATTTTATCAACTGGGACTTCTGTGATGAAGTCCGCTAAAACTTGACCTTTGATGGCTGGGCGCAGCCCGTACAAGATGTTGTGGCCCCCCAGCTCGATCACCCATTTTGCTAACCGCCCAGATGTTTCTGGCTTTTGCAATATCGTGTCGATATGGAAATTGGTAAGTACGGTTATGACGTGACCTGGGAAGTATCTGCGCAACCTTCTGGAGGCGTGCAGGAACGCTAATACCAATTTCTCCATTGTTGAGTATCTCGTTTCTGGATCCGTTAGCACTCTACTGACGTAATAGATAGGAGTCTGAACTCCATTTCTTTCTACAAGCAATACCGATCCCACTGCCTTGTCCGATGATGACAAGTACAAGATGAGCGGCTCTTTTTCGAATGGTGCAGTCAGGGTAGGGAGTTCGATCAAACACTCCTTCATTTGCTGAAAAGCCTTCTCTGCTTCAGGGGTCCACCTGAACTCTTGTTTCTTCACACAGTTGCGCAGAGTGCTGATAAAAGGGTAAGACTTCGCGGCGTGATTTGACAGAAAACGGTTAAGCGCGGCTAGGCGGCCGGCCAACCTTTGCATCTCTTTGATCGTTCATGGTGATGGCATTCGTTCTATTGCCTGGACCTTTTCTGGATTCACCTTAAAGCCGCCATTTGTGACTATGAAGCCTATGAATTTCCCTTCTTCCATACCAAAAGAACACTTGGCTGGATTCAATTTCATATTCACGTTGCGCAATGAGTTGAATGTTTTTTCGATGTCTTTCAACATTTGGTCCTCTTCGGGGCTTTTGATCACCAGATCATCGATGTAAACCTCGATATGCTTCCCGATATCTCCGGCGAAGGTCTTATCCATCAGGCGTTGATACGTTGCACCAGCATTTTTCAGGCCGAAAGGCATCTTTGAGTAGCAGAAGATCCCCAGATCGGCTCGAAAAGCTGTCTTGTCTTCATCTTCTAGCTTCATTTGAACTTGATGGTACCCTTTATAGCAATATAAGAAGCATTTCCATCTGTATGGCACTAGAGAGTCTATCTTTTTGTCGATCTCAGGAAAAGAGTAGCAATCTTTAGGGCATGCCTTGTTGAGATCGGTATAATCAACCCACATTCGCCATCCTCCACTAGACTTCTCTACCATCACGGGGTTCGCAACCCAACTTTGATAACGGACCTCACGCAAGATACCCGCTTTGAGTAGTTCGCATACTTGCTCATTCATTGCTTTGGTTTTGTCTGCCCCTAAGCTGCGCCTTCTTTGGACCTTCGGCTCAACAGACGGGTAGGTGTTTAAACAATGCTCGGTAATGTCGGCCGGGGTCCAGGCGAAGATATCCATATTCTTGAACAGGAGCTGCTTGAGATGCGTTCTGATGTTTGGCGAGATTGCGTGGCCTATCGTCACCGTTTGCTCCGGGTACTTGCGGTTTAACACCCATTTCTCTGGCTCGGTTGTTGAAACCTTTGCCACTTTTGTTGGGCGCATCTCTTCTGTCGCCATTACTTCTTTCTTGGCATAGATAATCGCCACCCCCGTCTTGGTTGGAAACCCTATCGCTGAGTGGGGCGTGGAAGTTACCATGTTCAGTTCGCCTTGGGTTTCTCTCCCAATCAACACATCATGCCTCGATTTGATAGGCATCACCATGAAGTTTACATTTGTTGTTCTTGAATGCTTCCCGTCAGAGAGCGTGACGGGGAAGCTGATTTGGCCTAGCGGGAAGACCATTTCGTTGCAAAATCCAGACAATGGATAATCAACTGGCTCAAGTCTCGCTTTATCATCTTCATCAAACTGATTAAAACACTGCTCATAGATGATATCAGCCGTACTCCCTGGGTCGATGAAGACATTTCATAATGGCCGATAATGCCGGTAATGACGACGGGTTGAGTGGCACGAGGGCCGCCGCGCACTACCGGAAAAATGACCTGTTGCTCTTGCCATGAGGGTTCGTAAGGGCGCTTACCTTTCTCTTTTGCGCTGTACCTTGGTCCATTGACCATATGGGTTTCTAGGCGTCTGACTTTCTTGTGATTCCCCTCATCATGGCGTTGGATCTGTCGAGTTTCTTTGCGCACGTTTTTCACCAGGTCGCTTAGCTTCCCGCTTTTTAGCGCTCTCTCAATCTCTTGACGTAAACTGAAGCAATCATCTGTCAGGTGCCCTGTATCTTTGTGGAAGTCGCAGTACAGGTTGGGGTCTTGCCCCTTCTTATTTGTCATAGGCCGTGGAGCCTTGAAATCATGATTCTCCGTCATCAGCACCTCTTTTGGTGTTTTTATGAGCGGAGTCCAGTGCTTTTCTCGGTTATCATCCCTGACTGCTTTCCGATAACCGATTCTATCAATTGTATCGCGTGCATCTTCCCTATAGCGCGGCCTCTCTTCATGGCCTCTTGATCTTCCGGATTTCCAATCGCTACTTTTGTACTTATTGCGCTTGTTGTGATTGCGCGAGTTTCCCTTGGAAAATCGGTCTTCAGTATAATAATTCTTGTTTCCGGCGAGTGACTCTTCAGTTTGCACGACTATTTTCGCGGCTTCCATGAGCTTATCCCATTCTTTGGGCATTCCATCTTTCCCAGTGCTAGTTCTGATGAGACTATCACAGCGAATGGCTTTCTTGAAGTGGCAACGCATGAGTTGTTCACTTACGCCACCGATTTCCAAGCACTCTTTGTTGAAGTGAGTGATGAAATCCTCCAAACCCTCGTTATCTCTGCGCCAGATGTCTTCTACCTCGGCTGTGTCGCGCTGGTAGCGTCTCTGTTGACTGAAGTGACTCAAAAACTGTGTCCTGAAATCCACCCATGACTTGATCTTTCCCGGAGGAAGGCTGTCGAACCAGGCACAAGCAGCCCCTGTAAGCGTTTGAATAAACATATGGCACCACATGGGCATATTCCATCCTCCCATGCAACCCACGCTTGTGAAAACTCTGACGTGATCATCGGGATCAGTCAATCCGTTAAACTTTCCAACTGTCGGAGGTAACTTCTCTCTTTTAAGCGGCGCCAGCGCGATCTTTGGAATGAACTTTGAATGTTCTACAGCTTCAGCTGGTCGATAGGCGATGCGAAAGTCTTGCTCTGCCTCTTCGGTGTACCCTACGTTTTGCCTTGGTTTGTAGTATTCATGGTTCCTTTGTAAACGATTGAAGACTGAAGATCCTTCATCGTCCTGCCAAGTTGGATCATTTGGGTCGGTATCTTCCCATTCGTTGTTCATATTGCGCCGCGTGAGCCGGTTATGAACTGGGCCCCTGTGGACGTGTGACAGATAGTCATAATAGCTTTCTGTTTCTCCCCGTGTATCGCGCGTGAAATGCACGCTTAGTCTTCTGGTAGGGGGAGGTCTATTAATTCTGCCTTGGATGTTTTGCTGTGGGGGCATCTGGCGCGCCCCCTGACTCTGTCCCTGGGGAGTAACCAAGGACGGTTCTGCCGTTAAGACTCCTTGTTGTGCGATCAGAGATTGATACGCGGCGTTAATGGTGGCAATATTCTTGGCGTACCACGAGGCTGGGGTCTCGCCCTCTAGTAGCCCTAATAGCGTCGAAACGTTCTGAGGTGGAGCTGGGTTTGACGCTCCAGCGCCATTGCTTCCTGGGGTTACTGTCTGAGTGATGCAGGTGATGCTCCCGCGCGGTCCCCTAGTATTGGTTACTTCGATTTCGCCAATTTCTTCAATGTGTTGGGGTTGGACGTTTTGATTATCCTCCCCCAACGCTACATTAGAGTTTGCTCCGAAACCAACAAACTCGGGAATGATTCCTTGACCAGCCATGATCAAAGGAAGAAAAACCAACGGAAACTCAAAAAAAGAAGATGAAAGTGATTTATAGAAAACCGGTGGGCGCCAATGAAGAAACACGGAACTAATTAAGGGATTAATTAGTTTGATTTATGTTCCTACCATAGTGGTTAATCTTCTAATGGCTTCCTGAGCTTCGTAATGATCGTCTGAGTCCTGCAAAACAGAACACCGTTACTCGTTAAGATGGGAATGTTGGGGTTTCCCTCTTAACCGGGCTCCAGAGTGAGAATAAGCGACTGCTTTGAGGAGATAATTGAGTATTAAGAGTGAGAGTAGAGGGAATGGAATGTTTAACCTGTGAAGTGAGGTCTCTATTTATAGCCGGAAAGGTGTAAGAGGATATGGGCTGATGGGCCTTGGGCCTGAAGGCGACAACATAGAGGATATGCTCCTTGTCTCACTGGTATCAACCGTTAGTGGCTTCTAGGAGCTTTCTGGAGTTGGCGCAATGTGATTGGAGCCACGTGTCACTATTGGCGGCCTGGCCGCCCCTCTGCCATCAGCAGGTAAGTGGAGATCGTGGGGCAGTTGTCTCTGCCCTGTGATTGGTGCCATGTAGGCGTCCTTAAGTACTTTTTGTCTCCTGTATGTCAGACGATCGTGGAGCACGATTGAGCAGGGCCAGAAGGACGCTGATTGGCTCTTTACTTGTACCTTGTGTACTATCTGAAACAGCCTTGCGTTGCTGCCCTGCGCGATTCTTGCTGGGCACGTAACTCTCTCGCGCAGGGTTTTGATGACTGAGTGCTCTTTCAGAATGCCAAGTGTTGTAATTGGAGCCTCCTATTGGCCAGACCTCGCGCCGGTTAAAACAGATTGTGCTGTAGCCCGCGCGAGGTTGCCAATAAGAAATTTGTTGAAAAAGGAGTATGGTCCCGCGCGACCTTGCAGGAGGATTGCACGGCTTTTTGAGACCATACCCCTTCATTTACCTAAGACGATACGTTTAAACCCTCGTTTATTAAAGTGTCTTCTTCGGCGATATTCCAACCACCGAAGAAGCGTATTCCGACACTCCAGCGATATTCCGACCCTCAGAGAAGCACCGTTTAACCTTCCATATTGTCGTCTGATCCTCTCACTCCCGTTATCTCTCTCTATCTCGTCTCTTTCTCCGTCTCTCTATCTGGTCGCTGCCGTCGGGAGCTCATCGGGAGGCAGTCTTGTCGGAGATAAGTGCTCAGGTGGAGATAAGTGCAGATGTGCTGTGAATGACTATGTGATAGCAGTTTCAGTTGGGCAATCCCAAACACCTTACAAATATCAACTCCTGTCAGATTGCTTTAATACTCGCTAATCAAACGGTTCATTAGATAAACAAACAACTACAATCTATAAAACACACACAGTTTATATTTATTTTTATACAATTAGGTGTAGCAAATTTAAATAAGCGATAGAAAAAATACAAGTATTGAAATAAAACCTACTAAATGAATAATGTACCCGACTGAACTTAAGAGCATGTTGTTCGCCGGCGAGTTGGAGGTTATCGGAAACGAAAACAAGCATGCCGCCGGAAGGAACAGTGGGCTGACAATCAATGGTGGTGGTGATGATGTGCTTGCACTGTTGGAACGGGAGTGACGTCAGGTTGGCAACGATGTTGGAAGATCCCTGAATCTTCTGACCTTCGAACGTACATATGTCTTTGAAGTTTGAATGACGCATATATGATCAGGAAGTTTATTAAGATATTGACGTGAAAATCAACAAAGCGATTCTGCTTTCGCGCGGAGTTAAGTGCTCCGGTGGTCGGAACATCACCGGAGAAGGCCGGAATTAAGTGCTCCGGTGGTCGGAACATCGCCAGAGAAGACACCATAATAAACATGGTGTAAACGTGTTTGTGTAGGTAAAACACAAGGTGTAAATGTGTTATTTACTTCTATTTTCTTATTATTATCAGGGGCAAAAAAGTCTTTTCACGTTTCAGGGGGTAATATTGCAGCGTTTTTTAGTAGTTGAGGGGTAAGACAGCAAAATTTTCCTAGGAGGGGGTAAAAGTGCCAATGCATATAACCCAGGGGTAAAATTGCAGTTTACTCTTTTATTTAATATATTATCATACTTTATTATTATATTTACTTTTAATAACAAGTTTTTTACTTTTTTTTCTTTTCTAAAACCATATATTATTTCCTTTATCATTTTTTAATATTTTTTCTTTTGTTAAAAAATATATTAATTTATCAATTAATTTGATACTTCTTTAACAATTTACGTTTATAATTTTTTTTTAAAATTAAGCACTTATTTGTGCTTGATTTTTCCCTGACATTCCGTTATAATTATAAATTTTTTTATAATATTTACTTTTAATAACATATTTTTTACTTTTTTTTCTTTCTTAAAACCATAGAATATTTCCTTTACCATTTTTTAATTTTTTTATTAGAAAATATATTAATTTATCAATTAATTTGATACTTTTTAACAATTTGCATTTATAATTTTTTTCTAAAAACTTAAGCACGTAGTTGTGCTTACTTTTTCCGTGACATTTCGTTATAAGTTTTGTTAAAAACGAAGTTGTACTCAAAATAAAGTATTTATTTGGTATTATAAAACGGTACGATAATAAACTAAACCGTTCTATGGTTTGGCAACATGTTTTATTTTCAAATCACATTTGTTTTACATTATACTTTGTTCGGTTTCGCCGCAACGCACGACGTAAAAAAACTAGTTAGATTTATATGTTACGCTGATTTATATTATGTTAAACATATATAATATAAAAATATTAAAATGTTAAATATAATAAACTATATGGAAGCCGCCCCCGCGTTGTGGCAGGGGCAAAAGCGTAAGAAATAGCATTAAAACACAACACCGCCAAAGACAACCAACACCGAATAAGTAGGCAAAACCTTAGCAAATAGCATTAATGACACACCACCGCTAGAGACAAACCAACAACAGTGTTTTTGAAACCGGATCGGACCGGCTGGTTCAACCGGAAACCAGTAAGGTCACCGGTCTGTTTTGAGAGATCAAACAGTTTTGTTCTGCTGAAAACCGGGTTCAACCTCCAACCGAGTCAACTCTTTTTCTTCATTTGGGGGAGGTTAGTACACATTAGGATGGAATACCATTAAGTTGTAATACTATGTATTTCAAATCATCATCATATATTATGTAGCATAATAAGTACTTTAAAATTGTTAAATTTTGTAGCGTGATGAAAGACGATTTGAGTTGGATCAATAATCAAGTCAAACACTTTGCAAGTAAGGATGGTGATCAATGCACAACCGTATCCTGCACCACCTACTGATCCAATCAGCAATCGCCCTTTAGTTCGTCTAGGCTTCACCATCAAACATACATATTGCAAAAAATGGCAATTTATGTTTTGTTTAAAAAAATAATAATAGCAATTTGTTTTGCTAATATTACAACAAAGTTTTTGATAAGTATTATCTTGTTCCAATTACTCAATTATTGACAAAGCCATTTTTTTACAATCAAACCAAACACCAAGTACATCCGATTACAATTTTCCAACCTCCCAAGCAAATTCATTAAAGACATGACACAAACAAAAGAAATAACAAAAACGCTAAAACCTACTGACTCAGATCTACAAATCATCACAGTCGTTGCAACATACAGAGGCTCAGATGTACATCTCCTGTCATCATCATCATCGCCAACAAAGCACTGGTGAGCATCGCCGTGGCTGCAACCGGAGTTGCCACGCCAGGTAGCAAGTCACCACAAACGACAATTAAAACAATCAACAAAGTAGGAACCACACACATGTCCATCAAAACCACAGCCAACAACCACATTGCTGGACAACAGCGAAAAAGTATATAAGCAGCATCGTCGGTGCATGACAACATATTGGCCAACAATAAGCCAAATAAAAGAGCTAAAACCACAAGAAAACATATCCAACCACAAATCCACCCATTCTGAAGAGATGTTCAAAGAGAGAAAAACAGTGGGTGGGATTGGGTATTCAAACCCAAGAGAGGTACAACTTCCTTAACAAAGAGTACAACCAATCAATGCACAAAACATAATGGATGCACATTGTATAACTCCAAGAAGCCTAAAGATGTAACAAATTAGACCCATTTGTACAGCTCATGTCATCATCA
The DNA here is from genome assembly GCA_030545235.1 of Helianthus tuberosus. Lineage (NCBI taxonomy): Eukaryota > Viridiplantae > Streptophyta > Magnoliopsida > Asterales > Asteraceae > Helianthus > Helianthus tuberosus. The sequence continues at coordinate 150,261,754 of CM060381.1, forward strand.
TCGCCAACAAAGCGCTGTAACAAATTAGACCCATTTGTACAGCTCATGTCATCATCATCGCCAACAAAGCGCTGGTCAGTGTCACCATGGTTGCAACCGGAGTTTCCACGCCAGGTAGCAAACCACAATAATTGCCGATTAAAACCCTCAACAAAGTACTGATTAAAACCCTCACCAAAGTACTGATTAAAACCCTCAACAAAGTACTGATTAAATGTCACGCCCTGGCTTTTGCGGAAGCGTGGGTTTATTTGGTGTGACTTCTTAATACCATAGCACAATCATAACAATGCTATATGAAAATAAAACACATGATAGTCATCCATTCATTACGTTTTAAAAGTTACTACAACACTATTGTTTTAAAAGTTGACACATAAAACAAGTTGCAACCATTACATATTAAAACGTGTTCACATGACACCACAAAAGACTTGAAATAGAAACCATGGTTTAGAGACGCGTAACCCGTCCAGGCAAGGGTCACACCTCCTAAACCCGGATGACATCATTATTCATTACGCAGCTTGACATAACGCATACTCCGCCAGATCCACTAATTTCCTGAAATACATGTAGTTTGAAAAATCAACAAAAGTTGAGCGAGTTCATGCGTAAGTGAGTATGTATAAACCTTTAAAATGTCTGTATAAGTAAAAGTCCCTGGTATGTAGCAATTAAGGAAAAACTGATCACCAATGGGTTGCAAAGCCAATGGTATGTGTGAAAATGGTGCAGGAAGACTCAAACCTAGCAAATTTGTCTCCGGTATGAAGACACAGTCACCACTATGGGCCGCCCCGGCCTCACGGGTGTGGGCTCGCTACACCCAAATAGATCTATCACTCATGTCCCTTGGTCCTACAATGAGGATTAATGGCCTTAAGTGTCATGCCCACCACTCACATGATCGCGTAGTAAAAACCCTCCTTAAGCTAACCATACCATGTAAATAAATGTCTGTAATAATTGTAACATGTATTTCACCCCCGAAGTATAAAACTGAAAGCAGTTAAGAGAAAAGGGGGGACATGAACTCACAGAAGTGCGTATCTTGTAACGTCAATCTCAAACTCGATCTGCTGCGCGACGACCTACACGTACTAAAGTCTATTAGACGAACGGGCCATGCCTTGGCTTAGGGTTTAGTGTTTTGAGTTGCGTTACTATGATATTATGCGTGTCAAAATAATAAAAATTATCTTAACTTCACTTATGTCTTTAGGCAAAATAGTTAGGCAAGTATTTCGTATCCACACTTCTCAAGTATTTATGTGTGTATTTCCTTCCCAAGGATGGGGGTATTTATACATGTATTTTGTGATTTCCGAAAAATATATCTTAAGTCCCACTTAGAAAAATATATGGTGATTTATTTATCAAAAACAATATGTCCCAAAATATATATATTTCTCTAAAAAATAATACATTTTCATATTTCGTAAACAAATAATATTTACCCCAACTATGTTCGTAATCGCATTTCCCGGATTCATAAGTGTGACGACATTTTTGCTAAGTTACATTATTTTGTCCTAAATAATATAACTAGTTTCCCAAAATAATCAAATAATCACACATGCGTTTTTAATATCAAATATATATTCATCCGCTTTTATTTTTGAAAACCCACCTCCGATACTTTGGAGTTTCGTAATAAAAAAATATGGCGAAGTTTATAGTCGAAACACAAGTCATAAAATATACTTGTTAGAAAATAATTTTTCTAAGTCTTATGATTTTTAGAAAATTTCGCCAGAGTCTCCCCTAGAATGGGAGTGTCCATGCTTACTAGCATATCATTTTCTTTCCAAAATCAATCAACAAACAATCTTTTAAACAACTTTACATCACCAAAAGCAAAAATGTTGGGATTGAACCCTATCAGAGGAACAGATAATTAAAGCCAAAACTGGATCAGAGCAGTGGATCCAGAATAAGCAGATGTTTACATACAAGTCTCTCCCCTTGAAAGTGATTTCAACATCTGCTGATCTTGCAAACTGCAGACCTACAACTGCTGCTCAAGTAAAGAACTGATGCAAGACTAAAGCCCTGCTGATTCAATCTACTGCCTTGAGTCAAGCACTGCTGATCCGGACAAGTACTGCTGGGTTCACAGCAGTGGAAGGTTGCAGCAGCTGATCTATAGTCTGTTTTGTAATGTAATGTAATAGCAGTAGTTAACATAGCAGTGTTTGTTTAGATCAGAGGTTAGAGTTTGCTAGGAGGTTAGATGTCACTTTCATGGTGACGTCAGCTAAGATGCTCAGTGGTTTGCTAGTGCCTATAAATAGTTCAGTACTTTGTACTATTCTATTAGCTGTTTTGCATCATCGTCTTCTTTGCACGAACAAACAACTGAGCTCTGGCTGAGGGGGAGTTTGCATTCATTCATCAATCATTGTAATCGTTATTGAAATAAATTCAATCTTTCGATTCATTGTGAAAAGATGTTTGATCAAAGTATTACTCTCGTTTGATTGTATGCAAAGTTTGTTTTCATCATAATTCCGCTGCACACTCATCCATTTCCATTTTAATTACAAACATAAAATACAATCAGAATCAAACTCAGATCCAACAATTGGTATCAGAGCTTGGACAGTCAAATTTGATTTAACAATCATTTTGACGTAAATAGTTCAGCTCATAACAGTTGATACTGATCATTTGTTCGTTTGTTGAAAAATAGAGCAAGGATTAATCACCATTAAAGTTGATTTCTCAGTGTCTGTAAAACAACAAGAATGACGTCACAATCTCAGGATGATAAAAACAACATCGGTTCGCTTTTTAAACCACCTATGCTAAAAAGAAATGAGTACAACATCTGGCAGAGGAGGATGGGTCACATCCTCGCTCAACAAAGCACAGGTTGTTGGAGGTCTGTCATTTATGGTCCCCACGTTCCCACAGTGCCAAGCGCTGAAGATGCTAAAAAGTTCGTTCCAAAACCAGTTGAAAATTATACCGAAACCGACTATCAAAAGTTCGAACTAGATGCTAAAGCGTTTAGCATCATAGCATCAGCGCTGCCCAATGAGATATATGCTGGACTGTTACACTGTAACAGTGCCAAAGAGTTATGGGACGCGCTTAAGGAACAGTTTGGGGGGACCGAAGAAGTCATAGAAAACAATAGGGAAATCCTGAACCAACAGTACGAAACATTTTGTTACGTTAAAGGTGAATCACTAACGCAACAATTTGAGCGTTTCAGTTGTCTCATCAGTGAACTGAGGCTTGTTAACACCACTTTTACAAACTCAACTCAAAATAGCAGGTTCCTCAGGTCACTGCCAGAAAAATGGGACACCATAGCTTTTGTCACCCGAAACTCACCTGAGTTCAAGGATCTGACCTTGATCCAACTTCACGGTCGATCCTTGACCTACGAAAGGGAGTTGAACCAGAAAAGGAGGTTGCAAGAGTCAGGAAAAGTTACTGATGATTACACTTTCGGTAACACTGCTCTTCTGGGTCAAGAAGAATCTGGGAGCAGTGGTAAGGATCAGGGTTATGATCACTTCATTGACATAACTGCTGGTGCAAATTTTAACAACCCTGATCCTCACTCTGCTAGTTATGCATTCACTGCAAACGAAAACCAGATGTCAGACAATTTAAGCTTTGAACTCAATGATTTGCAACATTTTGATCCCACTGACTTAGAAGAGATGGATATTCTGCACCAGTTGGCTTTGCTAAGTGTTAGAACTAGCAAATTCTATAAAAGAACAGGGAGAAAATTCCCAGGACTTCATGGGAATTTGAGGGTTGGGTTGGATAAATCGAAAATCAAGTGTTACAAGTGCAATAGGTTAGGGCACTTTGCTAGGGAATGCAGAAGTCAAAACAATGGACCAATAGTTCCTCATCCTAGCTCTAACCCTAGACCACAAAGTCAAAACACTGTGCACTATACCCAATACACCCCTGCAGCTCAAGTGAACACTGCTCACTATGCTGCTGCCCCTGTGCCTGTGCATTATATCCAAACTACTGTCCCACAAATTCAGTACGTTCAAACCCCTGCTCCACAGGTACAAGTGCAACCTGTTGCACCTCAAACCACTGCTCCAGCAGCAGTACAACCAGATCAACAAAGTTTTTTCACTCAAGGGTTTGTTGACTGGAGCAGTATGCCTGAAGACCTTAGTGATGAAACTTTTGCACTCTATGCTTCTAATGATTCTTCTCATAATGAATTTTGTTTGATGGCATTAGAGTCAATACAGGAGGGGGTTGAAACTGAAGAGGAACAGCTGAGTATTGAAACAGTGGATGAGGTGGCTGAAGCAGTGGTTACTGCTGTGGCTGGTGAACTACTGTTGGGAGAAAGTTCAGGTACCCTGATTGAACCACTGACAGACCCATGGTCCGAAGAGAACAAGGAAGAAAAGAAAGAAGAAAAAGCAGGTGAGAAAGAAGAAAGAGCTGAAGATGAAGAAAATCCTCAATGTGATTGTGCAATGATGGCTGCTGCCAAGGTATCACCTCAAGTTCTTGAAAAACTGTGTTCTGACAATTGCATTATTGCTTTTGCTAACATCAAAGAGGTGAATGAAAACCTTTGGGATAAAATCTTAACTGATGAAGTCAAATTTGAAAGATCTCTAAAAGAACTTAAAAACAAATTGGCTGAAAAAGAAAAGGAGATTAGCAGCATGAAAGAAGAGCAGAGCATAACCAAAACCCAACTCCAAACTATGGTAGAAAAATACCAAGTTTGCAAAAAGGAGTTAGAGTCCACCCAGATCACATGTGAGAGATGGGTGGAATTATGCAAAGGGTATGAGGTTATGCTTGAAAAACAGATAAAAAGCAATGTGAAATTTGGGGTTGGTTATAGAAAACATGATGATGAAAACACTGCTTTTGGAAAATCTGTTCAAATCACTGATGTAACCACTGAGTTCATCCCCTCAAACAAGAATGGCCAAGAAGTAAAAATCACTGACAAACTTGGTAATAAAATCACACTTGACAGACCAATGGGATCCTCTACTTTTGAGGAGCTTGAAGATTATCAATTTAAACCAAAATGGTCTGATGAGTGTGATATTCTTGAAAATTTCAAGCCAATGGACTTTACATCAACTGATGGTGTTAAAGCTCCAAAAGCTAAAGTCATACCTCTCAAGGACATCCCAGCAGTGGTTAAAACCTCTGCTGCAAAGGAGTCTGAAAAGAGAAAGAAGAAAGAAAAAATTGATAACTTGTTTTGTGAATTCTGTGAGAAAAGGAATCATCTAACAAAAGACTGCTTCCACTTAAAAGCTTATGATTTAAACAGAATAAGTGTCATTGTTTCAGCTGAAAGTTGCATTGTTTGTGGTAAAACAAACCACAAAACTCAAGCATGTGTGTATCTCAAAAACTTTGATGTGAAAAAGAATGAGTACATTGCTAAAACATCCTTGAGTCCATCATCATCATCAACATCTGTCAAATTCACCAAGAAATAACCACTGGTTGTGCCAGTTCAAACAGCTGTCACAAAACAGCTGAACCAAACATCTGTCAAAAGAGATGTTCAGGTTACTGATGCACCCCCTGCCAATCAGTTCAGAAAAGGCAAGGAAAAACAGTCTTACCAAAGTATTCCACACGTTTATGAGGCCTACAAAAGGCCCTCTAAACCCAGAGTGAACAGGCATCCTTTTGGTTACCAGCAGGTGATTGGTCAGGACCCACAACAGTGGTTAGAGAAACACTGTCCTAAAACCGTCCAAACCCCTGACCTAACCACTGTCCATCATTCTGCATCCATCCCAGACACTGTTGAGACCCCATCCAAAGCCCTGCTGGCTTTGGAGACCCTAATGAACTAATCCTTTTACTTCATGTGCAGGGAGCTTCTGCATGCTTTGATAGTCTTTGGTATGTAGATAGTGGAGGCTCCAGGCACATGACAGGATGTAAAGCCCTCCTCAAAGACTTTAAAATCCATGGAGGGGGTGATATATCCTTTGGGAATAATAGTAAAGGGAAAGTTCTGGGGTCTGGTACAGTGCAGTCTGGAAATATAAAATTTGAAAATGTCAATCTGATAGACAATCTAAAATTCAACCTTCTGAGTGTATCACAAATGAGTGACAAAGGGTTTGGGTCATTCTTCACAAAAGATTGTTGTAGGATTGTTGGACCAGAAATGGTCAAAAAGATTGAAGCAATAATCAACACTGGTCAAACTAAACTTGTTGCTCAAAGAAGTGGCAATGTTTATGTTGTTGACATGTCAAAAGAGTGTTCCAGAGCTGATGCCTGTCTGTTCTCAGCTGCCTCTAACAAAGAGACAGAACTTTGGCACAGAAGGCTGGGGCACACAAATCTTAAGACAATCACTGAAATTTCAAAAAATGGTTTGGTGAGAGGCCTACCAAAAAAATTGTTTTCATGTCCTGAACATTGCATTTCCTGTTTAAAAGGAAAACAGCATAAAAGTTCTTTTAAGTCCATTGAAGAGTCCAAAACAACCCCGTGTTTGCAGATGCTACACATGGATTTGTTTGGCCCAGTTCAAAGTCATGAGCCTCAAAAAGAAAAGATATTGTTTGGTTATTGTTGATGACTTTTCTAGGTTTACATGGACTTTCTTTTTACACTCTAAAGATGAGACTGCAGGCATTTTGCAAGACTTTATGACACAGGTTGAAAAGCAATTTGACCTTCCAGTGAAAAGCTTCAGGAGTGACAATGGCACAGAATTTAAAAATAAGGAGTTGGATGCCTTCTGTGTGAAGAAAGGGATTGTAAGGCAGTACAACATCCCTAGAACACCAGAGCAAAATGGGGTAGTGGAAAGGAAGAACAGAACCTTGATTGAGGCTGCCAGAACCATGCTTGCTGATTCAGGTTTGCCATTAACTTTCTGGGCAGAGGCAGTAAACACTGCTTGCTATGTCCAGAACAGAGTTTTAATAAACCCCAGGCACAAAAAGACTGCCTATGAAATTCTGTATAAAATCAAACCACTGATCTCTTACTTCAAGGTGTTTGGCTGCCCATGCTTTATTTTGAACCTAAAAGATTCCATTTCAAAATTTGCAGCCAAAATTGATTGTGGTTATCATCTGGGATACTCAACCACTGCCAAGGCCTACAAAGTGTTCAATACACGGACCAAGGCAGTGGAGGAGACTTTGAATGTAAAGTTTAATGAACTTTCATCAATGAAAATCCCAGCAAACCCTGCAGATCTGTTTGATCTTGAAAAATTTACTTTTGAAAATACTGCTGTCAAGACTAACAGTGTAGGTCCATCAGAGGATACAACACCAGACTATGGGTATGAAATCATCATCCCCCAAAGGTCTGCCACAAAGGGAAAAGCACCAGCTGTTCAAAACAGTTGTCAAAGCTCAACCACTGCTACCTCAACAGTTGTTGACCAAAGTAGCCCATCCACCACTGCTTCCACATCCTCAAACACTGCTTACAAAAGTCCCCAAACAATGGATAAAAGTCAGCAGGTGTCCACTTTATTACCTCCTATTCCACCACCTTTTGAAGCCACTGCTGGATCATCAAAGTCCCCAGCAGTAGTTAGCTCAGATGATACACATTTGCAGCCTTCACCAACAAATGCCATCATCCCATACCAAGGAGATTTAATCTACTTGAGATCTCATCCACCTGATCAAATCATTGGCAACATCAATGAAGGGGTGCTCACAAGAAGCCAAACCCAAAACATTTGTCTTTTTGCTGGTTTTCTATCACTCCATCAGCCAGTCAAGTACCAAGAGGCACTGAAAGACAACAACTGGGTAGAAGCCATGCAAGAGGAGCTCCAACAGTTCAAAAGACAACAAGTATGGGAGCTTGTACCACTGCCAGAAGAGGTTAGTCCCATTGGCACAAAGTGGGTCTTCAAGAACAAAACTGATGAAAGGGGCATTGTTGTCAAGAATAAAGCCAGGCTTGTGGTTCAAGGTTACAGACAGGAAGAGGGGATTGATTATGATGAAACATTCACCCCTGTTGCAAGATTGGAAGCCATTAGACTGTTCCTGGCCTTTGCTGTCAACCACAACATGAAGGTGTTTCAAATGGATATCAAAAGTGCTTTCCTCTATGATACAATTCAAGAAGAGGTGTATGTTTGTCAACCTCCAGGTTTTGAGAATCCATTTTATCCAGATCATGTCTACAGGCTAAACAAAGCCTTGTATGGCCTGAAACAAGCACCAAGGGCCTGGTATGAAACTCTTTCCAACTTCCTACTCTCAAATGGTTTCAAAAGAGGTACCATTGATAAAACACTGTTTCTAAAATGGAGAGGGAAGGATTTAATGATTGTCCAAATTTATGTGGATGACATTATTTTTGGAAGCACATGTAACAAAATGTGTGAAGAGTTTAGGGAACTCATGATAGCTGAGTTTGAAATGAGTGCAATGGGTGAGCTGCAATGCTTTCTTGGTCTCCAAGTACAGCAAATGCAAAATGGAACTTTCATTCATCAAAGCAAATATGCTAAAGAACTTTTGACCAAATTTGATATGAATGATTGTAAACCATGCAGCACACCCATGGCAACAAATAAGCTGGTCATGTCTGATGAAAAAGATGAGCTGATTGATCAAACACTTTATAGAAGCATGATTGGGTCTTTATTGTACCTAACTGCATCTAGACCAGACATCATGTTTGCAACACGTGTCTGTGCAAGAAGTCAATCAGCTCCCAGAAAATCAAATCTCATTGCTGTAAAAAGGATCTTCAGATACATAAAAGGTGCTCCCACACTTGGTATCTGGTATCCAGCTAATGGGAACATCAAGCTTTCAGGTTTTTCAGACAGTGACTTTGCTGGATGTCACACCACAAGGAAGTCCACTTCAGGAGGGTGCCAGTTTCTAGGTGATTGCTTAGTTTCTTGGCAAAGCAAAAAGCAAGCAGCAGTTTCAACATCCACTGCTGAGGCTGAATACATTGCTGCTGCAAGCTGTACAGCCCAACTCCTGTGGCTTCAAAATCAGTTACTGGATTTTGGTATCACTGCCTTAAAGACACCACTCATGTTGGATAGCCAGGCAGCAGAAAATATCATCAAAAATCCAGTTTCCCATTCAACCACCAAACACATCGACATCAGACATCACTTTGTGAGGGATTGCTATGAAAAAGGTTTGATTTCTCTGCATCATGTCCCAACTAAAGACCAGTTGGCAGATGTGCTCACCAAAGCACTTGATACAGCCACTTTTGAAAGCTTGGTCTCTAGAATTGGGATGCTCAACATGGAATAACAAGCAACAACTTGTTTTTCTATGTATAAAAGCACTAAAATGTTTTCAGAAAATAAAAAATCCATCCTTAAAAATAGCTAAAAATGAAATTTTTCATTAAAATCCTTAAAAGTCTGCCATTAACCACTGTTTGTTCAAAAGTCTGCTCTGCTTCAAAGTCTGTCCACTGCTGAAAGCCATCCTCTGCTCTCTCATTTCCTTGATAAACTCTGTTGTTCAAAAAGCAGTGTCTTATCCACTGATATGCTATCCACTGATAGTGAAAATCATCCACTGCTTTCATTTTACCGTTGTAACCACTGCCTTCATCAGTAGCTTTCACATAAGTACTGTCCTTCATTTCATCAGAGTTTGGCATGTGGACAGTACATAGTGGTCAGTACTTTTGTAACCGCTGCCACGTCAGCCTTCACTTTTTCCTCTATAAAACCCCCACTTCACATCAAAAACAGGGTTTTACTGTCGAATTGAATTCTTAAAAATTCTCTTCTCAAAACAGTTTTTCATCTCATTTCTTCACAAATTTCTTCGATCATCATCTTCAAAATGACAAAATCGAAGCCATCTGCAAAACCCTCATCCAAATCCACATCGAAAACAGCCTCTCAAAAGGCAATCTCCACTGAAATCCCATATAAACCATCTCACAATCTCCTGGGTCTTCTCACAAAGCCAGGAACCACCAAAGTTTTTGATTCCATCATTGACACCATGGCAAAATCAAAGTACAAAACTTTGTTCACCGCCGATGCACCAATCTATTTGGCGACCCAAAGAGAGTTCTGGAAGAATGCAACCCTTGAAAAACAAGGGGACACTGCAACCACCATACACTCTTCCATAAAGGGTAAAGCTGTCCAAATCACGCCACAATCCATCTCAGAAGTCTTTCAACTCGGTGATCAGGAAGGTAAAATTTCTTTCACTAAAAACGAGTTACAAACTGACTTCATTGAAAGAGGGTATGAAGCCACAATGATGAAGAAACTTACCTTACAAAAAGGTTATTTTCCTTCTGCAACCAGATTTTTATTTCATACCCTCCTACTATGTGTTTCAAACAAAACCACTTCTTTCAATGAAATTCCTTTAAAGATTCAAAATCTGGGATATGCAATTCTTCAAAAAGAAAATTTTAACTATTCCAGGGAAATTTTTAAAGATTTGCTTAATAATGTTGAAACAAAATCATTCTTACTGTTTCCAAGGTTTTTAAGTTACTATTTTGCAAAGAAATTCAGTAAGGATGATTTAGCTGCAATAAACCAAGGTGATTCTACTCAAATAAACAGTTTAACAACTGAAACTTTTTTAAGAATGTTAACACCTTGCAAAACACAAGCAGAGGTGCCTGAGCAGAATTTAGCAGTTACAACTGCTCCTCAGGTATCTGCTGCTGAGCCCACTGCTCAAGGTGATCAAAGTGGCAGCACAACTGCTTTGAAACCCACACCTACAATCACCAAAAAGCCAAAAAGAAAAACTCAAAAACCCCCAAAACCCATAAAAAAGGCAACTCTGGAGGATGAGATACCAGAGCTACTGCCTGTGACAACACAAATGTCACAAGAAACCACTGCTGCTACTTCCTCACAGCAGTTGGTACAAATATCTCAACCCATAACCGAAACTCCTCCTGCTTCTTCACAAAAAGATCAGGTTGTACACATTGGGACACCACATCATGATGCTCTGGAAACACTCGTTTCCATCATCCACAGCTCAATTCCCGGAGCAAATCCTCTTTCTTCACCAACCATCACATCCACAATTCCCCCACCAACTAAACTGCTGTTGGATGCAATTGATTTGAACCAGGCACTAACCAGTCCTTCTCAATCACCTGTCAATGAGAATATACCTCAACAACTGACTGGGTCTAATGTATCAATCTTTGCTAACCCACCAACACAACCTGAGGAGGTTAGACCCCTTGAGTTACAAGTAACTCTTGGTGGTAGTCCAAGTAAAGCAACCACTACAACTGTTGAACCCATTGGTTTACAGTTGGACAGTGCTTACATCAATAAGACTTCCTTGGAGGCAATTCCTTACATAGCACCTCTGCCAACCACCAGTGGATTTATTTATCCTACTGGCAACATCAAAAGGTTGTCAAGTGTTGAAGGAAGAAGACCCCAGTACCAAGAAAAAAAGGGGCATCAGTGGTTAGTGTTTGGAGTACACTCCCTACCTCAACCACTGATAAAACCACTGTTAGTGGGAAATCAGATGATCCCATTAAATTAGGTGATGATTTAAAATATCAGGATTTGACGGAACAAATTGAAAAGTTGGATACATCTGTTGCAGATCTTAAAAACATGCTACAGCAGGTGTTGAAAACTCAAAAGATGCAATCCACTGCTGTTCCACCTCAAGCACCTGCTCCACAACAAGCTTTTGCTACAAATGAGCTCTGGAACCTTTTCCAACCTTTTCTCCAACAACAAAAAGAAATGGCTGACCAGCAACATGAATTTCATGTCCAAAAGCTGAGAAACATTATGGAGTCTAGGTACAAGAACACTCAAGCAGATATTAAGGCAATCAAGGCCCATTTATTGGAAACCACTGGCACTGCTCCTCCAACAGTACTTTTCATTGATCAACTCCCAGAAGATAATGCTAAAAAGGGGGAGAAAATTCAGGAGTGGACGAAGAAAGGAATAGATGATGGTCTGTACATTGAACCTGAGAAGGATGCTATGACCAGAAAAATTCCATTGCCAGATGGTAGTAAAAAGGTTGATGCTACTCAAGAAGCACTTGATGAAGGAGTAGCAAGTGTTAAAAGAGATAGATTGGCAAAGGATATCTCAAGGTGGAATGAGGAGAAAAGAGCTTTCATGGAACTGTATGAGCAAGGTTGTTCTGGATCAAAGGATACTAAAAATCCTAAGATAAAAAGGAAACCTAAGTCCATCCCATCCAGATTTCCAAAGCCTCCAAAACCACCATCCAAAAGCCATCTGCATCAAACCTCCACCCAAACAGCTGTTGTAACTCCTGTTGTATCAACTACTGCTGGTACTTCAGTGGTTTCAACATCTGTTCTCATTTCAACACACACCACTTCAACAGCTGTTAGTCAAACACAAACCACTGCCATACAATCTACCACCACTGATCCACCCAAAACATCATCTGCCTCTTCTAAAACAAAAGGGAGAAGGATTTACATATCAGATGATGATTCACCTTCACCACCACCAACATCCTCAAAATCTCTGTCACTTGTCACAAGTCCTAAACCCATACCTCTCACTTCAGCTCAAATTTTAAAGCCATTACCTCCTGCTGGTGTCTAATTTCCTCTGGAACTCATTGCAGTCAGGGAAGAAATCAAATCATTTTACTATGAGGATGACCCAGTTAAAAGGAGTTTGCCATCAGTTGCAGGATATCCCAGGCCTAACAATATTGAAGAATACTTGAAACTCAAGGCCAAGCAAGCAGAGGATATTGCAATCAAAAACAGAAAAAGGAAATCTGATAGAGAATTTCAGCAAAACTATCAGTTCTTACTCTCACAGGTCAATGCTATGGAGCGATTTGCTAAAAATGTATGTCAGCAAATTTCAGAAAGGGCAGATGAGTCCTTGAGAAAAGACTACATTGAGAATATCATGACCTACAAGAAATACAAGGGGGAGAAATACATGTACAAAAACTGGACCATTCCTGAGCTTGAAAAAGAAGAAGCCATGATTCAAGAAATGATAAAAAATAAGGTCAAGCAGACTCCCCCTGAAAAATTCAAAAAATTTGAAGCTGAGAAGGCATTAATGTTGAAGAGAATGAAAGAGGAGCTGATAGCAGCTGATTATGGGTCGAAGAATTCTGTGTCAAAGTGGGGAGAAGATAGGGTCAGGGCTACCTACAAGAAGTTAGAGGAACCTAGAAAGAAAGATCCAAAAGTTCCACAAAAGCCTGACTACTCTAAAGCAGAGGTTTCAAAAAGACCACCAAAGCTGCAAGCTAAAAGAACCACTGCTCCAGCTGGTGCTGCCATCTACAAAAGAAGGAGCCAAAACTAGTTGAGTACTGAAACAATTCAAGATCTAATAGCTAGTGATGCTATTGTAAAAGCAAGCATGAAATTAATGATAAAAGAAGATCTTGAATTGGAACAATCTACAAGTGCTGCTCAGCCAGTCATGAATAGGCCAGCCTCACCAAATACCTCTGCAAATAAACATCTCCCAAGAAACCCACCAGGCTCAAAAATACAAAAGTGGGAAACTGACAAACAGACCTGCGTATTGACTTTGCTCAGGTCTGGTGGAGAAGTGGAGAAAATATCAAGGGAACAAGCTCTTGGCCCGAGTCTTGAAGATTTGCAGGATCTCCTTGATCTTCCACTTAGCAGGGATGATGAAGACACAGATGCCCTAGACTTTGAACTACAATTTAAAGGTCAGATAAGGGAACTGTTGATGAGGCAATAAATGTCCACAATAATGAAGAGTTTTGGCATTATCTGTTCCAGGGGGAGATTGTTGGGATTGAACCCTATCAAAGGAACAGATAATTAAAGCCAAAACTGGATCAGAGCAGTGGATCCAGAATAAGCAGATGTTTACATACAAGTCTCTCCCCTTGAAAGTGATTTCAACATCTGCTGACCTCCTATCTGCTGATCTTGCAAACTGCTGACCTACAACTGCTGCTCAAGTAAAGAACTGATGCAAGACTAAAGCCCTGCTGATTCAATCTACTGCCTTGAGTCAAACACTACTGATCCGAACAAGTACTGCTGGGTTCACAGCAGTGGAAGGTTGCAGCAGCTGATCTATAGTCTGTTTTGTAATGTAATGTAATAGCAGTAGTTAACATAGCAGTGTTTGTTTAGATCAGAGGTTAGAGTTTGTTAGGAGGTTAGATGTCACTTCCATGGTGATGTCAGCTAAGATGCTCAGTGGTTTGCTAGTGCCTATAAATAGTTCAGTACTTTGTACTGTTCTATTAGCTCTTTTGCATCATCGTCTTCTTTACACGAACAAACAACTGAGCTCTGGCTGAGGGGGAGTTTGCATTCATTCATCAATCATTGTAATCGTTATTGAAATAAATTCAATCTTTCGATTCATTGTGAAAAGATGTTTGATCAAAGTATTACTCTCGTTTGATTGTATGCAAAGTTTGTTTTCATCATAATTCCGCTGCACACTCATCCATTTCCATTTTAATTACAAACATAAAATACAATCAGAATCAAACTCAGATCCAACAAAAAATATACTTGTTACATAATAATCATGAACTTGACATTACCCGAAAACGCGTAGTAACATAGTGAAGCTTTTAGTAGGCTTAGTTACCTTCCAAAGTGTATTTATTTCGTTAAAAATCACTTTCTTAAACGAGTTACGTTTTCACAACTTGTAAATAATATTTACAAAACAATTACTTCTTGAACTCTTCTTGTAAATAAATGTTCTTACATTTATTTTATTTATAAAAACAATGTAAGTTTTTGTAAAGTTATGATTTTTCCAAAAACCCGATTCTCTAACTTGGTATACTTAGAAAAAGCTTCTAGTAAACTTGAATCAACATGATCACCAATCTACTAGTTCATTTAAATTTTAGAAAAATCTATTTTTATTCAAGTTCATGACTAACTTAGAAGGTGGTTATTTATGTAATACATAACCACTTCCTATTCTTGTTAAATCATACTTCTAAATTTATTTAACACGACTTTTATGGTGATTAACCTCCTACAACCAAGAATCATCATAAAAATAACAACATACTCATAACAATATCAAACTAGTCATATTTCAACTTCAAGTAAACTTTTATGTTCATGATTCTTGTTTCACATCTTCTAGCATTTTTGTTCTTGTGATTTAAACAATATCATCATACTACATATTTTGACTAAGAACAAGATGAAACAAGGTGTAAAGAGACTTACTACTAGCACAAGGCTAGGGTAGAAATTCTAGTGCAAAGATGATGAGAAAAGATGATGAAAAGACTTAAACAAAAGCTCCTTTGAATGCTCCTCAAGATGCAACCTCCATGGATCAACTTTGTAGCTTTGAATGGAACTTGATATTGAAGAAGATGATGATGTTAAGTGGTGGTGATGGTTTCGGTTTCGGTTTTGGGGGAACCGAAAATGAGAGAGAGAATGTGAGTGAGGAGTGTAAATCTTGTGAATGATGGTGGTGATCTATGTTCCATACTTATATTATCATTCTTCAAATAATATGGAAAGCTAAGCAAGTAATCTATCTAGTATAATATTCAATAAATCAAGAAGGCATGGTGAAGATCATTTGGTGGGTCCATGGGGACCGATTTTCGATTGGGGGGGGGGCTTGTTTGCAAAATTTTCAACTAAATGGTAATTGGTAGTTAGATTGCAAGTAACTTGAAGTTGTATGTTAGTTATAAGGTTTTTAGTGGGTGTTATGGCAAACGGGGACCACGACTAGTCAAGAAATATAATAAACAATGTGTGTGGCAAAAATTTAGTGTCCCGGATAATGTCCGGTTATCCGGTTAGATACCGTACCGTTAATTTATTTAATTAACCCGAAAAATGTCTTTTATAAATATTTTTGTAACACAAATTATTCCCGGCACTTAGGAAAGTATACAGGACCATTCTGCCATGTTTTTGCACTTTACTTAGTAATTTAAAATGCTGAATTTTATAAAAGAATGCAGAATTCTGCATTTAAAGTGTATTTTTGGCACTTCCCAGCACTTTAACTATCACATAGTTACGCAGTTTTAAGGTCCTCACTTCCCTACACTCCATAGTCCATACTAGTGTAGTGCCCTGTCCCTGACTCATACTGGCCTCAATAACATTGTCTGTCTAAGTGCTGGCATTGTCAGCATTATTTCTGAATCAACCGTTCAGTGTGCTAACTGCGCTGTGTACATCAAGTATGTCACTAATGTTTGTGTGTAATAAATGGAGTGACTGTATAAAATATGATGCATGTGTATGTACGATATAAAATCATAAAGCAGTTTAAATTGTCAGTTGTAATCAAGCATAGTCATTAAGCACATAATTAAAATTAATTAATTGTACAGTACCTGTAATTGTGAGGGTTGTCACATTCTCCCCCCGTTAAGAAAATTTCATCCCGAAATTTTAAGTTCTGCTTCTAGTTGCAGGGGTCTTGGGGAATAAATGTGGGTACTTGGCCTTCATACGATCCTCACGTTCCCACGTGAATTCTGGGCCGTGTCGTGCATTCCATCGAACTTTGACGAGTTTGACACTACTCCGGCGTGTCTTGTTAATCTTCCAATCAGTGACCTCAACCGGTTCTTCGACAAAGTGGAGTGTGTCGTCGATATGAACTTCGTCCGCAGGAATGACAACTGTTTCTTGAGTTGGACTCTTTTTCAGGTTTGATACATGGAATGTATCATGAACACCATTAAGTTCAGCAGGTAAGTCCAATTTGTATGCTACAAGCCCAATCCTTTGCAGGATTCTGAATGGGCCAATGTAACGTGGATTCAATTTCACAAGCTTTCCAAAGCGTGCCACACCCTTCCAGGGTGAAACCTTTAACAAAACCATATCCCCAACTTGAACTCCAAAGGCTTCCTCCTTTGATTTGCATAGTCTTTCTGTCTGTCACGAGCCACCTTGATGCGTTCTCGGATCTGTGCAATCTTGTATGTCGTCTCTTGGACCAATTCCGGCCCAACCAGTTGTCTATCACCCGCATCAGCCCAACATAACGGTGATCGGCACTTGCGTCCATAAAGAGCTTCAAATGGCGCGGCTCCAATGCTGTTGTGGTAGCTATTGTTGTACGAGAATTCGACCAATGGTAAATGGTTATCCCAGTTACCACCCAGATCCAATACACATGCTCTTAGCATATCTTCCAGTGTCTGAATAGTTCGTTCACTCTGGCCATCAGATTGCGGGTGAAAAGCAGTACTTAGATTCAACTGTGACCCAAAAGCTTCTTGGAAGGATTGCCAAATCCTTGATACAAATCTTCCATCTCTATCAGAGATGATTGAGAGAGGCACTCCATGTCATGCAATGATCTCCCTCATGTATATCTCAGCAAGCTTACTTGTGTTGTCTTTCTCCTTGATTGGCAAGAAGTGCTCAGACTTTACTAAACGGTCTACTATTACCCAAATCGTATCGTGGCCCTTGGGCGTCTTTGGCAATTTCATTATGAAGTCCATGGAAATCTGTTCCCACTTCCATTTGGGTATTTCAGGTTGCTGTAGAAGACCTGAAGGCTTCTGGTATTCGACCTTTACCTTGGCGCAAGTTAAACATTTGCAAACATATACTGCAACATCGCCTTTCATCCTTGGCCACCAATAGAAATCCTTAAGATCTTGGTACATTTTATCCGCTCCTGGATGAATCGAGTACCGTGACTTGTGAGCCTCATCGAAAATAACCTTTCTCAATCCACCAAACAGAGGAACCCAAATTTGTTTCATGAAGCATAAAGTTCCTTCCTCGTTTGGTACCAACTGCTTCTCCATCCCACGGAGATACTCGCCCTCAATGTTCCTTTCTTTCAAAGCTTCTCTCTACGCGGCACGAATGCGCAAAGAGAGGTCTGTCCGGACAATCATTTCCAAAGCCCTAACCCTTATGGGCTTGATCCTTTCTTTTCGACTCAGGGCATCGGCGACCACATTCGCCTTCCCTGGGTGATACTTGATCTCGCAATCATAATCATTCAACAGTTCTACCCAGCGCCTTTGCCTCATGTTAAGCTCTTTCTGATTGAATATGTGCTGCAGACTCTTGTGATCTGTGAAGATTGTACATCGCGTACCATACAAATAATGTCGCTAGATCTTCAATGCAAACACCACCGTGCCCAATTCTAAATCATGGGTGGTGTAATTTTTCTTGTGAATCTTCAACTGGCGTAACGCATATGCTATAACTTTCTGGCGCTACATTAGTACGCAACCCAAACCTTGACGCGAGGCATCACAATATACCACGAAGTCGTCCATTCCTTCTGGTAGCGATAAGATCGGTGCGTCACAAAGTTTGTTTTTCAACAACTGAAACGCTTCTTGTTTGTCACCCCAATCAAACTTCTTGTCTTTCTGGGTGAGTGCGGTCGTAGGTTGAGCGATTTTTGAGAAATCCTCAATGAACCTTCGATAATAACCAGCCAAACCTAAGAATTGTCGAATCTCGGTTGGCGTCTTTGGGGTCTCCCAATCCTTGATTGCCTCGATCTTTGTGGGATCAACATGAATTCCATTTCCATTTACCACATGACCAAGAAACTGGACTTCGCGTAGCCAAAACTCATACTTCGAGAACTTAGCGTACAACTTCTCCTTTTTAAGTAGCTCTAAAATAGCTCTTAAGTGCTGTTCGTGCTCGTCCTTCGTCTTTGAGTAGATTAGAATGTCATCAATAAACACGATCACAAACTTTTCCAAGTACGGCTTGCAGACTCGGTTCATTAGGTCCATGAAAACTGCCGGTGCATTTGTCAATCCAAATGGCATAACCAGGAACTCGTAATGTCCATAACGAGTCCTAAAGGCCGTCTTCAGGATACTTTCCTCTTGTATCCTTAGTTGACGGTATCCTGAGCGAAGATCGATCTTTGAATAGAAACTTGAACCTTGCAGCTGATCAAATAGGTCATCAATCCTTGGCAAAGGATATTTGTTCTTGATAGTCAACTTATTTAGCTCGCGGTAGTCTATACACATACGAAAACTACCATCCTTCTTCTTAAAGAACAGAACTGGAGCTCCCCAAGGTGAGAAGCTTGGTCTGATGAATCCTTTGTCCAACAGCTCCTGGAGTTGCGTTGACAACTCCTGCATGTCCGACGGTGCAAGTCTATTGGGTGCCTTGGCTACAGGCGTGGCGCCTGGAACCAAGTCAATGTGGAACTCGACTTGTCGCTGTGGCGGTAATCCTGGCAAGTCTTCTGGAAAGACTTCAGGATATTCCCTCACGACCGGAATGTCTTCTACCTTAAGCTCCGCGGCCTCTTTATCCACGATATGTGCCAAGAATGCAACACATCCCTTCTGTAAACACTTTCTAGCCTTCAGACATCTAATAATTCTCACTGGCGTATCACACTTCTCTCCGTGTACTACGATCGTTTCTTCATCCGTCATAGGGATGCGGATGGTCTTCTCACGATAAACGATCTCGGCCTTGTTGTTTGATAACCAATCCATCCCCACTACCACGTCGAAGCTTCCCAACTCGACTGGCAGTAGGTCTAGCATAAATTCGTGCCCTCCCAGTTCTATCGCACATCCTCTGATGACTTCTCCCGTTTCAATTAGTTTCCCATTCGCCAATTCGATCGAGTACGGAACGTCTAACTTACTAGTGGCCAACCCAAGTATATTCTTAAATTCTAACGATACGAAACTATAATCGGCGCCAGTATAAAAAAGAACAGATGCAAAGTGTTGGTTTATAGGGAACGTACCGGTGACAACGTTTGGATCCTTGCGCGCTTCCCTCGCACCAATGTTAAAGACTCGGCCTCACGCCTGATTTAATTTTGGGCATTCCCTTTTGAAGTGCCCAACGTCTCCACAGTTGAAGCATCCTGGCCCTCGGCCATTCCCATTACCATTCCCGCCTCGATTTCTGTTTGTTCCCCGGTTACCAGCTTGATTCGCGACATTCCCACGGTTACCATTTCCTCCATTATTCCCTTGCGGCCGGTTTCCATTACCACGGTTGTTGTTATTGAAACCCCTTTGGTCACCCTGGCCTGATCCAACCCAACATGTCTCCTTTGAATGGCCCGTCTTCCCACAAGATTCTCATTTTCTGAATCGGCACGGGCCGGGGTGATGGAACTGGCATGTACCACACTTGGGCAGAGTGCCCATGTAGCCCTTCCCTTTGTTTTCGACACCGGTTGCGGCTCTGGCCGGTGTGCTTGACTCACCCTTCTTGCTCACATTGCTAGTACCTTGTTTGAAGTTGGAAAATTTTCGTTTGTTTTCACCAGACGAATCCGCATGAGTCTCCTTCTTCTTTGGTTCGGAAACTGAGAACTTGTTCAACCTAATGGCCTCCTCAGTAAGCGCCACACTAAGGTCGATTGCTTCTGTAATCGTTGCAGGCTTGGATGTGGTAACCATACTCATGATTTGGGGTGCCAATCCCCAGATGAATCTCTCAACACGTTTAAACTCGGGCGTGACCATATACAGTACTACATGAGACAAATCGTGAAACCTTTGAGCATATTCTGCAATCTTGGGACCTTCCATTCTTAGGTGCCAGAACTCAGTCTCTAGCTTCTGTATTTCAGCTCGCAAGCAATACTTCTTTCTCATTAGTTCTTTCAGCTCATTCCAGGTTAACGCATAAGCTGCCGCTTCTCCTAACGTTTGCACTTGTAGATTCCACCACGATAGGGCACCATCCAGAAACCGCCCTGAAATGTAGGTCACTTGTTGCTCGGGAGCGCATTTGCTCATTCTTAGGACAGAGTCTGTCTTTTCAGCCCACCTAACAAACGCAACAGCACCTCCAGTGCCGTTGAAATTCACGGGCTTACAGTCGAGGAATTGCTTGTAGGTGCACCTTGCACATACGTTAGATTTTACAAATGGTATCAGCGGTCGTGCTATAATTATCCAACTGTATCGTAATATGTCTCAAACGACTTGGACATTACCATTGGGTGGATTGTTATTGCCGTTGTTGTTCGAGAAACTCCCGCTTGTTCCTCCTTGGGAGGCTGGATACTGTGCTATAGCTGCGGCAATTATCCTCTGGAGTTCCGCCTGGTTAGTAGGCATGCGTACTTCGCGTCATGGGGGCATCCTCTAAAAGATGTTTCATGTTGGTCAGGTCATAGTACGTATAATAAACATGCATATATAGTAACATTCATCAACCCCATAACATCTCATGTTATAATCATAAAACAAATAATTTAACAAAGCATGTAATGAGAATACTGCGATTGAGCTTTTATATAATCAAGACCACAATACAATGTTTACAAGTTTTTCCAAATGTATCGTACAACCCAAAAGAGACTAAGGGTCACAATGCCCTTGTCTGAACTGTCTAGACAAATACATCAAGAAAAAATCAAATATCCAAAGTCATGATGTCAAAATGTGGTCTTCAAAATGCCGTATAGTCTGGCTCAATCGCTGTCTTCTCATCAAAAGTAATCACTACCTGCAATAGACCAAAAGTAGCTATGCTGATGGCGGTGGAGGAGGTGGAAAGTGAGAGAAAAGCAAACGACGCATGAGTAACCAGTCCTCCTCTAAGGCATGACAGACGCGCAGCAAGTATGCAATATGCTGCTCGGATGTCATGAAAAGAACATCTGAATCGGGGGAAAGTGGACGAGGAGCGTGTGGTGCTGCAAAGGGGGTCTGACAATGATAGGTCAGACGTGGAGCTCCCTCCAACTCCTGAATACGACGCGTCAATGCATCCTGCTGTATCATCAAGATGTCAGTATGTCCTCCGTAGAGTACCCAACATGGTACGGGTGGTACGGATCAGACAATGGCATGATAGGGGGCGTAGTCCATAAAAATGGCTCGCTCGATGGCATGAAAGATGGTGCAGTAGGTGGTGCAATATGAGGGAACTGTGACAAGACCGGATCAGAAGTCGATATGTGTGGAACAAAAGTAGGATGAGGAATCTGTGGTATAAACTGGCCGCCTCCTGACATGAAAGGTACGTGACCAAAAGGCTGTCACGATGAACCCTCCCCAGGACGTGGCGGAGGAATGTCCTGAAGGAAAGTAATCGGAAGATCGGTACGCTGGACGTCTATGGTGTGTGAGGGAAACAATGGAATATCGAGTGGTGCAGAAACATGTGCGGTAGGGGGAATGACTGGTAACACAAACTGAGGGTCATCATCCTCCTCGATCCACCCATTATGGGTGTCAGCATAACGAGGGTCTATGTGAGAAGCAAAAGGTGCATGGTCAGCATGCACAGGGGCCGAATTGGGAAATAATGGTGCAATGACTGGTAACTCAGCAAATACGGGGTCAGGTAGAGGTGCCATGACTGGAATCTCAACGACTGGTGGTGGTATGGCAGGAGCATCAACAACTGGTGGTACAAAAATGAGAGCACCTGCATGAACAGGGTCAAGAGCAAGAATGGGCTCTGAAACTATATAGAGCTCTGGATCGACAGGAGCAGGCTGATGATCAGCAGGCATATCAAGAATCTGATCATCAGGGAGAACAGGAGCCTCAGCAGGCTGCTCCTCGAGGACCAACTCGTCCTCCTGGTCTAAATCGTGATCAAACGGATGAAACCGAATCCCAACGGTGGAGTAAAGGATGAAACCGAATCCCAACGGTGGAGTAAAGGAAGCTACCGACTCAAAAGAATCTGGAACCGACGATTCAGAAAGAACCTCTATATCAGGAATCTCAACCAACGGAAGAGCGACATCATCCGCAATCGGGGCCCCGCCCTCATGGTCGTCCTCAGGGGGACCCTCGAAAAGATCGACGTCGTCAAATTGAGAAATTCTTACATTCAACTCAAATTCAGAAATGATAGCAGGGTAGCAGCAAGTACTTAGGGCTCAAATTCATATAAGGAACTACTTAGGGCTCAAATCGACCTATGCTTTACCAAAAGGGATCGAGCGATGGTTGACAGATTGAAGGTGGTTGCAGAGACGACCTATGCTTCTCTGCAACCGAAGGGCAAGAGATGCAATAGATAACCACCGGCGATGGTTAAAAACGTCACCGAACACCGCCGGACAGACCAACAGCCGGTCGGCGGCGCTCAGCTTCAGCTTCCCATCTCATGACGACTCTCACTCGCTCATTTCTCTGACTTGTGAGGCCAATAGCAAACTGTGGGGTTTCTTGTCGAAAGTCAAAAAGTTGCGTGGCAAATCTATGAAGCACGCAAAATACACTGGCACAAACCATCGATGTTGTTTGATATATATAATAATGGGTTCCATGTTATAGTTATTCAAACAGTTCATCTGGTTTTATTTAGAAAAAAACAAACGACAAACTGATTACTCGATTTACTAGGATCTAGTTGTTTTGTTTGGATTTGTTTTAATATCGAAACATAAGATTTCAACAGGGAATTAAATGAGAAAATCGAACAAGGAAGAAGGAAGAAGGTATACCAAAACGAGTCGAGACCTAGAACAGAACCGGCGTGAACTCGAGTTGAGCCAAGTCCTGAACCCTGACCGGAAACCAAATCTGACCGTTCGTTTTGAAGTCATAAACTGAACCACGTGTGTACTGAACCAAACCTCGAGCCAACCATAACCCGAACCCGAGTCTGGAACTGAACCGAGCCGACGCGACACGAGTCAAACAAACACTGAAGCGAGCCGCCGCGAAGAAACCCCTAGCACCGCCGCCGTTCTCGCCGCTCGACGGTTCTGCAGTCGTTCTGTTTCTGTTGCCGACGAGTGCCGCCACCAAGGGCGGTGGTCGGTCCTTCGATTAGCAGGGAGAAGGGGGTGAGCGAGCGAGGGAGGTGTGTGGTGGTTGTCGGCACCCACTGGAGAAGAACGGGGTGTTTGGGCGTCTGTGGTGGTCAGAGATGGTCGCAGGAGATCCGGTCGGAATCCGGCTCAGGCGACCGGAAATCTGGAGAGGTCGAGAGAGAGACTGGTGTGTGACTATGTATGAAGGTTTGATTGTAGCAGAGGTTTTTTTTTGTGTGATGATTTTTGGTATAGCAGACAAAAGAAAGAAACATAAGGAAATCACGATATGCGGCTGGTGATACAAACAAAGATTAGGGTTTTCCACCCTCTTATAGTTAGGTTTTGTTAAGTGGTTGGGTTTCATATTTTGATTTAAGTGAGATTATAAAAGAATTGAATGCTCAGTCTTGTTTGATGTGAAGACCCAGCTCAGCTGGTTAGTGTGCGTGTGAGTGAGGTGAGTGACCCGGGTTCGATCCCTGGGGTCTTCAGCCCTTTTTTTTTATTAAAAA
Organism: Helianthus tuberosus; assembly: GCA_030545235.1. Taxonomy (NCBI): domain Eukaryota; kingdom Viridiplantae; phylum Streptophyta; class Magnoliopsida; order Asterales; family Asteraceae; genus Helianthus; species Helianthus tuberosus. Next base: position 150,285,979 of record CM060381.1, read on the forward strand.
CTTTCCACTTTCAGGTAATTACATAAACAGTCCCTGGACTTAGATTAACTAAGTTAGGTTGCTTTGTTTAAAAAAAGAAAACTAACTATATAATACAACTAACTAGGTTAGTTTACTAATCTTTAAAAAAAATCTAACGAGTCTAACTAGATTATTATAAAAATAAAAACTTTTAAATAGTAAAATTAATTAATTAATAAATAACTAAAATTATAACGAAAAAAAATTAAGATAAAGATTTTTCGACGATTATAACGAAACGACGAATACAAGGATACCAAGATTAAAAAAAAATAGGAATATGAACAATGGTTTCTAAATATGGAAGGTTATGAAAACACGGAGCGTTACAGTCTCCCCTCCTTTAGGAAATTTCGTCCCGAAATTTATTCAAAAGGAAGACTCGAAAGGGTTTTTGGTAAACCAAAGAGAACTGTTTAAAATTGAGGCCTTGGAGTTTGAGACAACGGAGAATAATTGAGGTATAAGGGTGAACGATTGATCTAATAACGATTATGAGTATAAGAGTAGCATAAGTATCGGATAAACAAAAGTAGTGTGTTAAGAATAAGGTCTCATCGTGGATGATCAGATATAATGCATCTAGCAATGCGTTTGTGTGTCGTTAAAGTTTGCATATTAGGTCTAAACATGGTTTGCAAAACACCGAATTTCTCATGGCACGTCTTACGAAAGTTTTGTAACGTGGTGAAAAAACATATATCTATACTATATATATATATACATATCCAAAGGACTTCTTAAAGTCATTGAAATTTCCTTAAAACACCACTAAAGCATAATGTACAAGTCTTTTAAGCATTAGAAAACATCACTTTCCACTTATACCCTTCTACTAAAAAAAAACACGGGGTATACCAATTAAGTCTAGGGTTTCTCATTCTCAATACATTTTATCCGCCCCCATCCACCTGCTTTCTTCTCTCCAGGCGATTCAAAAGGAGATCTAGGGTTTCTGTTGACGATTCAAGATCTCTTTCTCAATGTCACCAGATCTCTCTGTACAACACAAGATCGAATGAGTTTCACCTCTCGAAATCTTCGATTTGACTGGATTCGCTCAGATCTAGGGTTGCACTCGATGAGAAAAAGATCCAGGTAGGTTTATTTTTTTTCTGCTGAATGTTTTCTCATATCTAAGGTCATTTTTTGATGTTTTCGGTTGGTTTGTTGTTGATGAACATGCATTTTAAGCTCAGATCTGAGTTTTATATTCAGGAGTTTTACATTCAGAGGACGGCGACGAAGGATGCGGGTTGGATTTTAAGCTCAGATCTGTGAAAGGTGTACTCATCGTCTCATCAAGATGAACTCAGATCTAGGGTTGCACTCGATGAGAAAAAGATCCAGGTAGGTTTTTTTTTTTTCTGTTGAATGTTTTCTCATATCTAAGGTCATTTTTTGATGTTTTCGGTTGGTTTGTTGTTGATGAACATGCATTTTAAGCTCAGATCTGAGTTTTATATTCAGGAGTTTTACATTCAGAGGATGGCGACGAAGGATGCGGGTTGGATTTTAAGCTCAGATCTGTGAAAGGTGTACTCATCGTCTCATCAGGATGAATACTATTTTAAGCTTAGATCTGTGAAAGGTGTACTCATCTTAGAGCGGTTTTCCATGTCTGAGAGAGTCAGAAAAGCTGTGAGTTTTCTCTTAATCTCGAATTCATTTTTGTTTCTATACGTGTAGCCAAAGGTTAATCAGTTAAATATAAGAAAAGTTTCAAAAATTGGTTTGAATATTCATTTTTCAAGTTATGATAGCTCGCCAGTTCTATTTCTACTACACTACGCCAGATCGGTCTCGACAAGAAATATTTCACGGCGTCAATTTCATGTTTAACGCTCTCGCCCATCAAATCTCCATTTGATCTCTCAGGTATAAGTGTTTGTTTGTTCTCTAGATCTATACACACTTTTTTCATCGAATTAAATCCAAATGAAATCCATTATTATCGATGAATGTTCATCGATCTATTGATTCATTCTCAAAATTATGTGATTTAATTGTTAATTTTGCTTGTTCGGATCTCAGTATAAATAATTTGTTCGTGTTGAATACGATTTAGATCTTACACAATCGTATTAAATTTATCGATGAGTGTTCTAGGTTTTTTGCATCAATATATTGATTTTGTTTGATTAATTTTCAAAATGATGCGGTTGAGTGCTTAATTTTGTTTGTTTTTAATGGTTATTAAGAATACAGAGTGAACGGTGAACTGAAACCGTTCGATGAGAGTGAGTTTTTGAGAAGTTGATGATTAAATTGATGATGATCAGATCTCGGTGGTTGGAGTTCCAGATGCGATTCCCGTCAAGTATATGGAGGGACTGACGGATGATGTTGAAAAATCAAATGAGATGGTCTAATTGATCTTTTTTTGTTGAAGATTGACGATAGTTGCCCAGATTTGGTAACATCTGTTGAGGCTACCCAAATTCGGCTTCAAAACGAGCCTGCCTGTTAGGTAACATCTGTTTATGTTTCAGCTTCATTTGTGTTAACAGATTAGATCATTTCAGCTGGTTGACAGATTAGATCTTGGCGGCGGCAGACGACAAATTTCTTTACAAAGGTCCTTCTCGTCAGTATGCCCAGCAGAAGCTTCTAGAAGGGAATCAAGCACAATATGTAAAGGAATCTTCTCATGAAGATGTTTCAAAGAACCCTTCTGTTGGTCAAGGTGCAAGTTTTTCTAAACAAAAGGAGGCATCGGGTTAAACCTATCTTCAGCAAATTCTACTAAAGTAGACAGTCAATCATTTGGGGTTATTGGTACAAAACCATATTCATCTGATCACATATACAGGCTGTTATCCTTTTATGTAAGATTTTAATCCTTTTTTCCGGTTAATCGATAGACAAACATGGATTTGATGACTCCGATGAAGAGGGCACTCGCCGTTTCATGGTAAATGTTATCGAGCCATAATTCAATCTTCACTCTGAAGATGCCAATGTAAGTTGTTAAGGTGCTAGAACTGTGTTTCTTTAGCAAACTTTATTAATTAATCATTTTTAATGGTTAACAGGGAGGATTTTTGCTTGCTGCTATTAGTGGAAGGGTTTTAGCTCGGTCATTCCATACAGTTCTTAACGTTCGTATAGAGAAGATCAAACAAGCGCTCGGGAGTGGAGACGTGAATAATCCGGAATCCCAACCTGAATTAACATGGAATCGTATGGAACTATCGGAGATGTTGGAACATGTTCGGGCTCATGATTTGACTTCATTTCATTTTTTATATGCTTTTTTCCTTTTTGTTTATTTTATTTACTACTGGATGAAGTTCAACTTAATTCTCAGGTGATTGGCAAGGAAGAATCTACAAGAAGCAATATCCTGTCTGGTGAGGCCCATAAAAAACGTTTATATATACAATGAAATTCAAGTAATTAGTATAAAGTTACAGTTGGCTCATTGATCTTTATTCAACTGTGGCAATAAAGGTTCTCAACCATGGGAGTAAGATAGATGAACGTGTTGCTCTTGAAAGCCATTTTGCTCGAGAAGTTACTATGATGTTAAGAGTGAAACATTAAACATCAGTGAAGGTAAATTTACTTATTACAAGCTTTTAAATTATAAAAATGCAATTGCTTTGTTTTTGTCCGAGTGCAGTTATATATGTATTTCTTTCTTGCAGACATATGTTCTAAACGGGTTAACCTAAACGGGTTCGCGGGTTCATCCTGAAACTAACCCGAACCCATTTAGACTAAACCTACCCCGACCTAAATTACCTCCTTAAATTTCATTGATTTATCGTACATCTTACTATGGTTGTTAGGCCATATTCTAAATTTGGCATGTTAATTCTTTCCCTTCAAAATTATATTTTTTATGGAAAATGTTACATAATGAACCTACAAAAATAATATAAGAATAAAAAAATTATTTTAAGTTACAAAATTTACTACAATACCCATGAAATCCAAAAGGAAAAGAATACTACTTTTTGTTTTCAACTTTGTTGTACAAGAGATCAATTAGATCTTTGGAGTTTATATTTTCTTTTCAAAAAGTTTTTTATAATTGTTTTCAAGAATTTGACTCCTGGTATCTAAATTGTAAGTGTTTATTGTTAATTATAAGTTTATTACTTTGTAGTGTTGTGCCTGCTTTCATCTTTCCCCTAAACAGCAACAAGCAGTGGTGGCTTCTGCTTCCGTACGACCTGGTTCTTCTAAGTTTACAACCAGCAGAGCACCAGGTGGTTTGGGTGCTGCTTCAGGTGCTGCCAATTTAGCCTCAGTGAGTTCTTTGAGAAATGCAGTTGCGCCTGAATTGACCTTTAAATACCTGTGTTCATCCATTTTACACCAATTTCAAGAGAGCTTATTTTATGATCTGTTATAATTTATTGTTGATGCTTCTACCAAACTCTCTTGTTATGGTTTGCATCTATTATGATTCTTATTCAGACCCACACATATCACTAAAGATTTTACTTGTAATAATTTATGAAGGCAGCCTGACACCAACCAGAAGCGGTATAAGGAGTGGGTCAAACGAGTGGTGTAATTGCTCAAATGGGTAATCTTTTGGTATGGGCTAGGTTGACCCGCACATGTTTTAGTCCATTTTTAACTGGTGTTAAACATGATTACATTAACAGGAATAATACGATAACATATGTGAGGCGGTTTCGCCTCCTTTGAATATTCTGGATTAATTTTTTTTTTGTGCTCATGAATGATAATTGGGTCAGCTGGATGTTTGGACAAACGAAAGAGAAGCTGTTGGGTTAAAGGCCAACTTGACAACTTTAATCTCTGAAGTTCAATGTACAAAGTACCTGGAATTTTATTGGTTGTTTTTCAGTAGACACGTTACATGCTATTGACGATACATATGTTCAATATAACTCCTATTTTCTTTCAGTGACTATTTAATTACGTAAACTGATGAGTCTTGAATGACCAACCATTACCTATATTACTTATCTTGCAAATTTAACATGTGATAAAAGTTGTGCTAATAAAGTTAAAATTCATTTATTACTTGATCTCATTAATCTATACTATATTATATAGCATAACAGTTTAAGATAATTTGTCACTTTACTTAAAACACATTCAAAGCATGATGTACAACTCTCTAAAGCATAATACACTTTACACCTTTCCAACGATACCCTTTATACCCTCAATCTCTTGTGTCGGATTTTTGGCTTTCAAACAATACCCTCAATTCTTGGGCGGGATTTTATATTTTGAATGCCCCGAACATTATTAGAAAACGTCAAGCTTCGCCACTGCCGAAGGCCTCATTGTAATGTAACTAATGATACGATTCATCATTCAAAACCGTTGATTTAACCACATCTTTAAAACCCCTCATAACATAACTAGAATCACACAATTTTCTTTGTTTTCTCCTGAAGCCGGTAACCGGCCGTCGCACAATTACCACCAAACGCCATCACGAAACCATCAATCGCCGCATACCACTGATTCTCCGCCGCTGAAGAAGGCCACAACTGACCCTCACGTTCTACTACACTGCCACCATCGTCGTCGCATGCCACATTGGAAAATTTCCTGTACATAGCCCTAAACTCACCAACCTAAGTGATATGTTTCCCGCCGCATCGCGCGGGTAAACGACTAGTATACATATATATATATAGGATGTACCAGCGGCGTATCCACCATGTTTTGACCACATTACGTCCGTTTCGTATTCGGTGTCACGTTACTTTCCGTGTCTAACCATACACAGTAGTACACTCTATGGTTCTCATACGCCTATCACTATAATCCCGTGTGCACCCGCGATTATATTGATTGTCGCAAGATCCGCATAGCTTGCACTAGATGCGTATGAATTAAGGTATGCATAAATTTTGAAAATAAGATTGTGTGCGTATAAAAATGTAACGTATAAGCGTGTTCGCGTTCCAAATAGTATAAGACCAACGTAAGCGACTCCCTCGGGTTTCGCTCGCGTACAGGTGCAAGTGTATAAATTTTGAGTAACACGATAAGCATGGTTATGGTATAAGCTTAAACATGAATACGCATGTGAGCCTAAACACAAATCGCCTGACAAGAGTATGATTACAAGTTTAAGCATAACGTGTATGAAAAATGAGTATAAATGTGAGTACAAACATGAGTATAAGCATAAATACAAAGCGTATGAGTGTGAATACAAGTATAAGTGTGAACATAAGATGTATGAGCATAGATATGAATGTGAATATAGGTGTAAAACATGAAGGTTTAAGTATGAATAAAATACATGTGTATGAATATAAGTGTAAACAAAGTTGTACAAGTGTAAATGAAAACATAAAATGTATGAACATGAATATGAATGTAGTATAAACATGAATGTAAGTACAACATAAATGTATAATTGTGAGTGTATGTATAAACGTAAAATGTGTGAATTTTGAATCATGAGTATAACATAAATGTGTAAGTGTGAACATAAGTGACTGCATAAAATGTATAAGTACGGATGTAGGAAATAATGATTTTGTTTATAGTATAAATCGAACTACACGAGTTTATGCTCGTAACGATTAAAAGTTTTGAGTATGAAAGAAAAGGGAATGAGTGACACGCATGAGATTGTTGTGAGATATTGACTAAAACATGTAAAATGGTATGCATATATAGTTGTTTGCGCAAAAACGTGAAGTTAAATAGATTTAGTTGTCACGAAATATAGACTCTAGTTTGTGAATGTAAAGAGAGTATAAAACGTTTATTGGTTATGCGAAAAGGCACTTTGCAAAGAATGGAAATGCTACCACGGTTTTAAAAGAATTTACATAGTTGAAAATTTGTCGGTTCTTATGAAGTTTCCTGGCCCACGTGTTTGGATTTAATTGACGTATCTTGCGAGGTTTTGAAAAGTTCTTGGGATTAACAAGTTTGCATCGTTTTAAGTAACTTTGTATTAGAGTTTTGAAGTTTACAGACTCTTGTGAAAAGGTTAATCCTTAGGCAAAGGATCTTGGTATATAAACTTAGTGTCTTGCTGGAAAAGCGTCTTTTAATAAAAATGTGTTATTGATTTTGAAAGAAGTTTTAGTAAACGACTGAATAATAATTGTAATATTTTGTATGAAAAGCTGGTTTGATTCTCAATTGAAAAATAGCAATCTTTAGTATAGTGATGCGAGATGAGTGTGTTTTAGTAATTACGTGAAATATGAATTTTTTTTTTGTGGGCAATGATTTTATTAGACCGACAAGGTTGATAAGTAGCATTTCGTGAAATTTTGAAAGTCGAGGAATAAGCGTTTATGTTATAAGTTAAGAACTTTGAGTGTGTGTGAGCTAAATGAAAATAGATTGTAGGGTAAGAAATTCGTTCATATAAACAATGCATTTTGAAATAATTACAGATTTGTAACGATAAACGATTTAGACATAGACATGATCGTGTTTACATATTATAGTCTATAAAAAAAAGTATTGGTAACGATCACTTAGGTAAGGGAATCACCCCAAATCCGTTGGTGAGGTCGTTGTAAGATGAGAAAAGAAGCGGAGTTAATCGTCAAGGTAAGAAAATCACTCCTATCTCGATGATATGTCTCTGCTCCTTGTTACAAAAGCGTAAATGAAATTACGTGAAATCATGCATGCTAATAATGTATAATCGTATGAAAAGTAATAGTATGATGTATGCGCAAAAGTGAAATCTCATAATGGTTCAAAATTGACAAAAGAGGGTTTCATCATAAAAGATCGAAAATAATAAAGCGTAAGTTTGATAAAAAGAAACTTGGATGGTTCCAAAACGGAACATTGACTAACCAAAGTGGTCGAAAGATCTTTTGAAATTGAGAAGCATGCATTGGCCTAATAGGTGGTATACTCTCGCCGATAAGTCGGTTAACGGTATTCACCCTTCCGGTTACTACATGCTCCAAATCAATCGAAAATTCGAGACTTGGCGGGGTTTTTGAAAAACAAGGAGCGGAACTAGTCGACAGGGTGCGGGTTTCACCCCTAACTTGGCGATTTAGTATCCTAAGTGTGGTTGGTACTCGTCCGGTCAAAAGTTAATTTCGACACTTTGACGAGGGTCCACTAGAATTTGAAATTTGAATTTCTCCATCAAGGTGAGGATTTCACTCCTAACTTAATGGTGAACTTCATGTAAAAAGAAAATTAGATGGATTGAGAGTTGTTCACCAAATTGTGGGTTTCACGCCTATTTTGGTGAAGTCGTCTCGTTTGTGTATTACGAGGGTTTGTGAATTTAGAATAGTTGAGTAAAATGTATAAGGAAGAGCGTATGTTAAAGGAATGAACAAACAAGTATAAACACATCAAAAAGCATATCAAGAATAGCACATAAAGAGTGGGACAATAAAACAAATATTAACACATCGAAAAACAAGTTAAGAGTAGCACATAAATAATCGAACAATGAAACACGTATTAACACATAAAACAAGTATTAATACATAATAAAACAAGTATAGCATGTCAAGTGTTAACACATAAGTGACATATATGTTTAAAATATGAAAAGAGAATAAATAAAGGCAAATAAGATAGCATGCAAGTAGTTTCAAGCAAAACATGAGAATAAAGCTCTAAAACTATAGACTAGGTTAAAGCATTCCTACTTTTCCTAATTCCCTATAGTTATGGCTCTGATACCAATCTGTCACACCCCAACCGATGGCGGAAACATCGGGATGAGACGAACAAATCGCTCAAAAGCATCATAACACTAATTGTGACAATATAGATTACATCAAATTTCATAAATGACTAAAATCAAGTACATTGTTTCAAATAAAGACAAATTAAAACAAACATGGTTTATTATTAAAATGGGTATCTAGTCCATCCTAACTTGATTCCTTCATCATCTTGACTATCAACCTGCAACATGTATTAAAATAAAATGAACAAAAATGTTGGCGAGTATACAAGTTTGGTACATAGCATAATAGAATAAAATGTTTAAATGTGCTCATATCCAACGTAAATGACATGATGAAAGTTACTAATACGCTGAGCTAGTGTCACTATATGTTCAAACCCTAGAATACAACGCAATTAACATAGCCTATCCCAAGAGTTTAGCGGGAGGTAAAATAGAATAACTTAACAATACCCAAAAGAATAGCGGGCGGGGCATTACAACCTATAGCATATGCATAGTACTATAATTGTTAAGGTGGGCTTGTACGAAGTTAATGAGCATATAGGCACTAATCGTTTACATAGCATATGAGATTAACAAGCATCAAATCGTTCATAGAATAGCTCCCAAAAGTCTAGCGGGAGTTGAACATGTTTACATGTGGATAGATTATGATTCAAGAGTTTCAGGTGTTTAGTGTTTTCACATAGAATACATGTTGCACCCAAAAGTGTTTAAAATAAAAATGGGATCGAGCATACTCACATTGGTTGCGTGTAAGAATTCTGGTAAGGTATCGCACGAATAAAAGATTTGAGAAATCCACACGAGAAGAACTACCCTAACAATAATAAAATGCGAAATACTAAATATAACATACACAACGAAATTAATTAAAGTTATTATTTATTTAAGTTTATTTATTCGCATGATGCGTCTTGTGTCACCAGGATATCCTAGACCCCGATGGATCCAGGTGAGATCAAAGATACTACACCTCTTGTAAAGTTAGGAGTTAACCCGACTATCTACCGTTGCGAGTAGGTATAAATGCTAAACGTTAAAGTATTTAACATGCTTGGTTTGTTTAATAAATCATAAGTTTGTGAGATTTTGTAAAATTAAATTCTTTTATTTTATTCTTACACATATGTAATTTATTGTTAAGTTTAGTTTAAAAAAAGATTTGTTTTGTAAATGTTCTGATTAAAAATACATTTATCAATAATAAACCCTTACAAAATAAATATTTGTATTTGCTTGATAACTTCAACGTATAGAGAAAAAAAATATTAATTATCTATTAACGAAATCCTTTCAATAAGACTATGAAAACACAATTTGCTAAAACTCAATTCTAATATTGGATCTTGTAAGCCCATATATTATATATAAAAAAAAGAACATGCAGTTTGTCTTCCTTCAACCAAATAACCCAGCCGACATAACCGTCACCCACCATTATGTTGTTTATTTGAAACTAGTAAGCGTCACCCGCGCTCCGCGCGGGAAGCTTAGAGCAAGCAATCTAGTATTCTCTACAAGAACTTATAATATGTAAATGAAGTTGTACAAAAAAAGTGACGTCGAGATCCATATCTAAAGAATTTGCAGGGGGGTGGAATGTATGTAAGTACGATTTACCAGCGATTGATAATGAACACCATTGAATGATGAACAACATAAATGATCAATATCAGCTAAAGCATAACATAAGCACTTAAATGATGAACACTTTGACAATATATAACAATATGCTTGTTAAAAATTTAGATTTCAACTTTCACATGTCTTATTGCTTAGTTATGTTTCATATTTTTTTAAACCACATTTCGACTTCCAAATTGATATAAGTAAGCATACATTCTACACATCAAAATTCCAAAACTTGATGCAGGCTTTTTCTATAAATAAAGAAACTGAAGGTACTTATGTATGTTATTAGATAAGAGTTACAACAGACCAGAGGGTTTGATGCATTTAGAAGGAACCATAGAAGAACAATCATCATCATCATCAACTCAAATGACTCATAACCATCAATTAGGCATTCTCAAGTATTTATGTGTGTATTTCCTTCCCAAGGAGGGGGTATTTATACATGTATTTTGTGATTTCCGAAAAATATATCTTAAGTCCCACTTAGAAAAATATATAGTGATTTATTTATCAAAAACAATATGTCCCAAAATATATATATTTCTCTAAAAAATAATACATTTTCATATTTCGTAAACAAATAATATTTACCCCAACTATGTTCGTAATCACATTTCCCGGATTCATAAGTGTGACGACATTTTTGCTAAGTTACATTATTTTGTCCTAAATAATATAACTAGTTTCCCAAAATAATCAAATAATCACACATGCGTTTTTAATATCAAATATATATTCTAGATATATATTCATTCGCTTTTATTTTTGAAAACCCACCTCCGATACTTGGGATTTTCGTAATAAAAAATATGGCGAAGTTTATAGTCGAAACACAAGTCATAAAATATACTTGTTAGAAAATAATTTTTCTAAGTCTTATGATTTTTAGAAAATTTCGCCAGAGTCTCTCCTAAAACGGGAGTGTCCATGCTTACTAGCATATCATTTTCTTTCCAAAATCAATCAACAAACAATCTTTTAAACAACTTTACATCACCAAAAGCAAAAATATACTTGTTACATAATAATCATGAACTTGACATTACCCGAAAACGCGTAGTAACATAGTGAAGCTTTTAGTAGGCTTAGTTACCTTCCAAAGTGTATTTATTTCGTTAAAAATCACTTTCTTAAATGAGTTACGTTTTCACAACTTGTAAATAATATTTACAAAAAAATTACTTCTTGAACTCTTCTTGTAAATAAATGTTCTTACATTTATTTTATTTATAAAAACAATGTAAGTTTTTGTAAAGTTATGATTTTTCCAAAAACCCGATTCTCTAACTTGGTATACTTAGAAAAAGCTTCTAGTAAACTTGAATCAACATGATCACCAATCTACTAGTTCATTTATATTTTAGAAAAATCTATTTTTATTCAAGTTCATGACTAACTTAGAAGGTGGTTATTTATGTAATACATAACCACTTCCTATTCTTGTTAAATCATACTTCTAAATTTATTTAACAAGACTTTTATGGTGATTAACCTCCTACAACCAAGAATCATCATAAAAATAACAACATACTCATAACAATATCAAACTAGTCATATTTCAACTTCAAGTAAACTTTTATGTTCATGATTCTTGTTTCACATCTTCTAGTATTTTTGTTCTTGTGATTTAAACAATATCATCATACTACATATTTTGACTAAGAACAAGATGAAACAAGGTGTAAAGAGACTTACTACTAGCACAAGGCTAGGGTAGAAATTCTAGTGCAAAGATGATGAGAAAAGATGATGAAAAGACTTAAACAAAAGCTCCTTTGAATGCTCCTCAAGATGCAACCTCCATGGATCAACTTCGTAGCTTTGAATGGAACTTGATATTGAAGAAGATGATGATGTTAAGTGGTGGTGATGGTTTCGGTTTCGGTTTCGGTTTTGGGGGAGCCGAAAATGAGAGAGAGAGTGTGAGTGAGGAGTGTAAATCTTGTGAATGATGGTGGTGATCTATGTTCCATCCTTATATCATCATTCTTCAAATAATATGGAAAGCTAAGCAAGTAATCTATCTAGTATAATATTCAATAAATCAAGAAGGCATGGTGAAGATCATTTGGTGGGTCTATGGGGACCGATTTTTGGTTGGGGGGGGGGGGGGCTTGTTTGCAAAATTTTCAACTAAATGGTAATTGGTAGTTAGATTGCAAGTAACTTGAAGTTGTATGTTAGTTATAAGGTTTTTAGTGGGTGTTATGGCAAACGGGGACCACAACTAGTCAAGAAATAAATAAACAATGTGTGTGGCAAAAATTTAGTGTCCCGGGTAATGTCCGGTTATCTGTTTAGATACCGTACCGTTAATTTGTTTAATTAACCCGAAAAATGTCCTTTATAAATATTTTTGTAACACAAATTATTCCCGGCACTTAGGAAAGTATACAGGACCATTCTGCCATGTTTTTGCACTTTACTTAGTAATTTAAAATGCTGAATTTTATAAAATAATGCAGAATTATGCATTTAAAGTATGTTTTTGGCACTTCCCGGCACTGTAACTATCACCTAGTGACGCAGTTTTAAGGTCCTCACTTCCCTACACTCCATACTAGTGTAGTGCCCTGTCCCTAACTCATACTGGCCTCAATAACATTGTCTGTCTAAGTGCTGGCATTGTCAGCATTATTTCTGAATCAACCGTTCAGTGTGCTAACTGCGTTGTGTACATCAAGTATGTCACTAATGTTTGTGTGTAATAAATGGAGTGACTGTATAAAATATGATGCATGTGTATATATGATATAAAAATCATAAAGCAGTTTAAATTGTCAGTTGTAATCAAGCACAGTCATTAAGCACATAATTAAAATTAATTAATTATACAGTACCTGTAATTGTGAGGGTTGTCACATTAAAACCCTCAACAAAGTACTGATTAAAACCCTCAAAAAAGTAGGAACAACAAACATGTCCATCAAAACCACAACCAACAACCACATCGCCGAACAACGACGAAAAAGTATATAACAAACATCATCGTTGCCGAACAACATACCGGCAAGCAATAAGCCAAAAGAGGAGTCAAAATCACCAAAAAACACATGCAACCACAAATCCACCCATTCTCAGGCAAACCTAGGGGCGGAGATAGATAGTTTTAATGGTGTTTTTTTTGGCGATTTAAACACAAAAGTGGGTACAACCCACTAAACCAAAGAGTGCAACCCAGCTAAAATGAAGTCGATGGAAAACCCAAAGTCGTCACAACTCACCGATTTGGTTGTCGGCTCAACATTTCTCAGCCAAGGAAACCGACATTGACGATGACGGTGGTAGAGAAAAGAAGAGGTTAGAGAGAAGAGATTTCCAGAGAGAAATTGACGATGACGATGGTAGAGAAAAGAAGAGGTTAGAGAGAAGAGATTTCCAGAGAGAAATAAAGTGAGTGGGGTTGGGTATTTAAACCCAGGAAGGGTACAACCCATTCACCAGGGAGTACAACCAACCAATGTACAAAACACAAAAGCAGAAAGAAAGAAAGTGAGTGGGGTTGGGTATTTAAACCCAGTAGGGGTACAACCCATTCACCAGGGAGTACAACCAACCAATGCATAAAACATAAACGATGCACATGGTACAACACCAAGAAGCCTAAACATGTTACAAATTATACTATATATAAATATAAATGATAAATCATGTCATGAAGAGGAAGAGTAATGCATCAGTTGATTATAGAAAAACAAAAACAAAAAGTGTACGCTATACAAGAAAATAAACTATAAATTTGTTTTATATATTTTAGTTGTAGGATCATTTTGGGACCCAAACGAGTCGTTCAGAACAGGTCTTCACCAATACAAAAGGCGGAAACAAATGTATCGGTGTTATTTCAGCTAGTTTGCATGAGAAAACACTTTAAACTGTCTTTTGATTGATATCAGATCGATTACAATGCTGTAGACACTTCGGTAGAGCTTTGCTACCGGAAGTAATTTCATTTTCAAATGAATTGGCACGACAGGTATTTATATGACAGCTAGTTTCGCAAGAACCTGCTCATGCGAAATCTAATTTCGTACGAACCTGTTCAAACGAAATCAGACTTCACACGAAATCGTATTTCGTGCGAAATACCTATAAACACACTTTTCTCGTTTTCCGTGCTCTGATCTATCTAATACAATACAAGACTCGATACAAGACGAAGTCAACAGACGTATGCACCAACAGACTCCCCCTCGGATGTTGACGAAGTCTTCGATGTCGAGTCTTCGGTTGTCAAACCTTCAGCCTTTATCAGTCTTCTCGCTCTCTCCAAAGATTCTCAATTGTAAGCATCCTCAATCAATCTCTTTCTCTTTCTCTCAGAATCTCAACCTTGCTTTATACTCCTCTTGATCAGGTCTCTTAATTCCTTAAGATCATCAGCATCAGCAGCTTACATCTTCAGTCTCCCTCTTGATGTCATCAGACTCCCCCTTTCAATAAGCTGGGATCACAGTCTGGAATTCACAAGTTCAAGATCGTGACCTAGCTCACATCCTGCTCAGGATCAAAACCTGGCTAAGATGCACAATCTCTACCTCACAATAAATTTTTCAAATTTAAAATTTGTCAAATTTAGAAATCTCATGCAGGAACCAATCAATCATTAAATGAATTTACAATGTTGATCTCTGATGAACCACTTGTAGAAATATCATTTTTCTTTTCAAATATCTTTTTCATCTTAAACATCTCAAACAAACTCTCCCAAACCTTTTGTTCATCATGTTTAGCACTTGGAATTTTGAAAATCAGCTCTCCAACATCAGTTGTCAAAAATCTTTTTGAATTTTTCAAAAATTTTATGCTAAAACACACTTAAAATCTTTTTGGATTTTTGAATTTAGAATAAAATGCAGTAAAGAAATATTTACAAACAATATTTTTTGTGTGTTTGTGTAAGAGGATCATATCAGTTTTTTAGACAAATCACCAATACCGTTAAGCTTTATACATTTTAAGTTCTAAACGATTCACTTAGATTGTCAGTATACTGATCCACTTATATTTTCACACAAATTTCAACTGTTTTGAGATACGAGATTAATGTTTTAAGCACTTAAACTTATTCGCGTGTCCCACCTCAGAATATACTCCTGTATCCAGATCCCAATATTCAGTCTTACAGGTGAGTATACCTAGATGATATCTGTAAAGGGTTAAATGCGAGGGCCGTGAGAGCTCAGGCTATTGCTTCCGCAAAATCAGAGAGATGACGGCTTCGACTTTTGGTGTGTTCCCTTTAGAGAATCTTTTCTTCAACAGCACATGATTAGCATTTTTCAATGTTTCATCATTTTTTGTACTGAGGGCGATGCTATATTTCAAGCAAGCAGAAAGTATTATACGGGGACTAGGCCATTGCTTCCGCAAAATCAGAAGTCCCGGGATAATACCCCAAATATCACTGAGTATAAAGACCTAGTATCTCAGAAAGAGGGACCTTTCAAACAAGATTTCGGGGGTTACCCATATATCCGAGAGATGTTCCCCACGATATAAGTAAGTTTGAAATTTAGGTTTATATCTCATCACAATCTACTAAATGTGCAAAAACCTACTAGCACATCATCAGTGAGACCGTTTATCACATTTTGACTTTCCAATTCTTTAGCATGCCATG
The DNA here is from genome assembly GCA_030545235.1 of Helianthus tuberosus. Taxonomy (NCBI): domain Eukaryota; kingdom Viridiplantae; phylum Streptophyta; class Magnoliopsida; order Asterales; family Asteraceae; genus Helianthus; species Helianthus tuberosus. The sequence continues at coordinate 150,301,911 of CM060381.1, forward strand.
ATCGTCCACTGATGTACTATCATTTCCTCTTATTCACAACAAAACTCTTTTTCATTTTATCATGTTTTTGGCTTTTTCAAATTTTCTAATGTTTTTGGATTTTCTGAAATTTCTTACTCCCCCCAAAAATTCAAAATCATTAAAAAAATTTTGAAAATAAACTGTACAAGTAAAGTAACAACTGTTGTGAATTGCTTCAAATCGCCATCCACTTGGCATAAACAATCAGAACTCGCCCTGTCAACAAACCATTTTCCCATTGTGATTTCAAAACACTTAAGTTTGTTTTAATCAAATGGTTTTTCCAGAAAATTAGTTTTGTTGAGTTCATAAAACCACTTGTAGGTTAGGGGATAAATTCATCATCTTGTTTTTCAAAATACCACTTGTAGGAAAGATAAATCAAGTACAACTTAATGTCCTTGATTAATCTTGAAAATAAAACCTCTCTTTCAACCACTTGTTGGTTTGCTTACCAACAATTACCACTTGTAGGTTGAAATCTCAAAATGCCGATTCATACTCCATGCTTACCAACCTGGAAGTTCCGACAAGTCACACTTAAACACATTCAAAAACATTTCAAGAATGATGCCGATTCATGCTCTGCGATTACCAACTTGGAAGCTCCGACACGTCAGGTTTTTTTCAGTTAGAGAGATTCTCCCAAGCCTGACGGTCCTTGGGAGATTCCGAGTTACCAACACTCGGTTGCTTACCTGCCATCTTCTTCTCATAGAATTCTTTTACCCCTTTGACCCTTCGATCAATCATTTTTCCAAAACTATTTTGCACTGTGGGGTTAAATGCCTTTTCAATGTCAAATTCTTTCTTTTCAGAAAAAAATTGATTTGATATTTCAACTTTTCCAACTTTTGTTTTAAAATTTTTAGCCCGTAATGGTGGAAAATTTACATCATCCATTGGTGGAACTGATGTTTCAATTTTTAGCTCAATTTGTGGCTCTTCTGACTTTGTGGAATCAAATTCATCACCAGAACTTTCACTTGACTTCTTAACAACCCATTTTTGGTTATTAAGTTTCTCTTTTCTTTTGTAAACATCTTTCGAACATTCACCAACCTCAAAAGTTGAATTTTCAAAAAATTTAAATCTGTTCGTTGGTGGTAGCTTTTCTTTCAGCTTACCAGAGACTCCCTGTTTTGTTTGTATTGCCTTTGGACAATTCCTGGCAATATGACCAACTGTTTTACATTGAAAACAGGTTCTCGTCTCTATCTTCTTCTGAGCAACACTTTTCTTCATTTCTTCTTGCTTCTTGACAAGGAATTCTTTGCTGGATTGTTTTCTGAACACTTGCTCTTTTTCTTCTTTAGATGATTTTCTTGTAACAAAAACAGTTTTTGGTTTATAATATTTTTCATTTTTATGATTTTTTGATGAAATAAAACCAAGACCTTTCTTTTTAAAATTACCATTATGGTTTGGTTTTTTTGATAACCAGAACCAGAACTGTAACCCTTTTTCTTGTTTAACCTTTGTTGAACTCTTGAGGTGTAAGTTTTAGGTTTTCCAGAAAGATTTACATATTTTATTTCAGAAATATTAATTTCTGTTAATTTAAAAACCTTTTTGATCATTTCAGTTTTAACACCTCTTATTGGAAATGACTCATCAGAATATTATTTTGTCAGAATCTTTCAAAGTATATGCTACTTTGATCGGTTCGTCATTCAAATTCGATTTTGATAACAAAAATTCTTTATTATAAACTCGTTTGTCCTTTTTGACTGTTGACTTTGACGTGTTGGACTTAGACTTTGACTCTGATTTGGACTCCTCCGTTTCATCCTTATCTAACACCCGATCAACCACTTTCTTTATTAACTCGGACTCATGATCAGTGTCAGACGATGTGAACGTGACATCAATATTTTCAAGCTCAGCACACTTCTCGGTGTAATAATTAACATTGTCAAGCTGTCTCATGTATGCTCCTTTGAGTGTATTCATTGCTATAGCTTGTTCACTGCTCGACTCATTGTATTTATTCATGGCTTTGTTCCGGACATCATATGATTCTTTCAGCCTTTTTATGTTGTGTAGCAATTCATTGTTTTGCTTTATTAGATATTCACAATTCATACACTTCTCAGAAACCTTGACTGCATCTGCATCTGTTTTAATTTCAAATTCTAGAATTTCTTTGACTACTCTCACTTGAACTTCTTCTTCAACTTTCCTTCTTTTTCTCAGTTTCAACATTTAGACGTTTTCTGACTTTTTCTGCCCAATAGTCATCAGTATAATCATTAATAACCTGAGCAACAACAGCTTTAGCTTTTAAAATCTCTTTGTCTGGACAAAACTTGTCCCAGGTAAAGTTTTCCCAGCTAAAACCTTCTGGTAATCTCTCATCATCTTGATTTATCAAACAAGCTTTATTATCAGCTGGAATATATTTATCCCAACTGAAATCCTTTGATGAACTTCCATCATTTTTATTGACCAGACACGCTCTCTTTGAATCTTCAATCTCTTTTCTAGCATATGCGGTTCGTGGCTGTTGTTGTTGATATGGCTGTTGAGCAACTTGATGATAAATCGCCTTTCGATAGTAGTCGTTGTTTCCGAAAGGATTTTGAGCTCCGCTTGCTTCGCGATTTGTGCACTCCCTCTTGAAATGCCCCTTTTCCCTGCAACGAAAACAAGTGACTTTAGATTTATCAAAACCAAAAGTAGAAACATTCGCATCACGGAAATCATCTCTTCCTATAATTTGTTTAAACTTTTTGGCTCTTCTCAACACGCTTGCCAAGCACCACTTTATATCCATCAACTCCATTTCTTCAGCATCTACTTGATCGCAATCCTCTTTTGTAAGCATTGGATTCCCGATTCTCCCTGCAACTAAACTACCATAAGATTCAAGTACAGTCACCAACAAAGACATATGACTTTTAGCTACTTCCTCTGAATAGTTCTGATCATTTTCCAGATTTAATGCAATATTGCATTGAAGAACTTTCCCACTCTTTGTTGTTGAGAAATTTGGATCAAATGATGGATATGATTAAAATCCCATTTTGCTACTTGATCCTTGAGATGAACTTTCAGAAGAACTTTTTGCATTGAAGGTCGTTTCAATCTTTGGTGAAATGTTGGTCTTCTCACTAACTCCACCTTTGTAATATAACCCAATGTCTTGTTCTCCATCATAGTTTTTCATTCTATCAATTTTCCTTTGTTCCATCTCTAGAGCTTCAAGATGTTTAATAAACTCGCTTAGCGTGATATTGTTAAAATCTGCTTTATTTTTCAACATCATCAAATATATCCCCCAAACATCATGTGGCAACGCATCAGCCAACTTCTCAATCAACTCATCTTTATCTTTGTTGATGCCCTATCTTTTCATATTCTTCAATAAATTGCAGTATCTCTCAATGATCTGCTTGGTGCTTTCATTTCTTAAACCTCGGAACAAATCGAATTCTTTCTTCATAAGCGACTTTTTATTCTTTAGCATATCATCACTTCCAAGAAACTTTTATTCTAATTCTTCCCATATCGAACATGCACTTCCATTGTGTTGAAGTAAGATCAAGATGTCTTCTTTAATGGCTTGCTGCAACAAACTAACCATAAACTTCTCATCTTTGTATTTCTTTTTCTCCTCAGCACTCAATTCTCTAATTGGTATTTTCACAATGTTGTTCCCGACTGATCTAGTATATTGAACTTCAGTATGTTCCCATGCATCTAAGTGATAAGCTTCAACCCAGTTACCAAAACATTCAGCCCATCCACTAAAATCATCAATGTCCATAAGCTTAGGCGGTTTTTGTGCTGTTCCCGTCTCATTTTCAAGCATCGTACTCTGAGTAATTGGCATTGGACTAGCAAAGGCGTTATAAAACTCGTTCTCCATGATTAAGTTTTCAAAAGTTCCCAAACAGTCAGTTTCAAACGAAATATCTTTCTCACATGAAATCACTTTTCACACGGAATTAAGTTTCAAACGAAATCAATCCTCTTTCAAGCGAAATCAACTTTCCAAGAGAAATCACACTTTCAAACGAAATAACCTTTGGTGCGAAATAAGCTTCAAACGAAATAACTAATTTCGTGTGAAATCTCCTACTATTTTGTACGGAATAACACTCTGATGCTCACTTTCAAGCGAAATACCAATCTGGTGCGAAATTCTCAAACGAAATACCACTTTGGTGCGGAATATCTGATTTCGTACGAAAATACAGCAATGTTCAAACGAAATTATATCAATGTTTCATGTGAAATTACACTTTCGGATAGTTTTTCCAGAAATTGACCAAGTTTTAAGCCGAATTAAGATCTGATTCTTTCTAGGGTTTGTTAAAACACAGTTTCGAATATAATGTGAGAAATTCAAGGCATTTTGACCGTGAAAAGTTGCAAAATTTTGAAAGGAAGGTGTAGAAATCAGATTTTGCAGCTGAAATGGTAAGAACTCTTCCTCCTGAGCTCTGATACCACTTGTAGGATCATTTTGGGACCCAAACAAGTCGTTCAGAAGAGGTCTTCACCAATACAAAAGGCGGAAACAAATGTATCGGTGTTATTTCAGCTAGTTTGTACGAGAAAACACTTTAAACTGTCTTTTGATTGATATCAGATCGATTACAATGCTGTAGGCACTTCGGGAGAGCTTCGCTACCGGAAGTAATTTCGTTTTCAAATGAATTGGCATGACAGGTATTTATAGGACAGCTAATTTCGCATGAACCTGCTCATGCGAAATCTAATTTCGTGCGAAATATCCGTTTAATTTCGTGCGAAATACCTATAAACACACTTTTCTCGTTTTCCGTGCTCTGATCTATCTAACACAATACAAGACTCGATACAAGACGAAGTCAACAGACGTATGCACCAACATTAGTAATAGTTTTCATCATGAAAAATGAAAATGATATGTTTTAATTTATTTTGAAAAGGATTTAATATAGACAATGTAGCAAAGTGGCAAACTACATATGCATAAATATTCGGATGTTTCTGTAATAACATCGTTGAATTATTTTACAACATGTATCAACAAGTCAAAACTATTGTGAATATCACATCACAATAAATTTTATTACAACACATTATACCCTAACATCAATATTAGTACGTTATGAGTAAAATGCTAAAATGGTGATGAATTTAGGCTACTTTTGTCACTTCAATTAAAAAATGAAATTGTTTGTATCTGGATCCCTGAGGTTTCATTTTTGTTACCATTTTCATCCAATTTGCAAACTGGGTTAGAATTTTCTACTAACTTCTCCCCTTTTTTGTCGTTTTTCTCATTTAATTAAAATATATTATGGTATAAAATGACGATTATACTCTTCATTTAAATGAAGAAGAAAATGACAAGAGGGGGAAAAGTTAACAGAAAATTCTAACACAGTTGGCCAATTGAATGAAAATGGAAACAAAAATGATACTTTAGGGACCCTGGTATAAAAAGTTTCATTTTTAGACTGAAATGGCAAAAGTAGCCTAAACTTATGAACCATTTTGCATTTTACTCTACATTATACCCTAACATCAATATTGTTATATAACCTCACATTCAAGGATAAATTAACATGAACATGTTAATTTCTTGTTAAATTCATATCAGGTAAACAGATTCACACAATCGCTATAGGTAAATCCAAACATTGTAGGCACTTATATCCAAGTATCATATCAAGGTGTGAGCAAAGTTCCTAGACCCTTAGAAGCTAACCGTACTGGCCCGACACAATACAGCGACCAGACTGATCAACATCTTAGAACCATAAGTTGACCCTTGTATGTACATATGGTTCGGGTCTTAAGTGGGGTTTTCCGATTCTGATAGAACCATTTTTAATAGGGTTATTGGATTATAATAATCCAAAGTTTCACCTGTTGGCCGATAATAATCCCAACTTTAAAAATTCCCTCCAACGATCCCAACTTGTAAGAATTTGGCCCCCATTAATCCTTTTCTAACATATAAGAATTTGGCATGCTCAATAGATCCAGCCAATGGTTTATCTTTTGACATATCAACCATATACACATTGCCACTCCTTTGAGCAACAATCTGTGTTTTACCTCCGGCTATGATTTCTTCAATCTTTTTCACCATTTCTGGCCCAACAATCTTACAGTTATCCTTAGTGAAGAATGACCCATAGCCTTTATCACTCATTTGTGAAACACTAAGGAGGTTAAACTTAAGATTGTCGATAAGATTGACATTCTCAAACTTGAGCTTCCCAGCCTGCACTGTCCCTGACCCCAACACCTTCCCTTTTGAATTGTTACCATAGGATATATCATCCCCTCCATGGTTTTTGAAATCTTTGAGTAGGGATCCACATCTTGTCATGTGCCTGGAGCCTTCACTATCTACATACCATAAACTATCTAAGCATGCAGAAGCTCCCTGCACATCAAGTAACAAATTAGTTCAGGTGGGTCTCCAAAGCCAAATTGGCTTTGGATGGGGTCACAGATAGGTCAGCCTCAAATCCAGGAGCATGAACAGTGGTTAGATCAGGGGTTTGAACAGATTTTTGAGCATTTTTCTGTAACCACTGTTTTGGACCATCTCATGTCAGATGTTGATAACCAAAAGGATGCCTATTCGCTTTGGGCTTAGATGGCCTTTTGTAGGATTCATACGCATGTGGGACCTTTTGGTGTGATGGTTGACCGTGTCCTCTTGGGAACTGGTTTGATGGTGGTGCATCTGTCACTTGTACCTCTCTGGGAGCAGAGGTTTTGTTCAACTGTTTTGTAACAGCTGTTTTGGCAGACACAAAAGTCTGTTTGTTTTTGGTGGAAGGTTTTTGTGGACTCTCGAGTGTTTTGGATGTGTACTCTTTTCTTTTAACCTCAAAAGTTTTGAGGTGAGTAAGATGATTTGTTTTTCCACAAATTGTGCATTTTGGCGCAGGCTCAATTACACTTGTTTTGTTTATATCATAAGCTTTTAAATGAAAACAGTCTTTTGTGGTATGATTTCTTTTCTCACAAAAATCACAAAACAAGTTTTTGACCTTTTCTCTTCTCTTCCTCTTTTCAATTTCCTTTTCAATAGAGTTTTTAACCTCTGTTGGGATGTCTTTTAGAGGAATGAATTTAGACTTGGATGCTTTGACACCCTCAATTGTGGAAAAATCCATTGGTTTAAAGTTTTCAAGGATGTCACATTCATTAGACGAGTTGGGTTTCAATTGATATTTTTCTATCTCTTCAAAGGTTGATGACCCCTATGGTTTTTCTAAAATGATTTTGTTTCCATTTTTATCAGTGACTTTTATCTCTTGACCAGCCATATTTGTGGGGATAACTTCAACTAAGCTAGATTCAATTTCAACAGTATTTTCAGTTTGGTCATGTTTTCTAAAGCCAATGCCAAACTTTACATTGCCCTTGATCTGCTTTTCCAACATCAGTTCATAACCTTTACAAGACTCCACCCATTTTTCACAAGTGATTTGGGTGGATTCAAGCTCCTTTTTGCAAACTTGGTATTTTTCTACCATAGTTTGGAGTTGGTCTTTGGTTATGCTGTGTTCATGTTTCAAGCTACTGATTTTATTTTCTTTGTCAAACAATTTTTTTTTCAACTCTTTAAAAGTTTTCTCAAATTGTACTACATCTTTTAAAATCTTGTTTATAAAGTTTTCATTCGTCTCTTTTATGTTAGCAAAAGGCAATAATGCATTTATCTAAACACAAATCTTTTAAGATCTGAGGTGATACCTTAGCAGCAGCCATCATGGGATAGTCACATTCATTCTCGCAGACACTAGCATCCCATGGATCAGCAAGAGGTTCCAACAAAGGTTCAGTTTCTTTCTCTTCTAACATTTGTTCACCAACAACAGTTGTAACCACTGTCTCAGCAATTTCTTCCACCACTTCAGATCTGGGCTCCACTTCCTCAGATTCCTGCCCTTTTGGTATTGACTCGAATGCCATGAAATAAAATTAATCAGGAGAAACATCAGCATTAGCAATTAGAGCAAAATTTTCATCAGTTAAGTCCTCAGGCATACTGCTCCAATCAACAAGGCCATGTGTAAAGAAACCCTGTTGACTGGCCTCTGCTAGAGCAGATGTTTGTGCAGTTTGTTGTGGTGCAGGTTGCACTTAAACCTGGGATACATGGGCTTGGACATACTGAATCTGTGGAACAGTGGTTTAGACATACTGCACAGGAACAATGTTTACAGGATGTGCAAAATGGGCAGTGTTTTGCATATAAGAAGCAAGGGTCTATTAGGAATAGTGCACAGTGCTTTGAGTGTTTTGAGGTCTTGGACAAGGGTGAGTGATAATTGATCCACTGTTTTGACTCCTACATTCCCTAGCAAAATGACAAAGCCTATTACACTTATAGCACTTGATTTTTGACTTATGCAACCCCACCTTCAAATTCCCATGCAATCCTGGAAACTTTCTACCAGTCATTTTATAAAACTTGCTTGTCCTAACACTCAACAAGGCAAGCTGATGCAAAATGTCCATTTCTTCCAGATCAGTGGGATCAAAATGTTGGAGGTCATTCAGTTCAAAGGATAAGTTATCAGAGATCTGGCTTTCCCCATTAGATGTGAAAGCATAATTGAGTAAGTAAGGCTCAGAGTTGAAGGCTCCACCTGCAATTATGTCAATATAATGATCATAACTCTAGTCCTACTACCACCAGATGACTCTTCTTGACCCAAAAGTGTTGTGTTAACAAAAGAGTAATCATCAGCCACTTTTCCAGATTCCTGCAACTTCTTTTTCTGGTTCAGCTCTCTTTCATATGTGAGAAGCCTACCATGAAGTTGTGTTAGACTTAAATCCTTGAACCCCACAGAATTTCTGGTCACAAAGCCTATAGTGTCCCACTTTTCTGGTAATGATCTAAGAAACCTACTATTTAAAGTGGATTTAGCATATTCAACATTAACCAGTTCTAGCTCACTAATCAGATAACTAAACCTTTCAAACTGTTGGGTCAATGACTCTCCCTTAACATGACAAAATGTTTCATATTGTTGGTTTAAAACCTCTATGTTGTTTTCAATAACCTCTTATGTCCCACCAAATTGCTCTTTAAATGCATCCTATTACTCTTTAGCACTGTTACAGTGTAACAGGCCAGCATATATGTCATTGGGTAGTACTGTGGCCACTATACTGAATGCCTTAGCATCTAACTCAATCCTCCGAAAATCCTGCTCAGAGTAATTTTCAGGAGTTTTAGGTACTTGGACCTTGGGATCTTCTGCACTTTGCACCATTGGAACATGAGGTACAGAGATGACAGACTTCTAGCAACCGGTGTTTTGTTGTGCTAACACATGGCCCATCCTACGTTGCCAGATATTGTATTCAGATCTGACAACCATAAGTGGCTTGTAGAGTGTGCTGGTGTTGTGAGGGTCTTGTGATTGTGAAGACATCTTGGTTGTTTTACAGAAGTTTTTGAATAATCAACTTTGAACGTGATTACACTTGTACTATGTTTTTCAACAAATAAGAACAACATAGTATCAATGAAATTGAGCTGATCTTTTCTGTCAAATTGATTGTTAAATCGAATTTGACTGACCTAAGCTCTGATACCAATTGTTAGGATCTGAGTTTACTTGATTGTGTTGTTTTATAAGAAATGTAAGATGAAGAAGATAAACAAATGAACAGTTGCAGTGGAATGATAAAAAACTTTATAACACAATCAAGGAAAGAACAGTTTTCATTATATACGTTTTATAATCAAAAGATTGATTTGTTGTTGCAGATTTTGTGTCTGATGCTTGTCGAATAGATTAGATTTATTTTATGCTGAATATGTAATAGTTAGTGAAATGGTCAAACGAACGTGTATTGACCCGCTCGTTTATAGTGGTCAAACGAGAGGGTTATTTGTTTGACCGTGTGTGTTTGCAAGACAAGGGGGTGTGGCTATAAATAGCAACCCCTTGCCATTTGCCACATTTGGAAGTTTTAGAGGTTTTAGTCCTCACAGGGAGAGATCACCACTTGGTCTCTCCCCGGATGTGTACTCCTTTGGTATGGTTCGGTTAACTTGTTTATAGGGCCGACTTGTTATGTTATGTTACAAAATCAATACAAGTAAGTATTTCATCCGTCTCTAATCTTCCCGTCTATGAACATAATCATGATAATCACAGTTTCGGTCAAGAAAACGGTCCTACAAGTTGATACATATTATGTGGATACGGCTCGGCTTGACTCGGCTACGAAGTGAAGGCTGTAGTCAAGGCAACCTCCTGTCTTGACTCGGTATGCGATTTACTTTGTAAACGTTTGTGTAAATGCAACTGCGTGTGTGCAGTTTGCATTTAGTATAGCTTTTGTGTTGATTTTTTTTGTCTGTTTGTTTGTTTGGCCCATCCATGTTGAAATCCCAAGCCCAAGCCCATCACATGTGATGAAATCACTTGGCCCAACTTACATGTAACGTAAACACTTGGCCCAACAAGTGACGAAGACACCAGGGACGAAATCCCCTGATTTCGTCATGATCAACCTGATTTCGTCAGGATGTTGGGTGTTCGTCGCTTAGATTTCGTGGGCTACTTGGATTTCGTCATGGCTTCACTATATAAACACAGACAACAGACAGAAACACTTAGAGAAGTCTGAATAGATTTCGGAGCGAACACACTGTAAATACACACACACTGAGAGTTTATGAGAGCATCTTGTAAACATTGCTTTGTAACCGTTTTCTATATTAATACATTGCGTGTTAATCATTGAATCTTTGTGTTTGTGTTCGTAACTTGGTTTAACTTACCCGTTTGGATTCCGCACTTTTGGGTTTGTCGGAAAATAGGGAATAGAGTGTTACTCGATCCTCCGGGTGGACCTACAATTGGTATCAGAGCATTGGCTCGATTCCTTGTTTAAAACCATTGTTAAAATGCATATACACATGTTGAGATTTGGTTTTTACTAAACTTTTGTGCAAAATTTGTGACCAGAAAAACTCATATATTCATCGGAGTTCATCAGACATTCAAAGTGTTCCTGAGTTGTTCCTATTATATATCTGAGTTTGATCTTGGTTTGGTAAATTATTGTGTTGTTATTATTATAATACACTTGTTTGACGTTTGTGTACAATTACATGATGATGGTTGGTTGAAAAGTATGGTTGAAAGCATGTGTGTTTGAAAAGGAAGCTTCTGTGTCAGGAAGTAGATAAGGTTTGGTTTTGATAAATATCTTTTTGTCTTGTCTAAATTGTCAACGAAATCACTTTTGTCCAGTCAACAAAATCAACTTGGGCGAAATCACCTTATTCTAGACGAAATCACATCCAATATCGTCATCACACATCAGCGACGAAAACAATTCTTATTTCATCACACATCAGCGATTAAAACAATTATGATTTCGTCATAACAGTTCAGCGACGAAATCAACAACAGTTCAGCGACAAAATCATCAATTAACATCGACGAAAACACCCTGATTTTCGTCATCACCTTCAGCGACGAACTCTCCTGATTTCCTCATAATCTTACAGCGACGAAAACCCTTAATTTCATCACTTTTGATCTTGACGAACACCTTATAGTTTTCGTCGCATATTTGTGATATTTCTAACAGTAGCCTTTTATTTCATTGTTTACTGTTTGATTTGAGTGTTTTGAGCAGGTATTCATCTTTACATATTCAAAATGAATCCGAATTGGTGGGCTAATCCGTCTAATACGGAAAGCAAGTATATAAACACGCGTTTATCTCCATCATGGGCAGAATCTCCCGCACCCGCATCTAATTCGGAAAGTAAGTATACAAACACGTGTTTGTCACCATCATGGACTGAATCTCCCACACCCGCATCTTCGCAAGCGAATCCAATGTTGACAAGTCAATGGGAGTTTGTTTCAAATCAAACTCCAAGTATTCAAAGCATACTCCTAAGCGAAAGCGAGACCAGAAGTCTAAATCGCCCACCGAAACTGATGCACATAAATGAATATCTTGGATGGGTAGATAGATTCCATACGTATGTCCTTGGGCAAAACAAGGAATTGTGGTTATGTTTTATTACAGATTACGATCAAGCTCTTGAGGTTGCCGCTTCAACTGCCGCGACATATGCAGATTTTACGGAAGACGAGAAAAAAGGCATATGATTTAGAAAAGAAAGCATATGCTATTCTGACTCAGGCGTTGAGCAAGGATATATATCATCAGTTTGTCAGCTTCAAGACGTCAAAGCAATTATGGGATGCATTGAAGACAAGAGGTCTAGGAAATGAAAAGTCACGTCAATTGGGACATGATTTACTTAAAAAGGAGTTTGATGGTTTCACTTATATGGGAAATGAATCTTTGGGAGATATGACAAGTCGATTTCATCACTTGCTGACTGAATTGAGTAATTTTGCGGTAGTAACAACTCCAGCAGAGGTAGTCACAAAGTTTGCCGATGCATTGCCACCTCAATGGAATGGCTTCTTGGAAATCCTGAAATACAATGGCACATTGGCTACGACAAACATCAATGACTTCAGTCAACTCTTGGAGAACAAAGATCAGGAAGAAACCCTAAAGGCAAAAAGGGTTCCAGTGCGACAAAATCCTGATATGTATTATGGAACTTCTAGCACTTCTACAATTCCAGTGTGACATAATCCTAATATGTATTATGGAACTTCTAGCACTTCTGTAAGACCTGCTTCACATGCTCCACTTCAAATGACATTTGTCACAAGAACATATTTGTATGGCAATCAGATACAAGTTCCTGTAAAGCCAGCTCTAACAACTGATTTGTATGGAAATCCACTTCCTGTTCAACAACAAGCTTGTTATGGAAGCACATCATCTGCTGGTCAGCCATCAAAGTCAAATACAGTACGGCTTGACGCGTCAAACTTCTCCAAAGTTAGCGTTGAAGTAGCTAAAGATCATATGGAGATACTAAACACATTGGTGAGCTCGTATTATGGGTTGATTGCAGGGCAGATCGGAAACATCAATTTAACTTAAGAAGATTATCAGCAGATTGATAGAGATGGATATGATGGACATCAAATGGGCTTTCGCTAGTGCTGTTAGGCGAGCTAAGACTTCATGGAACGGACGGGTAGAACCAGCTTGGAAAGAAAGAAAGATACCAAGTATGGGTTCGACAAGCAATCCATCAAGTGCTTTAATTGTGGTGAACGTGGTCATTTCAAGCATGAATGCACAAAGCCAGCACATCATGGGAACCAGAATCCTTTCAGAGGTCAAGGCAACCAACAGAATCAGAATCAAACCAGGAATGATGATCGCACCTTGGTCCCTGCAAACAATCAAGCAGGACCATCGAACACTAATCAAGCTCTTATGGTGCAAATAGATGAAGGTTGCGACTGGTCAATGCAATTAGGCATTGGTGATCAGGGAGGAGCAGCTTGTTTTGCTGAAGCTGCTAAGGATTTGAAGCACGCCAGTGGTGGAGAATCTTCCGCCAGTGGTGGTGAATCTTCAGATGAATAGAGTTCTAGTGATTCAAGGGGTTAAGATGAGGAAATCTCAACCTCAGGCGAAGATTATTCTGATGATGTATCTAGTGGGAGAATCGATGCAGATATCGATAAATTGTTAGGAGAAGCTACATCAAGGAATGATAGAAGATCTATACTGGTGGATCAAGCTGCTTATTCTTCTTCTTCTTCTTCTTCTTCTCTTCATTCAGCCTTTATGGCTAATGGCGGCGGTTCATCAAGCCAGGTATGTGTCGATGAACCAACAGTCATTAATTGTGATAATTGTGCTAGCTTAAGTGTTAAATGTGCTGATTTAGATGCTAATATGTCTGAGTTGCAAAGCAAACATGATGCTTTAAATGCTGAATTGTCTGACTTGCAAAACAAACATGTTTCTTTTGATGCTAAGTGGTGTGATTTGCAAAGCAAACATGAGGCTTTGCAAAACAAATTTGAAGTAATAATATGCACAATCAAAAGTTGATAGTGTATCTTTCGAAATGCAAAGAGGCTAACATGTTTTATGAAAACCATGAAAAGGAATTTAAAACGGTGGTTGCAAATTTAAGAAAAGATAAAACCGAACTGACAAAAATGGTTTCAAGAAAACAAACTGACATAAACCTTTATATCAATCGTCTTGAAATCATGCAAAAAGAGTTAGCCTGTACAAAGTGTGAAAGTGAGGCGATCCGGCTTAAGCTAGATAGTTATTCAAACTCTAGATACGTGTTGGATCACATCATTGACACACAAAAAGAGTAAAAGGATGTCATGTGCATTGGATATAAGAAATGGCCACCACCTGTTAGACAAAATTATGATGCTATGCCTGATGAGGAGAATAGAACTTATTATGTGGAATCTGTTCCTTTAGACATTGAGGAATTTGCAACGGGACTTGGATACAAACCGGAAGTACCATCAGATTCGGATGTGTCAGCAGATACAAGTGTGTCTTCTGCTGAACAGAATCAGGATCCTCCAGTTATTGTTGAGGATGCTGATTCTTCAGATGATGAATCTAATGATACTGACTCAGCACAGTCTGATGCGGTAATCAAAGAAGAGGACATACCTCTTGAGAATCATATTCTATGTGATCCTCCCGCAAAACCTGCTAAGACTGTTCTGGTTGAGTCCACGTCTGCAAAAGAGTATGAGAGTGTAAATTTGCTGTACACTCTTGTTGGTGATGATAAAATCTATTCTGACAAAGATTTTCGGATTACAAATGTTAATCAATCTTTAATCAGTAAAACTTTTGAAGAATCGACAAGTAAGTTTTTAGGAAAGTCGGGTTCACACGTTGTGGTAACACAGTGCCCTCCGATTCCAAAGGCTGAAGTTCGAAAACAATATGGCAATAAAAAATTACCAAAAGTGAACAAGCAGCAAAATCATACCAAACCAAAAGGTAAATCAACGACTCAAGGTCAAAAGAAACAGACCCAAAAGAAGAACAAGAAAGTGAACTCTGTGAAATCAACGGGAACGGATAAACTTGAAACATTTGCCAATAAATCTAACTTAGATCATGTTAATCAAGCTAAAATTTTGAAAAGAAATGAACCAAACAGTTCAAAACCAAGTACCTCGGGATCACAAAGTTCATCATCGACAAGACAATCACATGATACTTCGGGGTTTGTAGAACGAAGATCATGTTTTTCATGTGGTACATTTGGACATATTATTCGCAATTGTCCATATCTTCATAAACAAAAAGCCAAAGTTGATGACCCCCATGACCAAAATGACCGAAAGCGATCTATTTCATCAAAATCAGATCCCCGTCTTGTAAAATAAAGGGAAAAGAAACAGAAACGCCAACAGGTCAAGAAAATTGAAAAAGCGATTAAAACCGACGTGGTTAACAAAACATCTGTTTCTGTCAAACCAGACAATTCAAAAACTTCAAACAATCATGAAGTTAAGATTTTAAAGAATAAAACTGGTAAAACAAAACAGACCTGGAAACCAAAAACAGTTACTGAATCAGGGGGAACAACACAATTTCCACAACATCGAGAAGTTCAAGTAACTTACGTTGATGAAAATGGAAGACCCAAGACCACAAAGGCTTGGGTCCCCATCTCCAACTAATCATGTGAGTACATGTGCAGGGTGTTCCAGGAGGAACTTTCAGCAGTCATTGGATTGTTGATAGTGGGGCATCCAGGCACATGACTGGCGACATGAAGCTTCTCTACGACGTTAAATCTATTAGAGGAGGTTATATTGCTTTTGCTGGAAATAAAGGCGGATATATTACTGGGTAAGGAATGGTATCCAATGGGGTTGTAAGTTTTGACAAGATCAACTTTGTACAACAGCTTGATCACAATCTTCTTAGCGTTTCACAAATCTGTGATAAACAGTTTTCAGTACACTTTGATGCAAATGGATGTTACGTGCTGAAACCCGGCTTCAAGATTCCAAAAGAATGGATTCTCTTATCAGCTCCAAGGATAAATGATTTGTATGTCCTTGATATGAGCCAAGCTATTACAACGACTGCACAAGCAACTTGTTTTATTACCAAAGCCACTGAAAAAGACTCTATCTCTTGGCATAGACGTATGGGTCACATTCACTTACGGAAAATGAATCATTTGGTGTCGAATGAATTAGTGAATGGTGTTCTTCTTAAAAATTTCCATCTTTAAGACGTCTGTGTTTCATGCCAAAAAGGAAAGCAAACTAAGAAGCGACATCCGACAAAGAAGATCAACACGGTGGCAGTTCCTCTTGAATGTTTGCACATGGATTTGTTCGGTCCTGTCAAGCACAAAAGCATTAGGAGTGATCAATACTGCCTCATGATAACTGATGATTATTCAAGATTTTCTTGGGTGGCGTTTATGGCTCACAAGAGTGCAACTTTCGGTATTATCAAAAACTTGATCATTCAGATTGAGAATTTGTATAAGTTGAAGGTTAGACGGATACACAGCGACAATGGTATAGAATTTAAGAATCAAGCCATGGCGGAGTTTTGCACATCAAAAGGTATTCTTCATGAATTTAGTGCGGCTTATACTCCTCAACAGAACTGCGTCGCTGAACGTAAAAACCGTACATTGATCGAGACTGCTAGGACTATGTTGGTAGAGTCACAATTGCCGATTCCCTTCTGGACTGAAGCTGTGTCCTCTGCTTGTTACACGTTGAATCGAGTCTTTACAGTCAAAAGACACAACAAGACCTGCTTCGAGCTTCTTCAAAAACAGAAACCAGATTTGTCATATCTTGAACCGTTTGGAGCTCCTTGCACAATGATCGATCCTAATGGAAAGTTTGGGGCAAAAGCTATTGAAGGTCACTTTCTTGGTTATGCCACCCCGAACTTAAGAGTCTGGAATCTTGTAGGATCGATCGACTGATCCGAATGAGTCGTTTAGAGAGGTTCTGATCTATTTCAGGTGCGGAAAACAAGAAATAGACTTAGTAACAGCTTGATCTTCACTTAATTCACTGATTGTATTAATAAAACTCTGATTACAATCAATCTTCACACCGGCAGCACTTCGGTATGGAATACAAGGAACTGTTCTACTGATCTAGCTCCTGGACACCTATGTATACTGTTCTAATTCCGCCCGAAATAACATCAGACCATTAGGAGCAGAATTAACTCTTATGATTCCGGGCGGAATCACCTTCACATGTAAGTTGGAGCGAAATCAGCTTCTTACACTCTAAGACATGCTACTTTCTCGTAAAACGTGCCCTGATCTATACAATCTAGTCTAAGACTCGATACAAGATGAAGTCGACAGATGTATGCACCAACAAACTCCCCCTCAGATGTTGACGAGTCGTAAGTGTCGAGTCTGACTGTGTCTTCAATCTTGATCAGTCTCTGAGCTTCATTTTCTCTAACATCTTCAACAGACTCCCCTTAACAATGTGCTGGTATTCCTTTAGTTCTTCAGCATCATCTGCTTCAGGATCGTTGTCTGGCTTTTACACTTTGTCCATGATCGTTTCCTGGCTTTCATCAATCAGAGTACTTAGGTATCGTAACCTGGCTCTCTAACACATAAGCTTCTCAGGATCGATCAACCTGGCTAGTCAGGAGATTGTTCTAAGATCATTACCTGGCTCTCGTCTAGCTTAGTTTATCTGCAAAACCTCTACCTCAAGGTAAATTTCACATTTTTAAACATTTCAACTATAAAGGCATGCACCAACGTTAACTCCCTCAGATCACACATGATGAACCATTTAGTAAAAATAAGATTTAAACTTTTTTGGTTTCAAACACAAACTCCCCCTCACTACATAGTCATCATGTTTAGCACTTGGAATTTTGAAAATCAGCTTTTCAATATCAGTTGTCGAAAATCTTTTTGACTTTTTCAAAATTTATGCTAAAAACACAGACAAAAACTTTTTGGATTTTTTATAAAGAAATGAAAAACAGAAATATTTACAGACAATATTTTTGTGAGTTTGTGCAAGAGGATCATATCAGATTTTGACAAGTCACAAGTACCGATGAGCTTAGTTACACATTAAGAATTAAACAATTCACTTAGATTGCCGATATACTGATCCACTTAAATTTTCACACAAATTTCAACTGATTCAGGATATGAGTTAGGTATTTTAAGAACTTAAATTCATTCATGTGTCCCACCTCTTGAATGTACTCCCGTATCTAGATCCCAATATTCAGTCTTACAGGTGAGTATACCACAGATGATATCTGTAAGGGGTTAAATTGCGAGGGTCGTGAGAGCTCAGGTCGATACTCCCGTATACGCAGATAGATGATGGCTTCGACTTTTGGTGTGTCCCCTTTAGAGGATCTTTTGTATTACAACAGCAATGACTATCAATTTTATTGTTTGATCAATTTGCTGAGGGTGAGCTTATATTTCAAAGCATTTGCAGAAAGTATTATACGGGGACTAGGTCAGAAATTTATTTCAGCAGAAGTCCTGGGATAATACCCCATATATCACTGAGCATAAAGACCTAGTATCTCAGAAAGAGGGACCTTTCAAACGAGATTTCAGGGGTTACCTATATATCCAAGTAGTGTTCCCCACGAAACAAGTAAGTTTGAATTTATGTTTATATCCCGGAAAAGTTTACTAAATGTATGAAAACCTATCGGCATATCATCAGTGAGACTGTCTAACGCTATTTAAACAATACAATTCTTTAGCATACTGTAACTGTCTACTGATGTACTATCATTTCCTCTTTTAGACACTAAAACTCATTTTTGATTTTATCATGTTTTTGTCTTTTTCAAATTTTCAAATGTTTTTGGATTTTCTGAAATTTTCTACTCCCCCTAAAATGCAAACACATTTAAAAGAAATTTGAAAACAAACTATACAAGCAAATTGACAACCGATATCAAATCACTTCAAATCGCCATCCACTAGGCATAAACAATCAGAACTCCCCCTTACACAAAACTATTTTCTCATTAAGATTTCAAAACACTTAAGTTTGTTTTAACCAGAATGATTTTTCCGGAAAATAAGTTTTGTTGGTTTTACCACTTTGTAGGTTAGGGGTTTGGTTCATCATATTGTCCATTCAATCACTTGTATGAGGATTACATCAAGTTCAAACTAATGATCTTGAGTAATCACTTTGTCAGAATCAACCTCTTACCACTTGTAAGAATATCCAACATTTAAAACACATGTAGGAATAAACCATCTACACAAATCATTTTACCAATCAAGATGCCGATTCCTGCTTCACACTTACCAACCTGGAAGCTACGGCAATTCACACTTATCCTGTAAAAATTCAACTATTTTTAAAATTCAATCACAAAAACAAATATCAAGAAAGATGCCGATTCCTGATCCACGATTACAAACTTGGGATCTCCGGCAAAGTCCTAAGACTTCAAGGGAAAATAATTTCCACCCAAGTCTTTTCAGACTTGAGGGTTTTCAATTCTTGCTCAGTAGGGTTATAGGTAGCCTTTTTAGTTGCATAGAACTCTTTAACCCCTTTTGCTTTCCCATTAAGCATTTTCCCAAAAAAATTCTAAACATTCCCATTGAATGTTTTCTCAACATCAAACTCATTTTTTTCAGAATAAAACTGATCTGAGTTTTCAACTTTACCAATTTTTTGTTTAACTTTCTCAAATTCCAGTGATGGAAATTCATCATCATTCACTGGATCCTTTACCTCAACCTGTGGCTCATCTGGCTTTGTGGAACCAGATTCATCGCCGACTTTCTCATCAACCTTTTTAACAACCCACACTTGGTTGTCTTTTGCTTTCTTTTTGTAAACATTCTTTTTAGAACACTCACCAACCTCATAAGTTGAGTTTTCAAAAATTTTAAATTTTTCGGTTGGTTGTTCAATATCAACAACTTTTTCTGTCAACTTCTCAGAAACTCCCTGTTTTGTCTTGGCATTTTTCGGACAATTCCATGCAATGTGACCAGCTTCATTGCATTTGAAACAGGTTCGAGTCTCTTTTGGATGAAACACTCCAGTTCCATTCCTTTTCTTTTCAGTAAGAAACTCCTGGTTCGATTGTTTATAGAATGGCTTCTTCTGTTCTTCCTCTGCACTTCCACCTGAAACAAATTCTGTTTTTGTTTTAGAATTTTTCTTATTTTTATCATTTTCTGGTGGAATAAATCCTAAACCTTTCTTTTTGTAGCTACGATTATGATTTGGTTTCTTTTGAAAACCAGAACCAGAATTGTAACCTTTTTTCTTGTTTAAACGTTGTTGAACTCTTGAAGTGTATTTTTTAGGTTTTCCAGTAAGATTTAAATCTTTTATTACAGAAATATTAATTTCTGTCATTTTGAAAACTTTTTTGATCATATCAAACCTAACACTTCTAATTGGAAACTCTTTGTCAGAGTATAACTTGTCAGAATCATTCAAAGTATATGCTACTTCAAATGTTTCATCATTCAAGTTTGCTTTTGATAACAAAAACACTTTACTATAAACCGTTTAACCGACGACTTTGGACCACTGACTGACGAACTTGACCCTCCAGATTCCGAATTTGACTCAGACTCCTCATCAGTATCTAACACCTGATCGACCACCTTTTTGATTAATTCAGACTCATTATCAGTGTCAGACGAGGTAAACGTGACATCGATGTTTTCTGGTAATTCATCAGTTGTGTCGGTTTTTAACTTTATATTGACTGCTTTTTCAAGTTGCTCCTTGTTTGGTTTTCTAGGAGAATACCCTTCCCAGATCAGAGGCGGACACTTGTTATAGCTAACAGTCGGTTTCTTACCACTATCTTTTTTCTTTGACTTCTCGTCTTGAAAAGCTTCCAAACCTGCAACAGTTGGATAAATTCGATCAATGAGATAATCAGAACTAGAGTAACTCTGCAATAAACGTCTAATTCTCTCATTCTCAATTTTCTCGGTTTCCAATTCTTGCTTCCACTTAGCACTTTCTTCTATGTAGAAGTTGATAGCTTTCTGCTTTGACATCAACACAGCATTCATCATCGTCAAAGCATCCTCTCTTTCAGAGTTGGTCTTTTGAAGACCAGTTACCGTTCTGTTCAAGACATCATAGGATTCTTTTACATAATTGAGATTGAACAACAACTGCTCCTTCATCTTTTCATATTCTTTCAACTTCTCATTTTTAGCTGCACATTCTTTGCCAGCTTCCAGACACTTCAAGCAAGGCTTGACGACCTCCACTATCTTTTCAATTTCGATGATCTTCTCAACTTCGACCATTTTCTCTGCTTTAGTCACCTTTTCGTCTTCTTTCACTTGCTCAATCTCAACAATCTCTTCAGCAACACTTTCAGTCTTCATTTCCTGTTGTTCTTTTGAAGCTCTTTTTTTCTTTAATTTCTCCAAGCGATCTACAAAACAGAAATGAAAACTTTCAGGAGAAAGATGAGATTTAGCAATATTAATATGTTTCTCTTCCTCATCGTCACTGCTGTCATCAGTTGGTGACTGATCAAACTGTACAGATTTTTCAAAATTTTCATCCGATGACCCAGAATCAGATGGTGTTTTATCAAAAACAACTTCTTTTTCTGAACTATCATCACTTTGTACACTCTCATCTGAACTCTGTGAGTTTTCATCAGCACTTTCTGAGTTTTCATCAGATGCAACAGACTCTTTCTCCACATTTTTCACAGTCTCACCAATAGACTTCATCCATGTGGCAAACATATCTGGTTCTTTAACAATCTTAACAATGAACGCTTTGAATTCTCCTTTTCCATCAATAAACATATCCCAGCTAAAGCCTTCAGGTAGTCTTTCATCATCCTGATTGACTAAGCAAACTTTGCTTTCAGGTGATATATATTCATTCCAGTTAAAATTCACCAAACATGCTCTCTTTGAATCCTTGATTTTTCTACCATGAGCCACCTGCGGTTCTTGCAGTTGTTGCTGACCAACTTGCTGATAAATGGCTTTCCGGTAGTAATCGTCTTTTCCAAACGGATTCTGAGCTCCACTAGCTTCCCTGTTCTTGCATTCCCGTTTGAAATGACCTTTCTCCCTACATCGAAAACAAGTAACTTTAGATTTATCAAAACCTAAAGTAGAAACATATGCATCAAGAAAGTCATTTCTCCCGGTAATCGTCTTGAACTTTTCAGCATGCCTAAGAACGCTAGCTAGACACCATTTGATGTCCATCAGTTCCATTTCTTCAGCGTCTATCTGATCGTAATCCTCCTTTGTGAGCATAGGATTTCTGATCCGACCAGCAACCAATCCTTCATAGGAGAATAACACAGAACCAAGTAAAGCCATGTGATCTTTTGCTACTTCTTCCGAAAAACTTTGACCCTCTGGAAGATTCAATGCGATGTTACACTGGATCACATAACCATTTCCTGTCTTTGTCTTTTGAGAGTGAAAACTTGTAGTTGACTCTTTTGGATTAACACTTGGAAATGAAAAGAATCCACTGCTGCTTTTAGTTGAACTCTGGTCAACCTTTTCTGTAGAATCCCCAGCACTAAACGCAGTCTGGATTTTTGGACTTCTCTCAGCTTCTAGAACCGGAACACTACCTTTGTAATACATTTTTTACATCATGTTGACCACTTGGACTGTTCAACCTCGCGATCTTTTGTTGTTCTAAATCCTGACTTTCAATCTTCTCAATAAAATGAGAAATTGTTAACCCATCATAAACCCCAGTATTTTTCAGAATCATCAAGTAAGTTCCCCACTCTTTATGCGGTAAAGCGTCTGCTAATTTGTCTACCCACTCTTCACGATCTTTTGTAATACTCAGCATTGACATTGATCGCACTAAGTGGCAGTAACGTTCAATCAGCTTCTTCGTATCTTCTCCCGGTAAACTACTGAACAAATCAAATTCTTTCTTGAGAAGTGCCTTTTTACTTTTGATCATGTTCTCACTACCTTCAAACTTGACTTTTAGAGCATCCCAGATTGATTTTGAAGTCTTGTCATGTTGTAGTAACACAAAGATGTCTTCTTTGATAGCCTGCTGAAGTAAACTTATCATCATTTTTTCAGCACGATACATGTCACATTCTTTGTCACTAAATTCTGAGAGTTCTTTGATGACTTGCAGATCAGTATGTGGTAAGACATACTTCTTCAGAATACACTCCCATGACCTAAGATGGTTTGCCTGAACCCAATTTTCGAACCTATCTTTCCACCCGTAATACTCCTCAATAATCATTAGCTTTGGAGGCTTTTGAGTAGTTCCTGTCTCGTTTTCCAAATTCATGCCTGAGCAATGACAGCTGGAGTAGACGATGTAGCAAATGTGTTGTAGAAATCGTTATCCATTTTTCAATGCACGTATTTCAAACACTATCACTATGGAGCGGAATTAACCCAGAAACAGTTTTTGAGCAAAATCCCAAAATAGCCTTTGGAGCGAAATCACAATGAATACTGGAGCGAAATCAGATGTCTGGTTGACAGGAGCGAAATCAGATGCAAGCTTCAGGAGCGAAATCACTTGTTTGACTATCTGGAGCGGAATCACTAGGTCTCTTTGGAGCGAAATCAAAAAGTTTGGCAATTTGGAGCAAAATCAGGATGATAACTCGAGCGAAATCAGAAATATCGATTACGAGCGAAATCAGCTCGGATTCCATTTTGGTCCATTTTTCGTCCAATTTTAGCTATGAAACTTTCTAGGGTTTGTCTAAGTCCAATTATCTATAATATGTGAAATTTTGAACTGATTTTGACCTTTAAAACTTCCTGAACTGATGAAAGAAGGTGTAGAAACAAGAAATTTCAAACAAATACGGCTGTAAACTGCAGAACTCCTCCAACTGGCTCTGATACCAATTGTAGGATCGATCGACTGATCCGAATGAGTCGTTTAGAGTGGATCTGATCTATTTCAGGTGCGGAAAACAAGAAATAGACTTAGTAACAGCTTGATCTTCACTTAATTCACTGATTGTATTGATAAAACTCTGATTACAATCAATCTTCACACCGGCAGCACTTCGGTATGGAATACAAGGAACTGTTCTACTGATCTCGCTCCTGGACACCTATATATACTGTTCTAATTCCGCCCGAAATAACATCAGACCATTAGGAGTGGAATTAACTCTTATAATAACGGGCGGAATCACCTACACATGTAAGTTGGAGTGAAATCAGCTTCTTGCACTCTAAGACATGCTACTTTCTCGTAAAACGTGCCCTGATCTATACAATCTAGTCTAAGACTCGATACAAGATGAAGTCGACAGATGTATGCACCAACAAATCTAGAGACTAAAAGGGTTGAGGAATGGTCTGAGGTCAGAGTATAAAGACACACTTTGCCAGTCAAAAATCCAGGTCACCCATGGATGTTTGAGTACGATGACTTTTTCAATTCGATCAATTTTGAAGCAGTTGAAGAAAATGATGCGGGAAGGATGTTTTTCGAGAGTGACAACGCAACTGAATCACCGTTTGTTCGTCCAATTATTGTCAATCAAGAACCATCTTTAGTAAACAATAATGCTCTCGACAATGAGGATCTTCATGATGCAACCGAACTGAACGAATCTTCAGAGGATGAAGAATTTCTAGATGCAGATCAAGAAGCTCCAACAACAGATGTACAAGGTACTTCGGAAGCTACAGCTCCAGTTGATAACCCTAAAACAGCTGAAGCTACTGCATCATCCTCTTCGTCAGTTCCGGGTATTGAATTAGTTGTTGATCTCAATCTCAACAATCTGGGTACAAACATTCCATTTCCAGATAATCCAGAAACAAGGATTCACAATACCCATCCAAAGCAAAACATCATCGGTAATGTACAAAGTGGCATTCAAACAAGAAACATGTTGCGGAACAACAACAACACAGGCTTGTATGCGGCAATTCGAGAATCTGGTCAACAAAACGATTGGTCTTTCGTGTGTTATGTCTCATAGGAAGAGCCAAGAACTTGGAAAGAAGCTTTGAAAGATAACTCTTGGGTTGAAGCAATGCAGGAGGAACTGCAACAATTCCAGAAACTTGGTGTCTGGAAGCTCGTAGAGAAACCTGCTGATTATAAGAAGATTGGTACCCGTTGGGTGTATAAATGCAAAAAGGACGACCGTGGAATCGTTATTCGCAACAAATCAAGATTGGTCGTTCAAGGTTTTCGTTAGATTGAAGGTATAGACTACAACGAAGTGTATGCACCTGTTGCACGTCTGGAAGCAATTCGGATTTTTCTGGCTTATGCCTCATTCAAAGGATTCAAGGTTTACTAGATGGACGTCAAAAGTGCATTCTTACATGGTCTAGTGGAAGAAAAGGTGTATGTCGAACAGCCTCCAGGTTTTGAAGATCCTATCCATCCCGATCGGGTTTGGTTGCTGAACAAAGCTCTCTATGGTCTACATCAAGCACCACGAGCCTGGTATGCAACCTTATCTAATTACCTGCTGGAGAATGGATTTCGCAGAGGTCTTATCGATTGCACTCTCTTCATAAAAAAACATGATGGAGATCTTCTACTGGTACAGGTATATGTGGATGATATTATATTTGGTTCTACTAACAATGTTATGTGTAGGGATTTCGAGCGTGTAATGCAGGATAAATTCGAGATGAGCGCTATGGGGGAGATGACTTTCTTTTTGGGCTTGCAAGTGCAACAAACGAAGTCTGGGATTTTCATCCATCAGACTAAGTATGTTCAAGACATTCTGAACCGATTCCAGATGTCCAACACATCGCCCATTGGTACCCCACTGAAGCAAAATCACGGAATCAATCCAGACTTGAATGGTGAACTCGTTAGCTCTTCATACTACCGCACGATGATTGGATCCCTTATGTACCTCACAACATCAAGACCAGATATAATGTATCCAACATGCCTGCTAGCCAGATATCAAGTGAACCCGAAGGCCTCACATCTTGCAGCTGTAAAAAGGATTTTTCGTTATTTGAAGGGTTGCTCAGACACCGGTCTATGGTACCCTAAGGATAATAACTTTGCTTTAGTCGCTTTCAGTGATTCTGATTTTGGCGGATGCAAAATCGACAGCAAATCCCCAACGGCTGGATGCCAGTTTTTAGGAACTCGCCTCGTAACATGGCAGTGCAAGAAGCAGACTTGTGTCGCTACATCAACTTGTGAAGCTGAATACATTGCTGCCTCAAGTTGTTGCTCCCAAGTCCTGTGGATACAACAGCAAATGCGCGATTACGGTTTTGAATTCCTAACTACTCATATTTTAGTCGATAATTCTGCTGCTTTATCTATCACTAGAAATCCTGTGCAGCATTCAAAGACCAAACACATCGAAATTAATATCACTTCATATGTGATTGCTTTGATAAAAGGCTAATCGATGTTGTTAAGGTCCATACTGATGACCAATGTGCCGACCTTTTTACCAAAGCATTTGATAAATCAAGATTTGACTTTTTATTATTGGTAAACGGCATTAAGGTCAAGCAAGAGTAATCCGCATCGGAAAATCGTTTTTGTAAATATCTTTGTGTTTTTAAAATTATTTTTAGTTTGTTGATTTTAGGGGGAGTAATTCCAAATTTGAAAATTCAAAAAATCGAAAATATTTCAAAACTAAAAAACAATAGAAAAACAAAAATGAGTTTCCTGGCGAGCAAAAGAGAAAATGATAGTACATTAGTGGTCTTGAAACCTTTTTAAACTAAAATGCAAAATGAAAAATGTTAAGCAGCTCTATATAAGATGTATCGATTGGCTCACAATCATCTTAAAGTGTGCAGGGTGATATAAACTTAAATCGACTGAAGACCTGGTGGGAACCACTCATTGGCATATGGTCTTAGTACCGAAATTTCGTTTAAGAGATTGCCGAGGTTCTGAGATATGTGGTCTTTATGTTGTTTATCATCTGGGTATCATGGTTGTTTCTTTTACCGAAAACAAAACGGAGACAAAGTCTAGATCTTCCATGATATCATACATACGTGTACATACTGCATACGACCTCAATAAGTGATCAACAATCACATGTCCACAAAATAAGTGATAATATATCACATTTATCCGGGAGTCAAGTTCGTCTCTTTGCTGTACGAAAGTACTGACCTGTTCACGGACTTGCTTCTGTGCCTTCATGAATCTGAAAATCAAGTTCCTCATCAATAAGTGATTCTATCACATAGGGCTTGTTTTTAACCAAAATAAGTGAGTTACTCACATCTTTTTATACGGCAAAACAGATGATAAATGGTATACTCACCAGTAAGATGAACTCTCGTGGATACCTTGATACGGGAATGTGTCGTGATGTGGATGAACACCGGTCAGTAAGTATAAATCATACCTTAACGTATCCCCTCGCCATGATTACATATGATAAGTTGAGCTTATGTCGACAACAATACCGATAATTGTTATAGGATGCTTATCTAAATGTTAACAAAAAGAACAACAAGAGCATTTTGGCATGACCATACACTGATATGATTCTCTTACCCTCGAAACTCGCAAAAAGAATGTTTGTATATATTTACTTTTCTTAGTTTCTGCAACTCTGTATATATTTATTTACTGCTTTCAGTCTTTAAGTTTGAAATATTCAAAATGCCAAAAAGATTTTAGGTGTGTTTTAATATAAACTTTATAAAAGTCAAAAAGATTTTATTTCTGCTTTAGTTTTGATTAACCGATGTTGGAACTCAAGTCTTCATTACCTGAAATCTGATGAAAACCAAAACGACTGAATCTTCATAAACGGCCAGAGTTTGCAAGTTTTGAAAGTTAATAATCAAAATTGAAAAATCTGTTAACTTTTCAAACAAATTTTCGGACGGTAGTTGAAAACATGGTCACATGTGTGTCGTTTGTTTATGTTAACTATATTCCAAGCAGTTGTTCTCATTTCGTGTTTAGCTTTCTTGCATGTGCAGATGCCAAAGGCAAGGAGAACATGTTCGATGATAAGCTTCGGAATGAAGACACGACGTGAATGCACTCAAATGATAAAGATGATTGAGTTGCCGCTAATCAATCATCAACACCACAAGGATCTCAAGTATTGAAGATCAAAAGATTCATGAGCATAATCAAAGGGGGAGTTTATTGATACACTTCCTAAATGAAAGCAGGAGTTTGTTAATACACTTTCCACGTACAACACGTGAAGACTTTGAAGATCCTTTCCGAATGAAAGAACCATCAAGAGATGGAGAACGAGATTACGAACCTCGCGAGCAGCATCCAAGGGGAATTTGTTGATACATATTATGTGGATACGGCTCGGCTCGGTTCGACTCGGCTACGAAGTGAAGGCCGCAGTCAAGACAACCTCCTGTCTTGACTCGGTATGCGATTTACTTTGTAAACGTTTGTGTAAATGCAACTGCGTGTGTGCAGTTTGCATTTAGTATAGCTTTTGTGTTGATTATGTTTGTCTGTTTATTTGTTTGGCCCATCCATGTTGAAATACCAAGCCCAAGCCCATCACATGTGATGAAAACACTTGGCCAACTTACATGTGACGAAAACACTTGGCCCAACAAGTGACGAAGACACCAGGGACGAAATCCTCTGATTTCGTCATGATCAACCTGATTTCGTCATGATGTTGGGTGTTCGTCTCTTAGATTTCGTGGGATACTTGGATTTCGTCATGGCTTCACTATATAAACACAGACAACAGACAGAAACACTTAGAGAAGTCTGAATAGATTTCGGAGCGAACACACTGTAAACACACACACACTGAGAGTTTATGAGAGCATCTTGTAAACATTGCTTTGTAACCGTTTTCTATATTAATACATTGCGTGTTAATCATTGAATCTTTGTGTTTGTGTTCGTGTTCGTAACTTGGTTTAACTTACCCGTTTGGATTCCGCACTTTCGGGTTTGTCGGAAAACAGGAATAGAGGTTACTCGATCCTCTGGGTAGACCTACATGATTTACACAATGTTTCGACTATGCATATGAACACTTTCTCCCCCTCAGCCTGAGCTCACAATATTAGTTTGTACAAGATGCAAGTGTGTGTAAAGAGCTAATAGAACAATACATGCACTGTCTATTTATAGTACAATCCTAAACATGTGGCGTCTTTGCTGACATCACCTAGACAGTGACAACTAACAATCTTAACAACCTCTAAACATTGATGATTACAGACATTGTTACATTAGACAATGATTAACTAAAACTGA
Source organism: Helianthus tuberosus (assembly GCA_030545235.1). Taxonomy (NCBI): domain Eukaryota; kingdom Viridiplantae; phylum Streptophyta; class Magnoliopsida; order Asterales; family Asteraceae; genus Helianthus; species Helianthus tuberosus. Next base: position 150,331,037 of record CM060381.1, read on the forward strand.
TGAATGCTATCCGTTGATGATGCTCCACCACTGATGAAGACTGAGCAATGCTTTCCATTAAGGTTGATCAAGCCTTTGACTTTAGCAGTTCTTTGACTTCAGCAGATGATTGGTCTTCAACAATCTTTACAACCAACAGAGCTTTGCATATAACAGTCTTTGCAAGCCAACAGACTTTAGAGAATCATCAGTTGTTCAGTGCCACTGCCATTGGAGGGAAAAGGAGTTCAAGGCACTATTATTTGGATCAGTTGTTGTTGCAGAACCAGTTTTGGCTTTGTATCATCTGTTCTTCAAGGAAAGATCCCATGGGCCAACAACAGAAATAACGGTTCCCTCGTAAGAATCTTAAAAACGGACTCGTCAGAGTATTCACCGAAAGGTAGTTGATAAACCACAATATCGTATTTTGAAGAAACGCTACTAAAACAACAAAACCCCCGAAAGAATGAAACACGGTTTGCGATTTCGAATTTTGAATGAATATCGAATGCATGGTTAGCCTTCTTAAAAGCATCAGTATTTGGGGTAGAAGCGCCGCACTTTGACCAAAGCGCGGTGTTTAGGGTTACACATGACACAGCTGACAACCTCTTACCAGAATATAACCTCGTATCATAGTCAAATCACCTTTTGTCTGGAAAAGAACCCTAAACGCTAGCGCAGCGCTTTGGGGGTGTGAAAATAAGAAAGCGTGTGTGAATATCATGGTCAAAACATGGGAATGTATAGTAAAAACATGATTGATGACATGAAAGGGACCGTTGGAAAAAATAAAAAGCATTCACTTCGCTCCTTCATACCTTAATACCCTAAAGCGACTTTTCATCAAACATATCTTATCTTTGAAATGGATTCTACAGTAATATTCTGTAGGTTTGTCATATCGGGTGTTGAGTAATTTGTAAACCAATAAAGTTCCCTTCTTCGCTCCACATCCAGCCTTTTTTTCTACCTTCTTTTTGAGCATTTGCTACGTGGGTTTCATTTTTATTTTCGATACCAATTTCACCCTCACGGTGTATATGTATATATATTTGTTAGATAGAATCGTTAAGAGAGACTGATTTGATGCAAAGAAGAAAGGACCCATGTGGGTGTTGTTTCTTTTTTTATCCGTCATGATCGAGGGAGAAAAGGGTTTAGATCAATAAATATGATTTGATTCTCTATCTCTAGCTGTTCTGTTAACATCAATTACTATCAGAAAATAACTTCCACCCTCCTCAATTATTCAACCTCTCTCTCCCTCTCTCTCTCTCTCTCTCTACATCATTGTTGTCTTAACTATTTTCTTTATATGTTTTGATCTGTGATCTCTCTACCTTCGTGTTTACCTCTTTATGAGGGTTTAATAAAGGGTTTCTTCAACAGAGTTCTTTGGCATTCTGTCCACCTCTCTTTTTATTAAAAAAGGGTAAAAGAAAAAGGAAAGAAACTGGATTTATGCACATTGAGGGTGTAGTTTGACTAAGGATAAACAAATTTACCATTTTGTGTGGATTTGTGTGACTAGTGTCTAGTGTGAAAGAAAATAAAAAGATCACAAAGATGATAACTTTATATGTTTTGTACAGTGTAGTTTGTAGAAGATGGAAGAGAAAGATGACAGCTTTATGTGTTTTGTGTGTAGTATGAAGAAGAGAGAAATGAAAGACTTGACTTTATGTGTTTTGACATTAGGGTGTAGTGTGAAGAAGAAATGAAAGAAAAAAGATAGATATATTTTTTTGGTTTTTGTGTAGGATGGAGGTGGGCATACTGCCAATGGAGCTCTGTTGGTATCTCTTTGTAAAACTCTCGTGATGATACTATATTGTTAACATCTCACACTTCTCTTATTACACACCAAAATCAGGTAACATTACAATCTCCCTTATGTCTTTTGTTGGATGGTATTTTTTGTTTTGTTTCGTAGGCTTCTTATATTCAATTGTAATATTTGGTAAATCATGCATAGTTTTGCATGATCTTTATGGGTGTTTCTGATCTTGATTCAACATGAATCTTGTTTTGTTTGTGTGTTTATGTGCCATCTTACTTCTCTTTCTTTGATTCTTATTTCCACAAACATTCTTTAAGAAATCATGCACTTGTTTGGCCGTTGTGGATGTTTCTGATACTTGCTCACAATGGATTTTGTTTTCTTTTGATGGATGTTACTCTTTTGTTTCTTTTCTTATATTCACATGAATCTTCAAGAAATCATGTATGCTTGTTTGACCTTTGTAGTGTTTTATATCTTTAATTTATTTTGGCTTGTGTGATACTAAGCTTTAGCTTCTTAGGTTCTCTTGAAATTTTTAAGAAATCATGCATACTTGTTTGGCCTTTGTAGGTGTTTTATATCCTTAATTCAGTTTGTTTTGTGTGAGACTAAGCTTTTGTTTCCTTTGACTTCTTAAATATAGTTTGAAATCTTTAAGAAATCATTCTTGCTCGTTTAACCTTTGTAGGTGTATTATGTCTTTGATTGAATTTGGCTTTTGTGAGACACAGCTTTTAATTCTATGACTTCTTATGTTCACTTGAAATCTTTAAGAAATCCATGCATGCTTGTTTGGCTTTTCTGGGTGTTTCAGATCTGATTCAACATGGATGCTATATGTTTTTTTCTTTCTACTCTAAAATCTTTTAGAGATCATGCATGTTTGACCTTTATGGGTATGCCATTTTTTACTCTTTTCTTTTATGTTTCCCCATTACCAGTGTAATGATTCTTTGCAAAAAGAAGAGATCATCATTAAAAGCTTCCACATTTACTTCTGTGAGTCCTACCCTTTGACTCTCCATCATTCAAAAAAACCGTACTTTATATATAAAAGATATATTCAAGATGGATCCAGAAGATTTAATCTTCTTGTAAACTCCAATATACTCTCAAAGTTTTTTTCTTGTGTGTTTTCTTCAAGGTCTTTGTGTGTGTAAAAAGGTTATTATCTTTCTAGAATTATAAAGTAAGAACCTGAGGATATTACAAAGATCACTTTTTAAATATTTTTTTTAATGGCATGCAGACAAAAGGGGTTGAGAACTATAAAATGTTTCATTATGCATGTCTGCCATGATACAAATCCTGAAAGGTTGTACTTTTGGCTTTAAAGACTTAAACAGTATTTGATGATGCCAGAAACATGAAAAGAAGAGGGACAAAGGGGAGTTAATGTAGTACAACCAATATGCACTTACGGTCGCTATGAAAATTACCATGCTTTCAAATTGTACCCCCTGGCCCCTGTTGTCGCAGTAATAATTGCTACCATATTGAACAAAAGAAATTGACCAAACGGCACCAGTTTATCATTATCCGCCATTATTTTATCGTTTAGTACGTTGGTGGCCCGGGTGGCTAGCAGTGACTAGCACCATTTAAGCGAAGGTCTCAGGTTTTATCATTGGAAAAGAGAGAGTGGATGTAGTTTAGGAATAGGAGTAGGTATAGGAGGAGTAAAATAAAAATACCGTTAAAAACATCTTGAATTAATATTATATATACAAGGGATGTTTCAAATGAAAAGCATTTTTAACACGAAAATCTGAAAACCAACTAAAAAAGTCTTAAAAATACATCAATTTTTTTTTTTTTTTTTTTTTGCAATTTTTTTTATTAAAAATCGCTAGTTTTTGTATATAATTTTTTTTAAAAAAAAATTGTAGTTCACATGTGTAACAATTCACATGTGTAGTACACATAGACATGTGCACTAATTTTTAATTTTTTTTTAAAGTTTTTTTATATACCTAAAATAGCGAAATTTGGTATGAAAAAAATACATATATTTTTTTGGTATGTTTTTTAGGCTTCTTAGTTAGTTTTCGAGTTTTCGCGTTAAATAGTTGTTTTCATTTGAATCTTCCCCTATATATATATGGTAGGGTTCATTTGAGAACGACTTTGCGAGAATCACGAGAATCAATGTGAATACAAAAAAATAGCTAAAAAACACATAATTTTTTTAATTTTTTTTTTCAAAAAAATCGCTATATATCGTCCCTAAAAAAATAAAAATAAAAAATTTTAAGTAACAATTATCGATGCATATGTATCATTTCTTTAACAAATTCCGTAATACGTTACCAGTTGTAACACTTCGGGTTTTCCCGAATAACCTTATTGTACGGTACCGTTAAACATATATGATATTAAATGCGAACCTATTATTTAAATCTTTGCATTCTGTGATTCTGTGCTTTTTATGATTAGGTGTATTATATATATAGGATAAGGATCATTACAGAACACTAATTATTGCGAGAACAAAAAGAACAACTCTAAATCACTAAATTTTAGGATTTAAGGTTCATATTTCTTAAATTTTATGTTTCTTACATTCATATGTGTATTATATATACAAAAAAAAAATCATATATTTTTCCCTACACATAGTCTACATACATGTAGGTAATTTAGCCTACACATAACCTACATGTGTGTAGGTTATTTAAAAACTGAAGATTTTTCATATTTTGTTTTAATAAATTCTAGTGTGAGAAACAATAAATCTTACATTTATAACATTTTCATTTACTTTTTAGGTTTTTAGGATTGAAAAAATGAGTGATTCATATTGTCCTGCGTGTTCTCGCAATATTTAGTGTTCTGCATAGAACCTTCCCCTATATATATATATATATATATATATATATATATAGGGAGAAGATCATGTGAGAACTACCTCTTATTGCGAGAACCGCGAGAACCAATGTGAACACAACAAAAAATGCCTAAAAATAGCTAAAAATCACACAATTTTTTTTAATATTTTTTATATAAAAATCGCAAGTTTTCGAAGCCAAAAAAAATTAAAAAAAAAAATTTTTTTAAATTATTTTTTTTGCCACTAAAAGTAGCGATTTGAGCATAAAAAATATTAAAAAAATTTAGATTTTTTTTTTATTTTTTTAGATTTTTTTAGGTTTTTTGGGGGTTTAGTTTTTAGCATTTTAGCTTTGGGGGGGGGGGTTAGTTTTTTTTTTTTTTTTTTTTTGGGGGGGGGGGGTAGGTTTTTTTTAGGTTTTTGGGGGGTTTTAGTTTTTAGCATTTAGCTTGGGGGGGGTTAGGTTTTTTTTTGTTTTTTTTTTTTTAGGTTTTTGGGGGGTTTTAGTTTTTAGCATTTAGCTTGGGGGGGTTAGGTTTTTTTAGCTATTTTAGGTTGTGTTCACATTGTTTCTCGCGGTTCTCGCAATAAGGGTGGTTCTCGCATGATCTCCTCCCTAAATATATATAAATATATATATATATATGTGTGTGTGTGTGTATATGTATATGTATATGTATATGTATATGTATATGTATATGTATACTATGAATGCGGACAAGTATGAGCCGAGACCACGGTTTCGACTCGGTCTCGACTCGAGACCTTCTGGCCCGCGACACAAGCGGGTCGCACACCCACATAATCTGGCCCAAACCTTCTTTTAAGCCCAACCGAAACCCTTAGAATGCACCAGCTAGGGACGGGTATAAAAACCCCATATATGCAGCCTACATTCCCTTGTTTGGCAAAGACAATCGTTAGCACACATTTCTAAAACATTCCATTCTCTCCCTCTCTCTCTCCCCCACCTTCTCTCACTAGAAAAACCTAAACTTATCTCCTCTCCCCCTCTCGGACCAAGCCGGCAGCCATCGGAAGCCTCGGATCAGATCGCAAGCACCGTCTGGGAGCCTCATTCTTCATCACTCTACAACCTTTTACCCAACTTTGAATCGGTTAGTGGCTCCTTTCATTATAGGTGTCAATGTATGACAAAGGTGTGTGTCTGATGAATGATATACATGCTTCTCTATGGCTTTATATGGAAAAGTGGGTTAAAATGATTAGAGGATTGTTATGCTAGCTTAATGTTTAGATTGTGTGTTAAATAATATAGAAATGACTATTTGTTGATGATTGTTGAATATAGGATGATATGCAAAGGATGAACCTGTTTAAATAAGACTTTTGCATGATAGAGTGATTTTAATGATAAAAATGGTTGCATATGCTTCGGTTGGAATGTAGTGATAAACAATATTTGATAATGTTAGAATAGGATCTGTTTTGATTTATGAACATGATGAACTGTTTGAAGGTGCTTTAAATATTTGAAAAATTTCATGTTTGATATGATTTCATATATGTACGGAATTAAAATCATGTTAAGGAAATCTTATTGGATCGTACAATGTGGATAAGGGTTCTAGAAAGATTCCTCAGTGGTCTCGACTCAGCAAGTGTTTCATCCCGGTTGCGACTCGAGACCATCAAAGTTGACAACTCGAGACTAACCAGCACACTTCAAGGACTCGAGACCTACATGGTTGCGACTCGAGATCTCTTGATCTCGACTCGAGACCGGACTCGAGACCTCATAGGTTGCGACTCAAATTTACACTACTCGAGATCTCCTATTTGCAACCCGGAACCTCTTGGTTGCGACTCGAGACCCCATGATCTCGAGTCGAGACCACCTGGTCTTGACTGGGCTGCTTGCCTTAGTTATTGGGCCGCATTAAGTAATGACATGTTTGGGCTGTGTATTCCTGCTACTGTTTAAACTGGACTGTGTGATACTGCTACTGTTTAAATTGTTTGTATGATAGGACAAGCCCAATAACATTAGTATGACATGCATGCTATATGTTAGAAACGTGTAGGATATGCGTGACTTATTTGTACCCAAACCTGACCTATACTGGTAAACCATATTAAGACGTGGTTGACCAGCTCACTTGACCAAGTAAACTGTCTGCCGAGTAAACTGAGGTGAGTTCACAACCTTTACTAAAAGCATGCGTTCCCGGTGGTTGGGAAACGGAAAAGCAACCCTATCTCCTTGTGCGGGATACAAACAACGCTACATCCTTGTGTGGGGTACAAACTTACTTTTCTCCCCTTGTGTGGGATATACAGTTAGTTACTATTTATATTAGATGCAACAAGCGAGACTAAACAAAAATCTATCATTCAAGTCCCTACTCATGATACCAATTAGCGTCGGGGCCTGGCGAACAGGTTATTAGTTGATAGCGCTATTTAGGTCTCACCAACCTCACACCGTGCCTCTGGAGGAGGACGGGCATAAACAAATAGACTCTGGCAACCGTCAATGATGATAGAAATTGACGAACGGGGCACTCTACAGAAACGTACGGCCATAAGGACTCGGTATAACGCAGTTTAGTAGCTTACATATGGGGTAGCTCCCCATCGCATGATATAAATGAGTAAATTAACTACTGAAACAAGTTTTTGGAATTAAAACTGGACAAACTCGTGAACTCGCCAACTTTGTGTTGACACCTTACTGCATGCTTTGGAGGTACCCAGTGACTCGGGAGCTTGCAGCTTGGGGATGTGTAGTGGACGTCTAAACCCGTGTGGTGGGTTTCTTAAATAATTTACAAACTTGAACTTTTGTTTGAACTATTCTACTATGCTTCCGCTACCTACTTAAACTGTCGTTTTGAACTTAAAAAAATTTTGGACTTTAACTGTGGTGTTAACTAATCCTTATGGTTGGTGAACCTTACTATTAATTATCTTAACTGTTCAGTATGATTGATGGTCGGGTCTTGGTCAGTCACGCGCCTCACGGTTGTACTCCGCATGTGGATTTTAAGGCTGTGACAGATTGGTATCAGAGCCATTGGTTATAGTGAACTTGGTTTTAAAAAGAAATTCTTTTTGAGAAAAAAACCAGACTATAACCCGTGACTCACGACGACACTACACTCCAAGTGCAAGGCTCAACGTATTAGACCTCATGGCTCGGACTTGTGTTTACTTGATTACTTGTTTGGTGTTTATGTGGTATTATACATACTATTGTGCCTAGTTAGATATATACACATCCATCTTCTTTCTCATTCTTGCTACACTACGACGTCACACTCATACTGTGTTTTATGGTTATGAAGACAATGAGCGGACGCGGAAGGGGAAACGTTAACATGACTCGGGATCAGTTCACTAACCTGATCAACACGGTGGCTGCAACTTTCGCCGCCCACCCTGGAGGTAAACTCGTCATTCTAGATTGTTTAGATCCTACTCCCGCATCGCCTTTTCATTTCTAAATCTGTTCGCTTCGTTTTCCATGACAGGTCAACCTGCACATGTGCAACCATGTGTCTTTTACTTTAAAACCTTCATGGATTGCAAAACTTTCCCTTTCAATGGCACTGAGGGTGCCATAGGTCTTCTGCACTCGATTGAGAAGCTGAATCTGTGTTTGCTATGTGCGAGTGTCCCACTGCTAGTTGGAGACTGGTACGCTTGAAGGAAACGCGCTTTCATGGTGGAAAGCGCAAAATTCAGATGCTTGGGTTGGAGACTGCCAACGCCACTATTTGGGAAGATTTCAAGAACATGATCAAAGAGGAGTACTGCCACAGGGATGAAATCTACAAGCTCGAAAACGAGTACCACGAGCTCAAGATGGTTGGATCAGAAATTGAGACCTACACCAAGCTGTCCAACGACTACGCTGCTCTCTGTCCGAACATGTCTCAGCCTGCATATCAAAGGATCGAGCTGTACATCAAGGGCTTGGTCCCTGAAATCCAGAGCTTGGTCACTTCAGCCAATCTCACCACGATTCAGCCAGTCATTCGTCTAGCTCACCGACTCACTGATCAGGTCGTGGAACAAGGCAAGCTGCCCAAAAGGATCAGCGCTACCACTGAAGTTCCAAGTGATAACAAACGTAAAATTCTTGAGTCCGGAACTGTTGTAAAGGTAAGATTTTTAAAATATTTATGTGTTAATAAAAGTTTATGGGAAGCATGTATGCAATGATTTTTAAAATGTTTAAATTATCAAGTTAAGCTGACCCGTTTAACATGCAATCCCGAAGAGTATCTGATTTCTAGCAGTAAAAGAAAAGAGAAAGAGTCTTAATAGACTTAAAGACAACTAGGCTATTAAGAAGGAAAGCTAGTTTGTTACATTGTTATAGTTAATTGAGGTAAATGCTCGGATAGTCTCCATGGTTTGGCCTTTTTTCACCTTTATCCCCTATTTTTCTAAAAGTACAGCTATAGTCCCCAACTTTTTCAGTTTCGTTCTTGAATAGTCCCTGTAGTGGATGTGAGTTAGTTTGTCCAGTTAAATGTGTGTGAAATGACTAAAGTCAAATTACTTTTTGAGTCCCTGTGTTTTATGGGTTTTAACTAGTTGAGTCCAAAAGCAAAAAGTTTAACGACCTGAGTCCCCATAAGCATTTTCTTTAACCATTTGAGTCCAAATTTCTAACCATGTTAGAATTTTGTTGTTAAATTTTGTTAAATGACCAAATTACCCTTATAAAACACAGGGACTCAAAAAAAAGAATATATAATAATAATAAAAAGTTTAACGACCTGAGTCCCCATAAGCATTTTCTTTAACCATTTGAGTCCAAATTTCTAACCATGTTAGAATTTTGTTGTTAAATTTTGTTAAATGACCAAATTACCCTTATAAAACACAGGGACTCAAAAAAAAGAATATATAATAATAATAATAATAATAATTACTATTATTATTATTATTATTATTATTATTAATCATCTTCATCGATCCGTACAGCCTCTTCAGATCTTAATCGATCCGTACCCATCTTCATCGATCCGTACAGCCTTTATGACCAGAAGTCAAACAAAATCATCTTCAACTTCAAGCTTCCACGCAGCTTCTTCAGATCTTAATCAATCCGTACCCAATGTCCATACAAAATAAATTAACTACTTCGACATATTCAATTTGTCGCTCAATTTCGTAAACATCGTTTCAGATTGAACTGGAACAGATTGGAAAGGGCTCCATGGTGGTTGTTGTTCCGAGTGGTTTATGAAAAACGGACCGTTAATCATCGATAGTAGAGCTTCATAGTCTAAACAAGTATATGGAAAACGGTAGCCTATATGATGTTTTGTATGAAAAAGAACCAACATTAGTCTTAAGTTGGAGCGTTCGGTACAGGATAGCTTTAGGAACTGCCCAAGGTTTGGCATATCTCCATTTTGACTATGATCCTGTTATCATACACCAGGATATAAAACCCATGAACATTCTTTTGGATGGTGATATGGAAGCTCATATCTCGGACTTTGGCATTGCCAAGCTTCTAGATCAGTCTGCTACTGGTGCACTAGCAACCAGTACACTTATGGGCATAATAGGTTACATCGCTCCAGGTAAACAAACTTACACATAGCATAGTTGTTGAGTTTGGTTATTCATATATGATATATGAGTGTATGCTTTTGTTATTGTTTTGCAGAAAACACATTCACGAGGTCAGCAAGCAGGGAGTCGGATGTTATTGTTGATAGAAAATGTGGACATGGTGTCGTGGGTAAGGTCGAGATCGGAAGAAATCGAGAAGATTGTAGACAGAGGGTTGTTAGAGGAAATTGAAGAAGATAAGAGGGTGAGGGAATAATAATTATAATTATATATTCTTTTTCTTTTTGAGTCCATGTGTTTTATAGGGGTAATTTGGTCATTTAACAAAACTTAACAACAAAATTCTAACTGGGTTAGAAATTTGGACTCAAATGGTTAAAGAAAATGCTTATGGGGACTCAGGTTGTTAAACTTTTTGCTTTTGGACTCAACTAGTTAAACCCCACAAAACACAGGGACTCAAAAAGTAATTTACCCAATTAAATATAACTTAAAAAATTAAAATAAATATTATTTTTATAAGCCCACCTTCATTATCCCAACCTACCCCCAATTACCCCCACTTTCATCAACCCGTCTTGATCTTCTTCCCTTACGTATATCCTATCATCAAACTTGTTCTGTTTACACAACCTACTCACATACACATTGTAAGAATGAATATCAGGAACCAAACCCGACAAAAGCAATTCATCGAACACCGGGTCTGCACGTTCAAACTCCCCTGCAGAAATCACAGCATCCAAAACCATTGTATAGCAGATGACATAAGGCTTAAACCCATCCAATTTCATCCCTTGTCACACCCCGGCCGCGTTAAAACAACAAAACCGTGGCGGAAACGTCGGGGAGTGTCGTAACAGAATCATTGTTTCATAACACATGGATTTGAAGTTATGTTTTATTGAACTATTAAATGTATAACATTGTCTTAAAGTAAAACAAACAAGTTTAAACATATTGTCTTTCTTGTTTTATGTCACTAAGGCCTTGTCCATTCCTACGTGAGCATGCATCATAATCATCATCAAACAACAGCACCTGAAACATATGTGAAAATAAAGTCAGCATAAAAATGCCGACGAGCACATAGGTTTTGCGTGTGTGTCAAATTCATGGCATGTATACATGTTACAATACCTCGTATGACTACTAGAGTCGATATTTGAAAACCTTGTGTTCAAAAGTGTTTGGTATTGTAATATGATTAACCAACCTAAGCAAGTTAGTTAAATGTTTATGAAAACCTCGTTGCCATGAATCTTGACTAAAACATTTATTTTTGTAAACCAAATTGTAAATCGTCCTTGTAATAAAACTTGTATGGTTTATATCATTTAGTAAACATCGTTGCGTGACATTGTTTGAAATCATTCGTCTAAGTGAACTAAATAACGTTATGGAATGCAATATGATAAAAACACTTATATATAAGAAGTACCAGCGGCGTATCTACCATGCTCTTATCATATTACACCCGCCCTGTTATCTAATCACATACCAAAAACCAATCGTTTAATTGTACTTGTTCTCAATCGTTCGTGTTATAAACCACCGTTCAAGCGTTTGTGTCATAAAACCATTTGTTCAATCGTTCGTGTTTTAATTGTGAAAACTAACTTTTGGTCGTTCTAGTTGAACACATTCAAACCTGTGTTTTGACTCGTCTATACCACCAAAGGGTATCTTTATTTGACTAACAACCCACCAAAGGGTTTGTTAAAATCATCAGGTTCTGTCGTTACCCACATTACCCCATAACCATGGCGATAGTCCGATAACGGGATTTGTCAGATATTATGGTACCATAACATATTACTGGTCGGCTTGGCCAAAGCTAATGAATGTCATACGTGTTATGTATCAACGCACCAACAAGTTCATTCACATTATTGAAATCATTGTGTTTAATATAAACCATAGCATTTGTTTTATTTTGAAAACTCGAAATCGTTTAGCACATATGAATCACCCCAAAACAATTGAAAGTAGTAAAATAGTGGAACTATGTACTCACTTGAGATTGCAAGGGATCCTCGATTAAGTTAACTAACAAAGCTCGAACAATCAAGGAATCAAGTGGCACCTAGTATTGGATCACTATGTTAATAAATCGGGACCTAAATCGGGAGATCGGATAGAATGAGGTCTTGTAAACCAAATGAGTGTTGGAACTCATATGATAAGGTTTAACAAATCCTACATTCTAATTTGAAACCTATCCTAAGTGCTTTTAACCCGTTATGACCCGTTAAGGTAGTCTACGCTACTTTAAAGCGTCATTTGCACGAATGTGCATTCGGATGTCCTAACTAGTCTTATGATAAGTATTATATGCCTAAACATGTTTAATAATGTTGCATAATCAGTTTAAGTGTCAAAATTTAAGTCACATATGCTTAAATTCAAATTATGCATGAAAAGGGCATTTTGGTCATTTTCCTATGGCATATAAACTACCTATCATAACAACTAATTAAACGAAGTGACCATAAGGTATAACCTCGGAAGGTTATTCCCTATACAACTATGGTCACAATATATGTTTGGCCGGATCCTAATAATCGACCAAACGGGTCGGGTTCGAAAGTCTAAGCGGTTGTTAAGACCGCTAGACTTTCGACCCTAAACAAGCACTAAGCTAAAAATGACGAGTTAAACATGTTAAAACATGTTTAACTAAGTTAGAAAACTGATTTGATATCAAAACAAAGTGTTTTGATACCCGAAAATAGTTTCATCATAAAATGCACATAATCATGCATTTTGACCGAAACTTTGACTCGTCACTTCGACTAGTCAACGGGGTAATCAGTAGGTATAGTCGCAAGGGACTATAACCATCATGATTACGCTCACGTTGCAAAGTTCAAACGAACTTTTTCTTGACCAAATCATGGTCAAAGCAAAAAGTCAAACACTGTTTGACTTTTTTGCTTAAAATAAATAACAAAGCATGAAAGAACACTTACAAGTGTCCTAAGCTAGGAAAAATGACTAAAAATGCTCAAGTATGAGGCTTCCAACTAAGTGTGGTAGCCTCAATCAGAGCAAGAGTGAAAGAAAGAAGGAATGAGCAAATTGGAATGAAGAAATCACTTGCTATTTATAGGAATTCATGGGCCTTTAGATCATTGCCAAGTGTAATTGAGTTGTTCAAGGCATGATCATCACCATACACATGTTAGGCTCTGATTTGGGGACTTGGGGAACAAATAAACCAGCCCACAACATGCAAAAACTGAGATTAAAACCAAGTTCAGAAAGTTGTTTTGAAGATTCTGGATTCTGCTGTGCTGGGACTTACTTATGAACCGTATGGGGTCCAGGTATACAGACCGTACGGCTGTCTTCAGGGGCCAAAGTTTGAAAATTGACAGCTTTGGTCCCTGAACTTGTTTTGTCGCGTTTTGGCACTTCTAACACCCGTCAAGCCCATTTTCAAGCTCCATGATGAAGTTAAAGTATATTTAACTTGAATTATGCTAAAAAATATCACAGATGTCGGTTCGTTTGCCTGTACGGTTGCGTCTTTCGGTTAATTACGACGGAATCGTAACGAACGTGAAAACGACCCAAATTACGAAACGAATGGTATTTTTGCATTTCCATCACTAAAATACAATATTCTAGTGATTACAAAAATTTTTGGATGTCCGGATGTGGTCAGAATGCGAGATATGCACGTATATGCAAACTTTCGCAGTTTTGACGCTTTTAGTCCCTGTGATCAAATAAGCGTATTTTCACATGCCGAACCCCTCAAAACTTATTTCTACGCTATGTTAAAGGTATTTAGGTTATGTTTATATTATGATCTTGTTCTGGAGTGTACGTTTCTATACGAATCAGCAGACTTTTGCAGTTTGTCGCAAATAGTCCTTATGATCGAATAAACTTGTTTTTGCCATACCAAACCATTCAAAACTTATTTCTAAGTTATGTAAAGGTTATTTAAGGTATTTTAAGAATATGTCACTATTCTGGAGTGTTTGTCACGTTAAACTGATTACGTTTACGTAACAGTTTGCGTGTAACTTTCCAGAAAGCGATTTAGAGCTTGAAATCAAACAAGAATTGAAACGTGAAATTCTCAAACACAAATAAACAAATATAGAGACCAAAACACATTGTTTCATTGATAATTGATATTGTTCTATATCGTGCGGTGTATACAGAGCACAAATGTCACAGTATCCCCTACTTTAGGAAATTTCGTCCTGAAATTTTAACTATAGGAAACTTGTGAAAACAAATGTGGATATTTCGCCTTCATTTGGTCCTCACATTCCCATGTAAACTCTGGGCCATGTTTGGACTGCCAGCGAACTTTGACTATTGGTATACGCTTGTTCTTCAGTCTCTTGACTTCACGGTCCATTATCTACACAGGTTTCTCGACAAAGTGCATTGTGTCATCAACTTGAATTTCGTCGAGGGAAATATGGAGATCAGTATCGGCTAAATACTTTCTTAAATTGGACACGTGGAATGTTGGGTGAATATTCCCAAGTTTAGGAGGTAGCTCAAGTCGATAGGTCACCTTTCCGATTCTTTCAACAATCTTAAATGGTCTAACGTATCGTGGTACAAGTTTTCCTTTCTTTCCAAATCTCACCACTCCCTTCCAAGGGGATACCTTAAGTAGGACATGGTCTCCGACTTGAAATTCCAAGGGCTTGTGTCGCATGTCCGCATAACTCTTTTAACGGCTTCTAGCTGTCAGAAGATTATCGCAAATTGTTTTGACTTTTTCTGTCATTTCCAGAATGAGTTTAGGTCCAGTAAGTTGAGCTTCACTGACCTCACTCCAACAGACAGGTGAATGACATTTTCGACCTTATAAAGCTTCAAAAGGTGCCATATTGATGCTAGCATGATAACTATTGTTGTAAGAGAACTCGATCAACGGTAGATACGAATCCCAATTACCACCAAAGTCTATCCCACATGCTCTAAGCATATCCTCCAATGTTTGCATCATCCTCTCGGATTGTCCATCCGATTGGGGATGATACGCAATGCTCAGATTTAGTTGGGTTCCCATAGCAGATTGCATGGTCTTCCAAAAGTGAGATGAGAATCGAGCATCACGGTCAGATATGATGTTCAAAGGAACACCATGTCATGACACAATCTCATCAACATAAATCTTGGCAAGATTATCAGCAGACAGATCCTCGTGAATTGGCAAAAAGTGTGGTGATTTTGTAAGAAGATCAATGACTACCCATATGGCATCATGACCTCTAGATGTGCGTGGTAGCTTAGTGACAAGATCTATCGCAATGTTCTCCCACTTCCATGCCGGTATCTCTGGTTATACAAGCAAACCAGATGGACGTTGATGTTCAGCCTTGACTTTGAGACAAGTTAGGTATTTAGACACATACAAGGCAACATCCTTCTTCATACCAGGCCACTAGTACTGAGTACGAAGATCCTTGTACATTTTATCAGCACCAGGATGGATAGAATAATGAGACTTATGAGATTCTTCCATCACTAAAGTGCGAAGATTGTCTTAACTCGGAATCCACAGTCTGTTCTTGAAATAAAGTAACCCACTATCTTTTGTTTCGAGTTGAAGCTTAAGATTTAATGGTAGCTCATTTTTCAACAAGCCTTGGGTTACACATGTTCGTTGTGTTTGAAGGACACGTGTTTGGATATCGGATTGAATTCGAACATAGTGTAGCTTGACTCGTTCCTTTCGACTTAGAGCATCGGCTACGACATTTGCCTTACCAGGATGGTAGCGAATCACGCAGTCGTAATCGTTCAAGAGTTCAACCCAGCATCGTTGTCTCATGTTTAGCTCCTTCTGATTGAAAATGTGTTGGAGACTTTTGTGGTCTGTGAAAACCACACATTTCGTGCCATAGAGATAGTGTCTACAAATTTTGAGAGCAAAAACTACAGCGCCTAACTCAAGATCATGAGTTGTGTAGTTGTTCTCATGAATTTTCAATTGTCTCGACGCATATGCTATGACCTTACTTCGTTGCATGAGAACACAACCAAGGTCTAGATTCGATGCGTCACAATAGACAACGAAATCATCATTGCCATCCAGTAAAGATAACACAAGAACATCACAGAGTTTTAGTTTCAGTGTTTGGAAAGCTTCCTCTTGTTTAGGTCCACACTCAAAAGGCTTATTCTTCTAAGTCAAAGCAGTGAGGGCAACCGCGATCTTTGAGAAGTTCGCAATGAATCGACGGTAGTTTCCAGCAAGACCAAGAAAAGAGCAAACTTCTGTGTGTGTAGTAGGTGTGTTCCAATCCTTAATCGCAGTGATTTTGGAAGGATCTACATGAATACCTTGCTTGTTGACAATATGGCCCATAAATTGAACTTCCTTAAGCCAAAATTCACACTTGTAGAATTTGACAAAGAGTTGTTCCTTCTTTAGGAGTTCCATTGTCAGACGAAGGTGTTGTTCGTGATCGGCTCGAGACTTAGAATAAATAAGAATGTCGTCGATGAACCCAATGATGAACTTATCTAAATAAGGTTTACAAACCCTATTCATTAAGTCCATGAAGACAGCTGGAACATTCGTCAAACCAAAAGGCATGACAGTGAACTTGTAATGACCGTATCTTGTGCGAAACGCAGTTTTGGGAATATCTTCTTCGAGTACACGAAGCTGATGATACCCAGAACGCAAATCTATCTTGGAAAAACATGTAGCACCTTGCAGCTGATCAAAAAGATCATCTATTCGTGGTAGGGATGTCGATTCTTGATTGTGAGCTTATTGAGCTCACGGTAATCAATACACATACGGAAAGATCCATCTTTCTTTTTCACAAATAGGACTAGAGCGCTCTAAGGTGAATAACTCAGACAGATGAATCCTTTGTCAGATAATTCTTGAAGCTGTTTTGACAATTCTTGCATCTCAGACGGTGCAAGACGGTAAGGTGCTTTAGCAATCGGGTTAGCATTAGGTACAAGATCAATATGAAACTCGACTTGACGAACTGGAGGTAAACCAGGCAGTTCATCAGGAAACACTTCTGGATAATCGCGTATAATCGAAATATCTTGAATACTTTTGCTCTTGCCTTTCTCCTCTACGACATGTGCAAGAAAGGCCACATAACCTTTCCGTAGGTATTTTTGGGCTTTAGTACACGACATGAGTTTCAACCCACTCGAAGGTTTCTCGCCACGAACCTCCAGGATTTCACCAGACGAAAGAGGGATACGCACAATCTTATCGAAACAAACCACCTCACTATGATGTTTGGTTAACCAATCCATTCCTACGATAATATCGAAACTTCCAAGTTGCATTGGTGTGAGGTCAATAGGAAAAAGATGGTTATCAAGGTTTAATTGGCAATCGCGAATGACATAATCGAGTACAAGAGGTTCACCAGTAGCAATCTTGACAGATAAGGGCTTTCCTAGTTTAGTTCTAGTCATCGCAAGTAAAGGCTCAAAGGTTAACGATACAAAGCTTCTATCGGTACCAAAATCGAAAAGAACAGATGCAGGTTGATAGTTAACAAGGAACGTACCATTAACGACTTCGTTATCAGCACGAGCCTCGTTAGCGTTTATGTTGTATGCTCGTCCACGAGCGGGATTAGCATTTGATTTCGCCTTCACAGGCTTCAGACAATTGTTCCTGAAGTGACCCATTTCACCACAATTATAGCATGAATCAGGTGGGAATGGAGGTCTAGCAGCGTTTCCCTGAGCTTGTGCTGGGTTTTGTGCAGTTTGATTCAGAACAGCTCGATAAATATTGGTCGTGTGGCCAAGTCTACCACATGATGTGCATTGTCGACAAAATAGCTGTGTCGAGTGATGACCATTGCACCGATTATAGTAAGGTGCGGTACCAGCATAAGGCTTCCTCACAGGAGGTTGTGCTGGTTGGTTCTGTGGGTTCTGGTTGGGTTGTGCGGTAACAACAAAGTTTTGGGAAGCCTTACGCTTCCTCGACCTCTTCGACGAATCTCCCTTCTTTTTGTCTTTCCCCTTGTCTTGAGTGGTGTTGGCTGACTGTTTCTTATCACCCTTACGGGACAGTTTACCCTTCCTGACCTGACTCAGTCAGGGTTGCAGCCAACTCGATGGCCTGACAAACAGTGGTAGGGTTACTACCAGTGACAATGTCTTGCACAGGGTCAGGTAAACCATCGATATACCTCTCAATTGCTTTATTCAACGGGGGTAACCATAGTAGGACAGAGCAAACTTAACTCCTCATGACGATCCATGTAAGCAAGGTGTTCTCCCCCATCCTGTTTTAGATCATCGAACTCCCTTTCCAATGCCTTTATTTCGTGTCGGGGGCAGAACTCTTTCATCATGAGAACCCGAAGCTCTTCCCAAGTCTGTGCCATCGCCACATCGGCACCCCTATCTCTCATCACACCGTTCCACCATGTTAATGCTCGTTTCTCAAACACACTAGATGCGAACTCAACCTTTCGCTCATTTGGACACTGAACATATCGGAATGTACTCTCTAGACCCTCGAACCATTGTAGGAGCGCAGTTGCTCCTTGAGACCCAGAAAATTTCAGTAGTTTAGCCGAATTGAACGTTTTAAAACTGCACTTAGCATTGTTATTGTTGTTATTGTTATTTTCCTGATTGATCTGAGTATTAAATTCGGAATAACAGCAGCAATCTGTTGAGCGACTAGGGCTGCGAGTGCAGCATCCTGAGTTTGATCGCGTCTAGGAGGCATTTTCTAAATGAACAAGGATACATGAGAAACGAGTGAGATTGACATTTGGATAAACAAAAGAGGTATTGAAAATATCGACGAAACATAAGGAAGGCGATCATTTGTTCGTTACCTTGAACAAACAAACGACACACAGTGACTAATCAAACAATATAGTGTATCGCGAAGACATGCTTTAGCCTATAAGTGGACAATCACCCCAAGAGTTCCCAAGTAAGAGTGACTGGTCTGATACTGCGGATTTGTACGAACACTCTAGCCTTAGACAGAAAACTCAAGGTACAGGCACCCGCCCTTCCAGATTGCACATGTTCACATTATAAGACCCAAACTTTGACGAGATTTTGAAAACTTTGAAGGCTTATAGCCTAAAGCAAATCAGCTAAGAATAGATGATTGATTTTCAAAACGGATTTGAAATTTGTGTTCTTGTTGTGGTTGTCACATAAAGATAGGTGACGGTATTGTTTTAAGATCTAAACACAAGATAGCTTGTGTTAGGGTCCTAGAAAGGTTATAGTCTTGGTCAAAGCATTACTAATAACCTAATTCCCGATAACCATGAGCTCTGATACCAACTCTTCTGTCACACCCCGACCGCGTTAAAACAACAAAACCGCGGCGGAAACG
The DNA here is from genome assembly GCA_030545235.1 of Helianthus tuberosus. NCBI lineage: Eukaryota > Viridiplantae > Streptophyta > Magnoliopsida > Asterales > Asteraceae > Helianthus > Helianthus tuberosus. The sequence goes on from CM060381.1 coordinate 150,350,540, forward strand.
TCAGGGAGTGTCGTAACAGAATCATTGTTTCACAACACATGGATTTGAAGTTATGTTTTATTGAATTATTAATTGTTTAACATTGTCTTAAAGTAAAATAACAAGTTCAAACATATTGTCTTTCTTGTTTTATGTCACTAAGGCCTCGTCCATTCCTACGTGAGCATGCATCATAATCATCATCAAACAACAGTACCTGAAACATACGTGAAAATAAAGTCAGCATAAAAATGCCGGCGAGCACATAGGTTTTGCGTGTGTGTCAAATTTATGGCTTGTATACATGTTACAATACCTCGTATGACTACTAGAGTCGATATTTGAAAACCTTGTGTTGAAAAGTGTTTGGTATTGTAATATGATTAACCAACCTCAACAAGTTGGTTAAATGTTTATGAAAACCTCGTTGCCATGAATCTTGACTAAAACATTTGTTTTTGTAAACCAAATTGTAAATCATCATTGTAATAAAACTTATATGGTTTATATCATTTAGTAAACATCGTTGCATGACATTGTTTGAAATCATTCGTCCAAGTGAACTAAATAACGTCACAGAATGCAATATGATAAAAGCACTTATATATAAGAAGTACCAACGGTGTATCTTCCATGCTTTTATCATATTACACCCGTCCTGTTATCTAATCACATACCAAAAACCAATCATTCAATTGTACTTGTTCTCAATCGTTCGTGATATAAAAACCAATCGTTCAAATCATTCAACATGGTCGTGTTATAAACCATCGTTCAAGCGTTCGTTGTCACACCCCGACCACGTAGGATAACAAAACGTGGCAGAAAACGTCGGGGAGTGTTGTAACAGAATTAATTGTTTCATAACCATGGCATACAAAGTTGTATTTTATTTATCAACATAAGAGTTACATTGTTTTAAACAGGAATCAAAGAGTTTATAACATAATTAAACAAAGTCTATCTTCATTTTAAGTCTCTAAGGCATAGGTCCGCCCTAGTGTCACGATCATCATCCTATGGAAAAGCTCCTGAAAACACATGTGAAAATAGGTACGTCAGCATAAAAATGCCTGTGAGATACATAGGTTTGTGAAAATAGGATTCATGACCTAAGTTTAAGAAATTGTTTAATAAAGTTTAGTCATGAACCTTGTAATTTGATTTGTTTTGTAAATCGTTTGAAAAACAATAAGTTTAGATGATATGTATAAATAAGAGAATAATGTATGGTTAAATAAATAACCATGTAAAATGAATTTGTATAAGATAAGTTGTTTGTAAACAATGTCTTGTGAAAGATATGTTATTTGTATAAAATGTTATATGTATAAATTGAAATGATTTAAATAACGCTATGATATGTAATATAATACAAACACTTATATATAGGAAGTACCAGCGACATATCCACCATGCTTGTATCATATTACTCACATCTCGTTACTTAAGTCACTTAAACAAACCACCAATGTATAAAGTCTATGTTTAAACCAATAGTCAAAAGTCCTTGTATATGCCATGTCAAATGTTTATAAGTCCAAAAGTAGTCAAGTAATGTGTATCAAATGTTATGTATTGTAAGTAAAGTATTGTCACATAATCCAAATGTAGAAATGTACAAAACAAAGTATTTTGAATATATCAAAAAGTTATGTTTTGCAAAGTAATGCATGTTACATTGATACAAACATTTATGTGGTAAGTTAACGCATACATTCAAGCCTTGAGACAGTCGGATAACCCTTTCAGTCAAGGTTATCAAAAGAAATGTTTTCGGATTCAATCATTCCTTACATCCAAACAAACCCGGGATGTCAGGAATGGGATTTGTCAAGTCCTATGGTACCAGTACTTACTACCGAGCGGCGTAGCTAATGTTAATGAACGTATAATAGTCTCGTTTGTGCAAACCAAATGTCATAGAAAAAGTGAACATGTTATATGAAAACAATGTACTAAGTATGCTAAGTTAACATACAAAGCAGAAAGTCATGTAAATCAATGTGCTAGCATTATGAAAACAATGTACTAAGTATGCTAAGTTAACATACAAAGCAGAAAGTCATGTAAATCAATGTGCTAGCATGCTATCAGTCAACATATATAGCATAAATGTAAAGTAAAACAATGTACTAAGTATGCACACAATGGACATACATAGCATGAAACGTAATGAAATCATGTACTATAATGTACTAACAAACATAGCATGTATATGATGTGAAAACAGGAAAGCACGAAAGTAACAAGTAGGCACATGTGTTCCACCCCAAAACAGTTTGAAACAGTAAAAGAGGGGTTCTATGTACTCACTTGAGATTGCTCAGAAGTCCTAAGATAGCAACCAAGCAATGCTAGAGATCACGGACTCAAACGGTACCTAATATAGGTAACTATGTTAATAATCCGGACCTAAATCGGAAGATTGGATAGAATGAGGGTTCGTAAACCAAGCGAGTATGGAGACTCGTGTAATATGGTTTAACAAAGCCTACATTCTAAAATGAAACCTAACCTAAGTGCTTACGACCCATTACGACCCGTTTAGGAAGCTTATGCTACTTTAACGCGTCGTTCGCGTAAAACGCGTTTGGACCGCCTAACTAGTCCTACGACAAGTAGAATATGCCTTAACATTTCTAATATTGTTGTCAAATCAGTTTAGATGTCAAAAGTTACGTTACATATGCTTAAACATCAATTATGCATAAAAAGGGCATTTTGGTAATTTACGTAAGGCATATAAACTACCTATCATACAACTACTTAAACGCAGCGACCATAAGGTATAACCTCGAAAGGTTATTCCCTATATGCTATGGTCACCTAATGTGTTTGGTCAGATCCTAATGATCGACCAAATGGTCCGGGTTCGAAGGTATAAGCGATTTATTAGATCGCTTACCCTACGACCCTAGACAACGTGGTAATCAGTAGGCATAGTCACAAGGGACTATAACCATCGTGATTACAATCACGTTGCAAAGTTCAAACGAACTTCGCATTGACCATAAACTGGTCAATGCAGAAAGTCAAACAAAGTTTGACTTTCGGACTTGAAAAGCAATAAAAGAACGAAGGAACACTTACGAAGGGTCCCCGAATGCTAACCTCGATTCAAGAATCTCAGGTATGAAACAATGGTTTCAACTTAGAGTTTCTCAAATCAAAATTCTTGTAACTTTAGCAATGGATGGCATGGGGTATTTATAGTGTTTCCCAAACCGTTAGGATCGTTCCCCGTTAAACGTGCTTTGATCTTGGCCATACACCTCAAGATGGTGGTTTTTGAAAACCATTGGAGCCCCTAGTATTGCCTAATACTATGTGCACATGAGGAAAGGACTTGATTCAATGTATCTACCATGTTTCTGCTGTCTGCAGACTACTTGCGCATCGTAACAAATATTTGTTGCGGTGCGCAAGGACCTAGTTTGGCAGAATTGCATTTTCAGTCCCTGCACCTTGTTTAAGCCATTTCCGACACGTTTAAGGCCCGTTAACCCCATTTCAAAGCTCTAAAATGAAGTTAAAGTATAGGGAACTTAAAATTTGTTCAAAAATAACTCGGATGTCGGTTCGTTTGGTCGTACGATCGCGATGTTCGGTTAATTACGACGGAATGCGCATAAGCGCGAAAAAGGATCCAAATGACGCGACGAATGGATTTTTGGCAAGCCAAACACTAAAGCATAATATAGTCATGCTTACATAAATTTTTGGATGTCCGGATGTATTCAGAACGTGAGTTATGCGCGAAAATGCAAACTTGTGCACTTTTTGACACTTTTAGTCCCTGAATGACCCAAAAGTTTATTTTAGCATACCGAACCCCTCAAAGCCTATTTCTAAGCTATGTAAAGGATATTTATGGTATGTTTAACTTATGGTCATGTTCCGGAATGTCTGTTACAGTTCAAATTGGCATACTTTCGCAGTTTGTCAAGTTTAGTCCCTGTAAGCGAATTAACTTGATTTTGCCATACCAAAGCCTTTAAAACTTATTTCTAAGTTATGTAAAGGTTATTTAAGGTATGTTAAGTATATGTTGATGTTCCGGAGTATTTGTCGCATTAAACTAGTTACGTTTACGCACCATTTTGCGTATAACTCTCCAGAAGGTGATATAGAGTTTGAAATTGAACAAAAGTCAAAACATGAAAAATGTAAAACACAACCAAACAAACATTGGGATCAAATAACATTGTTTTATTGATAATTGAACTGTTCACAATGATTACAAGCACAGATGTTACAGTCTCCCCTACTTGTGGAAATTTCGTCCCGAAATTTATTTAGAGGAAACTCGTGGAAAAAGATGCGGATATTTCGCCTTCATTTGATCTTCGCGTTCCCAATTAAACTCGGGTCCACGTTTAGCTTCCCAGCGAACTTTGACCAAAGGAATGCGCTTGCGTTTAAGCCACTTGACTTCACGTTCCATGATTTCCACTGGCTTCTCAACAAATTTCAGTGTTTTGCCAACACGAATTTCGTCAAGCGGTATGTGGAGGTTCTCATCAGCTAAACACCTCTTGAGATTGGACACGTGAAAAGTCGGATGAACATTTCCAAGTTCAGGAGGTAACTCAAGTCTGTAGGCTACCTTTCCGATTCTTTCGACGATCTTGAATGGTCCAACGTATCTAGGTGCAAGTTTTCCTTTCTTTCCAAATCTGATCACACCTTTCCAAGGTGAGACCTTAAGTAATACTCGATCACCGACTTGAAATTCCAAGGGTTTGCGTTTTGGGTCCGTGTAACTCTTTTGACGGCTTCTAGCTGTCTGAAGGTTATCACGAACTTTCTTGATCTTGTCAGTTGTCTCTAAAATGAGAGCAGGTCCAGTAAGTTGAGCCTCGCCGATCTCATTCCAGCAGACTGGTGAATGACATTTTCGACCATAGAGAGCCTCGAAAGGAGCCATTTTGATGCTGGTGTGATAACTGTTGTTGTAGGAGAATTCAATTAACTGAGGATGTGAATCCCAACTACCACCAAAATCGATCACACAAGCTCTAAGCATATCCTCCAAAGTCTGGATTGTTCTTTCAGATTGACCATCCGTTTGTGGATGATAAGCTGTGCTCAGATTAAGTTGGGTCCCCATAGCAGATTGCATGGTTCTCCAAAAATGAGAAGTGAAACGAGCATCTCTGTCAGAAATGATGTTCAAAGGAACACCATGTCGAGCTACAATTTCATCCACATAGATTTTTGCAAGTCTGTCAGCAGGAAAATCCTCACGGATTGGCAAGAAATGTGCTGACTTAGTAAGACGATCAACGACTACCCAGATGGCATCATGACCTTTCTCTGTGCGTGGAAGTTTGGTAACGAGATCCATAGTAATGTTTTCCCATTTCCAAACTGGGATCTCTGGTTGCACCAATAAACCCGAAGGACGCTGATGTTCAGCCTTAACCTTAAGACAAGTGAGGCATTTTGATACGTATAAGGCAATGTCTTTCTTCATACCAGGCCACCAATACTGAATACGAAGATCCTTATACATTTTATCTGAGCCCGGATGAACAGAATAGCGAGACTTATGGGCTTCATCCATAAGTAAGGTACGAAGATCATCCTGGCTTGGGACCCACAAACGGTCCATGAAGTAGTACGATCCATTGTCCTTCAGTTCCAAATCAGGTGTTATGTGGTAAGGAAATTCCTTATCCATTAAACCTTGTGAAACACAAGATTGTTGAGCCTGAGAAATGCGTGCTTGGATATCGGATCGAGTTTGAATAACAGATTGAACACGTACACAATGAAGCTTAGTACGTTCCTTACGACTCAAAGCATCGGCTACGACATTCGCCTTACCAGGATGGTAGCGAATTTCGCAGTCATAGTCGTTTAGGAGCTCAACCCAACGTCGTTGCCTCATGTTGAGTTCTTTCTGGTTGAAGATATGCTGAAGACTTTTGTGGTCCGTGAAAACCACACATTTTGTACCATACAAATAATGTCTCCAGATCTTTAGAGCGAAAACAACTGCACCCAACTCAAGATCATGAGTGGTGTAGTTCTTCTCATGTATCTTCAACTGCCTTGATGCATATGCTATGACTTTGTTCCTTTGCATCAGAACACAACCAAGACCCAATTTAGATGCATCACAGTAAACAACGAAATCATCATTGCCCTCAGGCAACGTCAGAACAGGCGCGTCGCAAAGCTTTTGCTTCAAGTGTTGAAAAGCTTCCTCTTGTTTGAATCCCCAATCAAAGGGTTTGTTCTTCTGGGTTAGAGCAGTTAAAGGAACTGCAATCTTCGAGAAATTCTCAATGAAGCGGTGGTAATAACCCGCTAGACCAAGAAAAGACCGAACCTCAGTAGGAGTAGTAGGCGTATCCCAATCCTTAATCGCACTGATCTTGGAGGGATCTACATGAATACCTTGTTTGTTGACAACATGCCCCAAAAATTGAACTTCTTCAAGCCAAAATTCGCACTTGGAGAATTTGGCGAAAAGTTGCTCTTTCTTTAGGAGTTCCAAAGTAAGACGAAGATGTCGCTCGTGATCAGCTCGCGTCTTAGAATAAATCAAGATGTCGTCAATAAAAACAATGACGAACTGATCCAAATAAGGCTTGAAGACCCTATTCATTAAGTCCATGAAAACAGCATGAGCATTAGTCAAACCGAATGGCATGACTGTGAACTCATAATGCCCATAACGAGTACGGAACGCTGTCTTGGGAATATCTTCTTCATGCACCCGAAGTTGATGATATCCGGAACGTAGATCAATCTTCGAAAAATAAGAAGCGCCCTGTAACTGATCAAAGAGGTCATCTATGCGAGGTAGGGGATATCGATTCTTGATGGTAAGCTTGTTAAGCTCACGATAATTGATACACATCCTAAAGGATCCATCCTTCTTCTTGACAAAAAGAACGGGAGCACCCCAAGGTGAAAAGCTAGGACGGATAAAACCTTTGTCAGAGAGCTCCTGAAGCTGCTTAGACAACTCTTGCATCTCAGATGGTGCAAGACGATATGGAGCTCTGGAAATAGGATTTGCACCAGGTACGAGATCAATGCGGAACTCGACTTGGCGTGCTGGAGGTAGACCAGGTAACTCTTCAGGGAAAACTTCAGAATAATCCCAAACGACAGGAATATCTGAAATAGACTTACCCTTGCCTTTATCTGCTGTAACATGTGCTAAGAAAGCCACATAGTTCTTTCGCAGATACTTCTGAGCTTTAAAACAAGACATGAGTTTGAGACCACCGGCATGTTTCTCACCTTGAACCTGTAGGATCTCGCCTGTCAAAAGCGGCACACGAACAATCTTCTCAGAACAAACTATCTCAGCGTGATGCTTGGATAACCAATCCTTACCCACAATGACGTCGAAGCTTCCAAGTTGCATAGGCGTGAGGTTAATAGGAAAAAGATGATCGTTAAGGTTCAACTGGCAGTTGTGAAGAACAGAATCAAGAACAATGGGTTCACCGCTAGCAACTTCTACTGTCAAAGGTTTACCTAGTTTCGTTCTAGACACGCGAAGCAATGGCTCAAAAGACAATGACACAAAACTCTTGTCGGCACCCGAATCAAAAAGAACAGATGCAAGCTGATTATTAATAAAGAACGTACCGTTCACCACTTCATTGTCTGCCTGCGCCTCTTGGGCATTCATGTTGAAGACTCGACCTCGAGCCGGAGCCTGATTCTGATTCTGGTTAGCTAGTCTTGGGCACCGGTTCCTATAGTGGGTCAGATCCCCACAATTGTAGCACGAACCAAGAGGAAAATGAGGTCGTGCAGCTTGACCTTGTTGCTGAGCAAGAGGCTGAGCAACTTGTTGAGCTTGGTTCTGAACTACCTGGTTCTGGTTAACAGGAATGCGGCAGGTGGCAGCAAGATGACCAGATCTTCCGCAGTTGGTGCACTGACGACACTGGAGGTGTGGTTGATGATGGCCGTTACACCTGTTGCACAAAGGTGCATTGACAAAATAAGGCTTCTTGGCTAGTGGCTGCGCAGGCTGATTTGGTGCAGCTTGAGCCTGTGCAGTAACGACATAGTTTTGGGAAGCCTTCCGCTTCCTAGACCCTCCAGAATTCTTTCCCTTCTTGTTTTGACCTTTCTTGCAATCCTCATTATCAGCCGACTGCTTCTTGCCCTTGTCACCCTTCCTGTGTAACTTATTCTTCCGAATCTGCGACTCAGTCAATGTCGCTGATAACTCGATCGCCTGACGGAGTGTGGCAGGGTTACTACCTGTAATGATGTCTTGCACTGAGTCAGGTAGGCCGTCGACGTACCTTTCGATAGCCTTGTCGAGTGGGGTAACCATAGTCGGGCAAAGCAGACTCAACTCCTCAAACCTATCAGTATACGCCCGATGCTCACCACTATCTTGCTTCAAATTATCAAATTCCTTCTCCAAAGCTCGCTGCTCATGACGAGGACAGAACTCCCTCATCATAAGAGCCCTAAGTTCAGCCCATGTTTGTGCGAGAGCAACTTCTGCACCTCGGTCTCTCATAACCCCATTCCACCATGTGAGAGCCCTCTTCTGAAACACGCTCGAAGAAAACTCGACCTTGCGATTATCCGGACACTGCACGTGGCGGAAAGTATTCTCAATGCTCTCGAACCATTGAAGAAGCCCAGTCGCTCCTTCAGAACCACTAAACTTGAGTGGTTTAGCCGAGTTAAAAGTCTTGAAATTGCATGGACCATTGTTGTTGTTGTTGGCTTGGTTCCATTGAGCAAAGAGATTTGGGAATTGAGCAGCCATATGCTGCGCAATGATTTCTGCCAGTTCGGCAGTCGCTATCTGGTTCTCGCGTCGAGGAAGCATTCTAAAAGAGGAAAACATGAAAGGAAACGAGTGAGATGATTGGATGAAGAGAATGAGATAAAACAAAATCAACAAAAGCAAAGATGGTGGTCATTTGTCCGCATTACCAAGCAAACAAACGACACACAGTGGCTAATCAAAGTAAATGGGTGAAAAATAATGTATCGCGAAGACATGCTCGCCTATAAGTGAACACTCATCCCAAGAATTCCCAGGTAAGCACAACTGGTCTCGCGTCTGATGAGATATATACGAAGTGCTTGCCTAGACTGAAAACCCAGAATACAGGCATTCACCCTTCCAGTTTGCACGTGTTCACATTATTTAAAACCCAAAACTTTGACGAGATTTTTGAAAACTCAAAGGGGTTCAAAACCATATAACAGAGGGTTCAAAACCTTACAATAGAGGGTTCAAAACCTTGTAATAAATCATTTAAAAACAGATGATTGTTTTTCAAAAAAAATCGTTTCGAAAAAATTTGGTTCTTGTTTTGATAATCACCTAAGGATAGGTGATGTACATGTTTTAAGAACTAAACACAAGATAACTTGTGTTAGGGTCCTAGAAAGGTTATAGTCTAGGTCAAAGCATTACTAATAACCTAATTCCCTATAACCATTGGCTCTGATACCAACTCTTCTGTCACACCCCGACCACGTAGGATAACAAAACGTGGCGGAAAACGTCGGGGAGTGTTGTAACAGAATTAATTGTTTCATAACCATGGCATACAAAGTTGTATTTTATTTATCAACATAAGAGTTACATTGTTTTAAACAGGAATCAAAGAGTTTATAACATAATTAAACAAAGTCTATCTTCATTTTAAGTCTCTAAGGCATAGGTCCGCCCTAGTGTCACGATCATCATCCTATGGAAAAGCTCCTGAAAACACATGTGAAAATAGGTACGTCAGCATAAAAATGCCTGTGAGATACATAGGTTTATGAAAATAGGATTCATGACCTAAGTTTAAGAAATTGTTTAATAAAGTTTAGTCATGAACCTTGTAATTTGATTTGTTTTGTAAATCATTTGAAAAACAATAAGTTCAGATGATATGTATAAATAAGAGAATAATGTATGGTTAAATGAATAACCATGTAAAATGAATTTGTATAAGATAAGTTGTTTGTAAACAATGTCTTGTGAAAGATATGTTATTTGTATAAAATGTTATATGTATAAATTGAAATGATTTAAATAACGCTATGATATGTAATATAATACAAACACTTATATATAGGAAGTACCAGCGACGTATCCACCATGCTTGTATCATATTACTCACATCTCGTTACTTAAGTCACTTAAACAAACCACCAATGTATAAAGTCTATGTTTAAACCAATAGTCAAAAGTCCTTGTATATGCCATGTCAAATGTTTATAAGTCCAAAAGTAGTCAAGTAATGTGTATCAAATGTTATGTATTGTAAGTAAAGTATTGTCACATAATCCAAATGTAGAAATGTACAAAACAAAGTATTTTGAATATATCAAAAAGTTATGTTTTGCAAAGTAATGCATGTTACATTGATACAAACATTTATGTGGTAAGTTAACGCATACATTCAAGCCTTGAGACAGTCGGATAACCCTTTCAGTCAAGGTTATCAAAAGAAATGTTTTCGGATTCAGTCATTCCTTACATCCAAACAAACCCGGGATGTCAGGAATGGGATTTGTCAAGTCCTATGGTACCAGTACTTACTACCGAGCGGCGTAGCTAATGTTAATGAACGTATAATAGTCTCGTTTGTGCAAACCAAATGTCATAGCAAAAGTGAACATGTTATATGAAAACAATGTACTAAGTATGCTAAGTTAACATACAAAGCAGAAAGTCATGTAAATCAATGTGCTAGCATGCTATCAGTCAACATATATAGCATAAATGTAAAGTAAAACAATGTACTAAGTATGCACACAATGGACATACATAGCATGAAACGTAATGAAATCATGTACTATAATGTACTAACAAACATAGCATGTATATGATGTGAAAACAGGAAAGCACGAAAGTAACAAGTAGGCACATGTGTTCCACCCCAAAACAATTTGAAAACAGTAAAAGAGGGGTTCTATGTACTCACTTGAGATTGCTCAGAAGTCCTAAGATAACCACCAAGCAATGCTAGAGATCACGGACTCAAACGGTACCTAATATAGGTAACTATGTTAATAATCCGGACCTAAATCGGAAGATTGGATAGAATGAGGGTTCGTAAACCAAGCGAGTATGGAGACTCGTGTAATATGGTTTAACAAAGCCTACATTCTAAAATGAAACCTAACCTAAGTGCTTACGACCCATTACGACCCGTTTAGGAAGCTTATGCTACTTTAACGCGTCGTTCGCGTAAAACGCGTTTGGACCGCCTAACTAGTCCTACGACAAGTAGAATATGCCTTAACATGTCTAATATTGTTGTCAAATCAGTTTAGATGTCAAAAGTTACGTTACATATGCTTAAACATCAATTATGCATAAAAAGGGCATTTTGGTAATTTACGTAAGGCATATAAACTACCTATCATACAACTACTTAAACGCAGCGACCATAAGGTATAACCTCGGAAGGTTATTCCCTATATGCTATGGTCACCTAATGTGTTTGGTCGGATCCTAATGATCGACCAAATGGGCCGGGTTCGAAGGTATAAGCGATTTATTAGATCGCTTACCCTACGACCCTAGACAACGTGGTAATCAGTAGGCATAGTCACAAGGGACTATAACCATCGTGATTACAATCACGTTGCGAAGTTCAAATGAACTTCGCATTGACCATAAACTGGTCAATGCAGAAAGTCAAACAAAGTTTGACTTTCGGACTCGAAAAGCAATAAAAGAACGAAGGAACACTTACGAAGGGTCCCCGAATGCTAATCTCAATTCAAGAATCTCAGGTATGAAACAATGGTTTCAACTGAGAGTTTCTCAGATCAAAATTCTTGTAAGTTTAGCAATGGATGGCATGGGGTATTTATAGTGTTTCCCGAACCGTTAGGGTCGTTCCCCGTTAAACGTGCTTTGATCTTGGCCATACACCTCAAGATGGTGGTTTTTGAAAACCATTGGAGCCCCTAGTATTGCCCAATACCATGTGCACAAGAGGAAAGGACCTGATTCAATGTTTCTGCCATGTTTTTGCTGTCTGCAGACTGCTTGCGCACCGTAACAAATATTTGTTGCGGTGCGCAAGGACCTAGTTTGGCAGAATTGCATTTTCAGTCCCTGCACCTTGTTTAAGCCATTTCCGACACGTTTAAGGCCCGTTAACCCCATTTCAAAGCTCTAAAATGAAGTTAAAGTATAGGGAACTTAAAATGTGTTCAAAAATAACTCGGATGTCGGTTCGTTTGGTCGTACGATCGCGATGTTCGGTTAATTACGACGGAATGCGCATAAGCGCGAAAAACGATCCAAATGACGCGACGAATGGATTTTTGGCAAGCCAAACACTAAAGCATAATATAGTCATGCTTAAATAAATTTTTGGATGTCCGGATGTATTCGGAACGTGAGTTATGCGCGAAAATGCAAACTTGTGCACTTTTTGACACTTTTAGTCCCTAAATGACCCCAAAAGTTTATTTTAGCATACCGAACCCCTCAAAGCCTATTTCTAAGCTATGTAAAGGATATTTATGGTATGTTTAACTTATGGTCATGTTCCAGAATGTCTGTTACAGTTCAAATTGGCATACTTTCGCAGTTTGTCAAGTTTAGTCCCTGTATGCGAATTAACTTGATTTTGCCATACCAAAGCCTTTAAAACTTATTTCTAAGTTATGTAAAGGTTATTTAAGGTATGTTAAGTATATGTTGATGTTCCGGAGTATTTTTCGCATTAAACTGGTTACGTTTACGCACCAGTTTGCGTATAACTCTCCAGAAAGTGATATCGAGTTTGAAATTGAACAAAAGTCAAAACATGAAAAATGTAAAACACAACCAAACAAACATTGGGATCAAATAACATTGTTTTATTGATAATTGAACTGTTCACAATGATTACAAGCACAGATGTTACATTCGTGTTATAAACCATCGTTCAAGCGTTCGTGTCATAAAACCATTCGTTCAATCGTTCGTGTTTTAATTGTGAAAACTAACTTTTGGTTGTTCTAGTTGAACACATTCAAACCTGTGTTTTGACTCGTCTATACCACCAAAGGGTATCTTTATTCGACTAACAAACCACCAAAGGGTTTGTTAAAATCATCATGTTCTGTCGTTACCCACATTACCCCACAACCACGGCGATAGTCCGATAACGGGATTTGTCAGATCCTATGATACCATAACATACTACTGGTCGGCTCGGCCAAAGCTAATGAATGTCATTTGTGTTATACATCAATGCACCAACAAGTTCGTTCACATTATTGAAATCGTTGTGTTTAATATAAACCATAGCATTTGTTTTGTTTTGAAAACTCGAAATCGTTTAGCACATATGAATCACCCCAAAACAATTGAAAGTAGTATTTAAGGGCAACTGTGTACTCACTTGAGATTGCAAGGGATCCTCGATTATGTGAACTAACAAAGCTCGGACAATCAAGGAATCAAGTGGCACCTAGTATTGGATCACTATGTTAATAAATCGGGACCTAAATCGGGAGATCGGATAGAATGAGGTCTTGTAAACCAAATGAGTGTTGGAACTCATATGATAAGGTTTAACAAAGCCTACATTCTGATTTGAAACCTATCCTAAGTGCTTTTGACCCGTTATGACCCATTAAGGTCTTATATGCCTAAACATGTTTAATAATGTTGCATAATCAATTTAAGTGTCAAAATTTAAGTCACATATGCTTAAATTCAAATTATGCATGAAAAGGAAATTTTGGTCATTTTCCTAAGGCATATAAACTACCTATCATAACAACTAATTAAACGAAGTGACCATAAGGTATAACCTCGGAAGGTTATTCCCTAACAACTATGGTTACAATATATGTTTGGTCAGATCCTAATGATCGACCAAACGGGTCGGGTTCGAAAGTCTAAGCGGTTGTTAAGACCGCTTGACTTACGACCCTAAACAAGCACTAAACTAAAAGTGACGAGTTAAAAATGTTAAAACATGTTTAACTAAGTTAGAAAACTGATTTGATATCAAAACAAAGTGTTTTGATACCCGAAAATAGTTTCATCGCAAAATGCACATAATCGTGCATTTTGACCGAAACTCTAACTCGTCACTTCGACTAGTCAATGTGGTAATCAGTAGGTATAGTTGCAAGGGACTATAACCCTCGTGATTACGCTCACGTTGCAAAGTTCAAACGAACTTTGTCTTGACCAAATCATGGTCAAAGCAGAAAGTCAAACACTGTTTGACTTTCTTGCTTAAAATAAATAACAAAGCATGAAAGAACACTTACAAGTGTCCTAAGCTTGGAAAAATGACTAAGAATGCTCAAGTATGAGGCTCCAACTAAGTGTGGTAGCCTTAATCAGAGCAAGAGTGGAAGAAAGAAGGAATGAGCAATTTGGAATGAAGAAATCACTTGGTATTTATAGGAATTCATGGGCCTTTAGATCATTGCCAAGTGTAATTGAGTTGTTCAAGGCATGATCATCACCATACACATGTTAGGCTCTGATTTGGGGACTTGGGGAACACATAAACTAGCCCACAACATGCAAAAACTGAGATTAAAACCAAGTTCAACAAGTTGTTTTGAAGATTCTGGATTCTGCTGTGCTGGGACCTACTTACGGATCGTATGGGGTCTAGGTATACGGACCGTATGGCTGTCTTCCGGGGCCAAAGTTTGAAAATTGACAGATGTGGTCCCTGAACTTGTTTTGTCACGTTTCGGCACTTCTAACACCCGTCAAGCCCATTTTCAAGCTCCATAATGAAGTTAAAGTATATTTAACTTGAATTATGCTCAAAAATGTCACAGATGTCGGTTTGTTTAGTTGTACGGTTACGTCTTTCGGTTAATTACGACGGAATCGTAACGAACGCGAAAACGACCCAAATTAGGAAACGGATGGTATTTTTGCATTCCCACCACTAAAATACAATATTCTAGTGAATAAATTTTTTTTTGGATGTCCGGATGTGGTCAGAACGCGAGATATGCACGTATATGCAAACTTTTGCAGTTTTGACGCTTTTAGTCCCTGTGATCAAATAAGCGTATTTTCGCATATCGAACCCCTCAAAACTTATTTCTAAGCTATGTTAAGGGTATTTAGGGTATTTTTAGCTTATGATCTTGTTCCGAAGTGTACGTTGCTATACGAATCGGCAGACTTTTGTAGTTTGTCGCAAATAGTCCCGGTGATCGAATAAACTTGTTTTTGCCATACCAATCCATTCAAAACTTATTTCTAAGTTATGTAAAGGTTATTTAAGGTATTTTAAGCATATGTCACTATTTCGGAGTGTTTGTCGCGTTAAACTGATTACGTTTACGTAACAGTTTGCGTGTAACTTTCTAGAAGTCGATTTAGATCTTGAAATCAAACAAGAATTGAAACGTGAAATTGTCAAACACAAATAAACAAATATAGAGATCAAAACACATTGTTTCATTGATAATTGATATTGTTCTATATCGTGCGGTGTTCACAAAGCACAAATGTCACACCCTTGTTCCTCTGAACCAAAAAGCGAATAACATTCCCCCAATCTTTTCCGTCAAAACAAAACCCTAATTTCTTCATTTCTTCAACCAAACCCATAACATGATCACACTCCAAAGTGTTTTGCTGGCACAATGTGCGTAAAATCAACAAAAAACTCGCATGATCAACCAACAAACCGATGGCATGAACCGGCTTATTAAACCTACAAAGAGCCTTAACTAATATCACAAAACTAGACACCTCAAGATGAACATTGATCAACCTACTCTTCAACAACACCTAGGCACGATTTGGAGCCCCTCATTTCTCCTACACAAAACCGAGAGCAAACAATTGAGGGAATCCACACTAACATTGCACGCAAAATTAGGTATTCTAAAGAACAAATCAATTGCTTCCTGAAACTCATTTTTGCGTCCGTAAAACTGGATCAAATCGATTAAAATGGACTCGGGTGTTTGGAATTTTTCGTGTTTCTCTAGGTAGTTAAGGACTGAATGAATTTGGTGAAATTGTGAGGTTTGAATTAGGGTTTTGATGGTGGTAGTGCTGGTTTTGGCAGTGATGATGGTGGTGGCGGCTGAGAGAGTGAGAGGTGATGGCAGCTGTGGAGGTGGAGGTGATGGTGGTTGTGGTTGTGGTAATGGTTTTTCAAATGAGAGAGAGTGTGTATTATATATTAGGGGTAACTTTGTAGAATAGTAACCAAGTTTTAAAAGTGTTCCAATTAGGTCACTCAAGTTTCAAAAGTGTTCCAATCAGGTCACTCAACATTCATTCTTCATTAAATATAAGGGTTTTTTCATCCATTTCATAGGTAACCGTGGTGATGTAGATTTTTGTTTCTTTTTTCTCTTTTATTTGATGCTAACGTCAAGTGATGACGTGGATTGTAACTTGTTTTTTTTTTAATTTTTAATGTAATTAAATGGTTTTTATTTTTAATAAATATAATTTCATATATTAAAATAATTCAACCCCAGCATCTTATGCTCCATTTTTTTCTTGACACGTGGAAAAAAAGACATGGCTCAATTTGAATGTTAAGTCATCTAATTGTGACAAAAACGACACTAGTGACCTAATTAGAATACTTTTAAAACTTGGTTACTATTCTGTGAAATTTTCCCTATATTATAATACTTAATTAATTCATTTTGTTTAACTTAAGGACATTATAGTCATTTTACACCAACTTAACTTATAAAACTTACCTTCATCCATGACAGGGACTATCTGGGAACGAAAATTGAAAAGTTGGGGACTATAGAAGTAATTTTAGAAAGTTAGAGACTAAAGATGAAAAAGGCTAAACCACAGAGACTATCTGGGCATTTAACTCTAGTTAACTATTGATCATATGTTTAGCAAACTTTTAAATAAATGTAATAAATGCTTTTAATGTAAGGTATAGTGTTCTAAGGCCATCTGTAGTCATAAAGCCCTTTTGTGGGCGTTATGCGACACGTGTCGTGCCACGTCACACAGGGGCTTTATGGGGCGTTATGTCACTAGAACCCGTAGTCATAAGGCCATGTGTAGTCATAACCCCCCTTTGTGGGTGTTATGCGACACGTGGCGCGCCACGTGTGCGGGTGGGCGTTATGGGGTGTTATGCATTTAAGCCCGTAGTCATAAAGCCCCTACCCATCATTACCTAATTATTAATTTTCATTTTTATTAATTAATTATAAAAACCCAAGCTTTTTTGTGATTGGTCCAATTTTTGAAAAGCATCTCCATCACGCCGCGAAAAATCTCGCGCCACTCCCCCATTTCTCCTTGATAGCGCCCAAGGTTTTGGTGTTGTCGGCGTTTTGGCGGCGCCATGAAGGGGGAAAGCGCCCCACTACGTTTACCTAAAGCCCCTACCTCATCATTACTCAATTAATTAATTTTCGTTTTTTAATTAATTTCTAACTTTATAAAATTAAAAACCATTTCATTAAATAAAAAAAATATTACAATAAAATAAAAAAAGCGTTAAAATAAAATAAATAAAAAAAACTTTACATTAATTAACTCAAATTATAATAACCGGGCTTCTTGGCTCAATAAAACCACAAAACCTTTTGAGCCCAGCACAAAGCCCATAAAAAACAAAACCCTAAAAACAAATTGAACAAATTCTTCCTTTGAGCCCAGCCTAAACCATAAAAAACCTTTTGAAAACCTATTTTTTTACAGCCGTTTCCATTTCCAGAGGTTCTTCCTTCTTCTATACCTGCAACAGAGCAAATTCTTCCTTCTTCTATACCTGCAACAGAGCAAAGCATATGTATGTATATATGTTTGTGAGTGAGGGGAAAACCAGCAAATAAAAAAAAACAAATAAAAATTCAAACCTACCCGTAGCGCCGCTATATATCTCGCGCCACACCCCCATTTTTCATTTATAGCGCCCCTAGTTTTGGTGTTTGGGTCGTTTTTCCGGCGCCATCTCCGGACATAGCGCCCCACTACGGATCGACTAACATGTGTAAGTATAGCAACTATTTAAAAAATAATAATTAAACAACTAAATGTTAAATTCCCTGAATATTAAACTCATGATCTCCTTCTACCTAGATACCTAGAGGATTTTCCCACTAATACTAGACCAAAGCCTCACTGCCAGCAACTATTTTAAGTTACACTTGTTTAAATATAATAAAATCGTGTGGTAGAAACAAGGGTGTGACATAACTTGTATTAAACAGATCAAATATATTAAAAAAAATCTTAACTAAAACTAGCCAAACATATTAGTATAGTTAAGAGCAGTTTAAAAATGTTTTCATATATTTTAAATCTTCCATAACAAGAGAGTGAGTGTGTTGATAAAATGAAAATCTTCTATTAATATACAATAACATTGTAAAAAAGCAGGTTACAAATCAAATTTATCAAGGTAATTATATAAAAAATTCAAAACTCGAATGAAAAAAAAGTCTTTGTTAACAGGGGCGGATCTACACTGAGTTGGGAGGTTCCCGGAAACCTGTTTAATTCGTAATTTATGGCAGGTCACAACCCGTTTTAACACTTCAACATGGCTGGTCACAACCCGTTTTAACCCATGCTGTAAATCGATCTTTTTTGGTGGGTTAGATTACCGACCCACGGACCCACCCCAAACAAGTGTGTTACGGTTTTCCATTCCCGATCATATATAATATTGATATGATAAAATTAACTACATGAAATTCAACAGTACCCCTACCCTAGCTAGAACATGAAAGGCTACTTAATTATTTAAAAACAACAACTTAAAAAGCAATAAACATTCACAAATCTAAAGAAAATCAAACCAACAACTCATTTTTCCTAGGCCTTAATTGTTGCACTCCTTTTCCTTTTTCTCCTCTTCACTCTTTGAATGATATCCTGGAAGCTTTTCTTTGATCATTTCAAGAATTCCCTTTTTCTCCTTGGGCTCATTATCATCAACCTCATGATCAGCATTTGGCGTTGCCACCGGTGGTGGTGGAGGAGGAGCGGTGTGTTCATCTTCCGCTTTCTTGTGACCACCGGGGAGTTTGTCCTTGATCTTCTCAATGAACCCTTTTTTCTCTTCGGTTTCACTAGTTGGCTCTGGTGGGAGAACAACAACTTCACAAGATGGTGGTGGTGGTGCGTGATCATCTGATGATGGTGGCACCACCACTTCATCGTACTTCACAATGGGGACAGATGTGTTCCCCTTGTGTGCGTTGTCATTTTTCTCTTCTTTCTTCTCCTTGTACTCTTCAATTTTCTCCATGGTTTTCTCTTTCAACTCTTCTACATTCTTTTTTCCCTCTTCAATCTTCTCAACTGTTTTCTCTTTGAGCTCCAAGGCTTTCTCTCTTCCCTCTTCGATCTTCACATTCATCTTCACCTTTTCTTCTTCAATTTTCTTTTCAACCGTTTCCTTTAAAGTTTTGTCCTTCTTTTTCTTCTTCTCTCCATCTTCACATTCCTCGTCACTCGACTACATTAAACAAACAAAAAGATCAAAGAAAAGCTTAGTGATGGTCTTAGGACGAGTGTTTCGTTGGTGAAAGTTTGCTTTTTAGTGGACATTATAGATGACGGTATAAAAGAAAGAGCTTACACTGGAACTGCTATCGGTTATGTGAAGTTTCGCCAACAAGCTTTCGTTTTTCTCATCTTTGCACTCAGTCTCTCCACACTTCTTGGTTTCATCTTTCTTACCAAAACAATCAAACAAACCATGGTCCGCTTCCCAACCTAGGTGTTTTTAAAGGATTTGTCTTTGCCAATGGACCACCACCTTCGCGTTTCTGTTCCACGTCGGAGTTTTGGGGTAAACAAAACCCATCGTGGGTGCTCTAAACTGTTATATCATAAGAGACTCTTCGAAAATTAGCTACAAGCATCAGTCATTCAGTCAGATGTTGAATAATAACCTAAAGAAAACCGTGTCCAACATATAACTTTGTTTTCAACATCTTGGAACCAACATGAAAATGTATCAAAGAAAGGGTCTATGGGCAGATTTATTACCAATATAACTAGTTAGGTTTACTTGATTCAAAATTGGCTAGCTTACCAGTTACCATATAAGCTTTGCTTCCAACTATTGTATTTCATTCTTGTAACACCCCGTGTTTTCACAAGTGAAAGTCAAAGTCAAAGACAAAGTCAACGACCGATTTCGCGCGACGTGACTCGTAGAATTGTTTGTATGATATTTAGATTATGTGGAGTAATTGTTGTACATTACAATAATCAAGCCTTACTAATAGTATTTCAATCGACCTACGACTGTGAACGATAGGAAGTAACAATGCGATAAAGTTAATCAAGCAAGCTAATCAAATCGACACCAAATCGTAACTCGAACTATGTATTTTTACTTGTGGTTATATGTGTGTGTGCCTTACGTGTTACCTGTGCATGTTATTTTTATGTTATTTCATGTTGTATAAATCAAGCGAACTCAATCGAACTCGAAGTCTAACTCGAATATGAATGAACCCGAACCCGAATTCCGAGTCGAACCCAGTAAGAAGTATTTGGGACTGAAAGTAATTTGAATTAGGAAGCCCTATCGAACCGCTCGTAAATCCGAGCCGAATCAACATCGCATCGAGCTCGCCCAAGGTGGTGGCATCCGCACGGATGACCCATCCGCACGGATGGCCAACCCGCACGGATTGCCAGTCCGCACGGATGACCAGTCCGCGCGGATAACCTGCCCGGGTGCATGCCATGCGCACGGCTCACCTCCTTTCCCTTTTTGGCATCCTATAAATACACGGGTCACTCTCCACTTTTTCCACTTTTGGCAAGTGACGTCCGAACCACACGCATTCTTCACCTTTTCTCAGATTTCTCTCAATCCAGGTAAGATCTCGCACTGATTCTTGTACATCTTTAATCACTACACGATTCTACACACTTCTATCTTTCGAATCTTCAATTCTAACCATGAAATCATCCGGATTTGAGGTATTCACGGGTGACGTCATCATGAAGCTCATAAGAACTTCATGCTTGGCTCCATTCCACCAAGAATATCTCAGATCTAAGCGATTTCTACAAGTTTTTACAATAATTTCACCTAGATCTAAACTTTTCTAAGGATAAAAGAGTTGAAAGAAATAAACCTAAGTTCCCTTCTTCTTTTACTCTTAAAACTGGTACGAATTCGATCAGTCCTAGTGTTCTACTCGTCAATAGTGGTGCCCTAGTTCCAGATCTGGAATTCTACCCATAGACAACTGATTTCGGGGTTAACCGGGACGACCGTTCTAAGTTCGCCGACAGGCCGAGTTAGGGTGGTTCCTGACCGGCCTAGTCAACGCGGGTAGGAACACAACTCCAAGTGGTTGCCACGAGATCGGAACGTCTCGATAAACGGCAACAGAAACCAAGTGTAGACGAACGGAACAACCAGAGCAGTTGTCCGCACGGACAAGCTACCCGCACGGACTAGCTGTCCGCACGGACGAGTCATACGCACGTACAGCCCATACGCACGTACGGGTCGTACGCACGGGTTGTCATCCGCACGGACTATCCTTGGGACCCACTTTCCCAAACAAAGGTTTGAGTATCGACGAACGAGCAATCTGCACGGACGACCTCTGAATGGATTACTCTTCGGATCATGAGATACTAAGGCCTTAAAATGAAAAATCAACCAAACTTCATCCGCACGGCCAAGCCGTACGCACGGACAGGCTATCCGGACGGATTGCCTCTGCCCGCGCGCACTGGCTGCCCGCACGGACTACCATACGCACGGACCGCCGTCCGCGCGGCCGGCTTGAAAGGTAGAAACACTTTGGTGTTTTCTAAATGCTACAACGAAAACTCCAAAGCACAAGCCATCATACACAAACACATCTTAGGAAGAAACAATCCACTTGAACATTTATCCACACAAGCAATCTAACCGTACGGATAAGTCGCCCGCACGTATAACTAGTCCGCACGAGTTGCCACCCGCACGGACAGTCACACGCACGGATGACCTATCCGGATGGAACACCGTCCGCACATATCACCATCCGCACGCATCACCATCCGCACGGATAGGTCATGCGCACGGATGACCCCTATTCACGGATAACTGATCCGCACGATCAGTCATCCTACCCACTCTCACTTGTACTGTTTTACGCGTCACTTATCGCTACGTTCTCGAATCTATTCAGGCTAATCGTACTCGCTGTAAAGCGCTCCCTTCAATCCATATCACTGTGAGTATACTCGAACCCTTTTTGCTTTAGCACTTTTGGGTGTTACATACGTTACAACTAATCAAACTACAACTATCACACTACTCAAGCTATTTTAAACGCTTAACCCCTAATGCATGTTATACGTGGCTTATGAATGCTTGTTGTTATGTTTACACATGGAATGCTGTCTACCTGCCTTAGCAACGATAGTACTATAGTTTGGACTCAGCACCCGTTCACACGGGGGGTTGTTAAGGACCTTTTACTTGCATGGATTACGGTGGTAATCGTGTATTGCGAACTGCCTCGGGCAGTCAACCCGCAGTCATTGGTATCGATGGATCTATGTCGATAACTAACGTGCTTCATTTCACCCTGTGTACGTGCTGGTTATGCGTAAATGAATTCGAACTCTATGTGCTATTATCAAACTTGTATGCTCACCTTTACATTTTATGTATTGACATTATTTTAACGTATGTGACAGGTGCCTAGGTTGTTTATATGCTTCTCGGGCTGTGATGAAATTGAAGCTAGGAACTAGAGTCCTAGAAACCGACGAATAATTTGTGATGTTTAAATCTGAGTTGTCGGAACAGAATATTTGTTTAGTTTTTGTCTGTAATAACTTGTTTTACTATTTGAGACATGGTATGGGACATGTTAACTTAAATTGAATGGTAATGATAGTTGTTATGGAAACTTCTGGACAATCTGTTTCGCTCAGTGCCGCGCCCCGATGATTCCGCCATCGGTTGGGGTGTGACAGATTGGTATCAGAGCCATAACTATAGGGAATTAGGCAAGACTCGACCTAGTCCGGGTCGAAGTCTTAGAGACCTAGACTATAGTTAAGAACCAACAGACCAACTCACGCGAATGCGTAAACTCACCACTATCACTTACTCTTTTCTAGCACTACACTCGAATTTTCAAGTTGAGAACAGGCAATAAGGCCGAGAATAGGTGTGAAAACCGCAAACTCTCGACTAAAGCTGCCTAATCAACCTACGTTTTAGCTTACAAACGAGGAGAATCGTACCAAATCAGGAGTGAGATCCATATTTTGATGAATAATCTCCTCAATTTTCATCAAAAACGAGGACAGAAGTTGCAAGATAGGGGTGAAACCCTAACCTTGATGACTCGTCCCGCTTTTACACAAAAACTCTCACCAAAGTTCGATGGACTCCAATGATCTAAAGGCACAACATAACCAATGGGAATTGCGCCAACGCCCGAGAATCGAGGCAAAGGCATAGTCCTGGAGGTGATTGTGCAGGATCCTTACGAACAATCGAGCCACTTTGGTTAGTCGAAGTCTATTAGCCACAGACAATCTACCTTCGATTTATCGATCTTTATAAAAAAAAAAAAAATTATGCATTTTCTGTTATTTGTTAACGTTTTGATGTACTATCGACCTCGATCCAACACTATTACTCCTGCTAAAACACAAAACCCACGCAACTCATCGCCAGCGAATCAACAATAGAAGCAGTCAAGATGCCTTGTATGCCCGTAGGTACTTTTAGTGATTAAGTTATATGTGTTCTTGCCATTATGCTTACGTGTTTAGGAATATTGTGCTCTATGTGATTATGTGATTTTGTGCAACTCTGTGACTCTGTGACTATATGCGTTTACATGGTACGTGTTACTGAGCTTTAGTAGTAGTAGACGTGTGAGGTGAGATTCGAATACATGTGTTGAGTTCCATGGCGATGTCTATTGCAGACAATGTCGTCTGGATCTCGTCATCCGCTCTCTCGCCAGGAAAAGAGAGACAAACGTCTTGCTTCTATCATCGCGAAAAGTGTAGCCAAAGCTGTGAGTGATGTCTACGAGAATGCCAGCAAATCATCTGAGGAATCAAGGACTGAGGGTCCTAAAGCTGCCGCAAGACCTTTCAGCTTCAAACAGTTCAAATCGTGTGGGCCGAAAGAATTCACAGGCGAAGGAGGTCCTACTGCTCTATTCCACTGGTTTGACTCTATCGAGGTTACCCTGCGACAAAGTGGTTGCCCTGATGACCTTCGAACTCTGAACGCTACCGGCGTCTTTCAGTCCCGTGCTTTGGACTGGTGGACGGCCGAGAGGAACAAGAGAGGGAATGATGCAGCTTACGGGTTGTCGTGGGATGAACTCAAGGAAGTCATGCTGGAGGAATTCTGCCCTCCTCACGAACGACAAAAGCTTGAAGATGAATTCTGGCACATACATCAGAAGGATGGAGACAATGCTGGTCTTACCGCTCGTTTCAAACAACTCAGCATTATCTGTCCCGATCAAGTCAAGACTCCTGAGATCACCATCAAGAAGTACATCCGAGCCTTGCCCGACTGCGTCGCTGATTTCGTGCAAGCGGCTAAGACTACCACGATCGAAGAAACCTACCTGCTGGCCGCTGAGATCAATGACAAAAGGGTCAAAGCTGGGATGTGGGATAGGACCTCCAAGCATCTGCATCAAGCCACTACTGCTACACCCACAGCTGAACCCACGCCATCAAGCAACAAGAGAAAGAACAAGAGGAAGAGCAGCACCACCAACAAGAACTGTGCGATCACTGCTGCACCAGTTCAGACTGTACCTGCACAACAGCGCCAAGTGGCGGCACCTGTGACCAATGCACCGCCTGCAAAGCGTGCGTATACTGGACCACACCAACTCTGCCCTACTTGCACCTATCATCACCCGACTGCTATCCAATGCCGCTTCTGTGCTCATTGCAACGTCTACGGCCACTTTACTGCTAACTGTCGTATTCGTCAAGCTCCTGCCAATCAAGCTCTACTCGCTGCCCCACAGGGTCAACAAGCTCCTCCGGCACCAGCAGTCAAAGCCAGAGCATGCTTCACATGTGGCGACCCGAACCATTTCGCCAACATGTGCCCAAACAGGGTGGTGAAACAAGAACCCCAGCAGCCACAGCAGCAACCAGAGCAGCAACAACCGCAACAGCAACAGGCCGCACGTGCCAGAACTTTCAATCTCAACGTGCGTCAAGCCCAGGCCGACAACAACGTGGTCAATGGTACGTTCCTTGTGAATGGTATTTATGCTTCATGTTTGTTTGATACTGGAGCCGATAATTGCTTTGTGTCACTCGAATTTGAGAAACTCCTTAGTCGTAAGCGTTCTCGACTCTCCTCTGCATTCGAAGTTGAAGTCGCTACCGGGAGAACCGTCGCTGTAAACTCTGTTATTCGTGATTGCACGCTCGAACTCAACAATCACGTCTTCTCGATCGATCTCATTCCAATGCAACTAGGAAGTTTTGACGTCATAATAGGCATGGACTTCCTTCGCGAAAACCATGCCGAAGTTGTGTGCTTCGATAAAATGATTCGTTTTTCGCTCGCCAACGGGGATTCATTGTGCGTCTATGGAGATACTACTTCGAAGGGTCTCAAACTTATATCATGCCTACAAGCCAGCAAGTATCTCCGTAAAGAGTACAGGGCTTTCTTGGCTCATGTCGTAGCAGCGGAGAAGGAAAAGAAAGAGAAGAAGAAAGTGAAGGACGTTCCAGTGGTTCGAGAATTTCCTCGAGTCTTTCCCGAGGATCTTCCCGGACTACCTCCAAAGCGTGATATCGATTTTCGCATTGACCTTATTCCTGGAGCAAATCCTATTGCCAGAGCTCCCTACCGACTTGCGCCGTCCGAAATGCGCGAACTCTCAACCCAACTCCAGGAATTGCTTGAAAAAGGCTTTATTCGCCCGAGCACCTCTCCGTGGGGCGCACCAGTCCTTTTCGTCAAAAAGAAGGATGGGACGTTCCGGATGTGCATCGATTACCGGGAATTGAATAAGTTGACTATCAAGAATCGCTATCCTCTGCCTCGAATCGACGATTTGTTTGATCAACTACAGGGCGCTACGTGTTTCTCGAAGATCGACCTGCGTTCCGGATATCATCAGCTGCGTATACAGGAGGAGGATATACCCAAAACAGCGTTTCGCACTCGTTACGGCCATTATGAATTCGTTGTCATGCCTTTTGGCCTAACCAATGCACCAGCAGTTTTCATGGATCTGATGAATCGAGTGTGTAAACCGTATCTTGACCGTTTCGTCATCGTGTTCATCGACGATGTCCTGATCTATTCCAAAACGAGATCCGAACACGCGCAGCATCTACGTTTGGTTCTCGAGTTACTCCAGGGAAATCAACTCTACGCCAAATTCTCCAAGTGCGAATTTTGGTTGGGGGAGGTTCAATTTCTGGGTCACATCGTAAATAGTCAGGGCATTCACGTCGATCCTGCGAAGATTGAAGCTGTTAAGAGCTGGGTTACGCCTAAGAACCCGACTGAAGTCCGTTCCTTTCTCGGGCTGGCGGGCTATTATCGACGATTTATCAACGGATTCTCGAAGATTGCTGTACCACTTACTTCTCTTACTCATAAGGATCAGCCTTTTGTCTGGGGAACCAAACAAGAGTCTGCCTTTCGAACCCTCAAATACATGCTTTGCAATGCTCCTGTTCTCACGCTACCCGACGGAAACGATAATTTCATTGTCTACTGTGATGCTTCTAACCTTGGTCTCGGTTGTGTCTTAATGCAACGAGACAAGGTTATTGCTTACGCATCCCGTCAGCTCAAAATCCACGAGAAGAACTATACAACCCACGATCTCGAGCTAGGCGCAGTTGTTTTTGCATTAAAGATTTGGCGACACTACCTGTATGGTACCAAGTGTACGATCTTCACCGATCATAAGAGCCTACAACACATCTTTAATCAGAGGGAACTAAATATGCGTCAACGCCGATGGGTAGAGCTTCTCAACGACTACGACTGCGAGATTCGTTATCACCCAGGCAAGGCAAATGTTGTTGCCGACGCACTTAGCAGACGGAGTTATCTGCTTAGCACTCGAAATGTCCAAGCCCAGCACAACCTCGAAGCTCTTATTCGCGACGCCCAGCATGCGTGTTTCAATGAACGCACCTTAAAGAAAGAAAGAATCTACCACGACGGAGCCCAGCTTGTGAACAAATCAAATGGGATATTCCACTTCTTAGACAAAATCTGGATTCCCAAGAGAACTAACCTGCGACAGATCATCATGGACGAAGCCCACAAATCCCGATACTCTATTCATCCTGGTGCTGACAAAATGTACCATGACCTTCGATATAGGTACTGGTGGCCGGGTATGAAACGGGATATCGCCCTCTACGTCGGAAGATGCCTAACCTGTGCTAGAGTCAAGGCCGAACATAAACGACCCTCTGGCTTGCTCGAACAACCTCCAATCCCCATGTGGAAGTGGGAAAGCATAGCTATGGATTTCGTAACCAAGCTTCCAACCACGTCATCAGGTCACGACAGCATTTGGGTTGTTATTGACCGTTTGACCAAATCAGCCCACTTTCTGCCAATACGAGAGGATTACAAGGTGGAACGATTAACCCGAATCTACACTGACGAGATCATTTGTCGACATGGGACGCCTCGTGACATCATCTCTGATCGTGATGCTCGATTCACTTCGCGATTGTGGGGAACGTTTCAAACGGCACTCGGTACAACGCTTAATCTAAGTACTGCGTTCCACCCACAAACTGACGGTCAGAGCGAAAGAACGATTCGTACGCTTGAAGACATGCTCCGTTCATGTGTTCTAGACTTCGGTGGTAATTGGGATAGACACCTTCCGTTAGTCGAATTCTCGTACAACAACAGCTACCAGGCTAGCATCCAGATGGCACCTTTCGAGGCCTTATACGGAAGAAGATGTCGATCGCCTATTGTGTGGCACGAGATCGGTCACTCGCAACTAACCGGTCCGGAACTGCTACAAGAAACGACAGACAAAATCTTCCAAATTCGGGACAATCTAGCGAAGGCTCGAGATAGACAGAAGCTTCTCGCCGATAAAAAGCGCAAGCACCGTGAGTATGGCGTTGGTGACTACGTACTCCTAAAGGTATCACCTTGGAAGGGTGTAGTCCGATTCGGCAAAAAGGGGAAACTTGCGCCTCGGTATGTGGGACCTTTTAAGATTCTGGAAAGGATCGGAAAAGTCGCCTACAGACTCGAGTTACCGGAAGAACTTAACAATGTCCATCCGATCTTCCACGTGTCAAACCTCCGAAAGACCATCTACGAACCAGCCGTACATGTTCCTCTAGATGATTTACGAGTGAACGAAACATTGCACTTCGTGGAAAAGCCTGTCGAAATCATGGATCGCCAAACCAAAGAACTCAGGCGCTCACGCATTCCTATTGTGAAAGTCCGGTGGGAAGGCAAACAAGGCGCGGAGTTCACTTGGGAACTCGAAAGCGACATGAAGGCAAAGTATCCACAGCTGTTTAACGAAGAAGTAACGTCCAGCTAAGTAAGGCAAGGTCGCAATATTGTAAAAAGAGAGTATTCGAGAGAGTTTTCAGAGAATTTGAAATATGATAATATGTATGGAAGCCAACAGAAACCGCCGAAACTAATGAAGATTGAATATTGTAAATGAGAGAAACTAGAGAGAGAAAGCTCTTGTCCGTTATCCGATCAATCAATAGAATCACGTCAGTAGTACGTTCTTGTCTGTTCGATCTCACTTGTGCACGGATTTCGCACGTTGCGCGATCGGTTACGCAATCGAGACAGGTTCAAAACCGACCCTGCAACGATGAAGAAATTGCTCAAATCTGAGCGTGTTTGATCTCGCAACCGAGCACCTGCTCAGATACCACTTGTAGGATCGATTCGACACCGTTACGATTGTGTTTAGTCCACACACGTTCGCGGATTCCGCACGTTGAACGTGTTGTTACGCAATCGAATCGGGGACAAATCCGGACCTACAATAATTCGAATTTCTTCCAAACGACTTCAAATTCAAATTAAGGACTCTCACATGTGATTCACGAATTAGTTACAGCTTCAGCTTAATTTCGGGACGAAATTTCCTAAACAAGGGGAGGCTGTAACACCCCGTGTTTTCACAAGTGAAAGTCAAAGTCAAGGACAAAGTCAACGACCGATTTCGCGCGACGTGACTCGTAGAATTGTTTGTATGATATTTAGATTATGTGGAGTAATTGTTGTACATTACAATAATCAAGCCTTACTAATAGTATTTCAATCGACCTACGACTGTGAACGATAGGAAGTAACAATGCGATAAAGTTAATCAAGCAAGCTAATCAAATCGACACCAAATCGTAACTCGAACTATGTATTTTTACTTGTGGTTATATGTGTGTGTGCCTTACGTGTTACCTGTGCATGTTATTTTTATGTTATTTCATGTTGTATAAATCAAGCGAACTCAATCGAACTCGAAGTCTAACTCGAATATGAATGAACCCGAACCCGAATTCCGAGTCGAACCCAGTAAGAAGTATTTGGGACTGAAAGTAATTTGAATTAGGAAGCCCTATCGAACCGCTCGTAAATCCGAGCCGAATCAACATCGCATCGAGCTCGCCCAAGGTGGTGGCATCCGCACGGATGACCCATCCGCACGGATGGCCAACCCGCACGGATTGCCAGTCCGCACGGATGACCAGTCCGCGCGGATAACCTGCCCGGGTGCATGCCATGCGCACGGCTCACCTCCTTTCCCTTTTTGGCATCCTATAAATACACGGGTCACTCTCCACTTTTTCCACTTTTGGCAAGTGACGTCCGAACCACACGCATTCTTCACCTTTTCTCAGATTTCTCTCAATCCAGGTAAGATCTCGCACTGATTCTTGTACATCTTTAATCACTACACGATTCTACACACTTCTATCTTTCGAATCTTCAATTCTAACCATGAAATCATCCGGATTTGAGGTATTCACGGGTGACGTCATCATGAAGCTCATAAGAACTTCATGCTTGGCTCCATTCCACCAAGAATATCTCAGATCTAAGCGATTTCTACAAGTTTTTACAATAATTTCACCTAGATCTAAACTTTTCTAAGGATAAAAGAGTTGAAAGAAATAAACCTAAGTTCCCTTCTTCTTTTACTCTTAAAACTGGTACGAATTCGATCAGTCCTAGTGTTCTACTCGTCAATAGTGGTGCCCTAGTTCCAGATCTGGAATTCTACCCATAGACAACTGATTTCGGGGTTAACCGGGACGACCGTTCTAAGTTCGCCGACAGGCCGAGTTAGGGTGGTTCCTGACCGGCCTAGTCAACGCGGGTAGGAACACAACTCCAAGTGGTTGCCACGAGATCGGAACGTCTCGATAAACGGCAACAGAAACCAAGTGTAGACGAACGGAACAACCAGAGCAGTTGTCCGCACGGACAAGCTACCCGCACGGACTAGCTGTCCGCACGGACGAGTCATACGCACGTACAGCCCATACGCACGTACGGGTCGTACGCACGGGTTGTCATCCGCACGGACTATCCTTGGGACCCACTTTCCCAAACAAAGGTTTGAGTATCGACGAACGAGCAATCTGCACGGACGACCTCTGAATGGATTACTCTTCGGATCATGAGATACTAAGGCCTTAAAATGAAAAATCAACCAAACTTCATCCGCACGGCCAAGCCGTACGCACGGACAGGCTATCCGGACGGATTGCCTCTGCCCGCGCGCACTGGCTGCCCGCACGGACTACCATACGCACGGACCGCCGTCCGCGCGGCCGGCTTGAAAGGTAGAAACACTTTGGTGTTTTCTAAATGCTACAACGAAAACTCCAAAGCACAAGCCATCATACACAAACACATCTTAGGAAGAAACAATCCACTTGAACATTTATCCACACAAGCAATCTAACCGTACGGATAAGTCGCCCGCACGTATAACTAGTCCGCACGAGTTGCCACCCGCACGGACAGTCACACGCACGGATGACCTATCCGGATGGAACACCGTCCGCACATATCACCATCCGCACGCATCACCATGCGCACGGATAGGTCATGCGCACGGATGACCCCTATTCACGGATAACTGATCCGCACGATCAGTCATCCTACCCACTCTCACTTGTACTGTTTTACGCGTCACTTATCGCTACGTTCTCGAATCTATTCAGGCTAATCGTACTCGCTGTAAAGCGCTCCCTTCAATCCATATCACTGTGAGTATACTCGAACCCTTTTTGCTTTAGCACTTTTGGGTGTTACATACGTTACAACTAATCAAACTACAACTATCACACTACTCAAGCTATTTTAAACGCTTAACCCCTAATGCATGTTATACGTGGCTTATGAATGCTTGTTGTTATGTTTACACATGGAATGCTGTCTACCTGCCTTAGCAACGATAGTACTATAGTTTGGACTCAGCACCCGTTCACACGGGGGTTGTTAAGGACCTTTTACTTGCATGGATTACGGTGGTAATCGTGTATTGCGAACTGCCTCGGGCAGTCAACCCGCAGTCATTGGTATCGATGGATCTATGTCGATAACTAACGTGCTTCATTTCACCCTGTGTACGTGCTGGTTATGCGTAAATGAATTCGAACTCTATGTGCTATTATCAAACTTGTATGCTCACCTTTACATTTTATGTATTGACATTATTTTAACGTATGTGACAGGTGCCTAGGTTGTTTATATGCTTCTCGGGCTGTGATGAAATTGAAGCTAGGAACTAGAGTCCTAGAAACCGACGAATAATTTGTGATGTTTAAATCTGAGTTGTCGGAACAGAATATTTGTTTAGTTTTTGTCTGTAATAACTTGTTTTACTATTTGAGACATGGTATGGGATATGTTAACTTAAATTGAATGGTAATGATAGTTGTTATGGAAACTTCTGGACAATCTGTTTCGCTCAGTGCCGCGCCCCGATGATTCCGCCATCGGTTGGGGTGTGACAATTCTTTTTCTTTCAAAAAATATTTCACTTTGAAGTTACAAATGTAATTTCATCTGAACATTGGGACCCACTTCAAATGGAATCTAATCAATCTATCTGGGAAAACCATTGTGGTCGGTGGTAACACCGAAAGAGAACTCGATCTTCGCGTTTTCCGTTCAGTTAACATAGGATGACCAAGATGTAAGATTAAATATATTACGTATTAATATTTAATCGGTAGCCATTATAATCATTTACATTATATAGATCAAAATATATAACAATCCTATTAAATAATTAGTTGGTAATTGTTGATGGACCATATTACCCTTATTAACTAATTAGGGTTTCCTCCTGGGTGCTTATATAAGGAGACTCATGTGGAGGTTATGGGGTTGGACAATTACACAAACCCTCATAACTCATAACATCAATCGACCTCCTCTCCATACCGATTCCCTTATCGGTTTTCTTAGCCCCATCATTAGATTGCACCCTAAGGAGGAACCAGATCAAGCTGACAATCATGTCAAACACAACTGCTGGCTTATCTGATGCAATCAAAGGTATGTTTTCATGTTTTACATTATGTTCAAAACAGAACTGAACCAACATGTGGTATCAGAGCATATGTTGATTAGTCGGTTCTGTTTTATATCCGTGAATCTGGAATAAAACTGAAAAACAGAATTGAAAACCGTTAACAATCCGTTTTCTGTCATCCGAGATGCCATTCCGGATCATTACGGATCCATTACGGATGCATCACGGATGAATATCTTCAAATATTTTTATCCGAAATGCCATTCCGGATCATTACGGATGCATCACGGATGAACGTCTTCAAACCTTTTTACCCGAGATGCCATTCCGGATTAGAATCATCCATTTTGGATCATTACGGATCAATCAAAGATGATTTCGGATCTGAGGTTTCATCATTACGGATCATTTCGGATGTGGAGTTTCATCATTACGGAGCATCACTAACCATTACGGACGATTTCGGATCTAAGTTTCATCATCACGGATCATCACTGGTCATTACGGATGATTTCGGATCTGGATCTACATCATTACGGATCATCTCTGATCATTGCGGATGATTTCGGATCATTACCAATGCATTTCGGATGAATGTTTGAATGTTTATTTTTTATCACTTGTTCATCAGAAAGTTCGAAATTTCCCTTAGTTTTGGAATGATTTAGGATTATTGGGTGTTTGTTCCTGTTTGATTTATTTTTTATCTAATTAGAATTTTCGAAATCTGTTATTTTATTAATAGATAAAATTTTTCGAAATAAACAGATAAAAATAACTAACTTTTAAACAGGAAACTTAATCCCATAATCCCTAAGATTTCGGATTTGAACCTTATCAATTAGTAACTGCTTAAATTAAGGATTTTATAGCTTGAGGAACACATTTCGTATGAACATTACGGATCAATAACTGTCTGATCATCTGAAATCATGAGTGTTCATAAAATTTCAAGACTTATTCGAAATCCTGTTACTTTATTGAGCAGTTAATGTGAACCCCGGGCGGGGGCACGCTGTTCCCCGCAAAACCCCAGCGAACTCACCGCGGAGTTCGATCCGCGCTAACGGGTAGTTTGCTATTAAATAATTGGTTTTGTAATTACTTAGTTAATTAATAAGGATCAAATAATGTTTTACAAAACCAAAATAGCTTAACTTGAATGGGCTTTTGATGTGTCATTTCTGGCCAAAGCTGACTTGATACATCTACTTATCGTTCAAGTATTACGAAAGCTATGTTAAGTATGCATCATAAGCATGAATGTCTTAATTTCTGGCCAAAGCTGATTTAATTCATTCATAGATGACATACTTAACGAGTGCATAACTAAAGTGATTGTCTCAATTTCTGGCCAAAGCTGATTTGTTACAACCACTTTGCACATATGCTTAAATGATTACACTTCTGGCCAAAGCTGTTTTGTCTTCGTTTAAGTAGAATTTTTTAGCTAAGTCTATTATTTTGATGTTAGTAATAGACATATCACAACCTCTTCACATAATGATCCTTAGATTAATGATCCTTAATTAAGTTTTATGATCATTTCGTCTGTCTTATTTTTTTTTTTTAGTACCCATAATTTTTTACTCACTATAATTTTCTTCTATATATATCTCATCCACTCTAATTCCTAAACCTAAAATGTTTGCTTTATTTAAAGTTTCTATAAGAATTAGCTCTTAAATTAAATCCTTGATTATTTCCTAAGACACGATAATCCTATTGCTCTCTTCTGATAAAGATTATAAAGAAGAAAGTTAGAGCATGATGAATAGGATAAATCGAACATGATGTCTCTTATGATAATCAAGAACTCTCTAACGTAAATGCTATCACTAAAGTTATTCCAGATTAAGTCTTTCCTAAGACTAATCTATAATTATGGAATAATCACTAGAACTCCTAAGATGCATGCCTTAATTTGAAACTCTAAACTATAAAGTTAAGTGGTATATGTGAATACATTATAATGTACAAAACCATGACCCATAAAGTTAAGGGCTTACGCATGGAAATAAGTACATTTTTCCAGTACATTACATATTAAGATTTTCACTTGTACATTTTGATGCCTTATAAATCAACTATAACACTCAAAATACCAAAGTATAACGAGTGTGTTGATAAGCAACATATGTACAAAGAAATAAATGTTTAAAGCTGGAAAATAAGTTGTTGTTCACCTTACAACCACTAATAGTTTAAAAGAGGATTGTTCTAAGGTCCATAGACAAATTACAAGTGCTAATCCCAACTCTAAGGTTCTTCAAGGGAAAATCTCACTGCATAATTATGTCATTAGACTAGGCATAAGCAACGAGACTGTCCATTATTCCAAAGAACAGTTGGATAAGTTAATTAGGTAGTCACTTACTAATGATATTTAAGTCTGATAATTTTAATATTCCAATTAACACATGATTAGTTGACTCTAGTTCCATACGTTTCCTTACCAGAACTCGACAAATAACTAACATGAGAGTTCGTGACACAATTAGCTGTTAAGGCTATAAGAACCATAATAAGCAATCTTTTAACAAAGCTTTTCGATACCTTACATATTCTGAAAATTAATCAGAATACAGTATCATTACTTAGGCTATGTCATGAAGGTTGTGAGGTTTGCATAGTTAACATAAAGTCACACTTACCTTAAACTCTCATCTTATTTGTTCTAAATATCTGGATTGAAACATTGCTAAGATGGAACTAGATGATACATTACGCTTTCACAACTTTTGTCATCATGAAAATGAGAATTTGACAAAAGGAAATTGAGACTTATAAGTTTCATCCATTATAACCGAAATTCATGAGAAATCATGACATGGTTAACGAGGATGATTTTTTATCTAATCTCATTCTAAGTGATTTTAAATCATGACGTTACAGCCCTAAATATTATTCGGCTTAAGGAATAAGTATGGGTCCATCATAAGTCATTCATTGACATTAGTGGAACTTATTCAAAATGGAATATTCAGACATAATTCATTTATCATTTGAAAGACTATCAACTTGTATCTAAATTTTGTCGCATATGGCTCACAGTCTTAGAAGAAATCTATTCATATATATATACTTAATAAGATTTCTATTAAATATGTCCCTAAAGTTTCTTATGATATCTGGACATTAAAGAAATCAAGTAAAGTCTAACGTATATGTGATAGGTTCCCACATCACGTAGCTCATTGAAACTTCTCTTGTAGCATTTTAGAGATATCAAAGATCAGTGGGAGCATTAAGTGTCTTAATAATAACTTGCAATAGTTGCAAGAGGTGGGGGAGTGAAAATTTTACATTACCTAAAATTACATCTCTTGTACAAGACACCGCTCCATTATGACACTGTTCTATCATAACTTATCTCCTTAAATCTAATGCTACTCTTACAAAAGTTTCGTTGTTGCCTAATTGTGGGCACACTTAGATTTCTTAACTAAACTAACATAATCCTCAACAAGAGAAACTACAACGACTGACGTCATTAACTTGTTTCTCTATTAGAATTAGTGGGTCGTTAAGTATTGACCCTAAGCATGCTGAGTTCCTAACATTTTCTAAGGTTAGTGGGAGCAGTCAAAGTCCTTATCATGATTTGCAAGGAATACAAGAGGCGGGGGGAAGAGTGTCATTAAATTTCACTCCGAATTTAACTCCGATTACACCTCTTGTACACCATACTGCACCAACTCTTACAAACTTAGAATGGAAATGATAGCAACCTAACCAATAGCTAATCCATAAAATTAAAACTTCTAATGAACCCAATAATTATGAACTCAGGAGGTCATCTAGGTTTAAAAGAACCTCCCTAATTGAAGTTGAAATGAATTTTGGAAATGTTTGCTGATCCTATTTCTTCAAATTAAGCCATTAGCGTCAATTAATCTTCTGAATGGAATAAAACAGTTTTCTAGTAAAACTGATTTTATGTGTTCGTATAACGTTTTGGATTTGATTGAACTACCTAAGAGTGTTCATAACTAAACCAAATCCTAATATATAAGCGTTAAGACACGAAGAAGCTTGATTGATTGTCAAAGGTTATACTCAGGAAGAAATAAATTATTAAAGAATTTTTATTACATATCTAACAAAAGATTTCTTTGAGGATCATCACTGTTCTAGTAGCTTATAATAGTTTAAAGCTACATTAGATGAACATTATAAACAATTTTCCATAACAAATGGCTGACACATTTACATGTTCATTAGATAACAACCTAAAGTTTCATACTGAAGGTTAAAGAACACTTTATTTGTAAGCCAATAATATCCATGTATGGGTTAATGCAAACATCATAATGTGATGAAAAGCTAACGTAATTATTTTCATCAAGAATCAAGTGGATTAATGTACCTACCTCAAGATGAGTGGGAGCAACTAAAATAAACTTGTCTATATAGATGACATTCTTTTGACAAGTATATGTTACATAAGTCAAAGCATTGTTAACACAAACTTTGATATAATAAATCTCAGAGATATCTCTTACGTGATTGACATCATAACATACTGAGATAGACCCAATGGGATATTAGTTCTGTTCCATAAGTTTAAAATTAAATGGGTCCTTAAATGTGTAACAAACAATACTGCTCTCCTTTAGAGGATAATAGGATAAATGAGATTGTTTATTTACGCTTCATTAATTAGAAGCCTTACGTAAGTTCAAGTCTATACTCGTTTAGATATTACTCACATTGCAACACACTAGATATGTCTAGATTAATGTGAAGCATCTAATGGAGTATTACAATATCTTTAAAGAAACGAGAGGCTATGATTTTAAAAGAAGAAGCGAGAACTTAAAACCGGTTTATTACTCTAACTTTGAGATATTCAAAGATGACAAGATGTAATTTCGGGTATATCTTTATGACAGCAGACAAAACCTATTTCATGGAAGAGTCACAATGAACTGATAATAACAACCTAAGTTATAACGACATAATAAAGTCACTAAATGTTGTTGAAAATTTATCAGTGGACTCATAAGTTTATTAACTCCATATAATTAATGTTTTGAAGAGTTAGTGTGATAAAGTCAGTTACCATAACTCCTTGAACAGTAACAGTTCAAGAGGTGCTGCATTAAGTTTCGATACACAATTAATTATTCGTTTATGAACGAATTGAGGAAACTAAGTTTTGTATCGAATACATTCATGATATGCTTAAGGATCCTATAACTGAAGGGCTATTACCCATAAGTCTTATTAAGAGAGCTCAGAGACGGGTATTAATTGATGGCTATGCGCAACTGCATATCGTACTATGAATGACTAAGTATTAGTTAATTTTCCTCATCAGTTTGATTTTGTATGTCTCTAAGAATATGTCAAGCTAGCATAACGGCATATAGACAAATATAGTTACAAATCAAACAAAGGGCTTATGCGTATTTTGATCATAACGATTAGGTTTTAAATTAAGGCTATAGTATGATTAATGGGGGTCCAGAGTCGCATAATGATTCAACGGCTGTATTTTTCTGCTATAGTACTTGTTTAAGGCTAAAATGAGTGTTAACTCCTGATCAGGCTTATCTAATACTCATAGTAAATGATTACTCGGCTAAGTGGGAGAATGTAAGATTAAATATATTACGTATTAATATTTAATCGGTAGACATTATAATCATTTACATTATATAGATCAAAATATATAACAATCCTATTAAATAATTAGTTGGTAATTGTTGATGGACCATATTACCCTTATTAACTAATTAGGGTTTCCTCCTGGGTGCTTATATAAGGAGACTCATGTGGAGGTTATGGGGTTGGACAATTACACAAACCCTCATAACTCATAACATCAATCGACCTCCTCTCCATACCGATTCCCTTATCGGTTTTCTTAGCCCCATCATTAGATTGCACCCTAAGGAGGAACCAGATCAAGCTGACAATCATGTCAAACACAACTGCTGGCTTATCTGATGCAATCAAAGGTATGTTTTCATGTTTTACATTATGTTCAAAACAGAACTGAACCAACACAAGAAACGGTGACGTTTTGTTTCTACGGTACTGGATAAGGTACTATGGTGGGACCCGGTACATGCTGAGTTCACGAAGCGCTAGCCAATTGTCGATCTGGGTTCGTGGTGATTTGGTCGGTTTGACTCATAAAATATTGTTCATGTCGTGTGGGCCGGTGCAGTAGTGTACGGGTTCGTGTTCTTTTCATGAAATATGAGATGTACAAGAACTGACGTGTCGTACTTTTCGACAAAAACTAGTTTAAAAACTTTTCCACTTTTTTTAACCACAAAACTTCATTAAAATAAATAAACATCACAGTGGCAGCGAGCTAGAACCCAAAAAATACACCAATATTACGTACAGCTATTTATATTTACACATCACACTAGTATAAAATAATTTTAATTTTCTCTCTTTCTTTCTAGGAAGTATTGTAATAATGATATGTGATACTCATTT
The DNA here is from genome assembly GCA_030545235.1 of Helianthus tuberosus. Lineage (NCBI taxonomy): Eukaryota > Viridiplantae > Streptophyta > Magnoliopsida > Asterales > Asteraceae > Helianthus > Helianthus tuberosus. The sequence continues at coordinate 150,389,438 of CM060381.1, forward strand.
TATATATAATAATTAAGAACAAAGGATATTTTATTACTAAAACATTTTGTCCTTATAAGTATGAATGTGAAGATAATATGTGCCACCCCTTTCATTTTCTAAAAAATACAACAAAAAATCCTTTACAAAAAAAAAAATCTATTAGAAAAAATATAGCACAAGAAAATGTAGTATAAAAAATTCAGCAAAAAAATAAGACAAAAAATAAATACAAAAAATTTAGCACAAAAATGTAGCATAAAATTCCAACACAAAAAATCCAGCAATAAAAATTTAAGACATAAAAAATCAACATAAAAAATTTAGCACAAAAAACGTTATACAACATCGAAATACAACGCATTTTTTTTAGTTGTCATATTTTATATAGCAATAGATTACTCAAAAAGAGATTTATTTTTGCTTAAAGCCACGTCGCCGACGTGTCGCGTCAACAAACGAGCTATATGCAGTAGCGGAGTGCGTCGGAGAAAAATCAGAAAAGCAAGTCACGTCGGCGACGCGTTGCTTATTGTTCCGACGCGGAATTTCGCTAATGTGTTGTTTTGACCGGGTTTTGACCAAGTTTTTGGGGATTAACTTGGAGCTACGAGTTTTTGAACTTAACCGCTTGTTCTTGGAGCCTTTTTGGAAAGAATCATCATCCACAACAATTCCCAATCATCACATCATCATATTCCATTACAATCATCATCAATCACCTAAACCTTAGGGTGGGGTATGGTTAATCACTCTATGGTGTTTGAGTGATTCTCTACCCGATAATATTATGTCATGTCAACTCCCCATTCCACTCCCCATTTTACACTCAATCACTAGGTATGGTTAATTACTCTAGGGTGTTTGAGTTATATATTTTTTATTTTCTAGAAATTAAAAACTATGCATAAATAAATAAAACATATTTTAAACTAAATAAAGTACTTTTAATTAAAAAAAACACATTACATTTAAAACTAAAAAATTAAACCATAATAAACCTAATATTTAGAAATTGCATGGCCAATTATATTTTTTTGCGATATCTCGTTTTCTCGTCAGAATAAACGGCAACATCTCGGGTGAAGCATGGTCGTGTGGCTCAGTAAATGTTTTCAAATCCCGATCATACATAAGTTGTTTCACCGCCTCGCGTTGTTCCGCCACTAACGCTATGGTGTCTTCCTCACATTTCTTTCTTATATTCGCCCGTGTTTTTTTCTTCTTTCATAAGAGTGTATTGAGCGAGCCTCTCGATGAGGGCCTCTTTGCTATCGTTTGATGTTGTTGCGGGCCTCTTTTCTTTCTTTTTTTGTCTTGTTGGTGAGGGGTCTACGTTTATGTCCTGTATATCGCAATTGAACTCAGTTCCCGGTGTACCCGTATTGTAGTTATCCGAATCGGACGACTTTCTTTTTTGTCCCGAACTTTCACTATCTTCACCCAACAATGGTACCGGTGCCCATTTGTCATGTTTACGAACGACCTCCCATGCCTCAATATGTTGAAAACCACTCGGATATTTGGGTTTGAAATCACTTAAAGCCCTATTCATGATGTCAAGGTCGCTACACCCACTACCACGAATACGATCCTACATAAATAACAAATAGAAAGTAAAAAAAAATAAACATAAACAATGTTATGGAAAATATTTTTTAAATGTTCAAATAAAATATTACCGCTTGATGCCAAAGACCGTTGAAGTGGTTTATCTTAGTCAACATAGGCATCCATTTGAACATACTTGATGAACTGTTCGAGTACTTCCGCTCACCGTTTCGTTGTAATGGTAGAGAACTTTTTTTTCCAAAAATTGTCCCCTTTTTGTTGATTTCCTTGTTTCTTGTTTAAAGAACAATGAACTCATGCCTTGGCTAAGGCCTCTTCTTGTTTTTTCGTCCAAATTTGACGCTCCGCCTTGACTCCCTTTTGTTTCGGCTCACTTGCTTCACCAATATCATCGTCTTCATCCCCATATTCTTCTTCGTCCTCGTCCTCGCCACCATCTACATCCAAATGTTGTGTTTCGGGGACAACCTCTAAGTCTTGGTCTTCATCGTAGATAGGAAGTGGGCGCTCGACATTCTCTCTTGGTGATTGAACTGGCGGATTCCTAAATGCAAATGGATCGAACTCGGTTGTGAAGCTTGGGTGATTGAACTGGCGGATTCTTTGAATATAGAGTTTCTCTTTATATCACAATCTCAAACCACTTATTTCTTATCTTATAAAAAAATGGCAGACCTCCCAACATCCTCTTCTGCCTCGTGTTCTGATTCAAGTATCAAACAGTCTTTGAGAAAAAGGATTCAGAAACAAATTCAAGAAGGTCGATCATGTCAAGAGATGTTGGAAACCAATATTTCTCATGTAACAGAAAACATGAAGAGAAGACAAGAAATTGTGAACTTGCTCTCTCAGATGCAAGTGAGTAGTCTTCGAGAAATTGTTGTTATGTTCATGGTTGATCTAGGTGAGAGGGATGAGAAGCACTTGAAAGAGTTGGTCGATGCAATAACTATCTTAAGATGCTCGATGGACATGAAAATGAAGTTTCTTTCATTGTTTGAATGATGTTGATTTTGTATATTTGTAGTTTTCTGTTCTAGTGTTTATTTAATAAAACATGCAAGTTTTATATGTTCCATATAATTCGCATGTTATGTTATGGTGATGTGTTCAAAATGTAACATATAAATTTCATCAAATGAGGCATAAAACTAACCCTTTTTTAGTACTAATGTTGGAAAAAGTGTGCTTTTGTCTTCCTTTTGTATTTTCAGGATTAAATGAGCTCAAATTAACAAAAGAAGCAAAAAGACATCAAAATCTAACATAAATACAAGAAAAGGAACAAGATGTGACATGCCTGACCCCACGACAGCATCTTCCCAAGCAAAACAAGATATCAGAAGCCTGAACACGCCCCGTGCTCAGCCAGCACGGGGGCGTGCCCAAGTGTCAGCAGAAAAGACAAAGTGGTAGAAGCTTCTATTGCCCACCACGGGGCCGTGCTCAGCGGACACGGGGCCGTGGTCAACTATAAGATTCGCACAATCCAGCAAATCTGCATAGTACAAAGATTCTTCTGCAAACGGGGTCGTGCTCAGCGGACACGGGGGCGTGGTCAACTAATAAGACAAAGCTGCATTAAATGAAGAAAGAGAAGGATGTGGACACGGGGCCGTGCCCGAGCTACTGTTCAGCCTATAAATAGAAGTGCTTGGCTCAAGCTCAAACCATCCCTTGGCACACCACCTCTCTCACACTTCACCCACCACCCACCACCACCATAACACCATCATCCACCACCATCATCCATTGTCCATCGTAGAGTGTGTGAGTCATCTCGGGATCCAAGATTGATCGTAAGAGTTCTTGACAATCAAGGCCATGTTTGCCTAAGTCTCTTACATCACTTGGTGAAGACAAAGTGTCTAGTGTAATACTTTTTATTTTCTAATCTTTTGCACTTTTTATTTGGTTTTGTATTAATGACTTTAATAACTAGTTGCTTATGTTGAAGGTGATCTTTCCTTATCGTTTGTCCGTGGTGTCTTGGCATTATTTTACTGTCTATATAAAATAAAAGATTTTCACCATTCATATTTCCACGGTCTATATGGAGGTATGTTGGCTACCTGGTCGGGGGTTAAGGGAATGGTTTGGTAAAGGTCTTGCCATTGTTCAGCGTTTAGAGGTCCTGCAATGGACCTGGGTCAAATTTAGTAGGACCTCCTTCAATACTTAACGGTATTGGATGGCGGGGGTCCAAACTCTTTGATCCCCTCATAAGTTAACTACTATTAATACTATAACCCGGCTACTTAGGACTGTATCCCTGCTGACTCAGACTACTTAGTCGAGGGTAACGTCACCTCCAAAAGAGGGGCCTACCATAATATTGCATTAATAACTTAATTAATTATCTTCCAATAATCCACCCTTTTAGGATTGTATCCTTGCTGACTCAAACTACTGGGGTGAGGGTAACGTCACCTTCAAAAGAGGGGCCTACTACAATAACTAAGATAATCTCTTAATTATGTGCAAAAGTGCGGAAATAATCAAAGGTTACACTAGATACGAGTCGGAACCAAGTGATTCATCTTGTCTATCTGTTTTTATTTTTATTTTTATTTTCAGCATTTTAATTAGTTTTTACTTTTCTTAGTTTAAAACATTTTTCTAAACCTTTTTATTTTGATTAGACGTTGAGGATAAACCGGTACTAAAAGCTCTTGTGTCCTTGGACGACCTCGGTATCTTACCAACACTATACTACGCTCACGATGGGTGCACTTGCCCATATGTGTGTTTAGTGTTAGTGAAATATCGTGTTTTATAAATTTAAAACTTGGCTAAAAATAAGTGTTAAAGGGGCTTAAAATATACACCTAAAATATATAACACTTCACACGCATCATATGGCATGGGTTTTAATTTCGCATGTTTATTTTCCATATTTTGCATATTATAAATAATATGATGTTAAACATGCGATTTTATACTTTAAACATGCGACTTTATACTTCAAATATGCGATTTTGAAAACATAAATGTAATTTAACAAGTATAATAATCCAACAGCAAATCAACATCAAACAAGTCTATTTTTGCCTTCCAATAAATGCTTTCAACCTCAATGGGATTTTTTTATCCAAATCTTTGATATACCTTTCTTTGTCTGGCCTTTTATCGAAAGCAATTGTCTCTTTAATTATTCGTTGACGCTCCACATTATACTCGGATAGAATGATCTTACTGATATATCTGTGTCTCAGGAGATGAAGTTGTGAATTCTGTCTATTGTTTACTACATCTTCATTCACAAACCCAGACAACCATGGTGTTTTCCCCTTGTATGTTTCCATATGACGCATTGTAAACACCCCACAATCTATATCGTTAGTAAGTGTTCTCCATTCCATCTCTTTTCTTTCTATCTCTGATTCTTCAAGTGCTTTTATAGCCGGTGTTGGTTTTATGACCTTTTGTAGGTATAAAACCAGTACCCTTCTCTGTAATATAGCAACATTGTGTCAGTAGCGTTACATAAATATAACATGTATATGTAGAAGTTTGGTATTACAAGTGTGTCTGGAAGCCCTTTGTATCTTTCCTCAAAATCTTGTTTATTTGTTGAATTGTCAATCAACTCAATTTTGCCGGTTTTCAAGTGGAAGCACAAGACATAAAAGTGGTCACCTTGAAGTACTGGAATAAACACGAGGTCAACCGATTCAAGTTTTTTTAACTCATATTTTAGTAATATGTCTTCAAAATTTGAGGTAAATGCGTTTAGCCGTTGGTTGTCTGTGTAACCATCCTTGTACATGGCATCCGGCTGTATGTTAAGTAATTACAAGCAATGTTAGGTAATGTATTACAAGGTAATTATACATGCGAAATTATTACATGCAAAATGCTTAATTGTTTCATGCGAAATGTCTGAAAATATTTCACATGCGAATTGCTTATATTTTGTATGCAAAATCTCTTAGTTTGTTCATGCGAAATGTTATTTTGTTCATGCGAAATGTCTCAGCTGTTTTACATGCGATTTGCTTATATTAGTATGCGAAATCACTAAATATGCATTTTTTGTTTGATATCAAATGCGAAAATGTTTAGATAAACATGCAAATGCTAAATCATATTGTTCTAAATTTAGAAACATACCAGCATTGTGCTAAACAAGAAGAGTCTGTATGGTGATGATTTTCTATCCCTCTTCTTCTCTTCAAGGTTAAGCACATCCACAAATGCATCAATTCCGTTGGATGCTACATACTGACCTCTGAAGAAGCATTCGAATATACCTTTGGATGTGCAAACCCTAGTTTTTGATCGGTAAAATACTTCTCTGCCAGGCAAACATTATATAATTAAATATTTTGAGCATATATATAGATGTTTTTAGTTGATCTAATTGTTTACTTACTATATTCCCTTAAATGTAGCAAATGTGAGTCGAATCACACTCAATTCATGATCTAGTGGTGTTTCATGCATATTAACCACTCTGTTGCAGAATGGGGAACAAAATGCATCTCCAAGGTCTGCATACCTTTTCTCATTTCGAATCTTTACCATTTCTATTGTCCTATAAAGGAGTTCATTTAACCCATTTGGTTCCTCCTTTTTTTTGTTCTCCACCTTCTTCTTTACCGGCTTTTTGTTTTGCAAGGGGTTGTTTTTGAGCTGGTTTTGAGTTTTTTTCCCCTACCTGGGTTCCTTCCCTTATGTACTACCAGGTTGGGTGCCAGGCTCAAAAGTGACTCAACCGATTGCAATTCTTCAGCCGTCACCTCAGGGCATACCACTTTTGGCTCCTTTTCAATTTCGATACCTGAATCGGTTTGTTGTGGTTCCTTCTGTGTAGTTTCTCCTAAATTAACTGCTTCCACTCCAGTTTCAAATTTATCCTCATTGTTTGGCCCAGAATCTGCAAGTGTGTTTTTGAATGCTTTTAGTAAAAAATGTCAAAAGTTTATCCTTTTTTAGTTGAATAGATTTGTTGTACCTGTGGAAGTATGTTTTTCTGGAACTTTTTCTGGATGTTTTTGTGTAGATTCGGCTAAGTTCACTACTGCTTCCATCCCAGTTTCAGTTTCACCACTTTCTGCAGGCCAGTTTAAGTTTAAAAAAAATATAAGATTTTGTTCTTTTATTTTATTTTCTAGTATAAAGTGTTTACCTTGGACAAGTGGTTTGTAAGCGTATACACTCGGTTCCACAGTTTGAATATTTGCAAAAAGGTGTCTGTTATTCCTCCATTATCTGTCTTTGTTAATCCTTCATCATCTGGCTGTAGTATCCCTATACAGAAATTATTGAATTTTAATAACTCAGAATCAAAATCGCATGTTATACATGACATGGCATGCGAAATCAAAAATCAACTGTATGCATGAAATCGCATGTGTATTTAAGAAATCACATGTGTATATGAAATCCAATGTTTATATAAAATCGCATGTGTTAATTTGAAATCGCATGTTTACCTTCTGATTCCATTTGTTTGACAGTGTCCACAACATTGGATATGATTTGTTGAGCTTCTTCATTCTCTCTACATTCTTCATTTGTTTTATCTTCTTGATGAACATCAGAAGGTGCAGTTTCGGTCCCTTGAACCAAATCAGGCGGCACACAAACTGGATTATTCCGATGTGTGTCATCCCACTGCTTACAGGCTTTCATAATCTTCGGATCCCAAAAACACTTGGTTTTTGCATCTGAAGCTAAGATGTTCATCTCTTGAATAATTTGAATCATTTCAATGTATTTTTTTGACATTGATCCTCATTCTTTTCAACAGATCTTGTAATATTTTTAAGTTAAAATACTATTATTGGGATTGAACCCTACAAAGGAACAGTTGATAAAGCCAAAACTGGTTCAGAACAGTGGATCCTTCATGAGCGGTTGTTTGTACATATCTTTCCCCTTGACATTGGCTCTAATATCTGATAAACTCAAAGTACTGCACATTACAACTGTTGCTGATCTAAAGACTGATGAAGAGTAAAGTGCTGAAGCTCAATCTACTGATGTGTCTCAAGTACTGCTGAAGACCAATGCACTGCTAAGCATACAACAGTGGAATGAAGAATCAGTAGTTTACTTATGCATTATATGTAATCAGTAGTTTTAGTTGACAGTGGTTGTAGTTTGTTAGGAGGTTAGATGTCACTTTCATGGTGACGTCAGCCGAAGATGCTCAGTGGTTGTCTTGTACTATAAATAGAATAATACCCTGTACTGTTATGTCAGCTCTTTTTCTCCAAGTCAATTATGTACGAACAATCTGTGAGCTCAGGCTGAGGGGGAGATTTGTGCATGCATACATTGTAATTGATCTTTGTAATAAATACAATCATTCGATTTGATGTCAAACATGTTTCCTTAAACTTTTCTTCTATTGATTGTGTTATCAAAAGTTTATTTCATTTATTCCACTGCAATTCATCTCTGTTTCATTTTCATTTCAATTAAACTAACACAATCTAAGAAACTCAGATCCTAACAATTGGTATCATAGCTAGGATAGTCAAACTTGATCTAACAATCATTTTGACGTAAAAGTTCAGCTCAATTTCGTTGATACTTTTGATTGTTCATTTTTAGTTGAAAAACAGAGTAAGGTGTAATTACGTACAAAAGTTGATTATTCAGTACCTGTAAAACAACCAGAATGGCGTCACAATCACAGGACAACACTAATAACACTGGTTCACTCTTCAAACCACCTATGTTGGTCAGATCTGAGTATAACATCTGGCAGCGTAGGATGGGTCACATCTTAGCTCAACAAAACACAAGGTGTTGGCGATCGGTTGTCTTTGGACCACATGTTCCAATGGTGCCGAGTGCTGAGGATCTAAAAGTTCTTGTACCTAAGAAAGTTGAAAACTATTCTGACCAGGATTTTCAAAAAATTAAACTGGATGCCAAAGCATTTAGCATCGTTGCATCTGCATTCCCAAATGAAATTTATGCTGGATTGTTACACTGTAACAGTGCCAAGGAATTGTGGGATGCACTTAAGGAACAGTTTGGTGGGACTGAAGAAGTAATTGAAAATAACAGGGAGGTTTTGAATCAACAGTATGAAACCTTTTGTCACACTAAGGGTGAATCATTAACACAAAAGTTTGAACGTTTTAGTTGTCTCATAAGTGAACTGAAACTTGTTAATGTTGAATTTGCTAAATCAACTCAAAATAGTAGGTTTCTTAGGTCACTTCCTGAAAAATGGGACACAATTGCTTTTGTAACTAGAAATTCAGTTGGGTTCAAAGATCTGACCCTGACCCAGCTTCATTGTAGACTCCTAACCTATGAAAGGGAGTTGAACCAGAAAAAAGAAGCTATTCCAGATGATTACTCATTTGGCAACACAGCTCTTTTGGGTCAGCAAGGATCAGGGTTATGATCATTACATTGACATAACAGCTGGAGGAGCTTTTAACAACTCTGATTCTGTAACCCCCTGAAAATATAAAACTTTATATTAGAATTATAAAGTGTAAAATAAACGAGAGTAAGCTGACTAGGATAAATAACCCATTTAGTCGCAAACTTTGTTATAACAAAGAAACTTGAGATAAAACATTTAGAGATTTACTTGGTTTTAATTGAGGGGTTAAAAATGTTAAAATGGAAACTTATGTTATTAAAAACATAATAAATCAAAATCCAAACACATCCTTAGATGTGTCTGGAATCGATCAAGAACAGAGCAGGGCGACCAACCACCCTCAAAACCCTAACACTCACTAAACTCACAAATTGAAGGCTCAAATCAGGGCAAAATTGAATTCTGAATATAGATTAGCGATCACCTCATCGAAGGGATCGTAAGGTATGTCAAATTTGGTTGTTTTGACTCAACTCAAATTCCTAGTATGTGATAAAAATCGAATGTTTAGCTTGATTTTGTGTTGTATTGACTAAATTAGAAGTGATATGATGTCTAGGGACAAACCCTAGATGATTTCTTGTTAAAAGTTTGCATGATATTTGTAGGGTTTCATAATCACCATAGTCGGTGATTAATGAGCTTGAAGAAACTTGATAAATACTAGAATTATAACTCTTGTTCTAGCACAATCTGAATTTGAGAAGTAATTTCAAAAATATTGATGTTAAGACATGTGTAAAATTGTCTAATTGAAGTTAAATTAGATGATAATTACAAGTCATGAACTTGGTTTGGTTTACATAAAAATCTGACCCGCTAGGCGTTTGTTAAAATGCCTAAGTAGAGATTAAAATTTTAAAAATCGAATGAAAACGCAGATTTGATTATTATTGATAATGATGCATTAATGATCATAAAAAGAGTTCTATATCAATTGTAAATTAAACTCTCTAGGCAAGGAGTCCGGAGCGTCAAGCGGACAAGCCGGAGGGAATACGCGGGGGAAATGTGTGCTCTAAAGGTACGCGACTTATAGTTTCGCTACATTATGTTTAATTGTTAGTCTTACTCTGTTATATTGAAATTTGGTAAACAAGGAAAACCGTTAAGTCACGGAAGTGACAAAGTGCCTTAGACAAGTAAAACGGGTCAAAACATGAGTTAGAACTAGAGTTTGGATGTGTCTAGCAATGGAGACACCCATTCGGCATCCAAACGGGTCAAAACAAGTTGTGTTACAAACATAGAAATTAATAACCATCACTTGTGATTGGTTATATATCAAGCGTAGGTCGTGTAACGGACACGCAAATCCGTTGCAAAAGCATGAGCCCTTGTAGAGGGATTATAGTTCGGAACATTCGCATGTCAAATGATTCCGAAAGACATGGTTAAATTCTTGGAAATAAGCATGACGATTATTGCATAAGCAACCCTTGGAAGGGAGCACAAGCTCATATTTGGTAAGTGCAGAAACGGGTGCATTGGCCTAAAAAGTTTATGATGATAACAATACATGTTGTGGAACTTGAAGACAAATGGGTCAAATAAACAAGAGACGAATTATAGGACAACTTTTTTTGAAATGATATTTTTATGCAAATCGTGTTGATAAACGTGTCCGTAATTAAATTACGGTCACGTAGAAAAAAGAATCGGCTAAAACGGACGCCCGAGTCAAAAGTTATGTCGATTTGAAGTTTGGAATTGAGAAAAAGAGTGATGGGCTGAATTGCAGCTCCAACCAACAAACAATCTGTCGAAATCAGACCGTGGCGCTACGCCATGGCCAAGCATAAAACCCGTCGCACGACGCAACAGGTGGTGGCGTCACGCGACCACCGGAGGTGGTCTCCGTCGTGTAGTGCGACCTCCCAACAGTGTGGATTTTTCTTGTTTTTGTTATGTTTAAGCACGTAACTTGTTTATACTTGATTATTAAAGTGTCAAAACTAATTATTTCCATGGTTTTGACCGTAGGTGAAGATGGACCTAATCCGGATGGTGATCAAGCAATTAACAAGAACCGAACGCACCAAATGAAGCTTCCGCATTTTGTTTATTTTGTTTTAGAAATATGTGAACACTTGAAACTATGTTTTTAAAGTTAACTAGTAGCATGATGACTTCCATATTGTGACCTTGTAGGGTCTTAAAATCATGAAAACTTTTTGTAAACTCGTAAATTTTGTACTAAATGCAAGTTATATATTATTAATTCTGGTAGTTTAAGTTGGTTCTTACAAGTTGGTAATCAGAGCTAAGGGTTGTCAGTAAAGTGTGTTCGGTTCAAGCTTTATTAAGCATCCGGTAAGAGTTAATTGTTTTAAGTAGATTTAGTGAATATAGGAATGAAACATGAATCGATATGCATGAAAAGAGTGTGTAAACTCACTCAAACACGAGAAGTGCATTAAACAAGAACGGAAGAATCAAGTTATGAACTTGATTAAATCAAAACAAGTAAATCATACGTTATAAATGAAATGTTTAACAGTTAATGTAAACATTTCAATATTAAAGATGGCGGATGAAGGTAACGATGATGCGGTGCCGAGAGTCACCAAGCAAATGAGAGAAGTGATTGCCGAAGAGGTTGGAAAGGCAATCAAAAATAGCTTGTTCGGTTTTATCGATAAGATCCAAAACACGGTATTATCGGTAGTAGAGGAAAAGAATCAAGAAATTGGAAGATAGTGCCAATTCAACGAAGGAAAAGTCCGAAGGACGAAAGCCTTGTTCATACAAGGAGTTCATGGCGTGTAAACCACCATTCTATAATGGGGAGGTAGACCCAATAGTATGCCAGCGATGGCTAAGTGATATCGAAGGGGTATTTGAGAGAACCCATTGTGATGAAGATGACTACGTAGCCTATGGTACGGGTCAGTTAAGGGGTCAAGCGAAAGATTGGCGGGATAACAAGAAGAAAGAAATTGGAAGTGAAGCGGCTAAGGCTATGACATGGGATGAGTTTAAGACACCATTTCTTAAACATCATAGTCCCAAGGCGGTTGTTAACAGAATCAAAGAAGAATTCATGTAGCTTAGACACAAGGGTGAGTCTATTGACAAAATCACGGGAACGTTCATGGATAAAATGAAGTTTTGTGATGAACTGATAACAAACGAAGAACAGAAGATATATTATTACTATAACATGTTGAGCGCTGAGTATAGGGAGTTTATGACTCCTTCAAAATATGAGACCCTTACCGAGATCATAAACGTTGCTCGGGAACGGGAGATTGAATTGAAAAAGCAGGTTGAACGGGGCGAGAGGAGGGCACATGTTGTTAATCCAAGCCCTACCAAGAAGGCACAAATGAATGAAACGGGTAAGAAATCTGATGTAAAAGGCGGATCGCCAAGTTGCAAGATTTGTGGAAAGGGTCATAAGGGCGAGTGTTGCTTCAAAGATAAACCTTGTCCCATATGTCGGAAAACGGGACATATGACTACATCATGCCCGGAAAAAGTGACGGTTTGCTACAATTGCTATCGAGCGGGTCACAAAAAGTCAGAATTCCTGGAGTTAGTGGGAAAGAAAGACGGGCAAGACACGAAAGGTGAAGCCTCGAAGGCAAAAGCTAGATCTTTCCACTTGACTGCCGCATAAGCAAAAGTTGAACCCGAAGTGGTTTCAGGTATATTTGCTGTAAACTCGATCCCTGCATGTGTATTATTTGATACGGGTGCGAATAAATCCTTTATTTCTTATGGGTTTATTCGACATCCTTCATTTGTTCTAACAAAATTACCTATGCCTTTAGAAGTAGAGATAGGTAATAACAAGAGTTTTATCATTTGTGATGTATGTGAAAACTGTAAATTGAGCATTGATGACGAAGAATACACAATAGACTTGATCCCGATGTCGATGGGAGAATTCCAAGTGATCGTGGGTATGGATTGGTTGTCCCGATACCACGCAAAAGTATGTTTTTGAAAGGAAATAAAACAGACGTCTCCTAGCGGGAAGCATGTTACAATATACGGTGAAAAAGGCGGTAACCCGGTGGTATACACAATGCTAGAAGCTCTCCGACTTATGAAACATGGATGCAAGGCTTATATGGTGTACGCAAGTGAGTCGGAAAATAAATCCCTAAAAATCATAGATGTGCCGGTGGTACATGATTATGGGGATGTGTTCCCGGAGGATTTACCGGGAATACCACCAGAACGGGAGGTAGAGTTCGGAATCGAATTGATTCCGGGCGCCAAACCGGTGGCCAAGGCGCCGTATCGGCTCGCGTCGTCGGAGCTACAAGAATTGATGTCTCAGATCCAAGAATTGCTCGACAAGGGGTTTATCCGACCGAGTGTATCCCCGTGGGGTGCACCAGTTCTATTCGTGAAAAAGAAGGACGGTAGTATGCGCATGTGTATCGATTACCGAGAGTTAAACAAACTCACGGTGAAAAATCGATACCCACTCCCAAGAATTGATGACTTGTTTGACCAGCTGCAAGGAGCGAGTTGGTTCTCAAAGATTGATCTCAGATCGGGTTATCACCAGTTGAAAGTCAAGGAGGAAGACGTACCGAAGACGGCCTTTCGTACGCGGTACGGGCATTATGAGTTCCTCGTAATGCTCTTTGGGTTGACTAATGCACCCGCGGCTTTCATGGACCTCATGAACCGGATTTGCAAACCTATGTTGGATAAGTCGGTAATCGTATTTATGGATGACATTTTAGTGTATTCAAAGAATGAGGTTGAGCATGTTTACCGTTTGCAAGAAGTGTTAAAGACACTCAGACGAGAAAAGTTGTATGCAAAATTCTCAAAGTGCACCTTCTGGTTACGAGAGGTGCAATTTTTCGGGCATATCATTAGTGCCGAAGGGGTACTAGTGGATCCGTCAAAAGTAGAAGTCGTGTCAAAATGGAACACTCCAAGGAATCCTTCGGAAATCTAAAGCTTTTTAGGGCTCGCGGGATATTTAGGAGGTTCATACAAGATTTCTCCAAAATTTCCTTACCGTTGACCAAACTGACTCGCAAGGAGGAAAGATTTATATGGGGCGTTGAACAAGAGAAAGCCTTCTAAACACTCAAAGAAAAGTTAACTCACGCTCCGGTGTTAACATTACCGGAAGGAGTTGACAATATGGTGGTTTATTCTGATGCGTCACATTCGGGGCTCGGATGTGTTTTAATGCAACGAGGCAAGGTCATAGCCTATGCCTCGAGGCAACTGAAGATCCATGAAAAGAAATACCCGACTCATGACTTGGAGCTGGCAGTTGTGGTGTTTGTCTTAAAAATATGGAGACATTACTTGTATGGGGTAAAATGTATCATCTTTACCGACCATAAAAGTTTAAAATATTTCTTCGATCAGAAGGAGTTAAACATGAGGCAGAGGCGATGGTTGGAAACGGTCAAGGATTACGATTGTGAAATACACTATCACCCCGGGAAAGCCAATGTAGTCGCAGACGCGTTGAGCTGAAAGGTAGATTATACCCCGATACGAGTACAATCAATGCAGTTGGTTGTGACCTCGGGCTTACTAGAACGAATTCGAGAGGCACAAGTTGAAGCAGTGAAGGTGGAAAACTGGAAAAAGGAAAGAATTGTTGGCCAATTTAAGGATCTTGAAGAAGGCAATCACGGTTTGAAAACACGTTTCAATAGAATTTGGGTTCCTAACACATGTGGAATTAAAAAGCTTCTACTCGATGAAGCTCACAAATCCCGTTATTCCATCTATCCGGGAGCGACCAAGATGTATAACGACTTGAAACAAAACTATTGGTGGCCCGGAATGAAAAGAGATGTAGTGAAATACGTGGAGAAATGCTTGACATGTCTACAAGTCAAGGCGGAGCACCAAAAACCATACGGTAAACTCCAACCATTGGAAATTCTGGTTTGGAAATGGGAACATATTACGATGGACCTATTAACCAAACTACCAAAGACGAACCGTGGTTTTGATGCTATATGGGTAGTTGTTGACAGACTAACCAAGAGTGCTCATTTTATCCCGATACGTGAAACGTATACGTCCGAAAAGATGTCTGAAGTTTACACTAATGAGATAGTAGCACGCCACGGAGTACCGGTATCCATCGTGTCTGATAGGGATACCCGGTTCACTTCGAATTTTTGGCGAGATTTCCAAGAGCAAATGGGAACCAAATTGTTCATCAGCACCGCGTACCATCCTCAGACGGATGGACGGAGCGAAAGAAAAATACAAACATTGGAAGATATGCTACGGGCATGTATAATCGACTTCGGAGGTAGTTGGGATGTTTATCTACCATTGGTCGAGTTTTCGTACAATAACAGCTACCATGCTAGTATCGGGATGGCACCGTACGAAATGCTTTATGGTAGGAAATGCCGGACCCCGGTGTGTTGGGGTGAAGTGGGTCCACGCAAACTTGCCCACCAAGATATAGTTCGAGCCACTAATGAAAAGATTGATGTGGTTCGGGCACACTTGAAAGCGGCTCAAGATAGACAAAAGTCGTATGCGGACAAAAGGAGGAGACCGATCGAGTTTCAGGTTGGCGACAAAGTCATGCTTAAGGTATCCCCATGGAAGGGGGTTATCCGGTTTAGAAAGAGAGGAAAATTAAGCTCGAGATTTATTGGGTCGTTTACTATTGTCGAACGAGTAGGAAAGGTAGCATACCGCCTTGAACTACCGGAAGAACTAAGCGGAATTCATAGCACATTTCATGTGTCACATCTCCGAAAATGTCTAGCGGACGAAACGGCCTATATCCACTACGACGACATCGAGGTGGATGATATCCTTAACTATGTGGTGAAGCCCATTGCGATTTTGGATCGTAAGGTGAAAACCTTAAGGAATAAAAAGATCAATCAAGTAAAGGTTAAATGGGAACACAAGAAGGGTTCGGATACCACATGGGAATCCGAAGAGGAGATGCAACGGCTCTACCCTACATTATTTGGTATGTAATTCGGTTTCGGGGACGAAACCCTTTTAAGAGGGGTGGACTTGTAACACCCCGAAAATATAAAACTTTATATTAGAATTATAAAGTGTAAAATAAACGAGAGTAAGCTGACTAGGATAAATAACCCAGTTAGTCGCAAACTTTGTTATAACAAAGAAACTTGAGATAAAACATTTAGAGATTTACTTGGTTTTAATTGAGGGGTTAAAAATGTTAAAATGGAAACTTATGTTATTAAAAACATAATAAATCAAAATCCAAACACATCCTTAGATGTGTCTGGAATCGATCAAGAACAGAGCGGGGCGACCAACCACCCTCAAAACCCTAACACTCACTAAACTCACAAATTAAAGGCTCAAATCAGGGCAAAATCGAATTCTGAATATAGATTAGCGATCACCTCATCGAAGGGATCGTAAGGTATGTCGAATTTGGTTGTTTTGACTCAACTCAAATTCCTAATATGTGATAAAAATCGAATGTTTAGCTTGATTTTGTGTTGTATTGACTAAATTAGAAGTGATATGATGTCTAGGGACAAACCCTAGATGATTTCTTGCTAAAAGTTTGCATGATATTTGTAGGGTTTCATAATCACCATAGTAGGTGATTAATGAGCTTGAAGAAACTTGATAAATACTAGAATTATAACTCTTGTTCTAGCACAATCTGAATTTGAGAAGTAATTTCAGAAATATTGATGTTAAGACATGTGTAAAATTGTCTAATTGAAGTTAAATTAGATGATAATTACAAGTCATGAACTTGGTTTGGTTTACATAAAAATCTGACCCGCTAGGCGTTTGTTAAAATGCCTAAGTAGAGATTAAATGTTAAAAATCGAATGAAAATGCAGATTTGATTATTATTGATAATGATGCATTAATGATCATAAAAAAGAGTTCTAAATCAATTGTAAATTGAACTCTCTAGGCAAGGAGTCCAGAGCGTCAAGCGAACAAGCCGGAGGGAATACGCGGGGGAAAGGTGTGCTCTAAAGGTACGCGACTTATAGTTTCGCTACATTATGTTTAATTGTTAGTCTTACTCTATTATATTGAAATTTGGTAAACAAGGAAAACCGTTAAGTCACGGAAGTGACAAAGTGCCTTAGACAGGTAAAACGGGTCAAAACATGAGTTAGAACTAGAGTTTGGATGTGTCTAGCAATGGAGACACCCATTCGGCATCCAAACGGGTCAAAACAAGTTGTGTTACAAACATAGAAATTAATAACCATCACTTGTGATTGGTTATATATCAAGCGTAGGTCGTGTAACAGACACGCAAATCCGTTGCAAAAGCGTGAGCCCTTGTAGAGGGATTATAGTTCAGAACATTCGCATGTCAAATGATTCCGAAAGACATGGTTAAATTCTTGGAAATAAGCATGAAGATTATTGCATAAGCAACCCTCGGAAGGGGAGCACAAGCTCATATTTGGTAAGTGCAGAAACGGGTGCATTGGCCTAAAAATTTATGATGATAACAATACATGTTGTGGAACTTGTGGACAAATGGGTCAAATAAACAAGAGACGAATTATAGGACAACTGTTTTTGAAATGATATTTTTATGCAAATCGTGTTGATAAACGTGTCCGTAATTAAATTATGGTCACGTAGGAAAAAGAATCGGCTAAAACGGACGCCCGAGTCAAAAGTTATGTCAATTTGAAGTATGGAATTGAGAAAAAGAGTGCTGGGCTGAATTGCAGCTCCAACCAACAAACAATCTGTCGAAATCAGACCGTGGCACTACACCACGGCCAAGCATAAAACCCGCCGCGCGACGCGACAAGTGGTGGCGTCACGCGACCACCGGAGGTGGTCTCCGTCGCGTAGCGCGACCACCCAACAGTGTGGATTTTTCTTGTTTTTGTTATGTTTAAGCACGGAACTTGTTTATACTCGATTATTAAAGTGTCAAAACTAATTATTTCCATGGTTTTGACCGTAGGTGAAGATGGACCTAATCCGGATGGTGATCAAGCAATTAACAAGAACCGAACGCACCAAATGAAGCTTCCGCATTTTGTTTATTTTGTTTTAGAAATATGTGAACACTTGAAACTATGTTTTTAAAGTTAACTAGTAGCATGATGACTTCAATATTGTGACCTTGTAGGGTCTTAAAATCATGAGAACTTTTTGTAAACTCATAAATTTTGTACTAAATGCAAGTTATAAATTATTAATTCTGTTAGTTTAAGTTGGGTCTTACAGATTCTTACTCATCCAATTATGCTTTTACAGCTAATGGAGAAAACCAGAATTCTGATAATCTGTCCTTTGAACTCAATGATCTCCAGCATTTTGATCCAACTAATCTGGAAGAGATGGATATTTTGCACCAACTTGCAATGTTGAGTGTTAGAACCAGCAAGTTTTATAAGAGAACAGGGAGAAAATTTCCAGGGTTACATGGGAACTTGAAAGTAGGGTTGGATAAATCAAAGATCAAATGCTACAAGTGCAATAGGTTAGGTCATTTTGCTAGAGAATGTAGGAGTCAAAACAATGGACCAATCATCACACATCCTAGCTCTAGACCACAAAATAACCAAACCACTGTGCAATATTCCCAATATGCCCCTGCTGCTCATGTAAACACTGCTCACTATGCACACCCTGCAACCCCTATTCTTGTGCACTATGTCCAAACCACTGTTCCTCAGATACAGTATGTCCAGGCCCCAGCTCCTCAGGTTCAGGTGCAACAAGTTGCACCTCAACAAGCTACACAAACAGCTGTTCAAACAGACCAGTAAAGCTTTTTCACCCAAGGCTTTGTTGATTGGAGTAATTTGCCTGAGGATCTAGGTGATGAAATCTTTGCTCTATATGCTAAGAATGTTGTTTCTAGTGATGAATTCTGTTTTGCAGCATTAGAGTCAATTCCAGAAGGGCTGGAAACTGAAGAAGGAACATCCAGTGCAGAAACAGTGGATACAATTATTGAAGCAGTGGTTAATTCTGTTGTTGGTGAACAACTGTTGGAAGAAAATTCAGAACCCCTGTTGGAACCACTGTTTGACCCCCAGTCTGCTGAAGAAGAAAAGAAGAAGCAAGAAGAAAGTGAGGAGAAAAAGCCAGAAGAAAGTGAACATGTCTATGATTGTGCCATGATGGCTGCAACTAAGGTATCACCCCAGGTTCTTAAAAACCTTTGTTCAGACAAATGCATCATAGCATTTGCAAACATCAAGGAGGTAAATGAAAACCTTAGAGATAAACTGTTAAATGATGAGTTACAATTTGAAAATTCTTTAAAAGAATTGAAAATCAAATTGTCAGAAAAAGAAAATGAGATTTGCAGCCTCAAACATGAGCATAGCATAACCAAGGACCAACTTCAGGCAATGATAGAAAAATATCAGTCCTGCAAAAAGGAGTTGGAATCCACCCAAATCACATGTGAAAAATGGGTGGAATCCTGCAAAGGTTATGAAGTTATGCTTGAAAAACAGATTAAAAGCAATGTAAAATTTGGCATAGGGTTCAGAAAACATGACCAAGTTGAAAACACTACTGTAAATGAATCTGTTCAAACCACTGTTGAAATCATACCCACCAACAAAGATGGTCAAGAAGTTAAAATAACTGACAAAAGTGGCAACAAAATCACTCTGGAAAGATCAGTGGGGTCCTCAACTTTTGAGGAGATTGAGAAATACCAATTCAAACCCACATGGTCTGATGAGTGTGACATCCTTGAAAATTTTAAACCCATGGACTTCACCACTGTGGATGGTGTCAAAGCTCCAAAGGCCAAGGTAATTCCTCTTAAGGACATCCCAATAGTGGTTCAAAACTCTGTTGCAAAGGAGTCTGAAAAGAAGAGAAAGGAAAAGAAGGCTTGTATCTACCACCAGATCCAATGGCTAAACTAGTTGTGGAGATTCCTAAGCCAGATGGTTCAAAGAAGGTTGATGTGACTCTCAATGCCTTTGCTGAAGAAAAAGCAAAGAGAAAAGAGAAAATGGAAACAAAGGGTGATAAAAGATTTGGAGAGGAGAAGAAAGTTTTTATGGCAAAGGAAGTGCAGGGTACTTCAAACAGAAGAAAGACTACCAGAAAGGTTAGCCAACCCAAAACCATACCTTCCAAAACCACTAAACAAACCTCTGAAATCCCCAAAAGTTCCTCACCTCAAACCTCCAAGCCAACAGATGTTAAGATACCTGTTGTATCAACAGTTGTTGATACTTCAGTGGTTTCAACAAATGTTGTTTCAACCACTGCCCTCATCATTTCACCAATCACCACTCAATCCACTGATACACCAAAAACAAAACCACCATCACAAAAACCACCTGCCAAAAAGCAGAAGACAACAGTTGATACATCAACAGTTGTAGTGACAACAGTGGTTGAGACACCAGTTGTTTCAACAGTTGTTAGCCGGTCATCCATCACTTCAAACACCCCTTCTCAAGCCATAATCCTTTATGTTCTAAAACCTTAAACAAAAACACCTTCTCCCAAAAAGGTGTATACAAGAAAAAGAAAGTTTCAGGTGCATGATGATGACATACCAGCACCTGATCCTATTTCATCTGTACCTTATAAAAGAACCAAACCTCCATAATTCATTCCTCCAACATTGGTAAAACCAATCAAAGATCCAAAGGTACTTAAAGGATTTGATCCTGCAGATGTTATACCTGTAGCAGCCAGTTATCCACTAGAATTGCATGCAGTAAAGAATGAAATGAAACAGTTCTACACAGTGGATGACCCTTCCAAAAGAAAATTCCCCTCTCTTGTTGGTTTTAGAGATCCAAACAACATGGATGAATATTTAAAACTCAAAGCCAGGCAAGCTGAAATACGAGCTAGATGTGAATGCAAAGGGGAAAGTGACAATGCCATCTCAAATCGAATGCAGTTTTTGCTCACTAAAGTCAAACAATTGGAAGATTATGCAAGAGATTTGAGTAAAGAAATGTCCAACCTGCCACCAGAAGCTGACCTGCAAAAGGAGATGAGAAAAGACCTCCTTGAATTGATCATGAGGGAAAAGTTCTACCCAGCCAAGGTTGAGCAGTTCAAAGACTAGCCACTCATTGCTCTGAAAAGTGAAGCAAACAGAATTGAAAGAATTAAAAATTATCCAGGTATGAAAAGATCAGCACCAAACTGGAGCAAATACAAAAAGGCAATTGCTAATCTTACCTTGGAGTACAAAAGAAAGAAGCAAGAGTTAGTTGCAGCAAAGGTTGGTACAGCCAAAGCTATTGCAAAATGGTCAAGGCAATACACTGATATGGCATATGAGAGGCTGGAAAGAAGGAGAGAGACAGATCCTAAACTTCCAAAGAAGCTAGCATACAGAGATAAAAGGGCTGATGATCCACAGCAGCATGCCCTTTCCTTAAAAACATTGTTCACATCATCTGACACCTCCATCATTTCCTTAAATCATAAAAAGAGGCAAAAACAGATTGAAGAAGAAGAGAAGGCTCAAGTAGATTATATTATGAAGATAGTCCTTCAGGATATGATTGCAGAAAATCCTGACTCAGCAAAAATTCAAGACCTTGGTAAAGGAGTCATAAGCAGGCCTCCTTCACCAAACTCATCAAAAATAAAAGCTCTCCCAAGAAACCCACTGAACTCAAAAATACTAAAGTGGAAGTCTGATCAAAAGACCCACGTATTGACATTGCTCAAGTACAGTGGTGAAGTTAAGCATATATCTAGGGAAAATACACTAGGCCTGAGTGTAGCTGATCTCCAAGATCTCCTAGAGCTTCAACTGTGCAGGGATGAGGATGATGAAGATTCCCTGAACTTTGAATTACAATTCAAAGGGAAAATAAGGGAAATGCTGATGAGACAATAAAGATCTGAAATAATGAAGTGTTTAAGCATCATCTGTTCCAGGGGGAGATTGTTGGGATTGAACCCTACAAAGGAACAGTTGATAAAGCCAAAACTGGTTCAGAATAGTGGATCCTTCATAAGCAGTTGTTTGTACATATCTTTCCCCTTGACAGTGGCTCTAACATCTGATAAACTCAAAGTACTGCACATTACAACTGCTGCTGATCTAAAGACTGATGAAGACTAAAGTGCTGAAGCTCAATCTACCGATGTGTCTCAAGTATTGCTGAAGACCAATGCACTGCTTAGCATACAACAGTGGAATGAAGAATCAGTAGTTTACTTATGCATTATATGTAATCAGCAGTTTTAGTTGGCAGTGGTTGTATAGATCAGTGGTTGTAGTTTGTTAGGAGGTTAGATGTCACTTTCATGGTGACGTCAGCCGAAGATGCTTAGTGGTTGTCTTGTACTATAAATAGAACAGTACCCTGTACTATTCTGTCAGCTCTTTTTCTCCAAGTCAGTTATGTACGAACAATCTGTGAGCTCAGGCTGAGGGGGAGATTTATGCATGCATGCATTGTAATTGATCTTTGTAATAAATACAATCATTCGATTCGATGTTAAACATGTTTGCTTAAACTTTTCTTCCATTGCTTGTGTTATCAAAAGTTTATTTCATTTATTCCACTGCAATTCATCTCTGTTTCATTTTCATTTCAATTAAACTGACACAATCTAAGAAACTCAGATCCTAACAACTATCAATCTAAATGTTAAAATAAATGGATAAAATGAAATTAATATTTGATGGGCTTGCCTTTTTATTGATGTTCGAAGCCTCTCGATTTTGTGGCTGGTCTGAACTGTAGACTATAGTGGGTGAAAGTGGAACAGGCGTGCTACAATAGTCCAGCATTTTCTGTGTTTGTGTCCCAACTCCCATCACAAGGTTCAACTGAGACGTTTCTGGAATGTCAAAACTGAAATCCATCATATCATCGGTGTGCTCATTAGGGTCCTCCTCGGTTTCTACGTTTTCTACTGCAGGTGCAGTTCTTCTTCTGTGGCTTTTTGTGTCGTCAATGGGTCGTATTGTATACTCCTCCATTGAACGACCCTGTTCATTTTCATTTTCATTTGTCCACAGAGGTCCGTTATCCGAAATATGTTCTTCGACTTTTATCAATCTCCATAGATGTGATATAACGAATAACCGGTATCTCCACGACTTTCTCGAATAACTGATGCCTCTTGTTGTACTCATGTGTGTATAGAAGCTGCTTAAATATAAAAAGGAGTTAATTTTTACTTAGAATATGTATTTATTTTATCTTCTTATATGTATGTTAACAAATGTAGTAAAGCATACCTTAAGAAAGGCAACAGGTCCCATGTACTGTATTTTTGTGTTCTTCCAGCGCGCTATTGTACGACGTAACGTGTCTAGTAGATATGAGCACCAATCTAGATGCGGTATATCCTCAACAACCTCTACCCCAAGCAAACATCTATCATTTGCAGTTGTAGCTTTTGTAATCTCTGCAAAAAATGTCATCCAGTACACCAGGAAATTGATTCTAAACAGGCTTCCCCCATCTCTTTGATTTTCCATTGCTGTTGCAATTAAGCTATGGGTAATTCTCGCGTTATTTCCCCATTGACCGATGAATTTATCCATAACACTCTCTCCACTTTTGGGTTCTTTACTCTTTTCAACCTTTTTAACTTTTCTTTTATCGACTACTATGACAACTGGCTTAGGTCCTTTTGGTATTACAAATACCTCATAAACTGTGTCTGATGTAATTTTGATTTGATGTTTACCTATGTTTAACTTATCGAACATCTCGTCAAAGTTTCTGACTAGCCAATATCCCAAACGTGTCGAAATATGGTTGATATTCATATCTATAATAGCCCCAAAGCCCATATTTTTCACCTCATCAACTTGTTCTTTTGAAAAAAATTTCACAGTTTCCAAATATGATGTAGGTTGACATCACAACAGTATTGCTTCGTTGTGGTATTCAAAGAAAGCCCTAGGTTCTGTTCTAGGTGGTTCAGGCTGGCTTGCTTTTTTTTTTTCCCTTTTCCACTTTTTATGAAGGTTTATTTTTCTGTATTTTAGATCTCTTGTCCTGCTTAAGTTTCTCACCCTCTTTCTTCTTTTTTGGTAGTGGCTCAACAAAGTCATCATCATCAGAACTTTCTTTTACAACCCTTCTTTTTTTGTTTTTGTTCACGTTCTTCAATGTTGATATAGGCACTTCAAAGTCATCATCAGACTCTATTTCTACAAAATCGCATGTTACACAATTAAGACTTCGCATGTTATAAGAATCACATCTTTTTCGCATGTTATAGACAAAAACCTTATAAAATCGCATGTATCAGTTAACCATTACCAAAACTCCCTAATCTTATAAAATCGCATGTTATCAGACAAAAACCTTATAAATCGCATGTATCAATTAACCATTACCAAAACTTCCGAATCTTATAAAAATCGCATGTATGAGTCAAAATCCTTATAAAATCGCACGTATCAGTTAACCATTACCAAAACTCCCTAATCTTATAAAATCGCATGTATCAGGCAAAAACCTTACCAAACAAAGCTAATCATACAAAATCGCATATGTCATACAAAATGCTTATAAAACCCATTATAAAATCCCTAATCTTATAAAATAGCATGTACCAGACAAAAACCTTACCAAAATCGCAGTTAACCATTACCAAAACTCCCTAATCTTATAAAATCGTATGCATCAGACAAAAACCTTACCAAACAAAGCTAATTATAGAAAATCGCATATGTCATACAAAACCCCTATAAAACCCATTATAAAGTCGCATGTATAAGCAAATACCTGGATTCATCTTCTTTGACTATGGTCTATCGTTGTTGGCCTTGCTCTGTTGCTCAAAACTCATCAATCCTCATTGAATCGCACCGGAAAAGTCAAACGAAAGTTGGGGGAAGAAGAATGTAATGCTTTCGAATATGGTTTTACGGTATGATTGTGAATATCTTTGCTGATTATCAGGGATTATGATTTCGCAATTGACAATTTTAACCTTGGCAGATTGATATATATATACATATATATTAATTTGATTAATTTAATTATGTAAATTAGTTAAGCACGTGGTTTAAATGAGGATGACTAGACGGTTGTGGGTATAGCGTACATATTGTACGATTAAGCCTATTGTACAATAACCGACCTCAATTTTTATTTGTCTTCTAACAAAACCTTTCGGTTCCAAAGTAGAGATATTTTCATGTTTCAAAAGAAAGTTGCCAAGAAAAACTTCATCTCTTATTTTATTATAATCGAAAAAACATTATATATTTTCACAAATTTCCAAATTAATCAACAGTTATTTTATCTTCATGGAAATGGGAATTAATAACAATGGACTTTGTTACTAAATTACCCAAGACACGAAAAGGTAATGATACAATCTGGGTGATTGTAGACAGATTAACCAAATCTGCTCATTTCTTACCAATGAAGGAAACTTTCAGTATGGAACAGTTAGCCAAGTTATATGTAAATGAAATATTTTCATTACATGGAATTCCTTTATCTATTGTATCTGACAGAGACAACCATTTCACTTCTCATTTTTGGACAAGTTTCCAAAAAGCAATGGGAACTAGATTAAATCTAAGCATAGCTTATCATCCTCAAACGGACGGACAAAGTGAAAGGACAATTCAGACAATGGAAGATATGCTTAGAGCCCGTGTAATTGATTTTGGAGGAAATTTGGATGATCACTTACCTCTCATAGAATTTTCTTACAACAACAGTTATCATACCAGCATCAATGCTGCACCGTTTGAAGCCCTCTATGGATGAAAATGCCAAACACCAGTCTGTTGGGCTGAAATTAAAGAAAGCAACTATTTGGACCTGAGATTGTACAAGAGACAACCGACAAAATTATTCAAGTCAAGGAAAGACTGAAAGCTGCACGAGATCATCAAAAGAGTTATGCAGATAACATACGAGAACCATTGGAATTTCAAGTTGGAGACAAGGTATTGTTAAAAGTTTCTCCATGGAAAGGAGTTGTCAAATTCGTTAAAAGAGGAAAGCTAAGCCCAAGGTATGTTGGACCTTTTAAGATTATCAAAAGAATAGGACCAGTAGCTTATTAGCTACAATTTCCAGATGAGATGGCAGGAATACATGATGTATTTCATGTATGTAACCTCAAAAAGTGCTTAACAGACGAATCATTGGTAATACCTCTTCAAGATATAGAGGTAAATGAGAAACTTAAGTTTGTAGAGAAACCAATTCAGATTGAAGATAGAAAGATCAAGAATCGCAAACACAAGAGATTAGTTCTAGTCAAAGTGAAATGAGATTCAAAAAGAGGACCAGAGTACACTTCGGAACTCGAGTCGAAAATGCAAAAGAAATATCCACACCTCTTCCAGTGAATCCCGAGGACGATATTTAAAACAAGGTGGGGAGGATATAACAACCCTCGAAAACACCCTAAAACGCTCCGTATACGATAAACCAGACCCACGTAACTTTAATTTTTATTAAAAACAAAGAAAATCATTATTTTCTTTCGCTCGCGAGCCGCGACAGGGAGACCTAGGTGTCTCACGGGGTGCGACAGCCCATTGTGTGCCGGAACCATCTTAGGGCCACGTGTCCAACACTTGTCAGGTCTAGGGTTATGATCCGGCAACCCTAGCCGTAGCTAGGGTGCCCTCGCGGGGCGCGAGAGGACCAGGGGAGGTGGGTCGCGGGGTGCGAGAGAGCCCAGATTCACCTATAAATTGATCAGTTCACTGCCTTTCAACATCGTTCATTTCTTTTCTTTCTCTCTGTCCCTGTAGTGCAAAATAATAGCTTGATATTATACCCCTAAAACATGAAGCTCTGCCCCGTTGTAAGTATTTTAACCCCAATCACTAATTCGTTACCCTACCCGATTGATTTAGGACCCACCAACGTATGTCGAGGCTCTGTCGGACTAAGTTTGTTGGGGTTCTGTCTCATGATGTGTGGCTAATGTGATTTGGGTTATCTTATTAACACATGTGCATTGTATGTTTTTACTAGAAACTCAAGAAAATAACCAAGAAATGTTACCAAGAAGCCATAGAAATACCTAAGTCTACAAAGTGAGTCCATTCTCTTTTCTCACAGTTTGTGAGCCATTATTTCAAATGTTTTCCAAAACTCTAAATGTTTATCAGTTATAATTACAGTGATTAAGTCTTCGTATTCTACAATTGCTGCCAGTATTATAGGGTTTGTATACAGTACTTGATAACCTTCACAATTGGGCACGGGTATCCCATGTGTGATATGACCTTAGTCATAGATCCGTCGAGTGACAAGTATTGAACGAGTAGTTGGGTAGATATAAACATTGTAATCGCTCTTAATACTGTAAAGTTATGAAAGCTCAATTTTATAAACTAGAATGTACTCGCCAGTATCTCTTACTGATAAAATGTTTTAAAAACGCTTTTCAGGTAACTTAATGTGAAGCTATAAGAAGCCAGCTATGGAGCACTGAAGGCTTAAAGAAAGTGGCTATAAAAGTTTATGTTTTCAGTAACTAGGGTTTATCCCTATAAAGATGTTATGAATGAAACATGGGTTTTATCCCATTTGTTTATTATAAAAGTTTGGTGTTTTGAAACTCTGAAATTTATTTCCTAACTACGATCTTGATGTCTCACTTCCGCTGCCAAACTAATAAACACCGATACCATCAGTTGTTTCTCGCGGTTCCCGCTCCCAGGGTAGGGATCGGGGGTTGCGACATCAAATCCCCTGCACCTTCCCTTTCATTCACCGCCTCCCAAAACGTAATCGTCGTCGCCGCCAGCATGGGGTTCCGTTTTATGGGGTGGCGGCGTCGGCATGGAGTTTCGTTTTATGGGTTCCATTGTCTCAACGGTAATGGGGTTCCGTTTTATGGGCTGGCGGCGGCATCTCCGACGGCATCTCCGGCAGAGAGAGAAAAAGAGACAGTAGAGAGAGATAGGATGCAGATGTGGGTGATGCCGATGGTCCCGGTGGTGCCAGTGGCCTTGTTTCATCCACGGTGGTGTCGGTGGCCCCGGTGGTGCCACGATAACTGTACATACAGATTTTACGGCCATTGATTTTATGTGGTGGTGCTGGGACTCCGGTTTTGTTGATGAGACTCCGGTTTGTTTTTTGATCTTGATTCTGTATAGTGTTTTTTTTTCATAAAGTGAGTTGCTTTTATTGAATCTTGGATTGATGGTTGTTTTTTATCTTGATAGTTGATTGTGTTTAGTTGTTTTGTTTACTGTAGTGTTCTAGATTTGAACCTTAAAGTGGGTTGAGTTGGCAGTGATAGTTCGTAACAATTTTTTTCGACAATTGTTGACCATGCCGCGGCAAAGATGGTGGAGGGTAGGTTTTTGACCTGCAACCCCAGTTTTGTAGCCATGATTTTCTGTAAACTTTGAGCTAAACCCTGTTTTTTTCAAGATCCGCACATGGTTTTTATTTTTATTGTTGGTTTTTATATTTTTTTCAGTCGATGATGATAAGTAACAACTTATCTGAGACATATATGAGTCGTGATTTTGGTTGAGTTCGTTTTGTTAAAATTCTGAAATTTCGTAAAAAAAACTTTTTTGTCGTCAAAAAAGTTTTTTAGTAAAAAAGGTTTTTTCGTAAAAAAAAATTTTGTCGTAAAAAAAGTTTGTCGTAAACAAATATTTGCCGTAAAAAATGTTTGTTGTAGAAAAATGTTTGTCGTAAAGTTTTTGCCGTAAAATTTTTTTTCGTAAAAAAATTTCGTAAACCCGAAATCGGGTCGTAAAAAAGTATAAAACCGGGGCGTAAAAATCTGCTTTGTAAAAAAATCTATAAAAAATTTTGTTTTTTTTTTTTGTAAAAAAATCTGATTTGTTAAATATTAATAACCAAATAAGACAAAAACACCTTTTTCAAAAAATCTGATTTGTAAGGTATTAAAATATTAATAATCAAATAAGACAAAAAATAGCAAATTGACCAAATTACCGTTATGACAATAAATATTAAAAGCATAATAAGACAAAAAGAATTAAATATTTGTTTTAATCACTTTTAATCAAAACCATACATCTCAAAAGATCAATGGTGGAAAAATGGTTCCTACGGTTTTCGCAACTGGGGGTGGTTTTCATTTTAACTCACCATATATATATATATATATATATATATATATAAACGGGATCAGGAGAAAACGGCAAAAAGTGTGAGAACGGTGAGAACGCATCCTGGCCGACCACGTGGCGCGGGACATGATCAGGGTCTGAGGGGTTTTTTTTTTTGTCTTTTTAGTATTCTTCTTCTTTCACGATTTTCGCGTGTGACATGCTTCTTTATTTTTTGCATGCAAGATAATTTTGGCGTTATGTAGATTAATTATTTGGCGTTTTACTGTTTTTTCTCAGAGTTCTTCTCTTTGAATTAATTCTTTTTGTGTCACATAGTTAATTTTTTGGCGTTATGGCTTTTTCCATGTCATTTTTGGCGTTTTGTATCTTTTTGTTAATAATTCATTTCCATAGATTAATATTTTATAAAACTACAATAACACGAAAATCAAAGTAAACTAATAGTCTTCCGTAGGTGGGATTACATCAGAGATGTACCCATCGCTTTGTTCGTCCCTTTCTTCAGATTCTTCATCATCAAATTTCATTTTTGCGTATAACGCCATTAGCTCGTCTCTTCTTTGCTGCAGCCTATTCTTGAATATCACTGCATCCTTGGATTTTGGATCGTTTGAAGGTGTTAAATCACAGAGTTGTTCAATGATAGATAGCAACCCTGTCTTCAACATTTCTTCCATTGGCCTTGAATATTGCACCCCGTTTTTATAAGTCACTTCAAGTGTTCCTTCTTCCTCATGCAATACCCAACTGTTAAGTTTTGGTATATGAGTATCTTCAATATCATCATCATCTTCAACATCTTCTACTGGAAACTTTCTCTCCAGTCTTTTTATTACAGTTCTCGTTCTTTCACAATCGTTGTCTATTGGAACCCCAAGGGCTAGGATATCCTTCTGAACATTTCATTCATTCCCATCATGGCTTTTATTGTCCTTACCTTTAACATTCTCCTGTCAGAGAACTTTATGATGAGTCGTTTCTCTTTCCTTTCAAACCTCCATGCAATAACCTTAGCCATTTTTAAACTTTTTGCCGTTTTGGAGAATATGTGGCGTTTTAGTTTTTTTGGCGTGTTTGAGCTTGGGTTCTCATGGTCTTCTTTTATATTGACTTTTTTTTCCAGTGTATGACAGGTAATTATGGCGTTTTGAAAAAGATAAATAAATTTAATATAATAAATGTTAGTAATTATGTTTTTCGTCGTTTCATTTTACTGTTTTTTGCATTTTACCGTGTTTTGTTTTCAGACTCAACTGTTTTAATTGTGTAACACGTCAAATCTTTTGACGGCTGTAATTATGGCGTTTTGTTTTCCAATGGCGGTTAGATAACTATTGGACTTCTTTTGTTTTATATTCTTTGCACATTGTTTCACGTTTTTTTTATGATATTAGTTGTTCAAATTAATTTTATTATAGTTTGGTATTTTTTGGGGCGTTTTTATGGCATTATGGCGTTTTACACGTATTTGCTAATTTTGGCGTTTTATTATATTTTTCATTATAGCATTAATATTCTTTCGTTGTTTATTAACTGCCATTATAAAACAAACAATAGATAAAGAAAATTAAAAAAAAACAAAGTAGAAGCAATTTGTGATTTTAAATCTTCAGTGTCATCGGTCTCTTTTTTCTTTTGAAACTACAAGAAATGTGACAAATAATTGACGTTTTAGGTTTGGCGTTGTTTATTTTATTTATTCATGTGTTGAAGTGTCTTTGTGGATGTTGGAGACATAGATCGACCCCCTGTGGGTGGATATTATCTGTCGGTGGTCTTCATTATATTCATTGAGGCCAAAGTAGCATTTACACTGGTATAGGTCTCTTCTTATCATCCAAACCTTCTTCAGGAACAAAGATGACAGTATGACATATGGGTGTCATCAATCCCTGTTTTTTTCAATTTTATCCATCTAATGCAGCAAAATCTTACTACACTCACGTAACAAATCATTAAATGAAGCTTCATGCAGAATATTACTGAGGATCAAAGAAAAGATGTTTGCTGTCGTTGTATTTTTTTGCGTTTTACATTGAGTTGTAAGTTTTTTTTAGCAACCACCGTGTGTGTGTTTTTTTTTTTTTGTGTGTGTGTGTTTTTTGGGTGTCATAAACGGAAGGTGGTGAGACGTTTCTATTTATAGAATTTTTTTGGCGCGTAGTTTAGGCTGGATGTTATTTTTATAATAAAAAATGTAATTAACATTTATCTGGATGTAAGCTTTGGCGTTATATATAATGGCGTTTCATATTTTTTGTCGTTTTTGTAGCCAGAGAGCTTAAATAAAAACACAGAATAAAGTACGCGGTGATAAAATTGGCGTTTTGTATTTATTTGGCGTTTTATTTTTCAATAGCGTTTTATGTGAGGAATGGTTTTTTACTTTTTTACCCTTAATGAAGCGCGTCCACGTAATAAAATTGATGTTATTTACTAAAATGTCACCGCGCCAATCTAGTCCATAGATTGTTTTGATCGGACGATCAATAAGCGTTCTCACACTTTCTACCGTTTTCTCTAAATCCTGACCCTATATATATATATATATATATATAGGAGAATGATCCGTTAGGAACCATCCTTTATCGCGAGAACCGCGAGAACCAGTGTGAACACAAACAGTAATACCTAAAAAAATCTAAAAAACACCCAAAAAAAATTTTACTATTTTTTTTTGTAAAAATCGCTATATTTCGTTTACAATAAAAAAATTCAAAAAAAAAATCCGAGTCACAGTTATCCATGCACATGTGCATTTGTATCATTTCTTTGACAAATTTCGTAATTCATTACAAATATTAGACAATTGCACTTTCATTTACACTACCACGTGTAATACACTACTTTTTACGTTAACAATATTAGAAATGCACATGTGCATCTATATGTATCAATATGAAATAAGGTGTGTTGGTACACTACTTTCTCTTTCATCTGTCACTTCAAGTGTTCCTTCTTCCTCATGCAATACCCAACTGCTAAGTTTTGGTATATGAGTATCTTCAATATCATCATCATCTTCAACATCTTCTGCTGGAAACTTTCTCTCCAGTCTTTTTATTACAGTTCTCGTTCTTTCACAATCGTTGTCTATTGGAACCCCAAGGGCCAGGATATCCTTCTGAACATTTCATTCATTCCCATCATGGCTTTTATTGTCCTTACCTTTACCCTTCTCCTGTCAGAGAACTTTATGATGAATCGTTTCTCTTTCCTTTCAAACCTCCATGCAATAACCTTAGCCATTTTTAAACTTTTTGGCTTTTTGGAGAATATGTGGCGTTTTAGTTTTTTTGGCGTGTTTGATCTTGGGTTCTCATGGTCTTCTTTTATATTGACTTTTTTTCCAGCGTATGACAGGTAATTATGGCGTTTTGAAAAAGATAAATAAATTTAATATAATAAATGTTAGTAATTATGTTTTCCGTCGTTTCATTTTACTGTTTTTTGCATTTTACCGTGTTTTGTTTTCAGACTCAACTGTTTTAATTGTGTAACACGTCAAATCTTTTGACGGCTGTAATTATGGCGTTTTGTTTTCCAATGGCGGTTAGATAACTATTGGACTTCTTTTGTTTTATATTCTTTGCACATTGTTTCACGCTTTTTTTTATAATATTAGTTGTTCAAATTAATTTTATTATAGTTTGGTATTTTTTGGGGCGTTTTTATGGCATTATGGCGTTTTACACGTATTTGCTAATTTTGGCGTTTTATTATATTTTTCATTATAGCATTAATATTCTTTCGTTGTTTATTAACTGGCATTATAAAACAAACAATAGATAAAGAAAATTAAAAAAAAAACAAAGTAGAAGCAATTTGTGATTTTAAATCTTCAGTGTCATCAGTCTCTTTTTTCTTTTGAAACTATAAGAAATGTGACAAATAATTGACGTTTTGGGTTTGGCGTTGTTTATTTTCTCTATTCATGTGTTGAAGTGTCTTTGTGGATGTTGGAGACATAGATCGACCCCCTGTGGGTGGATGTTATCTGCCTGTGGTCTTCATTATATTCATTGAGGCCAAAGTAGCATTTACACTGGTATAGGTCTCTTCTTATCATCCAAACCTTCTTCAGGAACAAAGATGACAGTATGACATATGGGTATCATCAGTCCCTGTTTTTTTCAATTTTGTCCATCTAATGCAGCAAAATCTTACTACACTCACGTAACAAATCATTAAATGAAGCTTCATGCAGAACATTACTGAGGATCAAAGAAAAGATGTTTGCTGTCGTTGTATTTTTTGGCGTTTTACATTGAGTTGTAAATTTTTTTAGCAACCACTATGTGTGTGTTTTTTTTTTTTTGTGTTTTTTGGGTGTGATAAACGAAAGGTGGTGAGACATTTCTATTTATAGAATTTTTTTGGCGCGTAGTTTAGGCTGGATGTTATTTTTATAATAAAAAATGTACTTAACATTTATCCGGATGTAAGCTTTGGCGTTATATATAATGGCGTTTCATATTTTTTGTCGTTTTTGTAGCCAGAGAGCTTAAATAAAAACACAGAAAAAAGTACGCAGTGATAAAATTGACGTTTTGTATTTATTTGGCGTTTTCTTTTTCAATAGCATTTTATGTGAGGATCGGTTTTTTTACTTTTTTACCCTTAATTAAGCGCGTCCACGTAATAAAATTGATGTTATTTACTAAAATGTCACCGCGCCATTCTAGTCCATAGATTGTTTTGATCGGACGATCAATAAGCGTTCTCACCGTTCTCACACTTTCTACGGTTTTCTCTAAATCCTGACCTTATATATATATATATATATATATATATATAGGAGAATGAACCGTTAGGAACCATCCTTTATTGCGAGAACCAGTGTGAATACAAACAGTAATACCTAAAAAAATCTAAAAAACACCCAAAAAAAATTTTTACTATTTTTTTTGTAAAAATAGCTATATTTCGTTTACAATAAAAAAATTCAAAAAAAAAATCCGAGTCACAGTTATCCATGCACATGTGCATTTGTATCATTTCTTTGACAAATTCCGTAATTCATTACAAATATTAGACAATTGCACTTTCATTTACATTACCACGTGTAATACACTACTTTTTACGTTAACAATATTAGAAATGCACATGTGCATCTATATGTATCAATATGAAATAAGGTGTGTTGGTACACTGCTTTCTCTTTCATCTATCATTCCATCCATAATACACAAACATGCATATGTGCATTTTTGTCATTTCTTTGACAAATTCCGTAATTCATTACAACTATTAGACAATTGCACTTTCATTTACACTACCATGTGTAATACAATATT
Organism: Helianthus tuberosus; assembly: GCA_030545235.1. Lineage (NCBI taxonomy): Eukaryota > Viridiplantae > Streptophyta > Magnoliopsida > Asterales > Asteraceae > Helianthus > Helianthus tuberosus. The sequence goes on from CM060381.1 coordinate 150,423,621, forward strand.
TTTTACATTACCAATATTAGAAATGCACATGTGCATCTATATGTATCAACATGAAATAAGGTGTTTTGGTAGGGGTGTTCAAATTCGGATTATCCGGTCTTTGGATATCCGAAAAATTCGGATAGTGGATTTTAATATCCGAATTCGTATCCGAAATTTCGGATACGGATTCGGATATTAAAACGGATATCCGAAATAAAAAATCCAAAAAAATATAAAAATGTTTCCTACATTCAAATACAAACAAAATTTATTGTTTTCTTTTAATCTATTCATCTTCTGATTTTGCAAAATAAATGCAAACGAAATCATATTAATTGAAATTAAAAGCATACATGGGAAATTATATCCTACCTATGGTAACATACGAAATCATAGATAATCCTGAAAACAAAATGGCAACAAAATCACATTAATTTTAGATCTGGATCCATTAAAAATTGACAAGTATTTTTATTACATTTCAAATTTGGATCCATTACGGAGACGGCGCAAACCCCACGAGTCCTCGGTAGATAATTGGTTGCTGGTGCGAAGATGGTTGATGACGGCCTGCAAACTGCAATGTTTAGAAGAGGATTATGGTGCGAAGAAGGTTGATTAAGGGTGCAGCGATTAGGATATGATTGAAGGGTTAGACTATGATTCAGTGGATGAAGGTTGAATGGAGAGGGAATGGAGACCGTGGGGTATGGTGGGGCTTGGGTTGGGGGCATGAGTTGACACGTGGAGTTAGAGCCCCCCCACCGGTGAGTGACGTGTCCGTGGGGTATGGCGGGGCTTGGGTTGGGGCGTGGCTTGGCAGTTTATTAAAAAAATTACAACAAAGCGAATAGGAGGCCGCCACATCGGACCGCTAGCCCGCCCCACGCCCGGCTTCAAACCCAATCCCCAAGGGCCACGCCCCAACCCAAGCCCACCCGGGGTGGTGGCTTGGGCGTTTTCCCCCAACCCACGCCCCAACCCAAGCCCCATACCCCATAGTCGGAGGCGTGGTTGGTATAGGAGGGGTGATAAAGTTAGGGCCATCACATTTATGTTATATATATTTAATTTAATATTTAAAAAATAACAATATAATATTTCGGATATCGGATAATCCGATTATCCGAAATTTTCAAAAACTCACATCCGAATCCGAATCCGAATCCGAAACTTCGGATTTTCCGATTTTCGGATATCCGAAAATTCAGATATCCGGAATTTCGGATATTTCGGATACGGGTTTTCGGATATTTCGGATTCGGTTTCGGATTCAGATTTTTTTGAACACCCCTATGTTTTGGTACACTACTTTGAATACACTTTCCCTTTCATCTATCATACCATCCATAATACACTACCATTACCTCCTGCCATCCATTATACAATACCATTACCTCCTACCATCCATAATACAATACCATTACCAATATTTTCACTTTATTACATGTATGTAGACACCATTTATACCATCCAATTAACATATTACATCATAAATTGACAACTATAACCAAACCATCAACCACTAGATATAACTAACCAAAAAACATGTATATGGGCCTACTTCTCTGTTCAAAATCACAAACTTTTTGTACCAAAACACGTTATATCATGGTTATACCTAATGATGCACATGTGCATTTTGAATATTGGTAATGTAAAAAGTAGTGTATTACGAATGGTATTGTAAATTAAAGTTCAATTGTCTATTCCTGATAACGTATTATCGAATTTGTCGAAGTAATGATACATATGCACATGTGCATGGATAACTGTTACTCGAAAAAAAAGTTTTTTTATGGTAACTAAATATAGCGATTTTTTTTAAATATTAAAAAAAATTGAGTGCTTTTTTTATTTCTTTTTAGATTTTATTTTGTGTTCACATTAGTTCTCGCGGTATTCGCAATAAAGGTGGTTCTCGCATGAACCTTACCCTATATATATATATATATAGGGAGAGGATCATGAGAAAAACTACCTATAAATGAGAAAACTAGAAAACTAACTAAAAAACCTATAAAAAAAACTAAAACACATACCAAATTTTTTTTTACAATTTTTTATAAAAAAATCGCTAATTTTTATATATAAAAAAATCAAAAAACATTTGTTGTACTGCACATGTGCATTATATGTGTACTACACATGTGCACTATATCCGTAATAGTGCACATGTTTTTATTATTATTTTTTTTAAAATTTTTTTCCCATGCATAAAAACCTATGATTTTTTATAAAAATTAAAAAAAAAATTGGTACGTTTTTTAGGCTTTTTTAGTTAGTTTTTTGGTTTTCTTATTTAAACTAGTTTTCTCATGATTCATCCCCTATATATATAGGGGAATGTTCAAATGAAAACCACTAGTTAGTGTGAAAACTCGAAAACTAATTAAAAAGGCCAAAAAACACATACCAATTTTTTTTTGCATACCAATTTTCGCCATTTTTTATATATAAAAAAATATTTTCAAAAAAAAAATTGTAGTGCATACACATGTGTACTACAATTTTTTTTTTTTTTTTGAAAAAAAAGTTTTTTATATAAAAAACCTGCGATTTTTTAAAAGAAATTGAAAAAAAAAATTGTGTGTTTTTTATCATTTTTTTAGTTAGTTTTCGAGTTTTCACAATAAAAGTGGTTTTCATTTGAACCATCCCCTATATATATATATAGGGTCAGGATTTAGAGAAAACAGTAAAAAGTGTGAGAACGGAGAGAACGTTTATGGATTGTCAGATTAAAACAATCTATGGTCTACATGACGCAGTGGCGTTTTCGTAAATAACATAACTTTTATTGCTGTGGCGCGCTTCATTAAGGGTAAAAACGTCTTTTGACTTCTCTACACAAAACACTATCTCATGAAATAAAACGCTATTAAAATTACCACCTTAACCTACAATAGCACACACCATCATAATCTAAAAACGCCATTAAATATAAAACGGAAAAATTAATTATAATAAAATCCCGCCTAAAAAAACCGCCAAAAACATCCTATATATACAACATCTCAGACCTTCCAATAAAAACACACAAAAACCCAAACGCCATATTTAATATATACCATTCATCTTAGAAACGCCAAAAAACCCAAACATCAAATATCCTCTAAACCAAAACGTTTATTTGAAAATTCAGTTTGGTTGTCGGTAAGGTTTCGCTCAATGTAATGGACAAAATCCTTAACTGGGGATATTGTCCATTTCATTGAGTAAAATCTTATTGACTTTATCCTCAACTTCCATACAATTTATAACGCCAAAACATACAAAAACATTATTGAGGTTTGTTGTCAATAAAGTTTAGCTGTATGGGGTAGACAACATTGTCAGAGATCTTTCTTAACTGGGGATTAACAATGTTGTCAATCTCATACAGCAAAACATTATTGATTTTATCATGATCAAATTTAGAGGTTTAAGGTACTTTTATTTAGTGGCATTTTTTTTCTCGATAAAACGCCAAAAAGTTAAAAAATCAAACATCGTTCCTTGGAAATTCAATATTGTTAGCTAAAGGGTGTAACTCAATAACATTTTGCTACATGAGATGGACAAATCTTCAAGAAAAAGAGGCTGATGTCACATTTTATTCTTCCAGACGGCGACAAAAAAACTACTTCAAAAACAAAAAAACAGAATGAATCATACGAAAGTCGAAACAGCCAGTTAAGATGATTCAAAAAAGAAGAAAGAGACTGGTGACAATAAAGATTTGGAAGTTCAATTGTTTATATATATATATATATATTAATTTTCTTTTTCAGTTGATTGTTATATAATAACAACGCAATATGTAATAAAAACGCCACACAATCAAATGCTTGTCAAAACACCAACATCCAATAAAACGCCCCAAAAACTACCAAACCATAATAAAATTAATTTGGACAAGTATTATTAAAACCAAACTTGAAAATGTAACTAGAAACTGTAACTACAAAACAGTAAAACTGAAGAGATGGAAAATTTATTATATTAGAATCTAAAATGCCAAACTTGAAAGATGGGACGTGTTACAGACTTCAGAGATAAAAGCTTATCAAAAACAATAATTACAAACAGTAACTAAAACGACGAATACTTTATTATAATAATGCACCGCCTAACCTACGCGCCAAAAAGACAACCTTATAAAATGATACGTCTCAGAAACTTCCATTTGATCAAACCAAAAAAACAAACACCAATACTACTAAATACCATTCACTATAAAATGCAAAAAATTAAAAAAATCAAAATATGGCTAATATGTTTTCTTGGATATTTAGTATTGTTCTTCATGGATGTGACGCTCTGCGTTTTCATAACTTTCCATATTTAGAAACCATTGTTCATATTCCTATTTTTGGAAACTTTGCATCCTTGTATTCGTCGTTTCGTTATAATCATCGAAAAAATCTTTATCTTTAATCTAATTCGTTATAAAAATGGTTATTTATTCATGGTTTAATTAATTAAATTAATTGATTTTACTATTAAAAGCTTATTTTTATAATAACATAATTAGTCTCGTCAAACCTTAAAGTCAGTAAAGGATACAAACTAACCCAGTTAATTTATTTGTAAAGTTAGCTTCTTTTAAAATATAACATAACTTAGTTAACTTAGTTAATTAAAGTCAAGGGGTTGTTTATGTAAATTGCTGAATTTTAATTTACAGAGACTGTTCGTGCATATCACTGAAACCGTTTTGATTTTAAATATATATATATATATATATATATGTATGTATGTATGTATATATAACTAAATAAAATAAAACAAAACTGATGACCACGGGACTCGATCCCGGGTCACCAGCTTCATCTTTTGCGCACATCACCACTCTGCTGGAGTCTTCACCTCGAACAAAACCCGGTTTATAATTCACTTATACTCTCGTTAATTCAAACCTAAAACCTAACCCACTAATTAAAAATACCTTTATAAGAGAACATTAAACCCTAATACTAAACAAAAGAGCAGCCAACTCCCTCACATCTCTCTCAGTCAACACCCCCCCTTCTCCTCTCCTTCTCCCTGCGTAATCAAGCCACCGGAGCAACCCTGGCCGATGCCGGTTCCTTCACCGGCAAGCACACCATCTCTCTCTCACACAAACAAACCCGACACCACACCTCTCGTCTCTCTTGTCGCAACCCCCGATCCCTTATCTGTCCCGGGAACGGGCGGACGCGATCTTAGAGTTTTGGTGGTATCAGTTATTAAATCTTGCAGCGGAAATTACATCAGGACCGTAGTTAGGAAATGTTTATCAGAGTAAAACCACCGTATTTAATATTAACAATCACATGGGCAAAACCCAAGTTTCTTATTACAATACAATTATAGGGATAAACCCTATTTTATTGAATTTAAAACATCGTCTTTTATGTAACTTTTATAGCCACATTTTTACTAATCCTTCAGTGCTCTCCAGCTGGCTTTTTACTAATTGGCTGTCACATTGGGTTACCTGAAACGCGTTTTAAAAACATTTGTCAGTGGGAAATACTGGTGAGTGAATCCCAGTTTAATCAAGCTTAAATAAAAGTCATAGTGAACAGTATTGAGAGCGATTACAATGTTTATATCTACACAATTACTCCATTGGTATTGTCAATCCACGGACTTGTGGGTCATATTACACATTGGCTAACTCATTGTCCAATGGTAACGTATTGTCATCCCGACTTACTACTCACAGTGAAGTATACTTTGTATACAAAACCCCAACATACCGGCAGTAATTGAAGAATCAAAAAGACTCAATCACTGCTTAATTATATTGTAAAACAATTAAGGTTTTGTAAAACATTCCAAAAAGGTTAACAAAAAGAGGATAAACTCACATTGCTATCTTAGACTTCACGTAAGGGTTTCCTGGATATAATCTATAATTTATACAAATGTACATTGGTTAGTATTATAACCCTTTGAAAATATTAATGATACCCTCCCCGAGACGGCATTCCAACAACTACGTCGGGCAGAACCACGACAGTTGTTACGGAACCCTAAATCAATCGGGCAGCGTATCTATTACGAAACTGGGGTTATAATACTTACAACGGAGCAGAACCTTGCTAATTAGGGGTATTATACTTGCTTTATAAAGCCTACATCTTCAGAAATTCCAGACTGAGAAAAGAAATGGACGATTGAAAGTGAAATCCCGAGGCCTTCTTATATAGTGCTGAAATCTGAGTCTCACGCGGCCCGCGTAACATAAGCCCAGGGCTTACGCGGCCCGCGTCAACGTTGGGTCAACGCGTAGCTCGTCCGGATCACCACTAGGTTTGACACGATGATGACACGTGTCATCACCAGGTTGCGCCACTATATTGATCTTTCACGGCCCGCGTTAACTTAAACGGGGTCTTACGCGGCCCGTTTGAACTAAAGAAACTCAAAGGAATCCGATATTCACCTCGATACTGCCCGTGTGAATGGTTGGGGTGGGTCTACGCGGCCCGCCTCAACTACTATTTTCTTGTTTTTCATTTATTTTAGAGTAAACTGCCATTTTGGTCCCTGTGGTTTGGGCACTTTTGCCATTTTCGTCCAAATCTCAAACTTTTTACATCTGGGTCCCTGTGGTTTGCATTTTGTTGCCATTTTAGTCCAAAATCCAAAATGCCTCTATTTTGACTGTTGAAAACTGATTATTTTGTCCTTTAGTGCAGGAGCATTTTGGTCATTTTTTAAATTTCATTTGTTGTAAATTCATTTAAATTTCATTTGCTTTAAATTTCATTTATTAAACTGCACTCTCTTTCTTCTCTCTCAAAACCCAGATCAACTCTCTCTCTCTTTTCTCTCTCTATAGCACCACCACCACCGCCACCTCCTCCCTCTCTCTCTCTCTCTCTCTCTCTTCTCTCTCTATAACACCACCACCGCCGCCACCTCCTCCCTCTCTCCTCCTTCCTCGTTTACCCCCTTCTCTCTATAGCATCACCACAAACGAATCAACAAACGATCAATTACCTAATGTAAATTGAATCCGATTCGATTTCTGAACAAAAACAAATAGACAAAAAACACAAGATGAATTACCATTCTCCTTCTCATTAATCTCTCCAAAGCTCACATCCGATTTCTGAACAAAATCCGATTCGTTTTCTGAACAAAGCTCACCACCGCCATCATAACCTAGATCAACTCCTTCCTCGTTTACCCCCTTCTCTCTATAGCACCACCACCACCGCCCCCGTCTGCCACCACCGCCCCCATCTCAAACCCGAGCCACACCATAACCACCTCCACTGTCGTCGTCAACCACCCCCTTACATCATCATCATAATCACTGTCCATCATCATCATCAGTCATCATCATCATAATCAGTCATCGTCAACCACCCCTATTTACAGATCTGAAAAGAAAGAAGGATGGATGAGAGATACAGGTCTTCGCCATCCGTCCACCACCGCTGTCACCTGCGGTGGTTCCCGCTAACCTGGATTAAGGGTCGTATCATAGTAGATCGAAGCGGTGTTCCGAGTACCGGAGACGCGAGCTGCCGTTAAGTGAACGGAGTGGGGATAAGGTCGCCGGAGACTCGATCGGAAAGATGAGGTCGCTGGTGAGTTGCAGGGTCTTGGAGAGAAGGGTTAGGGTTATATGATGTGTGTGAGAGAGAGAGTGTTATATATATATATATATATATAATTAATTTTGTTTTAATTTATTAGAGAGTAAATCAGAATGACCAAAATGCCCCTACACTAAAGGACAAAATAATCAGTTTTCAACAGTCAAAATAGAGGCATTTTGGATTTTGGACTAAAATGGCAACAAAATGCAAACCACAGGGACCCAGATGTAAAAAGTTTGAGATTTGGACTAAAATGGCAAAAGTGCTCAAACCACAGGGACCAAAATGGCAGTTTACTCTTTATTTTATATATTATAACGTATTTCGGGCTCGGTTTTCACACACGGGGTGTATTTAAAAATATATAAGGGTATTTTAAGATATAATAGGGTGTCAGAAATATTAGGAGAGTGTCGGTTTTTACCGAGGGTTGTTACATTCTCCCCACCTTGTTTTAGAGCTCGTCCTCGAGATCTACTGGAACAAATGCGGATATTTCCTTTGCATTTCAGATTCAAGTTCCCATGTGTACTCAGGTCCTCTTTTGGAGTCCTACTTCACTTTGACCAGAACTAATCTCTTGTGCTTGAGATTTTTTACTTTCCTGTCTTCAATCTGTAGAGGCCTTTCTATAAACTTGAGTTGTTCATTTACCTCTATATCCTTAAGAGGTACTGTCAGTGATTCATTAGCCAAACACTTTTTGAGATTAGATATATGAAATACATTATATATACCTGCCATTTCCTCTGGCAGTTGTAGCTGATAAGCTACAGGTCCTATTCTTCTAATAATCTCAAAAGGTCCAATATACCTGGGACTTAGCTTTCCTCTTTTGATGAATCTTACTACTCCTTTCCAAGGAGAGACTTTCAATAATACTTTATCTCCTATTTGAAATTCGAATGGTTTGCGTCGGTTATCAGCATAGCTCTTCTGTCGATCACGTGCTGCTTTCAGTTGTTCCTTGACTTTAATAATCTTGTCGGTCGTTTCTTGTACTATCTCAGGTCCAGATAGTTGCTTTTCCCCAATTTCTGCCCAACAGACTGGGGTTCGACACTTTCGTCCATAAAGTGCTTCGAATGGTGCAGCATTGATACTTGTGTGATAACTATTATTATAAGAAAATTCTATTAAAGGTAAGTGATCATCCCAATTACCTCCAAAATCAATTACACAAGCTCTAAGCATGTCCTCCATTGTCTGAATTGTTCTTTCACTTTGTCCGTCCGTTTGAGGATGATAAGCTGTGCTTAATTTTAACTTGGTTCCCATTGCATTTTGGAAACTTGACAAAAAATGAGAGGTAAATCGGCTATCCCTATCAGAAACAATTGATAAAGGAATGCCATGTAAAGAAACAATTTCATTTACATACAATTTAGCTAGCTGTTCCATACTGAATGTTTCCTTCATTGGCAGGAAATGAGCTGACTTGGTTAGCCTATCTACAATCACCCAGATTGTATCATTTCCTTTCTTTGTCTTGGGTAATTTAGTAACAAAATCCATTGTTATTAATTCCCATTTCCATACTGGCATTTCTAATTGTTGTAGAAATCCTGAGGGCTTCTGGTGTTTAGCTTTAACTTGTGAACAAATTAAACATTTAGAAACATAGGCTGCTATGTCCTTCTTCATTCCTATCCACCAGAAATTTTTCCTTAAATCCTGGTACATTTTATCATTTCCTGGGTGCATCGTATATTTGGATTTATGGGCTTCTTCTAATATACGATTACGCATGTATCCACATTCTCTTTTCATGGAATCTCCAAATTCCATATGTTCCTTGTTCTAATTCTTTTAACATACCTTTTAATTTTTCAGAATCATCCTTGATTACTGATTCTTGTGCTTCTCTTATTTGATCATTTAAATCTACTTGCAGATTTAATTTAAGAGAACGTACCCTTTTTGACTTTTCATAATACTTTCGGCTTAAAGCATCTGCTACTACATTTGCTCTTCCTTCATGATACTGGATATCACAATCGTAATCACTAAGCATTTCCATCCAGCGTCTTTGTCTCATATTCAACTCTTTTTGTTTAAAAATATACCTTAAACTCTTATGATCAGTGATTATGGTGAACTTACTACCATAAAGGTAATGTCTCCAAATTTTAAGAGCAAAAATTATAGCTCCTAACTCTAAATCATGGGTTGAATAATTCTCTTCATAATTCTTAAGTTGTCTAGATGCGTAAGCTATAACCTTTTGACGTTGCATTAATACCCATCCATAACCTAACTTAGAAGCGTCACAATAGACTACAAAGTCTTCAGTTCCTTCTGGTAACGCTAGTATGGGTGTATGGGTTAATCTTTGCTTAAGGATTCTAAATGCTTCTTCTTGTTTTAATCCCCATTCAAACTTAACGGATTTACAGGTTAGCTTAGTTAAGGGAATGGCTATTCTAGAAAAATCTTGAATAAATCTTCTATAATAACCGGCCAATCCTAAGAAACTTCTAACCTCAGTTGGTGACTCAGGGGTTTTCCATTTAATAATTGCCTCGATCTTTGTTGGATCTACATGAATTCCTTCATGATTGACTAGGTGTCCGAGAAATTGTACCTGTTCTAACCAAAATTCTCATTTAGAAAACTTAGCATAAAGTTTTTCTTTTCTTAAGAGACTTAAAAGTGCGTGCAAATGCTTTGCATGATCCTCTTTATTCTTAGAATAAATGAGAATATCATCTATGAAAATGATTATGAATTTATCCAAATATGGCTTACATATTCGGTTCATCATGTCCATAAATGCAGTTGGGGCATTGGTTAGACCAAATGGCATGACAGTAAATTCATAATGGCCATACCTTGTTCTGAAAGCGGTTTTAGGAATGTCCTCTTCATGTACCTTTAATTGATGATATCCTGACCTTAAATCGATTTTAGAGAAAAATCGAGCTCCTTGCAGTTGATCAAACAGATCATCGATTCTTGGTAATGGGTTCCGATTCTTAATCGTGACTTTTTTTAATTCACGGTAATCAATGCACATACGCATTGATCCGTCCTTCTTTTTAACAAACAGTATTGGCGCTCCCCATGGCGACGAACTTGGTTGTATAAATCCTTTCTCCAACAATTCGTCTAATTGTTTCTTCAATTCCTGCATTTCAGCGGGTGCCAAACGATAAGGTGCTTTGGCAATTGGTGCTGTTCCTGGTAGCAGGTGAATTCTGAATTCAACTTCTCTGTCTGGAGGTAGTCCTGGTAATTCTTCTGGAAAGACATCTGAAAATTGAGACAGTACTGGAATGTCTTTTAATTCTTTTCCTTTAGTGTTAGTGATTATGGAAATCATATACACTATAGAACCTTTTCTTATATAGCTTGCAGTTTTCATCACAGAGATGAATTTTGTGGATCTAGATGGTTTATCTCCTTTAATTGTGATCGTTTTACCTTTTGGTGAATTTACTTGGATTGACTTTTGATCACATAAAATACTAGAATTATTGGCTATTAACCAATCCACTCCTAAAACAACATTGAATCCTGCCAGATTCATGGGATATAGGTTTGCAATAAATTTCTGATTTAAAATTTCTATTCTTGCTCCCTGCAAGATTTCAGAAATCCTAACAGTTTCTCCATTAGTTGTTTCTACTAAGAATTCTTGTGGTAGTTTAGTTAATGACTGATTTAGAAATTTGCAAAATGATGTATTAATAAAACTTTGGTTTGCACCAGAGTCAAATAATACTTTAGCAAAAATATCATTAACTAAAAACGTACCAGCTATGACGTCTGGAATCATCTTGGCTTCATCTCCAGTCAGAACAAATGCTCTAGCATTTTTAGTGTTCTTGTTGTCTGCAGCTGGGGCTAGTTTTGGACAGTTTGGCCTGATATGACTTTTTTCTCCATAGTTGTAGCATAGTCCATTACGGGATTTCTTCCTGCAATTTTCTTCCTTGTGCCCTGGCATCTTGCAACAATTGCAAATAGTAGAGCATTTTCCCGAATGCTTTTTCTTGCAGACTTTGCAGAAAGGTGCAGAGGTAGAACCCATATTCCTACGGTTGTAATTCCCTGAACGGAATTCTTGGGTAAGCCTTTGGGCTAAGTTGTTCCTCTGATCTTTTTCTCTAGTACGGACTAGTTCATCTGTCAAGGTATTTGCTAGTTCTACAGCTTCTTCTATGGTTTGAGGTCTAGCTGCCTTGACTACATGTCTAATCTCTCCAATTAATCCCCATATATAACGGGAGATTAATACTGGTTCTGGTGAAGCAAGGGTTGGCACTATTCTAGCATATTCAAAGAATATTTTAGTGTATCTCTTACTATCCACACCAGTCATCCTAAGGTTTAGGAATTTGTTAGCTATCTGTTCCTTCTCATTGGGTGGGCAGAATTTCCTTTCTACCATGTTCCTAAATTCTTCCCATTCCATATTGTAAGTCCTATCACTTCCTCTTGATTGGAGGATAGTGTTCCACCATTCTAGTGCTGAATTTTTAAACAGATTAGAAGCAAACAATATTTTATCTTCTTCAGCACATTTGCTTATTCTTAAGACTGCCTCAGTCTTCTCTATCCAACGTAGAGTTACAATGGCCCCTTCGTTGCCCGAGAATTCCATTGGTTTACAAGACCAGAATTCTTTATAAGAACAACCGTAAGACACGGTTCTTCTTCTTTTGGGAATAGGCATTTGAAGTACAGGTCCATTGTTTACACTGTTTTCTGGTTCGACTGATCGCTTACTGCTATGCTTACTTTTATTATTCGCTTCTTGAATAGTTTGAATAATAAATGGCATTGCATCTATGAATCCTTGTGCCACTATATGTTGAACGACACTATTTTTCATCTGGTTTCCATTGTTATTGATGCTCGGATTCTCATTAACCACGTTAATGTTATTCTGGTTATCATTATTCAGATTTCCTTGATTTCCGTCATCGGCCATCTGAATTTTAAACATTTAGCCCATATTAATATCACAAGATAATAGGTAATATAGTTAATCACATGACACGCAATCTAGCCAAAAACGTCGATCATTGCGACTTGTACTCTATTTTCATATATTATGCGTCTATTACACACTAGTACTGAAATAAAATTACAATACCAACAGAAATAAAATTACACTAATAGTAATATGCATCCGTACACACATACTATTACCAACTCCTCTATCACCTCACGGATATGGATTTATCCAAAAATCCATATTGCGTTCATCGTATTTCCATACGAGACGCTCTCCCACCTGACGCATTCTCTCACTGCTTTCTAAAATTTCCTCCCCGAAAATCCTAAGTTCTTGTACGTTTTCTGCACTCATTGGGGGTGCAGGTTCTAGGACTGAGTTCGGAATCTGGGGTGCGGGTTCCTGATATGGGGGTGAAAGTGCCTGAAATCGGTAAGGATCTTCTAAGATCTCCCTAATGTAGTTATCATGGTAATAGGGATCTAAAGGGTCCATACCTGAATAGGCTCCTATGGGTGTGTCTTCATGGATAGGGTAACGATGCCCAAAGTCCCTATTATCGTCCCACCAAGGGTCGTAATTTGGGTCTAGGGGTTTTGGTGCAGGTACCCTAGGGATTTCTTCTGGGTTAAAGTCATGCATCTCCACTTGGTTTTCAAGGTTTTCTATCTCCATGGGTTGGTCTGGGATTTGTGAATGTGGGGCTACTAGTTGTTCCAGACTCGGGTCAGCAGCAGTTGTAGCAAGGATATGGAAATTGGCTAGGCTTCTATTAAGCATATCCTGTGTATGGGCATCTGTCTTTCGCTTAGCAGCTGCTAAAACTCTTTGCTGTTGCAACTTTTGCATTCTTTTCCTACAAGCAAAAGCCTCCTTACTGAACTATCCTCTCTTTTTGTGAGGGAATGGTTCCCCCGATTGAGCTTTAAAGGCAAACATTCCTTCTTCCTGATCAGCAGTATACCCAGAGAGGGCAGACTGTGAAGAGGTACCTTCACTCCTAGGTGAATCCGACAACTGACGACTCATGTCTGAGGGTCCTTGATCACTCATACTGTAATCTAACAAATAGTCAAAGAATACATAACAAATAAATACAGTTATGCACGTATTTCCTAACACAAAATTTAGATTTTTAAGTGTCAGCGAAACACTTCTTTGGCTCAGACCAGTGGCTAGGCTCTGATACCACCTTCTGTCGCAACCCCCGATCCCTTATCTGTCCCGGGAACGGGCGGACGCGATCTCAGAGTTTTGGTGGTATCAATTATTAAATCTTGCAGCGGAAATTACATCAGGACCGTAGTTAGGAAATGTTTATCAGAGTAAAACCACCATATTTAATATTAATAATCACATGGGCAAAACCCAAGTTTCTTATTACAATACAATTATAGGGATAAACCCTATTTTATTGAATTTAAAACATCGTCTTTTAGGTAACTTTTATAGCCACATTTTTACTAAGCCTTCAGTGCTCTCCAGCTGACTTTTTACTAATTGGCTGTCACATTGGGTTACCTGAAACGCGTTTTAAAAACATTTGTCAGTGGGAAATACTGGTGAGTGAATCCCAGTTTAATCAAGTTTAAATAAAAGTCACAGTGAACAGTATTGAGAGCGATTACAATGTTTATATCTACACAATTACTCCATTAGTACTGTCAATCCACTGACTTGTGGGTCATATTACACATTGGCTAACTCATTGTCCAATGGTAACGTATTGTCATCCCGACTTACTACACACAGTGTAGTATATTTTGTATACAAAACCCCAACATACCGGCAGTAATTGAAGAATTACAAAGACTCAATCACTGCTTAATTATATTGTAAAACAATTAAGGTCTTGTAAAACATTCCAAAAAGGTTAACAAAAAGAGGATAAACTCACATTGCTATCTTAGTCTTCACGTAAGGGTTTCCTGGATATAATCTATAATTTATACAAATGTACATTGGTTAGTATTATAACCCTTTGAAAATATTAATGATACCCTCCCCGAGACGGCATTCCAACAACTACGTCGGGCAGAACCAAGACAGTTGTTACGGAACCCTAAATCAATCGGGCAGTGTATCTGTTACAAAACTGGGGTTATAATACTTACAACGGAGCAGAACCTTGCTAATTAGGGGTATTATACTTGCTTTATAAAGCCTATATCTTCAGAAATTCAAGACTGAGAAAAGAAATGAACGATTGAAAGTGAAATCCCGAGGCCTTCTTATATAGTGCTGAAATCTGAGTCTCACGCGGCCCGCGTAACATAAGCCCAGGGCTTACGTGGCCCGCGTCGACGTTGGGTCAACGCGTAGCTCGTCCGGATCACCACTAGGTTTGACACGATGATGACACGTGTCATCACCAGGTTGCGCCACTATATTGATCTTTCGCAGCCCGCGTTAACTTAAACTTACGCGGCCCGTTTGAACTAAAGAAACTCAAAGGAATCCGGTATTCACCTCGATACCGCCCGCGTGAATGGTTGGGGTGGGTCTACGCAGCCCGCCTCAACTACTATTTTCTTGTTTTTCATTTATTTTATATATTATAACGTATTTCGGGCTCGGTTTTCACACACGGGGTGTATTTAAAAACATATACGGGTATTTTAAGATATAATAAGGTGTCGGAAATATTAGGAGAGTATCGGATTTTACCGAGGGTTGTTACATCTCTCGCTCATATCCCCCCTTTATTAATCGACGGAGGCGGTGGTGTATTGGTTTCGCGGCAGAAGACGGCTGCGGTGGCGGTGGTCTCGACTGCTGATGTTGAAGACGACAGTGATACTTTTCCGGCACATGACGACGACGGCAGTGGTCGTCAAACCAAGGCGGCGACGGTTCAGGTTAGAAATTGGTTCGGGTTATGTTGGTTCAAGTTCTGATTCGAGTTTCGTCTCAGTTCTGTTTTTGGTCGGGTCTGGCACGCCTGAGTTAAGGTTCTGACTTGTTTCGAATCCTAACTCGGCTCGGGTTTCACGAGCGGTCTTTTTAGTTTCAGCTCGAGTCAGGGTTTAGTTCAGTCTCGGCTCACGTTCAGTTTCGACTCAGTCAAACCGATTTAGACTTCATGCTCAGGTTAGAATCCGATTCGGGTTATGTTTGTTTAAGCTTCAAATTCGAGTTAATTCTAATCGAGTTCGTTGGTTCTATTTCAGTTTTGGTGCGGATTCGGGTCTCGGTCAAACCGCGGTCAACGGTCAGAATCGGGTTCGGGTCAGCACTGGTCAAGTCAGTCAAATCGGTTGACTCGATTCAGTCTTATTTGGGTCGGGCCAGCGGGTTAAACACGAGCCTCGGTATAATAATGACACGAATATTATTTATATATTGTTCTATTTTATATTTAGTAATTGTTTTAATCGCGGAATCGATCCCTCAAATCGAGCGGACTAATGAAATTGTAAAACATGAAATATTTGTACGTTACCCGTATTTGTAAAACTTGTATACAGAAACATATATATTATTTGTTGTTCATTCATTGTGGAATTTTGAAAATTAACACGACAACTTGTAGTGTCGGGATCGTCCAAAAACAGAGGAAACTCTGCCCGTTTTTCGTAAAAAAATCCGCGAAACAATACGTATATAATTTCAAAACGATTTTTATTTTGATTCGTTTTCTTTAACCAAATCTCTAAATTAATTACATAAATGCATAAATTCTTTTTACAACAATAATTTCTTTTATATTAAAACAATATAATATACGAATTCCAAATTTCGCAAAACATAAATATTAGGATTATTTATTTTTTTTAACCCCATAAATAATAGCGAGTTCGCGTTATTTTAAACATCTAGGATAAGCACTCTCGTTCGTTCTCTTGGACTCTCGTTTACTCATACACCATCGTTTGTCCATATAGGGTGACTGTGGTGTTCCATCCTCTTAAACTCGTACACTCGTCAACACTTGGACAATCGGAAGACTTAGCAATTATGTGAGTACACTCGACCCATTTACATTTTAAACCACTTTTGGGTTGTAACATGTTACCATACAAAAATTACACTTGCACACACTTAAACATACCTTGTGAACTCAATCCGATATACATGCTACTTGTTATGCTAGATAATACATGATTTATGCCATTACTATGCTATGCCCTCGCTTAACAATTATAGCGCTATAGGAGTAGCACACCACCCGTCGGGGGTTTGTTAAGTCAATATACTAAACGGTCTCGTCACTTTTGTGGCGAGGGATGCTAAATACTAGTGGACACTTTGGGTTAGACGTAATGTTAAGCATGCTAGTTACCTTGTATACAAATTGCCATGTGGATTCGAGTAAATGCTTTATACTTATGCTATATTATTTAAACCTTGTGTACTCGCCTTTGCTTTTGCATTGAACTTTATTTTAACATGTTACAGGTTGATGATGATGATGCTATGAAATGAAGTAGCGTTGATGCCTCGATACACATATAGACGTTTAGGTTTAAATGTTGTATCAATTTTGCTTATGTTGTTATGTATTTCTTTTGAACTTGTTGTTATTTGAATTCCTTGTAATGTTGACAATTTACTTTATGAAATGAAATCGGTTTATTAAATATTGACACAAATAGTGTTATGAAGTCTCTAGCAATCTTCACACTTCGTCTCATCCCGATGTTTCCGCCATTGGTTGGGGTGTGACAGATTGGTATCAGAGCCATAACTATAGGGAATTACGAAAAAAAATTGCCATGCTTTTAACCTAGTCTATAGTTAAGTACCAAATTCGACCAAAATTGCTTCACGTGCTACTTTTATGAAATGTCTTTACATGCTATACTTGAAATGACTCTTTACGTGCTATTCTTGACAATGTATCCTATGTGTTAATTTCTTGAAATGCATTATGTGTTATACTTGATTTAATATTTCAAACATTTGCCTTTCTAAGGCATTTTACTCGTTTTTACAAAAACTCGAAATCACTCGTATCGTACAAACGAGATGACTTCACCAAAATAGGCGTGAAACCCACAATTTGGTGAACGACTCTCAATCCATCCATTCTTTTACGCGAAATTCGCCATCAAGTTAGGAGTGAAATCCTCACCTTGAAGGAGAATTTCTATTTCAAATTCTAGTGGACCCTCGTCAAAGTGTCGAAATTAAATTTTGACTCGACGAGTACCAACCACAGTTAGGGCACGAAATCGTCAAGTTAGGGGTGAAACCCGCACCTTGTCGACTAGTCCCGCTCATTGGTTTTCAAAAATCCCACCAAGTCTCGAAATTTCGATGGATTTGGAACATGTAGTAACTGGAAGGGTGAATACCGTTAACCGAGATATCGGCGTGAGTATTCCATCTATTAGGTCAAAGCATGTTTCTCAAATTCAAAAGAATTTTTGACCGCTTTGGTTTAGTCAAAGTTCCGCTTTGGAACAATCCAAATTTTAATAAAACCTATGCTTTATTATCATCGCTCTTATATGATACAATTCTCTCGTTTCGAATTCAAATTTATTTCGAATCATTTTCTCACACACATCATACTAAATCTTTTCATACATTTATACATATGCATGATTCTAAAACGTCACTCAATTTTGTTTATATTCTTTGTAACACCAAAATGGGGACATATCATCGAGATAGGAGTGATTTCCTTACCTTGACGATCAACTCCACTCCTTCTTTTCTTAAAACGGCCTCACCGACGAGTTAGGGGTGATTCCCTTACTTAGGTGAGTGTTACCAAAAATTTTCTTTCAAAAGAGACGTCATCGTACAACACGATCATATTTTACACCAAAATCGTTTATCATTCGTCAAAATCCCTACTTATGCAAATTTCAAAATTTATCTATACTATATTATAAAACATTTCCTCAAGGGCTTCTTAAAAATTAAGAGGTATAAGTTTAAATGCTTGTTATACAACACATAATGCATATATTAATTGTTTTTGAAGGGTAAATTCGTAATTAAATTCATAATGCATATATTAATTGTTTTTGAAGGGTAAATTCGTAATTAAACTCACCAGCCTCTTATACTACATTCAAGAAGAAAATTATTGGATAAATACTTTCGTTAAAAAATTTTGACCTCCCCATCATTAAATCATTACTTGATTCAGATTAAATCATTCCGTTAAAAATTTTTGACCTCCCATCATTAAATCATAAATTAATTCAGCTTAAATACTACATTCAATTGGATAAATACTACATCACTACATTCAGATTAAATTATTACGTTAAAAGTTTTGAGTTCCCCCAATCATAAACAACTCCCCTCTCGAACAAGGAAACATGGATTCTGGAAAGAAGAAGTATCGCTGGAGACTTCAAAAGCGTCGCCGGAGATCGGAGAAACTCACCAGAGCAAGTCGAGGACCTTACACCGTTCGGTATACGTCTTATTTACTTATTGCCAAACGATTCGTTATTAATCTTACATTAAAAACACCATCTATTCATTAATAATCATAGACTGTAAGGTTGATTTTCATGGGTTTCAGTAGGCTGGGTTAATGTAGAAAATGACTTGGTGTTGGTAATGTTCATACTGAAGGAAACAAGGATTCTGGAAAGAAGAAGTATCGCCGGAGACTTCAAAAGCCTCGCCGGAGATCGGAGAAGCTCACCAGAGCAAGTCGAGGCCCTTACACCGTTCGCTATACGTCTTATTTACTTATTGTCAACCTTTTTTTATTTATCTTGTTGATTACTTAGATATTATGAAGATGAGGAGACTAATTTTCTATTGTGAACTGAATGATTTTTCTGTGAACGAAGAGTTTCTTGGAGAAGAAGGGTTACAATTTAGTATGAGGGATTTTCCTAAAATTATGATAGATTTTCATAAAATTCAAATCATAGTTTTTTAATATATTTTTTTTTTGCATCTCTATGTACGATGATATTCATTTTTTTATTATGTAAAATTTTCAAAATTTACAGCATTATGTAAAATTTTGAATAAAATAGAACTTTCAAAATATACAGCATAACAGTGCATATCTCGTCTCTAGAGTGCTATTTTGAGGTTTATTTTTTGAGCTATATATATGGTTAATCATTTTTAACAGCAATATCTTTGTAGGTTATGAAGATATACATGTTTAATCCATTGTATTTTCTTTGTCTGTTTTGGTTTTTTCTTTTTGTCAAGTTTAAAGATCTGATTCCAACAAGTTTAGATGAGTATTGTTTAACATCCATTTTTTTCAATTTCATATTCATTCCTGCATATCGTCATTAGAGCTCCGAAGATTGAAGTTCATCAGTAAAATTTGGTTCAACTCAATCCAAATCTTGTATGCCTTTTAACGTACGGATTTCGCGTTCTCTTAATTTTGCCATTATTGTATTTTTATTTGTTCCCCTATACTGAAACTATGCTCTTTTTATTATTGTTTCATTATTTTGTTTCTTCTCGTATCGTACGGATTATGTCATGCATTATCATAGTATCATTTGCAACTCTCACTAATCGTATCGTATTGATGCAGAAATAGCTGTCGGACAACATACGGGGAAGAGAGTGTTTTTGCCAAGAATACCTCTATGTCTTTCTGAGGATGACATGTTCCCGTTCAAGCTGAAAAGAAAACAGTTTTCGATTCGTCTCAGCTTTTCCATGACAATAAACAAAGCTCAGGGCCAAACAATTCCCCATGTTGGTGTTTATCTTCCGGATTCTGTATTTTCGCATGGTCAACTATATGTGGCCTTGTCAAGAGGAATATCACGTGAAAATACAAAAGTGTTAGTTCATCCTACCAAAGATTTCCAACGAGATGGAGTATACGCCTCAAACGTTGTCTATCGGGAGGTGTTACATGATAGATGAACTGCTTTGGAATCAAAATGTAATGATTGTTAATGAATTTTGTTTTTATATTTTTAGTTCACACAAATTGGTCAGTTTTACTCACTTGTTCATTATTCTCTTATACAGAAATTAGGGAAGCTGTTCTAGATGACACAAGAAGTTAATAATTGAAAAATGTGTTAGGTATCTACACTATATATTACAAATGATAAAACCACATGTGATTAAGATACTAAACATTATTTTTTTATTAGTAGCCAAACCTGATCCAATATATACATGACTCAAACAGGACAGCATACAACAAACTCCTCGTCCGGTAGATGTAGTAGTGAAAGAAGAACAAGAAACTACCGATAATTGTTTTCATAGCACTCTCGATGATAAAGAATGGTGTTTGGAAAATCTAAATGCGATAATTGAAGTGTGTAAGGCTTACGACTAAATTACAACGTATCACAATGCAAGTCGTTGACAATTGGATTTTTATTTTAAACTTTTATGTTTTTAAATTTATTTTCGTATAGTGTGTGTTTACTGAGACGCAACAATGGTTTTCATATGTACTTGCGACTTTTTATGTCAACTTATTATTAACGATAATGACAGCTCTATGATTTAAGTGAACCTTCGAAACTTTTTACATCTACCCTCCAGTTATGAAAACATTTCCTAACTGTTTTATTCCCGCTGCAACGCGCGGGCAACCTACTAGTTATTTTATCAAATGTATTCTTTATCTCATAAACTATTTCACATAAATCATATACACGGAAATTCTTAATCATACCTTAAAACGTTTTATTACTCTAATTTCAAAACCTTACGAAATGCTACCTATCAACTTAATTGGTCCAATGAATCCCTTGCCCATGAACTTCATACTTGACCTAATCACTAACACACACTCACCTTTTATCATCATACCAAAGACTTTGTTCGCAATCGAAAATCAAACTAGCCATTTCATTTGCCTATAAGAACTTATATTTATTATAAGATCATTTTTCTAAAGCCTTTTCAAAATCAATAAAACATTTTATTAAAACACTTTTCAATGATCACTAAGTTCAATATGCATGAAATTCTCTTTAAGAAGCAACGTTTTCACAAGAACCTCCTAATTTCAAATTTCCTATTTGAATGCAAGACTCTTTAAAACGATGCGAACTCACCATTTTCAAAAACCTTTACATACACTGCTTAATATGTCATTTAAATTCAAAACACGTAGGCAAGAAGATTTCATAGGGACCAACGCTTTTCAACTAACGTAAATCCTTTTAAAGCGAGAGTAGCATTTCCGTTCTTTATACAAAATCAATAGTTTAGTCCCTTACTTTTGATATTCACGAACTAGATTTTACATTCCAAATCAAGCTTAAACTATTTTGATTTGATAAACTCAACGGGTTACTCAAACAACTATACATACATATCATCGCACATGTTTTATTCTATGTCTCACAACGATTTCCTTATATCATTCGTTTTACATACTCAAACTTCTCAATCATTTTACATGCTTAAGTTCATCGCATTGAATACATGTCATACACGAAATCATTGTCATTTATGCATACTCACATTCATACTTATAGACATTTTCATGTTCATGCTCATACGTTTTAAGTTCATGCTTACATACTTATTCATGCTTATGCTATCATTTATATTCATACGCGTGCTTACATTTATACTCGTGACTCGTACATCCGTACCCGTACGCGAGCTGAATCCGAGGGATTCGCTTACGTGGATCCCATACGTGCTTATATACTACATTTGTACCTGTACATGAGCGGAATCCCAGGGATTCGCTTACATGGGTCCCATACATGCTTAAACACATAAACATGCTTGTACACTACATTCGTATACGTACTCACTCTTATTTTCAAATTCAAGAACACCCTGATTCATACATAATTAGTACAAGCTATGCGGATCATGCGACGATCAATATAATCGCGGGTGCACATGGGATTATAGTGACAGGCACATGAGAATAATAGAGTGTACTACTATGTATGGTAAGACACGGAACGTAACATGACACGAATAACGAAACGGACGTAACATGGTCAAAACATGATGGATACGCCGCTGGTACTTCCTATATATAAGTGTTTTCACCATGTTACCAAACTTTCGTAAAACGTGCCGTGAGAAATTCAGTGTTTTGCAGACCTTTTGGACCTAATTCAAATTTAAACAACTCACCAACGCATTATATCCAATTATCCCTGAAGAGACTTCATTCTTAGCAGCGCTACTTTCATCTATCTGATACTTATGCTATTCTTACACTCATAATCATTATTAGATCAATCGTTCACCCTTATACCTCAATTATTCTCTGTTATCTCAAACTCCAACACCTAAATTTTAAACAATCCTCTTTTGTTTGCCAAAACCCTTTCAAGTCTTCCTTCTGAATAAATTTCGGGACGAAATTTCCTAAAGGAGGGGAGACTGTAACACTCCGCGTTTTCATAACTTTCCATATTTAGAAACCATTGTTCATATTCCTATTTTTGGAAACTTTGCATCCTTGTATTCGTCGTTTCGTTATAATCATCGAAAAAATATTTATCTTTAATCTAATTCGTTATAAAAATGGTTATTTATTCATGGTTTAATTAATTAAATTAATTGATTTTACTATTAAAAGCTTATTTTTATAATAACATAATTAGTCTCGTCAAACCTTAAAGTCAGTAAAGGATACAAACTAACCCAGTTAATTTATTTGTAAAGTTAGCTTCTTTTAAAATATAACATAACTTAGTTAACTTAGTTAATTAAAGTTAAGGGGTTGTTTATGTAAATTGCTGAATTTTAATTTACAGAGACTGTTCGTGCATATCACTGAAACCGTTTTGATTTTAAATATATATATATATATATATAACTAAATAAAATAAAACAAAACTGATGACCACGGGACTCGAACACGGGTCACCAGCTTCATCTTTTGCGCACATCACCACTCTGCCAGAGTCTTCACCTCGAACAAAACCCGGTTTATAATTCACTTATACTCTCGTTAATTCAAACCTAAAACCCAACCCACTAATTAAACCTACCTTTACAAGAGAACATTAAACCCTAATACTAAACAAAAGAGCAGCCAACTCCCTCACATCTCTCTCAGCCGACACCCCTCTTCTCCTCTCCTTCTCCCTGAGTAATCAGGCCACCGGAGCAACCCAGGCCGACGCCGGTTCCTTCACCGGCAAGCACACCATCTCTCTCTCTCTCACAAACTAACCCGACACCACACCTCTCGTCTCTCTCGCTCATCTCCCCCCTCTATTAATCGACGGCGGTGGTGGTGTATTGGTTTCGTGACAGAAGACGGCGGCGGCGGCGGTGGTCTCGACTGCTGATGTTGAAGACAACAGTGATGATTTTCAGGCACATGACGAAGGCGGCAGTGGTCGTCGAACCAAAGCGGCGATGGTTCAGGTTAGAAATTGGTTCAGGTTATGTTGGTTCAAGTTCTGATTCGAGTTTCGTCTCAGTTCTGTTTTTGGTCGGCTCTAGCACGCCTGAGTTCGGGTTCTGACTTGTTTCGAATCCTAACTCGGCTCGGGTTTCACGAGCGGTCTGTTTAGTTTTGGCTCGGGTCAGGGTTCAGTTCAGTCTCGGCTCACGTTCATTTTCGACTCAGTCAAACCGGTTCAGACTTCATGTTCAGGTTAGAATCCGTTTCGGGTTATGTTTGTTTAAGCTTCAAATTCGAGTTAATTCTAATCGAGTTCGTTGGTTCTATTCCAGTTTTGGTGCGGATTCAGGTCTCGGTCAAACCGCGGTCAACGGTCAGAATCGGGTTCGGGTCAGCACTGGTCAAGTCAGTCAAATCGGTTGACTCAATTCAGTCTTATTTGGGTCGGGCCAACTGGTTAAACACGAGCCTCGGTATAATAATGACACAAATATTATTTATATATTGTTCTATTTTATATTTAGTAATTGTTTTAATCGCGGAATCGATCCCTCAAATCGAGCGGACTAATGAAATTGTAAAACATGAAATATTTGTACGTTACCCGTATTTGTAAAACTTGTATACATAAACATATATATTATTTGTTGTTCGTTCATTGTGGAATTTTGAAAATTAACACGACAACTTGTAGTGTCGGGATCATCCAAAAAAAGAGGAAACTCTGCACGTTTTTCGTAAAAAAATCCGCGAAACAATACGTATATTATTTCAAAACGATTTTTATTTTGATTCGTTTTCTTTAACCAAATCTCTAAATTAATTACATAAATGCATAAATTCTTTTTACAACAATAATTTCTTTTATATTAAAAAAAATATAATATACGAATTCCAAATTTCGCAAAACATAAATATTAGGATTATTTATTTCTTTTTAACCCCATAAATAATAGCGAGTTCGCGTTATTTTAAACATCTAGGATAAGCACTCTCGTTCGTTCTCTTGGACTCCCATTTACTCATACACCATCGTTTGCCCATATAGGGTGACCGCGGTGTTCCATCCTCTTAAACTCGTACACTCGTCAACACTTGGATAATCGGAAGACTTAGCAATTATGTGAGTACACTCGACCCATTTACATTTTAAACCACTTTTGGGTTGTAACATGTTACCATACAAAAATTACACTTGCACACACTTAAACATACCTTGTGAACTCAATCCGATAAACATGCTACTTGTTATGCTAGATAATACATGCTTTATGCCATTACTATGATATGCCCTCGTTTAACAATTATAGCGCTATAGGAGTAGCACACCACCCGTCGGGGGTTTGTTAAGTCAATATACTAAATGGTCTCGTCACTTTTGTGGCGAGGGATGCTAAATACTAGTGGACACTTTGGGTTAGACGTAATGTTAAGCATGCTAGTTACCTTGTATACAAATTGCCATGTGGATTCGAGTAAATGCTTTATACTTATGCTATATTATTTAAACCTTGTGTACTCGCCTTTGCTTTTGCATTGAACTTTATTTTAACATGTTACAGGTTGATGATGATGGTGCTATGAAATGAAGTAGCGTTGATGCCTAGATACACATATAGACGTTTAGGTTTAAATGTTGTATCAATTTTGCTTATGTTGTTATGTATTTCTTTTGAACTTGTTGTTATTTGAATTCCTTGTAATGTTGACAATTTACTTTATGAAATGAAATCGGTTTATTAAATATTGACACAAATAGTGTTATGAAGTCTCTAGCAATCTTCACACTTCGTCTCATCCCGATGTTTCCACCATTGGTTGGGGTGTGACAATGGAGTTTCATTGAATGGACTGTTTGGTGAGGGGAGTAACTCAGTAAGATTTTGTTGCATGAGATGGACAAAATCTTCAAGAAAAAAGATACTGATGACAGTCATATGTCATTTTGTGTTCTTTGTTCTTGAAAAGGCTTGGATGAGGAGAAGAGATCAATGACACTGAAGAGTGGGATCAAGTTGAAGAACAAAGCAAAAAACCCATCCACACGTCATAGATCTATGTCCCAAACATCCACAAAAAGCAATTCAACAGACGAGCTGGCAATTATAATCAAACCGATGGGTTTGTTAAGTTTTACATAAAATGCCATATATTTGGTGACAGCTCTTGTAGTATTAAAGAAGAGAGAGACTGATGACAGTGAAGATTGTGAAGAAAGATCCGATTAGGATTTTTAATTTATTTTTTCGCTTCTATTTTCTTTCCATGTGGTTGTAATATGATTGTAAAACGCCAATATACCACAAACGCCAAAATGTATACAAAAATAATAGAACAATGGGCCATCTTGTCTAAAATGCCTTGAAAAACGCCATTCAAGGAGATTTGAAAAAAACACCATAAACGCCAAAATGTTAATACAATGAAACCATTAAAACGCTGTATAATTATTGAATTTGGTTAACGCCAAAAATCTTAAACCCCAAAAATAAATCAAATATTGTGAAAAGCGGAATTGGAAAAGCGGAAGATAAAATGACAAAAAAGCCCATACGCCCTAATTATATCGCGCGCCACGTGTTGGGCCATGATGCGTTCTCACCGTTCTCACACTTTTGGTCGTTTTCTCCTGGTCACGTTTCTATCTATAATACTATATAAAGGAAAAGTGATGTACAAAGTTGTAATTTTACCATACTTGCAAGTTATGAAGCACCATGTACAAAGATGTGTAAGCCATTTTAGAGGGATTTTCCCCCAAAATTTTAAGACACCAAATGGGTAATTGTGGGATTTCAGCATGAAATTCTAGAAAACCCTAACATCTCCTGTAAATGAATCGTCTGGCGTTCAATTCGTCTGTTCAATGGAAACATAACAGCATTTTATAGCTCAGGAGATGAGGTTATGGGAGATACACGGAGATAGCACTCAAGCGACGATACTCAGCCTAGGGCAATTGAAGCCCATCAGGTTCCACATTTTTTTGCTCTGTTCACGAAGACTACGGCTTTCCGTTGAAGGATGCTCTGATATTTCAACTTAATATCATTAAATTTGAAGGCAACATGTATGATTTTCGATTTTGGTTTTGGTTTTGGTTTGGAAATCGATTGCCACCATTGTTCTTCTGATTATTTTGTTTTTGTTTCAGGAGAGAGCTTGGATTGCGGCAGCATCCGGTATCCATATGTCGAGAAAGTGAAACCCGTTACAGATCTGACGAAGTCGAGGAGAGCAAATACGACAGTGAGTGTTCTCTATGGCGTATCTAAGTTTTGGTCATGCACCTGCCTCTACGGTGAACTTCTGGTCAAGAAACCGGCGGCACAAGGATTCTGACGGCCCTTATAACTATGATAATACTCAGGTATATTTCAATTATCTATACGTTTTGTAAAATTTTAAAGTTATGGTGAAGTTAATAAATTCGTTGCTAATGATTAATGATTTTAATTTAATTATTTTTTCTGCTTAAGGTTGCTTTTGAATGGGTTTCTTGATTTAAGCCAGAATTCCTCTTTCTAAGTGTTGATCATAGATAAGTTTTGTTTGCTTCTTGGTTAATTCATTCAAATCTTCCATAGAAAATAACCTTTTGTGAATACGTTTCATCAGTTCTGCGTTTGATTTTGAATTCCATTGTGGAAGAAGGTTACAGAAGGTAGAGGTGAGGAAGCTGTAAAGAGGCGTAAAAGTATGAACAAAATACTTCCTAGAGATAGAATTGTCCGGTTACTGGATTCTTATTCTTCGTTCCTTGGTCTTTCTAAGGTTAGAAACTAATCATTTGTTTTAATTTTTTCTTGTATAACTTGGATTTTGTGATTAAGGACCCCCGACCCCAACGATTTCTCTCGTGGTGAGTTCATATTCAATTCTCATATCTATAATCTATATATAATTCTAATAACTATAATCTACATCTCTATAGTTATGACTAAACTGTTAATGATGGATGAATATCATTATTAGAGAATATATTTTCTTAAATCCCAACATTATGGCATATTCAGCTGAGTGTTTCAAGGATCGAACTGATGTTCTGTGCTTGCACCGGTGGCAGAAAGTTTTGAACCCCAAGCTTGTTAAAGGTCCATGGTCAAAAGAGGTTAGTCATAACTAATTTGAATTTCATTTCTTTCAAAGCATAATGTAACTTTTTTTGTTTCCTAACTTTTTTTGTTTCCTAACTTTTTTGTTTCTAATTATAACTATTCAACTTCACTTAAAAAAAGACATCCAAACAGCCCCCTCAATAGGTGGGTCGGGTAATGTGTCAAAACGGGTTCAACGCAAAACATGTTTTGGTACATGTCAGATGTATCAAGAGGGGTTGGATTTCATTACAAAAATACACTTTAAGCAGCTTTCGACCTGTTTCCATTGTATTTGTAGCTATTTTTTTTTAATTTGACCCATGACACGTTTCCTTTCCTTTTTTTATTTAATCCACGACCAGTTAGGAATAAACCATAACGTTAATCAACACATTCATAAGTATATGGTTCAAACTTGCCAGTTTTTCTTTTTTATGATTCAGTACCTTCCTTGAATTTAACCAATAAAGAAAATCTAAAAAGTTTGGTGGCTGGTGGGCTTGCCGGCATGTGGCAAAATCCTTACCACCGCTAAACTTGCTAGATATCTTCGTTGGTTAGGTCATGCCACTAAACATTTCAATGTAGGAAAGGTGATTCCTTTCTCACACTATATTTGTTTCTACACATTCATCAAAGCCTATGGAATTAAGAGAAATAGTCTAATATTATTATTTTTTATGGACGGCTTAAACATGGAGCTAATTTGGTATATATAAGTGTGTAAACGAGGTGGGCCGAGCGCAAGTTTGACTGGGCTTGTCCTCGGCTCGTCATATTTTTTTTGAAGCTCAAGCTCGAGCTCGGCTTGGTCCGAGCTTACTTATTTGAGCTCGAGCTCGGCTCGGAGTAAAACCCAAAGCTCGAGCTTGGCTCAAGCTATTTTGAGAACAACCTCGAATGAGCTAAAAATATGGCAGTGGTATACCTTCACTTAAATCTTTTTTTTTTAATAATATAAGTTGCTATGATTATACTTTGAATCTGATTGTATAATTACCTTTTTGGCAGCAATTTTGCTTAGCATAATATATTGAGATTTATCAAAGACTTAAGTTGACCATTGTCGGGTCTCGGGTCGGTGAAGACTTCTTGATTTGGCCCAACACAGGGAACCCAGAGGTACATTTGACATGATTAAATAATCAAAAAAATTACATAATGATATATGAATAATGAATACTTTTTATTTACCAAGAGCTTTTTAAGGTAAATTCAAGACATAGCTTATTGGGATTGTTAACGGACGGTGTGTCGAGGACCCAAATCTATGGCGTCTGACTTAACCTGCAATTCACTTCCGGTTCATGACATTACTACGAATCGGGACATAATAGGGATATATCTTGCTAATTTGATTGTAAGTTAAATTACTTAAACTATGTGATAAACTACATTTGTTTGTCATTTTTATTGATTTTCTAAAAAATTTTGTAGCGGCTTCATTGGAAACGCGCGTCAAGAATTAACCATGGATTGATGTTGACTTCTCCTCTCAGACGAGTGCATGATGATAACGGGAAATGGAGTAAGATCAATGGTTCTAGCATGCCGTTGTTGCGCCCTCAAGATCTTAGGTAAGTTAAAAGGCATATTCTGTAGTTACCCTGATTAGCCGATAACTTGAATCTTGTGGTCTAAATGAGTCCGGTTGTGTGTTTGGTCTAAGAACTGTAGGCTGGCTATCATGGCCTCAGAGACACTGTTGATTCCACAACCACATAACTGGGCTTTGAGGCAGGATCACGGCATGATGTGGTACTATAGCAGGTATGAAATCCTTTCTTAGGCCAAAATGAGTCCTTTTTGTATAGGTCTAAATGGGTCTGGTTGGGTTGACATGAAAAACTTTGACGTGATACTAAAACATTTTTTCTTTACAGGGATTATGGGAAGGAGGTTCAAGAGCTAAGTATATGTATGGCCTTTGCACCCGAAGAAGAGGCCAAAGTCCTGGAACCGAGAAGTTGCATTTGTTGCAACTTGAGACTTCGTGGAAAACTCGAGGACATAAAGGACGCTTAACGGTTCCGTAGATGATAGACTTGTGTTTATTTATTTTTTTTTTTACAAAATATGACTCCTGGTCTAGCTCCATCAAGTGCTTAGCTTCAAGGATATTATCGACTTGTTAACCTTGAAAACTATCAGGATGTGTAGTGTACTAAGTAGATTCCACCTTGTTCATAGCTTCCACCTTGTTTCACTCGTAATGTATTATATTTACTTCAAGAGGATATTTGCACATGTATCATTCTAAAATGAAGCCTCACCTTCTCTCTCTATCTCTCTCTCTCTCATATCAGAGAGGGTGGTGATGAAAATATATCAGAGAGGATGGTGATGAAAACTGAAAATAAAATGAGATTTAAAACTTACTTTGATGGAGATATGCACAGCGGATGATAATGGATGAGTGTATGATTTTGATGGAGATATGCACAGCGGATGATAATGGATGAGTGTATGCACAACGAAGTAGAAGGTTGCAGAAGAGTTTTTTTTTTATGTGTTGGAATATAATATGAAGAACTGGAGAAAATTTTGGATGTTAAGGGAGTGGAGCTAAAGAGATGTGGAGAGAGTTTTAGTGTGCCATTAAAGTAGTAATTCTAATACTCATAATGGTTCTGAATGAATTACAACGATTTACAATGCCTCTATATATAGGCAAAAATAAAGAAACAAAGCATCTATTCTAAACACAAAAGTCAAAAGCCTATTCTAAAAAGTAAAGCAAACGAATAATTACAAAGCTAAATTCCAAGATTAATGTGGAAAATTATTGTCCTCTATCGACCACTTTATGTATATCATTGAGCTTGTAAAACGTCATTGCTTACGGCATGTTTTTTGTCTTCTATCTTCTGTCGTCATTTCTTACGTCATCTTCTAGAAGTCTCTGTGTGTACTGTCTATCGATTGTGGACTCGAACAGTCTTCGTGTTCACAATCTTCGTCTTCTAGGTTTATGATGTGCTGTAACTGTAGAGTGTCTCCTTCCCCTGCAAAGGGTAGAAGCATTCTCCAATTTGTTTTTGTGTAAACTTATATATAATTCCCTTCGCCTATCAATTGATAGTTTCTCCATGGAAAATAGTCAGGAATTTCTGGAGTTTCCTGATATTTTTTAATAAACTGTGCAAAACTGTCTCGGATTTCTTTCGTTGTATGATGTGTATGACTTAACCAAGGTAAAGTTGCAAACTCTATATTGGTTTTTGTCATTGCTGTTTGTAAATGATTGCTAGCATTTTTATGTTTATTGTGTTCAATAAAAATTCTCTTTCTAGTTGGTCTGTATGTATAGGCATCTGTGTAAGGAAATGAGGAAAATATTTTGCAGCCAATAATCGAGGTTGTCGACCTTATTGCAATATTTCCTGCTACTAGAATCATTTTTTCTCCAAGTGAGGAGATCTTCTGTTTTTCTGTTTAACTTGATTTCCAGATAATCAATCATACCATGATGATAAAATTGAATTATTTGTTCATCTGTTAATTTTGTAGGATGGTGTATTTGAAGCAACAGAAGACCAATTCCATCTCCTACTTCATTTGTTCTTTCTACCACTGTAAATCCTTGTTGTTCACTGTCAAATCTGAATGCCATGTCTACCAGCTGTTGTTGCAAATTGTACAAAATTAGAGGAAATTCTACACAAACTTTTTGTGAAACAAGATTCTCAAATTCTGGGAATCTTTCTGTAACTGGTTTTAAGCAAGGCCACCAAGGTGTATCAAGAATCCTTGTCCTGAAACACTCAAAAGTTCTATATACATCTGTTTTATCTTTGTTTTCTTTTTTCTCAAGCTTCTGTAACAACTGTGCATTTTTTGCTTCGAGTAAACTCATTTTTTGTTTTAACAGGCTATTTTCAATTTTTTATTGTATATCTTGTGCATTTCTTGTTTTTTCTTCGAGTTGTGTTCTTAATGTAGAGATAATTTCTTGTTGAGCTTTTATATAATGCTCGGGATTTGTTTTTGCCAAATCAGAAAAACTTTTAACCTCTTCAGGTTCTATGTAAAAACTTTGTATGCCAAAACTGTTTTTTGCTGCTTGAAGAGCTTCAGGAAAACTTGTGTAACCTTTCCAAAGTGATCCTCCTACACAAGTTATGTGTTGTGTAACTGTTTCCCATTTGTTGTAAATACCAACCTTTGTACCTCTAAATATAACATAATCTGTGTAATTTGGTTTTATCTTAAACTGTCTTTCAGGTGTTTTTGAACTTTGTTCCTGAAAGTAAATGCTTAAAGCATTTAAAACCTGTACTTTAAATGTTGAAGCTTGTGGCATGGTTTGAATATGCCATAAGTTGTCTAATAAACATTGTTGTTTATCTGTAAGTTTCATTCCCATGATAGGACGAAACTTTTTATCAACTTCATTGCATATCTATAAGGCATATGTTCCAAATTCAATCACCAGCTTGGGTGAGAGATTGGTGTACAAGGGTCGTTTGCCAGCTGCCTTTGATTGTTGTTGATTATAAAACTGTCCCATCATTATTGGTGGTAATGATGTGTGAGGAGAACTATATATCCTTTCTGTTGACTGTTGAATTTTTTTCTTCAGCCGAGGAAGAATTCCCCTGCTTTGGATGTATAAGCTTTAATTTCTCCTTATCTTTTTTCCTGTCCATCTGAAACAAACCATTTGTTTATATTTCTAGATAACATATCAGCTATCCCATTATTTTTTCCTTTAATGTGTTCAAAGTTTATAAAATATCAATTTCCTTGTATAATGTTTTGTAAATTAACCCATCTGGTTCTATTTACTTTTTTACTTTGGTCATTTTTTACGAATTTAACTATTGCTTCACAGTCAGTTCTTACTGTAAATTCTTTATTAAGAAATATTTAAGATTTTTCTAATGCATAGATTAATGCCTGTATTTCAAAATCAATTGTAGTCCAGTTTGTTTTGTTTTGTTTTGAAAATTACCACTTGCATAAGCGCAAATTTTCTCTTCTTCCTTGAGACTGTATTTGTTTGGTTTACATAGAAGGACTTGTCCCCATCCTTCTTTGCATCCATCTGTTTCAATAATTATATAATCTGTAACTAATGGTAACTCTAAAGGTTTAATGTTTTTAACTGCTGTTTTAATTTCTTTAACTAGTTTAATATCTTCTTGATTAAAATACCTTTGACCATTCTTAGTAGTTTTACCATATAAAGGCCCGACTAATTTTGACAAGTTTGGAATGAATTTTCTAGCGTAGTTTACTAAACCCAAAAAGGCTTGTATCTGTTTTAAGTTTTCAAATTTTTCTAGAAAATTTAGAATTTTTGTAGAAATATGTGGTTGTAATTCTATTTTTCCATTTCCAATTTCTAATCCTAAAAAGGAAATTTTTCTTTTAAAAAATTCCATTTTTCTTTTTGAAACAACTATACCATTTTTCTTTATTTCTTCAAAAACCTGTTGTAGATGTTTCTCATGTTCCTGCACTGTATTACTTGCAACTAAAATATCATCAATGTATACTAAGCAAAAATCAAATTTTAAAAATATACTATCCATAAATCTTTGAAAAATTGAAGGTGCATTTTTTAGTCCAAAACTAAGGACATTCCATTCATATTGCCCTTCAGAACATGTAAAAGTTGTCCATTGTTTAAAACTTTCTTCTAATTTTAACTGGTTATATCCTGATTTTAAATCAAATTTTGAAAATACTTTTTTGTTTTGTATAAGATTTAACAAACTATCTTTATTAGGAATATTATACCCATCGTCTATTGTATTATCATTTAATCTTTTATAATTATAAACTATCCTAGTTTTCCCTCTTTTTATCTCACTGTGATTTCTTACTAAAAAGGCTGTAGATCTATGAGGACTTTCTGATTTTCTAATTAATCCTTGATTTACCATTTAAGGGATTTGTTTTTTGAACTCTTCTTTATCTAATGGGCTATATTCTATATTAGCTGTTCTAATTACTATGTCAGGATTTTTTAATTTAAATTTACAAATATATCTTACCTTTGATTTTGTTATATCTTCTCCAATATATCCTATTTTTTTCCAAATGTAATATCATAGGATGATTAACACCTTTTGTAATGTCTTGCCCTTTATCTATTTCATGACTTAAAAAATCCATTAAAAGTTTTAAGGACTCATTTTCTATAAACTTTTTTCTGTTCTGTATTTTTAAGAAATCTAAATTTTCATTTATCCCCTATTTTTTGAACAATTTGTGTTGTATTCATATATCTAAGGGTTGGTATTGTATATAATTGTTTACTTAGTGTTATAAAATTCCTTGTAATTGTTACTGCACCATTTAATCCTAATATGAAATTTAATCCTATTACAAAATCTTTTGATTTTATATTTGGTGAATTGATATTTATTTGTGGCATTTCATATTTTATACTATAATTATTTGCAAAGTCTAAGAATTGTATTCCTACTAGTTCTAAACAATGTGTAATAGGTATTAATCTATCTTCTACTGTTCTTGTACTTAATTCATATGTTAGTTTTTTATGGTATTCTATAGGTGCTAAACTATGTGAAATTAAACTTTTTTGTAGCTCCTGTATCTACTAATGTTGTTAAGTCTAGATATTTATTATTATCTAACCATAAACGACATTGTATGTTTATCATGTTTGTTGATCCTTGTGTTTGTATGTAAGTTTGATCATCTGGTTTTTGTAGAGCCATTTTGCTTATTTCTTCTGTTTTAATTAATCTCTCAAGTTCTTCTACTTTATTTTCTAAGTTTTTTTATTTTTAAACTATGTAACTATATTGTTAATTCTAATTTATCTATTCTTTCATTTTCATTATTTTTGAAACCTGTTTTAACTTTAGATGTTGTAGCTATATCTTTATCATAAATTTCCTTAAGACATTTAAAACAAATTTCTGTAAAACATTTATTACACTATGACCTTTTTTCTATACTATGGTAATATCCACAATTATAACATCTTATGTGATTATTTCCTTTATTTTGTTTCCAATTATGCTCACAATGTTCTTCTGTATTCATATATGTATATGTTATTTTTGCTGTTGGATTTTCTTCTTCACTGTAAATACTATATACTGATTCATTATGAGATTCATCCTCTGTTCCTAGGGCTTCTATTTCATAATCTTGTAATTGCTCTATTAAATTAGCCCTTTTCATATTTTTTTCTCTTATTTGGACATTTATTAGCTAAATGTGTTGTTTCTCCACAAGTATAACACCTACATTTTCGTGTTTGTGGTTTTTTAACATATTTATTTGTATTATAATTTTTTCTATAATTTTTATTATATGTTGTGCTCTTTCGTATCTTTTTCTTTTTATCATAAACTCCATAAGCTTGTGGAGTATAAATTGTTGTTTTACAGAATGCATAAGCATTTCTTTTTAATTGTTCTTGTAATGCTACTTCTTTGCATTTTTCTTCTAGTATACTAAATGTATAAGTTATTCTTGGTCCTATTCCTAAATTCTATTGTGTACCATAATTTGTTTTCCATGCTTCATGTATAGATTTTCCTAAATCACCTGGTAATTTAATAAAATATTTGTCACACAGATTATCATCCATTGCTTTTCCTGTTTGTGATAGTAATCTTGTAAAATCTAGTGTAAATTCATTTATGTATTTCATATCTGCTATACTTAATTGTTCTAAATTTCTGATAGCTGTATCCTGTATTAAAGAGTTATTTTTTGCTGGATCAACCCCTAATATAAGTGTTCTAATTTGTGATGTAAAATTATAGGGATTATCTCCTAATGCTTTAAGATTATTTATTTCTTCTGGATTTTGTGTTTTCTTACTTTGCCATATTCCTAACTTCAATAATTACAGTCACAATCCTTTATTTGTAAAACCCATTACACACTATGTCCTTTAGCACAAACTAAGTTAAAATTTTCAGTTAAGTCTAGTTATGTGACCTGCACTTGAGGGTAAATCGGTAATTTTACACATTTGTTAAAAAGGTAAAAAAGATCCAAAAGATTATATATACAAACACACACGCATAAAACCCTCTTCTCATCTTTCTTCACCCTCTCTGGTCTCTACCATCCAAAACAACCTCCAATGCCACCTGCGACCACCACCACCACACACTCTAATCCAACCACTTCACTTGAAAACAAGCGTCTGATGTACCACCAGACCTGGCACCTTCACTCGCCGGACCACCGACATCGATTCCTATAGCGACATCGAAGATATAGGATTCTGAAGATGTCGGATCGTTGTTAACGGATAGATCTGAGCCGAAATGGCTTAATGTGATCTAAAAACAGGTTCCGTCAATGACGGTTGTTCTCCAGCTCTCTGTTCACTCATTTTCGATTGGGGGTATGTGAATGTATGATTGAAGTTAAATTCGAGTGAACATTTAAATTTTCTTCTTGTAAAGCATTTAAATTTGACACCTTACTCTTTTGGAATTTTAGTTAGTATTGGTGATGAATCGTTGATTTTTGGTTAATCTTCTAGTTGATTAGCTATACCTTACTGCCTTCTTCGATTGTATTATAGTTGGTTATGCATTTGATTTTACTTGGTCTGCCATTTCTTTTTATTACATATCTTTGAGATATTTGGTTTTGTAATTATCTTCTCCTTTTTTTTTTTTGGTTTTTCTTGGAATTAGTGAAGAAATTGGTGGAATTAGCAAAGAAAATGATTTGATTGTGATCGATTAGTGGGAAATTGATCTGATT
The DNA here is from genome assembly GCA_030545235.1 of Helianthus tuberosus. Lineage (NCBI taxonomy): Eukaryota > Viridiplantae > Streptophyta > Magnoliopsida > Asterales > Asteraceae > Helianthus > Helianthus tuberosus. The sequence goes on from CM060381.1 coordinate 150,460,221, forward strand.
GTGATGAATTTTGAACCTGATTGTAAGCTTTTTTAGAGAGAGAGAGGTGAAAGAGAGGGAGAGAGAGTATTTATATTTTTTTTATAATAAGTTATTAAATAGGATAAATTACACCTTTCGTCCTTTATGTTTGTATCGGATTGCAATAGATGACCTTTAACTTCAATAATTACAGTCACAATCCTTTATTTGTAAAACTCATTACACACTACGTCCTTTAGCATTAACCAGGTTAAAATTTTCGGTCAAATCTATTCATATAAGGGCAGTTTAGTCTTTTTACTTAATTATTTATAGTATTTAATAACTTTTTATAAAAAAAATATAAATACCCTCTCTCCCTCTCTCTCACCTCTCTCTCTCTAAAAAAGCTTACAATCAGGTTCAAAATTCATCACAATCAGATCAATTTCCCACTAATTGATCACAATCAAATCATTTTCTTTGCTAATTCCACCAATTTCTTCACTAATTCCAAGAAAAACCAAAAAAACAAAAAGGAGAAGATAATTACAAAACCAAATATCTCAAAGATATGTAATAAAAAGAAATGGCAGACCAAGTAAAATCAAATGCATAACCAACTATAATACAATCGAAGAAGGCAGTAAGGTATAGCTAATCAACTAGAAGATTAACCAAAAATCAACGATTCATCACCAATACTAACTAAAATTCCAAAAGAGTAAGGTGTCAGATTTAAATGCTTTACAAGAAGACAATTTAAATGTTCACTCAGATTTAACTTCAATCATACATTCACATACCCCCAATCGAAAATGAGTGAACAGAGAGCTGGAGAACAACCGTCACTGACGGAACCTGTTTTCAGATCACATTAAGCCATTTCGGCTCAGATCTATCCGGTGACAACGATCCGACATCTTCAGAATCCTATATCTTCGATGTCGCTATAGGAATCGATGTCGGTGGTCCGGCGAGTGAAGGTGCCAGGTCTGGTGGTACATCAGACGCTTGTTTTCAAGTGAAGTGGTTGGATTAGAGTGTGTGGTGGTGGTGGTCGCAGGTGGCATTGGAGGTTGTTCTGGATGGTAGAGACCAGAGACGGTGAAGAAAGATGAGAAGAGGGTTTTATGCGTGTGTGTTTGTATATATAATCTTTTGGATCTTTTTTACTTTTTTAACAAATGTGTAAAATTACCGATTTACCCTCAAGTGCAGGTCACATAACTAGACTTAACTGAAAATTTTAACTTAGTTTGTGCTAAAGGACGTAGTATGTAATGGGTTTTACAAATAAAGGATTGTGACTGTAATTATTGAAGTTAAAGGTCATCCATTGCAATCCGATACAAACATAAAGGACGAAAAGTGTAATTTACCCTACTATTTATATTTTTTCCTACTAATATATTGGACTCATTTTTTTTATATAATCTTGGTTTTGTGATAATTTTTTAATTTCTGCTGTTAAATTTTCTATTGTTTGTTTATTATTTATCGCTTCTTGTTGTAGACTAATACTAAGATTTATAAATAAATCTACCAAAGTATTTAACTGTGAATTATTTGTATGTAAAGTATGTTCACAAAGGTCTTTAATATTACAAACTACAGTAAAATTATCTGTTATAAAAGGTTTTCGGTGAGCTTTTTCAGAAAGTTTTAAATTTAAGGATTCTAAACGCTTGATTGTTTGAGAAGTACCAATGATTAATGAATTCCAACTCTCTTTAGCTTTTATCCCTTATTCCAAATTTCTCTTAAATATTTTCTTATACTCCAACTATTTAAAAACAACAATAATATACAAGCTAATTCATACAAACTAATCTATTAAACGATTTTGTCTATATATTCTTTCTTTTAAATTAGCTCGTTGGTATATATAATACCTTAAACGATATTCATCTATATAATCTAACCAATCTGCTGAATCTAAAGAAAGAATTAGTCTATCATATCTTTTTAATCTATTTAAAAGATATCTAATATAAAAACTAGTCATAATATTTAACCCTTTCGTTTATAATGTTATCAAAGCAACTATCTTTCCCACAATCTTCACCTAAGAGAGTTTTCCAATAATACAGGCATAACACGCCAATAAAGGAACTTGTCTTAGTCTATTAGATTTTAAGAAAGCCTTTGCTCTGATACCAATATATCAGAGAGGGTGGTGATGAAAATATATCAGAGAGGGTGGTGATGAAAACTGAAAATAAAATGAGATTTAAAACTTACTTTGATGGAGATATGCATAGCGGATGATAATGGATGAGTGTATGCACAGCGAAGTAGAAGGTTGCAGAAGGGTTTTTTTTATGTGTGTTTATATATATATATATATGTTTTTGACCCCCCATATCTTTAAAACCCCTCATATCATAACTAGAATCACACAATTGAAGCCGATAACCGGCCGTCGCACAATAACCACCAAACGCCATCATGAAACCACCAATCGCCGCACACCGCAGCTGAAGAAGGCCGCAACCGACCCTCACGTTTTGTACATCAACACGTTGCATTGCAAGTTGTTTTTTATCCTGCCGCAACGCTCGGGCATTCCCACTAGTATATATATATAGTGGAGAGTTCAAATGAGATGAATTTTTTTCTAAGAATAAAAAAGAAGAAATTTCAACCAATAAGAATGGTTTATTTTACTTCATTTAATATAAGCATTTAATATTACTATAAGGGTACATTGGTAAATCTACATAGGTCATTAATTTGTATTCTTCCTCTTTAATAGCTAACTACATTAAATTTTTTGTAAGACTAGACGGTATGGGGGCCGGCTGAGGCCCAGCTTGGCCCAGCGCCGGTCCCCCACACCGCCCCCCATAGGGTCGGCCCGTCAACTTCGTCCTCCACCAGCCGATCTCGACGCCCCTCTCTCCTAACACACACATATCTATACATACATATATATATATATAAAGGGGTTCATCCCCCACCCCTAGGTCCACCCCCTCCAAGCCGAGCCTACGTGGCGCTGACGTGGCGGCCCATCCCCTTGGGGATGAGGCTCTCCATACCCACTAGTCTAACTTATCTTCAAAATATATATTTAAAAAAAATAAATTGTAGGATAAATTATGATTTGTGTAGGATAAATTTCAACGTGTAGGATGAATTTCGAAATATATAGGTTAACTTTTGATGTGTGTAGGCAAAAAAAAATTAGTATGAATGATAATAGTTTTTATGACTAATTAATTAGTCAAAAATGATAATAAATGAGATAAGTGAAAAACTATTTAATGTTTTACAAAATTACCCTTTGTTCTTTTTCTTCTCAATTAAATTTTCTTCTCAAATGAACCTTCCCATATATATATATATATATATATATATATATATATATATATATATATATATATATATGTAAGGTGAGGTTTTAGAATGAACACTAGTATATGTGAACTGAGTGAACAAATCCTGACCATTGATTTACATCATTAAATCATAAAATACATTGGTGTATTTTCATCATCAAATCTTGCCCATTGATTTACACTTGTGTATTGATAATCAAGGGCAAGAATTAGTTCACTAGTGTTCACAATTAAGGAGGTTGTTCACAAATGAATCAAACCATATACATATATATATATATATATATATATATATATATATATATATATATATATATTGTGAAAGTATAAAATACTATATTCCTTAACGTGCGATGATACGATATAAAATTACGGATGTTATAAAACTCAAAACCCTAATCACGAATGAAAAAGTATCATAATCACGCATGAAATAATCACGCATGGTTATATTAGTTGTTCATGGGTGATTTATGATTTTCTTCATGCATGATTAGGCTTTTGAGTTTAATAACATGTGTAATTTCATATCGTACCATCGTACATTAAAAAATATTGTACGTTAACATTCCCCTATATATATATATATAGGGTAAGGTTCATGCGAGAACCACCCTTATTGCGAGAACCGCGAGAACCAATGTGAACACAACCTAAAATAGCTAAAAAAACCTAACCCCCACCCCCAAGCTAAATGCTAAAAACTAAAACCCCCAAAAAACCTAAAAAAAAACCTAACCCCCTCCCCCCCCAAAACCTAAACCCCCCTCCCCCACCCCCCAAAAACCTAACCCCCCCCCCCCCAAGCTAAAATGCTAAAAACTAAACCCCCAAAAAACCTAAATAATATAAAAAAATCAAAAAAAAAATCTATTTTTTTTTTATTTTAATATTTTTTTATGTTAAAATCGCTACTTTTAGAAGCAAAAAAAAAAAAATTTTTGCTTCGAATTTTTTTTGGCTTCTAAAAGTAGCGATTTTTTATAAAAAATATTAAAAAAAAAAATTGTGTGATTTTTAGCTATTTTTAGGCATTTTTGGTTGTGTTCACATTGGTTCTCGCGGTTCTCGCAATAAGAGGTGGTTCCTAACGGATCTTTGTCCTATATATATATATGTATGTATGTATGTATGTATGTATGTATGTATGTATGTATGTATGTATGTATGTATGTATGTATGTATGTATGCATGTATGCATGTATTTATGTATATATAGGGCTAGGTTCATTTGTGAACAACTCCTTGATAGTGAATTGTCCGAACTAATCTTAGTCCTTGATTATCAATACACAAGTGTAAATCAATTGTTAAGATTTTGATCATGAAAATACACCAGTGTATTTTTACGATTTGATAATGTAAATCAATGGCAAGGATTTGTTTACTTAGTTCACAAATACACTAATGTTCACTCTAGAACCCCACCTTGTATATATATATAGGAACGAGATCAGGAGAAAACGCCCAAAAGTGTGAGAACGCATCCTGGCCCAACACGTGGCGCGGGATATGATTAGGCCGTGAGGGGTTTTTTGTCGTTTCAATCTTCTTTTATTTTCCCAATTTATGTTGCTTCATTTTTGGCGTCTAAGATTATTTTTGGCGTTAATTGTATTCATTAAATTTTTAGCGTTGAATTAATTGTTTTTGTGTCACATAGAAAATTTTTTTGGCGTTATAGCGTTTTCTGGTCAATTTTTTTGGCGTTGTATAATAATTCACTACAAGTCATTAATATTTTCATAAGATTACAATAAGACCAAATGTTTTCTATGGCGTTTAGTCAATATTTTTGGCGTTTAATACATTAACAAGGTGCTTTGCCAGCACCCATTCTCACAGTTTCATACTACTAGCGTTTTGGTGTTTGTAGTTTTTGGTGTTTGTAGTTTTTGGCGTTTTATATAATAATGTATTTTATTTTTAGAGAATTAGATAACAAAACAACAGATAATTTGATAACAAAACAATATAAAGTGAAAAAGAAAAAAATTAAAAATTGTAATCTAATTTCTCATCCGAATCTTCACTGTCATCAGCCTCTTCTTCTTGAATTTGTTTTGGCGTTTTGAACCTTTGAATACCTTAGCTAGATGCCAACTTTCTTACATAAACGCCGTTTTTTTTAGACGAAGCTTGTTAGTGGCATCTTGTGTTTTGGTGTGATATTCTCGTTTGGTGGCATGTCATTAAAGATCAACTCTTGCTTAAATGCTATTTATAATAATGGAGTCCAAAATAGCATTTTACACTTGTGTTGATCCCTTCATGCCATGCATATATTCATCAAGAACAAAGCTCACATGATGACATATCACTGTCATCAGTCTCTTTTTCTTGAATATTTATCCATCTCATTCAGCAAAAGATTATAGAGATAACCCCCTCAGAGAAGAATCCATTCAGTGAAAGCTTTGCCATCTGTGGTTATTTTAACTAACATTTTTTGGCGTTTTAAAGTGAGTGGTTTCTAGAGAACATGGCGTTTGTTTTTCTGGGTGTGATCAATTCATTGTGTGTAGACCTCTCTCTTATAGGAGATTTTTGGCGCGTAGTTTAGGCGAGAATTTTTATTATAATAAATGATAGTAGTAAAGTAACCGTCTTTTCAGTTACTGTTTGTATTTACTGTTTTGTTCAGCTTTATCAGTTTCTAGGGTGATAGACGTCCCATCTTCCAAGTTTGGCTTTTTTTAAATGGCGTTATGCAGAACAAGATGACAAAATACAATAATGGAGAAAATATTAAGCAGGAATTTTTTTTTTGTTATTTCTGGTGTTTTGTAAGCAATAACTTTTTGTAGTATTTTTTTGGCGTTTTGCAAATAAATAGAGAAATATATCATTTAATTATCATTTAAAAAAGATGATTACACAGAAGAAAAAAAATTAAAATTAAAATTAAAACTCTTCGTCAGAAGGTACTTTATCCGAGAAGTATCCATCACTTGCGTCATCTTCTTCCTCAGGTCTTCATCTAGACCTTAATCCATGTCATCACCTTCACTTTCATCGGCTTCTTGTTCCTGAAGATTCTGAGGCCTCCATTTGAACATGTTTTGCATTAACGCCATTTTTTAGTCCATTTCTATGTTCAAACAAGTGGCGTTATGCAATTCTTCCATGAACCCAAGCCCCTGCTTTGTCAAGATGTTTTCAAGCCAGTAGTCTTCCTGCTCTCCGCTATCGTATATAACGGTCACCATGTCTGTTTCATCACCAAAACACCATGATGTCATGACAGGGTCCGGCTTTACATCTGCTTTGATTGGTCCAAATTTCCTTGTTAATGCTTTCATAAGCATATGTGTTTCATGGCATTCGTTATCCAGAGCGATGCCAAGAGATTGGATACCCCTCTGTACCTCTTGTTCCATCTTCAAAATTGCCTTGATCATCATAACATACACCCTCCTTCTGTTGTCAAAACGCAGGACGAATCCCTGGATTGCCAGAGTGTATCTCCACCAAACCATGGTTGCCATTTTGGTTAAATTGATGTTTTTGGTTAAAGATGTTTTTGCAGAAATGATAGATTGAAGTGATTATGGGAGCGATGTTTTACGTCGTTTATATAATGATGTTTTTGGCACGTAATTTAGGAGGGAATTTCTTTTAATAAATGTTAATAACTGAATTTTCAGTTATAGTGTTGTTTCCTCTTCCTGTAATCTCCAACGCGTTTTATCACTAATTTTTGGTGTTTTGTATTTAATGGCGTTTTATTTTTATGAATGGCGTGTTATCATTTTTGTTGGCGTTTTGAATTTGAGCGGTAAAAGACCCTTTTACCCTTAATGAAGCGCGTCCCACATAATAAAATTGATGTTATTTAAGAAAACGCCACCGCACAATCTAGTCCATGGATTGTTTTGATCTGACGATCCATAACCGTTCTCACACTTTCCCCTATTTTCTCTAAATCCTGGCCCTATATATATGTTATACGAATAATATTACAATTATATATGTTTAAACTCACGAACCTAATCAAACTCGGTTTATAATACATGAACTAAGCTTGTTTATTAAATACTCCCCCCGGCCTCTTCACATGTATTAACTTTTAAATTGGTTAGAATATAATGTGCTACGACTTATCCTACAAGTGAAACAATAAAACAATGGTTTTTTTACTTAATGATCATATATTTCTACTTGTTTTGATTAAGAAATTTACATGAATGTCGATATAAGACATTATGGTAGTTATGTGATATGCTATATGAATGTCCATATGTGAGATAGCAATTTACAACAATATTCATATATTTTTTAGGTTTACACATCACACAAAACAAAAGGCTTTACAGTAGAATTTCATTACTCCAATATTACAAGTTCAATACTATAAAAACAATGAAATTACTACTACTTTGGGATGACTTCCTAATTATCATTCCAAATAGTTCGAAGATGCCTTGCCATGTCACACGTAAACTTATCACCCTGCAACACGAACTAAATAAGTTAGCTCTCCGGTTAGTCTATAGGTTAACATAACTTTCAACATATTACTTTATCAAAAGATAATGATTTGAGTTCCAAAAACATCAAAATTTATTAAGTTGTCATTAATGTTTAGCAACCCTTCAACTAGCTATGACACGTTAACACCAATAACCATAATCAGTGAAGTTTGGAGTGTTCATCACCTCCTAAGCATCAAGTAAGTACCTAATTCACATCTTGAACCTTCTTGATTGGAGTACTTGGTGGGTTTTGATGAATCAACCCCCATTTGGTAAATTGGAGGCGTTAGATGGTTGGATTTGTGTATGAATGCACTAATTTAGTGTCAATGATGATTAAACCACCTCAACTAGGAATTTTGATGTGGCAATTCATGTTCAAGTAATTGGGGTTTTTGAATAAATATGGTTAAGTATGATTGGATTGAAAGAAATGTGGTGTTTTGATATGTTTAATGTTGTGATAAGAATGGTACTTTTTGTATGTAAGAAACTTGATGATTTACATATGAACTAGGAAGATTAGGCATGAACTACTTATACATTATGCTTAGATAGTAGTACGCACACCAAGTGTTTGATGAAATGTCTAATTGACAATGTTATGTGAAAATGTATGCAAGTATTGGATGAATATGTGTAGAATGTGATAATGACATGATTGATGGTAATTAAACATGAGATATGTGTTGTAGAAGGAATCCACGTAAGGTTGTAGTTGATGGTATGATTCGGTAGAAATATACATTAGGAACTTGTACTCTATGCTTGAATGATGAGGTGCACACCATGTGTTGGACCAATTACTTATTGGTAATTTAGAAATGAATGTGTACTAATTATATAGCATATGACCTTACTAGTAAAGGATGATGCTATGATTAAATTAAGTTGGCAAATTTTGTATATGGTTATCAAATGTTGAATCATGAAAGCATTAGCATGTGTAAAACTGATTATGTTTATATTGTGTATGCAACTAAGTGATCATGTAGTTGTAGATGCCATACAACATGAGTATGAAATGCATATGATATTATTATGGTCTACTATATCAATATGAGTGTGTGTTCATAAGTTGTAAGTTATATGCTAGAAGGTTGACTTTCTGAAAGTCAACAAGATATAAATAGCATAGTAAGGCACTTTGACACAAATGTAAGATTAGAGAGATCAAGAGATACGTGTTAGCCCAACTACATGTTATGTATGACGATGAATTTGGATTTCGTGGATGTTGAACAATGTGGTTGTTAATTCATGTCTTATGCATGTTAAAGAATTATTAATGAATGTCAATGTAACTAAGAGTTGGAAATGGATGTTGATATAATGAGCATGCATACTAACAATGTTATGGACATGACGACATGAAAGGATAGGAACCACATTAGCATTAACTCAAGCATGGAAGGTTAACAGGTCAAGAGGCGGCAAAAAAGCAAGCACGGACAGAGTAGCTTAAGGTAAGTGATTCTCGAATTTAATTTATTATTATATAATTAGTTTTGATTGGTAAGAAGGAGGGGAATCATGAATGGGTGGGTAAGTAATCGTAGAAGAAAAGTAAGTAAGTTCGTAATGGGTAATATATAGATTAGTTATGATTGAAAAAAAAACTCTTGGTAAGTTCAAACGAGTCAAAAGAAGAAAGTAATGTGTCGGAATGTGGAATTTGGATGTTGTTATATGGGGATTAGTGTTAGGATGATTTGGGGGCTTGAAATAATGTTATTTTACGTTTTGGGTGCAACGTTCCGTATTTTTCATTCTTCCAATTTTCATGTAATTTTCATTTTCAATCCCTTGTAATTCGAGACTTGATCATAACGGAATCATATTTTATATTATTTTTGCCTAATTATTCATGCATGATACGTAAACATTCACAAATAGGAATTTTATCCAAAATCGAGCCATACATCAAGTTTATATTTTCTTCGGGATGTTAATCATACGTTTTTTATTATTGCACACACTAGCATACACCTTAAAACCCTAAAAATATGCTTAACATTGAGTTCATAGCATAAAATACCCAACAAAACAACTCAAGGGACTAAAAATGTTTTTTTTGTAATTTTGACGGTCCACGCGGATCGTATAGACTTCCTCACTATTCGTATGGAGTGTCGCTGCACCAGAACACACGAAATTGTTTGATTTTTTAACCATTCCTCCTCATAACTCTCAACCAACTCATTTAAGACCCCAACCACTTAACCCTATTATAACCAACCCCTAACACCCTCCAAACATTTTCACCACTCCGTAATCACTCTCTAACACTCTCATAATTTCAAATTCTTCCACTTTGAGCCACTTTCTTACACTTTTCTTCTTGTTTTTCTTCTTCTCCTTCCTTGGAACACCTCTAGGAGTATTACCACTTGTTTACCAAGGCAAACAAATATGGTAGACCACCATTTTTTGAGGTCCAAGTTATGATATTTATTAAGCTTTTTATACTTGTCTTTCTTTAGCTTTGTTCTTGGAACTTTTGTGTCACACCCCAACCGATGGCGGAATCATCGGGATGTGGCATGATGCGAATAGGTTGCTCGAGAGAATCCATAACGTCTAATTGTGACAATATTTAATAAGGTTCAATTTCCCATATGATCAAACAAATATTCTCACAAAACCGAAACGAAATTCAGTAGTTTCTCAAGCAACAAAACAAGACATAACAAAACTTGCAATTAAGTTTAGGCTGGTTTCTAGAATTCCTAAACCATTTCCAGCAATAATCCATCAACCAGTCACATACGTTAAAATAAAAGTCAATACAATAATGTAAAGGTGAGTACATAAGTTTAGCATAAGTATAGTAATAAAGCGTATACGCATAACCAACATGTAACACGTAGAGAGTTGAATCAAGTAAGCTATCGACAAAGATACAAGCTAACCAACATGACTGTGTGGTAGGGTATGTGCGATACGTGTTCACCGCAATGAGCACCCACGTAAGGTGAGTAAGAAATCCTTAACAACCCCTGAGTAAACGGGTGCTGAGTCCAAACTATAGTACTATCATTGCTAAGGGTGGTAGGGCATGTCATCACTGTGTAAACATTGCAAACAACCATTCAACGATTCACGTATAACATGCAAGAGCGGTCAGCGTTTTTAAAAGAGTTTAAGCATTGTGTGCGTCGTGTTTTGATAGTATGTAACCCCCAAAAAGTGCGTTAAGCGAAAAAAAAGGGTCGAGTATACTCACAGTGCGTGCTTAACAGTTAAACACGGTCTGGAAAGGAGTGGAGGGAGCGTCGGATTAGCCTGCGTACGGGAACAGAAGTGCATAAGTCTTCCAATGTGCTGAAACAGTTAAGTTGGAGTGTCGAGTGGGAAATAGATTCTTCGTACGAAGGGCCGCCTCGTACGAAGTCGGTGCCTTCATGCAAGTCGCTTGTTTCCATGTCCAAAATCGAATGTTCTTCGCGTCTTTCTTCTGGAAATCCAATGTTCATCCCTCCAGCCTTAAGCTACTGATTAAACTTAGAGCCGGAGAGGCCTTTTGAGCGATTTAGTCACATGTGGGAACATGGGCTGGTTTGTACCAAGGGTGCCTTCGTACGAAGGGGTGCTTCATACAAGCCAGTCTGGCTCGCCCATGTGGCTGTTTTTGCATCTTCGTGCATTTAGAACTGTGTTTTCGCCTGAATCGGATGTGTTTTCGAGTCCTTTTCATGACGGTTTCGACACCGCTTCGTCCCACTACTCAGTGAACGAAACATATGTCGGTTTTGGTCCGTTTTAGTGTAAAAATCGAGTTTAAAATAGTTTTTCCTTGGATTAAACACCTGGTGAGTGCGAAATCATCAGATCTCTATCCTGGGAAGCCAAAGCTAAGCCCAATACAGTCGTTTAGGTGTAGATCCATAACAAAATCAGAAGTTTTGATGAAAAAGATGAAGGTTTTCGTAAATATATGAGTTTTAGATGAAATCGGAGATAAACTCGTGAAAAATCGTTGTGGAAATCATTGTGATACTTGTGAAAATAATGATTCATACTTGGAATACAGAGAGAAAGCAGGTAGGGAGTGTTCTTGTGCAAATGGCAGCAGTTGTGAATGAGGGAGTGAGTTGGGTATTTATAGAGAGGAGAGACTTTGTTCTGTATGAAGGGTGCCTTCGTATGAAGGCCGTGCCTTCGTATGAAGGCAGTGCCTTCGTATGAAGGCCGTGCCTTCGTATGAAGGCGGTGCCTTCGTACGAGGGGACCTATTTCGTGTGAGTGATTCCCGTTTTGCGTGTCGGATGTTCGTTTGGTGCGTTTGGTTGCGTTAGTTAGTTCGAGTACTTTAGGTGTTTTAGCGAGGTAATTAAGTGTTGTGTTGCGTTGCGTTTTAGCGTGATAAATCGAGTTGCGTGAGTGAGTGATTGAGCATTTAAGCGAGTATCAAACACATATAACATATTTAACATTTAAACACACAAACAATATAAATAAATTCACGTTTTGAGTTCTCATTGAGTTTACGTTGCAATGAGCTTTTAAGTAATAAGCGTTTAAATGCAATAAATAAGCGATTAAAATGCGTTTTAAAATGTAGTTAACCCTCGGTAATCATCGAATCTCGGAGTACAGTCGTTTACGAATGAATCAACGGTAATATAGGAACAACCGAAAGTCGGGTTGTTACATTTTACATACCAAACCAAGCCACCAACAAACTTCTATATTGAGGGGCTTGTGGTGAGGTTATGTTCCAGAAACTTGAGGTTCATATGCCTCCCTTTAATGTTCTTGTAAATCTATAAGTAACCCCACAAACAATACAGTGAGTGAAACTACACCAAGTCTCAATTCACGCAATGTTGGAAGCACTCGTCTAGGATGTACCTCACTTGGTTACTTAGAAAATTAGATAGGTTAGTTATGTATATCTTACTTATATTCATGACCATCCGAATCATCAACAATGTTGGTGATTTTGTGCAATGATGAATCCTTGAGGTTAATGGATTTATCCTATCTCTAGTGTTTGACAATAAACATAATATATATCTATTTATATTATTATATAATGTATATTGGAGAGAGAACTTAAAATTAAAAAAATTACAAGCAAAGAAGCACAATATAGAACCAATATATGCACTTCCTTTATAACTGAAAACCCTTTGTCATGTTCCATCCTAAAGAAGTAGTCTTCATCCTTTGAATCAAAAAGTGTATGCAATTTGAACCTCCAAAGAAGTAAGTGCTTTGTTCGGCAATAACTCATTGCTTATAGCATTAATGATTCCCTATACACCCAAATTTTGAATTCTCGGGCACCTTGTACCTAAATTACCACCTTTCAAAATTCTAGAGTAAATTTCCATTTTAGTCATGAGGTTTGGTCCAAATTGCCATTTTAGTCAAATAGTTTTTTTTTTCTCCTCTGGGTCCCTGACTTTTCCATTTTCTTGTCATTTTGATCACATTGCCTAACCCAGTCTAAAATTCTGGTTATAACCAAGGGTATTTTTGGCATAACTGTTGTGTAGTGATAATCAGGGGTAGTTTACAACATAATTTATAAACCATATAATAATTTAATGCCAAAAATACTGCTGATTATAACCTGTTTTTTAGACTAAGTTAGGCAATGTGATCAAAATGGCAAGAGAAAGGAAAAGTCAAGGACCTAAAGGAGAAAAAAAACTATTTAGACTAAAATGGCAATTTGGACAAAAACTCAGGGACTAAAATGGAAATTTACTCAAAATTCTAAAACCCTTTTTCTCTCTTCTTTTCACACACCACACAAACAAACTTAGGCCGGTGGGTGTGGCTTAACGCCACCCCACCACCTCATCATCCATAGTGACCCAGTGGCGCCATCAGCCACACCGCGGCAATGAAAGGGGGGCGCCATCCTATGCTGGCTATTGTGTTAATGGAAGAAAAAGGGGGTGCAGGTGGGGCCCACCTCTTTTCGACCAATGAAATCTTTTTTTTTTAATTTTGTTTAATAGGGGGTTTTATACCACACCCTACAAGTTAAATGAATTTTGTTTAATAGGGGGCTTTATACCATACCATACAAGTTAAAGGAAGGAGCTTTAAAGCCCCCTGTGTGACGTGACGTGATAAAACCCCTAGGGGCTTTATATCACACCCTCCAACCTTAGCCTTAGAGAAAGAAAGCACCAAGAGCTTAGAGAGTGAGGAGGTACAACCACTATTACAGAGACCATCCCTCCGATGATTATAGTATTGATGATTTGACATGGTCATGCATGGAACGTAGCTAGAGGAGAAAGGCGGCGGAAAGAACCCTAGCCGCCGCATAAGGCTATAGAGCCATTTAGCTCACGGGCGGCCACTCCCAGTGACCATACCCAGAAAACCTAGCCCTGCCTCCGGCGATGGTGGCTAGGGTTCTGGCAACGCAAGTTTATACATAAAAACTCAATTTTAGAAGTTCATGTATTGCAAAACTAATGTATTATATGTATCGTGAACTTTAAATCAGGTGTGCTATTGTGCTTCCACCTCTGTTTGCATACAGGTATGTTGATTGTTATAGTGTCTTAGGTTATTGCAAGATGATGTCAAAGATATGACTTAACTTTCAGTTTGACAATTAATTCCTTAGTTTCATATGGTTTGCTGGTGATGGATGTCCAGTTAGTGTTTTTAGTGGTTGTTGTTTGCTGGTGCTTGGTTTGTGTTTGCGGCTTAGCTCCTTGCTGGCTGTTTGTTTGCTTTTCTAGTAAAGTTTTCGTTGTTGTCCGATAAAAAAACTGTACGATTGCTACATTTAAGGCCATTGAGAAGTTGAAATCACTGAGCTAACCAAGGTATCTTCAAACGATGTTAGAGCACCACAAATAAGGCATTTTTTGATTTTTTTTATATGCATAATTTAATGTTCCTATCTTCAAACATGTTTTTATACCCATTTTTTGGTGGTGTTTTTATCCAAGAACTAGAAAAAAAATAGAAAATGGTGTGACCCGTGTACTTTTAATATATATAATATATAGAGAGAGTATGAGTGGTGTAAATGTGTGGTTAAAAAATTAAAAAGATGGTGATGATGTGGCAATGGTTTTGGTGTTTTTGAAGAATGAATGTTTTTATGATGTGGTAGCTTACTCGGCACGTTTTTGGGTGTTTTTGAAGTTCCTTATTGTGGATGGTCTTAGAAGTCGTTAGAAAATTGATCTCCCAGATCCGGTAACCTTTAGTCCTGAATAAACTTGTGACGAAAAGTAACATTTTATGGCTTTTTATTATATAAGTTGGGAGGTGTCTATTGTGGTAAATGTGGTTTTTATTCTGTTTCTTTTAGGATTAAATGATTTTGCTTTTGAAGGTTTGAATAATTGACTAATGCAGTCCTGCATTTGTTTTTTTTATGCTACGGATGAGCGGTTTAAGAAAGTAATAGTTGGAAGATTCAAACCTTGTCCTCACATAGGCTGTTTTGATCTTGAAATGTTTGTGGAAATGAATCAATGTATCTCGTTAGGAAAGCCATATTATCAATCAGCGGCAAAACTAGCCCAAAAAATTATGGATATCCCAATTTTTTATTTCTTAGACCAGGGGTATCCTTTGTATAACGGAGACGAAGTTGAGGGGTATTTTTACACTTCGAAAACGGAGTTAAGGAGTATTTTTACACTACGGAGACGGGTTGTGGGGTAGCCCGTGCTACCCCTACTTACATTCTAAGTCCGCCCCTGTTATCAATCATAAGAGATTCTTTTGTACTCTAGAGTCGCTCTCCCATTTGTCTCAAGAACTACTCTCTAGAGTCTGGAGAGTGTCATTATTGACCCATATTTTACTTAGATCTCATATAAGGTAGCATGTGAGAGTGTATCTTTGATTTTGATTGTTTGAGTTTTAATGATTTCTGACTGATTTTTTTATTCCTTTGATATTCTTAATATGCATAGTTGTGGGGATGATGTTATAGAAATTGAGGTGAAGCCAGATGGTTCTTGACGGGCAAAATCAGAAGATGATCGAAAAAGTCTATGGGATTTCAGGCACTGACATTTTAATACTTTCGACGACACATAAATGAACATGGTTTGGTTCCTGTTAATTTAATTGCATGCTTTAGTAATGTTTGTATTTTGAATTATATGCTACCTTTAATTGATTTTAACAATTTGATTTTGTTTTTTAAATTGTGACTTACCTTAACTGACTTAATTATGGGGAACAATAAGAGGTAAGTAACTCTTTTGACGACTTCTGACCGACCCACCACCAATGTAATAGCAAACTTCATTGCGTCAACGATATGATAATTACCTCAGATGATGATTGTTACAGTAACCTACACGGTGACCTAGTTCATGGGATTTAAACAAGTACAATGGTGTGATAATCACCTCAGATGATGATCGTTTAGACACCGAAGGTTTGGCCGGAAAGCTTGGTGCGGTGCGGCAACATAAGCACTCGACAAAGCAGTGGCAGAGTTGAGTGAGGAAGAAGAATTCGGTGAGTGGGTGTCAGGGGCGGAGCTACATTGGTCGTAATGGGTTCCCAGGAACCCATTGTGTTTCGAAATTTTAATACATTTTGTATATAACTAGTTGATGCCCCGCCCGCGTTGCGGGGCGATGGCCGAATAATGAGTGAGTGTTAGGTAGCTCATTGATACGAAAAACAATTCAATCGAGTCAACTAATTAAAACAGAACACTTTTATAGTTTTGATAAAAAACTAAAACAATGGCAATATTGCAATTTTTAACTGAGGGAACGTTGTATTTTTTTTACTGCGGAAAATCGTAATTTGCCAAAAGTTAAAGTGATGGTAGTACTGTAAATTTGAATCAGGGGAAAATTGTAAATTTTCACAGGGGCAAATTCGTAATTTAGAACTTGGGGTAACAGCGTAATATAAATTTAAACTAAGGGCACAATCGTAATTTTAAGCTGGAGGCAAAGGGCAAAATCATAATTTTGAGTTGGGGGCAAAAGCATAATTTTATTTTGAACCGGGGAAAAACGTAATTTTGAACTGAGAGCGAAATCATAATTTTTTAAACGGGGAAAATTCACATTTTTGAACAGAGGGCAAGATCGTAATTTTTAGCTGTGGGCAAAAACAAAATTTTATTTTGAACTGGGGGCGAAAAGGTAATTCTGAGCTGAGGGCAAAACCACAATTTTATTTTAAATCGAGGGAGAAATCGTAATTTTTAGCTGGGGACAAAAGCGTAATTTTATTTTGAGCTGGGGGCAAAACCGTAATTTTAAAGAGGGGCAAAAACGTAATTTTAAAATGGATAGAAAATAATAAATTGGTTGGTCCAACTGGGGAGTGCCAGCCAAAATCGTAATTTTGAATTGAGGGCAAAATCGTAATTCTGAGATGGAGACAAAAGCGTAATTTTATTTTGAGCTGGGGGCAAAACAATAATTTTAAATGGAAAAAAATTAATAAACTGGTTGGTCCAATGGGAGAGTGTCAGGCAGCTGCCTAACAATATTATGCCCGGTACTCCCCCATTTGCTAAATGTATGTGTAGTAAATAAATAAATCAGAGTGAACCCATAACTATCATTAAAGGTGAACCAATACACAAAGAAAAAGCATGCTTCAATGGATAAAACACTTTGGGGCTGTTTAGTTAAGCTTTTCAAAATGACTTATTTGCTTATTTGCCTTCTGAAAAGCAAATAATCAAATAAGTCATTTTGAAAAGCTCCATTTTAAAGCTTTTCAAAACAGCTTATTTACTTATTTGCTTTTCAGAAAAGCAAATAAGCTTAAGCAAATAAGCTGTTTTGAAAAGCTTAGCTAAACAAGCCCATTGTCTCACGCTAATTATCCCTTGTACGATTCCTGTTTCTCCTCTTTTACTTTTTAACTTTTCAATTATTTTTAATTCAAAATCGTTTTTAAACAACCATTTTAGGGTTTCCCTCATATCCTCACCGCACTGGCCGCCAGCCCCCTATCACCGACCGCCCAACCACCAGTCGATCGTCGCCCTTGTTATTTTCTTTACTTGAGCCCGGATTTCACTGTTTCAACTTCCAATTTTCAGTGAGGTAAACTTTGAATTTCTTATGTTGCTGGAATTGTGATTTGTGAATTGAATTTGATAATTAGCGATGTTATGTAATTGGTAAAAACTTGAACCGTCGTCGAACTGACCGTAGAACATTTGGCCATTAATCAATCAAAGTTGTTGTTTTGTACATTTCTTAGTCTGCTTCAGTTTATTAAAGGATACGAATTCTGTTTATTTAAGAGTAGTTATAAGCTGATTATTGTGGCTGCAAGTTGACAACAATCATATAATCACTGTGTAAACATAAATCCATATATCCCCTTATACTTTTTTTTATACTTCTAGTGCTGAATTCGCTGCTATACGATTATAACATTGGTTTTTACCCACCAAGTGGATACTGGATAGTGTTTTCTTTAGTTTTGTGATTTTTTTTATTTTTTTTATTTTAGTATAGGGAGAAGAGCAAAGTGAAAACAGTTAATGGAAGCACAACTAAAGGAACACATTTTTCTTTGTATCCTTTTTCTGTACTGGTTGACTTTACATGACAATTTTTTAAGTCATTTTGATTTTCAACATCTATGTGGGTTGGTTTGCTTAGTATAAGTAACAGCAAACCCATAAGATCCAAGCAAATCCTCCGACATTTTCCCTTGCCCAAGTACCCGACACCACTCAAATTTGTGGATTTATTAACATATGGTTATGAGAAATTTTACCCGACCCGACCCAATGATTATAATGTTTGGTTGTGAGAAGATTTTTTCATTAAAAAAGTGAACCCATAGGAAAAAAATCCTGGATCCACCACTGGTGGTTAGACGACTTCTACAATCACCAAAACCCTCGACGCCGCTACCACCGTCAATCATCAGGTTTGTTGGGAATTTCTTTTCTTTTCAATAAGGCTCTTGAATTAGGGTCTGACCCAAACAAACCACTTCTTGATTCGTGATTTGAACAATTAATTGGATCAAGATTTATGTGATTTTGAACGTACGCCAACTGGTATTGTCAAATTAGATATCTACTTAACTGAATCGAATAGTTTGTTTTAATTTGAGGTCCTGAATCTGTATTAACTTTTGATTTTTTTTTTTAAGATTTACTCATTTACATTAAATCTAATAATTTAAGGTTTTATTCAAGATTTACAGAATTTGTTTATCATGTTTTAAGGGATTGTCTATTTCTGTGGCTGGTTGGTGGATGTTATGTGTATATGTCTAGTTTATTTATAGCAAAATGAGTTTATCAGTAAGAACAAAATATCTTCTTTTTGTTATGTTTCTGTTAATGAGATTATCCATGACAAAAGCAAAGTTTTTGATGATGATGATGATATGATTATCTTGACACTAAATCGTTGATTTTACACTTTGTTGTCTACAAAACTACATCAATTTAGCCTGCAATAACTAAATTTGAGTATTATTTGAACCTATACTTGCAGCCACATGCTCTGTTTTATTCATATTTTAGATAATTTTTTAGTTGACAATTTCCTAGGGTTGGATCTTTTAGTTTATATGAGTATTCTAAAAGATTTAAATTGTTTTCAATATTATTTTTGATTTTTGAAGTTGGTATCTTTGTTTTGTGTTGAATTCTGTAGGGTGACGTGACATTGCATTGATCTGGGAAAAAAGGAATCTTTATTCAAATTACTTGCCTAATTTACCTTTTTAACATCTTGAAGGTTGTTTCTAGGCTTTAATATGACCGATTTGAATAACCTTTCAATAAAATGTGTACTGTTTGAGCCTGGTATCTGAACTTGCAACAGACTATGATTGAAGTTTCTGTTCCGTAAAGTGCTTAGTGTTCTGTCACATTTCGTTATCTTCTTCATAAGACTGTAACATGATCTAATCTCCAATGCATCAAGATCGTTTGTAATTTTGTTAAGCATCATTATTCTTTCAGAACCTGCACTTGACTGCCGGCTAAGATTGGAGACTAGTAATATCGAGGTATTAGACAGACAGTACTTTCTTAATAAATAATGGATCCTAAACACACCAGAGATGTATTAAGGTATTCTTTTCTTTTCTAACTTTCTTTTTTTTCTTTGTATTATTAGCATTACATGATATTCATCTTCTATGCGTAGACACTTGGAGAAGCAGGATGAACTCCTCATGGATGCTTACAGATCAATGTCACATGAATTACATAAACTCCAGGTGTGAACTTCTTACACGACACGGACCTAACAAGAAATTCACGGGTTTGGGTTTATTGTAAACTGGTTTGGCTCAGTTTTAGGTCGAACTTTCAAAGACGTTTAGCTAATTGGGTCCTCGGGTTTTCTTAGCCGGTTCGTAGGTTGGCCTATTTAACCTGTTTAATGTTACAATTATTTTTTTAAATATATCATGTCATAACATAAACTGATTTGAGTATTTTATGCTAAAGTTCAAATGATAAAAAAGAAATTAGCATCAAGTTTTATAGTTAAAACGTACTTATTATATATATACTTATGTATTTTTGTTATTAATTTGTAATTTTAGAGCATTATAACGCAAAAAAATAATAAGTAAACTTTCGGGTTAAACGGGTCGTGTTTCCGTCAACATGCAAAAAACGTAGACCTGGCAATTCCAACCCAAACAACATAAAATGGGTTTATGTTTATTTGGACTTTTAAATATTACACCATGGGTTATTTTGGGTAATAGATTATTTACAAGGGGATTTAAATGGGCATGCTTAAAAATTAAAAAGGTAAGGTATGGGTCAAGGTGGGCCTAAAGAAAAGAGCTTGTGGGTCAGGATGGGTCAGGGGGGTTTAAATGGGTAAATCGATGCCAACAACCTAAGCCTGTCAAAGTGGGTGGGTTGGATGGGTGTGGATCATGGGTCAGGATGGGTAAATTAAAAAAAAAGGTTAGGATGGGTTTGGGTTTAGATGGGTTGGGTTTAAAATGGGTTTAGGTTAGGATGGGTTTGGACCAAGATGGACTAAATAAAAAATAAAAAAGGCATACATAGTTGCACATCCTTAGATCTGGTTCTAATTAAACGAAGATGCGACTTGCATAGATTAACTTTGTAATACCGATTTTGATTTTCTTATTTCTAGTATCACAATCGCCGGTATCCAGCAAAGAAAAATACACATACCAGTTTGTTTTTGAACAATATATTGGCTTTCACTAATTTGAATTAAAATCCACTTTGAGAAGCATGTATCGTAAATTTTGAAACTTTAATTCACCAGCTTTGAATTCCACAATCACCAATTACATCTGAGCTTCAACTTGAATAAATTTACGAAGCAATGACTTCGAATCACCAATATCCTTCGATGTAATCGGTGAGTGGTGCAATTTCAAATCCAATTAGAATTGATCAGAGATTCGCACTGGTTGTGGCTTGCAATTCGCTTTGATTTGGAGAATATCGAAGTGGTTTGCAGTGGTTGTGATCGGTTTCGTCAGAGACAGAGATGGGAACGGCCATTAGACTATTTTCCGATGTGGAGAATATCGAAGTTGATTTGCGACGGTGTCTGAGTTTGGTTTTCCGATGGGTGCCTGAGTTGACGGAGTTCCCTCCGCCCTCTGGTTCCCTCTGATTATGGTTCTGCAAGTTGATTTGCGACGGGCGTGCTTTTTTCTGTTTTCTCCCATCCTGACCCATTACATTTCTCCGTATAACCCATCCTGACCCGTTACATTTCTCCGTATGACCCATCCTGACCTGTTCCAAACTTTTTCTTTGTTTTTATTCTACCCAAAAGACCCATCAAGTTTTATAAAGAACCCATAATTTAGTCAACGGGCCAGGTTTGCCACCCCTACAACAACCCAACTCCGGTAAGTTACTCCTCATTCACCCATTCACAACTACTCACTATCATTCTCTCTACTTGCAATTTCTCAAATTTGTTGATTTAGTGGAGTTTCAGGCTTGAATTCTGTCAAAGTTGATATTTTAGGTATTTTTCACCTTGTATATGTGATCACTTTTGTTTGATTTTCGTCAAATTGGGGATGATTATGATGCTTGTTGATGGAATTATGCTTTAATCCACTTCAAGTTTGTTGTTATATGATTGAGTTTGGGGATTTTGTTGTTTTGTGTTGTGTCTGATGCTAAAAATTAGGGTTAGCGATGATAAAATTCAATTAAATTTCCGAATCTCATACGCTTTTGTTGTGGTTTTATAGTGCTTTTAGGTTATGGTTAGGGTTTCAAGATGATTAGTGTGATGAATTATGAATGCCTAGTAGAAAGTTGGGTTTTGTTTACGAATTTGATGTGCCATCCATGAGCAAAAAGAAATTTACAAATTTGTTGTGGTTTTACCTTGCTGAAAATTGCCATTAGTTACTACTATTTTTTCATATTGGAGAAAAACCAGTGATTTATACCTTTTAAATATGAGAAAAATGTCCAGCCCAGTGCTAACTGAGTTCTTTCTTGCATTTTAAGTTACTATACTAATTTTTAGTTTTTTAATTTTTTTCGTTTATTAATTTTTTTTACAATTTTTTCGTTTTTTTAATTTTTTTATTATTATTGATTTATTCTCAACCCATCCTGACCCGAACCCATCCTTACCCAAACCCATCCTTACCCAAACCCATCCCGACCTTTTTTTTTCTTTTACTCATCTTGACCTAAACTCATTCTAACCTAAACCCATTTTAACCTAAACCCATCCTGACCCAACAACCAATCCAATCCAACCCATCCATTTTGCCACCTCTACTGAAAAATGTTGTGTTCAACACCCAAGTTCATGTTGTGTTTGTGGGTTCTTGTTGGGTTTGCCTTTCTAATTCGCTAATGCAACCCATTTAACACCCCAAGAGCAATCCAAACTGTTAAAATTTTCTTAGTTTTTTGTTTTAATTTATTTGGAACGTTTTCTTGCCAAGTATTAAGCATTTTTAGCTCTTTTTTAGGTTGAAGAGGAAATGTTAATGCGTGCATTTTATAATCTCATGGAGGCTCAAGGGCTAACAAAGAAGGTAATGTTGCTCACAAATCGCTACACTTAATCACACCGTGTTTCCTTTCATGTAAATTGCAAAACATTTTATGCCTAACATAAATCTTTTGATATCTGTTGCAGAAACAAAACAGCAAGAATGTTTCAGAAGAAAGTGAGCCGCCCCAATCAAAAGCGTTGGCTGCTGTTGATAACGTTGAAAAATAGTAAAGATGTCAAAATACAGTTGCGGCTTTGCGCTTTTTTCTGAGGTCAAATGTGGCTTGAGGTTCGGTTTTGCGTAACTGCGTATTTTTTATTAGCATGCATACAAAAATCGGCTTATAATGAGTTCCTAGTTGGGAAAGAGTTGGACTTTCTAAAGGTTTTAAGTCTTAACAATAGATAACCGTTGAGTTTAAATGTGAGCTTAGTTTTTCAAGTTGTTTACTTTGTTTGTCAAGTTTACGGTGTGATTTTGGTAAATGGTCACTGTGAAGTGCATTTTTAATACAAGTATAATGGTTGAAGAAAGATAAGAATGAAAAGTATAATTGATTGATTAAAATATTAAATTAAAAAAAATGCAAAACAAGTATGCATGGTTGGTTATATAGTCCTCCAAATCATTTGAGATAAAATTTGTTATGATCTATGTTGTTATCCGGTTATATAATACACACAAAAATAAAGGGGTACATGAATCTAATCTAAATCTAAATTATAATAAAAGTGATTTAAAAAATGTATTTCCTTAATAATGCATTTTATCTATTTATCTATTTAATAAATTAATATAAAAGTATTTCTTATATTTCCTTAACTATAATAAATTAATATAAAAGTGATTTTAAAAAATGTATTTTAGAATAATACTTAATAATGCATTTTATCTATTTATCTATTTAATAATAATAAAATAAATTGCATCCTAATCTTTACTAATTTTAGATTTATTGCGCATTTTTCATATAATTTGGACTTCGTATTTAATCTACCACTTACAATTATCATACTTTAGTAAATAAAATATAAAAAAGATGAAGAAGAAAGAAAATATTTGTTATTACTTTATCCGGTAAAATATTTTTATCATACTTTAGTAAACAAAATATAAAAAAGATGAAGAAGAAAGAAAATATTTGTTATTACTTTATCCGGTAAAACATTTTTATATTTATAAGCAAAGTTTACGATTTGTTATATTATTTACTAGGTTATAATCCTATGTATTACACGGTCTGAGTGAACGCTATCAAAACCTTGTGTTTAGCTCGGGTTGAATAAACACGTGTATTACACCAACACGGCTATCAAAATCTATATCTATTTGTATTACTATTAATTAATATAACAAAAGAGGGTGTCTTAGGAATAGTACCTAAAACACAACCTCTATTTTCTTTCTTGTTTTTTTTTTTTGTCAAATTTACAACGTCGTCTAACCCATGGTTTTTTTTTTGTTTATTTAACCCTTCAATTTTTTGCATTGACATTTACACTTACTCAACTTTCTAAAGACTATATAAAATGTCAATCCCAGTTGGTTTATGTTTTGATGTAAATTTTCGGTAATGAGTCATGTCAAATATAATAAGTTTTCTTGCTTATTTTCATGTGCATTTTCAGATACTCTACATTTTGACGTGAATTTTGTTTGAAAACAGGCCGAGTCAAATATTTGATGGTATAAGTTCGAGTTACTTTAAGTTTAACGTCGCCGCAACCGCGGCGGGTTAAAATACTAGTATGTGTATATAAAAGAGTAAAAATCTTGTTGCCAAAAATCCATCCAACAGTTCAATCATTTTTAATGAACTTGGATCCAAATACCATAAAAAATGAGTTTTAGTTCATTTTTTCTCTTAACGACCTTCCAATAACGTAAGGGGGAGGGGTGGTGATCACTCATCACTCACAACATCCAATCAAGTTTCGTCATGTCATCAACCATTATTCCATCACTCACAACCCTTTTTAGTGGAAATGCACATCACTCATAAGAGCACTCGGGGCGGTGCGTTATAAATCTTCATCACGCGTTATTTGATCACGGAACACCACCGCCTCCCATTTTTTCACGCGTTATTTTTAAAACGCGTTACACCCATAACGCGTTGAAAAGTTGAAAACAAATACTCAGCCGCCTTTCTTCTTTTGTCTTTTTATGTTAGAATTAATATCAACTTTGACAAAAAGTGATCTGGACCCATTGCATGTTGACACCTGTAATATCAATTGTTTGCATGTTGACACCTGTTGCATTGATGATGCGATTGCATGTTGACACCTGTAAATATTTTTAAAATTTGGGAGTGGTAGAATACCATCACTAGTGATACCACCCCCCTACATTTCTATCACTAGTGATAGAATATTGGTTGTACACATGGCATGACTTGATTGGATAGTAGGAGTGATAGAAACTATCACTAGTGAACCACCCCTCCTCCCCTAACACCCAACAATAAGCCCCCACACCCCCTCACATCCTTCCATTTATGCGTTAAGTTTATCACGGAAATATTGATTCACGCGTGGAAATTGATGGCTGGCAGTGGTTTGTTTCCATTTATCACGCGTGGAACTCAAATATCACGGGGATATTTGAGCCCACCCCGGGTCCCCTAATAGTGACACAATCAACTGACATTGGTGATACCACTTATGGAATGGGGTTGAGTTCAATCGGGGTTCTCTCGGTGAAGAAGGCAGGTTGTTTAGGAGGTGGCAATGGCCCATCATTGCCCACATTGATACCACTGACGACATAGTTGGTCTATCTTCGGCATGATCTTGCACACATAACAAACCGATATGTATGGTTCGAACTACTTCAAAGTCAACACGAGTTGCATAATGTTGCACTAAGTAGCTCAAGAAACTTCCCTGCTTTATAGAGTCTCCATGCCTAAATCATAAATTCACCATGGAAAAACATCAAGACAGTTCAATACATAATATATACATCATTGTATTAAGGGAACATGCGAATCATCTTGCCAAACTTACATGTCCAAGAAGATTCTCATTATGATCTTGATAGTGAATCCTCTGTTTTTCTTTCCACTCGCCGTCTCCAGCAACAAAACTCCAAAGCTAAAAACATCCGATTTTATTGAGAAGTTACTCTGGAGATATGTAGCCCCTAAATTGATGTAAGAACCCTATAAGCTTATGTATATTAAGAAATGTGACTGAATTTATGTGTCCAAATAGTTATTATAGATTCTTACAATGTCCCAACTACTTTGTTAGTATTTGCTTCATTCTCTTGTCAGCCAGACCAAAGTCAGATCTTGGGATTCATGTCCTTATCAAGCAAAATATTGCCAGCTTTCAGATCTTTATGAATAATTCGAAGGCAGGAATCTCGATGCAGATAAAGAAGCCCTCGAGCAATTCCATGGATAATGTTAAAGTGAGAAGGCCAATCAAGCATCAAACTTTTCACTTCATCTGCACAGAGAACGTCTAAAACATGACGCTTGCACATGGTAGTATGGTAGTTACATGTTGAATAAAGAAATTATGATAAAGATCATGTCAAGAGAGTCGAACGAAAGATGAACGAATCAAGGCTTTGTTGGGCATCTACTCGAATACAGTAGCCCAGAAGCTTTACAAGATTTCGATGCTGAAGTTTAGCTATACATCTTACTTTATTTTTGAACTCGTCAAACCCTTGGCTGGAAGTTTTTGACAGGCGCTTTACATAAATTTCTCGTCCTTCCAACACACCCTATATATTATTTTTAGTTGTTAAAACAATAAAACTAATACCACAATATTCAATAGCTCAAACATAGAAAGTAACCCTTTATGGCTAAATAAAATCATGTAGACCAAGTTACATGGTTTTGATAATTTTTAGTGATAACTTTGAAGGGAAAAGGAAGTAGTTTTGGGTTGATAACTTG
Source organism: Helianthus tuberosus (assembly GCA_030545235.1). Taxonomy (NCBI): domain Eukaryota; kingdom Viridiplantae; phylum Streptophyta; class Magnoliopsida; order Asterales; family Asteraceae; genus Helianthus; species Helianthus tuberosus. The sequence continues at coordinate 150,486,860 of CM060381.1, forward strand.
ATATAGATTGAAACTTTGCTTGAATAAGGTAATTACCTTGTAAACTGGACCAAAGCCACCTTGACCGAGCTTATTATTGATTGAGAAATTATTCGTAGAAGTGACAATTTTAGACAGGCTGAAAGATGGTAACTCTGCAGGTTCCTGCTGGCTTTCATTGGTATAATCTTCCTCGAGGGTTTGTACAAGTTTGCCTACAAAATCATATATCAGTGTGCTTCCAGTTTGATTAAAGATCAGTATATAATTAACCCGCTTAAGCCAGCCTCTTGCTGTTTACTGTTTGTAGAAGTACCAACATGACTCATATTTTGTTGGGGAATTTTGTAAACGGATAATCTGATAGGCGTGTGATCACTTTCAGATCAAATTATCTCGGTTGTTCTCCCGTATATTTTAATCGGATACAACTTAGATTGAGAAATCGAACTCTAGTATGTGTGTGATGAATTCGAATGAACCAGAAGTATGTCACCAAAGAACCATTTCGAAATTAGGAGACGGGCCTGGTAACTGCCATTAGGCACTTGTCTCAATTTTAAATTTTAAAATTGCCTTAAAACTACGTTAAATTTGCATCTGGAAAATAATAAGAATTTCCAGAAAATTATTTTCCTCTGCCCCTTGGACCCTTCCCCCGGACCCTCGCTAAGGGCATTTTGCCCCTTTGAACCCCCCATTAGGGCTCCGCCTGAACACTTAGAATTATAACCACTCAAACAAGTGTGCACTCCCACACCTCCTAACTTGCTTGATGTGTATCATAATTCACTTTGGTCACTAAGTCAATCCTGATTACAGTAAGATATACAACATATTTCTAACCTTTTCTCGGTATGCAAGATTGTTTCTTCTTTTTCTAAATATATAAAGCTAGAATCAGGCACCCCACAAGCAAACTAACTGAAGTTGACAATACCACTTTGATTACTTTCTTGTTCTTGCTAGGGGCTGTTGTGATTTTATATAATATCAACAAAACTTTGTTAGTACATTTAATCCAATCCACAATAAGAAACTCAAGAATGCTAAAAAAAAACACAGCTACTTAGCTCCAAAATCAGAAAACACTCATTTTTCGAAAACACCCAAGACCCACCCAATAAGGAAACCCAAAACACCCAAAAACATTGCCAAATCATAACCACTTTTTTACTCATCTGTCTATATGTATATTTCATAACTTAAAAGTACAATGGGCCCCACCACAATCTTTTTTTCTCTTGTTCGTCTCCAAACTGGGTGCCAAAAACGAACTCCACAATGGTGAAAATAGTTGAGGTGGAAAACAAGAAAAACGGATGCTAAAAGCGCTTTATTGGGTCTAGAAATTGATTTTCACATCCCATTCCTTATGTTCATTCCATCCTTAAAACTTTGGAAAACTAGCTACCAAAAAACACTACTCTATCCCCTTCCTTATCCTTATACCTTATCCATAAGGAAAACTAAAGTGAAGTCTTATATTTGAGAAGAATTAGACTAAATCCTTATATATTTATGGATAAGGAATGAGATGTAGGAGGGTTTTAAAAAATGAGAGATAAATTTAAGGAATAAATATTTTGATTAAATTATAAAGATAAAGATAAAGAATGGAACGTGACAGGTGGTATCCCAATATACCATATCCCCAGATACCGATTCCTTGAATCGCCAGGCTGAAAAACCCCAGTGCATAATTATCACCTGCGGATACTATGGTCTCCCCATCTCTGATGGTCTGGTTTATTGATATGGTGTCTAGTGCAGCACAAGTTGTCATGAGGGATAATACACCTACACATAATAGAACTTCCTTAAGCTTTAGCTTCTCCATAATTGGGCTTCTGATAGATGAGTTAGTTTTTTTTTTTTTTTTTTGAAAATAAAGCTTCATTAGAAACACACAACCCAAACGGGCAAAAGGCCAAACAAAACAACACCCTTGACCGGTCGACCCAAACGGGCAAAGGGCCAAATTACAGCATATATATCGGATATTTACACCACTCTTTCCAACTAATATGTTTACATGAAGATCTATTTTTAATCCACCCAAAACCTCTAGACTTAATCTTAACCAAAATTTCTTCAGAACTTCTCCTGATCTGCTTGAACACCAATTCGTTCCTACCTTTCCAGATACACGAACACGCAATAATAACCAGTCCAATAATAATCTTTTTCGCTTTCTTACCAATTTGAAGAGAATTATGAATATCCATTAAGTCTTTGAAATCGAAAACGAATATCGGAGGTATGTTGCACCACATACTGACGGTCGTCCACACCCGAATAGCCACCGAGAAAGCCGTGAACAAAATGATCCACAGATTCCTCGTATTCGTCACGGAAAGGGCACATAACCGTATTAATATCCACATTTCTTCCTCTCAAATTTACTCTAGTAGCAATCCTGTCCAAGTTACCTCTCCAAGCCATAATATTACATTTGATTGGAACCCATTTACACCATTAGAAATTAGAGAGTTGGCTACTTCCTCTATCAGCAATTAACATCTTTTTCACCATTCGAAGATAGATGAGTTTTTTTTTTTTTTTTTGAAAGGATAAATTCAATAAAACACGCCGAACCCACCACAAAAACAAGGGGACGGACCTACCAAAAATTACAACATATACAAAGGGGAAGAACACCAATCTCTCCAAACTAAACACTTATGTTTGGATCTACTTCCTAACCAAAGGAACCCAAGAGACTTAACCTCCCCAACAATTTCTATACTACACCCTTTACCGCCAGAAAAAAAAAACTTATCGTTCCTCGCTTTCCAGATGCACCAACAAGAAACCATGATAATCCCCCTGACTATTTCCTTAGCATCCGAACTGACCGGAAGACCATTATGGATCTCCAGCAGATCACCGAACGAGAAAGCGAAAATAGGAGGTATATTAAGCCACTCACTTACTTTACACCACACCAAATCCGCCACTCTACACGCTGTAAACAGATGGTCAACCGATTCTTCAACCTCACCACAAAGAATGCAGTCCGTTGTTTCCACCGGGATATTCCTCCTCGCCAAAGTCGCTCTCGTGGGAATCCTATTACGGGCCGTTCTCCAAATAAAAATATTACACTTAGATTGAATCCACCCCCCTTTCCAAATTTTATGAACCTGAGCCGAATTCTGAATCTTAACAAGCATCAATTTAACCGAAGAGGTAGAAAACTTCCCCGAGACCTCCGGGATACACTGCCATCTATCCCCATTTGGCGATAACTGAACCGAACCCAGCTGAGCACAGCAGTCCGCCAATTCCGAGGACTCGTCGAGACTAAGCGCGTTTCTGGCCCAACACCACCTCCATAATCCCACCGAACCCAATACCGGAGCCCTATCTGCAACCCAACAACTTTTATTTACCTCTAAGGCAAACAAACTAGGCCACCTGTGCATGAGAGGGATCTCACCGAACCAGACGTCAATCCAAAATCTAATCCCTTTTTCCATTACCCAAGACCCCTTTGAAAAAACAGTTTATTCTTTTATTATCAATGACCATCTTGGGTTCCAGCCCCATAATATTCTTCCAAACACCAGTTAGAGACGAGTTACACGGAAAATACGACCATCTCCTACCATGACAAGCCACAATTACTTTCCTCCAAAGACTTTCTTCTTCCTGCCTGAATCTCCACCGCCATTTGACCAAGAGCACATCATTCACCGCTTTTAGCCTATTAATACCCAGACCGCCCAATTTGATTGGCTTCGAGACATCTTCCCACGCAACCCAATTCATTTTCCTCACTTTGTCCGAACCGCCCCATAGAAAGTTTTTCATTAACGACTCCAGTCTCTCTACCACTTTAACTGGCACCTTGAAGATGGAAAAGTAATAAATGGGGAGACTTTCCAGCACCGACTTTATCAACACAACACGGCCTCTAATGGAGAGAAAACGAGCTTTCCAATCCGATAGACGATTCCGAAAAATCGAGATAATAGGATCCCAATTCCTAATACGATTCATGTTGGCACCTAACGGAATACCCAAATATTTAAACGGAAAACCCCCCTTGATACACCCCACTACCTCCGCCAAACTAGTGATCTCACGATCTTCCACTCCAACCCCAAAAAGATTCGATTTATGGAAATTAATTCTCAACCCGGAACAAGCATGGAAAACACGAAGAATCCTCGATACCATCTTGATATTCTCTACCGACCACTCTCCCACTATAAGGGCATCATCCGCATACAGCAAGTGGGAAACAACAGGGCCCCCATTAGGTAACTTAATCCCCTTTAATCTACCAACTTCGCACGCCTTAGCAACCAGACACGAGAAGGCCTCCATCACAATAAGGAATAAAAAAGGAGACAAAGGGTCTCCTTGTCTAATTCCTTTCTGGCATTGGAATTCGAACGTAGGAGAGCCATTAACCAATACCGACGACCTGGCTGAAACAAGAACACCTTTAACCCACTTAACCCAAGAGGAGGAGAACCCCATTTGACCCATCGTATCCAATAAAAAACCCCAGTTTACATTGTCGTAAGCCTTCTCGAAATCAATTTTAAACACAAAAGCACTCCTACCCGACTTTCTTAACCAAGACCAAACTTCGCTCAAAATTAGAGGGTTATCCAAAATATACCTTTCCTTGATGAAAGCCGATTGCGAATCCGAAATGACTTTCCCGATAACACCTTTAATCCGATTCGCTAGAATTTTGGAAATTGTTTTACTGATAATACCCACCAAAATAATTGGTCTATAATCTTTAAGAGCGACCGGATCCACAACTTTCGGCACAAGAGTAATAAACGAAGAGCTGGCACTCCTATCAATCGAACCCGACTCATGAAACTGGAACATGACGTCCCTAAAATCCTTGGCGAATAGGTTCCAAAAGTGTTTAACAAACATAAAGTTGAAACCATCCGGCCCGGGGGCTTTGTCCGCCCCACACTCGAAGACCGCCTCTTTAATCTCCTTATCCGAAAACTGACCCGAGATCTCACTAGCCAACTCCTCCGTAAGCTTATTCAACCCCGAACAAACCAATCTCGGTCTAACCCTCCTGTTGTCCGCAAAATGATTTCTAAAAAAGCTCAAGACCTCCTTATTAGGCTTAGAAACCCATCTCCCGTCAACTAACAAACCCGGAATGCCATTAAGTTTCCTCCTGTTATTAATAAGACGGTGAAAAAATGCCGAATTCTCATCCCCCTCTAACGCCCAACGGCATCTAGATTTTTGTTTCAGATCCAGACCAGCCAGCCTGTCTCGTTCCTTAATATTTTTAAAACATTCCTCTCTGATCCAGATTTCTTCTTCACTTAAATCCCTCACCTCGGCCAGATTGTCTAAAACTTCTATCTCTTCCTTATCCCTGATCTGGTCTTCCTTAGCTTTTTTAGATTCAGCTATAACCTATCTTTTGATACTCGATCTAAGGAGCTTAAACTTCAGCGATAAGTTCACGTCCGCTCGGAGGCTAATATAATTAAATGACTCAGCCGCAGACTCTACCACTATTTCGAATCCCTCCTTACCCAGCCACGAGTTGGAGAACTTAAAGGGCTTAGGACCGAAATTACCACGACTTGTAATCAGGATTAACGGGCAATGATCAGAATATAAACGAGGTAATGCTCTCAAACACGCATCAGGCCAGGCATCAAAAAAGCCATTACACACCATAATCCGATCAATCTTGCTCAGTTTGTTGGAATTATGAGCCTGAAAAGTGAAGCTACGACCCCTCATGTTGTATTCAACCAACCCCGCCGAAGCCACGAATTCGTTCAAATCCTTAGCACTAGCTCTGTTGAAACCTAAATTCCTCCTCTCTTCCTGATTTCTGACCGCATTGAAGTCTCCTAAAAGCACCCACTGACCCGACCCCTCCCCTATGATCTTACTGAGATTAGACCACAACACTTTTTTCTCTGATACACTCTGAGGGGCGTAAATATTTACGATGTTGAACTCCTGGTTGTTACCACACAAGTTCCCTTTTACCCACAGGTAATTCCTGTTCTTAACCACATCCGACGCCCGAAAGAAACTCGGATCCCATACACCCACCATACCCCCTGACCTGCCAGTAGCCTCCACATACTCCATTTTAAAATTTTTTCCACCCCAAAATTTCTCAATCAACTGCATATTAACCTGATCTGTCTGTGTTTCTTGAATTGCGAGAAAAGAAATCTTATGCTCAAACCTAATCGCTTTAACCCAACTGGCCTTTGAATCGCCCCCAACCCCTCTAACATTAAGAGACAAAAAATTCATGACTTACCCCTTGAATGCCTTCATCGATAATCAATTCCTCGACCAGCTCCTTATGAAGGTCCAGATCCACCCCCAGCTCTTTGTCTAATTCAATGGTGAGCTCAGCTTCCTCATTAGCACCTTCCGCCGCCGGAAAGGGAGCACCCACCCTACCGATATCTCCAATTTCCTCTTTTGCCCTAACTTCCACCTCAGGAGCCTTCTGAATCGACTCACCGATACTGATGGTGACATCTTCCTGAACTTTTTTTGTTCAAGTCCAGAGAGTTAACCTGGTTATCCTCCACCCTTTCTACACGCACCGGATCTGTCGAAAAAATATCCCCCTGCACTTTCTCATTACCTGTCTCCAAGACAACTGGGCCACCTACTTCCCTTCTCCTCTTTTTTGTTTTGGGCTCCCCTTGGACCGGAAGATATTGACATTGGGCTTGGGCCTTTTTATATTTGCATACTCTGTTGGGCTTACCCAACCTATTGAACACACTTCCTCTCGAACACTGACCCCCCGTATTCCTCCCCATATTGAATGCAGGCGGTAATTCACCCTCCTCAATATTACAAAAAATCTTCCTCCCAATTAAAACCTCCGGTATTTTCGAAGCCTCATTAATGCACTGATCCTGATCCTCCCCACCAAAGGGGACTTCTCGGCTTCCCAACTCCTCGACTACCTTTAACGCCGGCTGGTTCTCCGATGGCCTAACGACCGAATCTGGAGAAGAAGATTCGTCAACACTCTCAATGTCTTCCGACTCACTTTCCGTACCTGACCTATCCTCCCAATCCTCCATGCCAGAAATACAATCCGGGACCCAGTCCCCAATCTCCTATAAAACCCAAACCTTGAACTTTTTTTCTTTCCAAGTGAGGGTAACCGAATCTCGGATAGGGTTGCCATCACCGACCAAGACTCCAATCAGATCAAAAGTTAGGTCCTTATCTTCACAACTCAGAGCCGAAGCATGTACCACCTTACCATAAAGTCTTCCAACCGAATCGAAAACTTCATTATCCATAAGATGAAGTGGTACCCCCGTGATTTTTAACCATGCAACACGTTCGAACGGCAATGACTGGCCCTTCCAGACTTCACTCCAAGAGAACCAAACCTTAAAATTTGGGTTGAAATCTTTAAACACCAGTAACTCTTCCTTACTATCAAATACTAATAACATATACAATCCTCCAACGTACTTAAGCCGGATACGGGGACCATTAGCTTCCATGATTAACTTATCCAACTTAACCAGAGTAGTAAGGTCAGCGACCCTAACTGTAACACCCCGTGTTTTCATAAGTGAAAGTCAAAGTCAAGGTCAAAGTCAACGACCGATTTCGCGCAGATTGACTCGTAGAAATTTCCTTATTTTATTTGTATTATGTGGAATAAGTGTCGTTAATGCAATAATCGAGGTGTGTTAACCGTTAATCAATCGGCTTACGACTGTGAAATACAGGAAGTAACAATGCGATAAAATTAACTAATCAATAATCAAGCTATGCTAATCGAATCGACTTCTAATCGCAACTCGAGCTATGAATTTTGCTTGTATTATACGTGTGTGTGTGCCTTACGTGTTACCTGTGCATGTTTATTTATGTTATGTGTGATAAGCAAGCGAACTCAATCGAAACTCGAAATCTAACTCGGGATACAGTCGAACCCGAATCATGAACGAACTACAATAAATGGTGAAAAATAGATCATGCGAGATATGAGTGTTTGGGACTGAGAGTAATTAGACTAGGAGAATCTATCGTATCGCCTCGATCGCAATCTAAATCGAATCAGCAAAAATCATCGCGTCAAACATGCTAACCAAGTGCCATCCGGTCGAGTAGCCATCCGACCGGATAGCCACTTGGTAAAGGATGACATGTGCCACCGATCGAATAGCCATCCGACCGAACGGTCACCCCGGCGATGTGCCATCCGACCGAACAGTCCTTTCCCCTTTTGGCATCCTATAAATACCCCTGTCATTGTCATCCTTTCCACTTTTGGAAATCCCTGTTCGACCAGCACGCTCAACTCAACCTTTTCTCATATTTCTCTCGATTCCGGTAAGATCTCGACCTAAATCTTGTACTTTCTTGATCTACACGCACTCCTACACCTTTCTATCTTTTAAATCTTAATTTTTAACCGTGAAATCACTAGATTTCGGGTGTTCTAAGGTGACGTCATCATGTGTTCTTCAAGAACTTCGTGTTTTGACCTCAACCCACTAAGAACAACTTAGATCTAACCGATTTCCACAAAGATCTTGTAAAGATCTCGACACAAGTGTGGTGAAAAAGGATTGAAAGATGGTTTTAACTTTCTTTCGACTCTTTTTACACTTAAAACACTCAAAACCGGTAGAATCGGGTTCTGATCTAGTCTCCTACTCGCCCTTAGTGTTGTACTGGCTCAGATCTAGATTCTACTCACGAGACTACCGATTCCGGGTTAGTCAAGAACAACCGTCTCGAGCCGGTGATCGGCCGGACTAGGGTGATTCCTGGTCAGGTGGGTCAACTGGGTCGAACGAAGGGATCTGTTGGCTAACACGTTGTCAAAGTGACTCGACATAACGACAAACCTTCAAGACGACCAAGTGTAGAACGAACAGGACAATCAGAGCGGATTGCCAACCGATCGAATTACCATTCGAACGGATAGGCTACCCGAACAAATTGCCACCCGAACGGATTACACTTGGGTCCCACCTTTAAACAATTTTAATTAAAGTTTGGGTATTGAACGAATTACAATCCGATCGAACGACCCTTGAAAGGATTACTCTTCGGATCATGAGATACTAAGACTTTAAAAGACTTAACAATCTTCAACATGTTCAATAGCACGAATTGTCATCCGATCGAATTGCCATCCGATCGAATGACACTTATGTTGTGAACCTGTTTTCAATAAGTAACCTCATCATGAAGTCGCCGTCCGACCGGATGACCATTCGAACGAATTGCCATCCGCACAACTAGTCATCCGATCGACCGGTTGGAAAGATAGAGATACTTCATTGTTTCAAAATGCTACAACGAAAACTTCAAAAGTCAAACCATCATACACAAACACATCCTTCTCATAGGAAGAAACAATCCACTCGAATCGTCACTCGACCGGATTACCATCCGATCGAATGACCACCCGAACGGATTGTTACCCGCACGAGTTGCTGTTCGATCGAATTACCATCCGATCGAACCCCTATCCGACCCTTTCACACTTTGTGACGTTTTACAAATCGCTTATCGTTATACTACCGAATCTATTCAGGCTAACCGCACTCGCTAAGCGCTCCCTTCAATCCATAATCGCTGTGAGTATACTCGATCCCTTTTTGCTTTAAGCACTTTTGGGTGTTACATACGTTACGAATATTCAAACTACAATTATCACACTACTCAAACTGTTTGAACGCTAACCGTTAAATGCATGTTATACGTGGCTTATGAATGCTTGTTTGTTATGTTTACACATGGAATGCTGTCTACCTGCCTTTGCAACGATAGTACTATAGTTTGGACTCAGCACCCGTTCACACGGGGGTTGTTAAGGATCTTTTACTTGCATGGATTACGGTGGTAATCATGTATTGCGAACTGCCTCGGGCAGTCAACCCGCAGTCATTGGTATCGATGGATCTATGTCGATAACTAACGTGCTTCATTTCACTATGTGTACGTGCTGGTTATGCGTAAACGAATTCGAACTCTATATGCTATTATCAAACTTGTATGCTCACATTTACATTATATGTATTGACTTTTATTTTAACGTATGTGACAGGTGCTTAGGATGCATATGTGGTAGGAAATTGAAGCTAGAATAAAGCTTTAGAGCCCAACAAATAGTTGTCTGTAGATAACGAATCAGGGGTCTCTAGAAGCAGATAAGCAATTGCTGTCTATTTAAATCTGAGTTGTCGAAACAGAATATTTGACTGGATTTATGTCTGTAATAATTATTTGCTGTTTGAGATACGGTATGGGACGTATTATTTAAATTGAATAGTATTGATAATTGTTATGGAAACATCTGGACAATCTGTTTCGCTCAGTGCCACGCCCCGATGATTCCGCCATCAGTTGGGGTGTGACACTAACAATTAAACCGGAATCAAACCAGTCCCCCAGGGGTTTCACAAAATTGGAAACTTCCACCACTTTATCATCTCTAGCTTCTGAACTACCCCTACCCAAAAGGGAATCCCTATAGGACAACCCAGGATTCGACTGCTGATACATGTTAACACCGGTTCCCCCCTCACACCCAAACCGATATTACCGCCTTGAGGATGAGAACTAAGATTTCCTTTCTGACTTAGAATCTCCTTATTTTCTGCCGCGAACCTGGCAACATTGACCACCAGCTTATGATTCCCCATTTTGATATACTTCATACTCCCTTCCAAATCCTTAACATCTCTCACCCCCTTGAATGATACAAACCCAAATCTGTTACCCTTTTTATCTCTCTTCCTGGCCACGTAAACCCCCACCACCTCCCCATAATGACTGAAGACATCCCCAATATCCTTGGAACTACACCGCTCCGGCAGGTTTGAAACGAAAAACTTAGCTTTATCTCGGAGAGGATCTCCCATAATGTCAGTCACAAAACCACTAAACTTTAAAAGGTTAACGGGATTCGAACCACTCTAGCTAATCTATAACGAGATAGACGCGAATGGTATCAGACCCGCTAAGCAATCAAGCAAAGAGTCTTGTCACCGACGGGAATAACCGGAAGCACCTGGAGGTACAGAAACCAAAACCGATCCCGGAAAGCGAATGGAAAATACTGACAAGAGAAGATAGGGATAAAGGTCAAGCCAGCAAGATCGGCGACCTTACTCACTAACCCCCCTTGGGTACTTCGTCGAGCCCTCCGGCGACCGGGAAATGAAACGATTAGAGAGAAAGAAATATATTACATCTCTGTTTGTGTGATAGATGAGTTAGTTATTCAATGATTTTCTCACTAGACTTTATGATAAGCTTGGCTCATTTATTCATTCAGTATATGACTATCTAATACACGATCTCATTAAATTAAAACTTTATTTGACCAACAAGTAATCTATCTATTCAATAAAAGCATTTACAAAAATCTTAAAATGTGCCAGCGGTATGCATCAATAGACAAAAGAGGACGGCCCATATCAATAAAAAAAAAAGTGAATTTGCATTGTAAATGAAAGGTCACTAGTTGAAACACTTGACCAATTCAACATTTTTGGCTGAAGCAGAAATAGTCTATGTAAGATGGAAAGAGCATCTAGAATGCCATGATTACTTGATAAGTTCCGGTAAAAATTGCCAAACTTACAAACTTTGGGCATATATATAGAAGGATGTTAGACTAGTGGGTATGGAGAGCCTCATCCCTAAGGGGATAAGCAGCCACGTCGGCGCCACGTAGGAGTGGCTTGGAGGGGATGGGCCTAGGGGGTGGGGGATGAACCCCTTTATGTATATATATGTATGTATGTATAGGTATATGTGAGAGAAGGGAGGAGAAGGAGGCCCGGCGAGATCGGCTGGTGGGAGACGGGGCGAGGGGGCAGTGTGGGGGACCAGCGCCGGGCCTCGCCGGGCCTAAGCCGGCCCCCATACCGCTTAGTCTTATGTGACCCTAAACACGAGCATCCACAAAGTTGAACCAAGTTCAAAGTCCAGACTTGTCACATGAGCATGCCACATCCTTTCAAACCACAACTATTCCAAACTCACTTTTTCCTCTAATGCTAAGGACATGTTTGGCTAAGCTTTTTGAAACAACTTATTGACTTATTGACTTTTTGAAAAGTCAAAAGCCCCAAAATGATGTTTGGCAATGAGGGTGTATGTGAGGGGAAAAAGTCAATAAGTCACTCCATATTGACTTTTTCAGAAAGCCAATAAATCAATAAGTTGTTTCAAAAAGCTTAGGCTAGAGGGTATGGTGATGGTCCTCCCTTGGAGGATGATCCGCCACGTAGGCGCCACATCATAGTCCTCCCAATGATGATCCATCCCACAAAACTAGAGGGTATGGAGGATGGTCCTAGATGATCCTACCCCACCACTTTTATGTTTTTTTTTTATTTTTTAATGTTCTACTTTTTTTAACATTTAACAAATAAACTAACAAAAAATTTCCATTAATATTATAACACAATACATAAACTTAAAAATACATAAGCTACTTTTTATGTTCCCAAAGTGTACGTGAACTTCAAAAAGTCAGACGCCATTTATCTCATTATTATTTATTATTAATAATTAATAATATATATACATACACATATATAGATACACCACCATTTTTGTCTGCAATAGCTCACAAGAACACCAACACCCACCTCTTTTGTCTGCATATGGACCGTCGCCAACGTCAACAACTCGACGGTGAGGACGGGACGGGAGGGGGGCGAAATGGTAAGCCGGCGTCGCCGGTCCTCGACGGGGTGGGGGACGGTCCCCATACCCCTTAGCCTTAGCCAAACATGCCCTAAACCACTCCAAACCTCCAACTCAGCACCTACATTTCCTTTTATATAAACTACATCTAATTTATGTAATCTATTTATTTATATAATAGTATTATTTATTTTTTGTATTAAAATATTAAAAAATATGGAAAAAATAAAATTAATAACAAGATAATTTATTTATTATTTATTTTATCTTATTTTTATTATGTTGTTATATAATATATTTATTTAATAATAAATTCAAAATAAAATACTAAAAAATATTTAATTTTTCCAACAGCTCTTTTTCAAACGGCTACTTTTGAAACACTTATTCTTTCAAACGCCTACTGTTACAACAATTATTTCTTTACTAGCTATAAATTAAATTGGTATTTAAATCAACATGTACACTTCTCAACTCACAACTCAATTTGACGGTTCAAGGGTTGATGATTAGTTTAAATATGTAGTTTGTTTAAGTTCAATTATCTCATTTGTTTAGGTTTAATTATCTAGTTTGTGTAATGTTTTTAGTTATAATAAATTTGTTTTTTAGTTTATATTAATTTTTATTTTATATGTTTGTTTTCTAATTTATGCTATTTTTAATTTATATATTTATATGTTATTAATTTAAATAATTTTAAGGATTTTTTTAATTTAATGCAAAAAAGCTTTTTTATTTTAAATTGTTTTTAATTAAATGGGGTTCACATGTAAGAGGTTTGGACTGATCCGGTGCACCAAACCGGACCAGTCCTAGTCATTAGCTCCAATGAGGGGTTTTCCGAAATTGTTGGATTGCTTTGGGACTACCATTCCAAACTAATGTGTTGTGGATGCTCTAATAATCACATTCGTCATAAGAAAGAGTTTTGGTTTATTCTTCTTTGCATTCGATCTTTGATAAAAATTATCTACAAAGTTCTGGGGGCACGATCAACGAGAAGGAAGATAAAAAATGTGATCATTAAAGTCGAGGGAGGCCAACAAGAATTGGTCAATAAAGGACTTATTATTGAAATTTGCGACGGATTTAGAAGGAGTCTGTGATACTTCGGGCTTTCCCGCACAACTGGATTGTATGATACAATTATGTGAAACTATTAAATGAGAACCTATGTTATAGTTATATGTGTATTTTGTGAATTATATGATAATGTGTAAATAATTAGGTGAGTTAATATATAAGTGCAAAGGGTATGTTTGTATATGAATCGAAATCCCTTTAGTTTCGACCCGAGACCCCACAATTTCGAGTCGGGACTGCTAGTTCTGACACCCCTTCTTCCTGGACTAATGGGCCATACAGCATGACCTGGCCCAATGTAGCAAGCCCACTCGAAACAATCCAAAACCCTAGGAGGGTGCATGGTTTCGGAAAAGGGTATAAAACCCTCACAATTAGCCGACACAAGGGATGATTTGATAAACAATCATTCTCTCATCAATCCCTAAAAACATTCTCCCCCTCTATATCTAACTTTCTCTCTTTAAAAACCCTAAAACACACACACCATACCCCCTCCTTTTGACGGCAGCAGCAACTCGGTGAAGGCAGCCAAAATCATCGATCAGGAGCTTCATCTCATTCTCTTTTCTACACCCCTCTCACTCTACTTGTACCGGTTAGTGCACCATCGCTATGTTAGTTAAAAAATACATGTTAAAGATGCTTACTTGGTTTGAATGTTTAGATGATAAACAAATGTATTCTCTTCATGATGATATGCAAATTGTTTTGTAGAAAATGTTAGTAATATTGGGCATTACGGCTGATTAATAGGGTCTAGAATAATGTCATCGGTTAGGGTTTTGTTGATAAGAATGTGATACTGTGATCCTTGTTTAAAGCTATTTCTTGATGCTCAATTTGGATGTTGAGATAATAAAGGTTTAAGGGTTCTCATAGATGGGATGAATGCTGAATCTGTTGTGATGATGTTTGTGAATGTGTTGATATGTTTTGGTGAAAGGATATAGTGTTAGATCCATTTTGATAAATGATAAACCCCGATGAACTGTTTGAATGTCGTGAAATATTTGAAATTTGTTGCTTTTGATCTGATTTAGGAGTGGTACGGAATAAAATGCATGTTAATGGATTTTGATTGGTGTATGCTGAACCAGACAAGGTTCTGGAAATTTCGACAATGGTTGCGAGTCGAGATCTCATGGTTTCGACTCGAGACCATTTTGATTACAACTCGAAATAAGGCATCACACATCAGGGGACTCGAAACCGGGTTGGTTGCAAGTTGAGATCTCCTGGATTGCGACTCACAGTCTGACTCGAGAACTAAAGGTTTCGACTCGAGATCCTTTGGGTTGCGACTCGGGATCTCTTGAATTCGAGTTGAGACCTCCTGGTTTTGACTGCTGTCTTCTGAATTGGACCACCCACAACACACACACTCTAAGGTGGATGATGGATGATGGTGGTGGATGTGGGTGTTGTAGTGGTGGTGGAGTGGTGGCAAAGTGGAAGAGTAGTGATTTTCCAAGGGATGCCTTTGAAGTGAGCCAAGCACCCCTATTTATAGCCTGAACAGAACCCCGGGCACGCCCCCGTGTCCAGCGGGCACGCCCCCGTGGCCATCCTTTTCTCTTCCTTCATTAAATGCATTTGTCAGCATAAGGCTCCACACAACCCGTGTTCATCGCGCACGGCCCTGTGGGCAGAAGCGTATCTGTACTACCAAGATTTTGCAAGATTCTGCGTATCATAACGTTAACCACGCCCCGTGCTGAGCTGGGCACGCCCCCGTGGTGGGCGTAGAAGCTTCCACAACTTTGTCTTTTCCGCAGGCAGCTGACCACGCCCCCGTGTCCAGTGGGCACGGTGTCACACCCCTTTCTAAGGCGGAAGCACGAGGTGTGATCATGAAAGGTTTTCATTGCATACGATTGGTAAACATACTACATGCTCAAAAATAACTTCAAACACCATTTCCATTACATAACGGAAAGCATAGTTTTAGTGTTTACATCACAAGACAACATTTTGTCTGAAAAGTTACAACTTTATTCAACGATAATCATAAACGACATCCACGAGCATGAGTAAGACCGCGCGCGCATCCACTCTAGTTTCCTGAAATACATGTGAGTTTTGGAAAAACGTCAACATAATGTTGGTGTGAATTCATGCTGTTTTTGTAAAGAACGTTGGTATACTTTGTATGAAAACATGGTATGTATCTCATGTAAATCAAGTATTTATGTATCTCATGTAAATCAAGTATATATGTATCTGGTACAACTCAAGAATTCTTGTATAAATCAAGTAATCATGTATTTATTAAGGTTGTTAATCGGTTGCAAAGCCATTAACATGTGACACGACATAGGAAACAACCAAACCTTAGGCATTTTTCTACTTGGCATATTCTGAGACACAAAAGCACTGCTTGGTACTCATTCTCACCAAGAGTGTGGCTGCCCGACACCCGTTAGATCTAACCTTTTGTTCTGCGGTCTAGGTATATTGTTGATTAATGGTGCTTATGGTACCCTATTCGTGACACGATTTCTCGTATCATGTATCATTTCTTGTATCATTTCTCGTATCATTTCTCAAAACGCATCATACTTGGTACTCGTTCTCACCAAGAGTGCTTCTTGTTCTTGTATCATACCATTTATAAACATCGTAATATTTGTAACATGTATTTCACCCCCGAAGTTATAAAACTGAAAACAGTTAAAAGAAAAGGCGGAGCATGAACTCACAACTATGCGTTCCTTGCGTCGTAAACCTCACCGGATTTGCTTAATTAACGTCGTGACCTATACGTGTTTTCTTAACGTTAGTCACTAGACTTGTATCGCACAAGTACAAGTCACTGTCTTTTGTGTACGTATTCTTGTGTTAAAAATAATTCATATTTTTAACTAAGTGTCTTACTTATATTATTTTCTCAAAAATAAATACAAGTTTCTTGTATTTTGCACCCGAATTATGTATCTTGTATGTTGTATGTGTATTTTTGTGTTGTTACTCCTCGAGAGTATTTAGTGTATTCTCAAGTCCTAATACACTATCACGTATAATACATACTACGTACACTTAGCACAAAATTTGGTGATCAATAAATATATATATTTTTCCTCAAAAATATACATACTTAATATCAATTTTTAATCTTGAAGAAATCATCATTTCTTAACACAAAAATTAGGGAAAACCTTGGTAAATGTTTTAGACACATTTTTAGGGAATAAGTTTCTCCAAAAACTTATATTTTTCCAAGTGTCAAAATTTATAGAAATTTTGACAGAGTTTCCCCTAAAAATGGAGGTTTCCCATGTTTTCAAAACATGTGTTTATTTTCTTTTAGAATCATCGTCAACGCCAACAATTAGTCTTTACACAATTTTTACATCACCAAGAGCAAAAATATATACGTTAGACACTAATCATGAACTTGATATATCCCGAAAACGCGTAGTAACTTGGTAAAGCCTTTAGTGGGCTTAGTTACCTTCCGAAGCGTATTTATTTCCTTAAAAATCATTCTCATAAAATAATTTAGTGTTTACAATTTGTAAATAATTTTTACAAAAATTATCCCCTTTGAACTCTTCTTGTAAATAAAATATTCTCATACTTGTCTTATTTCTAAAAATGTTGTAAGTGTTTGTAATAGTCATGACTTTTCCAAAAATGCTTCTCTAACTTGGTTCCTTCACATAAGTCTTTTGTAACTCTTGGATTTACAAGAACATCAACTCACTAGTTTAGTTATATTTCATGAAATCATTTTTGTCAAGTTCATATTTAACTAGAAGGTGGTTATTTTATGTAACACATAACCACTTTCTAATCTTGTTAAATCATATTCCCAAATATTATTTAACAAGGTCCATATGGTGATTAACATCACACAACCAAGATTCAACATAAAATCAACAATATGTTTACTACATCATCCTACTACAATATTTCATCTTCATGTTTCATTCATATGTAAACTTTATGTAGCTTCATGTTCATCTTCTTAGTTTCTTGTTCTTTAGTGTTTTGAACACAAGTATCATACTACAAGGTTAAGCCATAAAAACAAGATGAACAAGGGTTTGAC
Source organism: Helianthus tuberosus (assembly GCA_030545235.1). NCBI lineage: Eukaryota > Viridiplantae > Streptophyta > Magnoliopsida > Asterales > Asteraceae > Helianthus > Helianthus tuberosus. The sequence goes on from CM060381.1 coordinate 150,504,672, forward strand.
AAGAACTTACTACTAGCACAAAGGCTAGGGTAGAATCTAGTGAAGAAGATGATGAGAAAGCAAGAACAAAGTCCCTTTCGAAGCTCCACAAGTTGCAACCTCATTGAATCACCTTATATGCTTGAATGGAACTTGAAAATGGAAGAGGATGGTGGACTAGTGGTGGTGATGGTGGCGGTTGTGGGGAGCCGTGAGGGAGGGAGGGAGAGAGAGTGAAGGTGTGGGTGTGAAATGATGAAGTATGGTTGTGATCTTAGGGGTCATGCTTTATAAGATACTACATATATTATGTCAAGATCTACAAGCAACTAATCAAATAAAATAATGTGATAAAATCTTGCACAAGATTGTGGCATGGTTGTGATGGTCCTTGTGACCGAATCGGTTAGGGGGGGGGGGGTTGGTTGTAACTTTTGCAACTAAATTGTAATGGATAGTTAGATTCCAAGTAATAAGCTTACATATGGTATTTATTGAATATTTAGTGGGTGTTAGGGTGTTCGGGGATCACGACTAGCCAAGAAATAAATAAACAATGTGTTTGGCAAAAATTTAGTGTCCCGGGTAAGGTCCGGTTGTTCGGTTAAATACCGGTTCGTTAAGTGTTAAATTGCACCGTTTAGTGTCTTTTATGCACCCTTTTGTAACCCTTTCAATTCCCGACACTTAGGGAAATATTCTGGACGATAAAACGTAAATTATGCATGATATTTATATGTTTAAAAGCTGGTTATAGCTGAATTTAGAAAAATTCTGCACTTAAAGTGCGTTTCGGGTGCTTTTTAGTGCGCATTTTAGTCTCTGGAATGCCTATATGTGAACCCTTGTATGTACTCTTGGGTTTTAATGCATTCTTGTCATTGGACCTACACCTAGGCTCCAATTTTATTGTCTGACTGCTTTCTGCAGAGTTGTTGGCATATTGTGTCTTACCGGTGAGTTTACTAGTATTTCTGACGCAACGCTCTCGTTAATGCATCAAGCAATATTTTTATAAAACGTGCATGAATTCACTTGTATAGCATGTAATCAGACAATGTTGACATTTAAGCACATAATTGCAATCATTAAATAATAATTAATGTGTACGGAAATTACCGGTTTGTGCCAGTTGTCACACACGGCCCGTGGTCAGTCTCCTGTTTCTTGTTTTTGCCTTTGGGGATGCTGCCGAGGGGTCGGGCATGTCACGTTTATTCCTTTTCTTTGTATTTTTGTTGGTTTTGTTTGTATATTTGTTCCTTTTGCTCGTTTAAGCTCATTTGTCCTGTAAATTCAAAAGGAAGACAAAAACACACTTTTTCCAACATTAGTACTAAAAAAAGTTAGTTTTATGCCTCATTTGATGTAATTTATACGCTACATTTTGCATACATCAGTCGACGTCATACCCACAACTTGCAAAAATGGAAGATTGTACATGTTAGTTTTGTAGGTCGCGTCGACGATAAGCACATGCGGGAATGCCCTCCACATTTCAAAGGACTTATCGTGACATAAAAATATATTCTGAATGACATTGGTGGAAGGTTCCGCATGTATGTAATATGTCATCTTTTTTTTTCTAGAGGATTTGTTCCAGTCTATGCATGGGAGTCGTTTTATATCGAACTTTGTGGCCCTAATCTTTTGGCGAGCGTTGTGTATGTCATTCGAAACACATTTGTTTAAGGGTTCTGTTCGGTTACAGCCTTTCATATTGTATGGGGTTGTATGTCTTGATCTGTTAGCTCTTGCACCAGTCTAAACTCATTAGGAGTAAGTCTCATGGCATACGCGTAACCCTCCAGATGTTCAGTAGGGTCGTGGTTATGCTTCTCGTTAAAAATTTTGTGCAGATAATCTATCCACCAAGCTCGACGACTTTGGTCGAGACGACCTATCACCATAAAAGGGCATGCACATTTTTTGCTGCTGGTTTTCCTAACCGTGGCCTTACTCTCATGCTCACCACTACGACAACATTGGAGCCATATCCAGTGATCCTTGGACCTCCTTGGACCGTCTGGTAACAATAACGTATCCATTGGCTAAACCCCTTCTTTTTACCCAACCTTCCAACTCATCGCGGGATATAAAATCCTAAGTGAAAAATATATATAACATTTATAATAATTTTTTAACAAAAAAATATAACATTTATAATACATTTTAAAAAATATATAACATTTATAATAATTTTTTTAATAGAATAAATATAACATTTAACAAAAATATATATCATTCGTACATGATCAGCTTTGTACTAAACTTCAGGGTAAGCTGGTTGCTCGTCACCCAATTGCTCTTGTGCGTAAGAAGGCTCACCAACGTCTTGTTGTACGTCCGAGGCACCACTAACGAAAAAGTTATTGCCATATTCTTCTTGTCCGTACGAGGCACCGTAACCGGCTTCATAATACGGAGACCCATAACCATGATCATCGCCAGGCACGATAAAATGAAAAAAAAAAACAACGGTTAAATCATAACGGCACATCTAAAAGCCTTCATAATAATAAGTAAATATATTTTTACCTCGTTCAGATCTGGCAACAACGGTTGGCGAGGCACAACAAACTAAAAAAATCAACGGGTAAAAGGTAATGGTAAGTTTAACACCGAATAGAAAAAAGTAAATAAATACTTACCTCGTTGAGGTCTGGCAACAACGATTCATTATGATGGGGATGAAAGTCGAACATGACCTCCTCCGCGTGATCATCATTTCCTCTCCCATCGTAAGAATCAGGGACAACAAACCCCTCCTAATACAAACGTGTGCTAAGTATTTCATAAAAAAAACAAATCATGTTAAAAAAAAATACTATACCACACTGCTTTCCGGAATAAACGTGCTCGTATTTGTGTCGAACGACTCGCCGAAAATGTAATTAAGGTTGAATCAAGACATGATGTTAGCGAATATAAAGAAAAAACGAAGACAAATTCACAGAATATGAATCGTCTTCGTCTTCCTTCATCGTTTATAAAGGCTAACCAGAATGCAAATTCACAGTCCAATACGGGTCGTATAGGCCTATACGACCATATAGGGCTGACGTCAATCACTTTATGTCACTGTTGAGTGATAGAAAGCAACCTCGTACTATAATACGGATCGTATAGGCCTATACGATCCATATAGGGTTTGCATGTGAATCCTATCTGTCAGCTTTGAAGGACAACCTTGGACTAATACGCATCGTATAAGCCTATACGATGCATATTAGTCCGCATGAGGAGATAGTGTCAGCCTTTGACTGACCTTGGAAATTGAATTTCACCTAATACACATTGTATAGGGCTATACAATGCGTATTGGTGGTGTCGATTTAATTTTTCAAAGTGTGCCAATAATACGACCCTTTTTGTATTATTACACATCAGACTTAAAAAAAAGTAGGTCTAGCTTAGTGTATTAAAAAACCGGGTTATTGGTAATTTACAATGTTTTAAATACTGGTATAAACCGGCCGGTAATACCGGTTATACTTGACACAACCCTGGTATATTTAAGGCCGGTAAAACTATGAGACGACATAAGGTCTCAAAGCGTCGGTAAATCCGGTTATATCGGTTTAAACCGTAAAACCGGTTTACAAAATCTTCAAAATTGATTTTTGAATTTAAAAAGTCCGATATTTTGGTAAAATCCAATGACATAAACCTATTGTACCCTTTTATTTAAAAAACTTTGATGGAATATTGAGTACTTTTGGATTATTTTTTAGGGTAAATTACTTTTTGAGTCCCTGTGTTTTAGGGGTTTTAACCACTTGAGTCCAAAATCAAAATGTTTAACGCCCCGAGTCCCTATAGCCACTTCTCTTAACCATTTGAGTCCAATTTTCTAACACTGTTAAAATTATTTTGTTAAAATTTGTTAAATGACGAAGTTACCCCTATAATTAAAAAATAAATAAAAAAAACTAATTTATTTTTAGTTTTCTATTTCTCACTCTTACACTTATCTTTCTCTATAAGGCTGTAGGGTGTGGGGGCGCCACCCAAGCCAGCTGGGCTTCTATAGCGCCCCACGGCGCCATAAGACCACACCCCTGACGCTATGTCGGGGAGCCATACAAGCTTCGCCAACATGTTAACGAGCTGGAAACGCGTGGAACGAGGAAGAATGCTCAAAATATGACCGTTGTCAAACGGTCCAATATTTAAATTTTTTTTTCTTATTTTATTATATATATTAACCTATCCTAAACTAAAAAACTCACCAATCACAACCATAACACACACCAATCACAACTAAAATACACACCAATCACAACTAAAAAATGTCTTCTTCGAGCTCCTCATCCGACGGTGTTCTTGATGATATGGTTATCGCCATGACGCAGTAGGCGATTAATTATTTGCGAGAAGAAGCCGAATCCTCTGCATCGCGTACCAGACAACCGCCTATTGAACGGAATCGGTTAGCTGCTCATGAACGTCTAGTGCAAGATTATTTTTGTGAAACTCCTTTGTACGATGATGTTAGTTTAGCGTAGGTTTCGTATGAGCCGACGACTATTCGTTAAAATTTCCAATGATCTTGCGGGCGAATCCCCTTTTTTCACGCAAAGGGTAAGTGCAAGTCGCAAAGTTGGTTTATCTGGACTACAAAAGTGTACAGCAGCAATTAGGCAACTAGCCTACGACACATCGAGTGATGCGTGGGATGAGTATTTAAGGATGTCCTACCCTAATATTACAAGCGGTCGCTTCTCAAGATTTATGGATTTGGCATGCGTACTTTGGCATGGCTGGTACGAACAATGACATTGCAGTTTTAATGTCCTCGAATCTATTCGACGATGTCATAGACGGTGTTGCACCAGATACTTCATTCTTTGCAAACGACGTGCAATATACGTATGGCTACTATCTCACAGACGGTATTTATCCCGAGTAGGCGATGTTGGTGAAAAGTCTTTCGTGTCCAGATGACGAAAAAAGATTGTATTTCAAGAAAAAACAAGAGTCAGCAAGAAAAGATATCGTGCGGGCTTTCGGTGTGTTAAAGAAAAGATGGTCTATCATCGCCCGACCGTCGAGGATAATTGAAAAAAGTAAAATGAGAAACGTCATGTATACGTGTATCATTTTGCATAACATGATATTGGAGGACTCGGGTAGAGCGTTTTGTGGAGAGAGCTATGATGAAAGTATCCAACCGACGAACCCAATACTAACATACGCTGAGAAAGAAGATATCCGAGCGAAGATACGGGCTAGGCACACACACCATAACCTTCGAGCCGATCTGACAGAGCACCTATGGTTTTATTGTGAACAAGGAGGAGTCGACACAGACGACGAGTAGTGTTTCTATTTTTTTTAATGAAATTATGTAGTGTTTTTATTTTTTAATGAAATTATGTAGTGTTTTTTTTTTTTTTAATGAAATTATGTTTTGTTTTTATTTTCTAGTTAAAAAAATAAATAATTAGGTAATCATGATATGGGGCTCCATTCACACCCTGCAATTTAAAAGGGGCATGATAAAGCTCCTGTATTGACATGACGCTCACGTAGAGCTTAGGTGGCATGACAAAGCCATGGGGCTCCAACCACACCCTATAGCCTACACTAGATCTGCATTTGTCACTATCTTTCATTCTCTCTCTCTAAACCTAAACCACCTCCATCCCACCACCACACCTCCACCATCAACACCACCTTCACCACTACACCTCCACCGTCACCACCACTACACCGTCACCACCACAACATCCACCACCGCTACACCTCCACCGTCACCACCATCACCACTGCACCTACATCAACACCAGCACTCCGTCACGGTAGTAGGTTCGCCATTGATGGAGCTTGAGTTGAGTTGCAGTAGGGTTTTAGGTGAAGAGAGTCCGCCCAGAAAGCAATCGAGGAAGCATCAACTATTGTTAAAGTAACTGCTCCAATTCATGTAGAAGACACAGAAAAGATTGACAAATTAAGTGCAGAAGTGAAAGAGTTTAAGGTAGGTAATATTATATCCCCATTATTTGTATGTGTTCCGAACTAATGAATCTGAGAAGAAGTGAACTGAAGCCCTTGAATCAAGTGAAAATAAGAAACAGAAGTTGGAAGAAACTGTAAACAGGGCAAATCAACTTCAAGAATCTTTGACTAGGTAACTCTTATAGCTAAATTCATTATAATAAGAACCCTTTTAGGTAAAGAGAGTTGAGACGGTGGTGGTGGGTGTTTGGAGGTGGCGGTAGTGTGATGGTGGTGGCAGTGGTGGGGATGGTGGCTGTGCGTTGGTGTTTATAGAGAGAGAAGAGACTTGTACTTATGTGCATATAACACTTGTACTTTGTGTGTAAATGACCAAATTACCCTCATAGTTAACAGTCTTGGTGGATGAAGTTAGAAAATTGGACTCAAATGGTTAAAAAAGTGGCTATAGGGACTGCGTTAAACATTTTGATTTTGGACTCAAGTGGTTAAAACCTCTAAAACAACTGAGGGACTCAAAAAGTAATTTACCATATTTTTTAATATAGATTAACTTTTGGATTATTTTTTTATTCTGGAATCATGTAGTTTTGATTATTTTTTTAGTTCAATTTGCATTTTAAGGAATTATATGGTTAACTATTCAATCTGGTTGAACCGCTCGATTTAACCGGTTAAACCATTTCTAAGCTCAATTTAATATGATTTAAAAGTCGATTTTTAAAACATTGGTAATTTATATCGACACACGAGATCTCAGCCTCAACCGGTTTCGATAAATACATAAATAAATATTGTCAAATATTTGTAAAAGAAAAAATCAATAATCAATAATGAAAATTTATTTATTAAGAAAACATTAACCAACCTATATCCCGAATGATAAAACCCCCTAGGAAGGAACCCCGGCCCATCTCCCTTTGTTCTTTCTGATTTTTCCCGCCAAAGGTGAAACCGGAGAGAGGAGGAAGAAGAACCCTAGCACAGCAGATCGATGGCAACGGCGGACGAAGTTCACATCTCCGATAACGATCTCAAGGTTTAATTTCCTCTCTTCTCATTTCTACTTTCTTTAATTGCTTGAACTTGAATTTACAGTCTCAAAATCAGTTACCAAATCTAATGTATAATTTGTCGAGAATCTCAATTGAAAACAATACGTGTCTTTGTATATATTGAAATCTTCTTTCACACACAAATCAGTTTATTTATGGGATTTCACTACGTCTGATTTGCATTTGAGATATCTTCTCATATTTTCTGTTGGAATTGTGTGATTCTATTCTATGCCCCAATTTTAGTATCCGCTTTAGGGGCTGTTTGATTAGCTCTTAATGAGGCTCTTAATGGTTACTGGTTCAGCATTTTATGGTTCAGACTGTTTTTTCGTGAGCAGATGTCTGAATGATTCAGACATTTGCCTCTGAATGGTTAAGCATTATACCGAGTCTGAATGGTTAAGACCTATTATCGGAATTGGTCAGACATTTGCCTCTGACAGTGGCGGATCTAGGATTCCGACCAAGGGGTAACGTGTTATAAATAAGCCGTAACGAAATCGAAAAAACGTCAATTTTTTCCAAAATTTACACTAATTTTTCCAAATTTTTTCCGACCAAGGGGTAGCGGGGGTTACCCCTACCAAAGAGGTAGGTCCGCCCCTGGCCTCTGAACGGTTAAGCATTATACTGCCTCTTAATGGTTCATACCTCTTACTGGTTCAGCACTTACCCATTCAAAAGTTGCCAAACAGCCCCTTAAGGCCCCCAAAAAAACGTTGAACTGGCGCTGGTTATGACTTATGGTTATCTGATGTTGAATTTTTTTTATGTTACAGCCATTTTTTGTGCTCCACAAAGCATCTAACAGTCAACAGCATGCTAGAAAACCAGTTGGAAGAACTAGTAGAAAAGTGAAAGTTAATTTGTCATCTTCGTTGGCTGCTAGTGATGAATCTCAACTTTTGGATGATCAGTTGCACAAGAACTCAAGAATGAAAAATTTTCACGATGCTTGGGTGAAAATCGAATCCACCATTAAGGTTACATTCGGTCTCTGTGTTAAGCTCTCATTTTGTTTTCTGGCACTTTTTATCTTGATATAAGTATCAACGCTGATGTAATCGTTTTGTAATGCAGGATGTTTTGCACAACATCAATGCTGATGTATTCAATGAGATAAATGGATGGGTACAGAAATCTTTTGGTGCAATTTGTTCAAGTGGCAAGCTTGATACCAACAAAGCCACTTGTTCATACCCTATTGTAACCGATGTTACATCTAATCAAATTTTCACCGCCTTTGTTGTCATGAGTAAGTTCCTTTGGAATTCAAGTGATTTGAGACGTTATTAATCTGTTAGGAATACTTGCATACATATGTCAAAATTACTTTATAGGCAACCCGCCACCCTACTAGTATGTATCTGGCTCCGGTCATAACAATTTTGGTCGAAAAAATATGTTAAATGACGAAAATGATTAAACTTTGAATGACATAAATTCTTGATGAGATGTTGACATGTTATAGGTTAAAATTGTTGTCTTTTTTAAAAATATTATGGGTATTTTCGTCATCTTTCTAGATTGTAAGTGTCTGAAGCGATAACATATGTGGAGACTATTACTATATATGCCACTTAAGCAAATAGCTAAATTTTTTATACCATATATCGCAAAAAGCATGTCAACTGATGAAAATGTCTGTAAAGATCTTAAAAAGACAAGTATCTTTAATGAGGTGTCCACATGTTATAGGTCATAATTGTTTCATATTTATTTTTCTAAATATTCAAGGGCATTGTTTTCATTCGGAATGTTTTCTATTGTAATCGGTAAAAATGAAACAGTAAAGACTAAGTATCAGCACTCTGATTTGCAGGCAACATAGAATTCGTTGATGATCTTCAAACATTTGCGGACCTAGGTGTACATTTACAATCTCATGGTTGCCACGTGGCAAACCTGTCATCAGTAGATTTTTCAGCCAAAAGTGGAATAGGTGGTTGTTTGAGAAGTTTATTAAGGCAGATCTTGAATGGTAGCACTGATGTAAGATTTGTGAAAACCCTTCTTTCTGTATTCTTTTCTTGATTCTTCTTACGGTTTTATCTTCTTAACAGGCAGCTGACATATCCATCTTAGCATCTTGGTATATGGAGCATGATAACTATAAGAACCCAGTGGTTGTTATTATTGAAGATATGGATCGGTGTAGTGTGATAGGAGTATGACCCCGAATCACCGGTTCAAAACAAACAATAAAATTTAAGATAGTTCTACGGTTCGTTTGGATACAGAAAACACCACCAAACAAACGGTAGGGCTGCGATGTCGTAACCGAAGATACAGATTCACCACTTCGGTTCAGAAATCGTGTCTAAGAACACCACCCAATGTGCCAAAATTGAGCTAGCATAGACAATTAATTTAACTCTCACACTCAAGAGATAAATCAATAAAATTCTTTTCTCAAACATAAACTCACTGACCTCTTTTCAGTTACTCATCCACAATACATATAGGAAATGTGGAAACTAAAAACAACCTACGTGGCTATCATTTAGGGAAGTGGGATAACTAACTTGAAAATGAAAAATAAAGAAAATAAAAATAGAAGAAAATAACATAAATCTGTGTAACAGAACGTGGGTTTTGCATGAGCATGTGATCCAAAGTCTCAAAGAATCCATTTGAATAAAATGACCCAGGTTTGGCTCGCTTTGGTCGACCCACATATGCCCGATTGTGGCCCGATCGGGTTGGCTATCATTCTCTCCGTCTTCGAAAAAGTTTGTCCTCAAACTTGGAAAAGAATCATAAGGGGGTGGTTCGGGAGGTATTTTCGGTCGGTATCGGATAACCCATAGCAACTTAGCCGCGTACAATATCGCGTGGCTACTCAGATCCCTTTCAACCCATGTGCTTGGTGGCCATCCCGGTATGGAAGCTCTCATTTGATCCATCAGTATGTTGATGTCGGGCATGTATGACCGCTGCGAAATAATCCATTTAATTAGTTGGCTAGCTAGCACCATCGAGACCATTTTTTGTTCACCGAAGTCTAAGGCATCCTTCCTTTCAAAACAAAAACTTGGAACATCTTCTCCATCACAGTTAATTTTCAAGTAAAGACCCTTAGGATCGGTTTCTTGCTTTTCGTTGAGTACAAATGAGAGTATTTTTTTGTCTGACCTTGACAGGGGTATTTCTGATCCGAAAAGTGTACACGAACCGGTGTCACGTTGAAGTTTCTCCGCTTGATTGGCAGCCCCACCAAGAGCTTGGAGCACAAATAAACACTCTTCCACATCGGGCTCGGTTCCGTCTTCATCATACCTTGGTTCTCCATCCAATTCGTTCTCACGGAATTCTTTGGCTTGATCCGTTAATTCTTCGATTGCTGACCATTTTGGTATTTGTGTTGGACCCATGAATTAGTGTTAAGTGAGGAAAAAACGGGTGTGGACTTTTGGTTTCTGGAAATGAAAATTTTGATACCAAGTTTTTTTTTTGGGTAGATGATGAAAAAGATAAGTAAATAGCAAGAGTCGAAACGAATCGCTTCGGCTCTGATACCAAATGATAGGAGTATGACCCCGAATCACCGGTTCAAAACAAACAATAAAATTTAAGATAGTTCTACGGTTCGTTTGGATACAGAAAACACCACCAAACAAACGGTAGGGCTGCGATGTCGTAACCGAAGATACAGATTCACCACTTCGGTTCAGAAATCGTGTCTAAGAACACCACCCAATGTGCCAAAATTGAGCTAGCATAGACAATTAATTTAACTCTCACACTCAAGAGATAAATCAATAAAATTCTTTTCTCAAACATAAACTCACTGACCTCTTTTCAGTTACTCATCCACAATACATATAGGAAATGTGGAAACTAAAAACAACCTACGTGGCTATCATTTAGGGAAGTGGGATAACTAACTTGAAAATGAAAAATAAAGAAAATAAAAATAGAAGAAAATAACATAAATCTGTGTAACAGAACGTGGGTTTTGCATGAGCATGTGATCCAAAGTCTCAAAGAATCCATTTGAATAAAATGACCCAGGTTTGGCTCGCTTTGGTCGACCCACATATGCCCGATTGTGGCCCGATCGGGTTGGCTATCATAGTGCCTCTGTACTTTCTGATTTCATACTCATGCTGAGGTATGTATAGTAACTCAACAAATATGTCAATATGCGATATAACCACAATCTGCAGCTACTGACAGTTAGTTCATTCTGTGATTTATTCAGTGAATGGGTGATTAAGATTCCGGTAATCTTGATATTGGGAGTTGCAACCACACTTGAAGCCCCAAAAAATATACTTTCTTCAAAAGTAGTTCAACACTTGTCTCCTTCCAAATTCTTTTTGGGACATCCAACTGATAGATTAGACGCAATTATTGAAGCAGTTCTTGTGAAACCGTGTTCTGGGTTTTTAGTCGGTCACAAGGTTGCAGCTTTTATAAGAAATTGCTTTTTGAGACAAGATGGAACCTTGACTTCTTTCGTTCGAGCTGTAAAGGTTTGTGGCTCAATTATAAGCACTAGAGTTGGCAAATTCCGCATTTTATATTTTAAAACTATAGACCGTTACTAAAATAACATATAGTTTGTAATCATATATGTTTCAAAGTTAACCTAAAGAAAATTATAAGTTTTGGGCCAAAACTGCTTTAGATCAACTATAAGCAGTCTAGAAGTGGCGACTTCTGAACAGGCCGGGCTGGTTTTTTGTGTAACGGGTCAACATTAGTTTAAAAGAAAATGGGTTGAAATTTAAGTCACAAGAGCACCTTAGTTTTTTAAATTGAAGCGTTGCCTTTTTATAGATCGCTACAAAGGTTTTTTTTTTTTATTTTGAATGCCGCTTTAAAGATGTTTAACTGCAAATTTTGTATTAAATGAAACCAGATAACACTTGGGTGTCCTATAAAGTAGTTTTAATATATAAGTGGCATTTTGGAAAAGGTTGATTACATCATAAATTATCCTACATTTTTATGAATAATTATTGTGAGAAATTTGAGTAAAAATTTACATTATTTCAATGATATCGTACATTTTGAATTTGATGATTTAGGAGGTTTTATGCATTAGAAAAACGCTCAAAGCAACTTTCAAGTTTTGACTCATTACCAAACTGGTCCGACTCGCTCATTTTGCCACCTCTAAGCGTGCTGCTATTATCAATTCTGCTTGCTAGCTTATAAATAATAGAGGGTATTTTACATTTTACTATATGAAACTGATTGATTGCTAACAAATACAAATTTTGTACAGATGGCAATTGTCCAGCATTTTCTTATGGAGCCTTTAAGCTTCACCGTGAAAGGCTTACTTGATGAAGAGGTTAGCCAGGAGCTCTTTTGAGTTAATCTTTTTTCCTTGTATTGTATTTCTTTTAAGTTGCTTAGACTTAGACTAGTTATCTTCCCCTGTTTTAATGTGTCTTTGCCTTAGTCATCGTTAATATATGAAAAAATTGGAAACCATCTTTGGTTTGATTTGTATCTATACAAATATTTTTATGTTTACTTGTTCATGAAGCTATAATTATTTCAAAGGTGATAATTTACTACAATTGCAGGTTGCAGAGGCAGATGCATGGCCTAGACAAGCTCTTGATCTTCCATCTTGTATGAGGTACTTAAGAGTCGCTTTAACCCATTCATTTATGAGTGGGTCAATTTGGATCATGTTTTATGTGTAACCGGTCAAATGGATCAAACGTTGCCAAAAGTGCATTTTAATGCATATATTCCTCTAAATATTATATTCAAGAATTAAATTATTTATAAATAATACTACTTATAATCATATTTGACCGACTAATTTATTCAGAAAATAACTAATTTTTTGGACAAAAAGTGTTACGAGTCAACCCGACTCACCCTTTTTGCCACATCTAGAAAAACCTATGAAATGTGATGTGTGATAATCTTGTTGCAAGGAGACTTTCTGAACCAAAAAGTGAAGCTTTGTTAAGTGGAGCATCACAAATGAAGGAAGTGCTGAATTTGTGGAGCTCTGTAGTTTTGGTGAGACCTTCATCTTTAATTCTCTGACATTATTGTCATGTGATTATTAATACATGAAGTACACATGATAAGTTAATTTGTCTTTTTAGAGTTTTCTTCTACAATAACATCCAAGTGTATTCCCTTCTTTTTTTATTCATACATGAACCTTGAAAAATAAATTTGATGATGCAGTGTTTGCATGAAGTGGGAAAGAATCAGAGAACCACCCTCTTAGACTTGTATGATGAGGCATTGGACCCAAAGCTTTACAATTTGAGGAATTCTGATCATTTGGAAGTGAAACCAGATCCTCAAAGGCCTTCATGGAACTATGATATGCATGGGCAGTCATTTGAAAGGAAAAGGGGTGGGTTAATTAGTCACACGATTCGTCAGATAAGGTAAATAAAAACATTTCCTGTGGTCTGTTGTTTGATTCTTAATCATACAACTTTGTTTAATAACTTGAAGTAGAGGGTAACCAGTCACTGGTCACAATGATTTAGGAAGTTATATGCGTTAAAGGTACACCTTGGGGCGACTTTTATCTAAAGTTATCATTCAACTTGTTAGCATGGTTGTAAAACAAGGTCTCCGAGGCCGAGTACTCCCGGAGGAATCGCTACAAGGTAGGCTGTTGAGGCAACTTTCTTCAACTCCGCCTAAGTACTCGGAATCGATCAAACTTAGTCAACCTCGGCCAGAATAGGATTTAGTAGGTCAACTTGGGCCGAGTTTGACTTAAAAAAATAAAACATAATTTTTATGTCTATCATATTAAAGAATGAATATCATTTTTAAAGGAATGAATCTCATTGATTGAAATACTTTACTATTTGAACATGTATTTTTTTCATTTACATTGGTATTCACGTGTTTTGTTATAAATATTAGTAAATTTATGTTATTTGACATATATATAATTTCCCGGAAACTAACATGTCCGAGTACTCCCTGAGTGCTCTCCGCCTAGGCCGAGTACTCTCAACTCCCCGGTCGACCGACTAGGGAGCGCCTAGCGACTTTTTCAACCATGCTTGTTAGTGATAAAAATATAACCCGCTCATAATCAAATGGGTCAAAATGCAATATGAAGTTTTACCAATTGTGTATAATCTTTAAAATGTTATCATTTTGTTACATCTAAATTGATATACTCTCATGTTATTACTCAGGGACCTGCCACCAGCTGCTTTGCATCAGTTGCTTGAAAAATGGGATAAACAAACTGAGGGTGTTGATATGGTATGGCCGGTTTACAGCTGCCACTTGTATTTGACTTTGTTCCTGTTGACCAGTTGACTTTCTTATTGATTTTAGATTCATGAGAAAGTAAAGGAGCTTCGGTTGCAAGAGGATGATAATTTGAAAGAACCGCCGACTAGATCTAGGTAACAATATTAAAACTCATTTACTTATGAATGGGTTGATCAGGATTCATGGTTGTGTTTTATATCAAATGGGTCAAATAAAAAATAGCTTAAAGGGAAAAAAGTCAAATGGATGAAAGCTGCCCAACCTCATAAAGCGATTTGGAGAAAAAATAACGTATTAATATATCGTTTTTGTGGGTCAACCCAACCTCTACCAAAATATTTAAATGCATTAAGTATTTTTATAAAACATATAAATTGGACCAATCTAGTGTTTTTGTTTGGCCCGTTACCCAATCCTGCCTGACCCAACGTTTCTGTATGTAATCATCGTATATAATTTGAAAGGACTAGTTGAAAGTTTCATGTAGCAATGGTTAAACCTCTAGAATTATGATATTAAAGTCATTTTTATTCATATGACAGGAAACAAGCAATCCGAAATAATGGAAATTCAGATAGATTAAACGAGAAAGCTGCTGCACTGATTACTTGCATGACAAGGTAACCAACTTCTTTCAAAGCTCATTTTTGGAATACTGATTTCCTAGTGTAAATAATATTTTTCTGTTGCAATTTTCTTCATTTTGATGGTCTTTTTATGAAGCAGGGAGCATATGCAGCCCATTGAGTGCATTCCTTTCCATGAAATTGTCTGCTTCAGAAATGCCGACAAACTACAAGCTGTAAGTCATCAGAAAATAATATTTCTGTTTAGTTTGTGTGTGTGTGTGTGAGTGTGTGTAATATCATGTATTTTTGAGTGACCATAGTATAATTTGGTTAAAAAACTAGAGTAAATATGTTTAGTAATGTGTTAACAAATAATAATATGCTCATTGAATTTTAATTTTATAATGGTACAAAACAAATGTGTTGTGCTACTTTGATCTGATACAGTTATTTATTTCTACAATACTTTTTACAAATTGACAGCTAAATTTACCGCCTTTTTATTCTGTTTTACTTGTTTGGCAGGCATTAGTAGGAGATCCTAGAAAAAGGATCCAACTTGATCTGTTGGAGTGCAACAAGTTCCTTAAGTGTAGTTGCTGCTGCACCAAAAGTCACAATGTTCCAATATCATCAATGCATGATACATCATTAATGTAATATGTTTGTTTTCCTTCTGCATTTTCATATTTTTTCAGTCACAATTCGGACCCATCACTAATGAATGGGTCGATTTGAGTCAAATGGCCCAACACTAAAAACGTTAGCTAAAGGGGAATGGGTCAAATGGGTCGGCTAGAGTCTATTCTAAATGCATACCTCTTAAATTGTTTTTTTTTATTTAAAGATTTAGATTTAGATCATTATTGTAAGAATATAGTTTTTAAATGCATGGTCCTACCGACGCATCCATATCGCCAGTACTTGTGGAGATAAATCCCTTAATTTTAAACTAAATCACAAAAAAGTTTGTTAATTACATCAATCATCTATATTTTGAGAATTTAATAGCCCAGCTGTTAAATCTTTGTAAGTGATCCATTTTATTCTTTCCAAACTCGTGCTTTTTGTCACTAAAGTTTTGTAAGTTTTCTGATCTCTACACGTAAATTCTTTTTTCTTTCATTGTAATTTATTTATATATTTGCAGGTATACCCTAGCTCAGGAGCATGGTAATCTTATCAATCTACATGACTGGTATCAATCTTTCAAGGCAGTCATTTCTCAAAAAACCGTTAAAGACAAACACAAGTCAAAGGTTTCACCATCGCCCAAAAAACGAAAGATAACCGCCCAACCTCAAATTATAACAGAAGCGTCTGCTCAGTATCCTCATTTTAGCATGCATTTGTTATTTTTTTGCTTGCATGTTAGTAAAAAGTTAATTTCGCAAACAAACAGATTCACATTTTTACCTGTAATAGCAATGTGATTACATCATGGTTGCTATGATTGGTGAAAAGAATGAAAGTGTGCTTTCAAAGTACTTGGTTCCAATTATTGCAATAGCAAAAAAGAAAACGGTTTCTCTGTTGGGCTCTAAACTGAACTGTCCAATACCCAAGATTTTGAAAACGATAGCCGAAACCGGACCTTATAATGCTGCTTCAGTGTCGGCCCAGTACTGGTTTAGAACTGTTTGGTCCTAAACTGTATTGAAACTGACTGTTAAGATTTCACAAAATTAACTGTCGGTCCAAACCATACATTTTTTTTATCATGCACCTGTATGATTGTAGTGTGCAAAACTACACACACAACTGTAAAACCAGACCGAACCGGTACCAATATATTCAGTTTTAACTAATAAAGGTTTTCAGTCCGTTATTTTTATTTTGTAAAATGAATTTTTTTAGGTTTGGGTCCTAGCCGGATCCACGTCTCTTTTGTCTGAGTCTTGATTTGGATCTTTTTAAGGTTTTTCAGTATGCTCGTATACTCAGTTTCAGTTTGATTTTGTAAAATCTTAACCACATATTGTACAGAGCGAGATTTTGTAGGGCGGTAACAGAGCTTCAAATCACAGGACTACTTCGGATGCCTAGCAAGAGACGCCAAGATTACGTGCAGAGGGTGGCCTTTGGAGTGTAACCATAATCATCTTGTGGGATGTATATGTTTTAGCTAACAAAGCTATAGTTTATGGACTGATTGTTTTCTAGTTTACATTTGTTCATGAGAATGCGATATATTATTTTCATCGTACACTTTTCTGTTGGTGGGGCATTTTATATGAGCCAACCTGGTTCTACTCGTAATTAGTTGCACTCTGACGCTAGGGGTGTAAACAAGGCGAGACGTTAGTCGTGGTGTTATTGCTGTTTTCTTTGTTAGTGATATGGGAACACATGCTATTCAGATTCGGTGGAAGAAGTAACATGGGAATTAGTAGTGGTGTTATTGTTATTTCTTTTGTTAGCGTATAAACGTGTTAACCGAGCTTCCAGCTATTCAGATTCGGGCCTCCCATAGCCAAAACACGACTTCTCCAATCTTCCAAATGTCGATGGTTTCCTCTGAATTCTCACTTTTCTTTTGTTTTGACCTCATCCTTGTGCTTCAATCTCTCTAGAAAAACCTGTCGCCCAGCCGCTTCCCCCTCAAACTTCCAATCTATATACGAAATCACTCGCTGTTGCTGCTTCACTTATATTTGGATTATTCAACGGATAAATTATCATCATCAAAGACTTGCAACTGGGAATGGAGATTTTAGGATGGTTCTTATAAGGAAACAACATAATTCTTGGAGCAATATCATCTTCTCCATCAAGTCTTTTATGTAGAATTATTTAGTCAATCGTATCCATGTTTAGAGGAGCAATTATCTCCTTAGTTATTGTTTTGTATATATATAGAGGGTGTACAGGAATGTAAAAATCAAGTTGAACCATTGCAATCTAATATGGTATCGGCCTAAAACAAGACAAAGATCCTTTCTTTCTAGCTTCTCCCCTTCCCTTCTTCCTGTTCCTGTTTCGGTCGCATCCTTCTTCCCTTTCATGGCTGCCGAAACTCAATCCCTTCCCCTCCATTCCCTTAGCCACCTTATTAACATCAAATTAACCTCCTCAAACTATCTCACATGGGAGAAACAAATTACTCCGGTCCTTTCGTATCTCAAACTTTTGACCATAGTACCGGCAACAACTCTCCTCCTTCCGAAACCATAACTTCTGATAACAAAACTGTCCCGAATCCTGACTTCATTGCTTGGCAACTTACCGATCAAAAAGTCCTCATTAACTCTATCCTAACCGAAGAAGCCATGGCCGAAACTATAGGTCATATCACGGTCAAAGCCGTTTGGAAAGCCCTCGCCGATGCCTATAGCAACTCCTCTATTGAACGAATCCACACCCTCAAAGACTCCCTTCGAACCGTTCAAAAAGGAACAACTTCGGTTTCGGAATTTGGTTGAAAATTTAAAGCCTTGGCCGACCAACTTGCGGCTATTGGACACCCCATAAGCGACGAAGACAAACGTCATTGGTTCTTCTGTGGACTCGGCCCTTCGTTTGAAAATTTTTCAACCTCTCACCGAACCATTCGTCCGGCCCCTTCATTTCGTGATCTCTTGGCTAACACCGAGAATCAAGAAATGTTTGTCTAACAATTACATGGTTCTCAAACCCCTCAAGCCGCCTTCTATGCCCACCCGAAGAAACCTTCTCACAACCGTTCTTCTTCCTCTCGTGGAAGAGGCCGCGCCTCTGCCCCACGAGGCCGATCTTCTTCCTACACCAAACGACCTCCTCATTGCCAACTTTGTCGCCAAATCGGTCATTATGCGAGTAACTGTCCTCAACTCGCCTCCTTTGCCCAAAAAACAGTCCCTATTGATGCAAATCTCACCGAGGCATTTCATGCCCAATGCAACATAGCATCCGATTCTCCGGCATGGACCGCTGATTCAGGTGCGACAACACATATGTTACCCTCCACTCATGGTTTAAATAATTCAAAATCTCACAATGGTAGCCTTCGTGTTACCTTTGGAAATGGAAAATCATCACCCATTACTCATATTGGGAACACTAAATTAAATAAATCCATATCTTTACAAAATGTATTAGTTGTTCCTAATAATTTAACAAAAAATCTAATCTCAATTAGTAGGTTAACAAATGATTCTCCGGTTGATGTTTTGTTTTCTAACGATTTTTTCCAAATTCAGGACCGAAAAACAGCGGAGGTTCTAGCTAAAGGAACGTGCGAAAATGGTCTTTATGTTCTCACCCAAGGTCACAAGTCTCTCGTTGCTGCACTTTCTGCATCCCACTTGCGCGCATCATTCAATAAATGGCATAGTCGATTAGGACATGTTTCTTTTGATACAATTTCCACTTTAAATAAACTTGGTCGTGTTTTTGTTACCTCTATATTACCCAAACCAGGGTTATGTGAATCTTGTGAATTATCAAAAGCAAAATACCTAGCATTTATTGAAAATCCAAAACGCGCACAACATGTTCTAGACTTAGTCCATTGTGACCTTTGGGGACCCGCACCCGTGCCTTCCAAGGATGGTTATCGGTACTATGTTATTTTTATCGATGACTATTCTCGTTTCACTTGGTTCTATCCATTAAAAGCAAAATCCGAATTTTTTTACCATACTCGCCACTTTCTTAACTTTTGTTCAAAACCAATTTTCAACAAATGTTAGAGTTTTTCAAAGTGATGGTGGCACCGAATTCACCAATCATCAGGTTCAAACATGTTTTCTGTAACAACCCTCGGTAAAATCGACACTCTCGTAATATTCCGACACCTTAGTATATTGTAAAAAGTCCCAACATGTCTTTTAATACACCCCGTATGTGAAAACCGAGCTTAAATTATGTTATAACATATAATATAAAATAAAAACAATAAAAATTAAGCTGAGGCGGGCCGTGTAGGACCTCACCTCAAGCTTACGCGGGCGGTATCAAGGCTGGAACCTGACTCCGCTGATTTCTTTAGTTAAAGCGGGCCGCGTAAGCTTAAGCTTACATTAACGCGGGCCGCGAGAGATCATCAAACGCGGAGACATCCTGAGCTGACACGTGTCGTCATCGTGGCGGGTCTACTTGGTGAGCCGGACAAGCTAGTCCGTTGACTAGCTTTGACGCGGGCCGCGTAAGCGACCCTTGTCTTTCACGCGGGCCGCGTGAGAGTCCAATATCAACCCTATATAAGAAAGCAACGGGTTTTCGTTTTCCGTCGCTCATTCTCAAATTCTAAATCACAATTTCTGTAGAAGAGTTATAATAGTCGGGTATTATACCCCTAATTAGCGAGGTTCTGCTCCGTTGTAAGTATTATAACCCCAATTTCGTAATAATTACGCTGCCCGATTGATTTAGGGTTCCGTAACAACTGTCGTGGTTCTGCCCGACGTAGTTGTTGGAATGCCGTCTCGGGGAGGGTATCATTAATATTTTCAAAGGGTTATGATACTAACCAATGTACATTTGTATAAATTATAGATTATTCCCAGGAAACCCTTACGCGAAGTCTAAGATAGCAATGTGAGTAATCTCCTTTTTATAAACAGTTTTTACAAAACCTTAATTATTTACAACGTGATTAAGCAGTGATTGAGTCTTTGTAGTTCTTCAATTACTGCCGGTATTATGGGGTTTTGTATACAAAATTTATTACTTGCGAGTAGTAAGTCGGAATGACAGTACGTTACCATTGGACAACGAGTTAGCCAATGGGTAATATGACCCACAAGTCAAGGATTGACAATACTGAATGAGTAATTGTGTAGAAATAAACAATATGATCGCTCTCAATACTGTGTTAATTGATAAAATGTTTCTTGATTAAACTGGGATTCACTCACCAGTATTTCCCGTTGACAAAATATTTTTAAAACATGTTTCAGGTAACACAATGTGAAAGCCAACTGGGAAAAAGCCAGCTCGAGAGCACTGACGGCTTGGAAAATAAGTGGCTATAAAAGTTACCTAATAACGATGTTTTAAATTCAATAAAATAGGGTTTGTCCCTATAAATGTATTGTAATAAGAAACTTGGGTTTTGCCCATGTGTTTATTAATATCAATTATGGTGGTTTTACTCTGATAAACATTTCCTAACTACGGTCCTGATGTAAATTCCGCTGCCAAATTAACAAAACCTGATACCACCAGTACTGAGTTCGCGTCCGCCCGTTCCCGGGACAGATAAGGGATCGGGGGTTGAGACAGAAGGTGGTATCAGAGCCTAGCCACTGGTCTGAGCCAAAGAAGTGTTCCGCTGACACTTAAATTCTAAATTTTGTGTTAGGAAATAAATTACGGAAATATGTGCATAACTGTATTTATTTGTTATGTGTTATTTGACTATCTGTTAGTTTACAGTATGAGTGATCAAGGACCCTCAAACATGAATCGTCAGTTGTCTGAATCACCTAGAAGTGAAGGTACCTCTTCACAGCCTGCCCTCTCTGGGTATACTGCTGATCAAGAAGAAGGAATATTTTCCTTTAGAGCTCAGTCGGAGGAGCCATTTCCTAATAAAAAGAGAGGATGGTTCAGTAAGGAAGCTTTTGCTCGTAGGAAGAGAATGCGAAAGTTGCAACAGCAAAGAGTTCTAGTAGCCGCTAAGCGAAAAACAGATGCCCATACACAGGATATGCTTAATAGAAGTCTAGCTAATTTCCATATCCTAGCTACAACTACTGCTGACCCAAGTCTGGAACAACTAGTAGCCCCACAACCCCAAATCCCAAAACAACCCATGGAGATAGAAAACCCTGAAAACCAGGTGGAGATGCATGACTTTAACCCAGAAGAAATTCCTAGGATACATGCACCAAACCCCCTAGACCCAAATTACGACCCCTGGTGGGACGAAAATAGGGACTTTGTGCAATGTTACTCTATCCCGGAAGACACACCTATAGGAGCCTATTCAGGTATGGACCCTTTAGATCCCTATTACCATGATAACTACATCAGGGAAATCTTAGAGGATCCTTACCGATTTCAGGCACTTTTACCCCCATATCAGGAACCAGCACCTCAGATTCCAAACCCAGTACTAGAACCTGCACCCCTAATGAGTGCAGAAAATGTCCAAGAACTTAGGACTTTCGGGGAGGAAATTTTAGAAAGCAGTGAGAGAATGCATCAGGTGGGAGAGCGTCTCGTATGGAAATACGATGAATGCAATCTGGATTTCTGGATGAATCCATATCCTTGAATAAGATGGTGAAATGATAGTAATAATAATAATAATAAAATAAAATAAAAATTATGTGTGTACGGATGCATAGTACTATTAGTATAATTTTCTTTCTGTTGGTATTGTAATCTTTATTTCAGTGCTAGTGTGTAATAGACGCATAATATATGAAAATAGAGTACAAGTCGCAATGATCGACGCTTTTGGTTAAATTGCGTGTCATATGATTAACTATATTGCTTATTATCTTGTGATATTAATATGGGATAAATGTTTAAAATTCAGATGGCTGACGAAGGAAATCAAGGAAATCTGAATAATGATAACCAGAGTAACATTAATGTGGTTAACGAGAATCCGAGCATCCATAACAACGAAAACCAAATGGATAATAGTGTCATTTAACATATAGTAGCACAAGGAATCATAGATGCCATCCCATTTATTATTCAAACTATTCAAGAAGCGAATAATAAAAGTAAACATAGCAGTAAGCGACCAATTGAACTAGAAAACAGCGTAAACAATGGGCCTATACTTCAAATGCCTATTCCCAAAAGAAGAAGAACCGTGCCTAACGGTTGTTCTTATAAAGAATTCTGGTCTTGTAAACCAATGGAATTCTCAGGCAACGAAGGGGCTATTGCAACCCTACGCTGGATAGAGAAGACTGAGGCAGTCTTAAGGATAAGTAAGTGTGCTGAAGAAGATAAGATATTGTTTGCTTCTAATCTGTTTAAGAATTCAGCGCTAGAATGGTGGAACACTATCCTCCAGACAAGAGGAAGTGATAGAACTTACAATATGGAATGGGAAGAATTTAAGGACAAGGTAGAAAGGAAATTCTGCCCACCCAATGAGAAGGAACAGATAGCAAACAAATTCCTAAACCTTAGGATGACTGGTGTGGATAGTAAAGGGTACACTAAGATATTCTTTGAATACGCTAGAATAGTGCCAACCCTTGCTTCACCAGAACCAGTGTTAATTTCCCGTTATATTTGGGGATTAATTGGGGAAATAAGACACGTAGTCAAGGCAGCTAGACCTCAAACCATAGAAGAAGCTGTAGAACTAGCCAATACCTTGACAGATGAATTAGTCCGTACCCGAGAAGAGGATCAAAGAAGGAACCTAACCCAAAAGCTCACACAAGAATTTCGTTCTGGAAATTTTAATCGTGGGAAAAAATATAGGTTCTACCTCTACACCTTACTGTAGGAATTGCAAAAGAAAGCATTCAGGAAGATGCTCTATATACTGTAACTTTTGCAAAATATCGGGACATAAGGAAGAAGACTGCAGGAAGAAAAACAGCAGGATATGCTACAACTGCGGAGGACAAGGCCATATCAAGCCTAATTGCCCAAAATTAGCTCCAGCTCCAGACAACAAGAATACCAAAAATGCTAGAGCATTTGTTCTGACTGCAGATGAAGCCAAGATGATTCCAGATGTCATAGCCGGTACGTTTTTAGTTAATGATGTCTTTGCTAAAGTATTATTTGACTCTGGTGCAAACCAAAGTTTTATTAATACATCATTTTGAAAATTTCTAAATCAGTCATTAACTAAACGACCACAAGAATGCTTAGTAGAGACAGCCAATGGAGAAATCATTAGGATTTCTGAAATCTTGCAGGGAGCAAGCATAGAAATTTTAAATCAGAAATTTATAGCAAACCTATATCCCATGAATCTGGCAGGATTTGATGTTGTTTTAGGAATGGATTGGTTGATAGCTAATAAAGGCAGTATTTTATGTGATCAAAAGTCAATTCAAGTAAATTCACCAAAAGGTAAAGCGATCACAATTAAAGGAGATAAGCCCTCTAGGTCCACTAAGTTCATCTCTGTGATGAAAACTGCAAGCTATATAAGAAAAGGTTCTATAGTGTATTTGATTTCTATAATCACTAACACTAAAGGAAAAGAACTCAAGGATATTCCAGTAGTATCTCAGTTTTCAGATGTCTTTCCAGAAGAATTACCAGGACTACCGCCAGACAGAGAAGTTGAATTCAGAATCCATCTACTGCCAGGAACAACACCAATTGCCAAAGCACCTTACCGTTTGGCACCCGCCGAAATGCAGGAGCTGAAGAAACAATTAGATGAATTGTTGGAAAAAGGATTTATACAACCCAGTTCGTCGCCATGGGGAGCACCCATCTTATTTGTTAAAAAGAAGGACGGGTCGATGCGTATGTGCTTTGATTACCGTGAATTAAACAAGGTTACGATTAAAAATCGGTATCCATTACCAAGAATCGATGATCTGTTTGATCAACTGCAAGGAGCTCGATTTTTCTCTAAAATCGATTTAAGGTCAGGATATTATCAATTAAAGGTACAGGAAGAGGACATTCCTAAGACCACATTTAGAACGAGGTATGATCATTATGAATTTACTGTCATGCCATTTGGTTTAACCAATGCCCCAGCTGCATTTATGGACATGATGAACCGAATATGTAAGCCATATTTGGATAAATTCATAATTGTATTTATAGATGATATTCTAATTTACTCTAAGAATAAAGAGGATCATGCAAGGCATTTGCACGCACTTTTAAGTCTATTAAGAAAGGAAAAGCTTTATGCTAAATTCTCTAAGTGCGAATTTTGGTTAGAACAGGTACAATTCCTTGGACATTTAGTTAATCATGAAGGAATTCATTTGGATCCAACAAAGATCGAGGCAATTACTAAATGGAAAACCCCTGAGTCACCAACCGAGGTTAGAAGTTTCTTAGGATTTTTCCAGTTATTTTAGAAGATTCATTCGAGATTTCTCTAGAATAGCCATTCCTTTAACTAAGTTAACATGTAAATCCGTTAAGTTTGAATGGGGATTAAAACAAGAAGAAGCCTTTAGAATCCTTAAGAAAAGATTAACTAACACACCTATACTAGCATTACCAGAAGGAACTGAAGATTATGGATGTGTATTGATGCAACGACAGAAGGTTATAGCCTACGCATCCAGACAACTTAAGAGTCATAAAGAAAATTATTCCACCCATGATTTAGAATTGGGAGCTATAATTTTTGCTCTTAAGATTTGGAGACATTACCTTTACGGTAGTAAGTTTACCATATTCACTGATCATAAAAGTTTAAGGTATGTTTTTGGGCAAAAGGAATTGAATATGAGACAAAGACGCTGGATGGAGATGCTTAGTGACTATGATTGTGATATCCAGTATCATGAAGGAAGAGCAAATGTAGTGGCAGATGCTTTAAGCCGAAAATATCATGAAAAGCCAAAAAGGGTACGTTCTCTTAAATTAAATCTACAAGTAGATTTAAATGATCAAATAAGAGAAGCACAAGAATCAGTAATCAAGGAAGATACTGAAGAGCTAAAAGGTATGCTGAAAGAATTAAAACAAGGAACAGATGGAATTTGGAGATTCCATGAAAAGAGAACGTGGATACCTAAATTAGGAAACCTATGCCATTATATTTTAGAAGAAGCCTATAAGTCTAAATATACGATGCATCCAGGAAGTGATAAAATGTACCAGGATTTAAGGAAAAATTTCTGGTGGATAGGAATGAAAAAAGATATAGCAGCCTATGTTTCTAAATGTTTAACTTGCTCACAAGTTAAAGCTGAACATCAGAAACCCTCAGGTTTGTTACAGCAATTAGAAATGCCAGTGTGGAAATAGGAATTGATAACAATGGATTTTGTTACTAAATTACCCAAAACCAAGAAAGGAAATGATACAATCTGGGTGATTGTAGATAGGCTAACCAAGTCAGCTCATTTCCTACCAATGAAAGAAACTTTCAGTATGGAACAGTTAGCTAAGTTGTATGTAAATGAAATTGTTTCTTTACATGGAATTCCTTTATCAATTGTTTCTGATAGGGATAGTCGATTTACCTCTCATTTTTGGTCAAGTTTCCAAAAGGCAATGGGAACCAAGTTAAAACTAAGTGCAACTTATCATCCTCAAACGGACGGACAAAGCGAAAGGACAATTCAAACAATGGAGGACATGCTTAGGGCTTGTGTAATTGATTTCGGAGGTAATTGGGACGATCACTTACCTTTAATAGAATTTTCTTATAATAATAGTTATCACACAAGTATCAATGCGGCACCATTCGAAGCGCTTTATGGACGTAAGTGCCGAACCCCAGTCCGTTGGGCAGAAATTGGGGAAAAGCAACTATCTGGACCTGAGATAGTGCAAGAAACAACTGACAAAATTATTCAAGTCAAGGAACGACTGAAAACAGCACGTGATCGACAGAAGAGTTACGCCAATAACCGACGCAAACCGTTGGAATTTCAAGTAGGAGATAAAGTATTGTTGAAAGTCTCTCCTTGGAAAGGAGAGGTAAGATTCATCAAAAGGGGAAAGCTAAGTCCTAGGTATATTGGACCCTTTGAGATTATTAAAAGAATAGGACCTGTAGCCTATCAGCTACAACTGCCAGAGGAAATGGCAGGTATACATGACGTGTTTCATGTATCTAATCTCAAAAAGTGTTTAGCTGATGAATCACTGATAATCCCTCTTAAGTATATAGAGGTAAATGAAAAACTCTAGTTTGTAGAAAGGCATCTACAGATTGAAGACAGGAAAGTCAAAAATCTCAAGCATAAAAGACTAGTTCTAGTCAAAGTGAAGTGGGACTCCAAAAGAGGACCTGAGTACACATGGGAACTTGAGTCAGAGATGCAAAGGAAATATCCGCATTTGTTCCAGTAGATCTCGAGGACGAGCTCTAAAACAAGGTGGGGAGAATGTAACAACCCTCGGTAAAACCGACACTCTCGTAATATTTCGACACCTTAGTATATTGTAAAAAGTCCCAATATGTCTTTTAATACACCCCATATGTGAAAACCGAGCCTTAATTATGTTATAACATATAATATAAAATAAAAACAATAAAAATTAAGCTGAGGCGGGGCGCGTAGGACCTCACCTCAAGCTTACGCGGGCGGTATCAAGGCTGGAACCTGACTCCGCTGATTTCTTTAGTTCAAGCGGGCCGCGTAAGCTTAAGCTTACATTAACGCGGGCCGCGAGAGATCATCAAACGCGGAGACATCCTGAGCTGACACGTGTCGTCATCGTGGCGGGTCTACTTGGTGAGCCGGACAAGCTAGTCTGTTGACTAGCTTTGATGCGGGCCGCGTAAGCGACCCTTGTCTTTCACGCGGGCCGCGTGAGAGTCCAATATCAGCCCTATATAAGAAAGCAACGGGTTTTCGTTTTCCGTCGCTCATTCTCAAATTCTAAATCACAATTTCTATAGAAGAGTTATAATAGTCGGGTATTATATCCCTAATTAGCGAGGTTCTGCTCCGTTGTAAGTATTATAACCCCAATTTCGTAATAATTACGCTGCCCGATTGATTTAGGGTTCTGTAACAACTGTCGTGGTTCTGCCCGACGTAGGTGTTGGAATGCCGTCTCGGGGAGGGTATCATTAATATTTTCAAAGGGTTGTGATACTAACCAATGTACATTTGTATAAATTATAGATTATTCCCAGGAAACCCTTACGCGAAGTCTAAGATAGCAATGTGAGTAATCCCCTTTTTGTAAACAGTTTTTACAAAACCTTAATTATTTACAACGTGATTAAGCAGTGATTGAGTCTTTGTAGTTCTTCAATTACTGCCGGTATTATGGGGTTTTGTATACAAAATTTATTACTTGCGAGTAGTAAGTCGGAATGACAGTACGTTACCATTGGACAACGAGTTAGCCAATGGGTAATATGACCCACAAGTCAAGGATTGACAATACTGAATGAGTAATTGTGTAGAAATAAACAATATGATCGCTCTCAATACTGTGTTAATTGATAAAATGTTTCTTGATTAAACTGGGATTCACTCACCAGTATTTCCCGCTGACAAAATATTTTTAAAACATGTTTCAGGTAACACAATGTGAAAGCCAACTGGGAAAAAGCCAGCTCGAGAGCACTGACGGCTTGGAAAATAAGTGGCTATAAAAGTTACCTAATAACGATGTTTTAAATTCAATAAAATAGGGGTTGTCCCTATAAATGTATTGTAATAAGAAACTTGGGTTTTGCCCATGTGTTTATTAATATCAATTATGGTGGTTTTACTCTGATAAACATTTCCTAACTACGGTCCTAATGTAAATTCCGCTGCCAAATTAACAAAACCTGATACCACCACCACTGAGTTCACGTCCGCCCGTTCCCGGGACAGATAAGGGATCGGGGGTTGCGAAATTTTCAACAACAAGACATACATCATAGATTGTCATGCCCTCACACACCCGAACAAAATGGTAGGGCCGAACGGAAGCATCGCCACATCACCGAAACCGGTCTTGCCATGATGTTCAGTGCCAATGCCCCACCCGCCTTTTGGTTTGATGCTTTCATTCCGCTACCTACATTATCAATCGTCTACCCACAAAACTTCTAGATGACAAATCACCATTTGAAATCCTGCTCAATTAACCACCCACTTACTCAAACATGCGTATTTTTGGTTGTAGAGTTTTTCCCTACCTTAGAGACTAGACAAAAAAAAATTCAACCAAGAAGCACCCCTTGCATATTCATCGGTTATAGTCCTAAGTATAAAGGTTTTCGATGTCTTGAACCATCATCGAGTCGTGTCTACACAACTCGCCATGCAAAATTTGATGAAGACGTTCTACCTTTTCACAAAACCCTACAGCCACTAATACTACCGATTTACCCATCACCAATTTTGAGGAGCAAATACCCACTCCTACCACTCATCCCACTCCTTCACCAACCACCACAACATCATCAAAAACCCCCCACTTCGTGCCTACCTATCTGTGACATTTTGCTTAACCCAACACTCCAACCATTACCCATTAATCTCAACACCCCAACCCAAAGCCCACCAAATTCACCCACTTCCAGTCCATCCACCTCCACACATTCCAGCCCACAATCCAATAACCCCCCTTCGGCTCCCACACCTACCTCCCCCACCAGCCCATCTACGGCCCAACTGCATCCCACTCCATCATCCGCCCCAACCCCGTCAACAGACTCCCTCATTCCACCTCCTTCAAACAAAACCCATCAACAACCACCTCAACACTCACCAACCGCACCCTCTACATCTACCCAAACCATCAACTCCCATCCCATGATCACTCGTGCAATGGATGGGATTTTCAAACCAAAACATTTTCCATACCTTGCTCAACTCACCACTCATCCGCTACATCACTCTCTATTTTCTTCTCATATTCCAAAAGGCATCAAAACCGCTCTCAAAAATCCCAAATGGATTCAAGCAATGCATGACGAACTCAAAGCCCTTCATGCTAGTCAAACTTGGACTCTTGTTCCTCGCCCCACTAGCACCAACATCATTGGCTCCAAATGGATTTATAGAATCAAATACAAATCCAACGTATCTATTGATCGCTACAAAGCACGACTTGTAGCTCAAGGGTTCACACAAATACCAGGGCTCGATTTCTCTCACACCTTTAGTCCCGCTGTCAAATCTTCCACCATCTAGGTGGTTCTTAGTCTCGCCACCATCAACAATTGGACTCTTCATCAATTAGACGTCAATAATGCATTTCTAAATGGTCACCTCACCGAAACCATTTTCATGGAACAACCTCCGGGTTTTGAAGACTCTAACCGACCCAACCATGTGTGTAAATTAAACCGTGCTCTATATGGTTTAAAACAAGCACCTCGTGCTTGGTTCCAACGATTAAGCTATTTCCTTCTTAATCATGGTTTTCGAAACAGTCGAGCCGACACATCTTTGTTCATTTACAATCACCGAGGTATCTTAATTTATCATATTGTTTATGTTGAGCACATCATTCTCACCGGGAACAATGAAAAGTTCATCCACAACTTCACATCTTGCCTAAACAAGGAATTCAAAATAAAGGACCTTGGCTCACTAAATTTTTTTCTCGGTCTCGAAGTTCATCACACAAAATCGGGTCTTTTTCTAAATCAATCCAAATATGCTCATGACATACTCACCCAAGCCGGTTTACTTGACTCCAAACCCGTTGCCACTCCTTTAACATCCAAAGACATTTTCACCTCCGGAGGCCAACCGTTTCATGACCCCACTCTTTATTTCTCCCTTGTAGGTGCTCTTCAATATCTCACCATCACTCGTCCGGATCTCTCTTATGCCGTAAATTAAGCTAGCCAATTTCTTCAAACTCCCACAACCACTCACTTCCAGCTAGTTAAAAGGATTCTTCGTTATGTTAAGGGCACTTTAGCACATGGTTTAACATTTGATCATCCACCTAACACTACTTTATCAGGTTTTTCAGACACAAATTGGGCTCGATGTATCGACACAAGAAGATCCACTTACGGCTATTGCATCTACTTAGGAGGAAACTTGGTCCCTTGGAGAGCCAAAAAGCAACCGACAGCGTCAAGATCCAGCTGTGAGTCTGAATATAGAGTAATGGCAAATACGGCAGCAAAAATTAGTTGGTTAACTAATCTTATTCGGGAACTCCATGCTCTTCCACCGGGTCGCCCGCTCTTATGTGACAACAAAAGTGCTTTGTTCTTAAGTCAAAATCCAATTTCTCACAAACGAGCAAAGCACATTGACATCGACTATGATTTTTTCCGTGAATTGGTGACCGCGGGAAAGCTTCATACCAAATTCATCTCCACAGACAAATAAGTCGCTGATATATTCACCAAGAGTTTACCAAAACCGTCATTTGAAATATTTTGCACAATGCTTCGTCTTGGACCTCCACCAACTTGCATTGACCGGGGGGGGGGGGGTATAAGGAAACAACATAATTCTTGGAGCAATATCATCTTCTCCATCAAGTCTTTTATGTAGAATTATTTAGTCAATAGTATCCATGTTTAGAGGAGCAGTTATCTCCTTAGTTGTTGTCATTGTTTTGTATATAAAGAGGGTGTACAGGAATGTAAAAATCAAGTTGAACCATTGCAATCTAATAGTTCTCTCACTTCACTGCCAGGAGCATGGAAATGAAAGCAATGGACCAAACAAGAATATTCACATGATTCCCACTATTCAGATGCCAGAACTGTAAAAGAACGGAGATTGGTGGCTAAAGACATCATTAAACAATCTTGGATTGTTAATTGGTGGCCCTCCGTTTGTTGATTGACCCGGTCTTGGGTATTCTGGCCGCATAAAGCTAGATTACATTGCAAATGTCATGGAATTGTTCCATGTTGACTTCATCCATGATCCAAAGAGTCTTATAAACAAGTGGCGCCCACTGTGACGCTTCGCCAAGTATTGCCTGAGTTTTTCTTCTTGCGGACAAGAATCCAATGAGTGGAATGATACGTGCACAAATGCACGTAATCATGTGCACATGAGTTTGAAGAAGTGACAACATGAGAAATCGCTGGTTCTTTGACTTGTAGTGTAGAGGTCATTACGATATTATGATTAGAAGTGTCATGGTTATTTACTCCTTTTCATGTGGAGTCTTATTCCCCTATGCAGTGGCGGACCCAGGAATTTTTCCATGGGGGTGCGGAAAATTTTAAAAAGTTTTAGGCGTCTAGATATTTACATAAAAAATCGGTTTAGGTCGGGTCGGGTCATCTAAAACAAAAGAACATCAAACTAAAATTTATATACTTATAAAAAATACGTCAAACGTTGTTACAAACAAATTTAAAATGTCGCCATATGGGTTTTCATTTTTTGAAATCTATCCAAAACACCATCTAGAGGTACTTTCTTAAGTAAGTTTTTCTCTATATAACATATACAACTATCACTTAATTTCTCATCGCCAATCCGATTACGTAAGTCATTATTCACATTCTTCATTGCCGAAAATCATCTTTCAACGGTTGCAGTTGCTATGGGTAATACGAGAACAAGCTTCAATAAACGATATACCAATGTAAAATTTACGTGAATATTTGTTGAAACCATTAACCTTACAAGACTCGACAAACCATCCAAGTTGGCAAATCGTGTATCTTTTTTCACAAAACCACTTGCAAGAACTTATAAAATTTTTTTAACCTATTATATTTTTCAATATTAAAAATTTAATAATGAAATAAACAGTAAATATATATTGTTAAACAACCCAAAAGTACATCAAAACACATAAAAATTTTAACCTTTTTAACAAATATCTATGTTTATTATCTCTTGATAAAACCATATAAACATCAAAATAACTAAAAACAAATCAAGTTACCTCTATAAATTCAAGAGGCAGTACTGTTGTGGCCGGAATTTTTGCGATTTCCGGCGAGATTTGTGGCTGAACGAACAGAGTCTGCAGGTTGTTGTTCTGTTTTGTTGTTCGCTGGCAGCAGATAGGGGAGGGCGGGAGGATATGAATGGTTGATTAGGTTATTTGGATTATGTTTTGTTTAATTGATTTAGTTATTTAGGTTGGGCTTTAACATAAACTTATATAATTGGACTTGATATTGGGTTATAGGAATACAAGTTTTATTTAAAAAGATTAGTGGGCTAACTTGTTTACATAATTGGGTCGGGTTTAAATCCGTGTTCACAAGTTTTTTATATAAATTCCTAACATTTTTTTCTAAGGGTGCGGTCAGAATTTTTAAGGGGTGCAGTCGAAATTTTCCAAGGGGTGCGGTCGGGATTTTTCACGAAACATAACACTAATTTTTTTTTCAAGGGGTGTGGCCGCCCACCCACGGGCTAAAGTGAGTCCGCCCCTGCCCCTATGGCTCTATTCAACGTATTTAACTCGAGAATGTATATAGTCAAGTATGTCAAGCATTAGAGGTAGGATAATTCCATTAACCTCAAGAATTCACCAATGCACAAAATCACCAATATGGTTGATGATTCGGATGGTCATGAATGTAAGAAATTGAATACATAATTAACCTATCTATTTTGCTAAGTAACCAAGTGAGGTATATCTAGACGAGTGCTTCCAACATTGTGTGGTTGGAGAATTGGTGTAGTTTCGCTCACTTTATTGCTTGGAAATTACTTAGAGACTTAGGAAGTATGAATGAAGGTAATTGTACCTCAAAGTTTCTGGAACAAAACCTCAATCAAGTCATTCAACATAGAGATTTGTTGGTAACTTGAATATGTTCCAAAAACAAAGCAAAGATAAACAAGTTGATAAAGTTTAAGTTTCCTTGTCCACGAGTTTTGAAATCGAAATGAGGTATTGAGCGGTGTATGAAAAGATTTTTGAAGATAGCAAGTTTGCATCATTTTTAAAGGATCTAGCATTAAAATACGAAATTTGAAATTTGGAGGTTCTCTTGAAACGTCGATTCTTAAAAGAAATTTAGCATAATGAACTAAATGATTGTTGAAAAGTGCTTTTAGTAAAATGATTTATTGATTTTGAAATGAGTTTAAGTAAAATGAACTTATAATACCTATAAGGTATTATAGGCATGTGAGAAAGGTTGGTTCGATTTTTTTTCTTGATTGAGAATGAAAGTTCTTAGTAAAATGACATGACTTGAGCGTGTTTTAACGATTACGTGAAACATGAAATTTGTGGGCAATAGATTCATTAGGCCGACTAAGTTGATGGGTAGCATTTCGTAAAATTTTGAAAATCGGGAAACAAAGCGTTTAGAACATGATTAAGAATTTTCATGTATGTGACTTATATAAAAATAAATCATAGGGTAAGAAAATACGTTTGATAGAACAATGTATTTTGAAATTGATATAAGTAAGGATTTTGATGAATGATAAACGACTTGGGTATAAAACTTGATCATGTTGTATAATGAAGTCTCTTTTGATTTTTTTTTGGTAACGATCACCTAGGTAAGGGAACCACCCCTAACTCGCCGGTGAGGTCGTTTTAAGAAAAAAGGGGTGAATTTAGTCGTCAAGGTAAGGAAATCACTCCTATCTCGATGATATGTCCCCATTCTATGGTTATAAGAAATGTAAATCTAATTGGGTGACATTTTTGAAATCATGCATGTAAATGAAGTATAGATGTATGAAAAGACTTAGTATGATGTGTGTATAAGAAAACCATCTCGAAAGAAATTCGAACTTGAAAGGGAGAATTACATCATATAAGATTGATAATAGTGAAACGTAGGTTTGATTAAAACTTTTATTGTTCCAAAACGGAACTTTGACTAAACCAAAGTGGTCGAAAATTCTTTTGAATTTGAGAAACATGATTTGGCCTAATAGGTGGAATACTCTCGCCGATATTTCGGTTAACGGTATTCACCCTTCCAGTTACTACATGTTCCAAACCAACTGAAAATTGGAGACTTGGCGGGAGTTTTGAAAATCAAGGAGCGGAATTAGTCGACAAGGTGCGGGTTTCACCCCTAACTTGACGATTTTGTACCCTAAGTGTGGTTGGTATTCGTCAAAATTTAATTTCTACACCTTGACGAGGGTCTACTAGAGTTTGAAATGGAAATTCTCCATCAAGGTGAGGATTTCACTCCTAACTTGGTGGCGAATTTCGTGTAAAAAGAATAGATGGATTGAGAGTTGTTCACCAAATTGTGGGTTTCACGCCTATTCTGGTGAAGTCGTCCTGTTTGTGTATTATGAGTTGTTTCGATTTTAGTATAAACGAGTAAAATGTCTTAGGAAAGACGTATGTTCGAAATAATAATAACAAGTATGAGCACATAAAGCATTTCAAGAAATTAACACGTAAGAGACAGTTCAAGAATAACACATAAAGATGTTTCATAAAAGTAGCATGTGAAGCAAGTATGGTCGAATTTGATGCTTAACTATAGACTAGGTCAAAAGCATGACAATTTTCCTAACTCCCTATAGTTATGGCTCTGATACCAATCTGTCACACCCCAACCGATAGCGGAAACATCGGAGTGAGACGAAGAAAGATTGCTCATCACACATAACGCTAATTGTAACAATAGAATTAAAGATAAATTGATTTCATTCATAAATAAATGTTACAATACATGAAAAATACAAGAAAACAATACAACAACAAATATGAAATTTATACAACGTATTTGACCTAAGACGTTTAAATGTGTATCTAAGCATCAACACTACTTCAGTTTCAAAGCATCGTCATCCTCAACCTGTAACATGTTTAAAATAAAGTTCAATGCAAAAGCAAAGGCGAGTATACAAGTTTTCATACGTAGCATAAAAAGATAAGTTTCAAACAATTCCATAGGACAAGCTCTTGATACAAGATAAACAATAAAATCGGCATGTGTTCGACAAATCAACCTAATGATGAAACGCAATAAGCTCATGACATAACCTCAAGTTTACGGGTGGTGCGTTAATCCTATAGCACTATATATGTCAAGGATAGGTTCGTACGAAGTTAATGATAAGTCTAACACAAAACGTATAACCCCAAGCTTAAAGTATCAAGTAATCAAGTAGGCATGCATGTATAAGGAATGTTTGTGCATTTAAGCATAAAGTTTAAGTGTAAGTTTATAGTTTAACATGTTACACCCCAAAAGGTGGTAAACGAAAAGGGGGTTCAAGTATACTCACAAAATTGCTAAGTCTTCCGATTATCCAATGTGACGAAGTTGTTGAGACTAGAAAGTTGAATGTGTTCGATTTGGAGTTTAAGAGATATTTACATATGGTTTAAGGATTTGGAGCTTGAGGACATGAAAATAAACATATGAAAAGTAATCATCTAGCACACATAAGAGTTGTCCTTGACACTATGAAACTCAAAGAGTTTGAATGTTTTTATGGATTAAAATGTCCATTAGAATCGTAACAAGTATTATGGTCTTTAGATGATGTAACCTACTATCTTGACAAATGACCACTAGTTCATCATCAAAAGTTTGGTTAATTGTATATTATATAGGTTATATAGATATCATATTGTCATATAAGTCAAGCATGAGGTAGGAGGATAAATACCCCATTTAGGAACCTCTTTTGTATATCACCTAAGTCATGCATGAGGTAGGAAGAACAAGTCTTCCATTTAGGTACCTCTTTGGTGTTCACCGCTACACTTTTTGTCATAAACAATCAAGGAGGGTCATGAACATACAATAAAGAATAAGTTAACTACAACTAATCTAAGGAAATCATCAAGTAATGTGTGTATTTTCAAGTAGGATAGCCCAAGCTAGTCCTATAATCACACAAACATCGAGCTTTAAGCTTGTTCATTACTTGTGGGTTAAACCCTAACCAAAACAGAAAGTTTATGAGGTTTTAACCTCTGATTTTAAGTGTCACAACCTTGTTTTTAAGCCCAACTAACCATAGAATTGATTATGAGCATAAGGACATAGGAATGTGTATGAGAAACCTCAAGTTAAGTGAGTTAATCAAGTGTTTAATCAAAACAGAAAGTTTGGAGCCTTATATGGTGATGTTCCAGCCTTGGTTTTTCATGGAAAACCTGTGGAAAACATACCTAAGGTTGTTCCAAGTATTCAGAAAGAAGAATCATTTAAAAAGATGAAGAAATAAGGAAGTTATGCTTGTTTTTGTACTTGAAAGTTCATGCCTTGAATATGACTTTTGCTACTGTTTTGCAACTGATTTGAGGTGTTAAGATAGTGAGGATGAAGTGTTTGTAAAGTGGGAGAAGTGTGGAAGTGAGTTGGGTTTCATAGGAGGTGATTAGGGTTAGTTAGGTTGCTAATAAATGAAGAAAACACAATAAACAAACACAAACTTGACCAATCCAAGAGCTGGTAACCCATTATGACAGATTGAAGGCGTCGCCGGCGGCGACGACGGGGGGGGGGGGGTACCTGTGGCCCGACACGACGGCTAAAAGTTCTAGAAACAAGTTCCAAAGTTGGCAATTTAGCCCCCTGATGTTTAACTAAGTTAGGTTTAGTTGAGTTTTACTAAGTTAGGTTTAGTTGAGTTTTAGGGTCTTTTATGACATATAAACATAGTATAGGGGATGTTTAAGTATTTTAACATATAAACAAGTATACAAAAGTATGATTAAGTATTAGTAGGTGTCAAAGGCGTATAAACATGAGTGAAAATGTAATGGTTGTGTATGTATGAAGCGTATTTGAAAGCTTAGCATATGTTTACAAGAATCACGAATGATGTAACAATGTATAATGAATTAAAATGTACAAGTATAATGAATAGGTGAAGGTAAAATTTTGAAATAAAATGATAGGTTTTAGTACGATTAAAGTCCCGGATTTATGATGATGGAACGAAATACGATTACGAAAGAATCGAGTTGCCAAAAATAGATTTGCAAGCCAAGCTTTCTAATTTAGGAAGTTTACGAAAAGTGGGGCGTTACATTTCGGTTCTTGAACCTTGGTTATTCGCTGATTTTACGCTCGGGTTTGCAGGAGAAGTCGCTGGTTCGGTCACTTCGGGTTTCTGGTTTATTGAAGGTTACTCGAGTTTCGGTTGCTTGGTTCCTTGTGGTTTTTTTTCTTCTGGTTTTCTCTTTTGCTATGGCTGAAGATGGGAAGTTCCGAATCGAGAAGTTCAACGGTACTGATTTTGCATGGTGGAGAATGCAAATAGAGGCGTTGCTTGGTGAATGCGACCTGGATGTGGTATTGGAAGAAAAACCTGCTGGCATGGAGAAAGCTGCTGAAGCAATTTGGAACTCAAAGGGAAAAAAGGCACAAGGTAAAATTACATTGGCTTTGACGAGGAGCGTTGCTTTTAATATCATGAAAGAAACAACTACTTGTGGTATGTTAACAACTCTGTCAAATATGTATGAAAGCTGTCTACCGATAATAGGGTGTTCTTGATGAGGGAACTCTTTAATATGAGAATGAACGAGGGTAGTCCAGTTGCTGATCACATTAACAAAGTCAATTTGATTTTGTCCAAGTTAGCAACTGTGGGCATGAAGTTCGATGATGACACTCAGGCTGTGATTTTGTTATCTTCCTTACCTGATAGTTGGTCAGGATTTGTGACAACGGTCACTGAAACTGCTGGAACTGGAAATTTGAAGTTTGATCGAGTCCGGGATAGTGTTTTGGGTAAAGACGTTCACCAGAGGAACTCTAGTGGAGGATCTACTTCTGGTATGTTTAGTGTTAGTAGGGGAAGAGGTAATAACATATGCAGTGGGAGTCGTGGGAAAAACTTGTCTAAAGCTGGGAAGAATGTGAGGTGCTGAAACTGTGGTGAAAAGGAGCATGTTAAAAACAAGTGTCCTGATCCTAAGAAAGAGGATAGTAAACAACATGTAAACAGTGTTGTGTCAGATGAATCTGATGGTGACGTACTGGTTTGCTGTGAAGAGTCTACAGACTCTTGGGCTATGGATTCTGGTTCTTCGTTCCACGCCATGCACAGCAGGAAGATGATGGTGAATCTGAAAAAAAAAAGACTTTGGAAAGGTACAATTAGCTAATGGTCATGTTCTTAACGTGATAGGTATGGGAGATGTCAATCTGAAGACTCCACTGGGCACCACAAGGAACTTGCAGAATGCAGGGTAATTCCAGGTTTAACGAAGAAACTTATTTATGTTAGTCAACTGGATAAACAGGGACTAGATGTTAAGTTTGGTGGTGGGAAGTGGAAGGTGATTGAGGGAAATCTTGTTGTTGCCTGTGGGAGGAGATGAGGATCGTTATATCTAGTTGAGGTAACTGCTAAGGGAGTAGCCGTCCCTGTTAAGCATAAAGTTTGGTTCACTGAATCTTGTAAGCGGAAGAGGGTTCAATTTGCAAACTTGAATCCTGGTGCTTTGGAGATGTCAGTTGAATGTGTTCGGGGTTCTAAGTTTAAGCAAGTCAGGGGATGTGATAGTGGGAGCACGGGCTGTGTTCCGGGTACAATCATAAAGAACCGTTGGGTTTTGAAGACGAAGGTTCCGACCGAAGAAAAATGCTCTTCTAGAAATAGTTTGCAAAATGTGGAAAGTGGTATTAATTCTCGGTGTATCTCTGGAGCTGGTGGATCGTGCAAGCTGGTTGAGATAGAAAATGGGGCTGATAAGACTCTTGGGTTGGAGCTTGTGGGAACTTCAACTGGTCTCTCCGGTACTTGATGAGAGGTGTGGTTGCAAGTAGGTGGCTTGGATATGACTGAAGTCTTAGCTTGTTCTTGGAACTGGAGGATGAGAAGACTTGAACTTAAAGATTACTGAAGTTACTGGTGATGGGTTTCTTGGATGCACTTTGTGGACTATGCAAAGCCTCCGAGTGGGAGATTGTTAGGTTCGTAGGCTTTAGGGTAGCCGACCCTAATTAGGGTTAGCCGACCCTAGTTATTAGGCCCATCTAGTTAACTTGTTGACCGAGTAGGAAACCCTAATCTTATTCTATAAATACCTATGATGTAATTGTAGTATGTATCATTCTGTAAACAGTTGTCAGCATCTAATAAAAGTGAAACCCTAGTTGCAACCTGTGGATGTAGGTCACCTTGACCGAACCACGTAAATTCTCGTGTTCTTTATTTCCTGCAAGTGTGTGTGTTTTTGTTCCGCTTCCGCTCAAGCCTACCTCTGAACTGATTCCCTAACAGGTACATGTACTCATTTTTGTGGTTTCTGGTTTCATTTCACTTTTGTAACTCTATTTGCAACGATAAATGAATATTAGTAGTTGTACTACTATGACGATTTGAGTTGATGCATAATTCTTTGCTTGTTTTGATTAGAACCGATTGTATTTGGTTCGATATTAGGTTTTGTTTTGTTCAATAATCAATTCTTTGTTCACAATGGTTCAAAAGCTGATCTTTGTTTTTACTGGTTGTTTTCTAAACTTGCAAAAGTTTTGCATTCGGTTTACGCTAACTTTTACGTGATTTACGAGTCAACCAAACCGGCTCTTAACCATAACTAGATTTGCAATTTTTAAATTAACCGGCCCTTAACCATAACTGGATTTGCATTTTTCAGAAAATATTCCATTTTCTCTTTTCAAGTGAGATTTATAAAACTAAATAATGTCGCAGGCAGGCTGGAAAACAAAACTTTTGAAAAATACCACCAAATTTATAAAAAAAAGAACGAACGAACTAAATACCACCAAATTTATAAAGAAAAAGAACGAACTAAATTTGTCTAAAAAACTTGAAAACATTTCCAGTAATATTTGCACCAAATTTTTCACTCCTGTTTCTTTTGGCCTTTGGCTTCGGCCTCGGGCCTTGGGCTATCGGGTATATAAGAAGACCACAAAAGAGGCACAATGGTGCAAACAGCCTGTATTACAAGAGCATTCCGTAAACCTGAAACATCACTTTCTGTGACAACCCAAGACGCGAGTGTAACCCCAATGTATCCGCTTACAATAAACGCCAGCGCGATGGTAGACATGACAAACGCCATCAAAGATCCTTCGCAACCTGGTGGGCATAGTTTTGCCATCAAAATACTAAAAGGTAGAATTTTGAAGTAATATACGACCTCCAGGAACCCAGAAACAACCACAACGTATAGTGAATCTGGTATTCCCAAGGATCGATAAAACCCGTTCACAAATAATGCATCGGATACCATCAAACACGCCATTGTTCCCTGAATCGATGTAATCAGTGTCCGTGGTGGGAGAGATTTCAAGTGTCGCTTGTATACAACACCCCATAACAACATTGTTATTTGGCCAAACACCTTTGAAATCCCTAAAACAGAGGATTCGATGTTTAGATGTTGTGTTTGGTAATAAAACATCGAGCCCGTTAAGGCCGGAATCACAGCAAAAGATACTGAAAACCAGATAATCGGTTGATAGATCTCGGGTCTCGTTAACACCAATAATAGCTCTGAAAACTGGCTTTTGATATCATGTTTAGAATGATTCTTTGGTAAATCTAGTGATTTCTCGCTTACGGAAACTGTGATAAAGAATTGAAGAATCAATAGGATTCCAAAGAACAAGAACATTGCTCGTGGGGAAAACCGATCAACTGAAAGGCCACCAAGAAGGTTTCCGGAGATGCCACCGATGGCAGCAGCCACCCATGCAAATGACTGAAGATCAGCAGAATTGTTATTGTTGGTAGGTTGTTTTGCACATTCTGCAACTACAGCATCATTTGCAACTTCAACAATGGCAGCACCAAGGTTTCCGAGTAGGAGATAAATGGTGATAGTGAAGAATGAAATGGTTGAAGAGGGTGAAGATGCAATCGCAAACCATGATAGAGCTTGTAATAAAGCTGCAAAACATAATACCATGAAGAAAACATGAACATTTCATGATACATTACCAGTTTCTTAGCAAAAACTGAACCAATTTTCATTAATTGAAATTCGGTTTACAATTAACCATGAAGATACAGAAACAAAACATATTTATTCCACGACTAATCACCGGTTAAAAAAAAACCGAACCACTTTTCATTTGAATATGGCGAAATGGATTGAAATTTGGTTTACAGTTAACTATGAAGATTCCAGGATTAACTATTAGTTCTTTTTACAAAGACTGAACTACTTTTCATTTGAAAAACTACAACTGGATATAAATTCATAAAGATTCCGTGATTAATTAGCAGTTATTTTCCCAAAAACTGAACCACTTTTCATTTAAAAGCGACAAACTAAATTGAAATTTGGTTTATAATTAATCATGAGGATGCATATCAAGACTCCATGATTAATTGCCAGTTTTTTGACGAAACCTAAACCAATTTTCATTTCAGAAAAAAAGGTAAACTGGATTCAAGTTCGGTTTACAATTTAACCATGAAGAGCAGAAACAGAACATATGAAAATTCCATAAGTAATAACCAGTTCTTTTTACAAAAACCAAACCAATTTTCATTTAAAAATTGATCAAGTGGATTGAAATTCAGTTTACAAGTAATCATCAAGATGCAGAAAAACAACATATACCCGTTTTTAAACAAAAACTGAACCAATCTTCATTTCAAACGGATTAACTAGATCAAAAATTCACTTTACAATCAATCATGAAGATTCAGGAACATAACATACGAAGATTCCACATTTATTTAAAAAAAAAAACTGAACCGCATTTCATTTAAATAAGGCAAACAAGATAAAAATTCGGCTCACACTAAACCATGAATACACAGAAACAGAGCATACGAAGAACAGTTTTCAGCAAAAACTGAACCAATTTTCAGTCCAAAACAGCAATCAGGATTAAAATCAGGTTCAAAATCAATCATAAACATGCAGTATCAGCAACACGTACACAGATAACAGATAAATAATATCATTTAAATACAAACAACAAAGAATATTCTAGAACATCAACCGATCAAGCAAGTTACTATAGCAAATCATGTAACAAACTAATAACAACAATTATACCTCCTCCGGCAATGTACGGAATCCGGTGCTGACCGAAGAAATAGAACGAATCAGAAACAAGACCGTAAAACGGTTTGGCAACCATCGGAAGGTTGGCAGAATTGAGGAGAATCTGCAGCGTTGAAGGATCCACACGGAGTCCGTCTTTGAGGAAGAAGATAACCGCCATCCATGGAAAGCATCGGAATCCTTGAATCCAAAACCCTAACCCTAGCAACATCTCTCTGCGTCTTTTGTTTGGAGTGCGACCTTGTTTACCGTGCTTGATGCGGTCATTGATCGGTTCTGTGACTGTTTTGCGTTTGGTTACGGATGGAGGCTCCATCTCCGCCGTATAGCCACCGCCGGCTGTCGGAATTGTGATTTTTCCGGTGTGATAACCGTTTACTGTAAAGGACAGGTCACAGGGGTACGTTCTGGTACAATGCGAGTGTGGCAGATTACATAATAAATATATATAGTAGTGGGTTAAAAGACCTTCAGATTTTTACAGAAACAGCCCTTGTTTTTTCTAAAGATATTTATAGCCATTTTTAATAATAACTTTTTATATACGGTTATTAAGGTGGGGTACGACTACCATTAAAGTCTAAATTTTGCTAAAAAAAACTAAAAAGTCATACAACGCTATAATTTCAACCATTAAACACACCTAAAAATCACAAATAAAACATCATATTCAAACCATAATAGTCCATAAAAACTCAAACACACAATCGTAGAACTACGAATATAAAACACAACATGCTAAGCAACGTAAAACACAATAATGTTTGTCATTCGATAATCAGAGTCTTACCATCAAAAACACAAAACACAACTTACATATATGATATTTTAGTAATCTTCATTTTGGTATTTGTGGGTTTTTGGTGTGTTTTATGACCTTTTACATTTTTTAGGAAATTTGGACCTTGTAACCAACTCCTAGCCATGGTTATTATGCCACCTTATTTTTTCTTGATCCAAGGATGTTGAGGTGAACATATATTATGGGTGTGTATCGTGTCGATTTTCGGATTATTCTAGTTTGAAACTTTTGAAAGTGAATTTGAATTTCAAATTTAGAATATCGACTCGGATTTGGTTAGAATAAGGACACGATGCGAATACTCAAAATTTGAATTTTAATTTGTTATCCGAATTCGGTTCGAATCAAATTTCAGGTTTTTAGAAAATATATGTGAGATGGGTGGAGAGAGAATGTTGCAGAAGTCTATGACTTTGAGTAGAGAAAGACGGTTTTTAGGTGGGAGCGGGTAGGGTTGTCCATGGTTTGTTTGGTTGGTTTAAAATCGTGAAACTATTGAACTGATCATTAGTTTGGTTTCATGGTCGATTTTTCCAAAATAGGCTTTCAGTTAGTCGTTGGAGGAAATTTCAAACCATATTAGACGGTGTTGTATTATGATTTACACTCGAAATCGGTCGTAAAAAAACTGAACCGGGCTCCTAGACTTTGGGCTGCATATTTTTTTAGAAACTTTTGGTGAACTATAATGATGATTTTATTGATTAGTGATTATTAACAAAATATTATCCACTTGGTGATTTTCTTAATCTTTACTATTATTAGAAAGTGATATATGTGTATTCAAAGTTGACCTCAAAGACTTGTTTGGAATAGATTTAAAAAGTTCACGATGGACAAGTTTTCATGTCAAATCACATTTTGTATATTTTAATTGAGCTATTTGGATTTTTACGCTTTCATTTTTCTAATAAATCATACTTTCCTAGAGTGTTTTGCATATTTAAACATTTGTATATTTATATTTTGTTTTGCACTTTCATTTTCCTATTATAATTGTTGGATAAGCCTAAACTAAAACTAAAGTGAAAAAATCAAATCGGAATCAAACTGTTTACACGGTTTTGTTTGGTTAAGTTTAAATAATTTAATAACCTTAAGTCCCTAAAGTAATGATTCGGTACATGGTTAACCTAAAGGTCTAAAACAACATAACCAAATGTTT
This sequence comes from Helianthus tuberosus, assembly GCA_030545235.1. Classification (NCBI taxonomy): domain Eukaryota; kingdom Viridiplantae; phylum Streptophyta; class Magnoliopsida; order Asterales; family Asteraceae; genus Helianthus; species Helianthus tuberosus. The sequence continues at coordinate 150,548,859 of CM060381.1, forward strand.
CCCCAATGAGCTGGTAGGTAAGGCTATAGGGTGTGGTCATGACCCTAATGACCACCATTACCCTTTATGTCAGTGTCATGTAACCCATCTCTAATCCATCATCCAAAACCACTACCCTATGGGTGTGGTCATGACCCAAACCACTAGCCCCTTATTTATTTTAATTTATCTTTGTCTAAAGGAAAAAGAAATGATTTGTTGAAAATGGAAAGGAGGACCATGGTTGCTATGGTTTAATCCATGCAAACCATGGTGGATCAAGCAAGGGGGTGATGTAGTCTTCCATTTATATTCCTAGGTGGCAAATCATGTCTCAACCATAACCCCAACATCCTTTAGCTTAAGTGTGATGTAGAGGGGTCTCTCTCTAAACCAAATCATGTCTCAACCATAACCCCTTAAGTGTGATGTAGAGGGGTCTCTCTCTAAACCAAATCATGTCTCAACCATAACCCCAACATCCTTTAGCTTAAGTGTGATGTAGAGGGGTCTCTCTCTAAACCCCTCTATCTACGTATGCTCTTAGTAATCATTTATAATATAGACTAGTTACAGACCTATGTATTACATGAGGTTGTATGATAAAAATAATATAACTATATAATATGTAAAAAAAGCTTTATATAGCTGACGTATTTTTATTACAATATGATAGTTCACACAACTAACTTGAATCTATCACAAGACCGATCTATGTTAATTAGTAACACTAAAATGTCATAATAATTATGTATTACACATGTTGATACAGAAAATATATGTAATACACAAATATACGTATTTTTTCGTATGACTAAAATTGTGTATTACATTACATATAATAATATATATATAAATGATATTATTTCTATTATTATATATCTTTTAAAAATAATTTTTATTTAAAGTAAAAGAAAATATATTTATTGGTATCTCATAAATAAGATTTATCCTTACTAATAATTAGTTATTATAAAATTATGATATAAGTTAATGGCTTATATGTCACGAATTATATATTTTCATAATTAATGGTTAATTTATTATGTTATAAATGGGTAAAAAAATTAATAATATTAAAATAGGGTTAAACTACTATTTCCTTCTATATAAAACATTTCTTTATTTAAGGTTATGCATGAATTTTGACAAGGAAAAAATTTGTGAAGCGAAACATGATGGTGACATGTGCTTAACTTTGTATTCATTATTAGATAGCATATGTTAATACTAATTAGTAAACACTAAAATATCATAATAACTCGTGTATTACACAATTGAATATTGAAAAATATATAATTCTATCCCCATTTGTCATATTTATGATTTTCTCTTTTCTACCCAAATGTCGTGTAAACTTTTTTTATAGCAAACTTTCATGTAGTTTGTAATTTTGATACACATCGGTGTATTTTATAATGTCGTGTAAACTTTTTTTTATAGCAAACTTTCATGTAGTTTGTAATTTTGATACACATCGGTGTATTTTATACATAATTCACTTTTTATTAATTATTTGATAAGTGTAAATGTATTGATATTGTTAAAAAGCGTGTAAATTTCAACAATTTACTGAAACAGCTATTGTATAAGTATATATAGTTTTTTACATGGTTGTAAAACAAGGTTTCCAAGGCCGAGTACTCCCCGAGTAGTCGCTACAAGGTAGGTTGCTGAGACGACTTTCTTTGACTCCGACTAATTACTCGGAATCGGTCAAACGCGGTCAACCGATGCCAAAATCGTATCTAGTAGGTCAACTTGGGCTGAGTTTGACTTTAAAAATAATAAAACATAATTTCTATGCCTATCATATTAAAGAATGAATATTATTTTCACGTATTTTGTTATAGATATTAGTAAATTTATGTTATTTGACATGTATTTAATTTCCAAAAACTAATTTCTTTATAATTTAACATGTCCGAGTACTCCCCGAGTACTCTCCGCCTAGGCCGAGTACTCTCAACTCCCCGGTCGACCGACTAGGGAGCGCCTAGCGACTTTTGCAACCATGGTTTTTTATAGAAAAAAAATACAAATATAGTCAGTTTTTTATTACCTTACTGTATCATTTAAAATTTAAAATCATTAATAATACATTATACGTATCTACAGTTATAGAATCGTAATAAAAAATTATGTGATTTACTTCTCTCGCCATTTGTCATATTTCTATTTGAATATATGATACGAATCGCCTATTTGATGTATTTTCCATAATGCGATCGGGTTTCTCGGTTTTTCAATACATAGGGTGGAGATACAATAGGAAGTTTATTTGGCTAGGAAGTGATCTTGACCATCCATTTAGTTAATCAAGGGCTAAGATTAAATTAGGGAAATTGAAGAAAAGAAAAGAGGCGCGTGAGTTTGTTTAGGGGCATTCTAGTCAATCAAAGCCAATAGTTTCTCTCTCCTCCAATTCCCCCATTTTTTAAACGTTAATAACTCTTTCATACGACATTATTTTTTTTTTATAAAAATTGCACCAAAAAAAACAAGCGTTTTTTATCTTTAAAACGAGTATACTATTGCTATATTTTCAAAAAAAAAAAATTAAAAACCCAGTTGCGTAAAACGCAATAGAAAAACCCCCAGTTACGTAAAACGCAATGAAAAAAAACCCTAAAAAATGACATTTTTCTAAAACGCAATGCACAAAAAACACAAAGAAATGACTTATTTGTAAAACGTAATGGCCAGAAAACACAAAGAAATGTCTTATTTCTAAAACGCAATAGCCAAAAAACTCAAAAGAAAATGTACTTTCTAAAACGCAATGGACTAAAAACACATAAAAATGTGTTTTACCTAAAAACGCAATGCACCAAAAACACATAAAAATGTGTTTTACCTAAAACGCAATGCACCAAAACACAAAGAAATGTCTTATTTGTAAAACGCAATGGCCAGAAAACACTTAAAAATGACTCATTCTAAAACGCAATGGACTGAAAACACCTTAAAAATGTGTTTTTACCTAAAACGCAATGACTAAAAACACTTCAAAAATGTGTTTTACCTAAAATGCAACGACTAAAAACACTTAAAAATGTGTTTTTTTCTAAAACGCAATAGCCAGAAAACACATAAAACTCTCTTATTTCTAAAACGCAATGGACATATAAAACTGTCTGGGAACTGTATGTGACTGTGAACTGTCTGAATTGTCTACGAATTACTGTCTTCGAAATGTTACAATTTCTGGAAAATTAATTTTTCCCCCAGCCAGGGGGCTCTGCCCCTTGGACCCCGCCAGGGGCGCTGCCCCCGGACCCCCGCCATGATCGTAAAACGCAATGAGTAAATCAAAAACCCAGATCGTAAAAATGAACTTAAAGAATTTCTTACATGGATCGAAGTGATTTCTTCAACAATTGACGAATTTTGAATGATTGAAACACTTATCAGCGCTCGAATCGAACAAATCGAGTGATTATCTCCAAAATCACCGGAAAAAACGAGATTTTTTTATGAAATTAAACTGGGTTTTCTTCAAAAAAAGCTGAAGAACACGTTGATCGGGTGTTTGAATCATTGATTGGTGATGAAAATCGCACTATAATGTAGTGATTATTGAGATAGAAAATGAAGAAATGGTTGAAGATGGTGGATTTTGAAAATGGTGGGTTTTGAAGTTACTGGGTTTTGAAAAGGAAGAAGAAAGGGTTGGATTGACTAAAATACCCTTTTTCTTTATTTTAAATGTTGCCACATGTCCTAATCCTATTGCTTCCTACACTTCCTAGCCAAAATAAACTTCCTATTTGATCTTTTCCCTCAATACTAGGGGTGAGCATGGTGCGGTTTGGTGCGGTTTTAGCATAAAACCGCAACTCATACCGCGAGGTGCGGTTTTTATTTTTTTAAAACCACATGTTGCGGTTTTTTTGCGGTACGGTTTTTGCGGTTGCGGTTCGGTTTCGGTGCGGTTTCGGTTTTAATAGTTGAATACATCTAAAAAAAAACTCTCAACAATACTTGAATACATCTAAAAAAAACTCTCGGTTTTAATACTGGAATACATCTAATACTTGATGGTAATTAGAATATAATTTTTGCAAGAGCAATGTGAAGAGCATATGTATGGGCTAGAGGACATCAATCAAAACAAGAGTTTGTACTAGAAACATGTCTAGAATAATAGTTGCTATGTGAAACGGTGAAAGCTTAATCACATAGTCGTATCCAAATAAAAACGTAATATTGTTTCCAACTCATTCTTGTTTCCAACTTTCAATCTTTCCAACTTTCAATGTTTCCAACTATCATTTGCCATTAGTGTTTCCTAGATAGAGTTAACGACTTATTATTTTTATAGGCTAGAGATATTTAAATGAAAAATATAATAACATACCTAGCCGCGTCCCAATCAACACCACTCGGAGCACCAATTACTCTATGCTTCCTTTTCCTTTTTCTTATGCTCCCTTCCACATCTTCCTCCGCCTCGGTGGGAAAATAAGCGCCATAAGAAGAATCGATCAAGTAAAGCCTTTTTAGAAAATAAAACAGGAACACGATGTTAGTAATAAGCAAGTTTAGTTACCCCAAAGTTAAGTTATATAAAACAGAATAAACACATACCTGTCAAACGCATCCTCATATACTACGGCTGTTTCCAACATTAAATATGTTGAATTCCATCTCGTGTCAACATCAAGAGAGGGCTTTAGTTTAGATTTCACTTCAACACAAGCAACACAATCTTCAAAACTTTTATATCGAGCCGGTGATGATCGCACATACGTCACAGCATTTCGAATTCTAGTAACAGAATCGAACTGCTCTTCCAATCCATCTCTAACAACAAGATTGATGATATGTGCACAACAACGTAGGTGCAAGTATTTACAACCTAGTATATCATTCGGTCCCTTCAACATCCTCTTTAAAAATCGTATAGCCCCATCGTTTGAAGACGCGTTATCCACTGTGATGGTAAACACGGTCTCAATCCCCCATTTTTTTAAACACTCATAAACCAAACTCCCAATGGTGTCACCCCTATGATTATCTATAGGGCAAAAATTTAGGATTCTTTTTTGTAAAACCCATGTGTCGTCGATCCAATGTACCGTAAGACACATATAATTGATATTTTGAACGGATGACCATGTGTCGGTAGTGAGGCACACTGTTTGGCCTTTCAACAAATGTTTGACCTTTTCTGCTTCTTGTTCAAAAACAGTTATACAATCTCTAGCAACCGTCCATCTAGATGGCATAATAAACTCGGGATTCAATTCCCACGAGTACTCCTTAAATCCTTCATCATCGACAATACTAAAAGGTCTATTGTCTTTAATGCACATTTTAGCGAGGCCTAGTCTACACTTCTCCTGGCTAAATGAATGCTTAGTCAATGACCCACCCCCTGCGTATCTTTTGGCTTGAAGTTTAAGGTTGACTGATTTTTTGGATTATTCTTTTTTGCTTTATAAAGGGGTGATCTTACACAAGTATTTCTTAGATGATTGAGTAATCCGGAGGTACCATTAAGTCTAGTGCCACAAGCTAAAACCTTTTTACAATGCTTGCATTTTGTCGATTTAGCGCCTTTCTTATACGGAAAATGTTGCCAAACAACGGACTTCAACTTTGGCTTATTTTCTTCTCCGGGTACTTCAACCTCATCATCATTTTGATCATCCACATCAATTACAGTTTCATTAGTAGCCAGTCTGAAAACATAAAAGAACTAAAATCAAACAAAAGCCATACATTGAGATGAAACTTATCGATAAGCAACAACAGGGGCTGTCACATTTGATGATAACTCATAAATGTATAGACATAACTTATGTGTTTCATATACAAGCGATGAAAAAAGAACAAAAAACATGAACCTAGCTATAACACATACAAGCGATGAAACAGTACACAAGAACCAAAACCAAAAACATGAACCAAAAATCACATACAAGCGATTATACTAGAAAGTCTTGTACTTAGAAATCAAAAATCACATACAAGCGATGAAACAAGAACCAAAAACATGAACCTAGCTCAAACATGAACCAACACATACGTACCAGATGAAGATGATCGCACCAGCTGAAGATGATCGCACCGGCTGAAGATGATCGCACCAGATGAAGAAAAGATTGTCGGCTGGATGTTAAATTAGGGAAATGAAGGGAAAGGTACGTAGGTTTCTTTTTTATCAAAAGGTTATTGGGTTGAAAGTTGGGCTGTTTGGAGTGCTAATTTAATGGGCTTGTAACTAGTAGGTTAACATCATTTTTTTTTGAAAGGGAGCAGACGATAGTTAACTTAACAAAGTCAAGTCTGTACTTTTTTTTTAACAAACACAGATTATATAATATATAGGGAATTTTATATTTAAATCTTTAAGTATATTATATAATAATTTTGCGGTGCGGTTTCGGTTTTTTGGTGCGGTTTTTAAAGCTAAAACCGAACCGCACCATACCTTTGCGGTTTCGGTTTTTGCGGTTTCGGTTTTTGCGGTTTTTGTGTCGGTTGCGGTTTTGCGGTTTCGGTTTTTACGGTTTTTGGTGCGGTTTCGGTTTTCGGTTCGGTTTTTGCTCACCCCTACTCAATACATATCCTACTTTTTAAAACGGGGTTATGTAAAACAGGATAAAATAACTTATGGATGTAGATGTGTATTTGTGTCCTTAAGTTCCTATACAACCATTACTTAGAGGGTGTTTGGGATTACGTTTTGAAGTGATTATTTGATTATTGCGTTTGTAAAACATAAATAATCTAAAAAAATGTTTGGATGAAAAAGTGATTATCTGCCTCCAAAACGCAGTTTTGGAGAAGCATGTACCTACATGCTTTTTCAAAACGCAATTTTGAAAATACAAAATCTATTTTGAAAACGCGTAATCTATTTAGAAAACGCAACACCAAACACCCCCTTAAATGCATATATTGCATTTTATCTGATTCATATTGTTTAACGGTGTATTAGTAAGGTCTCGTAAAATTATCAATAATAACAACTTAAGAATACAAATTATGGATTAAAGGTTTTGAGGGCTAAAATTGGTGTTAAAGTTATCATTTAAGGTAAAAGGGAGACGTAAGGGTATACGGGGCACCAGAAGGGAGGGGGATCGGTGACCCAATTCCCCTAGCGGGAACACCGCCGCCATCCCTGCGGTGAGGCAAATCGGGGAGGGGGATCGGGGAGGAGTCACCGCATGAAGGAGGAGGGAGATGGTGGCCCCCCCTCTTTTCAACCAATCAAAACATTTTTTTTTCTTTTTGAATAAAAAAAGTAAGTCCCCTAAGAGGGGAGTGCCGCCATCAAATTGAGGGTGTGAGGGGAGTTTAAGAGGGGAGTTGACGTGGCATAATCTGATTGGGTGTGCGTAAGAGAGGGGACTCCCCTAATAGGGGAGTGCCCCTCTCACCCTAAGGCTGAATAAAAGAAACATACAGCATAGAATTTAATGGTTTTTGGAAGTGGCAGTTAATGAAGGAAGCCAGCAACTCTGCTCGTGTCATAGAGTTCAAGCAGATAAAAAGACCAAATTTTAATTTTTTTTTCATGGTGAAAGATTATATCATTTATAGAACAAAAGGTTATAAAACCCTACAATTTTAATTGGGCGACACGAGCATTAGGGAGGAATGGACACTTAAGGTTAAGTATTCTAACTCTAACCAACCATCACTTATAACGTCAAATTTAGTGCAAAGTACCCATTCACTATTAAACATTGGCGGCGCCTACCCATGCCATGAACTATTTTTTTTAATATTAATAAAGTTAAATGCCCAAACCAATCAAACCCACCAACCAATCCCAATGTCAACACTCACCTCAAACAACTCAACATGTTCACCAGTACCCCTCCTAGCTAACCGAACCCGCCTTCCATACCCTTGGGGGTGGCGGCGGTGTTCTGGCGTGGGTTTGAAGTTGCGGGAGCCTACCCGAGGAGTGCTCCAGGTGGCCTTAGCAAGCAATGGGTATGCGGATCCCACTAAGTAAGTGACACATATGTTCGATCATACTCTCGGGAATGCCTAATATTAGCCATATAAGGCTTTTATGCCACTAAGTGATAATACGCGCAAGTTTGCAAGTTAAAGGGATTAAAAGCGTCAACATGTTAATTCTTACCTCTGAGTGACCTTTTAATGAACCCAGAACATTTGATGCTCGGTCATACCCCGGGTATACCTAATATCTTGTATTTTATTGATAAGAATGCAAAAATATGATTCGTTGCGCAATTTGGGTCGTTTTCGCGTTTGTTAAAGCGTTCGTCGCAATTAAGCGAAAAACGCAACCGTACGACCAAACGAACCGACATCCACGCATTTTTGGGCATAAACCAAGTTTCTTATGCCTTAACGCCTTTACGCAACCTAGAAAGTGGGTTAAAAAGGGTTAAAAGTGTCAAAACTCAACAAATTTTGTGCAGGGACTAAAGCTGTCAAACTTCGAAATCTGACTTGCAGCCCAAGTATACAGCCATAACTCACGTGAAACGAATCTATGGGATTGTTTCTTGTTTTAGACACCTGTTAGGACACTTGTAGTGATCATATGAAGCCTCTAACACTTGTAAATCATCCACAAATTCTTCCAATACTATAAATAGGTGTTATGTTCATTGAAGAACTTGCACCTTTTCTCATTTCTTTCTATACTTCTCATATTTGGAGGATCCTGAGTAATTGGGAACTTCCTTTGAGTTTTATTCAGTCCCTAGGACCACTTGTAAGTGTTCCTTTCGTGGCTTATTCGTTTATTAGGCTTTTAAAGCCAAAAAGTCAAGCGTTTTCGATAAACGCTTTGACTTTCGATTTAGACCTTAATGGTCCAGCCATTATTCACAACGAACATGGCTACGTGATTATAATTAGGTAGGTGTTAATCCCTCAAAAAGGGCACCTCTTAAGAATCACGTTTGCTTGGTGAATTGACGGGTCAACATATTAATATTTTAAAAAGTCAACGGGTCAGTTTTTGAAATAATTACGACCTGAGTTTAAAAGTGTCCTAAAATATGTTTTTATCACTTAAACAACTTAGTAATAATTATTAGAACATGTGTAAAGATGTTCAGCTCGTCAATTCCAGTTTTAGGGTCGGTTCGCAACCGAAAGTCGTGAAGTTTGACTTCTGCGTTGACTTTCGATTATGACCCGAATTAGACTAGTATGTACTGATTTAAGGTTCCGTTATAATCATAATATGATGTAGCATAACCTTCTGAGGTTATATTACTCAATCGTAGTAGAAATCTGAGTTTTATGCAAGTTTCCATTAAAATGTCATACTTTGACTATTATGCTCTTTTTAGCAAAAATAAGGTTTTAGACACCCATGAGCTTGAAAATGATTTAGGTACTGATATGTTAACAGGTTTAACATATTTTTATGTTACAAATCTGAATCATAAGCTGAGTTTGGGTATAATGTCGTAAATTACGCTTAAAAGTGACCGAAATGCCCTTTTGGCACATAGATCGGTTTTAAGCATAATTCCTTATACTAAACTCATTACCTACTAATGTAATATCATAATTAGGATATTTTGGGATATCAAGTCAGTTTATAAACTGAGTTTACGTACAAGATCTTGTATTATGTCCTTAAATGACGATAATGCCCTTTTGGTACTTAAAATGGTTTTTAATCATGGTTTTCATACCAAACCTTTTACCTGCTGATGTGTTATACTAAATAACATATGTTGACCATATAAACCTGGTCATAACATCAGTTTTCATAAAATATCGCAAATATCGTCATTTAATGACTTTAACGCCTTTTCGGTGCGTAGTATGGTTTTAAACCATATTTACCAACCAAGACTTGTTACCTACTGATTTTATAACTTATTTAAAATGTTTTTACATTAGGTACATGTTATAAACTCAGAATCCCAAATAAGCTTTTAAAACTATGTGTGAAATGACCAAAATGCCCCTACGGTGCATAGTTTGGTCTTAAACTATAAAACACACATATGTTTGATATCCTATTGATATTATATCATAATGATATACGTTAAATTATACATGATTTTATACCCCAAAACACTTCCGTTTTAAGTTTTTTTGACCTAAAACACAACGGTTAGGTGTCAAATTGGGCACTTTTATATTTTTAGGTCTTAAACAGAGCTTAAAGGAAAATTCTGATGAAAACGGACAAAATCTGATGCATTTCTGATAAAAAGAACAAAATTCTGATGACTGCCAGGTGTGGCACGGCCGTGCCATCTGATGGCACTACCGTGCCGATCGTTCGATCTTGGAAGCACTGCTAGTGCAACAGCCAGTGCTGATCTGTTCCCGGGCCGCATGACCGTGCCACCTGCCGCATGACCGTGCAATGGCCAGACCAGGGTTTCTGATCAACATTCTGATGACACCGCACTACCGTGCCACCAACGGCATGACCGTGCCGATCTGATGACTCAGGCAACTTGTCCACTAGTCCACTTGGCTGAGTCGGGATCGCTGAAACTGACGTCACCCGACAAGACCTGACCGCACGGCCGTGCGACCCGATGGCACGGCCGTGCCAAACTGAAAATTGCCTATAAATAGCAGCATTCGCTACTGATCAAAATGTTGGGTTTTTCTCCATGTTTCTGGGCAATTTCTGGGTTCCGAAGCAGTCCTGATCAGACCCATTTGAAGCTTAAAGATCGAGTGGAAGCATAACCGATCCAACCCATCAATTCCTTGCTTGTTTATGGTTCGATTCCTTGTTCTTAAACATGTATTCTGATCATTTTGCAAGTCTTGAGTTGATGTTAGTTATGTAATAGTAGTAATGAACTTGTTTCTTGAATAATCTTTATGTTGTAATCTTGTTTTTATGAATCTTTAGTACTTTTTCACGTTGAATCTTCATGATTATATAATGAATGTTTCATTGATGTTGAGTTCCTGATCAAGTTTGATTATCTTGGATAATGAATATGTGGTTAGTGGGATGGTAACTATTTCTTGATTAATCACTTATTTGTAGACTTTGTTTACACCATGAAACCAGACCAGGGTATTGGTTTTATTCAAGATATATCTTATTTTGATTAGGAATACTTTCTTGCACGTAAGGGTTCTAATGAATTATATGGTGTTGATTGCATGTTCTTAGATGCGGTTTATGATCCTTGTTTAGTAGTTTTGGTCTGAAATTGCTGACATGGTAGATTTGTGTTTAAGACATGTAAAGGTGAAATTGTTTGTTATGTGATCTACATAATTGCTTATCCTCGTGGCTGTATTGTGACCATCGGTATTGCTTTCTTTGATAAGTGAGGTTAGGAATCCAGACCCGGTAAATAACCTATCTTTAAAGGTTCGCATGAATAAATATCAATAGCTCGAATGAATGATTTTAGGTGGTTAACGTGTGACCATCGCGTTAACTTTCCGAAGAATCATAATGCTAGAAATCCAGACCCGGTAACTAGCTGTCTCGAAATTGGAAAATTGATTAAGTGTTTTTGTGACATATCTGATAGATAACATGTTTAGGTTGTTTGTGAAACAAGATAGTAGTATATTTATGTTTTAGATGTAATTTAGATAATTTAGTTAAACAACATTCACTTATCCTTTTATCTGGTAAATTAATGACAAAGATTTAGTACATTATAACGCCCGTGTTCCATGGATCGATATCTGGCTCTTACCAATACTTTGCTGCATATATGACGGGATACACTTGTCCTTTGTTGTGTGTGTTTTAATGTTAAGGTATAAATAATGTGTGCAAAATGCAACATATAAATTTCATCAATTGTGGCATAAAACTAACCCTTTTTAGTACTAATATTGGAAAAAGTGTGCTTTTGTCTTCCTTTTGTATTTTCAGGATTAAATGAGCTCAAATTAACAAAAGAAGCAAAAAGACATCAAAATCTAACATAAATACAAGAAAAGGAACAAGACGTGACATGCCCGACCCCACGACAGCATCTTCCCAAGCAAAACAAGATTACAGAAGACTGAACACGCCCCGTGCTCAGCCAGCACGGGGGCGTGCCCAAGTGTCAGCAGAAAAGACAAAGTGGTAGAAGCTTCTATTGCCCACCACGGGGCCGTGCTCAGCGGACACGGGGCCGTGGTCAACTATAAGATTCGCACAATCCAGGAAAATTTTCATAGTACAAAGATTCTTCTGCACACGGGGTCGTGCTCAGCGGACACGGGGGCGTGGTCAACTAATAAGACAAAGCTGCATTAAATGAAGAAAGAGAAGGATGTGGACACGGGGCCGTGCCCACTGGACACGGGGCCGTGTCCGAGCTTCTGTTCAGCCTATAAATAGGAGTGATTGGCTCAAGCTCAAACCATCCCTTGGCACACCACCTCTCTCACACTTCACCCACCACCCACCACCACCATAACACCATCATCCATTGTCCATCGTAGAGTGTGTGAGTCGTCTCGGGATCCAAGATTGATCGTAAGAGTTCTTGACAATCAAGGCCATGGTTGCCTAAGTCTCTTACATCACTTGGTGAAGACAAAGTGTCTAGTGTAATACTTTTTATTTTTAATCTTTTCGCACTTTTTACTTGGTTTTGTATTAATGACTTTAATAACTAGTTTCTTATGTTGAAGGTGATCTTTCCTTATCGTTTGTCCGTGGTGTCTTGAAATTATTTTACTGTCTATATAAAATAAAAGATTTTCACCATTCATATCTCCACGGTCTATATGGAGGTATGTTGGCTACCTGGTCGGGGGTTAAGGGAACGGTTTGGTAAAGTTCTTGCCATTGTTCAGCGTTTAGAGGTCCTGCAATGGACCTGGGTCAAATTTAGTAGGACCTCCTTCAATACTTAACGGTATTGGATGGCGGGGGTCCAAACTCTTTGATCCCCTCATAAGTTAACTACTATTAATACTATAACCCGGCTATTTAGGACTGTATCCCTGCTGACTCAGACTACTTAGTCGAGGGTAACGTCACCTCCAAAAGAGGGGCCTACCATAATTTGCATTAATAACTTAATTAATTATCTTTCAATAATCCACCCTTTTAGGATTGTATCCTTGCTGACTCAAACTACTGGGGTGAGGGTAACGTCACCTTCAAAAGAGGGGCCTACTACAATAACTAAGATAATCTCTTAAAAAGTACAAAAGTGCGGAAATAATCAAATGTTACACTAGATACGAGTCGGAACCAAGTGATTCATCTTGTCTATCTGTTTTTCTTTTATTTTTATTTTTCATCATTTTAGTTAGTTTTTATTTTTCTTAGTTTAAAACATATTTTTCTAAACTTTTTGATTTGATTAGACGTTGAGGATAAACCGGTACTAAAAGCTCTTGTGTCCTTGGACGACTTCGATATCTTACCAACACTATACTACGCTCACGATGGGTGCACTTGCCCATATGAGTGTCTAGTGTTAGTAAATATCGTGTTTTATAAATTTAAAACTTGACTAAAAAAGTGTTAAAGGGGCTTAAAATATACAACTAATATATATAACACTCGACACCCATCAATAAACCATTTTTGTAAATAAACAAACCACACGTGAGTGCGAAGTTCACTGTAAATAAATATGTGCGCTTCGGATGTCACCACATAAATAAAGTGTTTTCACTAAATGTTTATGATTGTAACATCAGATTATACGCAAGTTCCTTTTATACGTCGCTAAATGACCAAAACGCCCTTATGAGACATTGTTTGATTTTAAAACCTTAACGAGCGTACAAGTTGATATCCTACTGATATTGTATCTTGTTTAAAGTGTATTGGCATATTGAACTTGTTCATGAATCATCCGATTACTCGTTATCACTTATATGCGTATGGTTAGACTTACGTAACTAGTTTACGTAAGTTTACCGAAACGGGTTTAACATTATCATTTTCACTTCAAAATCCAGAATGTACTTTGTTTACCCATATTATACAAGTCCTAGTACTTGTTGGGTTTAAACTACATTCTATTTGGTATACGCTTAATCCAGAGAACCTATTCTTAAGTATCGGGTCATGTCCAAAGGGACTACCTTTGGCCCGTATACATTCTAACAGATAATAAATCTATTCATTCCAGACTATAGTACCCCCAGATAATCAGACTCGGGTCAATAGTACTTAGACTTGCGGCTTTTTGCTAAATTATAATCTTGTTGATTGGAAGCTAGCAAAAAAGTAAATACTCTTGACTTATTTTAGTGTAAACTTGGGATGGCAATTCGGAGCGGGTATTACATAAGTAAGTCGCCTATGATTGCGCAAAAATGTAAGAATCCGGTTTATTCCATTTACTTGATAAGTGAAATGATTGGGGGTTAATGATACCGTGTCCGGACGTCACAATGGGTTAATCAAGTATGTAAATATGGTAACAAGAATAATCCCAAGATATATTTAAAGGATCACCTACGGGTTTTCTATATGTATAAAACTCTTTTCGAAAAATTGTTTTCCAAAGAGCCAGTTAATTGTATTTACCAGCTTTGGCTGACGTATTTTCAAAATATTGAGACCGCATGTACCGAACCTTATTATAGGCTGGGAATACCGGGTCTAGAATGAAGGCTAAAGAATTTGTAACTCCTAATGCTTAAGGCCTATGATTTCTAAAGCTCTATTTATTAGATCCTGCTTGTGGGCTTGTATCGAACACTTGTAATACATTTATATATTCAAGCTTTATTTTAATAATTTTAATCCAATACTTCCACTGCATATTATTATACTGTGATAACTGTTATCCAACCGTCACGACTATACCCATTCTGGCCCACCGGAAATCGGGGTGTGAAAAAGTAGGTATTTTCTTATGATCATAATTTAGATTGCGTTTTGTTTATTTTTATTGTGACCTGAGAGCTCACATTAGATATCTTGAGTGTGTGGTTAAGGTAATCATAACATGGATTATTGTAGATTATCTAATTGAGATAATTAACTATGGTTAGCTTAGTTGAGGATATGACAATTTGTGTGGTTTACGTAATACGTAACAAACTAATCAAATACCTATATTAAATCTTAAGTTAATAAGTGGAAACCCAACTGTGTTGACCTTTATACGAATGTTAATCATATGCATGTGGTATGTTTTGTTCTTGTGTATGGTTGATTCTTGTGTATGAGTTGATTCAATGTCACGTCCCTATTTTTGGTGGGCCCGGTCGGTGGGTTTATGAATGACGATTAATAACAGTTTCATAATTTGCAACGGGAGATAGAGTAATAAAAATAATAAGCATAAAGGCTTGAAATTTATTAAATCAAATAATTATAAGTTTGTTCGATACAAGTCCCACAAGGTAGGATCGGAAATAAAATGAGCTTAGGACATCATAGACCTTTAAGCAGTGGAGTCGCAAATTCCAAAGTTTTTCTTTAACCGAACCGTTTCCAGCCTATAATCAAGGTTCGTACCTACGCTTTAATCTTTAGA
Source organism: Helianthus tuberosus (assembly GCA_030545235.1). Lineage (NCBI taxonomy): Eukaryota > Viridiplantae > Streptophyta > Magnoliopsida > Asterales > Asteraceae > Helianthus > Helianthus tuberosus. Next base: position 150,564,242 of record CM060381.1, read on the forward strand.
AAATACGTCAGTTTTCACTGGTATATACAATTAACCGACCCTTTTAAAAAAATCATTTTATAAATCATTTGATATATGTATTATGATAACCCGTGGGTAATCATTTAGTATTTCTTAGGATAGATTTCTTGTCACCAGTTTTACATGCTTGTCAATACAGTCGGGTACCAAAAATCTATGTTGGTATGTGATTATGTGTAACACCCCGAAAACGGGTTTGGTAATTAAACCCCGTTAATACTAAAGAGCGGGTATAATGCCGTTAGCAGAAAAGATTAAACCGGAAATTATTAGGATTTAAATAAATAAGTTTAATAATAAATAAAACGAGGATAAATACTTTGAGAAAACAAAGTATATAGAAGGCCCGAGTTAACAGGACTCAAAATAAAACGGGATTTTAACTCCCCGAACCCATTAAGTTAACTAGGAATAATTAACCTAGTTAGTAATATATGATTAAGTGATGAATAATAAATTATAGCTTCTTTTGAAACAAAATAAACATGAGGGGCCAAAAGGGTTAACTTGAAAGTTAACTAAATAAATAACAAAAAAAAAAAAACGCAGTGTGTGTTCGTAGGATGACCAGGAGCAGGAGAAAGAGGGGTGAAACCCTAGCTCACCCAAATTCATCAAATTGAAGGCCAAGATTAGCTCGAATCAAATGCATGAACACATAGAAATGATCACCTAGTCGTGGGGATCGTAAGGTATGTCAATTTTTTGATATTTATGAAGTTGAGATTTTTGATGAACTTATGAAAAATCGAAATTCAAGCTTGAATGATTGATGTTTGGCTGAAACTAGGATGAATTCATTTTTAGAAACAAACCCTAGTTGAAAAACTTGATGAATTAGTATTAAAGAATAGGGATTTGATGATTACTCTTGCATGTGCTAAGTGGGTTTTGACTAAATTCGTGTATGTGATGCTTTTAGGGGTTTTGATTGCTAAGAATAAGAGTTATAATGTCATAAACATGTTCAAATTGAAAGCTGAATTCAAACAGCTTCTGATCAGAATTTACAGCCGACTTGTATCGGCTATAACCTGGAAAAAACGTGACAAAACATGTGTTTCTTGAGCCTAAAATGTAATTCCAGGAAATATCTTTAAAACCCCACTGGAATCGCATTTTTTCGACGAAAATTGAGCGTTTTATGAAATTTTCCGTATCAAAGGTTCAAGCTGCGTTTTCTGGCATAATTTGTAGCCCATTACGAATGTCATAACTCAATTTAGGAAATGAGTTATGATCTCAAATTCTTACTGTAGAAATTTTTAAGTGATTAAAAGAATCGCCAATTGGAATTTCGTCAATCGGATAAACGAGGAATTTTAAATGAATTTTTCCGTAAGCTGCAGTCAGAAGTGACGAATCTGATTGCAGCTTAGTAAATGAATTTTTACGAATTTTTGGTAAAGAGTTAGATCTTGAAATTTTAACACAAGGTCTAACCCTCCGAGAGGTACGCCACATAAAAAAATCATAATTTTTGAAGACTTGTAAACAGGTTAAACAAGTCACCAAAAACAACCCATTTTCAGTAATATGGAATGCCTAAATGAAATCGTGGCCTACTAGTTAGTATGTAAAATTTGATTTCGTTAAGAGTTGGGATGAAATAAGCCTAGATGAGTTCAATGAACCAAAAGTACATATGAATATGTTGATAAGTCGCTTGACTTTTAAAAAGTGAAACCGACCAATGATTAGATCGAATGATAATTTTGATATGGTCGAATAATAAATTCGACATAAAACCCGTAGGATGGTATAGTCGTAAATGATTATGACTAATCTAACCGTCTTACGAATCATGATGATAGTTTGACGCTTGACAAGCTAGGTGGAGGCTTGGAAAGGAAGCGGGTCAAACGGATCAAGTGTAAAGGGAAAGCGTACTTCGGATGCAAGGTAAGTAAAGCTTACACCCATTGTAGTATACGTATGTATTTTATAGGTGATAAAGGTGACAACCGATTATATTCGAAATTTGAGTTCCGACACGAAACGTAATGAGTCGGAATGAATAAAAACGATCAAAACCATGGTTAATGGTAAAAATGGACAAAATGGTAATTTAGTAGTGAATTGACTAGGAGTTAATAAGTTTTCCTTAAGGTTACCTTATAGCGTAACTAGTAATGGGAAAAAGGGGAAAATGGTAAATTAGTCACGTGTTGACTAAATGTAAGTTGAGATTAAAAGGATACCCATGGCGTAAGCCATAACGGGTTAAACACGTAAGAAAAAGGATCTTGTGGTAAAATCCGAAATGGGTCGGATGTGTCAATGGGTAATTAAAAACCATGTTTTGACATAAGTATAAATGTTTGGTCATAAAGACTAAATGGGTCAAATGGTGGCGACGACACCATTTGACAATATCGACTAATGTTTGGTTGTCAAGTTAGATGTTCACAGGAGTGAACGGGAAGTGGATTATTGCGTCGCTATAAAGTAGCGGCTAATAAAAGAAAGGTACAAAACGAGTCTATATGTTGATCCGAGCTAGGTACGCATATTTTAAATTATAGTTAGAAGTAATATGTTGGTCAAATATCAATGAAAGCCCTTCGTCGTAAAATGAGGGACTGAAATTGACCAAAATACCCATGAACGCTAAACCGGGTAAACGGTCTTTATGAGCCGTTTAAGATCGTGTATTATGATAATGTAAGTTATAGATAAGTATAAAGTGGATTGTGCATAACAAAAGGGAAAGATTTAAACTTAGAAGGTTTAAGTCTTCGAAACGGGTCAAAAGAATTATGCGCATAGATTTAGTACTAGCCGCGTAATTCATAAAAGTTAGAAACCCGAACTATAGATTTTGAGTTAAGCCTGTTGATGTATGCTAAATGGTTAATTAGAAACAAGGTTGTAAACTTTTAAAACAAATGGGTCGAATAATGAAATAAGAAATTATAAACTAAACCTTTATAATTCAGGTTTCATATGCGGAAAATAGGATAAATTGATGCGTATTTTTATTACAAACGCGTAGGAAAAAGAATCACCTAAAACGGACTTGTATATAAAAAGTTATGACACTTTAAAGACCGTTTTACGATTAAAACCATAGCTGGGAAAAATGCAGGTTTCAGCAACAAAACTGCTGGAAAATCATCTCCCCCGCGACACGCGACAGGGAGCAGTAATCCTGGCGCGACACACGAGGGCGCTCGCGGCACGCGAAAGATCAAGAGGAGTCTGTCGCGTGGCGCGACAGACTAAATTCCGAAATTTTATTTTGTTTTTGATTGTTCGCTACTAGAACTTGATTATACTAATATTTAAGATATCGAAACTAACTTTTAAGTTGGTTTTGATCATAGGTGAATGTGAAGATGTCCCGGATGAAGATCAAGCTCATTGAAGAACCGAACACGATCAAGATACAAGCTTCCGCACATGGTTTCGTCGTCATTTAAAAACGACGAATTTATACATATTGTATTGTATTATTTCAAATCCGAAAATGTTTTAATTTGACCGTCTTTTTCAATGTATATGTAATTATAATTACATGTTTATTTACGTAAATAATACGAAAACCCTAAAATAATAGCAAGGGTGTTACAAGTTGGTAATCAGAGCTCATGGTTAAAGAATAAAGTGTGTTCGGTTCGAGGCTTGATCGCAAATTCGGTAAGTACATGTATGTTAATGGTTTAACATGTTAAAGTGTTGTGAACAACACATAGGGTTATTGTGTAATACACGTTACCCCAATGAAAACGATAGGTATAGTTAACGAAATCACGTGCGTTGACACGTACAGTAAAAAAAGGCCTTGTATTACAATACAACCGTTTATTAGTGTCGGAATTACTAACCTTTGTGAATGTTTTAATTGAAGGACACTCGCATATGAAGATGACGAGAGTTGGACAAATTACGGATATGACTGTGAAACGGTCCGATGTATGACAAGTAAAGCATACTCATCAAGGATCTAAATCGCGTAGTGATCGCGAACAAGGTTAACGGCAAAAGAAGCCCGTTAGGGCAAGCATTACCAGGTGCACATTTTAAATTTAATTGCACAAATAGCAATATGCAACAAACATGTAGAGAATGATTGTTGCACCTGTAAATTGAAAACATGGAAAAACCCGAATAGAAAACCTATCCAGGATATTGTTTCCAAGAGAAACAAATAGAGGCATTACTTACATGGGGTGTAATGTGAAAATTATAAAATGGTCATGTATACCAGGTGTTGATCGCTTACTCTGGCCAAGTAAGTAGTGAACATGTGGTACCATGAACTTCTTATGATGGACACATTTACGTCTGATGTAGTAAGGGCGGGGTGAATGGGACTAACTTAAATGGTACCCAAATAAATCAAACAAGCAAAATATTTGATAATAATATAAACGCATAGCCGGGTGACGGAGGCGTATTACATTAGGATAATGAGCCCGAGAGAAGGGACAAAGACCAATGTAAATGATGACATAAATGAATAACCTGATGAAAATTCATAAAGATAAGTCATGTTGGACGAAAGAGCCATGGTTGACAAAATGGGCAAGTAAAACCAAAGTATAGATAATCCGCCGGATAATAAAAACGAAGGTATTGCCCATACGAAAAAGATAATCAAAGTTGTTAACTTTAGTCATAGTAAAGCAAGGATGACGATGATAATCGTCACTCAGAATATATAAGGCCGTCAAGGATGGTCACACAAGGAATAAAAGACATGGTTGAATAAAAGCGATGGATTTCGCTAAGACGACCAAATCAATCGAAGCGAAGTCTTAATGCATACCGGAAGGGTTGCAATGATAACGACTTCGGTAAAACACCCAATTGATAGGTAGGAATTTGAGCGAATGCGTAAACCAAGAGACGGGAACGCGAATTGAAAGTCAAAAGACTCGGGTTTCGAGTCATGACTAAAAGACGATAAGATACTGTAAATAGAAATTTTAATAAATTGCGTTCAACTATTCTAAAGTTGAACGGGTCGAATAAAGAATGAAGTTGGACATTCATAAGTGATGAAATTTCACATGAACAAGTCAAACGAATTAAATGAAGAATAACACTTGCTAACATAAGTAAGCGTGAAATATTAATAAACTTACGCAAGGGGCTATAGGCGCTAAAAAAAAACCCTTAAGGTAAAAGAACCCGGGTAGTGGGTTGCAAGGAAATACATGTGAGAACCAAATAATGGTAAGCGTAGAACAAATCGACGTGTAGATGACATAAAGAGTCATAAAATCAGAAGATTAGTCCAAGAGTAAACGAACGAAGCTTTAGACTACGGTCAAGGCCAACTAAAGTTCAAAAGCGAAAATAAACAATTCCAAACATAATAAGGGATACTTTGAAGCTATATATGTATATATACATTTGAATATAGACATGGATAAAAGACGATCGACGGGATCATCATAACCTACGGGATTATAAATAGTGTTAAAGTCTACGGGACCAAAAAGACCTTCGGGTCACAAATAGAAAGAAACGAATGGTTGGGGTTCTCACCTTAAAAAGGTGAAAATCTAGAGAAAAAGCTTACGAGGCTAAGTAAAAGAACTTGCGGGTCACTTGGATAAATCGAGGAAAACTGGTTGTAACTCCCCGCGTAAAATAATAATGGGAGGTAAAGTTAGTATAAAAGCGATGAGTTTCGCTAAGTTAATCGAATGGGTTAAAGTGAAGAATTTCACTAAAACATTTAAACGGGCAAAATCGACAAAGAATCCACAATTATTTAAATTGTGTTACGCCACAAAAAGGGGGAAGTCATTACCGAAATGACAACAGAAGGGGATAAACCTGTTAACAGACTGATGAAACTAAGTGGTCAAATGACAACTCGATCAATAAAGATAAAGGATATAAGCTGAAGGTAACGGCCTGCGAGGCCTTACACATGAAAGACGTACGCGTCAATATAAATGAAAACGTTAGATCGAAAGGAACGAGTGAATGTCTTGAAAACGAAACTAGGTTCGTTTAGTCTAAATTAAAAGAAATACGTAAATAAGGTTTCGGGGACGAAACCTCTTTAAGGGGGGTAGACTTGTAACACCCCGAAAACGGGTTTGGTAATTAAACCCCGTTAATACTAAAGAGTGGGTATAATGCCGTTAGTAGAAAAGATTAAACCGGAAATTATTAGGATTTAAATAAATAAGTTTAATAATAAATAAAACGAGGATAAATACTTTGAGAAAACAAAGTATATAGAAGACCCGAGTTAACAGGACTCAAAATAAAACGGGATTTTAACTCCCCGAACCCATTAAGTTAACTAGGAATAATTAACCTAGTTAGTAATATATGATTAAGTGATGAATAATAAATTATAGCTTCTTTTGAAACAAAATAAACATGAGGGGCCAAAAGGGTTAACTTGAAAGTTAACTAAATAAATAACAAAAAAAAAAAAAAAACGCAGTGTGTGTTCGTAGGATGACCAGGAGCAGGAGAAAGAGGGGTGAAACCCTAGCTCACCCAAATTCATCAATTTGAAGGCCAAGATTAGCTCGAATCAAATGCATGAACACATAGAAACGATCACCTAGTCGTGGGGATCGTAAGGTATGTCAATTTTTTGATATTTATGAAGTTGAGATTTTTGATGAACTTATGAAAAATCGAAATTCAAGCTTGAATGATTGATGTTTGGCTGAAACTAGGATGAATTCATTTTTAGAAACAAACCCTAGTTGAAAAACTTGATGAATTAGTATTAAAGACTAGGGATTTGATGATTACTCTTGCATGTGCTAAGTGGGTTTTGACTAAATTCGTGTATGTGATGCTTTTAGGGGTTTTGATTGCTAAGAATAAGAGTTATAATGTCATAAACATGTTCAAATTGAAAGCTGAATTCAAACAGCTTCTGATCAGAATTTACAGCCGACTTGTATCGGCTGTAACCTAGACAAAACGTGACAAAAACATGTGTTTCTTAAGCCTAAAATGTAATTCCAGGAAATATCTTTAAAACCCCACTGGAATCGCATTTTTTCGACGAAAATTGAGCGTTTTATGAAATTTTCCGTATCAAAGGTTCAAGCTGCGTTTTCTGGCATAATTTGCAGCCCATTACGAATGTCATAACTCAATTTAGGAAATGAGTTATGATCTCAAATTCTTACTGTAGAAAGTTTTAAGTGATTAAAAGAATCGCCAATTGGAATTTCGTCAATCGGATAAACGAGGAATTTTAAATGAATTTTTCCGTAAGCTGCAGTCAGAAGTGACGAATGTGATTGCAGCTTAGTAAATGAATTTTTACGAATTTTTGGTAAAGAGTTAGATCTTGAAATTTTAACACAAGGTCTAACCCTCCGAGAGGTACGCCACATAAAAAAATCATAATTTTTGAAGACTTGTAAACAGGTTAAACAAGTCACCAAAAACAGCCCATTTTCAGTGATATGGAATGCCTAAATGAAATCGTGGCCTACTAGTTAGTATGTAAAATTTGATTTCGTTAAGAGTTGGGATGAAATAAGCCTAGATGAGTTCAATGAACCAAATGTGCATATGAATATGTTGATAAGTCGCTTGACTTTTAAAAAGTGAAACCGACCAATGATTAGATCGAATGATAATTTTGATATGGTCGAATAATAAATTCGACATAAAACCCGTAGGATGGTATAGTCGTAAATGATTATGACTAATCTAACCGTCTTACGAATCATGATGATAGTTTGACGCTTGACAAGCTAGGTGGAGGCTTGGAAAGGAAGCGGGTCAAACGGATCAAGTGTAAAGGGAAAGCGTACTTCGGATGCAAGGTAAGTAAAGCTTACACCCATTGTAGTATACGTATGTATTTTATAGGTGATAAAGGTGACAACCGACTATATTCGAAATTTGAGTTCCGACACGAAACGTAATGAGTCGGAATGAATAAAAACGATCAAAACCATGGTTAATGGTAAAAATGGACAAAATGGTAATTTAGTAGTGAATTGACTAGGAGTTAATAAGTTTTCCTTAAGGTTACCTTATAGCGTAACTAGTAATGGGAAAAAGGGGAAAAGGGTAAATTAGTCACGTGTTGACTAAATGTAAGTTGAGATTAAAAGGATACCCATGGCGTAAGCCATAACGGGTTAAAAACGTAAGAAAAAGGATCTTGTGGTAAAATCCAAAATGGGTCGGATGTGTCAATGGGTAATTAAAAACCATGTTTTGACATAAGTATAAATGTTTGGTCATAAAGACTAAATGGGTCAAATGGTGGTGACGACACCATTTGACAATATCGACTAATGTTTGGTTGTCAAGTTAGATGTTCAAAGGAGTGAATGGGAAGTGGATTATTGCGTCGCTATAAAGTAGCGGCTAATAAAAGAAAGGTACAAAACGAGTCTATATGTTGACCCGAGCTAGGTACGCATATTTTAAATTATAGTTAGAAGTAATATGTTGGTCAAATATCAGTGAAAGCCCTTCGTCGTAAAATGAGGGACTGAAATTGACCAAAATACCCATGAACGCTAAACCGGGTAAACGGTCTTTATGAGCCGTTTAAGATCGTGTATTATGATAATGTAAGTTATAGATAAGTATAAAGTGGATTGTGCATAACAAAAAGGGAAAGATTTAAACTTAGAAGGTTTAAGTCTTCGAAACGGGTCAAAAGAATTATGCGCATAGATTTAGTACTAGCCGCGTAATTCATAAAATTTACAAACCCGAACTATAGATTTTGAGTTAAGCATGTTGATGTATGCTAAATGGTTAATTAGAAACAAGGTTGTAAACTTTTAAAACAAATGGGTCGAATAAATGAAATAAGAAATTATAAAATAATCGTTTATAATTCAGGTTTCATATGCGGAAAATAGGATAAATTGATGCGTATTTTTATTACAAACGCATAGGAAAAAGAATCACCTAAAACGGACTTGTATATAAAAAGTTATGACACTTTAAAGACCGTTTTACGATCCAAACCATAGCTGGGAAAAATGCAGGTTTCAGCAACAAAACTGCTGGAAAATCATCTCCCCCGCGACACGCGACAGGGAGCAGTAATCCTGGCGCGACACACGAGGGCGCTCGCGGCACGCGAAAGATCAAGAGGAGTCTGTCGCGTGGCGCGACAGACTAAATTCCGAAATTTTATTTTGTTTTTGATTGTTCGCTACTAGAACTTGATTATACTAATATTTAAGATATCGAAACTAACTTTTAAGTTGGTTTTGATCATAGGTGAATGTGAAGATGTCCCGGATGAAGATCAAGCTCATTGAAGAACCGAACACGATCAAGATACAAGCTTCCGCACATGGTTTCGTCGTCATTTAAAAACGACGAATTTATACATATTGTATTGTATTATTTGAAATCCGAAAATGTTTTAATTTGACCGTCTTTTTCAATGTATATGTAATTATAATTACATGTTTATTTACGTAAATAATACGAAAACCCTAAAATAATAGCAAGGGTGTTACATTATGGTACACACCATATTTGATATAACTTCTTCCATGTGTATGCCTACTACCCCGCGCATATTGTATATGGTCATTCCTAATTGATGAGTCGGGACGTCCGGACACGGTACCATTAACCCCCAAGTGTTTAATGTTATTCAAGCAAAACGGAATAACCAGGTACTTATATTTATGAAAGCATTTGCTTAGCAAATAAACTATAAATTTAGTTCTTTGAAGCAAAGCCATAAATCAAGTTGTAAATCCTAGGCATGCTTATGTGGAGGTCTCTATAGTCCAGAATGAAACAGATTTATATATCCGTAAGAATGTTCACGAGTCATTTAGTAAGTTCTATGACTTAACCCGTTACTTAAAATTTTATTCGGTTTCGCTAGATTAAGTGTTGACCGGGTAGAATGTGGTTTATACCCTTCCGAGTGCGAAGCCTCGTTGGATATGGGTTACTTAACCAAACATTCTGAATTGGAATGGTTTTGAAAGGTTTTAACCCAATTCGAATAGTTTATATATTTTATAATATTTAAACTAGGCATGTGCGTAAATATGGCATCGGGTGGTCGAATAAGTCTATGACGAGTCCGTTATGTCAAAATATATTTTAAAACATTGTACAATTAGTTTAGAGGTCAGATTATATGCCTCTTGGGTTTTAAAACCATTTTTATGCCATAAGGGCGTTTTTGACATTTTTTTAAAAGTATATATAGTTGACTCGTCAATTGACCCTTCAAATGATATGAGCATAAGCTATAACCTCAGAGAGTTATTCCCTATAATATTATGGTCACATAACATGCCTTGATTGGGTTTCAAAGTAGACCAAACGGGTAAGAATCGGAAGTCAAAGCTAAAGTCAAACTGCTTGACTTTCGATATAAGAATGAGTGCTAAACTGGAATTGACGAGTTGGGCATGTCAAAATAAGCTTTATGAAGTTATATAAACTATTATAATGTCAAAACAAGTGGTTTAGATGCTTAGAAGTTCAATTATCGCAAAACGCATATTCTTGAGTTTTGACTTTTATATATAACATGTTTGACTCGTCATTTCGCCTACTTAACGTGATTGTCGGAGGGTATAATCGCAGGGGACTCATACCCTAAGTATTATGATCATGTAGGAAAGTTCGATTCGAACTTTGACTTGACTGAATTGGGCAGAACTGAAAGTCAATCAAAAAGTCAAACTATTTGACTTTCAATTGACCAAAGAGGAAAGACTTACTAGGCTTGTTGACTATTGAGAACGCTTAAAGAGCAGCTCCTAACTCCAGAGATTGCTCCAAGTGAGAGATTTAGTATGATTGTGAAGGAGTGACTAAAGTGTTAAACATGGAAGCCTATTTATAACAAATCAAAAGCTCCTAGATGATAACAAGTGTGTGATGAGGTGTCTAAGAGGTGTTTAGTGTCATACCAGATGTTAAGCTAAGGAGAAAGGTGGCAAAAAATTATGAGATGGGTAGCACAATTGCAAGTTGCAGCTGACAGCTAGCTGTTGTTGTTTGCACACCCCTTACAGACCGTAAGGCTAAGCCTTGCGGTCCGTAAGGACCCCTGGCATGTACATTGTTTGAATTTCCCTTGCGGACCATAAGGGATACCCCTTGCGGTTCGTAAGGGATTACCAGAAGCTGAAATTTTGGAAATTTTGCACTTTTAGTCACTGCACTTTATTCTATTCCCCTTTTGACAATTTTGGTCCCTCTTTTTCCACAAATCAGAATTATACGAAGAGTTTGGACACATGTCGCTTTATAATTCTTTGGAAATATTCGGGATGTTACATTCTCACCCCTTAAAAGAATTTCATCCTCGAGATTTTATTTAAACAGATTGGAGTACTTTTGTCTCATGTTCGCCTCAACTTCCCACTTGTATTCTAGGCCACGACGGGAATCCCATTTAACTTTCACGATAGGGATCTTTTTCTTTCGGAGCTTTTTGACTTGTTAATCCTCAATCGATAAAGGTTTCTTAATAAACCTTAGATTTTCGTCTATCTGAACATCATGATGTGGCATAGCTAGCGACTAATTGGCTAGGCATTTCTTCATTTGATATATGGAATACATCATGTATACCACTTAGTTCCTCGGGTAGTTTAAGCGTGTAAGCCATGGAACCGACACATTAGATTATCTCGAATGATCCTATATATCTTGGGTTTAATTTGCCCTTCTTTCCAAATCTCATTACACCTTTCCAAGGTGATAATTTTATCATAACTTTTTCTCTGATTTGGAATTCAAGAGGCTTCCTCCTCTTATCAGCATAACTCTTTTGTCTGTCACAAGCTGCTTTGAGTCTATCACGGATCTGAATGATCTTTTCCGTAGTTTCCAGAACTATTTCAGGTCCAGACAGTTGGCTCTCTCCAACTTCTACCCAACAAAGGGGCGTTCTACACTTTCTCTCATATAAAGCCTCAAATGGAACGGATTTTATACTAGTGTGATAGCTATTGTTGTAGGAGAATTCTATCAGAGGTAGATGATCATCCCAACTACCACCTAGATCAATTACACATGCTCTTAGCATGTCTTCCAAGGTTTGAACCATACGTTCACTCTGCTTATCTGTTTGTGGATGGTAAGTCGTACTAAAGTTTAGGCGCGCACCTAGAGCTTGTTGGAAACTTTTCCAAAAGTGGGATGTGTACTGAGTATCACGATCGGACACTATAGACAACGGTACTCCTTGTAGAGATACTATGTTGTCAACATATAATTTAGCCAATTTATTTGAATTGTATGTTTCTTTAATTAGAAGAAAATGGGCTGACTTAGTTAGTCTGTCGACTATCACCCAAATGGTATCATTTCCACGACCTGTCCTTGGTAATCAAGTCCATTTTTACCATTTCCCATTTCCAAATGGGTATTTCCAGTTGTTGTAGCAAACTTGACGGTTTCTGGTGCTCGGTTTTCACTTGCGAACATGTTAGACACTTAGCTACATGGGTGGCTATAGACTTTTTCGTGCCTATCCACCAATAGTTCTTCTTTAAATTCTGGTACATCTTGTCTCCACCAGGATGTATGGAATACCGCAAATTATGTGATTAACTCTCTGAGTCCTTCAAATACGGGAACCCAGATCCTATCATCAGATCTCAAAATTCCATAATTACCAGTGTTAAATGTTCCACAATTTCACCTCGTTCTTCCTTTGGAGCATTTACCTTTAACAAGGCTTTCTTTTGAGCATCCAACAACTTCTCATTCAAGCTGGTTCGTAGCTCAATTCTTTTAGTATGAACTCTAATTGTCTTAATCCTTTCTTTTATACTAAGAACATCAGCTAAAACATTTGCCTTACCTAGATGATACGAATCTCACATTGGTAATCATTCAGGGTTTCCATCCATCGACGTTGACGCATATTTAAATCCTTTTGATTAAATATGTGTTGAAGGCTTTTATGGTCAGTGTATATAATACACTTTGTGCCATACGAATAGCGTCTCCATAAATTCAAAACAGACACCACTGCACCCAACTCTAAGTTGTGGGTGGTGTAGTTCTTTTCGTGCACCTTAAGTTGTCATGATAAATAGGCGATCACCTTACCTCTTTGCATTAGCACACAACCTAACCCTGTGTGCGAGGCATCACATGTCACACCTCAACCGATGGCGGAAAAATCGGAGTGAGACGAAAACGAGACTGCTCGAGACTTCATAACACTATTTGCGACAATATTTATTTGAACAAAATTTTATTTCATTAATAAATTTTCAAGTACAACGATTGAAACAGAAATACAACATGGTTTGTGAAACAAATACAACAAGTACATAAAATGATAACAACAACAACACTAAATTTCTAGAGTGAGTTTCTAGTGCATCCTACTAGATTTCTTTGTCATCATCATCGTTAAATTCTTGCAACATGTATTAAAGTATAGTTCAATACAAAAGTATTGGCGAGCATACAAGTTTGAATAGTAGCATATGTATAAAAGTTTGAACAATCCACATGACATAATTGTTATCAAGAATTAGCGTATAACTGGCATGAAACTATAAATGTCAACCCAAAGATTACCACTAGTGCAATCTTATCGTGACAACGATAAGACCGTTCTGTGTTTAACTTAACATGACCTAAAGAATACGGGCGGTGCGTTACTCCTATAGCGCTATACATGTTAACATAGTTAACAAACCGGTTGGTCATGAATAACAAAAATAAATAAATAATAAATAACTACCAAACAGCCGAACCGACAACCCGGGCATGTCATTCCCAACATGGCAAGTGTTGGAGGCGAGGCGAGGTTAACTTATTCTGAGGCTAGAAGACTGTTTGGGTGTTCGTTTGCAAGTCCAAGTGAGGCGGTGGAACTAGATTGGAAACCAAAGTTTTCATAGTTCACACTTCTGTTAAACACAGATGCACCCATATTGAAGACGGGGATCCGAGTTAATCATTCAACACTTTGGAAAATGCAGTAACGGAAGCAACAAAAGTTCTTCGTGTGAGTGGGACATCCTGTCGCACGAGTGTGATATCACTTCGTTTGAGTGGGGTGCCAATTTGTGCGAAAGGCTTCTGTTTCGGGATGAGTTGATTCGGTTTTGTTTGAATAGCCTTGTTTCTTGTTAGGATCTGAGTTTGATTGTTGTGACAGTTAAGATGATAACAATGGAAGAAGATAAAAAAAAAGATGAAATATGCAGTGGAATAATTAATTTTTCAATCACAAAAATGAAGATATTGATTTCATCAACATGCTTTTATAAAATTACAATTGCAATGTTTACGTATGCATGAAGAATTACAACCCCCCCTCTGCCTGATCACTCCTTATTTGTTCGTACAAAAATGTCAAGGTGAAAGTGATAAATAGAACAGTACAGACACTGTTCTATTTATAGTACAAACGAAACATCTAAAGCATCTAAGCTGACGTCACCTAGACTGCGACATCTAACAGCCTAAGATACTCCTAACATCTGCTAGAGCCTAAGCAATGTTACATTGATAATAACGGAAAACTCTGTTGATCATCATCTGTTGAGAATCCTCTGTTGGACTTTAACATCTGTTGATCCACAACAGACCTTAGCCTCATCAGACTTTAGTCTTCTCAGCATAGGATGATCAGACCTTTACTTCAATAGACTTTGTCATCATCAGCAGCGGCTCTCATTGGCAGACCTTTGGCTCTGGCAGACTTTAGAGAAGCAGATGTTGAGTCTTTGCCATTAGAAGGAGTAGATCTTCAAAACATTGTTATTTGTAATCAGAGGTTGTAGACTATTTTGGCTTTTCAATCATCTGTTCTTTTATGGGGTCCACTAGATCCAACAATCCCCCTAGAACAGATGATGCCAAAACTCTTCTTTATTTATGATCTTTATTTCTCATCAGTATTTCCCTGATTTGACCTTTGAATTATAATTCAAAGTTCAAGGAAATCATATCTTCAGAATCCCTTTCTAGTTCAAGGTTCAACAGATCTTGGAGGTAACCTGCATCCAGACCATATGCATCCTCCATTCTTATCCCTTGTACATCACAATCTGATCTGAGCAAAGTCAATTCGTGGGTGTCTGAGGATGACTTCCACTTTAGAATTTTTGAATCAGATGGTTTTCTTGGGTGAAGAGTTATTTTTGATGAGTTTGGTGATTGTGGCCTACTCGCAAGATTTGAAAGAGTTTCTCGCAATTTGTCACTGGCATGATCTGTGTGATTTAACAGCTGGTTTCTCAGTCCCTCTTTCCTGTAGTAATCAGCATACATTTCTGCATCAGCCTTAGACATTTGCTTCTGCCTTTTTGCTTGATTTAAGCCAGCTATAGATAAGCCAGATGTTAAGGACTGCTTTTTAAATGTAAGTGTCTGTGGAGGGACAACCACTGTTGGATATATTGGCTTCTTCGGAACTATAGGATCCTTTTCTCTCAGTTGTTCCAGTTTCTTGTATGTTTCAAAAATTCTAGATTCTGACCATCTGGAAATAGACCTTGCATTACCATACTCAGCAGCAACAAGCTCTTCTCTCATTCTCTTCAGCTTCAATGCCTTGTTTTGATCAACTTGTTTGTATTTCTTCCAATCTGGTGGAGTTGGTTTATGTGAAGGATCATTGAGCATCTTTTGAATTCTTTCTATTTCTTCTTTGAGAGCATCTTTTGACCAATCTTTGAACTGTGCTTTGGTTGCTTTGTATGGTTTTTGTTGCATGATGAGATCAAGGTAATCCTATCTCAGTTCCTTATCAAGCTCAACATTTATTGGCTTCTCAGACATGGACTTGCTTAGGTCCTTAGCATAATCTTCTATCTTACTTACCTTGCTAAGTTCTAGTGACAAGATCCCTTGAGTAGTTTTGTCATCCTTCCCTTCGCACTTCTCTTTTCCAATATACTCAGCCTGTCTTGCTTTCAACTTCAAATACTCATCTAAGTTTCTAGGCTTGCGATAACCATAGAGAGATGGGAAGGACAGTTGTGATGTATCCTCTATTGAATAAAAAGATTCAATTTCACCTTTAATTACAAGAATCACGAGAATATACTGTGCAGCCAGTGGGATGATTTGTGGTGGTGAATGAATGGGTGGAAATGAAGTGGATTTTAGTGGAAATGATGAGAGTGGTGTGGCTTGAATGGGGGAAAATAATAAGGGGTTTGGTGATTGAATCTCCTCATCATCTTCTTGCACACCAAAAGTTTTTCTTTTGCATGTGAATTTGATTTTAGGTGAAGGTGGGCGTGTTAGAATTCTTGGTGGTATGGGCAGTGGTTGTGTTGTTGTGGGAAAGATGATCATGGTAGTGATTTGAAAAACATCTGCTGATACATCTGTTGTACCAGTATCTGTTGGTTGATTTGGTGGTGATGGTTTTTTTGAGGTGGTTTCTATGGTGAGGGTTTTGTTTTAGCTTCAGCAGAGGATACAATTCTTATAGACCTAGCAGTGGTTTTAGGAAGGGTGGTGATTAGCTGTCTAACATTTCTTGTTGACTTTCTCCTTTTTGAAGTGCTAATGTCCTCCTTTTTCCTCTACTCGGCCTGCTCTTGTTCAATTAGGCTAGAAGCTTTGGCTTCGAGTATATCTTGTCTTCTCTGCTTTTATGAGGCAATCTCTTCTGCTATCTTGTTCAGGGTCTCATCAATCCCCTTTTCACTTCTAGCATCTGATGCCTTAGCAGAGGTTTTGGTTGAAGGAACTGTGAGTTCAGGATCGGATCGTAAACGATCACTAGCTCTGTGATGAATTCGGTTTAACATGCGGAATCCGTTAAACCGAACCATAATCGTGTACATGAAGGTAAATAAACGTCGTCTTATTACTTAACAACGACAACTGGACAGAGTTTCAACTCAATCGAACACTAGAGACTCTAGATCTAAGAGACGTGATGTAATCGGAGTGTTCTTGATGTTGTTGTTGATAAACTCTTGAAGCTTCTGTGCTTGAAGTTCTGTTGCGAATGTTGTAATATGAACGAATGGCTGCATAGAGTATTTAAAGGCATCTCCTTTCGTACCAGGTGTCATGACCCTCTCGTACGAATTGCAACTTGAGTCCGTTTCGTGCGAATTGCCATGCATCCAGTTTGTACGAATCAGTCTTTGTCTCACTCGTGCGACATAAAACTGTTATATTTCATTCGTTCGAGTTGTCTATGTTTTCTCTCGTACCAACAGAACCTCTTGAATATAATCATTCTTCTTGTGTGACTTGTTACATTCATACGTATAATCTTACATGTAGACATATTGATGATGTAGTAATGATGTGGATGACATTATATCATCATATGGAATGATGACATGATATCATCATATGGAATAATGACATCATGTTTAATCATTCCCACTGACTATGCACCGTGCTGTACCGTATCATGACCTGATCTAACATTACCTAGTAACACCTAGCGAAAACTCTGTCTGGTATTTTACATACTCAAGACATTGTGCATTACACATACAGACAGATTTCTAACTATGGACATACATATAGTGCACTCACAGACTCCCCCTTGGACATAGCTTAGAAATATGTGAAATTTAGTCTTGATATGCCTCGGATTACATATTCAAGCAATCAAAGTAAAACTGTAATCTCCCCCTTGAATAATGCTCCGAATCTCTAAACATTTTAAATTTGACAATTAATCTTATTCCCCCTTTCTTTTAGCTTCCTAAAAAAATCTTATTATCATTCAAATAAACGTTTTATATTTCACTTGTGAGAGTTTTCTAAACATATAAATGTCTATTATCATATTTGACTTTTAAGTATGATCAAATTCAGTAACCCTCACAAATAATCAAGTTCGAATTAATGACCTTGATTATCCAATTGTCTCCCAAGTCCAAATTAATGACCTCGGTTGATAGACTCAAACAATTTTAAATTTTCACTTTCAAATTCAAGTTTCAAATTAATGAACTTGTTAATTTTTCGAGATATGTTCAGCATATTTAGATTTTGAAATTCAGATTCCCACCATCAGTTATCGAAACATAAAGTGAAACAAAATCTTTTTGGATTTTACAAACTTTATGCTCAAACACACCTAAAATCTTTTTTTTTTTATAGTTTTTATCTGTAATGAAACAACAACATATTTACAGACATATTTTTGGTGAGTTATGTTAGGGGATCATATCAGCTTGTTGACAAATCACATGCACCGTTGATCTACATAAACTTTAAGTTTTAAACAGTTCACCTAGATTGTCAGTATTCTGATCCACTTAAATCTTCACACAAACTTCAATTGATTCAAGATACGAGATTAGTGTTTTAAGAACTAACTTAAACATGTGTCCCACCTCATAATATACTCCCGTATCAAGATTCCCTGGATTCAGTCTTACAGGTGAATATACCTAAATGATATATGTCTCTGAGTTAGTGCGAGTCCTTGAGAGCTCAGGTTAGAACTACCATTCATATAAAGAGATGAAGGCTCGACTTAAGGTATGTTCCACTTAGGAATCTTCTATGTATCTGCACTTGATATATATCTTTCGATATTCTCAATTTTTATGCAGTGTAGGGGTTTAAGCGCGAAAGCATTATGCAAGGTCTAGGCCATTGCTGACGCAAAATCAAAAGACCAAGTATAATACCCCAGATATCAATAAGTATAAAGACCTAATATCTCAGAATCAGGCAACCTTTCAAACGAAATTTCTGAGTACTAAGTCCATATATCCGAGAGATGTTCCCCACGAAATAAGAAAGTTATTGAATTAATGTTTATATATCGAAATCAATCTACTAAATGTGTAAAAACCATAGTTGTTAAAAGCCATCGCCTCTTGCGCCTAGGCCCATTTTTCAGGCGAGGTGAGGCAGTTGCGCTTTTAGTCGAGGAAATTGCGCTTTAATTCTCCAGGTGATGGTTCAGGCACACATTCCGGCGAGATTCCTAGATTCCGGAGAGCTTCCGGCCAAATTCTCTAAATTCCAACAAGATTCTAGCCAGATTTCTACTTTTATTCAAGAAAAACTACTTTATAACACTAATACACTAATATTTTGGTACTGATTAGATGATATAAAGTGTTACATAATATACTTTGTTTATTTTATTTGAAGAATAGTATTCTTTTTCTAATACATAATATTTTAAAAAAAAAAATTCATTATGCGCTTAATTTTTCTCAGGCCCTCGCTTTTTTTGCGCTTTGCGCCTAGGCCCCAGGAAAGGCCAGTGCGCCTAGTGCCTTTAATAACTATGGTAAAAACTTACTGGCATATCATTGGTGTGACCGTTTATCACTTTTGTTCGGGATAGAATTTTATTAATTATGGATCATGTATCCTCAGTTTGGCCTGGATCACGGATCCTCAGGAGATGGTGCAGGAAGACTAAGGATCACAGATCCTCACTGTTATTCTAACTAACTAACAATTGTTTCCTATATCATTTGGCCTTGTTTTGCATGTGTATTTCGAAGATGACTTGTTCTAACCGGGAATAACGGGGAATATGCTTCCATTTCAAGCACGTGCATGGGCTAGTGACCATTAATGCTAAACGTGGATGCTTGGCTGAATTTTCGGATAGTTAGTCAGTGTAGATTAGTTAGATATTTTACGGGGTATTGATCTTGATTGGTTATGATTATGACACTACACACATACTCGCAGCCATTCTCTCCTGAACTCAGCTCTCAAACACATTAGAAATCTCTTTGTAACGAGCTCAATATCATCCAAAGTTGTAACATTTATTGCTCAATATAGTTGGTGATCGGTAGTTTCCATCACCTAAGGTTTTTATGCCAGAGATCATTCATTGATCAACGGATTTTTCCTCATATAAATCCTTGTATTCATTGTCATTTACATTTGATAATTGTTCATTCATTTGTTCTACACTACAAGCACTCTACCTCACATTCAAAGTTTGGTTACATTATCCTTAATCAGATTTTTGACCAAAACAGTTTGGCGCCCACCGTGGGGCAATTGGTGCTTCAATTCTGAAAATTTTGTTCATTTCATTCATTTCTATTCATTACCATCAACCACATGGCTTCTCAGGGAAAAGTTACTTCAAGTGCCATGCCGGCGGTTACCTCATCTCAGAGCATTACACCGTTGCCTCCTCTTCCCCCTGCATTCCAGAAGAATACTGAGAATGCTCAGAAGAAGACAACCCACGTTTTCACAAAACCATTACTGTTTCTTCTTCTACACCTACTAAATAGTGATCTCTACACTTTGATTTTGCAGATGAAAGGATACATGCAACAACAGGATGAAACTAATGGAAGAATCCTTCGTGAGATTGATGAAATGAAGAAGCAAAAGAAATCAGCGGAGGATCACTCTCCATTGGTTCCTAGGTCGTTGGATTTTACTACTCCACCATCAACAATCCAGCACTCTAAAGCATCCAGTGTTCACTATCAAGGATCATCAAGTTGGCAGCATGGATCACTAGCAACAACGCAGCCTCAAGGATCATACTCTCAGCATCAAGGATCCTCATCTCAGCCTCAAGGATCCTCCCTTTCTTTAGGAGGATATATAGGGACACTTCCAGCTCAAGGATCCTACTTTCAGCATCAAGGATCCTCATCCCAGGTTCAAGGATCCATGGAGTATCCTCCAAGACCCTTAACACCGATATATCCTGGGTCCAACATCTTTCACGAGCAAGGATCCTTAGAGAGTCAACCACCCAGAAGTTCTGAAGTTAACTTAGGAGACTTCAGCCCCATGCAAACCATTGCTTCATTTGGTCCTACTCTTGCACCAGACATGCCTTGTTTTGGATACACTTATGGGATACCAATTCCAAATCAATCAAGAAGTAACAATTTCAATACATCTTTTGGCACTAACCATGGCTTTATGTAGGATCCAAGGATCAATCAGGCCATGGCCAGGGAGTTACAAAAGTTGAAGGATATGATATCCAGTGTCCCGGGAGTGGTTAAACCCATCCCTGAGATTCCGGATGGAAGTTATAGGGTATCTCGTTTTTCACCTCCCATATGCAATGCTGAGATACCAAAACGCTTTCAAACCCCTAACATGAAGCTGTATGATGGTACCACTGATCCAGAGGAGCATGTGGCTCAATACAGGGAAAGAATGGAGATCAACCCTATTCCATAAAGGTAAAAGGAAGCCTGTCTATGTAAGGGCTTCGGATCCACTCTCACTGGATCAGCTTTAAAGTGGCTGCTAAGTCTTCATTTTTACTCAATAACTTCATTTTCTCATTTAGTTAACTTGTTCAATAATCAATTCTCATGTAGTAGAACATTTAAAAGGTTAACTAGTGACTTATATAGGATCACCCAAGGTCGTGATGTGTGAGTTCAGGATCGGATCGTAAACGATCACTAGTTCTGCGGTGGATTCGATTTAACGTGCAGAATCCGTTAAATCGAAACGTAATCATGCGCGAAAACGTAAATAAACGACGTTTTATTACGTAACGACAACAATAATTGTAGTTTTGTACGAATGGAGTCTTGATGTTGTTCTCTGATGATCTGTATCTCCGGATGGACATGGGGTATTTATATTAGCTCTCCATCCGGATGAGCTTAAGATTTCCAAAGTTATACATCCGGGCGGATGTACTTGTGCTCCATCCAGAAAATCATGCATTCACCCTCCATCCGGAAGTTCGAGCCGTGAAATGTATATTCTCCATCCGTGTGACTTGGTAGTTATCCATGCATACATAATTTGTCTTATATGTTTTACCATGCATGCAAGATTTCCGTGTTGATGATATGATGATGTAGTAATTATGATGTCATCACATAAATGTGATGGCATCATTCCCGATCATATCTGCCGTCTACGCACCGTGCCGTACTGTATCTTATCCTAATGACACCTAGTGAAACCTAGCGAAACCTCTGTCCGGTATAATACAGACTCAATACATTAAACGTTACAAATACAGACAGATTTCTAAGTATGGACATACAAAATGCACTCACAGACTCCCCCTTGGACATAGCTTAGAAATATGTGAAGTTTAGTCTTGATCTGCCTCGGATCACATATTCAAGCAACAAAGTAAAACTGTAAGCTCCCCCTTGAATAATGCTCCGAATCACTAAACATTTTAGATTTGACAATTAACCTTGCTCCCCCTTTCTTTTAGCTTCCTGTCAAATCTTTTTATCATTCAAATAACCGTTTTAGATTCAACTGGTGAGAGTTTTCTGAACATATAAATGTCTGTTATCATATTTTTCATTTAAGCATGATCAATTTCATTACCCCTCACAGAGGATCAAGTTCAAATTAATGACCTTGATTATCCAACTTATCGATTTTTAAATTTGCATTTTAAAATTCAAGTTTCAAATTAATGAACTTGTTTAAGTTCAGCATCTTCAGATTTTGAAATTCAGCTTTCCAACATCGGTTGTCGAAACATAAAGTGAAACAAAATCTTTTTGTATTTTACAAAGTTTATGCTAAAACACTCCTAAAATCTTTTTTGTGATTTTTCTATAATGAAAAGCAATAAAGAAATATTTACAGACATATTTTTGTTTGAGTTCGTGTCAGAGGATCATATCAGTTTATGACAAATCACTAGCACCGTTGAGCTATAAACACTTTAAGTTCTAAATGATTCACTTAGATTGTCAGTATACTGATCCACTTAAATTCTCACACAAACTTCAACTGATTCGAGATATGGAATTAATGTTTTATGCACTTAACTCATTCGCGTGTTCCACCTCAGAATATACTCCCGTATCAAGATTCCCCATATTCAGTCTTACAGGTGAATATACTATAATGATATTTGTTCTCTGGGTAGTGCGAGACCATGAGAGCTCAGGTTAGAACTTCCGTTCAGACAAAGAGATGATGGCTCGACTTTAGGTGTGTCCCACTTAGGGATCTTCTTTACAACATGTAACACCCTGTGTTTCGAAAGTAAAAGTACAAGTCAAAGTCAAAGTCAAAGGAAGAAAAGATTGCTAATTGCGATATATCACTCCTTGCTTAACTATGGATTGTACACCTTGACTTGTAATCGAATCCTTTAAATTGTTTGCTTTAGTTGTATTATGTGGAGTATCTATTAACAATCAAGGTTTAATCGCATGTTTATCGCTAATCACATCGCAACTCGAATTATGTGTTTTGAATATTGTTTTACGTGTGTGTGCTATTTATGTGTTACTTGTGCATGATGACTTTATGTTGTGGTGATTAATCGAAACGCAATCGCAACTCTATCGCAACGCGATCTAATCGAAAACGCTAAACGCAAGTTATTATGATGATTGTATGTTAGATATAGGTTATTAGATAAAACTATCGCATCGCTTAATCGCCACTCACTTAAACGCATCGCAACGCTCAACACGCAAAACAAAACGTTGAAACCTAACTCGCCGGACCACTTCAATCGAATGACCATTCGATCGGATGGCCATCCGATTGGAGTGACATCCAATCCGACACTTGTGTTCCTCTTTCCTCTTTTGGCAACCTATAAATACCCCCCCTGTCACATCACCAACAGTGATGTGATAGCTCTCTTGTTCGACCAACACCTCCAGCCCACTTTTCCTTTGATTTCTCGTGATTCTTGTAAGTTTCTTCCCCAAATATTGTACTTCTATGATCTAAATACACTTCTTCATCATTTTCACCTTTGAATCTTAACTTTTAACTGTGAAATCAGCTGATTTGAGGTATTCTAGGGTGATGTCATCATGGAGTTCTTATGAACTTCAAGACTTGGCCTCATTCCACCAAGAATAACTCAGATCTAACTGATTTCCACATGTTTTAACATTGTTTTCGTATAGATCCAAACTTTTTCATGGTTAGAAGGATTGAAAGATGGTTTCATAACTTTCTTTCAACTCTTTTACACTCAATGCACTCAAAACCGATAGAATCGGGACTCAATCAGGCCTTCACTCATTCTCTAGTGATGTGTCGGTCTGAGATCTGATTTCTACCAAAGAGACAACCGATTCCGAGTTGAACATGAACAACCGTCACGAACAGTGACTGATCGGATTGGGGTGATTCCCGTTCGATCAGATAACCTGGGTCTTGGCAGAGTTCTCGTTGTTTAACGCGTTGTCATACCGTCTCGATCAACCTGCAACTTTTCAAAACTTAACAAAATATTCAAACTTCAAACGATCATGTAGTCGAACGACAATCCAAATGGATTGCACATGGTCATCAACACTTAAACATTTTCAAAACATATTAGTTCCAGCAGATTGCCACCCGATCGGTAGACCATCCGATCGAATGACAATCCTGCTGTGAACTTGTTCTCTGAGAAATGCCTCGCCGGACGGATCGCCATCCGATCGAACGACCGTTCGACCGGACTACCTGAAAGGTAGAGATACTTCTCTGTTTTCAAAATACTACAACGAAAACTTCAAAACCATCTTACACAAACACATCCATCCCAAACGAGTGGCAATCCGACCGAATGGCCATCCGAACGGATTGTCATCCGATCGAATGACCATCCGTTCGGATTGTCATCGGATTAGATGACCCTTCGCCACTTGACTCACTTGCATCATTTTATGCGCCGATCTTCCCTTATGCTATCATTAACTGTTCAGGCTAATCTGTCAGCGCTCCCTTCAATCCAAGAGAGTGTTTACTTTTTAAACGCTATCTGTGAGTATACTCGATCCCTTTTTGCTTTACGCACTTTTGGGTGTTACATACGTTACTTATTCAAATCACATCGATCACACAACGCAAACACTTTTATACGCTAACCATTACCGCATGTTATAGTATTACTCGATGAATGCCTGTATGTTATGTTTACACAGTGATTGTTGCCTGACACCTTAGCAACGATAGTACTATAGTTTGGACTCAGCACCTGTCGTGGACAGGGGTTGTTAAGGGCTTTACTTCACGTGTCCCAGTGGGGATATGTGTTGCGCATTCTACAACTCGCAGTCACGTCTGTGCATATTTCATTGTCGATAACCTCCTAGCTTTACTTTGCTACATGTTACATGCTGGCTATGCGTAAACGATTTTCGCTATCTTTTATACTATTAAACTTGTATGCTCACCTTTACATTATGTGTATTAACCTCTATTTTAACGTATGTGATAGGTGCTTAAGATGCTAGGAATGCTGTGCTTTGGTGAATCAAGCTAGGGGTCTAGTTATGTCACGCTAAATCTGAGTTGTAGGAACAGTGTTTGTTTTTGAGACAATTATTTGTAATAACTATTTTATTTGGATATGTTATGGTATGGGACATGACGTTTAAATATCTGGTAATCAATAGTTGTTATGGATACTCATGGAGAATCTATTTCACTCAGTGCCATGCCCCGATGTTTCCGCCATCGGTTGGGGTGTGACAGATTGGTATCAGAGCCATAACTATAGGGAATTAGGAAGACTCGACCTAGTCCGGGTCGATGTCTTAGAAATGACCTAGTCTATAGTCTAAGTACCAACAGACCGACTTGTGCATACCCGGTAGGGGTTTTGTACGAGCTTACTTGCTATTCTCGCTCGCACTCGCTGAACACTATCACTGCACGCAATTTTTCGAAAATGAACGAGTGATTAGATCGAGACTAGGTGTGAAAACCGCAAACTCTCAATCGGATCGCTTGTTCAACTAGTATTTTTATCTATAAACAAGAGAATTTGCGTTGAATCAGGAGTGAAATCTGTATTTCGACGCAATTTTCTCCCTCTATCTCACAAACAGGGACTCAGTCGCTAAGTTAGGGGTGAAACCCGAACCTTGATGACTTATTCCATTCTCTAATTTGGTTTTACAAAACTCTCACCAAAGTCTTGACGGACTCCAACGACTTGAGTCTCCCCGTAACTGGAAGGATGTGTGCTGTTCGCCCAAATCGAGGCGAAAGCACAGTCCAGAAGGCCAAAGTGTGCACTTAGGGTCCTTGTGAATAGTTGAATCACTTTGGGTAGTCGACGTCTATCAAGCCGAGACAATCTATTTTCGATTTTATGTGTTTTAATTCTGGATTTTGCCGCCGCTAACTCTGATATTTGTCGCTTTTATGTGGATATTACGTGTTTTATGTGGTTTTATCTGTTTATGTGTTTTGATTTTTGGTGATTTACTCGCTTTCTCTTTCGCCTTGACCAACACACACAACTCGTACTACACATTTATCTCAATACGCTAACAAATCGCGGAACTCTCGCAATCGCTACTCGCTAATCGCACTCGCAACTCTCGATCGCTTTACGCAGCTGTGAAGGATAGGTGAATACGTGCAAAATATAGTATGCCCTCGTGGTTGCCGTGCCCTATGTGCCTTATGTGTTTCGGTGCCCTACGTGCTTATGTATATACGTGTCTATGTGCCTATGTGTTTACGTGCCCTACTTGATGACATGCTAGACGTGTTCCTGAGCTTTAGTAGTATTAAGTATGTTGTGAGGTGAGATTCGACCTATAGTGTCTCATGTGAATGTTACAAAGTATCACATAACATAACAGGTGAGTTTGCTATACACACTAATCAAACCAAGTTTCTTATTCTCATTGACATGCAACAAAGATCGTAAACACACACAAGTACTCATAATCATCAACATCACAGGCACCTACTGTTCAACTTACACAACGAAATACCTTTGTAACGAAAGATCATCTTTCGTCGGGGCGAGGTACGACGAAACACTCCGTGTTTCGTCGGGATGCTTGTCGACGAAGAACCATCTTTCGTCGAGATCAAGGTGTGACGAAGGACCATATGTTTCGTCGAGCAAAACAGTTACAGGTCTAATCGGTTACAATTCACGATTTCTAGAACCCTAATCATCATCAACGATTTCAACATGATCAAACGGCAGTTACATTACTATGTTCATAACAACCTTAAACACTGATCTTCATTACAACTAATAAACCCCAATACTAGCATTGATATATATATATATATATATTAATCACAGATTCAAACATGATGACAGCCATTGTCCGGGCCTATTACCGGTTCAAAAACACTGGTTTCCATTCATTAACAACTATACTAACCTATAGTTAATCCTAATCATTCCATGACTAGACACAAACAGATTATCAATTCATCAAGATATAAGTTCATCAAACACAAGAATATTAGAGTATCAAACCACATCACAATATGAACATATACAAACTGATATAATCTTATCATGCAAACTGTGGATTTACAATCTTATCAATGAAACCCTACTTCATCATGTGTAATCATAAAATCATCACAACAAAATACGACAATCTAATGCGGGTAAAACACTAACCAAGATTCTGAGTGAATTGGTTTGATTGATACACCAGAAGCTTTGAGATTTTCTATAGCCGTCGCACAAAGAATGTGGAGAGAATTTTAGGGTTTTTGTTATTTTTACGTTTCATTTACAAGAGTTATACTCAACATGTACTGGGCCTGGACGACTTGGGCCAAGAGCCCCTTTTCTGGCGAAACACCTCCTGGTGAAAAACCTCTTGGTGAAAAACCTCCCTTTTCTGGCGAAACACCTCCTGGTGAAAAACCTCTTGGTGAAAAACCCCTTGATGAAAACCTCTTGATGAAAAACCTCTTGATGAAAAACCTCTTGAGATCTCGGGTTGTCACATCATCCCCAACTTCAAAGAATTTTCATCCCGAAATTTGATAGGTAATCCAAAGCAGCACGATGTCAAATCAGGATGACTGTGGATTTTCCTCGGGCACCACATCATCCCCAACTTGAAAGGGAATTTCGTCCCGAAATTCGACAATGACATCAAAAGTTGATTCAACTGTCCGACCAATTAAGGATACCAGGGCTTCATCAGATCTTTGCGTTCCCACGTGAACTCTAGTCCACGACATGAGTTCCTACGAACTCTCATGATTGGAATACGACTATGCATACGAACCTTAACTTTTCGATCCATGATTTCGATGGGTTCTTCAACAACTACAACTTGTCTATTAAAGGTATCACAAGTATTTTATCGAACAACCATTGCCTTCGATTTGAGACATAAATGACATTGTGTACATTACCCAATTCGCCGGGTAACCCGAGTTTGCAGGTCACGCTACCGATTCTTTCCAGAGCTTTGAATGGCCCAACGCAACGTAAATTAAGCTTGTCACGCTTCCCAAAGCGTACCACACCCTCCCAAGGTGAGACTTTCAATCATGATACGTTCGCCTGCAACCAACTCCCAACGTCTCCTAAGCTTGTCAGTTTTCCTGGCGATCACGCGTTATCATCACGCGATTTCCGATCTAAGCAATCTTCCCAAGAGTTTCGAGTACAAGTCCTGGACCTGTGATTAGGTTGTCACTCACCTTAGCCTAACAAGAAGATTAGCGTTACTGTGCATGCAATGCCTCAAACGGAGCTGTCTGAATACTAGAATGGTAACTGCTGCCGTAGAACTCAACCAAAGGTAAGTATCTTTCCAATTTTCACAGTAGCTAATCACTCACATGCTCGCAGCATGTCTTCGAGTGTCAGGATGGTTCGTTTGTTCTGACCGTTTTTCCAACGGTGATGAGCAACGCTCGTGTCTAGACGTTAGCCAAGGGTGTTGTGTACTGCCTGTCATAAATCAGGTATGGATCAAACTCAAAGGTAACAGGAGTTGGCACCTCGTGCCTAAAACCGCATCTCTTAGGGGAACATTCACTGCTTGTGACGACTCGTCAGTTTCCTTGATCACAAGAAAGTGTGCTGGTTACGTGAGACAATCAACGATCACCCAGGTGATATTGTTTCTGTTTCGAGTTGTAAGTAGACTAGCGACAAAATCCATGATAGTCTGTTCTCATTTTCCAAATGGGTGTTGCCGGTTGCTGATACTCCATCTTGACTTTCCCATAAGTCAAACATCATACACATACTTTGCTAAGTAGGTCTTCATGCCCGATCACCAGTACAAGATTTATTAGTCCTAATATCTCTCATCAAAATCCAGACAACTATAATATCGAAGCCGGTGTGCTTTGCCCAACACAAGTTTCCTAAAGTTTCCATATAATGAGATCCACACTCGTTCCTTGAGGTAGCGAATATCGTCCGTCCTGCCGAAGGTTGCTTCTCCATGCCCCGCATGGGTTCAACTTGAAAATCCTCTTCCAGTTTGAACAGAGTGAGTCTGATCAGGTAAGTTAGAGTCGATAGTGAGCTGCAAAGCTCGTGCACGTTCAAGTTTCATAGTCGTAATCATCCAAAAGTTCCATCCAGCGATGCCATTAACTGATTTAGCTCTTTCAAAACCAGGGTACACGGGAGGCTCTTGTGATCGGTCTAAGTAGTACATTTGGTACCATCCAAGTAATGCCTCCAATATACATCCAAAGACCATGGTTTCCACAGCAGGTTATGTGTCGTGTAGTTCCTCTTCGTAACTCCATTACGTAAGTCATCACCTTCTCGTTTTGCATCGGCGCGTAACTGGGACTCTAATTCGAACCATCATGGTATACCACTAGATCATCAATACTCTCGGATAGAAGCGATGCTCAGTGCATTGCAGAGTTGGGTTTCAAAGGCTGAAAAGACGTCCCCCTGTTTTGTCCCCCATGAATTCACAGCACCCCGCTGTACTAAAGAGGTTACAACGGCCTAATCTTCGAAAATCCCTCGATGAATCTGCGATAGTATCTAGCGAAACCAAGGAATTGCTGTATCCCAGCAGGAATCTTTTATGTCAATTAGTTTCTAACCAAACCGGGTCTTAGCGAGACCCACGTGTATTCCCACTTCGTTGATTATATGACCAAAAAGGTACCTCCCGAATCCAGAAGTTACATTTAACAATACTGCACGCGGAGTGGCTCCTCCCTCGGGAGCTCTAAAATAAGACGCAAATGCCGCCCATGATGTTCCTTTCTCCTGGAAATGATCCAAAAAGTCACCAATAAATACGGTCGGTTCATGTGGTCCATAAAGCTGTTGATGTGTTGAGTACCCCAAAGGTCATGGAATACAAAGTCGCATGGCCATACTGCGTTTGATATGCCGCTTTAGGAACATTCTCCCCTTGGACTTCCATCTGATGATAGTTCGCTCGTTAGTTAACCCTCAAATAGAAGTTCGACCCCCGCAAGTGGTCAACAGGTTGTCAATACATGGTTGAGGCGGACGGTTCTTGACTGCCACCTTGCTGAGTTCTCGATAATTGGTACACATATGAAAAGGCTTATCTTCACTGATAAAACTGGGGCTCCCCAACACAAAAAGAACTAGGTCCGACAAAACTTCTGTCCAACAATTCCTGTAGTAGATTAGACAGTTCTTGCAACCCTCCAGGTGCAAGACGGTAAGGCGTACAAGTAATCAGGGTTGCCTCTGGCGCGAGATCAAACTGAGATTCTTTCTAACAGTTGTGGAAGTAATCCTGGAAGTTCTTCGAGTAGCTCATCGAAAGAAATCATAAACAATTGATGAATTCTCGATCCTGTTATCCCTAACCTTAACATCAAGGGATTTTTACATATATCCCCTTACTAAGATCCCTTATTACATATTTACCCAACTTTTAAAATCAATTACATATTTCCCCCTTTCTTTATGAAATTACCCCTTTACCCTTTTCTTAATTTCTTATTTCTTAACTTCAAAATCAATCTGTTCTATGTTGTGATAAAATATTCAAAATATTTCTTTGGAAAAAAACGGTCATACCTATTTTATAAAACAGGTGATGTTTTTACATATCTAGTTACTGAATTAAGTTTTAGTTTACTTTTTTTTACAACCCATTATACATTTACATTTTCGTTAACAACACTAACAATTTACGTTAAAATATTGATGATCTAAAATATCTTATATAAAAAAAATATTGTTTTGTTATACAATATACGTTTGTTTTTTCAAGTCGTAATCAAGTTTTGTTTAGCCTAAATCTTACTTCTATCATCAACATTTTAATTGTTTTGAAATAGGAGTTAAATTTCCATTTTTTTTTTCTAATGCTATTTAAGAAATCTAATTGTCATGTTTTAAACATTTAAAATAATATTGAAAAAACTGTTTTACAGCAAAAGTAAAATTTTAAACCATGGTTGCATGACTGTTTTCTTAAAAAAATGAATGCTTAAGAGTTAAGACGTATTACATATAAGCAAAACTTTCAATTTTCACACAATACAGACAGAGGATTATAAAAAAATAGGCAGGGCTTATAAAAAATTGAATTCATATCATTAGGTTAATATCTGATTTGTAAACAATTATATTACACATTAAATCATAAAATATGTAAGTAATGGTATTAGAAAGGGGGAAAATGTAATAATCATTTAATAAGTTCATTAAGGGTAAAATAGTAATTCAATAGGAGTGATTTTAATAAAATGGGTAAATATGTAATATGTATGGTTTAAAAAGGGGAAATATGTAATTGATTTTAAGGGTTGGGTATATATGTAATAAATGATCTTAGGAGGGGGATATATGTAAATGACCCTAACATCAATAACAGTTGCTAACATAGCGGGGTAGTCCCTCCATAGACGCTCCTGGCTTTCATTGCTGAAATGACGCTAACCTTTGCGCCACTCTGACGCTTTAAAACAGCTAACGATCCTCCACTAAGAGGAGGGATACGCAAAATTTTCCCTCACAGGGTATATCTATGTGATATATGGATAATCAATCCACACTAACTACCACATCGAAACTATCAGGAATAGCAGAAGGAAGGTTGATGTCGAACACTTGTCCCACAAGGTCGAGTTTGCATCCCAGCGAACATATAAGGTTTCAATTGACTGTCCATCAGCCGATTCCACAAAAGGTTCGGTTTCAAGAAGCATCAGGGTTAAACAGAACAGTGACGAAGCGATTAGCTACCCATTCAAGCTACCATGGTGCAATTTTGTCTGGCGTCGCTTACACCAATCCTAAATGCCCTTCCTTGAGTATCATTTCCAATGTTGTTGTTATCATTACGAGGATCTCCAGTACTGACGTCGTTTCCTTGGTTGTTGTCGTCTTGATTTAACAACGGCCAATCCATGTCGTAGGCACCTTCATTTCTATACTGAAGGCTATGATTACGAGTACCTCGATGTTGCCATGACTGCTGCCTCTAATGTCGTTTGCTTGAAACGGAGCCCTATGATCTTTCACCAACCAAGTCCATCTTTTCACATTCTGTGCCACGTCCTATCGCGTTACTCACTATGCTGGTAGTCACATATTCCACACCATAGTCAATTGTCATCGTTTATGTCCCGATTAACTCGTAAGAGTTGACTCCCATAAGTCGTTGACTAGGGTTAAAGATTCGATTGGAGTCAAATTGCTGATGTTCATTGCCGGTAATCAGGGTCGTCCTACCACTGAGGTTGGTGGGATACTAGGCTCATCCCCTTGTCCATCGATCCAACAAGTTGATTGAGTAATACACGGTATGTTGCGAGAGTGTTGCAGGGATGATCGCACTTCGGGATCTAAGGCGTCAACACGCTAAGTTCCAGCAAACAAAGATAAGCTAGGAAGGTATAGACCAATCATTCGACGCTGAGACATCCAACTCAGGGACGTTCGTACTAGCACCTAACATTCTACACAGTTCGCTAGACGTTCAGATGTGTGTTCAGGTGATACCCGATAGCATCGAGATTCGTAAGAAATCAGAGAGAAGGGGAAGGATCACGTTCGAGTGGGAGACAATCACTGTTATGACCCCTATAGAGTTGTTATGTTTCTCATTGACTGAATAACAGAACAGAACCCCTTTTTCACTTGTTAAGTCTCACTGGGACTCACATGCACCACACATTATTATTATGTGTGCACCCACAATAATATTGCGATTTGCATGCTCGCCTCAGTTCCTCCTAACTCATGTCAAATGGTTCCTCAAACTCTAATGCCAAACAGAGGTTATCAAAGCGATAAGGTCACAAGAATCTATGGACTACGACACACCAACTACGCATCATAAAGTAAACAAGCAACTCATGAAATTATGCTATAGTGACGAGTGTGTGTCCGTATGCTACATCATAAACAAGTGTACACTAGCCATGCAATGTATACAACAGATGAAAGAGACGAACCTTGCAATCTGGAGCTGAGTGTCATGGTCGATTTTCGAAGCTGTTCGGTTATAGTATAGTTTTATAAAAACGTTTTAAAGCCTAGTTCACTATAACCAGTGGCTCTGATACCAAACCGTCACACCCCCAAAATACCACATGCGGGAAACTCCGCGAGGCATGTGACGTACCAGGATCTAGCCACCAATCACATTGAACTCATAATATTAATTCAAATAAACTTATCATTTATTAAAATATTCGTTACAAAGCATTGTTTACATTTCAGCGGAAGCATACAACATTAATTAAGAGTTTCATAACCAAAGAGTATAAAAGCCTTTAGACGTGTCTCATGATTCCATGTAAGTCGACCCATGACCACTCCAGCATCCCAGACAGCAAGTCCCAATGATATTAACCTATAGACCTGCATGCATGCAGACACGTGTGTCAGACGACGCTGGTGAGTTCAAAGTTTGTTAACACCTTTTAGTTACCAGATATAAGTATAAAACAATTCAATGATTTGATGTTGTTATTAACTCGATTACCGCAGATGGCTCCAGATTATTTGCCCAAACCCCAATGCTCTATCATACATTGGTCAAGTGGTTAAGGTAATTAGTTCACGACCGTCCTCCCCGATACAGTGTGATGGTGCCAAACCTAATAACGCTATCAACTAATAACCCCGTTGCCTCCCCGAAAACCAATCGGTATACGATGGGACTTAATGATAGAAATGAGTGTAATAACCAACATCCCAATAACCCGACATTCCTCCCCGGAATGCTTACCAGATGTCCCTCCCCGGGACGCATGCTTGGAAAAAAAACAAGGAACTCACCTTAGATTTGCTCGGTATGTTACGTTACATGACCCGTTCCCAGTTGGTCAACCAAACCCTATCGTGGTTACCAATCAACATCAGTCACATAATCAACAAGCCATGTATTTGTACACAGTAAGTCACGTATTCGTACACAGTTTACATCTCTCACAAGATCACAGTATATCAGGTAGCAAATGCACATTTCTAACACACATTCACATCTCATGTGAATGTTACAAAGTATCACATAACATAACATGTGAGTTTGCTATACACGCTAATCAAACCAAGTTTCTTATTCTCATTGACATGCAACAAAGATCGTAAACACACACAAGTACTCATCATCTTCAACATCACAGGCACATACTGTTCAACTTACACAACGAAATACCTTTGTGATGAAAGATCATCTTTCGTCGGGGCGAGGTACGACGAAACACTCCATGTTTCGTCGGGATGCTTGTCGACGAAGAACCATCTTTCGTCGAGATCAAGGTGTAACGAAGGACCATATGTTTCATCTAGCAAAACAGTTACAGGTCTAATCGGTTACAATTCACAATTTCTAGAACCCCAATCATCATCAACGATTTCAACATGATTAAACGGCAGTTACATTACGATGTTCATAACAACCTTAAACACTGATCGTCGTTACAACTAATAAACCCCAATACTAGCATTGATATATATATATATATATATATATATATATATATATATATATATTAATCACAGATTCAAACATGATGACAACCATTGTCCGGGCCTATTACCGGTTCACAAACACAGGTTTCCATTCATTAACAACTATACTAACTTGTAGTTAATCCTAATCATTCCATGACTAGACACAAACAGATTATCAATTCATCAAGATATAAGTTCATCAAACACAAGAATATTAGAGTATCAAACCACATCACAATATGAACATATACAGACTGATATAATCTTATCATGCAAACTGTGGATTTACAATCTTATCAATGAAACCCTACTTCATCATGTGTAATCATGAAATCATCACAACAAAATACAACAATCTAATGCGGGTAAAACACTAACCAAGATTCCGAGTGAATTGGTTCGATTGATACACCAGAAGCTTTGAGATTTTCTACAGCCTTCGCACAAAGAATGTGGAGAGAATTTTAGGGTTTTTGTTATTTTTACGTTTCATTTACAAGAGTTATACTCAACATGTACTGGGCCTGGACGACTTGGGCCAAGAGCCCCTTTTCTGGCGAAACACCTCCTGGTGAAAAACCTCTTGGTGAAAAACCTCCCTTTTCTAGCGAAACACCTCCTGGTGAAAAACCTCTTAGTGAAAAACCCCTTGATGAAAAACCTCTTGATGAAAAACCTCTTGATGAAAAACCTCTCGATGAAAAACCTCTTGATGAAAAACCTCTTGATGAAAAACCTCTTGAGATCTCGGGTTGTCACAGTCACCATGCGCTAAAGCAACTGTCCAGATAATCTCCGCACTGTTAACGCCACTGGCGTTTTCCAGTCTAGGGCTCTGGACTGGTGGACTGCCGAGAGAAACAAGCGTGGAAATGATGCAACCTATGGGCTAACGTGGGATGAGTTGAAGGACATCATGATGAAAGAGTTCTGCCCTCCCCACGAGCTTCAGAAGCTGGAGGATGAGTTTTGGCACATCAAACAAGAGGGTGGCGACAACGCTGGTTTAACTACCCGCTTCAAGCAGCTGAGTATCATTTGCCCTGGCCAAGTTACTACCCCCGAAATCACCATCAAGAAATACATGCATGCTTTACCGGATTGTGTGGCTGATTTCATGCAAGCCGCGAAGACGAGAACTATTGAAGAGACCTTCCTGCTCGCTTCCGAGATTAACGACAAGCGAGTTCGGGCTGGTTACTTTGATAAGGCCTCCAAGAATCTTCACCAAGTTACCGCTGCTTCCACCACTGAAACCGCCTCCGCACCACAAGCTTCAAAGTCCTCCCACCATAAGAGAAAGAGCAACAAAAACAGTAGCAAGAATTGCGCTGTCACAGCCGCTGCCCCGCTCCAAGCCATCACTGCTCAACCGAAACCTCAGAACCGCCAAGTAGCGGCCCCAGTGACCACTGCACCGCCGGCCAAGCGTGCATATACTGTCCTCACCCGCTCTGCCCTACTTGTACTTATCATCATCCTACCAGGATTGCTTGCAGATTCCGTGTTCACTGCAACCTGTACGGCCACTTTACTGCTAACTGCCGTACTGGTCCACGTCAAGCTCCAGCTCCAGCTCAAGGTCAAGCCCCTGCACCTCAAGCTCTCCTTCTTGCTCCCCAGGCCCAGCAAGCAGACCCTGTACTCGCCGCTCATGCTAGATCTTGCTTTGCATGTGGTGATCCCAACCACTTTGCAAACATGTGCCCCAACAGAGTGGTAAAGCAAGAGCCACAGCAGCAGCCGCAACAACATCAACAGCAGCAGCCTCAGCAGCAGCAGCAGCCAGCAGCCCGCAGACGTGCTTTCAACATTAACGCCCACCAGGCTCAAGCAGAAAACAATGTGGTTAATGGTACGTTTCTCGTCAATGGTATATATGCTTCGTGTTTGTTTGATACTGGAGCAGATAACTGTTTTGTATCATTGGAATTCGAAAAGCTCCTTAATCGTAAGCACGCCCATCTCCCCTCGTCGTTCGATGTTGAAGTTGCCACTGGAGCTGTAAATTTTGTTCTACGTGATTGTACGCTTGAACTCAACAATCACGTCTTCCCTATTGACCTTATTCTGATGCAGCTCGATAGTTTTGACATTATAGTAGGCATTGATTTTCTTCGTGAAAATCGTGCTGAAGTCGTTTGCTTCGATAAGATGATTAGCTTCTCGCTCGCTAATGGTGATTAATTGTGTGTTTACGGTGAAGTCGCATCGAAGAAACTCCAACTCATGTCGTGTGTCCAGGCTAGCAAGTATCTCCGCAAGGAATACCAAGCTTTCTTGGCGCACATTGTAGTAGTGGAGAAAAAGGAAGTTAAGGCAATAGATAAGCTGCATGTGGTTCGTGATTTTCCTCGTGTGTTTCCTGATGAATTACCTAGTTTACCTTCGAGTCGTGATATCGACTTCCGTATTGATCTCATTCCTGGAGCAAATCCTATTGCTAGAGCTCCTTATCGACTCGCTCCGTCTGAGATGCGCGAACTCTCGAGTCAACTCCAGGAATTACTTGACAAAGGCTTCATTCGCCCTAGCACCTCTCCATGGGGCGCGCCAGTCCTTTTCGTCAAAAAGAAGGATGGGTCGTTCCGGATGTGCATCGACTACAGGGAGTTGAATAAGCTGACTATCAAGAATCGTTATCCCCTGACTCAAATCGATGATTTGTTTGATCAGTTACAAGGTGCTACGTGTTTCTCGAAGATCGATCTACGCTCAGGCTATCACCAGTTACGCATCCAAGAGGAAGATATACCGAAAACCTCTTTTCGCACTCGTTACGGCCACTACAAATTCGTTATTATGCCTTTTGGCTTAACCAATGCACCCGCGGTTTTTATGGATCTGATGAATCGCGTGTGTAAACCCTTCCTCGACCGCTTCGTCATCATGTTCATCGATGATATTCTGATCTATTCCAAGTCAAAAGCCGAACACGCACAACATCTATGTTTGGTTCTAGAACTGCTTCAAGGGAATCGACTCTATGCCAAGTTCTCCAAGTGTCAATTTTGGGTGGAGGAGGTTCAATTCCTCGGTCACATTGTTAGTAGTCAAGGTATTCACGTCGACCCCGTAAAGATCGAAGCTGTTAAGAGTTGGGTTACACCCAAGAACCCGTCTGAACTCCGTTCTTTTCTCGGACTAGGGGGCTATTATCGCCGATTCATCGAAGGATTCTCTAAAATCTCCATGCCGCTTACCTCTCTCACACACAAAGATAAGCCTTTTTTTTGGGGAACTGAACAAAAGACTACCTTTCGAACTCTCAAGCATATGCTCTGCAATGCTCATGTGCTCGCTTTACCCGACGGAAACGACGACTTCATAGTCTACTGCGATGCCTCGAACCTTGGTCTTGGTTGTGTTCTCATGCAACGGGACAAGGTTATCGCCTACGCGTCTCGTCAGCTCAAGATCCACGAGAAGAACTATACAACCCATGTTCTCGAGCTTGGTGCAGTTGTTTTTACATTAAAGATTTGGCGACACTACCTTTATGGTACCCAGTGTACGGTCTTCACAGACCATAAGAGCCTGCAACACATCCTGAGTTAAAAAGAAATGAATATACGCCAACGCCAACGGGTTGAACTTCTTAATGTTTACGACTGTGAGATTCGTTATCACCCTGGAAAAGCAAATGTCGTTGCCGACGCTCTCAGCAGACGAAGCTATTTGCATAGCGCTCGTAATATCCAAGCCCAGCACCATCTCGAAGCTCTAATCCGCGACGCACAACATGCTTGTTTTACCGAATGTACTTTGAAGAAGGAAAGGATTCTGAATAATGGCGAGCAACTAGTGAATAAATTGAATGGT
Source organism: Helianthus tuberosus (assembly GCA_030545235.1). Lineage (NCBI taxonomy): Eukaryota > Viridiplantae > Streptophyta > Magnoliopsida > Asterales > Asteraceae > Helianthus > Helianthus tuberosus. Next base: position 150,602,577 of record CM060381.1, read on the forward strand.
ATATTCCATTATCTAGACCGAATTTGGATCCCCAAGCGTACCAACTTTCGACAGATTCTGCTAGACGAAGCCCACAAGTCTCGATATTCTATTCATCCCGGTGCCGATAAGATGTACCAGGACCTTCGCTACAATTACTGGTGGCCGGGCATAAAGAAAGATTGCTCTCTATGTTTCTAAGTGCTTGACTTGCTCGAAAGTCAAGGCCGAGCACCAAAGACCCTATGGCTTACTCGTCCAACCCGAGATCCCTATGTGGAAATGGGAGAGTATAGCTATGGACTTCATAACAAAACTTCCGCACACGCCATCAGGTCACGACAGCATCTGGGTTGTCGTTGACCATTTGACAAAATCTGCTCACTTTCTGCCGATAGGAGAAGACTTTAAGGTAGAAAAATTAGCCCGAATCTACACTGACGAGATCATTTGTCGACATGGGATGCCTCGCGACATCATCTTTGACCGCGATGGTCGGTTTACCTCGCGTCTCTGGGAAACATTTCAATCTGCTCTCGGTACTACTCTTAATCTAAGTACCGCTTTCCATCCCCAAACCGACGGTCAAACTGAAAGAACGATTCGTACCTTTGAAGACATGCTTCGCTCGTGTGTCATAGATTTCAGTGGTAATTGGGACGCGCACTTACCTTTGGTCGAATTCTCGTACAATAACAGTTATCATTCTAGCATCCAAATGGCACCATTTGAGGCATTATACGGAAGAAAATGTTGATCGCCTATTGTATGGCACGAGATCGGAGACGCGCAAATAACCGGTCCTGAGCTGTTGCAAGAAACGACTGACAAAATCCTCCAAATTCAAGACAATCTGCTGAAAGCTCAGAGTCATCAGAAAAGTTACGTCGATAGACGCCGCAAGCCCCTTGAATTTGACGTTGGCGATCACGTACTCCTAAAGGTATCACCTTGGAAGGGTGTGATCAGATTCGGCAAGAAAGGAAAGCTCGCGCCTCGATATGTTAGACCCTTTAAGATTCTGGAAAGGATCAGCAAAGTGGCCTATAGACTCGAACTACCGGAGGAACTTAGCAACGTCCACCCGACTTTCCACGTTTCGAACCTCAGAAAGTGTCTGGCTGAGCAGGATTTACAAGTGCCACTTGAGGATCTACAAGTGGACGAAACATTACACATCATGGAAAAGCCTGTCGAGATCATGGACCGAGAAACTAAGAAGCTCAGGCGCTCACACATTCCCATTGTGAAGGTTCACTGGGAAGGCAAACACGGCGCAGAGTTCACCTTAGAACTCGAAAGTGACATGAAGGCGAAGTATCCACAGCTCTTTGTTACACATGCGCCTTAATTTCGGGACGAAATTCCCTTAAGATGGGGAGGCTGTAACACCCCATGTTTTCGAAAGTCAAAGTACAAGTCAAAGTCAAAGGAAGAAAAGATTGCTAATTGCGATCTGTCACTCCTTGCTTAACTATGGATTGTACACCTTGACTTGTAATCGAATCCTTTTAATTGTTTGCTTTAGTTGTATTATGTGGAGTATCTATTAACAATCGAGGTTTAATCGCATGTTTATCGCTAATCGCATCGCAACTCGAATTATGTGTTCTGAATATTGTTTTACGTGTGTGTGCTATTTATGTGTTACTTGTGCATGATTACTTTATGTTGTGGTGATTAATCGAAACGCAATCGCAACTCTATCGCAACGCGATCTAATCGCAAATGCTAAACGAAAGTTATTTATGACGATTGTATGTTAGATATAGACTATTAGATAAAACTATCGCATCGCTTAATCGACACTCGCTCAAATGCATCGCAACGCTCAACACACAAAACGAAACAACGCCACCTAACTCGCAGGACCACTTCGATCGAATGGTCATCCGTACGGATGGTCATCCGTACGGATGACCATCCGATCGGATGGCCATCCGATCGGAGTGACATCCGATCCGACACTTGTGCTCCTCTTTCCTCTTTTGGCAACCTATAAATACCTCCTGTCACATCATCAACAGTGATGTGACAACTCTCTCGTTCGACCAGCACCTCCAGCCCACTTTTCCTTCGATTTCTCGCGAGTCATGTAAGTTTCTTCCCCAAATCTTATACTTCTATGATCTAAACACACTTCTTCATCATTTTCACCTTTGAATCTTAACTTTTAACCGTGAAATCAGCGGATTTGAGGTATTCTAGTGTGATGTCATCATTCTTATGAACTTCAAGACTTGGCCTCATTCCACCAAGAACAACTCAGATCTAAGTGATTTCCACATGTTTTAACGCTGTTTTCGCGTAGATCCAAACTTTTTCATGGTTAGAAGGATTGAAAGATGGCTTCATAACTTTCTTTCAACTCTTTTACACTCAATGCACTCAAAACCGATAGAATCGGGACTCAATCTGGCCTTCACTCATTCTCTAGTGATGTGTCGGTCTGAGATCTGATTTCTACCAAAGAGACAACCGATTCCGGGTTGAACATGAACAACCATCACGAATAGTGACTGATCAGATTGGGGTGATTCCCGTTCGATCGGATAACCTGGGACTTGGTGGAGTTCTCGTTGTTTAACGCGTTGTCATACCGTCTCGATCAACCTGCAACTTTTCAAAACTTAACAAAATATTCAAACTTCAAACGATCATGTAGTCGAACGACAATCCGAACGGATTGCACATGGTCATCAACACTTAAACATTTTCAACATTTTCAAAACATATTAGTTCCAGCGGATTGCCACCCAATCGGTAGACCATCTGATCAAATGACAATCCTGTTGTGAACTTGTTCTTTGAGAAATGCCTCGCCGGACGGATTGCCATCCGATCGAACGACCGTTCGACCGGACAACCTGAAAGGTAGAGATACTTCTCTGTTTTCAAAATACTACAACGAGAACTTCAAAACCATCATACACGAACACATCCATCCCAAACGAGTGGCCATCCGACCGAATGGCCATCCGACCGGATGACCATCCGAATGGATTGTCATCCGATCGAATGACCATCCGTTCAGATTGTCATCCGATCGGATGACCCTTCGCCACTTGACTCACTTGCATTGTATTACGCGCCGATCTTCGCTTATGCTATCGTTAACTGTTCAGGCTAATCTCTTAGCGCTCCCTTCAATCCAAGAGAGTGTTTACTTGTTAAACGCTATCTGTGAGTATACTCAATCCCTTTTTGCCTGACGCACTTTTGGGTGTTACATACGTTACTTACTCAAATCACATCGATCACACAATGCAAACACTTTTATACGCTAACCGTTACCGCATGTTATACGTGTTACTCGATGAATGTCTGTATGTTATGTTTACACAGTGATTGTTGCCTGACACCTTAGCAACGATAGTACTATAGTTTGGACTCAGCACCTGTCGTGGACAGGGGTTGTTAAAGGCTTTACTTATCGTGTCCCAGTGGGGATATCATTTCCTCTTTTTACACAAAACTCTTTCTCATTTTCTCATGTTTTTAGCTTTTTCGAATTTTCAAATGTTTTTGTATTTTCAAAATTTTTACTCCCCCTAAAATCCAAAACATTTTAAAGAAAATTTGACAAACCGATGTAGATAGCTTTATCTCGCCATCCATTATCTGCTTCACATTCTCCATTTTTCTCACATACACCCCCATGATTTACAAACCACTTGATTATAACGTTTTGAAACCATTCTTCAATCTAGTTTTAACATGTGTTTGTTCAGCCATGAGGATTTCGGCGTATTCCTTTTTAATTTTTGAAAGATTAAAATTTTTCAGTCAAAATCAATCACTTCCTGTTTTAACACGGACACTGGATTTTCTCCTCATGTGCCAGGCTGTTTCGTTATTCATGTTGAACTTGAATTGGCCCCTGAACACCTGCACATGCAAATGAATTTGATTAGTTTTGAATTGGAACCCAATCCAAACTGGATTTAGGTTTACCAAAATTCATCAACATATAACATGAACGACCTTTCACAATTTATTTTATATTCAAACACTTTTATAAAAATTTTATCTGAAAATTTAACTTTCTTTGATTTCTAACCGTTTGATTAACCAATTTTTCCTTCTTTATTCTCTCTTTTGTCCTCAGATTTGAATCTAATGAATTCTTTGGAGAGCAAAGCGATTCATCAGAACTAGTATCTGAATCCATGGTAGTATCCGAGGACAAAATCTTTTCTAAATACTCTCTCGCTTTCTTTCTTTTCTTTCTCAGTCTATCTTTCTGCCCTTGTGATAATTTGATTCTTTGGTCTTTTGGCTTTTCTTCTATTTTCTCAGTTTTCATAGCCATTTTATGAGATTCAGCCCTCGATCTTCTCTTTGATCTCATTGGGCAATCTCTGGCAATATGACCTCTGATTTGACATTCATAGCATCTTCTCGTCTCACATCTCTGACTCTGGCAATTAACAGCAATGTGTCATTCAAAACCACATTTGTAACACACCCTGTTATCGTACCATTCTCCACTTTCAAACAAAACATTTAGATCGTAACATTGATTTGCCTTGTGGTAATCATTACTTCTCTTTTTTCTATCATCATAATGATTTGTCTCTAAAGAATCTTTATTCCATCTTCTCCTGTAAGCTTGATTTGACTTTTGAGCACCATGGTCAAACCTGCACCACTTTTTACCAACTTTTTGTGAGTTTTGATTTTCAAATTTTTGTTTTTATAGTGATTTGATGATTGAACTGATGATCTTTGATTTTGAACTTTTTTTGATTTTTTAATTTTTTTAACATTTTGTTTTTGTTCTCCATTTTGCTTAGAAGTTGAACATTCACCTTTTTCAACAAATTGTGGAATTGTTTCTTAAAATTTTTCTTTTAGTTTTAAAAATATATTCTTTTTATCATTTTCATCATTAGATTCATCATCACAATCTTCAATTATGACTTTGTCATAATTTGTGACATCGTCACTTATTTGAGTTTTCACCGAGGGAGTTTTGGTTTTCGTGTTATCAGGTACAACCGTTTTTGTTTTGCCCTTTCCTAACGGTTTACACTCAATACCACGGTTACAAAATTCATATTCGTCCTCTCCCGTTTCTTCATTTTTATTGATCAGTTTTGGAACTATATTATCAATAATTAAGGACGAAGCAACAAAACCTTTCAATTTCTTTTCTAAATCTTCAATTTTACTCTTAGCAATCTCAGCATCTTGTTCAAGTTTTGTGATTTTTTCTAGATGCGAGTTTTTTATATTTTGTTTTTCAAAATCATTTTTATTTAAAATTGATTTTTCATTTTCTAAAATTTTTACTTGATTTTTCAAATCATTTTCTAATTTTATAAAATATTTGTTTTCTAATGTCAAATTTTCCACATTTCTCAACAGTTTGACATTTTCAGATTTTGATTTTTCACAAATTGAGCACACAATTTGAGGACCGTGTTCTTGAAGCTTGTTGACGAATTTATCTAGAGTAAATCTTGAAAAATTATAATCTTTTTTCAACTCAATCAAAGCTTCATTCCATTCTGAAGGTAAGGCATCTGCAAATTTTGTTATTTCTTCAGCATTCGACTTTCTTACCGAGTAACACCTTAACCAACCAAGTAAATCAGAATACCGTCCTTTCAACTGACCCAACGATTCATGTTTTTTACACTGAAATTGTTCAAATCTCTTAACCCAAATGTTTCTTTTAGTTTCATCCGGCAACCACGTATGCACCTCTATTCCATCATCCAATTTATACATTTTTCTTAAACTTGAAAGTTATTGAAAACTCGATTCAAAAATATTTTCTTGTATTAACCCACTTACAAGCCCAATAACTAAGTCTTGGCCCAAATCGCTTTTAAAAACTTTCGACCCAATACCCTTAGCCTAAAGTACCTTCAAAAACTTTCAATCTCGGCCCAAAACACTACTTTTAAATGCAGCCCAAATTTTTATACAAGTAAACCCAAAAAAATCTTGGCCCACTAAAATCTCAAACTTGTGTATTTAGCTCACAAACTTGAGACCCACTAATTTTATTAAAGTTGGCCCAAAAATATCAAAAATTATCGTGACTTTTCAAAATGTCAATTTCCAAATGTTTTGTTTTTTTATCTATATTTTTTAAACGTAAATTTCAAATTCCACTAAAAATTGTTTTTGACTTATGTTGTTGTCTATTATTATTAGAAGAAATATATCAAGATCTGACATAAAAAAGAATCTAAAACAATTATCAAACACGTGATTTCAAAAACTTGAAAATCTCGTCACAATAGTTATGACTTATCCTCTTCAATTCTCTTTTAACTTTTCTAATTCTAAATCACCTTTTTGCTACACAACAATCTCACTTAACAACACACAATCTATAATTCTCAAACACCACCTGCAACTCGCTGCTATTTCAATTTCAATTTTTTTTTTTTTACAATAAGGTATTTTCATTCCAATTGTCAGGGCAAATTACATAATGATAGCAGACAGACGAGCAAAAAATTCAATTAAAACAACTCTTTCCCTTTTCAACTACCATCCGCAAACAACAACTCTTGTCTAAAAGAACAACCTGCTTCTTGATTTTTCTAATAAAACTCACACTTGCAACTTTCTTATTTCTGTTTTAACAAACAAATGCTATCAAACATTCAGTACAATCAGATCCAATCACTTACAAACACTTGACTACTTATACTACTAAAAAATTTTTAGTCCAATGTATTATACTATCGGCCCAAAGAATTTTTAATCTCGGCCCAACTACACTTATTTGAACCAGCCCAATTCTTTTATATTTAAAATGCACCGTAAAACCTTAACTTTCTTTTTATGACACAACAGCAACAACCTTATTTTCTTTAAATCCAGCCAGCACAGTAGCAAATTTTTTTTTACTTTTCTTTCAGCAAAAACTCAGCATACATACATTTATCATTCACAATCAAGTTTCACAAAGACAATCAAACCGACTTTTCAAGAATTGCCAAGTGGACCGACCCGTTTAATGACCTGTGATGCTCATGTAAACCGGATGATTTTCAACCTTTTCAAATTCAGTTTTTATGTTTTAAATGATTCCAACACAATCAAAACAATCTTAGCCGATTAAATCTTAGCCGATTTTACTTGTAAAAATACTCTGTAACTCAAACGAAAACAATCCAAAATTAATCGAAACGTTCAGAAAGTTCGAATTCAGATTTCAAAAATTTTCTGCTGACCACTTTCGAATTCAGATTTCAACAATCTAAATCTTCAATAGTAAACATCTATCTTTGATGAACATAATACAACTTCGTATATTCGACGCAACTTTCAATATCGGATTTCACTCGAAATTTGATTCAGAACTCAACAACTACCAAGATAACTTCGCAACTTTCGAACTCAGATTCATTCAAAACACGTCAAAAACTTGATCCGTAAGATGCCTTTTCACCTTTTCAAAATCTGTTGTTAATTTTTAAGACTCTACTACCTGCAAATCATTGCAATAAACCTATCTCTTCTCTTCTAAAGTTCAAACAACAATCATTACATCCAACAATATCAATGTTAGGGCATGGATTTTATACTAAGGCTCATCCATCCTGAGACTGGGCCTGGATCGCGGATCCTTAATGGATGATGCAGGAAGTCTGATCCTTACTAATTTTTATGTTTTTAACAATTGTTCCTTGTGTTCTTAGTTTACGTTTGCAGGTGTTTTGTGAGCTAAGTCAACACGAGAATATCGGAGGAATATGCTATTTTTGGCATGTGCATGAGAGTCATAGCCGTTAAGGGGATCGTGGAAAGGCTTGCATGATCTTCGGAGAGTTAGTTACTAGGATATTTTTTATCTTTTAAGGGGTTAACAAGCTCATTTAAAAAAAAACATAACAGCCTACATTCGAACTCTCTGATCTTCATTGGCGAATACACACATTCACATTAGCAATTCATTGTATTGAGCTTGTTATCTTCCAAAGTTGTAACCTTTCTTGTTCAATATAGTTGATAGTGATAGTATTCACTATCCGAGGTTTTTTATGCCGGAGATCATACATTGATCAAAGGCTTTTTCCTCGTATAAATCCTTGTGTTCATTGTCATTTTCTTTTGATAATTGTTCATACATTTGTTAATCTAATCAAGCATCCAACCTCACAAAAATCAGATTTGGTTACATTATCCTTTTGTGATTTTTGACCAAAACAGTTTGGTGCCCACCGTTGGGCAATTGGTGCTTCATTTTTGAAAATCTTGTTCATTTCATTCATTTCTGTGCATTACCTTCAACCACATGACTTCTCAGGGAAAAGCAACTTCAAGCTCCATGTCGACGGTCACCTCATCACAGGGCATTCCACCATTGCCTCTTGCTCCCTCTGCATCTCAGAAGAATGCTGAGAAGAAGCCAACCCCCGTTTTTACAAAAGCAACTACTGTTGTTTCTTCCTTTACACCTGCTAACAGTGATCTTTATGTAACACCCCGTGTTTCCAAAGTCAAAGTACAAGTCAAAGTCAAAGTCAGAGGAAGAAAAGATCGCTAATTGCGATCTGTCACTCCTTTCTTAATTATTGATTGTACTTCTTGACTAGTAATCGATCCCATTTAATTGTGTGCTTTAGTTGTATTATGTGGAGTATCTGTTAATAATCGCAGTTTAATCGATGATTAATCGCTAATCGACTTATCGATATTTTATCACTATCGCATCGCAACTCGAATTATGTGTTATGGATATTGTTTTACGTGTGTGTGCTACTTATGTGTTACTTGTGAATGTTTATATTATGTTTGTGGTGATTAATCGAGAACGCAATCGCAACTCTATCGCAACGCTATCTCATCGCAAACTCGAGATGCAAGGTTACTTATGTTGTTGTGTGTTAGTTAGGTTATTTGTGTGACTATTGTTTAATACTATCGCACTGCTTACCCGCAACGCATCGCAACGCTCAACGCACGAAACAAAACATCGAAACGCAACTCGCCTGAGACGTCCGAACGAATGACCATTCGATCGAATGGTCATCCGTACGGATGACCATCCGATCGGATGACCACCCGATCGGACTGCCCTCCGATTCGCACACCTGCACCGCCTTTCCTCTTTTGGACATCTATAAATACCTCCTGTCACATCACAAATAGTGATGTGATAACTCTGGTGCGACCCTTCGACTTCCCAACCTATTTTCTCTCGATTTCTTGCAAATCTTGTAAGTTTTCCATTCAAATCTTATACTTCTATGATCTACACACACTCCTTCATCTTTTTCACCAACAAATCTTCACTTTCCACCATGAAATCGACTGATTTGAGGTGTTCTAGGATGATGTCATCATGGGGTTCTTATGAACTTCAGGATTTGGCCTCAATCCACCAAGAACAACTCAGATCTAATGGATTTCAACATGTATCAACACTGATTTCGCATAAATCTAAACATTTTCGAGATTTATAAAGATTGAAAGATGTTTTCATAACTTTCTTTCAACTCTTTTACCGTCATTCACTCAAAACCGATAGAACCCGAGCTCGTTCAGACCTTCTACTTGTTCTATAGTGAAGTGTTGGACTGAGAATGGATCTCTATCGCAGGAGTAGACCGATTCACGGGTTAAACATGAAGTACCGTCAAGAACAGTTAACTGATCAAACGGGGTGATTCCCATCCGATCGGGTGACTTGGACTTCATGGGGTTTCCATTGTTTAGCACGTTGTCATACCGTCTCGGTCAAACCGTAAACTTGTTCTCCAAGAGATGTCTCGCTGGACGGATCGCCATCCGACCGAACGACCGTTCGACCGGACGACCTGAAAGGTAGAGATACTTCTCTGTTTTCAAAATGCTACAACGAAAACTTCAAAGCCATCATACACAAGCACATCCATCCCAAACGAAGGACAATCCGACCGAATGGCCATCCGTCCAGATGACCATCAGTACGGATTGTCATCCGATCAAATGGCCTTTCGTCACCCAGTTCACTTGCACCATTTAATGCGCCGTTCAATGCTTATTCTATCGTTAACTATTCATGCTAATCTCTCAGCGCTCCCTTCAATCCAAGATAGTGTTTATTTACTGAACACGATCAGTGAGTATACTCGATCCCTTTTTGCTTTACGCACTTTTGGGTGTTACATACGTTACTTATACTAAATCACATCGATCACACAACGCAACCACTTTTATACGCTAACCGATACTGCATGTTATACGTGTTACTCGATGAATGCTTGTATGTTATGTTTACACAGTGATTGTTGCCTGACACCTTAGCAACGATAGTACTATAGTTTGGACTCAGTACCTGTCGTGGACGGGGGTTGCTAAGGGTATTTCTTCATGTGTCACAATGGTGATATGTGTTGCGCACTCTACAACTCGCAGTCATGTCTGTGCATATTTCATTGTCGATAACCTACTAGCTTCACTTTGCTACATGTTACATGTTGGTTATGCGTAAACGATTTTCGCTATATATATTATACTATCAAACTTGTATGCTCACCTTTACACTATGTGTATTGACTTTTATTTTAACGTATATGACAGGTGTTTGAGACGCTAGGATGCTTGCTATGTGGAAATCAAGTAGGAGAGTCTAGAATCAAACAATTTAGATTTTGAGTTGTCGAAACAATATATTTGCCTTGAGATACTATGTCTGTAATAATTGAATTTCTTGATATGTTACGGTATGGGATGTAATGCTAAATATCTGGTAAATTTTAGTTGTTATGGATTTCTCTTGGACAATCTGTTTCGCTCAGTGCCACGCCCCGATGTTTCCGCCATCGGTTGGAGTGTGACAGATTGGTATCAGAGCCATAACTATAGGGAATTAGGCAAGACTCGACCTAGTCTGGGTCGATGTCTTAGAAACGACCTAGTCTATAGTCTAAGTACCAACAAACTGACTTGTGCATACCCAGTAGGGGTTTTGTACGAGCTTACTTGCTCTCCTCGCTCGCTCTCGCTGAACATTATCACGCTGCCTTTCCTGAGGCTAGCATCGCACACTATTTTCTAAAATGAACGAGTGAGTAGATCGAGACTAGGTGTGAAAACCGCAAACTCTCGATTGGATCGCTTGTTCGACGCATGATTTTTTCTTAAAACATGAGAATGTGCGTTAAATTAGGAGTGAAATCCATACTTTGACGCAAAATTTTCCTCCCTGTCCCATGATTCTACCACACAAACAGGAATACAGTTGTTAAGTTAGGGGTGAAACCCGAATCTTGATGACTCGTTCCGCTCTCGATTTTGGTTTTTATAAAACTCTCACCAAAGCCTCGACGGACTCCAATGACTTGAGTAACGCTGTAACTGGAAGGATGCTTGCCGTTCGCCCAGATTGAGGTGAGAGCACAGTCCAGAAGGCCAAAGTGTGTACTCGAAATCCTTGAGAATAGTCGAATGACTTTGGGTAGTCGACGTCTATCACCCAAGACAATCTATTCTCGATTTTATGTGTTATCGATTCTGGATTTCGCTGCCGCTGACTTCATGATTTATCGCTTTTATGTGGAATTTTATATGTTTTATGTGGTTTTATGTGTCCATGTGTTTCGATTTTTGGTGATTTATACGCTTTTTGCTTTGATCAACACACACAACTCGCACTGCACATCTACGTCAAAACGTTAACAAATCGCATGCTATGTTACTCGTAATCTCGCTACTTGCACTCGCAACTCTTGATCGCTTATGCGGCTTTGAAAGATAGGTGAATACGTGCAATATATGTAGGTGAATACGTGATGTGCTTACATGGACTACGTGCTTCTATGCCTATGTGCTTCTGTGGATTATGTGCCTATGTGACTACGTGATTAGATGTGTTCCTAAGCTTTATATAAAGTAGCTTTTAGAGATTCGCTAGAGTATATTAGGGTTAATCGAAATTGTGTCTGAGTCCTGTGACGATGTCTGTTGCAGACAATGTCGTCATTCGGATCTCACACTGCTCGCTCTGCTCGCCGAAACCATGAGGACAAACGTATCGCTGCTCTCGTCACTAAGCAGATGGCTAAGGTCATTCCGCAAATTGTCAGCGAGTTGAATGAAAACGCTTGCAAGTCCTCTGATGAGTCCAGGACTGATTCTCCACGCGCCACTTTTAGCTTCAAGCAGTTTAAAGCCTGCGGCCCTAAAGAATTCACCGGAGAAGATGGACCTACGGCCATGTTTCAATGGTTCAATTCTATTGAAGTCACCCTGCGCCAAAGCGGCTGTCCTGATAATCTCCGCACTGTTAACGCCACCGGCGTTTTCCAGTCCAGGGCTTTGGACTGGTGGGCTGCCGAAAGAAACAAGCGTGGAAATGATGCAGCCTATGGGCTTACGTGGGATGAGTTGAAGGACATCATGATGAAGGAGTTCTGCCCTCCCCACAAGCTTCAGAAGCTGGAGGACGAGTTCTGGCACATCAAGCAAGAGGGTGGCGACAACGCTGGTTTAACTGCCCGCTTCAAGCAGCTGAGTATCATTTGTGCAGGTCAAGTCACTACTCCCAAGATCACCATCAAGAAATACATCCGTGCTTTACTGGATTTTGTGGCTGACTTTGTGCAAGCCACGAAGACGACAACTATTGAGGAAACCTTCCTGCTCGCTGCCGAGATTAACGACAAGCGAGTTAGGGCTGGTTACTTCGATAAAGCCTCCAAGAATCTTCACCAAGTTACCGCTGCTCCCACCGCTGAAACTGCCGCCGCACCGCAAGCTTCCAAGTCCTCCCACCGCAAGAGAAAGAACAACAACAACAGTAGCAAAAATCATGCTGCTACCGGCGCTCCGCTCCAAGCTATCACTGCTCAACCGCAACTCCAGAACCGCCAAGTAGCGGCCCCGGTGACCAATGCACCGCCAGCCAAGCGTGCATATACTAGTACTCACCCGCTCTGCCCTACCTGTACCAATCATCATCCTACTGGGATTGCTTGCAGATTCTGTGTGCACTGCAACCTGTACGGCCACTTTACTGCTAATTGCCGTACCGGTCCTCGCCAAGCCCCAGCTCAAGCTCAAGGTCAAGCTCCTGCACCACCAGCTCTCCTTCTTGCTCCACAGGGCCAACCAGCAGCTCCTGCACCCCCTGCTCACGTTAGAGCTTGCTTTGCATCTAGGGATCCCAACCACTTTGCAAACATGTGCCCCAATAGAGTGGTGAAGCAAGTGCCACAGCAGCAGTCGCAACAACATCAACAGCAGTAGCCTCAGCAGCAGCAGCCAGCAGCACGCGGACGTGCTTTCGACATTAACGCCCTCCAGGCTCAAGCAGACAACAATGTGGTTAATGGTACGTTCCTCATCAATGGTATATATGCTTCGTGTTTGTTTGATACTGGAGCAGATAACTGTTTTGTATCGTTTGAATTCGAAAAGCTCCTTAATCGTAAACGCGCCCATCTCCTTACGACGTTCGACGTTGAAGTTGCCACTGGAAGAACCGTCGTTGTCAATTCTGTTCTACGTGATTGTACGCTTGAACTCAGCGATCACATCTTCCTTATCGATCTCATCCCGATGCAGCTTGGTAGTTTCGACATCATAGTAGGCATGGATTTTCTTCGTGAAAATCGTGTTGAAGTTGTTTGCTTTGATAAAATGATTTGTTTCTCGCTCGATAATGGTGATTAATTGTGTGTTTACGGTGAAGTCGCATCGAAGAAACTCCAAATCATGTCGTGTGTCCAGGCTAGCAAGTATCTCCGCAAGGAATTCCAAGCTTTCTTGGCGCACATTGTAGTAGTGGAGAAAAAGGAAGTTAAGGCAATGAATAAGGTGCCTGTGGTTCGTGATTTTCCTAGAGCCTTCCTTGATGATCTACCTGGTTTACCTCCGAGTCGTGATATTGACTTCCACATTGATCTCATTCCTGGAGCAAACCCTGTTGCTAAAGCTCCCTATCAACTCGCTCTGTCCGAGATGCGTGAACTCTCGAGTCAACTCCAGGAATTACTTGACAAAGGATTCATTCGCCCTAGCACCTCTTCGTGGGGCGCACCACTCCTTTTTGTCAAAAAGAAGGACGAATCGTTCCGGATGTGTATCGATTATAAAGAATTGAATAAGATGACTATCAAGAATCGCTATCCCTTGCCTCGAATCGATGATTTGTTTGACCAATTACAAGGTGCAACGTGTTTCTCGAAGATTGATTTACGCTCAGGCTACCACCAGTTACGCATTCAAGAGGAGGATATACCTAAAACCTCTTTTCGAACCCGATACAGTCACTATGAATTCGTTGTTATGCCCTTTGGGTTAACCAACGCACCCGCGGTTTTCATGGATCTGATGAATCACGTGTGTAAACCTTTCCTCGACCGCTTCGTCATCGTGTTTATCAATGATATCCTGATCTATTCCAAGTCGAAAGCAGAACACGCGCAACATCTACGTTTGGTTCTCGAATTGCTCCAAGGGAATCGACTCTATTCCAAGTTCTCCAAGTGTGAATTTTGGCTAGAGGAGGTTCAATTCCTCAATCACATTGTCAATAGTCAAGGTATTCACGTCGACCCCGCGAAGATCGAAGCTGTTAAGAGTTGGGTTACAACTAAGAATCCGTCCGAAGTCCGTTCTTTTCTCGGACTAGTGGGCTATTATCGCCGATTTATTGAAGGATTCTCAAAAATCGCTGTGTCGCTTACCTCTCTCACTCATAAAGACAAGCCTTTTGTTTGGGGAACTGAACAAGAGACAACCTTTCGAACTCTGAAGCATATGCTCTGCGATGCTCCTGTACTCGCTTTACCCGAAGGAAACGATGACTTCGTAGTCTATTGCGATGCCTCGAACCTTGGTCTCGGTTGTGTTCTCATGCAATGAGACAATGTTATCGCTTACGCATTTCGTCAGCTCAAGATCCACGAGAAAAACTATACAACCCACGATCTCGAGCTTGGTACAGTTGTTTTTGCATTGAAGATTTGGTGACACTACCTTTACGGTACCAAGTGTATGGTCTTCACAGACCATAAGAGCCTACAATACATCTTAAACCAAAAGGAGCTTAATATGCGCCAACGCCGATGGGTTGAACTTCTTAACGATTACGACTGTGAGATTCGTTATCATCCTGGCAAAGCAAATGTCGTTGCCGATGCTCTAAGCCGACGAAGCTATTTGCATAGCATTCGTAATATTCACGCCCAGCACAATCTCGAAGCTCTTATCCGTGACGCCCAACATGCCTGTTTTTCCGAACGCACTTTGAAGAAGGAAAGAATTATCAATAATGGCGAGCAACTGGTGATAAATCGAATGGTATATTCCATTATCTAGACCGAATTTGGATTCCCAAGCGCACCAACTTACGACAAATTCTGCTAGACGATGCCCACAAGTCCCGATATTCTATTCATCCCAGTGTCGATAAGATGTACCAGGACCTTCGCTGTGACAACTGTGTTCTGTAAGCATCGAATAATGTAAAACAATGTGCTTTGATGTTATTATATGTGTTGTTGTGTTTGGTGACTTTACAATTTGATTCGATTCCGATTACAAGCTTTAAATCACTTTCTGGAAGGTTATACGCAAACTGGTGCATAAACGCAATCAGTTTAATGCGACGTACACTCCGGAAATGTGACGTAAGCCAAACATACCCTAATTATCCTTTACGTAACTTAGAAAGAAGTTTCGAAGGATTCGGTATGGCGAAAACACGTTTATTTGAACTAAAGAACTATTTACGACTAAACTGCGAAACAAACGATGGTAACCGCCCAGATAATATTTAAATCCCAAAAATATTCTGTTATGATTAAAATTTTATTTTAATCAGGTCTGTGTGGAAAAATGAATTAAAACGCTTAAAAACGTTATTTTTCAAGGTTAAGCGCGTACCGCGTGTTTCTGCGCGACACAGTGCTTCTACAGCAAAACGCAGACAACGCAGCCAGTCTTGGCAACTGAAATTTTATTTCAGTAATCTTTTGGCGAGTTTATTTTTATAGAGTAATAAAAATAATTTAGAACGCCATAAACCGGGATTTAAACGCTAGATAAAATACCCGGTATCCAGTTAAACACCCGTTTTAGCCTACATATAGCATATTTATATAAAAACTTACACTTGGACCCTCTCCCCCATCTAAATTTCGGTCATATCTAAGTGTGGCCCCACCATATATTTTGCAAGATTTAATTTTATTCTTGAAGATCTTGCTTGATATGTTGGTTGCCAAGTGTAATTGCATGCTCCTTGTAAATCCTTCTATATCTTCACATTTCCAAGACTTCAAATCTCAAGCAATCTCTTCCTTCTCTCTCCCTCACCCAAACCGTAACCCCTCTCTCTCTACATTCATCACCTTCAAGTCTTGTTCTTGAGAATTCAAGCTCATTTCTAGCAACTTTCAAGTTAGTATGAAGATCTAAGGGTGTTCCCAAGGTGTTGTCAAGTGATTACAAGCTTCCTATCATCAAAATCTCATCTTACAACCTACTTGAATCTTGAAGGTATAACATTTGTTTTTAAATCATACTTTAGATTCTTGGTTGTTTTTGATGATTGAAGTTTCTCTTGAATCTTGGGATTTTCACTAAACTTGAAATCTAAAATGAAATGGGTCTTGAAATAAATAAAGATGGTGGTGTATATATATGTATATAACCGTACATATATATGTGTGTATATGAGTTTATTTTTGAGTTAGAGTTTGATATCTTGTTAAGTACTTGCTTATGTTGTTACATGTTCATGAATGGTGGTAAAAAAGCAAGTATTTGGTGATTTATGTAGGATATGTTAAATGCTTACATACATCAGCAAATAAACCTGAATATATCATGTATTTGATGCATCTAAACCCATATAAAATGTTGATGTTATGATAGCATGCTTTAGGCACTTGTACATGTGAAAATATGTTGATTTAAAGCTCAAGAAATGATGAAAAATGGTTATATGACAAAAACTGTTTTAGATCAGGTTACAAACACTAAAAATAATATTATTTGATGTATTATAGTGGCATGAAACTTTAACATAGGTTTACTAGCTTTGCATGTTGTACATATAGCTTAAAAAGTGGTAAATTATGTGAAATTTGCATGATTTATGTGCTTTGTTTAAGACCTGCACTATCATGAGTATAACCATTATTTTATTCAGTAAATAACATGGGTTGTGTCAAAATTTCAAGTCGTTTCGATTTGGGAAGGTTCGGGTAACGTTTGATGCAAAACTATGCGGTAAAACGGTAAAAAATCGCCTTTTCGGAGGATTTTTATTAAACTGTTTTAGATCAGTAACCAAACTGATATTTTTTCTATAAAAATAAGTAATTTAACTTATATTAAGTGTACTTGGTGTTTGGTTAGTCATACGTGACTTCCGACGCCCAAAAATGTTACCGAATCGCTAAAATAAGTGCTTTTCGACATAACTAGAATGGGTTGTTCATAAGTAAATTTTATGTGTTACAATGTGCTATGTGTTTTACAATATGTGTATGATGATGTGCTAGTGTTGACGAGATTATGTGTATTACGCTTGAATAAATGTATATATACAAATACACCAAGATAATAAAAAATAATAACTTTTAGAGAAAACTCAAAGTTATGTGAAAATTCTAAGTATCGGAGAAACTTCGGTATTTTTGTGAGTTTTTTTATTATTAAATCATTCTTATTTAATTTAGGACGAATAAATTGAGGGATTGTGTTAACATATAAAAACGCACCCAAAGGTGAGTACATAGATCCCCTCTTTTTACTGTTTTCGATTGTTTTGGGGTGATTCATATGTATCAAAACGATTTCAACGATGGTTTCAAAACAAGTAAGACGGTTTATATTAAATCAATAACGATTTCGATTAAGTAAACAAACTTGTTGGTTGTATTTACATAACGAATAATATCCATTAGTTTTGGCCGAACCGACCAGTATTAGGTTATGGTACCATAGGATCTGAAAAATCCCGTTATCAGAATGCACCCATGGTTATGTGTGGGTTAGGTGGGTAACGACTGAATTTGTGATTGTTAATTTACCCTTTGGTGGTTTATTAATGCGAAAAGCGATAGGCGAGATAGTCGAGTCACGAAGGTTTGGATGTTATTAGCGAGACAATCAAAAGTAGTTTCACGATCTAAAACGAGAATGATTTAAACGACTAAAGCGATTTTTTAACGAATTAAACGATGGGTAAACGATTGGTTTTCGGTTAGTGTTTAGATAACGGGACGAGTGTAATGTGATGAAAGCATGGTGGATACGCCGCTGGTACTTCCTATATATATATATGTTTTCATCATATTACATACCGTGGCGTTATTTAGTTCACTTGGGTAAACAATTTGAAGCGATGTCACACAAACGAGGTTTTCGAAACGATATAAACTATACGAATTTTATTAACGAGTTTTATTGACGAGATTTTATTAAATAAATGTTTTGGGTTAAGAATCATGGCTACGAGATTTTATACACTATAACCAACTTGATTTGAGTTGGTTAGTTATGCCGCAATACAATACTTTTCAAAACAAGGTTTTTAATTGAGTATTGCAACATGTAAACTAGCCATGAATCCGACACTCTCAAAACCCTATGTACTCGCCAGCATTTCTTTGCTGACTTTGTTTTCACATATGTTTCAGGTGTTGTTAAACGATGTTGATTGCTAGGATGCATGCTCACATAGGACTGGACGAGGCATTAGTGACTTAATAACAATGATAGACTATGTTTAACCTGCTTATTTAGATTTCCAGACGATGTAAATATTTAATGTTTAATCAAATGAAACTTCAAATTTCCGTGTGTTTTGAAACAATGATTCTGTTAAAACACTCCCCGACGATTCCGCCGCGATTTGTTGTTTTACGCGGTCGGGGTGTGACAGAAAAGTTGGTATCAGAGCTCATGGTTATAGGGAATTAGGTTATTAGTAATGCTTTAACCTAGTCTATAACCTTCCTAGGACCCTAACGCGAGTTTACTTGCGTTTAGTCATAAAACAATACCGTCACCTATCCTTAGGTGATAACCACAACAAGAACACAAATTTCAAATCCGCTTTGAAAACCAATCATCTGTTCTAGGAAGATTTATTGTAAGGTTTTGAACCCTTTAAGTTTTCAAATCTCGTCAAAGTTTGGGTCTAAATAGTGTGAACACGTGCAAACTGGAAGAGTGAGTGCCTGTACCCTGAGTTTTCTATCTAAGGCTAGAGTGTTCGTACAAATCCACATAATCGGACCAGTCACTCTTACCTGGGAACTCTCGGGGTGAGTGTTCACTTATAGGCGAGCAAGTCTTCGGCGATACACTATATTGACCCATTTACTTTGATTAGTCACTCCGTGTCATTTGTTTGTTCGAGGTAACGAACAAATGATCGCCTTTATGGTGTTTTGACGATATTTTCAATACCTCTTTTGCTTTTCAACCTCACTCGTTTCTTTTGTTTCCTTATTAGACAATGCCTCCTCGACGTGAAGCACAATCTTTCACTATTGAAGAAATCGCAGCCCTAGTCTCTCAGCAAGTGGCTGCTGTGCTTCCAGGCATTGTGACCCAAGTCCACGAGATATACAACAACAATAACAACAACAATGCGCCGTGTAACTTCAAGAGCTTCAATTCTGCTAAGCCTCTAAAGTTTTCTGGGTCGCAAGGAGCAACTGCGCTCCTGCAGTGGTTTGAGAGCATCGAGAGCACGTTCAGACATGTGCAGTGTCCGAAAGCGTGTAAGGTTGAATTTGCTTCAAGCGTGTTTGAGAAGCGAGCGCTTACCTGGTGGAATGGTATTATGCGCGATAGGGGTGCCGAAGTGGCGTTGGCACAAACATGGGAAGAGCTCCGGGCTCTCATGATGAAAGAATTTTGTCCCCGTCACGAAATTCGGGCTTTGGAGCGAGAGTTTGACGATCTAAAACAAGATGGGGGTGAACACCGTGCCTATACGGATCGTTTTGAGGAACTCATTCTGTTGTGTCCCACTATGGTTACCCCTCTGGAGAAAGCAATTGAGAGATATATCGATGGCTTACCCGATTCCATTCAGGATATTGTGACCGGCGTTAATCCTACTACCGTCCGTCACGCAATCGAATTATCTGCTACCCTGACTGAGTCGCAAGTCAGAAAGGGTAAACTTACCCGTAAGGGGGACAAGAAGAAGTCGGCTGATTCTGAGAAGAACAAGGATAAGGGCAAGGATAAGAAAGGTGAGTCATCGAAGAAATCGAGGAAACGAAAGGATGCTCAGAATTTTGCTGTTACAGCACAGACTGCTCAGAACCCGCAGAACCCACCAGCTCAGTCTCCTGCAAAGAAGGCATATGCTGGTACCGCACCGCATTGTGCACGCTACAACGGTCATCACGTTGCACAACAAGCTTGCAAGCAATGCACAACGTGTGGAAAACTTGGGCATTTGTCCAATATTTGTCGTCTGGGACAAAATCAGGTTGCTCAGGTTCAAGCTCCGGTTCAGGGGAATGCTGCGAGATTCCCACCGGGTTCTTGTTTCAACTGTGGAGATTTTGGTCACTTCCGCAACAATTGTCCAAGACTGGTGAATGCAAACGCGAATGCTAATGCAAACCCGAATGCGAACGTCAACGTGAATCCAGCACGTGGACGAGTGTTTAACATCAATGAGGCAATCAATGATGCAGCAGTGAATGATTAGTATCTTGTAATTTCCTCTGGTTGTTATCTTTTAGCATTTAAGAACAATGCGGTTGTTATATAAATAAAAATTTGTGGTTTTTATTTTTTAACTAATACAATTGTATGAATGTTTGATGCAACCTTATGATGTCAACACAAAGACAAACTACTCGTGTGGTTCTGTCATTTTTTATGATCACTTGTGATCTCCCCAAGAACCTTAAACGCTTGTTTCTTTTAAGAAACAAAAACCCAAAGTTATTTAAGAAAAGGATATGTTGCTTTCCTAGCACATGTCACCAAGGAGAAAGACAAGAGTAAGAGTATTCAGGATATCCTGATTGTTCGGATTTATCCAGTGGTGTTTCCTGATGAACTGCCTGGTTTACCTCCAGTTCGTCAAGTCGAGTTTCATATTGATCTTGTACCCAATGCCAATCCGATTGCGAAAGCACCTTATCATCTTGCACCGTCGGAGATGCAAGAGTTATCGAAACACCTTCAAGAGTTGTCTGATAAAGGATTCATCCGTCTGAGCTTTTCGCCTTGGGGAGCTCCTGTCCTCTTTGTGAAAAAGAAAGATGGATCTTTTCGAATGTGTATCGATTATCATGAGCTTAATAAGCTTACCATCAAAAATCGATATCCCCTACCTAGAATTGATGATCTCTTCGACCAGCTGCAAGGTGCTGCATGCTTTTTCAAGATCGGCCTACGATCTGGGTATCATCAACTTCGTGTACTCGAAGAAGATATTCCCAAAACTGCATTCCGTACAAGATATGGGCATTACGAGTTCACTGTCATGCCTTTTGGTTTGACGAATGCCCCAGTTATCTTCATGGACTTAATGAATAGGGTCTGTAAACCTTATTTAGATAAGTTCATCATTGTGTTCATCGACGATATTCTCATTTATTCAAAGTCTCGAGCCGATCACGAACAACACCTTCGTTTGACCTTGGAACTTCTGAAGAAGGAACAACTTTTCGCTAAATTCTCCAAGTGTGAATTCTGGCTTAAAGAAGTTCAGTTCTTGGGTCATATTGTTAATGAGCAGGGTATTCATGTGGATCCATCCAAATTGCTGCAATTAAGGATTGGAATACACCAACGACACCTACAGAAATTCGTTCTTTTCTTGGTCTCGTTGGTTATTATCGTCGTTTTATTTCAAACTTCTCGAAGATCGCAGTGCCACTCACTACTTTGACTCAGAAGAATAAGCCTTTGGAGTGGGGATACAAGCAAGAAGAAGTGTTCCAAACGCTGAAACGGAAGCTATGTGATGCTCATGTTTTGTCCTTGCCCAATGGAAACGATGATTTCGTTGTCTTTTATGACGCATCAAATCTAGGCCTTGGTTATGTTCTTATGCAATGAGGTAAAGTTATAGCATATACGTCAAGACAGTTGAAAGTTCACGAAAAGAACTACACAACTCATGATCTTGAGTTAGGTGTTGTGGCATTTGCTCTCAAAATCTGGAGATACTACCTCTATGGAATGAAGTGTGTGGTTTTCACAAGACCACAAAAGTCTCCAGCACATTCTTAATCAGAAGGAGCTGAACATGAGACAACGACAATGGGTTGAGCTCTTGAACGATTACGATTTCGAGATTCGCTACCTTCCTGGTAAGGCGAATGTCGTAACCGATGCGCTTGGTCGAAAGGAGCGTGTCAAGCTTCATTCTGTTCAAACTCTATCTGATATTCAATCTCGTGTCCTTCAAGAACAACGATTTTGTGTAAACGAAGGCTTATTGAAATATGAGCTACCACTTCAACACGAGCTTAAAATCGAAACGAAAGGGCGATGGGTTGCTCTATTTTAAGAATCCTTGTGGATGATTATTGCCCAAATCGGAGCCCTGATTAGATTCCTTGTACACCTTAATATGTACATTACAACTCAATAAGGACAAACTGAATTCCTATTAAGATCTTCCTATCTTCATAGTTAGATTCTTGATATTATTTAAAGTGCCAAATGAAATCCGCGGATTGGATTCCTGGTATGCTTTAATTACCCGTGTCCAAAGATAAAAAATTAAAGGTCAAGTTAAACGATTAATGTGATTATGTGTTTATGTGTTCTCTTTTATTATGTGATCCGATTTTCGTTATCCAAATCCTCATAGAATCTTCCATATCTTCATATGAGGGATTCATAGTAGGATATTCAAAAGGTACTACTTTAAATCCTTAATGGGTTTGTACGTGGTAGTTAAGACCCTTGGGTTATATAGTACCATTCCATGATTCAAAAAGAGACCCTTGAGTGGTCTAGTTAAAGATTGACTCAGAATCTGGTTAAGAGTGGCATGTGATGATACAGCTGAAAGGACCCTATGGTAGTCCAGTCACACTCATCACAGGTTAATTCGTTTGGTTTTCCCCTACACATTATCAAATGCACTGTGTGGACTATGCAAGGAATTACGTAATTATGGACGCGTGCATAATTATAAAAATTCAGTGCACGGAAACCACAGTAAAATTTATCATGTGTAAGAACCAATAGTGACAACAATAACGAAACGTGAACAATGTAATGGAGGTACGGTGGACGCACCAATGGCGCTTCATAACTTGTATATAAGTGTCCCTCTTACATTGTAAGCATAACGTTATTTAAAGTTACTAGAAGTTCAGAACTCTAACCAGTGTTGTTTTATCTTTTCGATTCCATGTTTCAAGCTTTCACAAGTTTCCTCTAAATAAAATTTCGGGACGAAATTTCCTAAAGTAGGGGAGACTGTGACAACTGTGTTCTGTAAGCATCGTATAATGTAAAAAAATGTCCTTTGATGTTATTATATGTGTTATTGTGTTTGATGACTTTACAATTTGATTCGATTCCGATTACAAGCTTTAAATCACTTTCTGGAAGTTTATACGCAAACTGGTGCATACATGCAATCAGTTTAATGCGACGTACACTCCGGAACTGTGACGTAAGCCAAACATACCCTAATTATCCTTTACGTAACTTAGAAATAAGTTCCGAAGGATTCGATATGGCGAAAACACGTTTATTTGAACTAAAGAACTATTTACGACTAAACTGCGAAACGAACGATGGTGACCGCCCGGATAATATTTAAATCCCAAAAAAATTCTGTTATGAATAAAATTTTATTTTAATCATGTCCGTGTTGAAAAATGAATTAAAACGCTTAAAAACGTTATTTTTCAAGGTTAAGCGTGTACCGCGTGTTTCTGCGCGACACAGTGCTTCTACAGCAAAACGCAGACAACGCAGCCAGTCTTGGCAACTGAAATTTTATTTCAGTAATCTTTTGGCGAGTTTATTTTTATAGAGTAATAAAAATAATTTAGAACGCCATAAACCGGGATTTAAACGCTAGATAAAATACCCGATATCCAGTTAAACACCCGTTTTAGCCTACATATAGCATATTTATATAAAAACTTACACTTGGACCCCCTCCCCCATCTAAATTTCGGTCATATCTAAGTGTGGCCCCACCATATATTTTGCAAGATTTAATTTTATTCTTGAAGATCTTGCTTGATATGTTGGTTGCCAAGTGTAATTGCATGCTCCTTGTAAATCCTTCTATATCTTCACATTTCCAAGACTTCAAATCTCAAGCAATCTCTTCCTTCTCTCTCCCTCACCCAAACCGTAACCCCTCTCTCTCTACATTCATCACCTTCAAGTCTTGTTCTTGAGAATTCAAGCTCATTTCTAGCAATTTTCAAGTTAGTATGAAGATCTAAGGGTGTTCCCAAGGTGTTGTCAAGTGATTACAAGCTTCCTATCATCAAAATCTCATCTTACAACCTACTTGAATCTTGAAGGTGTAACATTTGTTTTTAAATCATAATTTTGATTCTTGGTTGTTCTTGATGATTGAAGTTTCTCTTGAATCTTGGGATCTTCACTTGAAATCTAAAATGAAATGGGTCTTGAAACAAATAAAGATGGTGGTGTATATATATGTATATAACCATACATATATATGTGTGTATATGAGTTTATTTTTGAGTTAGAGTTTGATATCTTGTTAAGTACTTGCTTATGTTGTTACATGTTCATGAATGGTGGTAAAAATGCAAGTATTTGGTGATTTATGTAGGATATGTTAAATGCTTACATACATCAGCAAATAAACCTGAATATATCATGTATTTGATGCATCTAAACCCATATAAAATGTTGATGTTATGATAGCATGCTTTAGGCACTTGTACATGTGAAAATATGTTGATTTAAAGCTCAAGAAATGATGAAAAATGGTTATATGACAAAAACTGTTTTAAATCAGGTTACAAACACTAAAAATAATATTATTTGATGTATTATAGTGGCATGAAACTTTAACATAGGTTTACTAGCTTTGCATGTTGTACATATAGCTTAAAAAGTGGTAAATTGTGTGAAATTTGCATGATTTATGTCCTTTGTTTAAGACCTGCACTATCATGAGTATAACCACTATTTTATTCAGTAAATAACATGGGCTGTGTCAAAATTTCAAGTCGTTTCGATTTGGGAAGGTTCGGGTAACGTTTGATGCAAAACTATGCGGTAAAACGGTCAAAAATCGCCTTTTCGGAGGATTTTTATTAAACTGTTTTAGATCAGTAATCAAACTGATATTTTTGCTATAAAAATAAGTAATTTAACTTATATTAAGTTTACTTGGTGTTTGGTTAGTCATACGTGACTTCCGACGCCCAAAAATGTTACCGAATCGCTAAAATAAGTGTTTTTCGACATAACTAGAATGGGTTGTTCATAAGTAAATTCTATGTGTTACAATGTGCTATGTGTTTTACAATATGTGTATGATGATGTGCTAGTGTTGACGAGATTATGTGTATTACGCTTGAATAAATGTATATATACAAATACACCAAGATAATAAAAAATAATAACTTTTAGAGAAAACTCAAAGTTATGTGAAAATTCTAATTATCGGAGAAACTTCGGTATTTTTGTGAGTTTTTGATTATTAAATCATTCTTATTTAATTTAGGACGAATAAATTGAGGGATTGTGTTAACATATAAAAACGCACCCAAAGGTGAGTACATAGATCCCCTCTTTTTATTGTTTTCGATTGTTTTGGGGTGATTCATATGTATCAAAACGATTTCAACGATGGTTTCAAAACACGTAAGACGGTTTATATTAAATCAATAACGATTTCGATTAAGTAAACAAACTTGTTGGTTGTATTTACATAACGAATAATATCCATTAGTTTTGGCCGAACCGACCAGTATTAGGTTATGGTACCATAGGATCTGACAAATCCCGTTATCAGACTGCACCCATGGTTATGTGTGGGTTACGTGGGTAACGACTGAATCTGTGATTGTTAATTTACCCTTTGGTGGTTTATTAATGCGAAAAGCGATAGGCGAGATAGTCGAGTCACGAAGGTTTGGATGTTATTAGCGAGACAATCAAAAGTAGTTTCACGATCTAAAACGAGAATGATTTAAACGACTAAAGCGATTTTTTAACGAATTAAACGATTGGTTTTCAGTTAGTGTTTAGATAACGGGACGAGTGTAATGTGATGAAAGCATGATAGATACGCCGCTGGTACTTCCTATATATATATATATATTTTTCATCATATTACATACCGTGGCGTTATTTAGTTCACTTGGGTAAACAATTTGAAGCGATGTCACACAAACGAGGTTTTCGAAACGATATAAACTATACGAATTTTATTAACGAGTTTTATTGACGAGATTTTATTAAATAAATGTTTTGGGTTAAGAATCATGGCTACGAGATTTTATACACTATAACCAACTTGATTTGAGTTGGTTAGTTATGCCGCAATACAATACTTTTCAAAACAAGGTTTTTAATTGAGTATTGCAACATGTTAACTAGCCATGAATCCGACACTCTCAAAACCCTATGTACTCGCCAGCATTTCTTTGCTGACTTTGTTTTCACATATGTTTCAGGTTTTAGTTAAACGATGTTGATTGCTAGGATGCATGCTCACATAGGACTGGACGAGGCCTTAGTGACTTAATAACAATGATAGACTATGTTTAACCTGCTTATTTAGATTTCCAGACGATGTAAATATTTAACGTTTAATCAAATAAACTTTAAATTTCCGTGTGTTTTGAAATAATGATTCTGTTACAACACTCCCCGATGATTCCGCCGCGATTTGTTGTTTTACGCGGTCGGGGTGTGACATTCGCTACAAATACTGGTGGCCGGGTATGAAAAAGGATATCGCTATCTATGTTTCGAAGTGCCTGACTTGTTCGAAAGTCAAGGCCGAGCAGCAAAGACCCTCTGGCCTACTCGTGCAACCCGAGATCCCTATGTGGAAATGGGATAGTATAGCTATGGATTTCATAACGAAACTTCCACGCACGCTATCAGGTCACGACAACATCTGGGTTGTCGTTGACCGTTTGACTAAATCTGCTCATTTTCTGCCGATACGAGAAGATTTTAAGGTAGAACGATTAGCACGGATCTACACCGACGAGATTAAATGTCGACACAGGACGCCTCATGATATCATCTCTGACCGCGATGGTCGGTTTACATCGCGCCTTTGGGAAACGTTTCAATCTGCTCTCGGTACTGCTCTCAATCTAAGTACCGCTTTCCATCCCTAAACCGACGGTCAGACTGAAAGAACGATTCGTACCCTCGAAGATATGCTTCGCTCGTGTGTCATAGATTTCGGTGGTAATTGGGACGTGCACTTACCTTTAGTCGAATTCTCGAACAGTAACATTTATCATTCTAGCATTCAAATGGCACCGTTTGAGGCATTATATGGAAGAAAATGTCGATCGCCTATTGTATGGCACGAGATCGGAGACGCGCAAATTACCGGTCCTGAGCTGTTGCAAGAAACGACTGACAAAATCCTCCAAATTTGAGACAATCTGCTGAAAGCTTGGAGCCGTCAGAAAAGTTACGCCGATAGACGCCGCAAGCCCCTTGAATTTGACGTTGGTGATCACGTACTCCTAAAGGTTTCACCTTGGAAGGGTGTGATCAGATTCGACAAGAAAGGAAAGCTTGCGCCTCGATATATTGGACCCTTTAAAATCCTGGAAAGGATTGGCAAAGTGGCCTACAGACTCGAACTACCGGAGGAACTTAGCAACGTCCACCCGACTTTCCACGTTTCGAACCTCAGAAAGTGTCTTGCCGAGCAGGATTTACAAGTGCCACTTGAGGATCTACAAGTGGACGAAACATTACACTTCGTGGAAAAGCCTGTCGAGATCATGGATCAAGAACCAAAGAAGCTCAGGCGCTCACGCATTCCCATTGTGAAGGTTCGCTGGGAACGCAAACGCGGCGCGGAGTTCACCTGGGAACTCGAGAGTGACATGAAGGCGAAGTACCCTCAGCTTTTCGTTACGCCTGCGCCTTAATTTCGGGACGAAATTCCCTAAACTAGGGGAGGCTGCAACACCCCGTGTTTCCAAAGTTAAAGTACAAGTCAAAGTCAAAGGAAGAAAAGATCGCTAATTGCGATCTGTCACTCCTTGCTTAATTATTGATTGTACTTCTTGACTAGTAATCGATCCCATTTAATTGTGTGCTTTAGTTGTATTATGTGGAGTATCTATTAATAATCGCAGTTTAATCGATGATTAATCGCTAATCGACTTATTGATATTTTATCGCTATCGCATCACAACTCGAATTATGTGTTCTGGAAATTGTTTTACGTGTGTGTGCTACTTATGTGTTACTTGTGCATGTTTATATTATGTTTGTGGTGATTAATCGAGAACGCAATCGCAACTCTATCGCAACGCTATCTCATCGCAAACTCGAGATGCAAGGTTACTTATGCTGTTGTATGTTAGTTAGGTTATTTTTGTGACTATTGTTTAATACTATCGCACCGCTTACCCGCAACGCATCGCAACGCTCAACGCACGAAACAAAACATCAAAACGCAACTCGCCGGAGATGTCCGAACGAATGACCATTCGATTGAATGGTCATCCGTACGGACGACCATTCAATTGAATGGTCATCCGTACGGATGACCATCCGACCAGACTGCCCTCTGATTCGCACACCTGCACCGCCTTTCCTCTTTTGGACATCTATAAATACCTCCTGTCACATCATAAACAGTGATGTCAGCTCTGGTTGCGACCCTTCGATTTCCCAGCCTATTTTCTCTCGATTTCTCGCAAATCTTGTAAGTTTTCCATTCAAATCTTGTACTTCTATGATCTACACACACTCCTTCATCTTTTTCACCAACAAATCTTCACTTTCCACCATGAAATCGGCTGATTTGAGGTGTTCTAGGATGATGTCATCATGGGGTTCTAATGAACTTCAAGATTTGGCCTCAATCCACCAAGAACAACTCAGATCTAATGGATTTCAACATGTATCAACACTGATTTCACATAAATCTAAACATTTTCGAGGTTTATAAGGATTGAAAGATGTTTTCATAACTTTCTTTCAACTCTTTTACACTCATTCACTCAAATCCGATAGAACCGAGCTCGTTCAGACCTTCTACTCGTTCTATATTAAAGTGTTGGACTGAGAATGGATGTTTATCGGAGGAGATGACCGATTCACGGGTTAAACATGAAGTACCATCAAGAACAGTTAACTGATCAAACGGGGTGATTCCCATCCGATCGGGTAACTTGGACTTGATGGGGTTGTCACACCCCGAAATTATCAGAGCTGGCGTGACTGGACTGGTATCTTCATTGCACAGCGGAAGCAATTAAGCTAAGACTTCTAGAAAATGAACGCCCACTAAGTACTCGACTCTTCATGGTTCTCCTATTTCAACCGTGCCTTAACTTTGAAAAGTAACATGAGAAAGAAACATGCGAAAAATCAACATAAAGTTGAGCGAGTTCATAGTTTGTTTGTAAAAGATTTGAAATAAATCTTTTTGAATAACCGGTTTTTGAAATATTGTTGAGAAAACGAATTTAAAATCATTTTCTTGTCATGTTATATGGAAACCCTGTATTTGTAACACATTATATTCGCAAAAACCTTGCTTTTGTAAACTCTTGTGTTTGTAAAACTTGTATAACTGTCAATGTCCACCCCGACATTGACAGCATGCCTGCATAATCCTATGCTTTGAATTTATATAAAACATGGTATGTAATTTGTAAAGACGTATTGAAACTGAGTTCTGTATATGTAAGGAATACGAGATCGCTAATGGTTCGCGAGGCCACTAATATATGACACGACATAGGAAGCATCCAAACCATAGGCATTTTTAGCTGTCGAATCCATGACTGTCGATTCACGACTGTCGATTCACGATTGTCGATTCACGACTAGAGACACAAAAGCACTGCTTGGTACTAGAATGACCAAGAGTGTGGCTGCCTGAAACCCATTAGATCTAACCTTTTGTTCCGCGGTCTAGGTATATAGTTGATTAATGGTGCTTATGTTACCCTATTCGTGACATGATCTATTGTGTCATTCCTTAGTTTAATGTACCCCTTTGTACTTGTATTTTCCCGTAGTTTAGAAAACTAGAATACGTATGTATGCACATTTTGAAAAATACGCTTGTTTGAAAACCGGTATAGAACATAAGCTTTTCGTAAACCATTTATGTCAGTTAAAACTTGTGTGTAAAATGGTTTAGAAATATGTAATTCATGTTTATTGAAAACCTTGTATGCTTTTCAAAAAGTGCATGTCTTTCCACCCCGAAAACATTTAGAAAAATGTAAAACCGTAAAAAGGTGGGGTTATGAACTCATCTGAATTGCCTTGTGCAAAGCTAGTTAATTACGACTTCGGGATGTCGTTTTCAAGACGAGACTCGCTAGCGTGCGTTCTACAATATTCCTAACACGGAATATCTTATAAGTTTCTAATATGAGGACGTAGTTAAACTACGTGTCACCGAGCTCTACCGAATCGTTAACCGAACGATTTTGACGGTATGTTGATAACTTCATAGAAACGATTAAGTTATACCCGTTAAGTTTCGTTTAATGTCGTTATTATTTTTCTAAGTCTTGGAAATACTTAGCTTCCAAAAGATTTAAAATATATAATTCTATATTTCTATAAAAATATATAAATATATCGATAAAGGCGCGTTAGTCGTTTCGAGAAATCGTAAGTGTATGAAGTGAATATTTCCATTAAAATAGTGTATAACATACTCGTATTATACATCGCGTCTCGTATGATATTTGTCAAAGTATAGTTATGTGTCGTTTTGGCGTTTAAAATAAATACATAACAAAACCGTTTCATTTGTCGGGTTTTTACAAAAATCAGGCAGAGTCTCCCCTGTTTTTAGACGATCCCGACAACCAATGTGTCGATTTATTTATCAAAATTCAATCAACAATTAAACCAATATATATATATCTATCTTTCGTAAAGTTTGTAAAAAAATCGTAAATATATATACTCGGTTCGAGCTCGGTTCGCGTAACTAAACTCTAAAGATCTAAAATCGCGTAAAAAATATAACTTGCTACTTAAGTTTGTTACCGGGTCGTGTTGACTGAGTTTGACCTCAGTTGACCAAGTGTTGACCGAGTTAACTGCCGTTGACTACGGTTGACCGCTGTTGACTCACGTTGACGGATCCTTGACCCGAACCAAAACGGACCCGCAAAACTGAACCGTAACCTGCCTGAATCTGACCCGTTCACCAGATCTGACCATTGACTTTCGTTGACCAGCATTGACCAGTCAACTGGTTGTGTTGACTGGTTCGACTTCGTTGACCGAGTACGAATGCGAATCACTCACGAGCTAAACCCAAATCAAAACTGAACATCACGTACTCAATGGTCGAAGGAAAATAATGAATTAAACAAAATATATACTAACTCACCAGAGTCGGTTAGGCACCACCATCACTGTCGACAAGCACGGTGGCGGCGCCGCCATGGAACCGTCGCCGGAGACGGCACTGGCCCCCCACCGGTTCCCTCTCTATCTTTCCTCGTTTTCTCTCTCTTCCTCCTGTTTTTGCTCGAGCCGTCACATGGCACCACCCACCACAGCGCCGCCACTGTGGTGGTGGTGTGGTTGCTGTTGTAGTCCGTCAGAGATCCTGTCGCCGTCGGTCAGTGGCGAGGGAGAGGGGGGAACAAGCTGTAAGTGTGGTTGAGTGGGTGTGCGTCTGATCGGAGTGTCGACAGTGGCCGGCTTCACTGGTTCACCGGCCGCCTGGTCTTGAGAGGGAGAGGGAGAGTTCGAGTTGTCTATGCTTGTGTGGTTTGCTGAAATGTATCGAGAGGGAGAGTAAGAGGATCAAATGCTTGTTTGTGAGGAGAATAATTTCTCTGTGTTTGATTTTGGGTTATGTATGTGTGTTAAAGACTAAAGTGTATAAATAGAGATCTAGTAGAGATCTTGTAAGATTTTGTTGAGATCTTGTGGTTTCAACTTTTGAGACAAAAATCTCTTGTAGAGATCTTATAAGATCTTGATAAGATTTTTAAGGAAAGATCTAATATATTATGTGCAGGTTTAGGCTTGTGGGTTTTGGGCTTGGGCCCAGGGCCCACAAGCCCATCTCATGTGTAAGTGGCCTGTAATTCCTACGAGACACGTTTTTTAAAACCGAAATCACCGTAGCCTAGTAAAATAATATTACAGATTAAAAACGTGTAAAAATAATGTCGGTATCCGTCGTAGTCGCGTTCGTGCGTTGATAACGGTAATAATCGCGAAAAATTACATCATCGGCGTCTTTAATCCGTATTTGTCGGCATTGTCAGTATTTCATACGGTTTCGTTCATTGCCGTTTAATATTCCGCAGATTTCCCGCAGACCGTCATACGCGTACTGTAGAACCGCATAGGCGTTCCTAAGCTTACTGAGGGACTAATTAAGTTAATTTGCGTCATAAACACTATTTATTGTCGCGTTAATTGCCTGTTAATCACGTAATTAAGGGCGTAAACTACCGGTTGTCACAGGGGTTTCCATTGTTTAGCACGTTGTCATACCGTCTCGGTCAAACCGTAAACTTTCAAACTTGACAAATTTCAAAACGAGCAAGTCACTGAACGGACTGCCGTCTGATCGGATTGCCATCTGATCGAACAACAATCCGATCGAATGACATTTGGTCTTCAACACTTAAACTTTTTACAGATTTTCAAAGATAATTAGTTTCTAACGGATTGTCATCCGATCGGAAGACCATCCGATCGAATGACCATCCTGCTGTGAACTTGTTCTCCAAGAGATATCTCGTTGGACGGATCGGCATCCGACCGTTCGACCGGACGACCTAAAAGGTAGAGATACTTCTCTGTTTTCAAAATGCTACAACGAA
Source organism: Helianthus tuberosus (assembly GCA_030545235.1). Classification (NCBI taxonomy): domain Eukaryota; kingdom Viridiplantae; phylum Streptophyta; class Magnoliopsida; order Asterales; family Asteraceae; genus Helianthus; species Helianthus tuberosus. The sequence goes on from CM060381.1 coordinate 150,635,507, forward strand.
AACTTCAAAGCCATCATACATAAACACATCCATCCCAAACGAAGGACAATCCGACCGAATGGCCATCCGTCCGGAAGACTATCCGACCGGATTGTCATCCGGTCGAATGACCATCCGTACGGATTGTCATCCGATCAAATGGCCCTTCGTCACTCAGTTCATTTGCACCGTTTAACGCGCTGTTCTTCGCTTATGCTATCGTTAACTGTTCAGGCTAATCTCTCAGCGCTCCCTTCAATCCAAGATAGTGTTTATTTAGTAAACACGATCAGTGAGTATATTCAATCCCTTTTTGCTTTACGCACTTTTGCGTGTTACATACATTAATTATACTAAATCACATCGATCACATAACGCAACCCCTTTTATACACTAACCGATACTGCAGGTTATTCGTGTTACTCGATGAATGCTTGTATGTTATGTTTACACAGTGATTGTTGCCTGACACCTTAGCAATGATAGTACTATAGTTTGGACTCAGCACCTGTCGTGGACGGGGGTTGCTAAGGGTATTTCTTCATGTGTCACAGTGGTGATATGTGTTGCGCACTCTACAACTCGTAGTCACGTCTGTGCATATTTCATTGTCGATAACCTACTAGCTTCACTTTGCTACATGTTACATGCTGGTTATGCGTAAACGATTTTCGCTATATATATTATACTATCAAACTTGTATGCTCACCTTTACACTATGTGTATTGACTTTATTTTAACGTATGTGACAGGTGTTTGAGACGCTAGGATGCTTGCTATGTGGAAATCAAGTAGGAGAGTCTAGAAACAAACAATTTAGATTCTGAGTTATCGAAACAATATATGTGCCTTGAGATACTATGTCTGTAATAATTGAATTTCTTGATATGTTACGGTATGGGACGTAATGCTAAATATCTGGTAAATTTTAGTTGTTATGGATTTCTCTTGGACAATCTGTTTCGCTCAGTGCCACGCCCCGATGTTTCCGTCATCGGTTGGGGTGTGACACTTTACTCTTTGATTTTGCAGATGAGAGGATACATGCAACAGCAGGATGAAACTAATGGCTGGATCCTTCGTGAGATTGATGAAATCAAGAAACTGAAGAAATCAACGGAGGATCACTCCCCATTGATGCCTAGATCGTTGGATTTCACTACCCCACCAACAACCATCCAGCACTCCAAGTCATCAGGTGTCCAGCATCAAGAAGGACATTTGAAAGGTTAACTAGTGACTTATATAGGATCACCCAAGGTCATAATGAATCATTAAGGTTAACTAGTGACTTATATAGGATCACCCAAGGTCATAATGAATCATTAAGGGATTATATAGCTAAATTTAGTAGAGAATCCTTAGAAATCCCTAACTTAGATATTACTACTGTTGTTGAAGCTTTTAAAATGGGTTTACTAAAAGATTCTCAATTCTATGATGATCTTGTTATGACACCTTGCAGGAACCTAGATGAAGTAAGGAACATGGCCCTTAGGTTCATCTGTTTAGAGGATGACAAAAGGATCCAGGAAAGGTTGTCAGGATCCTCAAAGCAAGACAAACAAGGATCCTATTTCAAGAATAACATATCCAAGTCATACACTAAACCTGACAACCAGAATGTGCACGCTGTGGTACAAGAGGAAGATGATGAGGATTATCCTCCTATCTCTGAATATTTTTTTACTGCTGATAATAGTGAACTAATCCTTGCTATGCAGAATTTAGGTGACAAAGCTTGATGGCCAAGGAAGAGTGACAAACTGGCTGCTACCAAAGACAAATCAAAGTGGTGTGCTTATTATGAGGACTTTGGTCATCTCACAGATGAGTGCATAGCATTAAGTAAGGAGATTGGTTACATTTTGAGCAAAGGATCCTTGAAGGAGTTGTTTGGAAGAAAGAAATCAAGGATCCAGGACTCTGAGAAAGTTCCTGAAAAAGCTCCTCCTCCACCAGCTGATGCTCAAATCATCCACTTCATCTCCGGAGGTTCTGATATCTGTGGGACTTCATTTTCAGCGGCCAAGAGACATGCAAAGGAAACTAAGATGGAGAATGGGGATAGACCTGTTTGAACTTCCATTCTTACCCAGCAGAAAGTGATATCCTTTGATGAGGATGACCATCTGGACATACAGGATCCTCATCACGACGGTTTAGTTATTACATTATTTATCTCTAACCATTTTGTTTGCAAGATTCTCATTGACGGGGGAAGCTCGGTGAACATAATCCAGTTGGATGTCCTCAAAAGAATGAATATTCCTGAATCCGACATTGTTCCAAGATCATCTGTCCTTGTGGAATTCAGTGGAGAGACAAAAAAATACATTGGGGGACATCAAACTTCCTATTTATATAGAGGGAGTGAATTCTGTTCAAAAGTTCTGTGTTATCGATTGCTTATCTTGCTGTAATGTTATCCTTGGTAGGCCATGGATACACGATATGAAGGCCGTCCCCTAAACATATCATCAATGTGTGAAGCTCCCTACTCTATGGGGTGTGGTGAAGATCAAAAGTGATCAGCAGGAAGCAAAGAATTGCTACGCTTCTTCAATGAAACCAACCTCCAAGCCTAGGGAAGCATAGCAATTAAAGTATCCTCCAAGGGATGTCATGGAGGCAAGAGAGCAAGACGTCAAGGATATTCTGTTGAACCCCGAGGACCCTGAATCCAAAAATTTTATAGGATCCGGGATCCTTGACAGTATTGAGCAGGATTTAATATCCTTCTTGAAAAGAAGAAATCTACCTTTGCTTGGAAACATGAAGACATGACAGGTATATCTAAGGATGTTATTACTCACAAACTCGGTATTAACAGGTCATTCAAGCCAATACACCAGAAAAGGAGGAAATTTGCACTTGAAAGAAATGCCATTATCCAAGAAGAGGTAGACAAATTGCTCAAGGCAGGTATGATCAGAGAGGTAAAATATCCAAGATGGCTAGCCAATGTGGTAGTTGTTCAGAAAAAGAATGGAAAGTGGAGGGTATGCGTTGATTTTACTGACTTAAACAAAGCATGTCCCAAGGATCCTTTCCCTTTACCCCACATTGACTCCATGGTGGATGCTACGGCGGGTCATGAGTTGTTTACTTTTATGGATGCTTCATCTGGATTTCAACAAATTCAGATGGAACCATATGACCAAGAGGACACAACCTTCATGACTCCCACAGGTATATATTGCTATATTGCTATGCCTTTTGGATTAAGAAATGCAGGTGCCACATACCAAAGGCTAGTGAATATGATGTTCAAAGAGCAGATTGGACACACAATGGAAGTCTACATAGACGATATGGGGGTCAAATCCAAAAGAGCTGAGGATCACCTGAAGGATTTGGAAGAAGCATTCGATATCCTTGACAGATACAACATAAAGTTGAATCCTTCCAAATGCCATTTTGGAGTTAAAGCTGGTAAATTTTTAGGATATACGGTGACAAAGAGAGGAATAACGACAAGTCCAAAACAAATCAAGGACATTGTGAACATCAAGTCTCCTGCCAATGCAAAGGATGTGCAAAGGTTGACAGGAAAAATCGCATCCTTGAACAGATTCATCTCAAAGTCCTCAGAAAAGTGCTAAAAGTTCTATGATATCCTGAGGAAGAATAAAAAGTTCGAATGGACTGAAAAGCATGAGAATGCCCTCAAAGCCCTCAAGGATTACCTATCCTCAGCACCAGCTCTAATGAAACCAGAAAATTGGGAAACATTGTCCTTATATTTAGCTGTTTCAACTAAGGCAGTAAGTGCGATCCTAGTTAAGGATCATGAAGGCTCTCAACATCTGGTATACTATGTAAGTAAAAGTCTACTTGATGCTGAGTACAAAAAACAAACGCCATGGTTCCTAAATACCACTCACGTAAAACGCCAAAAAGTTAAAAAAATTAAAGATGGCAAACAACGTTTCTTGGATGTTCAGTATTGTTGTGCGTGAAGTTTCACTAAATGGATTGTTAGCTGAGGGCCGTAACTCAATATGATTTTGCTGCATGAGATGGAAAAAACTTCAAGAAAAAGAGACTGATGACAGTCATATGTCATTTTGTCTTCTTTGTTCTTGAAGAAGGCTTGGATGAGAAGAAGAAACCGATGACACTGAAGAGTGGGATGAAGATAAAGATGAAAACCAAGCAAAAAACCCACTCACACGTCATCGATCTATGTCTCCAACATTCACAAAAATCCACTTCAACAACAAACAAACAATAAATCACACCAAATCCAAAACGCCATATATTTGTGACAGTTCTTGTAGTTTCAAAGAAGAAAGAGACTGATGACAGTGAAGATTTGGAAGAGAAATTCGATTAGGATTTTAATTTATTTTCTTCGCTTCTATTTTTTTCTGTGGTTTGTTATCTAATTTTCCACTAAAAAAATACATTATTTCTCTAAAAAATGCTTGTAAAAAGCCAAGATGCCACAAATGCCAAACTCTACAACTATAATAAAATTTGTGGCATCTTGGGGTTTTACAAGCATTTTTTTAGAACAAATGTATAAAACAATGTCCATCTTTGTCTAAATGCCATTAAAATTACAAAACGCCAAAATCTTTTAGATGGGACGTGTTACAGCCTTAACAAATGAAGCTGAACAAACAGTAACTACAAACAGTAAACTGAAACGATGGAAACTTTATTACTAACATTATAATTAAAACCCACTACATGGGTACTTGAATTTATTTATCTTTTCAAAGACGCCATAATTACCTGTCACGTTATAGGACTGCATCCTACATGGCGGCAAAAAAAAAGTCATTATATAAGTAGAATAAGTAAACAAAACTTAACACTCCACATATTCTCTAACACGCCACACCTTGTGTAAAACGCCATAAAAACTTTAAAAAATGGCTCAAGTTATTGCATGAAGGTTTGATAGGTCGGAGAGACGTTTCATCCTTGTGACAACTGTGCTCTGTAATTGATGTACAATGTAAAACAATGTTAATTATTAATAAAACAATGTGTTTTGGTGTTATTATGTGTGTATTTGTGTTTGATGATTTTACGATTTGATTCGATTCCGATTCCAAGCTTTAAATCGCTTTCTGGAAGGTTATACGCAAACTGGTGCGTAAACGCAGTCAGTTTAACGCGAAAAACACTCCGGAATAGTGACATAGCCCAAGCCCACAAGTGACGAAACCTCAATTGGGCTTGACGAAACATTATTTGGGCCTGACGAAACATCACAGTTGACGAAACTCTAGGAGTTTCGTCACTGTTCATGGCGAAACTTGGGAGTTTTGGCCAAAGGGAGTTTCGTCATACCTTTACTCGATGAAACTAGAGTTTCGTCGAGGGCTGCACAATGTGTTATGTTTGTTGCAAACAGACAGTTTGCAGCAAAATAAACAAACATACAAACAACATAAAACCCATAGCATGCAACATGCATTGTTCATTAAGTTTACATAATAAACTGAGACAAACTTGATGGACATAAGTAGGATAGGAGGATATCCGACTTGGTCGACGGCGAATTACAGACTCGATAACGTAAAAGACCGTTAAAATACAACGTTAATAAAGACAAGTTACAGACACCAAAATAATGCATCAACAAAAGTTTATTAGATGCTGAGACTAGATACTCTCATTTGGAAAAAAATTGATATTGGCCCTAGTTATGGCATCGACAAAGCTTAGACATTATTTTGAGACACGTAGGATACATGTTAAAACAAATTATCCTATTAAGAATGTGCTTAGGAAACCTGAGATGTCGGGTAGGATAGCTAAGTGGTCAGTGAAATTAAGTGCCTATGATCTAGTATATGAACCTAGAAATGCTATAAAGTCTCAGGCTCTAGCAGACTTTGTGGCTGATTTCAGTAGTGATATTCAAAATGAAGTAGACCTAGAAGTACAACAGCTAGGAGAAAACTTAGAATCCTAGACATTATATACTGATGGTGCATCTAATGTGAGAGGTGTAGGATTTGGTATACTACTAAAATCTCCACAGGGGGACATATTACCCCAAGCTATTAGGTGTGAATTTCCTACCACTAATAATGAAGTAGAATATGAAGCTTTGATTGTAGGATTAGAATTGGCCAGGAATATGAATATTAAAAGTTTGCAAGTATTTGTTGATTCCTTGTTAATTGCTAACCATTTTAATGGATCCTATGCAGTCAAAGGTGAAAGGTTGATCGAGTATCTTGAAATTCTCAAAAAATTAGCAGGATATTTTGATGTTTTTGCACTTGAACAGGTACCAAGAGAGGATAATGCTGAAGCAGATGCCTTGGCAAACTTAGGATCTTCAGTCAAAATACCAGAGGGAACTCAGATACCAATACTACATATCCTATATCCAGCACTGGATCTTTTCAAGTCTCAGGATAAGGAAGTAGCAAGTATTCAGGATCCTGATGATGAGTATCCTGAGGAGGATCCTAAGTCCTGGACGGCTCCAATCGTGAGATATCTCAAGGAAGGACATATTCCAAAGGATGAGAATCCTAAGGCTTTTAGGATGAAGGTATCCCGATTCACTATTATAAATAATATTCTATATAAGAAATCTCTTGCAGGACCATACCTGAGGTGCTTGGAGGATCCCAAAACTAAAGAAGTGCTTCAGAATATACACGAAGGGGATTGTGGCAACCATACTGGGGACATATCATTATTCTCAAAGGTGTTGAGAACAGGATATTATTGGCCGACGATGAGGAAGGATGCTGTAGAATATGCTCGAAGATGTGATGCATGTCAAAGGCACATCAATATATTGCATCAACCTGCTGAACCACTATATCTTATTGCTTCCCCTTGGCCATTCATGAAGTGGGGGATGGATATAGTGGGAAGATTGCCAAAAGCTCCAGGAGGAAAAGTCTTTATGCTGGCAATGACATATTATTTCTCTAAATGGGTTGAAGCTGAGGCATTTGTTCAAGTCAGAGACCAAGAAGTAGTATCCTTCATAAAAAGGAATATCCTGACTAGGTTTGGGGTACCAGTTGAGATAATTTGTGACAATGGCTCTCATTTTATCAGTAAGAGGACAACCTATTTTTGTAAGAGTTAGGGAATCAAAATGATCACATCCACACCGGTACATCCTCAAGCAAACGGACAAGTGGAATCTTCGAACAAGATAATTGTCAACAATTTGAAGAAGAGACTAGGAGCTAGGAAAGGAAGATGGGCAGAAGAATTACCCTTTGTTTTATGTGCTGATAGGACAACAGTGAAGAGTACAACTGGGCAAACCTCATTTTCCTTAGTATTTGGAGCAGAAGCAGTAATCCCAACAGAGATGGTGATACCTACAGCAAGATCCAACCTCCGGGATCCTGAGAAGAATCCTGAAGCCCTATGTGTGACACTTGTGCTCCGTAAACACACACAATGTAGGACAAAATCTTTTATCAAAGAAACAATGTGTTTTGGTCTCAAAATTTGTTTATTTGTGTTTTACAATTTCACCTTTTTATTCTAGTTCATTTTCAAGCTTTAAATCGCTTTCTGGAAAGTTATACGCGAACTGATGCATAAACGTAATCAGTTTAATTCGGAAAATACTCCGGAACAGTGACATAGGCTTAACATACCTTAAATAACTTTTATGTAACTTAGAAATAGGTTTTGAAAGCTTTGGTGTGTCAAAAACAAGTTTATTCACACTCAAGGACTATTTGCGTCAAACTGCGAAAGTCTGCTATTCACATAGTATCGAACATTCCAAAACTTGATCATAATTTAAACATGCCCTAAATATCCTTTACATAGCTTAGAAATAGGCTTTGATGTGTTTGGTGCGCAAAAATAAACTTATTTGATCAATAGGGACTAAAAGCGTCAAAAGGTGCATAAGTTTGCATTTTCGCGCATATCTTACGTTCTGAATATATCCGAACATCCAAAAATTTATGTAATCATTAAAATATCATATTTTAGTGATTGGCATGATTAAATTCCATTCGTCGCGTAATTTGGATCGTTTTTCGCGTCCGTTCGTGTTTCGTCGTAATTAACCGAACAATGCAACCGTACGACCAAACGAACCGACATCCGAGATGTTTTTGAACATATTTTAAGTTCTCTATACTTTAACTTCATTTTTGAGCCTTGAAAATGGGTTAACAGGGTTTAAACGCGTCAAAAATGGCCTAAATGAGTTGCAGGGACCAAAATTGACAATTTTCGAAAGTTTCTGGATCTGGCATATGGTGGCGTCACGCCACCACTATATGGTTTTACCGTGGCGCGATGCGACGGCCTCATCTGGGCAAAAAACTCATTTTCAGCAACTTTCAGCAATTTTCAGCAACCGACTTGAAGTTCAGGGTCCTTTTTGTAACATTTGCAATACCGTTTGATGGTTTTGGGACACCTCTAGTATTCCAAAACAATGTGCCACACATGGACGGTCCAGATTAAAGCTCAATTATCAAGGAACGATCCTAACGGTTCTTCAAACTCTATATAAACCCACTTGATCTTCTTCCATACCTCACATTTCCTCTCAAATTCTTCTCTAAATTGAAGCACTCACCTTGTGAAGCTTCATACCTGAGAATTTTAAGATCAAATCTTCATAGCTTGGACCCTTTGTAAGTTTCTTTCATGCTTGTTATCTTTTTTCAAACGTGAAAGTCAAACAATGTTTGACTTTCTGCTTTGACTAGTCATTGGTCAACACAAAGTTCGTTCGAACTTTGCAACGTGAGCGTAATCATGATGGTTATAGTCCCTTGTGACTATACCTACTGATTACCACGTTGATTAGGTGTAGTGATGAGTCATAGTTTCGGTCAAAATGCGTATTTATGCATATTTTGTAACCAAACTATTCTTGGGTATCAAAACCGTTTGTTTTGATATCAAAACCTGGTTTCTAACTTAGTTAAACATGTTTCAACATGTTTAACTCGTCACTTTTAGTCTAGTGCTTGTATAGGGTCGTAAATAAGCGGTCTTAACAACCGCTTAGACTTCCGAACCCGACCCGTTTGGTCAATCATTAGGATCCGACCAAACAAGTATTGTGACCATAGTTATATAGGGAATAAACTTCTGAGGTTATACCTTATGGTCACTTCGTTTAGTTAGTCGTATGATAAGTAGTTTATTTGCCTTAGGAAAATGACCAAAATGCCCTTTTTGCGCATAATTTCATTTTAAGCAGATGTAACACATGTTTTGACATCTAAACTGATTATATAACCTAATTAGATATGTTAAGGCATATAATACTTATCATAGGACTAGTTAGGCGTCTCGAACGCTCTTTCGCGTGAACGACGCGTTAAAGTAGCATAAGCTACCTTAATGGGTCGTAATGGGTTGTAAGCACTTAGGATAGGTTCCGACTTAAAATGTAGGCTTTGTTAAACCATATCACATGAGTTCTAATACTCGTTTGGTTTACAAGACCTCATTCTATCCAATCTTCCGATTTAGGAGTCGATTCGCTAACATAATATCCGTTACCCTAGGAACCGCTTCAACACTTGAACTCTTGGTCTGTTGAGCCTTGTTATACCCTTTGAACCGGAACTATACGCAATCCCAGGCGAGTACATAGTTCCCCTCTTTTACCGTTTTCAAATGTTTTGGGGTGATTCATATGTGTAATCGATTTGTTTTCGAAATGTATGGCATATATATGTGTTCACTAAGTGCTTTTATGTGTATTATTCCGATTATGCAAATACAATGTTTTATCGTTAAGTGATCTGTCTATCTTCATAGTCAGATTCATGTAGGATATTTGAAGTACAGTCTTAGATCTTCCTATCTTCATAATAAGATTTTTAAGAAGTACTTTACAACTCGATGGTTGGTTTTTGTGTAATTTGTTGGTGATTTAGATAACGAAACTAGATAATAGAATAAGCACATGGTGGATACGCCGCTGGTACTTCCTATATATAAGTGTGCTTATTGTATTACCTTTCGTGGCGTTATCCCGAATCACCAATAGGATTTAGGATTGTTTTCATTCAATATAACAGAACCCAGAATCCTTATAGCATCTATCTATCTTTATAGGTTGATTCTTGTAGGATGTTTAGAGTACTAATATTGAAGTCCATGTTTGGATTCATTGTTTACTTTAATGCATGTTAGATTAGACAATGTGACAAGAACCTGACCCATGTAGTGTCTACCTATCTTCATACATAGACATATATGGGATGTTTAGAGTACTAATATTGAAGTCCATGTTTGGATTCATTGTGTACTTTAATGCATGTTAGATTAGACAATGTGACAAGAACCTGATCCCTGTAGTATCTACCAATCTTCATAGTTAGACATATATGGGATGTTTAGAGTACTAATATTGGAGCCCCTGTTTGGATTCATTGTGTACTTTAATACATGGTTACGAGGTGGAACAAGTTGACGATTATGTGTCTATGTGGTAGTTGTGATTTAGATAACGAAACGGGTGTAATAAAATAAGAACATGGTGGATGCGCCGTTGGTACTTCCTATATATAAGTGTTCTTATTTTATTATTCTTGTAGCGTTATCTGTAGGGATGAGATCGGTACGATACCGGTACCGTACCGGTACCGATACCGTAAATACCGTTACCGAAATTGAAGAAATATGGATACCGATTACCGTACCGTATTTATAGATTCGGTACCGGTATCGGTACCGGTATTTCGGTACTTTACCACATTGGTACCGCTTTGGTGTAATCCATTGTTTTATCTAAAAAAATATAATGTGCAACCCATCCATCTATTATTAACTAAACTAGAATAATATACAGAGGAATGTAAATGAAAGGTAAACATATTAAACATCCATGGTTTCGACTTTTAACCAATTCCGAGACACCATCAAGTTCGACAAAAGGGGTTTCTTCAACAATAGTGTCGTCTCCTTACACAACCAACCACAAAGATATTAAAAATTTAAAAATAAGAAAAGAGATATTGATAATTTATAACCAAACCATTAAAAAATTAACTTACTTCAATGGATTCCATGCTTTTTACCGATGGTTATTAAATTCGGTATTAATATCGGTATTTACCGAAAAATACCGGCACCGATACCGTTTTTTACCGATACCGAATTTAGAAAAATCTATTACCGATACCGGTACCGTTTATGATCGGTACGGTACGGCATCGGTACGGTACCTGTATGGTACCGGTACGGTACCGGTATTTCGGTAAAAAATCTCATCCCTAGTTATCTGTATCACTTTAGGATTTTGTGTATGATGATTTCAATGTTTGATTATCGAAATCTTCATAGAATTTCCCATATTTTCATATGTTAGATTTTTAGAAGATATCTGAAGTATTATCATGACTCATTGATTTGATTTATATAATACTTACAGAAGTTTTGATTTATTTCAAAACAGTTATTATTAATCCTCGATTGGATTTCTAATAACATATTAACGAGTTTTTACGATGTTTTAAACAAGATTACGATGTAATGCATAAAATGACTTAGTAATAATCATATTGCCATATACAAACCTATTTTGTCACGAGTTTTCACAATTAAGATTACGGATTGCAATACTAAATTTTTGCCATTCTTTGGCTTCAAGATTTATTTTCGATTGACAGCTCTCGTAGCTGTTAAAGTATTGCAATTCCAAATGTTTTACCATTTACTGGGCTAATAAAACCTATGTATTCGCCGGCATTTTTATGCTGACTGTTTTTCACATATGTTTCAGGTTTTCGACTGTTCAAGCATGCAATGTATAGGACTGCATACGGGCCTTAGACTTCTAAAATAAAAGAACAATTTCATGTATTCTTTGTTTGTAAAACGATGTTAATGATATTGAAACAATTTAGTACCAGTAGTTGTGATCAATTTGTAACGTGACTCCCCGATATTTCCGCCGTGTGTTGATTGTATTACGCGATTGGGGTGTTACAGATTGGTATCAGAGCACTGGTTATAGGGAATTAGGTTATTAGCATGCCTTAAACCTAGTCTATAACCTTCTTAGGACCCAAACGTGAGTAGACTTAGGAACTCTTTCCTAAATTCTCATCCTTATTCGTGCCACAACTGCTCTATGATTTACGAATCATCTAACCTTAGATGATTTATCCTGATGTCACACCCTGGCTTTGCGGAAGCGTGGTTAATTTTGGTGTGACTTCTTAATACCATAGCTTAATCATAACAAAGCTATATGAATTTAAAAACCATGCAAGTCATCATTAAGTTTAGAAATCAACGTACAATACCATTGTTTTAAACATACGACCATAATTCATGTTCAGTAACATTACATCTAGTAACAAAACATAAATGAGGGTTAAGGATTGTGTCTTGTCCAGGTAAGAGAACACAACCCCTAATCCTTGATGACTTCATGAAGATTGCAGCGGAAAACGTTCATACCGTGCCAGAATCCGTTAATTTCCTGAAATACATGTGAGTTGAAAAATCAACAATAATGTTGAGCGAGTTCATGTGCAAGTGAGTAAGTAAAACACTTGTAAGTATAAAAGTTTCCTGGTATGTAGCAGTGTAAGAGGACTTGTGATCACCAATGGTTTGCAAGGCCATTAGCATGTCGTGAAATGCAAGTAAGTAAGATACAACCCTAGCCGATTTTGCGTTGGGTACCAAGTCACTCCGGATCCGTTCTGTTAGTCCTCCGAGAGGCCTGTTCTGTTGGACCGGGAGCTGGGCTCGCTACACCCAAATAGATCTACCGCTCGAGTCCCTCGGGGTTCTAACTACCCATTCACATGATCTAAACCTCCTTACGTTATTCATACCGTGTAAAAGTACTTGTAAACAAAGTAACATGTATTTCACCCCCGCAGTTAAGAAAACTGAAAACAGTTAGAGAAAAGGGGGACATGAACTCACAGTGGATGCGTAAACTCTATCAAGCGTCTCTGAAGCAGTAAGCTGTGCAACGACCTACAAGTGCTAATTCTATTAGACGGACGGCCGTGCTTTAGCTTACAGTTTATGTTTGCGGGAAATAGTTAGACAACTATTTCGTGTTACATTTTGTATATGCTTGATAGTTATTTTTCCTTCCCAAGGATGGGGGATACAATACATGTGCGTAAGTTACGTTTTATCATTCTTGTGGTAATGTAATTACCGGTGTAACTTATATGTTGTGGAAACGTTCGCAAAGTTTTGGAATCATTAACGCTTGTAAATATTATTTTTACCCTAAAATAATATTTATGTGTTTTCACGAAATAATCATAAACAGTGTTGTGACAAATATATTTATCACGTTAATCTTTGTGAAAATCCCACCTCCGAATGTTTAGTAAAATATAGTGCTGGCGAAATTTATGTTTCGAAAGTATGTCCAAAAATAGTTGTAACACTTGTTGTGTAAAAAGTCTAAGTGTTAGGTTTTTAGAAAATTTCGCCAGAGTTTCCTCTGTAACTGGAGGTGGCCACGCTTTCAAGCGTATCATTTTCTTTTAACAAATCAACTCAATCAACTTCTTTATTCAATCAAACAATTTCCGACACATCAAACTAGTCAACAAGTATGTATATTTGCATAATCGCATGAACTTGTAGTTTTTCCGAATCTATATTATAAATCCCATTTATATACGTAGATCTTTATATAAAGTAGCTTTAATCTTGTAAAAACCTCGTGTTTAGAGAAAACCGTCTTTACAACTTCTAGTAACAAGTGACAAATATACTTCTTTGTCGGATCTTTCCATTTCACAAGTGTCTACACACTTGTGGTTTATAAAATCATATTTATTAGTGTAAGATCCATCTTTAGAAAAACATGATTTCTTTAAAGTGTGGTCTTTCAAAAATACCACTTGCGGATACGTAGATCCGCTAGTTTTAAACACCCTTTTACCGGTTAAAACACTTTTACACAACTAGAATATTTTCACACAAGTTCATGTCTCTAAAATGTGGTAGTGTTTCACCTTTAACCCTTGTATCTTTCAAAAACAAGCTTATGTGATGATACGTGATTTTACAAAGTCGGGTTAAACGAAGATTTGAGCTACCACATTATAGATCGGGTCACAATAAGCACAAATTTCAAGTCCTACGACTTTTACACAAGACATGTGCTATTAACCTCCATTTTAGTGATTTTACTAGACTTTAAAGATTCAAAACGCGTGTTTACGATATTTAACCGACGAAAGTTCTTTTAACCACTTTAGATGAGTGTAAGAACAAGTTTTAAAGGTTATACCTCTAGCTCAAGGCTAGGGAAGAGTTGTGACGAAAAACGCGTGGATAAAAGCCAACGGGAGTGGTCCTTCGTGTTCCGCTTGCACCAAAGCTCCTTATACGTGTCTTGTGATGTTTGAATGATCTTGGAATTGTGAAGACAAGAGCCGAAGGTATGATGGTGGTGAGGGTGGTGTTCGGCCGAGCTTTATGTAGAGAGAAAGAGAGTAATTTGTGTTGTGATTTTAAGTGATAATCATCTCATGTATCAAGGGTTATATATAGGCAAAGCTTAGAGGTTCTATTATCCATTGGATCATATGTCACAAAAGTACTAGACAATTGAGATTAGCAAGATCATAAGTACAATTACATGTTCCCTAGATGGGGACGGTTTTAGAGGGGGGGGGGGTCCCTAATCCGATTTCAACAAGTAGTTAGGGATTAGTTTATGTTAAACTTGGTTAAGTTAGGGATTAACCCAGTTAGTTATGTATGACACGTTATGACGGGTGTTAGGGTAATCAGGGACCCTAACTGGCTCAGAAAAAGAGTAATAATAAAAATAGCAATGTTTTCATGTTCCGGGTAAAGTCCGGGTGTCCGGTTGGATAGTAATCCGTTAAAGTGTTACAAAAGACTTTAAAGTGTCGTTATTACATTTTAGTGACACAATTTGTTTTCCCGACACTTTAGAAAGTGTCTAGTAATATTTTCTCATTTCTGGCACTTTACTAGTCAGCTAGAAGCTGGTTAAATTATTTAAAGTGCTGTGTTTGGTACTTAAAGTACGTTTTTGGCACATCCGAATCAGTGTATCTTATCCCTAGAGACGCAGTAACACAACCCTTATATCCTACACTCACTACTAGTGTAGTCAAAATATATGAGGCTCTTAACAGGCCTTGAGGCAGTATTTGCCTGATGCTGGTTATATCAGCATGTTCACTGTGTATCCGTTTGGTGCTACTGTGCTTTTTGTGCATCATGTTTGTCACTAGGGTTCAGCACGTAAATAATGTAGTGACAGCAATTAAAGTATGATGCAAGTAAGTGCATGTATCATTATGCAGGTAGCAGTTTATCAGCTAGTTTCAATCAAGCACAGTAATCAAGTAATAATTAATCATTAATTAAGTTGTACAGATACCTGGTTTTGTGCGGGTTGTCACATTCTCCCCCCGTTAAATAAATTTCGTCCCGAAATTTTAAGTTCTGCTTGTAGAAGCAGGGTTCTTAGGAAATAGGTGGGGGTAATTCTCTTTCATTCGGTCCTCACGCTCCCAGGTAAATTCAGGACCATGTCTGGCATTCCAACGTACCTTGACGAGTTTGACACTGCTCCGGCGGGTCTTGTTAACTTTCCAATCCGTGACCTCAACAGGTTCTTCAACGAAGTGGAGCGTGTCGTCAATATGAATCTCGTCGATAGGAATGGCAACGTCAACTTGAGTTGGACTTTTCTTTAAATTGGATACATGAAATGTATCGTGAACACCATTTAGTTCAGCAGGTAGGTCCAACTTGTATGCTACCGTCCCAATTCTTTCTAGAATTCTAAAGGGACCAATGTAGCGTGGATTTAACTTTCCTCGCTTTCCAAAGCGCGCTACCCCTTTCCAGGGTGAAACCTTCAATAATACCATCTCTCCGACTTGGAAGTCCACATGCTTCCGGTTTGGATCCGCGTAGGCCTTTTGCCTGTGGCGAGCGGCTTCGATGCGTTTAAGAATTTGCGCGATCTTATCAGTCGTCTCTTGGACGATCTCGGGACCAGCAAGCTGCCTATCACCTGCGTCAGACCAACATAGTGGGGATCGGCACTTGCGTCCGTATAGGGCCTCAAAAGGCGCAACACCAATACTGGTGTGGTAGCTGTTGTTATATGAAAATTCGACCAAGGGTAAGTGTTTATCCCAGCTACCTCCTAAATCCATAACACATGCTCTCAGCATGTCTTCCAACGTTTGTATTGTTCGCTCGCTCTGGCCGTCAGTTTGCGGATGGAACGCAGTGCTCAGATTCAATTGTGAGCCAAAAGATTCTTGGAAAGATTGCCATATTCTTGACACAAATCTTCCGTCTCTATCAGAGATGATCGAGAGAGGTACTCCATGACGTGCTACGATCTCTCTCATGTAAATTTCCGCAAGTTTACTAGTACTGTCTTTCTCCCTGATTGGCAGAAAGTGTGCGGACTTTGTTAGGCGGTCAACAATCACCCAAATCATATCATGGCCTCTTGGCGTTCTTGGCAGTTTTGTAACAAAATCCATTGAGATTTGTTCCCATTTCCATTTGGGAATCTCAGGTTGTTGCAGAAGTCCCGAAGGCTTCTGGTATTCTGCCTTGACCTTAGCGCACGTTAAACATTTGCTCACATAGACAGCAACGTCGCCTTTCATCCTAGGCCACCAATAGTAATCTTTAAGATCCTGGTACATCTTATCCGATCCAGGGTGGATAGAGTACCGTGACTTGTGCGCTTCGTCGAAAATAACTTCCCTTAATCCACCAAACAGAGGAACCCAAATCCTTTTCTCAAAACATAACGTTCCTTCCTCGTTTGGTACCAAAAGCTTCTCCATTCCACGGAGATATTCTTCCTCAAGATTTCCCTCCTTGAGAGCTTCCTTTTGTGCAGCACGAATGCGCGAGGGAAGATCGGTTCGTATGATCATTTCTAGAGCCCTAACCCTTATGGGCTTGATTCTTTCCTTACGACTTAGGGCATCGGCAACTACATTCGCCTTCCCCGGGTGATACTTGATCTCGCAGTCGTAATCGTTTAGCAATTCAACCCATCGTCTCTGTCTCATATTCAGCTCTTTCTGGTTGAATATGTGTTGCAAGCTCTTGTGATCTGTGAAGATTGTGCATTTCGTACCATACAGGTAGTGTCTCCAGATCTTTAGTGCAAAAACCACTGCGCCAAGCTCTAAATCATGGGTGGTATAGTTCTTCTCGTGCACTTTCAGTTGGCGTGACGCGTAAGCAATGACCTTTTGGCGTTGCATCAACACACATCCCAATCCCTGACGCGATGCGTCGCAGTATACCACAAAATCGTCGGTACCTTCCGGTAGAGCTAAAATTGGCGCGTTGCAGAGCTTATCCTTCAATATCTGAAACGCTTCGTCCTGTTTGATCCCCCAATCAAACGTCTTATCCTTCTGGGTCAGGAGCGTCAAAGGTTGGGCGATTTTCGAGAAATCCTCGATGAACCTTCGATAGTAGCCAGCCAAACCCAAGAATTGTCGAATCTCGGTTGGCGTTGTAGGCGTTTCCCAATTCTTGATTGCCTCGATCTTTGTGGGATCAACATGAATTCCATCCCCATTAACCACATGTCCAAGAAACTGGACTTCGCGTAGCCAAAACTCGCACTTGGAGAATTTGGCGTACAGTTGTTCTTCCTTTAGCAGCTCCAATATGGTTCTAAGATGCTGTTCGTGTTCAGCCTTCGTCTTTGAGTAAATCAGGATGTCGTCGATGAATACAATCACGAACTTGTCTAAGTATGGCTTGCAAACTCTATTCATTAGATCCATGAATACCGCAGGCGCGTTTGTTAAACCAAATGGCATCACGAGGAACTCGTAGTGTCCATAACGAGTTCGGAAGGCTGTTTTCGGGATACTTTCCTCCTGTATCCTCAGTTGATGGTATCCAGATCGAAGATCGATCTTAGAATAACAGCTTGAACCTTGAAGTTGGTCGAACAGATCGTCGATTCTAGGCAGTGGATACCTGTTCTTGATCGTTAGCTTGTTCAATTCTCTGTAGTCAATACACATACGGAAACTTCCGTCCTTCTTTTTGACAAACAAGACCGGAGCTCCCCAAGGCGAGAAGCTTGGTCGAATAAAACCCTTGTCTAACAACTCCTGGAGCTGTGTTGACAATTCCTGCATCTCTGATGGAGCAAGTCTGTATGGTGCCTTAGCCACAGGCGCGGCGCCTGGAACTAAGTCAATGTGAAACTCCACTTGCCTCTGAGGTGGCAGTCCAGGTAAGTCTTCTGGGAAGACTTCTGGATACTCCCTTACGACAGGGATGTCTTCGATTGTTGGCTCAGCAGCCTTCTTATCCACAATGTGTACCAGGAAGGCAACACATCCCTTCTGCAAACACTTCCTTGCCTTCAAACAGCTGATAATTCTCAATGGCGTCTCACGCTTTTCTCCATGTACCACAATGGTCTCACCATCATCAGTTGGAATACGAATCACTTTTTCGTGGCAAACAATCTCCGCTTTGTTGCCAGATAACCAATCCATTCCTACTACCACGTCGAAGCTTCCCAATGGGACCGGTAGTAGATCAAGAGTAAACTCGCGTTCTCCCAATTCTATCACACAACCTCTGATTACTTCGTCGGCTCCAACTAACTTTCCATCAGCTAATTCGATCGAGTAGGGTATGTCTAACTTATTAGCAGCTAACCCAAGCATATTCTTAAATTCTAACGATACGAAGCTATAGTCGGCACCAGTATCAAATAAAACGGATGCGTAGCGTTGATTGATAGGGAACGTACCGGTAACAACGTTGGGATCTTGGCGTGCTTCCTTTGCTCCGATCTGAAATACCCTTCCACGGGCTTGGTTCAATCCCGGGCAATCCTTTTTGAAGTGCCCAATGTCACCGCAATTGAAACATCCAAGTCTTTTACCACCTCCCGCACCATCCATAACTGGCGGGTTGTTCTGGTTAGCATTTCCGGCTTGATTGGCATTGCAGCCTCGATTATTCCCCTGTTGGTGACTACCAGAACCACCACGGTTGTTATTCCTATTTCCATATCCTCCCTGGCCTCCCCGGCCAGTGCCAACCCAACAGGTGTCCTTAGAGTGACCACGTTTCCCACATGCTTCACATACTTTTAGCCCACAATGACCAGAATGGTGACGCTGGCAGGCATTACACCTGGGATGGGTGCCCATATATCCTCTTCCTTTCCTTCCATTGCCAGCTGCACCCTGAGCTGGCGTGCTTGGTGCTCCTCTCTTACCATCACTGCTAACACTTTGTTTGAAGTTCGAAAACTTTCTTTTGTTACTTCCTGACGACTCAACATGAGTCTCTTTCTCCTTTGTCTTGACATCACCAAACTTGTTCAGACGAATCGCCTCTTCTGTTAGAGCCACGCTCAAATCAATGGCTTCTGTGATAGTTGCTGGTTTGGAGGAGGTTACCATGCTAATGATTTGAGGAGCTAATCCCCAAATGAAGCGCTCAATTCGCTTGTATTCTGGCGTGACCATATAAGGAACCACTTGAGATAGGTCATGAAACCTCTGAACGTACTCTGCTACCTTCGGACCGTCCATTTTTTAGGTGCCAGAACTCAGTCTCCAATCGCTGAATTTCTGCGCGGGAACAGTACTTCTTGCGCATAAGCTCCTTCAGCTCTGCCCAGGTCAGTGCGTAGGCGGCAGTTTCGCCTAGGGTTTGGACTTGTAAGTTCCACCAAGATAGAGCTCCGCCTAGAAACAGCCCTGAGATGTAAGTGACCTGCTGGTCGAGCGCACATTTGCTCATGCGGATGGTGGAATCAGTCTTCTCGGCCCAACGAGTAAAAGCGATAGCGCCTCCGGTGCCATCGAAGTTGGTGGGCTTGCAGTCTAAGAACTGCTTGTATGTGCACCCGTGTGGTGGATTATTGTTGCCCTGGTTAATACTTCCGCTCGTTCCGGGCTGAGATGCTGCATACTGTGCTATGGCAGCGGCAATGATTTGTTGTAGTTCTGCCTCGTTAGTGGGCATGCGCGTCTCGCGTCTGGGCGGCATCTTCTAAAAGATGGTTTTAGTTAGGCCATAGCAAGGCTCCGTTGTAAATCAGTTCGTAATATAGTGTTCGTATATAACGGTATTAATAGTATAATCACATAACATCTCATGTTATAGGGCATAAACAGTAGATTGAATCATCACGAGTGATGAGAATACTGCGATTGTATTGCCACAATTTCGAGATCACAATGTAAAGCTTACAAGTACACCACTATATCATACGACATCAATGACTTAGTAGGGGACGACCCTAGACAAGTCGTGCGATCACTGGACATGTTCAGGAGTCTCTGGTTCGCCCATTCTCAAATTCCACGTCAAGTTTCTGAGTTTTAGTCCTAAAACAACATTTCTTCTCAATCGTTTCCTTGAGCTCGTCCCAGCTCAGTGCATAAGCAGCGTCTGTGCCAAGGGTTTGAACCTAGAGGTTCCATAAGAGAGTGTGCCATCTAGCAACATCCCCGAGATATAGGTAACACTCTGTTGGGGCGGACAGTTACTCGTTCTTAGAATGGAGTTGGTCTCTTCGGACCAACGAACAAATGCAACGGTGCCTCCTCTTTTATCAAAGTTCAAAGGCTTGCAGTTCAGGAACTGTTTATAGGTGCAGCCAGTTGGATGGTTACTCCCAGTAATGCCATCGTTGTACTTAGAGCGGAGGGCTTCATGTCGTGCATTTATTGGTGAGATGCGTTCTTGCAGCTCGGCTTCTGTCCTTGGCAACGTACTGGTGTTTGTGTCACGTCTGGGTGACATTCCCTTTTGTCAAAGTGGTGTGAAGCGGGTTAGACAATGTTCCAATTGTCTATGAGGTATATAGCAACATAAGCCATCATGTAATCACCCAATTTCATACGCAAATATACTCAATGTGTGAGAGGGGAAATCAATTTCTGAGCCTTCACATAGGCTTGCCAATTTGGCTTGTTGCTTGTAATAGAATGAACTTCGAGGCTACATCGCCTTGGTCATTCGTGTTTTAGATTATTTCCTGCTGCACGGGTTACCATTAACTTGGCCCGCAGAGTCCACTAGGACTCCTGTGCACTACAAGTCGTTATTACGTGGGCCCCCGTAATAATAAATTGTCTTGCACAGTTACCCCAAATTTCCTCTCGTCCAAGCAGATGATCAATCAAAGGGCGACAGCAGGTGCATTGGCATGAACAGGGTCATGCTCCAATGCGGGGTCAGGAGCAACGCCTGGCTCAGGGGCCACGGCTAGATCAAAATCTCCATCTCTAATTCGGTTGGATCAACAATCACAGGGGTTACAGGATCCCCCAAGGGCTGGTCTAAGTGCATGAACTCAATGTCATGGTCTGGATCACACCAGGCGGAAAAACAGGATTGTCCTCAATATCGCGACCATACTCAAAATTGTGTGCGGGATCCGGTGCAGCTAATGATGCCCTATCAGGGTTGGCGTCGTGTAAGTAGTGCTGCATTCCCTGTATGTGCGCAGATGCGGATGTTAGAAACTCAAATGAGTCTGGGATAGGGGAATGGACATGAGTTTCCCCTACGAAGCGTCCGCATGTAGTAGTCTAAAACCAGCAGCAATAGGGCCTCGCCCTCATGTGGGTCCTCCTCTTAGTAGTTCGACATCGTCTTCAGAGACAGCGTCGAGGGCATATCAACAACGAGATAAGCGGCAGGGGCACAGGAGCAGGGATCACCGCCCGTGGCAAATTCCAACAAGATGGCCATCAGTAGGCTCTGCTACGACTTTAGGCAGTGCACAAAGGGCTGAAAGTCGTCATTGTCTGTGCCGGTAGTATCAGAAATGTACACCTCGTGCTTCGATGAACTATGTCGTCTGATACTGTGGTCTTGGGATTTGCAGTGTCCATCTTTCTGGTATATGATGAAAGCATGATGTTTGTAACACAAACGCATATACGTATAATATTCAATCATATGGTCATATAAACATGTAGTCACCACGTAAGCATTCAAATTATCCTTCTAGTCCCACTAGCCAACACTTCTAGTCCCACTAGCCAACACTTCTAGTCCCACTAGCCAACACTTCTAGTCCCACTAGCCAACACTTCTAGTCCCACTAGCCAACACTTCTAGTCCCACTAGTCAACACTTCTAGTCCCACTAGTCAACACTTCTAGTCCCACTAGCCAATACTTCTAGTCCCACTAGCCAACACTTCTAGTCCCACTAGCCAACACTTCTAGTCCCACTAGTCAACACTCCTAGTCCCACTAGACCAACACTCCTAGTCCCACTAGACCAAGCCTCAGCCTCCCGACTGGGCCTAAAATAATGAATAAAATGTGCTCAACATTTGTTTGTAAAAAGTTTTGGATTCTGGGCTTAAGTGGTATGCAGTAAAAATGTTTTCGTGAGAGCCCTAGTGATCATAGTCTAGACTCAAGAATGAATCCTAGTTCGCTATGATCAGAGCTCTGATACCAAGCTGTCACACCCTGGCTTTGCGGAAGCGTGGTTAATTTTGGTGTGACTTCTTAATACCATAGCTTAATCATAACAAAGCTATATGAATTTAAAAACCATGCAAGTCATCATTAAGTTTAGAAATCAACGTACAATACCATTGTTTTAAACATACGACCATAATTCATGTTCAGTAACATTACATCTAGTAACAAAACATAAATGAGGGTTAAGGATTGTGTCTTGTCCAGGTAAGAGAACACAACCCCTAATCCTTGATGACTTCATGAAGATTGCAGCGGAAAACGTTCATACCGTGCCAGAATCCGTTAATTTCCTGAAATACATGTGAGTTGAAAAATCAACAATAATGTTGAGCGAGTTCATGTGCAAGTGAGTAAGTAAAACACTTGTAAGTATAAAAGTTTCCTGGTATGTAGCAGTGTAAGAGGACTTGTGATCACCAATGGTTTGCAAGGCCATTAGCATGTCGTGAAATGCAAGTAAGTAAGATACAACCCTAGCCGATTTTGCGTTGGGTACCAAGTCACTCCGGATCCGTTCTATTAGTCCTCCGAGAGGCCTGTTCTGTTGGACCGGGAGCTGGGCTCGCTACACCCAAATAGATCTACCGCTCGAGTCCCTCGGGGTTCTAACTACCCATTCACATGATCTAAACCTCCTTACGTTATTCATACCGTGTAAAAGTACTTGTAAACAAAGTAACATGTATTTCACCCCCGCAGTTAAGAAAACTGAAAACAGTTAGAGAAAAGGGGGACATGAACTCACAGTGGATGCGTAAACTCTATCAAGCGTCTCTGAAGCAGTAAGCTGTGCAACGACCTACAAGTGCTAATTCTATTAGACGGACGGCCGTGCTTTAGCTTACAGTTTATGTTTGCGGGAAATAGTTAGACAACTATTTCGTGTTACATTTTGTATATGCTTGATAGTTATTTTTCCTTCCCAAGGATGGGGGATACAATACATGTGCGTAAGTTACGTTTTATCATTCTTGTGGTAATGTAATTACCGGTGTAACTTATATGTTGTGGAAACGTTCGCAAAGTTTTGGAATCATTAACGCTTGTAAATATTATTTTTACCCTAAAATAATATTTATGTGTTTTCACGAAATAATCATAAACAGTGTTGTGACAAATATATTTATCACGTTAATCTTTGTGAAAATCCCACCTCCGAATGTTTAGTAAAATATAGTGCTGGCGAAATTTATGTTTCGAAAGTATGTCCAAAAATAGTTGTAACACTTGTTGTGTAAAAAGTCTAAGTGTTAGGTTTTTAGAAAATTTCGCCAGAGTTTCCTCTGTAACTGGAGGTGGCCACGCTTTCAAGCGTATCATTTTCTTTTAACAAATCAACTCAATCAACTTCTTTATTCAATCAAACAATTTCCGACACATCAAACTAGTCAACAAGTATGTATATTTGCATAATCGCATGAACTTGTAGTTTTTCCGAATCTATATTATAAATCCCATTTATATACGTAGATCTTTATATAAAGTAGCTTTAATCTTGTAAAAACCTCGTGTTTAGAGAAAACCGTCTTTACAACTTCTAGTAACAAGTGACAAATATACTTCTTTGTCGGATCTTTCCATTTCACAAGTGTCTACACACTTGTGGTTTATAAAATCATATTTATTAGTGTAAGATCCATCTTTAGAAAAACATGATTTCTTTAAAGTGTGGTCTTTCAAAAATACCACTTGCGGATACGTAGATCCGCTAGTTTTAAACACCCTTTTACCGGTTAAAACACTTTTACACAACTAGAATATTTTCACACAAGTTCATGTCTCTAAAATGTGGTAGTGTTTCACCTTTAACCCTTGTATCTTTCAAAAACAAGCTTATGTGATGATACGTGATTTTACAAAGTCGGGTTAAACGAAGATTTGAGCTACCACATTATAGATCGGGTCACAATAAGCACAAATTTCAAGTCCTACGACTTTTACACAAGACATGTGCTATTAACCTCCATTTTAGTGATTTTACTAGACTTTAAAGATTCAAAACGCGTGTTTACGATATTTAACCGACGAAAGTTCTTTTAACCACTTTAGATGAGTGTAAGAACAAGTTTTAAAGGTTATACCTCTAGCTCAAGGCTAGGGAAGAGTTGTGATGAAAAACGCGTGGATAAAAGCCAACGGGAGTGGCCCTTCGTGTTCCGCTTGCACCAAAGCTCCTTATACGTGTCTTGTGATGTTTGAATGATCTTGGAATTGTGAAGACAAGAGCCGAAGGTATGATGGTGGTGAGGGTGGTGTTCGGCCGAGCTTTATGTAGAGAGAAAGAGAGTAATTTGTGTTGTGATTTTAAGTGATAATCATCTCATGTATCAAGGGTTATATATAGGCAAAGCTTAGAGGTTCTATTATCCATTGGATCATATGTCACAAAAGTACTAGACAATTGAGATTAGCAAGATCATAAGTACAATTACATGTTCCCTAGATGGGGACGGTTTTAGAGGGGGGGGGTCCCTAATCCGATTTCAACAAGTAGTTAGGGATTAGTTTATGTTAAACTTGGTTAAGTTAGGGATTAACCCAGTTAGTTATGTATGACACGTTATGACGGGTGTTAGGGTAATCAGGGACCCTAACTGGCTCAGAAAAAGAGTAATAATAAAAATAGCAATGTTTTCATGTTCCGGGTAAAGTCCGGGTGTCCGGTTGGATAGTAATCCGTTAAAGTGTTACAAAAGACTTTAAAGTGTCGTTATTACATTTTAGTGACACAATTTGTTTTCCCGACACTTTAGAAAGTGTCTAGTAATATTTTCTCATTTCTGGCACTTTACTAGTCAGCTAGAAGCTGGTTAAATTATTTAAAGTGCTGTGTTTGGTACTTAAAGTACGTTTTTGGCACATCCGAATCAGTGTATCTTATCCCTAGAGACGCAGTAACACAACCCTTATATCCTACACTCACTACTAGTGTAGTCAAAATATATGAGGCTCTTAACAGGCCTTGAGGCAGTATTTGCCTGATGCTGGTTATATCAGCATGTTCACTGTGTATCCGTTTGGTGCTACTGTGCTTTTTGTGCATCATGTTTGTCACTAGGGTTCAGCACGTAAATAATGTAGTGACAGCAATTAAAGTATGATGCAAGTAAGTGCATGTATCATTATGCAGGTAGCAGTTTATCAGCTAGTTTCAATCAAGCACAGTAATCAAGTAATAATTAATCATTAATTAAGTTGTACAGATACCTGGTTTTGTGCGGGTTGTCACACCTGAACCTTAGGCTTCATGCCTTAGGGTATCCCTCAAAATGTTTTCTCAAAACATTTTCATTGAAATATTTTTTAAAATGTTTTCTTAAATATTTTTATCAAAATATTACGCAAACATGTTTTATCTCAAACGATTTGTATCAAAAGATTTCTCAAATGTTTTTCTCAAACGTTTTTCATCGAAATCTTGGGTTTTAATAATGTGAACACATGCAATCTGGAAGGGTGGATGCCTGTACCCGAGTTTTCTGTCTAAGGCTAGAGTGTTCGTACAAATCCGCATTATCGGACCAGTCACTCTTACCTGGGAACTCTTAGGGTGAGTGTCCACTTATAGGCTAAAGCATGTCTTCGTGAAGCATTATAAAGACCTATCCATCTTGACCCTACCGAATGATTTCTAAATGACCTTTGTAACCGTACTCATTCATATTACCCTCGGTAATATGTTTGCTCTTCACGACAATCGAAACAACTTTCCTTTCCCAGTACTATTTCATCATATTACCTTCGATGATATGTTTAATTCAATACAGTTGAAATGAATCTCATTTCATTTCACGACACTACGAGATCCTATTTCATTTTTCAAAACACTACCCATGTCTTTCAAAATTTCAAATTCTTACCCTTTGGATGAGAATTTTCAAAATTTCAAACACAAAGTTTCTTTGTTTTAAAAATTTTAATTCAAAACGTTTTTGTTTTAAAAACAATAAATTTTTTTACAAGTAAAGAATTTTATAATACAAACCATTAACTCGGTTTGTATTCTCTCATCCAAAAATATTACAAAAGTCTATTTCTCAAACAATTCTTATTTCAAAACAAAATCCACAACACTGTATAATCTAAATACAAAAAAAACGAGACTTATAAACAAGATTTGACTAAATCAAAGTTAACGCTAAATTTTCTAAGTACAAGAAACGAAACGCCAAAACTATTAATGAGAATTCGAAAAGAACAAAGGCCGAATCTTCTAAAAATTCTAGGAAGCGCAAGACTTCAAAGAGTTTTGCAATTCCTGCACCTGTTCCACTAAATTCAGTACCCTTTAAAGGAGTTTATCATGGAAAGCAACCTCGGTGCAACCATTGCGATTATCATCATGCAACAAATTATCCTTGTCGCCAGTGCACAATCTGTGGTCTAATTGGACATCTAGCTGCAACCTGCCGTATCCAGAGTCGAGCAACCCCTACTCAGACTCGCCCAAGAGCATGTTTCAATTGTGGTGATTTAAATCATTCCAAGCGAAACTGCCCCAAGCTTGCCAATGCTAATGGACGAGTGTTCAACGTCAATGAGGCTCAAGCTAATGATCAAGCCCTTATGATCATTAGAACCTCTATATTTTCTGTTAAATTTTGAAAACAATGTAAATTTCAAGAAGTTTATCTTTATCCATGTTATTAATTTTCCAAATTTCAAACTCTAATGTGATTACACTATGTGTGATTACAATTACATGCTGGTTTTGAGGATTCTGTTCTTTAGGAACTAAATCTTATAACTTAGCATAATATAACTGCACTTTGGTACGTTCGTACGAACATGGTAACACGATCGATACGAATACTATGAATAAGTTAATACTGTTTTACGATCATTACATGCATGATTTGTTTATCTAATATGTATAGTACATGATTATAAATACAATTTACTTCGTATGTTGATCTAACGTACTTAGTGCCCTAATTTTCAAATGCATTTTGATTAGTGTGTTAACTTAGCATACCTAGCGCATGATTTGAAAACATTTTCCTCGATATACTTATATTATGATGACAATGCATGAATTGTATATGTTGCATTTTACCTATTTGGTTAAGTATGAAACATATATAAATATTTGTACTAGAATAAAATACCTACTAGTAAATTTATTGTATGCAAAATAAGTAGTGTTATCATTGCTAGTATAAAATACGATTCGATTTGACATATATTATGTTGTGACGATGTTTATTTGATTTAGACGATAGTTCGACCTTATTATTTGTTACCCTCGCTTAACAAGAGGAGCTATGTGGACCATGCGACGAAACGAGTAATTATGGGTGCACACTTAATTATGAGATTCGACGCATGAGAATCATAGTAAGCCTTGTTAAGTATGGTGGCATAAAATCTAGAGTGATTAAGGTAACGGGAGAAGTATGATGCGATAAGAACATGGTGGATACGCCGATGGTACTTCCTATATATAAGTGTTCTTATTGTGTTATTCTTCATAACGTTACTAAGATCACTTGGTGATTTTATGTTATCTTGGACCATTATGTGATTATGTGTTAAGTGTTATTTGTGTGGTTATTTCCGATGGACGACAGCGAGTACATTCATTAACTCAAATCGAGCCGACCGGGAGTATAATATGGTGTTAAAGGTGACGATCTTGATGACATAGGTATGTTGACCCGTCTCCTATGCATGGGATGCTCATGGTACATTGGAGGTACCTCGTGGGACGTTAGAAACCATGTACATGAAGGGCTTGAATGTACACCACTTTTTTTGCTAGGAATTACACTAGGAGCTTAGTATAACATAGTGCCATACTTAAATGATTTTTGAACACTAGTCGACTTTCACAAGTTTCAAAGGGTTGAATACCTTAAGACACTTTGAATATCCCAAATCACATTTTGAATCCCCTGAAATTTCCAACACCAAATGATGCTCCGCATATTTGGGATCTAGCAATCTGCTTATCCATCAGTTGTTTCAATTCCACTCTACGGTCTCCTTCGAATAAATTTTGGGACGAAATTTCCTGAAGTAGGGGAGACTGTGACACTTGTGCTCCTTAAACACACACAATGTAGGACAAAATATTTTATCAAAGAAACAATGTGTTTTGGTCTCAAAATTTGTTTATTTGTGTTTTACAATTTCACATTTTTATTCTAGTCCATTTTCAAGCTTTAAATCGCTTTCTAGAAAGTTATACGCGAACTGATGCATAAACGTAATCAGTTTAATGCGGCAAACACTCTGTAACAGTGAAATAGGCTTAACATACCTTAAATAACTTTTATGTAACTTAGAAATAGGTTTTGAAAGCTTTGGTGTGTCAAAAACAAGTTTATTCACACTCAGGGACTATTTGCGTCAAACTGCGAAAATCTGCTGATTCACAAAGTATCAAACATTCCGAAACTTGATCATAAGTTAAACATGCCCTAAATATCCTTTACATAGCTTAGAAATAGGCTTTGAGGTGTTTGGTGCGCAAAAATAAACTTATTTGATCAATAAGGACTAAAAGCGTCAAAAAATGCATAAGTTTGCATTTTCGCGCATAGATTACGTTCTGAATATATCCGGACATCCAAAAATTTATGTAATCATTAAAATATTTTATTTTAGTGATTGGCATGATTAAATTCCATTCGTCGCGTAATTTGGATCGTTTTTCGCGTCCGTTCGTGTTTCGTCGTAATTAACCGAACAACGCAACCGTACGACCAAATGAACCGACATCCAAGATGTTTTTGAGCATATTTTAAGTTCCCTATACTTTAACTTCATTTTTGAGCCTTGAAAATGGGTTAACGGGGTTTAAACGCGTCAAAAATGGCCTAAATGAGTTGCAGGGACCAAAACTGACAATTTTTGAAAGTTTCTGGATCTGGCATATGGTGGCGTCACGCCACCACTATATGGTTTTGCCGTGGCGCAATGCCATGCCCTCATCTGGGCAAAAAAACTCATTTTCAGCAACTTTCAGCAATTTTCAGCAACCGACATGAAGTTCAGGGTCCTTTTTGTAACATTTGCAATACCGTTTGATGGTTTTGGGACACCCCTAGTATTCCAAAACAATGTACCACACATGGACGGTCCAGATTAAAGCTCAATTATCGAGGAATGATCCTAACGGTTCTTCAAGCTCTATATAAACCCACTTGATCTTCTTCCATTCCTCACATTTGCTCTCAAATTCTTCTCTAAGTTGAAGCTCTCACCTTATGAAGCGTCATACCTGAGAATTTTGAGATCAAATCTTCATAGCTTGGACCCTTTGTAAGTTTCTTTCATGCTTGTTATCGTTTTTCAAGCGTGAAAGTCAAACAATGTTTGACTTTCTGCTTTGACCAGTCATTGGTCAACACAAAGTTCGTTCGAACTTTGCAACGTGAGCGTAATCACGATGGTTATAGTCCCTTGTGACTATACCTACTGATTACCACGTTGATTAGGTGTAGTGACAAGTCATAGTTTCGGTCAAAATGCGTATTTATGCGTATTTTGTAACCAAACTATTTTTGGGTATCAAAACCGTTTGTTTTGATATCAAAACCTGTTTTCTAACTTAGTTAAACATTTTTCAACATGTTTAACTCGTCACTTTTAGTCTAGTGCTTGTATAGGGTCATAAGATAAGCGGTCTTAACAACCGCTTAGACTTCCGAACCCGACCCGTTTGGTCATTCATTAGGATCCGACCAAACATGTATTGTGACCATAGTTGTATAGGGAATAACCTTCCAAGGTTATACCTTATGGTCACTTCGTCGTATGATAAGTAGTTTATATCCCTTAGGAAAATGACCAAAATGCCCTTTTTTCGCATAATTTTATTTTAAGCATATGTAACACATGTTTTAACATCTAAACTGATTATATAACCTAATTAGATATGTTAAAGCATATAATATTTGTCATAGGACTAGTTAGGCGTCCCGAACGCGCTTTCGCGTGAACGACGCGTTAAAGTAGCATAAGCTACCTTAATGGGTCGTAATGGGTCATAAGCACTTAGGATAGGTTCCGACTTAGAATGTAGGCTTTGTTAAACCATATCACATGAGTTCCAATACTCGTTTGGTTTACAAGACCTCATTCTATCCAATCTTCCGATTTAGGTGTCGATTCTCTAACATAATATCCGTTACCCTAGGAACTATACGCAATCCCAGGCGAGTACATAGTTCCCCTCTTTTACTGTTTTCAAATGTTTTGGGGTGATTCATATGTGTAATCGATTTATTTTAGAAATGTATGGCATATATGTGCTCACTAAGTGCTTTTATGTGTATTATTCTGATTATGCAAATACAATGGTTTATCCTTAAGTGATCTGTCTATCTTCATAGTTAGATTCGTGTAGGATATTTGAAGTACAGTCTTAGATCTTCCTATCTTCATAGTAAGATTTTTAAGATGTACTTTACTACTCGATGGTTGGCTTTTGTGTAGTTTGTTGGTGATTTAGATAACGAAACTAGATAATACAATAAGCACATGATGGATACGCCGCTGGTACTTCCTATATATAAGTGTGCTTATTGTATTACCTTTCGTGGCGTTATCCCGAATCACCATTAGGATTTAGGATTGTTTTGATTCAATATAACAGAACTCAGAATCCTTATAGCATCTATCTATCTTTATAGGTTGATTCTTGTAGGATGTTTAGAGTACTAATATTGAAGTCCATGTTTGGATTCATTGTGTACTTTAATGCATGTTAGATTAGACAATGTGACAAGAACCTGATCCATGCAGTATCTACCTATCTTCATAGTTAGACATATATGGGATGTTTAGAGTACTAATATTGAAGTCCATGTTTGGATTCATTGTGTACTTTAATGCATGTTAGATTAGACAATGTGACAAGAACCTGATTCCTGTAGTATCTACCTATCTTCATAGTTAGACATATATGGGATGTTTAGAGTACTAATATTGGAGCCCCTGTTTGGATTCATTGTGTACTTTAATACATGGTTACGAGGTGGAACAAGTTGACGATTATCTGTTTATGTGGTAGTTGTGATTTAGATAACGAAATGGGTGTAATAAAATAAGAACATGGTGGATACGCCGCTGGTACTTCCTATATATAAGTGTTCTTATTTTATTATTCTTGTAGCGTTATCTGGATCACTTTAGGATTTTGTGTATGATGGTTTCAATGTTTGATTATCGAAATCTTCATAGAATTTCCCATATTTTCATATGTTAGATTTTTAGAAGATATCTGAAGTATTATCATGACTCATTGATTTGATTTATATAATACTTACAGAAGTTTTGATTTATTTCAAAACAGTTATTATTAATCCTCGATTGGATTTCTAATAACATATTAACGATTTTTTACGATGTTTTAAACGAGATTACGATGTAATGCATAAAATGACTTAGTAATAATCATATTGCCATATACAAACCTATTTTGTCACGAGTTTTCACAATTAAGATTACGGATTGCAATACTAAAATTTTGCCATTCTTTGGCTTCAAGATTTATTTTCGATTGACAGCTCTCGTAGCTGTTAAAGTATTGCAATACCAAATATTTTGCTATTTACTTGGCTAATAAAACCTATGTATTCGCCGGCATTTTTATGCTGACTGTTTTTAACATATGTTTCAGGTTTTCGACTGTTCAAGCATGCAACGTATAGGACTGCATACGGGCCTTAGACTTCTAAAATAAAAGAACAATTTCATGTATTCTTTGTCTGTAAAATGATGTTAATGATATTGAAACAATTTAGTACCAGTAGTTGTGAGCAATTTGTAACGTGACTCCCTGATATTTCCGCCGCGTGTTGATTGTATTACGCGATTGGGGTGTTACACTATGCCAAGAATTGGATACTATCGATGAGATAAGGGATGCGGCAAAGTTGAGAATGGCAGCATACCAACAGAGGATATCTAGAGCATATAACAAGAATCTAAGGACGAGAATGTTTCAAGTTGGAGATTGGGTGTTAAGGAAAGCTTTTCAGAACACTACTAATACTGCTGATGGAAAGTTAGCTCCTATGTGGGAAGGACCTTATGAGATTGAATCAGAATCTGGGAAAGGAGCATACCGGCTTAAGAATATGGAGGGGGATATACTACCAAGATCCTGGAATGTTATACACCTCAAAGCCAATTTCAAATGAGTTTAGAATTTAATTTCTAACTCAAAACGGTATGAATTCTATCTCTTTTAAATATAATTCTATTTTATTTTATTTGAATCCAATACTGATTTAAGCATCGGAGGGGTGTTAGCCAAGCTAACACCCACCTTAGTTTAAGGTTGTTTTGCAGAATATGCTTCGGGATATAACTCTAGGATATACGCTCAGGATAATTCGAAAGACAAGAGGATCTCTCATGCTTAAGGGATCCTGATCCCTTCACAGGTTTAAAGGTATTCACATTTCTCTCGAATTGGGTTTGAACACCCTGCCTGGAGTGCAAGTTATCCAGGGATAGTTCAAGATAGCGGAACCAGTCCATGTAAAAGTGGCTGACAATTTCGTTATTATTGGCTATATCCTGGATCCTAAAGGTATATGAGGATTGATCACCCTCTCTCACGAAAGGGTATTTTCATACTCTCTAAGGTTTAAAGGTTTTCACCTTTCTAAGTCTTGGAGTTTATACACTCCTGCCTGTAGTGCACGAAAATTTGAGATTTTCCCCAGGATACTTAAGGGTTTATCCCCAGAATACCTATGGGTTTATCCCCAGGATACTTAAGGGTTTATCCCCATAATACCTATGGGTTTATCCCCAGAATATTAAGGATTTATTTCCAGGATATTTTAGGGTTTATCCCCTGTAATACGAAAGTTATACAAACAGTTGCAATTGATGTCCAGAAAATTTCTAAGTATTCGAAGACATTATGCACAGGGGACATTCCCACTAAGGCATTGTGAGAAGCTCAAAGAATCAAGCTTGGGCCTAGTTCACTAAGTATTCCAGAATGGGGACATCTTCAGTGGAAAGATTGCAAAAGGACTAAAGTGTAAGGATAAAGGTCAACTCTATTTCTGGTATGAACTTTCCTTTTTTGTTCTTTGAAAACCTTATCTAAATTGTCTAAGTTTTAAAACTCTGTTTGACAAAAGTCTTAGTAGGATATTTATGAGTATCCTATCCAGGATGTATTCTAGGGATATTTGTTCGGGATATTTGAAATATTACACTAAGATTGAAAAATTGGAATTGTATTCAAACCAAGTAATACATAACAAAATTTACAAAAATGGACAGCAATGGATAAGGTCATAAAAGGTTATATTATTAACATTGCAAAAGGTTGTGCTTTTGGTTTCATCTCAAACTGAGATCCATCCACCAAAAGCACAATTAGTTTTTGACCATATTTACTTAACAATTGAAGGCTTCGTCTTGAAACCCAAGATACGTCCCCCTTCAATTATTAAAACTGTTCAAAATAAACCATACTAACTGATGACTAAGGGCTTCGTCCTGAAACTCCGGATCCCTCCACCTTTGGCCATCAAATTGTTCTAAGTGCAGGAATGTAAATTGTTTGAAGGACAGGAAAAGTAAATTGTTTGTTAAACCACAACCATCAAAGATTAAAAAGTGGGCTCCGGCCTAGTCACAAATATCCATCATCGCCCACTTCGTTTCCTTCAAGCAGCAACACCTTCTTCGACCATCGCATCCTCACCAGCAACCGGTTCAGCACCCTTCCAGGCATCCTTCTCAGCATCGCCACCAGCATCAGACACCTTTTCAGCCACCTTGTAAGGCTCCTCAACCACAGCCTTAGCAGGATGCTCCACAGGATTACGGCGGAGATCCATTAGCTTTGCCTCCCAAGCATCAACATTCCAAGAAAGGCAATCAAAGCCCTTGGCCTTGGCTTCATAAGCCATTTTTAGCCTAGCGTGAAGGAAGGAGACGACGACAGAGCTCTTGAGGCCTTCCCTGTAAGAGACCATATCCTGCTCATGCTGGATTTGAGAGACGTCAAGTTTTGCCTGAGCTTCATGGGCAGCCTTTTTCATAGCAGCTTGATGCTCCTGAGTCATCGCTCTGAATTTGTCCTCATAGTGCTGGGACTTGGCGGCAACAATCATTCCCTGGTCGGTGATGGTGACTTCGGCCTTCTTCAGTTTGACCTCCAGCATTTTGTTGAGCCCGCAGGATTCCTCATATAGATGCACCAGACGCTCAAGACCCTACAACAAAAACGCAGGTATTAGTCTATGCAAACTGATCAGGATTTAAGTTCAACATGTGAGTGCAGGATATAGAATGAGGATACTAACCTGGTTAAGGAAGCCGGTCATGAATTTGATGGACTCTGTAAACCCATGATTCCTCTTTGACTTGAACTTTTGAGAGACAGGGAAAAGGTTCTCTCACTCTCTGGGAGTCGATAGATATCCTTGATCCTGAGCTCTGATTTTGCACTCGGAGGGGCTAATTTTTTAAAGTTTGCTTCACAAGAAATAAAGATATCAGGTTAGGATATACTTTTAAGATATATTTGGTGATATTCCTAAAACCCTACCGGAAGTCAACCATTTTACTGGCAGGTCAAAACCATTAGCGATGGAATCCCTTTTTACGAAAAAGAACTTCCGTTGCCACTGATCTTCGTTCTTAGTGGCCTTGAGGATAAGGGGATTCTTGGAAGTGGAAAAAAGGAGAAAACGGTTGTTGCCGTGAGAACGAAGACGGTATGCGATGGGGATATCTTCAATACAAAGGTCAGGAATATGAAGGGCTTTGATCTGATTAAGAATGATCAAAACCCACCAAACCATAGGCATCGTTTAAGAGAAACTAAGGCTGGTTTTTTGAAAGAACTGCATCATGAATTCAGGGAAGGGGTATCGAAGGCCTAGAGAAAAGGGGTATGCCGGAAAACAAATCCATTCTCTGGATGATACGTCTGAACGGACTGACCGGTCGAACGGCCTGATAATCGCCTTATCGGGAAAGGCACCGGAGGCTCTCAACGCTGCAATGTCTGCATTGTCGAAAGCACAGACCTCCTTCTCGGGATTCTTGAGAAGATTCTGTTGGGAAAAAGTTTCACTTGATTCCCCAGTGTGGGAACGAGTTCTGGTAGCCTTTGAGAGAGAAACAAAGAAAGTCACAAGAAAAATAGAAGAGATAGATGATTACCTGGAAATTCTGTTGAAGATGGATGAATTTCAAACAAGAAGAAAGAAGATATAGGGGCCTCGTAGATAACCATTGAGTAATTATCGCGTTGGAAGTTGCAGCTTGTCATTCCGGCTGTCTAATCAACTTAATTGCCTCGATCTGAGAGATAAGGTTTAAAATATATCCGTTGGAATTGGTATACCAACATATATATTTTGGGGACAATTGTTATGGGTGGGTTTCTGCTCATATATCCTGAATAATATTCTGACTGTGTTATTTTTTATTGTGATCAGGATACTGGATCAGGATATTGGTAACATCTTGACACAGTATCCTGGTAATGACTAATTAATTCACGTGCAGATTAACATGGCAGGCTTATAACATTCGAGTGGACCTGTTCTCCCAAAGACTCGGGCTAATCAGTTGAAATGGGGACGTTGAAGCCGGAAGAAGTGGTCTACAACGTTCACAAAGGGAATATTCGGCGTATCCCGGATTTATAGGCTAGTTTGTTAATTTCATTCTACTATAAATAGGATTGATCGGATCAGATAGAACACACAAATTTTTTTTGCACACTCTCACTCTCTACTAGCTGCAATCACTCACAAAACACTTACATTTGTACTCGAATCTCATTGTACACTTAGTTGATCCGCATCATATCCTGCACTGTATCCTGACATTTGAAGCAATAAGAAGAACAAGGCAGCTGCGATTGTCAGCTCCCGAGGTTTTGTGCCGACGATCTAGATTGATCAAGGCCTTTCCTCGTACATCCCGTGTCACCCTTTACCTTTTTTTGCTCATTGTTTGATTGTAGATATAGCTCGATATCGTGAGTTATATCCTGAAAATTGTTTTTGTTAACAACTGAACCATCATATTTTTCACGAACACTTCTAGCACACTACCACACTTAACTAATTTGATCACTTAATTACTTAGGTAATTTTTGACCAAAACAATTTGGCGCCCACCGTGGGGCAAGTGGTGCTATTTCTACTAAAAGATTTTGCAAAATCATTACTTGTTTTTCTGTTTTCAAAACTTTTTGCTACACTATTTTCAATGGCCTCAAGATCAAACATGAGCTCTTCTACCGTGTCTGCCACAACCTCTGCAACAATTGGTTTGGTGCTTCCACCACCTTCGAGGATGCAATCCTCTTCACAGCCTCAGGATCTTCCAAGAAGGACTGAAACTTATGTGGCTCGGGATGTTATCCCCAATCAGAATGTTCAAGGATCTGCTGTCTCAGGGGGAACTCCTATTTTGGCTTCTAATTATCTTGTTAAAAAATGTGCTTAGGAAGCTTGAGATGTCGGGTAGAATGGCTAAGTGGTCAGTAAAGTTAAGTGCCTATGATATAGTTTATGAACCTAGAAATGCTATAAAGTCTCAGGCTCTAGCAGACTTTGTGGCTGATTTCAGTAGTGATATTCAAAATGAAGTAGACCTAGAAGTACAACAGCTAGGAGAAAACTTAGAATCCTGGACATTATATACTGATGGTGCATCTAATGTGAGAGGTGTAGGATTGGGTATACTACTAAAATCGCCACAGGGGGACATATTACCCCAGGCTATTAGGTGTGAATTTCCTGCCACTAATAATGAAGCAGAATATGAAGCTTTGATTGCAGGATTAGAATTGGCCAGGAATATGAATATTAAAAGTTTACAAGTATTTGTTGATTCCTTGTTAATTGCTAATCACTTTAATGGGTCCTATGCAGTCAAAGGTGAAAGGTTAATCGAATATCTCGAAATTCTTAAAAAATTAGCAAGATATTTCGATGTTTTTTTACTTGTACAGGTACCGAGAGAGGATAATGCTGAAGCAGATGCCTTGGCAAACTTAGGATCTCCAGTCAGAATACCAGAGGGAACTCAGATACCAATACTACATATCCTATATCCCGCACTGGATCTTTTCAAGTCTCAGGATAAGGAAGTAGCAAGTATTCAGGATCCTGATGATGAGTATCCTTAGGAGGATCCCAAGTCCTGGACGGCTCCAATCATGAGATATCTCAGGGGAGGACATATTCCAAAGGATGAGAATCCTAAGGCTTTTAGGATGAAGGTATCCCGATTCACTATTATAAATAATATTCTATATAAGAAATCTCTTGCAGGACCATA
Organism: Helianthus tuberosus; assembly: GCA_030545235.1. NCBI lineage: Eukaryota > Viridiplantae > Streptophyta > Magnoliopsida > Asterales > Asteraceae > Helianthus > Helianthus tuberosus. The sequence continues at coordinate 150,673,219 of CM060381.1, forward strand.
CCTGAGGTGCTTGGAGGATCCCGAAACTAAAGAAGTGCTTCAGGATATATACGAAGGGGATTGTGGCAACCATACTGGGGGCATATCATTATTCTCAAAGGTGTTGAGAACAGGATATTATTGGCCGACGATGAGGAAGGATGCTGCAGAATATGCTCAAAGATGTGATGCATGTCAAAGGCACAACAATATACTACACCAACCTGCTGAACCACTATATCCTATTGCTTCCCCTTGGCCATTCATGAAATGGGGTATGGACATAGTGGGAAAATTGCCGAAAGCTCCGGGAGGAAAGGTTTTTATGCTGGCAATGACAGATTATTTATCCAAGTGGGTTGAAGCTGAGGCGTTTGTTCAAGTCAGAGACCAAGAAGTAGTATCCTTCATAAAGAGGAATATCCTGACTAAGTTTGGGATACCAGCTGAGATAATTTGTGACAATGGCTCTCAGTTTATCAGTAAAAGGACTACTGATTTTTGCAAAAGTTGGGGAATCAAGATGATTACATCCACTCCAGTACATCCTCAAGCAAATGGAAAAGCAGAATCCTAAAACAAGATAATAGTCAACAATTTGAAGAAAAGATTAGGAGCTAAAAAAGGAAGATGGGCAAAAGAATTACCCTTTGTTCTATGGGCCGATAGGACAACAGTAAAGAGTGCAACCGGGCAAACCCCATTTTCCTTAGTATTTGGAGCAGAAGCAGTGATCCCGACAGAGATGGTGATACCTACAGCAAGATCCAACCTTCGGGATCCTGATAAGAATCCTGAAGCCCTATACCAAGAATTGGATACTATCAATGAGACAAGGGATGCAGCGAAATTGAGAATGGCAACATACAAACAGAGGATATCCAAAGCATACAACAAAAACCTAAGGACTAGAAGGTTTCAGTTTGGAGATTGGGTATTAAGGAAGGCTTTTCAGAATACTACTAATCCTGCTGATGGAAAATTAGCTCCGAAGTGGGAAGGACCTTATGAGATTGAATCGGAATCTGGGAAAGGAGCATACCGGCTTAAGAATATGGAGGGGGATATACTACCAAGATCCTGGAATGCTATACACCTCAAAGCCTATTTCAAGTGAGTTTAGAATTTAATTTCTAACTCAGGATGGTATGAATTCTATCTCTTTTTAAATGGAATTCTATTTTATTTTATTTGAACCCAATACTAACTTAAGCATCAGAGGGGTGTTAGCCAAGCTAACACCCACCTTAGTTTAATGTTGTTTTGCAGAATATGCTTCGAGATATAACTTCAGGATATACACTTAGGATAATTCAAAAGATTAGAGGATTGGCCCCCTCTCTCACATTTAAGGGATCCTGATCCCTTCACAGGTTTAAAGGTATTCACATTTCTCTCGAATTAGGTTTAAACACCCCGCCTGGAGCACAAGTTATCCAGGGATAGTTCAAGATAGCGGGACCAGTCCATGTAAAAGTAGCTGACAATTTCGTTATTATTGGCTATATCATGGATCCTAAAGGTATATGAGGATTGATCACCCTCTCTCACGAAAGGGTATTTTCATACTCTCTAAGGTTTAAAGGTTTTCGCCTTTCTAAGTCTTGGAGTTTATACACTCCCGCCAGTAGCGCACGAAAATTTGGGATTTTCCCCAGAATACTTAAGGGTTTATCCCCAGAATACCTAAGGGTTTATCCCCAGAATGTTAAGGATATATCTCCAGGATATTTTAGGGTTTATCCCCTATAATACGAAAGTTATACACAAGTGTACAATCAGTTGCAATTGATGCCCAGAAAATTCCTAAGTATTCAAAGACATTATACACATGGGACATTCCCACTAAGGCATTGTGAGAAGCTCAAAGGATCAAGTTTGGGCATAGTTCACTAAGTATCCCAAACTGGGGACATTTTCGGTGGAAAGGTTGCAAAAGGACTGAAGCATAAGGATAGAGGTGTACTCTATTTCTGGTATGAACTTTCCTTTTTTGTTCTTTAAAAGCCTTATCTAAATTCTCTAAGTTTTAAAACTTTGTTTGACAAAAGTCTTGGTAGGATATTTATGAGTATCCTGACCAGGATATGTTCTGAGGATATCCGGTCAGAATGTTTGAAATATGATACTTAGATTGAAAATTGAAACTGCAATCAAACAACAGATATCAAAGCAAGCTTTGCAAAATAAAAATGAACAACAATAGATAAGGCCAAAAGAAAGTTAGTTTATTAACATAGCAAAAGTTTGTGCTTTTGGTTTCATCTCAAACCGAGACCCATCCGCCAAAAGCACAATTAGTTTTAACCATAACTACTTAACAATTGAAGGTTTCATCTTGAAAGCCAAGACCCATCCGCCTCCAACAGTTATATTGTTCAAAATAAAGCATACTAATTGATGACCAAGGGCTTCATCCTGAAACTCAGGACCCATCCACATTTGTCCATCATATTGTTTTAGTGTAGGAAAGGAAATTGTTCAACAACTACAACCATCAGAAATTAAAGAGTGGGCTCCGGCCTCAGCAACAATATCCATCATCGCCTACTTCGCAGCTTTCAAGGGGCAACACCCTCTTCAACCATGGCCTCATCAGCGTCCGCACCAGCATTTGGTCCAGCATCCTTCCCGGCATTCTTCTCAGCATCACCACCAGCATCAGCTGCCTCCTCTGCCGCCTTGGGAGGCTCTTCACCAGTAGGCTTCGCAGGATGTTCAACGGGACTACCTCCGAGATCCTTCCCAAGCGTTGACATTCCAGGAGGGGCATTCAAAGCCCAAGGCTTTGGCCTCATAGGCCATCCTTAACCTGGCCTGGAAAAGGGAAATTACAACGGATCCTTTGAGGCCATCCCGGTAAGAATTCATATCCTGCTGGTATTGAAGATGGGCGGCGTCTAGCTTGGTTTGAGCATCCTGGTTAGCCTTGTTGATAGCAGCCTGATGCTCCTGGGTCATCGCCTTGAATTTGTCTTCGTAATGCTGGGATTTGGCAGCGGCAATCATTCCTTGATCAACAATGGTGACTTCGGCGTTTTTTAGCTTGACCTCCAACATTTTGTTAAGCCCACAAGCTTCTTCATATAAGTGCATGAGACGCTCAAGGCCCTGCAATAAAAAATACAGGTATCAACATATATATAGGCTGTTCAGGATAATGATTCAACTTATATGTGCAGGATACCAGATGAAAGTTTTTACCTGATTGATGAATGAAGTCATGAACCCGCTGGCCTCATTGAATCCATGGTTCTCGTAAGGAAAGGTCTCAGAGGTAGCAGGAGAGTCCATTTCCTTCCCCTTTCGGGCACTGGAGGCACGTGTCTTGGTAGCTGGAGGAGGCTTGGGGGTGGTAGCAGCTTTTGAACCGGTGGGCTTGGATGACGTAATTGCCTTAGGGCTTGGCTCTTTCTTCACCGAGATAGGAGCATAATAGCTGTCCAACTCATCGAGATCAAAGACTTCTGGAACTTTGACTGTTGCTGCATAAAAGGGAGAAAAACTTAACTTTTGAATATTTATAAATTAAAATTTATTTCATACACATACCAGACATGTCGGAACTGGATCTTTGGCTTGAACTTGCAAAAGATAGAGAAAAAGTTCTTTCACTTTCCGGGAGATGGTAAATATCCTTGATCCTCTGCTCTGATTCTGCGCTTGGAGGGGCTAACTCTTTGAAGTTTGCTGCACATGAAATGAAGATGTTAGTTCAGGATATGGTTTTAGGATACATTTGGGAATATTCCTAAAACCCTAAATCCTACCGGAGGTCAACCATTTCACTGGCAGGTCAAAACCTTTAGCAATGGAATCCCTTTTTACGAAAAAGAACTTTCGTTGCCACTGATCTTCGTTCTTTGTGGCTTTAAGAATAAGGGGTTTCTTGGAAGTGGAAAACAGGAGGAAACGGCTGTTGCCGTGGGAACGAAGACGATAGGCAACGGGGAGATCTTCGATGCAAAGATCAGGAATGTGGCGAGATCTGATTTAGTCTAAGGTAATTAACACACGCCAAACCATAGGCATGGTTTGGGCATAACTGAGGCCAGTAAGTTCAAAGAAATGAGATATGAAAGCCGGAAAAGGATATCGAAGCCCTATGGAAAAAGGGTAAGCCAAAAAGCACACCCACTCGTCGGAAGAAACATCTGATCGGACTTCTCGGTCAAAGGGACGAATGATCGCCTCAACAGGGAAAGCACCGGAGGCTCGTAGGGCGGCGATGTTGGCATTATCAAATGAACAGACCTTTTTTTCAGGCTCTTTGAGAAGGTTTTGGCCTTCGAAAGTTGGAGTCGAATCGGCTGTGTATGATCTCGTTCTGCTGGCCATGGAGGATTTTAACAAAGAAAAGCAGAGGAAAAAGGGAAGAGAGAAATTACTTGAGAATTCTGGTGAAGATGATGGGTTATCAATCAAAAACAGAGAAGATATAGGAGCTTGGTAGATAGCCATTGAGTATAAATCGCATTGGAAGTTGCAGCGTGTCACTTCAACCGTCGTTACAATTTTAATTGCCTCGATTCAAGAGATAAGATTTTAAAATATATCCATTAGAATCAGGGATTCCAACAGATATATTTTGGGGATAATTGTTATGGGTGGTTTTCTGTTCATATATCTTGGATAATATTCTGACTCTATTTCTTTTATTGTGATCAGGATACTGGATCAGGATATTGGTAACATCCTGACACGGTATCCTGGTAATGACTCATTAATTCACGTGCAGATTAACGAAGCAAGCTTATAACGTTCGAGTGGATCTGTTCTCCCAAAGACTCGGACTAATCAGTTGAAAAAAGGGATGTTGAAGCCGGAAGAAGTGGTCTACAACGTTTACAAAGGGAATATTCGGCGTATCCCGGTTTTATAGGCTAGTTTGTTAATTTCATTTTACTATAAATAGGAATGATCGGATCAGATAGAACACACACAATTTCTCATACACTCTTACTCTCTACTAGCTACAATCACTCACAAAACACTAACACTTGTACTCGATACTCATTGTAACACTTAGTCGATCCGTATCATATCCTGCACTGTATCCTGATATTTGAAGCAATAAGAAGAACAAGGCAGCTGCGATTGTCAGCTCCCGAGGTTTTATGCCGGCGATCTAGATTGATCAAGGGCTTTCCTCGTACATCTCGTGTCATCCTTTACCTTTTTTGCTCATTGTTTGATTATAGATATAGCTCCATATCCTGAGCTATATCCTAAAAACTGTTTTTTGTTAACAACTTAACTAGGATATTTTTCACGAATACTTCTAGCACACTACCTCATTAAACTAATTTGATCACTTAATTACTTAGGTAATTTTTGACCAAACAGGGGTTTACCACCATGTTGTTTCTTGCAAGGTAATGGATCTGTTGTAAGAACCTTAAAAGGCACAAATGGCACTGTTGTAGTTCTCACAAAACATCATGAGCATAGATATTAATCCATGGACCATCAGTTCTGCATAAATATGACCAAATAAACACATCAGTACAAAACCTTTCATGCATCCAACTTATAAGTGACAAAATGAGCAAGCAAGGCAACAGGTTCAATGGATAAATAATTGGTAGTTATACAAAATATTATTCTAATGCTAAATTATTGAGATAATAATATATTTTTTTTTTTGTTTAATAAACGACTTAGAACATTGTAAGGATTTAAATATATGTTTGCCGACTTCCAACCCGTTAGACCCAATTGACCTGTTTCATTTTTAGCAAAATGTTTTTACATTTGACCTATTATGAGTCACATACAACACCTCTTATTCAATCCATTTCCAACCTTAGCAACATTATGTTGACTGATCATAGATCTACAATTCACGATTTGATTCCAGTTCCAAGAATCTTCTGATCATAGATCTATAATTCAAGATTTAATTCCAGGTCTAAGAATCTTCAGTTTTCCCATCAATATTTCAAATGCTACTGTACACATGGTTAGAGTAACATTTAGCATAAATCTCCTAAGCACTTAACAAAACAAAGAAAAAAAAACTTGAGACATCCAAACACGTCAATTACCTTGTAAATCTTGTAGCCAAAGACCTGCAATAGTCGAACCTATGCATCTTGTTGAAAAATATAATGCATATCCAGTAATAGCTATGAGAATAAGGGTAACCTCGGTGCATCCACACATTCCACAACAACGTCAGAGTTTATTGCAGCCAATTCATTTCCAGCCATCTCAACGACAGGTGGCAACATTTAGTTATTTTTTCATAATTATATTCTTATTATAATCAAGAAAAAGTATTATATCGTATAGTAAATGAGCTAAATTTTAGGCTAGAGCTCATTTAAGCTCGGCTTGATTCAACGTTTACCGAGCCAATCTCAAGCATTTACACTCTTAATCATAAGCCATACCTTTTCCGGTAGATACATAAAATAAACTTCTCATATCGACCTAAACTAATGACAACGAACTATAACAAAAGTTAGATAAATCACGATAAAAGAACTTTGCATATCATGTCATGGCCACCAGAAACATTTGAGGAAAATTAGTAACTCAAAATACAACAAAAGGGTTCAGACGTTCGAAGCACTAACCCATTGGAACTTTTCTTCTTAAATTTGACCCACTCCACTAAACAAAACATGATGAAATTGAAACGGAACAAAACAAACATTAATTAAGTAAAGAAAACCCAAATCGTTAAAATCTCAAATAAAGAGTTAGTCGAAGTAGGAACCTGAAATGTTGAGTAGTTTAGGATTTTAATAGGAACCTTAGTCTCCTGCTAGATATTATAAATCATAAAAAAAATCCATAAGTGGTTGAGGTGAAAAGAAAAAACTAAAAGACAACATGTTATAAAGCAGCCATCTACCAAGATAGACAACAATCTGGTACTTTAGCCGGACCTGTCTTCTGGTCTCATTTTCTCAAACTCATCTATGCAGACAACACCATCAGCCAACACGATGGCTCCTCCTTCCAAATAGAACTCATGCTAAATAATACACAATTTTATAATTAGATAAAACAATTAATTACACTAATAACAAAACTTAGAATATACCATTGTAACAACTTACAGTGCTATTATCACGAATGACAGAAGACGTAAGCCCAGCAGCAGATGTTGATAATACCTGTCAAATAGAACTTTGCCAATGATGCAAAAGAGACTTTTCTATCACTTATGCTCCAGAATTCATGCATACGCCACCAACTGCAGTAAAAAAATCCAATATATGGAGTATTGGAAATCATTATAACTAATCCAATTGAACACCAAACCAAAAAATAACCATAAATCATATATATATTCTAAGAACAAAATGATGAATTGTCAATCATAAAATAAATAACTAAATAAATGTAATATAAACCTAATCTATCAATCGAGAAACATAAATCACATATATTTTTCTTCAAATCAGATCTAATCGAAAACAATACATGACCCTAGTCAGTTGTTCAAGCAGAAGTAGCAGTTCGAAATCATTATAACTTTTCAGATTAGATCAGATTGGACGAAGGATCAGACAATTTTTAAAACATAATGACAAAATACATAACCCTAAGCTACAAATCAAACGAAAGGAGAAGGCCACCGTGTAAAAATCATAAATAGCACTTGAATAACACACCTGGAACAATGGAAGGAAGAACATACTGATCGAAAAAAAGACACGATTTGCCAGCCCTACTAAAAACAACCTAAAAACACTTTCTATAATCATTAACCACCTAAACATACTTTTTCACCAAATTAACATATCTTTTGCATACCAACATGTAACCTTATTCGTATACATTTCATACCAAAAAATCTACAACATTTTTTTCTCAAAATATCTATAAACATTTAGAGAAGAGAGTTAGTCAAAGTAAGTCAACCTGTGAGAAAACATCAGTAGGCAATCGGAGCGACTTAACAGTCCAGTACGCAAATTTATCCAAAAACGTCTTCGGAACATGATGCTTCTTCAGATCAATCGACAGATCCGCTTGATACGTCTCCCACGGCTACAATTAACACTCAAATCAGATAACAATCTCCTATATTATGAATTAATGATCAATAAACCCTAAAAAATCATATAACATTAACAAACTAAAACCATACCCTAAAATAATTCCACTTCCACTCCGTAATAAAACAATTGAATACCTTAACCAAAATAAAATGAATGAGAACAAAATTGAAGGTTAGGGTTTCAACCTTCAAAATATTGTTGTTGTTCTACTATTTTCGTTTCCTTCAATCAAAAGTATGGGTATAAATGATAAACCATATGTTTTGATTCAGTGCAAGGGTATTGGTCTTCACTCCTGATGGAAAAAAAACAAACATGAATGAAAGATGGGAATAAGAAACTGTAACTTGAAGTGGTGATAATCAATTATACAAAAGAACGAAATAAACCCTAATATTAGAAGACGCGAATGAGTAGGATTACAGGTTACGCATAGCAAAATAATGAAAAAAATACCCAAAATAAACTTACCGAGATCACATAAGATTGAATTCCTAATCAACACGTAATCGATCGATGAGTAAACAATGAGGGAGGTCCAACGCAGAGAGTGGGGAAGATTGAAGACGGAGAGGTGAAATGGCGGCTGTGGAGGTGATTAGGGTTAGATGGAGAGAACGAAGGATGAACTGATAATAGGAGCCTATATAATCGGGTTATAACATTGGGTGGGTATGCTAAAATGGAGATCCGCGAGCAATGTAAAGTCCGTCCCATTTTCCCGCCAAAATGAAGACTGGGTAGCTCTAATAAGCTGCCACATCATTTTTCAAGCCCTCATATAATGTCACATAAGCCCTTATTTATCATGTTTATTATATATAATAGATTAACTAAAACATATCAATAGAGTTGTGATAAAATTTATAACCAAAAATAAATATAAAATTATAAGTTCAAAATAAATAAGATTAACAACAAAGTTATTTGAGGGAGGAGGAGTTATTACCATTTTCTATTATTTGAAATTATTCATTAAAAGATAAGATAGGACGATTTGATGTTACTTAATATATACTATTATGTATTAAAATTTTATTTGATGTAAAAATGTAATTAGTTGATAATATAAGGGTTTATGTTAAAAAATTACAATACGATTATAAAGTTATTTGTTATTATTATTAACAATATTTGATTATTTCTTTATTTTTAAGATGTAAAAGAAAAGGTTAATTCTAATTGGAGAAATTAATTTTTTTTTAAATAATTTTATTTATATATAAACAACTGCCCGAGTTACATCAATATCGCAGGTAAGCGAGCAACAAGCTTAGCCTTTCTGAATAGCAAACCTTAGCCTATTAAAGACAAACCCCTGCCCTCCTGTTGATGAGCAACTGCTGTGGACAACCTTTTGGACCCTAGTCAACAAACGGATAGCTTCTGGAGCTAGGGAGCCAAAGGTGTCGAAGGCGAAGGGGACAAATGCATGTTGGTTATCAGCACATGCTTTAGCGTGTTTATCCACATTTTTAGATTCCGCTTTCCTTATAGCCTGTCCTGCTACAAACCCGATTTCCCTTAAACCAGCTAAGGGGGAGACTCCTGTGAGATCCACACAAGCATGTTTCCCTCCCGCCCAGCCAAAGACGAGCAGATTCGCTGGTCTCATTGTAGATCTCCCTTCCATCGGATCTGTAAGGAAATTCACAGGGGCCTCCTTCTTGGCAGAAATCCCCGTTCTCCTCAGGATGTCCCCCAAAACATCTCTCACCCAGTCGTGCCGATATTTGAAACCAGGGAGCTCCTTACAATGAATAGCATGCTCCCCGTATTTATCCATGCAGGCTTTACGGCAAATTGGGCAGGTTTCGTCTTCTGAATACATAGGGATCATCAGCCGGTATTTGAGGATAGCCCTATACTCAATAGCCGACATGCATTGCCCCAGTCCCTCGATCGGGATAACAGTCAAAAAATCTTGCGCATGGGGGCCTTTCAAGCACTCAATCACCGCCTTCTGGCGGGGAGACAAATCAAATGTTTCTCCCAGACTCCGAGCGATTTTGTCAAATAGGGCATTCGCCAAAGTTTTTTGTGGCTTTGGGGGGGGGGGGCGGTGTCCATATTAGAGAAACCGCCAATATCAAAGTCTGGAGAAATTAAATGGTATAATGAGTTATTAGTTATTCTATATGGTTTAATGTTTATTCATATAAATAATTAAAATTAAATAAATTATCCATTAGCATATAACGATTCTGTTATTTTTGCGAGCGAGGACTATTTGGGAACGAATATAACCACCACTTTGTCAATTATCATTTTCTTTTTCAACTGCGATTATGAGTTTACTAAGATTTTAGTAATTTATTTGCGAAAAGTTTAACTTTCTTCACTCTTTATTTAAGAACTTTGAGAAAAGTACGCTTAGATATCGGTAATATTTACATTATAGATTATTGTTAATAATAATAAGATTCTTTTAGCTAATTTCTAGTTGATAATCTTTTTTAATACAAAGTGAAATACATGATACCTCAAATGAGAAATTGTGGATAATTAATTCTCAGATAATATCCAAAGATTTAGTAATATTTTTAGATACAAAAGCAGTTAGAACTTGAAACAAAAGAGTTAGAAATATATGGTTATAGGGTAACAGGTTACTATTCTAAAACCATGTATAAGAGTGAAGGTATATCTTTCTTTCTGAAGTTCATTTGAGTTTTGTTGGATAGAACTTTCACACGTGATAAACAGCTCTACATATTTAGTTAATGAATACGACACGGACCCAATCATTCTGTTCATGTTGGTAAACATCAACCGTTTCATGAGGTAATGTTAGATTAGTAGTTTCACTAGCTTTTCACTTGAGAGATCAGTGGTTCAATTTTACTGTTATTAACTTATTAACAAATATCAATTTCAATAGAGTTTTGGGTGGGTCATGGTTATTTGAGATTCAGTTAATGAATACGACACGAACCCAATCAGTCGGTTCATGTTCAGTTCACTTTGGTATTTTTTTTAATTTATCAAAATATGAGTTAAGTGTAATTTTCTATCACATGTGGTTTAACAAAAATTATCACTGTAATTCTAAAGTTTATATTTCTTAAGAAATATTGTGGTTTAGTTTTTATTTTTCACTAACACCGTTAGAGAGTTTTGTTATGTTAAAAGTAGACCTGGCAATTTTGACACAAAGGTCTAAATATGGGCTGAGATGAACTTTAAAAAGAAAGTCATGGGTTAGTTTGAATTAGCATTTAAACTTAAGGGGGTTAGGATGAGTCTTTCAGATTTTATCTAATACAAGGAATAGGTCAGGATGGGTAATTTTTTTTTTTTTTCAATATCATTCCACACGAAAAAGGCAATTACAAAGCGATGGGTAACTTAATAACATTAAACGGGTCAGGATGGGTAACCCTAATTTCACAAGTCTCACCCACGTTTCATCACATCTCAGATTCCTCTTCTTTAGTCGATCTCGATTCTCCGCTTAGCAAATGTCACCAGTGTTTTAAAGGTTGTGTTTGGATTTTTGTGTGTGACACCACCGTATTGTGTATGTGCAGAGCTGTTATTGATTGGAATATACTCCAATCCAACTAACGAATTTGAATGTTGGTTTTATTGCCCTTTTATTTTGATTATACGAATACACTGTCATGATGATATTTAAAGGAATGTTGATTTTAATTTTGATTAACTTTTATGTGTATTGAATCTGATTTTTTGTTTTTTCTTGAAATTAAGTTTTTTTTTAATTCTTTTTTTTATTATTGTTTGCTGAGATGCAAAAAATCTATAGTTGCACCAAAGTTGATAGTGTGTTACTGTTTTTTATTTTTTATTTTGAATTTATATGTTTGAAATTATTACCACTTGTGATTAGATAATGTTTTGGAGCAAGAAATTTGGACCAATTTTCAGACTAATGCTTGTTGAATTACAATTTATAAGTCATGGAATTGATGTTATCATACTTGATTGTTTAGATCATAATAGCGTAGGGGTGAGCAAATTAACCACCATGACCGATAACCGAATCATAACCAACATAACCGAACCACTAATAATCGATAACCAATATACCCAATGGTAATGGTTATGAAACTTTGTATAACCGCTCAATCGGTTATGGTTATGGTTATAGTTATGGTTATGGTTATGAAGCATTGGTTAACCGATATAACCGAAACCGAACCGAACTTGTAATGTTAACTTTATATAATGGATTTGTGTTTTACAAAACCATATAGAGGGTTTTTACTAAAATAGAAGTATGTTAGTAACAAAATGATCTTGCATGTAGATGGCATTTATTTTGATAAAGAACTAAGGTGTTATGTCCATAATTTTTTTTTTTTGTTTGAGAATTACCTTATTAAAAAGAACTCCAAATCGGTAGTTTAACTAAAAAGTTTAGTCTCCGTTATCTTATAAAATAGGCTCAAGCTAAGTTCAAATCGTGCATAACCCTATTTAATTCAAACCTTGCTTGGCTACTTAACCGAAATTAACCAAAACCGAACCATAACCGACTACATAACCGATTAACCGTAACCGAAGTTTGGTTATGGTTATGGTTACCAAAACTCCATAACCGAACTAGCGGTTATGGTTATGGTTAATAGTAAAAACCGAACTAAACCGACCCATGCACACCCCTAAATAGCGTCGTCATGTTATTAAAGGCCCGATTAAGGTAGAAGACGATATCTCAAAGTGTACAAACAACGATATTGCATTAAATTTCTATTTTTTCTGTTGAAAGAGCCTGCGTTGTAGTAGGAGTCAACTTTTGATACTTCGGTTTGTTTCGACCAACAATTTCTTAGCACCCGTGTAGATTAGCATTCCAAACTTGTAGTTCTTTGTTAGGATCTCCATGTTGCTTCAGTTCCGTGTTTATATGCAATCTTTGTAGACGGTAAATGACTTTATTAAGTAACCCATGTACTACCCTTGGGCGGGTTGATAGTGTAACTTTTACTCTTTACGTTGTTTCGGATCATATGTCATATTATGTACATTATAAAATGTTTTTCGTGATGATAACTGTCGAAACGTTGATCCTAGTTGCGTTAGTTGAAGTTGGAGTTTAGTATATGATGAATTTCATGATGTGTAGATTATGCCTTTTTATTCTGCTAAAACCATGAGTGTATTCTCTGATTTCAGGGCCGTCTCCGAAAATCTTCCAAAATATGTAGGCCCTGTGCGAAAATAAAATACGGGCCCCTAAAATATAAACATATTAAAAAGAATATACAAAAAAGTTTTAAATATATGAAAATGAATTAAAAATTTGTGGAATCACCTGCATGTTGCGGCGGGCTGTTTTTTTACGTGGAAACATAGATAAAAAGTACATCACACGCACATTTGGACAACGAAACGTATAAAGAAAACAAGTAAGGGTAAATTAAAAAAAAATGTAGAATAGTTACGTCGTAACTTTAAAAATCGTTATTTACGATCATGTAAAACCATCGTAACCTATCCAAATTTATTTAGAAAATACACAGAGTTGGAAGAGAAAAAAAAACAAAATAAGACTTTTTTTCATAAAAAAAAAATGGAACACAAAAAACTAATTGTAGATTGAATTATATTTTAAGAAATTAACCTAAATAAGCATTTTTAAACTAGATTTGAGAAATAACTAGGATTCTCATTTTGATTTAATGTAATACAAAATTAGTCAATTAATGTCATTTACATTTAATGCATAGGTAACAAACATAAAGAAAAAAAAATCAACTAAAAATGAAGCTATCAAGATTAGAACCCAAGACCTATTGACTAATAAAGTAACACAAGAACCACCAGACCATGGGCTTCATCTTGTTATTTTACAGTTCAGTACTTATATATTCTAAGTTCTACAGCGTAACTTTATAAAAAAAAAAATTGGGCCCCCGGAGGGTTTGGCCCTGAGCCGTCGCCCACCCCGCACCCCTACGGGCCGCCCCTGTCTGATTTATACGTAGTTTGAATAAATCATAGAAACTTTAATGGGAAAATTACCAAATTAGCCGTTTGACCAGGCACTTTTCCAAAATAGCCATTTGACCAGGCTTTATGCACCTTCAATGCAAGTGAACTCTCATTTTTATGCACCTTCATAAATTCAGGGTGTAGCGGCTTGGGCATGGGTTGAAAGCTCATAAATTCAGGGTGTAGCGGCTTGGACATGGGTTGAAAGCTCATAAATTCAGGTGCATAAAAATGAGAGTTCACTTGCATTGAAGGTGCATAAAGCCTGGTCAAATGGCTATTTTGGAAAAGTGTCTGGTCAAACGGCTAATTTGGTAATTTTCCCAACTTTAATTATGCATTTGGATTCTATTGCTTTGAATGCCCTTTTATCATAAAATTTGGTTTGACTACGTAATCTACATACTTTCATGTTTAGTCTTAGACCAAATCTTATCCAGCAAGGATTTGTTTTGTGTAGAAAGAAATTTTTGTTGGTTTTTAACTATGAGTGAGTTTATTCAACTTATTATCTTTGTTTTTTTTTACTAAGTCGGTAAGAAAAGGTATCAAACATAAGGGTTTTATTTATATTGTTTTTTTTATCTTTAATTTTTTCTTATTATTTTTTTTTAATTTTTCAAATTTTTATCTTTTTTTCTTTTTTCCTTTTTTTTCTTTTTTAAACTTTTTTTATATTTTCATAATTATATTTTTTCCATTTTTTATGATAATTTTTTTTATTTTTATCTCATCGTAAGCCGAATTCATCCTGACTCAAACTTATCCTGACCCGAACCCATTCTGACCTCTTTTTCAAAATATTCATCCTTACCCAAACTCATCTTGACCCATTACCCAAACCCACCCAACCTACCCACTTTGCCAGGCCTAATTAAAAGCTGTTTAAGCCAATTTCGCTTAGGTACTGTTAGGGCATTGATTTTAGAGTAAATTACAAAGTTCGTCCTTTATGTATGTCTAATATATCAAAGTATGTCCTTTATCTTTAATATCTTCAAGAAACATACTTAATGTTTGCAAATCCTTACATGTTACGTCCTTTAGTCGTAATCCAGTTACTTTTCATGGTTAAATTTGACTAAGTCAGCCCCACATAAGGGTATTTTGGTCATTTTATCATAAATATTAAAATAAAAATCATAAAAAACAATAAATAATTTCTTTGTTTAATTTGTTTAAATATACATGTAAACACAGAGAAATCAATCTCTTCAAAACCCTTCTCTCTCGATATCAACTAGCAAACACAGAGAAATCAATCTCTTCAAAAACCTCTCTCAAGCTTCAACAACACACACCAACAACTCTATTCACCCCACCCCACTCACTCGACACCTTCTCTCTGTGCATTGAAGGCCGGCAGCCGGTCCGGTAAGACCACCGGCGGTGCGGCGGTGGTTGTTTCCAGCAACCGGCGAGACCCCCAACCATTCTAGAGAGAGAAATGGCGAAGAGAGAGAGAGAGAGTTGCGGACAGAGGTGCCGACGGTCGGAAATGCTCGAACACGACGGTCGCGCCGCCGCTCACGGTGGCGGTCTCTATTTCTTCCGATTCTAGAGAGAGAAATGGCGAATAGAGAGAGAGACGGAGAAATGGCGAGGAGAAGAAGAGATGGGGGTTTTGTAGCAGGAGTGGAGGTGCAGCGGTGATGTTGGTGGTTGCAGGTGGGGTGTGGTGGTCATTCATCTCTTAGATCTGGAAGGAGGCGGCTGCTGGTTGTTGATTTTAGGTGTTCGGTGTGGGGTTCAGGTGAGGGTGTGGTGGGAGGATGACAAAGACGGGCCATGGCCGGAGTTATAAAGTCTCCGGCGAGTCGGATCGAGTCACAGAAGGTCGGGATTTTGCTAATGTTCGATTGCTGCTTCTGGATTTTGGTTGTAATGTTTTGATTTTTGCTTCTGGATTTTAGTTTTAGTGTTTCGATTTCGGTTTTTGCTTCTGGATTTTGGTTCTAGTGATTCATGTCTAGATTTGGTTATAATGTCTTGATTTCTGCTTCTGGGTTTCAATTCCTGATTATGGATTTTGGCTTTAATGTTTTGATATCTGGATTTGGTTAGAATGGTGGCTGGTGGGGGTGTCTGGCGGTGGTCGTGGTGGTGGCTGGTGGGGGTGTCTGGTGGAGGTAATGGTGGTGGCTGGTGGAGGTGATGGCAGAGAGAGAGAGAGTGTTTGTGTCTGGTGGAGGAGAGGAGGTATATTGTTTTATATAAATAAATGGTAAAATGTCTAAAATACCCTTATGTAGGATACACTTTGTCTGATTTAACCATGAAAAGTAACTGGATTAGGACTAAAGGACGTAACATGTAAGGATTTGCAAACATTAAGTATGTTTCTTGAAGATATTAAAGATAAAGGACATACTTTGATATATTAGACATACATAAAGGACGAACTTTGAAATTTACTCTTGATTTTAAATAGACTGGATCATGTATCCTGAGAGCTAGCTTGGATCACATATCCTTAGCGGATGGTGTAGGAAGTCTGAGGATTAAGGATCCTTATTATTACCTATTTATCTAACAATTGTTCTCTATTTTCTAATGTTTATTCGCAGGTAATGGGCAACGTGGACTTAGTCTATGCTGGAATCTCGATGAATATGCTTCAAATAAGCACGTGCATGATGAAGGGTAGCCGTTAGTTGTTTCCCAAACTAGTGTAGGTGGAAAACTTATTTATCAAAATGGGTTATTTGAAAAATATTTACCAAAATATGTGTTTTTTTTTAAAACTTCCTTTTTCTCACTCTTAATCTTATTGAATAAAAACTAATTTGATTGTAGAAATTATTCTTTTCAAAAACATAAGAAAAGAGTTTTACAATAAATAACAAAAATATATATATATTTTTTTTGTTGGATCGTGATAGTTTGGAAAAAAAGAAAATTCATGCTTCTTTAATTCTGTTATTAATATTTTGTTTAACTCTTTTAAAATAGAAATATGTTTAGTCTTTGATAAAAATTTTCTACTTATTTTATAAATACTTATTTATAAAGTTTTTTTTTCAACCCAATAACTCTACATGTGGTAATAAAATACCGTTTTTGAGATTTAACTGTATAAAATGTGATAAAAAATATAAGTATGTGTACTGAATTTGAATAATGGCACTTTTAACTAGTTTCTTTTAAAAATTAATTTTATTTGAAAAGAGAAATCTTATATTTTCATCTACACTTTTTTATATGGTAACCTGAATTAACAATATAACAAAAAGTACGTCCATGGGACATAGAAAATTTAATAGTAAGTCTAATTTTATAAAATACTCATCCCACATAAAATCCAATGAACAATACAACCCACAGGTAAAGGCAGTGGCGGAGCTAGACTTTAACATCAGGGGTATCCCAAAAAAAAAATTACGGTGTATTCATATAAAATCCTTTATAGGGGTATCCTCGTATTTTTTTAGGGGTATCCTTTATATAAAATCGAAAAAAAAAAAAACAAAAAATTAACACTGTGAAACACTGCGAACACGAGTTTGAGCCGTAGCCCGTGCTACGGCTGGTTCTATGCTGTCTCCGCCCCTGGGTAAAGGTATGTAAAATCATTTCAAAAAAAAAAGATATAAATGTTTTTTTTGATAAATTAAAAGGAAACATATTTATAAATATATACGTAAAAAGGTTACAAAAATGTTTATAAAAGACAATAATGTTTATATTTTATGAAAAGTTAAATAAAGCTCATACAAAAAAAAATAAACTTTTTATACAATATCATAATTCAACAATATAGTTTCTAAATTTTCTAGAAAAAGTATATCGTACATTACGGCTTAACGTACTTCACGTACGACAACGTGCGTGATTTATTTTATAACAAGCGTGATTAATGTTTTCAATATGCGTGATTATTGTGTTTCAACATGCGTGGTTTTGGATTTTTGAGTTATAACGTGCGTGATTTTAAAATGAACGTGCGTAATTACCTGTCGTACGTGATGTACATAAAGCCATAATGTAAGTTAACCTTTCTCAATTTTCTAAGCCCCATTTAGACACATTTTTTTATATTGTTAATTCAGGTTACAACATAAAAAAGTGTATATGAAAATATAAGATTTCTCTATTTTAAAAGAGTTTAAACAAAATATTAATAACAGAATTAACGACGCATTATTTATTTTTCCAAACTATCACGATCCAACAAAAAAAAAATATTTTTGTTATTTATTGAAAAACTCTTTTTCTTATCTTTTTGAAAAGAATAATTTTTACAATCAAATTAGTTTTTATTCAATAAGATTAAGAGTGAGAAAAATGAAGTTTTTAAAAAACACCTATTTTGGTAAATATTTTTCAAATCACCCATTTTGGTAAATAAGTTTTCCACCTACACTAGTTTGGGAATAAACTCTGCATATTTTTCGTATAGTTAGTTGCTTAGATATTTCTAATTTTAAAATGGGATATTTGAGCTTCTTAGTAACAGAGACACACAACACACTGCTCTCGCACACTTGATCATACTCTAAACTGCTCTCAAGCAAACACATTAGCAATCACTTGTATCAAGCTCAATATCATCCGATGTTGTACTGAATTGTTCATTTTTGTTCTATATAGTTGTTGATCGGTAATTTTCATCACCCGAGGTTTTTTATGCCGGAGATCTTCTAAAGATCAAGGGCTTTTTCCTCATATAAATCACGGTGTTCATTGTTATTTACACTTAACAATCGTTTACATTGTTGTTCAACACATAAGCACTCTACCTCACAAACAAAATTTGGTTAGATTATCCTTAAACTGATTTTTGACCAAAACAATTTGGCGCCCACCGTGGGGCAAATGGTGCTTCAATTCTATTTTTTTCTGTTCATTTCTTTTCATTTTCATCAACTCCATGGCCTCTCTGGGAAAATCCACTTCAAGTGCCATGCTGGCGGTTACTTCATCTCAAACTAGTGTGTCTTTGCCTCCAATTCCCCCACCATTCCAGAAGAATGTGGAAAATGCTCAGAAGAAGACATCATCTGTCTTCCAAGGATCCAAAACTTCTACTTCATCTTCCACCACTGTAATGCCTCGTATTTCTGCATTCTATTTTTTTATATATATATTCGTAGGAATTACGGGCCACTTAAATGTGACACCCGGCTTTTCAGGCCGTACCGTACAACTGTAACACGTGTTGTGAATAGATAAAATGTTTTATTTGACTGATTATGATGTTTATATATGAAATTTAATGAGTTGGTAGATTTAAACCTTGGTAAAAATTATGATGGCAACGATAAGATAAACGCTTATCGCGTAACGGTTAAAATGCGAAACGAACGTCGGTGACCACCCGATCAGTGTTAAAATCCTAAAAATAGTCTGTTATGATTAGAATAGTAATTTTAATCATATTCGTGAGGAAAAATAAATTAAAACGCTAAGAAACTCTATTTTTCGAGTTTGAGCGCGTACCGCGCAATACTACGCATATCAGACAACATACTGTCAACGCAGCCAGTCAAGACAACTGGTAATTATTTCAGTAATAATTTTGAGTGATTATTTTTATAGAATGATAAAAATAATTTAAAACGCACTAAAATGGGATTAAAACGCTAGATAAAATACCCAGAATCCAGTAAAATACCAGTTTTTACTCTATATTACATAAATATATGTATGTATATGTGTAAATTCGTATATATGTGGGAGTGGTAAAGAGATGGCAGCCATGCAAGGCCTCTCTCTCTCTCTCCTCTCTCTTCCATTTATTGGGTGAAAAAGAGGTGCAATTATGACAATCTTACACCATGTTCCCATATATTGCAATATTCAAGAATTATGTCTCAAAAACATTCAAAACTCTCTCTCTCTCTTACAAATCAGCCGAACACCCCCCCCCCCCTCTAACTCATCCATTTCGAAAATTTTAACTTGTTTAAGAAGATTAAAGTTAAATCCAAGAAGGTTTCAAGGTGTTTTAAGGATCTAAAGGAGGTTTCTTGGTGAAACAAGCTTTCAAACATCAAAATCTAGTCAAAACCCACTAAGAAACTTGAAAGGTATAAATTTATTTTTAAAAATACATTCTTGATTTTTAGTAATGATAGAGATGATGTAAAGTTTCTCTTGAACTTGGAATTTAACATAAACTTGAAAATGATAAAGGATGAGATTTCAATCAAAATGAAAATGGGTGTGTATATGTATACATGTATGGCCGTGAGTATGTAGGTGTGTGTATGAGATTGTGTTTTTGATTTTGATTAAAAAATTCTTGATAAACATGTTACTTGAAAAGTATGATGCATGTCAAAAATCAATATATGTCATAAAAGAATGTTTTAAAGGTGATTCAAGATTTGAAAGTGATATGATAAAAAGTGAACTTTGGAAGTTCATATGTATGTGTATATATATCATATATGTATGTATATGTAAGCATGCAATAGAAGTTTTGTTGTTAGTTCATAAATATATGAGAACATGCTTCTTGTATTTATGATAAATGATGAGGATTAACCATGTATAGATGAGGATGTTCTTGACTACTCGAACATGACTTAAATGTATGATGGATATATAATTTAGATCATATAAAATGATAATGATGCTATATGAATGCATTAGAGGCATTTATTTGAACATGCATGATAAAAGATGAACATAAAATGATGATTTGAGGATGATTTGATAAAAATAGATTATGACCAGATTCTAAACACTAAAAATATGATTATTTTGAAGTATTTAATGATATAAAACTTTGTTACAAAGTTTACTAGTCTTGCATGTTGTACTTGATGCATTAGGGGTTGTAAAATACGTGAAATCGCATGATTTATGTGACTTACACAAAAACTGCACTAATCTGGTTATGATCACTATTTTACTCAGTAAATAACATGTATTTTGTTAAAATATCAAGTCATTCCGAGTTGGGATGGTTATAGTAACGTTTAACGCAAAACTATGCGGTAAAGCGGTCAAAAATCGGTTTTTCAAACGATTTTTATGAAACTGATTTAGATCAGTAAGTAAACTGTTATTTTTTGTTTAAAAATTAGTATTTTAACTAATTTTAAGTTTACTTGGTGTTTGGTTGGTCATACGTGACTTCCGACGCCCGAAAACGTTACCGAATCGCTAAAATACGCATTTTTCAATGTACACTAGTATGGATTGTTTTTGAGTGAACCTTATGTGATAAAATGTGTTATGTGATTTAAACATGTGAATGTGAAAATATGTTAAGATTTGACAAGATAATGAGAAATTTAGATTATGCATGTATACTTGTGCGTTTTATGTGGTAGAAACGGTAAAATCGCTTTAAACGTGTAACTAGTTTATCGAGCATGAAATTTGATACATATAAGATATTTTATGTATACTTGCCTTAAAAATGACAAAATAGATAAGTTAATGAGATTACGCGTGTTACGGTGTTAATTTATGTGTACGTTTATGTATATATATTACGATGCGCAAATCGTAGATATATTACGTATAAACGGGGGTGTTAAGGGATTTACATGATAACAGTCACCAATAAAACAGTTCAAGTCGCAAAATCTTAAAAATATATATATATATATATGGACTCATATATATATTAACGTGCCAACATAATCAAAAACGTTAACTTTTAGAGAAAATCTCAAAGTTATGTGAAAATTCTAAGAAACGGAGAAACTTAGGATTTTGTGATATATTGATTTATAAATCGTTCCTACGTATAATAGGACGTGTAGAAATCAAACTGTGGGATTGCGTTATTTAAAAATATGCACCCAAAGGTGAGTGTCACTAAACCCCTCTTTTACTGCTTTGTATATGTTTTGGGGGTAGAACACGCCAAAAAGGGTTTAATAATGTTTTTGGATTAAAACATACCCTTTTAATATAAATTATATATTTTCACTGAAAATATATGGAGTTTGATAAATTATACGTTTCGAGATAAAACGTTTTTGATGAATATATGTTTGGGGAAAACAATGGTATGGTTGGAACGAATATTGCTTGGTCTCAAGAGAGTAAGTAACAGCATAGGCTTACATTCCGGTAGGGATTTCAGGGGATTCGTACAACATCGTATATTAAATTTCTCATATTAGTAGGATATATATATTGTGCGTGAGGCAGACATCATATATGGTCCCAATATGGACCCTGCGCCAATGATGCCGTTTAATCGATTAAGTATTGTACGCGATGAATTGTTGGTAGATCTATCGGGTTGACAACCCCGTCGTGACCGGTCGCCCCGTGTAAAGTCAAACGACGAATTTAAATTTTGGTTATTGTCTAGCATTGATTATCCCTGCATGGTAAATATATAGTTCGTATTGTCTAGCTAACATACGAGTCCGAACGTTGACGCTATGAATTTAATATACAAAACTTGGGAAAATGCCTTAATGTCGAGCTTTCAAAATTTCGACGGATGACCCATGGATTTTATTAAGGAAGTAAATGGACTTTCTAAAAATTATATGGATGTTTTACAATAAACACATAATTAGAAAGTTTTCCTTTGGATCAAATTGTTTAAATTTGAATATGTGAACTCATATATATATTAACGTGCCAACATAATAAAAAACGTTAACTTTTCGAGAAAATCTCAAAGTTTTGTGAAAATTCTAAGAAACGGAGAAACTTAGGATTTTGTTATATATTGATTTATAAATCGTTCCTACATATAATAGGACGTGTAGAAATCAAACTGTGGGATTGCGCTATTTAAAAATACGCACCCAAAGGTGAGTGTCACTAAACCCCTCTTTTACTGCTTTGTATATGTTTTGAGGGTAGAACACGCCAAAAAGGGTTTAATAATGTTTTTGGATTAAAACATACCTTTTTAATATAAATTATATATTTTCGCTAAAAATATATAGAGTTTGATAAATTATACGTTTCGAGATAAAACGTTTTTGATGAATATATGTTTGGGGAAAACAATGGTATGGTTGGAACGAATATTGCTTGGTCTCAAGAGAGTAAGTAACACCAGAGGCTTACATTTCGGTGGGGATTTCAGGGGATTCGTACAACATCGTATATTAAATTTGTCATATTAGTAGGATATATATATTGTACGTAAGGTAGACATCATATATGGTCCCAATATGGACCCTGCGCCAATGATGTCGTTTAATCGATTATGTATTGTACGCGATGAATTGTTGGTAGATCTATCGGGTTGACAACCCCGTCATGACTGGTCGCCCCGTGTCAAGTCAAACGACGAATTTAAGTTTTGGTTATTGTCTAGCATTGATTATCCCTGCATGGTAAATATATAGTTTGTATTGCTAGCTAACATACGAGTCCGAACGTTGACGCTATGAATTTAATATACAAAACTTGGGAAAATGCCTTAATGTCGAGCTTTCAAAATTTCGACGGATGACCCATGGATTTTATTAAGGAAGTAAATGGAGTTTCTAAAAATTATATGGATGTTTTACAATAAACACATAATTAGAAAGTTTTCCATTGGATCAAATTGTTTAAATTTGAATATGTGAACTCACCTTCCTTTGTGTTGACACTTGATTTTAAACGTGTTCTACAGGTACTTGAGTTCGGCTTCGGGAATTATAGCGTATCTTGTGTTTGTTGATGCATGTTTTGTCACTTAAAAGGTTGGACTAAACTTTTAAACTTTCTGGGACAAATGTAATAAGATCTGTGAGGATCAGAGACAATTTAACTATGTCATGGTTGTGTCATGTTTTGGGACATTATGTTTAAAAACTTATGTTCTAATTAAGTTAATATGTCCAACAATTAAATGCATTAAACATCAAGATAGAAATGGGCACCAACTTCCGTCACCACTATGTTTTATATTCCGCTGTGTAACACCCTTGCTTGATTTATACAATATTTTATATAAGTTTCGTATAAATACATGCTTATACGATTACACATACGTATGACAATACGAGTTTACTAAAAATTTACAATTTAAAAATAGTACAACATAATGTAATTGTGTTTGTCGTTTAGAAGTTACGACGTAGCGCCGTGCGGAAGCTTTAATCTCGTGTGTTCGGTTCTTCATTGAGCTTGATCTTCATCCGGGAATCCCTTGACATTCACCTATGACCAAAACCAACATAAAAGTTAGCTTTGTTAATGTTAGAATGGGTATAATAAGTTTCATGGGTCAAAACAACAAAAATTAAACAATTTCGGAATTTAGGGGGGCCGCCGCGCTACACCTAGGGGCGTCGCGCTACACCTAGCCCCCTTTTTGATAGCAAGTTGTTTATTTGTTGCTGCACTTTCCCAGCTCAACCTTTTATCAAGTCCAAACTTAAAACCACCATAACTTTTGATCCGTAAGTCCGTTTTAGGCGATTCTTTTTCCTACACGTTCATAATTTAATTCTCCATCATATGGAGTTAAAATTTAACATTCAAACTAATAAAATACCAAATTTTTAAGCAGTCGGCTTATTATTCAAAATCAACATTTTGACCTGTTTGTATTTAAAACCACTCACTTGGTTTTAAACAACAAAATATACACCAATGTATTTAACCCAAAATCCTTTGCTCGGGTTCGAAATTTTATTTTGAATTACGTATGCACATGAAACCATTTCGACCCATTTAGGGAATATTAAGCATTCTAGTTTAAACTCGTTCTTTTCCTTTCACCCTTCATAATTCCACATTCAAGGTATCTACTATATCTCATAACCGTAATGCAAGTTTCCAAACAACCCATATGGGTCATTTGCCTAATATACCCATCAAGGGCTTTTTGGTCAATTTTAATCCCTCAATTTACGACGAAGGACTTCCACTAATTAATTGACCACAATACCACTTTTAACTATAAATCTAACTATATGTACCTGACTCGGGTCATAGCATTGACCCGTTTACATACCTCTTGCTTTAAATTTTCTAATTAAAGCAACGCAACATATGTTATTTCCTGTAATCACAAAACTCAACAAGTAGTCGTTAGTTATTAATGTCAAATGGTATTAACACACCATTTGACCAGTTTAGTCGACATGGCCATTTATCAACGTATGATGGTATATTAATTTCATCATGCTCCTTGAACCAATTCCGGTTCGCGCCGTGAGTTTTTTACTACATAAAAGACATTTTCTTAATGTGTCCGACCCGTTATGACTTTTTACCAAATGGTGTCTTTATTTTTTATCACTATTATTTTAACTATTAATTTGACTCATTTGGTTGTCGAGTGAGTTCCATCACCTCATTGACATACCAACTCAACCATTTTCGCTATATCAACCTTAAACATATTTTAACTAAGCTTGTCTATATAAATGTAATGAGACGACAAGTCACGTACCTTTAAAGCGTTCCCTTCAAGCGCATGTCCACTCCGGTTTGTCCGCTTGAAAACTCGACTCCTTTGTCTATAGAGTTCAATCAACGATTTGTTTAGAAATCCATTCATGACATATAACACATATTTCACAATGTTATTCGAATATGCGTTTTTATTCGAAACTTAATATCTTAGCTTTCTCTTAGGCGTTTTAACAAACACCTTATGGGCAGAAATTTACATGATCCTTTATCAAGTTCATAACTTGTCATATAGCCAAATTTAACATCAATCGGACTATTTTATATAAAGGTTAACATCAATAAATCAGAAATCGCTTCATAAATATCAAATTACACTAGAACAACATTCGAAATCCTAGTGTTCATCAAGTTCACAACAACCCACTAATCGCCTTCAATGGTGTTCATGGAATTTACTACAATTAGGCATGATTTCATCATATACTTGTCTAGGGCTTACTCCTAGACACTATATTGTTCCTATTCCATCCATAAAACATACATGCAACCATCAATTTCGAATTTTCTAAGATCACCCAGAAATTCAACTAGAGATTTTTCATGAAATTCACATACCTTATGACTCCTTTTTCAGTGGAGATCACTATTTCGTGCTCGGATTTCGTTTTGAAACAGAATTTGGCCTTCAATTTGGACAATTTCCATGAACTAGGGTTTGGTGGGGAGCCTGATGTCGCCCCCTGTGTTCCTGTATGACCAGACACACCTAAGTGTGTGTTTGGTGTGGGTTATTTTGATTTTAATCATTCAAGTTTCTAACTTTACAACTTAGGCCCCTCAATTTTTGTTTTATTTATAATTTAGGGGTTTCCATCCATGGTTTATAAAAGGCTTACTAGTCCATGCTTCTTTATTGTTTTTAAACTAATAATTAACTAGGTTAATTACCCCTAGTTAACTTAGTGAGTCCCGGGAGTTCTAACCCGTTTATTTTAAGTTCCGTCAACTCGGCCCTTTTATCCATTTTATTCTCGAAAGTTCTTATCCGCTTTTAATTAATATTAGGATTATTTATTTAAAATCCTAATATTTACCGGGTTACTTTACCACTAACGGTACTTTACCCGTCTTTTAGTATTAACGGGGTTTGATTACCAAACCCGTTTCCGGGGTGTTACACGCTGCAACGTTTTTGGGGTGTGACAGAAGTTGGTATCAGAGCCAATGGTTGTTAGCGAACTAGATGTTTTCGGGAGAAAACACTAGACTTCAACTGAAGAATTTTGAGATTTAAAGTCCAAAATTCTCGAAGCCAAAATTTTTAAATAAACATGGAAAAATTTTGTCATGTATGAAAACCATTAAGTGTTTATGTGCATACATGATTATCTGTTTATTTGGGCCTTATGTGTTATTTTTCATTCGAACACACACTTACTTTGTACGGTTACGTTATGTCACATCTCGGCCTATAGAGCCATTAGTAGTCCTGCTCCCTGATACTGTCGAGCCTACACTTGAGATTCCTTCACCCGTCGTTACAGAATCGTCTATTTTGCTATTCGAGCCACGTGTTTTGCTACACCTCTTTTAAGTCTACACCCGCCGTAGGAAGAGGACTCAACCCGTTGGAGAGATCGCATCGACTTCGAGAGCTGAGACAGCGTCCGCTTGGAAGAAGCAGAAGGAGATTTGGGTCAATCGCTCTCACTGCGATCGTCAGTTCTCCATGTTACGCGAAGACTTGGAGACGACGAAGGGCAAGATGAAAAGACTTAGAGGGACAAATGGACTGGTATGATTAGCTAGAAGAGCTTGTTAGGAAGATGTTGGACTTCCGGGGATTGAAGCGTTAGTTGTTGGTTGTTTCTGTTGTCTATTTTGTATATCTCATTTGATAAACCCTATTTATGGCTTGCATGCCAAATTTTCGGATATTTAGGAGGAAATTTCTTATAAACTTGTTGCGGGTGTTGATGTAGACACGCCAAATTTTGATTAGTCTTAGTACTAAAAACAAGATTTGTAAATTTCAGGTATAAATATCGAATGGGTTCCTTTTGGTTTAAAAAGTGTTCTCATTAATATGTGGATATTATACATGCGCAATGTTTGGTCCACTAGCATTTAATGATTAAATTATTTTGGATATAGTCTTATGTTGATATTATGTTGTAAAAATAGAAACGATGAAATGCCGCCAAAAGCGAGACAGGGTTCTGGACTACCTATTACCCCGGAAGAGTTGGCACAACTCATAGCGCTACACGTTAATACTGCCTTGGAACAGCGTAATGCTAACCAGGATGATGGCCAGGAATGTGGATGTGGTGCTCACGGGCATGGTTTTGGTGGGACACAGATCGGAAACCCTTCAGGTGATATAATGATCGGAAAGTTTTAGTAGTTCCTGTGTTATGATATAATCGGAGCGTAATTCTGATTTTTCATTAACTTTGTGAATAGTACATAGATGTACACATAAAACAATCCAGGGTTGTAACCCAAGATCATTTACTGGTACCCTATGCAATGACGTGGCAACAGTATGCGTGATGTCGGGCCGTCACAGCGGATCGACCATTCAAATAATTCCGCATTCCGAGCCTAGATTTGGGGATTCGCGAAAGCGAAAGTCTGAGAGTTTGAGAAAAGATACCGATGAGAAGTGTGATGAGAAACGCAGTTCGGGGAAAATGTATGTAGTTAACTCTAGTGGTTTGGTAAAAGGATAATGCCAAGGATGGCAGGGGTGGTTCTGAGAGGAAGACTCACGAGGATGAGCGGAGAAAGTGCGCCAGATGTGGTCGGACTAGACATATGACTCGCGAGTGCTATGCTAAGAGTATATCGGAGGGAGATACACTCGAGGGATGCTACGAGTGTGGCGAGCAAGGACATTTCAAGAGAGATTGTCTGAAAATGAAGGGTCAGAATGACAAGGGCAGAGTTTTCGAGATGAATGCTGGGAAGGCGTGTAGCGATCCTACAGTGGCTACCGATACGTTCTTAATCGTCAACTATTTAGCGTTCGTACTATTTAATACTAAGGCTGACTTGAGTTTTGTTTTGAAAAACTTTGAACCATTTCTGAGTTCTACAACAAGTAAGCTAAGTAAAAAGTACTCGATAGAACTAGCAATTGGTAGGCTGATAGAATCTAGTGAGGTCGTTCGCGGTTATAGTATTTAGTTGGATGATCATAGTTAGTGTCGATTTATTTCCAGTAGAGCCGGGGAGCTTTGACTTAGTTGTGAGAATGGATTGACTATCCAAGAACGAAGTGGGGATTATTGCTCGGAGAAGCTAGCTAGGATACCTCGTTCTAATGGTGGAGAGGTGGTAGTTGTTCACGGAGACCGACAGAGTCGAGTGTCGAGTGTTGAGTGTTAAATGACGTCAGTATTATGAAGATGTTCAAGCTGTTACGAAAAGGCTATCCTGCGTTCTTTGTTAACATGGTGGATATGAAGGCCAAATGAAGGAATATCGGAGAGATTCCTACTGTTTGCAATTATCCAGAAGTTTTCCTAAAAGACTTACCTAGATTACCCCCTGCGAGACAGTTCAAATTCCGAATTGATCTGGTACCCGGTGCTGCACCAATTGCAAAATCTCCTTATAGATTTGCACCGTCAGAAAAGAAAGAAATGTCGAATCAGCTACAAGAGCTACTAGACAAGGGTTTCATTCGATCAAGCTTTTCATTTTGGGGTGCACCTATTTCGTTGTAAGGAAGAAGGATGGATCCTTCAGGATATGTATTGATTTCAGAGAGTTGAACAAGTTGACTATCAAGAATCAGTACCCTTTACCGAGGATTAACGATTTGTTCGATCAGCTACAGGGATCCAGCTACTACTCAAAGATTGATCTGCGATCAGGATATCATCAGTTGAAGGTTTCTGACGAAGATATTCCGAGGACTGCTTTTCGAACATGATATGGCCATTACGAGTTTTTAGTCATGCCTTTTTTAATTAACTAATGCGCCAGCTGTATTCATGGATCTCATGAACAGGGTATGCAAACCCTAATTGGATAAATTCATGATAGTATTCATCGACGATATACTTGCCTATTCGCGAACCAAAGAGAATCATGAGTAACATCTGAAGTTGATTATGTAGTTGTTGAGGGATGAGAAGTTGTATGCCAAGTTTTCTAAAGGTGAGTTCTGGATTCGAGAAGTTTATTTACTCGAACACGTCATAAATAAAGAAGGTATACATGTGGATCTGTCTAAGATCGAAGCGATCAAGTGTTGAGAAGCACCAAAAAATGACAAAATAGATAACTTAACGAGGTTACGCGTGTTATGGTGTTAATTTATGTGTACGTTTATGTATATATATTACGACGCGCAAATCGTAGATATATTACGTATAAACGGGTGTGTTAAGGGATTTACATGATAACGGTCACCAATAAAATCGTTCAAGTTGCAAAATCTTAAAAATATATATATATGGACTCATATATATATATTAACGTGCCAACATAATCAAAAACGTTAACTTTTCGAGAAAATCTCAAAGTTTTGTGAAAATTCTAAGAAACGGAGAAACTTAGGATTTTGTGATATATTGATTTATAAATCGTTCCTACATATAATAGGACGTGTAGAAATCAAACTGTGGGATTGCGCTATTTAAAAACACGCACCCAAATGTGAGTGTCACTAAACCCCTCTTTTACTGCTTTGTATATGTTTTGGGGGTAGAACACGCCAAAAAGGGTTTAATAATGTTTTTGGATTAAAACATACATTTTTAATATAAATTATATATATTTGCTGAAAATATATAGAGTTTGATAAATTATACGTTTCGAGGTAAAACGTTTTTTATGAATATATGTTTGGGGAAAACAATGGTATGGTTGGAACGAATATTGCTTGGTCTCAAGAGAGTAAGTAACAGTATAGGCTTACATTTCGGTGGGGATTTCAGGGGATTCGTACAACATCGTATATTAAATTTGTCATATTAGTAGGATATATATATATTGTACTTAAGGTAGACATCATATATGGTCCCAATATGGACCCTGCGCCAATGATGTCGTTTAATCGATTAAGTATTGTACGCGATGAATAGTTGGTAGATCTATCGGGTTGACAACCCCGTCGTGACTGGTCGCCCCGTGTCAAGTCAAACGACGAATTTAAGTTCTGGTTATTGTCTAGCATTGATTATCCCTGCATGGTAAATATATAGTTCGTATTGCTAGCTAACATACGAGTCCGAACGTTGACGCTATGAATTTAATATACAAAACTTGGGAAAATGCCTTAATGTCGAGCTTTCAAAATTTCGACGGATGACCCATGGATTTTATTAAGGAAGTAAATGGAGTTTCTAAAATTATATGGATGTTTTACAATAAACACATAATTAGAAAGTTTTCCATTGGATCAAATTGTTTAAATTTGAATATGTGAACTCACCTTCCTTTGTGTTGACACTTGATTTTAAACGTGTTCTACAGGTACTTGAGTTCGGCTTCGGGAATTATAGCGTATCTTGTGTTTGTTGATGCATGTTTTGTCACTTAAAATGTTGGACTAAACTTTTAAACTTTCTGGGACAAATGTAATAAGATCCGTGAGGATCAGAGACAATTTAACTATGTCGTGGTTGTGTCATGTTTTGGGACATTATGTTTAAAAACTTATGTTCTAATTAAGTTAATATGTCCAACAATTAAATGCATCAAACATCAAGATAGAAATGGGCGCCAACTTCCATCACCACTACGTTTTATATTCCGCTGCAACGTTTTTGGGTTGTGACATTAAACACAGAGATTGGGCTTGTGGGCCTGGGGCCCAAGCCCAAAACCCACTAATTAAACCCTAAGAATAAAACATTAGTAAACCATATATCCTTTATTTTGTTAATACAGCCGCACATCACGATTCCCTCCTGTTCTCATTCATCTTCAAAGTGAAACCCTAATCCTCTTAAGTCCCTCTATACTTTACACAACAACACCCACAGCTCCATAAACCGCACACCCCCATTCCCATTTCTCTGCTCCTCTTCAAATCACCGGAGTCAATGCTGGCCGTCCCCACCGGCGTCGGTATCTCCTGGTCGAGCAACCACATCATCATCCCTCTTATACTCCCCTCATCACACCCCTATAATCTAGTGAGAAACCAAGATGAGAGAGCTAGAGACTGTTGAACAGAGAGAGAAGAGGCGGAAGTAAGTGACGGCGCCGCTGTTTCGACGGCGGAGACGGTGGAGAACTTTTCACCTCGATTTGATTTCTGTTGGTTTATAATCTTCTGTTTCGATGAAGCACATCCATATAACAACATCCGACTCCCTCTTTCTACTCTATGAAGGCCGGCGACAACCAGCAGAGCCGCCGCTCACGGCGACGCACGGCGATGACAACCGGAGAGAGAGGAAGTAATGGCGGTGGTTTCGAGGCCCCGATGACAAATTTTCCGGTGATACCCTCACCCCTGTTCTCTTATATTTTATTTATTTATTTCTTTGTTTTCTTTGAAAAGACTGATGTTAATGACGATCGGTGGACCGACGGTGCGGCGGTTCGGTTCAGATTCATGGCAGTGGAGGTGGTTATCGGTTGACTAAGCGGGTTTGCTTGGGTTGGGTCATGTTTCGAGTCTCAATTCAGTTTCGGGTTGCGAGATGATGGTGCGGGTGACGGCCGACTGTTTGGCTCTGGCTCCGGTTCGAGTTTCGCGACACAGTCGCTTCAGGTCAGTTGTGATTCGGGTTTTGTCTTTGCTAAGTTCTGACTCAATTTTGTTAATTCTTTCGTTATTCAGCAGGTTCGGGTTCTGTACAATCGGATTCGGTTCGGTGCTCGGCTCAAATCTGGTCAAAGCAGGTCAACTGTGGTCTCGGTGCCGTCTTGTTACGGGTTCGGGTCATTGGGTTAAAAATGAGACGTGATACTTTTTAACGACGCTAATATTTCAATTATATTGTTTAATATTTTTGTTATCACAAAACCACATCTTGTATAATTTGTAAACATAATAGAATATATGTATATATATGTTATATTGTTTTGTTTATTGTTTATTGAATTTTGAAAATTTTGACAACAACTTGCATTGTCGGGATCGTCCAAAAACAGAGGAAACTCTGCCCGTTTTTCGTAAAATTCCGTAAAATGAAACGTGTAAATTTTATAAAACGAAACCTATCAAATTCGATTAATTTTTATA
The DNA here is from genome assembly GCA_030545235.1 of Helianthus tuberosus. Taxonomy (NCBI): domain Eukaryota; kingdom Viridiplantae; phylum Streptophyta; class Magnoliopsida; order Asterales; family Asteraceae; genus Helianthus; species Helianthus tuberosus. The sequence continues at coordinate 150,705,673 of CM060381.1, forward strand.
AAATAGATATAAGTGTATAATTATTTTTATTTTTATTTTTTTTTGACAACATTTCAACAATACTTTTGATAGAATTAATTTAGAAATATTACTTAAACTATATAAAATATATATATAAATATAAATATTTATATATACATACATTTATATCAACTAGATATACTTTAAATCCCACTTCAAATCCTTCGTCATAATCCCGTTTACTCATGCACCCTCGTTTGCCCATATAGGGTGACCGTGGTGTTGCATCCTCCTAAACTCGTACGCTCGTCAACACTGGGATAATTGGAAGACTTAGCAATTTTGTGAGTATACTAGACCCATTTTTTTACCGTTTTCACACTTTTGGGTGTAACATGTTTTATATACAAAACGCATTTATTATATATAGTCTTATGCAAATACATAAACAAACAATCCAATACATGCTTACTATTTGTTATGCTTGATTCGTGTTTTCTGGGTGATTCTTATGTGATGAACTTGTCATTAGCTTCGTACAAGCCTCCACTTAACATGTATAGCGCTATAGGAGTAACGCACCACCCGTGAACGAGAGGTCATGTTAGGTTTATTCATTCATACTTGCGTAAACAGAGGGTTGACTTGTAAATCGCTTGCCAGTTTAATATGTTAATCTTGATAACTAAGTTTGCCATGTGGATTCTTCCTTATCATTTTTATACTTATATACTACGCACCAAACTTGTATGTTCGCCAATACCTTTGTATTGAACTACACTTTTAAAACATGTTGCAGGTTTAGCGATGACGTTGATGATGCATGGAATCTAGTAGGATGCTTAGATACACACTTTAAATTTGTATTCTTATTGTATTGTATTTCATTGTTCATGTTGTAATTGTTTCAAATCCTTGTAATTGACTCTTTAGAAATGAAATGAAAATTTATTCTTTAAATACTTGTCACAAATAGCGTTATGAAGTCTCTTGCAATCTATTTCGTCTCACTCTGATGTTTCCGCCATCGGTTGGGGTGTGACAGATTGGTATCAGAGCCATAACTATAGGGAATTAGGAAAATTGCCATGCTTTTGACCTAGTCTATAGTTAAGCACCAAATTCGACCATACTTGCTTCACATGATATTTTTATGAAACATCTTTATGTGCTATTCTTGAAATGTCTTTTGCGTGTTATTTTCTCGAAATGCTTTATGTTCTTATACTTGTTATTATTATTTCGAACATACGTCTCTTTACACGTTTATACTAAAATCTTAACCACTCGTAATACACAAACGAGACGACTTCGCCAAAATAGGCTTGAAACCCACAATTTGGTGAACAACTCTCAATCCATCTACTTTTTCTTTTTACATGAAATTCACCATCAAGTTAGGAGTGAAATCCTCACCTTGATGGAGAAATTCAAATTTCAAATTCTAGTGGACCATCGTCAAAGTGTTGAAATTAAATTTCAACCCGACGAGTAACAACCACACTAAGGATACGAAATCGTCAAGTTAGGGGTGAAACCCGCACCTTGTCGACTAGTTCCACTCCTTGATCTTTTCATAAATCCAGCCAAGTCTCGAATTTCGATTGAATTGGGATTATGTAGTAACCGGAAGGGTGAATACCGTTAACCGACATGTCGGCGAGAGTATTCCACCTATTAGGCCAAAGCATGCTCCTCGAATTCAAAAGACTTTTCGACCACGTTGGTTAGTCAACGTTCCGTTTTGGGAACCATCCAAGTTTTTATCGAACTTACGCTTTATTATTTCGATCTTTTATGATGAAATTCCCTCTTGTCAATCTTGAAACATTTTTGAGATTTCACCTTAGCGTATACATCATACTATTACTTTTCATACGATTATACATTATTAGCATGCATAATTTCACGTAATTTTATTTACACTTTTTATAACAACAAGTGGAGACATATCATCGAGATAGGAGTGATTTCCTTACCTTGATGATTACCTCCGCTTCTTTTTCTCACCTTACAACGGCCTCGCCAACGGGTTAGGGGTGATTCCCTTACCTAGGTGATCGTTACCGATACTTTCTTTAATAGACTATATTATGTAAATACGATCATATTTATACCCAATTGTTTATCATTAGTCAAATTCCTAATTATTTCAAAATGCATTGTTATTATAAACGAATTTCTTATTCTACAATCTATTTACGTATCGCTAACACACACAAAATTCTTAGCTTTTACCATAAACGCTTATTCCCCGATTTTCAAAATTTCACGAAATGCTACTTATCAACCTAGTCGGTCTAATAAATCCATTGCCCACAAAATTTCCTATTCAATGTAATTGTTAAAACACACTCATCTCACATACTTGAACTAGAGATTTTATTTTCAATTGGGAATCAAACCAACTTTTCGCACACGCCTCGTATTCATATTTAAACTTATACTATGCTCATGCTTTGTTCATACTCAAGATTTATACTTTCGCATCTATACGCGAGCGAAACCCAAGGGATTCGCTTGCGTTGGTCTTATACTATTTGGAACGCAAACATGCTTATATGTTACATTTCTATATGCACGCAACCTTATTTTTCAAAATTTGTTTATACCTTGATTCATACGCAACTAGTACAAGCTATGCGGATCATGCGACGATTAGTATAATCGCGGGTGCACACGGGATTATAGTAATGGGCGTATGAGAACCATAGAGTGTACACTGGGTATGGTAAGACACAGAATGTAACATGACACCGAATACAAAACAGATGTAATATGGTCAAAACATGGTGGATACGCCGCTGGTACTTCCTATATATAAGTGTTTTCACCATGCTACCAAACGTTTGTAAAACGTGCCATGAGAAATTCGGTGTCTTGCAGACCTTTTGGACCTAATACAAACTTTCAACAACTCACAAACGCATTATATCCGATTATCCATGACGAGACTCCATTCTTAGTACGCTACTTTTGTCTATCCAATACTTGTGCCATTCTTATACTTGCATTCACTTAGAGTCAATCGTTCACTTCCATACTTTTACTATCCTCCATTATTCCTTTCCTTTATACGAACCTCGTTCACTATCAAGTCTATTTAAACGTTTGAATCCTAATCTATCTCCTTACCTTTAAAACTACCTTTCTATTCTCCACTCATGTGCAAACACCTATAGTTGGTCATTACCTCCAAAATAACCGCTTTATGTAAATGTCAAACCTTCTCGTTCCTCTTAATAAAACAATTTTATACAAATATGCAATTTGGTGCTATCCTTTAAACTTTTCATGCAAACTACCTCACTTTTCATCAAATACAAATCGTTTTATACAAGATTTTCCTTCTTAAATACGACATATTTCTAATACACCTCCCAAATTTGAGTTATTCGAAACTGTTTAAACTCAACACACGTACACGCTTTTACTTATGCTAAGTATTTCGATTCATTTTCAACCAAACGAACTCTTTTACAAACCTATCTTTTCGTTCTTCAAGTTTCATACTTTTCAAAACGTCTCAAACTTCAAAGCCTCAAATTTTAAATAATCCTCTTCTGTTTGCCAAAACCCTTTCAAGTTTTCTTTTTGAATAAATTTCGGGACGAAATTTCCTAAAGGAGTGGAGACTGTAACGCCTCGTATTTCCGCATTCTATTTTTTATATATATGTATATATTCGTAAGAATTACGGGCCACATAAACACAGAGATTGGGCTTGTGGGCCTTGGGCCCAAGCCCAAAACCCACTAATTAAACCCTAAGCATAAAACACTAGTAAACCATATATCCTACATTTTGTTAATACAGCCGCACATCACGATTCCCTCCTGTTCTCCTTCATCTTCAAAGTAAAACCCTAATCCTCTTAACTACTATCCATCTCTCAAAACTTACACAAGAACTCTCTCCATACTTTACACAACAACACCCACAGCTCCACAAGCCGCACACCCCCATTCCCATTTCTCTGCTCCTCTTCAAATCACCGGAGTCAATTCTGGCGGTCCCCACCGGAGTCGGTATCTCCTGGTTGAGCAACCACATCATCATCCCTCTTATACTCCCCTACTCACACCCCTATAATCTAGTGAGAAACCAAGATGAGAGAGCAAGAGACTGTTGAACAGAGAGAGAAGAGGCGGAGGTAAGTGACGGCGCCGCCGCTTCGGCGGCGGAGACGGTGGAGAACCTTTCACCTCGATTTGATTTCTGTTGGTTTATAATCTTCTGTTTTGACGAAGAACATCCATATAACAACATCCGACTCCCTCTTTCTGCTCTATGAAGACCGGCGACCACCAGCAGAGCCGCCGCTCACGGCGGCGTACAGCGACGACAACCGGAGAGAGAGGAAGTAACGGCGGTGGTTTCGAGGCCCCGACGACAAATTTTCCGATGATACCCTCACCCTTGTTCTCTTATATTTTATTTATTTATTTCTTTGTTTTCTTTGAAAAGACTGATGTTGATGACGATCGGTGGACCGACGGTGCGGCGGTTCGGTTCAGATTCATGGCAGTGGAGGTGGTTATTGGTTGGCTCAGCAGGTTTGCTTGGGTTGGGTCACGTTTCGAGTCTCAATTCAGTTTCGGGTTGCGAGATGATGGTGCGGGTGACGACCTACTGTTTGGATCCGGCTCCGGTTCGAGTTTCGCGACGCAGACGCTTCAGGTCAGTTGTCATTCGGGTTGTGTTTTTGCTAAGTTCCGACTCGATTTTCTTAATTCTTTCGTTATTCAGCAGGTTCGGGTTCTGTACAATCGGATTCGGTTTGGTGTTCGGGTCAAATCTGGTCAAAGCGGGTCAACCATGGACTCGGTGCTGTCTGGTTACGGGTTCGGGTCATTGGGTTAAACATGAGACGTGATACTTTTTAACGACGCTAATATTTCAATTATATTATTTAATATTTTTGTTATCACAAAACCGCACCTTATATAATTTGTAAACATAATAGAAATATATGTATATATATGTTATATTGTTTTGTTTATTGTTTATTGAATTTCGAAAATTTTGACGACAACTTGCATTGTCGGGATCGTCCAAAAACAGAGAAAACTCTGCTCGTTTTTCGTAAAATTCCGTAAAATGAAACGTGTAAATTTTATAAAACGAAGCCTATCAAATTCGATTAATTTTTATAAAATAGATATAAGTGTATAATTATTATTATTTTTTTTTGACAACATTTCAACAATACTTTTGATAGAATTAATTTAGAAATATTACTTAAACTATATAAAATACATATATAAATATTTATATATACATGCATTTATATCAACTAGATATACTTTAAATCCCACTTCAAATCCTCCGTCATAATCATGTTTACTCATGCACCCTCGTTTGCCCATATAGGGTGACCGCGGTGTTCCATCCTCCTAAACTCGTACGCTCGTCAACACTGGGATAATCGGAAGACTTAGCAATTTTGTGAGTATACTTGACCCATTTTTTTTACCGTTTTCACACTTTTGGGTGTAACATGTTTTATATACAAAACGCATTTATTATACATAGTCTTATGCAAATACATAAACAAACAATCCAATACATGATTACTATTTGCTATGCTTGATTCGTGTTTTCTGAGTGATTCTTATGTGATGAACTTGTCATTAGCTTCGTACAAGCCTCCACTTAACATGTATAGCACTATAGGAGTAACGCACCACTAACCACCACCATCCGATTTTATTCCTTCATCTTTTCTTGCCAACCAAACAACAAAAGGTAATGATTCATTCCATTCTCACATGGTAACCAAACAATACATGGAATGGTAATGATCAATTCCATTACCTCGTCCATTCCATTCCATCGCCTATTCCATTACCCCATACCAAACATACCCTGAGTCTCTGACCCTTCATCTTTCCCTCATGTTCCCTGTAGACACTCCCCGCATCATTTTCCATCGCGAACCTAGCATCGTTGATGAACAACCTATAACTTCCTATCCAAATATTCCTCATCTGATTTTCTAGCTCCGCCGCATCTTTCACCCCTTTGAAGCTAGCAAAACCGAATCAGTAGCCCTTTTTGTCTCTTTTCCTTGCGATATAAACCCCCTGAATCGACCCGAATGATCCTAAAGCTTCCGCGACGTCCTTTGAGCTGCACCTATCCGGTAGCCTCGACACAAAAAACTTCGTAATATCACCTGTACTCCGGCTGTCCATGTCTTTTGCTTGTTACGGTCATATATAAGTTTTGACCATGTCTTTTATTTCCAAACAACTAATGTGTTGTTTGTTTTTTGGCCAGAAGCACTTCTGGCCACTTATGTCTGCGTCACGCAGACACGCACAGACCTTGGGTCCTGCAGCTTGTTTGCTTTCCAGAAGCACTTCTCACCTTTTACCTCTTCCCCACGCAGACATAAGTCCACCTCTTCTCACATCTTCTCTCTTTCAAAACACAGATATGTCTCTGCTCTCTTTCTTCTTCAACTTAAAAACCCTAATCTTATCCCCCACCTCCATATCCTCTACAAACACACACCACAGTCGATCTCTCTCTCCCTCACACATGGTCGCCGGAATCCGACGACGGTGCCGGTTGGCTACAGTCAAAATCTCATCTCCAAACATGCTCACCCCCGCACCCCTCGTCTCCTCTGCAAGCTCCGACGATCGGAGCTGCGCCTCCAGCGACCTCTGGCGTCTCTCCGGTTACAGGTTTCCTCGGGGTTTGTTGGTTTCCAAGCTTCCATTTGAGTCAACCGATTACAAGTGTGTGGTTGATGCGGGTGGTGAATGGTGGTGGCGCGGAGCGGCATCGGAGAGAGGAAGTCAGAGAGAGAGAGAGGCCGGAGAGGAAGAAGGGGGTGGTGGAACGAAGAAGGCGGTGGTGGTGGTTGCGACGGGGGTGGTGGAACGACGGTGGTGCTTGACGGTGGTTGTTGGTTGTGGTGGTGGCAGGTGGACGGTGGAGGAGGTGGTGGTGGATGGCTGTGGTGGTGGTGGTAGATGAAGGCAAAGAGAGATGAGTGTTCTGTGTATGTGTTGTGTGTATTGTGAAGTGGTTTTTGTAGAAGTAAAAAAAACAAAATCTCTTCTCCTTGCAGACTGCAGACCTTTGGTTCACCTCTTCTCCTGCAGATGCCTGCAGATGTGGTCCGCATACTGCAGACCTTTTGTATCTGAAAAAACAAACACCACCTAAGTAAACTAGGATTTTTGTGTGTATATATATACACAACGATCTTGACATCACATGTCATCGCACACTTTTGCTCTTGATAACCCCTCTTGCTTTGCATTCACTTTTACAGCATTTATAGCAATGGCTAGTGAGCAAAAAAGATGGTCAGTTATGCATGTATTACCATTAATATTAATACTAAAAATGGTTTCCTTTGAGGTTAACGGCGACCCTCAAGTTCCATGTTACTTCATTTTTGGCGATTCTTTGGTCGATAACGGGAACAATAATCGTATCGAATCATTGGCTAGAGCCGATTACTTGCCATATGGCATTGATTTCCCTAGTGGCCCGACAGGAAGGTTTTGCAATGGCAAAACAATTGTGGATGTTGTTGGTAAGTTAAATTTTAAACATCTTATTTTAGATCCACTAATTAGAAAAATTTGTCAATTCCATCATTAAGGTTATTTAGTCATATATATATATATGATTTCTTTATATTGTGCAACTAGATAAAAATTCAATAATCATGGAATTTTCTTTTTTGTTATTTTCTCGTAACTAATCTCAAGTTATTTACGAAATTGCCACCATCTCATATTACCAAGTTACAAATTCTTTCATTTGTAGCTAAGCTACTGGGATTTGATGATTATATTCCACCATATGCAAATGCTAGGGGTCGCGCGATACTTAACGGTGTGAATTACGCCTCAGCAGCAGTTGGAATTAGAAACGAAACTGGCAAACAATTGGTACATTTTCTCTAAAGTTCCACAATAATATTCCCAAAACATTTTCAACTATTTATTTATTTTTTAAAATAACTACACACTAATAATTCATTCATTGATTTGTAGGGTGCACGAATTAGCTTTGCTGACCAGGTGAATAACTACAAAAATACAGTGTCACAAGTTGTGAATATACTAGGAGATAAAGATTCAGCAGCGAATCATCTTAGAAAATGTATACACACGGTTGGATTGGGAAGCAACGATTACATCAATAACTATTTTATGCCTAATTACTACCAAACTAGTAGGCAATATACACTAGAGCAGTATGCTTCTGTTCTCATTCAACAATATTCTGAGCTATTACGAGTAAGTAGTACAATTTTTATTCTTAAAACTGGACCAGACCGGTCAGATCAAGAAGGGGTGAGCAGAAAATCGAAATAACCGAACTGTAACCGAAATAACCGAAGAAACCGAACCAAAACAAAAAACGACGGTTCGGTTTTCGGATTTTTAATTACCAAAAATTTCAGTTCGGTTTTTGGATAACCATTGTCAATGACCGAAAAAAATCAAACCGAACCGATAAGTTACGATCCATATATTTTTATGTTTAAGTTTAAGTTTTTTAAGTGTTTAACCCAATGCTAGTAGAATTTATTAATTTTATTCTTGGATCTTAAGTATTTATAATAAAAACGTTACATGTTTGTTTATAATTGAAATGATTTATTTATTACCTACAAAAAAATAACCAAATTTAATATACAAATTAAATGATTTTCAAGTTATTATAAAAGAAAATCTCTTAATAAAAACTTTAGAGAAACATAAAAATAGATTAGAAGGTTAGATTTATGTAAATAATATTAATTAAAGAGGTTAACTATAATAACTTAAATGTAAATATATAAGAAAGATTCTGATATAAGATTCTGATATTTTAAATTATACATTTTATTTTTTGAATCTTACATAATTTGGTTCCATAAACCGAAATAACCGAAAAACCAAACTGAACCGGCGTAAAAACCGAAAAACCGAAACCGAGAAAAACCGAAACCGAACGGTTTAAAAAAAAAAACAAAAACCGACATTTTGGTTTCGGTTTTGGTTTTCCCCAAAACCAAACCGTGCACACCCCTGTCAAGAACCATCACTATTTGAACCGGAAAACTTGACCGGTGGTTGGACGGGATTTCAACTTTTTTTTTTTGTTTAATTTTACATTTATTGTTTTTCTTCCTAAATCTCATTTATATTGTTTATTCTAGGATCATATTTTCTTAACGTTACACATTTTTTAAATATACACACCAAAAAATAAAATAGATAAATATTATTTTTATATTATCTACTACGTAATCCGGTTTTTGAAACTTGTCCAATCAATCAATCAATAAGACGGCTGGTCAATGATTGGTCTGGTTATGAAAACATTGGCAAACGGTTAACTTTCATAGTTATTGTTTGTTTCCTAATACCACAAAATATGAATTTGACAATTTCAGGAATTGTATAACCATGGTGCAAGGAAACTTGCGTTGAATGGCATTGGACAGATCGGGTGTGTCCCAAATGCATTGTCTCAAAGCCAAGATGGTACTACATGTGTCGAGAAGGTCAACGCCGCAATCAAATTGTTCAACAACGAGTTGATATCTCTTGTTAATAAGTTCAACAGGGATCTACCTGATGCAAAATTCATCTACGTCAACAATTACGACATTTTCCAAGATTTTATCAATAACCCTCATGCCTATGGTACGTGTTTAGATCATCAGCCTTTCGTCGTTTATAGATCTAGATCGAATAGTTGCGATTCAACAAAACATAACTTTGTTTATTCTGAATGAAATATGTAGGTTTCAAAGTGACAAATGCTGGATGTTGTGGAGTGGGAAGGATCAAAGGCCAAATTACTTGTGTTCCTGGTCAAACACCTTGTCAAAATAGAGATGAACATTTATTTTGGGATGCTTTTCATCCAAGTGAAGCTGCAAATGTAATCGTTGGTCGGAGATCTTACAGTGCCCAGTCAAGACCAGATGCTTTTCCGATGGATATTCGTCAACTGGCTAAGCTTTAAACTTATACTATGTTTTGCCACACTTGTACTAGTTGATAATTTATTACCTTTGGGATTGTGTTTGATAATTTGTGTTTACGGCGATTGTTTTAATAAATGTATTTATGATATTGTTAATTTTTTGAACGGTAGATCAACTGGATTTCCAGCTTACTCCAAAGGGCCAGCATATGCTGTTTAAACCCCTCACCCCAAGTTCGAATCCCTCCCAGAGGTGTTCTCCCATATTTACATAATTTTGCACCTAGTAGGAATCGAACCTGAGACCTCCCCATGAGGAAACCACTTATGATATTGTTAATGCTATATGAAAATAGCAAGATTAAGCATTAGTTCGGATTTTAATCTATGGTATCGGATACCTTAGTCATAAATAAGGATCCATCACTATCTAAATTTCTTTTAAAGTATATAATCTTTACCAAAAGTATTGCATTGTGGTGTTTATCGGTTTCTTTGTAACCACTGGATTTAACTCACATCGATGCCTAAACTTAGCGTTACACACTAAGATTGTTCTTTTTTTTTTTTAATTTGAAAAACAATAACACCAGGGTTACTAACCCATAGTAGATATAGTGTCAACACCATCAATAAATAAAGTCAATGGCCCATGTGAAGAAGGGATAATTAATACAATAGAAAAGTTGATCATTTACCTTACGAAATAAATATGGCTATTTAGTCCTTGTAATAACAGACGAGGACAAATAAAGCCAACCAGGAGATATAAAACAAAGTTGTCTGTGGACTTAAATAGTCTATACAGAAACTTATGGCGAAGTACAAAATAGTCCACATAAAAACCAATATAAAATAAGACCAAAAAAAAGCATGGGCTAAATAGCCTATGGCAAAATACAGAAGGTTATGGGTGGGCTTGGCGTTTGCGATTTGAAAGTTCAAAACCTTGCTTTGCTTTCTAAATGGTGGTGGAAGCTTCTAAATGGTGACCAATCTCTATGGGTTAAATGTATTTGTGCCATTCACAATATTAGAATTCCTCGTCTTGCCCATATGGCGAATAACTCATACTCGGGTACGTGGCTTAACATCGCTAAAATTGACAAGAATCTTAAGAGCTTTGGTTTTTCGGCTGGGAATCTGTTCCACAAAAAGGTGGGGACAGGGAAGAAGACTCTTTTCTGGTTAGATAGCTGGTTTGGGAAGGCCCCGCTGAAAGACCTCTTCCCGAACCTTTACTGTCTTGATTCCTTTAAAAACTGCTGCATTTCAGATAGGATGGAAATCGCTGAAGGTAAGATTAGTGCCTTCAAATGGAGCTGGATTAGAAAAATCCTAAATGGTGCTGAAGGTTCCGAGCTGGCAGATTTAGTGGAGATGCTTAACTGTTTTGAATTTCAGAATGGTGAAGACTCGTGGGTCTGGGGGCCGGAAGGTGATGCCTCGTTCTCGGTTGGTGCGGTGCGTCGTCTCCTTCTTACTTCTCAGAATAATGTGTCCCTAACTAAAGACTTTAAGTGGCTAAATTGGGTTCCGTCTAAGGTGGCTTGTTTTAGTTGGAGACTGCTTTTAAATCGGATCCCGGTGAGCGTCAACTTGGTCAGAAGGGGTGTCACAATTCCAGATAGTCACTGTTATTTCTGCAGACTGGAAGATGAGTCCATCGACCATGTCTTTGCTCAGTGTCCCTTTGTTGTGGAAGTTTGGAACCGGGTCTCGTGGTGGAGTGGCATAAACTGGTACACGGCTAACAATGTGCAAGATCTGTTCAGGTTATTGGCGAATAATAGAGACTCAAATGATATGGTAAATTTCAAGGTTGCGGTTCTCTACACCACGGTGTGGTTTGTTTGGAAGGCGCGTAACAATTTGGCTTTTCGGAAGATAAAACCTTCTATGGAGGAACTAGTGGAAGACTGCTCATCTCAGCTCTTCTCATGGGTTATTAACAGAACGAAACATCACTCTCTTAGCTGGCAAAAGTGGTGGTGGTCTCCCAGCTCTTGTTTCACTTGATGTATTGTTGCTTTTCTTTTCGTTCTTTGTAGCTTCCCAGTGTCGCGCTGGTTTCTATTGCATTTTGTCTTCCCAAAAAAAAAAAAAAAAAAAAAAAAATACAGAAGGTTAATATTGGCTATTTAGTCTTCGTTTTACATGTGTCTCAATTTGACTAGATATTATGTGGACAACTTGTACTTCATCATGAGGTTTTTTGCATGCTAAGCTATAGCTGTCTTAGCCACCAGATCCTATTTGATATCTCCTGAATGACTCTTTTTGACTTTGTTCATTTTGCCAAAGTTAAGGTTAAGATCAGCTTGTCTATTCCAGTAATTTTACCAGAAAATAAAGTGAAAAGAAGTCTTACGATAACGCAAATCTTAAATAAGTGAATTTAATACCATTTATAACATTTGACCTAACATACCATTGAGACTAATTATTAAAGATATGGATATGGAAAATCTAGTTAATGAATTTTCATATTATTCAGATTATAGATACCATACTTCTAATTAGCTTAGTTACTACTTCTAATTAGCTTAGTTACTGGAAATTATTAACTAAAGCAAATGTAAAAATATACATATTTCTTATCTCTCACTTTATTATTATCTAAAGAAAGCTTGAATAGTGTTTGCTTTTTATTGGTTGTGAGATTATTTGTTTAAAACATGTATAATGTGCATGCTATTTGAGCAATAAGGTTAACGAGTGTTGTTCTCCTTTCGCCCTTCTCCCTCATCATCTACCTCAGTGCCACGTCACCCTTCTCTTCCATCTCAGCATCCTTCACACAACCAAGGGTGTGGTTCCCCTTCTTCCCTCATCCCCATTCCATTTTTTTATATCTTTTTTTTAATACTTAAATCCAAAAAAAAAATATCAAAAGTTTTCATTAAAATTAAAAAAATTACCTAAACTAGAATAAAAATGTCATGCCTTTTTTTTTTTTAAAAAGACCTAATTTAAATAAAAAACTACGGTGCATTTCTTCTAGCCATTTCTTCGCAATCTTGTCTTTCATTCTCGAGATCACCACACGATCTCGTTCTAGTAGGCTTTCGATGTCAGTTTTCAAGATCGGATGCTTATCCGATGGATATTCGTCAACTGGCTCAGCTTTAAACTTATACTACGTTTTGCCACACTTGTACTACTTGATAATTTATTACCTTTGGAATTGTGTTTGATAATTTGTGTTTACGGCGATTGTTTTGATAAATGTATTTATGATATTGTTAATGATGGATTAGCATCAAATACAAACGCTCCTAAAAATAAGAAGTGTACAAATGCTCATAAAAATAAACGCACTACAAAAAAAATATCTAAACACCCATCACTACCCAAAAACCTAACCAGTAACCCCCATCACCCACCCCCAAAAAAATTTATTATTATTATTTTTATGCCGAGAGGGGTGGGGGTTACGTTTTTTACGTTTTTGGGGGGTGAGAGGGGAGGGGGTAGGTTTTTTTAGGTTTTTGGGGGTGGGGGGTTATGTTTTTTATGGGTTTTTTTGTGAGGTATAGTTTTTTTTCGTGGGGTGGGGGTTTAGGTTTTGGGTGGTGTTGTAGTGGGTTTAGGTTTTTGGTTCTTGGATACTTGTTACCCTATAAAGTTTTCTTACACTTATTACAATTATAAGCTTTTGTAGAATAACTTAACCCTGTTAATAATATATGAAAACAACAAGATTAAGCATTAGTTCGGATTTAATCTATGGTATCGGATACCTTGCTCATAAATAAGGATCCATCACTATCTAAATTTCTTTTAAAGTATATAATATTTACCCAAAGTAATGCATTGTGGTGTTTATCGGTTTCTTTGTAACCACTGGATTTAACTCACATCGATGCCTAAACTTACCGTTACAAACTAAGATTGTTCTTTTTTTTAAACTAGTGTCAAGACCCGTGTGCAAACATGGGTGGTTTTTAGAAAACCATGCATAACACATTTTAATAAAAAGTAAAAAAATAATTAGTGCAGACTTACAAAATTGATATAAACTAATGGTCAACAAGTTTAGTCAACAGGAGTTCCATTATGTTGATAACCTAACCACTGTTGTCTATCGACTGTTAAAAACATCTGTTGCTTGCCAACAGACGTTTGCTAACAACTGTCATACATTATCTCCAATAGAGGTTGCCACATTGATAGATGTTAAGTATCAGATGTTAGTCAACCCATGTTAAAAGGGTTAGTCAACAGATGCTAAGAGAATAATGCTATGAACAATGAATTTAGTGCTCTCATTAAAAATGAGACCTGGGAACTTATTACTAAAACACCAGATATGAACATTTTCGCAGCATGTGTTCTCAGGATTGGTTTCATGCAGAGCAAGTATCAGATGCTTTCACAAACTTCTATTGCTTTCCAACAGACGTTTCCTAATAACTGTTCCTCCATTATCCCCAACAGACGTTGCCACCTTGACAGATGTTAAGTATCAGATGTTAGTCAACCCATGTTAAAAGGGTTAGTCAACAGACATTAAGAGGATAGGGCAACAGACGTTAAAAGAACAAACAGATGTTAGCAGGTTGTTGAGATTTTATAAAAATGTAATTTTAGCTCATTTTACCATAAGAATGTAATGAATGATCATATGTATGTTTTTAAATTCATAACTTATTAGGTTTGTACTTTACAAATTGCATAAACAATCATACATAAATAAATACTTGACAACAACTTACATGATTTACACTTATGTAACATATAAAAACAAAGGTAGCCTTTAGAAAATTTCCATACAAAAATTTATTAAAAACACAAATCACTATACATTGTTCTTTACGAATTGCAGGAATATTCGTAAATTCATAATTGTTCTTTTTCAACAATACACATGATACATTAATATAACATTTAATAAAAACATCACACCTAATTAAGTAGAAGATAGACAATTAAATGTTTAAAAGTCATCAACCCTGACATGACATGTCATCATAGGTTTTGTAAAACTTCTTTGTAAACTACATTAGTAGTGGTTGTACAAACTCGTTTTTCTTTATCACAAATCAAAAGTTTCAACCCCTTCCTACTTTTTACCCTAGATACAGCAACATAGAGTTGGCCATGACTAAACACTGGACGTGGAAGATACAAACCAACACGCTCCAACGATTGTCCATGACTTTTATTTATTGTCATAGCAAAACACAGTGAGGGTGGGAATTGTCTTCGAGAAATCTTCACTGGTATTCTTTTATCAGAAGGTGTCATCTTCAGTCTTGAAATCAAAGTATGGTGACCTATATTAGTCCCTGTGATAATTTTTGTTTCAATCACAACTTTTCCGAGTTTCGTGACTTGTAAACGTGTATCGTTACACAATCCATTTTCATGATCAATGTTTCTGAGTAACATCACTGGAGCACCAAGTTTCAATACTAATTTATGGTTAGGTAAAACAGACAAACGAAGATTGTTTAACACATCAGGAGGAAACAATGCCATGTTAATCTCTGATTCTTCCTCAGATTAACATAAACTATCTGAACTAAAATAAATCTTCTCTTCACCAGGCAGATTCTCTAACAACTCTTTATTTATTGAATCCACTACTTCATTAGTTGGAGCAAGAAAAGCTCTTTGTTGGAAATACGTTAAATCCCACAAAAACTTATTCATGTCCAGATATGTAAATGAAATGAGAGAAGAAATAGGATTGACTTAGTCATGAATAAGTAAATCATCTGGAATTTCAATATCTACCCCACCATCATTTTCTTCACCAAGGAGACCATCACCAAGCTTTAAAAACCATTCTGCAAATTCCTTTATTTCTTTCAAATCTGTTTCCTGACATCCAACTCTTAATCTCATACTCTCAGTTAGCTTTAGTACTTGACAGTATCTCCATATATAAGAAGAATTCAAAGAAGCATTAACTATCATGGTTCTGGTACCTTTAGGGATCACCGGAAGAATTTGTCTAAAATCACCACCAAATAGAATGATCTTTCCTCCAAAAGGCTTGCATTCCATGTTCGATTGACTGGAACGTGATATGTCTCTCATTGTTCTATCGAGAGCCTCGAAACAATGCTTGTGAGTCATAGGTGCTTCATCCCAAATAATCAAAGTTGCTCTTTTAATTAAATCGCCTAATTCAGTATTAGGCTCTATCGAACATATTGAATCCTCATTAATGTTGATTGGAATTACAAACCTTGAATGAGCAGTTCTACCACCATCCAGCAAAAGTGAAGCAATTCCACTGGATGCAACATTCAATACAACTTCACCTTTCGATCGTAATGCAGCTGCGAATGTCTTCCAAAGAAACGTCTTTCCAGTTCCACCATAACCATATACAAAAAAGACACCTCCATCACCTTTTTCAATCGCTTTCATAACAATTTTATATATTCTTTCCTGTTCGGCAGATAAACACTTTACATAACCATCATGTTCCCTTTGTAGAGCTACTCTGTCATATGATAGTTCTTTCATTATCAATCGATTGTTTAACGATGAAACATAATTATCAGGAACACTTGGCATGTCATCAAATTTTTTCACTGTACTCCCATTGATAAGTAGCAACTTTTCAATTTCAGATAGACAAATATTTTCAACTTCTTCTTGTTGAAGAACCAAATCTAAAACAAATGTTGAAAAAAGTATTAGTTTTTCCCAATAACAGAGCTTTTGCATAATATTAATGTAGTTGTATATAACTTTAATAAAGTAATCACATTACCTGCAATACTAGTTATCTTCCGTTGCTGATACAGAATGTCTTCACATAACAGGGACTTCGTTTCCGACCAAAAAACACCAGGACGAGATATCGAATTTGATAGCAACAACATTACAAAAAAGTCCTCAAGAAATCTCTGGTTGACCATGTGCTAGCTTCTTTGATGGCATTAACATATTCCTTATCATCATCCAACAGTCCTCGTGCAAAACATGCATCTTTGAATGTTTCAAAACCTGTGCATCAACTGTTTTTATATCTTCAAAACAGGTTGGTCCCCTAATATGATTCAGTAAAATCCTTAGGTAATAACAATCACCAAGTGATGGTGGGACATAATGTATCCTCCCAACTGATCCATACGGATGCTTTCTTCGATACCATTTCCGATTTTTAGCTTTCCATACATAATATCCCGTAAACTCAACATACTTCAACGCCTGGCAAATTCATCGACTTTGTTACAATTCACCCACTCTGTGAACATTGTCATTTTCACAGTTAGATCAGTAACAACATCACACAAATTATCATGATCATTATACACAATACTCTGACCATCTTCACAATGAAAAGGCAATACTTCAACAGCTGGATATCTATAATGTATGTCATACATGAATATTCTCCAAGCAGCTTCACAAGCAGAAATATACCTACAATCAAGGAATGCTTTTATCTCATCTACAGCTACATTCTGATGCTATCATTGTTGGTGGTATTGGATTGAAAAATAGAAGTCGTGACACTATCAGGCCCGTTGTTAATATATTTAAACAAATATTTGATAGAACCTGACTGGTTGCACCATTCAACGTTAATGTGGCACTGATACTTTCTGAGAAGGAAGGTATTGTAAGGAACTACAAACCTATTATCAAGTGCCATACCATGCTTTACTACTGTATTACTTGTTTGACGACGACGATAGACAGGATATCCTTCAGAATCAACACAAGTCTCATCTACATATTTTTTGGGAAACTTTTTAGAACATTTTTGCTGAACCATACAGGACAAAGTGGGTTGTCTGTACCACATCGTCCATGAATCATAAATTGCTTGACAAGCTCATATAATTCAGAAACTCTTTCTTTATCTGGTATCACAGCACTAATAACACGATCAATATCAGATGCAGTTGGAAATTTGCTTTCAGCACTCAAGAACAAACATACGTGAGCATGTGGCAGTCCACGCTTCTGAAATTCAACTGTATACATAACTGAAATTTTTCTAGAGTGAGTTGTTAGATAAATATAATTAGATGTTCAAAGTTAAAAAATATAAGTGAAAGGTACCTACTTGTATATCACCAAAGAATTTATCTTTCTTCAAATCTTGCAAAAGATGATCCAAATTACACTTGAATAATCTAGAGATAATATCCGGTCTGTCTTCAGCAATAAAAGCTTTATCATGCAAACACCTATAAATCTCAGGCCAGTTGGGATTACAAGTCACCGTTATGAATAGATCGGGATATCCAATAGACTTGCAAATTGCCAAAGCATCCAAGTACTTTTGCATCATATATCTAGAACCACCAGTAAATGATGAAGGTAAAAGTATAGGTTTACCACAACTTGAGACATTATTCTCTCCACTTTCAACAGTAGCATTCAAATTCTTAAGACTTTGCGTTCTAAGTTTCGGTTGTTGTGACCTTATATAATTCAACCTGGCAGATTATATCATCGTGTATCCATCAACCAAAAACTGTTGAAATAGTTTTTTGACATTAACTAACAATGAAAACTGATTCTGTCTATCTTGAATTTTATAACAAAATAATTCTCTAATTGTAAGGTTGGTTCTAAGTACCTCTTTATCAACCGCAATCCCTCTATGTTTAATACCAACTCTATAACCATCTTCTACATATGGGAAAATAAATGGATATTGCAAAGCAAGGTAAGAAGGATGGATTTCACGAATTCTTTGAAGATCACCAGACTTCTTTCTAACAACAATGTCCCATTTATTAATTGCTCCATCAAAATCACCAATTATTAACGCAACAATTTCTGATGCTGTTGGCAAATTGTGAACTCTTCCATTCTTATCTCTTGTTCCAATAAGCTTCAGGGTTACATCTTGCCACTCATTTTCTTGAAAACAATCTCTTACCATTCTGAAGGACTGGACAAGAGTATTGCAAGAATCCAACATATTTTTAAGACTTTTGATGGTTGTAATATCAAGCTGGTTGTTTCTTGTAGTTTAGGATTCTATCTGAGAACTGCAAGAAATATAAAATTTTAAAATTTACATTCGTTTCAAATGAAACATGGATGTGAATATATTGGGAAACAATATATATAATCATAAATGGCACAATTTCATAAAGAAATTACCTTGCTGTTTTTTGACGATTTACCACCTCGTTTTGTGAATCATATATGTAAAGCTGTGAAAATTTGGGTTCTTCCCCATCGTCCAGAAGTATACTGCCCATTCGATGATAATTCTGACCTTGTAGTCTAAATACATAAGGACCTTTGCCTCTTTAATAACTTGTGTCAACCTTCCCACCAAGAGATGTAAACAAAAACATCATGTTATATGCTCAAATATTATTCATGAAATTCTGAGACTCTGAGGTATAACTTTTATATAAATGACGTAGTAATGGAGGAGGTGGAGGTGGTGGTAGCTCAACATCTCCATTTGAACAGCAAAGAGAATATGATGTTTTCTTACGATTTTGATTTCCCCTAATGTGACATTTGTGCCTCTTCGACCATCATACAAATACAAAACCAATGAAATCTTGTATTTCACACTTGGGATTAGTATAAATATGTGTATTATTTGCACATATCAATTCTTGTTCAATTTCGAGCTTTAAATCGCTTTCTGGAAAGTTATACGCGAACTGATGCGCAAACATAATCAGTTTAATGCGAAAAACACTCCAGAATAGTGACATAAGCTTAACATACCTTAAATAACCCTTACATAACTTAGAAATAAGTTTTGGATGGTTTGGTGTGTTGAAAACAAGTTTATTCGATCGCAGGGAATATTTGCGTCAAACTGTGAAACTATGCCGATTTGTATAGTAACGAACATTCCGGAATATGATCATAAGTTAAACATACCCTAAATATCCTTTACATAGCTTATAAATAGGCTTTGAGGTGTTTGGTGCGCAAAAATAAACTTATTTGATCAATAGGGACTAAAAGCGTCAAAAAGTGCATAAGTTTGTATTTTCGTGCATATCTTACGTTCTGAACATATCCGGACATCCAAAAATTTTTGTAATCATTAAAATAATTTATTTTAGTGATTGGAATGCAAAAATACCATTCGTCGTGAAATTTGGATCGTTTTCGCGTCCGTTCGAGTTTTCGTCGTAATTAACCGAACAACGCAACCGTACGACCAAACGAACCGACATCCAAGATGTTTTTGAGCATATTTCATGTTCCCTATACCTTAACTCCATT
Source organism: Helianthus tuberosus (assembly GCA_030545235.1). Taxonomy (NCBI): domain Eukaryota; kingdom Viridiplantae; phylum Streptophyta; class Magnoliopsida; order Asterales; family Asteraceae; genus Helianthus; species Helianthus tuberosus. The sequence continues at coordinate 150,725,776 of CM060381.1, forward strand.
GCAGAGCCTTGAAATGGGGGTAACGGGGCTTAAAAATGTCAAAAATGCATCAAAACCCAAGTTTTGGACATGCAGGGACTAAACTTGACATTCTGTGAAACTTCTCTAGGAGGGGCGCGTAAGGTTATGTATGGGTCTACGCGGCCCGTGAAAGCATGCCAGATAGAAACATTGAATTTGGTCATTTGAGCTGAATTTGATGGTTTTGATCACTGATTTGGAATACCATTTGATAGTTTTTTATGTCCCATTGTATTGTAAACCATGGGCAACACTTGTATGGTCCAGATCAAAGCACGAATTACGAGAAACGATCTTAACGGTTCTTGAAATTCTATAAATACCCACTTGATTTCACTTCATTTCCTCACACATTTGCTCTAATCTGCTCTAAGTTGAAGCCTTAGCTTCATACCTGAGTATTTTAGATCAAATCCTTCCTTTCTTGGACCTTTTGTACTACTTGAATTCCTTGGTTTACTCGAGCTTTGCTAGTTCATTTAATCAAGGATACTTTGCACTTCGATGTGAGTACATAGTCCCCTCTTTTACCGTTTTCAAATATTTTGGGGTGATACACATGTGCCTATTTGTTACTTTCGTGCTTTCGTGCTTTCATGTCATATACTTGTTATATTCATTAGTATGCATATAGTACATGATTTCATTTATGCTTAGCTATGTATGTTCATTTAGCATACTTAGTACATTGTTTATACATAACATGCTTACATTTGGTACAACATTTGATTAAACATAGATATTTTATCTATGGGGTTGAGTAAATTCTTTTATTCACCATACAGTTCATTTTACCTATGGGGTTGAGTAAATTCATTTATTCACCATACATGTTATTAGTTGTTAATTTGACATTAGTTTAACAAGACATTATTGATGGTTTATTTGGTAAGTGATTTAAATAACGAGGCATGTGTAATATGATAAAAGCATGGTGGATACGCCGCTGATACTTCCTATATATAAGTGCTTTTATGATATTACATATCGCAGCGTTATCTAAACCACTTTGACAAAAACAAAGACAGGATACATTTTACTTGTTTTTCACAAGAAATTGTTTTACAAACGATATACATAATACAAACTCATTTTTTTACTTGGTTATTTATTTAACCATGCATTATTCTTTTATAATATCTGATTTTCTTAAGATTTTATAAAAGAAAACGTTTTACAAGGTTCATCACTACCCCTTTTGTTTAAACACTTCTTTTTTACTTACAAGTCATGAATCCTACAACAACAAAACCTATGTATCTCACAGGCATTTTTATGCTGGCGTACCTATTTTCACATGTCTTTCAGGGGCTATTGCATGATGATGTTCGTGACACACTTAGGCGGACTTGGGCCTTAGTGACTTAAAACTATGAAAGACAGTTTAATTTATGTTGTGTTTCTGTAAATTCTTAGTCAATGTAAACACTTTAATTAATGAAATCAAACTTTAAATTCCATGTGTTGTGAAACAATGATTCTGTTACAACACTCTCCGACGTTTCCGCCGTGATTTGTTGTTTTACGCGGTCGGGGTGTGACAGAAGAGATGGTATCAGAGCTCATGGTTATAGGGAATTAGGTTATTAGTAATGCTTTGACCTAGACTATAACCTTCCTAGTACCCTAACACAAGTTACCTTGTGTTTAGTCTTAAAACAATATCGCTGCCTATCTTTAGGTGACAACCACAACAAGAAAACAAAATACAAATCCTCTTCGAAAACCGATCATCTGCTCTTGGATAATTTGGTATAAGGTTTTGAACCTTCAAAGTTTTCAAAATCTCGTCAAAGTTTGTGTCATACCCCGACCGCGTAAAACAACAAATCGCGGCGGAATCGTCGGGGAGTGTTGTAACAGAATCATTGTTTCAAAACACACGGAAATTTGAAGTTTCGTTTAATTAAACATTAAATATTTACATCGTCTGGAAATCTAAATAAGCAGGTTAAACATAGTCTATCATTGTTATTAAGTCACTAAGGCCTCGTCCAGTCCTATGTGAGCATGCATCCTAGCAATCAACATCGTTTAACAACACCTGAAACATATGTGAAAACAAAGTCAACAAAGAAATGCTGGCGAGTACATAGGGTTTTGAGAGTGTCGGATTCATGGCTAGTCTATATGTTGCAATACTTAATTGAAAACCTTGTTTTGAAAAGTATTGTATTGCGGCATAACTAACCAACTCAAATCAAGTTGGTTATAGTGTATAAAATCTCGTAGCCATGATTCTTAACCCAAAACATTTATTTAATAAAATCTCGTTAATAAAACTCGTATAGTTTATATCGTTTCGAAAACCTCATTTGTGTGACATCGTTTCAAAGTGTTTAACGCCACGGTATGTAATATGATGAAAACATATATATATATATATATATATAGGAAGTACCAGCGACGTATCCACCATGCTTTCATCACATTACACTCGTCCCGTTATCTAAACACTAACCGAAAACCAATCGTTTACCCAAATCGTTTAATTCGTTAAAAATCGCTTTAGTCGTTTAAATCATTCTCGTTTTAGATCGTGAAACTATTTTTGATTGTCTCGCTAATAACATCCAAACCTTCGTGACTCGACTATCTCGCCCATCGCTTCTCGCATTAATAACCCACCAAAGGGTAAATTAACAATCACATATTCAGTCGCTACCCACCTAACCCACACATAACCATGGGTGCAGTCTGATAACGGGATTTGTCAGATCCTATGGTACCATAACCTAATACTGGTCGGTTCGGCCAAAATTAATGAATGTCATTCGTTATGTAACTACAACCAACAAGCTCGTTTACATTATCGAAATCGTTATTAGTTTAGTATAAACCATCTTAATCGTTTTGAAACCATCGTTGACATATTGAAATCGTTTGATACATATGAATCACCCCAAAACAATCGAAAACAGTAAAAAGAGGGGATCTAGGTACTCACCTTTGGGTGCGTTTTTATATGTTAACACAATCCCTCAATTTATTCGTCCTAAATTAAATAAGAATGATTTAATAATCAAAAATTCACAAAAATACCGAAGTTTCTCCGATACTTAGAATTTTCACATAACTTTGAGATTTCTCGAAAAGTTATTATTTTTTATTATTTTGGTGTATTTGTATATATGTACTCAAGCGTAATACACATAATCTTGTCCACACTAACACATCATCATACGCATATTGTAAAACACATAGCACATTGTAAGACATAAAATAACCTATGAACAACCCATTCTAGTTATGTCGAAAAGCACTTATTTTAGCGATTCGGTAACATTTTTGGGCGTCGGAAGTCACGTATGACTAACCAAACACCAAGTAAACTTAATATAAGTTAAATTACTTATTTTTATAGCAAAAATATCAGTTTGGTTACTGATCTAAAATAGTTTAATAAAAATCCTCCGAAAAGGCGGTTTTTGACCGTTTTACCGCATAGTTTTGCATCAAACGTTACCCGAACCTTCCCAAATCGAAACAACTTGAAATTTTGACACAACCCATGTTATTTACTGAATAAAATAATGGTTATACTCATGATAGTGCAGGTCTTAAACAAAGCACATAAATCATGCAAATTTCACATAATTTACCACTTTTTAAGCTATATGTACAACATGCAAAGCTAGTAAACCTATGTTAAAGTTTCATGCCACTATAATACATCAAATAATATTATTTTAAGTGTTTGCAACCTGATCTAAAACAGTTTTTTTGTCATATAACCATTTTTCATCATTTCTTGAGCTTTAAATCAACCTATTTTCACATGTACAAGTGCCTAAAGCATACTATCATAACATCAACATTTTATATGGGTTTAGATGCATCAAATATGTGATATATTTAGGTTTATTTGCTGATGTTATTTACATTTAACATATCCTACATAAATCACCAAATACTTGCATTTTTACCACCATTCATGAACATGTAACAACATAAACAAGTACTTAACAACATATCAAACTCTAACTCAAAAATAAACTCATATACACACATATATATGTATGGTTATATACATATATATACACCACCATTTTTGTTTGTTTAAAGACCTATTTCATTTTAGATTTCAAGTTTAGTTAAAATCCCAAGATTCAAGAGAAACTTCAAATCATCAAGAACAACCAAGAATCAAAGTATGATTTAAACATAAGTGTTATACCTTCAAGATTCAAGTAGGTTGTGGGATGAGATTTTGATGATAGGAAGCTTGAAATCACTTGAATACACCTTGGAAACACCTTTGGACCTTCACACCAACTTGAAACTAGCTAGAAAGGGTGTTGAATATGAAGAACAAAGTTTGAAGGTATGAATATGGTGAGAGAGAGGGAGTGGACGGTTTGGGGAAGGGGAGAGAAAGAGAAGTTTGAGTGAGTGTTGTGTGAAGTATAGATTGTGATGCATATAAATAGGCCATATTCTAGATCATATCTTTCAAGATCACAAGATCTTATCATATCTTGAGTTATCCAAGAAAAATAAATAAAATGGATTTTGTAGGATCACATAATATCTAAGGGAGATCCAAAATAAATCTAGGAAGATTAAAATAAATCCAAGAAAGATATGGATGGATCATGTAAGATTTTTGGAAGATTTAGTGGAGATATCAAGTACTTACACAATCTAGCCAAGATCAAAGGAAAATATATTGGTGATCTTGTAAAAATTTGGTGGGGCCACTCCCTTAGTAACAGTGAATCATATATGGGGGGGGGGGGTAAAGTGTAAATTTTGTTGGTAAATAAGATAGAAGTAGGTGTTTAACTGGGTACCAGGTATTTTATCTAGCGTTTAAATCCCGGTTTATGACGTTCTAAATTATTTTTATTTCTTAATAAAAATAAACTCGTCAAAATATTAATGAAATAAATTTCAGTTGCCCAGACTGGCTGCGTTGTCTGCGTTTTGCAGTAGAAGCACTGTGTCGCGCAGAAACACGCGGTACGTGCTTAAACTTGAAAAATAGTGCTTTTAAGCGTTTTAATTTATTTTTCAACACGGACCTGATTAAAAATAAAATTTTAATCATAACAGAATATTTTTGGGATTTAAATATTATCCGGGCAGTCACCAATGTTCGTTTCGCAGTTTTGTCGTAAATAGTCCTTTAGTTCAAATAAACATGTTTTTGCCATGCCGAATCCTTCGAAACTTATTTCTAAGTTATGTAAAGGATATTTAAGGTATGTTAGGCTTATGTCACTATTCCGGAGTGTTTGTCGCGTTAGACTGACTGTGTTTTATGCACCAGTTTGCGTATACCCTTCCAGAAAGTGATTTAAAGCTTGAAATCGGAATCGAATCATATTGTAAAATCATCAAACACAATAACACATATAATAACACCAAAGCACATTGTTTTTATTGATAACCAACATTGTTTTACATTATACGATGCTTACAGAACACAGTTGTCACAGTCTCCCCTACTTTAGGAAATTTCGTCCCGAAATTTTATTTAGAGGAAACTTATGAAAGCTTGAAACATGGAATCGAAAAGATAAAACAACACTGGTTAGAGTTCCGAACTTCTAGTAACTTTAAATAACATTATGCTTGCAATGTAAGAGGGACACTTATATACAAGTATATGAAGCGTCATTGGTGCGTCCACCATACCTCCATTACATTGTTCACGTTTCGTTATTGTTGTCACTATTGGTTCTTACACATGATAAACCTTATTGTGGTTTCCATGCACTGAATTTTTATAATTATGTACGCGTCCATAATTACGTAATTCCTTGCATAGTCCACACAGTGCATTTAATAATGTGTAGGGGAAAACCAAATGAATGAACCTGTGATGAATGTGACTGGACCACCATAGGGTCCTTTCAGCTGTATCGTCACATGCCACTCTTAACCAGATTTTGAATCAATCTTTAACTAGACCACTCAAGGGTCTCTTTTCGAATCATTGAATGGTACTATATAACCCAAAGGTTTTAACTACCACGTAGAAGCCCATTAAGGATTTAAGGTAGTACCTTTTGAATATCCTACTATGAATCCCTCATATGAAGATATGGAAGATTCTATGAGGATTTGGATAACGAAAATTGGATCACATAATAAAAGAGAACACATAAACACATAATCGCATTAATCGTTTAACTTGACCTTTAATTTGTTATCTTTGGACACGGGTATTTAAAGCATACCAGGAATCCAATCTGTGGATTCCATTTGGCACTTTTAAATATTTTCAAGAATCTAACTATGAAGATAGGAAGATCTTAATAGGAATTCGGTTTGTCCTTATTGAGTTGTAATGTACATATTAAGGTGTACAAGGAATCCAATCAGGGCTCTGATTTAGGCGATAATCATCCACAAGGATTCTTAAAATAGAGCAACCCATCGCCCTTTCGTTTCGAGTTTAAGCTCGTGTTGAAGTGGTAGCTCATATTTCAATAAGTCTTCGTTTACACAAAATCGTTGTTCTTGAAGGACACGAGATTGAATATTAGATAGAGTTTGAACAGAATGAAGCTTGACTCGCTCCTTTTGACCAAGCGCATCGGCTACGACATTCGCCTTACCAGGAAGGTAGCGAATCTCGAAATCGTAATCGTTCAAGAGCTCAACCCATTGTCGCTGCCTCATGTTCAGCTCCTTCTGATTAAGAATGTGCTGGAGACTTTTGTGGTCTTGTGAAAGCCACACACTTCATTCCATAGAGGTAGTGTCTCCAGATTTTGAGTGCGAAAATCACAGCTCCTAATTTAAGATCATGAGTCGTATAGTTCTTCTCGTGAATTTTTAGATGTCTAGACGCATAAGCTATGACTTTACCTCGTTGCATAAGAACATAACTAAAGCCTAGATTCGACGCGTCACAGAAGATAACGAAATCATCGTTTCCATTGGGCAAGGACAAAACAGGAGCATCACATAGCTCCCGTTTCAGCGTTTGGAACGCTTCTTCTTGCTTAGATCCCCACTCCAAAGGCTTATTCTTCCGAGTCAAAGCAGTGAGTGGAACCGCGATCTTTGAGAAATGAGAAATGAATCGACGATAATAACCAGCAAGACCAAGAAATGATCGAATCTCTGTAGGTGTCGTCGGTGTATTCCAATCCTTAATAGCAGCTATTTTGCAAGGATCCACATGGATACCCTGCTCATTGACAATATGACCCAAGAACTGAACTTCTTTAAGCCAGAATTCACACTTGGAGAATTTAGCGAAAAGTTGTTCCTTCTTTAGAAGTTCCAAGGTCAAACGAAGGTGTTGTTCGTGATCGGCTCGAGACTTTGAATAAATGAGAATATCGTCGATGAACACAATGATGAACTTGTCTAAATAAGGTTTACAGACCCTATTCATTAAGTCCATGAAGATAGCTGGGGCATTCGTCAAACCAAAAGGCATGACAGTGAACTCGTAATGCCCATATCTTGTACGGAATGCAGTTTTGGGAATATCTTCTTCGAGTACACGAAGTTGATGATACCCAGATCGTAGGCCGATCTTGAAAAAGCATGCAGCACCTTGCAGCTGGTCTAAGAGATCATCAATTCTAGGTAGGGGATATCGATTTTTTATGGTAAGCTTATTAAGCTCACGATAATCGATACACATTCGAAAAGATCCATCTTTCTTTTTCACAAAGAGGACAGGAGCTCCCCAAGGCGAAAAGCTCGGATGGATGAATCCTTTATCAGACAACTCTTGAAGTTGTTTCGATAACTCTTGCATCTCCGACGGTGCAAGATGATAAGGTGCTTTCGCAATTGGATTGGCATTGGGTACAAGATCAATATGAAACTCGACTTGACGAACTGGAGGTAAACCAGGCAGTTCATCAGGAAACACCACTGGATAAATCCGAACAATCGGGATATCCTGAATACTCTTATTCTTGTCTTTCTCCTTGGTGACACGTGCTAGGAAAGCAACATATCCTTTTCTTAAATAATTTTGGGTTTTTGTTTCTTAAAAGAAACGAGTGTTTAAGGTTCTTGGGGAGATCACAAGTGATCATAAAAAATGACAGAACCACACGAGTAGTTTGTCTTTGTGTTGACATCATAAGGTTGCATCAAACATTCATACAATTGTATTAGTTAAAAAATAAAAACCACAAATTTTTATTTATATAACAACCGCATTGTTCTTAAATGTTAAAAGATAACAACCAGAGGAAATTACAAAATACTAATCGTTCACTGCTGCATCATTGATTGCCTCATTGATGTTAAACACTCGTCCACGTGCTGGATTCACATTGACGTTGACGTTCGCATTCGGGTTTGCATTAGCATTCGCGTTTGCATTCACCAGTCTTGGACAATTGTTGCGGAAGTGACCAAACTCTCCACAGTTGAAACATGAACCCGGTGGGAATCTCGCAGCATTCCCCTGAACCGGAGCTTGAACCTGAGCAACCTGATTTTGTCCCAGACAACAAATATTGGCCGAATGCCCAAGTTTTCCACACGTTGTGAATTGCTTGCAAGCTTGTTATGCAACGTGATGACCGTTGCAGCGTGCACAATGAGGTGCGGTACCAGCATATGCCTTCTTTGCAGGAGACTGAGCTGGTGGGTTCTGCGGGTTCTGAGCAGCCTGTGCTGTAACAGCAAAATTTTGAGCATCCTTTCGCTTCCTCGATTTCTTCGATGACTCACCTTTCTTACCCTTACCCTTATCCTTGTTCTTCTTAGAATCAGCCGACTTCTTCATGTCCCCCTTATTGGGTAAGTTTACCCTTTCTGACTTGCGACTCAGTCAGGGTAGTAGACAATTCGATTACATGACGGACGGTAGTAGGATTAACGCCAGTCACAATATCCTGAATGGAATTGGGTAAACCATCGATATATCTCTCGATTGCTTTCTCCAGAGGGGTAACCATAGTGGGACACAACAGACTGAGTTCCTCAAAACGATCCGTATAGGCACGGTGTTCACCCCCATCTTGTTTTAGATCGTCAAACTCTCTCTCCAAAGCCCGAATTTCGTGACAGGGACAAAATTCTTTCATCATGAGAGCCCGGAGCTCTTCCCATGTTTGTGCCAACGCCACTCCGGCACCCCTATCGCGCATAATACCATTCCACCAGGTAAGCGCTCGCTTCTCAAACACGCTTGAAACAAATTCAACCTTACGCGCATTCGGACACTGCACATGTCTGAACGTGCTCTCGATGCTCTCAAACCACTGTAGGTGCGCAGTTGCTCCTTGCAACCCAGAAAACTTTAGAGTCTTAGCAGAATTGAAGCTCTTGAAGTTACACGGCGCATTGTTGTTGTTATTGTTGTTGTATATCTCGTGGACTTGGGTCACAACGCCTGGAAGCACAGCAGCCACTTGTTGAGAGACTAGGGCTGCGATTTCTTCAATAGTGAAAGATTGTGCTTCACGCCGAGGAGGCATTGTCTAATAAGGAAACAAAAGAAACGAGTGAGGTTGAAAAGCAAAAGAGGTATTGAAAATATCGTCAAAACACCAGAAAGGTGATCATTTGTTCGTTACCTCGAACAAACAAATGACACGGAGTGACTAATCAAAGTAAATGGGTCAATGTAGTGTATCGCCGAAGACATGCTCGCCTATAAGTGAACACTCACCCCAAGAGTTCCCAGGTAAGAGTGACTGGTCCGATGCTGCGGATTTGTACGAACACTCTAGCCTTAGACAGAAAACTCAGGGTACAGGCATTCACTCTTCCAGTTTGCACGTGTTCACACTATTTAAACCCAAACTTTGACGAGATTTGAAAACTTAAAAGGTTAAAACCTTACAATAAATCATCCTAGAACAGATGATTGGTTTTCAAAGCGGATTCGAAATTTGTGTTCTTGTTGTGGTTGTCACCTAAGGATAAGTGACGGTATTGTTTTATGACTAAACGCAAGTAAACTCGCGTTAGGGTCCTAGGAAGGTTATAGACTAGGTCAAAGCATTACTAATAACCTAATTCCCTATAACCATGAGCTCTTATACCAACTTTTCTGTCACACCCCGACCGCATAAAACAACAAATCACGGCGGATTCGTCGGGGAGTGTTGTAACAGAATCATTGTTTCAAAACACACGGAAATTTGAAGTTTCGTTTGATTAAACATTAAATATTTACATCGTCTAGAAATCTAAATAAGCAGGTTAAACATAGTCTATCATTGTTATTAAGTCACTAAGGCCTCGTCCAGTCCTATGTGAGCATGCATCCTAGCAATCAACATCGTTTAACAACACCTGAAACATATGTGAAAACAAAGTCAGCAAAGAAATGCTGGCGAGTACATAGGGTTTTGAGAGTGTCGGATTCATGGCTAGTCTATATGTTGCAATACTTAATTGAAAACCTTGTTTTGAAAAGTATTGTATTGCGGCATAACTAACCGACTCAAATCAAGTTGGTTATAGTGTATAAAATCTAGTAGCCATGATTCTTAACCCAAAACATTTATTTAATAAAATCTCGTTAATAAAACTCGTATAGTTTATATCGTTTCGAAAACCTCATTTGTGTGACATCGTTTCAAAGTGTTTACCCAAGTGAACTAAATAACGCCACGGTATGTAATATGATGAAAACATATATATATATATATATATATAGGAAGTACCAGCGGCGTATCCACCATGCTTTCATCACATTACACTCGTCCCGTTATCTAAACACTAACCGAAAACCAATCGTTTACCCAAATCGTTTAATTCGTTAAAAATCGCTTTAGTCGTTTAAATCATTCTCGTTTTAGATCGTGAAACTATTTTTGATTGTCTCCCTAATAACATCCAAACCTTCGTGACTCGACTATCTCGCCCATCGCTTCTCGCATTAATAACCCACCAAAGGGTAAATTAACAATCACATATTCAGTCGCTACCCACCTAACCCACACATAACCATGGGTGCAGTCTGATAACGGGATTTGTCAGATCCTATGGTACCATAACCTAATACTGGTCGGTTCGGCCAAAATTAATGAATGTCATTCGTTATGTAACTACAACCAACAAGCTCGTTCACATTATCGAAATCGTTATTAGTTTAGTATAAACCAACTTAATCGTTTTGAAACCATCGTTGACATATTGAAATCGTTTGATACATATGAATCACCCCAAAACAAACGAAAACAGTAAAAAGAGGGGATCTATGTACTCACCTTTGGGTGCGTTTTTATATGTTAACACAATCCCTCAATTTATTCGTCCAAGATTAAATAAGAATGATTTAATAATCAAAAACTCACAAAAATCCCGAAGTTTCTCCGATACTTAGAATTTTCACATAACTTTGAGATTTCTCGAAAGTTATTATTTTTTATTATTTTGGTGTATTTGTATATATGTACTCAAGCGTACTACACATAATCTTGTCCACACTAACACATCATCATGCGCATATTGTAAAACACATAGCACATTGTAACACATAAAATAACCTATGAACAACTCATTCTAGTTATGTCGAAAAGCACTTATTTTAGCGATTTGGTAACATTTTTGGGCGTCGGAAGTCACGTATGACTAACCAAACACCAAGTAAACTTAATATAAGTTAAATTACTTATTTTTATAGCAAAAATATCAGTTTGGTTACTGATCTAAAACAGTTTAATAAAAATCCTCCGAAAAGGCGATTTTTGACCGTTTTACCGCATAGTTTTGCATCAAACGTTACCCGAACCTTCCCAAATCGAAACGACTTGAAATTTTGACACAACCCATGTTATTTACTGAATAAAATAATGGTTATACTCATTATAGTGCAGGTCTTAAACAAATCACATAAATCATGCAAATTTCACATAATTTACCACTTTTTAAGCTATATGTACAACATGCAAAGCTAGTAAACCTATGTTAAAGTTTCATGCAACTATAATACATCAAATAATATTATTTTTAGTGTTTGTAACCTGATCTAAAACAGTTTTTTTGTCATATAACCATTTTTCATCATTTCTTGAGCTTTAAATCAACATATTTTCACATGTACAAGTGCCTAAAGCATACTATCATAACATCAACATTTTATATGGGTTAAGATGCATCAAATATGTGATATATTCAGGTTTATTTGCTGATGTTATTTACATTTAACATATCCTACATAAATCACCAAATACTTGCATTTTACCACCATTCATGAACATGTAACAACATAAACAAGTACTTAACAAGATATCAAACTCTAACTCAAAAATAAACTCATATACACACATATATATGTACGGTTATATACATATATATACACCACCATTTTTGTTTGTTTCAAGACCCATTACATTTTAGATTTCAAGTTTAGTGAAAATCCCAAGATTCAAGAGAAACTTCAAATCATCAAGAACAACCAAGAATCAAAGTGTGATTTAAACATAAGTGTTATACCTTCAAGATTCAAGTAGGTTGTGGGATGAGATTTTGATGATAGGAAGCTTGAAATCACTTGAATACACCTTGGAAACACCTTTGGACCTTCACACCAACTTGAAACTAGCTAGAAAGGGTGTTGAATATGAAGAACGAAGTTTGAAGGTATGAATATGGTGAGAGAGAGGGAGTGGACGGTTTGGGGAAGGGGAGAGAAAGAGAAGTTTGAGTGTTGTGTGAAGTGTAGATTGTGATGCATATAAATAGGCCATATTCTAGATCATATCTTTCAAGATCACAAGATCTTATCATATCTTGAGTTATCCAAGAAAAATAAATAAAATAGATTTTGTAGGATCACATAATATCTAAGGGAAATCCAAAATAAATCTAGGAAGATCAAAATAAATCCAAGAAAGATATGGATGGATCATGTAAGATTTTTGGAAGATTTAGTGGAGATATCAAGTACTTACACAATCTAGCCAAGATCAAAGGAAAATATATTGGTGATCTTGTAAAAATTTGGTGGGGCCACCCCCTTAGTAACCGTGAATCATATATGGGGGGGGGGGGGTAAAGTGTAAATTTTGTTGGTAAATAAGATAGAAGTAGGTGTTTAACTGGGTACCAGGTATTTTATCTAGCGTTTAAATCCCGGTTTATGAAGTTCTAAATTATTTTTACTTCTTAATAAAAATAAACTCACCAAAATATTACTGAAATAAATTTCAATTGCCCGGACTGGCTGCGTTGTCTGCGTTTTGCAGTAGAAGCACTGTGTCGCGCAGAAACACGCGGTACGCGCTTAAACTTGAAAAATAGCGCTTTTAAGCGTTTTAATTTATTTTTCAACACGGACCTGATTAAAAATAAAATTTTAATCATAACAGAATATTTTTGGGATTTAAATATTATCCGGGCGGTCACCAATGTTCGTTTCGCAGTTTTGTCGTAAATAGTCCTTTAGTTCAAATAAACATGTTTTTGCCATACCGAATCCTTCGAAACTTATTTCTAAGTTATGTAAAGGATATTTAAGGTATGTTAGGCTTATGTCACTATTCCGGAGTGTTTTTTGCGTTAAACTGACTGTGTTTTATGCACCAGTTTGCGTATAACCTTCCAGAAAGTGATTTAAAGCTTGAAATCGGAATCGAATCAAATTGTAAAATCATCAAACACAATAACACATATAATAACACCAAAGCACATTGTTTTATTGATAACCAACATTGTTTTACATTATACGATGCTTACAGAACACCGTTGTCACAGTTTGGGTCTTTATAATGTGAACACGTGCAATCTGGAAGGGTGGATGCCTGTACCCCGAGCTTTCTGTCTAAGGCTAGAGTGTTCGTACAAATCCACATAATCAGACCAGTCATTCTTACCTGGGAACTCTTGGGGTGAGTGTCCACTTATAGGCTAAAGCATGTCTTCGCGATACATTATTATGACCCATTTACTTTGATTAGTCACCGTGTCATTTGTTTGATTTAAGTAACGAACAAATGATCACAATCCTTATGTGTTGTCGATATATTTAAACATTCAATTATGATTATCCAATAACACCTCACTTGTTTTCTTCCATATTCTTTGCTATCTTTAGGATGCCTCCGCATTATGGCAATACCCAAATGTCTGAATTGGCAGCCACAATTGCCCAACAGCTAAGCATAGTGCTTCGTGGGACCATTGAGTTAGATGTTGCCATGTCTCATCTCAAGGATGAAACTCCTCAAGAGGCTCCTAAGAAGGTAAAAGCCAAGTCTTCGAGAAGGGCAAGAAAGCGTAAAGCTTCCAAGAAGCTTGCAGCAATTGCTCTAAATCAAGTAGGGTCTACCCAGGTGGTATCACCACCAGCTAAGAAACCATACAAGGGAAAGGCTCCTTTGTGCAATCAATGTAACATTCATCACCATGCCAGTTTCCAAAGCCAAAGTTGTATGAACTGTGGATGTTTTGGTCATATAGCAAAAATCTTCCGTTCAGTCACTGCGCCAAATCAAGCTATTCAGAACCCTGTACAACTTCAAGTAGATCCAGCACAAGCTCGTTTTCCACCTGATACTTGTTACAACTGTGGCGAGATGGGTCATTTCTGGAACAATTACCCAAAGCTTGTCAATGCAAATCCGACCCATGAATGAGCATTTGGCTGACTAAAAGATGATGCTACTTAGAAATAACTATGATTTTATGTTTTGTTTCTTTTGCTTTCCAAGAATCTTGACACACTTGGGTTGTTTCATAAATAAATTTGGTTGTTCCCATTTTATTTACAAAATCAATATGTATCCATGTATATATGATATATCTCTACGATAACCGGCGCCAAGGAACCGTGTTCCTTCTAAAACAAACTACACTTATAGTTTTCTCATTTATGTGATCACTCGCGATCTCCACGAAAATCCTAAGTAATCGTTTTCTTCTAAGAAACAAAGTAAAAGGTACAAGTTACAACTCTAGACGAATACCCAAAGTACCACTTTAAATCCTTGCTTGGATACCTAAGGGTACTTTTCGTAAGTCCTTCAAAAATCTCATGCGATATGTCTATGTACATATCATTATATTCTGGTTTTCATAAACAACATGCACAGCATATGTTTTCAAAACATCTTTCATGATTTTGAAAATATTTCATATGGTCTAAAAACAATTTAACAAAGTGTATTTACTTAATATATCAAGTGCATGGTTTCAAAAACATTATGCATGTTTTCAAAAACCATATACATGATTTCAAAACCTTTTTTTACATGGTTTTAAAACATTTTATAAACATGTTTACCTGATACCCCTACCACATGATTTCAAAAGCATTACGTAAGATTTCAAATGCCTTAAACACATTTTCCAAAGAACCCCATGCATAGTTTTCAAGAACATTCTACTCGTATGTTGACTTAAGATACGTAGTACACGACCTCCAAATTCAGCTTCATATGTCGCCTTGGCATATCTAGCACCTTGACTTCATACGCATTTTACCTCATGTTTTGATTTAAGCACATCTAGAACAAGGTTTCAAAACATCTCTCGCTACACGGATTCCAAAATCCATATCGGATTTTCCTATCTTCATAGTTAAATCCTCGTGGAAATTCGAAGAGCAAAATCAAAGTCCAGGGGATTGGATTCCTGGCATACTTTAAATACACATGTTCAAATCAATAACAGAAACTTACAAACAAAATTTATAACAAATTGATAACAAATTGATGACCAAGTTGACAATTATATGTTTATATGTTTATGTGTTTATGTGTGAATCAAATTACTCACTATCCAAAGGTACTACCTTAAATCCTTAATGGGCTTCTATGTAATAGTTAAGACCCTTGGATTGTAAAGTACCATTCCAATTTTAAAAAAAGACCCCTTGGGTGGTCTAGTTAAAGAGATTGATTCGTCAATCTAGTTAAAGACATCACTCGTTGATGTAGTTAAAGAGACCTCTTGGGGGGCCTAGTTAAAGATATTGACTCGTCAATCTAGTTAAAGATATCATGTGTTGATATAGTTAAAGAGACCCCTTGGGTGATCTAGTTAAAGAGATTGATTCGTCAATCTAGTTAAAGACATCACTCGTTGATGTAGTTAAAGAGACCTATTGGGTGGCCTAGTTAAAGAGATTGACTCGTCAATCTAGTTAAAGATATCATGTGTTGATATAGTTAAAGAGACCCCTTGGGTGGTCTAGTTAAAGAGATTGATTCGTCAATCTAGTTAAAGACATCACTCGTTGATGTAGTTAAAGAGACCTCTTGGGTGGCCTAGTTAAAGAGATTGACTCGTCAATCTAGTTAAAGATACCATGTGTTGATATAGTTAAAGAGACCCCTTAGGTGGTCTAGTTAAAGAGATTGATTCGTCAATCTAGTTAAAGACATCACTCGTTGATGTAGTTAAAGAGACCTCTTGAGTGGTCTAGTTAAAGAAATTGATTCATCAATCTAGTTAAAAATATCATTCTTCAATTTAGTTAAAGAGACCCTCTGGTGGTCTAGTTCAAGAGGTCATTCGTTGATCTAGTTAAAATGATCCTTTTGTGACCTAGTTGAAGAGACTTTTGGTGGTCTGTTTAAAAAGATCATTCGTTGGTCTAGTTAAAGAGACTCTATGGTAAGTCTAGTCAAGTCACCACATGAGTATTCATTTAATTTTCTTCCCCTGCACATTATAAAATAAACTATGCGGACTGTGCAAGGAATTACCTAATTATGGATGCATACGTAATTATGGAATTCAGTGCACCGAAACCACAACAAGTTTTGTCATGTGTAATTTAATATACTATGAGTTCTGGACCTTGACTAATGTTGTTTTTATGTTATACTCTCCGACTTCGATTTCGAGCACACACAAGTTTCCTCTAAATTAAATTTCGGGACGAAATTTCCTAAAGTAGAGGAGACTGTGACATCTGTGCCTCTTCGACCATCATACGAATACAAAACCAATGAAATCTTGTGTTTCACACTTGGGATTTGTATAAATATGTGTATTATTTGCACATATCAATTCTTGTTCAATTTCGAGCTTTAAATCCCTTTCTGGAAAGTTATACGCGAACTGATGCGCAAACATAATCAGTTTAATGAGACAAACACTTCGGAACAGTGACATAGGCTTAACATACCTTAAATAAACCATACATAATTTAGAAATAAGTTTTGGATGGTTTGGTGTATTGAAAACAAGTTTATTCGATCGCAGGGACTATTTGCGTCAAACTGCGAAACTATGCCGATTTGTATACTAACGAACATTCCAGAATATGATCATAAGTTAAACATACCCTAAATATCCTTTACATAGCTTATAAATAGGCTTTGAGGTGTGCAAAAATAAACTTATTTGATCAACAGGGACTAAAAGCGTCAAAAAGTGCATAAGTTTGCATTTTCGCGCATATCTTACGTTCTGAACATATCCGGACATTCAAAAAATTTTGTAATCATTAAAATAATTTATTTTAGTGATTGGAATGCAAAAATACCATTCGTCGTGAAATTTGGATCGTTTTCGCGTCCGTTCGAGTTTTCGTCGTAATTTACCGAACAACACAACCGTACGACCAAACGAACCGGCATACAAGATATTTTTGAGCATAGTTCATGTTCCATATACTTTAACTTCATTTTAGATCCTTGAAATGGGGTTAACGAGGCTTAAACGTGTCAAAAATGCATCAAAAACCAAGTTTTGGACATGCAGGGACTAAACTTGACATTCTGTGAAACTTCTCTAGGAGGGGCGCGTAAGGTTATGTATGGGTCTATGCAGCCCGCGACATCATGCCAGACAGAAACATTGAATTTGGTCATTTGAGCTAAATTTGATGTTTTGATCACTGATTTGGAATACCATTTGATAGTTTTTGATGTCCCATTGTATTGTAAACCATGGGCAACACTTGTATGGTCCAGATCAAAGCATGAATTACGAGAAACGATCTTAACGGTTCTTGAAATTCTATAAATACCCACTTGATTTCACTTCATTTCCTCACACGTTTTCTCTAATCTGCTCTAAGTTGAAGCCTTAGCTTCACACCTGAGTATTTTAGATCAAATCCTTCCTTGCTTGGACCTTTTGTGCTTCTTGAATTCCTTGGTTTACTCTAGCTTTGCTAGTTCATTTAATCAAGGATACTTTGCACTTCGATGTGAGTACATAGTCCCCTCTTTTACCGTTTTCAAATGTTTTGGGGTGATACTGATGTGTGTAAAATGCAACATATAAATTACATCAAATAAGGCATAAAACTAACCCTTTTTAAGTACTAATATTGGAAAAAGAGTGTTTTTGTCTTCCTTTTGTATTTTCAGGATTAAATGAGCTCAAAAACGCAAAAGAAGCAAAAAGACAGCTAAATCCAACATAAATACAAGAAAAGGAATATTAGTGGACTGCCCGACCCCTCAATGGCACCTTCCAAAGCAAAGTAGAGAAATCAGAAGACTGAACACGCCCCGTGCTCAGCCAGCACGGGGCCGTGCCCAAGAAGCAGCAGAAAAGACAAACCTATAGAAGCTTCTATTGCCCACCACGGGCCGTGCTCAGCGGACACGGGGGCGTGTCGAAAGTACAGCAGGCGCATTTATTGTAATTGCGAATTACAATTAATGAGGAGAGAGATTGTCAGACAGACACGGGGCCGTGCCCAGCGGACACGGGGCCGTGTCCAGCTCTCTGTTCAGCCTATAAATAGGAGTGCTTGGATTCATTTCATCTCATCCCTTGGCACACCACCTCTCTCACACTTCATCCACCACCCACCACCATCACAACACCATCATCCACCACCATCATCCATTGTCCATCGTAGAGTGTGTGAGTCGTCTCGGGATACAAGATTGATCGTAAGAGTTCTTGACAATCAAGGCCATGTTTGCCTAAGTCTCTTACATCACTTGGTGAAGACAAAGTGTCTAGTATAATACTTTTTATTTCTAATCTTTTGCACTTTTTATTTGGTTTTGTATTAATGACTTTAATAACTAGTTACTTATGTTGAAGGTGATCTTTCCTTATCGTTTGTCCGTGGTGTCTTGGCATTATTTTACTGTCTATATAAAATAAAGGATTTTCACCATTCATATCTCCACGGTCTATATGGAGGTATGTTGGCTACCTGGTCGGGGGTTAAGGGAACGGTTTGGTAAAGGTCTTGCCATTGTTCAGCGTTTAGAGGTCCTGCAATGGACCTGGGTCAAATTTAGTAGGACCTCCTTCAATACTTCACGGTATTGGATGGCGGGGGTCCAAACTCTTTGATCCCCTCATAAGTTAACTACTATTAATACTATAACCCGGCTATTTAGGACTGTATCCCTGCTGACTCAGACTACTTAGCCGAGGGTAACGTCACCGCCAAAAGCGGGGCCTACCACAATACTGCATTAATAACTTAATTCATTATCTTCCAATAATCCACCCTTTTAGGATTGTATCCCTGCTGACTCAAACTACTGGGGTGAGGGTAACGTCACCTTCAAAAGAGGGGCCTACTACAATAACTAAGATAATCTCTTAATTATGTGCAAAAGTGCGGAAATAATCAAAGGTTATACTAGATACGAGTCGGAACCAAGTGATTCATCTTGTCTATCTGTTTTTCTTTTATTTTTATTTTCAGCATTTTAGTTAGTTTTTAATTTTCTTAGTTTAAAATATTTTTCTAAACTTTTATTTTGGTTAGACGTTGAGGATAAACCGGTACTAAAAGCTCTTGTGTCCTTGGACGACCTCGGTATCTTACCAACACTATGCTACACTCAACGATGGGTGCACTTGCCCATATGTGTGTTTAGTGTTAGTAAAATATCGTGTTTTATAAATTTAAAACTTGGCTAAAATAAGTGTTAAAAAGGGCTTAAAATATACACCTAAAATAAGTAACACTTCGCACGCATCAAGTTTTTGGCGCCGTTGCCGGGGAAACAAGGATTTTAAGAAAGTTAGGAATCAACGGCCTAATCATTTTTTATTTTTCGTTTTAATTTTTTTTAGGATTTTTCTTAGTTTTTCAGCTTCTGCAGAGCTCAGCACGGGTCGTGCCCGCTGAACACGCCCCCGTGCTCAATCATTGGAACTGGCAATCCTGTTTTACATCAGACAGTAAGCTGAACACGGGGCCGTGCCCACTCAACACGCCCCCGTGCCCAAGTTTCAGTTACTGAAAACAGAACCGTTAGATCCCGGCGGTTGGTAATTTCTGACATAAACATGAGTGATAGTAATTATTTTTACTTTCGGCACTCTTATGGTACGTGGTGTCAATTATGTGGTGGCGAACATGAAGAAGTAAAATGCTACTTCCTAAATTATAGGCCCCACTACATGGACCCACCAACTTCTCACAACCTTAAGAGGGGCGAAAGTAAAAATAAGCACTATTTCTCCCTCGAATGCGCCCAGCCAGATATTCTAGGGGAAATGCTCCTTGACGAGTTATTTCAACTAGAAGAGCTAATTCTGAAATGGTTAGAAGAGCTTGGGAAGTATTTTATTGATCCACCCCAAGACGATACCCATGAAGAAATGTTGGAACCACATTCCGACAACCTCGTTGCTCCCGAGCCCGGGAAAGGGTTGGACTTGTCCACCTAGAATAAAAATAGGAATTACCCTCACCGACAACCTCTTGCGTTCTCGCCTTAGTTTAGGACAATTAAGGTATCTTAGGCACTTTGGGGTTGTTCCAACCAGTAAGGAACCACCCGATTTCGACGAAATCCTTAGAAGAAGCAAAACTCCATAAAACAGCCTCCAGACACGGGGCCGTGTCCAGATCAACACGCCCCCGTGCTCATCAAAGAGATTCTATGCTGATTTGGTCAGAATACGGACAAAATGTGTCAGGAATTCCTCTGCACACGGGGCCGTGTCCAATCAACACGGGGCCGTGTCCAGTGCACTGTCGTTTTCTTTAAATGCAGCCTGAATCCTGCTCATTTTTTACCACTTCAAAAGACAGAGATTCCTGGGATTTTCACTCATACCATCCTAGGTAAGTGCTAAAAGAAGGTTCCCAAAGACCCTCTTGTCCCTTCCACTTTTACTCATTTCCTCCTCTTTTAAAATTTTTTTTTCAAAATTTCCTCCATGGAAGCTTGGAAATCTCTTGATTCCAACCCTCTATGTGAAGTTTGTAAGATTATTTGCTAAGGATTCTTGTTTAAAGTTAGTTGTATAACTTTATTTTAAATTATCTAAGCCTAAAAACTAGCTAAAAATCATGAGAATAATTTAAAACTCCAAGACTCCCTAGCATAAAATCCTGCAGACAAATGAACACGGGGCCGTGCTCAGTGAGCACGGGGCCGTGTCCGAGGATCTGTTTTGTAAAAATTTAGCTTTCTTCGGTTCCCTTCGCAGAAAATGGCAAGCAGAACAAGCGGATCATCTTCAAGAAGTAACCGACAAGGGAGGAGATCTTCAACAGCAGAAGACTCTCTTGTAAACTATGTTTACGCTCTAAGAGAGGCTATTGACGAAATGACGGGAGTGGAGGAAGCATTGGTCGACCGTATCAACCATCTTACAGTAGGGCTGGAGGGCTGTCTCCATGAAGTAAACCTCTTGCACCAGAGGTTGAACCTTCTCGCCTCCCCGCCTTTGGTACCTATAATAACCCAAAGGGCGTGGAACATGGTACCCGAAGTTGTCATTCCAGCCGAATGGTACTCCATGCACCAAGAACCTCCGCGAAGAGTGGTGCAAGGATTCTCGGTGAATGTTCCCCCTCAACCACCAGCTGCGGAGGAAAATGAAGCCGCATTCTTCCTTCCTAGGGAAATCGAAGAATGGCTTTAAATAACATTTAGGGAAGAAATCATTCGGCTAAAAGTCCTACTATATCGGGAAACTATTCTCGAAATTTTCTTAAAATAAGTAGAACTTATTATGATAACCTCGTGCACCTGCTGACCTATTTAGTTAAGTTTTAATTTTATCTTAATTTAGGACTATGTAAGTTCTCTCTATGATGAAATGAAATGATGGTTTTAAGGTTTGGATGGTTTGTAATGAATAAAACACACTCATGGTGGTAAAGGATGAAAAGGGGAACGAGAAAAATGAACCCATGCACAAGAACAAAGCAACCCGACAATTCTCACCATTTCAGAAGGTTCAACACGGGTCGTGCCCAACCAACACGGCCCCGTGCTGAGCACCCTGCAGAAAACGCCCAGTTCAGGTAACTGGACACGGGCCGTGTTCACCCAACACGCCCCCGTGTCCAGGCTTCTGTTTCTCCTGTTTCAATTCTGTTACTGGCACTTGAACACGGGGCCGTGCCCGGACAACACGGGGCCGTGTTCAGTGCCCAGTAACACAAATTTTTGCTTTTTAAACACTATTTTACACATCTAATCAACCTAAAAATTTATTTTTGGGACACATTGAGGACAATGTGTAATTTAAGTGTGGGGGGGATGCTAAAACCTTGAATTTTGCAAGTCCTAAATACAAGCCTTACACAAAACTCTATTGGAACCGCTAATCACCCCAAAAAATTTTTCAAAAATTTCATTTTTTTTTACTTGTCTAGGTTTAACTCGGAAAATTCAAGTTCTCAAAAAGGTTATATTTTTAAATTTACAACCGATAGCGTAGTGATAAAAAGAACCAACATAAGAAAATTATGAAAAGGCATAGCAAACTTATTTAAAATTTGATTATATATACTTGATCACATAAAAGCCCATTCCCACAAAAGTGAGTTTTGAGCCTTTATTGAGCACACAATTACATATCATTTGACTAAATGCTCATTTTTCATTTCTTGTGTGAATAGCCGCTTGGTTCTTACGACTCTAGAACTTGCCATGACAATACATTCCCGGTCCTTATCAACTTAAACCCGAGTAAGTAAATGATGGAGGCATTAGGACTAACCCTTTTTATTTCTACACCATTATTTTTCTTTTTCTTTTACCACCTACCCAAAAATCCCCCTAGTTAGCCCCTTTGAGCCTAAACCTTTTCGTTTCATCACCCAAACAAAAAAACCCTTTTACCCACCAAAACCTTTTTCATTTTTAACCCTTTATTTTAGTAACAAGTTCGGTTCTTCGTAAAAAAAAAAAAAAAAAAATGTGTGATAATGATGAAGCAAAAAGAAAATAAACAAACAAGTTAATCAAAAATAACTTAGTTTGAATAAAAGCTTCATCAAAATAAAAAGTTGCAAAAATACGAAAACCGACACTTGTTACGCTTTTAGCCCTTTTTCTACTAACCACTAACCCAACCACCTACCTTTAACCCTAGCCTAACCCTTAACCCACAAAGTCCTCTTGATATCTACAAAGGTATAAAAGTTAAAAAGGAGGAGGATTGATTTCTTGGCAAGCCTATGGTAGGAATAAGTTTCATGCCGCTCTCGAGTGATTCACTAAAAATACACCTTCGGCCGAGTGTGAGTGATTTCCCCGTGAGGTATGTGAACTTGTATATAAATAGAATTTTAAAAAAGGCATGTTATGCCCAAATAAGTAATTTCTTTTATGAAAAGTTCTAAATAAATCATTACGAATAGGAGTGTAAATAAATAAAAATAAAACCCAAAAAGATCTTGGAAATCCCGACACTCTACGACAAGCCCAAAACCTTCTCTTCTACCTATTCCATTTGGGAGTGTAAGCCACATATTAAAGAGTTTTGCTTGAGGACAAGCAAAAGTTCAAGTGTGGGGGTATTTGATGTGTGTAAAATGCAACATATAAATTACATCAAATAAGGCATAAAACTAACCCTTTTTAAGTACTAATATTGGAAAAAGAGTGTTTTTGTCTTCCTTTTGTATTTTCAGGATTAAATGAGCTCAAAAACGCAAAAGAAGCAAAAAGACAGCTAAATCCAACATAAATACAAGAAAAGGAATATTAGTGGACTGCCCGACCCCTCAATGGCACCTTCCAAAGCAAAGTAGAGAAATCAGAAGACTGAACACGCCCCGTGCTCAGCCAGCACGGGGTCGTGCCCAAGAAGCAGCAGAAAAGACAAACCTATAGAAGCTTCTATTGCCCACCACGGGCCGTGCTCAGCGGACACGGGGGCGTGTCGAAAGTACAGCAGGCGCATTTATTGTAATTGCGAATTACAATTAATGAGGAGAGAGATTGTCAGACAGACACGGGGCCGTGCCCAGCGGACACGGGGCCGTGTCCAGCTCTCTGTTCAGCCTATAAATAGGAGTGCTTGGATTCATTTCATCTCATCCCTTGGCACACCACCTCTCTCACACTTCATCCACCACCCACCACCATCACAACACCATCATCCACCACCATCATCCATTGTCCATCGTAGAGTGTGTGAGTCGTCTCGGGATCCAAGATTGATCGTAAGAGTTCTTGACAATCAAGGCCATGTTTGCCTAAGTCTCTTACATCACTTGGTGAAGACAAAGTGTCTAGTATAATACTTTTTATTTCTAATCTTTTGCACTTTTTATTTGGTTTTGTATTAATGACTTTAATAACTAGTTACTTATGTTGAAGGTGATCTTTCCTTATCGTTTGTCCGTGGTGTCTTGGCATTATTTTACTGTCTATATAAAATAAAGGATTTTCACCATTCATATCTCCACGGTCTATATGGAGGTATGTTGGCTACCTGGTCGGGGGTTAAGGGAACGGTTTGGTAAAGGTCTTGCCATTGTTCAGCGTTTAGAGGTCCTGCAATGGACCTGGGTCAAATTTAGTAGGACCTCCTTCAATACTTCACGGTATTGGATGGCGGGGGTCCAAACTCTTTGATCCCCTCATAAGTTAACTACTATTAATACTATAACCCGGCTATTTAGGACTGTATCCCTGCTGACTCAGACTACTTAGCCGAGGGTAACGTCACCGCCAAAAGCGGGGCCTACCACAATACTGCATTAATAACTTAATTCATTATCTTCCAATAATCCACCCTTTTAGGATTGTATCCCTGCTGACTCAAACTACTGGGGTGAGGGTAACGTCACCTTCAAAAGAGGGGCCTACTACAATAACTAAGATAATCTCTTAATTATGTGCAAAAGTGCGGAAATAATCAAAGGTTATACTAGATACGAGTCGGAACCAAGTGATTCATCTTGTCTATCTGTTTTTCTTTTATTTTTATTTTCAGCATTTTAGTTAGTTTTTAATTTTCTTAGTTTAAAATATTTTTCTAAACTTTTATTTTGGTTAGACGTTGAGGATAAACCGGTACTAAAAGCTCTTGTGTCCTTGGACGACCTCGGTATCTTACCAACGCTATGCTACACTCAACGATGGGTGCACTTGCCCATATGTGTGTTTAGTGTTAGTAAAATATCGTGTTTTATAAATTTAAAACTTGGCTAAAATAAGTGTTAAAAAGGGCTTAAAATATACACCTAAAATAAGTAACACTTCGCACGCATCAGATACACATGTGCCTATTTGTTACTTTTGTGCTTTCGTGCTTTCATGTCATATACTTGTTATATTCATTAGTACGCATATAGTACATGATTTCATTTATGCTTAGCTATGTATGTTCATTTAGCATACTTAGTACATTGTTTATACATAACATGCTTACATGTGGTACAACATTTGATTAAACATCGATATTTTTATCTATGGGGTTCAGTAAAATTTTTTCTTCACCATACAGTTCATTTTACCTATGGGGTTGAGTAAATTCATTTATTCACCTTACATGTTATTAGTTGTTAATTTGACATTGGTTTGACAAGACATTATTGGTGGTTTATTTGGTAAGTGATTTAAATAACGAGGCATGTGTAATATGATAAAAGCATGGTGGATACGCCGCTGATACTTCCTATATATAAGTGTTTTTATGATATTACATATCGCAGCGTTATCTAAACCACTTTGACAAAAACAAAGACAGGATACATTTTACTTGTTTTTCACAAGACATTGTTTTACAAACGATATACATAATACAAACTCATTTTTTACTTGGTTATTTATTTAACCATGCATTATTCTTTTATAATATCTGATTTTCTTAAGATTTTATAAAAGAAAACGTTTTACAAGATTCATGACTACCCCTTTTGTTTAAATACTTCTTTTTACTTACAAGTCATGAATCCTACAACAACAAAACCTATGTATCTCACAGGCATTTTTATGCTGACGTACCTATTTTCACATGTGTTTCAGGGGCTATTGCATGATGATGTTCGTGACACACTTAGGCGGACTTGGGCTTTAGTGACTTAAAACTATGAAAGACAGTTTAATTTATGTTGTGTTTCTGTGAATTCTTAGTCAATGTAAACACTTTAATTAATGAAATCAAACTTTAAATTCCATGTGTTGTGAAACAATGATTCTGTTACAACACTCCCCGACGTTTCCGCCGCGATTTGTTGTTTCACGCGGTCGGGGTGTGACACCTAAGCATTTCATCTTCCCATAACATTGCATCATATTTAGATCACACAAAGATGGCATCTCCATGATCAATATAATCTTCAGAATTGAAAAAATTTATAAGTCAATATAAGTTATATACATGTTGAAAGCCTAACAGGAATTTACATTCGTATCTTATACCTATATAAATTCCATAAATCTTCTTAACCACAGAATCTGCTAATATCTCATCACTCATTAATAGTTCAATTTTAGGTATTCCACTTATATTGAAACTTGTAAAATAGGACATGTATAACAATTCATAAAAGCTAAGATATGAATATACATTAAACAAATATTTTGTTTTCATACATTTAAAACATACAATTTGTAATATTTGATAATGGAGTCCTCTTAACAAAATCATATGTTTGCTTAGTACTTCCAAAAGGAATGTGGTGTACATTCCTTGATGAGATTTTTCTTGATGAATCTTATAAGACAAAAGTATATAAAATAAATGAACAAAACTACAATTCATAATTAAATTACAAAAAAAAATCTGCAGTAAGTTTTCCTTTTCCTTTTGTAGATGAGTGACACAAATTACTACTAATATTTGGAACCTGTAAAATAGGACATATGTGGTTGAAACCTGTAAAATAGGACATATGTAAGGATTCCCAAAACGTAACATATAAATATATATTTCTTTTAAATTGTGTTTGCAAACCTATAACACATACCATTTGGAGTATTTGATAATGGAATCATTTCAACAGAATCAGATGTTGATGTAGGATGACAACCACTGTTGTTTCTCTTTTGTTGAAGAACACGCTTCCTTTTTTCCCTTGCTTCAGCACAGCTTTGACTTTGACTTGCTTGAAGGAACACTTCATACATACTTGAAATTCTGTTATTCGTATCCATAATTTCAAATACCTCAATGAACAAAATTTGTTGACCACTCAAGAAAAAGGCCTTTGAAAGTATTGTGAAAATGATTTAAAATTACAAAAAAAAATATCTGAAGTAAGTTTACCTTCTCCTTTTGTAGACGAGTGACACAGATTACTACTAATATTTGGAGTAGCATAAGTAGGAAGTTGATATACATTCATTCTTTCAACATTGGTGGTTGAAACTTGTAAAATAGGACGTATGTAAGGATCCCCAAAAGGTAACATATAAATATATATTTCTTTTAAAAAAAAAATTTCAAACCTATAACACATACCATTTGTAGTATTTGATAATGGAATTCTTTCAACAGAATAGGATGTTGATGTAGGATGACAACCACTGTTGTGTCTCTTTTGTTGAAGAACACGCTTTCTTTTTTTCCTTGCTTCATCACAGCTTTGACTTTGACTTGCTTGAAGGAACACTTCATACATACTTGAAATTTTGTTATCTGTATCCATAATTTCAAATACCTCAATGAAGAATATCTGTTGACCACTCGAGAAAAAGGACTTTGAAAGTATTGTGAAAATGATTTGAAATATTTGATAATACATATTTGAAATGGATACTATATTTTATATTTAAAGAGAAAAATATGACAGCTGTATTAGGGGGTAAAATGTAATTTACTTATCTCAATGGCGGTAAGATGTAATTTATTATTCCAATGGTGGTTTAATTGTATTGTGTGGACCAATCAGATGAACTCCGATCATTTACATAGAGGCAGATAAAAACATACTTTACCTTTTCAACGACTTTACACATCCCTTTACAAAATTGTTACTCTGATCGCATAAAAAGTGCTTCAAGTTTTAATCACCGATGTCCATTTCAATATTCAATCATTCCACTTGAATACTTCTTACTTTTGACATCATCAACAACTTCAATCAAGGTATAATAATCAATTCCCATTTCCAAATTGGCATCTCTAATTACTGAAGTAATCTTGAAGGCTTTTGATGTTCAGCTTTAACCTGTGAGCATGTTAAACATTTAGCAACATAACTTGCTATGTCCTTCTTCATTCCTATCCACCAAAAGTTTTTCCTTAAGTCTTGATACATCTTGTCACTTCCAGGATGCATCGTATACTGAGATTTATGAGCTTCTTCTAGAATTTAACTTCGTAAGTTTCCTTGGATAGGTACTCAAATTCTTTTCTTATGGAATCTCCAAATTCCATCTATTCCTTATTTCTAATTCTTTAATCATTCCTTTTAATCCTTCAGCATCATCCTTGATTGTTGTTTGTTGTATCTTTTTCAATTGTTCATTTAAATATACCTGCAGGTTTAATCTGAGAGCACGCACCCTTTTTGGCTTCTCATGGTACTTTCGGCTTAAAGCATCAGCTACTATGTTAGCTTTTCCTGCGTGGTATTGAATATCACAATCATAATCGCTAAGGATTTCCATCCAGCGTCTTTGCCTCATGTTTAATTCTTTTTGTCCAAAAACATACATTAAACTTTTATTATCTGTGAAGACAATGAACTTACTACCGTAAAGGTAATGTCTCCAAATGTTGAGGGCAAAAATTATTGCTCCTAGCTCTAGATCATATGTTTTATAATTTTCTTCATGCTTCTTTAGTTGTCTAGAGGCATAAGCAATCACCTTTTGATGTTGCATCAACACACATCCAAATCCTAACTTAGATGCATCACAATAGACTATGAAGTCTTCAGTTCCTTCTGGTAAAGCAAGTATCGATGTGTTAGTTAATCTTTGCTTCAGAATTTTGAATGCTTCCTCCTGTTTTGGTCCCCATTCAAACTTAACTGACTAACATGTTAGTTTGGTTAATGGAATGGCTATTCTAGAAAAATATTGAATGACACGAGCGAGTGCGAGAAGCGATAAGTGGTACGCGATAATTGATAACACAGATACCGAACACCAAGCATAGTAAATGAAGACGACGACGATAAGTGAAAAGCGATAAGCGACAAGCGAAAAGCGACAGCGACAACCACCGTGCGATACACGACAGTCGATGCGTTGCAAGTCATGCGATTTGATTTGATTAGATTAAACAACACCACAAATTTTAACTAACATTAGACCCCACATGGCCCTTTTCCACAAAAGTCTGCTGATATGGCTAAAGCACTTATATATAGGAAGTACCAGCGGCGTATCCACCATGCTTAACCATGCCCTGAACATTAAGGCATCATTGAAACTCACTACGATCTCCGTGCACTAACCAAAATAATCCCGTGTGCACCCGTGATTAGTTTGATTCTTGCACGTTTATCGTACCTTATCTCAAGAACGCATAGTAGGGGTAAAATACATTATATAGTACATAGTGCTAGCATTAGATTGTGCGCGAGTACAAGAGAGAAATAGAATCCACATGCGTCGAGAGTTAGGATAAGTTTCCACACTTAAAAGAAATTGACGGCGATAAGTCGTATTATTACAACAACATTAGAAGCAAAATAACGTTGATGTGGAGTACTTCTGCAGAGACTGCAATTGTTGCTGAAATTCCTCAAGGTTGCGGTCCTGTGCGGCAGTTCTGGGTAAAATGATCATACCAGTTGCAATTGTTGCAATAGCGACAGTTAGCTCCTGGTGGGTGATGATACGTACACATGAGACACAGGGAATGGCTTCCGGTGTAGGCGCGCTTCACCAGAACGGGAGTAAATAGTAGCGGTGTGGGGTTTGGAATTTCACCCACGCTTGGTTCCTTTCACTTGTGGCTGAGCTCGTTGCGATCCTGAGATGAGGTGCCGTTGTCGTAGAGGGTTCGTCCGAGGACTCACTTGAAAAATCGTCGGTAGAATCATCGGAGGAATCGTCAGAAGAATCGATGACGATTGCTTGCTGAGCTTGTTTGACGGGGTTCTTGGAGAAAGATCCGTCCGAGACTCGTTTGTCGTTGATTTCTGCAGCCAAAGGTTTCTTCTATGGTAGCAGGTCTGGCAGCTTCAAAAAAATCGCCCACACATTTAGGCAAGCCGCGAATGTCCTTCGTGATGGCTTTTTCTGAAGTGTTGACTTGACTTGGGCAGATTACGCTGAGCTGTTTGAACCTTGCGGTGTAGCCAGTATTGTCACCTTCAACTTGCTTGATTTCCCAAAATTCATTTTCTAGCTTCTGGACTTCGTGGGGTGGGCAGTACTCTTTCTTCATGAGCTCTTTCAGCTCATCCCAAGAGAGAGCGTAAGCAGCGGAGATCCCACATTTGTTACGTTCGGCTGTCCACCAGTCGAGTGCTTGCGATTGAAATACTCCGGTAGCGCAAGTAGTACGGAAACTATCGGGACACCCACTTTGACGAAGGGTGACTTTGATAGAATCGAACCACTTGAGTAGCTGGGACACACCTCCTTCCCCTGTGAACTCCATCGGGCCACAGGCTTTGAAGTGTTTATAGAGGAAAGCGGATTGCAGCGCTTCCGTCTTAATGTCTTCCGGGGTTCGAGAGTTGCTGAGAGAGTGCACTTGAGCGACAATTTGAGGAATGACCTTGGCCACTTCCTTGGCCACAAGCGAGGCAATCCTCTTTTCGGCGCTTCATTTGGCTCTTCTCCTCGCTGTTTGTCTCGAGGTAGAGTCGTTGGAAGGCATCTATACAGAGAGAGATTTGGGGTGAGATTCGATCATAATGATTTTTTTTTTGAGTTTTGCGATGCGATTGAGCGCGATCAAACTTGTAGCGAGTAATATAATAGATTTCACATAGGAGACACGAATTTCCTAGATTCCCACACAATTGATTCGTTTTGTACATATAGTTAGTTGTAGTTTATACTTACACAAACACAATTCGGTGTTGAATGCGCAAGGACGCGATGATGAGGGAGAGAGCGAGACCGAAAGCGAGTAATTTGACATTAGCTTTGTTGCGAACATTCGGTTGTCGTTTTAGATTACGATAGCTGTGCGAGTTGTGTGTTTTACAAAAGCAGGGAGCGAAAATCGATAAAGCATAAAGTTTAAATTCTAAACACATAAGCGTAAATAGATTCCATATAGCGTAAAATCGGCGAGTCGTAAGCTAGAAAAGTAGATAGAGTGCCTCGGGTGTTTAGGCGTCGACTGCCCAAGGTAACCCAACTATACCCAACAGCTCGCGTACGCGCATTGCCGTAGAAGGCTTATGCTTCCACTGGGATGCAGCTCATGGCATTCGTCTTCCTGGTCATCGTGTGGCTCAAGTCATCGTTATAGTCGAGTCCTTGGTGAGAGCTTTTTGAAAACCATTTCATAGAGAGCGGAACGGTTTATTAAGATACGGGTTTCACCCCTGACTTAATAACTTCGCTCCTGACTGTGGTTGTGCTCTTCGAATAAATTCAGGAGTTTCACTGGATTTTGAAATGGAGACTTTCGTTGAGATTTGGATGTCACTCCTAGCTTAACAAAAGTTCTCATGCTAGAAAAATGCGCTGAGTGAGCGATCTTATCGAGAGTTCTTGGTTT
Organism: Helianthus tuberosus; assembly: GCA_030545235.1. Lineage (NCBI taxonomy): Eukaryota > Viridiplantae > Streptophyta > Magnoliopsida > Asterales > Asteraceae > Helianthus > Helianthus tuberosus. Next base: position 150,757,456 of record CM060381.1, read on the forward strand.
TCACGCCTGATCTCGACTGGATCACTCGGTTGTGTTACGCGAGTATTTTCGAAAACGTGTGTATTGTGTTGGCCTTAGGAAAGGCTAAGTAATATTCTAGCCTTAGGAAAGGCTCTTCGTGTGAAGTGATAGTATGCGGTGTTCACGTGAAGTAGTAGCTTTTAGCGAATTCGAACGAGAGTATCAAGTAGGCCCGTGCAAATCCTGCTGGGTTCGCACGAGTCGGCCCGTTGGTACCTAGACTATAGACTAGGTCGTTTCTAAGACATTGACCCGGACTAGGTCTAGTCTGGCCTAATTCCCTATAGTTATGGCTCTGATACCAATCTGTCACACCCTAACCGATGGCGGAATCATCGGGGCACGGCACTAGGTGAGTCAGATTGCTCAAGAGAATCCATAACAACTAAATTGCGACAGTATTTAATGCGTTCATTATCCCATACTAATAAACAAGTACAATCACATAAGTTGTCACGAATTTTCATGTTCTCTCAAACAATACAAATCCGACAACCTAGATTTTAGGTGTGTTTCTAGACTTCCTAGCTTGATTTGATGTAGACTGCGACTAAACCTGCAACATACGTTAAAAACAACGTCAATACAAAAGTATTGGCGAGTATACAAGTTTTGATAGTGTAGCGTAAATAGTAAAAGAGCTGCGAATTACCAAATACATAAACGAGATACCTCAACATATATGCATATAAGACCAATACTACCAGCTAAGTCACTCGAGCTGCGATTGCGATTGCTATTCATCCTAACTAGACCCCGTCGGGTGCTATAGTAATATACTAGTTAAGGCGGGACCTCGCGAGTATAAGTCCTAACACATATGTAACTAGCATCACGTATGAATATGCATAACAGTTATTCGCAAGTGATAAATAGTTTGATTGAATAATTTGTTTTATAAATTCGATCTAATAGGAACGTATTTTACACCCAAAATGCGATAAAAAGGGGTTCGAGTATACTCACAGTTGGTGTTCAGCTAGTAAACATAACTTGGTTGGATTGAAGGGAGCGCGTCTGAGATCAGCCTGGTTACAGATTGATAGCGTAAGCGTCGAACAGTGCGTTAAACGGTGGCGAGTGAACCACGTGTCAAATGGTAATCCGATCGGATGGCAATCCGATCGGATGGCCAGTCGATTGGGTGGCAATCCGTTCGGATGGTCATCCGATCGGATGGCCATTCGATTGGATTGTCACCTCGTTTGGTGAAGATGTGTTTGTGTATGATGGTTTGACTTTTGAAGTTTTCGTTGTAGCATTTTGAAAACAGAGAAGTATCTCTACCTTTCAGGTCGGTCGATCGAACGGCGGCTCGATCGGACGGCGACCCGATTAGTATGACACTTCAGTGAGAACAAGTTCATAGCAGTTTGTCACTCGATCGGATTGCAATCCGATCGGGTGGTAATCCGTTCAAACTGGTAATGCATTGAACATGTTGAAAATTGTTTAAGTCCCAAACGTCACACGATCGGACGGTCGCTCGATCGGATGGCAATCCGATCGGGTGGTAGTCCATTTCATCGTTCAGATCCTTTGAACAATTGGAGAAATAGTGTAAGTATGGAACCAAGTGCAGCCCGATCAGACGGCCGGTCGATCGGGTGACAATCCGATCGGGTGGTAACCCAATCGGACGGCAGTCCGTTCCGACGGTCTGATCGTCCTATCACTTGTTTTATGTTTGAAGTGTTGTAGCTTTGAACGAGACGTTTTGATATCTTGCTTGAACAACAGGACCCTTGTCTCGTCCCAAGTGACCCGACCGAACAGGAATCACCCTAGTCCGAACAGTTCACGGTTCGAGTTGGTTGTTCATGTTCAAACCCGAAATCAACATCTCTTCCAGATAGAATTCAGATCTGGAACTGATGCACCACTAAGAATGAGTAGAAGATCAGAACAAGCTCCGATTTCATCGAGTTTGAGTGCATTGAGTGTAAAAGAGTTGGAAGAAAGTTGGAAAAGTTTCTTTCAATCCTTTTATCATTGATGGTGTTTAGATCTATGCGAAATCGTTGTGAAATCATGTGGAAATCCTTTAGATCCAAGTTATTCTTGGTGGAATGAGGCCAAAGCTTGGAGTTCATAAGAACTCCATGATGACATCACCCTAGAATAACTCAAATCTGTTGATTTCACGGTTAAAAATTGAGATTCAAGGTGAAAAAGATGAAGAAGTGTGCGTAGGTCAAAGAAGTGCAAGATTTGAGTTGAAAACTTACAAGAATCGCGAGGAATCGAGAGAAAAAGCCCCAAAAGCGTGCTAGTCGAGTGAGAGCTGTCACATCACTGTTCAAGTGATGTGACAAGTGCTTATTTATAGGTGAAGAGGAGAAAGGTGAGGGAGTGCCATGGATCGGATGGCTGTCCGATCAGGTGACTGTCCGATCGGGTGGCGGTCCGATCGGGTGGCCACCCGATCGAGTGGTCACTCGATCGGTGGTCTCCGGCGAATGGCGTTTCGATGTTTTGTTTTGCTCGTTAAGTGTCGCGATAGTTTGGTTACACATTTTCATACCCATATTCATATATTTATTATAATTAGTCACATAGGGTCGTATAAATATCCATATTTCGAAGTAGCGATACAATAACCGAGTTTTGTTTCGAATATGCGTTCTCTGCAACGCATCACGGCTATCGAGAAGGGTAGAATAGGTCCTCACTCAACATCATCGTGAGCGTTAGTGTGTGATACGATGTGTTATAGCGATAACGTATGCGTAATATGCGAAAATACTGCGAAATAGCGATGTATGCGATATAGCTACATTATGATCCGAATCTCTGGTGCTAGGCGTAACGAGTATAATCGAGTAGTAACAACGCATGAACGTGCGGGTGTTACACTGGTCTTTGATGAAACTGAAAAAATAAATTAAATGGGAGAATTAAGTTGCATTGAACGTCTTCAATGCACTTTAATTCCTCATTTAATTCTCAGTCAAAACCATTGACTTCGTCAGTTTCGAATGCTTAAGTGAAACAGCACTGGCATTAACTGTTGAAAGCTTCTGCGCGCGCGTGCAAGACTCACTGGTGCGCGTGCGCCCTTGCGCGCGCAAGTCTGCACGCTCATGCGCGCGTGCGCCATTTTGGCTCACTTCCATGCGCGCGTGCGCCACACTGGCTCAGTTCCATGCGCGCCTACGCGCGTGCGCCACGTCACATGTGAGCCTATACGAGCACGCCACACAGTCGCACCGTATTGGCTCACTTTGGTGCGCCGTGCACGTCACATCAGTGCCCATGCTCCATGCGCGCAACCACGCGCCTACCTGCCATGTGTACTCGCGCGCGGACGTGCTAGACTGCCACGTCATGCGCCGCTGCGCGCGGACCCACCAGGGTCATGCGCCTCGTACCAACCACCTGGTCCTTGCAGCCCTTGTGCTCCACCACGCGCACGCGGTCAAAAATACAATGGCGGCTCTCAAGCGGCTCGCGGCCAAAGTGCAAAGTGCGCCATCAAAGCGCCTCATCGCCCACGCCACGCCACGCCCGCGCGCGGGCGTATGCGAGTTAGGGTGCTCCGCACCCTTCGCGAGTACACTTAGTGTGTGCTTCCATGAAACCATAAGGATGAAGAGTTCCCACTTAAATACCCCTTTAAGTTTCATCTCTCCTCCTATGTGGGACAAGGTGCCACTTTCCCATTTTTTCAGCATTCATGTTTCAAACACCAAACTTTGAGCATCGATATCTCATTTATCTTAGCTCTGTTTTGGACGTGGTTTAGTTCGTTGCGATGCTCTTCCAACATAGAACACAAACCCACAAATAAATATATAAAACCCACTCATTTTCTTATATTTATTTCTAGACCAAAATAGGAAAAAATCATTTTCCTATATTTGTAAAAAATGTTTTTTTCACATATTTCCAACAATTTGCTTTTGATAAATTCCGTTTTTATCTTGTTCTTTCTAAAACAATAGTCTATACGGACCATGCCGCCATTCGATACCTCTTCAAAAAACAAGATGCCAAACCACGTTTGATCCGGTGGATTCTTCTCCTCCAAGAATCCGATATTGAAATAAAAGATAAACGAGGAGCTGAAACACCGTCGTCGATCATCTATCTCGCTTAGAAGATCCCGCTTTGGAGCTAACTCGGGAAGAACTCATCAATGAAAAGTTCCCCACCGAATCCATGGAGATAGTCGAATATCAAGAAGAACCATGGTACGCCGACTATGCTAACTACCTTGCTAGTGGTCCACTTAATTAAATAGTATGGAATGGTTTAGCTTAAGCTTAAAAAAAGACCGTAAGGGACAATTGGACGATATGAAGAGTCTCGTGATCGAATAGAACACTTGAACAAGGAAGATCAGCGATTGTAACTTAAGTACAATTGACATTTCCCTTTAACGATTCGACGAATAAAGTCACAAACCGAAGACGTGGGAGTCATCGTTTCTAAATTTCTGATCAAAGTGGGGAGCTAAACATGAGTAAATGTTAGTTTTTTATTCTTTGCTTGTGGAATATTAATAAAGTTTAGACCAAATGTTAGTTTTTTTTATTGTTCTTCAAACTTTAAAGAAATTGACACCTTTGCTTGTGAAAGGAGCGGATGCCATTGAAATCCGCAACTAGTAGTTCATCTAGAACTCATAATCGTTTAATGTATTGCCTAGAAACAATGTATAATTTTCTAAACCACTAAAACAAAAAAAACAATTCCCATCGATTCGGTTTCGGGTTATTCAAGTTATTGAAATTAAATTTTTAATTTTTTTACTCAGAATTTAAATTGATTGATTCAGATAACATGAATCCTAGAGAAAATAAATTATTATATGTATTTTTTTGAAAAAAATAAAATATTATATAATATGAATAATCTAGTCAGTTCAGAATTCATAGATTGGAATTCAATTAACAAAACCGAATTCAGAATTCGGTTCATTCAAAACCCGAATTCGAATCGGTTAATTAACATTTGGGTTTTTTGGAGTCCTGTTTAAATAACCCGTATGGCCTATTGTCACACTTTGCAGTTTGCACCAAATTTCTTGCTTTTTGACACCAAAAAATCCATAGAAATCTATGTGCTTTGACGCCAAAAATAAATATAATTTGTTATCATATAAGCAATGCTCTCGGATCCAGAAATCTTTTCAATGCTCACAAGTCCATCCGGCTATGTGTTTACGTTAAGTGTTGATTAACGTAACAGAATGCAGAGGCTGTTTGTCTCTGTATCATTTCATTGAACCATCAAAGGCAGCATCACCCATGTTAGTAACTTTTCAAGCTTAAGTAGTGGAAGATCACCATTTAAAAAAACGATACTTTAGAATATTTAAATGGGGTTGATATGCAATTTAATAAATAAATATTTAATTTTACTGCTGAATTCTCCTCATTGTAAGCTTTTCAAACATCTACCTGGAACCGGCAACGCGTATATATGAGCTCCTATATGTGATTACCCTCAACTGTTGGGCGGAAAGAATGCGCAAAAACTGAAGAAATATGGTGATCCACTTCAGCAACCGAGGGCATGACTGTAGGGCTGGTCTACAAAAGCAATGCTACAGTAGCAGGCCGAAACAGATGTTTGAATAATCAGGAGTCGACTTTGAAAGCAGGGCTATTTTATGAAAGAACACTTGTGATCAGAGCTGTGATACCATTTTGTACATATAAAACTGGAACTAACATGAAAAGTTGAAGCAGAAAATAAACAAAAAACATGCAACACCTAGTATCGATGAAATTAGTAAAGCATCATTAAACGGACATGTAAAGGTTTTGAACTCATAAAATACAAATTGCCAAATCACTATTTTAGTTTCTCCCAGACTGTGTCATCTAGGCAGGAGTGTCCATCAATTCTTTTGGCACAAGCCTACCTATCAACTGAACCATGCTTTTGTCTAGTGAACCAGCTGCGATTTGATGTATTAACAACGATAAAGTTGAAGCATCAAGTGAGTAACCTCTTCCATCCATTTCATGTAAAAGCATCTCTACATCATCGTAATTCTGGTTCTTCAGATATGCTTGGAGACAGGGGCGGATTTAGTATGTATAGACCGGGTTCCCAGGAACCCAGTCTTTTCCGAAAAAAACGTTTTTTTGTAGTGTAAATCTTGTATGATTTGGAAAAAAAACGTTTTTTTGTAGTGTAAACCTTGTATGATTTGGAAAAAGGAACCCAGTGATTTCTCCGGCTGGATCCGCCACTGCTTGGAGAAGAACACGGTAAGTAACATTATCTGGTGGAAAGCCACACTCATCCATTTTAAGAAACATGCCCTTTGCTTCCTTTAGCTGACCTGCTCGACAGAGGCCACTAATCATTATGTTAAATGTTCGCACATTAGGTTGCAAACCTTTTAAAGAGTAAAATGCACGGATAGTCCCTGTGGTTAGGTGAAATTTCACCTTTAGTCCCCAACTTTTCAGAATTACACTCTTAGTCCCTATGGTTTGACAAGTTGTTACTCGGATAGTCCCTAAAGCGGATGAAGGTTACTCGGATAGTCCCTGTGGTTTGACAAGTAGTTACTCGGATAGTCCTTATCGTTTCACACCGACTTAACCAGAAAAACTAACCTTCAACCACTTTGGGGACTATCCGAGTAACAACTTGTCAAACCACAGGGACTAAGAGTGTAATTTTGAAAAGTTGGGGACTAAAGGTGAAATTTCACCAAACCACAGGGACTATCCGTGCATTTTACTCCCTTTTAAAGTTATGTCATGGAAAAGAGCCTTTGCTATATCAAGCTTCCCACATTTGCTTGCACCTTCAATAAGAATATTGTACACCACAATATGAGAATTTAGCTTGCTATCACCCACCATATGAAACAAAGAGAACGCCTCTTCACCTTGATGGTTGTTGCAAAGGCCATCTAATATTATTCTTGTTGATGCAACAAATAATAGACCAAGGATAGTAGCTGGGCTGGTTAGGCAAAAGGGTTGAAGGGTTCAACTTTGCCTAACGCAGGTCGTGGGGTCCTCCCACGTTTGCAAGACGTGGAGAGAGGTTCACTAGATTGTTTTTGTTGTTTGCTAAAGATCCTCCTCTGAAGTGTGTTCAGATTCGGATGTATGGGCAAAACGAATGTGTGTGTTGAATGTGAAAGAAAGTAACTTGCATGGAGCAAGTACTCGAGAGTAATGATCAGAGATTCTCCAAGAATCAGAGCTGATCGGAATGTCCTCTTCAGTAAATGAAGTGTCTAATTTATAGGAAAAGACATTGCTCAAAGAGGAATGTGTTGACTAGTGAACATGCTTGCAGTGGGGGACTTAACCTTTTGGGGGTTGAAGCCTTTTGACCTGCGGATAAAAGAGTGCATTCTGTGAGTCTCTATCACTTTTGCGGCTGGTGAGTTGGTGAAGCAATACAGAGATGTGACCTTTTACTGTTCCCGTATTGCTTTATCTCAACTCCCCGGGTTTTCAACCTTTGAACCATTTAACCTTTTGATCATTCATGTATTTAAGTCATTTTTATTTGGTCTTGGGCTACCCCCGTCATCAGCCCCCCAAGTCAGAGGTTTTTAGGAAATGAACTCAAAGACTTCTGACTTTTATACATGTTTTTTACTGCCTAAAGGCTTCAAGGGTTCAAAGCTTGAAGGCTTAAAGGGTTGGAGTCAGTTAATTTTTTGAATTTTAAAAAACTGACAACTGATTTGATTGATGTGTGGCAGTTCATAGGGCGGCGGTTTTGCAGAGAGTAGGCGAGTAACTGTTTGCAATTATAACCTCTATTTTGGGTTTTATTTCCTTTTATTATTGAAGATAAACATTCAATCTTTTCAAGTTTTCTCTGCATTACCTTTCCTCTCTTCAAGGTTAGTTCCGGTTTCTTCTTATTTCCTTACTTTCTTCGTATTTTCCTGTAAAAAATGGGTGCTCGTAAGGATTTGGCAAAATCCTTTTCTCGATTAACCCAAGAAGAGGTAGAACTGTTTTGTATGGAAAATGGTATTGGGACGAAATTTAAACCGACTGCTCCTGCTTGCGATGTTCCGATTGATAAATGTCTGGCCGGTTCGATTGCTCTTTATTGTCGTCATTTTGAGTTTTCGAACCTCCGTCATCCCTTTTCCGTCTTTGTTTTAAATCTGTTGGAGTATTATCGAGTCTCCTTTGGTCAGATTCACCCAAAGAGTATGGCTAGGGTTTTGCACTTCGAGGTTTTGTGCCGTGCCCTTGGTTATGATCCTTCATTGTTGCTTTTTCGTCGGTTTTTTCGTTTGGCCAAAAACGGTGATTGGTTCACCTTTGAAACGTCCAAGGTTGATGCTTGTCTTATTTCCTCTATGGTTACCACACTTGGTACTTGGAAGAATCGTTTTTTCTGGGTTTCTGATTCTATTGTCCCATTCAAAATGGTGTGGAGGCACCCGAATGTTGTTCTCAATGAACCGGAACCCTCTGAATCTGATTTGAATGACACTTTTCTTAAAGCCATCCGGGAGTGCCCTTCAAGGGTTCATCCCTTCCCTGAACATTTGCTAGTTCTGTTGGGGGTTAGTAAATTGTGGGAAAAGGCCAATCGGGATCCGGTTCTAATGAGGAATGGCACAGGTATGCGTTTTTTTCTTTTTTGCTCCTATTGTATTTTCTTAATTTATGTCTTATGTGCTTTTATTTTATGGTTATTTGCAGTTATGTCTGCACTTGATTTCATCAAAAGCGACGATACTTCTGATGTTGTGTTTGAGGATGTCCCATCTGTCCCTGGTGAAAATGTTGTGGTTAGGAGTGCTGAGCAAAGGTTCGAGGGTTCGGGTTATGTTAGTGTTTCCAACGTTAAAGGTTTTTCTAAGTCTCATGCTCCCAAGGCTTCAACCCGTCGATCTACACGTCGATCTACCCGCCGTTTGTTGAAGGGTGCTCCTCAATCCACTTCTACTGAACCAGTGGAGTTGAGTGATGATATTGAAGCTTCTGAAGATCAAGATGTTGAAGTGGGTACTGAAAAGGAACAGAAACTGGTTGTTCATGGCAAGAAGACTCCAGCCAAGAAGGTTATGGCTACTCCTGTTCAAGGTTCTTCGAGCAGGGACGTTGAAGGGTTGGACCCATATGAGGTTTATGTGTCTGGCTGGTCAGTGAAAGTTGATGACAGTTTCAAGGATGCTGTTGTTTGTGAAGATGCGTTAAGCCACATTGCCCCTCCTTCGGTTCATAACACTATTGCTGATATGGATGATGACATGATGCTGTCCCGCATGATTTTGAGTACCTGCAACGTTGCTGCCATGCTTCCTCAGGGAGTTGCTCGTTTTGGTAAGAGGATGAATGAGTATGAAGAATTTTCTAAGAAGAAAGATAAAATGAAATCTTCCATAGCTGCAATGAAGAAGGAGATATGTGGGTTTGCTGAGAAAGAACAGGCTTGGGCTAAAAAGGTTGGTGAACTGACTAGGAGGCATGAGATTGAAATGGGTGATCTTAAGAAAAGCTTCGAGGCTGATCGGTTGAAGCTTAAGGCTGATAGGGAGGCTTTGTCTGTTCAACAGAAAGCTTTTGATGAAGAGAAGGAAGGCCTAAAGGCTTTGGTTTCTCAAACCAACAGTGACAATCAATGGTTAATTGAGCAAGGTTTCCAGCAAGTTGTTACTTATCTCCTTCACTCCAAAGAGTTCAATTCCGCTCTTGGTGAAGTCTATACGAAATTGCTCAACTTGGGGAAACATCAGGGTCTGATTGCTGGTTACAAGCTTCATGAATCTGGCCATCCTTTGGAAAAGTCTCCCTTATTTCGTCCTTAAGCTTCTGAGATCTTCAAGGGTTCCGTTGAACAGATGGAAAGGCTGACCTACCCGTATGCCAATCAAGTTTCTACTTGTTTTGGTAAGCCTCTTACTGTCTTGCAGGAGCTGAAACCGGAGGGCCTTAATGAAAAAGTATGTGCTGAAGTCCTGGGTTCTCTTTCAAGAAAGAGATCTTACTCGGGAGATAGTGATGACACCCTTTCAGGAGGACCAGATGCTTCAAAGGATGCAAGCTTGGAGGCTTCAGCAGTAGGTGGTGATGGTGGTGTGAAGGCTAAGAAGTCAAAGAAAGTGAAGAAGGTTAAAGATGAAGGTTACGGGGCTTCCAGGCCTCCTACTGATGCTTGATGGATATTCGTAGCTTTCTTAGCACTTTTTGAAAACAATTTGTGGTGTATGTTAACTAAAACAATGTTAGGTTTCACAAGGACCCTTATGGTTCTTGTTATGTGGTTGTGGTGGGGCCTGTATGGCCGTTTGAACAATTTCTCAACTTGCAAGCTGCTAGGGCTTGCTTTTGACTTTGTTAGGAAGTCTCTCAGACTTCCTTTGATATGCTATTATGTTTAACTATTTGTCTTGTGTTATGTTGTTTATACTTGTGCCTATTTTGCTAAGGCTGCTTGTTTGGTTTTAAACCTTCAAGCTTTTTGGCTATCCCGTATGTAGGTTGAAGCCTTTAAGGCTTTGAGTTGTCACGTATGTAGCTTGGAGCCTTGAAGGCTTCTTAGTTTTGTGACTTGGCTTGGTTTGTATCTTTGAATTTTTTATAACATTTTGTTCAAGTTATTGCATTATTTCTTAAGTTATTTATGTTTCTTGTGACTTTGTCTTTGTTAAGTTTGTGTTGCCTTTATGTTTTTTATACCTTAAAGGGTTCAGTGCTGCAGTCACTTAGCCTTGGTATTTTTAACAAGAAGACATAGCACCTATCCTATTTATTTTCTTGTTTTCATTTGATTTCGTAAGCCTGTTTGTTGATTATTTTTCCAAGTCTTAAGGAACATTTGGTGTAGGTTGTTTAAACCCATCTATGGGACAACTTTGTTTTCAATAATAAGTCCCATGGAGTTGTATTGATTTAGGAACTCACCCCTTATATAGGTTCATTCAACCCTTGAACCTATTGAGCGATGTGGCCTGGGAGCTCATCCCCTTACATGGCCCTTGCCATGGAGTTTTTTGCTAGGTTCTCAACCTGATCTTAGGATAGAAAGACAAATTTGATAAAACAACTTCATTCATTCAAGAGATACTTGTTTTTACAAAAGGTATTCATAGTGCCATTCTTTAAATACAACTTGTGAAATACAAACCAATCTTTCCTGTTTAGACATGGAACATTTTCAGGGTTTTTCCATTCCAGTGTCTTGGAAGCCTTTTACCTTCTGAGTCTGCTAGCTTGTAAGATCCACCCTTATGTGCTTCGAGGATGGTATACGGGCCCTCCCATTTTGAGCCAAGCTTTCCTTGATTCTCTTTTTTGCTAGCTTCATTGTTTCTAAGCACCAGGTCTCGTGGATCGAAGCGTTCATTCTTGACTCTCTTGTTATAGTAGGCTTCCATTCGTTGTTTGTACTTTGCCTCTTGAATTGCGGCTTGGTCTCGTGCTTCCTCTAGGAGTTGTAAGTTCAACATGGTCTCTTTTTGGTTTGTTTCGGGATCCATGTTGACAATTCGTTGTGTTACAACTCCTACTTCAGCTGGGATCACGGCTTCGGATCCAAATACCAAGCTATAGGGTGTTCTTTTGTGGCTTGTTTTTCCGGTTGTTCTTACGGCCCATAGAACACTTGGCAATTCTTCAATCCAGTTGCTTTCGTACCTTCCCAATCTGGTTTTGATACCTTCCACTATGCTTCGATTCGTCCTTTCAACTTGACCATTTGATTGTGGGTATGCCACTGAGCTGAAAACCTGATTGATTCTGTATTCTTTGCACCAAACGCTGAAAGGCTTCTCAGCAAATTGCTTTCCATTGTCAGTGACAAGTACTCCCGGCAATCCATAACGGCAAATAATGTTTTCCCAAACAAAGTCAATGACCTGTTTGCCCGTGATTTTTGCAAGTGGTTTAACCTCAGGCCACTTGGTGAAATAATCTATGGCCACCAACAAGAATTTTACTCCACCTTTGCTTGGGGGAAATGGACCGACAATGTCCATCCCCCATTTATAGAATGGCCATACTGAGGTTATTGGGACAAGATCATGCTTGGGACTTTTTGGGATTGGTGCATGAATTTGGCAGGCATCACATTTCCTTAATTGCTCAGTGGTATCCCGGTGCATTGAGGGCCAAAAATACCCAAGGTTCATAAGTTTGGCAACCACCGACCTAGCTCCAAAATGAGCTCCGCATATACCTTCGTGAATCTCTTTGATCAAATACTGACTTTGCTCGGGACCAACACATCTTAGCAAGGATGCAAGATAACCCTTTTTGTAGAGGGTTTCACCTTGTAGTATATACTGCCTTGCCTTGATCTTAACCCTTTCCGCTTCTGTTTGATCACTAGGCAATTCACCGTTTTTAAGGAATTTCTTGATTGGAGTCATCCAATTTGGATCTTCTTCGGTGATTACATCTTGAATTTCCAACTCATCAATTGATGGAGCCTTTAATACCTCTACCAATACCTTCTTGGTAAGGTGGGCAAAAGTGAGAGATGCAAGCTTACTCAAGGCATCCGCTTTCTTGTTTTGGGACCTGGGAATTTGCTTGATGGTGCATGTTTGGAAGGTATTCATCAGCTCTTTGGATTTTTCTTTGTATCTTTTCATGTTGGGATCCTTTGCAACGTAGCTATCATTCACTTGGCTTGAGACCAGCAACGAATCTGTGAACACCTCAAGCTTTTGGACCTTCATTTCTTTAGCCAGTCTTAAGTCGGCGATCAGTGCTTCGTATTCAGCCTCGTTGTTGGTGCTCTGAAAATCAAAACAGAGAGCATACGTGAATTCCAACCCTTCTGGGTTGATCAGAGTGAGCCCAGCCCCTGACCCTTCAACGCTTGAAGCCCCATCGGTGAAAAGCTTCCAGGCTTCAAGGTCTGAGGTTTCAGTGGCAGCGGTGTTCACCTCAGTAACTGTTTGCTTTGGGACTTCTACAATGAAATCAGCCAAGACTTGGGCTTTGATAGCTTTTCTTGGGACGTAGGTGATGTTATGATCACCTAGTTCCACTGCCCATTTGGCTAGTCGTCCCGAGTTTTCCTGGTTTTTCAAGCACACTCTTAATAGGTTGGTCGGTGACCACTTGTATAGGGTGTGCTTGGAAATACCTTCGAAGCCTTCTAGTTTTTTGAACTAGGGCTAGGGCAAGTTTTTCAAGGGGAGGATATTTGGTTTCAGCCAATTTTAGAGTTTTGCTGAAGAAATAAACAGGTATCTGAACCTTGTCTCGCTCAATGGTGAGGACCGCACTTATGGCCTCTTCAACAACTGAAAGGTATACCGAGATTAACTCTCCCGTTTCGGGGGCTGCATTGTCAGGTAGGGAAGCTAGGTGTTGTTTCATCTGGTTGAAGGATTCTTTGGCTTCCTCAGTCCATTTGAAGTCCTTCTTTTTGGAGCAACCTTTGAGTGTTTTGAAAAAGGGTAAAGACCTTTCAGCCAATTTTGAGGTAAAACGCTTCAAGGCTGCAAGCTTCCCGTTTAAGCTTTCAACCTCCTTCTTGCTTCTTGGTGGTTTGGTTTCAAGGACTGCTTTCACCTTGCTTGCTTGGATTGGCCTTGATGCTTTGTTTTACCACAATATGCCCGAGGAACTTGCCTTCCTCAAACCCAAATGAGCATTTCTCGGGGTTGAGTTTCATGTTGACCTTCCTTAGATTCTTGAAGGTTTCTTGGATGTCATCGAGCATTTGATACTCCATTTTGCTTTTGATCACCAAGTCGTTAACATATGCCTCCATCTTTCTACCAATTTGACTTGCAAAGGCTCTGTCAACTAGGCGTTGGTAGGTTGCTCCAGCGTTTTTGAGGCCGGAAGGCATTTTTTTATAACAAAAGATCCCTTTGTCCGTGTGAAAGGCGGTCTTTTCTTCATCTTCTTCCTTCATGAGGATTTGATGATAACCTTTGTATGCATCAAGAAAACATTTGAACGGGTAACCGGTGAGGGAGTCAACCTTGAGATCAATTTCAGGTAACGGGTAGCAGTCTTTGGGACAAGCCCTGTTAAGATCCTTGAAGTCTATGCACATTCTCCAAGAATTGTCTGGCTTTCGAACCATGACCGGGTTTGCAACCCAGGATTGATACTTGACTTCTCGGAGAATGTCGGCTGACACAAGCTTTTCAACCTCTTGGCATGCAGCCAAGCTTCTTTCAGGGGCTAGACTTCGTTTCTTTTGGACAACAGGCTTGACATCGGGTGGTATTTTCAACTCATGTTCAGCAATGCTTCGAGGGATGCCCGTCATATCTTCCGGGCACCAAGCAAAGACATCACTGTAATGCATTAACAACTTTTCAAGATATGAGTGGGTTTCTTGTGAAAGGCTTGCTTGACCCTTATCTTCTGCTCGGGGTATTTGGGATTTATGATTAGCCTTTGCTTGTCTTCTTCACTTTTGGAACTTTCTCCTTCAACCATGTAGGCCTCCTGAGAAGGTTGAAGGGTTGCTATTCCCCTCTCGGTGGGAAATTTGACAGTGTCATGGCCAACAGACACAGCCATATAGAATGCACACTGTCCCGGCCTTCCAATGATCACATCATAGTTTGAAGGTATATTGATAACCACAAAGGTGAGTGGTTGGATTCTCTCCTTCTGACCTTCACTGAAATGAACATTAAGTGTCAATTGCCCTAAAGGCTTAAGGGGTATATCAGCAATACCTTTTATGGAGGTCCCGGAGGGTTGAAGCCTTGAACGTTCTTCATTGCTCAGACGGTTGAAGAACTTCTCAAACATGATTTCGGTGGCAGCACCAGTGTCTATGTATGCTTTGCTTGTTTGCAATGTTCCCACGGTAGCCTCGACCACAAGAGGGTTTGAAAGAGGGTCTTTCTCTGTTGGAGGGAAGCAAACACACTAGAGCTCCCAAGCTTCCAACCGCTGCCTTTTGTGTGGAACCCTTCCATCAAAATCTACCATATTGACTTCCTTGCCCTTTCCTTCAGCTATTTTGTCCCTCACTCCCTTTACCAAGTGAGCAAGTTCCCCGGACTTGACAGCTTCTTCGATCCTCTTCTTAAGTTGGAAGCAATCATTGGTATGGTGTCCCTTTTCTTCATGAAATTCACAGTATTGTGTGGAATTTTTGTTTTTTCTGCTTTTGGGGAGAGGCCTAGGAGGCCGAAAGTTTTGCTTGACTTCTTCTGTTGCGAGGATTTCTTGAGGGGTGTTGGTAAGGGGTGTGAAACTTATGCCTTTCTCCCTGTTGGAAGGGTTTAGACCTTCAGGGCTTCAATGATCCGAACCCTTTTGGTGTCTGTCATAGGAGTTAAAGTTCCCCCTTTTTCTAGTTGGGTTCTTGCCTCACCAGCTGGATCCTCTTTTCCTTTGTTCTTTAATATCTACTGCCTCCTCTCCCCGGATATGGGCTTCAGCCCTTTCGATAGCTTCCTCCAAGGTCTTGGGCAGGGATTTGTTGAAATCTCTTGTGAGATATTTGGATGTAATGGCGTTCATGAAACCGGCCACCCTCATCTTTTTGTCTGCCCCTACATATGTTAGACCTTCCTTCTTGTATCTTTCTATGAACTCTCGAAGACTTTCATCATCTCTTTGTTTTATCTGAAAGATCACTGTTGCATCTTTAACGTACCGCCTTTGTTGGGAGAAATTGGCAAGGAATCCCTTGCTGAGGTCATCGAAGCTTCGAATGCTTCAAGCAGGTAAATCATTGAACCAGATTCTGGCTGATCCAACAAGGGTTTGCATAAACATTAGGCAACATACAGTGTTCGACCATTTCTCAATCCTTGCGGCACCAGTGAAGATCTGAAGATGGTCTTCAGGATCTTCAGTCCCGTCATATGTTTTGATGTGGGATGGCATCTTGATCTTCGTTTGAAAATCATAATCGGTTATTTGTCATGAAAAGCACGAGAGGTTACTTGGTTTGTAAGGCTTGGCCAAATCTTCTTCAGCCCTTGCACCCGCGTTGTTGCTGTTGTTGTTGTTTCCTTGAGAGGCCAGCACCTGATTAATAAAGTGCTGCCACGGGAAGCTGGCCATCATCTGGGGCATAAGGTTGAAGCCTTGAAGGCTTCCGGGTGCAACTGGGCAACTAACTCCCAAAGGGGTGCTCATAACAGCACTTCGTGTCAAGGGGAGCACGGACAAAGCTTGTTCCCATGAAGTTGTTGTTGAGGGTTGAAGGCTTGTTACTGGGGACTGTAGGAGCTGGTCAAGGATCCGCTCATGGCCCAAAGGAGCACCATTTGTAGTTGGTTGGGATGAGAAGAGAGGATATGCTGTCGGATTCGGCCTTGCGGACAGATACGGGTTAGGGTTTGGAGGATTACTGGGACCAGCCTCATCCCTAGATGCAAAAGGAGGGATAGGAGGTCCAGGAGATAATGTTGGTTCTGGCTCATCATAGTCTAAACGAATCCTCACTCCCTTGTCCCTTTTCCCTACTCACATATTGGTTGAGGAGAGACCTTAACTCAAGGAAATTGTTGGCGACCCCCTCAGGGGTAAGCTCGACATGTGATGGGGTGCTAGAGACACCGATATTAGGGGAAGGGACCCCTGATCTGGACGGAGTAGGTGTGTTGAAAGTCAGAAATTCAGGAGTGCCTCCTGGTGTCGAGAAAGAAGTTGGTATAGCCACATGAGCTTGACTAGTACCTGGGGTAGAAGTGTTGGGAACCTGATTCACTTCTCCCGGGGATCCACTTTCTGACATGGTAATTGTGACAACCCGAATTCTCAAGGTTGGTAACGTTTAATTAACATATGTGCCATAACTCTGTTAAATTAAACACGATAACTTGTTAATTAACGTTTTGGGCCACATATGTGTTACTTGATATTTATTGGGCCGCAAATCTACACAAAACACACATGACTACTCAGACTCCTATGACTTATCGGGCTTTCCCCTCTTGTTTTGACCCACACTTGTTCCTGGCCCAATATGCTGTCCAAGCCCACCTCTATTTGTGTCGTATATGTTTATATCACATAACTGCACCTTGTCTTTGCATTACACATAACAAAACCCTAAACACCCTACCCCTCCTTGGAGTTGCGACGGCAGGAAACCCCCCCCCCCCCTCACGTTTACATCCTGATCATTCGAGACTTCTGGTTAGTAAATTCTTATGTGTTTAAGTTCTCGGCTACTAGATTGTGATACGTACAGGACTTATATGATCGCATGTATAAATGTATGCTTTGATTTATAAATGTGTTTAGTTATGATTATTGTAATCTGATATGAATTACCTGAGTTATTCGATTTAGTATGTTTGTTAATTGTTTAAACTGTTACCGATTAATGTAGTGATCCATTAATTTCAATTGCATGATTAATACACATGAAATTGAAATTACATGTTAGTTGTTAGTGGCTGATATTGGGTTGTGTGTAGGCATATTATATGCATAATGCTTGATATTGCTAGATATGATTAATAGGCTATACATTAAATTAATGTTGACCCATGTGCGACCAAACTCAAATCAGGAAGACACATAATGAAGTTGTCAGTAGGCATGTTATATGCATGAATGATGAGATGTGATAATGGATATATACGAGTATGATAATGGCCTGTTATGGATACATAGCTTGCATGACTTAAATGACCAATATAGGTGTATAGGTTGTAGACTAGGATTTATTACATCATGATTATATGCAACTATTATGAATCGATGATAGAAGGATAAACACTATCGAAATGCTTGTCACCATTTGAGAACACACTGATGTGATGATGATATTGATTTCTGTTATTGTACATATGGGTTACCTTACATCACTTATAATTAGTTAAAGTGTGACCCGATTAATAAAAAAAAGGGTTATTGGGCCACACGACTGTTATGGGATTCAGGTTGGGCCAGGGCCCGAACCGGGTTAAATGTGATCACATGTTGTTGAGTCATATGTTAATAATGTTGCGTTGAGTCGAGTGCTTAGATTAAACTGGACAGACATATGGCATGAATATACAATATGCTTATGCGTTGAAGTGAATAATTGTTACAGCTCATGTGATAGCATGAAACATACTTGTGACTATTTGTTCTATATGCATGAGAGATTGTGATTTATGTAAACGTAAAAACTAATTATCACTGGTAATCATACTAGGATTTGATTGACCAACTGTGAACGGACATTTAATCTAACCGAGCAACCCAAAGGTGAGTTCACTACATTCGAGCATGCGTCCCAGTGGTTGGGGACAGTCAGTGGTTTGGGTAAAAACGGGTATATTGGTTAATATTCTCACCTATCATTTTTGTAAGTCCCTTATTATGTTACCTGGAGGGTAACGGGTATTAGTTGGTAGCGCTACTTAGGTTTGGCACCCTCACACCGCTCCTAGATAGGACGGATGTGAACTAATGACCCAGTCGGGGCCCAGTACTAGATAGGAGTACGTGGGAAGGGCAGTCATGTATTTCAGGAGCCGTCTTGTTCGGAATTGAGATATTAACAATATTACTTGCATTTGTCAGTGAACTGTTTTACATACAACTGGTAACAAACGTTTTCTAAAACTGTGAACTCGCCAGCTTTGTCTGATACATTTGCTACATGCTCGCAGGTCGTTAGGCGATTGAAACAGGAGCTTGTTGGCTGAAGAGCAAGAGTGGTCATGGTCATGCTGATGAACTTATTTATCAAACACTTATTTATTATGATCGTTTAGTATTTACTATATGGTATCTTTACGCTTCCGCTGAACTTGTGGTTTTTGGAATAACTTATGATTGGGATTTTATTACTATTATTGAAGGAACTTTATTTTAAACTTATGATTCAATGTAATTAGTGGCTCATTGCTAGTGGTCACACGCCTAACAGGGACACTCCCTAGGTGGTAATTTGGGGGTGTGACAGTTTGGTATCAGAGCCACTGGTTATAGTGAACTTGGTTTTAAAATGTTTAGTAAAACCGGACTATAACTGAACAGATCCGACATCGACCATGACACTCAGCTTCAGACAGCAAGGTTCGTCTCTTATTTACTATTGCATAGCATGTTTAGTACTTACTTATGATTCGTATTGCACTTAAATGCACAAATGACACTACAGCACGAGTTTCTATGCAATCAGTGTATGTTACGTATTTTAGGAGTGGGATTCTTCTTGAACTTACATGTTTCGTGTTATGACGCTTTTGTTCATGTTACTTGAAGTTAGGATGCCTTTTAACATGAGTTAGGAGGAATTGAGATGAACATGCAAATTAGACTATTATTGTGGGTGCACACATAATAATAATGTGGGGTGCATGTGAGTCCCAGTAAATCTCGACGAGTGTGAAAAAGGAATTCCGCATTGTTAGTCGATCTTGTATTAGAACCTCGAAAACTGTGAATACCATAGCAATATTTGACATCTACTTGAACTTGTCTGTTAATTCGTTCCTTTCTCCCATACTTATAGAATCATGAACGGACGTGGTGGAGGCCGTCGTGGTGGACGTGGCCAAATCAATATGACACAAGCTGAGTTAACGAATTTAATCAACGCCCAGGTGGCTGCAGCCTTGGCAGCTTATCAGGCTGGTACGACATGTACCAGACACTCTTTCTCTTTGAGTCGTATACTTGAGTCTTACTTGTTTGCTATATTTTCTCCTGTTAATAGGTCAGCCGGCGCCACAGAATCCGCCTCACCCACCTGTTTGCACGTTTAAAACTTTTATGGATTGTAAGCCACAGACCTTCAGCGGGACTGAAGGGGCTGTAGGACTCCTGCGCTGGTTTGAAAAGGCGGAGTCCGTATTCGCGATGTGTAACTGCCCTGTTGGGGACAGAGTGAAGTATGCTACGGGTACGCTCGAGGATGGTGCCCTGACATGGTGGAATGCCCAGGTTCAGCTGTTAGGCAACGAGGCGGCGAACGCCACTACATGGGAAGCCTTTAAGGAATTGATGAGGGAAGAATATTGTCCTCGTGATGAGATACAGAAGCTAGAAAACGAGTATTATAATCTGAAATTGGTGGGATCTGAAGTTGAAGCATACGTGAAGCGGTCGTATGAGTTGGCTGACTTGTGTCCGAATTTGTCCCGACCTATGTCTCGAAGAATTGAGTTGTTCATCAAGGGATTACCTCCACGAGTGAAGGGTTTGGATACTGCAGCAAACCTCAACAACATAACTGAGATTGTCCGTTTGACTCACAAGATTATTGATCAGGAGGTGGAAAGTAATTCACTACCACCACGTATTTCTAGTACTACTACAGCCACTACTACTTCCACCGCTCCTGCTACTGATAGCAAGCGTAAGTGGAACGATTTGGATAAGGGGTCCAACTCGGTACAGTCTCAGAAGAAAGCAGATACTGGCAGCAATCGCAGTTTCAGCCAGACATCGTCAGTGAATCAAAACCAGAGTAACAGTTCGGGGCAGGGATCTTATGCGGGGAAGTTACCTTTGTGCAAAAAGTGTAACTATCATCACAAGGGTCAGTGTAATCGGGTTTGTCATAGGTGTAACCGATCAGGGCACATGGCTAAGGATTGTAGGGCTACACTTCCAGCTCAGCAGCAGCCAGAACAGCAGCAGGGTAGGCAACAAAATCAGCCGAATCAGGGTGTACAGAAAGGGTGCTTCCAGTGTGGGGCTGATGGGCATTTCAAGCGAGACTGTCCTCAGCTGAGACAGAATACAGGGGGCAACAATAATGGAAACAACAATGCTGGAAACAACGGGGGTAATGTTGCGTGTGGGCGCGAGTTTGTCTTAGGAGCAGGGGAAGCACGAAACGACGGCAACGTGGTTACTGGTACGTTTTCAGTAAACGGTGTATATGCTTCTATTTTATTTGACTCTGGTGCCGATTGGAGTTACGTGTCTTTGGGATTCAGTCGTCAGTTAGGGTTAAGTCTTACACCTCTCGTTACAAAACACGTAGTAGAGATAGCAAATGGTAAAACAATCGAAGCTTCGCATGCTCTGGTTGGGTGTAAACTCGACCTTTTGGGTCAGGTATTCGACGTTGACCTACTCCCCATTACTCTTGGAAGTTTCGACGTAGTTATCAGCATGGATTGGTTGTCCAAGTATCAGGCGGAAATTCTCTGTAAAGAGAAAATCGTGCGTGTTCCTCTCCCTAGTGGAGAATTCTTATCGGTTCAGGGTCATCGCAGTGGGACCCCGATTAGTATTGTTTCGTCAATGAAGGCTCAGGAGTATCTCCGTAAGGGCTATCCTGCTATTCTAGCCCTTGTCACTGATTCGCAGACTGACGAGAGGAAGATTGAGGATCTTCCGATTATTCATGAGTTTCCTGATGTATTTCCTGAGGGACTCCCTGGTTTACCTCCACATCGACAGGTGGAATTTCAGATCGATCTCGCCCCAGGAGCAGCACCGATTGCTCGTGCTCCTTACCGTCTGGCACCAGGGGAGTTGCAGGAAATGTCAAACCAACTTCAGGAGCTATTGGATAGGGGTTTTATCCGACCTAGCTCTTCACCTTGGGGAGCCCCAGTTCTGTTTGTGAAGAAGAAAGACGGGTCTTTCCGCATGTGTATAGATTACCGCGAGCTCAATAAGGTGACGGTCAAGAACCGTTACCCTTTGCCATGTATTGACGACCTGTTTGACCAGCTGCAAGGGTCAAGTTTTTACTCTAAGATCGACTTAAGGTCGGGTTATCATCAGGTACGGGTTAGAGAGGAAGATGTTCCCAAAACGGCATTTCGGACGCGGTACGGTCACTATGAGTTCTTGGTTATGCCATTCGGGTTGACCAACGCACCAGCGGTCTTCATGGACCTCATGAACCGCGTGTGCAAGCCATACCTTGACGACTTCGTTATCGTTTTTATCGACGACATTCTAATCTATTCCAAGAACAAGGAGGATCATGAGCGGCATCTACGCCTTATCTTAGAGCTCCTGAGGAGGGAGCAGTTGTACGCGAAATTTTCTAAGTGTGATTTCTGGATACGGGAAGTACATTTTCTGGGGCATATTGTAAATGAGATGGGTATACATGTGGATCCTGCCAAGATCGACGCTATCAGAAATTGTGCGGCACCAAAGAATCCTTCGGAGGTGCGACAATTTCTCGGTCTAGCAGGGTATTATCGTCATTTTATTCGGGATTTCTCGAAGATTGCTCAGCCTCTCACATCCTTGACACAGAAGAAAGTGGTTTATACGTGGGGAACAAAACAGGAGGATGCCTTCCAACTGTTGAAACATAAATTGTGTAGCGCGTCGATTCTGTCTTTACCAGAGGGTGCCGAGGATTTTGAGGTGCATTGTGATGCATCGATTCAGGGTCTTGGTTGTGTGCTGATGCAGCGCAACAAGGTGATAGCTTATGCCTCTCGACAGTTGAAAGTACACGAGAAGAACTACACGACACACGACTTGGAGTTAGGAGCAGTGGTCTTTGCACTGAAGATTTGGAGGCATTATCTGTACGGCACGAAATGCACCATCTATACCGATCACAAGAGCCTTCAGCATATCTTCGACCAAAAAGAACTGAATATGCGTCAGCGTCGTTGGGTAGAACTGTTCAATGATTACGAGTGTGCCATCAAGTATCACCCAGGTAAAGCTAACGTTGTAGCAGATGCTCTTAGTCGCAAGGAGCCAAAGCCGAAGCGTGTTCGTGCTTTACAGCTTACTATTCACTCTGATCTACCCACACGGATTCGTTCAGCTCAGGTCGAGGCCTTAAAGGATGAAAACATTGAAGCAGAGGGTTTGCGTGGTATGCAAAAGAAGTTCGAGCAAAAATCTGATGGCATTTACTCTTTTATGGGGAGATTTTGGGTTCCTCTGCTTGGCAACCTTCGAGAACTTGTGATGGATGAAGCGCACAAGTCACGATACTCCGTACACCCGGGATCTGATAAGATGTATCACGATCTCAAAGTCTTGTATTGGTGGCCGAATATGAAAGCTATCATAGCCACGTATATAAGCAAGTGCTTGACTTGTGCCAGGGTCAAGGCAGAGTACCAGAAACCCTCGGGACCATTCCAGCAACCAGAGATACCGATGTGGAAGTGGGAGCAGATCTCCATGGATTTTGTTACGGGGTTACCGAGAACACAGGCGGGGAATGACACGATATGGGTAATTTTCGATCGACTTACTAAGTCAGCGCACTTTCTACCAATTAAAGAAACAGACAAGCACTCCCAGCTCGCAGCGATATACCTTAAGGAGGTGGTTTCTAGGCACGGGGTGCCAACTTCTATCATTTCGGATCGGGATCCGCGTTTCACTTCGGAGTTGTGGCAGGCTATGCACAGGTCGTTTGGCTCGCGTCTCGATATGAGTACTGCGTATCACCCACAGACCGACGGTCAGAGTGAGCGCACTATTCAGACACTTGAAGACATGTTACGGGCGTGTGTTATTGATTTTGGGAAGGGTTGGGAGAGACACTTACCATTAGTAGAATTCTCCTACAACAACAGTTACCACACTAGCATCAAGGCAGCTCCATTTGAAGCACTATACGGGAGAAAATGTCGTTCACCTCTCTGTTGGGCTGAAGTGGGTGACAGTCAGATTTCAGGTCCTGAACTGGTATTAGAAACTTCAGCGATGATTGTGAAAATCAGGGAGCGTATGGCAGCAGCTCGTGATCGTCAGAAAGCCTATGCTGACAAACGTAGCAAGGAAGTAGTGTTCGAGGTGAATGATCGTGTTATGTTGAAAGTTTCACCATGGAAGGGCGTTGTACGTTTTGGAAAGCGTGGCAAGCTTAATCCACGCTACGTTGGACCGTTTAGAGTTCTTGAACGCATTGGTAAGGTGGCTTACAGATTGGAATTACCTACTGAATTGGGTAATGTTCACGATGTTTTTCATGTATCGCAACTGAAGAAGTGCTATGCTGAAGACCCACTGGCTGTACCATTCCAAGAGCTGAAGATCGACGACAAGCTACAGTTTGTCGAGGAGCCCGTTGAGATTATGGATCGAGAGGTCAAAGTACGCAAGCATAGTCGTATTCCGATTGTTCGAGTCCGTTGGAACTCGCGGCGAGGACCGGAGTTCACATGGGAACGAGAAGATCAAATGAAGCTCAAGTATCCTCACCTTTTTCCTAAAGACAAACTAGAATCTAGTAAAGCTGGTGAATCTCGGGACGAGATTCCTCTTCAAGTTGGGGATGATGTGGCACCCGAGGAAAGTCCACAGTCATCCTGAGTCATCGCTCCTTTTCTCCGAGACTGCTTAGCAAATTTCGGGACGAAATTTCTTTCAAGTTGGGGATGATGTGACAACCCGAATTCTCAAGGTTGGTAACGTTTAATTACCATCTGTGCCATAACTCTGTTAAATTAAACACGATAACTTGTTAATTAACGTTTTGGGCCACATATGTGTTACTTGATATTTATTGGGCCGCAAATCTACACAAAACACACATGACTACTCAGACTCCTATGACTTATCGGGCTTTCCCCTCTTGTTTTGACCCACACTTGTTCCTGGCCCAATATGCTGTCCAAGCCCACCTCTATTTGTGTCGTATATGTTTATATCACGTAACTGCACCTTGTCTTTGCATTACACATAACAAAACCCTAAACACCCTACCCCTCCTTGGAGTTGCGACGGCAGGAAACCCCCCCCCCTCACGTTTACATCCTGATCATTCGAGACTTCTGGTTAGTAAATTCGTGTTTAAGTTCTCGGCTACTAGATTGTGATACGTACAGGACTTATATGATCGCATGTATAAATGTATGCTTTGATTTATAAATGTGTTTAGTTATGATTATTGTAATCTGATATGAATTACCTGAGTTATTCGATTTAGTATGTTTGTTAATTGTTTAAACTGTTACCGATTAATGTAGTGATCCATTAATTTCAATTGCATGATTAATACACATGAAATTGAAATTACATGTTAGTTGTTAGTGGCTGATATTGGGTTGTGTGTAGGCATATTATATGCATAATGCTTGATATTGATGCCAATCGGTTGTGTGTAGGCATGATTGATAGGCTAGATATGATTAATAGGCTATACATTAAATTAATGTTGACCCATGTGCGACCAAACTCAAATCAGGAAGACACATAATGAAGTTGTCAGTAGGCATGTTATATGCATGAATGATGAGATGTGATAATGGATATATACGAGTATGATAATGGCCTGTTATGGATACATAGCTTGCATGACTTAAATGACCAATATAGGTGTATAGGTTGTGGACTAGGATTTATTACATCATGATTATATGCAACTATTGTGAATCGATGATAGAAGGATAAACACTATCAAAATGCTTGTCACCATTTGAGAACACACTGATGTGATGATGATATTGATTTCTGTTATTGTACATATGGGTTACCTTACATCACTTATAATTAGTTAAAGTGTGACCCGATTAATAAAAAAAAGGGTTATTGGGCCACACAACTGTTATGGGATTCAGGTTGGGCCAGGGCCCGAACCGGGTTAAATGTGATCACATGTTGTTGAGTCATATGTTAATAATGTTGCGTTGAGTCGAGTGCTTAGATTAAACTGGACAGACATATGGCATGAATATACAATATGCTTATGCGTTGAAGTGAATAATTGTTACAGCTCATGTGATAGCATGAAACATACTTGTGACTATTTGTTCTATATTCATGAGAGATTGTGATTTATGTAAACGTAAAAACTAATTATCACTGGTAATCATACTAGGATTTGATTGACCAACTGTGAACGGACATTTAATCTAACCGAGCAACCCAAAGGTGAGTTCACTACATTCGAGCATGCGTCCCAGTGGTTGGGACAGTCAGTGATTTGGGTAAAAACGGGTATATTGGTTAATATTCTCACCTATCATTTTTGTAAGTCCCTTATTATGTTACCTGGAGGGTAACGGGTATTAGTTGGTAGCGCTACTTAGGTTTGGCACCCTCACACCGCTCCTAGATAGGACGGATGTGAACTAATGACCCAGTCGGGGCCCAGTACTAGATAGGAGTACGTGGGAAGGGCAGTCATGTATTTCAGGAGCCGTCTTGTTCGGAATTGAGATATTAACAATATTACTTGCATTTGTCAGTGAACTGTTTTACATACAACTGGTAACAAACGTTTTCTAAAACTGTGAACTCGCCAGCTTTGTCTGATACATTTGCTACATGCTCGCAGGTCGTTAGGCGATTGAAACAGGAGCTTATTGGCTGAAGAGCAAGAGTGGTCATGGTCATGCTGATGAACTTATTTATCAAACACTTATTTATTATGATCGTTTAGTATTTACTATATGGTATCTTTACGCTTCCGCTGAACTTGTGGTTTTTGGAATAACTTATGATTGGGATTTTATTACTATTATTGAAGGAACTTTATTTTAAACTTATGATTCAATGTAATTAGTGGCTCATTGCTAGTGGTCACACGCCTAACAGGGACACTCCCTAGGTGGTAATTTGGGGGTGTGACAGTAATTTCAAGAGAATGGAGCTACACTACTAGGTCTTTTGAAGGAAAATAGTGGCGTAGCCCCACGGTGGGCGCCAACTTGTTGATGCAACAAATAATAGACCAAGGATAGTAGCTTGGCTGGTTAGGCAAAAGGGTTGAAGGGTTCAACTTTGCCTAACGCAGGTCGTGGGGTCCCCCCACATTTGCAAGACGTGGAGAGAGGTTCACTAGATTGTTTTTGTTGTTCGCTAAAGATCCTCCTCTGAAGTGTGTTTAGATTCGGATGTATGGGCAAAAGGAATGTGTGTGTTGAATGTGAAAGAAAGTAACTTGCATGGAGCAAGTACTCGAGAGCAATGATCAGAGATTCTCCAAGAATCAGAGTTGATCAGAATGTCCTCTTCAGTAAATGAAGTGTCTAATTTATAGGAAAAGACATTGCTCAAAGAGGAATGTGTTGACTGGTGAACATGCTTGCAGTGGGGGACTAACCCTTTTGGGGGTTGAAGCCTTTTGACCTGCGGATAAAAGAGTGCATTATGTGAGTCTGTATCACTTTTGCGACTGGTGAGTTGGTGAAGCAATCCAGAGATGTGACCTTTTACTGTTCCCGTATTGCTTTATCTCAACTCCCCGGGTTTTCAACCTTTGAACCATTTAACCTTTTGATCATTCATGTATTTAAGTCATTTTTATTTGGTCTTGGGCTACCCCCGTCATCAATTCTTTAGGTGCATTCATCTGGTATGTGGCAGTGTGCTCGCATCTCATCAAAGAGCTTTCGTGCCTCTCCACAACGTCGGACCCTAAACAATCCGTGTAACATGGTGTTGTAAGTGACAATACTAGGTTTCAAACCTTTTCTTGTTATCTCATGAAACATATGCATGGCTTCTTCTATTTTCAAATTCTTGCAATACCCGTTCATTAAATTGTTATAAGTAAACACATCAGGGACTAGACCTTTAGAAGTAAGTGAATCAAAAAGTGTCCTTGCCTTGGTCATCTCACCTCGCAGACAGTAAGGCCGGAGGGTGTCGGGGCGCCACCCCCGCTAGCTAGGCATCTATAGTGCCCAGGGGCGCTATCCACCCACACCCTGGAAATTAACTTGGGGCGCCATAGATGGCTCGCCACCATGGTAACGGACTTCTTTCGCGTTGAACGAGGAGAGGTGGTCAAATTTGACCATTGTCAAACAGTCCATTATTAAAAAAATAAAAAATAAAAAAACTTTTTTTATTATATTATATATATAAACCTATCCTAAACTAAAAAACTCACCAATCACAACCAAAATACAAACCAATCACAACTAAAACACACACCAATCACAACTAAAAAATGTCTTCTTCGAGCTCCTCATCCGATGGTGTTCTTGACGAAATGGTTATCGCCATAACGCAGGAGGCGATTAATTATTTGCGAGAAGAAGTCGAATCCTCTGCATCGCGTACTAGACAACCGCCTCTTGACGGAATCGGTTAGCTGCTCATCAACGTCCAGTGCAAGATTATTTTGGTGAAACTCCTTTGTAGGATGATGTTCAGTTTAAGCGTAGGTTTCGTATGAGCAGTGGCGGATCTAGCCCGTTGAACATGTCAGGGCCGAAAGACACGGGCACTAAAAAAAGCCCAAGCAAGCCTGGGCCAAACATAGTATATATAAAAAATTTCGATTGAAATGCGGAAAATTAGCACTACGGCCGAAAAACTTGCCCGGGCCGTGGCCCTGCAAGTGGCCTTCTAAGAACCGCCCCTGCGTATGAGCCGACGACTATTCGTTAAAATTTCCAATGATCTTGCGGGCAAATCCCCTTTTTTCACGCAAAGGGTAACTGCAAGTCGCAAAGTTGGTTTCTCTGGACTACAAAAGTGTACAACAGCAATTAGGCAACTAGCGTACGGCACAACGAGTGATGCGTGAGATGAATATTTAAGGATGTCGTCAAGAATGTGTCGTGAGTCTCTTGAAAATTTTTGTGAAGGTAAATTTTATTAACACTATTATTTATTATTTTTATTTACATCATTATTATTTTTTAATTAACACTAGTTTAATAGGTGTTATCTCTCTATATGGGAGACGATATTTGAGGATGCTAACAGCAGCCGACGTTCCACTTCTATACGAGGCCCATCAGCGCATACACGGGTTTCCTGGAATGTTGGGTAGTCTTGATTGCACGCACTGGGAATGGGCGGCATGTCCAACCGCTTGGAAAGGGCAACATCATCGTGGTGACCACGATGGTCCTACCCTAATATTACAAGCGGTCGCTTCTCAAGATTTATGGATTTGGCATGCGTACTTTGGCATGGCTGGTGCGAACAATGACATTGCAGTTTTAATGTCCTCGAATCTATTCGACGATGTCATAGACGGGGTTGCACCAGATACTTCATTCTATGCAAACGACGTGCAGTATAACTATGGTTACTATCTCACAAACGGTATTTATCCCAAGTGGGCGACGTTGGTAAAAACTATTTCGTGTCCAGATGACGAAAAAAAGATTGTATTTCAAGAAAAAACAAGAGTCACCAAGAAAAGATATCGAGCAGGCTTTCGGTGTGTTAAAAAAAAGATGGTCTATCATCGCCCAGCCGTTGAGAATACTTGAAAAAAGTAAAATGAGAAACGTCATGTATACGTGTATCATTTTGCATAACATGATATTGGAGGACTCGGGTAGAGCGTTTTGTGAAGAAAGCTATGATGAAAGTAACCAACCGACGAACCCAATACTAAGATACGCTGAGAAAGAAGATATCCGAGCGAAGATATGGGCTAGGCACACACACCATAACCTTCGAGCCGATCTGACCGAGCACCTATGGTTTTATCGTGAACAAGGAGGAGTCGACGAAGACGACGAGTTATAAATTATTAGTTAAAAATTTTCTAGTTATATTTTTTAATGACTTTGTAATGTTCTTGTTTTTTTTAATGAAATTATATTTTTTTTAATTTTCTAGTTATTAAAATTGCCATTAAATTTAAGAAAATAAATATTTAAATAAATAAATAATTAGGTAATCATGACGGGGGCTCCATCCACACCCTGCAAATTAAAGGGGGGCATGATAAAGCCCCCAGGCTGACATGGCGCTTATGTGGACCGATAAAGCCCCTTGGGGGCTCCAATCACACCCTCTAGCCTAACTGTCTACAAGTGAACTGTATGTCACTATGTTAGGAATCTCACCTCTCTCAACCATGATGTCTATAACAACCTCCGCTTCATCCACCCTACCTTCCTTGCAAAATGCATCAACTAATATGCTAAAGGTTTGAATATCAGGAGAGATCCTTACATCCTCCTCCATTTCTTTTAGCAGCTCTGAGACCTCGTCCCAACGACATAAGTTACAAAGGCCATGAATGAGACATAAGAGTGCAAGTCATTTGTGCGATACAAGTGACAACAACACTTGATGGCAATACTCATAGAGTATTTGTCAAAAGGAACTCCAATGGCACATATTTGTTTGAAAAGGTCAAGAGAGCAAGAAATGTTTCGTTTTGGTAACAGCATTCAACAACTGATTAAACTTAATGACAGATGGGAGGGTTCGTCTCTGTGTCATTTCATCGAACAGGTTAAAGACATCATCCAAGCTAGTAACTTTTTGATACCTAAACAGAGGACGATCGTCAATATTTGAAAATGAAGTGGAGTGAAGAAGAGAAGCTAAAGAAGTGGAGTGAGGAGTGAATTGTAAACCTAATCGGGAAGATGAAGGAAGAAGGAAGGAGCTGGTGATGAAACTACTTGTGAGTTTGATGAAACAATGAAGACGTGAATTCATCAATCGAGTGATCATCGTCGATGATTCCGTTACAGAGAGACGTTAATTGATGCTTGAACCAAACACTCACTAGCAGATTTGATTTTGGTTTGGTAAGAAAGGTAGAAAGCATGCCATGGTAAATGGAAGAGAAAGGTAAAGAAAAAACTAAATAATTTAGTCTGGTTTTCCTTTTGTTTTCTTTCTTTTCTTTCATTAAATAAAACTCGGATCGAAATGAATGAAAAAACTAAAGAATTTAGTCTGGTTTTCCATTTGTTTTCTTTCTTTACTTTCTTTAAATGAAACTCGGATTGAAAGGAAAGAAAAAACTAAATAATTTAGTCTAGTTTTCCTTTTGTTTTCTATCTTTTCTTTCATTAAATGAAACTCGGATCGAAAGGAAAGAAAAAACTAAAGAATTTAGCCTAGTTTTCCATTTGTTTTCTTTCTTTACTTTCTTTAAATGAAACTCGAATTGAAAGGAAAGAAAAAACTAAATAACTTAGTCTGGTTTTCCTTTTGTTTTCTTTCTTTTCTTTCATTAAATGAAACTCGGATCGAAAGTAAAGAAAAAACTAAAGAATTTAGTCTAGTTTTCCATTTGTTTTCTTTCTTTACTTTCTTTAAATGAAACTCGGATTGAAAGGAAAGAAAAAACTAAATAACTTAGTCTGGTTTTCCTTTTGTTTTCTTTCTTTTCTTTCCTTAAATGAAACTCGGATCGAAAGGAAAGAAAAAACTAAAGAATTTAGTCTGGTTTTCCATTTGTTTTCTTTCTTTACTTTCTTTAAATGAAACTCGGATTGAAAGGAAAGAAAAAACTAAATAATTTAGTCTGGTTTTCCTTTTGTTTTCTTTCTTTTCTTTCCTTAAATGAAACTCGGATCGAAAGGAAAGAAAAAACTAAAGAATTTAGTCTGGTTTACCTTTTGTTTCCTTTCTTTTCTTTTCTTAAATGAAACTCGGGTCGAAAGGAAAGAAAAAACTAAAGAATTTAGTCTGGTTTTCCATTTGTT
Organism: Helianthus tuberosus; assembly: GCA_030545235.1. Lineage (NCBI taxonomy): Eukaryota > Viridiplantae > Streptophyta > Magnoliopsida > Asterales > Asteraceae > Helianthus > Helianthus tuberosus. The sequence continues at coordinate 150,788,636 of CM060381.1, forward strand.
TTCTTTCTTTACTTTCTTTAAATGAAACTCGGATTGAAAGGAAAGAAAAAACTAAATAATTTAGTCTGGTTTTCCTTTTGTGTTCTTTCTTTTCTTTCCTTAAATGAAACTCGGATCGAAAGGAAAGAAAAAACTAAAGAATTTAGTCTGGTTTACCTTTTGTTTCCTTTCTTTTCTTTTCTTAAATGAAACTCGGATCGAAAGGAAAGAAAAAACTAAAGAATTTAGTCTGGTTTTCCTTTTGTTTCCTTTCTTTTCTTTCCTTAAATGAAACTCTGGAACATAACATGTTTTATTTTCCTTTCTTTTCCTTCCTTAAATGAAACTCTAGAACAGAAATATTTTTACTCTCTTTCTATTTTTTACTTTCCTTCTATTAGTGAACTCTGGAACAATATAACATCATCTATATTATGATTTTTTTAGAGTAAAATGTCCGGATGCTCCATGTGGTTTGGTAAAATAACGCTTATAATCCCTAACTTTTGGAAATTACATGTATGCTCTTTGTGGTTTGCTCGTTTGTTACTCGGATAGTCCCTGGAGTGGATGGACGTTAGTTTTCTCAGTTAAGTGGATATGAAATGACAAATTTACCCTTAATGATAAGAAAACAAATTGATGTGGGCCCGCCCTTTTTATATTATTTTATTTGTAAAACCTCACCATCACACTTCATCTTCAACCTCCATCCACCACCATCACCCTCCACCCACCAATGTCAAACCTTCACCATCACCGCCACAGTCACCATCCACCATTTGTGGACTAAAGATCCCACTGTCACCCTCCACCATTATATTATATAATAAGTATAATTTACAACATACTTAGGCTTTACCCACTTCTAACTTTGGCTTTAGGCCTTTATTGCGCATGATTTAGTTGTATGTTGTGCTTATTTCATTGTAAGGTTTGGGACCTTTGAATTTTTGGTTTTTAATGTGATCTCTATTTTTGTGATCATTTTCCAACCTAACTGTTATTTTTTTTTACTTTTTCAAAAACTTACGACTATTTTTCATGACGAGTTTTGTTTTGATCGACGAACTTGGGACTAATTGGCTTTGGTTGCTAAATTTACAATTGTTTTTGTCATTGCACATTCCAGATACAGTTGTCCAGTTTAATAGTGATAATGGTCATGTTAACCCTGTTGATTCAATATAGGGATTTTTACATATTTCCTCCTCCTAAACTGCTTTATTACGTATTTCACCAAACCATAAAATCAATTACATATTTCCCCTTTTTTGAGAAATTACCCAATTACCCTCGTCATAACCCAACTGTGTAATAACATCTGCCAAAACCCTACACAACAGCATCATGTTTCTTCTTCTTCATTGACGTCTCTTCTTCTTCCCACAAAAACTGACGCACATCAGGTATGTTCAATCGAATCTTGTTTGTTTACGTAATCACATCTGCCATTCGTATAATCACTAGATATATTCTTGGTTGTTTATGTAATCGCATCTGTTTATGTACTTGCATCTGTTCATCTTCTTCAAGAAAATCGCATCGCACCAGTAGTTCAGTCGTACAGAATGGGTAAGTAAGGCAGTTGAAATGAAGCGAGGAAATTAAAGAAAGTGTAGATTTTGTTGTTTTTACAACAGTCAAATTTCTAATCTTCTTCCCTGATTAGAGCCGGCGGTGTTGTTGCTGTGTAAACGGGAAATTAAAAGTGGGACAGGAACAAATACATGCTTCTTATGTGACAAGTGTTTATTCTAGTAGAGATGAGAGGAAAAAGAGGGGCCTGGTCTATTCGCACACGCCATTTGTCTTTTTGCACATCCAAAGCGCCGCGCTTAGGCCAAAGCGGGGCGCTTTGGGATATAGTCAACAGACAAGGTCTGACCTGTCAGACCTTTTCTGTTGACTTATCCCAAAGTGCCCCGCTTTGGCCTAAGCGCGGCGCTTTGGATGTGCAAAAGGACAAATGGCCAGTGGAGATGAGTTTGTGTTGTTTTTTTTTTTTTTTGAAATAGGTGGGATGTGGGTTAGTCTGGTAGTGTTTTTTGGAGGAAAAAATTGTATTTGAGTTTTATTATTATTATAAAATATTAGTATTACATATAATTCATAGTTGTTTTATAATTACGTTTTTTTACGTCATTATTTTTATAGAACGTATAAAATATAAGTGCGTCTTTATAAACTGTTAACCTAGTTTATTTTGTTAAATTAAACGAACACGTTAAATAAAATATACAGAAAGCCATAAGAATTAAACGTAAACAATCCAAAACCAACGTGATGTAAATAGAAGATTAACTGCAATACATATATATATATATATGAGTTTGTACATACAAAACAAAAAGGTACAACTGAGTACATAATACATAACAAAACACTAAACAAATAAACTAAGGTACTAATCCTCGTGCGGTGGGGACGGTGGGAGGGGAAGTGGAGGCAACCCAGCGAGCTCTCATAGAGCAACGAGCGTCTCGACGATCCAGTCAATGCGTGCGCCCTGGCATCTGAGGCGTCGGTCGAATTCCCGAGCCACCTCACGCGCTGCCGGAGGCAGGTCAGCGTAAACGTGTTGCGGGTACTGTGGCGGCTCAGGAGCTGGCTGAACTGGTGGTACCGGGATCTCCTCGACATGCTCCTCCTGAGCCGGATCCTCGAATACAGGCTGAGGCTGAGCCTGAGCCTGAGGCTGAGCCTGAGGCTGGCCCGGGTACTGATCGAGGCCCAGGGCCTGTAGCTGAGCCTACCGAGCGGCCTCCTGAACATGAGGAGGGGCTAACACTCCACGCCTCACCTCAATAACAACCGGGATGACCTCCGGCAACACCTCCGGATGCCAAATCAGCCCGTCACGGCCCTTAAACCTCAGACCAACATCAAAGGTACGGGTGATCTGCAAGCTAGATACTGACGCACGGCCCAACGTAGTCGACGGGATCGGCGCGGACAGCTCCGGATCACTCTCGGGCACGATCCCTAGCGAGCGTGCAATGGCGGTGATGTATGAGCCACCGTGCAGCTTCCCGCGGAGCTGCCGGTGGTATGTTGTGGCAAAGTAATCTGCCAGGCAGCCTGCTAGATCGCAGGTCTGGCCGCGAAGTAGGCAGTATACAAAGAAAAGGTCACTGAGGTTGACCTTCTCCCTGCTGGTACCCCGCGGCACGATAGATGACGCGATAACATGGTGCAGGTATCGGTACAAGGGGTCTCTAATGGTGGTGGCCTTTTGCCAGGATTTCCCAAAGGGAACCCTGGAAATGGCCCTTCAGAAACTAATAAGCGTCTGCCTGTCCATCGCCCTAACCCCCTGCGTATATAAATCAGTATCAAGCTCGGGCTCTGTGTACAAACCTGTATGGACAGCAAACTCCCGCACACTCATCTCAAACTGCTGACCGGCGAGACGGAATGTAACCTCGTGGACTGGAAAATCCGGGTCCTCCACGTAATCCGCCGGATGCGGCGCGTATGTAAACGTAGAAAGAAACTCGATCGTAAGCTCACGGTACGAGTCCTCCATCGCTATCTGAAATAGGCGCGACCAAGGAGTATCTAGTCCAACTATATCACGTGTCCGCGCGGCCTCTCCCACGGTCTCCAGCAGCTCCCAGTCTATCCCTACATGCCCCCCAATCTCTATGGTACGCAACCTAGCGCATCTCCTCCTCGCCCGTGACCCCTGCGGAAACTGCAGGTACGGACATGCCTCCTGTCCCTCCTCTCCCACATCTCCCACCTCTCCCTCAGCGTCCACCTCTCCCTCAGCGTCCATATGCTCAATCTCGTCATCGGAATCCATCCCTGCACGTTTAAAAGATAATAAACAAATAATATTATTAAACAATTTAAATAAAAGATAATAAACAAATAATATTATTAAACAATTTAAAAAAAGATAATAAACAAATAATATTAAATAAAAGATAATAAACAAATAATAATAAATAAAAAATAATAAACAAATACTATTATTAAACAATTTAAATAAATAATAAACAAATAATAAATAAATAATAGAAAAAAAAATTAAACATGAACCAAAGCGCCCCGCTTTGGCCTCCGCGCGGCGCTTTGGTTCTTCGTTCTCAAAAACAGAACCCAGCCACCGATCGAAACCCCCCAAATCAAAACAAATTCAAACATAATAATTGAACCAAAACAATAAATGAAGTTCGATCGTACCTAATAGCGTTTGAAATCTGGAAAAACACGATCGCGAGTTGAGTGTGTGTAATCGCACCTTTTGTGTGTGTGTTTGTGTTTTGTGTTGAAATGGGGGAGAAGCCACCCCGCTTCAGGTTAAACGAGGGACCAAAGCGCCCCGCTTTGGCCATAGCGGGGCGCTTCGGTTCATGTTTAAGGGCAAAGCGCCCCTCTTAGGTCAAAGCGGGGCGCTTTGGGCCTTTTTAAATTTTTAAAAATTGTTTTTAATTCACAAACGCGTCGATAATAGTCTAAATTTTACGCTTTTTCCATGATACATCATTTTTTAATATATATGGACTATACTGCAAGTTCCGGATCAAATCAGTTACGTGTGATGTCTTATTCCATTATATCGTATCATTTTGGTTTGAAAGCACAAGTACTCCTATGAGTACTGTTATGTGTATCAGCCGCCTACCGTACATGTACATGACGTATTTTTTCATTAATTGTAGTATTATGATGTATATTGTCATTTTGGGTCGTACAAGTGCGTATTGAATCTGATTGGGTCGTGTCGGTGACATTCGGTTTTTAACGTGATGTAAAGCATATATTGAACAAACACAAACGTGATTATTATTAAACACATTTAACATACATATTGAACATATGGGGTTACATTAAGGTCAGGGGAACGATACGTAAGCATTTCGTACGCGTTGATCGGATCCCTGTATAATGTATGCCAGGCTGTTGCGCGCTCTGTTCTGTTTGCTGTCCAGAGTAGGTTTGGGGGAGGCATTGGATAACATCCTCCAAGCTCTACATGTATGAAATTCCCATCGTCGACGAACACAACCGCAACCACCAGGTGAGGTTGCTCAGCTTCGTTTGGCCCGCCCAGCAGAGGGAAAATTGTATCGTTCCCACGAATGTCGAAGGTATGAACAATCACACCGTATCGTTGGGCAATAAGAAACCCCGTCTCAGGCATCGTCATGTAATTTTCGATACATGCTCGTCCCACCCCCTTGAAATCGATCCATCTAACCAGCGCATCATAATGTCCTATGTTTTCCGGATCGAAAAACTGCCTCCAAAGCGATTCGTTATTACGTAACTCCATTTTAAGTTGTTTTCGGATCATCAAATACATATTTTGTTTCACTCCTAACCCAACAGCCACCGATCGAAACCCACAATGACCATCTGGTTTCACGTCCTTTATTCTCATGATGTATGGATGGATCACTTTGGGAATCTGAGATGCGTAGTTGCGGATCGCTATATCCGTCTTAGGACCGAGCTTGATCATCGGGAAATCAGGGTGTAGGTTGAGCGGTTTGGTATTCTTTTGTCTTCTAGAATCTTGGGATGATACGTACGAGCTGTGACGGGGAAGATCGTCTGAGGCCTCGACCCAAGTTTCTTCCGACGGAATGTACGAGCTTTTTCTATCGGCTTTAACCTTCCTTTGTTCCTGCGTTTTCAATGTTGGGCGACCACGAGTTTTCTTCAGAACAACCGGAGGTTTTTTGTTATTGTTCCCTGGATTGAGGATTTGCTGAAACTTTTCAAATAAGCTCCTTTTCACTTGAGGGGGTGTTGGATCGATCTGTCGTTTCAATTTTTCAAATTCCGCGTCTACATCGATATCCTCTATCTTAGTCCTTGCAGGCTTGAAGTCAAGCTTCTTCCAGAACACGTCTATCAAATTGATACGGATTTGCTGACCTGTGGACGAAAACAAATTAGGTGGCAAAATCATAACGACAAAGGTCAAAAGTATTAATTACCGTTATTTTCCAAATTTTCCAAACGACAGGCACATGGCAAACCACAGCTGGTAAAAAGTTGGCAACCACAGCTTGCACCGTAGGCTCTCAACCCGTCTTCCTTACGTTTTAGTTCCATATTCAAAAGCTCAATCACAAATATTGAAACCTTTCTGAGAATATTTGCAAGCATGGGATGATCCTTGTGGTGCTTCATCACTTTTCGGAGGCTTGTTTCAAAGCTACTACTAATCTCGGCGTATTGTCTATCAACAACATGATCAACATACAGTACAAGTTTATCCAGTGTGTTGCGATGACTTGGAAAGTGACTTTTTAGTGTTGCATGCATGCCCTCAACCCTGTTGGTCGTAGTTTGGTGAAAGTTAATAGTTTTGTTAATCCAGCAAGATACAAACTTTTCACGGTACGGATCCAACCAGGATTTCATCAAATAATCAAAAACCTCTGAAATTAAAAAACGTAAATAGTCAGTTTTTGTTATTATATAAAATTTGAACATAATTATGTAAGAAATACTCACGTTCACGGCCATCTTCTTTCAGCTGTGCTTCAAGGTTTTCCAAGTTATACCTGTATATTTCCTCGGTCGTAGACTCGCACAATGTCCAAAATGTACGTACGAATTCTTTCCACTGCTTGTCAGAGAATTTCTTCTTGCTGTTCTTATTAATATTTTGTTGAATATGGAACCGACAAAGATACTTATGCGCTTTGGGAAAACTTGTTCACACGCGTTAATTAGCGCAAATTCCCTGTCTGTTAAAATCACGCGCGGTTCCATACATCCTACCAGCATAGACTTGATCCTCTGCAACACCCATAGGTAGTTCTCTAACTTCTCAGCGGAAATTATCGCACAAGCAGCCGTAAACGATTTGTTTGTCGACGTCATGCCTACGACCTGAACAAATGGCAGGTTGTACATGTTCGTTTTGTAGGTGGTGTCAATCATTAGCACATGCGGTAAGGCACACCACATAGTGAATGATTTTTCGTGAACAAAGAAGACATCTTCAACTGCGTTCGATATCTCATTCATGCGCATGTAATAAGTGTAATTTTTTTCGAGAAGAATGTTTTCAAGTTTTTGCATCGGAGACTTACCGACATTTTTTCCGGCGTTGATCTTCTGAACAGCGTTGTGTATATCTTTCGGAATAAGCTTTCTAGCCGGATTGTTTTTCGTCAGCGTTCGCCAGATACTTTGGTTGGGAATATCTTGCTCTGCCAGCTCCTTAACCAGTTTTGTATCCTCCGAAGAAAGCCTTCTCACATACGCGTGACCCTCTAAGTTTTCAATAGGAGTGTGGTTATGCTTCGCCTTCGTCACCTCGATCCTCCAAACACTTCCGGATGATTCCGAAAACCCGATCATCTCGAACGGGCAGCCTATTTTCTTGCTACCCGTTTTCCTCTGTGTAGCTATACTCTTATGCTCCCCACCAAAAGTACATTGAAACCAAATCTTGTAATTCTCTCCTCTTTTATTCGACCTCTTAATCACAATGAGGTAACCATTGTCTTTTGCCGTGTCTTGTACCCAACGCACCAACTCTTTACGTGACAAAAAGGTCTGCGTTGTATCAAACGAAAATGTAACCGGGTAACACCCTTCCTCGTCAACAGACACATTCTCCGGCTCACCATCGTCACCGAGGTCCGAATAGACTTGATGTTCAAAGCTCTGTTGACAACCGTAACTGTGATTTGGATAACACTCCTGCTGTACAAAGCTGTGCTCGCCACCGTAACCGAAATTCGAATAACCTTGTTGTGCGTAAGGGTCCTCCACAGGGGTATTCAAATCCAGCGTCACCGTGTTATCACGATAACGAATGCCAGATACAACCTATGCCTCCTTCAAGTTGGACGAGACCGGTTTCTCATACGAGTCAGAAATAGCGGTCCCCTCGTAAGAATCAGGAACAACTGACTCGTCAGAATATGGACCGAAAAGATAGTTGCTTAACCACGACATCGTTTTTTCAAGACACGTAACTAATACAGCAAAACCGCGCGTTATTTTGAAGAAACACAAGTAATTTGGAAATCGACAAACAACAAAACCCCCGTATGTTTGTAAACAACATATTCAATAGACCCTATTCAATATTCAGTGCTTGATGTCTCGAACGCTAACTGTCTTGTCTTTATAAGTGAAAATTTGGTGTCGAAGCGCCGCGCTATGGCCAAAGCGCGGCGCTTAGGGTTAACGACAAACCTGGTAATCAGCTTTATGTCTCTCAAACAGTAACGCATGTCTCAAACGTCAATCAAGTCACCTTTTGTCGAGCTTAGCGCCGCGCTATGGCCAAAGCGCGGCGCTTTGAGGTGTGAAAATAATTTTGGCCGTGAAGTGGCACAGTGGCCGCAGTTATGCAGCAGCCTTATGTCACCAATTTTGAACTTATCCAAAAAGAACACTAATGTTAAATTTTTTGGTGTGTACTGTACAAAACAAATCAACCATGTTCATAATAATTCATAGATGACATGCAAAACTGAACATGAATTCAGAGTAGCTAAGATGCCATTTGTTGCTAATTTGGCAGGCCATGTGGCCAAAGAAGCAATTAGAGATGTCAATGGCAGTTTGGGGCGGAACATGTAAGCAAACACATTTGTTTTGTCCACATTTTGACATATTTTACAGTTAACTATGACTTGTGGGCATAAACAAATAAAGTTATAAATATAATCCAAATCCAAATATTTTACTAAAAACTGGTTTATATGAATTAAATATAATCCTTTCATAAGTAAACAGGCCAAGACTGCCACGTCTAGCTAATATGATTAACGATCCTTGATAATGCTTGTACTAATGAATTGTGATATCAAGTTATGGACAGTATTAACGATCCTTGATAATGCTTGTACTAATGAATTGTGATACAAGATAAAATGAAAATATGGAGGTTACTTTCGGTTAGCTAATGCTACTTGATTTCCAACTTGGTTTCGAACTTTTGGTATCGTATTTATTATGAACGGAATTTATGTTGGGTAAATATGTAGTTGATTTTACATATTAGAATTAGAATGGGGAATTATGTAAATATTCATTTAATAGTTCATTAAGGGTAAAATAGTCATAAATAAGAGTTATTTTAATGAAAAGGGGAAATATGTAATATATATGAGTTAGGGAGGGGAAATATGTAATTGATTTTATGGTTTGGGGAAATATGTAATAAGGGAGCTTAGGAGGGGGAAATATGTAAAAATTCCTTCAATATAAAACATAGTTTGTACATCGGAGAAGACATGGGGACGCGGGCCAAGCCTGGGTACGTGGTGATGCCATTCTACTTAGGTGAATCTGGCAAATGCTTGAACTGTAAATCTGGAAAGACAACATTTGTCAAGTTCGCCCTATTAATTTGCATGGTCTCATGCCCAACGACTTCAAGAATGTCTATGCGGTAACCGGAGAAACCGCCTACCGCCTCTTTAGTTGCGCCACAAGGTCCAAGTACATAGTCATCTATGTCAACTACATGATTAAGGTTTACCTGAGGATGCCTCTTACACATGTTCATTTCCCTACTTGTGGCTTCATAACTGGCCTTGGTGCACCATGGAAGGAAGTCGCAGTCTCTTTAAGAGTTCGGTTGCAGTTTTTGGCCTTGGTGTTGGTGGTATTGGGATGCGTACTTTGATATGTAAACAATCAACAACCATATATATATTCGATACTCTAAGTTTGTTTCGTAATCTATGTTTAAAAAAAAAGTTGACCAAAATTTGACAACACATCTTAAAGCCCACGCCGCATCGCAGCGGGTCACGCATCTAGTTTAACACTAAAAAGTAAACTCAAAGTCTCAAAATAGCGTGTGTAATTTTCTCATGATTTGTGATCTCATATTCATATATATATATATATATATATATATATATATATTAATTCATAACATGCTAATGAACAGTGATGAATAGTGTTTTGACTTTTGTTGTTTTTTTTTTTTTTTTTCTGCGGCTGCTACAGTAACTTTCTGTTTTTTTTTCTAATGCTTATATTTTTGTTTTCATTCTTTCCTTTTAACATAAAATTGTAATTATTTTGAGTAGATCTTTGCTTCTTTTTTTATTTTTTTTTATTTTATGTTTTTGTGTTTAACTTTCAACATTAACACTTATCTAAAACTTTTGTAAAATATCATTTTTTACTTCCTCGGGTTTTACATGCTTATTTTTACGTTACATGAGTCACTAAGTGTACAAAGTTCGTTTTTTTGTTTTACGCTTTTTCCATGGTTTTGGTCGTCATTTAGTTGCTACTTAGCACGGTTTACGCCCCCCTCCCCGCAACGCGGGAGACTCAACACTAGTTAATATCATTTATCCTCAAGGCTCATGGTCTCATTGAACACCACCTTCTTGACCTTCAAAAATCAAATTTCATTACTATGTATTTTTCATATTTGAAGACATTAGCCATAGTTGATTTCAAAATTTTATTATTCAAACATATTCTTGAAATAAAATTCATTAAAATGTATAAATTTCATCCCATATAAATACATAATAAAAAATAATATAGATTTCCAAATTCTCTGTTTTGAACGGTTTATAAGGATTTCAATATATATTTGCTTTTTTTTAACGGCGAGGAACGACGTGTCAACCACCGTGACACCGGACGCTGTGGTCAAGGTCGACTACTCGACCGGCGCCAGCGCCTTGGCTCTCCCCAGATGCGCGGAAACCTGACCTCCACCCGCCTAAAGGCATGACAGTGGAATAATCGGTAAAAGCTCGTCTCCCATCCAAGTCGAACCGGCACCACCCGTATTCGCTCTTCACCACTACATCATTGGCATACAACAAGATTGTAATTCTCAATAAACAGTTTTAATTACATGAAATATTATAGTTTGAAATCATAACCAAAAACAACATACCCAGAAATTTCTCATTCATAGCGAACGTTATTGGTAGGGTCTGAGAAGGATAGAATATAGGCAAGCCTTACCTCTATCATAGGGATAGAGAGACTATTTCCAATAAGACCCTCAACTCCAAAGTCAAAACCACACATAGAGGTCAAAAACGAATGTATAGCTACTTAAAAATTGTACCTTTGCAATATTTATAACATAAAGAAGTACCATATCAGAAAGACACAAACAAGCTATAGCATGCAAAGGCTACCCCAACAATAAAATAAAATAAAAAAACCCTAGCATTGTAAGGTAAGACTAAAAAGAACAAACCGTACCTTATACCTAAAAGTCGTTAACCTTAATTTTGCGTCTCCACGGACTCCTATCCTCGACTATGTCCTCAAAGAGGTGCAAATGTAACAAATCCTGCCTAATTCGCTCCTCTCAAGTCAGTTTCGTTCTGCCTCTGCTCCTCCCCTCCGCTGTAAGAGTCTCCACGGTTCTAACTGTGGCCATCACTTCTCGCCTCTATTTAGTAACAATCATAACTAAATGTTCTTTGTATGAAAATACGGAGTAAGATTGTGATTCATCATTCGTTACACTAGATATCAAAATGGTTATTTGAAGCCAAGTTTGACTAAGAAAAGTCAAATGTGTGAAATTGTTAGACAATGTTAACATATTATTTCGAAACAAAAAAAAGTGGATTAATAAAAGATAAATCGAGTATCATAGTATTTGAATAAAGTATGATTTTTATATAAAAACCCATTAAAATAACATACACAATTAGAGTTGAATGAATTGATAAAACATGCCAATATTGTTTTTGATTATTGGATTTTATCACTCTGAACTATTAGGTATTCTCCGCTGCCACTCACAACTATTACTTTGACTCCCACCACTCCCAACTTAACACTTTGTGTGTTATGTCACTCCGGTTGAGTGGTTTTTGGCTCCCTTTTTGTCTTTTAGGAGCAGATTCACCTGCAATCATTAGTAATTCAAAAAGTGTTAGCCTAATATCACCAATAATACAAGTCAAACACTAAGAAATGTTCACATGCAGAGTGACACAACACACAAAGTGTTAAGTTAGGAGTGGTGAGAGTCAAACTGATAGTTGAGAGTGGCAGCGGCCAATACCCAATAATTGAGAGTGATAGAATCCAATAACCCTATTGTTTTTCATCCATTTAAGTTGAACAGGATGGTTAGATCGGGTATCGGGTGAGGCATCTTTGGGTAGAAAATTAACCCAATAATTTTCGGTTCGAATATTGGTTAGGGAAATCCAACATCGGGTAACCCGACTTACCCGAGTAAGAACCAAACGCGATCCGACGTTCGTCAGGCGGTGATTTGTTGTGGAAGCATCTTTTCATCCAACCCTCTATTTCCACTTTTTATTTTATCATCATCATTTCCCACCCGATCAACACCCACAATCGAGTATTAACAAATATGTAACTACCTAAATAAACCGACCCAATGAACCCAATAACCAAACAGCCTGAACTCGGCGGCCCGATTGTGATACGAATTGAATGTTGGATGCTATATCATACACAAAAACCCGAATAACCCAACCCAAACTATTAAAATCTTATCTTATACGAACAGATCAAGAAGAAGAGAAACAGAAAGAGTTAGGTCACCCAAATCCATGGTTTTTATAGAAACACTAACACCTCGCAATGCACTGGTGACAGTAAACAATCATCCAAGCATATATAGAGCCTTGGGGGCATTGAGATACATCAGCTCAAATATTATTTTATTATTAAATTTTAAACCGATCTCTAATCCAGATCTTAAATTCCTAACAAGATCCGTCTTTGCCACTGACTGACCGCTTCATGATCCTTGATTTCTTGTACCTGCCAATAAGAATCATTCTTTGCTTTTTATGCCCTCTCGGCAACCTAGTTTCTTGCTTCTCGAGCCCATCGGTTTGGATCACCATTATGATAATCACAATCATGATTTACATCCTTCCTTTTTTCCCTAGCTCAGGTCTGATCGAACTCAGCAACTAACAAGCATTTGCAGATTCATAATGCTTATGCGTATGGGGTACATATCAAACCGGAATTCATATATAAAGTCGATGAAATGTGACTGCTAGTATAAAAAATACAAATATGTTGAACAATAAACTCATTAGATAGAATATACCACAAGTAAAGACCAGAACTAATTCGATACAAATTTCCGATTTAATTTCTCATCCTACAAAAGTACAAATAGCTCAAACCAACAATAACTAGTTCAGTCTCTCTCCCAGATTGTTATCTAGGCAGTAGTATCCATCATTTCTTTTGGGACAAGCTTACCTATCAATTTAAGCATACTTCTATCTACTGAACCAGCTGCGATTTGATCAATCAACATCGATAAAGTTGAAGCATCAAGTGAGTAACTTCTTCCATCCATTTCCTGTAAAAGCATCTCAACATCATCGTAATTCTGGTTCTTAAGATATCCTTGGAGAAGAACATTGTAAGTAACACTATTTGGTGGGCAGCCACTCTCATCCATTTTACGAAACAAGTGCTTTGCTTCCTTTAGTAAACCTTCTCCACACAAGCCACTAACCATCACGGTATATGTCCGAACATTAGGCTGCAAACCTTTTAGAGTTAGGTCTTGGAAAAGATCCCTTGCAATATCAAGCTTCCCACATTTGCTCATACCATCAATAAGAATAGTGTACACTTGAATGTCAGAGTTTAGCTTGCTATCACCCACCAAATGAAACAAAGAGAGCACATCTTCAACTTGATGGTTGTTGCAAAGACCGTCTAATATTATTCTATAGGTGCATTCATCTGGTATGTGGCCGTGTGCTCGCATCTCATCAAAGAGTTTGCGTGCAGCTCCACAACGTCCGACCCGAAACAATCCCTGTAACATGGTGTTGTAAGTGACGATACTAGGTTTCAAACCTTTTCTTGTTATCTCACGAAACAAATGCATGGCCTCTTCTACCTTGAAACTCTTGCAATACCCATTCAATAAACTGCTATAAGTAACAACATTAGGGACGAGACCTTTAGAAGTAAGTGAATCAAAAAGCGCCCTTGCTTTGGTCATCTCACCTCGCAGACAGTAACCGTCTACAAGTGAATTGTATGTCACTATGTTAGGAACCTCACCTCTCTCAACCATGATGTCTATAACAGCCTCTGCTTCATCCACCCTACCTTCCTTGCAAAATGCATCGACTAATATGTTAAAGGTTCGCAAACTAGGAGAGATCCTTAGATCCTCCATTTCTTTTAGCAGCTTAGAGACCTCGTCCCAACGACATAAGTTACAAAGACCATGAATCAAAGAGTTGTATGTGATGACATTTGGTGGCATGCCTTTGTGAAATACCATTTCTTTGAAAAGCTTGAAAGCATCATCTATCAGTTTGTCCTTGCAGAGACTATCAATGATGGTGCTATATACAACAACATTAGGCTTGCAGCCTCTTTCATCCATGAGCCTAAGCAAGCCAATGGCAACATCATTATTCCCAACCTTGCAAAGCCCTTTAATCATAGTGGAATACATAACTACATTAGGTTCACAGAGTTTGTGCTTGATGAGCTTCTTGAACAGCCTCAATAATCCTATCTTCACGAATGAGTCCATCTAAGAGTGTACTAAATGTGAAGACATCGGGTACAACAGCTCGCCTGAAGCAACAGCCCAGGAGTGCAAAGCCGTCGTTGGTGCGAGACATCTGACAACAACACTTGATGGCAATATTCATAGAGCAGGCATCAACAGGAACCCTAACAACGCACATTTGTTTAAACAGATGGAGGCAAGAAGAAAAATAGTTCATTTTGGTAACAGCATTCAACAACTGATTAAACTTGATAACAGATGGGAGGGGTCGTCTCTGTGTCATTTCATCGAACAGGTTAAAGGCATCATCCAAGTTGGTAACTTTTTGATACCTAGACAGCAGAGGACGATCGTCATTATTTAAAAAGGAAGTGAGATGAAGAAGAAGAGAAGCTAACGAAGTGGAGTGAGGAGTGAATCGGGAAGACGAAAGAGGGGTTGTTAAAGAATTGGTGATGAAATTACATTTGAGTTTGAAGAAAGCGTGATGAAGATGAGAATTGGTGCGAATCATCATCAACGGAGAAGGAAATTGATCGGTATTCTTCTCCTGTGACCTAACCAACCCTCACACTCACACCGGTGTGGTGTGGTTTGGCAAGAAATGCGAGGGAGCACGCCTCTAATTTCATAATTTCTTTTGATTAATTACACTCGTAGTGGTTATGGTTTGTACAAAGTTACAGCTGGTTCTTGTGGTTTACAAATGTTGTAGAGTTGGGGACATGTTTGGCTAAGCTTTTTAAAATAATTTATTAATTTTTTGGTTTTTTAAAAGGGGTGTGATAAATACACCTAAAATAAAGATTAATATACCCAAAAGTCAAATTTAGTAATGATTTAGTAATGATTAACTACTTTTTTTTTTTTTTGAAAGGAAAACTTCATAAACAAGCTCGCTAGTCCTTAAATCAAGGACTAAGCGAAAAACAACTTACATCAATCCAAAGGGAATTTACACCAAGTTTTCCAATCCTTAAATTTCCAACGGGATCTATTACGAATCCAAAAATAAGACGTCGCTTTGATGTTCTCCACCAGCTGAACCGGATTCCTCTTCTTATCGTTAAAAACGCGTTCATTTCTTTCATTCCAAATCATCCAAATGGTCGTGTATGCGATGCCCCGAAGAATGTGCTTCGCGTCTTTGGACGTGGCTTGGGACTCCGGCATATCCAGTAAGTCCGGGATGTCAAAAAGAAAGGAGTGGCTTATCTTGCACCAATTTTCAATTCGAAACCATACCTCATTCGAATAACGACACCCGGTAAAAAGGTGCGAAGTAGTTTCCACATCCTCTTGACAAAATCTGCAATCTGCATGTTGTATAGGAACTCCCCGTTTGATGAGTTCAGTCGTCGTAGGAGTGCGATTTCTAGCGATCCTCCAAACTAAGATTTTGCACTTCAACGGGACCCAACCTTTCCACTTAATCCCAAGATTGTCGTCTCCCACATGATGACTGGCAAGCAATCTCTTGGCCGAAGAAACAGAGAATAGCCCGTCCTTTGCTTCTGTCCACTTCCAACAATCATTACCTCCTTTCCAATCAAAGTTATAGACCATTTGAAGAAGATCAAATAATTCAGTGAGCTGCTCTTGGGTTTGCGGTTGTGTTTTCCACAATTAATAATTATGTTTTATTACAAAGTCAAAAATAATAATTATGTTTTTTATGTTATTTTATTTTATAATACTTTTGTTACTTTTTTATATTTTGTTATACTATTATTAGTATTAATATCAATATTAATAAATAAATAATCAAGTCACTTTATAATAAATACGAAAGTGAAAAAGTTAATCATAAATAAATAATGAGTTAAATAAACAAATAAAAAATATACGATTTTACTTGTAAATAAAAGATGAATACTTTTCTAGTAGAAGCTGAATAAATAAATAAATAAAATATACGATTTAACTGGTAATTAAAAAGTAAACACATTTCTAATAGAAACTTTACTTTATTTTTTAACAAAAACAAAGTTTGCGGATTTAACTACCATGAAAGAGTTAATTAATGGGTTCAAATTTAATCCTTGCATCATTGGTTAATAAAATAATATATTTTTTTATTTAATACAACTTTAAGAAGGTATAAATATAATTATAGAATCAACTGTTAATTGAAGATTTTTTAGAACGATACAGATTTTAGAATAACTAGTATTTTTTTATGTGAACACAGATTTGTAAAACAAGTTTCTATGAAATGTTTTCTAAAATTAAAGGAAATATAAAATGACTGTATATAAGTTTAAATGAGTTTTAAAATAAGTTTTTTTTTTCAAATGTAGATCGATCTATTAAAAAGATTTTAAGATTAAAAAAATACAGGTTAATTAAAAAGAGAGTTATTTTAAGATTAAAAAAAATACAGGTTAGAGATTACATAATATGATTTAATCCATAAATATTTAATAAATTGTTATCCAATGAAAATAAGAGTGAGAAACAAATCAATATTCAAAAACACTATTTTAGTAAATAATTTTGTAGGAACACCATTATGATAAATAATTTTTCCATCCCACCATAATGGAAAAAAACTCTTGCTTTATGGAAACTTGTTCCATTAAAGTTGGTTTATGGAAAAAATTGAAAAGTTGACTAAAATAGCTTGACTTATGGGTAAAAGTAAAAAAGTTTGACTTTTTGGGTGTATTTAACAACACCCTTTTAAAAAGTCATAAGTTTCAAAATGATGTTTGACAATGAGGGGAAAAAGCTAATAAGTCAATAAGTCACTTCATACTAACTTTTTCAAAAAGCCAATAAGTCAATAAGTTGTTTTAAAAAGCTTAGACTATGGGGTATGAGGCTTAGGGCTGGCAATTTTACACGAATACACGACACGAACCTACACGAAGTTAACAGGTATCGTGTATGGCCTTAACAGGTATCGTGTACCAAACAGGTAGACACGAGATTACCTGTTAATTTTCGTGTATAAACAGGTTAAATACATGTTTACCTGTTAATATCCGTTAGTACACGATAAGAAATTAAATTAAATAAAACTCATCAACCATGTGCGTGTGGGTTCTTTAATTCCTTTCTATTTTCATTCCTCATTCAATTCAAAAAAAATAAAACCCTAAACTCCCTCTGTAACTCTCATATAGCATGTCATGTTAGTGTTTTTGTTCGCGTTAACAGGTATTAACAGGTAATTTTCGTGTATAACAGTCGAACAGTCGTCTTAACAGGTATTAACATGTAACTCCACGTGTCAACTCATGCCCCCAACCCAAGCCCCACCATACCCCACGGTCTTAGCCAAACATGCCCTTAGTTGCATTGATTCAATAATTACACACTTGATTTCGGTGGTTGTAATTTTTGTAGTCGGGTGACTCTTTTCACTAACCTGTGTTAAATATCTCAGTTAAGTATGTGTTAAATGATTATAATATCCTTACTTGTTAAGAAAATAAAACAATATATTTTCTACCCTACCATCAATTCTTTTTTTTTTTTCTACCCTAAACCACCACCCCCATTATAAGCACCACCACCATCTCTCCTCCACCACCTCCACCCACCACCACCATCTTCCCTCCTCCACCATTGAACACCCACCTCAACCGTCTCCCCTCCACCATCGTACACCCACCACCACCACTAAACACCCAAGTCACTGGAGATCAACAAACCGTTGCACAATATCATAATCATATCACTTATTAACTACCTGTGACAATCAAACAGTTTATATAAGTCACTCACATGGATGCTTTAAAAACAAATTGCCAGAGAATTTGGAAATTAAATTAGAAATTAAATTAAGTCTCACCTGCAGTAGGGGTGTGGGGTGGTTACTTCCTTTGATGTAATTTCCTTAAAAGGCACGTTGGAATGAAAAATGGGCAGAGAAATTGGAAATCAAATCAGGTCTCAAACATTGGGTATGTGTGTGTTTGTGTCTGTCGAGTCCTTGAACCCTGGTTTGAGGTCAACGAGGCTCGTCAACGCTCCGATGGGTCTTTCTTGTTAACCTACAAAACAAAACATCGTTAGTCTCATCACGGAGGACACCCAGTGGGAATCTGTGACCAAGCTCCGACATGAGAATAAGAAAGCTTGCCGAAGAAAATGGAGTTTATTCCAACAAGTTATGGTCGTTGGAATATCCTTGGTGTGAATTCTTAATTGAGAGTATTAAATGTGATCCGGAGAATGTCCAGAGGTAATGAAGTGTGAGTGTGGATTCATTGTTAGGAGAATTGAATGCTTACCTTTTGTGATCTTATGCTCATCTTATAGAGAAGAAGTCTCTTATCACCTCGGTAAAGACCTGGATACGATCTAACGGTTTTCTGGCATCTTGGGGAGACTCACACACGTGTCCAGCTGCCATCGATGCGATGACATAAGCATTAAATGAAGTCGGCTTCTTCATAGTACTCTCTTCGGCGATCCTTTCACTTTCTAGTTGCAGACATTAAATGTCTCTGCAAGAGACATGACATGCTCGATTTCCCACTCTTTCTCTTATTATCCTTTTGCAGGAAATAATAACAATATCTGGGCTTATTTGAGAAGCCCAATTAAAGAGGCCCAAGACAAGGAGCCCCAATCCAAAGGGCCTTGTCGACAAGTCATCTCTAGTCCTGGGCTACAAGCCTCAAGACGTGGGGCCTGGACTAATAAGCAGCGGCGCTTCAACTGTGGAGTGGGGCCCTATGTGATGATGACGACGCTTGACGGTTTCTCGATCCTGATTAAATCCCTTAATCCAACGACCAGGGTTTGAAATACCTCTCCACGTGCATTAAATCAAAGGTCACCTTTGAAATAGTGATTGGACAGTTACCGCCCTAATTGAAGAAGTTCTTTAAAAACCCTGAATCAGTCTGTAATGTCATCATTCCTCACCCCTCTTCTACTATCATCTTTCTCTTGATCTTCTTCCCACACTACAACATGAGTAGAAAAGGTCGATCTTCCATCCATTCAATTATTACTCAAGATGAGTTGGATTCCTTTGTTGCTTCCTATCGAATCTCATCGGAGTTTGCTCCGAGACTCCCCGGTCCCAACGATCCGGCGACCTGTTCGCCGGAAAGGATAGTGATCTATACTCTGTCCTTCTCTTTTTTTGGTATCTGGCATCCACTTTCTCCTTTCAAGATGGCTCTCCTAAAGAACTACGGGATTCAATTCTCTCAACTGCACCCTTTGGCTTTTATGAGGATTGTTCATTTCGAACTTTCATGTGCCTCTTTTGCCGGCGAGCCCTCCGTGCCGTTATTCCGACCATTCGACCGACTTCAATCAAACGGAGATTGGTTTACGTTTGAGAAGAGAATAGATAGCATATCACTCCCTTGCTACTCCTTCATGCCTACTTCCACATATCCCAAGGAATGGAAAAACAGGTTCATTTTTGTCTCTCCTTCCATGATCCCTGAGTCCCTTCCCTTAAGGGACCCTGCTGCGGTGATATAGGACGGTGTTCATCCTCTTTCAGCGACTGAGGATATGTTATGGCGGAAGATGTACGAGCACCCTACGCGTGCTTTCAATTTTCCAGAGGGGATCCTTGTTATGGGGGGTTTGAGCCCCTTTTATCTGATCCGTCCTAAAGTTACGAAAGCAAAGGTGAGTTCTTTCTTTCATAGTGATTTTTAATCGTACCTTGTTTGAGACCTTTGGTTTTGTCTATCCAGTCATCTCTTGTGTTTGTTTGTTTTTGCAAAGATGACCCTAAGGAGTTTACTGCAGGCTGATTGTAGGGGGTGTCATATGTGGTTGAAGGTGTAGTGAACCAAGAGATGGGTGGTGTCTTCAGGGGGAGTGCCCCTGATGTTGGAGGTTCGAATGCTGGGCCGGTTCTGGGAGAGGGAACTCCTTCTCTTCGGGGGGGGGGGGGGGGGTCCCCTAAGGGATCGGAGGGTTCACATAATTCCCCTCCAGTGGAAGATGCTAGCAGTGGAGATGAAGACCTAGCGACACGCCTGTCCCAAAAGCGCAAATATGGTGTTGTCATGAGCCATCATGATGTTGATGTTGATGAAATTTGCAAACCTCCACAAACATACTACGAAATCTTGACAAGGCTTGGTGTAAAGAGCGATTGGTTTCACCTACACGTTGGCGGAATTATTCAAATATGGTTGTTCTAAATGCAACGGCTCCTCGTCTGTTTTCGGACACGTCCAACCAAGAGTTGACCAAAGCTATGTCTACATCTTCGGTTCAAGGTCTTCTAGTCATTTTTTTATGAGCATATAGATATGAGAGCATGAGAGAATGTGTGATTGAATTTTTATAAATTTAGTGTAATATGTATATGTATTTATAAGGGTTAGATAATTTTAAATATTTAATAAATACCCAAAACGACCGTTCAATGGTCAAAACACTTAAACCTAAACAACATGCGGCATCTACCCATCCCAGACCCTACCCGCCCCGCCGGACCATCGACGTTGTAACCCGAGCGGGTAAGGGTTACCCGCTGGCTGTGGATCAAGTGCCCCCCCCCCCCCCCTCCCTGTTAACATTTCTAACCCATTTGCCACCTCATTTAACTGTCAGGTAATATCATGTTCACAGGGCATGTCATTAACTACCAGCTTGCCAATGCTCACTTAAATCCTTGTCTTTCTTTTGAAACAATACTCAATTTCTATAAATTAAGCCTAAGAATAATTATTCAATCAGCATATGCTGTGTAACAAATTAACTATTTTATCATATATTAAGTCTCAACTAAATAACCAAACCAACAAAAAAAATTAAAAAGGCATGTTTCTTAATTTTACAACTCATTTATGCTACTTTTGTGTTCCTGGTTTAAATAATGGCGCCTTGGGAATGCATGAGGCGTGAGGCCCTCAAGGCGGTCAGGAACTGTGTTTCATGGCACCTCGTATAATCAAAATCAAACAAGATGTCTTACACTAGCAACAATACAACATATATATGTTGATGGGCTTTTGCCAAAAAGTTCAAGGTAAGAATTCCAACCCAGTGAAACTCATACCGGAACAAGACAATCGGGTTGCATTCCAATAATTACATATGAAACCTGGTAACGCATAATCGGATGTTTACAACTTTAAGAATCATTTTGTCCTAGTTATATATCACATGTACCAAAAATACGTGCAAGAAAAAGGTGTTAGCCCAGCCTGTTTTGCCAATGTATAAAAATTACTTGTTTTGATCTGAACCCATTACTCAACCAAGCCAAATCACAAATAGATACTACTAGCTGAAATATTTCAAGTGAGATCAACCGACCTAGGTAAAAATTGACTGAAAAATAATCAAGCTGAAGACCAGCAGCAGATGAAAGATACAAGAGAATCTATTCAACTAAAAAAACAAAGAAAACATTTAAAATCATAAATCTTGCTGCTGTATATTATATGTTTATGGTAGCACAAACCAACTTCATTTTCACCTGCAAAGCCAACAAAACAAAATTTGTTCAGCCCTACAAGAAGGATGGGTGATATATAATCATGCATGCAAGAAGCAAAGGCAATGTGTCAATAAAACTTTAACCAATTTTGACCCAAAAGTACATGAGGCGCCACCTCAAGGCACTGGAGCTTTCATGATCGCCCGGTGAGCCTCATACATCAGATGCACCTTTCAGACAAAGATAGAGGCCGTTCATTACATAATTTAGTGATGCAATGATTCTAAAATTTTAAAATGGTTCTCATTTGAACCCACCACGTGTGTACAGACATTGAATACATGTTTGTGGTGGTCTATAAGTAATGAATGGACCTACCTATCTATAGAAGAAATTACACATAATCTATCTTAGAACTGATGGATCTTTTATGCACACAAATTATACCATTTGACCCCTACAGTTCTTAATGAATATGTTTTTTTAAACACCCTGTTTGAGTAAATAGTTTTTTTGTCCCAAGGTAATTTAACAAGGTTTTTTTGCCCTATCTGGTTATATCTTTTTAACTTTTAACACCATAATTACCAAAGAGGGCCTTAAAAAGCATGTAACTTTTAAAACAGACCACCACCAAAGGTATAATCTTAGTTTATGATATTTATCCGCCTTACATCAAGCCTGTAAAGAAGCATACATTCCTTTCGAGTAGTCTGTTTATACCAGAAATATAAGTTTTATCTAGAAACTTAGTGACAAAAAAGACTGCAACTGTTACTTTGACTCTCACAAGATACCATTGTTCTATGAGATATATAACCGTTGCACTACAGCATGCTACTCATTTAATAAACTAACCAACAGATAAACATGTGCCAAATTGCCAAGTGTTGCATGCAATTATACCATAAATATGATTTTAACGAATGTAGTAAATAGTTTGTTCCCGTCACCACGTGTTAATAAAAGTCCCCGTATCCTCAAAGTGAGAGGTGAGATTTGCTCATGAATGGGTCAATTTGAGTTGTATTTCATCATGAACGGGTCAAACTGATAAAACCAAAAACAGTCGCAAAAGGGTAACCAAAAACAGTCGCAAAAGGGTATGGTCGAAATGGATGGAGACAAGTAGTCATCCAATGTGTACTTTAATGCATTAATAATTCAAAATATAAAATTAGTATGGACATCAACATGTTTTGTGGTAAGCAATAAGCATATTTGACACTAGACATGTATAAAATATATATTTTGAATGATAAAAGTAGAAGAAAAAAGGATATAAGGGTGGATACAGATTTGGATAAACTTCTCAAGCCTGGATAACTTCCTACTGCAAGTTTGGTGAGAAACGGTCACAATTTCAAATTATTCCATGCTCATTACCGGTATTAGGAAAAGATCACGGAATGAAAACTTCAAGAACATACCTTTTCTTAGAAAATGAAGCTTAAAGTCGATCACATCAGCTGTCAAAATTTAGAGACCATAAACATCACTATCATGAGATTTAGAAGGATCATATCTGTCCTCGAATTCATTTGGTAAATTAGACGATGATCTTCTGTCTTTATGCTTGCTCTTATGGTGATTATTAGGGCTTGAAGAACGATCTTTTCTCTTCCGTATGCTAGATCTGTTATCCTTATGTCCGTGTTTGTTGCTTTTTTCTCTAACCTTGTCTTCGTATCTTGCAGAAACTGATTCTTTCGAAAGAGTTTTCTGTTTAATCTCATCATGTCTGTGTTTATCCACATGTATGTTGCTTATAGAAGAAGATCCTGATTCAAGGTTTATGGCATCTGCAGAAGCCATGTTTGCATGCTTGATTTCTTCCATGTATTCATCAATTATATCCCTCATGACCTTTTATTAGAAAAAAAATACATAAAAGAAAATTAAACAGACTTATATAGTTAAAAGAGTAGGGATGTGTCAAACCCAAGATGCACACCCGAAACCTAAAAAATTCAGGTATAGGATTACTTTTAAAAATTTTGCGGTATGGCATTAGGTGATACCCGAAACACGCATGGTTGTTTACAGAAACCACAGACGTAAACAGTTTCCTTTAATATTTTTTTCCTCTGTCCTTGGGTAGTAGAACGATCTACCATTCACTAATTTTTACAAGTCATCTTTAACAAATTAACAGGTATACCTGATACATGAAAGTATTAGGCACGGTTTTACGACCCATTTCCATCTCCATTATATTTATAAATTTATAATAAAGAGGTAGTTGCTCACCTGTGTGGTGCTTCTTTTCATTTTCTTGCCACGATATGACATTCTTCGCCTTTTGTAATCTCTTTCTTCAGCTATTAATTCCTCTTGTGACTTATTTTTATTTGAATCCTATAAAACCAAAGATATTCAGAAGAAATAAACAATCACACTTCTACACACAAAAAAGAAGAATGAACGATGCAAAGCATGGTGGTTTAAAAAAATAGCAGATGTATATATAACTAAACCTACCTGGTTACCTCCCCTATGCCAGAGTACTCCATCGTGTTCAATTATAGGTCTATAATTTGGACGTTTTTTACGCTCTTCACCAGCCGCCTTCGATATATATTCATGCTCTTGCACTCTGCAATAAGATAAAATGAACAAATCCTTTACTCACATAATGTATTAAAAACCACATAGATGATTTGTTTAAGAGGTTTTCATAATATTTTTTCAAATGACGAGATGATTTAGATTACTAGCTTTCATACATTCATTAAAAATCATAATCTTTTCCTACATTACAGCACTTATGCAACTAAGAATGTATGCTGTGAGAACGAGTGTTTTTGAGTAAAAGTACATACCTTTGATAAACCGGAACAAACCGCGAAGCCCGTATAGCTTTGATTCTTGTTTCAAACGCAAAACGTTCATGCAACGCAGCAACAGCTGCTGCTATCTGTGAAACTAAAATCTTCCCTTTTCTACTACTTCCATCATTCTCCTTGCTTCCATTAACACCATCCTTATCACTTAAACCAGAAGATTCATCAAAAGAAATCAAAGATTTCGACGAAACATTCAGTAAAGCTTGCTTTAACATATTAATCGCAAACAACTTCCCATTCATTTCACCATACAATATACCAAACTGCAAACCTAACCACATCAACACTCTGTACAAAACCGGACAATCACCACCACCCGCTCGCTCCCCTTTCGAAAACAAAACCATATATCCAACAGCCTCCCTAGCTATAGCCCTCAAACAAACCCTAAACAACAGAAGCATATGATCCCTCATAAACACATCAATCACAACCCCATAAAACGGCGAATTCACCAACATCCACTCCATCAAACCATCCTCCCCACACAAGTAACAACAACACACAATCAAACAAACAACACCGCGCGAATAAACCAACGGATAATCATTCCACTGACTAATCTCTATCCTAACATTGTAGCACTCAGAAGGAAGCAGCTTAACAAAATAACCACTACTAAACAAACCATCAATGACGTCATCTTCACCGTCGCCTGTAAAACCTGCACACTCAGCTGATAAGACAGCTGGCAACGTAAGCGTACGATCGCCGTTGTTATTGTGTTGTGGAAACGTAACAACCGCCGGACAATCATTGTAAAAGAAGTTTGAATCGAGAGATGTGTGATAATCGCTTAAGGATATAGAGAGATCTGTGTCGGAATTGAGATGATTGATTTCGTGAGTGATGATTGGGGATTGGAGGGAGTTAGGGTAGTGAAGGGATTGGAGGAGAGAGAGCGAGATAGGTGAGGGGGAGGAAGGGCAGAGGAGGTGGTGGCGGAAGAGGGAGGAGGGAGGGAGGCAGTGGTTGGAGTTGTATGGACATGTGGCGGTGGCGGTGGCGGTGGCGGTGGCGGTGGCGGTGGTGGTGGTGGGGGTGGGGAGGATAGTGGAGAGGGAAGTGAGGGTGGATTTGGAGAGGTGGATGAGGTGTTTTAGGGCTGAGAGTGTGGTGGTGATGTCGGGAGGTTGGGTGGCAGCGGTGGAGGTGTGGTGGTGGTTAGGGTTAGGGTTTGGGGGTGGGGGTGGAGGGAGAAAGGTGAATGTAGGAGATGAGTCCATAGGAGTCGAGAAAGAAAGAGGGAACTAGAGTTTGAAAGTTGGAAACCACGTATTTAGTTAGATCATCACTAGTGGGACAACGCCCCTTCCAACATGGTCCCTTTTGGACGTGGAACCCCGGCTCGGTTTGATGTGAATGGAGGCGTGGGGAGATTTACGAGCGTGGGGATGCATTGTGTGATCGTTGAAGTGCGATAAACAAGGAAAAAGGGTCATTGATGTATTTAAAAACTATAAAACCAGTATTCATTCAATCACTCGCATAATATTCACCCATCTTTCTCACTTCATCTTCTTACAATTTTGATATAACCCTTAATCATGAATCCTTATGACCCAACCAACTCGTTCTCCAAAGCCTTCACTTTGGAAACCAAGTACCCAAACAAGCTCTTCAATCCAAAAAATTTCAACTCTAATACGTTTATCGGGCCCGATTTGAAAGCGACACATTCAAGAAACCCCCCCCCCCCCCATCGCACCCGAAATTGTTCCTAAACCCAGCCCGAACTTGTAACAATTTGAAAGGAGCGTTTCGGTGCTCCCGAATGCTCCGACTGGCTAGTATGTGTGACAACCCTCACCAAACCAGGTATCCGTACGAATTAATTAATATTTAATTAATGCTTAATTATTGTGCTTGCTTACAATTGTGGTTAAACTACTTCTTGATTTCTTATACATACATACTCATGCATCACATTTTATACTGTCACTCTATTATTTACACACAAACATCAGTGACAACCTTGATGCACAAAAGCACAGTTAGCACACTAAACGGATAACCCAGTAAATATGCTGACATTGCCAGCACTAGACAGATATTGTTTTTGAGGCCAGTATGAGCCGGGAATAGATTACTACACTAGTAGGGAGTGTAGGGAGGTGAGGATTATAAAACTGCGTCACTAGGTGATAGTTATAGTGACCGGATGTGCCTAAAACATGCTTTAATTACAAAATTCTGCACTTTATACAAAAATTCAGCATTTAACATAACTAGTAAAGTGCAAAAATTTGGTAAAATAATGTTAGACGCTTTCCAAAGTGTCGGGGAATTATTGTGTCACTAAAAATAATATTAAAGACACTTTAAATGTTTATTTAGCACTTTAACGGATCAATAACCAACCGAACCACCGGACTTTACCCGGAACATAAAAATATTGTCAATGACATTGTTTACACTTTTCTGAGCTAGTTAGGGTCCCCGAACACCCTAACACCCGTTATATTACATAACACACTTGAATACTTAACTAACATAACTAGTTACTAACTTTTTGGTTAAAATCTAACCATATAACCCCCCCCCCCCCCCAACCGATCGGCTCCCAAGAGGGGACACACCCCTTACATTTATAAATATTTTATTTGACTCTGTCTAAGATCTAGAGAACATATTATTTGATGGTTAATACACTAAAATGGTTTATAAATATAACCACAAGAACATTACATTCACATCAAACACTTAAACAAAAATTGATCTCTCTCTCCCTCTTGCCATTATTCTCGGCCGAAACCATAGCCAACCATCTCACCATCTTCAAGCTTTGATCTTGCTATTTTACATACATCCAAAGGTGAAAGGTCACACACAAGGAGGCTCGGTGCTTTCGGAATCTCAAGGACCTCTCTACGTTGCTTTTATCCACCTTGTTTTCGCTTTGATTCTTCCCTAGCCTTGAGCTAGTTGTAAGTGCTTCTAAACACTCTCTTGTTCATATTTAAAGTGGTTAATGAGAAGTTTAACGGATAAAAACCAAGAACCCTAAAGATCAAAACATAAAGTCTTGAATGAAAGATAAACTTGATGGATAAAGAGTAACTAGTGGTGTAAAACTTGTGAATCTTGTTTAGATGTGATTATTTTATGTTGTTTGATGCTAGTAGTGGAACGGATCGTCATCTAACCATGCTAGGTCATGTTCATGGAACATGAACTAGCAATATGTATAGTGTAAAAGATACAAGATGATGAACCTTTCCACACATAAACATGAACTTGTGTGAAAGTGATATTTCTTGTAAAATGGAGTTCTAAACTAGTAGATCTAAAGATCTACAAGTGGTATTTTCGAAGAACCAAGTGTAAGAGGCAAATCATGTTTAAAAGCCGAATCTTTCATGAACTAAAAAGCATTTTTTGTGAACAAACAAGTGTGTAAACACTTGTGTGACAAAAGGATTTAACAAAGGAATAATTTCGTAATTTTTGGACTAGAAGTTGTAAAGTTACATCTTCTTTAAAAATAAAGTTTTTCAAGAAACCGATTCATTTTTAAAGATAGAAAGATCTACTAAAAAGGGTGGAAGGTTACTACACAATGTTACACGACTTACAAGTTCATGTGTTTGCTATCTATACTTATTTTTGACTAGTTGATGTTTGAATATTGAATATTGATGGTTGAAAAGTTGTTGGTTGAATTTTTAAAAGAAAATGATACGCTAGTAAGCGTGGCCACCTCCAGTTACAGAGGAAACTCTGGCAATTTTTTTCCAGAAATATAACACTTAGTAATATTTTTGCAACAAGTGTTATGAATATATTTTTAACTTGTTTTTCCAAGTAAAATTCGCCACGATTTTTATTACGAAATTACCAAGTGTCGGAGGTGGGTTTTCGTAAATGAAACTTGTTAAATATATATTTAGAATATATATTTCATAATAAAACGCTTGTGTGAATTTATGATTATTTTGTGAACTATGTGTATATTATTTTTAGAGTAAAAATAATATAACTCGAATACACTGAGAAGTAACGACTCCAAAATAATACCAACGCCTTCACAAATAAATATCTAAGTTACACCTGTATTATTATTACCACACGAACTTTAAATGTAACTTATGTATTTTCGGAAAAACACTCTTAAATGCGTATTTTGATAAAAGTATTATTTTGGAAATAGTATGGAATAAAATATAATATTTTTGGGAAAATATGTATATTTTGGAGATAGAATATTTTAGACAAATGAATAAAAATATATTTTATTAAGTGAGACTTAATAATATATTTTTGGATTTGCAAAAACGCACATGTATTAAAACTCCCATCCTTGGGAAGGGATATAATTATTAAATAATTAAGAAGTGTAAATACGAAATAGTTGCCTAACTATTTCCCAAAAACTTAAACCTTAAGCCAAGGCACGGCCGTCCGTCTAATAGAAGTAGGTACGTGTAAGTCGCCACGCAGCAGGTTGATTGGGAGATACTATTTCGAGACGCACTTCTGTGAGTTCATGTCCCCTCTTTTCTCTTAACTGTTTTCAGTTTTTATACTTCGGGGGTGAAATACATGTTACAATGATTACGGATACTTTTATACATGGTATGGTTAGCTTAAGGAGGGTTTACTACTTAGATCATGTGAGTGGGTAGGCTGCAACTACAGGCCATTAATCCTCATTGTAGGACCGAGGGTCATGAGTGATAGATCTATTTGGGTGTAGCGAGCCCCACTCCTGAGTCCGCTTAGTTGGCCAGACGGTGACTATGTACCCGACGCACAAATCCGCTAGGTTTGAGTCTTCCTGCATCACTTCACACATATCATTGGCTTTGCAACCCAATGGTGATCTCTTTTTCCTTAATTGTTACATACCAGGGATTTTCATACATACAAAATTATTTCAAAGGTTTATACATACTCACTTACGCATGAACTAGCTCAACTTTATGTTGATTTTTCAAACTACATGTATTTCAGGAAACTAATGGATCAGGCACGGTATGCATATTTTTCAAGCTGCGTTTGAATAAAGAAGTCATCCAGAATTGTAGGGTTTAGAAGGTGTAACCTCTTCCTGGACGGGTTACATATCTCTAAACCTAGTATTGTTTAAAGCCCTTTGCTAAGTTTTTATGAACTCAATTAAATCAAGCCAAGGTTGTAACTTATTTTGTGAATATTGTTTTAAGACAAGTATGATATGGTTTTTTTTTTCTAAACTTTATTAATGGATGAATATCTCATGTTTTTATCATATAGCATTGTTATGATTGTTGCTATGATATTAAGAAGTCACACCAATAAACCCACGCTTCCGCAAAAGTCAGGGTATGACAGTATGGCTCCATATCTCATGCGGAATCTGAGTATGAATGTGACATGCACAAGAACAAGCTAATTAAACTGGTTTCTATTGATTATTTGAAAGTACAAAATCGTGAAACCAAATGGACAGAATTTCCCCTTTGTTCCACTCAAAGTTACAAATGACAAGACTTGACCCACTATATATAGGCAAGCCCATTCACATGAACCATCTAGAGCGAATGTGACTTTATCACGAATGGCGCCCTAGGACGAATGCGATGTCCAGTTTGTGCGAACCTGCCATTCGTACGAACTGGCATTATCATTACAAACTCGTCTTGTCCTATACTATCAACTACGACTCGATACATTAACAATTATGAACATGATTGACGGAAGCAATAGACATAATCCATTCACAGACTCTGAGTGAGTTTGATTTATATATTATTCAAATTCAACTGTTTCTTTGATTTTCTGTTCAAGAAATTCTTCTTTTCGAGCCAACTCTACATAGGTTTTGTTTAAAAAATCTTCTTTTTTCTCAAAAACTGTGCGTTTTTGTTTGAAAAAACTCTTCGTTTTCCGCACAGACTTCACATGGTATTATATCAAACTTACTCTCAGTTTTACTATTTTCACCATCATCATCATTGATCTGAGCTTCCAATGTCTGATCTTCTTTCATCATCTTTTCTTTCTCTCTCTATTCCCTGTTGATTCCAATGCTGTTGTAGTACATAACTGCAAGATTATTATAAATTTGATCGGTTACAGAAACATTAGAATTTTTAGAAATTTTATCACTACTACACTCTTCTTCATCAACTGTCTCTTGAGGTTCTTCAATTATCTTAGCCATCATCGCCCGTCCGTTAGGTTGAGAAAACATGTTGTTCCAGTTGAAACCTTCGTCTTCGTGTATGACAACTAAAGCTTTGTTTTTTCGAATCTCGAAGATCTAGCTTCAACCTGTGGCTTGTGATATATTGCTTGTTTATAAAAATCACTAAACGGGTTGATGTTATCTTGATTTTCTTGACCTGTACACTCTCTCTTGAAATGCCCTTTTCGTTTGCACTTAAAACGGGTCACTTTCGACTTGTTAAAGCCCAGCTTAGCATCAGATGCCAGAAAACATTGTCTCCCTGTGATCTCAGTAAATCTCTGTGCTCGTCTCATAATGCTCTCCATGTTCCACATGATATCCATCAGCCCCATTTCTTCTGGATCAATCTGATCATAGTCCTCATTTGTCATATTACAATTACCGACTTTTCCGGCTATGAGACTGTCGTATGATTCAAGAACTAATGCCAGAAATGCCATTTGTTGTTTCATTGTGGATTCATTAAGACCTTGAGCATTTTGCAGATTGACTGTGACATTGCATTGTAGCACGTTAGACTGATTGTTTCTTTGATTTGAATTTGTGTTTGATCCCTGTGAAGACTTTGAATTTGGAGTTGAGAAATTTGATTCATTGCTCGAGAATGTTCCAAATTCACTACCGCTTGAGTTGTTGTTTGTTGAACATCCAGAAAACCCAGATGAACTTTCTGTACTATATGTTGTTTGTACTTTTTGACTTTGAATTTCTGTTGAACTACCACCTTTATAGTACAAACTCACGTCTTGCTGCTCATTCTTCAACATTCCTGTTTTTCTTAACTCTAACTCGTGTGCTTCCAGTTTTTGAATTAACTTGTTGAAACTAATGATCTCGTATTCCATATTGTTTTTCATGATCAAGGTAAATGTAGGCCAATCATTTTCTTTTGGAAGTGCATCAACAATTTTATCTATCATATCTTCCCGAAATTTTTTCAATCCCTAACAATTTCACCTCTTTAATCAAATGACAAAATCTTTCAATGAGTTGTTTAACTGTTTCGCCTTTCAGACATGTAAACTTTTCAAATTCTTTCTTCATTAACGATCTCTTGCTTTTCAATACCTGCTGTCGAATCCCCAAATCCCTGATGGCGTTCGAAGGGTTTGGCGGTACTAACCTTAGATTCGATGAGCTCCGGTTCAGGTTCGTCATCTTGTCGTCATAGTGACGGTTCCTCTTGCGGGGCACCGGGTCTTGGGCTGCAGCCACAGGTAGATCTAGTTAGAGGGCCCGAGGGGGTTCACCCCGAGGGCACTCCGACGCTCAAGTCAGTATCATGTATAGCAATGATAGTTATAAGTGCAAGTAAATGTATATTTTAGTGAGAGGGAGCAGATGTTGTATTTTGAGAAGGAGGAGGAAGAAGTAACCTTCTTGTGGGGAAAATATTAGTCTGCCCTTCTTGGAGGAAGGGGCTCTCTTTATATAGTAAGGCATTTGGATCATAACCCTAATGGGTCGGTCCAAGAATGGGCTTATCAGGACATGGCCTGCTCAAACCAACTAAACATACCGAGAAAGACACAAGTGGGCTCGAGCCCAGTTACCAATCTAGGGCGATGAGCCCAGACGAGGAGCCCAAGCGGGGATCCTCGTCGTCATCCCTAGTCCAAGTCTATTCACTCATGAATGGGCGCAGGACTTGTTCCAGTCCATGAAAATCTAGGCGGGTCGATATCCGCCCTTTAACTGTCACCCCTATCCGTCTAGTACATGTAGTCTAAGGCACGTTATGCCAAAGTCATCTGTTTAGTTATCCTTGGGACAACTTTGTATTTAGTACTCAAAATAGCAAGGTGACCCCTCAAGTAGGGTAGCACAATACCTTACTTCAATCTATGCCTCCTTGAAGGCATTTTTCCCAACGCACTTGTTTGATAGTGCTTTTTTTATAGCGTTTATGCTATTTAGATTGTTTTGCCATGTCCTCCTTGAGGGCATTTCGATTGAGGTACTCGTTCAAGAGTAGTTTCTTTAAGAGCATTAACAGGATGTCTTGTTTGCCGTGTTATACTTTCTGTTCGATGCCCCTCGGAGGAGGGTTTTATCATGTTTAAGTTGTTAAACTTTTTCATGAATTAGCTTTGTAACTTGTTTGGGTTGTTAAAGATTTCTTATAAGTTTGCCTCGTAACGTGTTTGGGTTGTTAAAACTTTGAACAAGTTTGCTTCGTAACCTGCTTGAGTTGTTAAAGCTTTGTACCAGTTTGCTTCGTAACCTGCTTGAGTTGTTAAAGCTTTGTACAAGTTTGCTTCGTAACCTGCTTGAGTTGTTAAAGCTTTGTACAAGTTTGCTTCGTAACCTGCTTGAGTTGTTAAAGCTTTCTTATAAGTTTGTCTCATAACGTGTTTGAGTTGTTAAAGCTTTCTATAGTTTACTTTGTAACTCGTTTAAGTTGTTAAAGCTTTTCCTAGGCCCGCTTTGTAACTTGCTTAAGTTGTTAAAGCTTCTGTTGAGCCTGCCGTCCAATGACGTTTGGGCCACTTGGATTTTCATATGCCTGCTTCGGCGTTTTTTGGACGTAGTCAACTTAGTCCTAGCCCCACGGCCGGGCTTTGCCTTGTTTTGATTAAGGCGGCATGTCTGTATACCTATGTACATGTTCATTTTATTGTAAGATCGTTTGGCACGTCTGCCTAGATGATCCTGTTTGACCCGTTAGCAAGGTCCTCAAACCGTTCAGGTTTTTGCTCTTCAAGAAGGGGTGGCATCTTCTCCTTTTGGAGAGGTTTTATGAGGCCTTTAAAAACACTTGTTATGTAGAAGGAACCTTCTTATGTGAGTCCTTATTAAGGGCTCTTTCCTCCCCTGAGGGATGTTGTAATTCTTCTAAAAATGGGTGTCCATGGAATGTGCAACCCTCTACTCTTGGAGAGACTTCTTTAAACTTATGCGACCCCGAGATGGGGCTCCTCTTCTTTGGAGAGATACTTTCTAAAACACAGACCTGTGGCGGAGATCTTTTCTTTTCAAGGAAAGGATTCTTCAGATTCGAAGTCCCTTGTCAAGGGGGCTCTCCTCCCCCCCCCCCTTTTTTTGAATAAGTTGTTCAGGTGCGAAATCTCAAGGAGGATTTTTCTCATATATCAAATCCCAGGGATGTACTTTCCCGTCCTTAGAAGGAACTTTACCGATACTTGATCCCGTAGCCGGGTGCACTTCTGTTCGTTGAATAGACTTCTGCAATACTTAATCCCACGGGAGGGGATACCCTCCTTTTCTTGGGAGAAAATTGTTCCTGTTCGTTGAAGAGACTTACGAGACCCCTAATCACATAGGGGGGACATCTTCATTTTTTTCGGAGGTGGCTCCTCCAAGACTTAATCCCTAGAGATACTAATCTCCATCGTGAAACTCCCATTTTAGATACCTCCCACATTTAAGTTTCAAATAATGACACATTGGACCCCCAACTTATTTACTTCACATTCCTCTTGTATTTTCATTCAATTCAACTTTTGATTGATGACCGAACGGCCCTTGTACTTCATCATTTCATATTACTTGCATATTCAAACCATCAACTCGGCCCGTAACGTATCCAAACAATTTTGTTTACCTCGTTTATCATCTTCGTCTGTTCCGCTTTATCTCTAAACTCCTTAACTTCACTGAGTTAAGCAATTAAACCTTCCTATTTATGGAAAGAGTTTCTTCAAGGCTGAATCCCGAGGGAGGGATATGTTCCTTCCTATTCTTGGAAGGAGTTTCCTTAAGACTGGATCCCGACGGAGGGATATGTTCCTTCCTATTCTTGGAAGGAGTTTCTTCAAGACTTATTCCCGAGGAAGTGGTATGTTCCTGTTTATGAAAGGGACTTCTAAAATACTTGATCCCAAAAAATGGGATATTCTTCATATTCTTGAAAGGAACTTTTCCTGGACTTAATTCCATGGAAAATATACGTTCCTATTCTTGGAAGCGACTGCTGAGGTACCTTATCC
The DNA here is from genome assembly GCA_030545235.1 of Helianthus tuberosus. Taxonomy (NCBI): domain Eukaryota; kingdom Viridiplantae; phylum Streptophyta; class Magnoliopsida; order Asterales; family Asteraceae; genus Helianthus; species Helianthus tuberosus. The sequence continues at coordinate 150,823,434 of CM060381.1, forward strand.
ACAAGAGAAGGGATTTTCTTGTTGACGGAAGTAACTAACGAAACGCTTTAGCCTTTAGGAGGATTTCACTTTCCCCTTAAAGCGAAGATGCACCTATTAAGGTTTCCCTCTCTTTCTGTTTCTCTGTAGAATCTTTGGGGATGGGAGCTGATGGAAGGAGCTCATTTCCCTCTAAAGTATAGAATATAAGTGTTGGGAACTTATCTCGCGGATTGTCCTGCTCAGGTTCTTTCCTTCTTCAAGAGAGGGACTAATAATGTAGCTCAAGGATTCTTCCTCTTTCAAGGAATGACCGTCCAGAGTTTCCTTAAGGACTAACAGCGTAGTCCAAGGAGTCTTCCGTCTTCAAGGAGGGAGCGTCTGGATTTTCCTTAAGGACTAATAACGTAGTCCGAACGATTCTTTCGCCTTCAGGAGGGGAGCCAACTACGTAGCCCAGACTCCTCATTTCTTCAAGTGAAGGATTGATAACGTGATCCTCTGATTCTTTTTTCTTCAGGGAAGGAGCCAAATACACAACCCAAGCTTTTCCTTTCTTCCAGTGGAGGAATTTGTAAGGCAGTCCATGCCCCTTCCCCCTCCTTCCCTTTTTTTTTGTTGTTGTTGAGATCTTCGAACATGAGAACTTATGGAGGGCTTAATCCTTTTCGAAGGAGGTAATACAAAAATAAAGATCCTTTCGAGAAATCTTCAATGTAGGACCCAATGGTGTTATACCATGCTAGCTCCCCAGTTCAGTGTTGTCAAGCGTAGTTGGTAATACTGAACTTATAAAATAGGTTGTCCTTGAGCCCGTCTGTCTAGACCATCGGTTGTGAATAAAGAATATAGTTACTTTTGATGAGTATTGAAAGTCTTCTAAATCATAATCACTTCTAATGAGTGATGTCTTTATCCGAGACACGATTGCACGCAAGGATATATCTGATAGATGTATCCGGCAGATTAGCATATGATTCTTTGTTGAATGAAAGTAGCCCGAGGTTAGCAAAAACTCTGTCCAACAATATCCACCTAGGCATATTAGTCCCCCCGTTCAGTGTTGCGCAAAGGTATTTCTTGCTTTCACCAATGTTGTGTTACTTTCTTTCTAACCGAAGCTATATCCATGTTTAAGGATATTTAAGGTGACCACTATTCTTTAGTATCTTTTCAAAGATCATGCCCTGTTTCTCGGGTGCACATCATTCAGTCCAATGCTAGCCTTTGTCGACCTGTCCCATAGGGCGAGGCTAACAGCTACTTGTGTTGTTCATGTTCATTCTTCGATACTTGCCACGAAAACACTTTCAAAAAGGTAAGTCATACAAAGATCATTTTCTTTATGTGTTAAACATGTTATGTTGTGTGTACAAGCACTTGTGCCTCATGTTTTATTTTGTGAAGACGTGTGACCATCATATCATCAAGGGGGGTAGCCTGCGTACCCTAACTATGTTGTAATGGGAACAATAAATTAGTGTCTAGAAGTAGCGCACGACGCAAAGCTTCGAAGGAGGGCCATGCATGAGTGTTTTGTGTTGGGGTCTAGAAAAGGACCTGGCGGAAGGGCCCGAGGAAGGGACCCCGTGAAAAGACCTGAGTAAGGACCTGGGGGAGGACCTTGGTAGAAAGGCCTGAGGAAGGATCCTGTGAAAGGACCTGAGGAAGGACCTGGGGAAGGACCTTGGCTGAAGGACCTGAGGAAGTACCCTGCGAAAGGACCTAGGGAAAGACCTGGGGAAGGACCTTGGTAGAAGGGCCTGAGGAAGGAGCCAGGGGAAGGGCCTTGGCTGAAGGGCCTGAGGAAGGGGCCAGGGGAAGGGACCCCGGAAAGGACCTATTGGAAGGACCCTGGTACAAGTAAAATATTACTATTTTACATTGGTAAGAGTGTGACATCATTACTTTTTTTTCTTTTTTCAAAAAGTAAATTCACATCACCTTGGAAAGACAAGGAATTGACTTTTTTCTTTCCCCACATGTTTATTATTATATATTTTTTTTGTTTATGTGTGGCTGTAATTCATTTTACATTTTCAAGAAAGTCACTTATTTTTTCTACCATTTGTTTTATGTGGATGCACATGTTTAGTGACAGTACCCTTTGACTTATGTCACCTTATTTGAGATATTCACAAGATCACAACTTTTGTTAGAATCTAACTTTCTAACTCAACGAGACTTGTGTTGTACTTATCACCATCTCTTTTTTTTTAAAGACTTTGTTGAGCCCTATGTGTGTATTTGTACACTAAGCAGCAGTAATAGTAGATAGTCTTTATTACTACTTCCTTTTTCAATGTCTCTGTATATATCTTTTCGAGAAATATAGCAGCCGATTCACGTGCTTTTGTCAAAAAGTTTCTTTGACTTTTCATAAAAAGTGTACGTCTTATCTTGTCAATTATAGTGAATATTTATCAACAAAATAAGTAATAACCAACTTAGCATGCTAGCACCCGTTAAGCAATACATGTTTGTTATGCATTCTTGCTTGTGTATCAATTTTTTGACAGACTAAGCGTGTGCTTTTCACATAAAACAATGTGTGTATAAGTAATTTATCCTCATAATAAATTGTATTTATCCTCATGGTGATAAGTAATTTATATGCCATAAAAGTATTATTTCTAACATTATCCAAGATGTGTGTTTGACGAATGCATTTTCAATTCACATTTTAAAAAATAGAGAAATGGTACACGTCATTCTCTTTCATCCTTTAGTTCTTATCCCTTTTTTTTCACACCATGTCATACATGATGTATCCATATGTGCATTACAGACTTGTGCAGAAAGCACTAGTACTTTTCACTTTTATCATTTTTTTATTCAAAAAATGGCATGCTGTTTTTATAATGAGAATATGATAACAATGTGTGGTGTTCCGTGTTTATGATCTTGATTTTTGAAGATATTTCCAAGCCAGCGTGCTTGGCAAAATGATGTATGGCTTACAGATCTGTAACCTTTATTCAGAAAAGTGAACGGTGTATGGAGGCAAAAACATTTAAAGTTTGTCCAAAACCCTCAAGATTTGTGAGTGTGCTTTAAACAGGGACATAGAGCAAAAAATGCATATGCCCCTACAGATCTGTATATTTTCGGGTGAAGAGAGAGATGTAAAGTTTGGAAACAAAAGCTTATAAAACTTATTCAACACCCCAAGACTTGTAGGTTACGACAAGTAAAATGTCTTTGGCAGATGGAGGAAGTTTAGAGATTCGGAACCTGGTGACCGGAGTCAAAATGCAGATCTGACAGTCGCGGAGGGGCAGATCTAGTCGTTTGTATAAAGGGACCGAGGCATGCTTGCACTTAGTCCCACGGATGGCGCCAATGTCGAATCCCCAAATCCCTGATGGCGTTCGAAGGGTTTGGCGGTACTAACCTTAGATTCGGTGAGCTCCGGTTCAGGTTCGTCATCTTGTCGTCATAGTGACGGTTCCTCTTGCGGGGCACCGGGTCTTGGGCTGCAGCCACAAGTAGATCTAGTTAGAGGGCCCGAGGGGGTTCACCCCGAGGGCACTCCGACGCTCAAGTCAGTATCATGTATAGCAATGATAGTTATAAGTGCAAGTAAATGTATATTTTAGTGAGAGGGAGCAGATGTTGTATTGTGAGAAGGAGGAGGAAGAAGTAACCTTCTAGTGGGGAAAATATTAGTCTACCCTTCTTGGAGGAAGGGGCTCTCTTTATATAGTAAGACATTTGGATCATAACCCTAATGGGCCGGTCCAAGAATGGGCTTATCAGGACATGGCCCGCTTAAACCAACTAAACATACCGAGAAAGACACAAGTGGGCTCGAGCCCAGTTACCAATTTAGGGCGATGAGCCCAGACGAGGAGCCCAAGCGGGGATCCTCGTCGTCACCTGCTCATTTCCTTCAGCCTTAAATTTTAAAGCATTCCATATTGAAAAAGCAGTTCCATTGTGTTGTAATAAAGAAAGAGTACTATCTTTCACTGATTTTTGTATGAAATTTATCATTTTCTTTTCATTTTTGAATTTTAATTTTTCTTCTTCATTATATTCCATCAGTGATTTCTTTTGACCATCATTATCCAACGGTTATTTATATTATCTTAAGATAGCATACCAACACCCCATATGGTAAGCTTGAACCCAATCGGCAAACCATTCTTCCCATTTTCTATAATCATCTAAATTCAATAACCTAGGTGGTTTAGATGGTGTTACATGTTCATTATCAAATTTTAAAGTTTGAGAAACCCAATCAGGCATGGTTGCAAACGCATTATAAAACTCGGAATCCATGATCAACAACTGCAAAAATCAACAAACGATCAAACAATTTTTCAAACAAGAGAAACAAATCACTTTCGTGCGAACGGGAGATGTCTCTTCGTACGAATGTGACAAATAAGAACAAGTCAACAACCACTGGCAGATTCGTGCGAACTGGACTTGTCCGTTTCATATGAATGTGATGATTCTTCAATAAAACTGGCTTTTAATCACGTTCGTACGAATGTGTCTTGTACGATTCGAACGAATGCGAAACTTTAAGTTATGTTTTTCATGGTTTTTACAAGGATCTGAGAGAAGAAGATGAGTTAAAGACGTTTACCGGAGTGAAACTTGTGAATTGTGGTTGCCGGAGCTCGAAATCACCACCTCCGTTGCTCGGATAGGAAAACTAGTGCCGGAAACGGGTTCAGAAGATATGATTTGGGGGGGGGGGTTTCGCCGCTGAACCACCGTGAAATTCCGCCGCCGCCGTAAGCGCCCGTCGCCGGAACTCCGTCGTGCCGTCACTGGCATCGTCGGCCGGAGTCCGGTCACCAGAATTGTGGGAGAGAGAGAGAGAGAGTGAGGTGTGTGTGGCTAGGGTTTGTTTTGAAGAAATGAGGATAAGGTGGTTTATATACTAGGGTTTTGGTGGGTTGGGCCCAAGGCTTATTAGCCCGTTTCTAGTGTTTTGTGCGGCCCAATTACATTTATGAAGCCCGTTTTCGCACCCGAACTTTGTGGAATGTCGTAAAACATAATTTTAGAAATAAAACACATAAAATAGGGTCGGTAGTCGACGTTTGATGCATTCATTCGTCGGTTGCGTTAAAATCACGTAAAATGCTTTAGTTGTCGTTTCTAATCCGATTTCGATTGCGGATATTAAAGTTTGATTACGAAGCTAAATGTATCATAATATTTCATTTTTTAAGGTAATACACGAGTCCGATGCTTCTGTTTTGTTTTTGGTGCGTTCCTACGGTCGCGTTTTTCGTTCACGTATGCGTTTTGTAACGTTCGAAAGCATGGCAATTTAGCAAAACCAATTCATGTGTTTAAAATATACGTATAAAACTCTTAATTTTTGGCGTTGTCAGTATTTCATTCGGTGTCAGTTTGTTATCGTTTAACATTCGACACTTTTCCCGCATGTAACATTTCACGTACTGTAAAGCCGGATAGGCGTTCCTAGGCATACTAAGGCCTAATTAAGTTAATTTTCATCTTAAAACACTACTTATTATTGTTTTAATGTTTGTTATGCGCATAATTAAATCCGAAAATTGCCGGTTGTCACAGTCCAAGGAGATTGAAGCAAGAAAAGATGAGGAAGAATGGGAAGAGGTGAGTTAAAACCTCACTTTTAAGCTCAAAGGTATTCTGCCTGAATTTGAGATTTATTGAGAGAATTGAGAGTTCTTAGAGAGATTATAGAGTGTGTAAAGGTGTTAGGGATGTGTGGAAGACATGTATTTACAAGGTATGATTAGGGTTTCTGGGTTAAATGGAGTTAGTTGGGTGTTTAGGTGGTTGAAAGTTGGGAAAATGGATTAAAGGCTGAATTTCACGAGCTGGTCATGATTCTACCCGCCCAAACCACCTTATGGACCGTAAGGATGAGCTTACGGTCCGTAAGCTCCTTCAGAAAGTTAAATTTTTTACTTTTAGTTCCTTGTTGTTGGTTGTTTGGTTATATTACACATCAACTTCGTATGTTAAGCATAAATTAGGGTTTTAAGGTGGTGTTTAAGCTTGTCTCATGTATGGTGTATGATTTCAACGAGTCCAAACATCGAATAAACATAAACGTGTGTCGGTTTCGTATAATTTAAATGTAAGAACTTGGGTGTTCATAAGCATTGAATAACATCGTGTAATGTCGTATATGAAACGCGTATTTGTAAATGGGTAAGTATCATGTATGTATAAATAAAACAACTTTAAATTGAAATGTGTTTCCAATTTTCCATTATGATCAAGGTATCGAGATTACAAAGATTGGAACGGAATACGAATACAACTTGCTAAAAATAGAAAATATAAAAAGCAGATCGCTACAAATTCACCAATGCACAAATCATCCCATGGATGATTCGGTCATGAATATAAGTATGAACACATAAACAAATATCTAATATGCTAAGTAACCAAGTGAGTGTTAACCAAGACGAGTGCTTCCAATATTGTATCATTGGAGAGTTCGTGTGGTTTCATCACTTTCATGGCTTGAAGATTACTTAGAGTCTAGTATGAGGAGGCATATGAACCTCATGTTTTCTGGATAAACCTTAACACAAGTCTCTCAACATTGGAATTAGTTGGGCACAATAAAAAATTATACTCTCACTATGATGAGACTAATTGTTAGGATAACATTGAGTCTAGTGTTAATTGTATCACTAATTGTAGTTAATTTTAAGATATAAGATCCTAAGCTTTGATATGAATGCAATTAATGTTTTGTATTAGTATGTTGTTGATTAAGGATGTGAATATATCACATACATGAGTACACTTAACGTACGCATAATGATTAAATATGAATACTACATACATGAATTACGTCAGTTGGTTTACATAAAATAAAAATTTTGCATATTTACACAACGATAACCGGGTTACACTTAGACCGATGTCTCATCACTGGACTATACATTACTTGGAGGGCTCACCGCGAATCCCATGGTTAACACCTTACACAGAACACACTTATGGCTCACCGCATGTCTTCTATTGGGACTCCCATTTACTGAGAGAGCTTAGTGCCGGTACTTACCATGCAACATCTCATTAAGCATCCTGATCCTAAATTGTGACATTTATCGAATAATATAAATATATTTCAATAACAAAATTCTTTGGAAACTTAACTTTTTTTTGAACGACAAATTTGAATCACTGACGGACCACTAGAGTATCATCGTGCTACCAGCGGAACCACTCGATTATATCCATCTCTAGTAGACAATAATGACTATACATCAATTAAGGAGAAAACCCAATAAAACTAGGAAAAAACCCTTTGGAAATCGAACGTAGAACCTAATGGCCACTAAGACTTATTGCACCTCAATATGCCACTAGCTATAATGCCGTAAATCAAAGCCATAATCAAAATCGGAAAATACACATAAGACGGTGTGGTACCTTCCTTTTTATTAATTGTATAGCCGTTGGAAGGAAAAATAGGTTTTGGCCACCACAAACGAAACAAGGCCGTATAAACCCTTGCAATTTGTGGGTGTGTTATCTCCCTCCGGCCGCCACTGAAGAGCTCTTTCACCATCGACAGAGCGAGAAAATGAAAGAAGAAGAAGAGATGGTGACACCAGGAGAAGTATTAGGAAAAGGAACTGAAGTCAAAGCAGGAAAGGGAGCCTACTTATCACCTCACAACAACACCGTCTACGCCGCCCTCACCGGCCGCCGCTCCCTCGCTCCTCCCTCACCTCAATCGCCAGACCAGGTATATATACATACATACATACATACATCTTGCTTATTTCGAATACGAATATTTCTTCGCCCTAATGCTAAAATTCATACGATTAATTTAGTATTCTGATGATGAATTGAACAAGTATAGGGATAGATAGCTCTCACTCCAACTTGTCAAGTAGTAGTAATAGGTTGGACCTCAAAACTCTAGGGTTTATTCTTGTTTTTAAGCAGATGTATGTTTATGTTAGCAAACATGAACAGCATTTTTTGTTCATATACTTAAATTTGTTTGCAAGCACTTCTATTTCATTTGCTTAAGGGACGAGCTCGGTACTGGTACAAAAAATGTTCAGTACGATACGTTATTTGAAGGTAGAAATCGGTAAAATACCGGTATCGAACCGAACCGGAAGCACCAATCCTGAAAACGCCAAAAAGTGGGTACCAAAATTTGATCCTTACGGTACCATTCCGGTATTTTTCGGTATCAATACCGAAATGCTCATCCCCAGCTTTAGCTCGTTTGTTTATGTTGGTTAATATATTCCTTTAATATTTAAAAGGCGCGTTACAATTTAGTCTAGTTTTAATCATAGTTATCAAAAGCGGTCGACCGCCTTGGAGATTTTTCTGTACTCCCAAGGTATTTATTTTCTCAGCCCCACGCTTTTTTTGCGCCTTTCGCCTAGGTCCTAGGCGGAGCCTTAGCGCCTTGAGTGCGCTTCGCGCATTTGATAACGAAGCGCACTCTAGGCGCATAGGCCCCGATTAGGGCCTAGGCGATATGCGCAAAAAAAGCGTGGGCCCGAGAAAAAAAAGCGCACTTAAATAACAAAATTAAAAAGTTCATCAAGGGAATAAACTACGCAAAACCAAAACAATAATGTTCATACTAGCACTTAAAAAGTCTCAGATAACAAAATACTTAAAACCAAAATGTTCATTATCATCTAATTAGTACCAAAAATTCTAAAAGAGGAGTGTATTAGTGTAGAAAAGTAGTACTAAATAGACACTTTTTATTTTATAAAACTACAAAAGATTTCTACATATTAATTTAAATTTTAATGGCATATAATAAATTTTTGTTCAGATGTAATTACATAAATATAAATTACAGGATCTGGTTTTTAATATTTTTTGGAAATTAAAAAGTTTAATTGTTTGCTAGAATCCTTTGTTTTGAGGTCTTATAAAGAGGAGAATACGAAGAATTTGTCATTAAAAAAGACCTTAATTAGTATTAACTGCAACAATTTGTCATTAACAAAAGACCTTAATTAGTATTAAATATTAATTGCGCATTAAAAAGTATCATTAAATTTGTTTATGTTGAGGCCTCATAAAGAGAAAAATACGAAGCATTTATCATTAAATAACAAAAACCCTAATTAATATCAACTGCCCTGCTAATCGCTTTAATTACCTTGGTAACAGAAGCGCATTAAATGCGCTTCGCCCTAAAATCTCGTCTAGGCGCAAAAAGTGCTCGCTTTTAATAACTATGGTTTTAATAACTTCTTAGGTCCAAAACATTGTTGCTCACGTTTACTTTTTTATTTGTTTTAGCTTGGTAGAACATTTATGTTCATGAACCGTTCGTTTATACTGTTAATGGGCGAACACGAACACGTTCATATTCTCAAACCTACCAGTTTCCAATCTTAAGATTGATTTGATTGCTATGAAATTTGGATGAATTTAAGAAGTAAAGTGAAATCTGTGACGTATAATTTGTTGTATTAAATTTGAATTAACGATAGTGTTGAACTTGTGAAGTGGTAATAAGTTTGACATCAAAAGTCTAGGGCTTAATCTTGTTGTTAAGATTGATATTTTTGCTAAGGATTTAGCGATGAAGTTCATTGTTACATGTTCGTAAGCAGTTCAATTTGGGCAAACCGAAAAAGTGTATATTGATGGAAAACATGAAAGTACATGTTTAAAGCTCTTGATTGTTAGCATAATGGCTGGCCATGTTGACCATGAAAAGTACCTAAATAGCCATTTGACTGAGAAATATGGCTGTTTGGAAAGCATGAAATATGTAAACTGAGCGATTTTAGATGTCAAAACGAATAAGAGAGTGGCAAGTGAAATAAAAATATGTTTTTAGACGGAAAGACAAGTCGTATAAGTCTAAATATATCTCTTTTATAATGAAGGTAGTTGTGTAAATGGTGCTCTGTGGTGTTTGCCTCATAAATTGACATAAATACAAAATGTGAGGAATGCTGTTTGATAATCATTTATTTGGTTTGTCGAGAGCAAGACAGATGGTTTATTTTCAATAAGGTATACGTGTAACACGACTGATTAGAGCATTCTTTCCAGAAACCTAATCTTAGAACTTTGAGGATTTAAGATTTGAGTCACATGTTACTCATAATTAATTTTCTACTATATATTTATTATGTTAATGTCTTAAAATGAACATATTGATCTTTCTTGGCTGCTATATTCTGCATTTCTTGTTTTCCCACTGGCATAATGCTTCGTGTTTCTTATTAACATGTTTGTCTTTCCTTTTCTTGTTAGTTTTTAATAATTTACATACATATTTATCTGTAGAGGCCAACTGTGGAAGTGATTGGACACAAAGCCCATGGTCCCGTTCCCGAGCCAGGTTGTGTTGTGATAGCCCGAGTAAGTATCACTATATATTGGTGTTGCTTCCTTCATCTTTTATATCTTCAAGTATGTCTAAAATATCAAAGTATGTCCTTTGTCTTTAATATCTTCAAGAAACATACTTAATGTTTGAAAAACCAATCAGGTTATGTCCTTTAGTCATAACACAATTAGTTTTCATGGTTAAAGTTGACTAAGTCAATCCCACATAAGGGTATTTTAGTCATTTTATCCCCACATAACCACACCACAGACCTTTGTTCTCTCTCTCTCTTGCTACATTTGGTTGCCAACAACCTCTCTGGTGCTCCCTTCTTCTCCGACGCACACACCACCCGAAAACCTAACTCACACCCTCTTCAAATCACCTCACACCCCCAATTCCTTCTCAAACCCTAGCCGGCCACCACCATCGTTGGTGGTGGCGGCGCACGACGTAGGAACAGGAGACGGAGAGAGATCGGGATGGAGACGCAGTGCTGGTCACCCCTCTATGGTGGTGCGGCGATGTGCAGACGACGGAGATAAAGATATATTTTCAAACATTAAGTAAAACCCCTCCGGTGACCAGAAACGCCGCTACGACGGCGGTGGAGCTTTTCACAGACATATTTTCTGGTAAATCCCCTCACCTCTCTTTCCTTTTTCTCTATTTTGCTGATAAACGAGGATGTGATAATGTTAGATGTTGCTGATGATGATGATGGAGGCTGATGGTGGTGACGACGGCGGCTGCGTTGCCGCCGTCTGCGGCGGTGGACGATGGTCGCAGTGGAGGATGTGATAATGTTAGTCGAAGGGTTGTGTAGCGTCGTATGGGGTTGACTTATGTGGGTATTTTAGTCATTTTAGAGAGAGAACAGAGGTCTGAGAGTGCAGTGATGAGGTTAAAGCGTGGTTGTCAAGCGCATCAAAGTGCCTGTTCATCTGGTAATTTGTTTACGGTTGAGGTGTTTGTTGATTTTGTAAGCGTAATTGTAGTGGATCTGAGGTTAAACTGTGTTTGTTTTAGTGAATTGAGTGTTTGATTTGTTCATTGATGGAATAGGGGCTGAGATTTTGTTCATTTGAATTTGGGGTTTGGATGTGTGAATCTAGATTGGGGGTTAGTAACTGAATCTGGATTCGCAGTGGTGGTGGTCGTGCGGCGGGAGAGGTGGGTGGTGGTGGTGGCGGCGGCAGGTGGGTGGTGGTCAGGTGGTTGTGGTGGTGGGTGATTAGAATGAGAAAAATGATTTACAGTGGTGCTTTAGGATATTTATATATTTTTTATTTAGGGTAAAATGACCAATATACCCTCATGTGCTTCTCACATGACCTGACTTAACTGGGAAAACAAACAAGGTTTAGGGTAAAGGACATAACTTGATTGGTTTTTCAAACATTAAGGATGTTTTCTGAGGTTATTAAAGACAAAGGACATACTTTGATATTTTAGACATACATAAAGGACGAACTTTGAAATTTACTCTTTATTATTGTTACTTATAATCAAAATATGATCTGTTATTTCCACTAAGGCACATATGCTTAAAAATGAAGAAGCATGCTCATTTTGGAAGACTTAACCGTTGTTATAATATCCTTAAACAATTACTGTTCCTACTGTTTTCTGAAATCTTTAAACCAGATGCGGTTTGCCCGTAAAATAGTAAAAATACCTAAAGTAACGGGTATCATTAAATAAATCATGTGCACATAATGCTTGGGCAATTCAGTCATTTTGCATCTAAACGAAATTAAGTGAAAAAGGAAATCTTTATCTTCTTCCTCAAACCTTCACCAAAAAACCATTTGCAACTATTGACAGCCAATAGAATCATTATATATTTATATGATCTGGGTTTATGTAAAATATAAAAGTGAAATTGGTGTAGGTGTTTGATATTACATTGGGCACTGGATAAAATAAAATATTCATAACTAATCTCTTCATCTAATAATAGGTAACAAAGGTGATGGCTAGGATGGCTTCAGCAGATATTATGTGTGTAGGTTCGAAATCTGTACGCGAAAAGTTCTCTGGTGTCATCAGGTGGTAACCATGTTATTTTCACTCTATTTGTTTAAGCATTGTGTGCAACTTTTTTTGTACAATTTAGGGGTGATTATAGATATTCCATAACAGCTCTCTAAATTCTAAATTTCGTAATAAACAGGCAACAAGATGTGAGAGCAACTGAGATCGACAAAGTAGACATGCATTCATCCTTCCGCCCTGGTGACATTGTTAAAGCTTCGGTCGTATCCTTTGTTTCTTCAAATATATATTTACATTATTCTGATACAATAAATCTATTGATGTTTATAACATCTTCCAAGTTTGAATGGGTCGATTACTAGTCAATGGTGCAACTGTTTTATATATAATCCCCAAAGTCTATTTTTAAATAGTACAACCTCTCTCTTAAATAAATAGTTTTATTCTTAGATTTTGATTTTTAATCGAACATGAATGGGCATTTGTATGTTTTAATTAACAAAACATTTGTTGATAAGATATCCCTAGGAGATGCACACGCATATTATCTTTCAACTGCACAAAATGAACTGGGTGTTGTATCAGCAGAAAGCATGGCAGGTAACAACATATCTTTATGTTTTAAGCTTAAAATATGATTATTTAGTTCTGGCTGATTATTGGGTGGTATTATGGTCGATTATTCATGACTTTATCTTGTAATGGCTGGATAATAGGAGTAGCTTTTTACAAATGAATTCCATTTCAGGCAATTAAACACATTCCCGCTTCCCATGAAATTTTCAAATTTCGGCCAATTAAAACATACAAGATAAAGTCATTTGACTGTCTAGAAAGCATGAAATCCATTTCAGTCAAATCATGCCGATAGAGGTTGCATTTTCGGCCAATTTATGACTGAATGTAGTTTTAGAAGGAGAATAACTTGGATGTAGAGGCTTTATTTAACCCATCAATGGATCCTAGTTGTCTCCACCACTAAAGTGTCAAATGGGTACATGTGTTTAAGAAAATGCTAAATGAAATGTATTCAAAATTCATAAAACCTTCTAAATTGTTCTATTTCAAAGACTAAATTATGGTGTTATTTTTTTTTTGTTTTTTTTATTTTTTATATTTTTTTTTATAAAATCCAACAGGGTAGCCCAAACCCGACAACATTTTAAAAAAATCTGCTTACCCTCATGTCTATGGAAACATGCCAACAAAATAGATATTTTCAGTCTTCATATAGAAATTATTGACGAATGCTGCACTATGTTAAATTTTTATAAAACCATTTAGACCAGACGGTATGGGGGCCGGCTGAGGCCCGGCTTGGCCCAGCGCCGGTCCCCCACACCGCCCCCCATAGGGTCGGCCCGTCCCAAACGGCTCCCACCAGCCGGACTCGCCGTGCCTCCCTTCTCTCACATATATATACATAAAGGGGCTCATCCCCCACCCCCCTAGGTCCATCCCCTTCAAGCCCCTCCTACGTGGCGGTGACGTGGCGGCCCATCCCCTTGGGGATGAGGCTCTCCATACCCACCAGCCTTATAATTTGGGTATTTGTTTCTTTGACAAGTGAAGATATCCTTTGTAATTAACTAACTGTATTTGCTGGTGTTGTAGGTGGCACTATGGTTCCAGTTAGTTGGACAGAGATGCAATGCCCCTTGACCGGTCAAATTGAGCAAAGAAAAGTTGCTAAAGTTGGAGCTTGATTATCTGAATCTCAAGTTATGATTATATATGTTTTAAATTATAGTGGCAATTAGTTGATTAAAAATTGATATGGAACACTTCTTTAAAATTTTCAATTGTTTTTCTGCCTTTAATTTTTTATGATCGTATTATTAAGAATATGTGACAGGATGCATGATCTGAAGCTCAAGATTTTTCTTAAAAATATGGCAACCAGGGTTCGTAATTCGTTGTTATCAAATTTTCACTAACATATAGTTAATTTTTTTTTTATCACAGTTCGTACTTTTCATATAAATGTATGTATACATAAGCGAAAAATATATTCACTTGTGGTAAAGGTGAACCTAAGGTGAGCCATCAGATAAAATTTTTTTTTGGGTAAAGGGTTACCCCGGTGATTCTATATATTCACAACCAATAAAACCAAGTAGTGTAGATTACCTACACTAGTTCAATCATGGGACATGCCCCATGAAAGTAAACCAGAAAATCACAATCAAAAAGAAAATAACAAAAAAACCCCACTAGACTAAACTCTAGAACAAACCAAAACATAATAGATAAACTACTCAGCCACCATCATCAATTATTTCTTTGCCATGGATCTACCACTCCCTAAGAAGCCTTCGAACGTTTTCAGTATTCTTCAGTCTCGCTCCCATCAGTTTGTACCGAACCAAACTTATGATTTGCTCACTAACAATCTCTAGAGGCCTCATCCGATTCTTGAAAAGCCTGGTATTGCGTTCCTGCCAAATGACATAAGCACTAGCCGCCACTAACAGTATAGCAACATAATCAGCAGCTAATTTAGACTTGGAACGAACAAGTAACCAATTAACAATATCCTCCCACTTATCTTGAACCGTATTCATTCCCACCTTCTGTCTTACGATATGCCAAACTTGCGAAGAGAAAACACATTCAAAGAACAAGTGACTATGAGAGTCATGATTAGCATAGCATAACAAGCAACACATCATATTCATATTCTTTCTTCGAGAGAAGTCCCATTTGAGAATTTTATCTTGCGTGAGCAACTTACCTCTCATTATCAGCCACATCAAAAACGCATGCCGTGGGATACATTGGGTAAACCATACAATAGTGCTCCAGTCTATATCGGTTTCTTTGTAACGAACCGAATTCCATACACCCGAAGACGAAAAATCGCTCCTATTATAACCGTCACGCCACATTACTCTATCAGGTTTATTCGGTGTAACTTGGAATTGATCTAGCTGAATCAGAACTGGGAATAAGTCTCTCCAAGCAACCGGCCACTTCCACCCGCCATTGTCCTGAATTTCCGAAACTGAAGCCTCTAAACGGAAACCTGCATTAGAAATAGTTCGAGGCGAAATAAACTCCCCAAGCGGACTGTCACACCCCCAAAATCCACCTGCGGAATACCACCGCTTGGAGGCGTGACTGACCAGGATCCAGCCATCAATCATATTGAACAAGCATGTAAGTGATTATAAAACTCCAGCCAATACAATTGGTGTCCAAACAAAACATAGTTTAAGTTGCAAGCGGAAGCATAACGTTTAAAACCAAAACATAAGTTTAATTGTTTCAAAGTTTAACATGGCACACAGCTGTCCATGTCCCACAACGACTCCCTTCCATGCAAGCTCCAGCTAAGTACCTATTGACCTGCAAAGCATGTAGTAACGAGTCAACAAGAATGTTGAGCGAGTTCACAGTTGGGTGTTTGTTTTAAGTTGTTCTGAAAACAGTTTCCTTTATCTGGCATCCTGCCGTGGGGGTTACCCCATTAGTTGAAAACGTGATTTGTTTAACCCAATTACTCTGGCTATCCAGCCGTGGGGGCTACCCCGTGTATGTTACTAGACTCGTTACCATATCGACTGCTGACTGTAGTCATGTTTATGTGCCCTGAACTGTCAATGTCTATCATCATTGATGTGCCCAGATCCATTAGTTCACGCCCGTCCTCTGCGGCACGGTGTGAGGTTTGTCAAACCTAAATAGCGCTATCTAACTAATGACCCGCTCGCCATTGGTCCGGCGATTAATTCGATATAAAAAGGAGGGACTTCGTGATAGAGTTTTGGTCTAGTGAAAGTTATCTGTCCAAGAGGACGAGGAATTATATTCCTGAACCAACACTGTCCTACCCAAGAAAGGACGAGGAATCCATGTTCCTTAACCCCATTCCCAACCCCTGGGAATCCCATGCTTTGTAGAGAGTGTGAACTCACCTTGGTTTGCTCGGCAGATAAACGAAGGGTCAAATCAAGCTAATTATGGTCAACCACGTCCTAGTATGGTTACCACACAAGTCAGATACAAACCAAGTAACACACGTACATTTTCTACACGTATACTAGCACGTTGCAAATAGGTGTTATTCATGGCAGTCCAATCAACAGTGCACAACATACACAATTAACAATACACATGAAGTCCATATATTCGGCCCAATTACTTATGCCTGTAACCATGCAGGTCCAAACAGAATATACATAATCAAGTGGTCTCGAGTCGAGACTAGAGATCTCGAGTCGAGACGGTGCTGTCTCGGTTTGTAGCCTTCATCACTCGAGACCTGGTGGTCTCGAGTCAGGTCTCGAGTCGCAACAAGACCAGCAACCTGGTTTCGAGTCATGATGTTTGTGTGCTGGTAATGCGTGGTCTCGAGTCGAGACTAGGGGTTCTCGACTCGTAACCTGTGTCGCAACCGCAGTCTCGTGTCGTCACATATAT
Organism: Helianthus tuberosus; assembly: GCA_030545235.1. Classification (NCBI taxonomy): domain Eukaryota; kingdom Viridiplantae; phylum Streptophyta; class Magnoliopsida; order Asterales; family Asteraceae; genus Helianthus; species Helianthus tuberosus. Next base: position 150,840,148 of record CM060381.1, read on the forward strand.
GGTCTCGAGTCGAGACTAGTGATCTCGACTTGTATTCCTGGTAACCGAAACCTTCTAGAATCTGTCCACTTGTACTATCCAATGGAATTTCATGTTCATGATCCTTAGTACTAACCAATACAATTTCACCAACATGTTTTCTTGTCTAATCTTAATACCAAACAGATCAAAACATACAATTCAAATCTTCATATCATGTTCATGATGCATTCAAATAGTTCATCATTTTAGGGTTTTCATCATAACAACATGCTTCATCAAGAAAGTCTATCCTAGCATGAACTCAAGTTAGTGATATCATCGGCTCCTAAATCTAGTATATTCAATCAATACAATAGCATGCTTACATAAGATTTATCATATTTAAAACACATACACTAAAACAAATTATTCAAACATATCGCACTTAGCTAGTGCATCAACATCCGATTATTCAAGAACATGCTTGCGTACACTTATTCATTTCTACCCAACTTAATTGTCAAGTTAGCATGATAATCATTAATTCACCTCAATCTTCCTAACCACATAAGAGTATGCGTGTTATACAAAAACATGTGCATCCTTCAATAAATAAACATCATTTAATAACAAATAACCATCTTCTATCAAACAAACACCTTTATCAACAATTTCTCATGTATTTGTTATTAAACAACTAAAGGAGATACTAACCGGCTAGAGGGTATGAAGGGTGAACTTCCGAATGACGATTCCAAGCTTGAACCGAGGGTCCTAGTGTTGCCGGTTTGAATCCGAGAATGAGGGAAGAAGGATGTTGAGACTTAGGGTTTTAGTGAGAGAGAGATAGAGAGTGTGTGTGAGAGTGAGTGTGAGTTGCCCAAAGAAATGGCAAGGTTGGTTATCAACAAGGGTTATATACTTGTTCTAAGTTGGTGCACCCTAATGGGCTTTCGGGTAGACTAAAGGAGGTGTATGGCCCAACCAGCCCAACTGTTACTGTTTACTCGAGACCGAGTGGTCTCGAGTCGAGTCCTTGTGTCTTGGTTCCGGCTCACTACATACATACTTGTATAAAACTATATTTCATACGTACACATTGATAACACATAGCACATCAAGATAATCACGAACTTTTATTTACTAATATATAAACACATGACGTTCAAGCATGTTACATCAAGATGCAATGAAGGGTTCTAAATTTCGAGTTGTCACATTATCCCCAAGTTGAAAGAAATTTCGTCCCGAAATTTGGTACGTACTCACTGAGGAAGCTAGTTAAGTTGTATGGTTTTCCTGGTTTTCCTGGGGTGTCACATCCTCCCCCCGTTGATCTGGAATTTCGTCCCGAAATTCCGTAGCTTCAGCCTCAGTAGTGGTTGTACTATTTACGAATAGTTGGGGATACTTTTGTTTCATCTGATCTTCGCGTTCCCAGGTGAACTCTGGGCCGCTACGTGAGTTCCAACGTACTCGAACGAGAGGTATTCTAGTGCTCTTGAGGACCTTAACATCCCGGTCCGTGATTTCAACTGGTTCCTCGACGAATCGTAACTGCTCGTCGATGGTGAGCTCCTTCAAAGGAACTACGAGGGTCTCATCTGACAGACACTTCTTCAGATTCGACACGTGGAAAACGTCGTGAACTGCACTGAGTTCCGCTGGTAAGTTCAGTTTGTAGGCCACCTTGCCTATTTTCTCGATGATTTCAAAAGGTCCGACGTATCGCGGGTTAAGTTTGCCTCGTTTGCCAAAACGAACCACACCCTTCCAGGGTGAAACTTTGAGTAGTACACGCTCCCCAACCTGGAGCTCAAGTGGTTTCCTGTCCTTATCGGCATAGCTTTTCTGACGATCACGAGCTGCCGCCATGCGTTGTCGTATTTGAGCAATTCGTTCGGTTGTGTCTACCACAAGCTCTGGACCAGTGATCTGACTATCCCCCACCTCTGCCCAACAAAGAGGTGACCGGCATTTACGCCCGTACAATGCCTCAAACGGAGTAGCTTTAATGCTGGTGTGGTAGCTGTTATTGTACGAGAATTCCACAAGTGGCAGATGCTTTTCCCAGCTGTTGCCGAAGTCGATTACACATGCACGAAGCATATCTTCTAAGGTTTGAATAGTGTGCTCAGACTGCCCGTCCGTCTGAGGGTGATACGCTGTGCTCATGTCTAAACGTGAGCCAAAAGATTTGTGCATTGCTTGCCACAGCTCTGAAGTAAAACGTGCATCACGATCCGAGATAATGGAGGTGGGCACCCCGTGCCTCGAGACAACTTCCTTAAGGTATATGTCTGCTAGAGTGGAGAACTTATCCGTTTCCTTGATAGCTAAGAAGTGTGCAGACTTTGTGAGTCGATCCACGACCACCCAGATAGTGTCATTTCCGCGCTGAGATTTAGGCAGGCCGGTAACGAAATCCATGGAAATCTGCTCCCATTTCCATTGTGGTATTTCCGGCTGTTGGAGTAGGCCTGAGGGTTTCTGGTATTCCGTCTTGACTCTCGCACAAGTCAAACACTTGCTGACGTAAGTTGCTATGTGGGCCTTCATGCTAGGCCACCAATACGTAGTTTTGATATCGTGGTACATCTTATCCGAGCCAGGATGTACCGAGTAGCGAGACTTGTGTGCTTCATCCATCACCAGCTCTCGTAAGTTGCCATAGAGTGGGACCCAAATGCGTCCCGTTACGTAGTATGCACCGTCTTCCTTTTGTTCTAATCGTTGCCTTGAGCCACGTAGGGCTTCACCCCTGACGTTTTCTGGTTTCAATGCTTCTATCTGAGCGTCTCGTATTCGGGAGGGAAGACTAGAATGTATAGTGAGTTGTAAAACTCGCATGCGCTTAGGCGCGGTGTCCTTTCGACTGAGGGCGTCAGCCACAACATTGGCCTTGCCTGGGTGATACCTGATCGAGCATTCGTAGTCATTCAGTAGTTCGACCCATCGTCGTTGTCGCATATTCAGTTCCTTCTATTTGAAGATATGCTCGAGGCTCCTGTGGTCGGTGTAGATGGCGCACTTGGTACCGTACAAGTAATGTCGCCATATCTTAAGCGCAAAAACAACAGCTCCTAGCTCTAGGTCGTGCGTAGTGAAGTTTCTTTCATGAACTTTGAGTTGGCGTGAGGCGTAGGCTATAACCTTATCCCGTTGCATCAGTACACAACCAAGACCCTGAATTGATGCGTCGCAGTAGACCACGAAGTCGTCTGTGCCCTCTAGCAAGGAAAGGATAGGTGCGCTGCAAAGTCTATCCTTTAAATGCTGAAATGCTAATTCCTGTGCATTTCCCCATCGATAAACAACGCCTTTCTGCGTTAGTGAGGTGAGAGGCTGTGCAATCTTGGAAAAATCCTTAATGAACCTCCTGTAGTAACCTGCCAAACCCAAGAATTGGCGAATTTCCGTTGGTGTACGAGGTGCAGGCCAGTTCTTAATCGAGTCCACTTTGGATGGATCAACGTGAATCCCATCCTTGTTTACCACATGGCCTAGGAAATGGACTTCACGAAGCCAGAAGTCGCATTTCGAGAACTTTGCATAAAGCTGTTCTGTTCGAAGGAGTTCCAGAATAAGTCGTAGATGTTGCTCGTGTTCCTCCTGACTCTTAGAATAGATCAGGATGTCGTCGATGAAGACTATAACGAACTTGTCCAGGTAAGGCTTGCACACTCGATTCATCAAGTCTATTAAAATCGCAGGTGCGTTTGTCAGCCCAAAAGGCATGACCAAAAACTCATAGTGTCCATAACGAGTTCTAAAAGCTGTTTTGGAGACGTCCTCTTCTCGGACTCTCAGCTGGTGATATCCCGACCTCAAATCAATCTTTGAATAGTAGCTCGACCCTTGCAGCTGGTCGAACAAGTCGTCAATGCGTGGAAGAGGATAGCGATTCTTCACGGTCACCTTGTTGAGTTCCCGGTAGTCGATGCACATTCTGAAGGTACCATCTTTCTTCTTCACGAATAATACTGGAGCTCCCCAGGGCGATGAGCTAGGACGAATAAAACCCTTATCCAAGAGTTCTTGTAGTTGCGTAGAGAGTTCTTCCATCTCTGATGGAGCTAAACGATAAGGTGCACGAGCTATAGGCGCAGCTCCAGGAGCTAGTTCAATCTGAAACTCGACCTGGCGATGAGGCGGAAGGCCAGGTAATTCCTCAGGAAATACTTCAGGATAGTCGCATACAATTGGAAAATCTTCTATCTTCTTCTCTTTCTCCGAGGTGTCAGTAACGAGAGCCAAAATGGCAGTGTGGCCCTTTCGCAAGCACTTCTGGGCCTTAAGGAAAGAGATGACGTTCTCAACAGTACCCTTCTTGTCGCCACGAATCATGAGAGGTTCACTACCGGAACCAGGAATACGAACAATCTTCTCGTTGCAAAGAATCTCTGCTCGGTGTTGGGATGACCAATCCATCCCAATGACAACGTCGAAACTACCCAAGACGATAGGAATGAGGTCGATAGAGAAGGTCTGGTTAGCAAGAATAAGTTTACAACCCTTGACTACGTGTGCGGCCTTTAAACTCTTACCGTTTGCTAGCTCTACAGTGTGCTTGTTATTCAAAGGTGTTGGAATACGCATAAGCATTCGACTAACTTCTAGTGACACGTAGCTAGTATCGGCACCCGAATCGAATAAAACTGTAACATAAAAGTCGTCGAGAAGGAACTTACCCGTCACAACATTGGGGTCATTCCTTGCTTCACCTTGACCAAGCACGAACACCCACCCCCTGGCACCATTGTTGTTGTTGTTATTCCCATTGTTACCATTCCCCTGATTATTGTTGTTGTTCTGGTTCCTGTTCAGTTGGGGGCAATCTCTCTTGAAATGGCCTTCAGCTCCACACTGAAAGCACCCTTTGTTGATTCCTTGCTGCTGCTGCTGCTGATTCTGCGGGGCTTGTTGTTGACGATTCTGGTTTGCGGGGTATAAGCTCCTGCAATCCTTTGCAGCGTGACCTGGCTTGTTGCACCGATGACAGTTACCCCTGGTGCATGGACCGCTGTGGTGCAGGTTGCAGCGATTGCATTTGGGGTGATTCCCCTTATACCCACCATGACTTTGACCACCAGATGATTGCTGACCGGGGCTCTTGTAGTCATCAGTCTTTCTCTGTTGAGACTGAGGCTGAACAGAAGTCGAATCCTAACTTGAAGCTCCATCCCATTTCCGTTTGCTGTCGCTAGAGACGTATGAAGTAGTTGCAGCACCTATGCGCTTTGGTAACCTGTTCTGCTCCACCGCCTGATCCGTGAGACGGTGAGCCAATTGCACAACTTGCTGGATGGTGGCGAGGTTTGCTGAAGTCACATGACTTTGGATTTCTGGCACTAAGCCCTTGAGAAATAGTTCGATGCGTTTGATGGGAGGATCCACCATAGTAGGACATAGAATAGCCAACTCATTCGATCTTTTCACATAAGCTTCAATCTCTGATCCCGTCATCTTGAGGTTGAAAAACTCTACTTCCAGTTTGTGAATCTCATCACGATTGCAGTACTCCTCTTTGATCATTTCCTTAAAGTTGTTCCATGGGGTGGCGTTAGCAGCGACCAACCCCAGCATTTGAACCTGAGCATTCCACCACGTGAGCGCTAATCCCTCCAGAGTACCGGTAGCGTACTTCACCCTGCGAGCCTCAGGGCATTCACACATCTCGAAAACAGACTCGAGCTTTTCAAACCAGTGGAGGAGACCCACGGCTCCTTCAGTGCCGCTAAAAGTAGTTGGTCGGCAGTCCATAAAAGTTTTGAAGGAGCACACTGGTGGCTGAGCATGTTGACCTCCTGCGTGTGCAGCTGCAAGTGCCGCAGCAACTCGTTCGTTAATCAGAGCCGTCAGCTGGGCTTGAGTCTTGTTAACGCGTCCAGACATGATCTTCATATCAAGAGGAACATGAGTGAGAGGGGTTCGCGAAAATGCGATGTCAGGAGAGTGTAAGCACACACGTGTTCAAGCAACAGCAGTTATACTAACCAAGCATACCATGAGCAATGCACTATGTAACTATCAAGTAGGCAATATATACATAGATCATATCACCTAGATTGTCGAGCCTTGCATGTGGAGTGAAGCGTCGTTGTGGATCGTAGAGCACTGTACAGGTTATAGTCTGATTTTAATAAAACTTTTTCCCTTATTAAAACCAAGTTCACTATAACCAATGGCTCTGATACCAATCTGTCACACCCCCAAAATCCACCTGCGGAATACCACCGCTTGGAGGGTGACTGACCAGGATCCAGCCACCAATCATATTGAACAAGCATGTAAGTGATTATAAAACTCCAGCCAATACAATTGGTGTCCAAACAAAACATAGTTTAAGTTGCAAGCGGAAGCATAATGTTTAAAACCAAAACATAAGTTTAATTGTTTCAAAGTTTAACATGGCACACAGCTGTCCATGTCCCACAACGACTCCCTTCCACGCAAGCTCCAGCTAAGTACCTATTGACCTGCAAAGCATGTAGTAACGAGTCAACAAGAATGTTGAGCGAGTTCACAGTTGGGTGTTTGTTTTAAGTTGTTCTGAAAACAGTTTCCTTTATCTGGCATCCTGCCGTGGGGGTTACCCCATTAGTTGAAAATGTGATTTGTTTAACCCAATTACTCTGGCTATCCAGCCGTGGGGGCTACCCCTTGTTTAATTATCTGGCTCTACGGCCGTGGGGGCTACCCCGTGTATGTTACTAGACTCGTTACCATATCGACTGCTGACTGTAGTCATGTTTATGTGCCCTGAACTGTCAATGTCTATCATCATTGACATGCCCAGATCCATTAGTTCACGCCCGTCCTCTGCGGCACGGTGTGAGGTTTGTCAAACCTAAATAGTGCTATCTAACTAATGACCCGCTCGCCATTGGCCCGACGATTAAGTCGATATAAAAAGGAGGGACTTCGTGATAGAGTTTTGGTCTAGTGAAAGTTATCTGTCCAAGAGGACGAGGAATTATATTCCTGAACCAGCACTGTCCTACCCAATAAAGGACGAGGAATCCATGTTCCTTAACCCCATTCCCAACCCCTGGGAATCCCATGCTTTGTAGAGAGTGTGAACTCACCTTGGTTTGCTCGGCAGATAAACGAAGGGTCAAATCAAGCTAATTATGGTCAACCACGTCCTAGTATGGTTACCTCACAAGTCAGATACAAACCAAGTAATGCACGTACATTTTCTACACGTATACTAGCACGTTGCAAATAGGTGTTATTCATGGCAGTCCAATCAACAGTGCACAACATACACAATTAACAATACACATGAAGTCCATATATTCGGCCCAATTATTTAGGCCTGTAACCATGCAGGTCCAAACAGAATATACATAATCAAGTGGTCTCGAGTCGAGACTAGAGATCTCGAGTCAAGACGGTGCTGTCTCGGTTTGTAGCCTTCATCACTCGAGACCTGGTGGTCTCGAGTCGCAACAAGACCAGCAACCTGGTTTCGAGTCATGATGTTTGTGTGCTGGTAATGCGTGGTCTCGAGTCGAGACTAGGGGTTCTCGACTCGTAACCTGTGTCGCAACCGCAGTCTCGTGTCGTCACATATATGGTCTCGAGTCGAGACTAGTGATCTCGACTTGTATTCCTGGTAACCGAAACCTTCTAGAATCTGTCCACTTGTACTATCCAATGGAATTTCATGTTCATGATCCTTAGTACTAACCAATACAATTTCACCAACATGTTTTCTTGTCTAATCTTACTACCAAACAGATCAAAACATACAATTCAAATCTTCATATCATGTTCATGATGCATTCAAATAGTTCATCATTTTAGGGTTTTCATCATAACTACATGCTTCATCAAGAAAGTCTATCCTAGCATGAACTCAAGTTAGTGATATCATCGGCTCCTAAATCTAGTATATTCAATCAATAGAATAGCATGCTTACACAAGATTTATCATATTTAAAACACATACACTAAAACAAATTATTCAAACATATCGCACTTAGCTAGTGCATCAACATCCGATTATTCAAGAACATGCTTGCGTACACTTATTCATTTCTACCCAACTTAATTGTCAAGTTAGCATGATAATCATTAATTCACCTCAATCTTCCTAACCACATAAGAGTATGCGTGTTATACAAAAACATGTGCATCCTTCAATAAATAAACATCATTTAATAACAAATAACCATCTTCTATCAAACAAACACCTTTATCAACAATTTCTCATGTATTTGTTATTAAACAACTAAAGGAGATACTAACCGGCTAGAGGGTATGAAGGGTGAACTTCCGAATGACGATTCCAAGCTTGAACCGAGGGTCCTAGTGTTGCCGGTTTGAATCCGAGAATGAGGGTAGAAGGATGTTGAGACTTAGGGTTTTAGTGAGAGAGAGAGGGAGTGTGTGTGTGAGAGTGAGTGTGAGTTGCCGAAAGAAATGGCAAGGTTGGTTATCAACAAGAGTTATATACTTGTTCTAAGTTGGTGCACCCTAATGGGCTTTCGGGTAGACTAAAGGAGGTGTATGGCCCAACCGGCCCAACTGTTACTGTTTACTCGAGACCGAGTGGTCTCGAGTCGAGTCCTTGTGTCTTGGTTCCGGCTCACTACATACATACTTGTATAAAATTATATTTCATACGTACACATTGATAACACATAGCACATCCAGATAATCACGAACTTTTATTTACTAATATATAAACACATGACGTTCAAGCATGTTACATCAAGATGCAATGAAGGGTTCTAAATTTCGAGTTGTCACATTATCCCCAAGTTGAAAGAAATTTCGTCCCGAAATTTGGTACGTACTCACTGAGGAAGCTAGTTAAGTTGTATGGTTTTCCTGGGGTGTCACACGGACCCAGATCACTCCATGTGTCGTACCAAGCCGAGGCCCTTGTTCCACTACCGATTTCAAACCAAAAAAACTCCCTCAATTGCGGCCGAAGCTGAAGAAGCTTTCTCCACGAGTAGCTACATGTTGAGGGAACTTTAGAAATCCAAAATTTTTTACCTTTTTACCTGTAAGCATGAACCCAATCCACCCATAAAGAATTCCTCCTTGTAAGAATACTCCAAATGTGATTTGTCATGAGAGCTTTGTTTACATCCCCAATCCGCCGAATGCCCAAACCTCCTTCGTATTTAGGGAGACAAACTGCTTTCCAAGAAACCTTAGCTCTACCTTTTTGAAACACCGTATCTTGAGACCACAAAAAGTTTCGCATCTTAGCCTCCAACTCATGAACAACTCGAGTCGGAAGCATAAAAACAGAAGACCAGAAAATATGCATAGAGGATAAAACAGAGACAATAAGTTGCAATCTGCCAGCGAACGAAAGTAACTTATTCCTTCAGTGCATGATTCGTTTGTCTAGCTTTTCCAGCAGAACGCTACAATCTTTATATAACAGACCCGACGAGATTAAAGGAAGACCAAGATAGCGCACAGGCAAAGAACCCTCCTTAAACGGCATAATGTTCAGAATAGCATTTTTAATATAACTTGGAACATTGCAAAAGAAGACTGTACTTTTCTGATTACTTGGCACCAGACCCGACATCATAGAAAATTTAGAAAGAGAGCTCATAATATACCTAGCCGAAGCAATTTCCCCTCTAGCAAAAAGAAACAGATCATCTGCAAAACAAAGGTTGATAATTTGCTGCTTCTCACATTTATTATGAAACTTGAAAGAAGAATCAATCCTTAACGAATGATGTAATATGGCCGTAAGAACCTCCATCACAAGAGTAAACAAATACGGGGAAAGAGGATCTCCCTGACGAAGCCCACGATTACCTTTGAAGTACCCATGCACATTACCGTTGACACAAACAGAATACGATGTAGTAGAGACACACACCATAATCCAGTTCACCATCGAGGCACTGAACCCAAACCCAAGCAAAATATTTTTAAGGAAGTTCCAATCAACCGTATCATAGGCCTTTTGGATATCAACTTTAAAAGCACATCTCGGGGGACCAACATTCCTATGATAATTGTGCATCAATTCTTGAGTTAACAAAATATTGTCCGAAATCTTCCTGCCTGGGACAAATGCTGATTGGTTTATACTAACAATATTATCCAACACCACCTTAACTCTATCCGCAACGATCTTGCTAATGCACTTGTACATGACATTACAACAAGCTATCGGCCTGTAATCCGTAACAACAGAAGGGGATGGAACCTTGGGCACAAGCACTATAAGGGTGTGGTTTAACTCTCGAAGCAGATACCCTGTTTCAAAAAAATCAATGACAGCCTTTGAAACATCATTGCCGATAATAGGCCATGCACTCTTGAAAAAAGCAGCAGTATAACCATCCGGGCCAGGCGCCTTATCAATGCCAATAGAAAACATAGCCTTCTTAACTTCATCTTCAGTCACTTGTCTGCTCATATGGGCAGCGACCTGCGGATCCAAAACATTAGTGAATAAATCCGGAGCCGGATTAAGCGAAGTATCACCCCGGCAACCCAAAAATTTCTCATAATGATCAACAAAAGCTTGATGGACTTTGTCACCCTCAAAGACGAAACCTCCCGAATCACGAATGACATCAATACGGCTATAATGATTTTTGCTTTTAACCGAAGAGTGAAAGAAAGCTGTATTCATATCACCAGTCCTCAACCAATCCACTTTTGATTTTTGTTTCAGAAATCGCTCCTCATCCAACAAAGCTTCTTGGTATTCACCAGTTACGGTAGCTTCTTGAACCCGTATGTCTTCATTATTCGGCTCCTGATCAAGGACTTTCTGCAAGTAGTCTAGTTTCTCGCGAAGACTTTCCACTTTCTTATGCAAATTACCCTGCTTAAACAACAACGCCCGAAGAGGGTTTTTAAGAAGACGAAGACGTTTAACAACAGAATACTTGTACACTCCATAAACTCTAGTCTCCCAACCCCGCTTCACAATATCTAGAAATTCTGGTTTGTACACAAAAAAATTAGCAAATTTGAAGGACCGAGGCTTCAGAATACCAACATTAGGAAGTTCTAACACACATGGGCAATGGTCCGATAGCCGATACGGCTGAAAAATAGCGACTGCACTCGGAAAATGGCTCACAAACTGGGTGTTCCCAAGCACTCTATTAATCTTCTTCAGCAATCCAATCCCTTTCTTGGGCTTTTGGTTCCATGTAAAATGAAGACCCGTTCGATTAATATCAAACATCTCAATATTATCCACACACTCTTGAAACTCTTTCATACTAATAGATACCGATGAAGTCCCCATCGATTTATCTTCTAAGTTTAGCGCAGAGTTGAAGTCCCCCATAACAAACCAAGGATTATTTCCAACAAAGTCTTTATGCAAAGACAGATGATGCCATAAATCCATACGTGTCACATAATAATTGGCCGCATACACAACCGAGCAAAAAACCATTTTCTTATCCAGCTTGAAAAATAGTTGTAAATGAATAACCTGATCAGTCTGAGACAACACCATAACGTCAAACACAGCTGGATTCCAGCCAATAATAATCCTTGTTCCTTTATTACACCGAGCCCCATTAGACGTCCAATCCCACGAACGAAAAACAGATTTGCAAACATGACCAAGCCTGCTAACATCCACATGCGACTCCAAGATTGCACATAAGCTCAAATTATAATCCTTAACAGCCTGACGAACCTCCGTTTGTTTCAGAGGGCGGTTCAACCCCCTAATATTCCAAGAAGCAAGACTAACCATTGTTAACATTCAAAGAAGGAGTGCTTGCCCCTTGTTGTGGTTCAGGTTTCTTAGAATCTCTAACAAGAAATTCATCCGTCTCATTATAAATTTCTTGGACTTCATCATCATTCGAAGCATAAGGATCATCTTCTGCTCCATTCCCATCAGCTTGGTTATCTATTTTGGTATCATTTAACACATCAAAAGGATTAGATGAAACAAAACTAGTAGAAGGAGCTGAATTAATACCCCCTCCACTAGTTTTGGAGACAACAGGACGATATTCAAACTTTTGTTTCGGTTTATTAACTGGAAATCCCGTTCTCCTTGCCGCTTTCCGAGTATCAACATCCATAAACCCATCCTTGTCTATCACCGGTTGTTTCGAAGGCCCTTGGTTCTTGGTCCCATGTTGAGTTTTTTGGACTTTATCCGAACCTTTTGTAACCTGCCTGACTTGTCTCGGACATGACTGATCATCATGACCAAAAACTTTGCAAAACGCACATCTATGAGGACTCCATTCATATTCAACATACACTTTCTCCTTGACAAACCCTTCCCCCTCCACTTCTGGAACTGCTATAACAATTTCTTCTTTGAATTCATGCTCAGCCGAAATCTCCACTAAAGCTCTAGCGAAGCTACTCCTTCCCCAAGAATCTAAGCACATACTCCTTCCCCAAGAATCTAAGCCATCAGATAAAATTTGTCCATTGTGTTTTAGAAGATTGTGAAGTGGATTAACTCTGTATTAAAGTCTGTCACCCTTGATTTCTGACTCGGCACCAGCTCATGTCTATAGAGATTTTATGGCCCAAACAATACGGTTTTTTTAAAGGCAAACCACTATATAGAGAGAGAGTCGGCTAGCAACTAGAGAATATTACAAAACGAGTCGGAAAGCAAACAAAACAAAGCATTACAAGAGGTATACGACATGAAATCAACCCACTTATCCCACGAAATCGCCAGGAGCCTGGACCTATTGCACACCCTAAGAAAGTATATTCCTTAATGAGGCCAATGGATTTTTGAGTGGTAACAAAAGGACCCCTTGAACACCTTCAAGTTCCTCGCATGCCATAACCTCCAAACCATCGCCATAGCCACCATATGCACCAATTTCTTCCACCCGCTCACACCCGGACTCAACTCCAACGTCTTAATGATATCCTGAATAGAATTCAAATCTAAGGGAGATGGAATTTTCATCCATACAAAGACTAGCCACTATATACTCCTAGCCCAAATGTAATTAGAAAAAAAATAACATGCTCGTAGTCTTCATCACATGATCCACATCTATCACAGAACGTGCTTCCAATGTTTATACTGTTGGGATCGGACTCTCTCACACACGAACTCGGACCACACACACTCTGCTCTCACACAATCTGCCACAATCAAGAACATAAAGGATTTACGTGGTTCAGTCTAAACTGACCTACGTCCACGGGTAACTAGGAGTTTATAATACTTGGAGAGGTACAAGGAATTACAATACATATGAATCTCTTATATAGAGATTGAAGAAAGAGAAAGAAGTAGAAAACAAGATCCGTGAATAATGGCCCCTGCCCCTTATCCTCTTATCCTGTAATCAGAGATTCTGATGTCCACTTGATCAAGTGGCTTCATACTCAACAATCTCCCACTTGAAGCCACGGTATAATCTTCACCTGTGCTTCAACTGTGCATCTGCATTTCTGTAAATTTTTTTGATCTTAGCTCTTTCCTAGTTACCCGGCCTTCTCTTCATTTATCCCGAAGGCCCGTTGAAGCTTTCATTAGCTTCAACACATCAGTCATGGCTAAGTCTGCCCCTGACCCATTCTCTGTCTCCACCGGCTCCCACTGACACGAATTGCCGGATTCTGAGAAAACTTGAGAACAAACACTCTCCATCATAAGCAGGTAATTCACTGGAGAGACTTTCACCGCTGGAATACAGGTTCTCTTAACCCACTATCTTCTGGGAGTTCTGACTGAAGCACTACCTGTGCTCCCACTGCCACGAAAACCACTGACTGGTTTCTCTGAACCTTTCCTAGCACGTTCAACCTGGATATGACCTGTGGCTCTGGGTTTGTCTCCTACAAAACAAACCTTCTTCTGCCCACGAGATTCTGTGAACCGGATCTTGGTCTTCTTCTGAACTGGGACGGTTAGTTTTACTCCCTCAGACGGTAAACTGACCATATACAGCGAACCCCGTTTCTTTCCTCGAGCTACGACTAGATTTCCCTTTAGAACCTTCCACTGTCCGTTCCTGAACTTAACCTCGTGCCCCTGTTCATCCAACTGCCCAACAGAAATTAACTATTTCTTTAAGCTTGGAATCAACCTGACATCCTTTAAAGTCCATGAACCGACTGGAGTCTTCAGATCTAAGTCACACATGCTCGTCACATCAAGAACCTCATCATTCGCCAGTCTTACCTTACCAAAATCACATTCTTTCAGATTTTGCAGTGCTTCACTGCTGTGGGTAGCGTGAAACGAAGCACCCGAATCCATAACCCAGGAATCCACACTGCTCTCCACACTACAGATCAAAACATCATCATCTGAGTGGTTTACAGCAGCGTTGATTTCTTTCTTCTCATTTGGACATTGATTCCTAAAATGTCCTACCTCTTTGCAGTTCCAACAGGTTACATCACCTCGAGCCCTAGACTGACTCGTCTTTCTGTTCCTGCTCCAACTATCTCTGTAATTCTTCCTTCCTCTGCCAACATTCAATAATTCACTCGATGATCCACTCGAACTTCTCCTTCTGACGTCCTCGCTCAGAATAAGATCACGAATCCCTTCAAAAGTAAATCCGCTGGTACCTGATGAACTGGAAATCGCTGTAACAGTTCCGGACCAACTGTCTGGCAAAGAAGATAACAGTAGCAAGGCTTGAACTTCATCTTCGAATTTGATGTCCACTGACGCAAGTCTGGCCAAAATCGAATTCAACTTATTGATGTGCTCTGTGACTGAACTGCCTTCCCTCATCCTAGTATTCACCAGCTCTCGAATCAGAAAGACCTTATTAGCTGCCGAAGGCTTCTCGTACATGTTAGATAGGGCTAACATCATGCCACTAGTTGTGGTTTCCTTCATGATGTTGAATGCCACAGTCTTTGATAACGCCAATGTAACAACTGCCCTGGCTTTCCTGTCTTTTGATTCCCAATCTGCTGGTTCCACCCTTTCTGGTCTAACTCCTGATAACACAATATCAAGATCTTTTTGAACCAATAATGCCTCAATCTGCATCTTCCACCAGCTAAAATCTGTACCGTTAAACTTTTCGATTTGCACATTCCCGTCTTCTGCCATGATAACTCAAACACGACTAAACAAAACTGAAATCGAAAAATAAACCGAAAATCAAACTGAAACAACCGAAACAAGCACTGGTCTACGGTTCTGTTTCTTCGATTTTCAACGAACCGATACTCTGAAAAATTGCTGGTTTAACCGATAAAAAAAAGCCGATCTTGAATTTTTTTTTAAATCCAAAAGAAAAAATAAAGGGTGACACAAGTCAAAAGATGACAATCCCCCCTCCCTTTTTTTTCTTTTCTTCCTTCACGTGAGTCACCTCACCCCACCACACCTTTTACCTTCTTTCTCTTTTTGGTCACCCAAAAAAAATCTGGTTTCTTGTTCTAGAGAGCCACAAAAAAAAGGAATAATACCCCTCTTTCCTTCCTTTGTTTGAACGAGAGATATGCAACCAAAAAAAATTCCTTTTTTTCCTTTGCTTCTACCTTCGATCGCAGTACACACAAAAAAAGGTTGGTTTTATTCTTTCCCTTTGAATCCCTCTCGATGAACACGGTGGCGGCGGTGGCGGAATCACTGCTGTGATTTACCTGAGCGGCGGTTCTGATGGCGGTGGAGGCGGTTCTGACGGCGGTGGCCGCGATTCTGACGGAACCTGGCGGTGTGGGCGGCAGCGGCTTCGAACAGAAAATGGCTGACGTGAACAATCCGGTAGAAACTGATGCAAATCGGAACCCTAGTTCAGATTTCCGCACCTTCAGGCATCTTCTTCTTCCACACCTTCGTTTCTGTTCGTTCTGTTTGGTTTCTGTTCGGTTTCGTTTGGTTTCTGTTCGGTTCAACAACACGAGCCTGAGCTCTGATACCAGTTTTTGGGATCGGACTCTCTCACACACGAACTCGGACCACACACACTCTGCTCTCACACAATCTGCCACAATCAAGAACACAAAGGATTTACGTGGTTCGGTCTAAACTGACCTACGTCCACTGGTAACTAGGAGTTTATAATACTTGGAGAGGTACAAGGAATTACAATACATATGAATCTCTTATATAGAGATTGAAGAAATAGAAAGAAGTAGAAAACAAGATCCGTGAATAATGGCCCCTGCCCGTTATCCTCTTATCCTGTAATTAGAGATTCTGATGTCCACTTGATCAAGTGGCTTCATACTCAACATATACCCCTAGCAATCAACTCCATCTTTAAAGCATTTTTTCCCAAAGGGACCCTCCACACCATTCCAGGAGAAAGGCGAGTCCCCATTCTGACTAGAATCCACCTTCGAGAGCCATCATCGTTAGCCCAGTACCATTTATCCCATTGTAACAACTCTCATCAAAAGTCCTAATTATTATTTTAATTGTCCAATAGGAAACCCTAATTAAGACACCCAAGTGATTCTGCATAAAACCTAAAAATTTTCAGAACAATCGGAATCAGGATCAGGGCCCCTAAAACTCAGGGGGGTAAACCCTAGTTAGTAATATCCATACAGTTTGTTGTCGAAATTGAAATTTCACGCAAGACCAACTCACCTGAGCTACTGGAACACGAGGCTACCCTATGGTAATAGGGTACCCCTCGCGCCACGCGACAGGCACAAGAGGACCTGTCTCGACACGCGAGAGGGACAAATTTTAGGTATAAATACAGGGGCTTGGGACTTGACATTCTGCGTTCGTTCGACGTAGAAATTCCATACGTACATTGAGATATTGCCTGATTACTATAAAAACACACACAAATCACGAAGTGCTGCCGCAATACAGGGTAATAACTCGATCGCTGCTACGATTCAATGTCCGATCGATTAAACTATCCAATGGATGTTTAAGTGCTGCCCACATTAGGGTTTATGCTTTGTCATTCGTTGTTAATTCAATGGATGTTTAAGTATCGCACTTTGTCATTCGTTGTGAAGGTTTAATCTCGTGAGTTATCGTAAATGCTGTATTAGTTACTAACCGAGTTTGTGTGCATGTTATTAAATTTAGGTTAAAAAGGCTAATCAGTAGGCTAAGCTCTGCTCATATAAATCTGCAATGTGAGTCATTCTCTTTTTTTATCAAATTTATTTCCAAAATCATGTTTACTTTCAAAGTTATAATTACGGGGATTAAGTCTTTGTAGTCACCAAATTACAGCCGGTACGTGGGGTTTTGTATACATTACTTGATAAACTTTACCATTGGACAACGGGTTAGCCAAGGGGTGATATGACCATAGTCACAGACACCATTGGACTCTGAGGTTACCAATGGATGTTCGAGTGACAAATACTGGGGTAGTTGGTTGATATATGGAAACATTGTAATCGCTCTTAATACTGTAAATTATAACAAACGAGTCGTTTTAGTAAAAAGAATGATTCACCAGTATTTCCCGCTGACAAAACCTTTTTCAAACATGTTTCAGGTGATCTGTTGTGATCCAGGAAAAGTGCCGTGAAGCACTACAAGCTTAAGGAAGTGGCTCAAAATAAAATAAAGAAACATGTTTTGTAAAATAAAGGTTTCTCTGTGAAATCATATGATTGTAAATTTTCGGGATGTTATCCCGAATTGTGAAATAAAATAATCGGGAAATTACGGTTTTAAAAAGATCCTGAAGAAATCTTCCGCTGTTAAATAAATACCACGGGATTTTCTGTCCCGCGGCTCCTGAAACGGGTCAAACCGGGTCGGGGGCCGTGACAGAAAAAGGTGGTATCAGAGCCACTGATTTAAGCCAATTAAGTATTTAGAAAATACTTAATTTTTACTAATTGCTATTTTGTGATTATATGTTTTATTATTTGAATATTTGTGTACAGTATGGGTAAGCAAAAGCTTTCAAACATCTATCTTAAATTAGATAGGTCATCAAACAAGAAGGGAAGTTCATCCCAAACAAATTCCTCAAAACATTATGCAAATCCTGAAGAAGGAATATTTGTCCGAAAGACATAATATGAGGAACCACTTTCTCCTAATAAAAGAAGTTTGATTATTAGGAAAAGTCAAGAGAAATTAAAGAAATTACAACCAAAAGAAAAGAAAGTTAATCAGAAAACCCAAGAACTAGGCAATAACCCACCATGGGAAGACAAGTTAGATGAAAAATGGGCAGATCTCTATATGCTAGCCACTGTAGCAGCAAATGCAAATCTTTAAATACTCTGACTCAACTTTTAGCAACCTTATCACCTACAAGCCAGAAACCTTATCCAGTAAAATAAATAAGTTTACAGTAAACCCTGGTGTGTTTTAATTTTTAGTTGTCTTTGTGTTAAATTAGTCACACGGTATGAAATAATATTTAAAGGTTATTTATGAAATTTTGTTATAAAATTTTAACTTAGCAATTTTTGTATTTTGCATATATGCTAAACAGCATGAACGACTTATCTGAAGCCCTTCAGAATTTAAATCTCTATCCGGTGAAGATAGAGGTTTCGAGAGATTTTAATAGGTACATACCCGATATAGAAGAACCTATGGAATTCAACGCTCCACCTCCAGAGAAACCCAAGCCTAAGAAAAGGAGAAGATTCGTGGGATGGAGGCGTGTGCGCAGAAGGAAACCCGCCACTAGGAAGATTCCCCAAATAGAAAATCCCTTAGACAAAGGGAAGGGGATTGAAGTTAGGGAAGGTTCTAGGCAGATGGAAATGCAGTTTGGGGAATATTCTAGGCAGATGGAAATGGAGTTTGGGGAAGGTTCTAGACAAACCAAGATGGAAATTGGGGAAAGCTCTAGACAAATTGAGGAGTTACCATTTCAGGAAGAATTGGATCATGCATTGGCGAGCTGTGATGTCGTCAGGCCTATTAATAATAACCTCTACCCTTATCCTGCTGAAAATCAACTTCCAATGAACTTAGAACCAGCAATTCCAGAACCTATAATCCATACCCAACCTTTAGGAATGGATGAATGGTGGACCAATGATTGGCAGTTCCAAAACCTTCTCAACAGTCCTTATTCCTTTCTCCCTGAGTTCGACCCGGAACCTATACCAAACCCACCAATGAGCAATGAAAATTTAGCTGAACTCCGCCACTTTGGTGAGGAGCTGGTGGATGCAGAAAATAGGATTAGGGAAGTAGGAGAACAGATCTCCTGGAAATACAACGAGAGGGAACGTCGTTACTAAAATACCAACTGACGAAGGATAGTGGGTTGTGAAACTGTGGTTGTATAATAAATACTAAAATATAATCTTGTGAAATAACCTAAAATAAAACTTTGTAAGATAATGGTATGTATTGACGCATATTATAAAATATAAAAATGGGAATCGAGAAATCGATAGTTTTGACTATATGTGTATTGTGAAATTTGTATGATTGTTTTGTGTATAATTGTAATTTATTCGATACTAATAAATTATATATATTAATTATCAGATGGAAAACGCTAATAATGAACCAGTTAATGAGGTTAATCAATCTGAGCAACATCCGGAGGATCAACTTATGACTAGGCAGGATATAGAAAATATTGTTGCTCAAGGAATAGCCAATGCTATTCCAGCAATACTTGCTGCTGCCCAGAAACCTGTTGAACCTCAACAAATCATTCATAGCAAACGTATTGTGACAACCGGTGATTTACGGCTCCTAATTATGTGATTAACAGATGATTAACTCGACAATAAATAAGTGTTTAAGATGCAAATTAAATTAATTAGGCCTTTGCAGTGCCTAGGAACGTATATCCGACTTTACAGTGCGCGAATGGTGGTTTACAGAGAAACCGGTGAAACGTTAAACGGCAACAAATGGAAACCGGACAGAATACTGACAGCGCCGACGAGTACGAATCTTATATGAATATTTTGGGTTTATAAATTCTAGTTTTACGAATTTATCGTGCATCCGCACGACACAAAACGCAGACGCAGACGAAAAACGCGGAAACGATAACGCACCAACTAGCGTACGCGATTTAATAACAATTTTCGACACTATTTCTACATACTTTGACCCTAAAACAACGAATTATGACATTCTTTTTTTTTACGTGTTCGGATTTCTAAAACGGGTCTCGTGGGAAATTACGGGCCACTAAACACGGGGATTGGCCTTGTGGGCCTTGGGCCCAAGCCCAAAACCCAAAGCTACCTATAAATAAAGTCATATAGTTCTTTAATTCTCATTCCTAAACAAACAAACAAATACACATAGACAAACTCACCCACATGAGCTCTCTCTTTCTCTCGGTCATACTACCGGCAACCGGAGCCGGAATCCGGCCGGTGCCGGCCGTCGTACACACCGCTCCTCCTCCGATCTTCCTGATTTCCGTCAACCCTCACACACCGAACACCCCCTTTCTGATTCTGAAACGAACCACCACCACCACTAACCGGTGGTGGTGCGGCGGTGCAACAGAGAGAGAGAGAGAGAGAGAGGCGGGAAGGAGATAGAAAGAGAGATTGAGAGAGAGAGAGAGCCGAGAAGGGTGAGAGAACCGGCGGTCGGTACCTTTGACCGCCGGACATCGTCTTTACCCGGCGAGTTCACCGGTTTCGGGTTCGACTCGGGTCTATGACGAGTCGGTTTTGGGAGTTCGAGCAGCAGAGAGCGAGGTGGAGACTCGGACCACCGGTCGGATTGTTTATCCGGTGGTCGGTAGGTTTATCCGGCTGGATTCTGTCAAAGATGATGACGATGATGTTTTGGGTCTGAGTTTGGTGCGGGCCACAGCCGCGGTTTGGGTTCCGGGTAGTCGCCGGCAAGACACGGCGGTGGTGGTGGTTATTGTTGTTCGGTCAACTTCAGACACGGGTCAAAGAGCGGTTCAGGTCCAAGACAAACAGTCACGGCTCGGTTCAGGTTCGGGTGTCTCGGTGCGGTTCAGTCAACAAGTCAGCAGGTTTCGGGTCAGATTTCGGGACTGGGTTGACTCGGTCAACCGAGTCAACTCAGTCAACAGATGGGTTCGGGTGTCAGCAGTGGTCAACAAGATCAGTTCGGGTGATGCTTCGGGTTCGGGACTCGGTTGACTCGGTCAGCGAGTCGACTCAGTCAAGACTCGTCTTAGGTCAACAAGTTCAACTCGGTTCGACTCGGTTCCTCACGGCTCGACTCGGTTCAACTCGGTCAACTCAGTTGACCCGGTCAACTCAGTTAGCTTATTCGACATGAGGATTCGGTAAAGATTTTTCGGCGGTTTATTTCGTTATTTTCATAGTTTATATTACGTGACAAGCGAGCTCGAAGCGATTAAACTATAATTTACGCTTCTTGAAATATTTAGCAAATTGATATGGTGTTTGAATCTTGGATGAAGTTTGATAATAATAACGACAACTTGCGTTGTCGGGGACGTCCAAAAACAGAAGAAACTCTGCCCGTTTTTCGAGAAAATCCGTAAAATAATTACGTTTTATTAATAAAATGAAGCAGAACCGATCGACTACAAATGATTTTTATAAAACAAAATACAGGTGTATATTACTTTCAACGACATTTCACAACATCACGAAAGCGACGATTAGGAATTATTTACGACAACTATTTTATAAAAATAAATGTAGTTTACATTTATTTCAAACTTTCGTATAACACGAAAACGTTTTATAAAAATAAATATATTTTATATTTATTTCAAACATCGAACAATACGAAGCCGTTTCACGAAAATAAATATAGTTTATATTTATTTCAAATATCGAACGACATGATTTCGTCTTATAACGTAAATATAGTTGATATATCTACTTCAAACGGCAAACAACACGACCCTTTTCATAAAAATAAATATATTGTATATTTATTTTAACAATCGAACAACACGACTTCTTTTATGAGGATGAATATAATTTATTTCCTTATTTCAAAGTTCCAACGACTCTTATTCGTCTTACAAAGTAAATATGGTGTACAAATTTACTTCAAATATCAAACGCGATGTATAATACGAGTTTGTCATATACTATTTTCGTATAAATACTCTTTTATACACATACGACTTCTCGAGACGGCTAACGCAATTACAACGACATATTTATATTTTTATATAAATATTTATTTGTTTTTAAATCTCTCGAGAATCAAGTCTTTTCGAGACTTATTGATTACTTACGACATTAAGCGAAACTAAACAAAGTTCAACTTAGTCATTTTCATTAAGTAACAACTTACCGATGAATCGTTCGATTAACGATTCGGTAGAGCTCGATGACACGTAGTTTAGATACTGCATTTATTTAGAAACTTATTAGGTATTCCGTGTTAGGAATATTGTAGAATGCACGCTAGCAAGTCAAGTCTTGGAAACGACATCATCGAAGTCGTAATTAGCTAGCTTTGCACAGGGAATATTCAGGTGAGTTCATAACCCCCACTTTTTACCGTTTTACATTTTTATAAATGTTTTCGGGGGTGGAAAGACATACACGTTTTGCAAAAACATACAAAGTTTTGAACTAACGCAAAACTCGTATTTGTAAATCATATTACGAAGGGATTTCGAGGAACACAAATGATTTACGAAAGGTTTATACTAAACATACCGGTTTTTACAAAACAAATGCTTATTTTCGAAATGTGAATGATTTTCGGTCAGGGTGACCAGGGATTTGGTCGGGGAGACCAGGGATTCGGTCAGGGTGACCAGGGATTGGGTCGGGGAGACCAGGGATTTTCATACATGCAGACATATTACAAAAGGATTATAGACATTTTTATACATGGTATGGTTAGCTTAAGGAGGGTTAGGACGTACAGATCATGTGAGTGGGTAGGCGCAACTTGAGGCCATTAATCCTCATTGTAGGACCGAGGGACAGTAGCGGTAGATCTATCTGGGTGTAGCGAGCCCAGCCCCAGGCCCAGCAGAACGGACCTCGGGGTGACTTTGTGCCCAACGCAAAATCCGCTAGGTTTGAGTCTTCCTACTTGCACTTCACACATATCAATGGCCTTGCAAACCATTGGTGATCTCTTTATTTCCTTATTTGCTACATACCAGGGACATATATACTTACAAAAATACTTGTTCATACAAATTAAATACCATGTTTTATACAAATTCAAAGCATAGGATTATGCGGGTATGGAGTCAAAGTCAGGGTGGGCATTGACGGTTATACGAACATTACAAATACAAGACTTTACAAATACATGGTTTTTATGAACATAATGTGTTACAAACACAACGTTTCCATATAACTTGGCAAGAAAATGATGTTTAAATTCGTTTTCTCAAATACTGTCTCACAAACCGGTTATTAAAAAAGATTTATTTCAAATCTTTTACAAACAAACTATGAACTCGCTCAACTTTATGTTGATTTTTCGCATGTTTCTTTCTCAGGTTGCATTTTTAAGACAAGGCACGGTTGGAACAGGAGAACCATTGGAGACTCGAGTACTAAGTGGGCGTTCAATTTCTAGAAGACTTAGCTTAATTGCTTCCGCTGTGCAATGAAGATACCAGTCCAGTCACGCCAATGCTCTGATAATTTCGGGGTGTGACACGTATTTCTGAAGATAACTTCAGTAATAGCGTAAACGGGGGCGGTAATCATACTAATCACGATAATGATTCACGGCAAGCTCTGCTCCCTAAGAAAATGAAAGCTGCAACACCTGGTTGCACTTACAAAGAATTTCTTGCTTGTAAACCCGCTGAATTTGCAGGCAATGAAGGAGCGACTGCGGCACTGCGTTGGTTAGAGAAAACCGAGGCAGTGATTACAATAAGTAAATGTGCCAAGGACGACAAGGTCATGTACGCGTCAAATCTTTTCAAAGAAGGGGCGCTAGAATGGTGGAATACAGTACTTCTAGCCAAAGGAAGAAGTATGGCCTATTCCATGAACTGGGAAGAATTTAAGAGTCTTGTAGAAAGAAAATTATGTCCCGAATATGAAAAAGATCAAATGTCGAATAAGTTCTTAAACCATCGAATGATGGGTGTAGATTGTCGTGGGTATACTTCGACATTCTTTGAATATGCTAGAGTGGTACCAACACTGGCTTCGCCAGAACCGGTACTTATTTCTCGCTATATTTGGGGACTGATTGGCGAAATCCGTAATATCGTTAAAGCTGCGAGACCTCGTACTATTGACGATGCTGTGGAATTAGCTAACACCCTAACTGACGAACTGGTCCGCACAAGAGATGAAAACAGGAAAAAGGAAATGGCTCAGAAAATTACCCAAGGATTTCGTACGGGTAATAACAGCAGTTTCAGGAAAAGAGGAACGGGGCAATCTTCAACTTCGTCGTTCTGCAGGAATTGCAAAAAGAAACATTATGGAAGATGTAATGTGACCTGCAACTTTTGCAAAGCCATAGGGCATCGCGAAGAAGACTGCAGAAAGAAAACAAGAGTCTGCTATAACTGTGGAGAAACAGGACATTTTAAACCAGAATGCCCTAAATTGGTTAAACAAGCAGACAACAAAGTCAAGCCAGCTGACGGAGATACCAAGAAGAATGTTCGAGCCTTCCAGTTAACTACTCAGGAAGCCGAGCTAATTCCTGACGTGATAGCTGGTACGTTCTTAGTTCACAACATTTACGCAAAAGTATTATTTGACTCTGGTGCAAACCAAAGTTTTATCAATACTTCATTCTGCCAAGCTTTTAATTTACCTTTAACCAACCTTAGGCAAATTTTTACAGTCGAAACAGCAGATGGGAATTCTGTTAATATAGATAAGGTTTTGCAAAAAGAAAATATAGAACTTTTAGGTCATAAATTTCATGCAAACCTATTACCAATGAATTTAGCTGGGTTCGATGTTGTGTTAGGAATGGATTGGTTAGTAGCCAACCATGCTCGAATCCATTGTGATAAGAATTCCATAGAAATTCAGGCACCTACCGGAGAAGTAATCATGATTACACGAGATAAACCACGTAAGCCCATGAAGTTCATATCGGTAATGAAAGTTGCTAGTTATAAACGAAAGCAAGGAATAGTATATATGATTTCAGTAATCATTAGTACTAAGGGTAAAGAACTTAAGGAGATTCCTGTAGTCTCAGAATACCCAGATGTATTTCCGGAAGAACTCCCGGGATTACCACCAGATAGGGAAGTAGAATTTAGAATTCATCTAATTCCAGGAACTACACCGATAGCCAAGGCACCTTATCGGTTAGCACCCACAGAAATGTTAGAACTGAAAAAGCAATTAGACGAATTACTAAGTAAAGGTTTCATACAACCTAGTTCATCCCCGTGGGGAGCGCCAGTGTTGTTTGTAAAGAAGAAAGATGGTTCGATGAGAATGTGTATTGATTATAGAGAATTGAATAAGGTTACAATTAAGAATCGATACCCATTACCTAGGATTGATGATCTATTCGATCAACTTCAAGGAGCTAGATACTTTTCTAAGATAGATTTACGCTCCGGATATCATCAATTGAAGGTACAAGAAGAAGACATACCTAAAACTGCTTTCAGGACTAGGTATGGTCATTACGAGTTTACAGTCATGCCCTTTGGATTAACGAATGCACCTGCAACATTCATGGACATGATGAATAGGATCTGTAAACCGTACTTGGATAAATTTGTAATTGTCTTCATAGACGATATACTTATTTATTCCAAAAGTCAGGAAGAACACTGTCAGCACTTGCATGCACTCTTAACTTTGTTAAGAAAAGAAAAGAAAAGCTATACGCCAAATTCTCGAAGTGTGAATTTTGGCTACAAGAAGTGCAATTTCTAGGTCACATGGTGAATCACGAAGGCATTCATGTAGATCCTGCTAAGATAGAGGCAATTACCAAATGGAAGGTTCCGCAAACCGCAATGGAAATTAGAAGTTTTATCGGTTTAGCTGGATACTATAGACGGTTTATTAAGGATTTTTCCAAGATAGCTGTACCATTAACTAAGCTAACCTATAAAGCAGTTAAGTTTGAATGGGGACCTAAACAAGAAGAAGCCTTTAGGATCTTGAAGCAGAAATTAACCAATGCTCCAATCCTAGCCTTACCAGAAGGAACAGAAGATTTTGAAGTTTACTGTGATGCTTCAAAGCTAGGATTGGGATGTGTGCTTATGCAACGCAAGAAGTTAATTGCGTACGCATCAAGGCAATTGAAAAAGCACGAGGAGAACTATATGACTCATGATTTAGAATTAGGAGCCGTAATTTTTGCCCTTAAGATCTGGAGACATTATCTATACGGAAGTAAATTTACTGTCTATACGGATCACAAAAGTTTAAGGTACATATTTGGGCAAAAAGAATTGAACATGAGGCAAAAGAGATGGATGGAAATCCTAAGTGACTACGACTGTGATATTCAGTATCACGAAGGAAAGGCAAATGTAGTTGCAGATGCCTTAAGTCGTAAGTATCATGAAAAGCAAAAGCGAGTTCGTGCTCTCAGATTAAATCTACAGTTAGATTTAATGGAACAACTAAAGAATGTCCAGGAAACAACAATCAAGGATGATGCTGAAAGAATAAAAGGACGAATAAAAGAATTAGAGCAAGGAAATGATGGAATTTGGAAATTCCATAAGAAAAGGATTTGGGTACCTAAGCAAGGAGATTTAAGGCATAAGATCTTAGAAGAAGCTCATAAATCTAGGTATACCGTGCACCCAGGAAACAATAAGATGTACCAAGATTTAAGAAATAACTTTTGGTGGATAGGAATGAAAAAGGATATAGCTAGATATGTTTCTAAGTGTCTAACTTGTTCTCAAGTTAAGGCAGAACACCAGAAACCTTCAGGTCTACTACAACAACTAGAGATGCCTGTATGGAAATGGGAACTCATAACAATGAATTTTGTTACTAAGTTACCCAAAACCAGAAAAGGTAATGATGCGATTTGGGTAATTGTGGATCGATTAACCAAATCAGCTCACTTTCTACCTTTGAAAGAAACCTTTAGCATTGAAAAGCTGGCAAAATTGTATGTAGATGAAGTAGTATCCTTACATGGAGTTCCACTCTCCATTGTTTCGGATAGGGACAGTCGTTTCACTTCCCATTTCTGGACAAGTTTCCAAGAAGCAATGGGAACACGATTAAATTTAAGCACTGCATATCATCCTCAAACAGACGGACAAAGTGAACGAACAATCCAAACTCTTGAAGACATGCTTAGGTCATGTGTGATAGATTTTGGTGGAAATTGGGACGATCACTTACCTTTGATCGAATTCTCCTATAACAATAGTTATCATGCAAGCATTGAAGCTGCCCCATTTGAGGCACTATATGGAAGAAAGTACAGAACTCCAGTTTGTTGGGCAGAAATAGGAGAAAGTCAATTATCAGGTCCAGAAATAGTGCAAGAAACCACCGACAAGATTATTCAAATCAAGGAAAGACTAAAGACTGCTCGAGATCGTCAAAAGAGTTATGCCGATAATCGACGCAAGCCACTGGAATTTCAAGTCGGAGATAAAGTACTTTTGAAAGTTTCTCCTTGGAAAGGAGTAGTTCGATTTGGTAAGAAAGGAAAGCTAAGTCCAAGATACGTAGGACCATTTTCAGTAATCCAACGTATAGGACCAGTTGCTTATCGTTTACAACTACCAGAAGAACTAGCTGGAGTACATGACGTATTTCATGTATCCAATCTTAAGAAATGTCTATCTGACGAGTCCCTGGTAGTACCTCTTCAAGATATAGAGGTAAATGAAAAGTTAAAGTTTGTTGAGAAGCCATTGCAAATAGAAGATAGAAAGATCAAGTTTCTCAAGCACAAGCGACTAGTACTGGTTAAAGTCAAGTGGGATTCAAAGAGAGGATCCGAATACACTTGGGAGCTGGAATCAGAGATGAAGCGAAAGCATCCTCAATTATTCCAGTAAATCTCGAGGACGAGATTTTTATTAAGGTGGGGAGGATGTAACAACTCTCATCAAAAGTCCTAATTATTATTTTAATTGTCCAATAGGAAACCCTAATTAAGACACCCAAGTGATTCTGCATAAAACCTAAAAATTTTCAGAACAATCGGAATCAGGATCAGGGCCCCTAAAACTCAGGGGGGTAAACCCTAGTTAGTAATATCCATACAGTTTGTTGTCGAAATTGAAATTTCACGCAAGACCAACTCACCTGAGCTACTGGGACACGAGGCTACCCTATGGTAATAGGGTACCCCTCGCGCCACGCGACAGGCACAAGAGGACCTCTCGCGACACGCGAGACGGACAAATTTTAGGTATAAATACAGGGGCTTGGGACTTGACATTCTGCGTTAGTTCGACGTAGAAATTCCATACGTACATTGAGATATTGCCTGATTACTATAAAAACACACACAAATCACGAAGTGCTGCCGCAATACAGGGTAATAACTCGATCGCTGGTACGATTCAATGTCCGATCGATTAAACTATCGAATGGATGTTTAAGTGCTGCCCACAATAGGGTTTATGCTTTGTCATTCGTTGTTAATTCAATGGATGTTTAAGTATCGCACTTTGTCATTCGTTGTGAAGGTTTAATCTCGTGAGTTATCGTAAATGCTGTATTAGTTACTAACCGAGTTTGTGTGCATGTTATTAAATTTAGGTTAAAAAGGCTAATCAGTAGGCTAAGCTCTGCTCATATAAATCTGCAATGCGAGTCATTCTCTTTTTTTATCAAATTTATTTCCAAAATCATGTTTACTTTCAAAGTTATAATTACGGGGATTAAGTCTTTGTAGTCACCAAATTACAGCCGGTATGTGGGGTTTTGTATACATTACTTGATAAACTTCACCATTGGACAACGGGTTAGCCAAGGGGTGATATGACCATAGTCACAGACACCATTGGACTCTGAGGTTACCAATGGATGTTCGAGTGACAAATACTGTGGGTAGTTGGTTGATATATGGAAACATTGTAATCGCTCTTAATACTGTAAATTATAACAAACGAGTCGTTTTAGTAAAAAGAATGATTCACCAGTATTTCCCGCTGACAAAACCTTTTTCAAACATGTTTCAGGTGATCTGTTGTGATCCAGGAAAAGTGCCGTGAAGCACTACAAGCTTAAGGAAGTGGCTCAAAATAAAATAAAGAAACATGTTTTGTAAAATAAAGGTTTCTCTGTGAAATCATATGATTGTAAATTTCCGGGGTGTTATCCCGAATTGTGAAATAAAATAATCGGGAAATTACGGTTTTAAAAAGATCCTGAAGAAATCTTCCGCTGTTAAATAAATACCACGGGATTTTCTGTCCCGCGGCTCCTGAAACGGGTCAAACCGGGTCGGGGGCCGTGACACCCATCCACCCCTAATACTGACCTGATCAAACTCCACATAAGGTCCCCGACTTACTCCCAATTATTGATCGGCGTTGGAGGATTAACCCGTTCCCAACCCCATTGCACCAAATTACCGTGACATTGAATACTAGAAGCAACCGAGCCATTTTTATACTTAGCCAACCTAAGCAAATTTGGGTACAAGTCCATCAGAGGCATACTCGAGGCCCAAGTATCCTTTCAGAACCTAAGGCCATGGGGTGTACCTTAACATCTAGGGTGTTAACGATGACATGGCATGTTAACGGTATTGTAAACCACTCCCTTCCTGTGTTAAGGGGTGTTAAAGGGATTATATGTTAACATGTTAACATGATGTTAAGAGATTGTCTTAATTTGTTTTCCTTTTTTACACCCAAACAATTAAAAGTTTCTACACTCAAACCATTAAAAGAATAAAGTTAAGGGAATTAAATCATTTCCTTGATGTGAGATAAAATGAAATAGAGAAAAGTAAGTGATGTGACACCTGGATGATGTTAAAAAGAGTTAAAGTATACCATAAGACCTAAGACTGCGGGGTATGGTGGGGCGGGGGTTGGGCTTGGGTTGGGGCATTTGTTGACACGTGGCTTGGGGTGGCAGACATGGGGCGACCCACATTAAAACAGGGTATGGTGGGGCGGGGGTTGGGGGCGTGGGTTTGGTGGGCTTCGCTGGGCTGACCCGGCTGGGCTCTTTGTAATTAAAGAAAATTACATAAAAATTAAAGAAAATTACATAAAAAAAATTACATAAAAAAAATTACATAAAAAAATTTCCTAACGTTTATATTTGTTTTTTATCTCTTCTCTCATCTCCAAGACTATTTCCAACTCGTCACCCTTTAGGTGATCAATCGGCTGGGATAGAATTTTCAAATCCTCCCGTCTTTGTCTCTCGGCTTCTCTAGCGGCATCTCTAGCTTCTTTGCTCTTCCGAATTTCGGCCCTTTGTTGTTGGAAGACGTTGAATGTATCCATCTTGGATGAAATGTCATCCAACTGGTCGCTGTATATTCCTCTATGCAAGAGCGAACTCCCAGCTGAAGGTGATGCCGTAGCAGATCTTGATTTTTGAGCACGCCTTTTTGTGGCATCTCTTCCATACTCAGGCCGGTTTGGGCTTGGCGAATCATCAAAAAGGTCCTCAATCTCTTGATCTCGTGCATCAGATTGGGACGAGGCCCTCGACCTTTTGGAAGACGTGTTGCTTTCGCTACCACTGGGGATATTCGCCCACTTTGGATGAAACTTACAAATCTCCCAACAATGCATGAAACGGAAGTCGGTCCCCACATTTGTCTTGAATTGAACCAATGCATTCGTCACAATGTCGGCTTCGGTTTCACCACTTTTTGGGTTTTGTTTTGCTTTATTTAAAAAACCACTATATTTTGTAAGTTGGCCGCTTATCTTGGTCCACTTCGAGGATAAGCTATCGTTTTCACGATAAACCTCTTTTCCCAATTCTTCATGGAATATTCTACTAACCCCTTGCCACAAATAGGTTCGATGTTGAGAATTTCCTGTTTTTATAAAAACAAAATTTAATATATTACAAAGTTATATAAAAAAAACATTAATAAAAACAAAGTTTAAGAATACCTAAAGTTGAATGTTGAGATTGTTGAAACCAACCCCTCGCCAATGCAAGTTCTTCAGGAACGGTCCATTTTAGTTGTTTTCGCTTGATGGTTTCAAGTGCTTTATCCGCCTCGGTTTTTTTTCTTATGGCTTCTCTTTTTTATGGGTTGGGGTGCGGAAGGACCATCGTTGGGTGGTTGAGTTTCGGGGACGGTTTCGTTTTGTGAAAGGTCGATGGAGGTTGGTGAAAGGTTGATGGCCGTTTGTGTAAACGGGGTAGGTATCGAATCATCGGTGTGTGGGAAGTTAGTAAACACA
This sequence comes from Helianthus tuberosus, assembly GCA_030545235.1. Lineage (NCBI taxonomy): Eukaryota > Viridiplantae > Streptophyta > Magnoliopsida > Asterales > Asteraceae > Helianthus > Helianthus tuberosus. The sequence goes on from CM060381.1 coordinate 150,871,230, forward strand.
CGATTCCCAATATACGATGCATAACTCGCTTCTTGGGGCATAGAAGAGTGTATGAAAAATGGACGAGGCATTGGACGATTGGGTGGTGGGCTAGGATTATTTTCTTGGAATGCATACGGGTTGTTCGGGTCAAAAGGACGGTTATGAGGATGCATTTTTTCGTTTTGTAGATGGAGAATTGAAGATGAATGTGGTAAAAAAATGGAAGAAATTGTGAGGTTTTATAGTGGAAAAATAAAATTTTATTAGTTTTTTTTTTAAGATAGCCGTTGGCCAACGGCTAGCCCAACGGCTTCTTTGGTTTGTCCAATTAGAGCCCACCATGTCAGCTTGGCTAGACCGCCCCACGCCCGGCTTGAAACCCATGCCCCAAGGGCCACGCCGAAACCCATGCCCACCCGGGGTGGTGGCTTGGGCGTTTCCCCCCTACCCACGCCCAAACTCCCGCCCCATCCCCCGCAGTCTAATAGGCTCTCCATTCCCAATCTCAACTTTCAATTTATCTAAGATGTTAACCCGTGCTTCTGTTAGAACATCCTACACACCTAAGTCTAACCGTTCTCGCAAGGGTAACACGTAGGGATGGGTTTTTTTTCTTCCCAAATACTCGTACTCATACCCGTACCCATATCTGTACCGATTTTAGGTATTTCGGTACTCAGTTGATTTTGATATTTGGTACTTTTAGTATTAATACGGGTACGGGTATGGGTAAAAACGGGTACTTATACCGAATTTTATATTGACCTTAAAAGTTTTTTATATTTTGTATTATGATATTTATAATACTCGTATTGATTTACCTATATGGTACTCGTATCGTATTGAAAAAACACACTTGAGATTGAGATATTTTTCTTTAAAACAACTATTTTATTCTCTTTAGTTTAAAATATATTATTATAATTTTTTTAATTTTAAAAATTTAATATATTACATCATTCTAACACCGTTGTTATTGAAAAAAGAACTACTACAAGATATACCATAACGTAAAATATAACCAAATACTGAGCATTTTTTATTCAAAATACATATATAATCTTATCCCTTCCGATTCAAACTCCCATCATCATTATAAAAATAAAATTACATTACATTACACGTCACCGATGATCTACCAATTCTCACTCCGGTTAGGTTTCGACGACACATATTCATCCTGCCAAAGACGTTTACATCTTCAAAACTCATACAACTTAAAAACAAAATAATCAATTTATAAAACATAAATATAAATTATTCATACTTGATCACCACTTGAAGGAATCCAATCATTTGTTGCAGGATTTGATCTGACCACTAGATCTTCGTATCTTCCGGTCTGCACTTGTAAATCATATAAATCTCCATGTTCCTCCGTTGCCACCTTTATAAATCCATTTCCTGTCTGCAATTCAACAATTAATAAACGGATTCATTTATTACAAAAAAATCATTAGAACATAAAAGATACATAAATAAATAAATAAATAAATAAATAAACCGTGTGATGTTCTTTGTCGATAGAAACCAATTCTTTGTAGTATCCCGTCTCCACGAACTCGTCTTCCACCGCCGCGTTTCCATCGGAAACTATACCCTGTTAACTTAACGGTTAAAATCAATAAATATTAATTTTGTACAACCGAAAAAACGCACTTGAGATTGAGATATTAACGACTGGAACTTGATGAGCTCTGGGATGGTAGTAACCGGTTCATCGGAGAGTGATCCGGATTCGACGGGATCACTGCGGTTGGGTTTAGGAGGGCGTTTGGGGAGAATGGAATCGAAGTGAGATCTAACTTGTTCGGAGATTTGAAGCTGCTGATGAGGGTCGATGATGTCGTCGCTCCGGCTGGGTTTGACGGTGACCGTTGGTTGTCCCACCATGATTACCAGGAGGAAATTGAAGCGGCGTAATAGAAAGATAGATAAAGTTCAAGGCATGGGTTGGTTGGAAAGATTGAGAAGAATGTGAGAGAAACTATGGGCTTGTTTTATGATGCATATAAATCCAGTTTACTTCTTGAAGATTCGGTGCTCTATTATTTGCTTATGTCTTTTTTTTAAGAGTTAATTATTCTTTTCGTCCACGTGGTTTTTCAAAAATCAATATTTCAATCAATTAATTTAAAAATTGCGATTTCAGTCCCTGTAGTTTCACTTTCGTAACCATTTCAATCAATTATCCACTTAAGTACATGGACTGAAATGGTTACGAAAGTGAAACCACATGAACTGAAATCGTAATTTTTAAACTAATGGACTGAAATAGTGATTTTTGACAAACCCACAGAGACGAAAACAGTAATGAACTCTTTTTAAATAACTAGGTTGTTTCCATCTGTGTGTGTTGATAAACAAACACAGTATAAACTAATTAAGAATCTGGTTATTGCTAATGATTTATGTTTGAATTAGATATTCTCAGTACAATAAATAAACTATTTATAAAACCTAGAACTATCTATTTTTAAAGGTAAACTTCATTAAAACACAAACCACCTCAAACTGAGACAGCCGATACCAACTATAAATTTCCATATTTACACCAATCTTTTCAAGTAATCGACTTGTTTTTTAGGTCTAGATGAAAACCACAAGAAACTTACAGCCTTCATTTTGCTAATTATATCTAACAATTTAATAGGCTTATTGCTGAACTTGAGACCATTCCAAGCCCTCCAAATGCACCAGCAGCCGATCCTAATTAGACCCATTAGGGCCACCTTTTCCTGACCTTTCAGCCCGATGTACTCATGAACTTTGATGAGATCCTTAAAAGGAAACACGAAGATGTTTTGAATTTTACACCAGTTGCTGACATGAGCCCAAAGCAAAGTTGCAAAGTATACGAGGTGAATAGGTGATCCACTATCTCCTCTCCTTTGCCACATAAAACGCACACTGTCTCGTCCCCTCCTATACTTCTTTTCTTTAAAGCCGTGAGTGTAGCAATCCTATCGAATTCCGCTCTCCAAATAAAAACGTTACACTTACCCGACAGCCACTTACACCATTCGATTGTATGCACCTCTGATTGTAACCTGTTCTTATCAAGAATTCTTTTCACAGCCTTCATACTAAATTCCTCGTTTGTCGCACCGTTCCAAGACCACGAGTCCCTCGAATGATTCAGCTGAACCGGAAGTAATAGGCAACAGAGATCGACCAAACCTTTGAAAAGGCCAGTAGTTAACGGACACTTCCACTGCCAGTTAAACCTTCAGATATTTTCAACATTATTGATACGCTCACTAACTCTACATCCCTTCTCTACCTCAATCTTGAATAACTCCGGAAACCTTTCTTTTAAGGGAATGTTACCGTGCCAGGGGTCTAGTCAGAATGCGGTATCTTCTCCACTTCCGACCGAGGCTTTGAATTAATTTCTAAGAGGAACACCGTCCACTATCGTTTTCCTTAAGACCTGAACGATGTTGCACCAGACACCACTAACCATCTTTCTAATCGGGAGGAAATCCCAGCTATTCCTTGTGGTATGGATGGATTCGATCACTTTAACCCACAACCTCCTTTTGTCCGCCAAGAACATCCATCCCCACTTAGCCAACAACAAAGTATTAATATTTTTCAACTTGCTAAGCCCAAGCCCACCACAGTTTTCAGGACGCGTAACCCGGTCCCACCCGACCTAATGAAGTTTCTTCGTCGTATTATCACCCCCCCAAGGAAACCTTTTATTTTAGCCTCAAGAATTTTTATCACTTGGTTCAGGGCCTTATATAACGAGAAATAATAGTTGGGAAGGCATTCGAGGACCGATTTGATAAGGGTAATTCTACCCCAATCGAGATTAACGAAGCTTTCCATTTAGCCAACCTACAATAAAAAATATCGATGATCGGCTTCCAGTTTGCTGTCAGGTTCATATTAGCATCAACTAACAACCCAAGGTACTTGAATGGGAAGCTACCAGCTTGACACCCCACCGTAGCAGCCATATCCTTGAGGGCAACTGAATCCATTCCTATCGCATAGATATTAGACTTACCAATGTTAATTTTGAGCCCTGAACATAGATGGAAAACCCGGAGGAACCGAACCACATTATTGATGTTATCCTGGGACCACTCCCCTAGAATAATGGCATCGTGGCATAAAATAAGTGCGAAACACATGGCCCATTGTTAGGCATTTGGATACCCCAAATAGCTCCTTCCCTCCTAGCCTTTTCGATCATACATGAGAAAGCCTCTATGACCAATACGAAGAGAAATGGCAAGATAGGGTCTCCTTTCGTTAATCCTTTTGAGCATTGGAACTCAAAAGTAGGGGCCTCGTTAACCAGAACGGGCGACCTGGCCGACTCAAGGACCCCTTTAATCCAATTGCACCACCTCGATGGGAACCCCATTTGAACCATTATGGAGATGAGGGAATTCCAATTAACGTTGTCAAACGCCTTCTCGAAATCAATTTTCAAAAAGAACGTTTTTTCTTAAATCTTTTCCCCCAATTAACAATCTCATTGATAAGTAACGGCCCGTTAAGAATGTACGTACCTTTAACGAAGGCCGACCGAGACTCAAAAATCATCGTTCCTATCACCCTTTTCAACCTGTTAGCCAAAAAGTTTGGAAGCCACTTCACTAATAATTCCGATAAGATTAATGGGTCTGTAATCTTTTAGCTCCACCAGGTCATTCCTTTAGGGACCAACGCAATAAACGACGAAATGCAACACACATTAAACACCCCATACTCGAAAAGTTGTCTAAAATCTATTTGAAATCGCCCTCGAACAACTCCCAGAAGTGTTTTATGAATTTTAAGTTTATCTCGTCTGCCCCAAGAGCCTTATCACTCCCGCAATCATTGACCGTCTCCTTGATTTTCGATAACGAGGATGGCTCAACCAGAAACTCCTTGTTGGGATTGAACCCTACCAGAGGAACAAATAATTAAAGCCAAAACCGGATCACAACAATGGATTCACAATAAGCAGCTGTTTACATTAGACTTTCCCCTTGAAAGTGATTATAACAACTGATGGTTCTCTATCCACTGTCCGTATACAACTGTTGCTGCCCTTTAAACTGCTGATATAGCCCTAAAGAAGTAAACACTGCTTGTTCAATCTACTGATGCCAAAGCACTGCCCACTCAAGGACTGATCAACCTTGAGGAAAGCACTGATGAAGGAAGAAAGCAGTAGTTTAGTATGTCACTTCTTTTGTAGAAAGTCAGTGGTTAAGATTAGCAGTGTTTGTATAGGAACATTGATTACAGGTTGTTAGTTTGTTAGATGTCACTTTCATGGTGACGTCAGCTGAGATGCCTCAGTGGTTTGGTTTGTCTATAAATGGAGCAGTACCCTGTACTATTACATTTGATTGACTGAGCGAGTTCTTCTCCTCTAGTCCAATCCTTTCATCTTGTGCAATCAACCTTGGAGCATCAGGCTGAGGGGGAGTTTAGTTTGTAAGCATGCTCTGTAAATCTTTTGCTTTGTATTGTAATCATTCGACTCTATGAAAAACAAGTGTTTATCAAAACTGTCTTCTTCCTGAATTGTGCTTACAAAGTTTGTGTTCATTTCCGCTGCACTTAATGTCTAAATTATACAAACAAGTACAATTGTGAGAGCTTTCGATCCTAACAATTGGTATCAGAGCCCGGACAGTCAAATTCGATCTAACAATAAATTTGACATAACAGTTCAGCTCAAAATTCATTGATACTAAGGTTGATTGCATTTAGTTGAAAAACAGAGTAACGAGAAATCATGCTCAAAGTGACTATTCAAAAACTCTGTAAAACAACCAAGATGTCATAAGACGCACTAACTTCTCATCACAAGTGATATCATGCATAATACACCATTAGTGTTCATATCTGAAAATATGTCTGATAACTATGGTATAATCATTTTCTTTACAAAATTGATTTCAAGTGTTGATATGAATTTTTGTGTTGTCTCCATCATGTTTAACACTAAGGTATGAACCTCTGGTCAAACAAAAACCTAGTTTCATAAAAACATTAGTGTTTTTGTTAACACAAAAGGAGGGAAACTAAAACCTTAGTTATTAGATCTTGTGTGTTGAAAAACAGGTTGAGAATCCTCAAAAGGACCAAATAAACTCTGCTAAAAATACATTAAGATAATCAGATGTCAAAAATGACCAGATCATGGGTAATGTGAAATTTGGCATAAGCATGTGCAGAAATGACCAAATCTCTCAAAACATTGCTGCAAAATGATTCTGGAATAAGTATTCCTTCAATAAATGCCCCCCAGTGAGTATTTTAGTACTTATGAATGGGAAGGGTAAAAAAGGGAAGAAGAAAATTTTCAAAAACTCAAAAGTGTGTTTATCTCAAAACTTTTGAAGTCAAAAGAAAAGAGTATAAATGTAAAACACTTTAGAGTCCGTATTTGGGTAAACAATGGTCATCAAGCAGCTGTGTGTATTAAGTGATTCAGGAAATTTCAGGTAAAAATTGTATCACCAGTGGTTAAGCTTAAAAGAGGACTAGACAAGTTTTTCAGTGTTATCACATGGTAAAGTCTATATCAGGACTCTCAAAACCTATGTGTACATGTCTCCTCATTTTTGCAATCAATTGACAAGGAAATGTCTCAAACAGTGGTTATTTCAATGTATTTCAAATCATTGACCATTCTCCTAAAATTTGAGAATGATGTGACTATGGTTTTATTTGGAAATTACACCAGATACTTTCGATGCTGTTTTCAGAAAAACCTTTAATTATTTTTTCTTGAAATGGTTTTTCTCAATAAAACAGGATATATTATTCTTTATTTTTTATTAGAATGATATATTTTGTTCTTTTACTTGTTTTTGATAGTAAAAGTTTCAATCTCCTGTGAGGATATAGAACCTCTATTTTTTTTGGTGATATTACCCTCGAAAACAGATCAAAAGCAAATGGTACATGTGTGAAGGTCATGTCTAACTCAAATTTGTTTTAACACAGTTCAAAGTTTGATTGCCAACAGACCTTAAAATACTTGGGTACTCATGTTCTAATTAAGATATGATGACACAAAATGAGTAACCTCAGTAAAGAGGGTTTTAATCATCTGGGATACTAAACCACTGTCAGGAATCTATAAAAGCTTCAAAATGAGTAATTGACATGCGGCAAAACCTAGAATGCAAATTCTCATAAAAGCTGCTGACATGTTGAACTTGACAATTTGCATCTAAAATGTATTTTGTTGAAGATAGCATCCTTGCAGACATTTCAGAATCAACATCAACAGATGATGATATTGTGATTTCACAAGAAAAAAAATCATTCCTTTCATCAGAACAGCAGATGCTCAAAATACTTGTCAAAAGCTTATCCACTGATGCACCAACAGTTGCTGATATACTAGTCTTTCAAAATCTTTACATTACCCCTAACCACTGCTTTGCTCAAACGTCTGTTTCCAAAGTACTGACCACTGCTGAAAGTCAACCCTTGTTCTATCATTATCTTGATAAGCACTGGTGTTCAAAAATCAGTGTTGTATCCACTGATATGCTATCCACTGATAGTAAAAATCACCCACTGCTCTCATATTGTTACCATTGTAACCACTGATATTTGCTTCATCAGTTGTTCTCTCAAAACAACTGTCCTCCATAAAACATCACTACATCAGCGGTTGACACGTGGTCAGTTTTTAGCCTTCAGATCTTTTGTAACCGCTGCCACGTCAGCATTCACTTTTTCCCTAAATAAAACCCTGATCAAAACCCCAAACAGGGTTTTACATTGTCGAATTGAATTCCCAAAATTCTCTTCTCAAATCAGTTTCCAAACTTTCATCCCAAATCATACTTCGCTCCTCTTCATCAAAATTACGAAATCAAAGTAAAAAACAAAATCATCCTCGTCTCCCAAAGAGGACACTCAAATGGCTGCTGAACCCATTGAAATCCCTTACAAATCCCCTCACAACTACCTGGGTCTACTCACAAAACCCACCAACAATCACATCTTCGATTCCATCATCGACATTATGTCTGCGTCAAAGTACAAAACTTTGCTTACAGCAGATGCTCCAATCTACCAACAAACCCAGAGAGAGTTTTGGAAAAATGCTACGCTTGAAAAACAAGACGATAAAGTCATAGCCATTAACTCCTCAATACAGGGCAAAGCGATTCAAATTACTCCACAATCCATTTCGGAAGTCTTTAAACTCGATGATCAGAAAGGTAAAACATCTTTTCCCAAAAATGAGTTGAAAACTGATTTTCTGAAAAGAGGGTATGCAGAACAAACAAAAAGGGATACCTTACAAAAGGGTTTCTTTCCTTCTGCACCTAGGTTTCTATTCCACACACTTTTGATGTGTGTTTCAAATAAAACAACTGCTTTTAACAAAATACCATTGAAGATCCAATGTCTGGGTTATGCTATTTTAAAAAAATGAAAATTATAACTATTCCCAGGAGATCTTTGATGATTTGGTGAAAAATGTTGATAACAAAGCATTTCTACTTTTTCCAAGGTTTCTAAGCTACTATTTTAAACAAAAATTTGGAAAAGAAAATGAAAATTTGCTTGAACAAGGTGTTTATTTTCAAATAAAAGGTTTAACACCTGAAACATTCACTAGAATGTTAACACCTTTAAAAACAAAAGTAGAGGTGCCTGAGCAGAATTTAGCAGTTACCACTGCTCCTCAGGTATCAGCTGCTGAGCCCACTGCTCCAGGTGATCATAGCAGCACAACCACTGCTTTGAAACCCACACCTGCAATCACCAAAAAACCAAAAAAAAAAAAAAAAAAAAAACTCAAAAACCCCCCAAACCCATCAAAAAGGCAACTCTGGAGGATGAGATACCAGAGCAACTGCCAGTGACAGCACAAAAGTCACAAGAAACCACTGCTGCCTCTTCCTCACAGCAGTTGGTACAAATATCTCAACCTATAACCGAAACTCCTCCTGTTTCTTCTAAAAAAGAACATGTTGTACATATAGGGACACCACAATATGATGCTCTGGAATCACTTGCTTCCATCATCCACAGCCCAATGCCTGGGGCAAATTCTCTTTCTACACCAAACATCACATCCACAATTCCCCCACCAACTAAACTTTTGTTGGATGCTATTGATCTGAACCAGGCACAAACCAGTCCTTCTCAATCACCTGTCACTGAGAATATACTTCAACCAATGACTGGGTCTGATGTATCAATCATAGTTAACCCACCAACAATGCCTGAGGAGGTTACACCCCTTGCGTTACAAGTAACTCTTGGTGGTAATCCAAGTGAAGCAGCAACTACAAATGTTGAATCCACTGGTTTACATTTGGATAGTGGTTACATCAATAAGACTTCCTTGGAGGCAATTCCTTCCACAGCACCTCTGACATCCACCAGTGGATTTGTTTTGACCACTGGCAACATCAAAAGGCTGTCAACTGTTGAAGGAAGAAGACCCCAGTACCAAGAAAAAGGGGCATCAGTGGTTAATATTTGGAGTACACTCCCTACCCCAACCACTGATAAAACCACTGCTAGTGGGAAATCAGATGATCCCATTAAATTGGGTGATGGTTTAAAGTACCTAGAATTGACGGAACGTGTTGAAAATCTGGATACTTCGGTTGTAGAAATCAAAGAAATGCTGCAATAGTTGTTGAAACTACAAAAGGTGCAATCCACTGTTGTTCCACCTCAAGCACCTGCTCCACCACAAGCACCTGCTGCAAATGAGCTCTGGAATCTATTTCAACCTTTTCTCCAACAACAAAAACAAATGGCTGATCAGCAACAAGCCATACATGTACAAGAGCTGAGAAACACAATGGAGTCTAGGTTCAAGAACACACAAGCAGACATCAAGGCTATAAAGGCCCACATAATGAAAACCACTGGCACTGCTCCTCCAACTGTTCTCTTCATTGATCAACCCCCTCCAGATAATGCCAAAAAGGGGGAGAAAATTAAAGAATGGAAGAAGAAGGGAGTAGATGATGGTCTCTACATAGAACCAGAAAAGGAGAACATGACCAAGCAGATACCTTTGCCAGATGGTAGCAAAAAGGTCGATGTTACCCAGAATGCACTTGATGAAGCTATTGCAAGTGTAAAAAGGGACAGAGCGGCAAAGGATATGTCTAGGTGGAATAAGGAGAAAAGAGCTTAGATGGAGCTGAATGCGCAGGGTTGTTCTGGGGTAAAGGATGTTCAAAATCCTGTGCCAAAAAGAAATCCCACTAGAAAAGTGAGGGAAACCAAGTCCACACCATCCAGACTCATAAAGCATACTCCAAAATCACCGTCCAAAAGCCCCCAACATCAAACCTCCACCCAAACAGTTGTTGTAACTCATGCTGTATCAACATCTGCTGGTACACCAGTTGTTTCAACATCTTCTATCATTCCAACACACACCACAACCACTGCTTTACTACCACCACCATCACCACTAAAAACAACCACTCTATCATCACCTCTTGCCAAAAAGCAGAAGACATCATATGTTACAACATCTGTTGTAATGACAACAGTGGTTGAAACACCAGTTGTTTCAACAACTGTTAGTCAATCACAAACCACTGCCACACAAATCACCACCACCGTTCCACCCAAGACATCATCAACCTCTCCTACAATAAAAAGGAGAAGGATTTTCATACCTGATGATGATTCTCCTTCACCACCACCACCATCTTCAAAATCTCTATCACTTGTTACAATACCAAAGCCTGTTCCTCTCTCATCAGCTCTAGTACAACAATCAATCCCTGTCATTACTCTTGCAGGTGTCCAATTTCCTCTAGAACTTGAAGCAGTTAGAGAAGAGATCAAATCCTTCTACTATGAGGATGACCCTGCTAAAAGGAAGTTGCCATCAGTTGAAGGATATCCAAGGCCTAACAACATTGAAGAATATTTGAAAGTTAAGGCTAAACAGGCAGAGGATATCTCCAAAAGAAACTCTCAAGGAAAAACTGACAAAGAAATTCAAAGGCATTACCAGTTTCTATTTACTCAAGTCAGATCCTTAGAGCAATTTGCAAAAAATGTTTGTCAACAAATCTCAGAGAGAGCAGATGAAACTCTGAGAAAAGACTACATTGAAAGCATCATGGCAACCAAGAAGTACAAGGGAGAAAAGTGTATATACAAGGAGTGGACCATTCCTGAGCTTGAAAAAGAAGCAGCCAAGATTCAAGAAATGATAAATAAGAAGGTCAAACACACTCATCCAGATTGGTCAAAATACAAAAAGAATATGCCTGACAAAACACTAGAGCTGAAGAGAATGAAAGAGGAATTGGTTGCTGCTGATTATGGGTCCAAAAATCAAGTGATGAGATGGAAAGAAGATAAAGTCAAGGCTACCTACAAAATTTTGGAGAAATTAAGAAAGACAAATCCAAATGCTCCACAAAAGCCTGACTATCCTGAAGCAGAGGTTTCAAAAAGACCATCAAAACTGCAAATCAGGAGAGCCACTGCTCCAGCTGGTGCAGCCATCTTTAAAAGAAGGCCACACAAACAGTTGGATACTGAAACAGTGGCATAATTAATGGCAGGAGATGAGCTCATAAAGGAAGGTATTAAAGAAATGATAGCTGAAACTCTTGGCCTGAATCAACCTGCAAGCACTGCTCAAACAGTCATGAATAGGCCTGCATCACCAAACACCTCTTCCAATAAAAATCTCCCAAGAAACCCAACAGGCTCAAAAGTACTAAAGTGGGAAACTGACAAACAGACCCATGTACTGACTATGTTCAGGTCTAGTGGAGAAGTGAAGAAAATAACAAGGGAACAAGCACTTGGCCTAAGTATTGAAGATATGCAGGATCTCCTTGATCTTCCACTTAGTAGGGATGAAGATGACACAGATGCCCTAGACTTTGAGTTACAACTTAAAGGTCAGATAAGGGAACTTCTTATGAGAAAATAAAGATCCAGAATAATGAAGGGTTTTGGCATTATCTGTTCCAGGGGGAGATTGTTGGGATTGAACCCTAACAGAGGAACAGATAATTAAAGCCAAAACCGGATCACAACAATGGATTCACAATAAGCAGCTGTTTACATTAGACTTTCCCCTTGAAAGTGATTATAACAACTGATGGTTCTCTATCCATTGTCCGTATACAACTGCTGCTGCCCTTTAAACTGCTGATATAGCCCTAAAGAAGTAAACACTGCTTGTTCAATCTACCGATGCCAAAGCACTGCCCACTCAAGGACTGATCAACCTTGAGGAAAGCACTGATGAAGGAAGAAAGCAGTAGTTTAGTATGTCACTTGTTTTGTAGAAAGTCAGTGGTTAAGATTAGCAGTGTTTGTATAGGAACAATGATTACAGGTTGTTAGTTTGTTAGATGTCACTTTCATGGTGACGTCAGCTGAGATGCCTCAGTGGTTCGGTTTGCCTATAAATGGAGCAGTACCCTGTACTGTTACATTTGATTGACTGAGCGAGTTCTTCTCCTCTAGTCCAATCCTTTCATCTTGTGCAATCAACCTTGGAGCATCAGGCTGAGGGGGAGTTTAGTTTGTAAGCATGCTCTGTAAATCTTTTGCTTTGTATTGTAATCATTCGCCTCTATGAAAAGCAAGTGTTTATCAAAACTGTCTTCTTCCTGAATTGTGCTTACAAATTTTGTGTTCATTTCCGCTGCACTTAATGTCTAAATTATACAAACAAGCACAATTGTGAGAGCCTTCGATCCTAACACTCCTTATCAGCACCAGAGAGAGTTTTAAGACCTTCACAGCACAACAATGGTATTTACCCGTATTCCTCCTTAATTTTGTCTCTGAAGAATCCCATAATTTCTTTTTTAATTCTAGCCGGCTTTGTAACCCACCTGCCTTCGATCGTTAACCCCAGGATCTAGTTCGAAGCTCTTCTCATATTGACATGCGCGTGGAAGAATTTTGAGTTTTCGTCTACGTCTAGCGCCCATCTTGTTCTAGCTCTTTGTATCAAATCGTCGCCTTTATTATGTTCAAATTCAAGCACAACTTTTTTGTTTTCTAAATAAGCTCACTCTTCTTCTTCTTCTTCCTCTAAATCCCTCTCTTCCATAGCTTCCTCAATTTCTTCTAATTCCTCCTCCGCTTTACTGAAAATCTCCATCTCTTTTTTTTTGTTTTCGTCCCTCCGCTCCTTCAAGAATTTTCTGATGGTAGCAAACTTTTTCGTTAAACTGGTATCAGGAGGCCCATATTAGATCGAATCAGCCACAACCTTCACCACCACTTCCTAATAACCTGGCTTCCCGATCTCTGAGTTGAACACCTTAAACAGCTTGGCTATGTAATTCTTCTTATTAATCGTGAGGATCAAAGGGCGATGATTCGAGTACATAGTGGGCAAAGCCTGCAGAACAGCTTCTGGATACTTGTAAAAGTATTATGGGCACACTAGAACTCTATCGATCTCACTTAATTTTCTCCCGTTATCCCTGACACAAGTGAACCTACTACCTTTCATATCATATTCGACCAGACTAGCTTGGCATATGAAGTCGTTGAAATTGGTGGCACATGAAATCTTGAACCTATAGTTCTTTAGCTCTTCCAGGATTCTGATGGCATTGAAGTCGCTGGCAACAACCCACATTCCCCGGAGCCCTTCCATCTTAGATCTGATCTCATTCCACAAAACTAACTTAGCCGAAGTTCTTTAAGGAGCGCACACATTCACTATATTTAGTTCTTCCCGTGACCCCTTTAAACAACCTTTAATGAGAATGAAATTATTATATTTCACTGAGAACTCAGCTTCAAAAGCCTTACTGTTCCAAATACATAGGAGACCCCCAGATAGGCCTGAAGACCCAAGGAAGTCCATACCGAAATCTTTGTTTCCCCAGAAATTGACAAAGTTAATATCAGATAAGTCCTCATGTTTCATTTCTTGTACCATTATGAAATCAATCTTGTGCCTCTTCTTTAAACCCCTAATCCATCCATCTTTAGAAGAACCCCTTATCCCTCTAGAACTTAACGACATAATGTTCATGATCTAACCTCATTGATGCCTGCTTTCAAAATTATTTCCTTCACCAGGTTGTTATGCTTGCTGAGGTTTGCACTTACCAGGTTTACTAACGACATAGTGGCTTCCATTTCCTTTTGAATCAGGCCATCTTCCAAGGTTCTCATTTGAGTGTCTTCTACAAGGATCTCGCCTGAGTGGCTAGCGTTTCCTTCTTCTATTGATTTTGCCTAGCACTCAGATCGAATTTAGCATTTTTTTAATTCTATTGACGATCTCCATGGGCCCATAGTCTGATTGTTAGCTCCTGTTTTACTTATATGGACCCAACCCATCGAAGCACTATCATAGAAATGATCCTCCATAACAAATCTGGATCGTTTTTTGGGTCTGTCTACACTTAATGGGCTAGCAGTTTTGGGCCCAGTCTTACGTCTGTCTTTTAGTAATTAAAAGGTTTTTTTCTTTTCCACCTGTACCTGAGGCATAGAGGAGACAAAGAGTTTCTCACAACCTGTCCTTTGGGGATCTAAAATATCCTTGGTCTCCCCACCCATTAATACATCATTAAAAGTTGCCATACCAATGTTCATCTCCCCATGCACGCTCGCTGGTTCACCTTCTCCAACACGAGCGTCCAACTTCGTAGGTGATCCCGTTTGTGAGTTATTGTCAACTTCCCAACCAATGCTGGGTTCCGGCGACTCGTAAGAGATCAAACATTCTCGGACCTAATCACTTTGTTCTTCCGTAATCCGAACCTGGAACCTTTTCCCTTTCCAACTTAACGTAACTGTGTCTGATATTAATCCCCGATGGTCCACCAGAATACCGACCCGGTTAACCGAAAGGTCCCTGACTCCCAGAGAAAGTTGAGAACAATGGACCACCTTGTTGTACAGTCCCGCCATCTCATCAAATACCTTATTTTCAGCCAGGTGTAGTGGGACACCGTCAAATTTAAGCCAGGAAATTCTTCCGTAAGGCCTTGATTGTCCTTCCCACATGTCAAGGGAGTTAAACCAATCATTCCAAACAGTATTACTTTTGTAAAATTTCTCTGCTTCAAAAACTTCCTTGAAAACAATAAGAACACTTAGGCCACCACATAATAAACTTTGGTACCCAGTATGCCAGCCTTGACCAGGAGCTCGTTCATCGGTGAAAGAGTGTTGACATCCCGGGATCTGCCAATCACCGCCTTCTCTGGAAATGCAAAGAAAGCACTAGTTTCTTCGTGAACCTCTATCACTTTCTTAGTCTTGTTAGATTCAGTCGCCATCGTGATGGGGGTTATTGGAGCCACCATAGCTCTGTAAGACATACCTTCTTTCCTGAAACTGTTCAAACTGGGATTATTCCTGACCTTCGTCTGTGGTTTCTTTTCCTGATCTGTCTTGACATCTTTAAGGACCTCCAACGCCCGTAATCCATGATTTTCCACATCAAACTTTGCTATATTAACTCTCAACTTGTAGTCTCCCATCTTCGCACCATTCAGAGCTCTCTCCAACTCCTTCGCATCCTTCACATCTTTCATATCCTTGAAGCTAAGGAACCCGAATCAATTCCCCATTTTGTCTCTCTTCCTGCCATCCTGGCAATGTACATACCGAAAACCTCTCCAAAAAGCTTAACAAAGTCCACGGCATCCCAAGGGTTACAACCTGATGGCAGATTTGTAACATAGTACTTCGTGATGTTTCCTTCCTTCTTGTCTGTGTCCCAGTTGTTTCTCTGGCGGCCCGGAACGTCGACCTAGGGTTTTTCGTCTCTTCCTCTTCCACCTCCCATACTGCTCTTGAAAATGACACCAAATAAAACTAGATATTAATTCTACAACATTACAAATTAATACATATCTAAGTGATGTTATTCATAATCCCACATTATCAATTAATGATGATTCCCAAGTTGTTAGAAAAAATTGATAATAAGGCTTAGAATATTTTAGTTAGTCTAAATAACATTAACTTGTAAACATATGTTCATGTGTAGTTAATTTATGCAGAAGAATATAAAGCTCGCAATCTCCCTAATTTTTCTTTAAAAACTAAACCATTAATTCAAGTATATGGATATGTTGGTTCTTCTAGTTGAGAGTTAACTTAGATTCAAATAAGACGACTACTTTGTTTTTCTTTTCGATCTTTCCGAGTGTTAACTCAATAGTAGGATCTCAAATCTTGCAAACTCCGCCACCATCTCCCCCCATTTACTATCCTCCGACCACCCACAACCCAAAGGAATTCTAATTTCAAGCCTCTTTAGCGTTAGCACTCCTTCCTTCGAACAAACAACCACTCCAGTTGTTGCTTTTTAGTATATACAATAACTTGTTGCAGTGAGTCGATTCAGGCGTAGAAAAAAAAGCACTTAACGACGATATATTTTTACATGTGCGTCCAATGGTTTAAAAAAACCAAACAATTTAAAAACGTTTAACGCAACTAATCAGTTCAAAAGTAATGTTACAAAAATTAATTTCGAAATGTAGATAAAAATAAAGAATGTGCAGCGCTAATATTATCAACTATATCTAAAAAGATAAAACATGTAAAAAATCATGACATCGTAATAGAAAATTCGTTTAAAACTTAAAGCTATAACTTTATTAAAGTTTGGGGGAGTTGTGTAAATGATTTAAGAAGGGTAAATATAACTATATTAGAGTTCAGGGGGTGCATGATAAATTCGTTAAAACTCAAGGGGTAAGAATGTAAATTAGTTTAAAAAACCCAATAAGTCTAAGGGGGCAAAAGTGTAAGAACCACAACATTTGTGGTAATAAAAAAAGAAAAGAAAAATTTGTCTTTTGTAATACTCATAAATTGTAATACCCAAAACTCGAATTTTAAATTCGAGTAACACATTTCCATATGAGTATATCATGAAATAAAATACTAGGCTAACATCCCATTTCAGATGAAATTATAAAATATTATTTTATAATTCGTTGGGAATAATTAATGAGGAAAAATAACTTGTGGGTAGCAACATATTGTAACGGAATGTATGCTAGTAATATATGTCGATAAATATGATGGGCTCGGTTCTGGGAAATACGGCTATCTCAAATTGTGACTCGCCCGAACTTGAAGGGCCATTGTCGTAAAAATCAAACATGAGGGGAGTATTATGTAAATAACCAAAGTCCAATGTATAAAAGCCCCTTTTTGGCTCATTTTGGGGAGAATTTTCTCTCAAGTTAGAGAGAGAAATAAGAGAGAGATAACTAGAGAAAGAGGGGTGGCCGGTGGTGGCGTTTGGCGGCAATTCGCGGTGGCATGTGGTGGCCTGAGGTGGTCGGAGTTGTGAGATTTAGCCTGGAACCAATTATCGATGCTACGAACGTAATGGTAAGCTCCGATTTCCTTAAATCCTTGCTGAAAGTAATTAAAATTGTATAAATCAAACCTGTCCAGAATGTTATACTATAACCCAGTTACAAAGAACCGGACGATCCGCGAAATCTAACCGTTGTAACATTTTGATTTTTTTACATAAGGTTCATAACACTTATATGCTTTTGAATGATGGAAATGAGAAATAAAGTTGTTTAAGCTCGACTTTGGAACCCATTTTCAAAGCTCTTCGTATTCCCGTTTTAGTTAAATTATAGCATAGTAAATTTTATTTTACCGAAGATCTGACCGTTGGATTGAGCTAAAATTTTGATTGTAGCTTTTTGGCATATGGATATTTAATACCTCTAAAGGAAATTCTGATAAGAGATTGGGAACTATAGTTTTGAAACTGAACAGTTTATAACAAATTTCTCATACGAAAATAAGAAAGTTGAGGGTGTTGTATGGATGGTCTAATTGTATTGCATGTGCAATCCGTGACTAGAGAAACATTTATGATGCTTGATGTTATGAACTAGGAAGGTAGGAATAAGATACTTGTACAATATGCTTAGAGAATAATATGCACATCAAGTGTTTGAGGAAATGTCTAAGTGAAGTTAGAAGGTGAATTTGTATGCAAGAACGTGGTAAAAATGTGATAATGATGTAATTGTTATTAAACTTACATGAGAAAGGTGTAATTGATTGAACTCATGTGGGTAATCTTGTTGATTTTATGATTGTGTAGAAATATGCATTAGTGGTTGTACTATATGGCTTTGAAGGTGTGATGCACACCATACGTGGGATTAATTGCTTGATTATGATTAGTAAATTGTAAGACCCTACTTGATTTATATGAGTTTTATATACACATTTCGCCTATACCAGTGTAATTGTAGGATCGGGAAACAATCGAAACGAGTCTATCAGAAGAGTTCTTGGTCTAATCAGAGGCGGAATTCATTGATTAGACTTTGTAACAGCTTGATTCACTCTTAATTGTCTTGTTTTATTGATTTGACACGATTACAGATCAGATGACAAGTCGGCAGCACTTCGGTACCGGAAACAAGATCGTTACAAATGACTTCGCACGACAGGTATTTATAGGGGAGGGTATTTCGTACGAAATGACTAAAGACCATTTCGTGCGAAATAGCCACTTGCTATTTCGTACGAAATGACTAAAAGTTATTTCATGCGAAATGAACTCTCAACCCTAAAACCCTATTTTCTCGTACAACGTGTCCTGATCTAACATTTCTATTACAAGACTCGATACAAGACGAAGTCGACAGACATATGTACCAACAGACTCCCCCTTGGATGTTGTCGAAGTCTTCGGTGTCGAGTCTTCACAGTCTTCAGCCTTGATCACTCTTCGGGCTTTTTTCAAAATTATCTGACAGTGTAAGCATCCTCAATCTTTATCTCTTCTCTTGATCAACTAATCTCCTCCTTGGATGTTGATTTAACAATCATCATTTTCTTCTTTCTCGATCATTCTCAGAATCGTAATCCTGGCTTTATCTTCTTTTATCAACTTCTATCTTTATCAAACTTTCAGGATCAGAGTCTGGCTCTTGCATCTGCAAACTTCTTTTTACTAACAGACTCCACCTTAAGTTGTGCTGGGATCGCAGTCTGGCTCATACTCTGCTCATGCTTTTCAGTCTTCATATGTTGAAGATCAAAACCCGGCTCTCTCATAGCCATAACCTGCACATTCTCTACCTCAAAGTAAATTTCACAAATTTAAAATTTGACAAATTTATATTTTGCTAACCACTTGTATATGAAAAATTCAAATTTGGTTTCAACTGAATGAACCATTTAATTATTTCAAAAACATTTTTCATTTCAACAAACTCTCCCAACCCTGTTGTTCATCATGTTTAGCACTCGGAATTTTGAAAATCTGCTTTTCAAGATCAGTTGTCTAAAATCTTTTTGTATTTTTCAAAATTTTATGCTAAAACACTCCGAAAATCTTTTTGAATTTTTGATATCAAAGAAATGCAGTAAAGAAATATTTACAGACAATATTTTTTGTGAGTTTGTGTAAGAGGATCATATCAGTTTATGAGGCAAAACACCAACACCGTTAAGCTATAAACATTTTAAGTTCTAAACGATTCATTTAGATTGTCAGTATACTGATCCACTTAAATTTTCACACAAAGTTCAACTGTTTCGAGATACGAGATTAATGTTTTAGAGACTTAAACTTATTCGCGTGTCCCACCTCAGAATATACTCCCGTATCCAGATCCCAATATTCAGTCTTACAGGTGAATATACCTAGATTATATCTGTAAAGGGTTAAATGCGAGGGCCATGAGAGCTCATGCTATTGCTTCCGCTAAATCAGAGAGATGATGGCTTCGACTTTAGGTGTGTTCCCTTTAGAGAATCTTTTCTTCAACAGCACATGATTAGCATTTTGCAATGTTTCATCATTTTTTATGCTGGGGGGACCTATATTTCAAGCAAGCGAAAAGTATTATACGGGGACTAGGCCATTGCTTCCGCAAAATCAGAAGTCCCGGGATAATACTCCAGATACCACTAAGCATAAAGACCTAGTATCTCAGAAAGAGGGGTCTTTCAAACAAGATTTCGGGGGTTACCCATATATACGAGAGATGTTCCCCACGAGATAAGTAAGTTTGATATTTAGGTTTATATCTCGACACAATCTACTAAGCGTGTAAAAACCTACTGGCATATCATCAGTGTGACCGTTTATCACATTTGACTTTCCAATTCTTTAGCGTGTTGTGATAGTCCACTGATGTACTATCATTTCCCCTTTTTACAACAAAACTCGTTTTTGCTTTTATCATGTTTTTGACTTTTTCAAATTTTTAATGTTTTTGGATTTTATGAAAATTTCTTACTCCCCCTAAAATTCAAGACCATTAAAAGGAAATTTGAAAACAAACTGTACACATAAACTGACAAACTGATTCGAATTGCTTCAATTCGCCATCCTCTTGGCATAAACAATCAGAACTCCCCCTGACAACAAACTATTTTCCCATTATGATTTCAAAACACTTAAGTTTGTTTTAATCAAAAATGGTTTTTCCGGAAAATAAGTTTTGTTGATTTTACCACTAGTAAGATCGGGGATTCATTCATCACTTTGTTTTCTCAACCATTTGAATGAAAGTTAAATCAAGTTCAAATTAATGACCTTGATTAACCACTTGTAAGTTCACTAATCAATCATAACCTCTTGATTCATAGATTGAAATACCATTTGTAGGAAAAATGCCAATTCCTACTCCACACTTACCAACCTGAGAGTTCCGGCAAGTCACACTTGTAGAATTTTAACAATTTTTAAATGTTTCACAAAAACAATTTTTCAAGAAAGATTCCGATTCATGCTTCACGATTACCCACTTGGAAGCTTCGGCAAGTCAGAATTTCAGTTTGAAAATCCTGTCACCCAAGCCTGACCAGCCTTGGGTGATTTTGAATCAACTCTATCCCAACCTCCTTTCAGTTGATAAAAATCTTTTGCACTTTTCACTTTCCCATCTACCATCTTCCCAAATATATGTTTGACTTTCCCATTGAAAGCCTTTTCAGCATCAAATTCTCCTTTACCAGGGAAGAATTGATATGAAATCTCAATCTTTCCAATTTTTAACTTCAATTTTCTTTCGACAATGGCGGAAAGTTTTCATCGTTCAACTCTGGAACGGAATTCTTATTCTTTTTCTCAACAGATGACTCCTCTGATTTTATGGAATCAGATTCATTGTCAGAACTACTCTTAGATTTTAAAACCCATCTTTGTTTGTTCAAATCAACTTTTCTTTTGTAAAACCGTTTCGAACTTTCACCAGTTTCGAAAGTCGAATATTTGAACTTTTTAAAACTTTCTGTTGGTTGTTTCTTTTCATCAACACATTTCTTTTTCAACTTTGAGTTAGAAGTAACTCCCTGTTTTGTATTGATGGACATTGGGCAGTTCTAAGCGATGTGTCCAACTTCTTGGCATTTGAAACAGTTTCTTCTTTCAACTCTCTTCTCAGATTCTTTCACCAGATTCTTTTTCCTTTCAGCAAGAAACTCTTTGTTTGTTTGTCTCCAGAATGGTTTCTTCTCTTCTTCTACTGAACTTGCACCTGAAACAAATTTAGTTTTTGTTTTATAAGTTTTCTCATTTTTATGATTTTTCGGGGAAATGAAACCTAAACCTTTCTTTTTGAAATTACTGTTATGGTTTGGTTTCTTCTGAAAACCATAACCAGAACTGTAACCCTTTTTGTTGTTCAATCACTGTTGAACTCTTGAAGTGTACTTTTTAGGTTTTTCATGAAGATTTAAATCTTTTATTTCAGAAATATTAATTCCTGTTAATTTGAAAACCTTTTTGATCATTTCAGATTTGACACTTCTTATTGGAAATTCCTCATCAGAATATAATTTGTCTGAATCATTCAAAGTATATGCCACTTTGATTGGTCCGTCATTCAAATTAGATTTTGATAACATGAATTCTTTATTGTAAACCCGTTTAACCGATGAACTCGGACTCTTTTCTGATGAACTCGAACTTTCAGATTTAGACTCCGACTTTGACTCTTCATCCATATCCAACACCTGATCGACCACCTTCTTTAACAATTCAGACTCATGATCAGTGTCAGATGCTGTGAATGTGATATCAATATTGTCTGGTAACTCATCAATGGTTTCAGACATTACTTTTATGTTGAGTGCCCTATTTAATCGTTCCTCATTTGGCTTTCTGGGAGAATAACTTTCATAAATCGGGGGTGGACACTTGTTATACTTGACACTCTCTTTCTTACCAGTATCCTCTTCCTTTTCTTTATATTGAAATGCTTCAAGACCTGCAACAGTAGGATAAACTCGATCAATCAAGTAATCACAAGTTGTATAACTCAATAGCAATCGTTTGATTCTTTCATTTTCAATCTTTTCAAGTTCCAAATCCTGCTTCAGTTTTGCACAATCTTCAATATACTCATTAATGACCTTCTGCTTAGTCATTAATGTTGAACTCATCATCGTCTGAGCAGCTCCCATTTCTAAATTAGTCTTGTTTAGACTATCAACTGTCTTGTTCAGTACATCATACGATTCTTTCACATACTTCACATCAGACAACAATTTTTCTTTCAGCTCTTCAAGTTCACGAATCTTCTTGTCTTTCTCATCACAATCCTTGCAAGATTCCAAACATTTCAAACAAGGTTTCATGATTTCAACAATCTTTTCTACCTCAACAACTTTCTCAACTTCGACGAATTTTTCAATTAATTTCTCCACTTCAACGATTTTCTCTACCATCTTCTCAATCATTGGTTCTTCATCAAATTCTACTTTTATTTCACATTCTTCATCTTCAACCTTCTCTGTTGAACTTTCTTCAACTTCGATGAATTTTCAATTTCTGCTTTCTTAGCTTCCAGTTTTTTCTTTTCTCCAACAATCCTTTTTGCTTCCAACTCTCTCTTCAATATGGCAGCCTTCTTCTCATTCAGCATCTCAACCTTATCTGTAAAGAACAAATTAAAACTATCAGGATCCAGACCTTTTCTAGCTTTATTAATATATTCTTCTTCATCATCGGTATCTGCATCACTTCCTAAATTTGGAAAAATCGGTATTCTTTTCGGACTAGATTTGACTTCTTCTTCTTCTAGAATTCTAGCAACAAGACCTGAATCGGGTGGAATGTATTTGTCCCAGCTAAAACCCTCTGCAACCTTTTCATCATCTTGATTAACAAGATAAGCTTTTTTCTTTTCAACATCAATGGCACGAGATGATGATGGTTGTTGATCAATTTGATGAAAAACTGATTTTTGATAATAATAATTCTTTTCTTGTCTTCCAGTTGCTTCTTTATTTTTGCATTCTCGTTTAAAATGTCCCCTTTCTATGCAACAAAAACAAGTGACCTTTGATTTGTCAAACCCTATCGGAGATGCACTCATTTCACGAAAATCATATCTACCGGTGATTTGTTAGAATTTTTCTGCTCTTCTAACAGCGCTAGCCAAACACCATTTGATATCCATCAACTCAAGTTCTAAAGCATCAATCTGGTCATAATCTTCTTTGGTGAGCATTGGATTTCCAATTCGTCCATCAACTAAACTTTCATACGACTCTAACATAGCAACAAGTGATGCCATGTGTTGTTTAGCTATTTCTGGAGAGAGATTTTGACCATTTTGAATATTCAATGTGATATTGCATTGCAGATTTGTTGAATTCTGTCGTTGAGGACTTGGTGTTGTGAAATTCGGATCAAAATTTGAATACGAAGATGAATATCCACCACTCTGAATTACTGTGCTACCATTTGTTCCAGAAGAACTATCAACACTGAAAGCAGTCTTAATCTTTGGACTCGGAGTAGTCTTAAATTTGTTTCCTCTGTAGTATAAACTGACATCTTGTTGAGCATTTGGATTATTTATGATAGCCGTTTTCTGAATATCCAATTCATGGTCTTCAATTTTCTGAATAAACTTCGCCAAGTTCATACTTTCAGATTTTCTCATGTGTTTTAAGATCAACAAATATGTTCCCCATTTTTGCTGTGGTAGCGCATCGGCTAGTTTATCAACCCATTCATCGTCGTCTTTCTTTATTTCCAATCTTCCCATTTCTAAAACAAGATGACAATATCTATCAATAGTCACTTTTGTTGTTTCTCCTTCAAATGCAACAAACATATCAAATGACTTCTTTAATAATGCTTGTTTGTTCTTTATCATATCAGCGCTTCCTTTAAACTTGTTAATCAACGCCAACCAGATTGATCTCGCAGTTCCTTGATGTTGGAGTAACACGTAGATGTCTTCTTTTACGGATTGTTGGAGAAGACTAATCATCAATTTTTCACTGGTGTATTTCAATTTCTCAACTGCTGAAAAGTCACTAAAGGCTTTTTCAATCCCCCGTTCATTTTTCGGTTTAGTATAATCTACATCCAATGAACGCCATGCATCAAACTTATATGCTTGCACCCAGTTTTCAAACCTATTTTGCCATCCTTTAAAATCTTCGATGTACATAAGCTTTGGAGGCTTTTGAGATGTCCCTGTTTCATTTTCAATTTCAATTGTTTCAGCAGCAGTCTCTGGAGCAGCTAGAGTAGTTGCAAATGCATTGTAAAATTCCTCTTCCATGATTCAATAATCTGTATCACAAAATTACTAAGTTCAAATAGCAATGAAATCCCACACGAAATGAGAATTCAAACAAAACAATTTGGTGCGAAATAGCTTCTTCAAACGAAATCAAACTTTGGTGCGAAATATCCTTTTCAAACGAAATAGTTCACACGAAATACAGATTTTAAACGAAATAGCCCTCTGGTATGAAATAGATGTTGATTTCGTACGAAATGAAATTTAAACACTTGATTTCGTGCGAAATGAAGTCCAAACTGTCTATTTCGCGTGAAATGAATATCCAACAATTGATTTCGTACGAAATGAAACTCAAGAGTTTGATTTCGTGGGAAATAGATTCCACAGAGGTGATTTCGTACGAAATGAGGTTTTAAAAGCTTGATTTCGTGCGAAATGATATGACAAATTCACACGAAATAGTCTATTTCGCGCGGAATGCTGCTGACGTCACTAAGATCGATCTGATTTTTGTTAAATTGACCAAGTTTTAGGCTGAATTAAGGTGTAATTCTTTCAAGGATTCATTAAAACACTGTTTCGCTTATTATATATGAAATTCAATCCATTTTGACCAAGTTTTCACGGTCAATTTTGAAAAGAAGGTGTAGAAGACAGATTTTTGAAGAAAACAAACTGAATTTTGGTAAGAACTCTTCCTCCTGAGCTCTGATACCACTTGTAGGATCGGAAAACGATCGAAACGAGTCTATCAGAAGAGTTCTTGGTCTAATCAGAGGCGGAATTCATTGATTAGCCTTTGTAACAACTTGATTCACTCTTAATTGTCTTGTTTTATTGATTTGACACAATTACATATCAGATGACACGTCGGCAGCACTTCGGTACCGGAAACAAGATCGTTACAAATGACTTCGCACGACAGGTATTTATAGGGGAGGGTATTTCGTACGAAATGACTAAAGACCATTTCGTGCGAAATAGCCACTTGCTATTTCGTACGAAATGACTAAAAGTCATTTCGTGCGAAATGAACTCTCAACCCTAAAACCCTGTTTTCTCGTACAACGTGCCCTGTTCTAACATTTCTATTACAAGACTCGATACAAGATGACGTCGACAGACATATGCACCAACAGTAATTATCACAACTTCAACACTTATAAATAATCATTTGTTAGAACGTTTTACGATTTAAAATAGTTCAACATAAATTAAGTATATTCATCCTTTAAAAAGATACGACGACAAGTAACACGGAAGCTTAAATTCTTGATCGTGTTCGGTTCCTTGGTGTGCTTGATCGTCCTATGGTAACTTCATTATACCTACATTTCATAGAAACATGAAATGAGTTATTCCTATGGTGTATATAGTGTATATAACCAAGTCCGTAAGCCGAAGCAACAAATAAAAAAAATTCAGCTGTTAAGCCTGTCGCGGGCCGCGAAAGGCATCTCTGTTTCTCTCGCGGGCAGCGAGGGGCCTTGCGTGTCGCGCAGGACATGTATTACTCCGTTGCGTGGCGCGAGTGGTACATGTTTCCAGCAACTTTACTTGAAAACCTACATTTCTCCAGCCAACTTAATTTTTACGAAAACGGACATAACTCATTCGTTATTGATCCGATTTAGGTCACGTTTCTTCCTACGTAATCGTAAATTTATTCTCCATCATATGGAGTTAAAATCCGACATCCGGATTTATAAAATTTAAGACTTTTATGCATTCGGCTTATTACCTTTTTACAAAGTTTTGACCCGTTCATGATTTTATCAAAACAAACCTGTTTGTTTCTATCAGTTTTCTCATGAACATTATGTTATAACTAAAAGGTTCAAAATCACGGGTTTAGTGTGTTCTTAACCCGTTTTTGCTATATACTTATTTTCATGATTTTATCAAAACAAACCTGTTTGTTTCTATCAATTTTCTCATGAACATTATGTTATAACTATTTCCTATCATACAAGGTTCAAAATCACGGGTTTAGTGTGTTGTTAACCCATTTTTGCTTATATACTTATTTTGACCCCTTAATGTTATTTAAGTACATTTAAGCACAAATCGCGCTCATTTCTTATTTGCATCATAATTCCACATTTCCGTATTGATTAGTCTTCCACCACAACTATAATTGTGGTGGATTTAATGTGGTAGACTACTTTTTCCAAGTTCTATCTCTCGGTTTGTCTTTTTACGACAAAGATGCATTTTAAGGCATTTGTCTCACAAGGATCATGCCTTTCACTTTTACACTTATCCTAATGATTCACTTGATCAAAATGCTTATTTTTAACCAACCCGTAAGGGTCGTTTGATTGATTTATGGATCAAGGGCTTTTGGTCCATTTTAACCTTTCATTTACGACGAAGGACCTTAAAGGCATGTTTGACCAATATCTCTCTTCTTAACTTTGATTTTGTTTGAATAGTCATTTGTTTTCAAAACACAATGACTATATTCTGAATTATTTGGTTTACCTATTAAAGTAACCAAATGTCTATTTTTGACTTTGAACTCACATAGAACTTCAAGTTCTAAATGAGTAATTAACCTATTACACATACCTGACTTAGATAAATATATTGACCTGTTTTATACTTTGCTTTAATAACTGCTAATTAATAGCGACTCGAATATCCATTAGATATTTTCTCCTGTAAGCACATAACTCGACAAATAATCATTAGTCGATATTGTCAAAGGGGGATATCGTCACCTTTTGACCCGTTGGTCTAAGTGACCGTTTATCTTTGCGAGATGATATTTATTACCATCTCATCTACTTGACTCACTCCGGTTTACATCGTATGGTCGTTTTACTTATAACCCATTTCTTAACTCTTTTGACCCATTATGGCTTACGCCATAAAGTGTCTTTAAAAAACCAACGTTTATTGTCAACGCATGACCAAATTACCGTTTTGCCCTTATTATTCGTTTTGGCTTACCTTATAAGGTAACCAAAAAATTCATTTTCTATTTGTTATAGCATAACCGAATAATCAATTTAATCCTTTTTTAACCATCGATATGGTTTCTTATCATTTTTCGCTTATATTGTTCCATACGACTACACGTCAGAACATCACTTTTCAAATGTTTATCCATCTTATCCGTAATCAATACAATAAGATATATTCTATGAATTAACAAGAGTGTAAGCTTTACTTACCTATGCATCCGAATTATGTTTTTCCTTCATTACTTGATTCGTTTGACCCGCTTCCTTCCCAGGCTTCCACCTAGCTTGTTAAGCGTCAAACTACCATTATAATTTGTAAGATGGTTATATTAGTCATAATCATTCACGACTATTTCATCCTACAATTTTATGTCAAATTTATCATTCGATCACATTAAAAGTCAAACTGCCTATTGACATAAGTATTTACACGATGTAGCTCAACTACTCGTTTAATTACTTTGTCAAGTATCCGGTAAGCATTATTCTTATACTACCGTTTTAACTACTTATTCAATCAAGTTATTGAAATCCTAACTCATTGAATTATCACTATATCAATCATTCTTAACACATGATGATATCAAACATCATTTTAATTTATCATCATTTTCATTTTATCATACAAAAACCCATTTCATAGTAAGTATGATTATATACTCAAACACACAATTTGTTCAAGTAGTTCCTTATTAGTATCATGTATGATGATTTTAAACACAATTATATCATCCATTTCATCATATGATTAAAACCCACTTATCCTAGTGTGGTAAATCATCTAAACATTCAATTCATAGCATCGTATGTATAATTTTCACTTAGGGTTTTGTTCCTAAGCAAGTATACATCACTAATTCAACCATAGCTTCTATAATCCATACATAATTCGTGATTATGATGTTTCTTCAAACTTCACAACTTCACAAATCATTAAATTTTTACATACCTTATGCTCCCCTAGCTTGGGTGATCATTAATTCACGTTCAATTGTGAATTTGAGTTTCGTTTGAGCCTTCAATTTGATGATTTTGTTGAAACTTACGGTTTTGGCTCCAAAAGAGTCCCCTGCTCGTTTATAGAACACACACACTAAGTGTGTGTTATGTTCTAATTTTTTTTAGATTTTAACTTTCAAGTTATCCAACCTTGGCCCCTCATGTTTGGTTAGTTATTAAGTAGGCCACAACCTACTTATTCTTAACAATATTCCCACTTATTAACCAGGTTAAACATTCCTAGTTAACTAAGTGGGTTTGGGGAAATTTATGACTAAGTTTATTTTAAGTCTCGTTAACTCAGGCCTTCTATAAACTTTATTTCAACAAAAGTCTTTATACAACTTTATTAAATATTAGGTTTATTTATTTAAAATCCTAATATTCACTGGGTTACTTTTACCACTGACGGTACTTTACCCGTCTCTTAGTATTAACATTGTTTGATTACCAAACCCATTTTCGGAGTTTTACAAGTCTTCCCCCTTAAAGAGGTTTCGTCCTCAAAACCTTTCGTACTTAGTTCATTGAGTTTAAACTCAATGCACTTGATCTCGGTAATCATTTGAGCATTGCTCATACTTTAACCATTTGTTACTTTTACCAGAAAAGTATGGTAATACCTTTTTGGTTACAAAGCATATACGTATCTCATATGAAATAATGCAACTCAGAATAACGTAATCTCGTTATTTCAACCGGTTTGGTTAACTTAGCGAAATCCATCGCTTTTATACTTTCGAATTCTTCATGAATCCGTTATTTTAACCCGTTTGGAGGCTTTTACTGAAATCTTTCCCTTTTAACAAACAAACTCCTTTGTTTGTGAACTTATTTATTCGGTTCATTCATACGGAATCCACCGCTTAAGAACAAGCCGAGTTTCTTGATTTTTTATCTTAATTATTTAATATAATTCAATAGATGATATTAACGTAATTCTATAAAGTATATGTCGCAACCCCCGATCCCGTATCTGTCCCGGGAACGGGCGGACGCGAACTCAGAATTTCGGTGGTATCAGTTTGTTAATTTGGCAGCGGAAATTACATCAGGACCGTAGTTAGGAAATGTTTATCAGAGTAAAACCACCATATTTGATATTAATAATCACATGGGTAAAACCCAAGTTTCTTATTACAACATGTTTATAGGGATAAACCCTATTTTAGTGAATTTAAAACATTGTCTTTTAGGTAACTTTTATAGCCACATTTTTCCCAAGCCTTCAGTGCTCTCCAGCTGGCTTTTTACTAATTGGCTGTCACATTGTGTTACCTGAAACACGTTTTAAAAACATTTGTCAGTGGGAAATACTGGTGAGTGAATCCCAGTTTAATCAAGAAATATTTTATTAATTAACACAGTATTGAGAGCGATCACATTGTTTATTTCTACACAATTACTCATTCAGTACTGTCAATCCTGACTGGTGGGTCATATTACACATTGGCTAACTCGTCGTCCAATGGTAACGTGTTCCACATTTTGTATACAAAACCCCAACATACCGGCAGTAATTGAAGAACTACAAAGACTCAATCACCGCTTAATCACATTGTAAAACATTAAGGTTTTGTAAAACATTACAAAAAGTTTAACAAAAATAGGATAAACTCACATTGCTATCTTAGACTTCGCATAAGGGTTTCCTGGGATTAATCTATAATTTACACAAATGTACATAGGTTAGTATAATAACCCTTTAATTATATTAATGATACCCTCCCCGAGACGGTATTCCAACAACTACGTCGGGCAGAATCACGACAGTTGTTACGGAACCCTAAATCAATCGGGTAGCGTATCTAATACGAAACTGGGGTTATAATACTTACAACGGAGCAGAACCTCGCTAATTAGGGGGTATTATACTCGGAATTATGCCTACTATTGAGAGAATTCAAGATACAGAAAAGAAAATGAACGAGTTTTGATGAAACCCGATGCCTACTACTTATAGTGCTGATTTCTGGGTTTCTCGCGGCCCGCGTAAAACAAAGACAGGGCTTATGCGGCCCGCGTAGTAGCCCGGGTAGGGTTTAGGTGATCCGGGTCATCGCCTAGACTAGCCACGATGATGACACGTGTCATCACCGGGCTGCGCCACCTTTTTGATCTCACGCGGCCCGCGTAAACTAACGGGGTGGCTTACGCGGCCCGCCTAAACTTAAAATTCAAAGAAATCAGATGTTAACCTTTATACCGCCCGCGTAAGGGTTGGGGTGGGGTCTACGCGGCCCGCCTCAGCTTAAAAATCTGATTTTAATTATTTATTTTTAATACTATATTGTGTTTCGGGCTCGGTTTTCACATACGGGTTGTATTTAAAGATATATTGTGATAAATATATTAGGGTGCCAAAAATATTATGAGGGTGCTGGTTTTATTGAGGATTGTTACATCCTCCCCACCTTGTTTTAGAGCTCGTACTCGAGATCTACTGGAACAAGTGTGGATATTTCCTTTGCATTTCTGATTCAAGCTCCCATGAGTACTCAGGTCCTCTTTTGGAGTCCCACTTCACTTTGACCAGAACTAGTCTCTTATGCTTGAGATTTTTGACTTTCCTGTCTTCAATTTGTAGAGGCCTCTCTACAAACTTGAGTTGTTCATTTACCTCTATATCCTTAAGAGGTACCACTAGTGATTTATCAGCTAAACACTTTTTGAGATTAGATACATGATATACATCATGTATTCATGCCATTTCCTCTGGCAGTTGTAGCTGGATAGGCTACAGGTCTTATTCTTCTAATAATCTCAAAAGGTCCAATATACCTGGGACTTAGCTTTCCTCGTTTAATGAATCTTACCACTCCTTTCCAAGGAGAGACCTTTAACAATACTTTATCTCCTACTTGAAATTCCAATGGTTTGCGTCGGTTATCATCATAACTTTTCTGTCGATCACGTGCTGCTTTCAGTCGTTCCTTGACTTGAATAATCTTGTTGGATGTTTCTTGCACTATCTCGGGTCCAGATAGTTGCTTTTCCCCAATTTCTTCCCAACAGACTGGGGTTCGGCACTTTCGTCCATAAAGTGCTTCGAATGGTGCAGCATTGATACTTGTGTGATAACTATTATTATAAGAAAATTCTATTAAAGGTAAGTGATCGTCCCAATTACCTCCAAAATCAATTACATAAGCTCTAAGCATGTCTTCCATCGTCTGAATTGTTCTTTCGCTTTATCCGTCCGTTTGAGGATGATATGTGCTTAGATTCAACTTGGTTCCCATTGCCTTTTGGAAACTTGACCAAAAATGAGAGGTAAAACGACTATCTCTATCAGAAACAATTGATAAAGGTATTCCATGTAAAGAAACGATTTCATTTACATATAATTTAGCTAACTGTTCCATACTGAAAGTTTCCTTCATTGGTAGGAAATGAGCTGACTTGGTTAGCCTATCTACAATCACCCAGATTGTATCATTACCTTTCTTTGTTTTGGGTAATTTGGTAACAAAATCCATTGTTATCAATTCCGATTTCCACACTGGCATTTCTAATTGTTGTAACAAACCTGAGGGTTTCTGGTGTTCAGCTTTAACTTGTGAACAAGTTAAACATTTAGAAACATAAGCTGCTATGTCCTTTTTCATTCCTATCAACCAGAAATTTTTCCTTAAATCCTGGTACCTTTTATCATTTCCTGGATGCATCGTATATTTAGACTTATGGGCTTCTTCTAATATACGATGACGTAGGTTTCCTAATTTAGGTATCCACATTCTCTTTTTATGGAATCTCCAAATTCCATCTGTTCCTTGTTCTAATTCCTTAATCATACCCTTTAATTTTTCAGTATCATCCTTGATTACTGATTCTTGGGCTTCTCTAATTTGATCATTTAAATATACTTGTAGATTTAATTTAAGAGAATGTACCCTTTTTGGCTTTTCCTGATACTTTCGGCGTAAAGCATCTGCCACTACATTTGCTTTTCCTTCATGATACTGGATATCACAATCATAATCACTAAGCATCTCCATCTAGCGTCGTTGTCTCATATTCAACTCCTTTTGCTTAAAACCATACCTTAAACTCTTATGATCAGTGAATATGGTAAACTTACTACCATAAAGGTAATGTCTCCAAATCTTAAGAGCAAAAATTATAGCTCCTAATTCTAGATCATGGGTTGAATAATTCTCTTCATGATTCTTAAGTTGTCTAGTGGCGTAAGCTATAACCTTTTGATGTTGCATCAATACACATCCATAACCTAATTTGGAAGCGTCACAATAGACTACAAAGTCTTCCGTTCCTTCTGGTAATGCTAATATGGGTGTATTAGTTAGTCTTTGCTTAAGAATTCTAAATGCTTCTTCTTGTTTTAACCCCCATTCAAACTTAACAGATTTACAGGTTAACTTAGTTAAGGGGATGGCTATTCTAGAAAAATCTTGAATAAATCTTCTATAATAACCGGCCAATCCTAAGAAACTTCTAACCTCGGTTGGTGATTCAGGGGTTTTCCATTTGGTAATCGCTTACTATCATGTTTACTCTTGTTATTGGCTTCCCTAACCGTTTGAATAATATATGGCATTGAATCTATTATTCCTTGTGCGACTATGTGTTGGATAGCACTATTATCCATTTGATTTCCATTGTTATTGATGCTTGGATTCTCATTAACCAAGTTAATGTTACTCTGGTTATCATTATTCAGATTTCCTTGATTTCCTTCTTCGGCCATCTGAATTTTAGACATTTACCAATCATTAATAAAATAATTAAGTAGTTTAAGTAACAACCACATAATACACATACTGGTCAAAAACGTCGTGCATTGCGACTTTACTCTTTTTGATATAGTATGCGTCAAATATACACTAAAACAGAAATTAAAAATTACAATACTATTATGCCTCATTAACACAAAGTGGTTTATACCACGATAGATTTATTATTATTACACACTTATTTTATTTATTATTATCAACTTTACCATCACCTTCACGGGTATGGATTTTCTCCGAAATCCATCTGACGCTCATCGTATTTCCATACGAGTTGCTCTCCTACATACCTCATCCTCTCACTACTTTCTATGATTTCTTCTCCAAAATTTCGGAGTTCTTGCAAATTCTCTGCACTCATTGGGGTGCAGGTACTGGTATTGGCTCTGGGTACTGAGGTACTGAATTCTCCTGAGGGTATGGATTCTCCAAAATCTCCCTAATGTATTCATTGTTGTCATAATAGGGATCTAGAGGGTCCAAACCTGGATATGCTGCTAAATTCGGCAAGGTTTCTTCGTTTAAGTGATAGCGTGGCACATAATCCCTAAGATCATCAAACCAGGGATCATAATTTGGATCTAAAGGATTAGGGGCTGCTATCCTAGGTATCTCCTCAGGGTTAAAATCATGCATTTCTACCTCCATCGGTTGAGTGGGAATCAAAGGTAAGGGTTGTGGGGCTACTAGTTGTTCCAGACTTGGGTCAGCAGCAGTTGTAGCTAGGATATGGAAATTAGCTAGGTTTCTATTAAGCATATCCTGTGTATGGGCATCTGACTCTCGCTTAGCAGCTGCTAGAACTCTTTGCTGTTGCAACTTTCGCATTCTTTTCCTACGCGCAAATGCTTCCTTACTGAACCATCCTCTCTTTTTATGAGGGAATGGCTCTTCCGACTGAGCTTTAAAGGCAAACATCCCTTCTGCCTGATCAGCAGAATACCCAGAGAGGGTAGGATGGGAAGAGGTACCTTTACTCCTAGGTGAATCAGACAACTGACGACACATGTCTGAGGGTCCTTGATCACTCATACTATAAACTAACAAATAGTCAAATAACACAAAACACATAATCACATAAATTATTTCCTAACACAAAATTTAAAATTTAAGTGTCAGCAGAACACTTCTTTGGCTTAGACCAATGGCTAGGCTCTGATACCACCTTCTGTCGCAACCCCCGATCCCTTATCTGTCCCGGGAACGGGCGGACGCGAACTCAGAATTTCGGTGGTATCAGTTTGTTAATTTGGCAGTGGAAATTACAACAGGACCGTAGTTAGGAAATGTTTATCAGAGTAAAACCACCATATTTGATATTAATAATCACATGGGTAAAACCCAAGTTTCTTATTGCAACATGTTTATAGGGATAAACCCTATTTTAGTGAATTTAAAACATCGTCTTTTAGGTAACTTTTACAGTCACATTTTTCCCAAGCCTTCAGTGCTCTCCAGCTGGCTTTTTACTAATTGACTGTCACATTGTGTTACCTGAAACGCGTTTTAAAAACATTTGTCAGTGGGAAGTACTGGTGAGTGAATCCCAGTTTAATCAAGAAATATTTTATTAATTAACACAGTATTGAGAGCGATCACATTGTTTATTTCTACACAATTACTCATTCAGTACTGTCAATCCTGACTGGTGGGTCATATTACACATTGGCTAACTCGTCGTCCAATGGTAACGTGTTCCACATTTTGTATACAAAACCCCAACATACCGGCAGTAATTGAAGAACTACAAAGACTCAATCACCGCTTAATCACATTGTAAAACATTAAGGTTTTGTAAAACATTACAAAAAGTTTAACAAAAATAGGATAAACTCACATTGCTATCTTAGACTTCGCATAAGGGTTTCCTGGGATTAATCTATAATTTACACAAATGTACATAGGTTAGTATAATAACCCTTTGATTATATTAATGATACCCACCCCGAGACGGTATTCCAACAACTACGTCGGGCAGAACCACGACAGTTGTTACGGAACCCTAAATCAATCGGGCAGCGTATCTAATACAAAACTGGGGTTATAATACTTACAACGGAGCAGAACCTCGCTAATTAGGGGGTATTATACTCGGAATTATGCCTACTATTGAGAGAATTCGAGATACAGAAAAGAAAATGAACGAGTTTTGATGAAACCCGATGCCTGCTACTTATAGTGCTGATTTCTGGGTTTCTCGCGGCCCGCGTAAAACAAAGACAGGGCTTATGCGGCCCGCGTAGTAGCCCGGGTAGGGTTTAGGTGATCCGGGTAATCGCCTAGACTCGCCACAATGATGACACGTGTCATCACCGGGCTGCACCACCTTTTTGATCTCACGCGGCCTGCGTAAACTAACTGGGTGGCTTACGCGGCCCGCCTAAACTTGAAATTCAAAGAAATCAGATGTTAACCTTTATACCGCCCGCGTAAGGGTTGGGGTGGGGTCTACGCGGCCTGCCTCAGCTTAAAAATCTGATTTTTAATTATTTATTTTTAATTCTATATTGTGTTTCGGGCTCGGTTTTCACATACGGGTTGTATTTAAAGATATATTGAGATAAATATATTAGGGTGCCAAAAATATTATGAGGGTGTTGGTTTTATTGAGGATTGTTACAGTATATAACCACATACTTATAGCTTTATCTTTCAATCGTGCTTTTGCTTGATTTGACTTCCCGACACTTCATTTGGGTTGTCTCATGATCCCTCAATATAGGTGATCAGTATTTTCTGTTAGTGAGGTCTCATGGGCCGCCACTTTTATCTTGTATCTATATACCTTTCTTGTTTACTTGACCGAGTTGCCAAATTTGGCCACTTGGTTATACAAGTTTGTCAATTATGTTTATTCTACGCTAATCTCATAATAAATAGCGTATTATACAAACTCTTAACCGGTCTCACTGACTAGACTTATTAGTCTATTTACTTTGTACCCATGGCCCGGGCTACAATGTGATTATACTTCACATTACTTTCCTTGACCGTGATCGCGTCACGTCATGTCTAAGTTTATATCAACCTTTCATTATTGAAAAATATTTCTTTTCGAATGTATCATCTTGCACCTAACGGTGTTAAGACCTGTATCTTTTAATATTTACAATTTCAATTCATATCAGTATATTCATATTTGTGAAAACATTGTTTTTTACTAAAACTGAAGTTTTAGTTTAGCGTCTTCTCTTTAACTTTTGTCAATTACTGATATCTAGATATTGACAGTTAAGAATTTATTCTTTTTCATTATGATTTTACGCGGGGATTCTCAACCAGTTCCCTTGCTTTGTCTTATTATTCATGACCCGTGGGTCATTTTGGTCCATTTCCCGACTCTATGACTTATCACCCGTCATTATGCGTCAATTTGTTTCACACTTACCGTTATCCAGCTTGCTCCTACTTATGCCATCCAACATTATATTGTATTTAATCCGTTTGACTTGTTTGTGTGAAATCTACCACTTATGAACAGTCAAACTTTTTTCTTTATTCTCCCCATTCAACCTCAAAATAGTTGAACATAATTATAAGAATTTCTAATTGCAAATTTTTTTAATAGTCTTTTAGTTATAACTCATAATCCGAGTCCATTGACTTTTAAATAGGCTTCCTACGACACGTGTTAACACACGTAATTCGTTAACTATATCGGTTATTTATTACTTTATTTGGGGTAGCGTGCATTACACGATATCCCTATGTGTTGTTTTTAACACTATATTATACTAGACCGTCAATATACATAACAACTTACCGGATTGTGCGATCAAGTCTCGAACCAAACACTTTACTCTTTAACCTTGAGCGCTAGTGATTACCAACTTGTAAGACCCTACTTGATTTATACGAGTTTCATATATATATTTTGTCTATACCAGTGTAATTATCACAACTTCAACACTTATAAATACTCATTTGTTAAAACGTTTTACAATGTAAAACATTTCAACATAAATTAAGTATATTCGTTGTTTAAAAAGCTATGACGACAAGTAACGCGGAAGCTTAAATTCTTGATCATGTTCGGTTCCTTGGTGAGCTTGATCGTCCTCCGTTAACTTATTTATACCTACATTTCATAGAAACATGAAATGAGTTATTCATATGGTGTATATAACCAAGTCCGTAAGCCGAAACAACAAATAAATAAAAATTTTTCAACTGTTAAGTCTGTCGCGGGCCGTGCCAGGCATCTTTGTTTCTCTCGCGGGCCGCAGAGGGCCTCACGTGTCGCGCAGGACATGTATTCCTCCGTCGCGTGGCGTGAGGGGTACATGTTTCCAGCAACTTTACTTGAAAACCTGCATTTTTCCAGCCAACTTAATTTTTACGAAAATGGACATAACTCATTCGTTATTGATCCGATTTAAGTCACGTTTA
The DNA here is from genome assembly GCA_030545235.1 of Helianthus tuberosus. Lineage (NCBI taxonomy): Eukaryota > Viridiplantae > Streptophyta > Magnoliopsida > Asterales > Asteraceae > Helianthus > Helianthus tuberosus. Next base: position 150,908,799 of record CM060381.1, read on the forward strand.
TTTCTACGTGATCGTAAATTTATTCTCCATCATATGGAGTTAAAATCTAACATCTGGATTAACAACATTTAAGACTTTTATGCATTCGGCTTATTACCTTTTTACAAAGTTTTGACACGTTCATGATTTTATCAAAACAAACCTGTTTGTTTCTATCAGTTTTCTCATGAACATTATGTTATAACTATTTCCTACAATACAAGGTTCAAAATCACAGGTTTAGTATGTTCTTAACCCGTTTTTGCTTATATACTTATTTTGACCCGTTAAGGGTATTTAAGTACTTTTAAGCACAAACCACGCTCATTTCTTATTTGCATCACAATTCCCCATTTCCGTATTGATTAGTCTTCTACCACAACTATAATTGTGGTGGACTTAATGTGGTAGATTACTTATTCAAAGTTCTATCTCTCGGTTTGTCTTTTTACGACAAAGATGCATTTTAAGGCACTTGTCTCACAAGGATCATGCCTTTCAATTTTACACTTATCCTAATGATTCACTTGATCGAAATGCTTATTTTTAACCAACCCGTAAGGGTCGTTTGATTGATTTATCGATCAAGGGCGTTTTGGTCCATTTTAACCTTTCATTTACGACGAAGGACCTTTAAAGACATGTTTGACCAAAATCCCTCTTCTTAACTATGATTTTGTATGAATAGTCATTTGTTTTCAAAACACATTAACTATACTCTAAATCATTCAGTTTACCTATTAAACTAACCAAATGTCTATTTTTAACTTTGTCTAACTCTCATAGAACTTCAAGTTCTAAATGAGTAATTAACCTATTACACATACTTGACTCGGATAAATATATTGGCCCATTTTATACTTTGCTTTAATAACCACTAATTAATAGCGACTCGAATATCCATTAGATATTTTCTCCTGTAAGCACATAACTCAACAAATAATCATTAGTCGATATTGTCAAAGGGTGATATCATCACCTGTTGACCCGTTGGTCTAAGTGACTGTTTATCTTTGCGAGATGATATTTATTACCATCTCATCTACTTGACTCGCTCCGGTTTACACCGTATGATCATTTTACTTATAACTCATTTCTTAACTCTTTTGACCCATTATGGCTTACGCCATAAAGTGTCTTTCTAAAACTAACGTTTATTGTCAACGCGTGACCAAATTACCGTTTTGCCCTTATTATTCGTTTTGGCTTACCTTATAAGGTAACCACAAAATTCATTTTCTATTCGTTATAGTATAACCGAATAATCAATTTAATCCTTTTTTAACCATCGATATGGTTTCTTATCATTTTTCCCTTATATTGTTCCATACGACTACACGTCGGAACATCACTTTTCAAATGTTTATACATTTTATCCGTAATCAATACAATAAGATATATTCTATGAATTAACAAGAGTGTAATCTTTACTTACCTTGCATCCGAATTATGTTTTTCCTTCATTACTTGATTCGTTTGACCCGCTTCCTTCCCAGGCTTCCACCTAGCTTGTTAAGCGTCAAACTATCATTATAATTTGTAAGATGGTTAGATTAGTCATAATCATTCACGACTATTCCATCCTACGATTTTATGTTGAATTTATCATTCGATCACATCATTGGTCAAGTCAAACTGCCTTTTGACATAAGTATTTACACGATGTAGCTCAACTCCTCGTTTAAGTACTTTGTTAAATATCCGGTAAGCGTTATTCTTATGCTATCGTTTTAACTACTTATTCAATCAAGTTATTGAAATCATAACTCATTGAATTATCAGTATATCAATCATTCTTAACACATGATGATATCAAACATCATTTTAACATGAATTTATCATCATTTTCATTTTATCATACAAAAACCCATTACATAGTAAGTATGATTATATACTCAAACACACAATTTGTTCAAGTAGTTCCTTATTACTATCATGTATGATGATTCTAAACACAATTATATCATCAATTTCATCATATGATTAAAACCCACTTATCCTAGTGTGGTAAATCATCTAAACATTCAATTCATAGCATCATATGTATAATTTTCACTTAGGGTTTTGTTCCTAAGCAAGTATACATCACTAATTCAACCATAGCTTCTATAATCCATACATAATTCGTGATTATGATGTTTCTTCAAATTTCACATCTTCATAAATCATCAAATTTTACATACCTTATGATCCCCTAGCTTGGGTGATCATTAACTCATGTTCAATTGTGAATTTGAGCTTCGTTTGAGCCTTCAATTTGATGATTTTGTTGAAACTTAGGGTTTTGGCTCCGAAGGAGTCTCCTGCTCGTTCATAGAACACACACACTAAGTGTGTGTTATGTTCTAAATTTCTTTTTATATTTTAACTTTCAAGTTATCCAACCTTGGCCCCTCATGTTTGGTTAGTTATTAAGTAGGCCACAACATACTTATTCTTAATAATATTCCCACTTATTAACTTGGTTAAACATTCCTAGTTAACTGAGTGGGTTCGGGGAAATTTATGACTAAGTTTATTTTAAGTCCCGTTAACTCAGGCCTTCTATAAACTTTATTTCAACAAAAGTCTTTATACAACTTTTTTTAAATATTAGGTTTATTTATTTAAAATCCTAATATTCATCGGGTTACTTTTACCACTAACGGTACTTTACCCGTCTTTTAGTATTAACGTGGTTTGATTATCAAACCCGTTTTCAGGGTGTTACATAAATGACCAAGTACTAATTATGAAATGTGTGGAATGACTAGCAAGTAAAGATGGTAGAGTTATGTTAAATTGGCTAACTTTCAATGTAGTTGTCAATTGTAGGATCATGAGGGCATTAGTATGTGTAGAATCGACCATGTGTTTATATGTGCATATAACTAGGTGATCGTGTAGTTGTATGTGCCACACAACGTGAATATGAAATGTGCATGAAGTTGTTATTATGGCCTGCCATATCGATATGAGTGTGTGTTCATAAGTTGGAAGGGGTGTGCAAAAAACCGAATTAACCGATCCATAACCGAATTAACTGACAAAACCGAACCGAAAAAACCGAACCAAATAAAAAACAGGTGGGTCGGTTAATGGTTTTATTGAAAACCGAAAGTAGCGGGTCGGTTATGGTTATCATTTTTTCCATACCCACCATAATCGAACCGAACCGGCATGTAATAAATCTTTATAGAATTTAGGACTTTTCACCATATTTTTAATATTTGATGTTTTTGACTAAATATTTTTAGTACTTATAGGTTTTTCATATCATTTTATGGTTTTGGTTGAATGTTTATTTGAATTTATGGAATGTATCATATTACTTTATTTTAATATTCGATAATAATTGGTATTAATATTATAGAATATATGTATTTTTTAATACTATGTAATATACTAATATATACAAATATGCGATAACAATTTATTTCATGTTAAAAAACAAGCTATTTTTAGCTAAGCAAAATACACGGTTAACCACCCATAACCGACCCGCTATAACCATCAAAACTGAATAACCATAACCATCATAACCGATCGGTTATGGTTATCCAATAACCGACATCGCATTTATGGTTATGGTTTTTGGTCAAAACCGACCCAAACCGACCCATGCACACCCCTAGTTGGAAGTCATATGCTAAGAAGGTTGACTTTCTAAAAGTCAACAATGTATACATAGCATAGTTAGGAATTGTGACACAAATGTAAGATTTGGGGGATCATACGACATGTGTTAGTCCGATTATGTCTTATGTATGATGACGTATTAGATTTCGTTAATGTTGAATGATGTGATTATCGATTCATGTTTTATGCATATTAATGATTGACTAATGAACGTCAATGTAACTAAGGATTTGAAATGAAAGTATTATGAATGAATATGCATGCTAACGATGTTGTGCATATGATGACATGAAATGATAGGAATCACATTAGCATGAACTCAAGCACAGAAGGCTACGGGTTAAGAAGAGACAAGGAAACAAGCACGGACACGGACGCTTGAGGTAAGTGATTACTGAACCCACTTGTTAATTTATTTAAATGAAGTTAGATATGCTTATTATTAGGAATCATAAAAAGGATAGGAATGTAGGTAAGAATGGCGAAATTTGATTATATGTAGTAATTGATGTGCTTAAAATACAACATATAAATTATATCAAATACGACGTAAAATCAACCCCTTTTTAGTACGGATGTTGAAAAAAGCTTGGTTTTCTGTTCCTTTTTAATATTTAGGGACAAAAGAACTTAAATGTGCAAAAGGAGCAAAAAGACAGCAAAAACAAACATAAATACGAAGAAGGAGGAATTTACGTAACTCGCCAAGCCTCGATTCATATCCAAACCATAAAATAGTAAGAACAGAAGACTTGACACGGGGCCGCGTCCGAAGATGGATGTTGTGCAGAAGAAAAGACAACTGCAAAAGACAAAACTGGCAGCCGACACGGGGCCATGCCAAGCCAACACGGGGCGTGGTCAACTCAAAGATTTTCAGAATCTGCGATAGTACAATAAGTACTTTGGCCACGGGCCATGCCAGTGACACACGGGCTCGTGTTAGTACAAGACCTGACAAGCAGTTAATGAGGAAGAGAGAGAGAGAGAGAGATGACCTCGGGTCGTGCCAGCCAGGCACGGGCCATGCTGAACCTTATAAAGACCACTATAAATAGAAGTGCTTGGTTCCACTTCAAACCATCCCTTGGCAAATTACTTCTCTCTCACTTGCCACCACTCATCAACATCCACCACCATCATCCATTTTCCATCTTTTAGAGTGTGTGTGTAGTCTCGGGATCCAAGATTGATCGTAAGAATCTTTGTCAAACAAAGGCCATGCTTGGCTAAATTCTTACATCACTTGGTGAAGACATATATTTTATGTATTTCTTTTATAATTTCCAATCTTTGGCAACTTTTTAATTAGGTATGTATTAATAACTATAATAATTAATTTTTTTATATTGAAGGCGAATTTATTCAACCATTCTTCATATGTTGTTTATTCACATATTCATGTCTTTACGGTCAATATAAAGCATGTTAACTACTTGGAAGGGGGTTAGAAGGGTGGTTAGGTAATTCTATATCTCGTTCAGTGTATAGATCATGCGAGAACCTGATTCAAGTTTAGTACTACTCCATGGATTGGCCGGGAATGACTGGCCTGACTGAGAATAAGAAACCACTTGAACCCCTTATTCTAAACTAATATTAAAACTTTAAACCAACCCCGCGAGGACTGTATCCCTGCTGACTCAGACCAACGGGTTGAGGGTGACCGCTGCATGGAAAGGGGCCCACCACATTTTGCATTAATAATTTACTTAATTATCTTTTAATAATCCGACCAAGTGGGATTGTATACTTGCTGACTCAAACCACTTGGTTGAGGGTAACGTCGCCTTCAAAAGAGGGGCCTACTACTATAACTAAGATAATCTCTTAAAATGCCCAAAGTGCGAAAATCATCAAAAGGGTACATGAAAGATAAGTCGGATCCAAGTGATCCTTTCTTGTATATCTATTTCTATTTTATTTTCTTTATCTTTTTATTAGTTTAAAAATATTTTCTCAAAGTTTGGTTCGATTAGACGTTGACGATAAGTCGGTATTAAAAGCTCTTGTGTCCTTGGACGACCTCAATATCTTGCCATCACTATACTACGTCCGCGGTGGGTATACTTGCCCTAAGCATGTGTGTAGAGTAATAGTAGAATATCGTTTTTTTTATAAATTTAAAAATTGAAATCGGTGAGTAAAAAGAGCAAATAATATACTAAAAAAAATATAGACACCCGCACGCACGTCAAGTTTTTGGCGCTGTTGCCGGGGATACAAGAATTTTAAGAAAGCTGAAAATTAGTGGCCTAATCATTTTCTATCATTTTTTTTTATTTTCCCTCTTTTTCTCCTAAAAATTCCGCTTTCTACAGATTTAACACGGGGCCGTGTGGGATCAACACAGGCCGTGTTAAATCTGCAGTATCTGGGAGAAACTGTTTTCTTGTTACTGGAACTTAGACACGGGGCTGTGTTACAGGAGCACGGGGCCGTGTCGAACTTCCAGTATCCGGGAACTTGAAACCAGAAAGTTTTCCTGGACAGCACGGGCCGTGCCAGCCACAGGACCGGGCCGTGTTAACCTTCTGATCAGGCTTTATTTTTGTCATTGTTTGAAGAAAATCACACAATTCTGTATAACTCACAGGAATAGAATTTGGTGCATGACCTCTACCTCCGACAAAGACATAAAAGTACCGCTTGACGAACCCGAGCGCCTTTTGAGAAAAAGACTTAAAGCTAAAAACCAACAAAAAGCCTCAAACCAAAACCCCATTATAGCGGATCAATGTACTCTTATGGATTACCTACAGCCTACGGTCAGTAATCTTGGATTCGTTACTAACCCTCCTAATGTCGATGCTAATAACTTTGAGCTTCGACCACACCTTATCCAAATGCTCCAAAATTCTGCCACTTTCCATGGCCTAGCCGATGAAGATCCCCATTTTCATATTACCAACTTTTTTGGTAGTATGTGACACCTTCTGGATCAACGGAGCCTCTAGCGATGCCGTTTGGCTCCGTATGTTCCCCTTTTCCTTCAAAGACCGAGCGAAAGCTTGGTTAAACACCCTCCCAAGTGGGTCCATACACACTTGGGATGAACTTGGCCAAAAATTTCTCGACAAATATTTCCCTTCCGCTAAAACCGCCAAACTCATGACCGAGATTAATGCCTACTCTCAAGAAGACGGGGAATCCTTGTACGAGACATGGGAAAGGTTCAAGGAGCTATTAAGGAAGTGCCCACATCACAGTCTTGAACGTTGGCAACAAGTATTCACCTTCTACAATGGACTCTAGCCACACACAAGGCAAATCCTTGATTCTGGCTCTAAGGGACTCCTCGAGAATCGGCGACCCGAGGAAATTTATAATCAAATTGAAGAACTTGCTCAAAACAGTTTTCAATGGCACACTCCTAGAGGCTTAAAATCTATAGCCCCAAGTGCCTACAAAGTGGATGAATCCACTTCTTTGCAAGCCCAAATCAAAGCTTTAACTAATAAAATAAAGAAACTTGAATTGAACAAAACGACTTCGGTTATAGCTTGCGAAGGATGCGGCAGCCCCCATGAAAACTGGAGTTGTATGAAAGATCTAGAAAATTAAACGAAAGTGGTAAATTACCTAAATAACCGGCCACGACCACCGGGAGTTCAAAGTAACACTTTTACGCCCGAGTGGCGTAATTACCCCAACTTTTGTTGGAGGGAATCAGGGGGTAATAACCAACAAAATCAAAACAAAGATCTAACTTTCAACAACTATCACAAAATAGGACAACAAAGTTTTCAACCACAACAACAAAGAGGAAGAGAGAGGCTTGAGGATATCATCACTCGCCTCTTCTCCGAATCTGATAAAAGATACTTGGAAAGGTTCTCACAAACTGAAGTAGAAATTAGAAATCAAAGGGCTAGTATCCAAAACATGGAAAAACAATTTAGTCAAATAGCCTAACATTTCGCCGAAAGACCACAAGGAGCCTTACCAAGTAACACCAAAACAAACCTGAAAGCCCAAGTAAATGTAATCAACTTAAGAAGTTGGAAGGTAGGACTCGAGAGTGAACCAACACCACAACAACCCGACCCAATCCTCACTCAAACACCCGCAGACACTAACTAAGACAATACTTAACCCCAAAATACCGACACAACCAAACCACTTCCAGTCCCTTACCCCGCTCGTTTACTTCGGTAAAAGACTGAAGAGCAATTCACTAAGTTGTGAGCTTGCTTAAACAAATCCACATCAATCTCCCTTTTGTGGAAGTCCTCACTCAAATGCCAAAGTATTCCAAATTCATGAGAGACTTCCTCACTCACAAAAGAAAGATTGAAACCATTCAACAAGTCACCCTTAGCGAAGAATGCTCGGAGGCACTCCTCAACAAGCTCCCCCAAAAGAAAATTGATCCCGGAAGTTTCACCATTCCTTGCTCTATTGGCGGATCGCCAATAAGCAATGCACTAGCCGACTTGGGGGCTAGCATTAATTTAATGTCGACCTCTATGTTCAACCGACTAGGATTGGGTAAGCCACATCCTACAAACATGAGCATCCAACTTGCGGATAGATCGGTAAAGTACCCTCAAGGTGTCATAGAGAACTTATTGGTAAAGGTGGGGGATTTTGTCTTTCCAGCCACTTTGTTATCTTAGACATGGAAGAAGACACCGAAATCCCGCTCATACTAGGACGACCTTTCCTTGCCACCGCACGAGCTATGGTGGATATGAGTGACGGGAAACTAACATTGAGGATTGGTGAAAAAGAAATCAAGTTTTAAGTAGGGCAGCGAGCGGAGGATGATCCGGCCAAATACCTCAACGCGATTGATTGAAGCCTAGACGACACCTTGCAACGATACAACTCGGGGTGTGATTCATCCCACACGGGTAACATTTGACCGGCTTTGGGTCTAGCCAAGGGCCCTTATAAACGTGGCGCACCACGTAGGCATTCCATGGACTATCCATTAGCTTAGTAGTTTAATCTTAGTTTAGTTCTAGTTTAATCTTAGCTTAATATTTAGTTTAATGTTTTCTTTTTAGTATTTAGCTTTGTAGGAGTAAGGCACGCTCAATAGAGGAATATGGATGATGAAAAATGGAACCCATGCACGTAAATCAGAGGCCTCCCGACTCATAAACTTCAGAACAGTGGTTGTAGCACGGGGTCGTGCTCATCCAACATGCCCCTCGCCCCCGTGCCCAACTTACTGTTGTCAAAAGAATTCTGTCCAGCAGGTGGCACGACCGTGCTCACCCAGCACGCCCCCGTGGCCACCCCACTGTAAGTCTTCTGATTTCATTTTGTTATTGGCACTTTGGACACGGGGCCGTGTTCCCATAGCATGCCCCTGTGCTGCAAGTGCAAGTAACCAAAAAAATTTGTTATTTTCACACTTTTTACACATTTTTCCAAAATAAACCCTATTTGGGACACATTGAGGGCAATGTGTAATTTAAGCGTGGAGGGGGGGGGGGGGATAATAAAAACCTTGAATCGTTTGTCCTAAATCAAGCCTTACAAAAAAAACTCGCCTTGGAACCGCTAATCACCCCAAACTTTTTCAAAATTTTCTTTGCAATTTTTTTTACTTATCTTAGTTTAGTTGGGTAAAACAAGTTTAAAAAGTTATGTTTTTATGAATTTACAACTGATAGCATCGTGATAAAAAGAACCAACTAATAAAAAATTATGAAAACGGGCATGACAAATCTTTGTAAAATTTGATTATATATACATTTTTACACTACAACCTTTTTTTCACAAAAGTAAGTTTTGATCCAATACCGAGCATACAAATATACATCTATACTAATTGCTCAATTTTTGTTTCTTGTGTGAATAGCCCGTTTGGTTCTCACGAATCCATAACTTGACAATGCGATACGTTCCAAGTCCTTACCGACAAAAATCCAAGTAAGTAAATGATAGAGGCATTAGGACCCATTTTTCAAAAACAAACCTTTATTTTTCTTTGCTTTATCCAAAAAAAAAAAAAAAACACCCCCCTAGTTAAACCCTTTGAACCTTAAAACCTTTTCATTTCTAAACCCACAAAAACAAACCTTTTCATTTTTTATCTTTCATTTTTGTAAGCATATCGTTTATGAAATTACGATTACGGCTTTAGTTTCAACTTTGGCAATAAAAAAATCAGAAAAATATGCCAAAGTATTTTTTGCTAAGCCACAAAGCAATAGAAAAAACCGATATTTTACGTTTTTCACCCTTTTCCAATAAAACATTCCAAACCTAAACCACCACCCACCCTTCAAAGTACTCTTGATATTTATAAGGATTTAACGTCAAAAGGAGGATGTTTGATTAATTGTCAAGCCTATGGTAGGAGTAAGTTCCAAATAAGGGCACGAGCGTTTTCACTTAATACATTATCGGCCGAGTGTTGAGTGACCACTTGTGAGGTGTGTAAATTTGTATATAACTAAATGGAATTTTTTAAAGGCATGTTTTGCCCAAAGTAAATAATTTTTCTTAACTTATGTTTTAAATGAATCATGACGAATGAGATTGTAAATAAAATAAAAACAAAATAAATTTAGACTTGGATTCTCGACACTCTAAAGATGAGACAAAAACTTTCTCTTCTACCTATTCCGTTTGGGTGTGTAAGCCACATAATAGAGTTTTGGTTGAGAACAAGCAAAGATTCAAGTGTAAGGGTATTTGATGTGATTAAAATACAACATATAAATTATATCAAATACGGCGTAAAATCAACCCCTTTGTAGTACTAATGTTGGAAAAAAGCTTGGTTTTCTATTCCTTTTTAATTTTCAGGGACAAAAGATCTTAAATGTGCAAAAGGAGCAAAAAGACAGCAAAAACCAACATAAATACGAAGAAGGAGGAATTGACGCAAGTCGCCAAGCCCCGATCACATCCAAACCACAAAATAGCAAGAACAGAAGACTTGACACGGGGTCGTGTCCACCAGACGCGGGCCATGTCCGAAGATAGATGCTGTGCAGAAGAAAAGACAACTGCAAAAGATAAAACTGGCAGCCGACACAGGGCCGTGCCAAGCCAACACGGGGCATGGTCAACTCAAATATTTTCATAATATGCGATAGTACAACAAGTACTTTGGCCACGGGCCATGCTGTTGACACACGGGGACGTGTTAGTACAAGACCTGACAAGCAGTTAATGAGGAAAAGAGAAAGAGAAAGAGAGAGATGACCACGGGCCGTGCCAGCCGGGCATAGGGCCGTGTGGAAACTTTTGAAGACCACTATAAATAGAAGTGCTTGGTTCCACTTTAAACCATCCCTTGGCAAACCACTTCTCTCTCACTTGCCACCACTCCACCACCACTACAACACCATCATCCACCACCATCATCCATTTTCCATCTTTTAGAGTGTGTGTGTGTAGTCTCGGGATCCAAGATTGATCATAAGAGTCTTTATCAAACAAAGACCATGCTTGGCTAAATTCTTACATCACTTGGTGAAGACATATCTTTTATGTATTTCTTTTATGATTTCTAATCTCTGGCAACTTTTTAATTGGGTATGTATTAATGACTTTAATAATTAGTTTTTTATATTGAAGATGAATTTATTCAACCATTCTTCATTTGTCATTTATTCATATATTCATGTCTTTACGGTCTATATAAAGCATTTTAACTACTTGGAAGGGGGTTAGAAGGGTGGTTGGGTAATTCTATGTCTCGTTTAGTGTATAGATACTGCGAGAACCTGGTTCAAGCTTAGTACTACTCCATGGATTGGCCTGGAATGACTGGCCCGACTGAGAGTTAGAAACCACTTGAACCCCTTATTCATAAACTACTATTAAAACTTTAAATCAACCCTGCGAGGACTGTATCCTTGTTGACTCAAACCAACGCGTTGAGGGTGACCGCTGTCTGGAAGGGGCCCCACCACATTTTGCATTAATAACTTACTTAATTATCTTTCAATAATCCGACCTGGTGGGATTGTATACTTGCTGACTCAAACCACTAGGTTAAGGGTAACGTTGCCTTCAATAGGGGGGGGCGGCTAGTACTATAACTAAGATAATCTCTTAAAATACCCAAAGCGAGGAAATCATCAAAAGGGTACATGAAAGATAAGTCAGATCCAAGTGATTCTTTCTTGTCTATGTATTTTTATTTTGTTTTATTTTCTGTTTTTTTTATCTTTTTATTAGTTTAAAAATCTTTTCTCAAAGTTTGGTTCAATTAGACGTTGACGATAAGCCAGTATTAAAAGCTCCTGTTTCCTTGGACGACCTCGGTATCTTGCCATCACTATACTATGTCTGCGATGTGCAGACTTGCCCTAAGTGTGTGTGTGTGTAGAGTGATAGTAGAGTATCGTGTTTTATAAATTTAAAACTTGAAATCGGCGAGTAAAAAGAGCTAAAAATATACTAAAAAAAATATAGACACCCACGCGCACCTCATTAATTATGTTTGAAATCATATAGAATAAGCAAACCGGTCACAAATATGAAAGTGATTAACCAAGTTGTGAAAAATTGGATGTTGGGAAATGACAATTATAATACGAATGATTTGGGGACTTAGGAAAATGTCAGTTCGTGTTTCGGGACCCTTGCGGTGCGCTAAAAGGGGGTCGAAACGCTCAAAGAAAAAAAATTTGGCGTCGGACCTGCAGGTCGCGTCGCCGACGCCCCTGCAGGCCGTCGCTGATGCCATGCACTTTTTCAGTCAAAGCCTTAAGTTGCTGTCTACTCGGGTCCGATGCCAGAAACTAGTTTTTCTTTGTTTCGAAGGCCCCGTTAAGCTTCCTAAAGGTATCCCAAGCCTACTATAGAGTTTTGTGGGGTACAAGTAAGGACGTGTTGGCTCCTAATGGTTTATACATAGAGGGTTACATTAGTTCAGGGGTTGAATATGTAATGTTTTATTTATATATGGTTTGGGTCGATTTAGTAGTTAATGGTTCTAGTTGGTTTCGAATGGGCCTAAGGGGGTATCGACCCACCTTGTTAGTATATAAGCAAACCTCATCTTGTGTTTAGAGGTTGATCAGTGATTCGAAGATTAGAGGCCGGCCGAAACCATCAAGGAGTCTTGTATCATTCTCGTTCAAACGTTGAATGCAAGATATTTCGGTTTGTTTTGTTCATATATTGTTTCAGTTTTGTTTATTTGTTCTTGAATCAACTTGTGTTTGATTTCCGCACACTCACAAGTCCATTTTTGATATTATTGAAAGATCCTAATGGAACTTACAAGTGGTATCAGAGCCAAGAAACCAAATCTTGGTTCGGTTCGATATCAAACAGATTCAAGACGGCCATTATTGTTATACTGATCGTATTTGCTAAGTGTTTTTCAGCGATTTGTAATTGTTACAAATTTTCTGACTTAGAAGTGTTCTTCTGTTCATTCGAAGTTCATGAAGATTGCTGATTTTGGTCTCTGTTGATTCAGAAAGCTGTTTGCTGATTTTTCAGAAAGTTTGTTGGTGATAAAATTCAAAAGATTTCAAAATCTTTGAATTTTAGAAGGTGCTGAAAATCAAGGATTACGAGTCAACAATTTATCTCACAATCTGTTTTGTAGGTCTCGACTCGTAATCACACAGTCTCGACTTGTCCACTTCACAGTTTCAACTTGCAACCTCAACAGTCTCGACTCAACAGTTCTTCTGTGGCTTCAAGACTTCAAGGTCTCGACTCGCACCCAACTTGGTCTTGAGTTGTAGCTTTTTGACTCGAAAAAAAGGTCTCGACTGGCAGTCTCGACTCGAAACCGTGGTCTCGACTCAGGCTCTTGTTATTAAAGTTGCTGATCTAGACTCGCAACCTTTGTCTCGACTCAAGGATACACGATTCGAAACCGCAGTCTCGACTCACCTTCTCGACTCGAAATGACAAATTGCAACGTGAATTTGACTTTGGACTTTGGACTCTTGGACCTATTGGACTTAAGAAATTAATTAATTAAAAAAATGACTTCAAACAGTCAGATTGTTGACTTGGCAGCCATGAACAAACATCAAGAATTGGACTCTATCATTGGAACCACCACTCATGTTCCCAGATTGTTAGATGGAAATGACTTCCCTGAATGGAAGTGGCATTTCGAACAACATGTGAAGGTTAAGGATGCTAAGATTTGGAAAAGTTTTCTAAGAGGTCCTAGGAAAATCATGATGGAACGAGATAGCGAACCTGGTGTGAAAGTGAAAAAGCGTCTTGAACAGTACACTGAAGAAGATTTCGCTATTGTCGAAGAAGATGTCAGGGCACTTTCTTACCTGACTATGGCTCTGGGTCCAGACATTGCTATTGGATTTCGTACTTGAAAATCCGCTAAAGAAATGTGGGTAGCCTTAATTTATGTCTATGAAGGGAATGAAGACATGAAAGAGAGTCGAAGAAATTTGCTATGCCATAACTTCAACAATTTCAACCATATCTATGGAGAGACTGTTGACAATCAAATTCAGAGATTTGTCAAGCTGGTTACTCAAATGAAAATGGAAGAGCTGCACATGACAAATTCTTCAACTAATAGACAACTTCTGAATGCTCTACCTAAAAGATGAGATCATCATGTTGCCATGATCAAGAAGACCAAAGATCTCACCAGGTGCAGTTTGTCAGAGATGATTTCTCACATCAAGGCATGTGAGCTAGATGACAAACAAAGGGAAACTAATTACAAGAATAGTATGCTAGCTGCCAGATTTTCTGCTACACCCTCTGCATCGAACAACAATGTTGCTCTCATATCTCAAGGTGATTTTCAAATGTTCAGGCACGCCTGCTCCTACTTCTGCTAATGCTTACTACTCAGGCACGCCTGCTCCTTCTTCTGCACCATCTACTGCAGCTGCTTCAAATCCTTCTATGAAGAATGAGATGATTGCTTTCTACACTCAACTGTCCAAAGAAAACTTGGATATTGCTGCATCTGTTATAAACTGCTTGAATGCCTTTGTTGCAGGTAAACTAGATCCTCCTAGATTTTCTATGGATGATCTAGATCAAATACATCCTGAGGACGTAGAAGAAATTGATATCACATGGCAGATGGCTATGGCTGCCTTTATAGCAAAGAACTTCGTGAGAAAAACCGGGAGAAACAAGTGGCAAGGTCTCACCTTTTCAGGACCCACTAAGATGCCGTTTGAGATGTGCTGTTACAACTGTCATGAACCAGGACATTTGGCACGAAACTACACTAAGCCAAAGGTCAATAGAGATCAAACTCCAGCGCAACCTGCTCCACCCAACCCTGAGAGAGCTCTTGTTACTACGACTGATACCACAACAACTGCTGGTGGAAATACTCAAAGTTCAGCCCTGGTGGTTCAGCCTAATGCTACTTTTGATTGGAATGCAAAAATTCAACATCTAAACATTTCAGCTCCAGAGAATCAGACTGCCTCAGATAACATCGCTTTCATGACTTCAGCTCCTGAGGATCAGAATTCTACACCTAAGGATGAGGCTTCAGCTGAAAACTTGGCACTCATGACTCAGATCCTTTCAGCTCCAGTTCATGGACTCACTAAAGAAGATGTAATTTCTGTCTTTTGCACTCCTGAATGTAGAGAAAGGGTTGAGGCATATCGAATACACAACGCTGAGCTAATACAAGATTACAAAGATATAAAGATTAAAAATTGTACATTAGTAAAAAATGAAAAGCTTTACAAAGATAAAATCAAAGCTCAACAAAAAGACATCATTAAACTTAAGGATGATCTAAGTTTAAAGACTTGCCACTACTTAGAGGTAAAATAAAAGGTCTGCATTTTGACCAAAGAACTGGAAGACATTAGAAAAAAAAATATCAAATTAATGAAATTAACATTAAAAAAATATGAGTCTTCCAGTAAATTGGTCAAAGATATATGTGACCTCCAACTTGCATACAAGAGAAAGAAATGGTGTGGGTTGGGTTTCAATCAAGTTCCTCCTCCATATAATGACAACTACACATCTTTACCTGAACCGAGGAGGAATTGATGAATGAAGGAAAGATGACTTATGGTCCTAAAACTGACAAGTCATCAATCAATAGCAAATCTGTTGATAATAAACGACCAATTCCTTCAATAAACTTTAATTCTAAAGGTACTTTTGATCCTAATGGTTCGTCTACATGTGCACATAAAGTAGTAAATTAAAGTTTGGAGATATTCTTGGGGATGAACAAGATTTTAATTCTGATTTCTCTAAAACTTCTTTTAATGAAAGTGATTCTGGTTGTGTGTTTAGACAAGTTTTTCTTGATTCATTTCATAGTTATGTGTCATCTAGTAGGCCTGATGTTTTAGGCAAAACTGTTGATGCTTGTGATAAACTTTTGAATAATGTGTCTGGTGATGGGTATTTTTCAGTTAATGATTGTTATTGTGATGTTTCTAACTCTACAGCTAATGTTAGTGTGACAGGTGAGGTCCCCCAGGATGCATTCAGTGAAACCACTGAAACTTCTTCTCAAGAAAATAAAAAATGTTCTGATTCTTCTTCTGAACCGGTCTCAGTGGACGTCCCTAATGTTGAATCTAGTGGGACCCCATTGGAAACCGTAGTTGAAAAAGAACCACAAATAAACTCACATGATACGTGTTTTGATGAAACATGTGTTGATGAAACTTCAACATGTTCTGAAATTAAATCTGAATCATAGTTTGTAAAAGAAGAAGTGGTTGAAATAAATGAACAGTCACAACAAAATGTTTCTGAAAAAGATGTTAAAACTGAAACAAAACCGTCTTTTTAAAATGATCATGATGATAAGAGTGTGAAGGATGAAACACATCATCTGTCCACATCTCATGCTTGTGCTAGTTCTGATCAGTAGATATCTAAATGCTTAGAAAAGGCACAAGCTAAACAAGCAAGGAAAACTAAACAGGCTCACTCTTCAAAACCCAACAGATTTGCATTTGCTTTGAAGCACCAAAATTTCCACACATTGAAATGACAAACATGTTTCAATTGTGGTATTGCTGGACACATCGCCAGAATCTATGTTCAATTCCCAAGTGTGCAATCAAAGAATAAGAATGCACAAAATCAGAAGGTCAAGCCAAACCGATCACGTTGTTCAGAGTCAGTGACGACTGCAAAGTCTGAGATTGTGAAGAATAACTATCGCAAAGCTAAATCTCCTGTTCAAGATTGGAATGCAGCCAAACGAAGAAATCAGAATCATCAAAATGATTTTCCAAGAAATCAACATAAAGCTTTTGGTAACTACAATTACAAATGGTCACATAAACAATGGAAACCCAAAGCTAAGGCTGCTCAATCAAATATATCTCAACAGAAATCTGCCAATAAAAATCCTGCAAAGTTTTTGAATAAAGACAATTTAGTTTGGCAGAAAGTGACATATATTGACGCTCAAGGAAAACCCAGATCCACTATGGGCTGGGTTCCTAAAGCTAACTGGTCTCGCTAATCGTGCAGGAACAGATGTGGAGGACTACCGTGCGACTTTGGTACATGGATAGTGGGTGTTCCAGGCACATGACAGGAGACTTGTCCCAACTCGTCAATGTCAAAGAATTTGATGGTGGATATGTCTCTTTTGCGGGAGGAGAATCAGGCAGAATCACGTTGAAAGTAATAGTGCAAAACAGCATACTAAGCTTCTAGAATGTGAACTACGTCCCAGAACTGAAACACAATCTGCTAAGCATTTCAAAAATCTGTGATAGAGGAAATTTAGTTCATTTTACAAAGAAGGGTTGTTATGTGCTAAAACCAGGAATCGTGATACCGAAGGATTGGTTTTTGATGACTGCCGAGAGAAGAGGAAATGCATATGTTATTGACATGAACAAGAAACCGTGTGAAGAAGTTACTTGCCTTTTCTCAAAGATTTCAGAACATGATGGTCTGCTGTGGCATCGTCGCCTTGGGCATGTGAACATGAAGAATCTGAATCGATTTGCTAAAGGTCAAATGGTCCGTGATCTACCAATCAAAGACTTCATACTGGAAGAGAAATGTGTTGCTTGTGCAAAAGGAAAAACACATCGAAAGCCTCTTAAATTCAAGTCTACACCTTCGACAAAAGCTGTGCTTGAGTTACTACACATGGATCTTTTCGGTCCTGTAAATGTGCTGAGCAATGGCAAGAAGTGGTACTGTCTTGTGATCATAGATGATTACTCTCGTTACACATGGGTTTACTTTCTGAGTCACAAGAATGAGGCTGCGGGTTTAATTAAACAGTTCATTACTCTGGTTGAGAATCAAGGTAGTACAAGAGTGAAGGCTATTCGATCAGACAATGGGACAGAGTTCAAGAATATCACCTTGGATACATTCTGCGTAGAAAAGGGAATCGAACGACAGTATAGTGCACCACGAACTCCACAACAAAATGGAGTGGCTGAGAGACAAAATCGTACTCTTATAGAGGCGACACGAACCATGCTGGCCGATTCAAAGCTTCCTAGTTTCTCTTGGGCCGAAGCAGTTAGCACGACTTGTTATGTCCAGAATCACGCTTTAGTAAAGAAACGTCATATGAAAATACCCTATGAGATTCTGGAAGGACGTAAACCCTCGGTCTTACACTTCCGTATCTTTGGTTGTCCATGTGTACTATTACTTATGGACACTAATGGGAAGTTTGAGGTTAAGGGGACAAGTGTTTCTTTATTGGATACGCTAAAGGATCTTCCTATAGGGTATACAATAAAGTAACCAAGAAGGTCGTCGAGTCGTGCAACATTGAATGGCTCGAAGAAAATACTACGGATGCTGGATTTGGTCCAGATTGGTTATATGATTATGCTGATTTGTTCAAATCTTTTAATATTCTGTCTAGTGTTTCTACAGATGCAGGTGTGTCGAATCCGAAACAACCGCTTTCGTTTGGTGATACAGAAGAAGAGGAACAAGACGAAAGGAGCTCACGAAATCATACTATAGATCCACCTGGAATGAGAGTTACTGAGCACCCTACGTCACAACAAACGTCCCATCAATCCCCTAAAGGTGTATCATCAGGAGGTGTTAACTCAAATGATTCAGGATTCGTTTTATTTCCTGACCCCATTCCTGAAGATTGTACTGTTACTACTCCTGTGGTTCACAGTACTGTAGCACCTAATGAGGGGGAGTCGAGCAACATCAACACTACTACCATACCTGAATTTTCCATCCCAGCAAGTGTTCAAAGAAATCATCCTATTGAGAATGTGATTGGTCCTGTAGATGCAGGAGTTCAAACAAGGAGCCAATCAGGAACCATTAATACTTGCTTATACTCATGCTACATTTCTCAAATAGAACCTAAAACCATTGATGTAACTTTGAAGGAACCAGGCTGGGTAGATGCTATGGATGAAGAGCTGTGTAACAACCCGACTTTTTGAAGTCAAAGTACAAGTCAAAGTCAAAGTCAAAGGAAGAAAAGATTACTAATCAGATATGTCATTTCTGACTTAATTATTGCTTGTACTCTTTGACTTGATAATCGATACCTTGCTTGACGCTATTTGATTTATGATTTATTCATATGTGAAGTAACAATGTGATAAACGCAACTAAACGCTAATCTACTTAACGCTAATCACAATGCTATCGCATCGCAACTCGAATTACAGGTTATGGATATTGTTTTACGTGTGTGTGCTATTATTTGTTACTTATGCATGTTTATATTTGTTTTGAGGTGATTATTCGAAAGCGCAATCGTAATGCAATCTTATCACGAACTCAAAATTTAAGGTTTACTTTTATGATTAGTAGGAGTTATGTTATTTATGTAACTATTATTTAACACTATCGCATCGCTTACTCGCAACGCAACGCTCAGCGCACGAAACGAAAAGTCGGAAATTAACTCACTCGAGCCATCCGATCGAAGGACCATTCGATCAAATGGTCATCCGACCGGATGACCATCCGATCCGATGGCCATCCAATCGGAAGGCCATCCGACCGAACCACCCCACACCGCCTCTTTTCTCTTCGCCTATAAATACCCCACCTGTCAAATCACTGTTCATGATGTGACAGCTCCCTCCGTCCCAGCGCATTCTCAGCCTATTTTCTCTCGATTCCTCGCGATTCTTGTAAGTTTTCATCTTAAATCTTGTACTTTCACACTCAACACACATTTCTCATCATCTTCTCCATCAAAACACAACTTTTAACCATGAAATCACCTGATTTCGGGCTGTTCCATGATGACATCATCACGGGTTTGCATGAACGTCGGAGAATGACTTCATTCCAACAAGAACGGTCCGAATCTAACAGATTTCTACATGATTTCCACACAAATTTCACTAAATCTAAGCGTAAATGAAGTGTTACAAAATTTTCTTGAAACTTCCTTCACTTTTCACTCTAAACCGATGGAATCCGAACTCATTCTGGCCTTCTACTCATCCCCTAGCGAAGTGGCGATCTGAGAATGGATTGCTATCAAAGAGACAACCGATTCACGGGTTGAACATGGAACACCGTCATGAATATCTGGTTCGAATCGAACGGGGTGATCTCCGTCCGACCAGATGGGTTGGACCCGATGAGGTTTCTGTTGTTTAGCACGTTGTCACATCGTCTTGGTCAAACCGCAAACTTCTAACTTAACGGATTTTACAAGTTTTCAAACGAACACGTTACCCCAATCGGATAACTATCTGATCGAATCACCATCCGATTGAACGACTACTCATCCAGGTGACTTGCAATTTCAAACACTTAATCAATTTTATAAAACTTCAAAGGATATTAGTGTTTTAAGCAAAGGGCCATTCGACCGAACGGTCATCCGTCCGGATGACCTGACATTTAGGAACACTTCTCATTTTACAAATGCTACAAAAAAAACTTCAAAGTTCAAATCATACACAAACACATCCATCCCAAATGGACAAACCTCCGACCGAATGGTCATCCGTCCGGATGGTCGTCCGATCGGATCACAAACCGTCCCACAACTCTCCGACACGCCGTTTTACGCACTGTTCAACGCTTACACTATCGTTCTCTACTCAGGCTAATCCCTCCAGCGCTCCCTTCAATCCAAGCTTGTGTTTATTTATTAAACACGAACTGTGAGTATACTCGTTACCTTTTCGCTTAACGCACTTTTGGGTGTTACATACGTTACCTATATCAAATTACATTGATCACACAAAGCAAGCACTTTCTATACGCTAACCGCTCTTGCATGTTATACGTGTTATTCGATGAATGCTAGTATGTTATGTTTACACATTGATTGTTGCCTGACACCTTAGCAACGATAGTACTATAGTTTGGACTCAGCACCTGTCACGGACAAAGGTTGTTAAGGGCTTTTCTTCACGTGTCACAGTGGTGATATGTGTTGCGGAATTCTATAACTCGTAGTCACGTCTGTGCATATTTCATTATCGATAACTTACTTGCTTCACATTTCTACGTGTTACATGCTGGTTATGCATAAACGCTTTCGCTATACTATTATACTATTAAACTTGTATGCTCACCTTTACACTAAGTGTATTGAATTTATTTTAACATATGTGTCAAGTGTTTAGGATGCTTTTGCTTGCTTGCTCTTATGGAATCAAGTTAGGAGGTCTTGAAACGTCACATTAAATTCTGAGTTGTCAAAACAATTTATTTGTCTTTGAGATTCTATGTCTGTAATAACTACTTTGCTTGATATGTTATGGTATGGGACGTAACGTTAAATATTTAGTAATATTAGTTGTTACGGATTTCTCCTGGACAATCTGTTTCGCTCAGTGCCGCCCCCCAATGTTTCCGCCATCGGTTGGGGTGTACAGATTGGTATCAGATCCATAACTATAGGGAATTAGGCAAGACTCGACCTAGTCCGGCTCGAAGTCTTAGAATTAACCTAGTCTATAGTTAAGTACCAACAGACCGCCTTGTGCAACCCTGAAGGGGTTTTGCGCGAACTTACTATTAATACTTTCGCTTGTACTCGCTATACTACATACTCGCACCAACACCAGATGCCACTTGCCTTTCCTAAGGCAGGAGTAACACACACATAACACCATTGAGCGATTTGGTCGAGGTTAGGTGTGAAAACCATAAACTCTCGATAGAATCACTCACTCGGCACGTATTTTTATTGATAAAAAACGAGAATTTGTGTTGATTCAGGCGTGAAAACCATACCTCGACGCGATTCTCCTTCTCTATCTCTTAGTTTACCACAACAAACAGGAATAAAGCCGTTAAGTTAGGGGTGAAACCCGAATCTGGATGACTAATTCCGCTCTCTAATTTGGTTTTACAAAATTCTCACTAAAGTCTCGATGGATTCCACGACTTGAGCTACGTGCATAGCCAAAAGAATGAGTGCTCTTCACCGTATGTCGGTGAGAGAGCACAGTCTACTAGGCCAAAAGCGTGTACTTGAAGTCCTAGAGAATAGTCGAATCGCTTTGGGGGGTTGTCCATGTCTCGCACCCGGACGCTCCAATCGCTGATTTTATATGTTTATGTGTTTTGATCCTGAGCTCGCAAGCCGCAAATCTTTCGATTTTACGTGGAATTCTGCGTGATTTATGTGGTTTTATATGTTTGTTTTGTTAGCGTGTTGAGATACTGATGGTTTCGATTTAACACCTCTTGCTCCGAAAAACACACACAACACACGACAAACGCTAACAAATCGCAGTCAATCGAGAATTCTCATTCGATATAGTACTTGCTGATGTACGGTTATACTACTCGCTATCACTACTCACTATGTTACTCGCTGTTCACACTCGCAACTCTCGAACGCGCTACTCAATGTGAAATATGAAGATAAATACATGCAAAATAGGAAGGTGAATACGTGCAAAATACGTGATTTCGTGTTTACGTGCTTATGTGCTTCTATGCTTATGTGCTTATGTGGATTATGTGCCTATGTGACTATGTGCCTATGTGTTAGATGTGATTTAGGTGCCTTTGTGATTATATATGTGTCTGAGTGTTTGATGTGTTCCTAAGCTTTATGAGTATAGATGCTGAGTGGTGAGATTGAGTGTATCATCTAAATCCTATGACGATGTCTGTTGCAGACAATGTCGTCATTTGGTTTGCATACTTCATGCTCTGCTCGTCGCAATCACGCTGACAAACGCATCGCCTCGCTAGTCACCAAGCAAATGGCTAAGGTCATTCTGCAAATCGTCAGCGAAATTAACGAAATCGCTAGCAAGTCTTCTGAGGAATCTAGGACTGAATCACCGAAAGCGACCTTCAGTTTCAAGCAGTTTAAAGCTTGTGGACCCAAGGACTTCACTGGGGAAGATGGGCCGAGCGCAATGTTTTCATGGTTCGACTCGATTGAAGTCACTCTACGACAAAGCGGATGTCCAGACAACCTCCACACTGTTAACGCAACTGGTGTCTTCCAGTCTAGGGCACTGGAATGGTGGACAGTGAAGCAAAACAGGCGTGGAAATGACGCAGCCTATGGACTTTCGTGGGAGGAATTGAAGGAAATCATGATGAAAGAATTCTGTCCCCAGCACGAACTCCAAAAGCTGGAAGACGAGTTCTGGCACATCAAGCAAGAGGGTGGCGACAACGCTGGTATTACCGCATGCTTCAAAAAACTTAGCATCATCTGCCCTGGCCAAGTCATAACTCCCGACATCACAATCAAGAAATATATTCGCGCTTTACCTGATTGTGTTGCCGATTTTGTCCAAGCAGCCAAGACTACCACCATTGAGGAGACCTTCCTGCTCGTTGCCGAGATTAATAAGAAGCGAGTTCGGGCTGGTTACTTCAAGAACACAGCCAAGAGTCTTCACCAAGTCACCGCAACCTCTGCAACTCCCACCGTTGAAACTTCTTTACCTCAAGCTTCAAAGTCTTCACGCCGCAAGCGCAAGAACAACAACAACAAGATCTGTGCTATTATTACCACTCCTCTCAATGCTGTTCCTATCCAACAACAGAACTAGAACCGCCAAGTTACTGCACCCGTGACCAACCGCACCTCCTACAAAACGTGCGTACACTGGTCCTCACCCATTGTGCCCTACTTGTACTTATCATCATCCTGTTGGGATCGCTTGTCGATTTTGTGTTCACTGCAACCTTTACGGGCACTTTACTGCGAATTGCCATACTGGTCCCCGTCAAGCTCAAGTTCAAGCTCCTCCTACACTGCCAGCTCCATTTCCCGCTCCTCAGGGTTAACAAGCAGCTCCTACTCACGCTGCTCACGCAAGAGCCTGCTATGCGTGTGGTGATCCTAACCACTTCGCGAATGTCTACCCAAACCGAGTGGTGAAGCAAGAGCCGCAACAGCAACCCGCACAGCAACAACATCAACAGCAGCAGCAGGAGCCAACACAACAAGCACCCAACGGCCGAGTTTTCAACATCAACGTTCGCTAGGCTCAAGCGAAAACAATGTTGTCAATGGTACGTTTCTTGTCAATGGTATATATGCTTCGTGTTTATTTGATACTGGAGCCGATAACTGTTTTGTGTTGTTTGAATTTGAGAAGCTCCCAAATCGTAAACGCACTAATCTACCAACGACGTTCAATGTAGAAATTGCCACTAGAAGAACCGTCACTGTTAATTCTGTCCTGCGTGATTGTACTCTTGAGCTTAACAATCACATCTTCCCGATCGATCTTATTCCTATGCAACTTGGTAGTTTCGATATCATTGTAGGCATGGATTTTCTTCACGAAAATCGTGCTGAAGTCGTTTGTTTTGGTAAAATGATTCATTTTTCTCTTGCTAATGGGGATCAATTGTGTGTCTTTGATGAAACACCTTCAAAGGATCTTAAACTCACATCGTGTATCCAAGCAAGCAAGTATCTCCGCAAGGAATACAAAGCTTTCTTGGCACACATCGTAGTAGCGGAGAAGGAAAAGGAAGAGAAGACAATGGAAAAGGTGCCCGTGGTTCGTGATTTTCCTCATGTCTTTCCCGGTGATTTACCTGGTCTACCGGCATCTCGTGATATCGATTTCCGTATAGACCTCATTCCTGGAGCTAATCCTGTCGCTAAAGTGCCTTATCGCCTCGCTCCCTCTGAGATGCGAGAACTTTCCAGCCAACTCCAGAAACTTCTTGACAAAGGCTTCATACGCCCTAGCACATCTCCTTGGGGCGCACCTGTCCTTTTCGTCAAAAAGAAGGATGGATCGTTCCGGATGTGCATCGATTATAGGGAACTCAACAAGCTGACTATCAAGAATCGATATCCCTTACCTCGAATCAATGATTTGTTTGATCAATTACAGGGTGCTATGTGTTTCTCGAAGATCGATCTACACTCTGGCTATCATCAATTACGAATCCAGGAGCAAGATATTCTTAAAACCGCTTTTCGCACTCGCTACGGTCACTACGAATTCGTCGTTATGCCCTTTGGTCTAACCAACATACCCGCGGTCTTCCTGGATTTGATGAATCGCGTATGTAAACCCTTTCTCGACCGCTTCGTCATCGTGTTCATCGATGATATCCTGACCTATTCAAAGTCAAAAGCCGAACAAGCGCAACATCTACGTTTGGTTCTCGAGTTACTCCAAGGGAATCGACACTATGCCAAGTTCTCTAAGTGTGAATTTTGGCTTGAGGAGGTTCAATTCCTCAGACACATCGTTAATAGTCAAGGAATACACGTCGATCCCGTGAAGATTGAAGCTGTTAAGAGTTCAATTCCTCGGACTAGCGGGTTATTACCGCCGCTTTATCGAAGGTTTCTCAAAAATCGTTGTTCCGCTTACTTCTCTCACGCACAAAGACAAGCCTTTTGTTTGGGGAGCCAAACAAGAGCAAGCCTTTCAAACTCTCAAGCATATGCTCTGCAATGTTCCTGTTCTCGCTTTACCCGACGGAAACGATGACTTCATAGTCTACTGCGATGCCTCTAACCTAGGTCTTGCTTGTGTACTTATGCAACGGCATAAGGTTATCGCTTACGCCTCTCGACAGCTCAAAGTCCACGAGAAGAACTATACAACCCACAATCTCGAGCTTGGTGCAGTTTTTTTTGCATTAAAGATTTCGTAACACTACCTTTATGGCACTAAGTGTACAGTCTTCATAGACCATAAGAGCCTACAACACATCTTGAACCAAAAGGGACTGAATATGCGCCAGCGCCGATGGGTTGAACTTCTTAACGATTACGACTGTGCGATTCGCTATCACCCTGGCAAGGAAAATGTTGTTGCCGATGCCCTCAGCCGACGAAGCTATTTGCATAGCGTTCGTAACGTCCAAGCACTACACTACCTCGAATTTCTTATTCGCGATGCTCAACATGCTATTTTTCTGGAGAATACTACAATGGAAGAAAGAGTACTTGGATCCGAAAGGCAATTGGAAAACAAATCCAACGGCATCTTTCATTACCGTGACCACATATGGATTCCGAGTCGCAACAACCTCAGGGATATTCTGATGAATGAAGCTCACAAGTCCCGATATTCTATTCATCCAGGGGAAAACAAAATGTACTAGGATCTTCGATCCAGGTATTGGTGGCCTCGAATGAAGAAAGAGATTGTTGTGTACGTTTCCAAGTGCCTAACCTGCTCGAAGGTCAAGGCTGAACATCAGAGACCCTCTAGCCTACTCGAGTAACCAGAGATTCCAATATGGAAATGGGAAAGTATTGCCATGGAATTCATTACTAAACTCCTGCACACGCCATCAGGGTACGATAGCATCTGGGTTATCGCCAATACGGGAAGACTTTAAGGTAGAACGACTAGCACTGATCTATACCGACGAAGTCATTTGTCGACATGGGACACCTCGTGATATCATTTCTGACCACGATGGTCGATTCACTTCGCGTCTTTGGGAAACTTTTCAATCTGCTCTCGGTACTACACTCAATCTTAGTACCACATTTCATCCCCAAACTGACGGTCAAACTGAACGCATGATATGCACCCTTGAAGTCATGCTTCGCTCGTACATTATAGATTCTGGTGGTAATTGGGATACGCATTTACCTTTATTCGAATTCTTGTACAATAGTAGTTATCCCTCTAGCATTTAAATGGCACAATTTGAGGCATTATATGGAAGAAAATGTCGATCGCCTATTGTATGGCATGAGATCGGAGATGCGCAAATTACCAGTCCTGAGTTATTGCAAGAAACGACTGACAAGATCCTCTAGATACGAGACAATCTATTGAAAGATCGGAGTCGTCAAAAGAGTTACGCCGATAGACGCCACAAGCCCCTTGAATTTGATGTTGGTGATCACATACATCTAAAGGTTTGACCTTGGAAGGGGGTGGTCCGATTCGGCAAGAAAGGAAAGCTCGCGCCTTGATATGTTGGACCCTTTAAGATTCTGGAAAGGATTGGAAAATTTGCCTATAGACTCGAACTACCGGAGGAACTCAGCAACTTCTATACGACTTTCCACATCTCGAACCTCAAGAAGTGACTAGCCGAAGAAAACTTGCATGTCCCTCTTGAGGATTTGCAAGTAAACGAAACATTACACTTCGTGAAAAAGCTAGTTGAGATCATGGATCGAGAAACCAAGAAACTCCTACGCTCACGCATTCCTATAGTGAAGGTTTGCTGGGAAGGAAAACGCGGCGTCGAGTTCACCTGGGAACTCGAAATTGATATGAAGGCTAAGTGTCCACAGCTATTCGTTACGCCTGCGCCTTAATTTCAGGACGAAATTCCCTAAAGTAGGGGAGGCTGTAACAACCAGACTTTTTGAAGTCAAAGTACAAGTCAAAGTCAAAGGAAGAAAAGATTGCTAATCAGATATGTCATTTCTGACTTAATTATTGCTTAGACTCTTTGACTCGATAATCGATACCTTGCTTGATGCTATTTGATTTACGATTTATTCATATGTGAACTAACAATGTGATAAACGCAACTAAACGCTAATCTACTTAACACTAATCACAACGCTATCGCATCGCAACTCGAATTACAAGTTATGGATATTGTTTTACGTGTGTGTGCTATTATGTGTTACTTGTGCATGTTTATATTTGTTTTGAGGTGATTATTCGAAAGCGCAATCGCAACTCCATCGCAACACAATCTTATCGCGAACTCGAAATTTAAGGTTTACTTTTATGATTAGTAGGAGTTATGTTATTTGTGTAACTATTGTTTAATACTATCGCATCGCTTACTCGCAACGCAATGCTCAGCGCACGAAATGAAAAGTCAGAAACTAACTCACTCGAGCCATCCGATCGAAGGACCATTCGATCGAATGGTCATCCGATCGGATGGCCATCCAATCGGAATGCCCTCCGACCGAACTACACCACCTCTTCTCCTATAAATACCCCACCTGTTACATCACTGTTCATGATGTGACAGCTCCCTCCATCCCAGTGCATTCTCAGCCTATTTTCTCTCGATTCCTCATGAATCTTGTAAGTTTTCGGGCTGTTCCATGATGACATCATCACGGGTTTGCATGAACTTTGGAGAATGACTTCATTCCAGCAAGGACGGTCCGAATCTAACAGATTTCTACATGATTTCCACACAAATTTCACTAAATCTAAGCATAAATGAAGCGTTACAAACTTTTCTTCAAACTTCCTTCACTTTTCACTCTAAAACGATAGAATCCGAGCTTGTTCATGCCTTCTACACATCCCCTATCGAAGTGCCGGTCTGAGAATGGATTGCTATCAAAGAGATAACCGATTCACGGGTTGAACATAGAACACCGTCATGAACAGTTGGTTCAGATCGAACAGGGTAATTCCCATCCGACCGGATGGGTTGGACCTGATGAGGTTTCTGTTGTTTAGCACGTTGTTACATTGCCTCGGTCAATCCACAAACTTCTAACTTAACAGATTTTACAAGTTTTCAAACGAACAGGTTACCCCAATCAGAGAGTCGTTCGATCGGATCACCATCCGATTGAACGACTACTCGTCCAGGTGACTTGTAGTTTCAAGCACTTAATCAATTTTACAAAACTTCAAAGGATATCAGTGTTTTAAGCAAAGGGCCATTCGACCGAACGGTCATCAGTCCGGATGACCATCCGGCCAGATGACCTGACATTTAGGAACACTTCTCATTTTACAAATGCTACAACAAAAACCTCAAAGTTCAAATCATACACAAACACATCCATCCCAAACGGACAACCCTCAGACCAAATGGTCATCCGTCCGGACGGTCGTCCGATCGGATCACAAACCGTCCCACAACTCTCCGACACGCCGTTTTACGCACTGTTCAACGCTTACACTATCGTTCTTTGTTCAGTGCTCCCTTCCATCCAAGCTTGTGTTTATTTATTAAACACGAACTGTGAGTATACTTGATCCCTTTTTGCTTAACGCACTTTTGGGTGTTACATACGTTACCTATATTAAATCACATCGATCACACAACGTAAACACTTTTTATACACTAACCGCTCTCGCATGTTATACGTGTTATTCGATGAATGCTTGTATGTTATGTTTACACAGTGATTGTTGCCTGACACCTTAGCAACGATAGTACTATAGTTTAGACTCAGCACCTGTCGCGGACATGGGTTGTTAAAGGCTTTTCTTCACGTGTCACAGTGGTGATATGTGTTGCGCATTCTACAACTCGCAGTTACGTCTGTGCATATTTCATTGTCGATAACTTACTTGCTTCACATTTTTACGTGTTACATGCTGGTTATGCGTAAACGCTTTCGCTATACTATTATACTATTAAACTTGTATGCTCACCTTTACACTATGTGTATTGGCTTTATTTTAATGTATGTGACAGGTGTTTAGGATGCTTTTACTTGCTTGCTCTTATGGAATCAAGTTAGGAGGTCTAGAAACGTCACATTAAATTCTGAGTTGTCAAAATAATTTATTTGTCTTTGATATGTTATGGTATGGGACGTAACGTTAAATATTTGGTAATATTAGTTGTTATGGATTTCTCCTGGATAATCTGTTTCGTTCAGTGCCGCGCCCCGATGTTTCCACCATCGGTTAGGGTGTGACAAGCTGAACCAGTTTGAAAAACTCGGAGTATGGAAGATTGTGGAGTTGCCGAAAGGGAAATGCAAACTCGGAACTCGATGGGTGTTCAGAAACAAGCAAGATTCCGCAGGAGTAATTGTACGAAATAAAGCATGATTAGTAGTCCAGGGATTTAGACAGATAGAGGGACTGGATTATGATGAAGTTTACGCCCCAGTTGCCTGACTTGAGGCCATCCGAATCTTCTTAGCCTACGCGTCCTACTTGGAGTTCATCGTTTATCAGATGGACGTCAAGACCGCGTTCTTATATGGAGCCGTGAAGGAGGAAATCTTTGTTGGCAACCACCGGGTTTTGTCCATCCAGATCATCCAGAATATGCCTACAAGCTTGACAAGGCATTGTATGGATTGCACCAAGCACCAAGAGCTTGGTACGCAACTCTGATTGAACATCTTCTAGCTCATGGATACACACATGGCACAATAGATCAGACGCTGTTTATCAAGAGAGTGGGCAAGGATCTGATCTTGGTTCAAATTTATGTCGATGATATTATCTTCGGATCAACAAGTGAGGAGCTTTGCAAGGAATTTAAGAGAGTTATGAAAAAAAATTCGAGATGAGTGCGCTTGGAGGGATGACCATGTTCTTGGGTTTACAAGTTAAATAGGATTCTCGAGGCATTCTTATCCATCAAGGAAAGTATATGGACGATGTGGTGGCAAAATTCAAGTTCACCGACGTAAAATCGGCTAAAACTCCAATGGCAGAAAGACCATTACTGACTGAAGATGCAGAAGGATCCCCTGTTGATCAATGCCTTTATAGGTCTATGATCCGGTCGTTGATGTATCTGACAGCGATCCGTTCAGACATAATGTTTGCTGTCTGTAACTGTGCGCGATATCAGGCTAATCCTAAAAATTCTCATCTTACTGCTGTTAAATGAATCTTTCGGTACCTTAAAGGCCGACCTCGGTTTGGCTTGTAGTATCCGAGGGATTCAAATTTTGACCTGTTTACGTTTTCTGATAGTAATTTTGGAGGCATTGACAAGGACAGGAAATCCACATCAGCTGAATGTCAATTTTTTGGTGACAGGCTCATTTCTTGGAAATGTAAGAAACAACAAATAGTGGCGATCTCCACAGCTGAAGCAGAATACGTTGCGGCATCTGCGTCTTGTTCCCAAGTGGTGTGGATGCAACATCAATTGCAGGACTACGGTTTGACTTATCTTAATACTACCATTTACTGCGATAATGATGCTGCAATTCAAATTGTGAAAAATCCTGTCTTCCACTAAAAAACCAAGCACATTGATATTAAAGTTCATTTTATAAGAGACTGTTTTGACAGAGGTCTTATCAAACTGGAGCAAATCGACACAGATGCAAATACTGCTGATTTGTTCACAAAACCTGTCAGCGGTTCAAAGTTTCAAGTGCTTGTGGATTTTCTGAAAATGATCCATTACACTGACTGAGCATGTTTTTATTTTTCTTAGGTAAATTTGTTCAGAAAATTTTCTATTCTTAGGTAGTTTTTATTTATGCACAAATTTAGGGGGAGAATTTTTGAAAAAAATACAAAAACCTTAAAATTTTTGAAAAATACAAAAACATTGAAAAATCCTTAAAATACAAAAACATTAAAAATACAAAAACATTAAAAATTTAAAAAATACAAAAAGAATCATTGCATGACATGGGAAATGAAATGAATTTTCACATTATGGTGAAGGGCTGACTCATGTAAAACCAGTATCAAAATAGTTTGACTCTAGAATGATATGTTGGTAGGCTCTATCCTTGAGGTTGGAAACATTGGCTGTTTCTGTTCAGAACCTAAATTAGTCTATGACCTCAGGAAAGAACATCACTTAGAATTAGCTCATCTTTATTTGAATGCATGTTGATGTCCCGATACACACAATTTTGGTTTAGCTCTGAAATCTTTTCTGAAAAAGTCGTGTATCTCCTTTGTTTTGCGTGAGCAAAGACCTGGAGGTGCTAGGCAGCGTTAGCTTCTGTTTTGCGTGAGCAAAGACCTAGCTGTACGTCTGTCGAATTATAGATCAATTTACACCCGAAAAAGGCCCTCAAGTGCCCAAAAGAAACCCAAAAACATATATCAAACTGAGAAAACTCATTTGATCTGTACATTATATCATCTCTGCTTATGATCTATTTTGTTCTCTTCTTAATCTAGTCCCGGTCAAGGTTTCGAAAATCTAGAATGGACTTGTGGAAATATGTGGTAGGGAAACTGCTTGCATGATAGAGTGTGCTGACTATAATTCCAGGATTTTATTATTATTTGTTTGGGTGTTCATTGTTAAGAAATCAAAACATGATAAAAAAAATTTAGTTACAGGCAGTCACATGGAAAAGGTCTAAGGAGATGAGTTTAGGTGGACAAATATACTGGCAATCGTTTAGATCATTAAGTAGTAGATCATGGTTGATAAGTGAAGTAAAGCCCGAAACCGCGTGATTTGATCCCTGAGCAATTACGATATTTCCTATTTTATTTTTGTAAATAATTGTTCATATTATTTATTTTTGTGTTTTTAGGTTTTTGATCTAGTAAAAGATGCTCGGGAGTTTTAAAATGGGTCATTTAAAAATTATTGTTTGAAGGGATTTTTGAAATAGTTGAATAAATGTTAAATAAAATCCTGAAACTGAGTTTATTGATGGTCTCGACTCAATAAGTATGGTCTCGGCCTAGTACTATGTCCCGGCCCATGTGAGTGTTGGGGTATATGAGACAGGTCTCGAGTCAAAATCTCACTTGCACTCGAGACCTTTCACTGTTACTCTCATGATTCTCTCATTTTCCGGCAAGCCTTTTAATTCCTGTCACACCCCGACCTCGTAAAACAACAAGTCACGGCGGAAACGTCGGGGAGTGGAGTAACAGAATCATTATTTCATAACACATGGAATTTAAAGTTTGATTTCATAAATTAGAGTGTTTACATTGACTAAGAATTTTACAGAAACATAACATAAATTAAACTGTATTTCATAGTTTTAAGTCACTAAGGCCTAGGTCCGCCTAAGTGTGTCACGAACATCATCATGCAATAGCTCCTGAAACACATGTGAAAATAGGTACGTCAACGTAAAAATGCCTGTGAGATACATAGGTTTTGTTGTTGTAGGATTCATGACTTGTAAGTAAAAAGAAGTGTTTAAACAAAATGTAGTCATGAATCTTATAAAACGTTTTCTTTTATAAAAACCTATGAAAATCAGATGTTATAAAAGAATAATGCATGGTTAAATAAATAACCAAGTAAAAATGGGTTTGCATAAGATATGTCATTTGTAAACAATGTATCATGTCTTTGTTTCTGTCAAAGTGGTTTAGATAACGCTGCGATATGTAATATCATAAAAGCACTTATATATAGGAAGTACCAGCGGCGTATCCACCATGCTTTTATCATATTACACACGCCTCATTATTTAAATTACTTATCAAATAAACCACCAATAATGTCTTGTCAAACCAATGTCAGATAACAACTAATAACATGTATGGTGAATAAATGAATTTACTCAACCCCATAGGTAAAATGTACTGTATGGTGAATAAAAGAATTTACTCAACCCCATAGATTAAATGTCAATGTTTAAATCAAATGTCATACCAAATGTAAGTATGTTATGTATAAACAATGTACTAAGTATGCTAAATGAACATACATAGCAAAGCATAAATGAAATCATGTAATATATGCGTACTAATGAACATAACAAGTATATGTCACGATGTTGGTGCACAATGTCTACAGCCTTTGTCTTAAGTCTAGGTCATGTTTGTATAGGGTCTAGAGGGGTCAAAAGTGTAATTATGATGTTTTTAATGTAATTTCGCTTGAAAGTGACACTTGGTCATTTCAAGCGAAATCAGTAGAAGTGATTCCGCTTGAAATGACCTGTGTCATTTCAAGCGAGATCCCATGCCTATATATAGGCTAGTTAGGTTTCTCATTTCTAACGGTGTCATCAGTTATGTACCGAACTGCTGCCGGATTTTCAAGTGATATATAAATGAGAAACGTGTATTAAAGTGATATTCTCTGTTTTCTACTCCATTCTGTACTGATTCAACTCTGTTTGATTGATTCCGCCCTTCAAACAGTGTGTATTGACTTTAATTGACTCACTCGGTCGATCAAATCGATCCTACAATTGGTATCAGAGCCAGTTATGAGCCAATACACCTGAATCAGTAGCTTTTTCTACAGTTTCTTAGACTTCTGGACTTTTTACCGAACAAAATGGACTGAGTTTTTGACAGTGTGTGTAAAAGTGTGTTTTAACAAACCCTTGAGAGAATCAGATCAAAATTCGGACTAAAACTGATAAAAATGACCTAAAAACCTGATTTCGCTTGAACGAAGTATTTCATTTCGCTTGAAAAGATTTGATTCCGCTTGGATAGTAGAAGTAGTTTCAAGCGAAATAAGTGATTCCGCTTGAAAGTCACCTGATTTCGCTTGAGTTGGTGATTTAGCTTGAATGATCACTTGATTCCGCTTGAAAGTAGTGATTTAGCTTGAAAGTACCTACTTCGCTTGAGTGATCTGATTTAGCTTGAAAGTCCATTGGGTTCGTGATTTTGTTCAAAAGTTTGATTTCGTGTAAAATCTGTTTTCAAAACTTGAAAAATTGTTTGTAAACTGTTTTCTTAAAATGGAAAATCAAGATTTTTATAACTTCTTTGCCGGCAGTGGTATGACAGCAACACAAACATTGGGTAGTATTGTACAAAACGTGAATATGGAGAATGAACTTGGGACGATGCAGAAACCTCCTAAGTTGATGACTATCGATGAGTATTCGGGTTGGTCTGGAAGATTTAAGACATGGGTTCAAGCTAACCACTTTGAGTACTGGATGAAGATTGAAACAAAATATGTTCCTCCAGTAGATGGTTTGGGTCATATGAAAGTGATTGGTAATTTAACACAAACTGAACGAGAAGATTTTAAAGTTGAGAAGAAGATGATGAGTATTCTTCAACAGGCGATTAAAGAGGATATTTTGGTGTTGTTACAACATGAGGATAATTCAAAATCTATTTGGGACTCGCTGCAATTAAAGTTTAAAGGGAGTGAGTCCATGATGAAAAGCAAAAAGGCTTTGATAAAGAAACAATTTGACATCTTCACTGGTATGAAAGGTGAAACTACAAAACAATTGATTGAAAGATATTGTCATCTAGTTGTGGAGATGGGGAGATTGGAGATAACCAAGACTAATGAGGAGTGGATAGATAAATTGTCACACCCTGACCACGTAGTGTAAAATCCGATAGGATCGTTCAATGATATCAAACTTTAACTTGTGAGAGTGCGGAAAATAATCACAAGCCGATTCAAGAGTAAAACAAATATAATCCGAAACAATATGAATTAAAACAAACCGAGACTTGCATTCAATGATTAACAAAGACTGATACAAGACTCCTTGATGTTTTCGGCTAGCCTTCAAGTCGCAATCGGCTGATCAACCTCAACCAAATGGTTGAGGTTTGTTTAAATACTAAACACATGGACTTTTAACCTAGGCCCACATGAAACCGGCCATACTAGCCCAACCCAAACATGTCGACCCAAAATATTAACTAAACAATTACAAAATCAATCCTTTAACTAAGCAATCCTTCATGTATAAACCTTCAGGTTCCAACAATCTCCCCCTAGGTTTATGCATGAAGGTTCTTGAGACTTCAACTTTAACGATCACCACCCAACCGATCCTTGAGACCACCAAAACCTTTTGTGCGAATATGAATGGCTAAAACCACAGCTGCAGTCCATGCTTTTGCAATCTCTTCGTATTTTTCAGTAGCTCTAATTTGATGACGAGCTAACACTTCCAGGTCTTCATGAGCAACATTCAGCAAATCAACTTGATCCACCAAGCGAAAACACACATCATCATCACAAACAATTACTGCCTGCCCTAGACGCTCATCATAAGTCCAGAAATGCAAGGACTTCAGAGCACCCTTTGAAATCTTTTTCACCAACGGAATCACCTTTTCTTTATCAGTTACAGGCCAGTGCACAATCTTCATCTGCTTGTTCGTGTATGGATCTCTAATGCCTTTAGCTAGTCTAACAAAAGACTCTGCAGTACGCATCGAAGGAAAATTACGAAGAACTTCCCTCTGCAATCTCTCGAAAAACACATATCCAGCACCTCCAGGCTTATCATCCACATAAGGTGCTTTAGACAAGTTTGTCAAATCCACCTTAGTGAAAGACTGAAACTGGCCTGGATGTTTATACCACTCGACAGGACCAACTTTTCTCTTTATCCACCATCTTTTGCGATCATGATCATATCCCCAGCTAACTACACCAGAACGATTTCCAACCTTATCATAGAGAGTTTCACCAACATCCATTAAGTTGTGAGTTGCATGAGCATCATGATCATCTGGATTTAGATTCCGATTCTTTAAAATTACAAACTCTATTTTCTTCTTAATTCTTTCAGCCTTCTCTTTATCTGCAACAGGATCAATAACTCTTTTAAAATATTGTTTCATAGCAGCACTTCTTTCAGCATCATCCTTTTCAAAAGCTTTTCTTCTATTTTCCACATCAGTAGGATCAGAGAATTCATTTCCAAATTTCTTTTCAAGCTTTCCACGTAAATCATACACCATATTGAACAACAAACTAACATCTCCATGAAGCTGCTCAATCTGTTGATCTTTCTTCACTATAGAATCTTCAAGTTGGATAATCTTCGCATCTTTATGAATTGAATCTTGCTCAAGTACAACCATTCGTTTCTTCATATCTCTCATGCTAATAAACTCATCATCATCACTTGAATCATCATCAAATGGCATTCTCAACTGTTCTACAGGTCTCTTACCACTTGAACTGCTAGGTATATCATGAACAATTCCAGAAGGACCTGTAGATTCAGAAATACTAAGTGGCATAGTATCAACAACAGAATCAGTATCAACAGTTGTAACTTGAACATCGGCAGTGGTGGTATCCACATCATTTCTTTGAGTGTCAGCATCAAACTCAAAGATATTTTCAGTAGTGGTGGTGGTATCAGCAACACTTCTCTCAAAATCGAAATCATATAAACCGTCATCATCTTCAGCAATATTCATGGATTGATCTTTGTTTTGCTCAACATACATTCCGAGTCGAGGATCCCTCCTTTTCTGCTTCAATGGCATGGAATCAGAATCCTTTGGGTTTTCACTAGGCTCTTCACTTGATACTGAAAGATCAGAAGAAGGATTTCCCATCTTATCAGTTACAGATTTTAATAGCAAAGCCAAACTTTTAGCAGTAATCACAGGTGGAACAACAGTATCAACTTCAGCTTCAGGAGGAAGCTCTTCATCTTCCCCAGAATCACACATAATCTCAATGCCTTCATCGTCAGAGTCAATCGTTAAAATCTCTGTCTCAGGCTCATCTTCAATACCCATTTGAATATCATGTTCTTCAGCAACTATAGCATTTGCAGGCGCATCATTTACTGGAACAGGTTGCACTATGACTGGATTAGCAACAACATCTTCAGTCTCTGCAAATTGACCAAATTTCTCTAACGGAATTAATCCTTCAAATTTCTTTTCAGTACCCTTCTTTGGAGTGAGAGCATCAAAACAAGCTGGACCCATGGGCTTCAAATCCAATGTGTTACCAGATCTCTCCAACTCTGGATAACGAGCATTAAAAATCATTTGCAAAAACCTTGGATACATGAGAAACTTGTCCTTTCTAACTCCAAACACATTCCTCTTCATCGCTTCCAAAATATACTTTGAATAATTGAAAGGCTCATTTGTTATCACACAGACAAGAGCAGCAGACTGAGTAATGTTCAACTGATCTGTGCCTCCTTTGTTCTCTGTCATACACAAAACAAACATGTGCAACAAAAGACGCCAATAAGGATGCACAAACTTCTTAACCAGAGGTGGATACTTCCCTTCATAACTCAATCTAGGCAATATTGCTTCAACTGTGCCAGTGGGAAGTTCTGTGGAATCTGTTTCTTGGTCATTGAACTGTAAGACTTCTCGAATCATCTGCTCTGTCACAGTAACAACCTTCTTTTGAATATCAGCAACAATCACTCCCTTTCCTTCAATAACTTCAATTCTTGCACTTTTCCAAAATTCTTGAATAAGACTTTCGTAGATAATCGGATTTTCTCGTAGTGCATGAACAATACGGCAGCTGTTGAGACCTTTCATCAATGAAGTGTACAACTTTTTGTGTTTCTCCGGAGGAGGTGCTAAGTATCCTGCTTGATTGTGTGTTGAAATAAACTTCAAATCCATATTCTGCATAAAGCACAAGTTTATTAGGGACATGAAAAATTCAACAAACACTTGAATCAAATTCAGAAATCTCAAATTTTAAAATCAACAATCTGAACAGATAAACAGCATCATGACTCAGATGACACCAACTTCAATTCAAAACTATCACTGTTGACTCGAGACCATGAGTCGAGACCATGAGTCGTGACCATGAGTTCTCGAGTTGAGACCATAAGTTATTGAGTCGAGACCATGAGTCAAGACTATGAGGTCTCGAGTCGAGACCATGAGTCGAGATCTTGAGATCTCGAGTCGAGACCATGAGATTGCGACTCGTAACCACCAGTCTCGAGTCCTTATGTTATCTGAGTCGAGATCTCAAAAACACTTTATCTTCTCAGCTTTTTGGATCAAAAACCCATAACACCCTATGATCCTTCATGAAGACCAAAATATATTAAAACTAGGGTTCTTGGTCATCTTCAAATCTTCATCAGATCATCATCACATCTTCATAACATCTGCAAAACTTCAAACAAATCATCAAAATACCTTTAAGAATCGATGAATCAAGACCGGAAAACAAGTTTGTTGAAACAAAAACCGGAGAACACGTCGGAAATTGTAGCAACTTGCCGGAACTTTTGAGAGAGAATATCACTTGGTCTCAAGTGAGAAATGAGGTCTCGACTCGAGACCTGTGTCTTATACCTCAAACCCTAAGTGAAACGGGCCTTTGACTTTTGGGCCGAGACCAAACATTTGGGCTGAATATGATATTTAAAGGACTTAATTAATTCAATTAAATCATTTACAAAAATCATCCTTTAATTTCAGATATAATTTAAATAATCCACCAAACCTTCTGAGCATTATTTACGAAAACAAAACCTAAAACAAAAATAAATAATAGAGATTATTATTTACAAAAATAAAATAGGAAATTAACAAAATTGCTCAGGGATCAAATCACAAGGTTTCGGGCTTGACTTCACTTATCAACACTGATCTACTACCGAAAGATCTAGACGATTGCCAGTATATTTGTCCATTTAAACTCATCTCCCTAGACCTTTTCCATATAACTGCCTGTAACAAATTTTATCATGTTTTGATTTCTTAACAATGAACACCCAAATAAATACTAATCAAATCCCGGAATTATAGACAGCACACCCTATCATGCAAGTAGCTTCCCTACCACATATTTCACAAGTCCAATCCAGATCTCTGAAATCTTAACTGGGAATAGATTGAGAAGAGAACAGAATAGATCTTAAGCAGAGATGGTATAATATACAAGATCAAATGAGTTTTTCTCAATTTGATATAGGTTTCTAGGGTTTCTTTTGGGCACTAGAGGGCCTCTTTCGGGTGTTTAATTGATCTACAGAGCGACAACGTACAGCTAGGTCAGCATGTATCTGGATGCAGCAGAAGCTGACGTTGCCTAGCACCTCCAGGTCAGCATATATCTGGATGCAGCAAAGGAGATACACGACTTTTTCAGAGAAGATTTCAGAGTCAGACCAAAATTGTGTGTATCGGGACAACATACAGACATTCAAATAGACATGAGCTAATTCCAAGTGATTTTGTTTTCTGAGGTCATGTACTATTTTAGTTCTGAACAGAAACAGCCAATGTTTCCAGTCTTAAGGATAGAGCCTACCAACACATCATAATAGAGTCAAACTATTTCGATACTGGTCTTACATGAGTCAGCCCTCGACCATAATGTGAAAATTCATTTCATTTCCCAGTCATGCAACACCTCTTTTTGTATTTTTTAATAATTTTTTAATGTTTTTGTATTTTTCATTTTTTAATGTTTTTGTATTTTTTCAAAAGTAAAAATTCTCCCCCTAAATTTGAGCATAAATAAAAACTACCTAAGAATAGAAAACTTTATGAACAAATTTACCTACGAAGTAAAACAAAAACATGCTCAGTCAGTAAAACGGATCATTTTCAGAAAATCCACAAGCACTTGAAACTTCGAACTGCTGACAGGTTTGGTGAACAAATCGGCAGCATTTGCATCTGTGTCGATTTGCTCTAGTTTAATAAGACCTCTATCAAAGCAGTCTCGTATGAAATGAACTTTAATATCAATGTGCTTGGTTTTTGAGTGGAAGACAGGAATTTTCACAATCTGTATAGCAGC
Source organism: Helianthus tuberosus (assembly GCA_030545235.1). Lineage (NCBI taxonomy): Eukaryota > Viridiplantae > Streptophyta > Magnoliopsida > Asterales > Asteraceae > Helianthus > Helianthus tuberosus. The sequence goes on from CM060381.1 coordinate 150,948,801, forward strand.
ATCATTATCACAATATATGGTAGTTTTAAGATAAGTCAAACCGTAGTCCTGCAATTGATGCTGCATCCACACCACTTGTGAGCAAGATGCCGAAGCTGCAACGTACTCTGCTTCAGCTGTAGAAATAGCTACCGTTTGTTGCTTCTTGCATTGCCAAGAAATGAGTCGATCTCCCAAAAATTGACATCCAGCAGAGGTGGATTTCCTGTCCTTATCAGTGCCTCCAAAATTACTGTCAGAAAACGCAAACAGGTCAAAATTCGAATCCCTCGGATACCACAGACCAAACCTGGGTCGGCCTTTAAGGTACCGAAAGATTCGTTTAACAGCAGTAAGATGAGAAGTTTTAGGATTAGCCTGATATCGTGCGCAATTGCAGACAACAAACATAATGTCAGGACGACTAGCTGTCAGATACATCAACGATCCAATCATAGACCTATAAAGTCTTTGATCAACAGAGGATCCTTCAGCATCTTCAGTTAACAATGGTCTTTCTGCCATTGGAGTTTCTGCCAGTTTAGCGTCAGTGAACTTGAATTTCTTCAGCACATCGTCCACGTATTTCCCTTGATGAATTAGAATGCCCTGTGAATCTTGTTTAACTTGTAAACCCAGAAACAATGTCATTTCACCAAGTGCACTCATTTCAAACTTCTTTTGCATAACTCTCTCAAAATCTTTGCAAAGCTCCTCACTTGTAGACCCGAAGATAATATCATCAACATAAATTTGAACCAATATTTGATCCTTGCCCACTCTTTTGATAAACAGAGTCTGATCTATTGTGCCTCGTGTGTATCCATGAGCCAGAAGATGTTCTGTCAGAGTAGCATACCAAGCCCTAGGTGCTTGATGCAACCCATATAATGCCTTGTCAAGCTTGTAAGCATATTCTGGATGGTCTGGATGAATAAAACCCGGCGGTTGCTCAACAAAAATTTCTTCCTTCACTTCTCCATACAAAAATGCCGTTTTGACATCCACCTGGTAAACAGTGAATCCCATGAAGGATGCATATGCTAAGAAAATCCGGATTGCTTCAAGTTGAGCGATAGGGGCATAAACTTCATCATAATCCAGTCCCTCTATCTGTCTGAATCCTTGAACCACTAGTCGTGCTTTATTTCGAACAATAACTCCTTCAGAATCTTGCTTGTTTCTGAAAACCCAGCGAGTTCCAAGCTTGCGTTTTCCTTTTGGCAACTCCACAAGTTTCCATACTCCTAGCTTCTCGAACTGGTTTAGCTCTTCGTGCATAGCATCCACCCAGCCTGGTTCCTGCAATGCTACATCAATGGTTTTAGGTTCAATTTGAGAAATGTAGCTAGAATATAAGCACAAATTAATGGTTCCGGATTGACTTCTGGTCTGAACTCCTGCATTCACGGGACCTATCACGTTCTCAATAGGATGATTTCTTTGAACACTAGTTGGAATAGCGAATTCAGGTATCGTCTCGTCTGGATATGTGTGTGTGTGTTACTTGACTCCCCCTCATTAGGTGCTACCGGACTGTGACTCACAGGAGTGGTAACAGTATACTCTTCAGGAATAGGGCCAGCAAACAGTTCTGATCCAGCTGTATTGTGTGAAATTCCACTAGATTGAGCACCTTCAGGAGATTGATGAGACAGAGGATGCTGTGTAAAAACCATTCCCGGCGGATCAATGGTATGATGTCTAACACTTCCTTCTGTCTGTTCTTCTTCTTCAGTATCCCCAAAAGACAACGGTTGTTTTGGAATAGACACACCTGCATCTGAAAAATCACTTGACAAAATATTAAATGATTTAAACAATTCAGCATAATCATATAACCAATCTGGTCCAACTCTAGCATCCGTAGCGTTTTCTTCAAGCCATTCAATGTTGCACGACTCGACGACCTTTTTAGTTACTTTGTTGTATGCCCGATAGGCAGAACCTTTCGCATATCCAACAAAGAAACATTCGTCCCGTTTGACCTCAAACTTTCCATTAGAGTCCATAAGTAATAGTACACATGGACATCCAAAGATACGAAAGTGTGAAACCGAAGGTTTACGTCCTTCCAGAATCTCATAAGGAGTTTTCATATGACGTTTATTTACTAAAGCATGATTCTGGACGTAACAAGCCGTGCTAACAGCTTCGGCCCAAAAGAAACTAGGAAGCTTCGAGTCAGCCAGCATAGTTCGTGCAGCCTCGATAAGAGTACGATTTCTTCTTTCAGCTACTCCATTCTGTTGAGGAGTCCGTGGTGCACTATACTGACGATCAATTCCCTTTTCAGTGCAGAATGTGTCCAAAGTAACGTTCTTGAATTCTGTCCCATTGTCAGATCGAATAACCTTCACCTTGGTACTCGCTTGATTTTCAGCCAGAGTGATGAATTGTTTCACTAAGGCTGCAGTTTCATTCTTGTGACTTAGAAAATACACCCAGGTGTAACGAGAATAATCATCAACGATTACGAGACAATAAGCTTTCTTGCCAATACTCAACACATTCACTGGACCAAAAAGATCCATGTGAAGTAATTCGAGCACGGCTTTCGTTGAGGGTGCAGATTTAGCATTGTGAGGTTTTTGATGAGCTTTTCCTTTGGCACAAGCAACACATTTTTCAATCAACATGAAATCTTTTATTGGAAGATCACGTACTAGTTGACCTTTAGCCAGTCGGTTCAGATTCTTCATGTTCACATGCCCAAGGCGACGATGCCACAGTAGACCATCATGTTCTGAAATCTTCCAGAATAGGCAAGTAATTTCTTCACATGGTTTCTTGTTCATATCAATCACATACGCATTTCCTCGTCTCTCTGCTGACATTAAGAACCAATCTTCAGGAATGACAATCCCAGGTTTAAGAACATGACATCCTTTCTTTGTAAAGTGAACCGAATTTCCTCGATCACAAATTTGAGAGATGCTCAACAGATTGTGTTTCAGTTCTGGAACATAGTTAACATTCTCAAAGCTTAAAACGCCGTTTCTTACTGTTCCTTTCAATGTGATTCTTCCTGATTCTCCTCCCGCAAATGAGACATATCCACCATTAAATTCTTTGACATTCACCAGTTGGGATAAGTCTCCTGTCATGTGCCTGGAACAGCCACTATCCATGTACCAGAGGCGCACGGTAGTCCTCCACAGCTGTTCCTGCACGATTAGCGGGATTAGATAGATTTAGGAACCCAGCCCATAGTGGATCTGGGTTTTCCTTGTGCATCAATGTAAGTCACTCTCTGCCACACTAAATTGTCTTTAATTAAAAACTTCGAAGTGTTTCTAATGGCAGAATTTCGATAACATGTATGAGACGGATTGGATTGCGTGGCCTTAGCTTTAGGTTTCCAATGCTTGTTTGACCAGTTAGAATTGTAGTTACTAAAGGCATTATGTTGATTTCTTCGAAAATCATTTTGTTGATTTTGATTTTTGCGTTTGGCTGCATTCCAATCTTGATCAGAAGGTTTAGTCTTGCGATAGTTGTTTTTCATTGTCTTAGTCTTTTCAGTCGTCATTGACTCTGAACAACGATATCGGTTAGACTTGACCTTCTGATCTTGCACAAACTTCCTCTTGTACGTTGCCCTTGGGAGTTGAACACAATTTCTGGCAATGTGGCCCGCGATGCCATAGTTAAAACATGTTTGACGTTTCATTTTGTGAGTATTTTGAAAATTTTGACAAGATTTGCTTGGTTTTGAATCATTTGGCGTTTTAGTTTTCTGAACATGTTTTGCTTGTGGTTGTTCTGAGCATTTTGGTGGCTGTTGATCTAATGACTCCTCATTTATCTCAATTCCCTTTTCTTCATTTCTAAATTCAGGTTCATTATTTGAACACGTAGAAGTCTCATCAATATGCATTTCCTCAACGCATTTATCATGTGAAACTAATTCAGGTTCATTATTTGAACATGTAGAAGTCTCATCAATATGCATTTCCTCAACGCATTTATCATGTGAAACTAATTCAGGTTCAATTTCAACTACAGTTTCCAATGGGGTCCCACTAGATTCGACATTAGGGACACCCAATGAGACAGTTTCAGAAGAAGAATTAGGATACTCTTGATTTTCTTGAGAAGTCGTTTCAGTGGTTTCACTGAATGCGTCCCGAGGGACCTCACCTGTAACACTTTCATCAACCAAAGGGTTAGAAACATCAGATTCACAATCATTAACTGAAGAAAAACCATCATCAGACATATTGTTCAAAGGTTTAACACAAACCATCATCAGGCTCACAAGACGAAACATAAGCAGAAAATGACGCAAATAAAGACCGATCAAAAGCAATAGCAGATTCAGTTTGTTCAAAATAATTTTCAGAAATATTAGTATGAACAACTGGTTCACTCCCAAGAACTTCTTCATATTTTACTTCAGATAATTTATCTGCACATGAAGACGAAATGTTAGGATCAATTGCGCCTTTAGAAACAAAACTTATTGGATCAGACTTCTGTTTCCCAACTATTTTGCCATTGAATGATGACTTATAGTTTTTGGGACCATAAGTCATTCGACTTTCATTTATCATCTCCTCCTCAGTCATAGGTAAATAAGTATAATTGTCATTATAAGGAGGAGGAGCCTTATTAAAACCCAACCCACAACCTTTCTTTTCCTTGTATGCGAGCTGTTGATCACACAAGTTTTTGACTAATTTGCTGGAAGAATCAAATTTTTTAATGTTTAGCTCATTTATATGATATCTCTGATATCTTCCGGTTCTTTAGTCAAAATACATACTTTCTCCTGAGCTTCAATAAAATGGGCTGTTTTTACACTTACATCATCTTTGAGTTTGATGATGTCTTTGCGCTGAGCTTCAATCTTTTCTTTATAAAGTTTTTCATTTTTAGATAATGTGAAGTTTTTATTTTTTATATCTTGATAAGCCTGAATCAGCTCAGCATTATGTATTCTGTAAGCTTCAACCCTTTCCCTACACTCAGGAGTACAGAAAACAGAAAGTACCTCTTCTTTGGTGAGACCTTTAACTGGAGCTGAAAGAATCTGAGTCATAAGAGCTAGATTTTCAGCAGTAGTCTCCTCCTCAGGTGCTGGAGCCTCATTCTCAGAAACGGAAACTTGATCATTTGAAGTCATGAAAGCAATGTTATTTGAAGCAGCTTGATTTTCTGGAGCTGAAATGTTCAGTCGCTCAATTTCCGAATTCCAATCAAAGTTGATGTTTGGCTGAACCACCAAGGCTTGTGCTAATCCCTGTGGTTGAGGACTTCCAGTAGCAGTACTATCAGTTAAACTTGATGTGGTCGCAAGAGCTCTTTCACGATTAGGTGTTACAGGCTAGGCAGGAGTCTGTTCTCTATTCATTGGAGGCTTTGTGCAGTTTCGAGCATAGTGTCCTTCTTCATGACAGTTGTAACAACGTAGTTTAAAAGGCACTGTAGACGCTCCTGTGAATGAAGCACCCCATCTATTTTTACCAGTTCTTTGCATAAACCTTGTTGCCTTGAATACAGCCATAGCCATCTGCCAAGTGATATCCATTTCTTCAACATCATCAGGATGAATCTGATGTAAGTCATCGCCACACCATTTAGGAGGGTCAATTTTTCCTGCAACAAATGCATTCAAACAGTTGATAACGGAGGCTGCGATATCCAAATTTTCTTTAGACTGTTGTGTAAAGAAAGCAATCATCTCATTTTTCGCAGTGGAAGCGGAAGCAGTAGTGGAGGCATTCACAGCAGAAGCAGAAGCAGCTGTTGGATGTGGAGGAGTAGCCTGATTAGAAGACCCAGAGCAATAGACATTTGCTGAAGTGGGGGCAGTCTTAGCAGATGCTGCATTGCTAAACATTTGAAAACCTCCTTGAGACAAAAGAGCTGTGTTATTGTCATTTGATGAAGTGGGAGCAACAGAGAATCCTGCGGCTAGCATGCTGTTTTTATAGTTGGTTTCTCTTTGTTTATCATCTAATTCACAGGCTTTAATATGAGAGATCATCTCTGACAAGCTGCACCTAGCAAGATCATTAGTTTTCTTGATCATAGCAACATGATGATCCCAGCTTTTTGGCAATGCATTTAGAAGCTGTCTATTTGTAGATGCATTTGATGTATGAATTTCTTCCATTTGCATTTGTGTGACTATCTTCACGAACCTCTGAATTTGATTATCAACAGTTTCACCATAAATATGGTTGAAGTTGTTGAAATTTTGTCTCAGCAGATTTCTTCGACTCTCCTTCATATCTTCATTCCCTTCGTAGACGTCGATCAAGGATTCCCACAGTTCTTTGGCGGATTTGCAAGTGCGAAAACCAATAGCAATGTCTGGACCCAATCCGATGGTCAAGTAGGACAGTGCTCTTTCATCTTCTTCAATTATAAGTAGATCATCTTCAGTATATTGACTTTTGGGTTTCTTTACTTTAACACCTGGTTCAGTGGAACTATCCATCATGATCTCCCTAGGTCCCCTTAAAATGCTTCGCCAAAGTTTATAATCTTTGACCTTCAAGTGTTGTTCAAAACGCCATTTCCACTCTGGGAAATCATTTGCATCAGTCAACCTTGGAATGCGTGTTGTGGTTCCAAGCTTTGAATCCAGTTCTTGTTGTTTGTTAAGGGCAGCCAAATCAACGTTATTTGTAGACATAATTATTAATCAATTAATCAATTAATTATTTTAAGTCCAAAAATTTGTCAACAGTTCAAAGTCCAAGTTCAAATCCCGTTGCAAAGTTACGTTGCGAGTCGAGACCACGGTTGTGAGTCGAGAGTAAGAAGCAGACAACTCGAGACCACAGATGGTTGCGAGTCGAGACTAAATGCAGACAGCTCGAGACCGTAGTTGATTGCGAGTCGAGACCAAAACCAGACAAGTCGAGACAGCTGAGGGTTGCGAGTCGAGACCAGAACCAGACAAGTCGAGACCACTGGTTGATTGCGAGTCGAGACCTGCAAAACAAATATGAGATAAATCTGTTGACTCGTAATCCCTGATTTTCAGCACTTTTCAAAAATTCAAAGATATCGTAATCTTTGAATTTTCTTTGATCACCAAAACTCCGAGAAATCAGCTAACAATTTTCTGAAATCACACAAACCAAAATCAGTAATTTCTTTCGATAATTTCTAAGAACAGTTTGAAGATTGAATGTTATCACTGCAAAACAAACACTGAAAAACCAGATCAGTAGCATAAGATGTTCTTGAATCCGAATGATATCAAAACCGAACCAAGATTGGTTTCTTGGCTCTGATACCAATTGTAAAATCCGATAGGATCGTTCAATGATATCAAACTTTAACTTGTGAGAGTGCGGAAAACAATCACAAGCCGATTCAAGAGTAAAACAAATATAATCCGAAACAATATGAATTAAAACAAACCGAGACTTGCATTCAATGATTAACAAAGACTGATACAAGACTCCTTGATGTTTTCGGCTAGCCTTCAAGTCGCAATCGGCTGATCAACCTCAACCAAATGGTTGAGGTTTGTTTAAATACTAAACACATGGACTTTTAACCTAGGCCCACATGAAACCGGCCATACTAGCCCAACCCAAACATGTCGACCCAAAATATTAACTAAACAATTACAAAATCAATCCTTTAACTAAGCAATCCTTCATGTATAAACCTTCAGGTTCCAACACGTAGAACATCAAATCGTGGCGGAAACGTCGGGGAGTGTTGTAACAGAATTATTGTTCCATAACCATGGCAATTAAAGTTACATTTTTATTTATCAAACAAGAGTGATACATTGTCTCAAAACAGGAAATAAAGAGTTCAGAACATAATTAAACTAGTTCTATCTTTATTTTAAGTCTCTAAGGCACAGGTCCGCCCTAGTGTCCCGATCATCATCCTAAGCTACAGCTCCTGAAAACACATGTGAAAATAGGTACGTCAGCATAAAAATGCCTGTGAGATACATAGGTTTAGTGAAAATAGGATTCATGACTTGGGTTTTAAAAGATAGGTTTAATAAAAATTAGTTATGAATCTTGTTCAGTGTTTTTTTTTTATAAATCGTATGAAAACTCGATAAGAAATCAGACTATATAAAAGAATGGTGTATGGTTAATAAAATAACCGAGTAAAATGAGTTGGATAAAATAAACTGTTTTGTAAGACAATGTCTTGTGAAAAATAAGTTGTTTATGTAGAATGTAATATGTCAAATATTGAAATGATTTAAGTAACGCTACGACATGTAATATCATACAAGCACCTATATATAGGAAGTACCAGCGGCGTATCCACCATGATTGTATCATATTACACACGCCTCGTTACTCAAATCACTTACCCAAACCAACCACCATTGTAAATTGTTCATGTATAAATCAATTGTCAAGTGTTATTGTGTAAACCATATCAAAATGTCTATGTCTAATGTCAATCACTAAATGTGTATATCAATGTCAAAATGTTTATGTTTAATGTAAATCATGTAATGTGTATCCAAAATATCATGTATGGTAAGTGAAATATATCAACTAAACCATAGGTAAAATGTACAAAACAGGGTATCGAATCAAACATAGTTTAAATCAAAGTTATGTTTTGTGGAACAAATGCATGCTATACTGATACAAACATCTATGCGGTATTGTTATAATGCATACATCCAAGCCTTGTGACTGTGGTGATAGACCTTTAAACAAATTAAAGGTTTATCTGTGTTATGTTTATCGAATTCGGTCATTCCTTCCATCCAAACATACCAAGGATATCAGGAACGGGAGTTGTCAATTCCTATGGTACCACTACCTACCTACTAACGAATGGCGTAGCTAATGTTAATGAATGTATTTTTGTCCCATTTAAACAAACCAAATGTCATACCAAAAATGTAAGCATGTGAAAACAATGCACTAAGTATGTAATCAAATGAACATACATAGCGTGAAATGTAATGTAAAACAATGTACTAAGTATGCACACAATGGACATACATAGCATGAAATGTAATGTAAAACAATGTACTAAGTATGCACACAATGGACATACATAGCATGAATGGACATACATAGCATGAAATGTAATGTAAAACAATGTACTAAGTATGCACAAAATGGACATACATAGCATGAAATGTAATGTAAAAACGATGTACTAAGTATGCACACAATGGACATACATAGCATAAAATGTAATGTAATGAAATCATGTACTATAATGTACTAATGAACATAACAAGCATATGATACGAAAGCATGGAAAGCATGAAAGTAACAAGTAGGCACATGTGTTTCACCCCAAAACAGTTTGAAAACGGTAAAAGAGGGGTCTATGTACTCACTTGAGATTGCTTAGCAGTCCTTGAGTAACAACCAAACAATGCTAGAGATCACGAATATCAAACGGCACCTAATATAGGTAACTATGTTAATAAACCGGACCTAAATCGGAGGATCGGATAGAATGAGGGTTCGTAAACCAAACGAGTATGGAGACTCGTGTAATATGGTTTAACAAAGCCTACATACTAAAATGAAACCTAACCTAAGTGCTTACGACCCATTACGCCCCGTTTAGGTAGCTTATGCTACTTTAACGCGTCGTTCCCGTGAAACGCGTTCGGAATGCCTAACTAGTCCTATGATAAGTAAAATATGCCTTAACATGTCTAATATTGTTACCAAATCAGTTTAGATACCAAAAGTTATGTTACATATGCTTAAAATGAATTTTGGCGTTAAAAGGGAATTTTGGTAATTTACCTAAGTCATATATACTAACTATCATACAACTACTCAAACTTTGTGACCATAAGGTATAACCTCGGAAGGTTATTCCCTATACAACTATGGTCACCTAGTGTGTTTGGTCGGATCCTAATGATCGACCAAACGGGTCGGGTTCAAAAGTATAAGCGATTGTTTAGATCGCTTACCTTACGACCCTATATAAGCACTAAACTAAGAGTGACGAGCTAAGCATGTTAAACCATGCTTAACTAAGTTTAGAAAACAGTTTTGGTATCAAAACAAACGGTTTTGATACCTAAGAATAGTTTGGTTACAAAATACCCAAGAATACGCATTTTGGCTGAAACTACGACTCGTCACTGAGTCTTGATAACGTGGAAATCAGTAGGTATAGTTTCTAGGGACTATAACCATCGTGATTACGCTCACGTTATGAAGTTCGAACGAACTTCGCATTGACCATAAACTGGTCAACGCAGAAAGTCAAACAAAGTTCGACTTTTAACGCTAAAAGAATAAAAAGAACGAAGGAACACTTACAAAGGGTCCCCGAAAGCTAATCTTGATCCAAGTAGCTCAGGTATGAAGCAATGGCTTCAACCTAGAGCTTTTAGATCAGATTTTTGTGGGTTTTGCAAATGAATGGGGTTGGGTATTTATAGGAATGTTGGAACCGTTAGGATCGTTTATCGAATAACGTGCTTTGATCTTGTCCATACACTTGTTGAAATACCCATGGAACACCAAATTGGCCCCTCATTATACTGAAGAGGCAAGTGCAAAAGGTGGAAAGGCCAGATTCAATGTTTCTGCATTCTGCTATTCTGGAGATACCTTACGGACCGTAAGGGTGATGGCTTACGGTCCGTAAGCCATCAACTATGCAGAATTGTCAGTTTTGGTCCCTGTTATGCAATAAAGCCATTTCCGACACGTTTAAGGCCCGTTAACCCCATTTCAAAGCTCTAAAATGAAGTTAAAGTATAGGGAACTTAAAATGTGCTCAAAAATATCTCGGATGTCGGTTCGTTTGGCCGTGAAATCGCGATGTTCGCTTAATTACGACGGAATGCGCATAAGCGCGAAAAACGATCCAAATTGCGCGACGAATGGATTTTTCTTACTCCAAACACTAAAATAAAATATTTTAGTGCTTACATCAATTTTTGGATGTCCGGATGTATTCAGAACGTAAGTTATGCGCGAAAGAGCAAACTTGTGCACTTTTTGACGCTTTTAGTCCCTAAATGACCCAAAAGTTTATTTTAGCACACCGAACACCTCAAAGCCTATTTCTAAGCTATGTAAAGGATATTTATGGTATGTTTAGCTTATGGTCATGTTCCGGAATGTCTGTTACAGTTCAAATTGGCATACTTTCACAGTTTGTCAAATTTAGTCCCTGTAGGCAAATTAACTTGTTTTTGCCATACCAAAGCCTTCAAAACTTATTATAAAGGTTATTTAAGGTATGTTAAGTATATGTTGATGTTTCGGAGTATTTTTCGCATTAAACTGATTAAGTTTAAGCACCAGTTTGCGTATAACTCTCCAGAAAGTGATATAGAGTTTGAAATTGAACAAAAGTCGAAACATGAAAAATGTAAAACATAACCAAACAAACATTGGGATCAAATAACATTGTTTTATTGATAATTGAACTATTCATAATGATTACAAGCACAGATGTTACAGTCTCCCCAACTTGTGGAAATTTCGTCCCGAAATTTATTTAGAGGAAACTCGTGGGAATAGATGTGGGTACTTCGCCTTCATTTGATCTTCGCGTTCCCAAGTAAACTCAGGTCCACGTTTAGATTCCCAGTGAACTTTGACCAAAGGAATGCGCTTGCGTTTGAGCCACTTGACTTCACGTTCCATGATTTCCACTGGCTTCTCAACAAATTTCAGTGTTTTATCAACACGAATTTCGTCAAGTGGTATGTGGAGGTTCTCATCAGCAAGACACTTCTTGAGATTGGACACGTGAAAGGTTGGATGAACATTTCCAAGTTCGGGAGGTAACTCAAGTCTGTAGGCTACCTTACCGATTCTTTCGACTATCTTGAATGGTCCAACGTATCTAGGTGCAAGTTTTCCTTTCTTTCCAAATCTGATCACACCTTTCCAAGGTGAGACCTTAAGTAATACTCGATCACCGACTTGAAATTCCATGGGCTTACGTCCTTGGTCCGCGTAACTCTTTTGACAGCTTCTAGCTGTCTGAAGGTTATCACGAACTTTCTTAACCTTATCGGTTGTCTCTAAAATGAGGGCAGGTCCAGTAAGCTGAGCCTCGCCGATCTCATTCCAGCAGACTGGTGAACGACATTTTCGACCATAGAGAGCCTCGAAAGGAGCCATGTTGATGCTGGAGTGATAACTGTTGTTGTAGGAGAATTCAATCAACGGAAGATGTGAATCCCAACTACCACCAAAATCGATCACACAAGCTCTAAGCATATCCTCCAGAACCTGGATTGTTCTTTCAGATTGACCATCCATTTGCGGATGATAAGCTGTGCTCAGATTAAGTTGGGTCCCCATAGCAGATTGCATGGTTCTCCAAAAATGAGAAGTGAAGTGAGCATCTCTGTCAGAAATGATGTTCAAAGGAACACCATGTCGAGCTACAATTTCATCCACATAGATTTTAGCAAGTTTGTCAGCAGAAAAATCCTCACGGATTGGCAAGAAATGCGCTGACTTAGTAAAACGATCAACAACTACCCAGATGGCATCATGACCTTTCTTTGTGCGCGGAAGTTTAGTAATGAGATCCATAGTAATGTTTTCCCATTTCCAAACTGGGATCTCTGGTTGCACCAATAAACCAGAAGGACGCTGATGTTTAGCCTTAACCTTAAGACAAGTAAGGCATTTTGATACATATAAGGCAATGTCTTTCTTCATACCAGGCCACCAATACTGAATACGAAGATCCTTATACATCTTATCTGAGCCAGGATGAACAGAATAACGAGACTTATGGTCTTCATCCATAAGCAAGGTGCGAAGGTTATCTTGGCTTGGGACCCACAAACGGTCCATGAAGTAATACGATCCATTGCCCTTCAGTTCCAGATCAGGTGTTATGTGATAGGGAAATTCCTTATCCATCAAACCTTGTGAAACACAAGATTGTTGAGCCTGAGAAATGTGGGCTTGGATATCGGATTGAGATTGAATATCAGATTGAACACGAACACAATGAAGCTTAGTACGTTCCTTACGACTCAATGCATCGGCTACGACATTCGCCTTACCAGGATGGTAGCGAATTTTGCAGTCATAGTCGTTTAGAAGCTCCACCCAATGTCGTTGCCTCATGTTGAGTTCTTTCTGATTGAAGATATGCTGAAGACTTTTGTGGTCCGTGAAAACCACACATTTTTTACCGTACAAATAGTGTCTCCAGATCTTAAGAGCGAAGACAACTGCACCCAACTCAAGATCATGAGTGGTGTAGTTCTTCTCATGTATCTTCAACTGCCTCGATGCATATGCTATGACTTTGTTTCTTTGCATCAGAACACAGCCAAGACCCAATTTTGATGCATCACAATAAACGACGAAATCATCATTGCCCTCAGGCAAAGTCAGAACAGGCGCGTCGCAAAGTTTTTGCTTCAAATTTTGAAAAGCTTCCTCTTGTTTGAATCCCCAATCAAAGGGTTTGTTCTTCTGAGTTAGAGCAGTTAGAGGAACTGCAATCTTCGAGAAATTTTCAATGAAGTGGCGGTAATAACCCGCAAGTCCAAGAAAAGAACGAACTTCAGTAGGAGTAGTAGGCGTATCCCAATCCTTAATCGCACTGATCTTGGAGGGATCTACATGAATACCTTGTTCGTTGACAATATGTCCTAAGAATTGAACTTCTTTAAGCCAGAATTCACACTTGGAGAATTTGGCGAAAAGTTGCTCTTTCTTTAGGAGTTCCAGAGTAAGACGAAGATGTTGCTCATGATCAGCTCGCGTCTTAGAATAAATCAAGATGTCGTCAATAAAAATAATGACGAACTGATCCAAATAAGGCTTGCAGACCCTATTCATCATGTCCATGAAAACAGTAGGAGCATTAGTCAAACCGAATGGCATGACTGTGAACTCATAATGCCCATAACGAGTGCGGAACGCTGTCTTGGGAATGTCTTCTTCATGCACACGAAGTTGGTGATATCCAGATCGCAGATCAATCTTTGAAAAATAAGAAGCACCCTATAATTGATCAAAGAGATCATCAATGCGAGGTAGGGGATATCGATTCTTGATGGTAAGCTTGTTAAGCTCACGATAATCGATACACATCCTAAAAGATCCATCCTTCTTCTTGACAAAAAGAACGGGAGCACCCCAAGGTGAAAAGCTAGGACAGATAAAACCTTTGTCAGAGAGCTCCTGAAGCTGCTTAGACAACTCTTGCATCTCAGACGGTGCAAGACGATATGGAGATCTGGCAATGGGATTTGCACCAGGTACGAGATCAATACGGAACTCGACTTGGCGTGCTGGGGGTAGACCAGGTAACTCTTCAGGAAATACTTCAGGATAATCCCGAACAACAGGGATATCTTGAATAGACTTACCTTTGCCCTTATCTGCTACAACATGTGCCAAAAAGGCCACATAGTTCTTACGCAGATACTTCCGAGCTTTAAAACAAGACATGATTTTGAGACCACCAGCAGGTTTCTCACCACGAACCGGTAGGATCTCGCCTGTCGAAAGCGGCACACGAACAATCTTCTCAAAACAAACTACCTCTGCGCGATGCTTGGCTAACCAATCCATACCCACAATAACGTCGAAGCTTCCAAGTTGCATAGGCGTGAGGTCAATAGGAAAAAGATGGTCGTTAAGGTTCAACTGGAAGTTGCGAAGAACAGAATCAAGAACAATGGGTTCACCACTAGCAACCTCTACTGTCAAGGGTTTTCCTAGTTTCGTTCTAGACATGCGAAGCAATGGCTCAAAAGATAATGACACAAAACTCTTATCGGCACCCGAATAAAAAAGAACAGATGCAGGCTGATTATTAATAAAGAACGTACCATTCACCACTTCATTGTCTGCTTGTGCCTCTTGTGCATTCATGTTGAAGACTCGCCCTCGAGCCTGAGCCTGATTCTGATTAGGATTAGCATTCACCAATCTTGGACACTGATTACGGTAGTGGGTCAGATCCCCATAATTGTAACAAGAACCTGGTGGGTAGTGTGGTCGTGCAGCTTGACCCTGTTGCTGAGCAGGAGGCTGAGCAACTCGTTGAGCCGGGTTCTGAACTGCCTGATTCTGAGCAAAACGAAAAACACCAGCAAGATGACCTGACTTCCCACAGTTAGTACAGAAACGGCACGGAAATTGCGGCTGATGGTGACTGTTGCATCTATTGCACAAAGGTGCATTTCCTGCATAAGGTTTCTTCGCTGGAGGCTGTGCGGGTTGGTTGGGAGCTGCCTGGTTAACTTGGGCAGTGACAGCAAAATTTTGGGAAGCCTTATGCTTCCTTGACCCCCTTGAGGAACCAGAATCCTTTCCCTTCTTGTTTTGACCTTTCTTGCTATCTTCTTTATCAGACGCCTGCTTCTTACCCTTGTCACCCTTTTTGTGCAGCTTTCCCTTTCGAACCTGCGACTCAGTCAATGTCGCTGCTAACTCGATCGCCTGACGGAGTGTGGTAGGGTTACTGCCAGTAATGATGTCTTGTACTGAGTCAGGTAGACCATCGATGTACCTTTCGATAGCCTTGTCGAGTGGGGTAACCATTGTTGGGAAAAGCTGACTCAACTCCTCAAACCTATCAGTATACGCCCGATGCTCACCACTATCTTGCTTCAAATCATCAAACTCTCTCTCCAAAGCTCGCAGTTCATGACGAGGACAGAACTCCCTCATCATAAGGGCCCTAAGTTCAGCCCATGTCTGTGCTAGAGCAACTTCTGCACCACGATCTCTCATAACCCCGTTCCACCACGTAAGAGCCCTCTTCTGAAATACACTAGAAGAAAACTCGACCTTGCGATTGTCAGGACACTGCACGTAACGGAAAGTATTCTCAATGCTCTCGAACCATTGAAGAAGCCCAGTCGCTCCCTCAGAACCACTAAACTTGAGTGGTTTAGCCGAGTTAAAATTCTTGAAATTGCATGGAGCATTGTTGTTGTTGTTGGCTTGGTTCCATTGAGCAAAGAGGTTTGGGAATGCAGCAGCCATTTGCTGCGCAATGATTTCTGCCAGTTCGGCAGTCGCTATCTGGTTTTCGCGTCGAGGAGGCATTCTAAAAGAGGAAAACATGAAAGGAAACGAGTGAGATGATTGGATGAAGAGAATGAGATGAAACAAAATCAACAAAAGCAAAGATGGTGGTCATTCGTCCGCATCGCAAAGCAAACAAGCGACACACAGTGACTAATCAAAGTAAATGGGTCAAAATAATGTATCGCGAAGACATGCTCGCCTATAAGTGAACACTCACCCCAAGAGTTCCCAGGTAAGAGTGACTGGTCCGATTATGTGGATTTGTACGAACACTCTAGCTTTAGACAGAAAACCCAGGGTACAGGCATTCACTCTTCCAGTTTGCACGTGTTCACACTATTAAAAACCCAAAACTTTGAAGAGATTTTTGAAAATTCAAAGGGGTTCAAAACCTTGTAATAATTCATTCAAAAACAAAAGATTGTTTTTCAAAAATCGTTTCGGAAAATTGGGTTCTTGTTTTGATAATCACCTAAGGATAGGTGATGTGCATGTTTTAAGATCTAAACACAAGATAACTTGTGTTAGGGTCCTAGAAAGGTTATAGTCTAGGTCAAAGTATTACTAATAACCTAATTCCCTATAACAATTGGCTCTGATACCAACTCTTATGTCACACCCCGACCACGTTAAAACATCTAATCGTGGCGGAAACGTCGGGGAGTGTTGTAACAAAATTATTGTTCCACAACCATGGCAATTAAAGTTACATTTTTATTTATCAAACAAGAGTGATACATTGTCTCAAAACAGGAAATAAAGAGTTCAGAACATAATTAAACTAGTTCTATCTTTATTTTAAGTCTCTAAGGCACAGGTCCGCCCTAGTGTCCCGATCATCATCCTAAGCAACAGCTCCTGAAAACAGATGTGAAAATAGGTACGTCAGCATAAAAATGCTTGTGAGATACATAGGTTTAGTGAAAATAGGATTCATGACTTGGGTTTTAAAAGATAGGTTTAATAAAAATTAGTCATGAATCTTGTTAAGTGTTTTCTTTTATAAATCGTATGAAAACTCGATAAGAAATCAGACTATATAAAAGAATGGTGTATGGTTAATAAAATAACCGAGTAAAATGAGTTGGATAAAATAAACTGTTTTGTAAGACAATGTCTTGTGAAAAATAAGTTGTTTATGTAGAATGTAATATGTCAAATATTGAAATGATTTAAGTAACGCTACGACATGTAATATCATACAAGCACCTATATATAGGAAGTACCAGCGGCGTATCCACCATGATTGTATCATATTACACACGCCTCGTTACTCAAATCACTTACCCAAACCAACCACCATTGTAAATTGTTCATGTATAAATCAATTGTCAAGTGTTATTGTGTAAACCATATCAAAATGTCTATGTCTAATGTCAATCACTAAATGTGTATATCAATGTCAAAATGTTTATGTTTAATGTAAATCATGTAATGTGTATCCAAAATATCATGTATGGTAAGTGAAATATATCAACTAAACCATAGGTAAAATGCACAAAACAGGGTATCGAATCAAACATAGTTTAAATCAAAGTTATGTTTTGTGGAACAAATGCATTCTATACTGATACAAACATCTATGCGGTATTGTTATAATGCATACATCCAAGCCTTGTGACTGTGGTGATAGACCTTTAAACAAATTAAAGGTTTATCTGTGTTATGTTTATCGAATTCGGTCATTCCTTCCATCCAAACACACCTAGGATGTCAGGAACGGGAGTTGTCAATTCCTATGGTACCACTACCTACTAACGAATGGCGTAGCTAATGTTAATGAATGTATTTTTGTCCCATTTAAACAAACCAAATGTCATACCAAAAATGTAAGCATGTGAAAACAATGCACTAAGTATGTAATCAAATGAACATACATAGCGTGAAATGTAATGTAAAAAAATGTACTAAGTACGCACACAATGGACATACATAGCATGAAATTTAATGTAAAACAATGTACTAAGTATGCACACAATGCACATACATAGTGTGAAATGTAATGTAAAACAATGTACTAAGTATGCACAGAATGGACATACATAGCATGAAATGTAATGTAAAAACGATGTACTAAGTATGCACACAATGGACATACATAGCATAAAATGTAATGAAATCATGTACTATAATGTATTAATGAACATAACAAGCATATGATACGAAAGCATGGAAAGCATGAAAGTAACAAGTAGGCACATGTGTTTCACCCCAAAAAAGTTTGAAAACGGTAAAAGAGGGGTCTATGTACTCACTTGAGATTGCTTAGCAGTCCTTGAGTAACAACCAAACAATGCTAGAGATCACGAATATCAAACGGCACCTAATATAGGTAACTATGTTAATAAACCGGACCTAAATCAGAGGATCGGATAGAATGAGGGTTCGTAAACCAAACGAGTATAGAGACTCGTGTAATATGGTTTAACAAAGCCTACATACTAAAATGAAACCTAACCTAAATGCTTACGACCCATTACGACCTGTTTAGGTAGCTTATGCTACTTTAACGCGTCGTTCGCGTGAAACGCGTTCGGAATGACTAACTAGTCCTATGATAAGTAAAATATGCCTTAACATGTCTAATATTGTTACCAAATCAGTTTAGATACCAAAAGTTATGTTACATATGCTTAAAATGAATTTTGGCTTTAAAAGGGCATTTTGGTAATTTACCTAAGGCATATATACTACCTATCATACAACTACTCAAACGATGTGACCATAAGGTATAACCTCGGAAGGTTATTCCCTATATAACTATGGTCACCTAGTGTGTTTGGTCGGATCCTAATGATCGACCAAACGGGTCGGGTTCGAAAGTATAAGCGATTGTTTAGATCGCTTACCTTACGACCCTATATAAGCACTAAACTAAGAGTGACGAGCTAAGCATGTTAAAACATGCTTAACTACATTTAGAAAACAGGTTTGGTATCAAGACAAACGGTTTTGATACCTAAGAATAGTTTGGTTACAAAATACCCAAGAATATGCATTTTGGCCGAAACTACGACTCGTCACTGAGTCTTGATAACGTGGAAATCAGTAGGTATAGTTTCTAGGGACTATAACCATCGTGATTACGCTCACGTTATGAAGTTCAAACGAACTTCACATTGACCATAAACTGGTCAACGCAGAAAGTCAAACAAAGTTTGACTTTTAACGCTAAAAGAATAAAAAGAACGAAGGAACACTTACAAAGGGTCCCCGAAAGCTAATCTTGATCCAAGTAGCTCAGGTATGAAGCAATGGCTTCAACTTAGAGCTTTTAGATCAGATTTTTGTGGGTTTTGAAAATGAATGGGGTTGGGTATTTATAGGAATGTTGGAACCGTTAGGATCGTTTATCGAATAACGTGCTTTGATCTTGTCCATACACTTGTTGAAATACCCATGGAACACCAAATTGGCCCCTCATTATACTGAAGAGGCAAGTGCAAAAGGTGGAAAGGCCAGATTCAATGTTTCTGCATTCTGCTGTTCTGGAGATACCTTACGGACCGTAAGGGTGATGGCTTACGGTCCGTAAGCCATCAACTATGCAGAATTGTCAGTTTTGGTCCCTGTTATGCAATAAAGCCATTTCCGACACGTTTAAGGCCCGTTAACCCCATTTCAAAGCTCTAAAATGAAGTTAAAGTATAGGGAACTTAAAATGTGCTCAAAAATATCTCGGATGTCGGTTCGTTTGGCCGTGAAATCGCGATGTTCGCTTAATTACGACGGAATGCGCAAAAGCGCGAAAAGCGATCCAAATTGCGCGGCGAATGGATTTTTCTTATGCCAAACACTAAAATAAAATATTTTAGTGCTTACATAAATTTTTGGATGTCCGGATGTATTCAGAACGTAAGTTATGCGCGAAAGAGCAAACTTGTGCACTTTTTGACGCTTTTATTCCCTGAATGACCCAAAAGTTTATTTTAGCACACCGAACACCTCAAAGCCTATTTCTAAGCTATGTAAAGGATATTTATGGTATGTTTTGCTTATGGTCATGTTCCGGAATGTCTGTCACAGTTCAAATTGGCATACTTTCGCAGTTTGTCAAATTTAGTCCCTGTAGGCAAATTAACTTGTTTTTGCCATACCAAAGCCTTCAAAACTTATTGTAAAGGTTATTTAAGGTATGTTAAGTATATGTTGATGTTCCGGAGTATTTTTCGCATTAAACTGATTACGTTTACGCACCAGTTTGCGTATAACTCTCCAGAAAGTGATATAGAGTTTGAAATTGAACAAAAGTCAAAACATGAAAAATGTAAAACATAACCAAACAAGCATTGGGATCAAATAACATTGTTTTATTGATAATTGAACTATTCACAATGATTACAAGCCCATATGTTTTATAAATTGGCAGATGCATTGCCATACGATGAATGGGGTACTTATCTGTTGGTGTTAAAGAACAATACAAGTTTTGCTAATATGAATCTTAGTGGTTTCATAGAGAAGATCGAAGCACACGAGTTAGAGTTAACAAAGATTAAATAGATGAATTCTGCAAATGTTCAACAGGATGTTTCACTATATTACAAAGGCAGTTCTCCTGCAACAATGAATCTTAGTCCGAAGATTCAAACAGCCTTTAGTGCAGATTCAACATCTGGAGCTTCGTCGAGTACATCAAACAACAACAAGCCTTCACCATTTGCGAGTTATGAACCTAATTCCAAAGCTCCTGAACAAGCTACTCCACAAAGCTTTTCAAGCTCGAACAATCAGGGTCAAGGTCCGGGGATAACGTGCAACATTGCAGTAAATATTAAGAACGCTCAAGATTTTACAGAATCTTCTGCAAAACAACACATTGCACTACTCGCATCAGTGCTGGAATCTTACGAGAGTTTGGTTGCTGGGAAAATAGGAAACCCCGATATGACGAAAGAGGACTACGATTAAATAGATCCGGAGGAGCTCGAGTTGATAGACATCAAGTGGGGTATGGCAAGCTTGGTTAGAAGAGCCCAAAGGTTTATGGAGATTACGGGTCGAAACAATTTGTTAGGACCAGATCAAAAACTTGGATTTGACAAGTCTAAAGTGACGTGTTTTGAGTGTAAAGAAAAGGGGCATTTTAAGAGAGAGTGTCCGAATAGAGAGGTCAACAATCACCAAAATCCATTTACCAATGATTACTATAGACAGGCGATCTATCACAAGACAAATCAACAACCTGTAGTTCAAAGACCTCAGATCGAGAACAAGCCGGAAAAAGCTCTTATAGTCAACCAAGATGATGAAAAGGTAGCTGAAGGATTCAGTTGGGATAAATATATCCCTGGCAGTGAGGGTAGAGGATTGATAGCTGAAATTGTGGAAGAATCGAAGAGTGTTGTTGAAACAGAGGTTGTTTGTGAAGATGCGACTAAAGAAAGTTCGGTTGATCTCGAAGAAGTTGCTGCTGAAGTCTTCTATTATCAATCCCAACAGGAGGATTTAGCTAGTTCTTTAAAATCAATTATGACTTCTAATGTGGTTGATTCTTTGGCAGGTATTTTCAGTGAGCCAACAACAGGATTTTGCCCACAGTATGAGGTTGAGAAAGCTCCAGTTGAGGAGATAATTAATGTTTCAAAAGAAATGACATAAGAAACACTGAAAGAGATTGCTGACAAAGCTTTGATGGCAAAACTGAAAGAGGTGGACACAGAGTCTGTAAAACCAGAGTCTGTCGATACTGAGTCAGTTGAAAACGTGTCGGTCAAAGCAGAGTTAGGTCAAAAGGAGTCTGACGGGAAATCCGAAATGGAGAAAATCAAAACAAAAGGAGTGTCTGAGTCAGAATCTGATAATGTCGGTAAACAGGATGTTAAAATTGATCAAGAGGAAAAGATTGTTGAAAATATTGGGTCAATGTCTGAAACTTCATGCGAAAACTGTTCAAAACCCTGCATGGAGTGTCTTGAAAAGGACACAAAGTTTCAGGAATTGAAACAATATTCCGATGCACTTAAATTTGATCTGAGTGAAGTAAAAGAAGCGTATGACAAGTTGGCTAAATCTATCAAAATGATTCAAAATGAGAGTCTTGAAAATGATAAAGCCACAAAATGCTAAAATCAACAGTTTTAGATAAACAAAAGGAAATCAACTTTCATTTGGACACGATAGCTTCATTGAAAAAGGAATTGGAGTTAACAAAAATTGAGAATGAAAGAATTGATAAGAAGTTGATGAGTTATGTTGCATCTTCATATGTGATTGAACAAATTGTCCCGCAACAACCAGATGCAACACCTGTCTTTAACAGTGTTCCACCCCCAATGTGGAATCATTACACTCAGAAGTATCCAGATGGGGTGGAAGCTGCTTTGAACCTCAAGTTGAGAACCATTGAGGATGAGTTACCTGAGAGCATTGATGTTACATTCTCTCCGTCCGACACTGATAATGAGTCATAGGTGATCAAGACCGTTGTTGACCAAGTGTTAGACGAAGAGAGTGATAACTCAGATTTTGAAACTGTGAAAACACATTTGGAAAATTCTAGTTCTGAATGTGAAGATGATGGTAATTTTTTGGACAAGTTTATACCAAAATCAGAAAAAGTTGCGAATGATGATCCGATTATGGTGGTTTACACAATGATTGGAACTGACAAACTCTATTCTGATTTTGAGTATCCGATCCAGAACGCGAATATGAAAAATGTTGAGAAGGTGTTTAAGCTTGTCGAGATTAATATTTCTGAAGTCAACAACAATGAGTTCTTTTCAAAACCTAAAAAGTCTTTTGTGAAACAAAACAACACTGGGAAGAAAGATTGGGTAAGTAACAATGGGTCTAACAAGAAAAATGGAAACAATTTTAAAAACAAAGGTATTGGGTTTGAAAAAAGAATGGCTAAAATTGTTAAGCCAAAGGAAACAATGAGTGATGTTTTTGTTGTTGGTCCAAGTGTTGATGCTGAAAAGGAGTATATTTTCAGTCAAAAAGCCATTGATGATTTCAATGCAGCGAAAAAGTTGAGAGAAGAGACCTACAAATCAACTTTTGTCGAGTATGACAAAAGAGTTTGTTACCGCTGCAATGAGATTGGTCATATGGCGAAACAATGCACCAAAAAGATTGAAAAACCTATTTTCAAGAAACCTGTTTTACAAAAACCAAAAACTTCAACTGATGATAAGGGTAAAAAACCAATGGTTTCGTCTGTTCGAATTCTATAAAGAGGTGAATTGTTGAAGTCCGAAGAAAAAACCGAAATCAACTTTTGAGATTGGTGAATCTTCGAAAACCCAAAAGACTTCAAAGATTTATCCAAAGACAAAAGTTTTTGAAAATCAATCATGGGTGGCTAAATCAAAGAAATCAGTTGAGGTGAAGAAAATGGAGAATGAGTTAAAATCTGAAACAAAAGTTTTTGCAGATGATGTTCAGAAATTTGAATTTGAATTAGACAAGTTTCTTGCAGAATTTCCACCAACTAAAAATGGAAACTTAAAATCAAAATATGAACCTGTTGTCCCAAATGTGATTTTTAGTATTCCGAAAGTTGATGTGAAATGTGATTTAGTGTTTGGTAGTGTTCCACAGGAAAAGAAGTCATGGGCTTCATTGTTTGAATAAAATTGCTATGATGAATGCAGGGGCTGCCGAGGTCGTATATCTCAAAGTGGATAATGGACATCGGAGCTTCAAGACACATGACTGGAATGCTAGCATTGCTTTATGATGTTAAATCTTTGAATGGAGGATATGTGGGATTTGCTGGGAATCAGGGAGGAAGGATTGTTGGTCAAGGGACTCTAACAAATGGAGTCATTTCGTTTGATAAAGTGAACTACATAATAGAACTTGAAAACAATCTGCTGAGTATCTCACAGATTTGTGACAAGTCTTTCACCGTACATTTCACTAAAAATGAATGTCTTGTCTTAAAACCTGGTTTCAAAATTCCGGAAGAAATGGTGTTGTTGCGAGCTCCACGCGAAAATGATTTGTATATTCTTGATATGAGTCTCGCAACAACAACAAATTATCAAAAACAATGTTTTGTGTAAAAAACAAAGGCTACTGAAAAAGAGTCGAGAATGTGGCATCGAAAGATGGGCCACATTCATGTTAGAAAAATGAACTTTCTTGTACATAATGATTTAGTTGAAGGTGTAAATTTGAAAAGTTTTCATTTAAATGATGACTGTGTAGCTTGCAAGAAAGGAAAGTAGACAAAGAAGTCACACCCGCAGAAGTTGGTGAATTCAATCAGAGTACCGCTTGAAAGGCTCCACATGGACCTTTTTGGGCCGGTTAATGTGCAAAGTATCAGTGGAGACTTATACTGTTTAGTAGTCATTGATGACTTCACTAGATGTTTTTGGGTGGTGTGCATGGAGAGGAAAGATCAAACGTTTGAGTCATTGATGATTCTTTTCAAGAAGATGGAAACGCTCTACAAAGTGCCAATCCGGAGAATTAGAAGTGACAATGGAACGGAGTTTAAGAACAATCGCATGCTCGAGTTCTGTAACGAGAAGGGAATTCTTCATGAATTCAGTGCACCATACACTCCACAGTAAAATGGTGTAGCTGAACGAAAGAACCGTAGTCTAATTGAAACTGCTCGAACAATGTTGGCCGATTCCAAACTACGGATCTATTTCTGGAGTGAAGCTGTGGCAGCGGCATGCTATACCTTGAATCGAGTGCTTACTGTAAAGAAATTCAAGAAGACTTGCTTTGAACTTTTGCATAGATATAAGCCAAATCTGAAGTTTCTTGAACCGTTCGGATCACCATGTACTTTCATTGATCCTGATGGCAAGTTCGATGCAAAAAGCAATGAGGGTTTCTTTGTTGGATATGCGAGTCTTCTAAAAAGAGTGTTTGTTCCATGCCTGAAAAAGGTAATTGAAGTTCAACATGTAGACAGTCAGAAGCATACGGCTCCACCGCAACTTCCCGGACAAAGATTGCTTTTCGATTACGACAAACTCTGGGAGTCGTTCCAACTACCGACAGAGCCGAGTGAAGAGGAACTTGTTTACTTATACCAACAGCAGCAATCCATGGTACAAGATCAGATACCTAGACCGTTGGTGGTTTCTCAACCAGATGTGGATACAAACATTCCTACAACTGGTGCAAACGATCACGAGGCAGGTCCCAGTGGAACAGCTCACGAACCACCATAGGAACCAACTCCTTCATTTGATCAATCCGATGACTCAGATTCGGAGAATGGTCCGATATTTGATGAGGATCCAAATGTTGTTACGACTGAAGCCGAGGATCGCACCGGTGATCTAGACATCACGAATCTGCAATCGGAAGTTAATGTGCCTGACACTGTCATGCCATGAACTCTTTCTTACCATCCTTCAGAGCAGATTATCGGAGATCTTCAGAGCGGTGTTAAGACGAGATATCATATCAATAGAGCACTTACTTGTTTTTATACTTCTGTTGATCCTTTACAGGAGGAATTCTCACTTAAATGTTTTATCTCGCAGATCGAACCCAGAACATATAAAGAAGCTTTGACTGAAGACAGCTGGGTGAACGCTATGCAAGAAGAATTGCAACAATTCGAGAAACTGGGTGTTTGGAGATTAGTAGACCTTCCTGAAAACCAGAAGCTGATAAAAACAAAATGGGTCTTTAAATGCAAAAGAGATGACAGAGGCGTGATTGTGAGGAATAAAGCACGACTGGTAGTACAGGGTTTCAGCCAGCAGGAGGGGATTGATTTTACTGAAGTGTATGCCCCTGTAGCTAGGCTCGAGGCGATAAGAATCTTCCTAGCATTTGCATCGTGGAAAGGATTCAAAGTATACCAGCTGGATGTCAAGTCTGCATTCCTATACGGAACAATCAAAGAAGAAGTGTATGTTGGTCAACCACCGGGGTTTACTGATCCAGTACACAAGAATAAAGTCTATCTTCTGGATAAAGCGCTCTACGGACTTCACCAGGCCCCGAGAGCCTGGTATGAGACGCTTTCCCAACATTTGCTGGCCAACGAGTTTAGCAGAGGGATAATTGATAGTACATTGTTCATCAAAGAAGTTGCAGGCCATCTCTTGATCGTGCAAATTTATGTTGACGATATCATCTTTGGGTCGACGAATGATGAGTTGTGTAAGGATTTTGAAAAAGTGATGAAAAAGAAGTTCGAGATGAGTTCAATGGGGGAGATGAAGTTCTTCCTAGGGCTACAGGTCGAGCAAATGCCCGAAGGAATCTTCATTCATCAAACAAAGTACGTGAACGATGTTTTGGAGAAGTTCAACATGGCTCAATCCAGTCCAGCATCAACCCCCTAGCCCAGAATCATAGGATTTGCCCAGAAGAGAGTGGAGAGAAAGTGGATGAGACGCTGTATCGGTCAATGATTGGATCTTTGATGTATCTTACTGCTTCCCGACCAGATATCATGTATCCGACGTGTTTGTGCGCACGATATCAGTCAAGCCCACGCCAGTCTCATCTGACAATCGTGAAACGAATCTTACGGTATTTGAAAGGCTGCCCAAGCACCGGCTTGTGGTATCATAAGTCTGGCGATTTCTATCTCACAGGTTTTGCTGATTCAGATTATGGTAGCTGTAAGCAGAATGCTAAGTCCACCACTGCTGAGTGTCAGTTCTTTGGAACTCGACTGGTCACCTGGCAGTGCAAGAAACAAACCTCAGTAGCGCTCTCTACGTGCGAGGCAGAATACGTTTCGGCCTCGAGCTGTTGCTCACAGATCCTTTGGATCCAACAGCAGATGCGAGACTTTGGTTTGCAGTTCTTGAATACTCCGATTTTTGTGGACAATGAAGCGGCTATTAACATAACGAAACACCCGGTTCACCACTCGAAAACTAAACATATTGAAATACGGCATCACCTCATCCGTGATTGCTACGAAAAGAAGTTAATCTGAATAGAACATATACACACCGATGAACAGAAGGCTGATTTCTATACAAAACCTTTTGATAGAAAAAGATTTAATTATCTTTTGAAATTGAACGGGATGAAAAATCCGTTTTCTGGGAGGGTAATCGAGTGTGAAGCCGAGGAGGACGGCGATCTGATGTGATCCACGTTAAAGTTGTCAAGTTTTTGTACAGTTTATTTTCTGCTTTTGATAAAAATAAAAAACACAAAAATATGTTTTTGTTTTTAGGGGGAGAAAGTTGCAGAAAAATACAAAAACATGATAAAATTACAAAAACCAAAAACATTTGAAAAAGTAAAAATGAGTTTGTGTAAAAGGGGAAATGATAGTACATCAGCTAGACAGTGCAGTACGCTTAAGAAATGTAAAGTATAAATGTGTTAAGTAGTCTTGTAGATAATATGCCGATAGGTTTTTACACATTTAGTAAGTTTGTTCGGGATATAAACATAAAATTTACTTGTTTTTAAGTGGGGAACATCTCTCGGATATATGGGTAACCCCCGAAATCTTGTTTGAAAGGTCCCTCTTTCTGAGATACTAGGTCTTTATACTCAGTGATATCTGGGGTATTATCCCGGGACTTCTGATTTTGCAGAAGCAATGGCCTTGTCCCCGGAGAATACTTTATGCTTGCTTGAAATATAGTGCCGCCCTCAGCATAAATGATGAGACAATAAAATTGCTAATCAATGCTGTTGTAAAAAAGATCCTCTAAAGGGGACCCACCAAAAGTCGAGACTGTCATCTCTCTGCTGAACGGAAGTTCTGACCTGAGCTCTCACGGTCCTCGCATCTAACCCCCTACAGATATCATCTAGGTATACTCACCTGTAAGACTGAATATTGGGATCTGGATACGGGAGCATATTCTGAGGTGGTACACGCATAAAAGTTAAGCCTTAAAACATTAATCCGTATCCTGAACAGATTGAACTTTGTGTGAAAATTTAAAGTGGACCAGTATATCGACAATCATTGCAAATTGTTTAATGTTTAAAATGAAATCTAAGCTTAACGGTACTTGTATCTTGTCAGCAGCTGATATGATCCCCTAACACGCTCACAAAAAATATTGTGTGTATAGTTTACTGCTTATCTTCATTCTAAAATCCAAAAAGATTTTATTTTTCATCTTATTTTCGACAACAGACGTTGGGGATCAGATGATCAAAGTCTTGTGTGCTGAACATGTCTGGATCTTGAGGGTTGGGTAAGTGGAAAATTTGTGAAAAAGTGATCGGTAATTGTTTTAAAGTTCAAAAGTTCATTAATTTGAACTTAATTTTTTTCAGAAAGTCAGCATCTTCATTATTTGGTCAGCCAGGGTCATTAATTTGGACTTGGCAGGCTAGTCAGTTGAGCAGGGTCATTAACTTGGACTTGGTAAACTGGGTGTGTCGGTAAAATCTGGAAAAATCAAAAAGTTAAAAATTAAAGTGATAATTTTGCTTGAAACACACAGATTCCGCTTCAAAAGTACTGATTTTATACAGATCTCGTCTGATTTCATGTGTCAGCGATAAACAGGATTTAAAACGTAGATCTAGGGTTGTATAAAGATTTAAAATGAACGATTTAGATGTTTGTGTAGTCGGAATTGAGTGTAGATCTGAGTTAGAGTGTTTGATTTGTTGCAGATCTTTGTTCTTGAATGTTTGTCGAGTGTGTAGGTTTTGAACTTAGATCTAGGTCTGTTTTGAAGGACTTAATGGGTAAAAATTATACCATCTTGCTCGGAATCTAACATAGAACAAACTCAAGTGATCAATTTGAACATCTGGACTTGAAAATTTTTGGGTATAATGTTGACAGTTTCAAGCGGTAGGTCATGACTTGATTCCGCTTGAAAAGGCTTTTTTTTAACAAGTATCATTCAAGCTGAGTAGCTGTTTTCGCTTGAAGTGATTCCGCTTTAACACATGTGTTCCGCTTGAAGTGAATTGTTTGTGTGATTTCTCTTGAATGATGTCTTGAATTGGAATTTTTTTAAAAAGTATCATATTTGTTTGTGTGATGTTGTTTTCCAGCCGTCGAATGTGTTGTTTAACGCTCTACACAACAGTTGCTGTGATCTTGATGAGGCAAGGAGTCCAAAGCTGTCGGAATTCAGAAGTATTTTGGAATTCATGAGGAGATTGCCAATCCAGAAAGCATTAACTGACAAACGCTTGGTTTTCCGATCTCACATTAAGCGTTTTTGGGAGAATGCCACTTACAACGAAACAAGCAAAGTGATCAATTCAGTGGTAGAGGTGAATGGTAAAGAAAAGCCAATTATCATTTCTGAGGCTCTTGTTCGAGAAGTGATAGATTTTCCAGATGATGCAGATTCTCCATCTAAATTTCCAGAGAGAATGGTGAAAGGATGTTTGCTGAGGATGGGTTACAGTGGAGCACTAAACAGTGCTAACTATCTGAAGTCAAAGTTTACAAAACCCTACAAGTTTTTGATTCACTCAGTGTTGCAAGCTTTGAGTCATCAAAAGGGTGGATACGATGCTATGCGTGATTATAACATGAACATGGTGGTTGCTCTTGTTCTGAACAAAAAGTATAATTTTTCTCATGTTGTATTTCATTATCTAGTGGATGAAGTGACGTCGAAGAGGAAGACTTGGTTGTATCCAAGATTTATTCAGATGATGATTGATCATGCCTATCCAGAAATTGTACGAGATGAGAATAATGATCTGATGATTCTATCTCATATGGATAATGACTCTGTGAAGCAGTTAGTAAGATATCATCCGAATCATCCTGAGCCAACTAAGCAAGCAGAGTTCTTTGGTTTTATTAAAGATCCGAATTATAAAGATCCAGATCCAGTAAATCATCAAAATTGGAGGAATGAAGAAGAGATGAAAGAAGCTGGATATGCAGATGAATTGAAAATTCTTCAAGATTTCAAAGAAACTCGTAATAAATGGTTCTTGAAGAAAAAGAAAAGTTGAAAGCTGAAAAAGAAAGAAAGAAACTGGAAGAGAACAAAGGGAAGTGGATGAAGATGCAAGCTGAAGAAGAAATGAGAGCAAAGAAAGATAATGAGAAGCTGAAAAATGTGCTAAGGAAAAAGCCTAGGCAAAGGGAAGAAAAGTTTAAATCGCTGTGAAGACTTGAAGACTAGACTAAAGACTTCGGCTATATCCAAGGGGGAGTTTGTTGGTGCACAATGTCTACAGCCTTTGTCTTAAGTCTAGGTCATTTTTGTATAGGGTCTAGAGGGGCCAAAGTGTAATTATGATGTTTTTAATGTAATTTCGCTTGAAAGTGACACTTGGTCATTTCAAGCGAAATCAGTAGAAGTGATTCCGCTTGAAATGACCTGTGTCATTTCAAGCGAGATCCGATGCCTATATATAGGCTAGTTAGGTTTCTCATTTGTAACGGTGTCATCAGTTGTGTACCGAACTGCTGTTGGATTTTCAAGTGATATATAAATGAGAAACATGTATTAAAGTGATGTTCTCTGTTTTCTACTCCATTCTGTATTGATTCAACTCTGTTTGATTGATTTCGCCCTTCAAACAGTGTGTATTGACTTTGATTGACTCACTCGGTCGATCAAATCGATCCTATAATTGGTATCAGAGCCTAGGTAAAGGGAAGAAAAGTTTAAATCGCTGTGAAGACTTGAAGACTAGACTAAAGACTCCGGCTATATCCAAGGGGGAGTTTGTTGGTGCACAATGTCTACAGCCTTTGTCTTAAGTCTAGGTCATGTTTGTATAGGGTCTAGAGGGATCAAAAGTGTAATTATGATGTTTTTAATGTAATTTCGCTTGAAAGTGACACTTGGTCATTTCAAGCGAGATCCTATGCCTATATATAGGCTAGTTAGGTTTCTCATTTGTAACGGTGTCATCAGTTGGGTACCGAACTGCTACTGGATTTTCAAGTGATATATAAATGAGAAACGTGTATTAAAGTGATATTCTCTGTTTTCTACTCCATTCTGTATTGATTCAACTCTGTTTGATTGATTCCGCCCTTCAAACAGTGTGTATTGACTTTGATTGACTCACTCGGTCGATCAAATCGATCCTACACACAAAAGCACGAAAGTAACAAGTAGGCACATGTGTATCACCCTAAAATATTTGAAAACAGTAAAAGAGGGTACTATGTACTCACTTGATATTGCTTAGTAGTCTTGAGATAACAATCAAATAACACTAGAAGGATCATGGAATCAATCGGCACCTAATATAAGTAACTATGTTAATAAACCGGACATAAATCGGAAGATAGGATAGAATGAGGTTTCGTAAACCAAATGAGTGTCAGAACTCATAATATATGGTTTAACAAAGCCTACATTTTAAATCGGAACCTAACCTAAGTGCTTATGGCCCGTTATGACCCGTTTAGGTAGCTTACGCTACTTTAACGCGTCATTTGCGCAAAAAGCGCAAACGAGTAGCCTAACTAGTCATATGACAAGTATTATATGCCCTAACATGTTAAATAATCAGTTTATGAGGCAAAATTTAAGTTACATATGCTTAGAATGGAATTATGCGCAAAAAAGGCATTTTGGTCATTTACCTAAGGCATATAAACTACCTATCATACAACTAATTAAACTAAGTGACCATAAGGTATAACCTTAGAAGGTTATTCCCTATACAACTATGGTCACAAAAGATATTTGGTTGGATCCTAATGATCGACCAAACGGGTCGGGTTCGAAAGTCTAAGCGGTTGTTTAGACCGCTTATCTTACGACCCAATATAAGCACTAAACCAAAAGTGACGAGTTAAACATGTTATAACATGTTTAACTAAGTTAGAAAACAAGTTTGATATCAAAACAAAGTGTTTTGATATCCGAAAATAGCTTCGTTGCAAAATACGCATAAACACGTATTTTGAGCGAAACCATGACTCGTCACTATGCCTAATCAACGTGGTAATCAGTAGGTATAGTGACAAGGGAATATAACCATCGTGATTACGCTCACGTAGCAAAGTTCAAACAAACTTTGTGTTGACCAAAGACTGGTCAAAGAAGAAATTCAAACACTGTTTGACTTTCATGCTTGAAATACATGAAAAATATGAAATAAACTTACAAAAGGTCCAAGCCTTGAAGATAGAACAAGAAAACAAGAAGATTGGAGCCTTCAACCAGTTAAGGGATAGCTCCAAAGCAGAAATGAGAAGAAAATTCTGAAGTTGAGCAAGTTTGGAATGAAAATGGATGGGTATTTATAGATTTTCCACAACCATTAAGATCGTTCCTCGTCATTTGAGCTTTGATCTTGGCTATCCATGTGGTACCCATAGTTTTGAATACCATGGGACCTCAAAAACCAGCCCATGGTATGAGAAAACCTTGTCCAAAAACCCAGATTCAGTTGTTGTTTGCTGAAAAACCATTTTTGCAGATTTGGGGGTCTTTCGCGGGCCGCGAAGACAGAAGGAATGGGCTTCGTGCCCCTCCAGGGATGTCAGACCAACAACTTTTGCAAATTGGCAGAAGGGGCCCTTGATGCTTAAAAAGTTAATTTTTGACACGTTTAAGTGTCGTTAACCCATTTTCAAGGCTCAATAATGAAGTTAAAGTATAGGGGGCATGAAATATGTTTGAAAATATCTTGGATGTCGGTTTGTTTGGTCGTACGATCACGTTGTTCGGTTAATTACGACGAAACACGAACGGACGCGAAAAACGATCCAAATTACGCGACGAGTGGTATTTTAGTACTCCAATCACTAAAATAAAATATTTTAATGATTATAAAAAATTTTGGATGTCCGGATATGTTCAGAACGTAGGATATGCGCGTAAATGCAAACTTATGCACTTTTTGGCGCTTTTAGTTCCTGCTGATCAAATAAGTTTATTTTCGCATACCGAACCTCTCAAATCCTATTCCTATGTAAAGGATATTTAAGGTATGTCTAGCTTATGATCAAGTTCCGGAATGTTCGTTACTGTACGAATCGGCATAGTTTCGTAGTTTGACACAAATAGTCCTTGCGATCGAATAAACTTGTTTTCGACACACCAAACCCTCCAAAACTTATTTCTAAGTTATGTAAAGGTTATTTAAGGTATGTTAAGCCTATGTCACTATTCCGGAGTGTTTGTCGTGTTAAATTGATTACGTTTACGCATCAGTTCGCGTATAACTTTCCAGAAAGCGATTTAGAGCTCGAAATCGAGCGAGAATTGATATGTGCAAAGGTCACATGTATTTGTACAAATTCCAAGATTGAAACACAAGATTTCATTGGATTCGTACTTCTATGATGATCGTAGAGGCACAAATGTCACAGTCTCCCCTACTTTAGGAAATTTCATCCCGAAATTTAATCTAGAGGAAACTTGTGTGTGCTCGAAATTGAAGTCGGAGAGTATAACATAAAAACAACATTGGTCAAGGTCCAGAACTTCTAGTAAATTAAATTACACATGACAAAACTTGCTGTGGTTTCT
This sequence comes from Helianthus tuberosus, assembly GCA_030545235.1. Lineage (NCBI taxonomy): Eukaryota > Viridiplantae > Streptophyta > Magnoliopsida > Asterales > Asteraceae > Helianthus > Helianthus tuberosus. The sequence goes on from CM060381.1 coordinate 150,982,099, forward strand.
GTCCACTGAATTCCATAATTACGTATGCATCCATAATTACGTAATTCCTTGCACAGTCCGCACAGTTTATTTTATAATGTGCAGGGGAAGAAAATCAAATGAATAATCATGTGGTGACTTGACTAGACTACCAAAGAGTCTCTTTAACTAGATCAACGAATGATCTCTTTAATTAGACCACCAAAAAGTCTCTTTAACTAGGTCACCAAAGGATCTTTTTAACTAGATCAACGAACGACCTCTTGAACTAGACCACCGGAGGGTCTCTTTAAATATATTGACGAATGATATTTTTAACTAGATTGATGAATCAATCTCTTTAACTAGACCACCCAAGGGGTCCTTTTAACTATATCAACACAAGATATCTTTAACTAGATTGACGAATCAATCTCTTTAACTAGATCACCCAAGGGTCTCTTTAACTATATCAATGAATGATGTCTTTAACTCTTGAATAGTACTTTACAATCCAAGGGTCTTAACTATTACATAGAAGCCCAATAAGGATTTAAGATAGTACCTTTGGATTTCCTTCTATGAATCCATCATATAAAGATATGGAAGATTCTATGAGGATTTGGATAGCGAGTAATTTGATTCACGCTAAACACTTAAACACATAATTGTCAACTTGGTCATCAATTTGTTATCAACTTGTTATAAATTTGTTTGTAAATTTTGCTATTGATTTGAACATGTGTATGTAAAGTATGCCAGGAATCCAATCCCTGGACTTTGATTTTGCGCTTCGAATTTCCACGAGGATTTAACTATGAAGATAGGAAGATCCTATAAGGATTTTGGAATTCGTGTAGTGAGAGATGTTTCGAAACCTTGTTCCAGATGTGCTTAAATCAAAACATGGGGTAAAATGCTTATGAAGTCAAGGTGCCAAGTATGCCATGGTGACATATGAAACAGAATTTGGAGGTTGTGTACTACGTATGTTAAGTCAACATACGAGCATAATGTTCTTGAAAACTATGCATGGAGTTCTTTGGAAAATGTGTTTAATGCATTTGAAATCTTACGTAATGCTTTTGAAATCATTTAGTAGGTGTATTAGGTAAATATGTTCATAAAATGTTTTAAAACCAGGTGAAAAGGTTTTGAAATCATGTATATGGTTTTTGAAAACGTGGATAATGCTTTTGAAATTATACATTTGGTATATTAAATAAATATATTATGTTAAATGTTTTTAAACCATATGAAAAGTTTTTGAGATCGTGAAGGAGGTTTTGAAAACATATACTATGTATATTGTTATGAAAACCAAATTGAAATGTTATGTACATAGACATATCGCATAAGACTATTGAGGGATTTATGAGAAGTACCTTTAGGTATCCAAACAAGGATTTAAAGCAGTACTTTGAGTATTCATTCAGAGTTGTAACTTGTACCTTGTACTTTGTTTCTTAGAAGGAAACGAATACTTGGGATTTTCGTGGAGATCGCGAATGATCACATAAATGAGAAAACTACAAGAGTAGTTTGTTTTGCAAGGAACACGGTTCCTTGGCGTCAGTTATCGTAAGGGTATGTCACACATACACACTATCGTATCAGTCTTGTAAATAAAAGTGAAACAACAAATTTATTTATATAACAAATGAATTGTTTCAAACGTCAAAGATAACAACAAGGGAAAATACAAAAGTCTAATTGTTTACTGCTGCATTGTCATTTGCGTTTGCCTCGTTTATGTTAAACACTCGTCCACGCGCTGGATTTGCGTTAACAAGTCTTGGGCAATTGTTTCGGTAGTGAGTAAGATCACCACAGTTATAGCACGATCCAGGTGGAAAGCGAGCTTGAGCAGGGTTGACTTGAGGTTGGTTTGGTGTAGGATCATTTTAGACCCGAACGAGTTGATCAGAAGAGTTTTACTCAACACGAAAGGCGGAAACAGACGTGTAGAGATCAATTCAGCAAGATATACACTTTAAACTGTTGTATGATTGATTTGATAATGATTTACAGTCTGACAACACTTCGGCAGCACTTCGTTACACTGACCGAAAAGTTACAAATGATTTCGTATGTAGGGTATATATAGGGGATGCTATTTCGTTTGAAGATGGCATGGTTCACTTCAAACGAAATTAAAACTAGTTAATTTCGTTTGAAGGTGTTACATGTCATGTTCAAACGAAATTATCTCACAAACACATAAATTCTACCCTATTTCTCATATAACGCGCCCTGATCTAACAATTGTAATGTAAGACTCGATACAAGACGAAGTCGACAGACGCATGCACCAACAGAATCCCCCTCAAATGTTGACGAGTCTTAAGTGTCGAGTCTTCAACGTCTTCAGTCTTTATCAGTCTGAACGTGTAAGCATCTTCAAGCTTTATCTCTTTCTTCCCTTCAGTATCAACAGACTCCCCTCGAATAATCTACTTCTCAGATGTCTTCAGACTCCCCCTGTCGATTTACTAGGATCGCAGTCTGACTTGTTGATATCTTAGAGTCCTCAGGTATCGGAACCTGGCTTTGTGCTCTTTCTACAGGTTCAGGATCGAAACCTGGCTACACCTGCACATTCTCTACCCAAAAGTAACTTTCACAAATTTAACATTTAACAAATTTATATATACAGACTCCCCTTTAAATTTAAACAGAAAGTTTTATCAATGATAGAAACCTCAGATAACCACTTGTATAATCAAAAACTTTTCTCATTTAAACACAAGCTCCCCTTCACCTCATGCTCATCATGTTTAGCACTTGGAATTTTGAAAATTAGCTCTCCAACATCAGTTGTCGAAAATCTTTTTGGATTTTTCAAAATTTATGCTAAAACACACTAAAATCTTTTTGGATTTTTGAATGAAATGAAATACAGTAAAGAAATATTTACATACAATGTTTTTGTGAGTTCGTGTAAGAGGATCATATAAGTTTTTGACAAGTCACAAGTACCGTTGAGCTTAATTACACATTAAGAATTAAACAATTCACTTAGATTGTCGATATACTAATCCTCTTAAATTCTCACACAAATTTCAACTGATTCAAGATATGAGTTAGATGTATTAAGAACTTAAACTCATTCATGTGTCCCAACTCTTGAATATACTCCCGTATCCAGATCCCAATTATCAGTCTTACAGGTGAGTATACCACATATGATATCTGTAAGGGAATAAATTACGAAACGTACGAAACCGTGAGAGCTCAGGTCAGAACTTCCATTCAGCAGAGAGATGACGGCTCGACTTTTGGTGTGTCCCCTTTAGAGGATCTTTTTTACAACAACAATGATTAGCAATTTTATTGTCTCATCATTTTATGCTGAGGGTGGCGCTATATTTCAAGCAAGCAGTAAAGTATTCTTCGCGGACTAGGCCATTGCTTCCGCAAAATCAGAAGTCCCGGGATAATACCCCAGATATCACTGAGCATAAAGACCTAGTATCTCAGAAAGAGGGACCTTTCAAACGAGATTTCAGGGGTTACCTATATATCCAAGTAGTGTTCCCCACGAAATAAGCAAGTTTTAATTTAAGTTCATATCCCGAAAAAGCTTACTAAATGTGTAAAAACCTATCGGCATATCATCAGTGAGACCGTTTAACGCTATTTAAACATTACATTTCTTTAGCATACTGTAACTGTCTACTGATGTACTATCATTTCCACTTCTTTGACACAAAAACTCATTTTTGATTTTATCATGTTTTTGGCTTTTTCAAATTTTCTAATGTTTTTGGATTTTCTGAAAATTTCTTACTCCCCCCTAAAATACAAACACATTTAAAGAAATTTGAAAACAAACTATACAAGTAAATTGACAACTGATATCAAATCGCTTCAATTCGCCATCCTCTTGGCATAAACAATCAGAACTCCCCCTTTCAACAAACTATTTTCTCATTATGATTTCAAAACACTTAAGTTTGTTTTAATCAAAATGATTTTTCCGGAAAATAAGTTTTGTTGGGGTTACCACTTGTAGATTAATGGTTCATCATATTGTTTTTCAATCATTTGTAGAAAATCAGATACAACTTAATGTCCCTGATTTACCACTTGTAAGACGAAATCACTTTCGTGAATTTCTCAAGAAAGATGCCGATTCCTGCTCCACTCTAACCAACCTGGGAGCTCCGGCAAGTCCAGATTTTACATGTTAAACACAGACATCCAAGCCTCAGCAAGCTTGGACGTAAGCTTATCAAGTTCACTTTCAGTCTGGGTGTATGTTGCCTTCTTAGTTTCATAGAATTCTTTTACCCCTTTGACTTTACCCTCGACCATTTTTCCAAAAATCTTTTTCACATTTCCATTAAACGCTTTCTCAACATCAAATTCTTTCTTCTCAGAATAGAACTGATTCAAGATCTCAACTTTCCCAACTTTTGATTTAAAATTCTCAGCCCTCAATGGTGGAAAATGAACATCATCCATTGGAGGTACTGAGTTTTCATCTTTTGACTCAGCTTGTGGCTCGTCTAACTTTGTGGAATTAGATTCATCACCAAGTTTCTCATAAAACTTCTTAACAACCCACACTTGGTTGTCATGTTTAGCTCTCTTTTGATAAAAATGAGTCTTTGAACACTCACCAACTTCATATGTTGAATTTTCAAAAATTTTGAATTTCTCAGTTGGTGACTCATTTTTCTCAAAAACCTTGTCTTTGAGTTTTTTAGAAACTCCCTGTTTTTTCTTTGTATCCAACGGACAATTCCATGCAATGTGACCAGCTTCATTGCATTAAAACAGGTTCTAGTATCATTTCTATGAAAAACTCCAGTTCCTATTCTCTTCTTTTCAGCAAGAAACTCTTGGTTTGATTGTCTCCAGAAAGTTTTCTTCTGTTCTTCCTCAGCACTTCCTCCTGAAACAAATTTAGTATTTGATTGAGAAATTTTTCCATTTTTATAATTTTCAGGTGGAATATAACCAAGACCTTTCTTTTTGAAATTACCATTATGGTTTGGTTTCTTTTGAAAACCAGAACCAGAACCATAACCTTTTTTCTTGTTTAAATGTTGTTGAACTCTTGAAGTGTATTTTTTAGGTTTTTCAGTAAGATTTACATCTTTTATTTCAGAAATATTGATTTCTATAAGTTTGAAAACCTTTTTGATCTTTTCAAAATTAACACTTCTTATTGGAAATTCCTCATCAGAATATAATTTGTCTGAATCAGTCAATGTATATGCCACTTTGATTGCTTCGTCATTCAAATTAGATTTTGATAACAGGAATTCTTTATTGTACACCCGTTTAACCGACGATTTTGAACTGTTGACCGATGAACTCAAACTTTTGACGGACGAACTTGAACACCCAGACTCGGACTTTGACTCATACTTTAACTCCGATTCCTCATCTGTATCCAACACCTGATCGACCACCTTTTTTATTAACACGGACTCATGATCAGTGTCAGACGATGTAAAAACCACATCAATGTTTTCTGGTAATTCATCGGTTATATCGGACTTTAACTTTATGTTGACCGCTTTTTCGACTTGCTCCTCATTCGGTTTTCTAGGAGAATACCCTTCCCAAATCGGAGGTGGACATTTGTTATAACTAACACTCTATTTCTTACCAGTATCCTTCTTCTTTGGCTTCTCATCTTTAAAAGCTTCAAAACCTGCAATAGTTGGATAAATTCGATCAATAAGATAATCAGAACTAGAATAACTCTGTAATAAACGTCTGATTCTCCCATTTTCTATCTTTTCATTTTCCAACTCCCGCTGCAACTTTGCACATTCTTCAATGTAATGATTTTTGGCTTCTTGCTTTGTCATCATTACAGAATTCATCATAGTCAAAGCATCTTCTCTTTCAGAATTTGTCTTTTGAAGACCAGTTACTGTTCTGTTTAGCACATCGTAAGATTCTTTCACGTAGTTGAGATTGAACAATAGTTGTTCTTTCATCTTTTCATGCTCGCTCAGTTTCTCATCTTTTTCTGCACATTTCTTGCAAGATTCTGAACACTTTAAGCAAGGTTTGATGACTTCCACAATCTTTTCATCTTCGATGACTTTCTCAACCTCAATCACCGGTTCAGTTCCAATCACCTTTTCAACTTTAACTTCTTCTTTTTGAACAGTCTCTTCTTCTTGAGCAACACTTTTATTCTTCATTTTCTTCTGTTCTACCACGCACTGATCTGCAAGTTGAGAAAGAAATTTCTAAATTCACTGATAAAGAACGAGACATGTATAGAGCTGAAAAGATGATGATTAGTCTACTTCAGCAAGCTATTAAAGAAGACATCTTTATTTTGCTTCAACATGACAAAACTTCAAAATCAATTTGGGATGCACTTAATATCAAATTTGAAGGTTGTGAGAATATGATCAAAAGTAAAAAATCATTACTTAAGAAAGAATTTGATCTGTTCACAAGCTTGCCAGGGGAAGATACAAAGAAACTGATTGAAAGATATTGCCACTTAGTTCGTTCCATGTCGTTGTTAAGTATAACCAAAGATCAAGAGGAATGGGTCGACAAACTAGCTGATGCTTTACCTCAGAAAGAGTGGGGTACATTTTTGATGATCTTAAAGAACACTGGTGTATATGATGGTTTGACGACATCCCTGTGATCATTTTAAACTTTTCTGCTCTCCTCAAGACACTAGCTAGACACCATTTGATGTCCATGAGTTCTATTTCTTCAGCGTCTATCTGATCGTAATCCTCTTTAGTCAGCATAGGATTTCCGATCCTTCCTGCAACCAAACCTTCATAAGATTGTAGCACAGTTGCAAGTAACGCCATGTGATCTTTTGCAATTTCTTCAGAAAAACTTTGACCATCTGGAAGATTTAGTGCAATGTTGCACTGTATCACACAACCATTTCCACTTTTTGAGCTTTTAGAATGAAAGCTCAAAGTTGAACTCTTCGGATTAACATTTGGATATGAAGAAAATCCACTGCTTCTATTAGGACTTTGTTCAACATTTTCTGATGAGTTTCCAACACTAAAAGCAGTTTGAATTTTCGGACTCTTTTCAACCTCTTGAACATTTGCTTTGTAATACATTTTCACATTTTGTTGATTACTCGGATTATTCATCCTTGCAATCTTTTGCTGTTCAAGATCTTGTCCCACAATCTTCTCAATGAACTGAGAAATCGTCAAACCATCATATTCACCAGTGTTCTTTAAGATCATCAAAAATGTACCCCACTCTTTCTGAGGTAAAGCATCAGCTAGTTTGTCGACCCATTCCTCTCGATCTTTGGTTATACTTAACAACGACATGGAACGAACTAAGTGGCAATATCTTTCAATCAGTTTCTTTGTATCTTCCCCTGGCAAGCTTATGAACAGATCAAATTCTTTCTTAAGTAATGATTTTTTTTATTGATCATATTCTCACTACCTTCAAATTTGATTTTAAGTGCATCCCAAATTGATTTTGAAGTTTTGTCATGTTGAAGCAAAATAAAGATGTCTTCTTTAATAGCTTGCTGAAGTAGACTAATCATCATCTTTTCAGCTCTGTACATGTCTCGTTCTTTATCAGTGAATTCAGAAATTTCTTTCTCAACTTGCAGATCAGTGCGTGGTAGAACATACTTCTTCAAAATACACTCCCAAGATCTCAAGTGATTGGCTTGTACCCAGTTCTCAAACCGATCTTTCCAACCGTAATACTCCTCAATGCTCATTAGCTTCGGGGGTTTTTGTGTAGTTCCAGTTTCGTTTTCATTTTCTAAGTTCATGTTTTGAGCAATGGTAGCTGGAGTAGTCGGGGATGTCGCAAACGCGTTGTAAAATTCTTCACTCATGATTCCGTTAACTTTTCACAATAACAGGAACTTTCAAGCGAAATAAGGTTTTAAAACGAGATCTCTTCCAAGCGAGATAACACCTTCAAGCGAAATAACCTGCAAACCACTTCAAGCGAGATTAAGATCTTTCAAACGGAATTAACCTGTTCAATCAATCTACCTAATTTCCTTTGAAACACCCACTATTTCAAACGAAATTGCTGAACTTGTATAACCTTCAAACGAGATTAAGATTTTTCAAACGGAATTCTGAATTCAAACGGAATAACCAAGAACTTTCAAATGGAATTAGTCCCCATGTGCAATCTCAAACGAAATCACTAAACAACTTCAAACAAAATCAGGATCAATGTACACTGTCAAACGAAATCAACAAGCAATCTCAAACGGAATCAGCATGACATCATCATTTTGGTTCAAATTTTGTCCAATTGGTCAAGTTTTAATCCGATTTTAGTTCTGAAACTTTCTAGGGTTTGTTAAAACAACATTACACACATGATATGTGAAAATCAGCCGTTTTTAACCGTGAAAACTTGTTTAATTTTGAAAAGAAGGTGTAGAAGTTAGAAAAAACAGCTGAATTGGTATGAACTCTTCCTCCTGAGCTCTGATACCACTTGTAGGATCGTTTTAGACCCGAACGAGTCGATCAGAAGAGTTTTACTCAGCACGAAAGGCGGAAACAGACGTGTAGAGATCAATTCAGCAAGATATACACTTTAAACTGTTGTATGATTGATTTGATAATGATTTACAGTCTGATAACACTTCGGCAGCACTTCGTTACACTGACCGAAAAGTTACAAATGATTTCGTATGTAGGGTATATATAGGGGATGCTATTTCGTTTGAAGATGGCATGGTTCACTTCAAACGAAATTAAAACTAGTTAATTTCGTTTGAAGGTGTTACATGTCATGTTCAAACGAAATTATCTCACAAACACATAAATTCTACCCTATTTCTCGTACAACGCGCCCTGATCTAACAATTATAATGTAAGACTCGATACAAGACGAAGTCGACAGACGCATGCACCAACATTTGGACCACCTTGGTTTGGGTTAAATCGACAAGCATTTGCCAGGTGACCGAGTCGCCCACATGATGCACACAGACAACACTGTAGGTGAGCTAGGTGGTGTGCATTACATTTTTTGCATATCGGTGCAGTACCAGCATAAGGTTTCCTTGCAGGAGGTTGAGCTGGTTGGTTGTGAGTGTTTTGGTTGGGTTGAGCAACAATCGCACAGTTTTGTGAAGCCTTACGCTTCTTAGAAGGTTCAGTTTTGTTTTCCTTATTTTCCTCTTGAGTATTAGCTGCTTGTTTCTTGTCGCCTTTTCGGACAAGTTTACCCTTTCTGATTTGAGATTAGTCAGGGTAGCAGATAGTTCAATGGCCTATCTGACGGTAGTAGGGTTGCTACCAGTAACGATGTCCTGAACTAGGTCAGGGAGGCCATCAATGTACTTTTCGATCGCCTTATCCAAAGGCGTAACCATGGTTGGACATAATAAGCTCAATTCTTCATACCGGTCAGTATAAGCATGGTGTTCGCCGCTGTCTTGTTTAAGGTCATCAAATTCCCTTTCCAATGCCCTGAGTTCATGACAAGGACAAAACTCCTTCATCATTATTGCTCGAAGCTCTTCCCAGGTTTGTGCCATTGCCACATCGGCACCCCTATCCATCATTACACCGTTCCACCATGTTAGAGCATGTTTCTCGAAAACACTAGACACAAATTCAACCTTTCGCTCATTCAGACATTGCACACGTCTAAAGGTGCTTTCCAGACTCTCGAACCATTGTAGGAGCTCAATTGCTCCTTGAGACCCCGAAAACTTTAGTCGTTTAGCCGAATTAAACGTTTTGAAACTACACTAAGCATTGTTATTGTTGTTCGCTTGATTAATCTGAGTTATTAGGTTCGGGATCACAGCAGCGATCTGCTGAGTGATAATGGCTGCGAGTTCGGCGTTAGATTGTGGTTGTGCATCTCGTCGGGGAGGCATATTCTAAAAAGAACAAGGAAACATGAGAAACGAGTGAGATGATATCGGATCGTAAAAATTGGATGCTTAAAAGAATATCGATAAGACATAAGGATTGTGATCATTTGTTTGTTATTTAAAACAAACAAACGACACCGTGACTAATCAAAGTAAATGGATCATAACAATGTATCGCGAAGACATGCTTTAGCCTATAAGTGGACACTCACCCCAAGAGTTCCCACGTAAGAGTGATTGGTCCAATTATGTGGATTTGTACGAACACTCTAGCCTTAGACAGAAGACTCGGGATACAGGCACCCACCCTTCCATATTGAACGTGTTCACATTAATACGCCCAAACTTTGACGAGATTTTGAAAACTTTGAAGGTTCAAAACCTTATAACAAATCATTCAAGAACGGATGATTGGTTTTCAAAACGGTTTTGTATTTTGTGTTCTTGTTGTGGTTGTCTCCTAAAGATAGGTGATGGTATTGTTTTAAGATCTAAACGCAAGTAAACTCGCGTTAGGGTCCTAGGAAGGTTATAGACTAGGTCAAAGCATTACTAATAACCTAATTCCCTATAACCATGAGCTCTGATACCAACTTTTCTGTCACACCCCGACCGCGTAAAACAACAAGTCACGGCGGAAACGTCAGGGAGTGGAGTAACAGAATCATTGTTTCATAACACATGGAATTTAAAGTTTGATTTCATAAATTAAAGTGTTTACATTGACTAAGAATTTTACAGAAACATAACATAAATTAAACTGTCTTTCATAGTTTTAAGTCACTAAGGCCTAGGTCCGCCTAAGTGTGTCACGAACATCATCATGCAATAGCTCCTGAAACACATGTGAAAATAGGTACGTCAGCATAAAAATGCATGTGAGATATATAGGTTTTGTTGTTGTAGGATTCATGACTTGTAAGTAAAAAGAAGTGTTTAAACAAAAGGTAGTCATGAATCTTATAAAACGTTTTCTTTTAAAAAAAAGCTATGAAAATCAGATGTTATAAAAGAATAATGCATGGTTAAATAAATAACCAAGTAAAAATGGGTTTGTAAAAGATATGTCATTTGTAAACAATGTATCATGTCTTTGTTTCTGTCAAAGTGGTTTAGATAACGCTGCGATATGTAATATCATAAAAGCACTTATATATATGAAGTACCAGCGGCGTATCCACCATGCTTTTATCATATTACACACGCCTCGTTATTTAAAATACTTATCAAATAAACCACCAATAATGTCTTGTCAAACCAATGTCAGATAACAACTAATAACATGTATGGTGAATAAATGAATTTACTCAACCCCATAGGTAAAATGTACTGTATGGTGAATAAAAGAATTTACTCAACCCCATAGATAAAATGTCGATGTTTAAATCAAATGTCATACCAAATGTAAGTATGTTATGTATAAACAATGTACTAAGTATGCTAAATGAACATACATAGCAAAGCATAAATGAAATCATGTACTGTATGCGTACTAATGAACATAATAAGTATATGTCACGAAAGCACGAAAGTAACAAGTAGGCACATGTGTATCACCCCAAAATATTTGAAAATAGTAAAAAATGGGACTATGTACTCACTTGATATTTCTTAGTAGTCTTGAGATAACAATCAAATAACACTAGAAGGATCACGGAATCAATCGGCACCTAATATAAGTAACTATGTTAATAAACCGGACCTAAATCGGAAGATAGGATAGAATGAGGTTTCGTAAACCAAATGAGTGTCGGAACTCATATAATATTGTTTAACAAAGCCTACATTCTAAATCGGAACCTAACCTAAGTGCTTATGACCCGCTTAGGTAGCTTACACTACTTTAATGCGTCATTTGCACAAAAAGCGCAAACGAGTAGCCTAACTAGTCCTATGACAAGTATTATATGCCCTTACATGTTAAATAATCAGTTTATGTGGCAAAATTTAAGTTACATATGCTTAGAATGGAATTATGTGCAAAAAAGGCATTTTGGTCATTTACCTAAGGCTTATAAACTACCTATCATACAACTAATTAAACTAAGTGACCATAAGGTATAACCTCGGAAGGTTATTCCCTATACAACTATGGTCACAAAAGATATTTGGCCGGATCCTAATGATCGACCAAATGGGTCGGGTTCGAAAGTCTAAGCGGCTGTTTAGACCGCTTATCTTACGACCCTATATAAGCACTAAACTAAAAGTGACGAGTTAAACATGTTAAAACATGCTTAACTAAGTTAGAAAACAAGTTTGATATCAAAACAAAGTGTTTTGAAACCCGAAAATAGCTTCGTTGCAAAATACGCATAAACATGTATTTTGACCGAAACTATGACTCGTCACTACGCGTAATCAACATGGTAATCAGTAGGTATAGTCACAAGGGACTATAACCATCGTGATTACGCTCACGTTGCAAAGTTCAAACGAACTTTGTGTTGACCAAAGACTGGTCAAAGCAGAAAGTCAAACACTGTTTGACTTTCATACTTGAAATACATGAAAAGCATGAAAGAAAGTTACAAACGGTCCAAGCCTTGAAGATAGAACAAGAAAACAAGAAGATTGGAGCCTTCAACCAATTAAGGGATAGCTCCAAAGCAGAAATGAGAAGAAAATTCTGAAGTTGAGCAAGTTTGGAATGAAAATGGATGGGTATTTATAGATTTTCCACAACCGTTAAGATCGTTCCTCATAACTTGAGCTTTGATCTTGGCCATCCATGTGGTACCCATAGTTTTGAATACCATGGGACCTCAAAAACCATCCAATGGTGTGAGAAAACCTTGTCCAAAAACCCAGATTCAGTTGCTGTTTGCTGAAAAACCATTTTTACAGATATGGGGGTCTTTCGTGGGCCACGAAGACAGAAGAAATGGGCTTCGCGCCCCTCCAGGGATGTCAGACCAGCAACTTTTGGAAATTGGCTGAACAGGCCCCTGATGCTTAAAAACTTGATTTTTGACACGTTTAAGACTTTTTAACCCATTTTCAAGGCTCAATAATGAAGCTAAAGTATAGGGGGCATGAAATATGCTAGAAAATATATTTGATGTCGGTTCGTTTGGTCGTACTATCATGTTGTTCGGTTAATTACGACGAAACACGAACGGACGCAAAAAACGATCCAAATTACGCGACGAGTGGTATTTTAGTACTCCAATTACTAAATTAAAATATTTTAATGATTGAAAAAATTTTTGGATGTCCGAATATGTTCAGAACGTAAGATATGCGCGTAAATGCAAACTTATGCACTTTTGACGCTTTTAGTCCCTGCTGATCAAATAAGTTTATTTTCGCATACCCAACCTCTCAAAGCCTATTCCTAAGCTATGTAAAGGATATTTAAGGTATGTTTAGCTTATGATTAAGTTCCAGAATGTTCAATACTGTACGAATCGGCATAGTTTCACAGTTTGACACAAATAGTCCCTGCGATCGAATAAACTTTTTTTCGAGACACCAAACCCTCCAAAACTTATTTCTAAGTTATGTAAAGGTTATTTAAGGTATGTTAAGCATATGTCACTATTCCAGAGTGTTTGTCGCATTAAACTGATTACGTTTACGCATCAGTTCGCGTATAACTTTCTAGAAAGCGATTTAGAGCTCGAAATCGAACGAGAATTGATATGTGCAAAGGTCACATGTATTTGTAAAAATTTCAAGATTTAAACACAAGATTTCATTGGATTCGTACTTGTATGATGATCGTAGAGGCACAGATGTCACAATTCCGAAGAACGTCTCCGGTCTTGACTCGAAATCTTCGTTGATTTGAAGGTATTATGAACTAAATGATCGTTTTAGTTGAAGATTTGCAGAGTTTTTGAGGAAAAAATGAAGATCATATGAAGATTTGAAAGAATACATGAACCCTAATCATGATATATGGTGGTCTTCAAAGGATTCAAAGTTTTTTTTTTGGATTTTGATCCAAAATTATCCTGATAAAAACATGTTAGAGTGGTCTCGACTTAGATTGCAACTGAAAACATGAGGACTCGATACCTCTGGTTGTGAGTCGCAGCCTCGATGGTCTCGAATGAGATCTCGACTTAGAACATCTTCGGTCTCGACTTGAAACTCAGGGTCTCGACTCGAAACCCATGGTGTCGACTCGAAACTTCATAGTCTCGACTCGAAATTTCATGGACTCGACTCGAAACCTCATGGTTTTGACTCAAAAACTTGTGTGTGACTTTAAAATTTTATTATTTTCACTTGCAATCTGAGTTGTTTCCTAGTGTTGACTGTTAACTTGTGTTGACTTGTTGACTAGTATGAATTTACACAGTTTTGTGAAATTTAACTAAGTTAACATGAAACTTTTCAAACAAGATTCTATACTTAATTTATAAATTTTGTGTAGGTCATGGATTTGAAATTCATCTCAATACATAACCAAGCGGGGTACTTAGCACCACCTCCGGAGAAACACAAGAAGTTGTACGCTTCATTGATCAAGGGATTGAAAAGTTGTCGAATCGTTCACGCTTTACGAGATAATCCTGTCGTTTATGAAAGCCTTTTGCAGGAATTCTGGAAGACGGTAAAATTTGACGCTCTAGGAGCAGATGGTAAAGGATCGATTGAAGCAGAGATTCAAAAGAAGAAAGTTACTGTAACCGAACTAATTATAAGGGAGGTTTTACAGTTTAACGATAAAGAGTCTGATCCCATTGATATTCCAGGTGGAGCCGTTGAAGCTATTTTGCCTCGACTAAGCTACGAAGGAGCGTGTCCCTCTCTGATGAAGAAGTTTGTGCATCCATACTGGCGTCTGTTGATGCACATGTTCATGTTGTGTATGATAGAAAACAGAGGGGGTACAGATCAGCTGAATATCACACAATCTGCAGCGTTCGTTTGTTTGATAACGAACCAACCATTCAACTACTTGAAGTATATATTTGAAGGCATGAAAAGGAATGTAATTGGTGTACGAAAGGATAAGTTTATCATGTATCCAAGGTTCTTGCAAATGATCTTCAATGCTCGTTATTCAGAATTGGAGAGAACTGGAAACACTTTGGATCTGAAACCAATGGGTCCTGCGTGTTTTGGTGCTCTCACTTCTAAGAAGGGTACTGAGAAGAAGTTTGAAGGAAGGTTTTCATTAGAGAAGTTTGGTCAGTTTGCTGAGACAGAGGATGTGGCAGCTGAACCACTAATAGCAAAACCTGAACCTGTTAATGCTGCACCAGTAAATGTTACAGTTAATGCTATGATTACCGAAGAGCACGTTGTTCAATGTATTGCTGAGGAAGAGCCAGAGACAGAGATTCTGACGATAAACTCTGACGATGAAGGCGTTGAAATTAGTTATGATGATGATGATGAAGTTGAGCTTCCTCCTGAAGCTGAAGTTAGTTCTGTTGTTTCTACTGTTCAACCAGTGATTTTGTCTGAGAGTTTGGCTTTGCTGTTAAAGTCTATAACTGAAAAGATGGGAAATCCTCCTTCCGATCCTTTAGTTCAAAGTAAAGAGCAAACAACTGAAGACCCAAAGGATCCTGATACTGAACAAGTGAACCGAAAAAGAAGGGATCCTCGACCTGGTGTGTATATTGAACAGAACAAAGATCAACCTACAACTGATGCTGAAGATGAAATGGTTTATATGATTTTGATTTTGAGAAAGATACGACTGCTACTACCAATGCTACAGAAACAGTTTTTGATTTTGATATTGATACAATAGGAATGGACGTGGATGTTACTTCTACAGAAATTCATGTTGCTGCTACTGTTTCTGCTCTAATCACCGAGTTAACACTACCTGTTACTACTGTTATTGCAAGCTCATCTGGTACAACTCGTGATGAACAATGCAGTTCAAGTGGAAAACGGCCTGAAGAATGCCGTTTGTTGATGATTCAAGTGATGATGATGAGTTTATTAGTATGAGAGAGAGATGAAGAAAAGAATTGTTGTGCTTGAACAAAACTCGATCCACAAAGATGCTAAGATTATTCAGCTTGAAGATAGAATTATGCAAAAGAATCAACAGATTGATCAGCTTCAAGGTGATGTAAGTTTGTTATTCAACATGGTGTATGATCTTCGTGGCAAACTAGAGAAGAAGTTTGGCAATGAATTTTCTGATCCAACCGACACGGAGAGTAGAAGAAAAGCTGAAGAAGATCGAGCAAGAGCTTTTGCTAAGGATGACGCTGAAAGAACTGTTGTTATGGATCATTACTTCAATAGGGTAACTGACAAAGATTCAGACAAAGCAAAAGCAACTAGGATAAAGAAGAAAAGAGAGTACGTGGTTCTGAAGAACAAGAACCTCAATCCCGCTGATGAAGATGTTTAAGTGACTCATTATCTGATGGATGTTGGTGAAAGTCTTTATGATAAAGTTGGGAATCGTTTAGGCATTGTAAGTTGGGGTTTTAACCATGATCGTCATATATGGTGGATCAAGAGGAAGGTTGGTCCAGTTGAATGGTACAAGAATCCTGCTCAATTTCAGACATTCACTAAGGTGGATTTGACTATACTGCCAAAGTCACCTTATGTGGATGATAAGCCTGGCGGACGTGGATTTCTGTTCTTTGAAAGATTGCAGAGAGAGGTTGTACGTGGATTTCCTTCCATGCATACTGCTGAATCCATCGTCTCTTCTACTAAAGGTGTTAGACATTCGCATATAAATAAGAGAATGAAGATAGTGTCGTGGCAACCAACTGATAAGGAGAAAACAATTCCTTTGGTTAAGAAGATTCCCAATCATGCTCTAAAGACCATGCATTTCTGGGCATATGATGAAACGTTAGGGCAAGATGTGATTGTATGTGATGATGATGTGAGTTATCGTTTAACTGATCAAGTGGATTTACTGAACTTAGATCAAGAAAATCTGGAAGTGCTTGCTCGAAATCAGATCAGAGTTACGGAAAAGTATGAAGAAGTGGCCAAAGGTTGGACTGCTGTTGTTACTTCAGTCTTGCACATTCGTACGAAAGGATTTGGTGGATTCAAGGATAGGTTGGGTGATATTGGAGGCAGTTAACGATAGAAGAACCTCTATGCATAAACCTAGGGGGATATTGTTGGATCCTAAAGGTTTATACATAGAGGGTTGCATTAGTTTAGGGGTTGAATATGTAATGTTTTGTTTAGATATGGTTTGGGTTGATTTAGTAGTTAATGGGTCTAGTTGGTTTCGAGTGGGCCTAAGGGGGTTTCGACCCACCTTGTTAGTATATAAGCAAACCTCATCTTGTCTTTAGAGGTTGATCAGTGATTCGAAGATTATAGACCAGCCGAAACCATCAAGGAGTCTTGTATTAGTCTCGTTCAAAAGTTGAATGTAAGATATTTCGGTTTGTTTTGTTCATATATTGTTTCGGTTTTGTTTATTTGTTCTTGAATCAACTTGTGTTTGATTTCCGCACACTTACAATGTCACACCCCCAAAATCCACAAGCGGAGTATCACCGCAGGGAGCGTGACTGACAAGGATCCAGCCACCAATCATATTGAACAATATAAATAAATAAATAAAATCCAAACCAAACAATATAATTGGTGTCAAAACTATTTAACAAAGTCTAAGTTATCAGCGGAAGCAATAAGTTCAAAACCAAAGTATAAGTTTAAAAGTTCATAAGTTTATCATGATCACACAACGGTCCATGTTCCACAACGACTCCTCTTATGCAAGCTCCTGCAAAGTACCTAACGACCTGCAAGGCATGTTACAACGAATCAACAACAATGTTGGGCGAGTTCACAGTTGGTTTTCCATTTTAATGTTGTTCCAAAAACCATAAGTTAATTCGAAAACCATGAGTTAACCAGTTCCTTGTTTCCCAAACCATAAACCGTGGGGGCTATCCCATGTTTTAAACCACTAGACCCGTTACTATATCGACTACTGACTTTAGTCATTTTATGTGCCATGAGTCAATGTCTATCATCATTGACTAAGTGCCCAAGTACATTAGTCCACTCCCGTCCTCTACGGCACGGTGTGAGGCTTGTCAGACCTAATAACGCTATTTAACTAATGACCCATTCGCCAATGGCCCGACGATTAAGTCGATATAAAAATGAGGGACTTCATGATAGAGTTTTGTCTTGTAAGTTCTATGTTGTCATCCTTCCCAAGGAGGATGGAGGTACGTATTCTACCCAAGGAGAACACGCAGGTTTCAATGTTGTCATCCTTCCCAAGGAGGATGGAGGTACGTATCCTACCAAAGGAGGATACGTAGGTTTCACTATAGTTCCTTAACCCATCCCCAAACCACTGGGAATCCCATGCCTTGTAGAAAGTGTGAACTCACCTTAGATTAGCTCGGTAGATAAGGTTAAGTGTATGAAATCTAGAGCTACCGACCATGCCCTATAATAGTCACTATGGTATATTAGACTTTGTTTAGACATTGCACGAAAGTCCTACACATGTCTAGCAACTAGCACACAAACAAGCAATCACATAGCACGTCTATCATATGATTCCATAACCATGTTCACAACCTTTCTACGATACTATATACGCTATTTATACAACTATCAAACAAGCATGGATACTAAAAGTTGCAAGTTGGTTCTTATCCGTTCATGCTTTACTATATAGAAAAATCATTGAAAATAGGTTGTCTTGGGTGACCCGTTTAACCTGTTTACAAGTCTTCAAAAATTATGATTTTTTTATGTGACGTACATCTCGGAGGGGTAGGCCTTGTGTGAAAATTACAAGGTATAACTCTTCACCAATAATTCATAAAAATTCATTTACTAAGCTACAATCAGATTCGTCACTTCTGACTGCAGCTTATAGAAAAATTCATATAAATTCCCCGTTTATCTGATTGACAAAATTCCAGTTGGAAATTTTTGGAATCACCTGGAAGTACTTACAGTAAAATTTCAGATCATAAATCAATTCTAATATTGAGTTATGACATTCGTAATGGGCTGCAAATTCTGACAGAAAACGCAGCCTGAACCTTCAATACGGAAAAATTCATAAAACATTCAATTTTCGTCGAAAAAAATGCAATTCTAGTGGGGTTTGAAAGATATTTCCTGGAAGCACATCATAGATTCAGAAATTTCACGTTTTTTTAATTTGGACCCTGTTACAGCCAATACAAGTCAGCTGTAAATTCTGATCAGATTCTGTTTGAATTCAGCTTTCAATTAAAACATGTTTATGACACTATAAACCCTATTTTCAGCAATCAAAACCCCAACAGCACCACATACACGAATTTAGCATCAAGATTCATCATCAACATCAAACATAATTATAACAACCCCCCAAAATATTTCTGACACCCTAAAAATAATTAAAATATCCCAATACACCCCGTATACGAAAACGGACCGCAAATACCTTTATTTTTATTAAAATTAATTAAAAACCCAGAATTTAGGGCTGTCGCGGGCCGCGTAGCCCTTGGCTACCTCCTACGCAGGGCGCGACAGACTAGCCACCAGGCTTAACCCAGTGCTGCCACTTGTCGTCGATCGTGTCGAGGATAGTTGGTTGATTAAACAAAGCTAGGCCCTACCACCCTATGTCGTGGGCCGCGTAGGATGACCCTTTGGTCTTCGTTGGGCGCGACGAAGCGTGAATCAGGCCCTATATATAGAGGGCATCGACCGTTCATTTGAATTCGCTCACAAAAAATTTCCTCTCTCGAAATTCTATAGTGTAGGCATAATTATCGGGTATTATACCCCTAATTAACGAAGTTCTACCCCGTTGTAAGTGTTATAACCCCGGTTACGTATTAGATACGCTGCCCGATTGATCTAGGGTTCTGTAACGGCTGTCGAGGTTCTGCCCGACGTAGTCGTTGGAATGTCGTCTCGGGGAGGGTATTACTAATGTAAATATTGGGTTATTATACTAACACATGTGCATTTGTGTATTTAATAGATAATCATCAGGAAATCCCTAAAGAAAATCTAAGACAGCAATGTGAGTAATCTCCTTTTTGCAAACTGTTTTTACAAAACCTCATATGGTTAACATTGTAACAACTGTGCTTGTAATCATTGTGAACAGTTCGGTTATCAATAAAACAATGTTATTTGATCCCAATGTTTGTTTGGTTGTGTTTTACATTTTTCATGTTTTGACTTTTGTCCAATTTCAAACTCTATATCACTTTCTGGAGAGTTATACGCAAACTGGTGCGTAAACGTACTTAGTTTAACGCAAAAAATATTCCGGAACATCAACATATACTTAACATACCTTAAATAACCTTTACATAACTTAGAAATAAGTTTTAAAGGCTTTGGTATGGCAAAAACAAGTTAATTCGCTTACAGGGACTAAACTTGACAAACTGCGAAAGTATTCCAATTTGAACTGTAACGAACATTCCAGAACATGACCATAAGTTAAACACACCTTAAATATCCTTTACATAGCTTAGAAATAGGCTTTGAGGGGTTCGGTGTGCTAAAATAAACTTTTGGGTCATTCAGGGACTAAAAGCGTCAAAAAGTGCACAAGTTTGCACTTTCGCGCATAACTTACGTTCTGAATACATCCGGACATCCAAAAACTTATGTAAGCACTAAAATATTTTATTTTAGTGTTTGTCTTGAGAAAAATCCATTCGTCGCGCCATTTGGATCGTTTTTCGCTCTTGTGCGCATTCCGTCGTAATTAAGCGAACATCACGTTCGTACGACCAAACGAACGAACATCTGAGATATTTTTGAGCATGTTTCATGTCCACAATGTTTAGGCATCATTTTAGGGCCTTAAAGTTGGCTTTACGGGCCTTAGAAGTGTCGGAAATGGCCTTAAACACCAACAGGGACTGAAACTGTCAATATGCAAACTTGTTTCTGATCTGACAAGGCCAGGCGGCCCGCGTAAGATATGTGTGTATCCTTACGCGGCCCACGTCAGTCCCCAGACAGCAGAAACATGGCAGAAACATTGGATCTGGTCCTATCCATTGTTGCACATGGTTTTGGGGAAATCTATGGGCTCAAATGGTTTTCAAAAACCACTATCTTGAGGTGTATGGCCAAGATCAAATCGCGGTTTCCAAGAAACGATCTTAATGGCTCTACGAATCCTATAAATACCCCATGCCTTCAATTTCAAAACCTACTAGAATTCTGATTTGAGAAACTCTAAGTTGAAACCATTGTTTCATACCTGAGTTACTTGGATCGAGATTAGCATTCGGGGACCCTTCGTAAGTATTCCGTCGTTCTTTTATTGCTTTTCGAGTCCGAAAGTCAAACTTTGTTTGACTTTCTGCGTTGACCAGTTTATGGTCAATGCGAAGTTCGTTTGAACTTCGCAACGTGATTGTAATCACGATGGTTATAGTCCCTTGTGACTATGCCTACTGATTACCACGTTGTCTAGGGTCGTAAGGGTAAGCGATCTAATAAATCGCTTATACCTTCGAACCCGACCCATTTGGTCGATCATTAGGATCCAACCAAACAAATTAGGTGACCATAGTATATAGGGAATAACCTTCCGAGGTTATACCTTTTGGTCGCTTCATTTGAATAGTTGTATGATAGGTAGTTTATATGCCTTAGGTAAATTACCAGAATACCCTTTTCATGTATAATTGGTAATTAAGCATATGTAACCTAAACTTTTGTCACATAACTGATTATGTAACATGTTTAGGCATATAACACTTGTCATAGGACTAGTTAGGTGGTCCGAACGCGTTTCACGCGAACGATGCGTTAAAGTAGCATAAGCTACCTAAACGGGTCGTAATGGGTCGTAAGCACTTAGGTTAGGTTTTGTTTTAGTATGTGGGCTTTGTTAAACCATATTACACGAGTCTCTATACTCGTTTGGTTTACGAACCCTCATTCTATCTAAATCCTCCGATTTAGGTCCGGTTTATTAACATAGTTACCTATATTAGGTGCCGTTTGATTCCGTGATCTCTAGCATTGCTTGGTGGTTATCTTAAGACTTCTGAGCAATCTCAAGTGAGTACATAGACCCCTCTTTTACTGTTTTCAAACTTTTTTGGGGTGAAACACATGTGCCTACTTGTTACTTTCATGCTTTCCATGTTTTCACATCATATACCTGCTATGTTCATTAGTACATTTATAGTACATGATTTCATTACATTTCATGCTATGTATGCCCATTGTGTGCGTACTTAGTACATTGTTTTACATTACATTACATGCTATGTATGTCCATTGTGTGCATACTTAGTACATTACATTACATTTCATGCTATGTATGCCCATTGTGTGCATACTTAGTACAGTTGTTTTCATCACATGCTTACATTTTTGTATGACATTTGGGTTGTTTACAATGGAACAATACATTCATTAACATTAGCTACGCCGTTCGTTAGTAGGTAGTGGTACCATAGGAATTGACAACTCCCGTTCCTGAAATCCTGGGTTTGTTTGGATTGGAAGGAATGACCGAATTCGATATACATAAATTAGATAAACCTTTAATTTGTTTAAGGGTTTATCGCCACAGTCTCAAGGCTTGAGTGTATGCATTTTCACAATACCGCATAGATGTTTGTATCAGTAAAGCATGCATTTGTTCCACAAAACATAACTTTGATTTAAACCATGTTTTAATTCAATACCTTGTTTTTTTTGTGCATTTTACATATGGTTTAGTTGATATATTTCACTTACCATACATGACATTTTTGGGATACACATTATATGACTTACATCAAACATAAACATGTTGACATTGATTACAAATTTGGTGATTTACATTAGACATGGACATTTTGATATGGTTTACACAATAACACTTGACAATTGATTTGTACATGAACAAGTTACATTGGTGGTTGTTTGGGTAAGTGATTTGAGTAACGATGCGTGTGTAATATGATACAAACATGGTGGATACGCCGCTGGTACTTCATATATATAAGTGTTTGTATAATATTACATATCGTAACGTTATTTAAATCATTTCAGTATAGACATATTACATTTTATACGAATAACATACTTTTCACACGGCATTGTTTTACAAAACTGTTTAATTTATACAACTCATTTTACATGGTTATTCATTTAACCTTACATTTATTTATACATATCAACTGATCTTATCATTTTTTTCAAATAAGTTACAAAACAAATCAAATTACAAGATTCATGACTAAACATTTTCTTAAACACAAGTCATGAATCCTATTTTCACAAAACCTATGTATCTCACAGGCATTTTTATGCTGACGTACCTATTTTCACATGTGTTTTCAGGAGCTTTTGCATAGGATGTTGATCAGGACACTAGGGCGGACCTGTGCCTTAGAGAATAAAAATGAAGATAGACTAGTTTAATTATGTCATGAACTCTTTGTTTCCTGTTTAAGACAATATAACACTCTTGTTTAATAAATAAAATATAACTTTGTATGCCATGGTTGTGAAACAATAATTCTGTTACAACACTCCCCGACATTTCCGCCACGTTTTGTATGTTCTACGTGGTCGGGGTGTGACAGAAGAGTTGGTATCAGAGCTAATGGTTATAGGGAATTAGGTTATTAGTAATGCTTTGACCTAGACTATAACCTTTCTAGGACCCTAACACAAGTTATCTTGTGTTTAGATCTTAAAACATGTACATCACCTATCCTTAGGTGATTAGCAAAACAAGAACCCAATTTTTCCGAAACGATTTTTGAAAAACAATCATCTGTTTTTGGATGATTTATTACAAGGTTTTGAACCCTCTATTGTAAGGTTTTGAACCCTCTGTTATATGGTTTTGAACCCCTTTGAATTTTCAAAATCTCGTCAAGGTTTTGGGTTTTAAATAATGTGAACACGTGCAAACTGGAAGGGTGAATGCCTGTATTCTGGGTTTTCTGTCTAGGCAAGCACTTCGTATATATCTCATCAGACGTGAGACCAGTTGTGCTTACCTAGGAATTCTTGGGATGAGTGTTCACTTATAGGAGAGCATGTCTTCGCGATACATTATTTTTGACCCATCTTTGCTTTTGTTGATTTTGTGTGTCATTTGTTTGCTTGGTAATGCGGACGAATGACCACCATCTTTGCTTTTGTTGATTTTGTTTCATCTCATTCTCTTCATCCAATCATCTCACTCGTTTCCTTTCATGATTTCCTCTTTTAGAATGCCTCCTCGACGCGAGAACCAGATAGCGACTGCCGAACTGCAGAAATTATTGCGCAGCAGATGGCTGCTCAATTCCCAAATCTCTTTGCTCAATGGCACCAAGCCAACAACAACAACAATGCTCCATGCAAATGCAAGGATTTTAACTCGGCTAAACCACTCAAGTTTAGTGGTTCTGAAGGAGCGACTGGGCTTCTTCAATGGTTCGAGAGCATTGAGAATACTTTTCGCCACGTGCAGTGTCCTGACAATCGCAAGGTCGAGTTTTCTTCGAGTGTGTTTCAGAAGAGGGCTCTCACATGGTGGAACGGGGTTATGAGAGACCGAGGTGCAGAAGTTGCTCTAGCACAAACCTGGGCTGAACTTAGGGCTCTTATGATGAGGGAGTTCTGTCCTCGTCATGAACAGCGAGCGTTGGAGAAAGAGTTTGATATCTTGAAACAAGACAGTGGCGAGCACAGGGCATATAATGATAGGTTTGAGGATTTGAGTCTGCTTTGCCCGACAATGGTTACCCCACTCGACAAGGCTATCGAAAGGTACATCGACGGCCTACCTGTACAAGACATCATTACTGGTAACAACCCTACCACACTCTGTCAGGCGATCGAGTTATCAACGACATTGACTGAGTCGCAGGTTTGAAAGGGAAAACTACATAAAAAGGGTGACAAGGGAAAGAAGTAGGCGTCTGACAAGGGGGATAGCAAGAAAGGTCAAAACAAGAATGGAAAGGATTCTGGTTCATCAAAAAGGTCAAGGAAGCGTAAGGCTTCCCAAAATTTTGCTGTCACTGCCCAAGTTAACCAGGCAGCTCCTAACCAACCCGCACAGCCTCCAGCAAAGAAACCCTATTCAGGGAATGCACCTTTGTGCAATAGACGCAACAGTCACCATCAGCCGCAACATCAGTGCCGTTTCTGTAATAACTGTGGGAAGCCAGGTCATCTTGCCAATGTTTGTAGATTTGCTCAGAATCGGGCAGTACAGAACCCGGCTCAACAAGTTGCTCAGCCTCCTGCTCAGCAACAGGGTCAAGCTGCACGACCACACTACCCACCAGGTGCTTGTTATAACTGTGGGGATCTGACCCACTACCGTAATCAATGTCCAAGATTGGTGAATGCAAACCAGAATCAGGCTCAGGCACGGGGTCGATTCTTCAACATGAATGCCCAAGAGGCGCAGGCGGACGATAATGTGGTGAACGGTACGTTCTTTATTAATAATCAGCCTGCATCTGTTCTTTTCGATTCTGGCGCCGATAAGAGTTTTGTGTCATTGTCTTTTGAGCCAATGCTTCGCGTGTCTAGAACGAAACTAGGAAAACCTTTGACAGTAGAAGTTGCTAGTGGTGAACCCATTGTTCTTGATTATGTTCTTCGCAACTGCCAGTTGAACCTTAACGGCCATCTTTTTACTATCAACCTCACGCCTATGCAACTTGGAAGCTTCGACGTCATTGTGGGTATGGATTCGTTATCCAAGCATCACGTAGAGGTAGTTTGTTTCGAGAAGATCGTTCGTGTGCCGCTTTCGACAGGCGAGATCCTACAGGTTCAAGGTGAGAAACCGTCTGGTGGTCTCAAGATCATGTCTTGTTTTAAAGCTCGGAAATATCTGCAGAAGAACTATGTGGCCTTCTTAGCACATGTTACAGCAGATAAAGGCAAGGGTAAGTCTATTTCAGATATTCCTGTCATTCGGGATTATTCTGAAGTATTCCCTGAAGACTTACCAGGTCTACCTCCAGCACGCCAAGTCGAGTTCCGTATTGATCTCGTACCTGGTGCAAATCCCATTGCCAGAGCTCCATATCGTCTTGCACCGTCTGAGATGCAAGAGTTGTCTAAGCAGCTTCAGGAACTCTCTGACAAAGGTTTTATCCGTCCTAGCTTTTCACCTTGGGGTGCTCCCATTCTTTTTGTCAAGATGAAGGATGGATCTTTTAGGATGTGTATCGATTATCGTGAGCTTAACAAGCTTACCATCAAGAATCGATATCCCCTACCTCGCATTGATGATCTCTTTGATCAGCTACAGGGAGCTTCTTATTTTTCAAAGATTGATCTACGTTCCGGATTTCATCAACTTCGGGTGCATGAAGAAGATATTCCCAAGACAGCGTTCCGCACTCGTTATGGGCACTATGAGTTCACAGTCATGCCATTCGGTTTGACTAATGCTCCTGCTGTTTTCATGGACTTAATGAATAGGGTCTGCAAACCTTATTTGGATCAGTTCGTCATTGTTTTTATTGACGACATCTTGATTTATTCTAAGACGCGAGCTAATCACGAGCAACATCTTCGTCTTACTCTGGAACTCCTAAAGAAAGAGCAACTTTTCGCCAAATTCTCCAAGTGCGAATTTTGGCTTAAAGAAGTTCAATTTTTGGGACATATTATCAACGAACGAGGTATTCATGTAGATCCCTCCAAGATCAGTGCGATTAAGGATTGGGATACACCTACTACTCCTACTGAAGTTCGTTCTTTTCTTGGTCTAGCGGGTTATTACCGTCGCTTCATTGAAAACTTCTCAAAGATTGCAGTTCCTCTAACTGCTCTAACTCAGAAAAACAAACCCTTTGATTGGGGATTCAAACAAGAGGAAGCTTTTCAACACTTGAAGCAGAAACTTTGTGACGCGCCTGTTCTGACTTTGCCTGAGGGCAATGATGATTTCATCGTTTATTGCGATGCATCTAAATTGGGCCTTGGTTGTGTTCTGATGCAAAGGAACAAAGTCATAGCATATGCATCGAGGCAGTTGAAGATACATGAGAAGAACTACACCACTCATGATCTTGAGTTGGGTGCAGTTGTTTTCGCTCTAAAGATCTGGAGACACTATTTGTATGGTACAAAATGTGTAGTTTTCACGGACCATAAAAGTCTTCAGCATATCTTCAATCAGAAAGAACTCAACATGAGGCAACGACGTTGGGTCGAGCTTCTAAACGACTATGACTGCGAAATTCGCTACCACCCTGGTAAGGCGAATGTCGTAGCCGATGCATTGAGTCATAAGGAACGTACTAAGCTTCATTGTGTACGTGTTCAATCTGTTATTCAAGCACGATCCGATATCCAAGCCCGCATTTCTCAGGCTCAACAATCTTGTGTTTCACAAGGTTTGATGGATAAGGAATTTCCCTATCACATAACACCTGATCTGGAACTGAAGGACAATGGATCGTATTACTTCATGGACCGTTTGTGGGTCCCAAGCCAGGATGATCTTCGTACCTTGCTGATGGATGAAGCCCATAAGTCTCGTTATTCTATTCATCCGAGCTCAGATAAGATGTATAAGGATCTTCGTATTCATTATTGGTGGCCTGGTATGAAGAAAGACATTGCCTTATACGTATCAAAATGCCTTACTTGTCTTAAGGTTAAGGCTGAACATCAGCGTCCTTCTGGTTTATTGGTGCAACCAGAGATCCCAGTTTGGAAATGGGAAAACATTACTATGGATCTTGTTACCAAACTTCCAGGCACTAAGAAAGGTCATGATACCATCTGGGTAGTCGTTGATCGTCTTACTAAGTCAGCGCATTTCTTGCCAATCCGTGAGGATTTTCCTGCTGACAGACTTGCTAAAATCTATGTGGATGAAATTGTAGCTCGACATGGTGTTCCTTTGAACATCATCTCTGACAGAGATGCTCGTTTCACTTCTCATTTTTGGAGAACCATGCAATCTGCTATGGGGACCCAACTTAATCTGAGCACAGCTTATCACCCGCAAACGGATGGTCAATCTGAAAGAACAATCCAGACTCTGGAGGATATGCTTAGAGCTTGTGTGATCGATTTTGGTGGTAGTTGGGATTCACATCTTCCGTTAATTGAATTCTCCTACAACAACAGTTATCACACCAGCATCAAAATGGCTCCTTTCGAGGATCTCTATGGTTGAAAATGGCGTTCACCAGTCTGCTGGAATGAGATCGGCGAGGCTCAACTTACTGGACCTGCCCTCATTTTAGAGACAACTGATAAAGTCAAGAAAGTTCGTGTTAACCTTCAGACAGCTAGAAGCCGTCAAAAGAGTTACGCGGATCCAAAACGCAAACCCTTGGAATTTCAAGTCGGTGATCGAGTATTACTTAAGGTCTCACCTTGGAAAGGTGTGATCAGATTTGGAAAGAAAGGAAAACTTGCACCTAGATACGTTGGACCATTCAAGATCGTCGAAAGAATCGGTAAGGTAGCCTACAGACTTGAGTTACCTCCTGAACTTGGAAATGTTCATCCAACTTTTCACGTGTCCAATCTCAAGAGGTGTTTAGTTGATGAGAACCTCCACATACCGCTTGACAAAATTCGTGTTGACAAAACACTAAAATTTGTTGAGAAGCCAGTGGAAATCATGGAACGTGAAGTCAAGTGGCTTAAACGCAAGCGCATTCCTTTGGTCAAATTTCGCTGGGAAGCTAAACGTGGACCCGAGTTTACTTGGGAACGCGAAGATCAAATGAAGGCGAAATATCCGCATCTTTTTCCACGAGTTTCCTCTAAATAAATTTCGGGACGAAATTTCCACAAGTAGGGGAGACTGTAACAACTGTGCTTGTAATCATTGTGAACAGTTCGGTTATTAATAAAACAATTTTATTTGATCCCAATGTTTTTTTGGTTGTGTTTTACATTTTTCATGTTTTGACTTTTGTCCAATTTCAAACTCTATATCACTTTCTGGAGAGTTATACGCAAACTGGTGCGTAAACGTACTTAGTTTAACACGACAAATATTCCGGAACATCAAAATATACTTAACATACGTTAAATAACCTTTACATAACTTAGAAATAAGTTTTAAAGGCTTTGGTATGGCAAAAACAAGTTAATTCGCTTACAGGGACTAAACTTGACAAACTGCGAAAGTATGCCAATTTGAACTGTAATGAACATTCCGGAACATGAACATAAGTTAAACACACCTTAAATATCCTTTACATAGCTTAGAAATAGGCTTTGAGGGGTTCGGTGTGCTAAAATAAACTTTTGGATCATTCAGGGACTAAAAGCGTCAAAAAGTGCACAAGTTTGCACTTTCGCGCATAACTTACGTTCTGAATACATCCGGACATCCAAAAATTTATGTAAGCACTAAAATACTTTATTTTAGTGTTTGGCTTGAGAAAAATCCATTCGTCGTGCCATTTGGATCGTTTTTCGCTCTTGTGCGCATTCCGTCGTAATTAAGCGAACATCGCGTTCGTACGACCAAACGAACCAACATCTGAGATATTTTTGAGCATGTTTCATGTCCACAATGTTTAGGCATCATTTTAGGGCCTTAAAGTTGGCTTTACGGGCCTTAGAAGTGTCAGAAATGGCCTTAAACACCAACAGGGACTGAAACTGTCAATATGCAAACTTGTTTCTGATCTGACAAGGCCAGGCGGCCCGCGTAAGATATGTGTGTATCCTTACGCGACCCGCATCAGTCCCCAGACAGCAGAAACATGGCAGAAACATTGGATCTGGTCCTATCCATTGTTGCACATGGTTTTGGGGAAATCTATGGGCTCAAATGGTTTTCAAAAACCACTATCTTGAGGTGTATGGCCAAGATCAAATCGCGGTTTCCAAGAAACGATCTTAACGGCTCTACGAATCCTATAAATACCCCATGCCTTCAATTGCAAAACCCACTAGAATTTTGATTTGAGAAACTCTAAGTTGAAACCATTGTTTCATACCTGAGTTACTTGGATCGAGATTAGCATTCGGGGACCCTTCGTAAGTATTCCTTCGTTCTTTTATTGCTTTTCGAGTCCAAAAGTCAAACTTTGTTTGACTTTCTGCGTTGACCAGTTTATGGTCAATGCGAAGTTCGTTTGAACTTCGCAACGTGATTGTAATCACGATGGTTATAGCCCCTTGTGACTATGCCTACTGATTACCACGTTGTCTAGGGTCGTAAGGGTAAGCGATCTAATAAATCGCTTATACCTTCGAACCCGACCCATTTGGTCGATCATTAGGATCCGACCAAACACATTAGGTGACCATAGTATATAGGGAATAACCTTCCGAGGTTATACCTTATGGTCGCTTCGTTTGAATAGTTGTATGATAGGTAGTTTATATGCCTTAGGTAAATTACCAGAATACCCTTTTCATGTATAATTGGCAATTAAGCATATGTAACCTAAACTTTTGTCACATAACTGATTATGTAACATGTTTAGGCATATAACACTTGTCATAGGACTAGTTAGGCGGTCCGAACGCGTTTCACGTGAACGATGCGTTAAAGTAGCATAAGCTACCTAAACGGGTCGTAATGGGTCGTAAGCACTTAGGTTAGGTTTCCTTTTAGTATGTGGGCTTTGTTAAACCATATTACACGAGTCTCGATACTCGTTTGGTTTACGAACCCTCATTCTATCTAAATCCTCCGATTTAGGTCCGGTTTATTAACATAGTTACCTATATTAGGTGTCGTTTGATTCCGTGATCTCTAGCATTGCTTGGTGGTTATCTTAAGACTTTTGAGCAATCTCAAGTGAGTACATAGACCCCTCTTTTACTGTTTTCAAACTGTTTTGGGGTGAAACACATGTGCCTACTTGTTACTTTCATGCTTTCCATGTTTTCACATCATATACTGCTATGTTCATTAGTACATTTATAGTACAAGATTTCATTACATTTCATGCTATGTATGCCCATTGTGTGCGTACTTAGTACATTGTTTTACATTACATTACATGCTATGTATGTCCATTGTGTGCATACTTAGTACATTACATTACATTTCATGCTATGTATGCCCATTGTGTGCATACTTAGTACAGTTGTTTTCATCACATGCTTACATTTTTGTATGACATTTGGGTTGTTTACAATGGAACAATACATTCATTAACATTAGCTACGCCGTTCGTTAGTAGGTAGTGGTACCATAGGAATTGACAACTCCCGTTCCTGAAATCCGGGGTTTGTTTGGATTGGAAGGAATGACCGAATTCGATATACATAAATTAGATAAACCTTTAATTTGTTTAAGGGTTTATCGCCACAGTCTCAAGGCTTGAGTGTATGCATTTTCACAATACCGCATAGATGTTTGTATCAGTAAAGCATGCATTTGTTTCACAAAACATAACTTTGATTTAAACCATGTTTTAATTCAATAACTTGTTTTTTTTTTGTGCATTTTACATATGGTTTAGTTGATATATTTCACTTACCATACATGACATTTTTGGGATACACATTATATGATTTACATCAAACATAAACATGTTGACATTGATTACAAATTTGGTGATTTACATTAGACATGGACATTTTGATATGGTTTACACAATAACACTTGACAATTGATTTATACATGAACAAGTTACATTGGTGGCTGTTTGGGTAAGTGATTTGAGTAACGATGCGTGTGTAATATGATACAAACATGGTGGATACGCCGCTGGTACTTCCTATATATAAGTGTTTGTATAATATTACATATCGTAACGTTATTTAAATCATTTCAGTATAGACATATTACATTTTATACAAATAACATACTTTTCACACGGCATTGTTTTACAAAACAGTTTAATTTATACAACTCATTTTACATGGTTATTCATTTAACCTTACATTTATTTATACATATCAACTGATCTTATCATTTTTTTCAAATAATTTACAAAACAAATCAAATTACAAGATTCATGACTAAACATTTTCTTAAACACAAGTCATGAATCCTATTTTCACAAAACCTATGTATCTCACAGGCATTTTTATGCTGACGTACCTATTTTCACATGTGTTTTCAGGAGCTTTTGCATAGGATGTTGATCAGGACACTAGGGCGGACCTGTGCCTTAGAGAATAAAAATGAAGATAGACTAGTTTAATTATGTCATGAACTCTTTGTTTCCTGTTTAAGACAATATAACACTCTTGTTTAATAAATAAAATATAACTTTGTATGCCATGGTTGTGAAACAATAATTCTGTTACAACACTCCCCGACGTTTCCGCCACGTTTTGTATGTTCTACGTGGTCGGGGTGTGACAAACATTATATTAAACGGTGATTGAGTATTTGTATTCTACAATTATCGTCGGTATGTTGGGGTTTTGTATACAAAATTTGTTACTACATTGTGAGCAGTAACATAACCACAAGTCGGGTTGACAGTACCGTGGGTGGTAATTAAAGTAGATGGAAACAAATGTAATTGCGCGACCGCCCTCAATACTGTACAATGGTTTTACTTAACTTGATTAAACTGGGATTCACTAACCAGTATTTCCCACTGACAAAATGTTTTTAAACGCGTTTCAGGTAACAAAATGTGAAAGCCCAATAGAAGCCAGCTGGACAGCACTGAATGCTTGGAAAAGTGGCTATAAAGTTACCTAAAATAAAGAGATGTTTTATATAAATAAAATAGGGTTTATCCCTATGAAAATGTATGTACTTAAAACTTTGGGATTTTCCCACGTATTTAATATTATGAAAGTGTGGTATTTTACTCTGATAAAATATTTCCTAACTACGGTCCTGATGTAATTTCCACTGCCAAAATGATAAAAAACCTGGATACCACTGAAGCTGGTCGCGACCGCCCGTTCCCGGGTTGTTAGGGGACGGGGTTGCGACAGAAGGTGGTATCAGAGCTAAGCCACTGATTCAGCCACAGAAGTGTTCTGCTGACACCAACATATTACTCAAATTGTTAGGAAATTAATTACGAAAATACGTGCATATCTGTATTTTATTGTTGTGTGTTATTTGACTATTTGTTAGTTTTCAGTATGAGCGATCAAGGACCCTCCGACGCCTATCATCAGTTGTCCGGCTCACCGAGGAGCGAAGGCACCTCTTCACAGCCTGCCCTCTCAGGGTATTCAGCTGACAATGAAGATGGGATATTCGTGTTTAAGGCTCAGTCTGAAGAGCCATTCCCTTCTAAAAAGAGAGGATGGTTCAGTAGGGGAGCACATGAGCGTAGGAAGAGAATGAAAAAGTTACAAGAGCTGCGAGTTCTAGCAGCCGCTAAGAGAGAAACAGATGCCCACACCCAAGACATGCTTAATAGGAGTTTAGCAAACTTCCATATCTTAGTAACCACAGCTGCCGACCCAAACCTGGAGCAACTCATCGCCCCTCAACCATTACCCTTGTTTCCCACACAGCCAATGGAAATAGAAAACAACTCAGAAAACCAAATCCAAATGCATGATTTTAACCCAGAAGAGATACCTAGGATACCAGCACCCAATCCCTTAGACCCAGACTACGACCCGTGGTTTGATGATCATAGAGATTATCAACAACGCTACAACCTAACAGACGAACCCATGCCAAACCTAGCAGCTTACCCAGGTCTGGACCCTCTAGATCCCTATTATGTTATGATGAGTACATTAGGGAAATCCTAGAGAATCCATACCCTCAGGAAGAACCCATGCCACAATACCCAGATCCAGTACCAGCACTCGCACCTCCAATGAGTGAAGAGAATGTGCAAGAACTCCGAACCTTCGGTGAGGAGATTTTAGAAAGTAGCGAGAGAATGAGGCAGGTTGGAGAAGGATTCGTCTGGAAATACGACGGGCGTAATATGGAGTTCTGGATGAACCCATATCAGTAATGGTGATAATAATAATATAATTATATATATATATATAGAATATGTGTGTATGAAAAAAAATATATATAATAATAATAATATATCTATCGTAGTATAGACCACTTTGTTGTTAATGATGCATATTAGTATTGTAATTTTTTTATTTCAGTTCCAGTTTGTATTAAATGCATACTATAAGAAAGAGAAAGTCGCAATGTTCGACGCTTTTGACCAATATGTGTTTTGTGTGATTGTTTGCCTTAAATATTATCTTGTGATATTAATAAGTGGCAAATGTTTAAAATTCAGATGGACAACGAAGTGAATCAGGAAAACCAGAATAACGATAACCAGAGTAACAATAACCCGGATAACGATAACCTAAACAACTATAATGAAAACCAAGTGGATAACAGTGCCATCCAACACATAGTGGCACAAGGGATAATAGATGCAATGCCATATATTATCAAAACGGTTAAGGAAGCAGATAATAAAAGTAAACGTGATAGTAAACGACCCACTGAACCTGAACACAGCGTAAACAATGGACCCATACTTCAAATGCCCATTCCGAAAAGAAGAAGAACCATGTCATATGGTTGTTCTTATAAAGAATTATGGTCTTGTAAACCAATGGAATTCTCGGGCAATGAAGGGGCCGCTGCAGCTCTACGTTGGATAGAAAAGACTGAGGCAGTCTTAAAAATAAGCAAGTGTGCGGAAGAGGATAAGATAATGTTTGCTTCCAATCTGTTTAAGAATTCAGCACTAGAATGGTGGAACACTATCCTCCAGTCTAGGGGAAGTGATAGGATTTATAATATGGAATGGGAGGAATTTAAGAACATGGTGGAAAGGAAATTCTGCCCTCCCAATAAAAAGGAACAGATAGCCAATAAGTTCCTAAACCTTAGGATGACTGGGGTAGATAGTAAGGGGTACACTATGTTATACTTCGAATATACTAGAATAGTGCCAACCCTTGCATCACCTGAACCAGTATTAATCTCCCGTTATATCTGGTGATTAATCAGTGAGATTAGACATGTAGTCAAGGCAGCTAGACCTCAAACTATAGAAGAAGCTGTAGAACTAGCAAACACCTTGACTGATGAATTAGTGCGTACACGAGAAGATGATCAGAGGAGAAACCTAGCTCAAAGGCTTACCCAAAAATTCCGATATGGAAATTCTAACCGTGTGAAAAATGTAGGTTCTACGTCTACACCGTACTGCAAGGCTTGCAAGAAGCACTCAGGAAAATGCTCCACTTACTGCAATTTCTGCAAGATACCAGGACACAAGGAAGAAGATTGCAGGAAGAAGCCTAATAATGGAATGTGCTTCAACTGTGGAGAAAAAGGTCACATCAAGCCGAATTGTCCAAAACTAGCTCCAGCCACGAACACCAAGAATACTAAAAATGCTAGAGCATTTGTTCTGACTGCAGAAGAAGCCAAGATAATCCCGGATGTGATCGCCGGTACGTTTTTAGTTAATGATGTTCTTGCTAAAGTAGTATTTGACTCTGGTGCAAACCAAAGTTTTATTAATACTTCATTTTGCAAACTTCTTAATCAATCATTAACTAAACTTCCACAAAAATGTCTAGTAGAGACAATAAATGGGGAAACCATTAAGATTTCTGAAATCTTGCCGGGAGAAAGAATAGAATTTTCAAATCAAAAGTTTATTGCAAACCTTTATCCAATGAATCTGGCAGGATTTGATGTCGTATTAGGAATGGATTGGTTAGTGGCCAATAAAGCCAGTATCTTATGTGATCAAAAGTCAATCCAAGTAAATTCACCAAGGGGTGAAAAGATCACAATTAAAGGAGATAAGCCATCTAGATCCACAAGATTCATCTCTGTAATGAGAACAGCCAGTTATGTAAGAAAAAGGATCATTAGTGTATTTGATTTCCATATTCATTAACACTAAAGGAAAAGAATTAAAAGAGATCCCTGTAGTATCTCAATTTTCAGATGTATTTTCAGATGTATTTCCAGAAGAGTTACCAAGATTACCTCCAGACAAGGAAGTTGAATTCAGAATCCATCCGCTACCAGGAACAGCACCAATTGCCAAAGCACCTTACCGTTTGGCACCTGCAGAACTGCAGGAACTGAAGAAACAGCTAGACGAATTATTGGAAAGAGGATTCATACAGCCAAGCTCATCGCCATAGGGAGCACCGATCCTATTCGTCAAAAAGAAGGACAGATCAATGCGTATGTGCATTGACTACTGTCACACCCCCAGAATCCACCATGCGGAGTATCACCGCTTGGAGGCGTGACGCAACCAGGATCGAGCCACCAATCATATTGAACAACGTAATTAAGTAAATAAACCAACCACAATACAATTGGTGACCAAAAGAAAGTAACCGACTTTATGTTAACAGCGGAAGCATAAAACGTAAGTCCAAAACATAAGTTCATAGTTCATAAGTTTAAAGTCCAAGCGTAAGTTTAATAATTTCATAAGGATTTAAATATTAAGCACGGAACATAATAGTCCGTATCCCACAACGACCTCCTCCTCGTACAAGCTCCATAAGCATCTAGCGACCTATAAGGCATGTAACAACGAGTCAACAACAAAGTTGAGTGAGTTCACGTTTGTTTGATTAGTTTTAAGTTGTTTTCGAAAACATGGTTTGTCTTTCGTTGGCTTAATTGTCGTGGGGGTTACCCCATAGTTGAAAGTAAGATTAACCAGTTCCTTCTTTATTGCCCAAACCATATCCATAATCAGTGGGGGGGTTTCCCCATGTAAACCACTAGACCGATATCGACAACTGACGAACAATAATGTGCCATACGTCAATGTCTATCATCATTGACAGTTTGCCATAGTCCATTAGTACACGCTCGTTCGACTGGCACGGTGTGAGGTTTGTTAAACCTAATAGCGCTATTAACTAATGACCCGCTCGCCATTGGCCTCGGCGATTAAGTCGATATAAGATGAGGGACTGAATGATAGAGTTTTGTCTAGTAAGTTTTAAGGTTGTTGTCCTACCCAAGGAGGACGAACGTACGTATTCTACCCAAGGAGAATACATAGGATTAATATTGGCATCCTACCTATGGAGGATGGCGGTACATATCCTACCCAAGGAGGATATGTAGGTTCCATTTTAGTTTCTTAACCCATTCCCAACCACCGGGAATCCCATGCCTTAGAAAGTGTGTGAACTCACCTCGGTTGCTCGTTTGACTCTAAAAAATAGCTAACAGTCAAGGTCGGTCAATCACGTCCTAGTATGATTACCACTTAGTTTATTAGTGACTTCAAATAAGCACAAAGTTCCTACACGCATCTACCACATAACATGCATCACTTTAACAATTTACGCCCATATAAACATTCCACTTATAGCTACTCAAGAGCAAGCATACGATATTGCACATAACACTTTTATTGACATATAACATGTTAGATCATTCTCAGATAACCTACCCGACAATTAGACACGCAAATTACTACTTATGTCGTTTCAGCTTTAATCTTCAAAACTGGGCTGTTTTCGGGGATTTTAATAAAATAGTTAACCGGTTCCAAAAATTCCCAACTTTTTACAGGATATCTTAAACAATCCAAATATTATTCTGTAAAAATCTCGGGATCCAATTCATTACCAATATTTTATAAAAATTCATTTACCAGACTGCAATCAGGTTCATATTTTTCTGACTACAGTCCACGGAATAATTTATTTAAAATCATCGTAAGTCCGATTTACGAAATTCTAGTGGGAGAATTACAAATACATCAGTAGTCATGTACAATAAAAATTTCATGACCCAGTTCTACACAGGTTTCATGTTATGATGAAGAATATAACACATATTTTCGGCAGCAAATATGCAGCTTTTGCTGCTGTTACAAAACGACCCTTTAAAAATAGCAAACGAAGTCCAAAAATTATGATTCTAGTGCCATTAGAACCGTATTTCATAATAACACGTTATAGACTCAATAAAATCAGTTTTTCGTTAAGTTATGATCTGGTTACAGCCAACTGAAGTTGGCTGTAATATTTAGACAGAAGCTGTTTTCAGCTTATGGTGTTCTAACGCATGTTCTATTTGTTCCGTTAACATGTCTAGTGATCAACAACGACCTTTAACATCAGTATTAACAAGTAATTCATCAAGTAATCAACAACATGTTCACTACAGCATCCTACTAT
Organism: Helianthus tuberosus; assembly: GCA_030545235.1. Taxonomy (NCBI): domain Eukaryota; kingdom Viridiplantae; phylum Streptophyta; class Magnoliopsida; order Asterales; family Asteraceae; genus Helianthus; species Helianthus tuberosus. The sequence goes on from CM060381.1 coordinate 151,019,849, forward strand.
AACATTTCATCATGTAAATATTCATGTAACTTTTATGTTCAAGCTCCTTGTTTAAATTCTTTTAGTGTTCTTATGAATCTCAACATAATATAACTTTTAACTACTCAAAGTAGGAATAAAGAAGAGTAAATCAAGACTTACTACTAGCTTAAAGCTAGGGAAGAATCTCTAGTGAAAAGATGGAGAAGATGATGGTGAAAAGCAAGTGAAAGAAGCTCCTTGAAGTTCCACAAGATACAAGCTTCCTTGAATCACCTCAAAGTCTTGTATGAAGCTCAAAAAGGGATGAATGGGGTGGTGAAATGGTGGTGATGGTGGCGGTTGGGTGTAACCGAGAAGAGAGAGAGGAGAGTGAGAAGATGGAGTGTGATCTTTGTGAAAATATGTTGTAAGGATGCACCATACTTATAAAGATCCTTTCAAATAATATGGAAGGCAAAGCAAGCAAGATATCTAATAAAATAAGGAAATATAATCTTGCACAAGATCTAGGTATGGTGGTGATGGTCCTTGTGACCGAATTGGTTAGGGGGGGGGTTGGTTGTAACTTTTGTAACTAAGTTGTAAATATAAGTTAGAATCCAAGTATAATATTTCCATATATTAGTATGTTGGTATTTAGGGGGGTGTTATGGTATACGGGGACCATAACTAGCCAAGAAATAATAACACAATGTGTTTGACAAATATTTGGTGTCCCGGGTAATGTCCGGTTGTTCGGTCGGATACTGTTTCGTTAAAGTGTTTAATTAGTCCGTAAAGTGTCTTATATATATATATATATATATTTTCGTAACACTTTTAATTCCTAAGACTTAGGAAAACATTTAGGACCATTTAGTCAATTTTCTACACATGACTAGTATGTTAACAAGCACATGTAAGTATGACGCAGTAACCAGAAGGCAGTTAAGAAATTCCACACACTCATCAAGCACTTTAATTATTATTACTGAATCGTACGGATACATGTAATTATGAGGGTTGTCACATTCTCCACCTGTTAAGAAAATTTCGTCCCGAAATTTAGCGCGTGGTTACTGAGGAAGCTAGTTAAGTTGCGGTGTTTACTGGCTTTTCCTGGGTTGTCACATCATCCCCCCGTTGATTTGGAATTTCGTCCCGAAATTCTGCAGTAGCTTCAGTCTCAGTAGTGGTTGCACTTTTCTTAAACAACTGGGGGTACTTGAGTTTCATTTGCTCTTCTCATTCCCAGGTATACTCTGGGCCATGACGGGAATCCCAATGAACTCGGACGAGAGGTATCCTGGTGCGCTTGAGAATTTTAACATCTCGATCCGTAATCTCTACTGGTTCTTCGACGAATCGCAGCTGGTCGTCGATAGTGAGCTCCTTTAAGGGAACTATGAGGGTCTCATCTGATAGACACTTATTCAGATTCGACACATGGAACACATTGTGAACTCCGCTGAGTTCGGCCGGTTGGTTCAGCTTGTAGGCGACTTTGCCAATTTTCTCGATGACTTCGAATGGTCCGACATAACGCGGATTGAGTTTGCCTCGTTTGCCAAAACGGACTACACCTTTCCAAGGTGAGACTTTACGTAGCACTCGATCCCCAACCTGGAACTCGAGTGGTTTTCGTCGCTTATCTGCATAGCTTTTCTGACGGTCATGAGCTGCCGCCATTCGTTGTCGTATCTGAGCAATTCTCTCGGTTGTATCTACTACAAGTTCTGGGCCTGTGATTTGGCTGTCACCAACTTCTGCCCAACAAAGAGGCGATTGGCACTTCCATCCGTACAATGCCTCGAACGGAGCGGCCTGGATACTGGTGTGGTAACTGTTGTTATATGAAAACTCCACTAACGGGAGGTGCTTTTCCCAGCCATTACCAAAATCGATTACATATGCCCTGAGCATGTCTTCAAGGGTTTGGATGGTGTGTTCAGATTGCCCATCCGTCTGTGGATGATATGCCGTGCTCATGTCTAATCGAGAGCCAAAGGATTTGTGCATAGCTTGCCACAATTCAGATGTAAAACGTGAGTCACGATCAGAGATGATGGAGGTTGGCACTCCATGCCTTGATACCACTTCCTTTAGGTAGATGTCTACGTGGCCTAGAAAGTGGACTTCGCGAAGCCAGAAGTCAAATTTCGAAAATTTAGCATACAGTTGCTCTGCTCGAAGAAGTTCCAGCATAAGTCGTAGATGCTGTTCGTGTTCCTCCTGACTCTTAGAATAGATAAGGATGTCGTCGATGAACACTATGACAAACTTATCCAGGTAAGGCTTGCACACTCGGTTCATGAGATACATGAAGACCGCAGGTGCATTCGTCAACCCGAAAGGCATAACCAGAAACTCGTAATGCCCGTAACGAGTTCTAAACGCTGTTTTGGAGACGTCCTCTTCTTGGACTCTCAGTTGATGGTAACCTGACCTCAGGTCAATCTTGGAATAGAAACTCGACCCTTGCAACTGGTCGAATAGGTCATCAATGCGTGGAAGAGGATAACGATTCTTCATGGTCACCTTGTTAAGTTCGCGGTAGTCAATACACATCCTGAAAGTACCGTCTTTCTTCTTCACAAACAAGACTGGAGCTCCCCAGGGCGAAGAGCTAGGACGTATGAAACCCTTTTCCAAGAGTTCTTGTAATTGCGTGGACAGTTCTTCAAGTTCTGATGGAGCTAGACGATAAGGTGCACGAGCTATTGGTGCTGCTCCAGGAGCTAGCTCGATTTGAAACTCGACTTGTCGATGAGGCGGAAGACCAGGTAGTTCCTCAGGAAATACCTCAGGAAAATCGCGCACAATAGGAATGTCTTCAATTTTCCTCTCTTCCGTTGATGTGTCAGTAACGAGTGCTAGAATGGCAGTGTGGCCCTTTCGCAAACACTTCTGGGCCTTAAGGAAAGAGATAATGCCTACGACAGCACCACTCTTGTCGCCATGAATCACGGGGGGTTCTTTACTAGAACGAGGGATGCGAACAATCTTCTCGTTGCAAAGAATTTCCGCTTGCTGATGAGATAGCCAATCCATCCCAATAACAACGTCAAAACTACCCAGAACGATAGGAATAAGATCAATAGAGAAGGTCTGACCAGCTAAGAGGAGGTTACAACCCTTAACGATGTGTGGGGCCTCGAGACTTTTACCATTTGCTAGCTCTACCGTGTGTTTGGTGGTCAAAAGTGTTGGGGTGCGCTTAAGCATTTGACTAACTTTTAAGGACACATAACTAGTATCGGCGCCCGAATCGAATAAAACAGTAACAAAGAAATTATCCAGAAGAAACTTACCCATCACAACGTTGGGATCGTTCCTTGCATCACCCTGACCCAGCACGAAGACACGTCCCCTGGCTCCATTGCCATTATTGTTACCCCCGTTGTTGCCTCCATTATTGCCTCCATTGTTGTTCCCGTTTCCCTGGTTGTTGTTCTGATTCTGGTTCAGCTGAGGACAGTTCCTTGTAAAGTGGCCTTCAGCGCCACACTGAAAGCATCCTTTATTTCCCTGTTGTTGCTGTTGCTGGTGGTTCTGTGGAGCTTGTTGTTGTGGCGATTCTGATTTGCTGGTCGTGCGCTCCAGCAATCCTTTGCTTCATGACCAAACTTGTTACACCTCCGGCAACGACCCTTGTTGCACTGCCCGCTATGATGCTTGTGGCACCGGTTTCATTTGGGGTGGTTCCCTCGGTATCCACCCTGTCCTTGATTACCAGAAGATTGCTGACCAGGACTCTGGTAGTCATCAGTCTTTCGCTGCTGAGACTGAACTGAAGTAGAACCCTTACTGGAATTCCCATCCCATTTTCGCTTGTTGTCGTTAGGAGCATCAGGAGTAGCTGTGGCACTGATACGTTCGGGCAACCTGTTTTGCTCCACCGCCTGGTCAGTGAGACGATGAGCCAACTTGATGATTTGCTGAATGGTACCCAGGTTAGCTGAAGTCACGTGACTCTGAATCTCTGGAATTTTTCAATCTAAAGATGACGGGGTCTAAGATTGAGGCGTATACGAAGAGGTCAAACGAGCTGGCCATCTTGTGTCGTACTATGGTAGACCCTCCCATCAAACGTACAACTCAATACGTTTGATGGGAGGGTCTACCATAGTAGGACACAAGATGGCCAGCTCGTTTGACCTCTTCGTATACGCCTCAATCTCAGACCCCGTCATCTTTAGATTGAAAAATTCCACCTCTAGCTTGTGGATGTCATCACGACTACAGTACTCTTCCTTGATCAGTTCTTTGAAACCGTTCCATGGGGTGGCATTAGCAACCGCCAGCCCTAGTAGTTGAACCTGTGCTTTCCACCAGGTTAACGCAGCACCTTCGAGGGTTCCAGTAGCATATTTTACCCTACGATCTTCAGGGCATTCACACATTTCGAAGATAGATTCGAGCTTCTCGAACCAGTGAAGGAGACCTACCGCTCCTTCTGTGCCGCTGAAGGTACTGGGTCGGCAATCCATGAAGGTTTTGAATGTACATACGGGAGGTTGAGCATGCTGGCCTATTGCGCGAGAATAAAAGACAAGGTTAAACACAAGAGTTGGGTTGCGAGTGTAGGATCTAAACATCCTAAGATAGGTTGAAATGGTAGGTTGTAGGACCGGTTTTGACTCCGAAACGATTGCGAAATGAACGTGTGACGTGCGGAATTCGTACACGAATGCAACCTAACACACACGATGTAATATAAATGTGATTCTATTAGAAATCTGAAATCGTACAGCACCTTGAATCACTTTCTCTCTCTAGATTCTCTCTCTAGATCTAGAAAGCTCCAAATGACTAAATGGCCAAAAGTTCCTAATCTATGATATAATCTCCTATTTATAACAATTATGCCACCTTGCCTTTTTATCTAACTATCACTAATATAACGACTCGTTTTCTTCTATTTCTCGCTACAGCTCGGATTGACGAAGGCGATAGACATAAATGTACTAACAGACTCCCCCTTGGATATTGCCGCAGTCAATCTCGATCATTGAGTCAAACTCGTAGCGTCTTCTTTTTCTCTCTCTCTCTTTGAATCTTCTCGAACAGAATCCCGGTGGATCTGTCTTCAGCTTCAGTTTCTTCTCCTTTTGGTAGTCTCTTTTCTTCATCAGGCTCCCCCTTTCGTCAAGCGTCCGTGCTTTTGGGATCGACACCTTGCTTTCTGTATACAAGCTCCTTTAGGATAGTTACATGGCTCCTTGAATCCACACTTCCTTTTGCGTTGAGCTCATCTTCAGACTCCCCCTTAGACTCAGCTTCTGGGATCGTAGTCTGGAATCTCATCTGCAATCACTCAAACATTTATAAGTAATAGCATTTCAAATTTCAGCTATCCAGGAATTGTAACCTGGCTCACTCAAACATTTTAAACAAACAATTTTCATGAATTTGGCAGTTTCATCGAATTGAATCAGAAACTAGCTCTATAACAGTATAAGCATCCAACTCCCCCACAGTTAATCATCCAAGTCCAACTTAATGACCTTGGAGATATCACAAACTGTTTTTGAATTTTGATTTTTAATTCAAGTTTCAAATTAATGAACTTGTTTTATTTTCAGAAACACAATCAGCTTACTTAGATTTTGAAACTCAGCACCTCAGACATTGGTTGTCGAAAATAAAGCAGAATCAAAAATCTTTTTGTATTTTCTGAAAATATAAAGCAATAACAAAATATGTACAAACATATTTATAAACACTATTTTTGTTTGAGTATGCGTTAGAAGATCATATCAGTCTATGACAAGTCACAAGTACCGTTGAGCTTAATTTCACATTAAGAATTAAACAATTCACTTAGATTGTCGATATACTGGTCCACTTAAATTTTCACACAATTTTCAATCTGTCCAGGATACGGATTAAGTATTTTAGAGACTTAAACTTATACGTGTGTCCCACTTCTTGAATATACTCCCGTATCCAGATCCCGATATTCAGTCTTACAGGTAATTATAACACAAATGATATCTATAAGGGGTTAATAAATTATGAAGAATCATGAGAGCTCAGGTCAGAACTACCGTTCAGCAGAGAGATCATGACTCAACTTGGGTGTGTCCCCTTTAGAGGATCTTTTTTACAACAGCATTGCTAAGCAATTTTATTGTCTTATCATATATGCTGAGGGTGATGCTGTGTTTCAAGCATTTGCGGAAAGTATTATTCGGGGACTAGGTCAGAACTTCCATTCAGCAGAAGTCCCGGAATAATACCCCAGATATCACTGAGTATAAAGACCTAGTATATCAGAAAAAGGAACCTTTCAAACGAGATTTCAGGGGTTACCTATATATCCAATTAGTGTTCCCCACGAAATAAGCAAGTATTTGAATTTAGGTTTATATCCCGAAAAAACTTACTAAATGTGCAAAAACCTATCGGCACATCATCAGTGAGATTGTTTAACACTATATAATCATTACATTTCTTTAGCATACTGTAACTGTCTACTGATGTACTATCATTTCCTCTTTTTACGCAAAAACTCAATTTTTGAATTTTATCATGTTTTTTACTTTTTCAAAATTTTCAAATGTTTTTGTATTTTCTAACAACAATATATCTCCCCCTAAAATGCAAAAACATATAAAGAAAATTTGACAACCAACACTGATAGCTTTGTCTCGCCATCCATTTTCTGCATCTTGTGAACTGAATTACACGAAAAGCAGTAAATACCCCCATGATTTACAACCCATTGATCTTAACAGTTTGAAAACCGTTTTTCAATCTGATGAAAGTAATCATGTTTGTTCAGCCGTGAGGGTTTCGGCATATTCAATCAACATACATTCAAAACAATATTAAAGACAACATATTTTTGGTTTTTCAAATTATAACAAACTAAAAACATATTTTTGGTTTTAAATTTTTCAGTTTTTTAGGATTTTGAAAATATTGTTTATTTATGTACAGAAATTGATAAACTCCCTGTTTAACCAAACCAGGGTTCTGCAACCTCTTTCTGTGCCAGGCTGCTCCAACTACCATTCTCACAATCTTCAGCTTCGTTGAGCACCTGCACATTCAAACTTTATCAATCATTTGAACAATTTAGCCCAGGTCTGTTGGACCTTAGGCATTTCAAAACAATAATGTTCATTTAATTTCGGAAACTCTTTGTCATTTAAAACGTTTTCAATTTTGACTTCAACTTTTTCATCTTTTACCATCGTTACTTGTTTCTTAGCACTCCACATTTGACCTTTTGGAGTACCTCTTTTGTAAAAATTTGTCTTTTTTTGAACCTTTTGATCTTGAACAACATTTTTAGGTTTCCAAAACTCTTGAGGTTTTGTCATATCAACAGATGTTCTCCAACTTTGTGTTGTTTTGAATCTGGGTGTGTGAGATTTCCAGGTCTGTCTTGAATCGAACCTGTTCGGGTTTGATTTCCAATTTTGATTTGAAGCAAACTTGTTTGTATTGTACCTCCAAGTTTGTTTCGAATCAATTTTGGTTGACCTTGGTTTCACATCCTCAGATTTCTGTTTTTCAACATCAACAGGCTTTGGATTTGGACACTTTCATGCAACATGTCCAATCTGATCACATTTAAAACATACTTTCTTTGAAACGTCCTTGGCCTGTTGTTGTTTCTTTTTCATAGCATCAAACTCCTCATTAGACTGTTGTCCAAATTTGAGTTTTTCCTCTTCTTTCAAGCTTTTCCCTTGAACAAAACTCATCTTTTGTTGCAAATTTTGTTTTTTACTTTGATTCCAATTCCGTTTCTTTTTATAACCCAAACCAGCCTTCATGTTTTTCTTCTTAAAACCAGGTTTGTTATAAGAAGATTTATGACCTTTACCAACAAACTTTGGAATCTCAGACTTCTCAATCTCAACCATTTTGAAAACTTTATCAACCTTTTCTGAAATCACATTCTGAATCGGGAAAACAACATCTAAGAATAATTTGTCTGATCCAATCATGGTATAAACCAATCCTTTTGAATCATCATTCAAATTTTTCTCTGATTTTGTGTTTTTCAGATAACCATCATAAAGATTTCCTTCATCTCCATCCTGTGATTCAGACTTACCTTTTGTAGACGCATCTTTCAAAACGCTTTCAACAACCTTACTTACCACCTCTGAATCATTAGCATCATCAGATTTGGAGTAAGTCACATCGATACTTTCAGGTAACTGGTCAGCTATGTTCAAACCCTTTGCCACCTTTTCCTCATCATAAAAAGTATAATTGTTTCTCAATGGTGGTGGTACCTGATGAAATTCTGAACCAATACCCTTTTTGCAATTTTCAGTATCTTTCTCATCTGGTGTAATGTTGAAAATGCGTTCGAGAATGTACGAAGAGTTATGATAACTTTGAAGTTTTGTAACAACCTTTTCTTTTTCAGCCAAGACTTGTTTAAGATGAGCAATTTCATCAACACATTTGTTTAATTCAATTTGCTTTTCTTTAAACTTTCTTTCATACATTTCTTTAGTAACTAAAGTTTCTGACAATCTTTGATCAAAACTTTTGACTTGGCTCTTCAAAGTATCATATGCTTCTTGTACTCTCTGACTCAACCACTTTAAAGAATCATACTGTTTTTGTAAATCTTGAAATTTAGATTCTTTTTCAACACAATCAACACATTTTGCTGAACACAGTTGTCTATAAACATCATTATCCTTTTCAAGACCTTGACATTTCTGTGTCAATTTTTCAACTTTTAGTTTCAAAATTTCTTCTTTTTCAATCATATCTTTACATTTTGTTTTGAAAATATTTTCAAGTTTGCTTGTTTCACTATCTTTTGTTTTGATTATTTCATCTTTTTCAATATAGGCTTTGCACATTTCTATGCAATTCCTGCATTTGTTTTCATTTTCATCAACCAATTCAACATTCGATAGATCAGAAGATTTTCTAACCTCAGTCTTTTTCAGCACCGGTTCTTCTGACTCAACTTTCTGATCTTCCTCCTTTTCTTCTTTCTGAGCTTCTTCATTCTTCTGCGTTTCTTCAGCTCTCTGTTCCTCTCCAGCAAGCTTTGCAACAGTCTTCACTTCTTCAATCATCTTCTTCAATTCTTCTTCTTTTCTTTTCTTCAGTTCTACCACCTTCGGTAAACTTGCTTCAAAAACTTCTTTTAACTTGTTCATCAAATTTGGCAAATAGCTTTTATCAGAAAGCCTTCTTGTGTTGAACGTGCCCTCACTTGGAAACAAATTAGTTACAGCATCAAAATCCACTTTTGACGGATCAACTACTGGATTACCCTGTGGATCCATGTAACACTCTAGTTCTTCATTCCATCTCTTGGCTCTTTGTGCTTCCTTAAATGGTTCATACAATTTGCCAATCTCCCATCTCGCACTGTCTCTTCTCCACCATCTATCATGAGCACTTTCTCCTGACATTTTAAATCTTCTTCTTGATATTCGCCCCTTATAAATCTTTAATCACCTTGAATCACGAACAAACAAACAAACACAATGAGTTTAATCAATATCAAACAAATGAATCAGACGGGTATCCGATCAAGTGAGTCAACACAAGTCAACAGTGAAGATAATCTCGTGACAACTCTATCCGTTCGTATGAAACTGAATTTGTTCGGGAGAGATAGTATCCGGATGGAGATCCGTGCGGATGGGGATCCGTGCGGATGGGGGTGATTCGTCCGGATTACTTGTTGACCTTTTGACCACAATTAATGAACTACAAACTCACTTGCAACCTGACAATAACCTTCACGTGAGAATCTGATTAAATCTTCACAAATTTCAATATTAAATCTTCACAAATTTCATTATGCACAATGTCAGTTCACATGCAATCTTAAAATCAAACAATTTAAAGCTAGCCGACAATCTTGATGTTATCTAAATTTTCATTGGGCCGCTAAAATACTAAATCAGTTCACTTTATCACATGGGTTGTTATTCTATTAAACAAATCACATGTATCTACTCAATGTAAATGGCAGACAATATCAATCTCTCAATTTCCATTGTATCGATAAAATCAAAGTCACATGTGCAACCATTTATGTGCTGACAATTTCAATTATTGTTGACTAAAGATTGGACCTCAACAATGAGTATGGCAGACTCTATATCTCGAGAATCTGCAAAAGTAATTCACGTGAACAACTTTAATTGTTCAATTCAAATAGCCGACAACACTATGATTGAACCGTCCAACTTTAATCACGTGATCAACTGAACCAATTTCAAATGGGAATCGTGTTTCAAACAGTACTCTCAAACGGTAGCACCTTCAAACAATCACACCTTCAAACTGTCACACTCTCAAACGGTCACACCCTCAAACTGTCACACCCTCAAACTGTCACACCCTCAAACGGACAAGTCTGCTTCAAACTGCCATGACTGCTTCAAACGGTCAGGACTGCTTCAAACGGTCATGTGTCAATTTCAAACGGATAGTCCAGTTTTCAAACGGTCAAAGGCAAATTTCAAACGGTCACGTGCTTGTTCAAACGGTCAGATACTTGTTCAAACGGTCACATGCTTGTTCAAACGGTCACGTCAATTTTCAAACGATGTCGGACACAAAAACTCAGATTTCTCCTAAACGGCTAGGAATTAGGATCTGAAACTTGGTAGGGTTGTAAATCAAGTGTTCTCGCACAACATATCAAAAAATCAATTGATTCGAACCGTAAAAACCTGTTCAATTTGATGATTTTCAGTGAAAAACATGAAAAATATGAAAAAGATGAAGAAGTGATGAAATTCGGATCTGAAACTGATGATTTTCTGCGCGGAAATGTGTGATAGATCAGTGCAATCGAGCTCCTGCTCTGATACCACTTGTAGGACCGGTTTTGACTCCGAAACGATTGCGAAACGAACGTGTGACGTGCGGAATCCGTACACGAACGTAACCTAACACACACGATGTAATATAAATGTGATTCTATTAGAAATCTGAAATCGTACAGCACCTTGAATCACTTTCTCTCTCTAGATTCTCTCTCTAGATCTAGAAAGCTCCAAATGACTAAATGGCCAAAAGTTCCTAATCTATGATATAATCTCCTATTTATAACAATTATGCCACCTTGCCTTTTTATCTAACTATCACTAATATAACGACTCGTTTTCTTCTATTTCTCGCTACAGCTCGGATTGACGAAGGCGATAGACATAAATGTACTAACATAGGTTATACCTCCTGCTGGAACTGCTGCGAGTGCCTCAGCAACTCGTTCATTGATGAAAGCCGTCAACTGGTCTTGAGTCAAGTTCAGGCGTCCGCCCATGATCTTCACATCGAAAGAAACATAAGTAACGAGTGGTGTCGCAAAAGTTCTTAAGTGTGGGGCGACATAAGAGAGTACACACACAGGGTTTCAATTATCAGTTGTTGTATTAACTAATAGACAGGCAATGTAAGCATGAACCATTTCACCTATGGTGTTGAGTCTTGCACGTGGAGCGAAGCTTCGTTGTGGATCGTTGAGCACTGTACAGGTTATAGTCTGGTTTTATCAAAAAGCTTTTCCCCCTTTTTAAAACCAAGTTCACTATAACCAATGGCTCTGATACCAATCTGTCACACCCCCAGAATCCACCATGCGGAGTATCACCGCTTGGAGGCGTGACGCAACCAGGATCGAGCCACCAATCATATTGAACAACGTAATTAAGTAAATAAACCAACCACAATACAATTGGTGACCAAAAGAAAGTAACCGACTTTATGTTAACAGCGGAAGCATAAAACGTAAGTCCAAAACATAAGTTCATAGTTCATAAGTTTAAAGTCCAAGCGTAAGTTTAATAAGTTCATAAGGATTTACATATTAAGCACGGAACATAATAGTCCATATCCCACAACGACCTCCTCCTCGTACAAGCTCCATAAGCATCTAGCGACCTGTAAGGCATGTAACAACGAGTCAACAACAAAGTTGAGTGAGTTCACGTTTGGTTGTTTAGTTTTAAGTTGTTTTCGAAAACATGGTTTGTCTTTCGTTGGCTTAATTGACGTGGGGGTTACCCCATAGTTGAAAGTAAGATTAACCAGTTCCTTCTTTATTACCAAACCATATCCATAATCAGTGGGGGGTTTCCCCATGTAAACCACTAGACCGATATCGACAACTGACGAACAATAATGTGCCCTACGTCAATGTCTATCATCATTGACAGTTTGCCATAGTCCATTAGTACACGCCCGTCCGACTGGCACGGTGTGAGGTTTGTTAAACCTAATAGCGCTATTAACTAATGACCCGCTCGCCATTGGCCTCGGCGATTAAGTCAATATAAGATGAGGGACTGAATGATAGATTTTTGTCTAGTAAGTTTTAAGGTTGTTGTCCTACCCAAGGAGGACGAACGTACGTATTCTACCCAAGGAGAATACGCAGGATTAATATTGGCATCCTACCAATGGAGGATGTCGGTACATATCCTACCCAAGGAGGATATGTAGGTTCCATTTTAGTTTGTTAACCCATTCCCAACCACCGGGAATCCCATGCCTTAGAAAGTGTGTGAACTCACCTCGGTTGCTCAGTTTGACTCTCAAAAATAGCTAACAGTCAAGGTCGGTCAATCACGTCCTAGTATGATTACCACTTAGTTTATTAGTGACTTCAAATAAGCACAAAGTTCCTACACGCATCTACCACATAACATGCATCACTTTAACAATTCACGCCCATATAAACATTCCACTTATAGCTACTCAAGAGCAAGCATACGATATTGCACATAACACTTTTATTGACATATAACATGTTAGATCATTCTCAGATAACCTACCCGATATTTAAACACGCAAATTACTACTTATGTCGTTTCAGCTTTAATCTTCAAAACTGGGCTGTTTTCGAGGATTTTAATAAAATAGTTAACCTGTTCCAAAAATTCCCAACTTTTTACAGGATATCTTAAAGGATCCAAATATTATTGTGTAAAAATCTCGGGATCCAATTCATTACCAATATTTTATAAAAATTCATTTACCGGACTGCAATCAGATTCATCTTTTTCTGACTGCAGTCCACGGAATAATTTATTTAAAATTCATCGTAAGTCCGATTTACAAAATTCTAGTGGGAGGATTACAAATACATCAGTGGTCATCTTCAGTACAAATTTCATCACCCAGTTCTACTTAGGTTTCAAGTTATGATGAAGAATATAACACATATTTTCGGCAGCAAATATGCAGCTTTTGCTGCTGTTACAAAACGACCCTTTAAAAATAGCAAACGAAGTCCAAAAATTATGATTCCAGTGCCATTAGAACCGTATTTCATAATAACACGTTATAGACTCAATAAAATCAGTTTTTCGTTAAGTTATGATCTGGTTACAGCCAACTGAAGTTGGCTGTAATATTTAGACAGAAGTTGTTTTCAGCTTATGGTGTTCTAACGCATGTTCTATTTGTTCCGTTAACATGTCTAGTGATCAACAACGACCTTTAACATCAGTATTAACAAGTAATTCATCAAGTAATCAACAACATGTTCACTACAGCATCCTACTATAACATTTCATCATGTAAATATTCATGTAACTTTTATGTTCAAGCTCCTTGTTTAAATTCTTTTAGTGTTCTTATGAATCTCAACATAATATAACTTTTAACTACTCAAAGTAGGAATAAAGAAGAGTAAATCAAGACTTACTACTAGCTTAAAGCTAGGGAAGAATCTCTAGTGAAAAGATGGAGAAGATGATGGTGAAAAGCAAGTGAAAGAAGCTCCTTGAAGTTCCACAAGATACAAGCTTCCTTGAATCACCTCAAAGTCTTGTATGAAGCTCAAAAAGGGATGAATGGGGTGGTGAAATGGTGGTGATGGTGGCGGTTGGGTGTAACCGAGAAGAGAGAGAGGAGAGTGAGAAGATGGAGTGTGATCTTTGTGAAAATATGTTGTAAGGATGCACCATACTTATAAAGATCCTTTCAAATAATATGGAAGGCAAAGCAAGCAAGATATCTAATAAAATAAGGAAATATAATCTTGCACAAGATCTAGGTATGGTGGTGATGGTCCTTGTGACCGAATTGGTTAGGGGGGGGGGGTTGGTTGTAACTTTTGTAACTAAGTTGTAAATATAAGTTAGAATCCAAGTATAATATTTCCATATATTAGTATGTTGGTATTTAGGGGGGTGTTATGGTATACGGGGACCATAACTAGCCAAGAAATAATAACACAATGTGTTTGACAAATATTTGGTGTCCCGGGTAATGTCCGGTTGTTCGGTCGGATACTGTTTCGTTAAAGTGTTTAATTAGTCCGTAAAGTGTCTTATATATATATATATATATATTTTCGTAACACTTTTAATTCCTAACACTTAGGAAAACATTCAGGACCATTTAGTCAATTTTCTACACATGACTAGTATGTTAACAAGCACATGTAAGTATGACGCAGTAACTAGAAGGCAGTTAAGAAATTCCACACAGTCATCAAGCACTTTAATTATTATTACTGAATCGTACGGATACATGTAATTATGAGGGTTGTCACAACTACCGTGAATTGAACAAGGTCACGATTAAGAATCGGTATCCATTACCAAGAATCGATGATCTGTTCGACCAGCTACAAGGAGCTCGATTTTTCTCAAAAATCGGTTTACGCTCAGGATATCATCAATTAAAGGTACATGAAGAGGACATTCCTAAGACCGATTTTAGGACAAGGTATGGCCATTATGAATTTACTGTCATGCCATTTCGTCTAACCAATGTGCCAGCTGCATTTATGGACATGATGAACCGAATATGTAAGCCATATTTGGATAAATTCATAATTTTTTTTATAGATGATATTCTTATTTAGTCTAAAAGCAAAGAGGAACATGCAGCGCATCTGCACGCACTTCTAAGTTTATTAAGAAAAGAAAAGCTTTATGCTAAGTTTTCAAAGTGCGAGTTTTGGTTAGAACATGTACAGTTTCTTGGACACCTAGTCAACCATGAAGGAATTCATGTAGATCCCACCAAGATCGAGGCAATTACCAAGTGGAAAACCCCTGAGTCACCAACCGAGGTTAGAAGTTTCTTAGGATTAGCCGGTTATTATAGAAGGTTTATTCAAGATTTTTCTAGAATAGCCATTCTCTTAACTAAGTTAACCTGTAAATCCGTTAAGTTTAAATGGGGACCAAAACAAGAAAAAGCCTTTAGAATTCTTAAGCAAAGATTAACCCATGCACCCATACTAGCGTTACCAGAAGGAACTGAAGACTTTGTAGTCTATTGTGACGCTTCTAAGTTAGGTTATGGATGTGTATTAATGCAACGTCAAAAGGTTATAGCTTACGAATCTAGACAACTTAAGAATCATGAAGAGAATTATTCAACCCATGATCTAGAACTAGGAGCTATAATTTTTTCCCTTAAAATTTGGAGACATTACCTTTACGGTAGTAAGTTTACCATTTTCACCGACCATAAGAGTTTATGGTATGTTTTCGGGCAAAAGGAGTTAAATATGAGACAAAGACGCTGGATGGAGATACTTAGTGATTATGATTGTAATATTCAGTACCATGCAGGGAAGGCAAACGTAGTAGCTGATGCTTTAAGTCGAAAGTATCACGAAAAACCAAAAAGAGTACGTTCACTTAAACTAAATCTGCAAGTAGATTTAAATGAACAGATTAGAAAGGCACAAGAATCAGTAATCAATGATGATACTGAAAAATTGAAAGGAATGATTAAGGAACTAGAACAAGGAACAGATGGAATTTGGAGATTCCATAAGAAAAGAATGTGGATACCTAAATTAGGAAACCTACACCACCGTATATTAGACGAAGCTCATAAGTCTAAGTATACGATGCATCCTTGAAGTGATAAGATGTATCAGGACTTAAGAAAGAATTTCTGGTGGATAGGAATGAAAAAGGATATACCAGCATATGTTGCAAAGTTTCTAACCTGTTCACAAGTTAAAGCTGAACACCAGAAACCCTCAGGATTGTTGCAACAGTTAGAAATGCCACTTTGGAAATGGGAGTTGATAACAATGGTTTTTGTTACCAAATTACCCAAAACAAGAAAAGGTAATGATACAATCTGGGTGATTGTAGACAGACTAACCAAGTCAGCTTATTTTCTACCAATGAAAGAAACTTTCAGTATCGAACAATTAGCTAAATTATATGTAAATGAAATAGTTTCATTACATGGAATTCCTCTATCAATTGTTTCTGACAGAGATAGTCGTTTTACCTCTTATTTTTGGACAAGTTTCCAAAAAGCAATGGGAACCAAGTTGAATCTAAGCACCGCTTATCATCCTTAAACGGACGGACAAAGCGAAAGGACAATTCAAACAATGGAAGATATGCTTAGAGCTTGTGTAATTGATTTCGGAGGTAATCGGGACGATCATTTACCATTGATAGAATTTTCTTATAATAACAGTTATCACACAAGTATCAATGCTGCACCATTTGAAGCACTTTATGGACGAAAGTGCCAAACGCTAGTCTGTTGGGTAGAAATTGGAGAAAAGAAACTACCCGGACCTGAGATAGTACAAGAAACAACAGACAAGATCATTCAAGTCAAGCAACGATTGAAAGCAGCACGTGATCGACAAAAGAGTTATGCTGATTACAGACGAAAGCCGTTAGAGTTTCAGGTAGGTGACAAAGTATTATTGAAAGTATCTCCTTGGAAAGGAGTGGTAAGATTCATAAAAAGGGAAAAGCTAAGCCCCAGGTATGTTGGACCTTTTGAAATTATTAGAAAGATAGGACATGTAGCTTATCAGTTACAACTGCCAAAGGAAATGGCAGGAATACATGATGTATTTGATGTATCAAATCTCAAGAAATGCTTAGCAGATGAATCACTCGTAGTACCTCTTAAAGATATAGAGGTAAATGAACAATTAAAATTTGTAGAAAGACCTCTACAGATTGAAGACAGAAAGGTCAAGAATCTCAAACACAAGGGATTACTTCTGGTCAAAGTGCAATGGGATTCCAAAAGAGGACCCGAATACACATGGGAGCTTGAATCAGAAATGCAAAGAAAATATCCACACCTGTTCTAGTAGATCTCAAGGACGAGCTCTAAAACAAGTTGGGGAGGATATAACAACCCTCCAAACTATTTCTGACAACCTAAAAATAATTAAAATATCCCAATACACCCCGTATACGAAAACGCACCCCGAATACCTTTATTTTTATTAAAATAATTAAAAACCCAGAATTTAGGGTTGTCGCGGGTCGCGTAGCCCTTGGTTACTTCCTACGCGGGGCGTGACAGACTAGCCACCAGGCTTAACCCGGTGCTGCCACGTGTCGTCGATCGTGTCGAGGCTAGTTGGCTGATTAAGCAAAGCTAGGCCCTACCACCCTATGTCGAGGCTAGGGTTGGGTTTGATTTTATTATTATATTTTTTTTAAACAATCTACAATAAATGCATAATTGGTCCCTCAAGTTTCTCAATTCAACGCTTGGGCAGAAAGTTATCACAATAACTTTGTAGAATGACATTCAGGTCCTTCGTTTTAGAAAGTTAACCAAATTAGCTCCGTATTTTTGTTTGTGTGCTACTAACTTGTGTGTTTATAAATTGTAATTAACAGAAAAAGGGTTAACGGCGTTAACCTGAAAGTACGGGATGTCACACACAATGTGACAACTAGAAAATAACCGTCAATTCCGTACAAACTAATCACTATTTTATTTACATAATCTCATGCATTTAGCGTAATTTAATTACGTAACTGTGTCGTTTATTAGATAACAGTGTTAGGACAAGAAAACAATGCTAAAACATAGGTTGGTTTTCATCGTATTTCGAAACCAATCAAACAATGTCCTAAAAGTGTTGGTAGAAAGTGTTGCGCGCACTATTCACAGTTACATTATTCATGCCAGCAACACTGTGAAAACATAACGAAACAATGAAAAACGACACACGGATAACATAACTGAGTCCATTTATATAAAAAAACACTAGTGTGAAAACATATCTTGTAATAACACTAGACTTTCCGGTACAACGCCCAAATCGCTAAATCGTCCGTTTCGCTAAAAAAATTAAACAATTTTAACTCGTCCGAACTAACAATTTAGCATTTCTGAGACCCCGAAACTTTGAAAAATGATAACAAACATATGAAAACAAGATGAGGATATTAATGGGGGGAGGGGTCCGAAACATAAGCTTTCGGTGCTGCGTTTCAACCCCCACAACTTGTCCGTTTTTGAACCGAAAAACTAGAAAATAATATTTTCGACGCCAAAACAAGTAAACGGAAGACATGGCGAACTAGTTAAGCTTATCTTGGGACTCGGAATCACTTCATACATCGTTTGACGGTGGAATAACTTACGACAAAGCTTCATCGGTACGACGAAAAAGTGTCGTAAACTAACCGACGACCAAACGGAAAGCATCCGAAGTATCAAAATATAATTTCTACTAGTTTAGTGAACTAGTTAAGGTCAATTAACAATCCGAATCCCTAATTACCCCTTAATGGTGTAATTAAACCCCTAATCACCGTACTTTGGTTAATTACCAAAATATCTATATTTTTTAACAATTTTTATAAAAAAATAATATAATACCCCCCTCACTCTAGCCAAAATCTAGGTGGGTCCCACTCACCATATTCATGTTGAATTTTGATAGATTTGGGGTATGGCTCTTGATGTAGTTGATGTGAAAAAGGATCATGCATTACCATACTTGAAACCATATCATCCTATCATTCTTTTCACACATTTTCAAACAACAAGAACCCCCTTTTGGAGACCCCAATTCGGCAGCCAAGACACCCCCAAGAATCCACCAAAAAAATTCCATTAAACACCTTATTTTTCACATATTCTAGCCATTACAAGATCACCTACACATGGATTAAGCATGAGGAGCATTTAGGGGAGTCTTTGAAGCCTAAATCACCTCTTAATCACCATGTTTAGCTTGTGCAAAAATTGTAAGCATTCTTTAACCATATTTAAGCTTCTTATTATGTGTAGATTTAAGAAGTACAAGTTGATTATCTTAAAAATCAAGAAAAACATAACCAAAAACCCTAATCCTAAACTTAATAATCTACTAATCATGATTTTTTATATGATTATTTGTGTATTTAGTTGATGTAATCTTGATGATTATGTTAATTTTGTTGAGATTAGTGGTTTAAAATTTACATTTATGATGATCGTGTGATTAACTTTATGTAGTATTTTAGATTAGTGTTAATTTAGTCATGTTAAACTTAAAAATGTGATTTAAACATATGAATGTTTAAATCACACAAGATCATCAACTTCCAATATTATGAGCATGTGCATGTAAACATGATTAAGTAAATTTTAAACCAAGAATAATCATGTGACAAAGATCTTAAAAACACTAATGAACTTGATTTTTACATAAAGCAATCTTATGGAAATTTCTAGTTGTTAGGCCGTTTGATCAGGATCTGTTCGGTTGGAACGTGGCTGGATCGATCAGAATCAAGGTGTGGAATCCCTTGATAATGTCACATAATCAACAACGACAAATTCAACGTTTAATTCGTCTGATTCTATTAGAAATGGTGAAAATACAGAGAATCCGGTAGAAGTTCAGACTGGCAGAGCTTCGCTACAAGTTCAGCAAAAGGTTCTAAATGACAAGCCCTAGCTTTCTATTTAAAGGCAATCTCAGGGAGGTTAAGTGTCACCCGATCAGATGGCCATCCGATGATGACATGTGTCGTCCGTCGGATTTCACTTTTACAATTAAGCACCGTTCCCTGAGTTGTCTTTACACACAAATACACACATGTTCAAACACATACAAAAATACATACACAGCACAAAATAAACAAGACTCGATGCAGACGAAAGTTACATACATATGTACTAAAAGACTCCCCCTTGGATGTAGCTGTAGTTCCTTCTTGCATAGTCTTTATTCCTTCCTGCTGCGTCTTCTTTCCTTAGCTCTATGCCTTCTCTTTTATGCTTTCTCTTCAAGCATCTTTCGTCTGAGTGGCCTACCAACTTCATTCCAGTACTTTCTGTACTCTGGATCACCATCACGTTTCCTATCCCAATGTGGGATCTTGTTTTCTTCTTTCTTTATAGGTGTCTGGTCCATTGGTGGTGGTCTCATAAGCTTATATCTTCCAAGCCTTGCAGCTTTGTCAACAATCACTTTAAATCTTTGATTTTGCTTGTACTTCTTCAAGAATTCATCTATCTCCAAGTCTCTCCATTTTGACTTCCAATACCTTCCAGAATTAATGTCTTTTGCAAAGCACACATCCACAATTTTCTTGTATTGAAGAGCTTGGACTTTGTCGGGCTTCTCGTACACAATCTTGTTGTAAAATAAGCAGTCAATATCCTTCTTCGAGCAGTTCACTAGCCACATCGGGTCTAGCACATATTCTTCTTGCTTCACCCTTTGATTTATCAAATAAGGAGATCACCGCTTCCGTTGTGCTTTCATTATACATCCAACCCTGGAAGTCTTCATAAAATCTTGCTCCATAGCACGTAGCGGCATGTTCTTCAAACAACGCGGCGGCTTTATATCCAAAGTAATATCTTTTTCTCCAGATTCTAAAATTTTAACAATTTGCTTTGGAAACTGCGGCTTCCAATCTGGAAATCTTACTTTAGCTTGCTGCTTGATGTACTTCCACAAGTGTTGATCGTTTGTTTTACATCTAAGCCATGATAGAATTGCTTTATGTTTTTCGTTTGCACCAACTCCTCAACATCCCACCACGGGAGGGTTTTAATATCTGACATATATTCAAAGTACTATACCCCCATCTCCCGTCGAATGGCATACACTTGTAGATCTTCCAAGTAACCCCAAGATAAGATGTCACCCCATGAAATATCAGCATCATGCGTGAAGTATTGTAGAGGTCTAACAAAATTTCTTTCCTTAGGCATTACTTTAAACCACTTCTTTCTTTCTTCAACAAGATTCTCTCTTGGAATAGTTTCTGGAACACCTTCAGTAGTGATCCTTTCCACAATCTTTCTTCTAACTTCGTCTTCATTTTGTTCTTTAAACATTTCAGCAAGAGACGGAAATGTTTCATCAACACCAGAATAATGAAAGATCGCATATTCTTCAAAACTATCCGAATACTCTTCAACTATAACATCATTATACTTATCTGCTTCATGCGCATACTTAAACTCATACTCTTTTTCTGGTGATGACGGTATCTCATCTTCTATATCAAACTTGAATCTACCATCATCTAAACCCAATTCCTCCAACATTTCTTCCCTAGACCTAGGTACCTCTAACTCCCCCTCAACTGGAGCATTCAGATAAATAACAGTTGGTTGTATGAGGAATACCGGGTCGGCATGTTTCTTTCCTAAAGAAGAAGACTCTTGATGTTGATCCTCTACTTGTTCATTGATCTCGTCATTTAGAAAATCTTCTATCTTTCGTTGAACATATGGATTCACAATCAATAACCCTGAAGATCCTTGATCATCATCATCCTTTTTGTCTATTGAATCATCTCATGAAGGATCATAGTTCTCGACAGCATCTAGAATTTCATTCAACTCTTCATCTTCTTCCTCTTCCTCTTCTTTCCATCTTAACAACAACACTTCTGGTTCCTTCGCCTTCCTCTTCCTTTGCTCTACTTGAACAAGGCGTATAATATCATCATAATTGTAGGACATAGGAGAAGACTCACCAACAAGTATAAAGCCTTGAGCTTGATCAACTTCAACATCAACCATCTCAACGTCAGCTTGACTCGAAGATCCTCCAGCTTCTTGAGTCTCAATGATAATATCTTTCTTTCTTTCTTTGTGTTGCTTCCTCAGCTAACCTCCTTTCTCTCTCGATCCTTCGTTCCTCAACCTTTTTTATCTCGATATTGTTGTAAATGGCTTGAACGTCGATTCCAAGATGATGTTCCATAACAGTGTATAACATGTTGAGCTGTTCATCCTTCATAACTTTATCAGCTCTGAGCGCTTCCATTTCTAGCTTCATTTCTTTCATATCATTCGATGACGCTTCGTGAAGATCACTCAATAGTTTATTCAGCGTCTGATTAATCTCGTTCAACTTCTTCATCTTCTCATGTAAATCACCAATCTCTAAAGAAAGTTGATCAAAGAGCTTTGCATTGTCATCCACATCCTATTCCATTGTCTTTAACTTCTTCGCTTGTTTTATCATGACAGTCTTAATTTCCTCATTCACTTTCAACAACTCTTCAACTTGTTTCTTTAACTCGTCACGATCCGCTTCAGCCTTTTCCTTTTCTTTCTCAAGCAAACTAACTTTCTTTTTCAGATCTTTCACAGAGGCATCATGAAACATATCATACTCTTCACCAGAAAGAATGTCGTCATTGAGTTCACCTCGAATATTAGGAAAACCTTCAAACATGTCAGGAAGAACAGTTTTCTTAGGCTGTGAAGACTTTGGAACTTCAGGCTTTTCTGGTGGTGGTGGTGGTGGTGGAGGTGGAGGAGTAGATACCCTTACTTCAGTAATTTCAACTTCATCGTCATCACCAACTTTCTTTTGAACCTCAATTTCAGGTTTTTCAACACTTTGTACTTTTGGTGCTTTAGGAACTTCAATACTTTGAACTTTTTCAGCTTCAGGACCCTTAGAAGTTTCAACATGCTTTTCACTCTTTCCACTTTGATCCTTCTGAGCTGATGCAGATCCTTTTCTCGCCCTGACGTTCCTTGGAAGTACTCCTGTTTGGACTGCCTTTCGCTTTATTCTCAACTTCTTTTTCTCTTCCACTGATGGAGTAAAAGTAAGATCCTCATCATCAGATCCTTTCTTCTTCCTTTTCTGAGGTTTCTTCTTCATTTGTACTTTACCAACACCGATTCTTTCAATCTCTGACTCTATCTCTGTAGACTCATCGTCAGCATCGCTTGAATCATCACGAGCAACACCTTCATGCTCTTTTTCTTTAACAGCTTCAGTTTGAACACTTGCACTTTGATCCTTTTGAGCAGCTACTTCCTCATTCTTCTTTAGATAAGCATCATATGATATGTTAAGAATATCAGCTCCTTGCTTAATCAACTCTATTGGATCATCAACCAACTTTCGTTGCGGTTCTACAGAAGGCCATACAAAACAAGAATCAATGCATTCATTAGAATAATATAAAAATTAATGATCTAGTTTCACTTATGACTCCCCCTTTCCACTATACCCTTAACAACAATCTTAGGCATAGATACAGCAGGGGATGTCTTTGGCGTTCTCTTTCTTTTCCCATCCTTCACAAACCAATACTTGAGCTTCTTCTCAGTCATCTCCCTCAATCTATCATCTTCATTGTCAGAATTGTCGTTATCATGTCTCCATGCATCATTTTCAGGAGCAACGTATGCTGGATTATCAATCTTGCATATCATTCTTTTTGCCCTTGCATCAGTACCCTTAGATAATATGCTTATAGTATCAGGTGTCATGTTTCATACACCTAACATATCATCAGAATTCTTTGGAATATTCTTGAATTGATCATCTATCTTCATCTGGATGAACCTGGGGTACATGATGTACTTATCACCTTTAATGTTTTCCACCAAATAATCAAATAACACTTGCGATACATTGTATGGCCTGTTCAGCACCAAGCAAGTGATGATATTCATGATATAGTCCGATGTCTCATCATAATCTCCCTTTCTATGTGACAACGCATGCACTACATAATGTATTAGGAACTTATATGGTCGACTGAACATCGTCTTAAGATATTTTCCATTCAGATGACCTGTAAATCCCATTCTGCACCACAATCCTTTACACAATCATCCAGAAATAATGATTGGATCATTGTCAGAATCTCCTAAAGCCAAAACTCTCCTCAAATCACCAACATTAAACTTAATTTCTAAATCAACATCCTGACAATTCTCATCCTTCTTCCTAACCGCAGAATAAATCATCCTTTCTTTCTCCTCATATCTTACCGAACTCCAAAATCTCCTAACATGTGATTCATATACTATAGTTCTATCAGTTAATGCCTTGTGAATCTTGCTCTCTCTCAAAAAATTAGCTATGACTTTAAATGGAGCTGTATCTGTGTAATGTACATCTAGCAGACAGTAGATATTGTGAGATTTATCCCAATCTGATATTCTTCCCTGCAATAATAATTGTCGTTAAACATTTGCATGTAGTTTGAGACAAAATGTGACATGTATGAAAAATTTGAAAATTTTAAAAAAAATTCTAACACTTGAAGCTCTCACTCTACACAGTACTGAGGATCGGATGGTCATCCGATCGGATTGCCATCTGATCGGGTGAACCATCAATATGAAAGAATACACAATCAATTCAAGTGCATATGGATCGGATGGCCATCCGATCGGATTGCCATCCGATCGGATTGTCACTCGAACCATGTAACTTAAAAGATAAGCCTTTGACCAGTTAACCTTTGAGAATGAATGCCATAGATCGGATGACCATCCGATCGGGTTACCACCCGATCGGATTGCCACTCGAACCATGTGACAATTTGATGACCAGTTTTGTCGTTTTGTGATGAGGATCGGATGGCTATCCGATCGGATTGCCACCCGATCAGATTGCCACTCGATAAATGACAAGGTAGCACATATTTCAATGCATAGTAATGTGGATCGGATGGCCACCCGATCGGATTGCCACTCGATGATTAACATAAGTGAACAATCTATTCAAGATGTGTTTTGAATCGGATGGCCATCCGATCGGATTATCATCCGATCGGGTTGCCATTCTTTTTAAAACAACTGTTGACAAGAAAAGCACAGATATCGAGACATATACTTAGAAAAATTCAACACATTAAGTGCATTGGATCGGATGCCCACCCGATCGGATTGCCATCCGATCGAGTTGCCACTCGATCCTTGAACATATGAAGAACAGTTTGAATGATTCTTGAACATCAAAAAATTTCTAAGTAGTTTTCAAAATTGAACACAGATCTATGTAAGGAATTCTCAGGCGATCAAAACCCTATGTTCAAAATTTTCTAAATCGGCCTAGATATGGTTTAATTTCACTTTTAGAGCTCTAAACACCGACATTCCTAATCTTCAATTCATCAAATTTGATCATGTTTTTGCACAAATTAAGACGGTAAACCTGTAGATCTAAGGCCTGTGAACAAAACCCAATGATCAAAATCTATCAAACAACATCAAAAATGCCTAGATCTAAGGTATTGAGACCGACAGTTGCCGATATACAAGAACTCATCAAAATCATCAAATTAACAATCAAAGGTCAGTAAACTTACCTTTCCCATTGTGAAGGTTGAGCGTGCCAACAATCCAATGTAGTGTGGAAAGCAATAAAGTGAAAATCAGATCAAGATCAGGGAAAGTGAGAAAGTGTTGGATGGTCGCCCGATCGAGTAAAGGTTTGACTGTCAACCTTTGACTTGTATTTATAGGTGACCAGGTGTCGGGTGACCAAGTGTCGGATGGCCATCCGATCGAATTGCCATCCGATCGGATTGCCATCCGATCGGATTGCCGCTCAATCCAAACACCTCTCTTTGACCTTAGTGCTTTGACCTTTTGACTTTTTCCAGTTTTATCAGATTTGGTCAGTTTTAGAAATCCACTTAAGTATCTAGGTCCAAGTTAATGACCCTAGGCGCTTAATTTGTCTACCAAGTCCAAGTTAATGACCTTGGTTGACCCGATACGAAACAAACTGACATTTTGTTCAAACTTTTCAAATTCTTTTTCATGAAAAATGTTCAAGTGTCAAATTAATGAACTTGATTTGACTTTGAATGTCTCAAGATTTTCCAAGATTAGCTCCCAACTCATTTGTCCAGTTCAGAAACTTCCTGCTTCGCTTCACTTCTCAGAATCTGAAGATCCGCTTTCCACCTCGGTTTGTCGTAAAACTAAAGCAGAAATGTAAAATCTTTTTGGGATTTTAAGAAACTTTAAACTAGAAAACTATGAAATCTTTATGGGTTTTGAATGCTAAACATGAAAAGGAATTGAAATGAAATGCAGTAAAAGTAAAGAAGTAAATGTAACTATTTACAAACATATTTTTGGTGAGCGTGTTAAGGGATCATATCAGCTACCGACAAGCTACAAGTACCGTTGAGCTTATTACACACTAAGTATTAAACAATTCGCTTAGATTGCCGATATACTGATCCTCTTAATTTTTCACACAAATTTCAACTAATCGGGATACGATTTAGTGTTTTAAGATCTTAACTTATACGCGTGTCCCACCTCAGAATATACTCTCGTATCCAGACTCCTATATTTAGTCTTAAAGGTGAACGTACAATAATGATATGTGTAACGGGTAATGCGAGGCCATGAGAGCTCAGGTTAGAACTTCCGTTCAGACAGAGAGATGATGGCTCGACTTTCGGTGTGTCCCGTTTGGGGATCTTTTCTTCAACAACACATGATTATCATTTTGCAATGTTTCATCATTTTTTTATGCTGAGGGTAGGCTTTAAGATTAAAGCAGTGCAGAGTATTATACGAGGACTAGGCTATTGCTTCCGCAAAATCAGAAGTCCCGGTATAATACCCCAGATATCATCACGCACATAGACCTAGTATGTCAGAAATAGAAAGCCTTTCAAACAAGATTTCAGGGGTTACCTATATATCCGAGAGATGTTCCCGAAGAAATAAGCAAGTTGTGATTTTAGGTTTATATCCCGAAAAATCTACTAAGTGTGCAAAAACCTATCTGCATATCATCAGCGAGACTGCTTAACGCTTTTAAAAACATTACATATCTTTAGCATACCGTAACGGTCTAGCTGATGTACTATCATTTCCCCTTTTTACACAAACTCTTTTTGGGTTTTCTATTGTTTTTTAGATTTTGAAAATATATCATGTTTTTGGATTTTTTATTGTTTTTTGTAATTTCTGAAAATATTATCTATCTCCCCCTAAATACCAAAACAACTAAAAATACGACAAACCAAAGCAGTCTGCTTCTCAACATCATCTGCCTCGGTTTTCTCATCAACGCCAATGATTTTCTCCGCATCCGAAAACAATTTCATAACATTTAGTTTTAAAAGATATTGAAAACGAGCTTTATCGAAAGCTTTGGTATGTAAATCTGTCTTTTGTTCGTCAGTGAGGATTTTGTCAATTCGTATCAACTTCTTTTCATAACAATCGCGTATGAAGTGATGGCGAATTTCTATATGTTTGGTTTTAGCATGATGTACGGGATTCTTTGTTATGTTTATAGCTGCCTCATTATCAACAAAAATAGGTGAATTAAGAAATTGCAAACCGTAGTCGCGCATCTGTTGTTGAATCCACAGGATCTGAGAGCAGCAGCTGCTGGCAGATACGTACTCTGCTTCACATGTTGATAAAGCAGCAGAGGTTTGCTTCTTACATTTCCACGTGACCAATCGAGGTCCGAAAAATTGGCATCCTACAGTTGTTGATTTAGCATTGACTTTGCAGCAACCGAAGTCAGAATCAGAGTACCCTTCAAGTGTGAAGTCACCATCTTTGGGATACCACAACCCCAGTGTTGGAGTTCCTTTCAGGTAGCGTAGGATCCTCTTGACGATGCACAAATGTGAAGCTCTGGGACTTAACTGATATCGAGCTGCGAGGCAAGTTGGGTACATGATATCGGGTCTGGATGTTGTCAAATACATCAGCGAACCGATCATTGAGCGGTAAAGCGTCTCGTCCACCTTCTCTCCGGTGAGATCAGGGTTGATGCCATGATTGGTTGCTAATGGGGTGGATATGGGAGCAGTTTCAGACATCCCGAATTTCTCCAGAACATCGTAAACATACTTCGTTTGATGAATGAAAGTTCCCTCAGGCATTTGGTCGACTTACAGCCCTAGGAAGAACTTCATCTCACCCATTGACGAAATTTCAAACTTCTGCTTCATCACCTTCTCAAAGTCTTTGCAGAGTTCATCATTTGGTGACCCAAAGATTATATCATCAACGTAAATTTGTACAATCAGAAGATGACCATCGACTTCTTTTGTGAAGTGTGTAGCATCCACTTTTCCTCGTATAAAGTTGTTGGCAAGCAAATGTTGAGAGAGCGTCTCGTACCAGGCTCTCAGGTCCTGATGCAAACCATACAACGCTTTGTCTAGCAAGTAGACCTTGTCTTTGTGGATTGGGTCGGTAAAGCCCGGTGGCTGACTGACATACACCTCTTCTTTCACCTTGCCGTAGAGAAATGCCGATTTGACATCTAGCTGATACACTTTGAATCCCTTCCATGAAGCAAATGCTAGGAAAATTATGATAGCTTCAAGTCGAGCAACTGGAGCATAGACCTCTGTGAAGTCTATCCCCTCATGCCGACTGAAACCCTGTACCACGAGTCAAGCTTTGTTATGAACAATAACCCCTCGATCGTCTCTTTTTCACTTAAACACCCACTTCGTGTTTATTTTCCTATGTCCGTCAGGTAGGTCCACAAGCTTCCATACACCAAGCTTTTCAAACTGACTCAGCTCCTCCTGCATTGCATTGACCCATGAATCTTCAGTTAGTGCTTCCTTGTAGGTTCGCGGCTCAATCTGCGAAATGAAACAACTAAGTGAAAACTTGGTTTGTAAAGGAGCAACTTTAGTATAAAAGCAAGTAAGGCCATGGTCAATCTGGCTTCTGGTGCGAACGCCTGACTGCAGCTCTCCTATTATCAACTCTTCGGGATGGTATGAAAGAGTCCTCGGCATAACTTCGCCAGGAACATCCACCTCGCCTTCCAGGTTAGTGATATTTTGATCCGCAACTTGTTCATTGTCAAGAATTGTCTGATCTGAAGATTGGATTTGCTCCCCCACGGATTCTGAATCACCATGATCAAATGTTGGACTATCATCAGAATCTGAATTATCATCATTGACCACCGTCTGATTTTTAGGAGCAGGTTCACATTACGAAGTAGTCAGAGTTTGCTGAACTTCATCATTATCTCCAGTGTGACTTGGACCAGCTTCATCATCATTGGAAGTTTGTCGTTGACGTATAGAAGATCTTTCTGGAAACCTTCCCTGAGATGCTTCATATTCTCGTAAAATATCCAAATCATCTAAGAACTCTGGCTCTTCTTCTAACTCGAATGAATCCCATAAGGTATCGTAGTTGAATCGCCATGAGTCCTCGGGCTTCTGTGGAGGCATAGTGTAGCCTTGACATTCAACATGTTGTGCTTCGATGATCTTTTTGAAAATTGGAACAAAGACTCGTTTGAGTGGACTTGCATACCCTATGAAGATACCTTCAATGCTCTTTGAACCAAACTTGCCATCGGGATCTAGAACAGTGCAGGTTGACCCGAACGGCTCTAGAAACTCAAGATTAGGCTTGTGATTGTTGATCAACTCGAAACATGTCTTGTTGTGCTTCTTCACAGTAAGTACCCGGTTGAGTGTATAGCAAGCGGCTGATACTGCTTCTGCCCAAAAAATTGATTGGTAACTTGGAATCAACCAGCATCGTTCTCGCCGTTTCGATCAGCGTTCTATTCTTTCTTTCTGCGACTCCATTTTGTTACGGAGTATAAGGTGCGCTAAACTCTTACAATATACCTTGTCGATCACAGAATTCCTCCATTCTTTTATTCTTAAATTCTGTACCATTGTCGCTTCTTAATCTGCGAATTCTTGTTCGGTACAAATTTTCTATCTTTCTGAATAGCCTCAGCAAACTCTCAAATGTCTCATTGATGTAGCGCGTGATAAGATAACAAAGAACAAACATGTTGATTCTGCGAATACCCGTGTAGGTCTTTTCCCAACCCCAAAATTCAACCCAAAGGGCACGGAATTTGAAGTCAAAAGTTGAGTAGTTTCAAAATTCAAGTCTGATTGTTCAAATTACTAGAGAACCATATAAATAGGGAGATAAATTCGAAATAGGCCACAAAAAGGCCATGGGCCAAACACAAGCCCAAAAACAAAATGTCTAAAACACTTCAAAAAACATAAAAATGAAAATAACTAATAGAAATAAGCGTTTTTTGGCCCGGACGATGATCTAAACTGCCATAAGCATTTGCGGTAAGATGGAGCTCATTCTCACATTCGTTTCGCCTGGTCGCACGCCCAGAAGGGACCCCCGTAGCCCAAGTTAGAGCCATTTTAGTGAAGCCTCTTTTGTTACACGATCTTGGGCCTCCAAATACATGATGGCCCGCTCCTCCACACTTGGGCCCGCATCACTCGTCTTTCGACTTCAAGAACGCCACCCATGAGAATCTCGAATAGTCATCAGTAACCACCAGACAATAAAGATCTCCCGTTATGCTCTTGACATTCACAGGAACAAAGAGATCCATGTGAAGTCTCTCCAGCGGCCTCGAGACTGAATTCATCTTTTTACCAGGATGGGATTTCTTTCGTTGTTTTCCTTTGATGCAACTAATACACTCCCCCTCAAGATGAAAACTCTTCAAATGAACACCTTTTACCAAATCGTTATGCACCACGTGGTTCATCTTCCGTAGGTGAATGTGACCCATTTTTCGGTGCCACAATTGCGACTTCTTTTCTATGGTTCTTGACATGATGCAATGAGTTTGACCCATGGTAGTCATAGCAATGCTCATATCCAACATGTACAGATCATTAACTCATGGTGCTCTCATGATGATCCACTCCTCGGGGATGACAAACCCCGGCTTCAAGATCAGACATTCCTTATCAGTGAAATGTGTCGAATACATTCTATCACAAATTTGAGAAATGATAAGAAGATTATTCTCTAGCTCGGCTATGTAATTGACTCTTTCAAATGTGATTACACCATTTGATAACGTCCCTTCACCAATAATACGTCCTCCCTGATTTCTTGCGAAACCGACGTGTCCACCGTTAAAACCTCGAACATCGTACAACAGGGCTTTTCTCCCCGTCATGTGCCGGGATGCTCCACTATCCATAATCCAACGTGAGATAGATCTCAGGAGCTCCTGCACATTTCACAAACATTTAGTTAGAGAATGAAGCAACCCAAGCCTCCTTTGACTCGGGTAGCTTGACATCAATGCGAGTTTTCTTTGTGTATAGTGGTGGGAAGTTCTTGTCATTCATTTTCAATCTTTCTTCAGACCCAACCTCAACCTCTTTGTATAAGAAAAATTCATCTTTTTGAGGTTGACCAGATGGTTGGTCCTTTTTCGAAACATACTTCTTCCCTGGAGGGGTAGAAGTTTGTTTCTCTTTCTTCTCAAAAAAATCCAAAGGTACATTCATCTTGACTGGTTTAGTCGAAGATGATTGTTTTACAGAATCAGAAACCTTTGGTTTTGGAACACTTGATGTCGTAACCTCAGATTTTGGCTTCCAAGTTTGTTGTGAAGAAGCAACCCTTTTGTAAAACTTATCATTTTTCTTTACCGGCTCTTTTATGGATTCAGTTTTGACTTTAATGTTTTCGTTTTTCAAAATTTTCTTCTCAACAAACATTGGAGCTTTTCCTTTGACATCATTCTTCTTCTTTGGATTCTCGACAACCACAGACTTAGGCTTCAAGTTGGTGCACTTTCGTGCAATGTGTCCAACTTTATTGCATTTGAAGCATGTGCGGGTGTCAACTTCCCGACTTATGCCTTCAGTCTGAGGCTGTGAGGCCTTTTTCTAAAAGAATTCTTCATGTGATTTCGAAAAAATTTCCGATTCTTGTTCGGAATGTGAACTTGAGCTTTTCACAAACACTTTCTTTTCCACAAACTTTTTGTTTTGAAAGTTTCTCTTTTGATTGTTCTTACCACCCTGATAACCACCCGACCATTTGTTCTGATTGTTGTTATTAACACGTGGCGGTACAACAGGTTTCTTGTAGTAAGATTTATCGTTTTCAAAGTTCAAAAACCTTTTTGACTTCTTTAAACCCTCAATTTCAGAAACATCGATTTCAACCAATTTGAACACTTGTTTCAGCTTGTCAACATTCACGTTCTCAAGAGGAAATTCAAGATCCGAATACAACTTATCAGAACCCAACATCTTGTACATCACAAGAGTAGGTCCATCACTTGAGTTGTTTTGGGATTTTGATTTTGGAATGTAGTTATTTAGAAAACACTCTTCGTCTTCAGTCGAATCACTATCATATTTTAAAATGTTTTCAACCACATTTTTTACGACTTCAGACTGAATACTGTCTTCATCTGATGATGAAGTGAATGTGACATCGATTGTTTCTGGGAGTTTCTAAACATCTGACTTTTCATTTGTTTAAGAAATTTTATCCAACCCGGACTGTTTCTTTGAAAAATTGTTTAACACAGGAAGTGGAACTTGATGATAACCCACCCCTGTTCCATCCGAGTATACATCTTCACCATCTTTTTTCTTTCTAATGGGTTTGGGAACTATGTGTTGAAGAACAAAGCTTGCGGAGCTGTAACTGTTCAATTTCAATGTAATTCTTTCATTTTCAATCTTAGCTTCCTGGAACTGAAGCTTAAGATTTGCAATCTCATCCAACTGTTGGTTGATTTGTCTTTCTTTTTCCTGAAGAACTCCAGACATATGAAAATTTTCTTTAGAAGTTTTCGCATTACGCTCAGAATCTTTAACAGTTCATTTTAACTTTTCAAAATTTTCAGAAATTTGTCGGTTTTCAGGAATTAACTTTTCATTTTCTTTCTTAAATCGTTCTACGTCAGTTTTATCTTTTTCAATCTTCTCAGTTAATTCTTTTATTCTCTCATTTGAAGCTCTTATCAGTTTATCTCGGCTTAAAATTTGATCTTCAACCATTTTGACTTTTGCAACCAGTTCTTCAGTCTTTTTGACTGTGAGATATGCATTTGTGATGCAAACTTTGCATTGTTTCGTGCAATTTTTGCAATCACTTTCTATTTTAACTCCATCAGTCTTACCTGATTCATTTTGAACCACTACAACTAACCTTGTTTGTTGACTCAGACGCGGATTTGGGATCTACCTCTAGTACTTTTGCTGCAAGCAATTTATCTGCCATCTTTGTCAGGTTCTCAGCGGTCACTTCTTTTGTTGTGTCGATTATCCCATCGTCGACCTTCCTTGATTTAAGCTCTTCCTCTTCAGCCTTCTTTGCTACATCTCTTTCTCTCTTTGTTCATCCTCTTGCTTCAAAGATTCAATGAGAGTCTCAACCATGAGTGTTGATGGTCCAACAATTATCTTGCCTTTCGGATCCAAATAGCACTCATGATCAGGATCCCATCTGTTTGCCTTCTTGGCTTCTTTCCAAGCTCGATAGTTTATATCTTTCATATTTTGAGCTACCAACTTTCGATAATTGTATTTCTGCTCTTCAGTTTATGTATCTTTGTATGGTTCGACTTTTTCCATGAGAGAAAATCCTACAACATCAACTTCTAGTAAAAACTCACTCCAGTCGAAGCCTTCGTCATCATGAATTACAGCTAAGGCTCTTGACTTCTCCTTAGGAGTCTCTTCGATTTGTTTCATTCTTGGCGGCTCTTCTCGATTCTTGTGATAAACAGCCTTTTTATAGTAGTCATCATGAAATGGATTTGCTGTTTCAACTGCTGCTGCGTTCCTGCATTCCCTCTTGAAGTGCCCTTTTTGTTTACATTTAAAGCAGGTAACCTTTGACTTATCGAAACCCAACTTTGTCGAAGGTCCACCGATAGAATTTCTTCCAGTTTCCATAAACCTTTGCGCTCTCCTGATTACGCTAGCCATGCACCAGCGTATGTCAATTAATTCCATCTCTTTGGGGTCAATCTGATCATAATCTTCCTTTGTCAGATTTGTATTCCCGATTTTCCCAGCGACTAGGCTTTCATATGATTCCAAAATCGAAGGAGAAACACCATTTGTTGTTTTGCAGTTTCTTCATTGAAGTTCTGAGCATTGTTTAGGTTTACTGCAATGTTACACTGAAACACGTTTTTAGGAACAATTTGTTGTTGCTGGCTTGGAGTGGATGAAGAAGAACCTCTATGATAACCACTACTCGGTGCTGAACTGCTGCTTTGTCTTTCTTGAGTGACTGTGTTCAAGCTCTCAGCTGAAAATGCAGTCTTCGGTGAAGTAGTTTTCGGAATCATGCTACCCCTGTAGTAAAGATCAACGTTTTGTTGATACGGGGTATTGTTGACTTTGTTCATCTTCTTAATTTCTTGCTCATGGCTCTCAAACCTTTCAATCAGCCAGTCAACCGTCATGTCCGACATTTTCATGGTGTTCTTCAGTACCAACCCATAATACTGCCAATCCTTTTCTTCAGGTAAGGATTCAAACAGTTTCTCGACCATCTCTTCTTCAGTCATAGTGATACCGTGTCTTGCAAGTTCTATCCTCAGATGACAGAACCGCTCAACCATCTTCAACACATTCTCATTCTTCATGTACGCAAACAAATCAAACTCTTTCTTCAGTAGATGTTTCTTGTTTTTAACGATATCTGCTCCTCCAATACACTTTTTCTCTAACTTAGCCCATAAATCTTTCGCATTTTCGTAACTAATCAATGAAATAATATCATCTCTAACAGATTGATGTAACAAAGCTATACATTTTTGCTCTGCCACAAATGTCTCTTGTTCACCTTCATTCAAATTTTCATAATCTTTCCTTCCAATATCGAAACCGTTTTTCATACATTTCCAACTTTGATACACAAACGCTTTCAACCAATCCTCGAATCTGCTTGACCATCTGTTGTAGTCTTCTATCGCTATAAGCTTTGGCGGCTTGTTGTAAGTACCATAAGCGTTGTCCACACTGAGCGAATCAGCAATCGCCTTCTTCGGATTTGGATTAGTGTTGGAAGTATTTGTTGATGCATCCCCTGTGTTGTATGCAAAAACATCGCTGAACGGGTTTAGAAATTCGTCTCCCATTGTTAAGTACCTGAAAAAGTTTCAAACACTTAGAAAAATTTTCACAAGTTTCAAAAATTTCAAACAAATGCACTTGGATCGGATGGTGATCCGGTCGAGTGGTGATCCGATCGGGTCACAAACAAGTACAATCGTCGGATAGGCTCAAGTGTCGGATGGCGACTCAATCGGATGGTGATCCGATCGAGTGGTGATCCGATCGAGTAACTCAAGACCTTTAAAAACTTTAACTTTTCACCGATCGGATGGTGATCCGATCGAGTGAAATGATGACATCAGCAGTTATACTGTTAAACAACAATGCTACACTGATCGGATGGTGATCCGACCGAGTGAGATGATGACGTCAGCAAGCAATATCAAGAACAGTCTATGCCAATCCGATCGGATAGCTATCCGATCGGGTTGATGACGTCAGCAAGAACGAAACACTCAACATAGTTTTTGATTGGTTTGATTCAGTTTTGGTTTGAATTTTTCAATGAAAATTTGAAGGATTGATCTTTGTTCAATTCCGATTCTAGTGATATGATTTTTAGTCAATTTTGTCCGTGAATTTCTGTTCAATTTTTGAGTTTTTCTCGTTTTAAGATGTAAAAATGTAAAAACAGCAAGAAATGAGGTAGAAGATGAGAGATTTGTCAAAATTTCCGGTGAAATTTGATAGAAATTGGCTGAAGATCGCTGAAATCCGGTGAAATTGCAGTTGTCGTCTCCGATTCAACCTCCTGTGGCTCTGATACCACTTGTTAGGCCGTTTGTTCAGGATCTGTTCGGTTGGAACGAGGTTGGATCGATTAGAATCAAGGTGCGGAATCCCTTGATAATGTCACAGAATCAACAACGACAAATTCAACGTTTAATCCGTCTGATTTCTATTAGAAATGGTGAAAATACAGAGAATCCGGTAAAATTTCAGACTGGCAAAGCTTCGCTACAAGTTCAGCAAAAGGTTCTAAATGACAAGCCCTAGCTTGCTATTTATAGGCAATCTCAGGGAGGTTAAGTGTCACCCGATCGGATGGTGATCCGATCGGATGGCCATCCTATCGGATGACATGTGTCGTCCGTCGGATTTCAGTTTTACAATTAAGCACCGTTCCCTGAGTTGTCTTTACACACAAATACATACATGTTCAAACATATACAAAAATACATACACAACACAAAATAAACAAGACTCGATGGAGACGGAAGCTACAGACATATGTACTAACACTAGTTTACAAAGTGTAGCACAAAAGGTCTTGAGAATTTTTACAAAAATATGGGAATTTTTAAGAATGAAAAATAATTAGAATCAAGTTTATATAATGATGAACTTGAAAAATGGTTATTTTAAAGTCTTGGATAGATTTGTGCAAGTAATATGCTCATAAGAATTTGAAGGTAAAATTTTGTGATTAATGCTTGAAAAATGATTTTTGGAAAGTTTGATGAATTAATGATGATTTGAAAATTGATTTGGTGATTTAAACGCGTTTTGAAAACGTGGGAAATGCCATAGTTGTAGGGGAAACTATGGCGAATTTTTCTAAAAATCTAATCGCGATTAAAAATGGGGTTAAAGGGTGATTAACAAAGTTAAAGGCGATTAGTGGTCTTAAACGTTATTATGGAAGCTTTGATGAAAATGGTTAAGTCCCAAATATTCAAGAGTTCTTATGAATTTGAATATATATTTTCACAAAAATAAATGTGTGAAAATAATAACCATATATAAGTATACTTTTTGGCAAAAAATTATATATTTTAGAAACTCATCAAGTATATGTATTATGTGCTATGTGTATGTACTTAGATACACTTAGGGTGATCAAAATAATACACCCATGATACCAAGAAATACTTGTATGAAACAAGTATAAAAAGACACAAAAATACATATACATGTTTCCTATATGTTCCCAAAGAAATACAATGAAAACGGATATAAATAAATGCTAAACATATTATATCCATAAGCGAATAGACGGACGAATAAACAAAACGGACAATGGACAAGCTCACAAGAAATATATATTAAGCGATCACAACGACGTGTCTAACAATATATTTTTAGACAACCGGGCGAATATATGTAAATATCAACAATAACAATTCTGGAAAGTTGAAAGAAAAATACAAAATTTCTAAGTATTCTTTAATAGAAGAATGAACATTATAAAAATTACATATTTAGTAATTTCTACAAAATGCAAGATTGTTAAACATAGGAACTCCTAAAAATTAAGTTGGGCTAGGCCCAAATTACTAAAATACATGGGCTAGGGCACAATGATAAAATACAAGGGCTAGGGCCCAATGACAAAATACATGGGCCAAGGCCAATGACATTAAAACGTGGGCAAAGGCCCAATGACATAGAAACGTGGGTTAAGCCCAATGACATTAAAATGTGGGTTAAGCCTAATGACATAGAAACGCGGGTTAAGCCCAATGACATAAAAACGTGGGTTAAGCCCAATGACATAGAAACGTGGGTTATGCCCCAATGACATAGAAACGTGGGTTAAGTATAATGACATAGAAACATGGGATAAGCCCAAAGACAGGGTTTAGGCCCAATGACATGCATGCGAAGCATGAGGACATGTGAAGGGTGAAGCCCGTTCACATAAAATTCAATACATATAAAATATATGTATACACGTATGAAATCAATATACATAACAAGCGAACGAATAAACTACCAACACTCTAAAAGACAAAGTTGTTCCAAAATGACAAGTGAAAACACAATAAGAATTTAAGATGGATAACTTGTACGAGGTCCGAAAGACCTAGTGTCTAATAAAGTTAGCACACATGTAGGTTACTCACACAAACACTCACTTTCGATTGTACGATTACACGGAAAGCAAACTAGTGAGTTCATGTCCCTCCTTTCAATGATTTCAATGTTTTGTTTTAAAATAGTCGAGGGAAAATACATGTTAAAACTATGGGTATGTTAGCTATGGGTTTAGATGATAACATGATCAATGTACATAAGTAGGATGATGACATAGTAACCATTAATCACTTAGTGACCAAGGTGCAAAAAGTGCATATCTATAGAGCTTGAGACACCCTCCACTCCTGGTTGGTGCCATAGGGGGTGCTTTTGTGATCCCAGAAATTTCAA
This sequence comes from Helianthus tuberosus, assembly GCA_030545235.1. NCBI lineage: Eukaryota > Viridiplantae > Streptophyta > Magnoliopsida > Asterales > Asteraceae > Helianthus > Helianthus tuberosus. The sequence continues at coordinate 151,057,795 of CM060381.1, forward strand.
AGTTGTCTCGGTTTGGTTACGTACTTATGGTACATAATGTCAGGGGGCTCGCTACCCACTGATAGATCCTTAATCTCCATGAATGCTAATAACATACCATGATTTCATTATAAGAATACAAAGATTTCATATGATAACAATAACTGCATGAACTCGCTCAACTTTTGTTGACTTTTTAAAACTACATGTATTTCAGGAAACAAGTCTTGAGCCGTTGATACACTACGGGAAACAGGAAAGTCCATGACAACGATAGCCGCTTTTGGAGGGTTTGTCTTTTATATCCCAACTTCGTATGGGTATATAGGGGACAAAACTTCACGATGTTTATGTTAAAAACAAACTTTTGTGTTGTGTAACATAACTTAAACTACGTCATGTTTAACGTCGTGAACGTTGGTGAACTTGAAACTATGTTGGAAAACTTGTAATCTTTTGTTGAAATCAATATATCTACGACATCGTTGTTAGTTTATATGTTTACACATTTGGTTGCAATGATTACCTTTCTTACGTCACACACAATACGCTTCCGCTACTAGCAGGGTGTGACACACAAGTCCTTGTTTTATATCATTGAAAGATCCTAACGGAACTTACAGGATGGAACCCGTACGGGAGCTTGCACGAAGATGTAGCATGTATGTTGATGCGTGTGAATGTGGATTTAATTACGTGTATGAGTGATTCTTGTAGGAATGATTGTACTTGGATGTAACACACGTGTGAATGGATAGAACTAGTACATAAGCATGTTTATATACGTGTGTATGGGAAACATAAGTATGTGCTCGGATATTTGAACATGTATGTATATGATGTAATCTGTTGAATGTAGATTAATAGAATGTGTTTATGTGAAGTTGTGGGTTTTCAATATGTTTATGGGTACACGTTGCTAATCATGTTATCGTTGAGAATAAAATAAAAAGTGCAGGTATGATAACGTTGGATCCAAGTGACTTGATGCCGGGAAGGAGTGGATGAGTTTGGAAGGATGATCGAACAAGATATCTTGCGTCGTTAGAATGCAATATGGGCCTTTAGCTATATGTTTATAATATAAGTAGATGTCACCATTTACTAATGTGTCGGTTGTTTATGGTGACCGCAGGTTACACGGATCATCACCATTTATCACGAAGGACAAGCGGGCACAAAACCAAGTTATAGAACATGGATTGAACGGAAGGGTGGTCACTTAGTTTGTATTCGCATGTTATATTTGGTACATTAATTAAAGATGAATGATGTAATTCTTTTAAAGGAATCGTTTTAAATGGTTTTCAAGTATGTTAGAACATTTATAAAGACAGAAATTTTGAGGTCCGTATTTTCCGCTGCGACTTTTGGTTAGAATGTATTGGGGTCTAACATAAATGCCACTAAAAATGAGTAAATTACTTGTAAGCCCCTAGTTCGTATTTGACAAAAAGTCACAGCGGAAGTTCATGCCATAAAATTTCTTTCCTTATAAATACCTTGACTTACTTAAATCTTCATTTTAACACAATTTTTTCACATGAAGTCATCAATCGAATCATTTATAATTAAAAACATAATATGGGTTTTCTAAATTTCATACACCAACGTTCCCATACAATCTGTCTTGTGACTCGATCCTCGATCTCTAATCTTGATGATCCTCATGACTCGTACTACCTGCGCTCACCACATAAAATTCATAACATTAGTACGCATTATAAACATACAAGATTTATTCACTTTTACTTTTCGTTCCGTTAACTCTTTACATCTCAGCTTTCCATCTAATCATACAATCCGTGGTGAGACTTCTTTGCTATGTCTGGGTTACACTTCATTCATCAGGCACGCTATTATTATGGTCAATACTCAATTTCAATGATTACATTCGTGCATATCTTCATACATACTTATATATATGCATACGTTCACACATAACTACTTACATACATACGTATCTACATATATACGTACGTGCCTAAATACGTGCATACCTACATACATACATACATGCCTACATACATACATACCTATTACATGCCTTCACACAAACCTGCATACATGCATACATTCGTACATACTCACTTGCGTACATATACATACTACCTACATACATACACATTCATATCTTCATGTATGCCTACATACGTGCATACGCTCATATATATACCTACTTACATACATACATCCAAACATACATTCATTCATACATACAACTTATATTCATACATACATACATACCTTCATACGTATCTACACTTCCTAAAACAAGGAATAAATTAGTCATTCTTAGCTTATACGCGTTTAAAAATGGTTTAAACGGGTTCGCATTACACATACATTAAAATATTAATTTTTTTTGTAACTCTGGTGTCCGTGGCGTCGCGCGACGGCATCTTGCCTCCTTCGTCGCGTCGCGCCACCACCTAATATGATCAGAATACTTGCAGCTGTTGCTGCATATTCCCAGCAAACGAGCATAACTTTCTCGTTTTTGATCTGTTTTACCTGATTCTTTTTCCTACGCGTCCGTAATTTAATTCTCCATCACATGGAGTGAAAATCAAATATTTGGACTACCGAAATTTATGACTTTTAAGCCTTCGGCATATTACCCTTTTACCAAATTTTGATCCGTTCGTGCATTTATCAACATAACTTGTTTGTTTGACCATAACTTCTTATGAACCTAATAATATCAATGACGTCTATCATAAAAGACTAAATTCTTGGATGTCTTGCATTATCTTAACCCATTTTCGCTCAAAAGCTTATTTTGACCCGTTAAAGGTTTATTCCGCATTTTAAGGTCCTTGGCTTACGAAAATCATATTTCTCGCTTTCTTATTTTTTCAAAACATTCACTTAATCAAATAGCTTGTTTCTAATCAACTTTTAAGACCGTTTGCCTGATTTACCCATCATGGGCATTTTTGTCAACTTTGTTCCATCCTTTACTACAAAGGACTTCCTTTAACATTTGACTAATCGCACGACTTAACTATAACTCAAATCGTACATACCTGGCTCGGATCAAAGCTATGACCCGTTTTAATATTTCGTGCACTAAATGGCTAGTTAATAGCAACATAATTCCTTTCGCTATTCAACCTGTGAATGCATAATACTTAACAAAACAATTCATTAGTCAATATTTCCAAATGGTGATATCTTCACCATTTGATCCGTTAAGTCTAAATGTCCATTTTATCCTTGTGGGACTTTAGTTAGTCATTATCCCATTCATGTAACTTATTCCTTCGTTAACTCGTAACCAAAATCACCATAATACCCTTTTTACCCTTTTCACCCTTTTCGACCATCAACTTAGTTTCTTAACATAATCACATGTTCCGACCCATACCAAAACTTGTTGGAACATCATAATTAACATATTTAGTAACCATGTTCATAATCTATAAAATGAATAGATATTCTACAAAAAAGGGGTGTAAGCTTTACTTACATAGCATCCGAATATGCTTCCCGTGCGCATTAGTCCCGTTTGACCCGCTTCCTTCCCAAGCTTCCATGTCGCTTATTAAGCATCAACTATCATATAGCATTCTCAAGATAGTTAGCTTATTCATCATTCATCAAATCCTTTTTATCACACGGATCTTATATTAAGTTTATCATTTAACCTTAAAACATGCTAATCCATCATTTCTTATCCAATTTCTTTAAACATACTTACACATATATGATTTTCAACATTATTAACATAAGCATATCATTACTTCTATCATATCATCAAAAACCCACTTCATAACTACTTTGTTAATCACTTACAAGTGATCTAATATTAAGTTCTTCATAATTTCATCATACTTTTGATGTGTGTACTACCTCCTAAGCATAGTGTACAACTAATTCATGCATATCCTTCTAATCTCATTCATAATTCAACAAATTCCTCCTTCTAATCAACATAAATCATTCATGCATAAACATCAAACATACTAGTATCACATTTCTTTCAATTCCTCTAACAAGAATCCATCATACAAATCAAAATACATCAATATTAAGCAAGAATTGGACATGGGTGACCATTCAAGTCGTTATCATCACCATAATCAACGGGTTTCATCTCTAAACATCAAATTAGCCCAAACCGTACATACCCCATGTTATATATGACAATTCTAACACATACTCATTCTCAATTTCATACAAATTCGCAACTTACATCATAACCCACTTCGTGAAATATCACCAATCTAATCTTTAAGACATACCTTATGATCCCCTCGTGTAGGTGATCATTAATCCGTGTTTATTTATGGATTTAGACCTCGATTCACCCTTCAATTTGATGATTCTTCATGCTTAGGGTTCTTGAGCTCTCATGGAGCTCCTGGCTTCTTCCAGAACACACCATCGTGTGTGTGTATGTGTGTATTTTTTTTTAAATTCAACTTTCATTTACCCCACTTTAGTCCCTCAAGTTTGCCACTAATTATAGTTGGCACAACTCTCATCCTTTAATTGTTTCTACCATACTCTTAACTAGGTTAAATAACCTAGTCATTTATTTCTTGATGTACCATATCATAACATTTAACGAATACAAACATTCGGGTTTTGGGGTGTTACATTACTTTAATACCATCAAAAAGAAAAGTTAATCATATGAATATGAGTGACACTTTCATAACTAAAAACCAAATATAGCGTCAAGATGTAATTTAATACATAGTATAATATAATTTTGACATAGATAAGTGTAACAACTCTCATCAAAATTCATATTTATTAAATTAATTTGTTCAATAGGAAACCCTAATTAAGAAACCCAAGTGATTCTGAACAAACCCTAAAATTTTCAGAACAATCGGAATTAGAATCAGGGCCCCTAAAACTCGGGGGGGGGGGGGGTAAAACCTAGTTGATATTATCTTTACAGATTTACGTGGAAATTGAATTTTAACGAATTGTCGACTCACCTGAGCTAGTTGGACAGGTACCTACCCTACCCTAAAAATGTCACCTCAGGCGACACGCGGCACATGCCACGGATTCTTCCGCGACTAGCGGGAGGTGCAAATTTTGGGTATAAATAGAAGGGCCTGGCACTTGCATTCTGTTGTTCGTTCGACGTTCAAATTCAATTTGTACTTCGAGTTATAGTAGAAACAGTCCTAAAACACACACGATTCACGAAGTGCTGCCGCAATACAGGGTAATAACTCGATCGCTGATACGATTCAATGTCCGGTCGATTAAACTATCCAATGGATGTTTAAGTGCTGCCCACATTAGGGTTTATGCTTTGTCATTCGTTGTTAATTCAATGGATGTTTAAGTATCGCACTTTGTCATTCGTTGTGAGGGTTGATCTCGTGAGTTATCGTAAATGCTGTATTGATTACTAACCCAGAATTGTGTGCCTGTTATTAAATTAGGTTAAAAGGCTAATCAGTAGGCTAGGCTCTGCTCAAATTAAATCTGCAATGTGAGTCATTCTCTTTTTATCAAATTACTTTCAAAATCATGTTTATTTTCAAAGATTATAATTACAGTGATTAAGTTTATGTAATCACCAAGTTACAGCCGGTATATGGGGTTTTGTATACATTACTTGATAACCGTCACTATTGGACAACGAGTTAGCCAATGAGTGATATGACCATAGTCACAGACACCATCGGGCGAAGAGGCTACCGATGGATGTTCGAGTGACAAGTACTGTGGGTATTGGGTTTGATACCTGAACATTGTAATCTCTCTTAATACTGTAAATTATAAGAACCGAGTCATTTTCATAAATAGAATGATTCACTCAGTATTTCCCGCTGACAAAACCTTTTTCAAACATGTTTCAGGTGATCTGTTGTGATCCAGGAAAAGTGCCGCGAAGCACTACAAGCTTAAGGAAGTGGCTCAGTATAAAATAAAGAAACATGTTTTGTAAAATAAAAGATTTCTTCGTGAAATCTCAAGATTGTAAATTACCGGGTTTTATCCCAAGTTGTGAAATAAAATAATCGGGAAATATTTCAGTTTTAAAAAGATCCTGAAGAAACTTCCGCTGTTAATTAAATACCAGGGGATTTCTGTCCCGCGGCTCCTGAAACGGGTCAAACCGGGTCGGGGGCCGTGATAGAAAAAGGTGGTATCAGAGCCACTAATTTAAGCCAATTAAGTATTTAGAAAATACTTAATTTTTATTACTATTTTGTGATTATGTGTTTTATTATCTGATTAATTGTGTACAGTATGGGCAGATCTTTATATGCTAGCCACTGTAGCAGTAAATACAAATCTTTAAAATAATCTGGCTTAAAGTTTTAGCACCCAGATTACCTACAGTCTAGAAACCTCATTCAGTAAATAAATAAGTAAACCTTAGTGTGTTTTAATTTTCAGTTGTCTTGGTAGTTACCCAGTATGAAATAATATTTAAAAAGGTTTTCTATAAAATTTTATTATAAAATTTTGACTTAATAAATTTTGATTGTTTTGCATATTTAAACAGCATGAGTGACTTGTCTGACGCCCTTCAGAATTTAAATCTCTATCCAGTAAGAATAGAGGTTTCCAGAGATTTCAATAGGTATATACCAGACATAGAAGAACCTATAGAATTCAACGCTTTACCTCTCGAGAAACCCAAGCCTAAGAAAAAGGAAATTGAGGAAAGCTCTAGGAAAATTGAGGGGTTACCATCTCAGGAAGAACTAGATCTGATATTGACAAGCTATGATACTATTAAGCCTGTTAATGAAATTGATTTTATTCATTCCCTTGAAACACAACTACCAATAAACTTAGAACCAGCTATTCCAAACCCTTCAATCCACACGCAAATAGACGAATGGTTGACTCATGAAATACAGTTACAAAACAATCCCTATAAGCTTTTTCCTCAGTTCAATCTAGAACCTTTACCAAATCCTCCAATGAGTAACGAGAAAATGGATGAACTCTGCCATTTTGACAAAGAACTAATGGATGCTGGGAATAGGATCCAAGAGATTGTGGGACAGATCTCCTGGAATTACGATAAGAGGGAACGTCGTTACTAGAATACCAACTGACAAAAGATAGGGGGTTTATGGAACTGTAGTGGTGTAATAGTAATAAGAAAAATCAGTCTGTAAAATAACTACAAATAAAACTTTGTAAGATAATAGTGTGTATTGATGCATACTATTTGGAAATCAAGAATCAAAAGTTTTTGGCTATATTGGTGTTATGAATTCTGTATAATTGTTTTGTGTAATTGTTATTTAATTGATACTAATAAATTATATATATTAATTATCAGATGGAAAACGCTAATAATGAACCAGTTAATGAGATTAATCAATCTGAGCAACAACCGGGGGATCAATATATGACTAGGCAGGATATAGAAAATATCGTTGCTCAAGGGATAGCCAATGCTATTCCAGCATTCGTTGTTGCTGTTAAAAATCCAATAGAACCGCAACAAATCGTTCCTAGCAAACGTATTTCTGAAGATAACTTCAGTAATAGTATAAACGGAGGCAGTAATCATGTTAATCATGATAATGAACCACGGCAAGCTCCGCTCCCTAAGAAAATGAAAGCTGCAACACCTGGTTGCACTTATAAAGAATTTCTTGCTTGTAAACCCACTGAGTTTGCAGGCAATGAAGGAGCGATTGCGGCACTGCGTTGGTTAGAGAAAACCGAGGCAGTAATTGCCATAAGTAAATGTGTTCAGGATGATCAGGTCATGTACGCGTCAAACCTTTTTAAAGAAGGGGCGCTAGAATGGTGGAACACGGTGTTACAAGCAAAAGGAAGAATGATAGCTTATGCCATGAATTGGGAAGGATTTAAGAATCTTGTAGAAAGAAAATTCTGTCCTGAGTATGAAAAAGATCAAATGGCAAATAAGTTTTTAAACCATAGAATGATGGGTGTAGATTGTCGTGGTTATACTTCGACATTCTTTGAATATGCTAGAGTGGTACCAACGCTGGCTTCGCCAGAACCGGTACTCATTTCTCGCTATATTTGGGGATTGATTAGTGAAATCCGTAACATCGTTAAAGTTGCGAGACCTCGTACGATTGACGATGCTGTGGAATTAGCCAATACCCTAACCGACGAACTAGTACGCACGCAAGATGAAAACAGGAAGAAGGAACTGGCTCAGAAAATTACCCAAGGATTTCGTATGGGTAATAATAACAGCTTCAAGAAAAAAAGAACAGGGCAATCTTCAAATCCGCCGTTTTGCAGGAATTGCAGAAAGAAACATTTTGGAAGATGTAATGTAACCTGCAATTTTTGTAAAATGGTAGGACATCGTGAAGAGGAATGCAGAAAGAAAACAAGAGTCTGCTATAACTGTGGAGAAAATGGACATTTTAGACCAGAATGTCCTAAATTGGTCAAACCAGCAGACAACAAAGCCAAGACAACCGATGGAGCTACTAAGAAGAATGTCCGAGCCTTTCAGTTAACCACTCAGGAAGCCGAGATGATTCCAGATGTGATAGCTGGTACGTTCCTAGTTCGCAACATTTACGCCAAAGTATTATTTGACTCTTGTGCAAACCAAAGTTTTATCAATACTTCATTCTGCCAAGCTCTTAATATACCCTTAACCAACATTAGGCAGATTTTTACAGTCGAAACGGCTGATGGGAATTCAGTTAAAATAGATAAGGTTTTGCAAAATATAGAAATAGGACTTTTAGGTCATAAATTTTCTGCAAATCTGTTACCTATGAAATTAGCTGAATTTGATGTTGTGTTAGGAATGGATTGGTTAATAGCCAACCATGCTCGAATACTTTGTGATAAGAATTCCATAGAAATTCAAGCACCTACTGGTGAAATAATCATGATTACAGGAGATAAACCACGTAAGCCCATGAAGTTCATATCAGTAATGAAAGTTGCTAGTTATGAACGAAAGCAAGGAATAGTGTATATGATTTCGGTAATCATTAGCACTAAGGATAAAGAACTTAAGGAAATACCGGTAGTCTCAGAATACCCAGATATATTTCCAGAAGAATTACCTGGATTACCACCAGATAGGGAAGTAGAGTTTAGGATTCATCTAATTCCAGGAAGTACACCGATAGCCAAGGCACCTTATCGGTTGGCTCCCACAGAAATGTTAAAACTTAAAAAGCAATTAGATGAATTACTAAGTAAAGGTTTCATACAACCTAGTTCATCCCCTTGGGGAGCACCCGTGTTGTTTGTTAAGAAAAAGGATGGTTCAATGAGAATGTGTATCGATTATAGAGAATTAAATAAAGTTACTATTAAGAATCGATACCCATTACCTAGGATTGATGATCTTTTCGATCAACTTCAAGGAGCTAGATATTTTTCTAAGATAGATTTACGCTCCGGATATCATCAATTAAATGTACAAGAAGAAGATATACCTAAGACTGCTTTCAGAACTAGGTATGGTCATTACGAGTTTACAGTCATGCCCTTCGGGTTAACGAATGCACCTGCAGCATTCATGGACATGATGAATAGGATCTGTAAACCGTATTTGGATAAATTTGTAATTGTCTTCATAGATGATATACTTATTTATTCAAAAAGTCAGGACGAACATTGTCAGCACTTGCATGCACTCTTAACTTTGTTAAGAAAAGAAAAGCTTTACGCCAAATTCTCGAAGTGTGAATTTTGGTTGCAAGAAGTGCAATTCTTAGGACACATGGTGAATCACAAAGGTATTCACGTAGATCCCTCTAAAATAGAGGCAATTATCAATTGGAAGGTTCCACAAACTGCAATGGAAATTAGAAGTTTTATAGGTTTAGCTGGCTATTATAGACGGTTTATTAAGAATTTTTCCAAGATAGCTGTACCATTAACTAAACTAACCTGTAAAGCAGTTAAGTTTGATTGGGGACCTAAACAAGAAGAAGCCTTTAGAATTTTGAAACATAAATTAACCAATGCTCCAATCTTAGCCTTACCAGAAGGAACTGAAGATTTTGAAGTATATTGTGATGCTTCAAAACTAGGATTTGGATGTGTGCTTATGCAACGCAAGAAGGTAATTGCGTATGCTTCAAGACAGTTGAAAAAGCACGAAGAAAATTATACGACTCATGACTTAGACTTAGGAGCCGTAATTTTTGCCCTGAAAATCTGGAGACATTATCTGTACGGAAGTAAGTTTACTATCTATACAGATCATAAAAGTCTAAGATATATTTTTGGGCAAAAAGAGTTAAACATGAGGCAAAGGAGATGGATGGAAATTTTAAGTGACTACGACTGTGATACTCAATATCACGAGGGAAAGGCAAATGTAGTTGCAGATGCCTTAAGTCGTAAATACCATGAGAAACAACGACGAGTTCGGGCTCTTAGATTAAATCTACAATTAGATTTAATGGAACAAATAAAGAATGTTCAGGAAATAGCAATCCAAGATGATGCTGAAGGAATGAAGGGACGAATAAAAGAATTAGAGCAAGGAGCTGATGGAATTTGGAGATTCCACAAAAGCAGAATATGGGTACCTAAGCAGGGAGAATTAAGAAATAAGATTCTAAAAGAAGCCCATAAATCTAGGTATACTATGCATCCAGGAAACAATAAGATGTACCAAGATTTAAGAAAGAATTTTTGGTGGATAGGCATGAAAAAGGATATAGCTAGATATGTTTCTAAATGTCTTACTTGTTCACAAGTTAAGGTAGAACATCAGAAACCTTCAGGTCTGCTACAACAATTAGAGATGCCTGTATGGAAATGGGAACTCATAACAATGGATTTTGTTATTAAGTTACCCAAAACCAGAAAAGGTAATGATGCGATTTGGGTAATTGTGGATCGATTAACCAAATCAGCTCACTTTTTACCTATGAAAGAAACCTTTAGCATGGAAAGACTGGCAAAGTTGTATGTAGATAAAGTCGTATCTCTACATGGAGTTCCACTCTCCATTGTATCAGATAGGGATAGTCGTTTTACTTCTCATTTTTGGAAAAGTTTCCAAGAAGCAATGGGAATTCGACTAAACTTAAGCACGACATATCATCCACAAACAGATGGGCAAAGTGAAAGAACGATCCAAACTCTAGAAGACATGCTCAGAGCATGTGTGATAGATTTTGGTGGAAATTGGGACGACCATTTACCATTAGTTGAATTCTCCTATAACAATAGTTATCATTCAAGTATTGAAACTGCCCCATTCGAGGCACTATATGGAAGAAAGTGCAGAACTCCAGTTTGTTGGGCAGAAATAGGAGAAAGGCAATTGTCAGGTCCTGAAATAGTGCAAGAAACGACCGACAAGATTACTCAAATCAAGGAAAGACTGAAGACGGCTCGAGATCGCCAGAAGAGTTATGCAGACAATAGATGCAAGCCGTTAGAATTCCAAGTTGGAGACAGAGTACTGTTGAAAGTTTCTCCTTGGAAAGGAGTTGTTAGATTCAGTAAGAAAGGAAAGCTAAGTCCAAGGTACGTAGGACCGTTTCCAGTGATCCAACATATAGGACCAGTTGCTTATCGTTTACAACTACCAGAAGAGTTAGCTGGAGTACATGATGTATTTCATGTATCCAATCTCAAGAAATGTCCATCAGACGAATCTTTGGTAGTACCTCTCCAAGATATAAAGGTAAACGAAAAATTAAAATTTGTTGAGAAACCTCTTCAGATAGAAGACAGAAAAGTAAAGTTTCTCAAGCACAAACGACTAGTGCTAGTTAAAGTCAAGTGGGATTCGAAACGAGGACCTGAATACACTTGGGAGCTGGAATCTGAGATGAAGAGAAAGTATCCTCAATTATTCCAGTAAATCTCGAGGACGAGATTTTTATTAAGGTGGGGAGAATGTAACAACTCTCATCAAAATTCATATTTATTAAATTAATTTGTTCAATAGGAAACCCTAATTAAGAAACCCAAGTGATTCTGAACAAACCCTAAAATTTTCAGAACAATCGGAATTAGAATCAGGGCCCCTAAAACTCGGGGGGGGGGGGGGGGGGTAAAACCTAGTTGATATTATCTTTACAGATTTACGTGGAAATTGAATTTTAACGAATTGTCGACTCACCTGAGCTAGTTGGACAGGTACCTACCCTACCCTAAAAATGTCACCTCAGGCGACACGCGGCACATGCCACGGATTCTTCCGCGACTAGCGGGAGGTGCAAATTTTGGGTATAAATAGAAGGGCCTGGCACTTGCATTCTGTTGTTCGTTCGACGTTCAAATTCAATTTGTACTTCGAGTTATAGTAGAAACAGTCCTAAAACACACACGATTCATGAAGTGCTGCCGCAATACAGGGTAATAACTCGATCGCTGATACGATTCAATGTCCGGTCGATTAAACTATCCAATGGATGTTTAAGTGCTGCCCACATTAGGGTTTATGCTTTGTCATTCGTTGTTAATTCAATGGATGTTTAAGTATCGCACTTTGTCATTCGTTGTGAGGGTTGATCTCGTGAGTTATCGTAAATGCTGTATTGATTACTAACCCAGAATTGTGTGCCTGTTATTAAATTAGGTTAAAAGGCTAATCAGTAGGCTAGGCTCTGCTCAAATTAAATCTGCAATGTGAGTCATTCTCTTTTTATCAAATTACTTTCAAAATCATGTTTATTTTCAAAGATTATAATTACAGTGATTAAGTTTATGTAATCACCAAGTTACAGCCGGTATATGGGGTTTTGTATACATTACTTGATAACCGTCACTATTGGACAACGAGTTAGCCAATGAGTGATATGACCATAGTCACAGACACCATCGGGCGAAGAGGCTACCGATGGATGTTCGAGTGACAAGTACTGTGGGTATTTGGTTTGATATCTGAACATTGTAATCTCTCTTAATACTGTAAATTATAAGAACCGAGTCATTTTCATAAATAGAATGATTCACTCAGTATTTCCCGCTGACAAAACCTTTTTCAAACATGTTTTAGGTGATCTGTTGTGATCCAGGAAAAGTGCCGCGAAGCACTACAAGCTTAAGGAAGTGGCTCAGTATAAAATAAAGAAACATGTTTTGTAAAATAAAAGATTTCTTCGTGAAATCTCAAGATTGTAAATTACCGGGTTTTATCCCAAGTTGTGAAATAAAATAATCGGGAAATATTTCAGTTTTAAAAAGATCCTGAAGAAACTTCCGCTGTTAATTAAATACCAGGGGATTTCTGTCCCGCGGCTCCTGAAATGGGTCAAACCGGGTCGGGGGCCGTGACAATAAGATCCTATTACTTTATTGAGTATCGGCGTCAAGGGCCAGGGATGAATTGATGTTACTGGAAAGGTTGGGGACTCAAGCTACCGAATTTTAGAAATAGGGATTCAAAGTGTCAATTAATGGAAACCATAGGGACTTAAACTACAGTTTACTCTATTTTATTTGGTGTTGATTGGTATTATATAGTTGATTTCCTATTCTGTATTTAAGGCTGTTGGGTGTAGAGTGACGTCTCCAGTTACATCTGACCAATCACGTCAGGAACATCGCCTCTTAACTACCATATCGCCACCCCACCAACGATGGGGGCATAATTTTGCGCAAATCAACATTTTTGTTCTCTTTTTATTTTTTATTAGTAGTTACGGGGCTTTAAACCACACTATTGTTATCAAAACATGGTGACTTTAAAGACTTACTGTCTACGTGGCACTAACGTAGTGTCTTAACTACCATGGAAGCTTTATTCCACACCACCTAGCCAAAATACGAGAAACTACAACTTTTTGATTTTACTATTCACTATGGGTAATTCATATGATCATTGGTGTTAAGATACCTAAAAACCATGTTAAATTTTTATAAATTACTAAAATACCATTACAAGAAAAGAAAAAATGAATAAAAATCACCAAACCTCTCCCCTCATTAGGGATGAGCTCGATACTGAATCGTGCCGGTATCAAAAGTACCAATCCCAAAAAATCGCCGAAAATGGGTATCGGTATCGAAAGTGCTTGGTATGGTACGATATTCAAAGATATAAAATGGGAAAAATACCGTATCGTAACTTACCTTATCGAACCGAAAGTACTGATCCAAAAAAGGTTAAAAATGGGTACCAAAATTCAATAGGTACGGTACATTTGAGGTATTTTTAGATACCTAATATCAATTGCTCATCTCTACCTCCCACCACTTTTCTTGGTTGATTTTTTTCAGTAGTCGATACCTAGTCACGTTCTTTGGGCAACATCTAGTAGCCGACACACCACCGCGGGTGCATACGACCTATGTGATGAGGGACTAACTATTTGAATGGCAAAATTATACATGGAACAGTGAGAATGCGAATAAGAGTGAAGAGAACAAAGACTATTTTCACCCACATTTTGAATTTGAATTTTGAGTCAAAATCAAATTTGAAGATTTTTATTAAGGGTCTGCTTAGTATGGGGCAATGCAATGGAAGAAGGAATGAAATGGACATGGGAATAAGATGGATCATTACCATTCCATGGTCTTTTTCGGTTATCATGTGAGAATGGAATGAATCATCACTTTGTGTTGTTTGGTAGGCAGGAAAAGAGGAAATAATAAAATCGGCGATGGGTAGCAATAGTGGGGGGCGGGTGGCGGTGGTGGGGATAGCGGTGGTGGTGGGTGGCGATCGTGGTGGTGGTAGTGTCGGCGGTGGGTGGCTATGGCGGCAATGGGTGGTGGTGGCGCTGGTGGTTGGTAGTAGGGGGTGGTGACTGCGATGGCGGAGGGTGGTGGTGGTGATGAAAGGTGAGATAGCGAATGAAATGAAAAAAAATCTAACACCCATTCTTTCACGCGGTCAAAACCAAATATTAAACAAAGAAATTTTACGACCAAATTTAAACTTTTATACATTACTTGAAATTCGACCAAATTATACAAAGTTAACATTTTAAAAACTAGATACAATCAACTACCATTTAACAAAAGTTATAATCACATGTATTTGGAGCATGTCTAACAACTAGACTTTAACTACATAAACAACCAAAAGTTTTGACCCATTGCATAAACTAGTTCGGAAGCGCGTTGATGGCTAAAAAGAGTTGCGCGTGTGTTCGTTCCAAGCTTGCGAGTCCGCTTATATTGCGGTTTTACCTACAACATAAACCAAGATTTATTTAAGTAAGAGAAGGGTAAAGTCCTAACTTTTATTGAACATGACATTCCACCATTTTCATTATTCCCATAAACTTCATGTTTATATTCCTCCATTACATTAGATTTGGTTTACTCATCTAGTCGATTTTATCACTTTAATCCGTTCGGATAATAATCAACTAGATTATTTGCACTCGCGTTGCGGCGGTACATTATCATGGGCATTCGAGTGGTATTAATATGGTTTGTGACAATACTGGTACAACACATGCACTCGTTATATAAATAAACACGTGTTTTATATCGACCGAAAACTATAAAAATGAACATTGGTACTTGCACCAATATTGTTTGAATGGCTTCTATTGGTTCAAATCATCACATATTGGTACAGATATTAGTTTATCATCGCAAACAGAGTTGTATAAATGAAAAATTATCAAAACCGGAAAGTATAAAAATAAATATAGGCATCGGTGTTCAATATGGTATGATAGTGATATGGTGTCAGCATCGAAGCAAAAACAATAAAAATAAATACTGATGTTTGGTTAGTTTCGATTTGGTTCACTATGGCAAGGGGACAAATCCGTTACCAAACAAGACACAATAAAAATAAATAAAGGTACAAGTACCAATGTTGTTTGGTACACTAAACAATATATATAAATACCGGTACCGTTAAATATATTGTTCGGTTTGGTACGATAGTGGCATAATATATGTTTTTCAATAAAATTTATATTGCAATGTTGAAAAAACACAAACATAGAATATATGTTATTATAAAAAATAATTAGATTACTATTACTGATTAATAATATAATATTTAAAAATTTAAAAAATTTCTTGAAAAAATTAATTGCTATTCATGCCCACTTCATATTAATATGTATAATTTATAAACATTTAACCCGCTCACAACGGAATAAATACATGACTATTTCAAACATTATATTCTAGCTCGTTGACCCGCTTGTACCAGATTCGTCTACATGATCATTCCAAACATAACATTCTTATTCTTTGACCTGTTCGTACCGGATCGCCTATATATTCATTATAAACATAACATTCTTATTCGTTGACCTGTTCGTACCAGATCGTCTATATATATTCATTATAAACATAACATTCTTATTCTTTGACTCGTTCGTACCGGATCGTCTACATATTCATTCTAAACATAACATTCTTGTTCGTTGACCCGTTCGTATCGGATCAACTGTTGACCATATTAAACATTTCATTTTAGTCCGTTGACCCGTTCATACCAGATCAACCGTATAACCATATTAAATATTTTTTTCTAGTTCATTGAGTCGTTCGTACCGGATCAATTGTACGACCAAATTAAATATTTTATTCTAGTTCGTTGACTCGTTCGTACCGGATCAACTGTATGACCATATTAAATATTTTATTCTAGTCCGTTGACCGGTTCGTACCGGATCAACTGTATGACCATATTAAATATTTCATTCTAGTTTGTTGACCCGTTCGTACCGGATCAACTGTATGACCATATTAAATATTTAATTCTAGTTCATTGACCCATTCGGAATGGGTCTATTACATGATCTCTTTAACATAACATTGTAGTTTGTTTGACCCGTTTGTGATGGGTCTGTTATATGACCATTCTTTAACGCATTACGAATACCACAGTGTATATCAATAAACATTACTACAAGTAAACTTTAATCGTACAAGTAACGTACCTCGGTCTTGTGAGCCTTGAGGTTTCTAGCCGCTTAAACTTTCCTCCTTCACGCCTACATTCAACACATTCATTCTTTAGGTTCAACAATCCATTCCATTTCATACAAAGATTCCTCACATTCTAAACTTTAAACAATATCAATAATCGTCATAATTCACACATTTATCAACTAATGCATTTCATCCAGGACTTGGTATGCATCTATCAAAATGTTTAGAATCTACAACTTGTCATGTTATTATATACCATTTTCTATCTACACAAAATCTCACTTATACTCAATATCACAAATTTCTTCAACAATAATCATAAATCTACAATCATGACAATTTGTTAACATAAGTCTTATCTAGTACTTCATAATCTATGATCATAACTCAAAACCCACTTCATGATTCATGAGGATTTTCTATAAACTAGGTTTAACTTCTTTGGTTATTTAGTCTGTGTTTACATGTGTTTTAAAATCACTACGAGCGCGTTGCACACGAAACCCCTAAAAAGTATAAAAAAAATGTAAAAAACTGTAAAAAATAATTGAAAGAAAATCAGCGAAAAAAGTTGTATGTTAATGATGTTGTTCGTATGAAACCCATGGTCAGAGATGAGCAAATAATATTGGGTACCGGTACTGAATTTCCCGAACAGAAGGATCCTAAGTACCAATTCGGTACCAACTTTTGGCGTTTCTAGTACCGGTTCGCTACCGATTTTTACCTTCATATACTGGTACCGTAACCGGTATTTTCAGCATCGGTTGCCACGGAGCTCTGATCAGGGATGAGCAAACGGTACCGTGTAGCAGTACCGAATTTCCCGAACTAAAAGATTTTCAAACTCAATCCGGTACCGACTTTTGGCGTTTTCTGTATCAGGCTCATAAGGTTGGTTCTTTAAAAACATTTAATTTGTAATCTTAAAAAATATATAATTGATCGCTACTGTGCCAAAGGCCCATTCCATTGATCGCTACTGGGCCAAAGGCCCATTCCATTTCGTCCAGAAATGTTTTGTCCAAGGGAGGGTGTTTCGGGTGGGTATTTCGGGTGGGTAGGGGTGGGTATTTCGGGTGGGTATTTGCGGTATTTGAGGGTAAAAACCGGTGAATACCGGTGCCGAACCGGTAAGGAAAATACACCCGGTTTGATAAATTTGATACCGGTACCCGGTACCATTTGCTCATCACTTAGTGATGTTACTGTTCATTAAATTACATAGAGTAATCTCATTTAAAAAAAAGTCAACAATCTCGTCCAAAGGGAGGGTGTTTCGGGTGAAGGGGAAAAAAAGGGAGGGTGTTTCGGGTGAAGGGGAAAAAAAGGGAGGGTGTTTCGGGTGAAGGGGAAAAAAAGTCAACAATTTCGTCTAAGGGGTGGGTATTTCGGGTGGGTAGGGGTGTTTGTTATCCTATTCATTAACTTGTCACGTGTCTATATATGTGTCAAGATTTGAATGGTGAGGTTACTATTTTACTATTCACAAAGTTGGTTTATTAATATATAGGATAATTACATAAACCCATCAATTTCATACAAATTAGCAATCACATATGTTTCCTAACAAGGGTTCCATATCTAATTTCTCATTACACATACTTGACACATATGATATAACCTCCTTCACATTTTCTCATTATATCAAAACTCCACAAACTTACAAATTATGACTGACATCTTGTTAGACAAGCTTAGATGATTCTAAATCAATGTTCATGCATAAGATTTGTGTTGATTTACCTCTTCAATTTGTTAGATTTTAGACTTTTGATTAAGGTGAAGTTCTTCTGTCACACCCTCAAAACCACATGCGGAGTACTACCGCGAGGCGTGTGACTGACCAGGATCCAGCCACTACTTATTTTGAACCATTTAGTTATTATTACAAATATGGTGTAATTAGCGGCCAATTTAAATTTTTCAAAACATAGTTTAAGGTTTTTGCAGCGGAAAGGAAAGATGTACATATCGTAATTTAAAACCACAAGTTTATTAGTTATGAACTTACAAACCACGCACTCCATCCGATTGCAACGTTCGTCCAAAGTTGTTAGCGATCAACCTGCAAAGCATGCAGTAGAGTGTCAACATAACGTTGGCGAGTTCACAAGGTGTCCAGTTTTTAATTACCAAAAACTTGTTTCACCAGTTAATTTTATCCGTTTATACATGCCATGGGGAGCTACCCCATAAGTAAGCTACTAAACTGTTTTACAATACCGAATACTTACTTAACCGTACGTTTCCGCAGTGCCCCGTTTGTCAATGTTCTATCATCATTGACGGTTTGCCTGAGTACATTAGTTCACTCCCGTTCCCAGTAACAAGGGTCGGTGTGAGGCTGGTTAGACCTAAATAGCGCTATCAACTAATAACCCGTTCGCCAGGCCCCGGCGACTAATCGGTATTAAATGGTAGGGACTTGAGTGATAGAGTTTCGTTTAGTGTTGCTCGTTGCATTCTGTATAAACAGTAATTAACTAAGAGTCCCGCATAAGGGGAGAAAAGTAGTTTGTATCCCTCACAAGGGGATAGCGTTGTTACCCGTATCCCACACAAGGAGATAGAAATACCGTATCCTGCACAAGGAGATAGTAAGCAATCCCAAATCAGGAAAAGTGTTTCGTTCCGTTTCCCAACCACCGGGAACGCATGCTTTAAGTAAAAAGTAGTGAACTCACCTTTGTTTTGCTCAGTTGACAATTTACTTGTGTTATGTTGGTCAACCATACCCTATTATGGTTATTAAATGTTTATTAGGTTCGTATGCAAGTAATGTCACGTATAAATTACACGTATCTAACACATAGCATGTAAGTCATACTAGCATATACGGTATTGGGCCTATCCTAGCATATGAACAGTTAAACATTATTAGTTAAACAACACAGTAACACATAGTCCATAATATCAGTTTGTGCGGCCCAATAACTAAGCAAAGCAGTTCAGTCGTAACCAAGAGGTTTCGAGTATCAAGTAGATGGTCTCGAGTAGTGCATGCATGAGTCGGGACCTCGGGGTCTCGAGTCGAGACTAGGAGATCTCGAGTCGCCACCAAGTTGGTCTCGAGTCCCCTAATGTGCATGCTTGATCTCGAGTCGTCGTTCAATGGTCTCGAGTCGCAACCTCGCAGTCTCGAATCGCAACCACTGATGCAGGCACAGGTGGAAGCCTTCTAGAACATTCTCCAACTTTGTACTACCTAATCAAATTTCATGAGTATGTACTGTCCAATCAAAATTCACTAACACGTTCTCAACATTCTTTTCTAATCAAATTAGATCAATAGACAAGTTTTTCAGATATTCCTCGCATATTCAAAGGTGTTCATCAGATTTCACATACCTCATATCACACTTAACCGATCACTAATCTTATTCATGCTAAGACAATTTACCAATAATATTATGCCTAGAATTCACAATATGCAAAGGAAATCAAATAGTACTACAACAACAATCATTTACACTCTTTTAACACTACACATTTAACCACTAACATCAAACAATACCCGTATCTAATCAAACAATCAGTAACAATTATACACTTTCAGGAACCACAACAATAGCCAAACACTAACCAAATTCACAACTGTTTATACCAAAAGTTCTATACACATTAATCATGAAATAGCCATCACTCCTAATCAGCAGTTGTTTCATTCTTATTCTGAATTCATGTTCAACTCAGCCTATTGCCATCATTCTAAAACACACTCTAAAGCATATTTATGCCAAATTAGTCAACATATCAACACCAGGTCAAGAACCGCAAAAGTTGCAACACAAAACATGTACTAACCAGAGGAGTGTGGGTGTTTACTCCCGCCGCCCCTTTCGCTGATGTTACCCGTCGGAGCCGAACCACAACCATCATCGCAGTGCAGGTTGGATAAACCACCTCCGCCACTGACACACTGGACTCGAGCTGGAACGACGGTCACCACCGTCTTCATCCGCCGCCACTGTTTCCCCTTGAACCGAAGCCCGAAGTGATGAATTTCCGAGAACCCGACACTCACAACAGAGCTTGAACCGCTCTGAACGGAGTCGCCGCCGCTGTGTACCATCGCCAGCTGCCTGCACCTTGTCTTCATCATCATCTCATCATGTCCTCATCATCACCGGTTAATCAGAGAGAGAGAGAGAACAAGTAGTAGGAGTGGGGGTGTTTGTTGGAGAACAACCAGGCGTCGGAAGCCGGTAGTTTGGTCGGCACCGGCCGGCATGTCACCGGAGGGTTTAACAGTGAGGGAGAGTAGGGATGGGTGTGTGTGTCGGCTGCCATATTTTGAGTTCTAGGGTTTTAGTTGTAGAAAAAAAATGAGAGGGGGAGAGGTTTAGGATATTTAAATATGGTGGGTTTTAGGTTTAGAGAGTGGGCTTGGGCCTAACCCAAGTGTGCGTGGATCCGTTATTGAATAACATCTCGCATAAGCGAACGGGTCCGATTAATTTATATAGATGCGTAAACAGTTGAGCCGATAAATCTTTCATCGCGTTCTATTAATATTTCGCAAATAATAATAATATTAATAATAACAGTGACATAATTAATTTCGCGTGTTACCAAAATATGCTTTTCATGACAACAAGTGTACGGGTTGTCACATTCTCCCCATGTTACAGGAATTTAGTCCTCGAAATTTTAGCAAAAGTCATACACTACGCTCTATATGTATACATAGTCTCCATTACCATACGTAGATACAAGCAGTTTCACAAAAGTCCACAGAACGAACATGCAAGCCACATAGCACATACAGTCACATAGCACGTAAAATCATGTAGCGCAAGATTCACAGAGTTTGTACGTATCTCACATAGTATAGATTTTTACCAAATTGATCATAACATAAAGATGAAATCACGCGGGAAAACCCGATGTGTCATATTATCCCCAAGTTCAAGAAATATAGTCCCGAAATTTAGAGCGCAGCCACTGACAAGCTGGTGTGTTTAAACGTTTTCGTAGGGCGTCACATCACCCCTTGTTGGTTTGAAATTTCTTCCCGA
This sequence comes from Helianthus tuberosus, assembly GCA_030545235.1. Classification (NCBI taxonomy): domain Eukaryota; kingdom Viridiplantae; phylum Streptophyta; class Magnoliopsida; order Asterales; family Asteraceae; genus Helianthus; species Helianthus tuberosus. The sequence continues at coordinate 151,079,577 of CM060381.1, forward strand.
AATTTAGCGGTAGCCTCAGTGCTGGAAGTAATGTTTGTAAACAACTGGGGATACATGCGCATCATCTGGTTTTCCTGTTCCCAGGTAAGTTCTGTGCCACAGCGTGGAGACCCAACGAACTCGGTCTGTTGGCATATTATACCACGCTTGAGGGTTTTGATTTCTTGATCCTTAATCTTAACCGGTTTCTCAACGAAGCGTAGTTTGTTGCCGATCACGAGTTCCTAAAAAGGAAAAACGAATATTCCATCTGACAGACACTTCTTCAGATTTGGCACGTGAAAGACGTTGTGTAACGCACTCAGTTCTTCAGGCAGGTTTAGTCTGCAAAGCTACCTTACCGATCCTTTCGGTTATTTCGAACGGTCCAATATATCGCGGATTAAGTTCGTCCCGTTAGCCAAAACCTACCACACCCATCCAGGGTGAAACTTTAAGTAGAACCCAGTCTCCGACTAGGAATTCTAGAGGTTTCCTACGCTTATCCGCGTAGTCTTTCTGACGGTCTGGAGCTGCCGCCATGCATTGTCTATCCTGGGCAATCCTACCCGTTGTGTCAAGTGCAAGTTCTGGGCCGGTAATTTGGCTTCCGCCCAACACAGAGGTGACCGGCATCTGCGTCCGTGCAATGCCTCAAATGGTGCTGCCTGAATGCTAGTGCGGTAGCAGTTGTTGGAGGAGAACTCTACAAAAAAAGGAAGTGTCAATCGTATCCACGGTCGATAACACATGTTCTTAGCATGCCTTTGAGTGTTTGGATGGTGCGTTTGGCCCGACCATCAGTTTGCGGGCAATAAGCGGTGCTCATGCCTAGCTATGAGCCAAAGGTTTTTGTGCACGACCTGTGACGAATCGAATGCAAAACATGGGTTTCGATCAAAGTGATAGAAGTTGGCACTCCGTGCCCAGCATCTACTTCTATCAAGTAGATGGTTGCAAATTCAAAAACTTGTCGATTTCTTTGGTCGCGTGCCGTTACTAGCAGGCATTTCATCAATGCCTTGAACATGATAGAATAAGATAGAAGCACCTCGTAGATTATCTTTTAATTACTGGAGTTGCGGATTATTGAGCATCTCTCCTTTGCTAGGTGATGCTCTTTCGAGTTTAAATCGTGACGGGTTGCGTATACGGTCGAGAGATGCGGGCTTCGCGATGTCCAAAGTTGTGTGTTGCAAACTTAGCGTAAGGCAGTTTGTGTCATAGCAGTTATAGGGTAGGGCGCAAGTGTCGTTCGAATTCCCACTGATCTTCGGAGTAGGTTCAGATGTCGTCGAAAGAAGAAAGCGTCGAATTTTTCAGGATAGAATAAATTCGAGTGTCGTAACTAGGTGTTGATCGTATCGAGTTCGGAGAATAGTGCTTGCGATACCCATTACCCCCAGGGTATCCTTGGCTCGTCGCTCCAACGAGTAACATTCATAGGAAGTAATTCGTCCAAACGGAGATTTGTGTAGGGGTAGAGTAGGATAAGGATCATGGAACCCGTGAAACATAAAGCAAGTAGCGAGAATTTGCAAGAAGGATAGTCGCAATTGATGCGTTCAGACTTGAGGCAAAGCATGAGGGCTTTGGGATCAACAAATAAGGATTTATCTGATGTCAACGAGGTAGCTGGTCGTACACAGGTTCTATGCAGTTAGAATTAAAGAACGTCGCTTGTTGATAGGGAGTGTTACGTCGATGTGGTTAGCACAATAAGAAGCAGCTAGAGAGAGATGGTCGTCGTGCGGGTTTGTAGGTTTTAGGATCTACCAAGACGTCTGGCAGGATGTGATTCCTCAAGTTGGTAGAAAATCAAGCTCGAGTGGATTAGTCTAAGTCGTGCAAATGAGTTTGAAGTAGCGCTTGCGTTGTCGAGGGGTTTCGATGTGAAAATGCGGAAACAGGCCTTCAAAAAAATCACGATTGGAGTAACGCATTGCTGAATTTCAAGGACTAAAAAGTTTGTTGACTAAAGGTCGAGTTTGTTGAATTTACTTGACTGGAGAGAAATCTAGTCAAGGTTTCCATATGAAGAAATGTGGGTGTCGTGATAAAGAAACGATAGAGGTGAGGATACCGTCTTAAGCAATAAACACTGATTCGTAAGAAAGCTAGCGAAAGGATTCACGGGATCAGAAAAGTTGTTCAAAGAATAACGGATCTGGAAAATAAAGGATAAGGCAAGCATCTAGGTTACCGTACGCGTCGGTGGGTTGACTGGCTCGTGTCTTCGCCTTGCCACGCTTTCAAATACGCCAGTTTTGTAAGAAAGATATCATTTTGCTGGGTTTTGGGGCGTGCTAAGGTATAAGGTTGGACTTGAAGGAGGTACAACCACGTAACGAGGAATTAGGGGAAATAACTTCGTGGTCGATGGAAATGTGATACGATTGTTGACACTGCAATGAGAAGCATACACCACGCATGCTTTTCGTGTTCGAGATGTGCAAACCGAAACCCGAAAAGTGTAGACTTACTAGATTGCTTCAAGAATCCAGGTGATCAGTCGGGTGAGGGAATAAGTCTCACCACTTAAGTCGGGAAAAGAAATACGCAGGTAAAAAGGATGCGAATGGCGTCGTCGCTACTTCTATTATCCCATGATATAGGGGTGGCTCCCCTTCGTCGATTCGTTCTCGTAACTTTTCTATGTAGTCTGTAACAGGCCTTTCCTGAGCAGGTTTATCAAGTAAACGTCCTTCGCATCAATTCGCAGTCCAGGGATAATATCAGGAAATACGTGGACGAGGGCTCGGAATAACTGGTTCTTGGCCCTTAGTGTATGGTGGTTTCGAATCAGGTTTAGGAGGACTCGCTCCTGTTTTAACACGCAACACGCTAGCCTAGCCTTCGTATGATCCACTGTGTTAAATACTAAATACACGCATACGTACTCACATATATATGCTAATTATACACATACACACATGCGTATTCACACACATAAGTTATGCACAAGTAAATGTTGATAGCCTACCATTACCAGGAAAGCATCTGAGGTTGACGAACCTTGCAATCCGGAGTGTGGTGTCGTTGTGGTTTCCACTAAAGAACGGTTATAGTCTGGTTTTCATATAAAAATATTTTATTTCCCAACCAAAAATATTTTATATTTAAAACCTAGTTCGCTATAACCAATGGCTCTGATACCAATCTGTCACACCCTCAAAACCACATGCGGAGTACTACCGCGAGGCGTGTGACTGACCAGGATCCAGCCACTACTTATTTTGAACCATTTAGTTATTATTACGAATAATGGTGTAACTAGCGGCCAATTTAAAATTTTCAAAACATAGTTTAAGGTTTTTGCAGCGGAAAGGAAAGATGTACATATCGTAATTTAAAACCACAAGTTTATTAGTTATGAACTTACAAACCACGCACTCCATCCGATTGCAACGTTCGTCCAAAGTTGTTAGCGATCAACCTGCAAAGCATGCAGTAGAGTGTCAACATAACGTTGGCGAGTTCACGAGGTGTCCAGTTTTTAATTACCAAAAACTTGTTTCACCAGTTAATTTTATCCGTTTATACATGCCATGGGGAGCTACCCCATAAGTAAGCTACTAAACTGTTTTACAATACCGAATACTTACTTAACCGTACGTTTCCGCAGTGCCCCGTTTGTCAATGTTCTATCATCATTGACGGTTTGCCTGAGTACATTAGTTCACTCCCGTTCCCAGTAACAAGGGTCGGTGTGAGGCTGGTTAGACCTAAATAGCGCTATCAACTAATAACCCGTTCGCCAGGCCCGGCGACTAATCGGTATTAAATGGTAGGGACTTGAGTGATAGAGTTTCGTTTAGTGTTGCTCGTTGCATTCTGTATAAACAGTAATTAACTAAGAGTCCCGCATAAGGGGAGAAAAGTAGTTTGTGTCCCTCACAAGGGGATAGCGTTGTTACCCGTATCCCACACAAGGAGATAGAAATACCGTATCCTGCACAAGGAGATAGTAAGCAATCCCAAACCAGGAAAAGTGTTTCGTTCCGTTTCCCAACCACCGGGAACGCATGCTTTAAGTAAAAAGTAGTGAACTCACATTTGTTTTGCTCGGTTGACAATTGACTTGTGTTATGTTGGTCAACCATACCCTATTATGGTTATTAAATGTTTATTAGGTTCGTATGCAAGTAATGTCACGTATAAATTACACGTATCTAACACATAGCATGTAAGTCATACTAGCATATACGGTATTGGGCCTATCCTAGCATATGAACAGTTAAACAACACAGTAACACATAGTCCATAATATCAGTTTGTGCGGCCCAATAACTAAGCAAAGCAGTTCAGTTGAAACCGGGTGGTCTCGACTCGAGATCATGAGGTCTCGAGTCGTAACCAAGAGGTTTCGAGTATCAAGTAGATGGTCTCGAGTAGTGCATGCATGAGTCGGGACCTCGGGGTCTCGAGTCAGGTCTCGAGTCGAGACTAGGAGATCTCGAGTCGCAACCAAGTTGGTCTCGAATCCCCTAATATGCATGCTTGATCTCGAGTCGTCGTTCAATGGTCTCGAGTCGCAACCTCGCGGTCTCGACTCGCAACCACTGATGCAGGCACAGGTGGAAGCCTTCTAGAACATTCTCCAACTTTTGTACTACCCAATCAAATTTCATGAGTATGTACTGTCCAATCAAAATTCACTAACACGTTCTCAACATTCTTTTCTAATCAAATCAGATCAATAGACAGGTTTTTCAGATATTCCTCGCATATTTAAATTGTTCATCAGATTTCACATACCTCATATCACACTTAACCGATCACTAATCTTATTCATGCTAAGACAATTTACCAATAATATTATGCCTAGAATTCACAATATGCAAAGGAAATCAAATAGTACTACAACAACAATCATTTACACTCTTTTAACACTACACATTTAACCACTAACATCAAACAATACCTGTATCTAATCAAACAATCAGTAACAATTATACACTTTCAGGAACCACAACAATAGCCAAACACTAACCAAATTCACAACTGTTTATACCAAAAGTTCTATACACATTAATCATGAAATAGCCATCACTCCTAATCAGCAGTTGTTTCATTCTTATTCTGAATTCATGTTCAACTCAGCCTATTGCCATCATTCTAAAACACACTCTAAAGCATATTTATGCCAAATTAGTCAACATATCAACACCAGGTCAAGAACCGCAAAAGTTGCAACAAAAAACATGTACTAACCAGAGGAGTGTGGGTGTTTACTCCCGCCGCCCCTTTCGCTGATGTTACCCGTCGGAGACGAACCACAACCATCATCGCAGCGCAGGTTGGATAAACCACCTCCGCCACTGACACACTGGACTCGAGCTGGAACGACGGTCACCACCGTCTTCATCCGCCGCCACTGTTTCCCCTTGAACCGAAGCCCGAAGTGATGAATTTCCGAGAACCCGACACTCACAACAGAGCTTGAACAGCTCTGAACGGAGTCGCCGCCGCTGCCGCCGCTGTGTACCATCGCCGGCTGCCTGCACCTCGTCTTCATCATCATCTCATCATGTCCTCATCATCACCGGTTAATCAGAGAGAGAGAGAGAGAGAGAACAAGTAGTAGGAGTGGGGGGTGTTTGTTGGAGAACAACCAGCCGTCGGAAGCCGGTAGTTTGGTCGGCACCGGCCGGCATGTCACCGGAGGGTTTAACAGTGAGGGAGAGTAGGGATGGGTGTTTGTGTCGGCTGCCATATTTTGAGTTCTAGGGTTTTAGTTGTAGAAAAAAATGAGAGGGGGAGAGGTTTAGGATATTTAAATATGGTGGGTTTTAGGTTTAGAGAGTGGGCTTGGGCCTAACCCAAGTGTGCGTGGATCCGTTATTGAATAACATCTCGCATAAGCGAACGGGTCCGATTAATTTATATAGATGCGTAAACAGTTGAGCCGATAAATCTTTCATCGCGTTCTATTAATATTTCGCAAATAATAATAATATTAATAATAACAGTGACATAATTAATTTCGCGTGTTACCAAAATATCCTTTTCATGACAACAAGTGTACGGGTTGTCACATCTTCCCCTTCCTCCCTCTCTCTAAAACACGCGCACACGCACACACATACCTACCTCCTCCTGCACTTTCTTTTTCTCTAATTTAGTTACCATATATTCACATCTAGTCCCTCTAGTTTAGTTCATGTTTTTCTTTCATTCATAGTGTTATTATTTTTTATAACAATTCATAACTAGATTAAATTTATTATTTTAGGCATCATTCATCATGTTAAAATATTCTAAACAAAATAAAACAACTTGCTCACAACATCTAACTTTTTGGGGTGTTACAAAAAACAAGGGGCCGGGTGGATGGAATGAATTTGAGGTTTTTAGAGGGAATGAAATTCCTAATGTAATGGGTGATTCCATTATCTTGACCAATCAAACAAATTTTATTTTCATTCACTCGCAATAATTCATTCCATTTCGTCTCTCATTCCTGTATACAAAACACTACCTAACTCTTCGTAATAAGGAAAACACGAGATGTCAAACTTATGCAATTCCTTAATTTTCTTGATTGTCGTATTAAATTCTTAATTGTCAAGCTGACGAAAAAATAGCTAAAAAATCCATATATCATTTTTCTCTTAAAAATTATTTCTCTTTGTTTATCTTTCTCTCTTTTACCTCGTATAATACGAGACGAATTGCAATTCCATTCTGCTCCACTATGTGCCTCATTGGTTCAATAATCACCACCATTCTCTCTTATCTTTGTCCCTCTCCATTTTCTAGCAAATGCACCAACTTCGTCCCTCTCCATTCTCTATTTTAACTATGCTTTCGGTAATCATCAAGGGTTTTTTTACCCAATACACCAATTGCAACAACAAGTTCGTGATATTAAAGATTGATAATATGAATATAGATTGATTATCATGTGTAATGGATTGGCATGTATGTCCCTGAGATTTTTGAGGATCTGTTCGATAAGTAAAAATGTGCCCTTTAGAATATATATAAACAAAAGTCATTAGTATAATGATAATTTTTATAACAATAAACAAAAGAAAACTTTTATAACGAATTAAATTATCTTACATAATTAAATGAATTGTGAGATTCTCCTAACATTCTTAGAAGCAAAGTTGTTGATTAACAGGTCTGCTAACATTCTTAGAAGTAAAGTTGTTGATTAACTATTCATAATTCATACTCTATAATATATCGTTTGTTATAGCTATCAATTATCTTAATTGGTCATCCACATGGGCAATTCTATACCGGGTTAAGGGGTTAAATCATTAATTTCCTAATCATTTATCTTGACTCGGTCATCGTCAATCTCAATTTCTCTGCACTTCCAAATTGCCGGTAATAATTAATTGCTAATTATGTAATTAATGCAACTCTTTAGAAGGGCCAAATGAGTATTTGGTAATTGGGTAAAGAGTTAAATGTCATTTTAGTCTCTGTGATTTAGACCATTTTATCAGTTTAGTCCAAAGGTTTTATTTTTTGTCTGTGGGTCCAAAAAGGTTTAACCGTTGCCATTTTAGTCTACTAGGTTAACTTCATCCTTTTTTTTCTGTTAACAATAAGGGCAATTCGGTCATTTTCTATGTAATTCTCTTAACTATAAGGGCACTTCGGCCATATAAAATGACCGAATTGCCCTTCTCGTTAACAAAAAAAGGGATGAAGTTAACCCAGTGGACTAAAATGGCAACAATGAAACTTTTTTTGACCCACAAATGAAAAATGAAATATTTAAACTAAACTGTCAAAATGACCAAAACCACAAAGACTAAAATGACATTTAACTCTTGGGTAAATTGTTAGTCAGTTAATGGGCTAACGGTCAATGATTATTGATTTATTAGGTCTCCTCTAAGACATGAAATTACTAGTTTATACTTTTTAATCTATGTCAATCGAGTTACAATATCTAAATGAGAAAAAAAGTTTTTGCCTTTTTAGAACGTGGGCCATATATGTATACTCTCCCACCTTCTAAGACGTGCGTGTGGATTGGTTTTCATTAATAATTGATTCACATTAGGGCTTACAATTTTATACACGGATACACGACACGAAACGACACGAAACGACATGAACTAAACAGGTTCGTATTTGATTCTTAACAGGTTCCGTGTCTCAAACAGGTCGACACGATAAGGCCTCTTAGTTTTCGTGTTTACCTATTTCGTGTTCGTGTCTTAACAGGTTATGTTTGCGTCTTAACATGTCGTGTCTTGTACAATATATACGCCCTAGAGTCCACACACCACCCCTCGAGGGCGAGTTCGTGTCTTAATAGGTCATGCCCGTGTCTTAACAAGTAGTATGATACGCTTGTAAATTTGTTCATTTCTTAACAGGCGGTGTTCGTGTAAATTGTTTATTATCAGGTTCGTGTTCATGTTCGGAAAAAATTGACACGACAAGATTTCGTGTCGTGTTCGTGTTTACTTGTTTCGTGTTTGTGTTTATGTTTTATCGTCTTCGTGTCTTAACAGATCGTGTTTGACACGATATGCCAGCCCAAATTCGTATGTTGTTTTTAATAAAATTGATCACCACTCATTAATCAAATATACTTTTGATACTAGATTTTACAACACCTTGTAGGGTGAAAACAATATATTAAAATTGATGGTTGATATTGATTACTAAAACTTAATTTATGGCCATATGTGTTTGGGATTCCTACTCAAAATGACTTTTGGAGCAAATTTTGACTTATTAACTTTTTAAAAGTTAAAAAGAATCCCAAACACCATTTTGAGAATGACTTATCAGCTTAAAAGGAATCCCAAACACCTTTGAAAAGGACTTTTATGTCTTCTTTTGCCTTCAAGAAGAAGAAATGAATAAGTAATAAATTTTTACTTATTGCTTTTGATAAGGACTTTTGAGAAGAAGAAATCAATAAGGAATCACAAACACCCCTATAATCTATGACCATAGATATGAATAAAGAACTTATTAACATGATGTGAATAAAGAAGTTATATTTGAATAACTTTATTCTAGTTTAACTAAAAGGAAAAGTTACTTGAACGGAAAAATTTGCAATAATCAACCACACATGCATATACTTTATAGTAATCCGAATACAGGGAGTCCAGTCCGGTATACATTAACATGCCTGATTTTTTGTTGGAAACTTATTTTTGTTAAGAGTTATTTGTCACACATATATTACAAACATACGTAAATACCTGACATATTTTTTTCCAACAATAAACACTTGTATCTATACATAGATACTTAACCTAAAACACATATATAAGCATGGCCTAGTTTTCGACATCTCAACACAAACACAATGTCCATTGTAACCTTAAACGATAAAACTACCTATGTACACCTTCACTAGTGCCCCCTACCCTTTTCGCTTGGACCGGTTGAAGATAGCTTATAAACTTCAACTTTTTTCTCTATAATGTAGAACTCATCATGAGCTTGGTGATCGTTCCTCGATGGTTGAGACGATGGCAATAATTTCATGACCTCCAATATAGGAACCGCCTTGGGTGAGGTCATGTTTCTTGACTCCACCATCATCATCATCAAGAACATCAAGACTAGCAAGAAGGAGCTACTTCTAGTGCTACTCATTGATGATAGGTTGCACATAAGAAAAGGGGGTGCTTATATATATAGTGTTTGGATGTGGGTCGGGTAAGAGAATATGGAAACTTAAGGGGTGGTGGAGAAATGGGGTGGAAAAGAATGGTGTAGCGGCTGCTGGCAAGAATCTCCACCGTAGCACGTTAGGATTGTAGGGTATTTGAATTGGAAACTTGAATGTTTGAATGATAGTTCCATTTTGTTTGGTGGAGTTTAATAGATTGTAAGTTTTGCACTTTTCTGATTCTCCAATACACATGGGATTCTCTTTGACTAAATGTAGAGCTTAGCTAGGATTTCTTTTACACAAATGAGAAAAATCTCATGAAAGATGAGTAAAGGCAAAGTGTGAATATATTGTTCATAAAATATATGGTTGGTTACTTATATTTAGTGGTAGACTCAGAAGTTTTTCTATAGGGTGTAGAATCTTTTTAAAGATTTTAGGCCCTTAGGCATATAAAAAAAATCGGTTCATATCAGGTCGGGTCTTGTAAAACAAATGAACATCAAATTAAATTTATATAACCATAAAAAACATCAAACGTCATTACAAACATGTTTAAAATTGTGCCCTACGGGTTTTCATTTTTTGAAATATGTGCAAAACATCATTTAGATTTACTTTTCTAATGGTTTCTCTTAAGAAATCTCGCCAAAACTTCCCTACTCATGGTTCCTATCACAAATAAATTGATCCATAAGTTCACAAAAAACACTAAACACTTAAACAAAATAAACAATCATGTACAACCATAGTCCATAATTTTCAATTTTAATTTTCAAGCCCTAGTAAAGTTTAGAACAACAAAAAAAAAATCATCAAAAAACAAAATCATGCTACTAAAGTCTAAAGCAACAAAAAAAAAACATCAAAACACATAAAAATTCAAACCCTTTAAACATCTCTATAACTCTGTTTCTCCTAAAAACCACATAAAACAACAAAAAAACATAAAAAACGAAGGTACCTCGTTAAATTTTGGATTACAGGTGGTGGGGTGGCTGGATCAAGCTTTTCCGGTGAGAATGCAGCCGCTGTCGTCGTGCATGTTGACTGCTTTTGTGCGTCAGTTGATGCGTGTTCAGGAGAGGGAGAGCGGGAGAAAGAATTGGAATGGGCGGTTGGATTAGGTTATTCTATTTAATTTCAAATTTAATTGAGTTGGGTTAATTGGGTTTGGGTTACAGTGGAATGTTATTGGGCTAATGGCTAAATTGTTAAGTGAAAGTTATTGGGTTAAATTGTTAAGTAAAGTGGTTAAAGAATAATTATATAAACTAGATTATATTATAATAAAATCAGTGTTTACATTTTTTTTAAAATTCATAAGATTTTTTTTCTTAGGGGGCAGTTGAAAACTTCCAAGGGGTGCGGTCGAGATTTTGCGCAAATTTAACCCTAATTTTTTCTTTTTCAAGGGGGCGGCCGACCACCCACCCCAATGGGTAGGTCTGTCACACCCCGATATTTTCACACATTACCGGAGGGCCCGGCAGGGAGTATCGTGACGTAGTTGATATCGTCATAGTCAAACATACACAGTTTAATGCACAGCGGAAGTCTTGGTAGAAAATAATATTACAAAACGAAATTTAAAGTATAAATAAATATTATACAAACGGTTGTAAGTGGATCCACAGGCGGATCTAAAACAGAAATATAAAATATTGTTCAAGAGACTTTAAGCGTTCAGAACTTGCAAGATTCTTTACTAACGCCCAGAGCTCCCAGCCGATAATGTACGGTACCTGTCACTTAGTCTTTTTGAAAAATATGTCAGTTCACACTGGTAAATACAATTAACAGACTCTTTTGAAAATATTTACGAAATTGATTTAAATGCACAAGGCACAAATGTTTTTATAACTTGGGACAATTATATTAATAATAATCTTGTATCAGATTTACATGTTTGTCCAACATTTAGGGCCGGTATTAAATAAACCGAACAAGATTAAACAAAACACCACAATATAAACTAACGGCAGATTACCCCAGCAAATGAGTATATCTTTTACATACGCAACTGACAGGTGTATGCCTACACCCTGTGCTTAAGTCGTGGCCATTTACGCTTTTTAAATGAGCCAATGATATCCAGGACACGGTTGTTAGCCCCCAATGTTATTTGTTATGAAGCAACACTGATTAAAAGGGGATTATGCAATTTAACCATTTCCGATTAAAAGGTTTCTACACCCGACCAAGCAGTAATAATTTACCGTATCCCAAGCCCGTATAAGGGAAAATAACTTAAAAGTATTTACCTGAGCTTAAAATGCAATTTAGTATTCTCAGCCGTAAATTCTACTCAAACAAGTGCAAATACTTCTACCGGGGCTCTTAATCTGGAACGAAGGTTTTATTAACATATTAGATTCCGAACGGGTCTTATTTAAGTTGTAACTTAGACCGGTTAGTTTTAAAGAAAGGTTTACGGCACGAAACGCTAGATTACGCGGTGACCGAATTGGAATGTGATTTAGACCCGACAAGTATGAAGACTTGTATAAAATGTGTAAACTAAATACATTCTGGATTTTGAAGTAAAAATGATAAGGTTTGACCCGTTTCGGTCAATTTATGCAAACTAGTTACATAAACCATACCGAACGCGTATAAGCGTAACATGTGACAATTCGTGTTTCCAAGGCTGCTCTATGTATTAGTTCTTTTGATATTTGACGTGTATGTGTTGTGAGAACGAACTATTTGAATAGATTGCTTGATTTTATTTAAATATTAGTGAAGTTGTGAGAGTGTACGTCTTCTATTATATGTTCAATCGCACATCGCCCATTTCCCCTAATCGAACCCACACTCTTTTACACCATTTGGGTCCTTCGAGCCCAAAGTATCTAAACCGAGCCCAAACCCACTTCCTTGTGGCTCGTATATATGCATGTAAGTTGCATATGATTATATTCTTTTCAAACACTTGCAAACCCTACTTCCTCTCAAGCAAGCGACGGCAGGGACTCCCTTTCGAAGCATTGCTTCTCTCGATCAAGCTTTCAACGAACAATCCCATCATCTCTCGGTTAGTAAACTCGTTCCTGTTTTGATCCTTGTCGACTATCATTGAGTATGTGTGATCTTGCCGAATATGATTAGTGAGCATTAGAATGGTTGTTCTGATCTAGGGGTTTCGTTAGAGAGTTTGGTGGATATGATTAACTATATACATGAGGTTGATTGTTAGGAATGCTTGATAGAGTTTTAGCAAGATTCATTGATTTAACATCCAAGAAATTCTGTAACATCTATGTGTTGATGAACTCATGGAATCGATTCGAATGATGACAGAAGTGTTATGTTATGATTTGATAGATGCATGCATAATAGATCATGGAATATTAGGCTCATTGATTGCTTTAGATGATTATTTGTGTTGTAATGTTCAAACATTAGAACTAGGGTTAATGTGAATTAATGGAATATGGAAACTGTTGGAATTGATTTGCAAATTAGAGTGTGTAACTATTTTCCATAAATCTCGGTCAATCGCACAAGGAAGGCTGGTCGCACAAGTGAGACTGGAACGCACAATTGATCCACAGTCGCATAAGTCTATACTGATCGCACAAGCACAGCCCATTCGCACAAGTACGATGGTTGGGCTGAACCTTCCAATGGGCCGCACATTGGCCCATCAGCCAGTCACACAAGATTTCCGGGTCGCACAAGTTGACTTAGTCGCACAAGTGGACTAAGTCGCACAAGAGGACCCAATCGCACAAGTGGATAATTGGGCTGTAGTACCTGGGCCGAACACTTGCTAAGTCGCACAAGAACGAGATCAAACACACCGGCCCAATTCCCCAATCGCCCAACTTAGTATTGGGCCTTTAATTTGATTGGATCGCACATTAATGAATAAGTGAATTACCTGCTTGTGTGTGTGTGTGTGGTTGTGTTGTAAGTTTAACGAATGAGTTGTAGATGGCCCAGTAGTGCATTGCTTATGTTATGTGGTAACTTTCTAGTGCGATTACGTGAACGACTTGAATGCAAACTGATTATGTGTACATGAACCTCATAGGCTTTGATTGATTAAGTGAGAACAAGTAACTAGTCTTACCGAGCAAACCAAGGTGAGTTCACTTCTCTTTACAAGCATGCGTCCGGTGGGGACAATCAAACAGGCAAACAAATAAACGGATTTATATAAACCCACATCCTTGTAGGGGATGTGAGGCAGTTTTCACAAACCCATATCCTTGTAGGGGATATGAGGCGGTTTTCAGTAATTGTTGATGTTGGATAATACACTCACTTTCTATCACTTAAGTCCCATCATACTACCGAACAAGTTGCTTGTAGGGCAACGAGGTTATTAGTTGATAGCGCTATTAGGTTTGGCACCCTCACGACGTACCTGGATAGGACGAGCGTGAGCTAATAACTTTAAAATCATGACCAATGTTTGATAGAGCGTTGGAGAAGGGCAAAAAGGAGCCGTCTGCGATATCGAGTTATTATCAACATAACATAAGTCAATACTTGGTAACAAACGGTTAAACAAAATGTGAACTCGCCAACTTTCGCTGATACACTTTTCTGCATGCTTGCAGGTCCTTAGGTACATTGTCATGGAACTTGTTGTCTGGGAAGCTGGATTAGTCATGGATCGTGGCATTTGGAACGTTTCTCGGTGTTGCATTGTTTTGAACATTTTTATTTAAACTTATTGAACAAACTATTATGCTTCCGCTGAACATGTTTGATTTTCTAAATTGGTGTTTGAATTGTACTATCTTTTAAATGGAAAGTTTTATTCTACTTATGGTTCAATGTGATTAGTGGCTAAATCCTGGTACGTCACATGCCTCGCGGCGTATCCGCTCGGGGTATTTTTGGGGGTGTGACAATTTGATATCAGAGCCACTAGTTATAGTGAACTAGGTTTTAAAACGTTTTCATAAAACCAGACTATAACCAAACAGTATCAAAAACAACCTTGACACTCCGCTCCAGATTGCAAGTTTCGTCCTCTGTTTACTTTATGCATTACTTACCTAGTATACACACACCCACGACTTGCATGAAACTCTATACTAGACCCCATGATGTGATTGCATGTGCTGCATGTTTAAGTAATACTTGTAAGTGTGGCACTACCTTTCGACTTTTGTGATTTCTAGTTCTGTAATGCCTTTCGTTCTTTTATTCGAATGTGAGGAACCTCTTAGCACGAGTTAAGAGGCTATGAGATAAGCATGCAAATTGCCTTGTTATTATGGGTGCACACATAATAACAACGTGAGGTGCATGTGAATCCCGGTGAGGCTTAATAAGTGTGAAAGGGGTTCTGTTCCACTATCCGTATAATGATAGAGTTTCTCAAATCCCTGGAAGTCGTAGTGATGTTCGACTTCTACTTGATTGGGATCCTCATTCTTTCCACTCTTTTCTTATATAGAATCATGAGCGGACGTGGTGGACGTAATGGTGGACGTGGAGGTGGCCGCAGCGATGGACGTGGCAACATTGTGATGACTCAAGCAGAGTTGACTGATCTCATTAACACACGAGTAGCTGAGGCCTTGGCAGCTCAGCAAGTTGGTTAACCTGTGAACCAAAATCAGAACAATCCACCTGTGTGTACGTTTAAAACATTCATGGATTGCAAGCCTCAAACTTTCAGTGGAACTGAGGGTCCCGTAAGACTGCTCCGTAGGTTCGAGAAAGCTAAATCCATCTTTTCCATGTGTAACTGTCCAGCTGGGGACACGATGAAGTTTGCTTCAGGCACCTTGGAGGACGGTGCTCTGACTTGGTGGAATGCTCAGGTGCAGATGTTGGGCATTGAGATGGCAAATGCGACTACTTGGGATGATTTCAAGGAGCTGATTCGAGAAGAGTACTGCCCTCGCGATGAGATTCAAAAACTGGAAAACGAGTATTACAACCTGAAAATGGAGGGGTCTGAGATCGAGGCTTATACGAAATGGTCCCACTAGCTGGCGAACATGTGTCCTAACCTATCTCGACCACCACCCCGCAGGATCGAACTCAACATTAAGGGATTGGCATCACAAGTTAAGGGATTAGTCACTACAGCAAATCTCGACAACGTACCACGGATTATCATACTGGCTCACAAGATCACTGATCAGGAGGTGGAGCGCGGCTCGCTGCCACCACATGTTGTTGCTACTACTACTTGTAACATCACGAAAATACAAATTCTTAAATTTGTAATTTAGTTGCAAATAAATTTGTAAGATAATCTAGTTAGTAAAGACACTAACCTAGTTAGTTTATCACTTATTAGTAGCTAGAGACATTGAAATAAAATAAAACAAACAAGAGGGATCAAAAGTGTTAAAATTGAAAATAGTTTTAATAAAAACTATTTTATTAAAACACAAACTAAAAATCTGGTAGGGGGGATCGACCAGAACAAGGAGGGGGCGACCTGGCTCTTTCAAAACCCTAGTTCATGTTAAATCCCACAAATTGAAGATCCAATTGGCTCCCAAATCGAAATCTGAGTTAAGATTAGTAATCCCCATCACAAGGGGGTTGTAAGGTATGTAAAATTTTATGAAAATTCTCTGTTTGAAATTCTTATGAATTTGGGAGATTCAAAATTTGATGATGCATGTTTGTGATTTGGTTAGATTAGGGATGATATAGTGTCTAGAAGTAAAACCTAGACAACTACATGTGAAATCATGTCCAAATTCAGGAGATTCCATGAACACATTGAAGGTGGGTTATGGGTTTTACAAGATAATGATGAACACTAGGGTTTAGAATGATTATTGTAGTGTAATTTGATCATAGAAAGTGATTTCAGAAAAGTATGATGTTTAAATGCTATATGAAAGCTTTATTAATGTTAAGTTTAGCTAAATAGCAAGCTATGAACTTGAATATGAATGACATAAAATTTTGCCCTTAGAGTGTTTGTGGAAATGCCTCAAAGAAGGCTTAAAACTGAAATTCAAAGTCGAAACGCATAATTTTGATGATTTGACAAATTATGTGATATATGATTGAAATGGAGTTCTAAATACAATGTGATTGAACTCTATAGGAAAGGAAGCCGGAGCTACGAGCGGACAAGTCGGTGTAGACGCACGACTAAAGGGTGTGCTTTGAAGGTATGTAACTTGATTCGTTACATTTGGGTAAATTTTGATATTTAGCATATATGTAGTTGGATTATGTATTAAAAGTTGAGTTGATTTAAGCGATGATATTCGCTATGTCGAATAATAGGCCAAGAATCTGGTTAGACCTCGTTGGTAGTCATCAAAATGGAGGAATTCCTTAGATGAGCCAAACGGGTCGAATAACCAAGTAAGGCATGGTAATACATTGTAGTATGGTTACTCGGTCTCTTGTTATTATTGACAAATGACATATTAGAATACGAGGATTAAACATGTTGATTTGTAGGATCGAAATCCAAGAACTTGATTCAAGTAAACAAACAAATCAAACCAAACATAACATTCCAGCGTCTACCGTAAATTACGGTATATTCCGTAATTTACAGTAGAGACCAAAAGGTTACGGTGGGTTTCCCCTGTGTTACGGTGGAACCAGAACTTCCCAGAAGCTACCGTAACTTACGGTATCTACCGTAAGTTACGGTAGATCTTTAGAAGGTATGATAAATTTTGTATTTCTTTGTTAAATCGAATCCGTTTTAGACGTAGTTTCGAATATGTATTATTTCTAAGTATTCTAGCACTAATGTTTAATGCAAACATTTCAGTTTTTAGGTATCCAAGGATTACGGATGATGGTCAAGCTAGCTTTTGAAGAACCGAACACAACTTTGAAGCTTCCGCAATGTTTTAACCTCTAATAGACTATGTTTATGGGTTGTAAACAAATTTTGGATGTTTTAACTTAGTCGTTAGTTGACTAAGGACTTTGCTACTCATGAACTTTACTTATGAAATCTTTGTTAATTAGGCATCCTTTATCTAAAATAGTATGAACTAATATTAAATTCAAGTAAATTTAGACGGGTGTTACAAGTTGGTAATCAGAGCTTAAGGTTGTCAACAAGTGTTCGGTTCAAGCTTGATCGATCGTCCGGTTAGAATTAACTTATTATTTTAACAGATTATATTTATGTAAGAAATGAGAAATGAATTGATGTGCATGGGAAGAGCGTGTTAACACACTCAAACCCGGAAAGTGCACCAAATGTGAACGGTTAAAGCAAGTTGGGAACTTGGCTAAACCGAAACAAATGAAGTAATGTTATAAATGAAATGTTTAACGTTTAAATGTAAACATTTCAGTTTCAAGATGTCTGATGGAAACGATGATAATCCGGTGCAAACAAGCACCGAACAAATGAAAGAGATAATTGCCGAAGAAGTAGGGAAGGCAATTGAAGGTAGTCTATCCGGGTTTATAGACAAAATTCAAAGCACGGTGTTGTCGCTTGTCGAAGAGCGAGTTAAAAGGTTGGAGGATAGTGTCAACCTTATGAAGGAAAAGTCGGGAGAACGCAAAGGGTGTTCGTACAAGGAATTCATGGCGTGTAAACCGCCAATCTATAACGGGGAGGTTGACCCGATAATATGCCAAAGATGGTTAAGTGATGTCGAAGGGGTGTTTGAACGGACCCATTGTGAAGTAGGTGACTTTGTTGCTTACGGAACGGGTCAATTGAGGGGCCAAGCCAAGGATTGGTGGGACAATAAAAAGAAGGAAATAGGAGCCGAAGCGGCAAGGGTCATGACTTGGGATGAGTTTAAGGTGCCGTTCCTTAAACATCATATTCCCAAAGCGGTTATCAACAAGATTAAGGAAGAATTCATCCAGTTAAGGCAAAAGGGTGAAACAATTGATAAGATCATGGGCATCTTCATGGATAAGCTGAGATTTTGTGACGAGTTAGTCACCACTGAAGAGCAAAAGATATACTACTATTACAATATGCTGAGTGCTGAATACCGGGAGTTTATGACTCCCTCAAAATATGAAACTCTCACAGAAATCATCAACACCGCCCGGGAGCAGGAAATCGAGTTAAAGAAGCAAGTTGAGAGGGGTGAGCGAAGGGCACAAGATGTAAATCCAAGCCCTACAAAGAAAGCTAGAACTGCTGAATCAGGGAAGAAAGTGGAGACTAAAGGCGAGTCGCCAAGTTGCAAGGTATGTGGAAAAGGGCACAAAGGTGAGTGCCGCTTCAAAGACAAGCCGTGTCCGGTATGTGGGAAGACGGGGCACACTGCATCGCTATATCCCGGAAAAGTTTCCGTGTGTTACAAATGTTATCAACCCGGCCACAAAAAGTCTGAATGCCCCGAGTTGGTTGGGAAGAGAGACACAAAAGAGTCTTCAACGGAAGCTCCAAAGGCGAAGGCTAGGTCCTTCCAACTTACCGTGGCTGAAGCAAAGATAGAACCCGATGTGGTCTCAGGAATATTCACGATTAACTCAATTCCTGCACGTGTATTGTTTGATACGTGTGCGAATAAATCCTTCATTTAACATGGATTTATTCGACATCCTTCTTTTATATTAACAAAGTTATCTGTGCCCTTAGAAGTTGAAATAGGGGACAACAAAAGTTTTATAGTTTGTGATGTTTGTCGAGGCTGTAAATTAAGCATTGACGATGAAGAATACTTGATAGACCTAATCCCGATGTCAATGGGGGAATTTCAAGTAGTCGTTGGGATGGATTGGCTATCTCAACACCATGCAAAGGTCGTGTGTTTTCGTAAAGAGATAAAACTAACATCTCCAAGCGGGAAACACGTCACTATCTACGGCGAAAAAGGAGGCAACCCCATAGTATGCTCAATGTTGATAGCTCACAAGCTTATGAAGCGAGGATGCAAGTCATTCATGATATACGCGAATGAGCTCGAGAAAGAATCACGGAAGATGGAAGATGTACCGGTAGTACGAGAATATGAAGATGTGTTTCCGGAGGATTTACCGGGGATACCGCCTGAACGGGAAGTAGAGTTCGGGATCGAATTGATTCCGGGCGCAAAACCCGTAGCCAAAGCACCGTAGCGACTCGCACCGTCGGAATTACAAGAGTTGATGTCCCAAATTCAAGACCTGCTTGACAAGGAATTTATAAGACCAAGTGTGTCTCCTTGGGGCGCACCGGTACTGTTCGTGAAAAAGAAAGACGGAAGCATGCGGATGTGTATCGATTTCCGGGAGTTAAACAAACTCACGGTAAAGAACCGATACCGGCTTCCGAGGATAGATGATTTATTCGACCAATTACAAGGTGCGAATTGCTTTTCGAAAATTGACCTTAGATCGGGGTATCACCAATTAAAGGTTAAGGAAGAAGATGTGCCGAAGACGGCTTTCCGCACGCGATATGGACATTACGAATTCCTCGTGATGTCATTTGGGCCGACAAATGCACCCGCGGCTTTCATGGACCTCATGAACCGGGTTTGCAAACTGATGTTGGATAAATCAGTCATCGTGTTTATCGATGATATTTTGGTGTACTCAAAAAGCGAAGCTGAACATGCACACCACTTACGAGAGGTGTTAGAGACACTTAGACGAGAGAGGTTGTATGCGAAATTCTCTAAGTGTGCCTTTTGGCTACGAGAAGTGCAATTTCTCGGCCACATAATAAGTGCCGATGGAATATTGGTAGATCCGTCAAAGATCGAGGCTGTGTCGAAATGGAATCCCCCTGAGGAACCCTTCAGAAATTAGAAGCTTTTTGGGGCTTGCGAGATACTATAGGAGATTCATCCAAGATTTCTCCAAGATTGCGTCGCCTGTAACAAAGCTGACCCGGAAGAAAGAAAAGTTCATTTGGGGTGTCGATCAAGAAAGAGCGTTTCAAACGCTAAAAGAAAAGTTAAATCAAGCTCCGGTATTGACGTTACCGGACGAGGTCGAAGACTTGGTGGTTTATTCGGATGCTTCACTATCGGGGCTCGGATGCGTTTTGATGCAACGGGGCAAAGTTATAGCTTATGCCTCGAGGCAATTGAAGATACACGAGAAGAAATATCCTACGCACGATCTCGAGTTGGCTGCGGTGGTATTTGCATTAAAGATATAGAGGCACTATTTATATGGAGTAAAGTGCACCATATTCACCGATCACAAAAGCTTAAAATACTTCTTCGATCAGAAGGAGTTAAATATGCGACAAAGGCGATGGTTAGAAACGGTGAAAGATTTCGACTGTGAAATACACTATCACCCCGGAAGGGCAAACGTGGTGGCAGATGCCCTAAGCAGAAAGGCAGATTATGTCCCGATACGAGTACGATCATTACAACTCATTGTGACCTCAGGCTTACTCGAACGAATCCGAGAAGCACAAGATGAAGCAGTAAAAACGGAAAACTGGAGAAAAGAAAGGATTGTTGGCCAAGTTAAAGATCTTGAAGTAGGAAACCACGGTTTGAAAACACGTTTCAACAGAATTTGGATTCCTAACACATGTGGAGTTAAAAAGCTTCTACTCGATGAATCTCATAAGTCCCGTTATTCCATCCATCCGGGAGCAACCAAAATGTATAACGACTTAAAGCAAAACTATTGGTGGCCCGGAATGAAAAGAGATGTGGTGAAGTACGTGGAAAAATGCTTGACATGTTTACAAGTCAAGGCAGAACACCAAAAACCATACGGTAAACTTCAACCGTTGGAAATTCCGGTTTGGAAATGGGAACATATTACGATGGACCTATTAACCAAACTACCAAAGACAAACCGCGGTTTTGATGCCATATGGGTAGTGGTGGATAGATTGACGAAAAGTGCTCACTTCATTCCGATACGTGAGACTTATACGTCAGAAAAGATGTCAGAAGTTTACACTAATGAGATAATAGCACGTCATGGAGTACCGGTATCCATCGTGTCTGATAGGGATACCCGGTTCACTTCAAATTTCTGGCGAGATTTCCAAGAGCAGATGGGAACCAAATTGTTCATTAGCACTGCGTATCATCCTCAGACAGATGGACAGAGTGAAATAACAATACAAACATTGGAGGACATGCTACGGGCGTGTATAATCGACTTTGGAGGAAGTTGGGATGTTTACCTACCATTGGTCGAGTTTTCGTATAACAACAGCTACCATGCTAGTATTAAGATGTCACCGTACGAAATGCTCTATGGTAGGAAATGCCGGACCCCGGTATGTTGGGGTGAAGTGGGTCCACGCGAACTCGCCCACCAAGATATAGTACGAGCCACTAATGAAAAGATTGATGTGGTTCGGGCACACTTGAAAGCGGCCCAAGATAGACAAAAGGCGTATGGTGACAAAAGGAACAGGCCAATCGAATTCCAGGTTGGCGACAAGGTTATGCTCAAAGTATCTCCATGGAAGAGGGTTATCAGGTTTAGAAAAAGAGGAAAATTAAGCCCGAGGTTTATAGGGCCGTTCGCGATCATAGAACGGGTAGGAAAGGTAGCTTACCGCCTTGAACTACCGAAGGAACTAAGCAGAATTCATAGCACATTTCATGTGTCACATCTTCGGAAATGTCTAGCGGATGAGACAGCTTATATTCACTATGACGATATCGAAGTGGATGATCGCTTAAATTATATTGTAAGACCCATAGAAATTTTAGATCGAAAGATTAAGCACTTGTGAAATAAACAAATCGATCAAGTCAAGTTCAAGTGGGAGCATAGGAAAGGTTCGGACACTACAAGGGAGTCCGAAGAAGAGATGCGACGTCTCTACCCTACACTATTCGGTACGTACTTTGGTTTCGGGGACGAAACCCTTTTAAGGGGGGTGGACTTGTAACATCCCGAAAATACAAATTCTTAAATTTGTAATTTAGTTGCAAATAAATTTGTAAGATAATCTAGTTAGTAAAGACACTAACCTAGTTAGTTTATCACTTATTAGTAGCTAGAGACATTGAAATAAAATAAAACAAACAAGAGGGACCAAAAGTGTTAAAATTGAAAATAGTTTTAATAAAAACTATTTTATTAAAACACAAACTAAAAATCTGGTAGGGGGGATCGAGCAGAACAAGGAGGGGGCGACCTGAGCTCTTTCAAAACCCTAGTTCATGTTAAATCCCACAAATTGAAGATCCAATTGGCTCCCAAATCGAAATCTGAGTTAAGATTAGTAATCCCCATCACAAGGGGGTTGTAAGGTATGTAAAATTCTATGAAAATTCTCTGTTTGAAATTCTTATGAATTTGGGAGATTCAAAATTTGATGATGCATGTTTGTGATTTGGTTAGATTAGGGATGATATAGTGTCTAGAAGTAAAACCTAGACAACTACATGTGAAGTCATGTCCAAATTCAGGAGATTCCATGAACACATTGAAGGTGGGTTATGGGTTTTACAAGATAATGATGAACACTAGGGTTTAGAATGATTATTCTAGTGTAATTTGATCATAGAAAGTGATTTCAGAAAAGTATGATGTTTAAATGCTATATGAAAGCTTTATTGATGTTAAGTTTAGCTAAATAGCAAGCTATGAACTTGAATATGAATGACATAAAATTCTGCCCTTATAGTGTTTGTGGAAATGCCTCAAAGAAGGCTTAAAACTGAAATTCAAAGTCGAAACGCATAATTTTGATGATTTGACAAATTATGCGATATATGATTGAAATGGAGTTCTAAATACAATGTGATTGAACTATATAGGAAAGGAAGCCGGAGCTACGAGCGGACAAGCCGGTGTAGACGCACGACTAAAGGGTGTGCTTTGAAGGTATGTAACTTGATTCGTTACATTTGGGTAAATTTTGATATTTAGCATATATGTAGTTGGATTATGTATTAAAAGTTGAGTTGATTTAAGCGATGATATTCGCTATGTCGAATAATAGGCCAAGAATCTGGTTAGACCTCGTTGGTAGTCATCAAAATGGAGGAATTCCTTAGATGAGCCAAACGGGTCGAATAACCAAGTAAGGCATGGTAATACATTGTAGTATGGTTACTCGGTCTCTTGTTATTATTGACAAATGACATATTAGAATACGAGGATTAAACATGTTGATTTGTAGGATCGAAATCCAAGAACTTGATTCAAGTAAACAAACAAATCAAACCAAACATAACATTGGTATATACCGTAATTTACGGTAAAGACCAAAAGGTTACAGTGGGTTTCCCCTGTGTTACGGTGGAACCAGAACTTGACAGAAGCTACCGTAACTTACGGTATCTACCGTAAGTTATGGTAGAGCTTTAGAAGTTATGATAAATTTTGTATTTCTTTGTTAATTCGAATCCGTTTTAGACGTAGTTTCGAATATGTATTATTTCTAAGTATTCTAACACTAATGTTTAATGCAAACATTTCAGTTTTTAGGTATCCAAGGATTACGGATGACGGTCAAGCTAGCTTTTGAAGAACAGAACACAACTTTTGAAGCTTCCGCAATGTTTTATCCTCTATTAGACTATGTTTATGGGTTGTAAACAAATTGTTAAAAAATTTTTGGATGTTTTAACTTAGTCGTTAGTTGACTAAGGACTTTGCTACTCATGAACTTTACTTATGAAATCTATGTTAATTAGGCATCCTTTATCTAAAATGGTATGAACTAATATTAAATTCAAGTAAATTTAGACAGGTGTTACACTACTGCTACTGCTACCCCCACCACTGACAACAAGCGTAGGTGGAATGACGCAAAATAAGGCAACTAACTCGAATCAGTCGCAAAAGAAGCCTGACAACAACAACAGTCGCAGTTTTAGCCATTCATCTTCAGTTAACCAGAATCAGAACAACAGTCAAACATCAGGTTCTTATGCGGGGAAACAACCGAAGTGCAACAAGTGAGGTTTTCACAACTATGGCTCGTGTAACCGAGCATGTCAAAGGCGTGATAAGGTGGGTCACATGGAGAAAGATTGTAGAGCTCCACATCCCAAGAAACAACAGCAACAACCCCAGCAACAGCAGGAGAGGCAGCAACCCCAGCAGAATGGGGTAATCAAAGGGGATGTTACCAATGTGGCAACGAGGGGCATTTCAAGAAGGATTGCCCACAATTGAATCAGAACGCCAACAACAATGGTGGGAACAATAATCGTCGGAACAACAACAACAACGCAGGAAACAACAATAATGGGAATAACGGTGGAAATGGCGCTCGTGGGAGAGTGTTTACGATTGGAGCGGGTGATGCAAGGAGCGATGGCAATGTCGTAACAGGCACATTCTCTGTAAATGGTATTTTCGCTTCTGTATTATTCGACTCTGGTGCCGACTGGAGTTATGTGTCTTTGGGGTTCATTCGTCAGTTAGGGTTAACTCCAACCCCTCTCGAGGTCAGACACGTAGTAGAATTGGCTGATGGGAAGTCAATTGAAGCATCACATGTCCTCTTAGGGTGCACACTTGATCTCTTGGGTCAAGTGTTCGACATTGACCTCCTTCCCATAACACTTGTTAGCTTTGATATAGTTGTTAGTATGGATTGGTTGTCAAAACACCGAGCCGATATACTTTGCAAGGAGAAAATCGTGCGTATACCTCTCCCTAGTGAGGAATCGTTGTCTGTCCAGGGTCATCGAAGTGGTGCAACTGTCAGTCTCATTTCATCCATGGAAGCCCAGAAGTGTTTACGGAAGGGCCATCAAGCTATTCTTGCGCTTGTTACTGATACTCGGTGTGACACCTGTGTCACTGCACCCGTCAAACAAATACCAAATCAATGAAATATTGTGTTTCATACTTGGGATTTGTAAAAATATGTGTATCGTTTGCACATATCAATTCTTGTTCGATTTCGAGCTTTAAATCGCTTTCTGGAAGGTTATACGCGATCTGATGCGTAAATATAACCAGTTTAATGCAACAAACACTCCGGAACAGTGACATAGGCTTAACATACCTTAAATAACCCTTACATAACTTATAAATAAGTTTCGGAAGGTTTGGTATGCCGAAACCATGTTTATTAGAACTAAAGAACTAATTACGACAAAACTGCGAAACGAACGTTGGTGACCGCCCGGATAATATTTAAATCCCAAAAATATAATGTTATGATTAAAATTTTATTTTAATCAGGTCCGTGTTGAAAAATAAATTAAAACTCCTAGAAACGTTATTTTTCAAGTTTAAGCGCGTACTTTGTGTTTCTGCGCGACACAGTGCTTCTACAGCAAAGTGAAGACAATGCAACCAAATCTCGGCAACTGAAATTTTTTTCAGTTATATTTTGGCAGGGTTATTTTTATAAAATAATAAAAATAATTTAGAACGCCATAAACCGGGGTTTAAACGCTAGATAAAATACCCGGTACCCAGTTAAACACCCGTTTTAGCCTACTTATGGCATATTTATACAAAAATTTACACCTTGGCCCCTCCCCCATCTAATTTTCGGTCATCATCATGTTGGCCCCACTAAATATTTTGCAAGATTATGGCAAATATTCCATTTTATCTTCATTGGCCAAGTGTTCATGCATATCTCTTCCAAATCTTATTTATATCTTTGCATAATCATTCCAACAAGATCAACACTCAAACCGTCCTCTCTCTCCATCTTCAAATCTTCAAACTCTTGTTCTTCATGTTCATCACCATTTCTAGCCATTTTTAAGTTAGTGTGAAGATCTAAGGTGATCCCAAGGTGTACTCAAGTGATTCAAGCTTCCCATCATCTTCACACTAGAATTTCTACCCTAGCTTTGTGCTAGTAGTAAGTCTTACACCTTGCTTCATTTTGTTCTTAGTCAAGATATGTAGTATGACGAAATTTACAAGAACACTGAAAAGTTTAAACAAGAAATATGAACAAGAAACATGGTGATTTACATTTTCAGCCGACTTCAACAGGCTGTAACTGGACCATTATAAATCGAAAAACTGATTTTCTGAAGCCTAAATTATGTATTTTTGAACAGCCGATCAAATGGCATTGGAATCATAATTTTTCAAGGTCGTTTACTATTTTTAAAGGACTGTTTTTGGACAGAAGCTCAAGCTTTGTTTTTACTGAAGAAAAAGTGTGTTGTATTCAGAGTCATAACTTGAAACCTGAGTAGAATCAGCTCATGGGATTTTTACTGTAGGTGGTCACTATTGTCGCCGTGATCCTCCAACTGGAATTTCGTCAATCGTACTTACGATTAATTTTTAGTGAATTATTCGGTAGACTGCAATCAGAAAGTAACAAATCTGATTGCAGTCGGGTAAATAAATTTCTATAAAATATTGGTGATGAACTGGACCCCGATATTTTTACATTATAAAATTTGGATCGTGGGAAACATTCTGTAAAAATTTGGGAATTTTTGGAGAAGGTTAACTATTTTATAAAAATCCTCAAAAACAGTCCAGTTTTGATTAATAAAGCTTAAACAACATAAGTAATGCTTTGCATGTCTAAATGTCGGTTTGCTTAATTGAGAACGATCTACGGGGTATATGTAAAAGAAAATGATATGCTATTAAGCATGAACATCTCCATTTACAAAGGAGACCATGGAGAAAATTTTCCGAAAATCCAACACTTGGTAAATATTTTCTAGACAAGAGCTTACTAGAACATGGAACGAACAAATATCTCGACATGACATATGATTAAGTTAAAATATTAACTATTTTGACAAATAATTATCATGCGGAACAATATAAGAAACGTGACTCAAAATACTAAACTCTAAGCCAAGGCATGGCCCGCTCGTCTAATAGACATTAGTATGTTGTAGGTTGTCGTGTAGCGGACAGAGTTTGAGATTCGATTCAAGACGCACTGCTGTGAGTACATAGACCCCTCGTTTACTGTTTTCAAACCGTTTTGGGGTGAAACACATGTGCCTACTTGTTACTTTCATGCTTTTCATGTTTTCACATCATATACTTGTTATGTTCATTAGTACACTATTAGTACATGATTTACATTACATTGTTTCGCTATGTATGTTTACTTAGCATACTTAGTACACTGTTTTACATTGCATTCTGTTGCATATGCTCATCCAGCATATGAACACATTATATTACATATTGACCCGTTGTAACTATCTGACTATGTAAACCTTTGTAACTATTTGACTATGTGAACCGTTGTAACCATTTGATCATATGAACCGTTTGTAACTGTTGAACCGTGTGAACCGTATTTGACCATCCATAAACATTTCTACAATTGTTAAACATTTCATCTTGGTGGCTGTTTGGGTAAGTGATTTAAGTAACGAGGCGACGTGTAATACAATAAAAGCACGGTGGATACGCTGCTGGTGCTTCCTATACATAAGTGCTTGTATTGTACTACATGTCGTAGCGTTATTTAGATCATTCAATTTGGACTTATACATTTTACTCAAACAATATATTTTTCACAAGACTTTGGTTAACAAAACTATTTACAAGGTTCATGACTAACTTTTATTAAACATTTCTTTAAACTCAGGTCATGAATCCTATTTTCATAAAACCTATGTATCTCACAGGCATTTTTATGCTAACGTACCTATTTTCACATGTGTTTCTAGATATGATGTGTAGGATTTACCAAGATACACCTAGGCAGACTTGGACTTTAGCAACAATAAAAGATGCAAGACCAGTTAATTATGTTATATTTCTTGTTTGTTAAACCTTGTAACTCTCTAAGTCAATAAAACGAAATTTAAATTTTCCATGTGTTATGAAACAATGATTCTGTTACAACACTCCCTGACGTTTCCACCACGTTTTGTTGTTTTTACGTGGTCGGGGTGTGACAAAAGAGTTGGTATCAGAGCTCATGGTTATAGGGAATTAGGTTATTAGTAAAATCTTGACCTAGACTATAACCTTCCTAGGACCCTAACACAAGATACCTTGTGTTTAGATCTTAAAACAATACTATCACCTATCCTTAGGTGATTACTAAAACAAGTACACAAATCTCAATTATGTTTGAAAATCGACCATCTATCCTTAGATGATTAGTTTTTAGGCTTTACGCCTTTAAAGTTTTCAAATCTCGTCGAAGTTTGGTCTAAATAATGTGAACACGTGCAAACTGGAAGGGTGGGTGCATGTACCCTGAGTTTTCTGTCTAAGGCTAGAGTGTTCGTACAAATCCGCAGTATCGGACCAGTCACTCTTACCTGGGAACTCTTGGGGTGAGTATCCACTTATAGGCGAGCGTGTCTTCGCGATACATTATGAGGACCTATTTACTTTGATTCAGCCTTTGTGTGTCGTTTATTTGCTTCATGGTTCAAACAAATGACCATCACCCATGATTTTGGTCGGTAATTGTAACATCCTATTCTTACCCAATGCCATTTCATTTGTTTTCTCTCTTGCTTCCCTTTTTCATTAGAATGCCTCCACGACGCGAAAATCAGATACCTATTGAAGAACTGGCAGCTGTCATTACGCAGCAAATGACTGCTGCAATCCAGAACATCATTGCTCAATGTAACCAAGCTCTCAACAACAATAATGCCCCCTGCAACTTCAAGACGTTCAACTCGGCTAAGCCATCAAAGTTTTCTGGGTCTCAAGGAGCGACTGCACTTCTGCAATGGTTCGAGAGTCTAGAGAGCACCTTCAGACATGTTCAATGCCCAAATGAGCGAAAGGTAGAATTCGCATCTAGTGTCTTTGAGAAATGAGCTTTGACATGGTGGAATGGTGTGATGAGAGATAGGGGTGCCGATGTGGCACTGGCTCAAACGTGGGAAGAGTTTCGAGCTCTGATGATGAAAGAATTCTGTCCTCGTCACGAGATCAGGGCCTTGGAAAGGGAATTCGACAATCTTAAGCAAGATAGCGGTGAGCATCGAGCCTACACGGATCGTTATGAGGAGTTAAGTCTGTTATGCCCGAATATGGTTACGCCTTTGGATAAGGCAATCGAAAAGTACATTGATGGCCTCCCTGACCCAGTACAAGATATTGTTACTGGTAGCAACCCTACTACGGTTAGACAGGCCATTGAGCTATCTGCTACCTTGACTGAATCTCAGATCAGGAAAGGTAAACTTTTCCGAAAGGGTGATAAGAAACCAGTCGATGAACCGAAACCAAGGGATGAACAGACTAAATCCCCCAAGAATTCAAAGAAGCGAAAGGCTTCTCAGAACTTTGCCGTGGTCGCTCACAATGATCAAGCCGTTCCCAACCAACCAGCTCAACCTCCTGCTAGGAAGCCATACAACGGAACTGCACCCTTGTGCAACCAATGTAACCTACATCATCATGCTGGTGTGAAGTGCCGCACATGCCAAATTTGTGGACTAATAGGTCATACAGCAAGGGTTTGCCCAACTGCAGCTGCACCCAATCAAGTTAACAACAATCCTACTCAAGCTCGTTTTCCGTCGAGTTCTTGCTACAACTGTGGCGAGATGGGGCATTTCCGAAGAAATTGCCCAAGGCTTGCTAATGCAAATCCAGCACAGGGATGAGCATCTGACCGACTAGAAGACAACACCGTTTAGAAATAATCACGTCTTATGTATTATTTTCTTTTGTTGTCAAGGTCCATGAAACAGTTGTTATCGTTGTTTATAAATAAATCTTTTATTTACATTGCAATATATTTATGTGGTTGCATGTATAAACAACATATCCCCTATGATACCGACAATCAAGGAATCGGATTCCTTGAAAAACAGACTACCCCCAAATTTCTTCTATTTTATGATCTCTTGCGTTTTCCACGGAAATCCTAAGTACCCGTTTCTTCCAAGGCAACAAAGTACAAGGCACAAGTTATAACTCTGGACGAATACCCAAAGTACCACTGTAAATCCTTGATAGGGTACCTAAGGATATTTTCGTAAGTCCTTAGTTGTTGTGCACCTTAATTCGAATGTTGCGTTTCCTTGTAAACGAAATCGAATTTTTTGAAGATCATCCTATCTTTGCAGATAAATTCTTGAGGACATTGAAGTCCATCGACTGGGTTCCTGGTGTACCTTGAATACCCTTGTTCAAATCGACATCAAGTTAATAACAAATTAATAACCAAGAAAACAATTATGTGATTATGTGTTGACCTAATCAAAGTTATCTCGACCTTGTTCAAAGTTCTATCCCCTTCACATTATAAAACAAACTGTGCGGACTGTGCAAGGAATTACGTAATTATGGATGCATACATAATTATGGAATTTAGTGCACAGAAATCACAGCAAGTTCTGTCATGTATCTAGAGTTAACCCTATTCATTTCCAATCCTGAGGAAGCAACCGTTGAAAATGACTCCGTCCGTTCATTTTCGTTTCTGAAGAATATCTGTTGAGGAAATGAATATCCGTTGTTTATCCTTCATTTCCAGTTCTGAAGAATACCCGTTGAGGAAAATGAATTATCCATTCATTTTCGTTCTGAAGAATATCCGTTGAGGAAATGAATATCCTTTTGTTTAATCCTTCATTTCCAGTTCTGAAGAATACCCGTTGAGGAAAATGAATTATCCATTCATTTTCGTTCTGAAGAATATCCATTGAGGAAATGAATATCCGTTTGTTTAATCCTTCATTTCCAGTTCTGAAGAATACCCGTTGTGGAAAATGAAATATCCATTCATTTTCAGTTCTGAAGAATATCCGTTGAGGAAATGAATATCCGTTGTTTATCCTTCATATCCAGTTCTGAAGAATACCCGTTGAGGAAAATAAATTATCCATTCATTTTCGTTCTGAAGAATATCCGTTGAGGAAATGAATATCCGTTTGTTTAATCCTTCATTTCCAGTTCTGAAGAATACCCGTTGTGGAAAATGAAATATCCATTCATTTTCAGTTCTGAAGAATATCCGTTGAGGAAATGAATATCCGTTGTTTATCCTTCATTTCCAGTTCTGAAGAATACCCGTTGTGGAAAATGAAATATCCATTCATTTTCAATTCTGAAGAATATCCGTTGAGGAAATGAATATCCGTTGTTTATCCTTCATTTCCAGTTCTGAAGAATACCCGTTGAGGAAAATGAATTATCCATCCATTTTCGTTCTGAAGAATATCCGTTGAGGAAATGAATATCCGTTGTTTATCCTTCATTTCCAGTTCTGAAGAATACCCGTTGTGGAAAATGAAATATCCATTCATTTTCAATTCTGAAGAATATCCGTTGAGGAAATGAATATCCGTTGTTTATCCTTCATTTCCAATTCTGAAGAACCCGTTGAGGAAAAATGAATCATCCGTTCATTTTTGTTTTTGAAGAATATCCATCGAGAGAAATGAACATTGAATTTCTAAGAATACTTTACAAGACACTTAAACAAAGAGCTAAATCCTTGCGAGATCTTTCTATCTTAATAGTTAGAATCTTAAAGGATACTCTCATAACTGTGAATTAATTTAGTCAATCTCTCATCCCTACTTCCTACAATGATCAAGGAAGTATCCATTAGGGGATGGGCATCATAGGTATAACAACCCATTCCCACTTCCTACAAGATCTGAAGGAGTATCCATTAGGGAATGATAACGTTGTGCCTTACATGGAAGTCCTTAATGGGTTATTCAATGCAAATGAATATAACCCTAGATTCCGCACAAGACAATTATTTAACACAGCGTCACAGACAGACTCCTACGAATAAATTTCGGGACGAAATTTTCTAAAGTAGGGGAGACTGTGACACCTGTGTCACTGCACCCATCAAACAAATACCAAATCAATGAAATATTGTGTTTCATACTTGGGATTTGTAAAAATATGTGTATCGTTTGCACATATCAATTCTTGTTTGATTTCGAGCTTTAAATCGCTTTCTGGAAGGTTATACGCGATCTGATGCGTAAATATAACCAGTTTAATGCAACAAACACTCCGGAACAGTGACATAGGCTTAACATACCTTAAATAACCCTTACATAACTTAGAAATAAGTTTCGGAAGGTTTGGTATGCCGAAACCATGTTTATTCGAACTAATGAAACTAATTACGACAAAACTGCGAGACGAACGTTGGTGACCGCCCGGATAATATTTAAATCCCAAAAATATTTTGTTATGATTAAAATTTTATTTTAATCAGGTCCGTGTTGAAAAATAAATTAAAACGCCTAGAAACGTTATTTTTCAAGTTTAAGCGCGTACTTTGTGTTTCTGCGCGACACAGTGCTTCTACAGCAAAGTGCATACAACGCAGCCAAATCTCGGCAACTGAAATTTATTTCAGTTATATTTTGGCAGGGTTATTTTTATAAAATAATAAAAATAATTTAGAACGCCATAAACCGGGGTTTAAACGCTAGATAAAATACCCGGTACCCAGTTAAACACCCGTTTTAGCCTACTTATGGCATATTTATACAAAAATTTACACCTTGGCCCCTCCCCCATCTAATTTTTGGTCATCATCATGTTGGCCCCACTAAATATTTTGCAAGATTATGGCAAATATTCCATTTTATCTTCATTGGCCAAGTGTTCATGCATATCTCTTCCAAATCTTATTTATATCTTTGCATAATCATTCCAACAAGATCAACACTCAAACCGTCCTCTCTCTCCTCTCTCCATCTTCAAATCTTCAAACTCTTGTTCTTCATGTTCATCACCATTTCTAGCCATTTTTAAGTTAGTGTGAAGATCTAAGGTGATCCCAAGGTGTTCTCAAGTGATTCAAGCTTCCCATCATCTTCACACTAGAATTTCTACCCTAGCTTTGTGCTAGTAGTAAGTCTTACACCTTGCTTCATTTTGTTCTTAGTCAAGATATGTAGTATGACGAAATTTACAAGAACACTGAAAAGTTTAAACAAGAAATATGAACAAGAAACATGCTGATTTACATTTTCAGCCGACTTCAACAGGCTGTAACTAGACCATTATAAATCGAAAAACTGATTTTCTGAAGCCTAAATTATGTATTTTTGAACAACCGATCAAATGGCATTGGAATCGTAATTTTTTGAGGTTGTTTACTATTTTTAAAGGACTGTTTTTGGACAGCAGCTCAAGCTGTGTTTTTACTGCAGAAAAAGTGTGTTGTATTCAGAGTCATAACTTGAAACCTGAGTAGAATCAGCTCATGGGATTTTTACTGTAGGTGGTCACTGTTGTCACCGTGATCCTCCAACTGGAATTTCTTCAATCGGACTTACGATTAATTTTTAGTGAATTATTCCATAGACTGGAATCAGAAAGTAACAAATCTGATTGCAGTCGGATAAATAAATTTCTATAAAATATTGGTGATGAACTGGACCCCGATATTTTTACATAATAAAATTTGGATCGTGGGAAACATTCTGTAAAAATTTGGGAATTTTTGGAGAATGTTAACTATTTTATAAAAATCCTCGAAAACAGTCCAGTTTTGATTAATAAAGCTGAAACAACATAAGTAATGCTTTGCATGTCTAAATGTCGGGTTGCTTAATTGAGAATGATCTACGGGGTATATGTAAAAGAAAATGATATGCTATTAAGCATGAGATCTCCATTTACAAAGGAGACCATGGCGAAATTTTTCCGAAAATCCAACACTTAGTAAATATTTTTTAGACAAGAGCTTACTAGAATATGGAACGAACAAATATCTCGACATGACATATGATTAAGTTAAAATATTAACTATTTTGACAAATAATTATCACGCGGAACAATATAAGAAACGTGACTCAAAATACTAAACTCTAAGCCAAGGCACGGCCCGCTCGTCTAATAGACATTAGTACGTTGTAGGTTGTCATGTAGCGGACAGAGTTTGAGATTCGATTCAAGACGCACTACTGTGAGTACGTAGACCCCTCTTTTACTGTTTTCAAACCGTTTTGGGGTGAAACACATGTGCCTACTTGTTACTTTCATGCTTTTCATGTTTTCACGTCATATACTTGTTATGTTCATTAGTACACTATTAGTACATGATTTACATTACATTGTTTCGCTATGTATGTTTACTTAGCATACTTAGTACATTGTTTTACATTGCATTCTGTTGCATATGCTCATCCAGCATATGAACACATTATATTACATATTGACCCGTTGTAACTATCTGACTATGTAAACCTTTGTAACTATTTGACTATGTGAACCGTTGTAACCATTTGATCATATAAACCGTTTGTAACTGTTGAACCGTGTGAACCGTATTTGACCATCCATAAACATTTCTACAATTGTTAAACATTTCATCTTGGTGGCTGTTTGGGTAAGTGATTTAAGTAACGAGGCGACGTGTAATACAATAAAAGCACGGTGGATACGCTGTTGGTGCTTCCTATACATAAGTGCTTGTATTGTACTACATGTCGTAGCGTTATTTAGATCATTCAATTTGGACTTATACATTTTACTCAAACAATATATTTTTCACAAGACTTTGGTTAACAAAACTATTTACAAGGTTCATGACTAACTTTTATTAAACATTTCTTTAAACTCAGGTCATGAATCCTATTTTCATAAAACCTATGTATCTCACAGGCATTTTTATGCTGACGTACCTATTTTCACATGTGTTTCAGGATATGATGCGTAGGATTTACCAAGATACACCTAGGCAGACTTGGACTTTAGCAACAATAAAAGATGCAAGACCAGTTAATTATGTTATATTTCTTGTTTGTTAAACCTTGTAACTCTCTAAGTCAATAAAACGAAATTTCAATTTTCCATGTGTTATGAAACAATGATTCTGTTACAACACTCCCCGACGATTCCGCCACGTTTTGTTGTTTTTACGTGGTCGGGGTGTGACACTCGGCCTGAAGAGAAAAGAGTTGAGGATCTACCTGTTGTTCGTGAGTTTCCTGATGTTTTTCCCAAGGAACTTCCAGGTCTACCTCCACACCGTCAGGTAGAATTCCAAATTGATCTTACACCAGGAGCAGCTCCGATTGCTCGTGCACCTTATCGTCTTGCACCTGGAGAGTTGCAAGAATTGTCTGATCAACTCCAAGAACTGTTGGATAGAGGCTTTATCAGACCCAGTTCTTCGCCTTGGGGAGCCCCCGTTTGTTTGTTAAGAAGAAGGACGGATCCTTCCGCATGTGTATTGACTACCGTGAACTCAACAAGATGACAGTCAAGAATCGTTATCCTCTTACCTCGCATTGACAACCTATTCGACTAGTTGCAAGGGTCGAGCTTCTACTCAAAGATTGATCTAAGGTCGGGCTATCATCAGATGAGAGTCTGAGAAGAGTGTGTTCCCAAAACAGCCTTCAGAACACGGTATGGCCATTACGAGTTTCTGGTCATGCCATTCGGGTTAACCAACACACCCGCGGTATTCATGGACCTCATGAACGGCGTATGTAAACCATACCTTGACGATTTTGTCATCTTGTTTATCGATGACATTCTGATCTATTCTAAGAGCAAGGAGGACCACGGACGGCACTTGCGTCTTACCTTGGAGCTCATGAGGAAGGAGCAGCTTTATGCGAAAATTTCTAAGTGTGACTTCTGGATTCGAGAAGTACACTTCCTTGGTCACATAGTCAATGAGCTGGGAATACACGTGGATCCCGCCAAAATCGACTCTATCAGGAATTGGGCAGCGCCAAAGAATCCTTCAGAGGTGCGACAATTCCTGGGTCTCGCTGGATACTATCGTAGATTCATAGAAGGATTTTCAAAGATCGCTCAACCTCTCGCCGCTCTGACACAGAAAGGCGTAGTGTATTCCTAGCGGACGAGACAGGAAGACGCCTTCCGGCTACTGAAACAAAAACGCTGCAGTGCACCGATTCTGTCCTTACCTAAGGGTACCGAAGATTTTATGGTGTACTATGATGCTTCTATTCAGGGTCTCAGTTGCGTGCTGATGCAACGCGAGAGAGTGATAGCTTACGCCTCTCAACAGCTGAAGGTCCATGAAAAGAATTATACGACTCATGACTTAGAGTTGGGGGCCGTGGTGTTTACGCTTAAAATCTGGAGGCATTACTTGTACGGTACTAAATGCACTATTTATACCGACCACAAGAGCCTTCAGCATATCTTTGACCAGAAGGAATTGAATATGCGACAACGTCGCTGGGTAGAACTCTTAAACGACTATGATTGTGCAATCAAGTACCATCCAGGTAAAGCTAACGTTGTAGCTGATGCCCTTAGTCGAAAGGAAACGAAACCCAAGCGTGTCCGCGCTCTGCAGCTCACTATCCACTCTAATTTACCTGACCAGATCCATTCTGCTTAGACTGAAGTCTTGAAGGAGGAAAACCTTAAAGCTGAGTATTTGCTGGGTATGGAAAAATGACTTGTAAAGAGATCTGATGGCATTTATTATTTCATGGAATGAATATGGTATGACAATCTTAGAGAGCTCGTGATGGACGAAGCACACAAGTCCCGCTATTCTGTTCACCCAGGTTCTGATAAAATGTATCAGGATCTAAAAGTCTTGTATTGGTGGCAGAAAATGAAAGCACACATCGCGACCTATGTGAGTAAATGTTTGACTTGTGCAAAAGTCAAGGTGGAGTATCAAAAACCCTCTTGCCTACTTCAGCAACCAGAGATACCCATGTGGAAATGGGAGCAAATTGCTATGGACTTCGTCATTGGTTTACCTAGAACTCAAAACGGAAACGATACCATTTGGGTGATCGTCGATCTTCTTACAAAATCAGCACACTTCCTCGAGATCAAGGAAACTGAAAAGTTTTCACAACTGGCTGGTATCTATCTGAAGGAGGTGGTTTCCAGGCACGGAGTGCCAACCTCCATTATCTCTGATCGTGATCCGCGTTTCATATCCGATTTGTGGCAAGCGATGCACAAATCGTTTGGCTCACGTCTTGACATGAGCACTGCCTATCACCCCTAAACGGATGGTCAGAGTGAGCGAACCATCCAAACGTTAGAAGACATGCTGCGGGCATGTGTTATCGATTTTGGTAAAGGTTGGGAAAGACACTTGCCTTTGGTAGAGTTTTCTTATAACAACAGCTACCATACCAGCATCCAAGAAGCTCCGTTCGAGGCTTTATACGGACGGAAATGTCGATCTCCCTCTGTTGGGCTGAAGTGGGTGACAGCCAAATCATAGGTCCAGAACTTGTGCTTGAAACCTCCGAGAAGATTATCCAGATCAGAAATCGTATGGCGGCAGCGCGTGATCACCAGAAAAGCTACGCTGATAAGCGTAGGAAGCCTTTGGAGTTTGCTGTTGGTGATTGTGTCATGTTGAAAGTCTCACCCTGGAAGGGTGTGGTACACTTTGGGAAACGCGACAAGCTCAATCCGTGTTATGTCGGGCCGTTTAAGATTTTGGAATGAATTAGTAAAGTGGCGTAAAAGCTCGAGTTACCTGCTGAGTTGGGTAACGTTCACGATGTCTTCCATGTTTCGCAATTAAAGAAGTGTTTGTCCGATGAAATACTTGTGGTAGCACTTCAAGAACTGAAAATCGACGACAAATTGCAGTTTGTTGAAGAACCCAACGAAATTATGGATTGGGAAGTCAAGGTCCGTAAGCATAGCCGAATCCCGATCGTGAGGGTCCG
Source organism: Helianthus tuberosus (assembly GCA_030545235.1). Classification (NCBI taxonomy): domain Eukaryota; kingdom Viridiplantae; phylum Streptophyta; class Magnoliopsida; order Asterales; family Asteraceae; genus Helianthus; species Helianthus tuberosus. The sequence goes on from CM060381.1 coordinate 151,117,542, forward strand.
TTTGAACTCAAGACGTGGACCGGAGTTCACATGGGAACGCGAGGATCAGATGAAGCTCAAGTATCCTCACCTTTTCCCAACTGACCAATCTAATCCTGATGCAACTGGTGAATTTCGGGACGAAATTTCCTTTCAAGTTGGGGATGATGTGGCACCCGAGGAAAATCCATAGTCGTCTTGATCTACTTATATCAATATCACTTCACTCCTCTGAGACTGCTTATCAAATTTCGGGACGAATTTTCTTTTAAGTTGGGGATGATGTGACAATTCGTGTTTCCAAGGCTGCTCTATGTATTAGTTCTTTTGATATTTGACGTGTGTGTGTTGTGAGAATGAACTATATGAATAGATTGCTTGGTTTATTTAAATATTAGTGAAATTGTGAGAGTGTATGTGTTGTATTATATGTTCAATCGCACATCGCCCCTTTCCCCTAATCGAGCCCACACTCTTTTACACCATTTGGGTCCTTCGAGCCCAAAATATCTAAACCGAGCCCAAACCCACTTCCTTGTGGCTCGCATATATGCATGTAAGTTACATATCATTCTATTCTTTTCAAACACTTGCAAACCCTACTTCCTCTCAAGAAAGCGACGGCAGGGACTCCTCTTCGAAGCATTGCTTCTCTCGATCAAGCTTTCAATGAACAATCCCATCATCTCTCGGTTAGTAACCTCGTTCCTGTTTTGATCCTTGTCGACTATCATTGAGTATGTGTGATCTTGCCGAATATGATTAGTGAGCATTAGAATGGTTGTTATGATCTAGGGGTTTCGTTAGAGAGTTTGGTGGATATGATTAATTGTATACATGATGTTGATTGTTAGGAATGCTTGATAAAGTTTTAGCAAGATTCATTGATTTAACATCCAAGAAATTCTGTAACATCTATGTGTTGATGAACTCATGGAATCGATTCGAATGATGACAGAAGTTTTGTGTTATGTTATGATTTGATAGATGCATGCATAATAGATCATGGAATATTAGGCTCATTGATTGCTTTGGATGATTGATATGTGTTGTAATCTTCAAACATTAGAACTACGGTTCATGTGAATTAATGGAATATGGAAACTGTTGGAATTGATTTGCAAATTAGAGTGTGTAACTGTTATCCATAAATCTCGGTTAATCGCACAAGGAAGGCCTATCGCACAAGTGAGACTGGAACGCACAATTGATCCACAGTCACACAAGTCTATACCAATCGCACAAGCCCAGCCCAGTCGCACAAGCACGATGGTTGGGCTGAACCTTCCAATGGGCCGCACATTGGCCCAGAAGCCAGTCGCACAAGATTTCCGGATCGCACAAGTAGACTCAGTTGCAAAAGTGGACTCAGTCGCACAAGAGGACCTAGTCGCACAAGTGGATAATTGGGCCGTAGTACCTGGGCCGAACACTTGTTAAGTCGTACAAGAACGAGATTAAACACACCGGTCCAATTCCCCAATTGCACAACTTAGTATTGGGCCATTAATTTGATTGGATCGCACATTAATGAATAAGTGAATTACCTGCTTGTGTGTGTGTGTGGCTGTGTTGTAAGTTTAACGAATGAGTTGTAGATGGCCCAGTAGTGCATTGCTTATGTTATGTGGTAACTTTCTAGTGCGATTACGTGAACGACTTGAATGCGAACTGATTATGTGTACATGAACCTAATAGGCTTTGATTGATTAAGTGAGAACAAGTAACTAGTCTTACCGAGCAAAGCAAGGTGAGTTCACTTCTCTTTACAACCATGCGTCCGGTGGGGATAATCAAACAGGCAAACAAATAAACGGATTTTTATAAACCCACATCCTTGTAGGGGATGTGAGGCAGTTTTCACAAACCCATATCCTTGTAGGGGATATGAGGCGGTTTTCAGTAATTGTTGATGTTGGATAATACACTCACTTTCTATCACTTAAGTCCCATCATACTACCGAACAAGTTGCTTGTAGGGCAACGAGGTTATTAGTTGATAGCGCTATTAGGTTTGACACCCTCACGACGTACCTGGATAGGACGGGCGTGAACTAACAACTTTAAAATCATGACCAATGTTTGATAGAGCATTGGAGAAGGGCAAAAAGGAGTCATCTGCGGTATAGAGTTATTATAAACATAACATAAGTCAATACTTGGTAACAAACGGTTAAACAAAACGTGAACTCGCCATCTTTCGCTGATACACTTTTCTGCAAGCTTGCAGGTCCTTAGGTACATTGTCATGGAACTTGCTGTCTGGGAAGCTGGAGTGGTCATGGGTCGTGGCATTTGGAACGTTTCTCGGTGTTGCATTGTTTTGAACATTTTTATTTAAACTTATTGAACAAACTATTGTGCTTCCGCTGAACATGTTTGATTTTCTAAATTTGTGTTTGAATTGTACTATCTTTTAAATGGAAAGTTTTATTCTACTTATGGTTCAATGTGATTAGTGGCTAGATCCTGGTACGTCACACGCCTCGCGGGGGTATCCGCTTGGGGTATTTTTGGGGGTGTGACATAACAGGTAACCGGATGAGTCAAGTACAAGTTCCATATATTATTATGCTTAAAATATGTTGTGACATCAGTAGTGTTATGGGTGAAATTCTGAGCCACTATCCTGGAAAATATCTTGGTTTATATCTTGGTTATGTAGTATCTGTTTATATCCGGGATGCTGGTTCAGGATATTGGTAACATCCTGAATGGTATCCTCAGGATTACTAACGGATTATGTGCAGGTATGTGGGTTAGAAGCTAGCAACGTTCATAAGACTCATTCCGCGGAAGACTCGGTCCAAGTCGTTCAAATGAAGACGTTGAAGCCGTATTACTCGGTCCATAACGTTCACAATGGAATATTCGGAGTACCCCATATTTGTAGGGATTATTGTTTGTAATTCATTACTATAAATAGGTGGGTATACCAGATCAAATAGGACATCACATTTTCACTCGTTACACTCTAACACTCGCTCTCTAGCAAACTTTCACTCTCACACAAAAACATTGTAACACATAGCGATCTGGTCTATATCCTGCACTGTATCCTGAAGTTGAAAGTAATAGGAAGAACAAGGCAGCTGCGATTGTCAGCTCCCGAGGTTTTATGCCGGCGATCTAAATTGATCAAGGGCTTTCCTCGTACATCTCATGTCATTTCCTTTACTTTTTGCTCATTGTTTGATCGTAGATACAGCTCAATATCCTTAGCCGTATCCTGAATACTGTTTTCAAAATAACTTAACCAGCATATTTTCAACACACTTTTTAGCACACTACCTCACTTAACTAATTTGATCACTTAATTGCTTCGGTAATTTTTGACCAAAACAATTTGGCGCCCACCGTGGGGCAAGTGGTGCTCTCTTCACTAAAAATTTTTGTGAAATCGCTAATCGGTTTTCTATTTTCAAAACTTTTTGCCATATTATTTACAATGGCCTCAAGATCAAACATGAGTTCCTCCACTGTGTCTGCTACGACTTCTGCTACTACTGGTTCGGTGCTTCCACCACCTCCTCCAAGGATGACAGCTTCATCAAGACCTCAGGATATTATCCCTACTCGCAGTGTTCAGGAATCTGCTCCTGTTTTGGCTTCTAATGATGAAATTCTAACCTTATTTGGAAGTGTGCAGAAACAAATGAGGCAGCAACAAGAAACAAACCAAATGCCATTGAGGGAAATACAACTCCTGAAGTCTGGCTCGAGCAGATCTGCTGAGGATATTGTCACTCCATTGCAACCCAGGACTTTGAACTTCAGTTCAGCTGTGTATACCGAGGATAACAGGGGGAATATTGTGCCCAGCCTTCCTCAGAATCATACTCCTGAAATACCCTCCTCGGTCAGGATGTCAACCATGAGGAGCTCAGGATATGCTTCAGGATATGGGCAAAATCCTCCAACGGGTAACGTGTCAAATAATAATAATACTCATGCTACTAACAATACTGGATCTTTGCAGGATACAGGTGTAACATCAGCACTCACTAGGGAACTTCAGAAGTTGAAGGACATGATATCTAGTGTACCTGGAGTGGTCCAGCCGATTCCGGAAGTGTCCCAAGACAGCCACAAGATATCTCGCTTCGCATATCCTATTTGTGATGCTGAGATCCCAAAGAGATTTCAAACCCCCAACATGAAGCTTTACGATGGAACTACGGATCCTGAGGAGCATATTGCTCAGTATAGGGAAAGAATGGAGATTAACCCTATTCCTCCGGATCTCAAGGAAGCGTGCTTGTGCAAGGGTTTTGGTTCCACCTTAACAGGATCAGCCTTGAAATGGCTCTTGAATGTTCCTCCGCATTCGATTACATCTTTTGCTCACTTAGTAAAATTATTTAACAGCCAGTTTTCTTGTAGTCGAAGTTTTGAAAAATTAACAAGTGACCTTTACAGGATAACACAAGGGCATCAAGAATCCCTAAGGGACTACGTGAACAAATTCAGCCGAGAATCCTTAGACATCCCACATCTTGATGTTGCAACAGCTGTGCAAGCCTTCAAGATGGGGCTGCAAAAAGATTCTCAATTTTACCAAGACCTTGTAATGAACCCATGCAGGAACTTGGATGAAGCTCGGAACAGGGCCCTGAGATATATTCGATTGGAGGATGACAGAAAGATGCAAGAGAGGATGAACTCATCTAACACTTATGAGTCAACTAACAGGAAGTCGGAATCCTCATTTAAGCCATATCGCTCTAAGCCGTATGATAGAAATGAAAATAAGAAAGTGAATGCTGTCGAAGATGAGGATCCTGAAGAGTATCCTGAGTTGTCTGAATATTGCTTTTCTGTTAACATTCCTGAATTAATGTATGCCATGCAGGGTCTAGGAGACAAGGCTAGGTGGCCTCGAAAGAATCAACAAAAGGCTGATTGGAAAGATAAGTCAAAATGGTGCGCTTTCCACGAAGATTTCGGACATGTGACTGAGGATTGCATTGCTCTAAGGAAAGAAATAAGCTATCTTCTAAGCAAGGGATACCTGAAAGATCTCTTAGGAAGAAAGAAGAATAAGGGTCAGGATACTGAGAAGGATCCTGAGCGAGCAGCATCACCTCCCGCGGATGCCAAGATAATCAACTTCATTTCGGGAGGATCCGACATTTGTGGGACTTCGTACTCGGCAGCAAAGAGACATGCAAAAGAAGCTAAGGCCGAAAGGGGAGAAAAACCAGTCAGGATGACTACCCTCACAACTGATAAAGTCATCACGTTTGATGCTGATGATAGGGACACTGTCCAGGATCCTCACCATGATGCTCTAGTAATAACATTATATGTGGCTAACCATTTTGTACGCAGGATATTGGTTGATAACGGTAGCTCCGTCAACATAATCCAACTAGAGACTCTGAAGAGAATGAATGTATCTCCAATGGATATCACTTCAAAGTCTACCGTGCTTGTTGGGTTCAGTGGAGAGGCTAGAAACACAGTGGGAGAGATAAAGTTGCCAGTATACGTTGAAGGAGTCAACTCGATACAACGTTTCTGTGTGATGGATTCTCTATCCTGTTATAACATCATACTGGGAAGACCGTGGATTCACGATATGAAGGCTGTGCCATCAACATATCACCAATGCATCAAGATACCTACCCCTTGGGGAGTTGTCAAAGTTGATAGCGATCAGCAGGAGGCGAAAGAATGCTACTCATCCTCGATGAAATCCTCAACCAAGCCTAGTGCAGCATAGCAATTAAAGACACGAGCCCAGGATATCGTGGAGGATCCGGAGCAGGATGTGAAGAAAATTGTCTTGGACCAGGATAACCCCGATATTTCGGTGCTCGTAGGAACCAATATCCCTCAGGATATTGAAGAACAGTTAATTAACTTTTTGAAGTGCAGGATGTCAACGTTTGCATGGAAGCATGAGGATATGACAGGCATATCCAAAGACATCATCACCCACAAGCTTGGAATTGATAAATCATTCAAGCCTGTTCAACAAAAAAGAAGGAAGTTTGCTCCTGAGCGAAATACGATTATTCAAGAGGAAGTTGAGAGATTATTGAAGTCCAGAATGATCAGAGAGGTTAAGTTCCCAAGGTGGCTACCAAATGTAGTTGTGGTACAGAAGAAAAATGGGAAATGGAGAGTTTGTGTAGACTACACAGACTTGAACAAAGCTTGTCCTAAAGACCCATTTCCTCTTCCCCACATTGATGCAATGGTAGATGCTACTGCCGGGCATGAAATGCTGACCTTCATGGACGCATCCTCAGGATTTCAACAAATCCAAATGGAGCCTTCTGACCAGGAAGACACTGCCTTCATGACACCAACAGGTATTTATTGTTATACAGCTATGCCTTTTGGTTTGAAAAATGCAGGTGCAACATACCAAAGATTGGTAAACATGATGTTCAAAGACAAACTGGGGGACACCATGGAAGTGTACATTGACGATATGGTGGTAAAATCAAAGAAAGCTCAGGATCACCTCCAGGATATTAAAGGAGCATTTGATATCCTGGATCAGTATAACATGAAGCTGAATCCTGCTAAGTGCCATTTTGGAGTGGGGGCAGGAAAATTCCTAGGATATATGGTGACCAAAAGAGGAATAGAAGCAAGCCCGGAGCAGATCAAAGCCATCTTGGATATTAAATCACCCTCAAATATGAAGGATGTTCAACGATTAACAGGGCGAGTGGCAGCATTAAATAGATTTATCTCAAGATCCTCAGAAAAATGCAAAGATTTTTATGATATCCTGAAGAAGAACAGAAAATTCGAATGGGGTGAGAAGCATGAAGCAGCCTTGCAGGATTTGAAGCGATATCTCTCAACTGCACCTCTATTGATGAAGCCTGAAAATGGTGAACCACTATCCCTATACCTCGCTGTATCAGGGAATGCTGTAAGTGCCGTTCTTATAAAAGACCATGAAGGTCAGCAATATCCTGTTTATTATGTTAGTAAAAGCTTGTTAGATGCTGAAACTAGATATTCTCATTTAGAAAAATTGATACTAGCATTAGTTATGGCATCAACAAAACTTAGACATTATTTTGAGACTCATAGGATTCATGTTAAAACAAATTATCCTGTCAAAAATGTGCTTAGGAAACCAGAGATGTCAGGCAGGATGGCTAAGTGGTCAGTAAAGTTGAGTGCTTATGATTTAGTATATGAACCTAGAAATGCCATAAAGTCTCAGGCTTTAGCTGACTTTGTGGCTGATTTCAGTAGTGACATTCAGGATGAGGTAGACCTAGAAGTTCAACAGTTAGGAGAATCCTCAGGATCCTGGACATTATATACTGATGGTGCATCTAATGTACGAGGAGTAGGATTGGGTATACTACTAAAATCGCCACAGGGGGATATATTACCCCAGGCTATTAGATGTGAATTTCCTGCTACCAATAATGAAGCAGAATATGAGGCTTTAATTGCAGGATTAGAGTTGGCTAAGAACATGAGTATCAAGAATTTACAAGTGTATGTTGACTCTTTGTTAATTACTAACCATTTTAATGGATCCTATGCAGTTAAGGGTGAGAGATTAATCGAATATCTCGATATTCTCAAAAAATTAGCAGGATATTTCGATGTTTTTACACTTGAACAGGTACCAAGGGAGGATAATGCTGAAGCGGATGCCTTAGCAAATTTGGGATCATCAATCAGGATACCTGAAGGGACCCAAATACCAATATTACATGTCTTATATCCTGCAACGAATCCTCAGGATAAAGAAGTAGCGGGTATTCGGGATCCTGGAGCAGAATATCCTGAACAGGATCCTATATCCTGGACGGCTCCAATTGTGAGATATCTCAATGAAGGACACATCCCCGGAGATGAAAATCCTAAGGCATTTAGGATGAAGGTATCACGATTCACTATTATAAATAATATTTTATACAAGAAATCTCTTGCAGGACCATATTTAAGGTGCTTGGAGGATCATGAAGCCAAAGAAGTACTTCAGGATATACATGAAGGGGACTGTGGTAATCACACTGGGGGCAGATCATTGTTCTCGAAAGTATTGAGGACAGGATACTTTTGGCCAACAATGAGGAAAGATGCTGCAGAATATGCTCGAAGATGTGATGCATGTCAAAGGCATAGTAACATACTACATCAACCAGCTGAACCACTATATCCTGTAGTCTCCCCTTGGCCATTCATGAAATGGGGGATGGATATAGTAGGGAAGTTACCAAAAGCTCCGGGAGGAAAAGTATTTATGTTAGCAATGACGGATTATTTCTTTAAGTGGGTTGAGGCTGAAGCATTTGTTCAAGTTAGAGACCAAGAAGTAGTATCGTTCATAAAGAGGAATATCCTGACTAGGTTTGGAGTACTAGCTGAGATCATTTGTGATAATGGATCCCAGTTTATAAGCAAAAGGACTACTGACTTTTGCAAGAGTTGGGGAATCAAAATGATCACATCTACTCCGGTACATCCTCAAGCGAATGGACAAGCTGAATCCTCGAACAAGATAATAGTCAATAACTTAAAGAAAAGACTTGGAGCCAAAAAAGGAAGATGGGCGGAAGAGTTACCCTTTGTTTTGTGGGCCGATAGGACAACGGTGAAGAATGCAACTGGCCAAACCCCGTTTTCCTTGGTATTTGGAGCAGAAGCAGTGATTCCAACAGAAATGACGATACCTACTGCAAGATCTATGCTACAGGATCCTGAACAAAATCCTGAAGTCTTGTGCCAAGATTTGGATACTATAGATGAAAAAAGAGACGCATCAAGACTAAGGATAGCAGCATATCAACAAAGAATATCCAGAGCATATAATAAGAACATAAGGACTAGAAGATTTCGAGTTGGTGATTGGGTGCTAAGAAAAGCTTTTCAAAATACCACTAATCCTGCCGATGGCAAGTTAGCTCCGAAATGGGAAGGACCATATGAAGTTGAGTCAGAAGCAGGGAAAGGAGCATATCGACTCAAGAGTATGGAAGGGGATATGCTACCAAGATCCTGGAATGCAATACATTTAAAGCTCTATTTCAAGTAAGAGTAGAATTTAATGTCTATCTCAGAATGGTATGTATTCTATTTATTTTAAATATATTTGTTTATTATTTTGAACCCAATACTGACTTAAGCATCGGAGGGGTGTTAGCCAAGCTAACACCCACCTTAGTTTACAATTGTTTTGCAGGATATGTTTCAGGATATAGTTCCAGGATATGTACTCAGGATAAGTCGAAAGATTAGAGGATTGGCCCCCTCTTTCACGTCTAAGGGATCCTAGTCCCTTCAAAGGTTTAAAGGTATTCACCTTTCTTTCGAATTGGGTTTAAACACCTCGCCTGGAGCGCAAGTTATCTAGGTATAGTTCAAGGTAGCGGGACCAGTTCATGTAAAAGTGGCTGACAATTTCGTTACTGTTGGCTATATCCTGGATCCTGAAGGTATATGAGGATTGATCACCCTCTCTCACGAAAGAGTATTTTCATACTCTCTAAGGTTTAAAGGTTTTCACCTTTCTAAGAATTGGGTTTAAACACCTCGCCTGTAGCGCATGAAATTTAGGGTTTATCCCTAGATATCAGGGTTTATCCCCAGTATGCTAAGGATTCATTTCAGGATATCAGGGGTTCTGCCCTAGGGTATTCGGAATTTATTCAAATCGAAGTATGAATATATTTGCGTTTCTGTATCAAACACAGGGGACATACATTATACTGTTCAAAGGATGGATCCAAGTTTATAAGTTTGCACTGGGGACAAACTTATGATAAAGGATTGAAATTGATTCTCTAAGAATCTCTGGTATGATCTCTCCTTTTTATTTGGACAATTTATAGGTTGTATTTCAATATCCTTATCAAGATATCTTTCAGGATATCTCCCAGGATACATTTATAATATATGTTCCTAAAAATATACAAACCAAACAGTTTTCACAAGTAAAATTTTCATATCAATGACAACAATATTAAAGTCAAAAGAGGAGTTATATTATTAACCTACCAAAAGATGTGCTCTTAGTTTCACCTCAAAACAAGGCCCATCAACTAAGAGCACTAATAGTTCCTTAACATATTTACCCAACAGTTGAAGGCTTCATCTCAAACCGAGACCCATCCACCTTCAACTGTTGTTTTGTTCAAAAAGCATGCAGGAAATGTAAATTGTTCAGGTGCAGGAAATTAAAGTGCAGAAAAGTAAATTGTTTAAGGGACTGCAGACCAACATTCAAATTTAAAAAGGTGGGCTCTGGCCTTGGCACGTATATCCGTCATCGCCCACCTAAATGCCCTCACACAGCGGCATCTTCTCCAACCTTCTCAGACTTCTCAGCACCAGCATCCTGAGCAGCATCCTCACTAGCATCCATCCCAGCATCTGCTCCAGCATCCTTCTTGTCTCCAGCCTGGATCACCACCTCTGCTGACTTAGAAGACTCACCAGCTTCAACAGGAAGTGGCACAGCTTTGCCTCCGAGCTCCTTTAGTTTGGCCACCCAGGATTCAACTGGCCAAGATGGACAAACAAGGCCCGTCTCCTTGGACTCGTATGCCATCTTGATGCGTGCTTGTAACAGGGAGACGATAGCAGAAGCCTTGATTCCTTCCCGGAAGTTGACCAAGGCTTGATCATGATCCATTTGAACGGTGGCGAGTTTGACCTCAGCGTCTTGGGTGACCTTCTTCAGCAGGCTTTCGTAGTGCCGGGTCTTCGCTTCAGCAATGGCACCTTGGTCAGCGACGGTGCTTTCAAGCTGTTTGATCCTGGCTTCATGGAGTGCCACAGTACCACAAGCGTCATTGTACAAGTGGAGCAAATGCTGGAGGCCCTGCACATCGATTACAGGTATAAAGTTAGAATATATGTTGACCAAGATATCCTACCAGGATATCCTGTTAGGATATACGTGCAGGATATATGTGCAGGATATATATGAAGGATATGCGTCAGGATATTACCTTGTTGAGGAAAGGTGTCATTGGCCCTAAGGAATCAGAGAAGCTCAGTTCATCATAGGAGAACCCTTCTGAACCTGGAGCACTGACTTCAAGACCCTTCCTCTTTTTCGATGTGGAAGCACGGGTTCTTGGATTGGCCTTGGGAGCTGGGAGTGGCTTGGAGCTAGTAGCAGCAGGAGTTTCCTTCTTGACTGTGGCTGGAGTTGGGTAGCTGTCGAGTTCATCGAGGTCTAGATAGACTGGAACTTTGCTGGAATCTGCACACAGGGAGTAAAATTCTAAATCTCTCCTAAAAATATCAAATAAAAACATGTATGTACAGGATATCTTACAGGATCCTTACCAGACATGTTTGCGCTTGAAAGAGGGCTTGGAGTTGGTGGAGATGGGTTGAAGCTTCTCTCTACCTCTGAAAGGAGTCTGATGGCGTCTATTCTTTTTTGGGAATCAGCAAGAGGAGGTGCAATCTTCCTGAAATCAGCTGCATACACAAACAGAGAAAATGAAATTCATTAGTTCAGGATATGAGACAAGATAAGAGACAGGATCATTCTTAAACCCTAAGTCCTACCCTTTCTCAACCATCTCATCGGATAATCCGTTCCACCAGGGATTGAATCCCTTTTTACAAAGAAAAACTTGGATTGCCAACCATCCTCGTTCCTGGTGGCACGAAGTATCAATGGGTCACCGGAAGTAGAATAAAATAGGAATCTAGATGAGCCATGGCATCTAAGCTTGTAGGCTAAAGGGAGGTCATGGACGGAAAGGTCAGGTATGTGGTTTCTCTTGACTTGGTCAAGAACAGACAAAACACGCCAGAGCATTGGCATGGTTTGACTGAAAGAAATTTTGGTGATATTAAAGAATTCGGTGATGAAGTCCGAAAAGGGGAATCGTAACCCTAAGGTAAAGGGGAAGGCATTGAAGCATATCCACTCGTTGGAAACCATATCTGACCGGATTTCTCTATCAAAGGGTCGGAATATAGTTCCTTCCGGGAAGATACCGGAGGATTTCAAGGCTGATAGGTGGGCACTATCAAAGGTGCATGTCTCATTCTCCGGTTCTTGGAGAAGATTCTGTAGGATGAATGTGGGAGCCGAGTCACCTGAACTGGACCTTGTTTGCCTGGGCATTTGGTCGCCTGAATTTTTCGCCGGAGAAAGATGATAAAGATGAATGTGAAGATGAGGGAGAGAATATTACCTTTTTCCTTGTCGATTGTGATTAAAAAAGGAGATGAGGATGAGAAGATATAGGGCATGATGAGTAAATATAGGCCGGGTGGTTGAAAGCTGTCACATCAATGGTCTTATCTCTTAATTACCTCGGCCACCGTGAAAAATGTAACCGTTAGTGCAGGATATCAAACGGTAACATTTTTAGGGACAATTGTTATGGGTGAAATTCTGAGCCACTATCCTGGAAAATATCTTGGTTATGTAGTATCTGTTTACATCCGGGATGCTGGTTCAGGATATTGGTAACATCCTGAATGGTATCCTCAGGATTACTAACGGATTATGTGCAGGTACGTGGGTTAGAAGCTAGCAACGTTCATAAGACTCATTCCGCGGAAGACTCGGTCCAAGTCGTTCAAATGAAGACGTTGAAGCCGTATTACTCGGTCCATAACGTTCACAATGGAATATTCGGAGTACCCCATATTTGTAGGGATTATTGTTTGTAATTCATTACTATAAATAGGTGGGTATACCAGATCAAATAGGACATCACATTTGCACTCGTTACACTCTAACACTCGCTCTCTAGCAAACTTTCACTCTCACACAAAAACATTGTAACACATAGCGATCTGGTCTATATCCTGCACTGTATCCTGAAGTTGAAAGTAATAAGAAGAACAAGGCAGCTGCGATTGTCAGCTCCCGAGGTTTTATGCCGGCGATCTAAATTGATCAAGGGCTTTCCTCGTACATCTCGTGTCATTTCCTTTACTTTTTGCTCATTGTTTGATCGTAGATACAGCTCAATATCCTGAGCCGTATCCTGAATACTGTTTTCAAAATAACTTAACCAGCATATTTTCAACACACTTTTTAGCACACTACCTCACTTAACTAATTTGATCACTTAATTGCTTCGGTAATTTTTGACCAAAACAAGTAGGATATCAACAATTATGCCCAAAAAGATTTTAAAACCAATTTTAACCCCGTAAGGGTATTTTGGTAATGTTAAAGTTTATAAAAAGAGGTTTAATAGTGAACTGAGGTTCTGGTCTAAAGCATTCAGTAAAAACATTTATTTTATAAATTTATAACAGTAGGATATCATACATATGTGAGGTTTACCATTTATGGCCAAACTACGCACCGTAGGGGCATTTTGGTCATTTCACATATATTTTAAGGACAAAATTGGAAATCTGAGTTCAATACTTATACTTATTGTTAAAGTATAAAAATTTATTTATAAAATCAGTAGGTAACAAGTCTTAGGTGTTTAGCATGGTTTTAAACCATACTATGTGCCTAATTAGCGTAAAAGTCGATAATTGACGATAATTGAGATGTTTATGAAAATCTGAGATTTTGATCAGCCTTAAATGTTTAAAATATTTTATTTAATATATAATATCAGTAGGAAAAGGTTTGGCATGCAAATCATATGTTAATCTCATTTTATGAATGAAAAGGGTATTATCGTCATTTACCGAATTATACGAGAACTCAATGATATGGTCAGTTTATAATCTGACCAAAAATTCCAAAATTCCTTAAAAATAATATCAAAATAGTAGGAAATGGGTTTGGTGCCGAAATTTGGGTTTAAACATGATTTATGCTAAAATTGTAATTTAATTAACAAAAAGTTTCATTTTACGATATCTTGCATAACTTTAGTTTGAGACCAGAAACTGATGTCAAATTTATTTGACATACTTATATACCAGTAATAAAGCTTTTTGTCATCTCACATTTTTAAAAATCTCGTTTTTATAACATAAGGGCATAATAGTCAATTTTTAAGCAATTAAAGGAAACATGCAAATGAACTATGATTTCTAAGAGACCAGGTAGTATAACCTCAGAGGGTTATTCTAAAATATAACATGGTCACAAAGGAACCCTAAGGCATAACTAAACTAACCTAATTCAGGTCAGAACTAAAAGTCAAAGCAAAAGTCAACTTTTGCGACTTTCGGTTGCGAACCAAGCCTAAACTCAGAATTGTTGGGTTGAACATGTCTAAACATGTTCTTATAATATTTACCAAGTTATTAAAGTGATAAAACTGATGTTATAGCTTCTACATTATTAGTTATGAATTTTATTTAAAAACTGACCCCTTTTGACTTTTATTTTAACTACTTTGACCCGACAATTGACTAAGTAAACGTGATAATTAAGAGGTGCCATTTTGAGGGATTATTACCTACTTAATTACCAACACATAGCCACTTTCAATTCAAATAATGGCTGGACCGTTTATGATTAATCACGAAGTCAAAGTATAATTACGATATCTTTGACTTTCGCTCCTTAAACTAAATAAAACTTAACTACAGAGGCTAAGAACACTTACAAAGGTCCTTAGCACGAAAAAATGAACTTAAGAAAGCTTCCTTTGATCCAGGATGCTCCAGAGAATAAGTTTGAGAGCGAAAAATGATAGTGCAAGTCTCAAATGATCAAACAAGGAGCTATTTATAGGAATTTGTGGGTTGCTAAGATCATTCCAGTTGTTTAGGGAGTTAACCGGATGATCACAGGTGTCCCCATGGCAGTAAAAACCATTAACCTACCCCTGGTATCGCTCAGAAGCCATGCAATGGCGGTGGACAGGGTGCAACATGCAGCTGTCCAGTTTTTGGTCGCTGGTGACTCAGTCGCGGCCCGCGTAGACATCAGAGGAAGCTTACGCGCCCCGCGAGGATCTTTGATTTCGGTAAAAAGTTTGTAAACTTTTCATTTTCAGTCCCTGGTCCTTATTAAGTTTAAATAACTTTCGTTTATTGCACTATTAACCCCCATAGTTAACTTTTAAGAGTCTTGGGTCATAAAATAAACACCATTAAGCTCTCGGTTAGTTACGAGATCACCCGAAATGTACTAGATTCTCTTGTTGGCTCATTTAATCCCTATTTCTTGGAAATTACAACTTCAATCACTTATTTGCATCGAAACTCCACAAAATCATTATCCGATATACGTGAGAGTATAATGAAGTATTACAAAGTCTTGGGATTGTTAAAAGGTCATTCAGAGGTAAGAATTAACATGTTGACACGTTTAACCCATGCGCTTTATAAACTTTTGATTTTAATAACAAACAGCTTCTTGCGTCGGACAATTTTATTCATCAAAGAAATACGAACATCGTGCGAGGTCAATCAGAGGCACAAGTTTGGCATGTTGACACTTTTGGTCCTTCCACATACACCATTACACTATTTGACAACTTTTGTCACTCAAAGTTATCTTTTGACATGAACAGGGTTTATGACACGTGTCATCACTGTATTGGACATGATTTTGCTAGGTGTTACAAGTTCCGCCAATGCTTATATTATATTACGATAACAAAAGCACTAAGAGTGCTAGATACATTCTATTCTAGTGAATGTTTAAAAAGAAAAAAACTACAATGGAAAAAGTTTATAAGGCTACTCAGTATGGGTGAGTCTCATCCTTGGAGTGTAGGATCGTTTTCAGACCCAAACGAGTCGTTCAGAAGAGTTTTACTCAATACGAAAGGCGGAAACAGACGTATTGAGGTCAATTCAGCAAGAATGTCACTTTAAACTGTCGTAATATTGATTTGATAGCAAAATACAGCGAGACGACACTTCGGCAGCACTTCGTTGCTCAGACCGGAAAGTTACAAATGAAATCAAGACACAAGATATTTACAGGGATCTAATTTCGCTTGAACCGGCTTCAAACGGAATCATGTTTCAAGCGGAATCAGTAATTCCGTTTGAACTTGACATTGTGGATTTCAAGTGGAATTACCCTAAAACACACTTTCTTGTTTTTCGTGCCCTGATCTATCTAGTACAATACAAGACTCGATACAAGACGACAGACGCATGCACCAACAGACTCCCCCTCGAATGTTGACGAGTCTTAAAGTGTCGAGTCTTCGCACCTTCAGTCTTTATCAGTCTTCGGGCTATTCTTTTGAAGTATCTGACACTGTAAGTATCCTCAAATCTTCTCTCTTCTCTTTCATCACCAACAGACTCTCCTCGATCAAATAATCTTTCAGATCTCTTGATTCCTTAAGTTCATCAGCATCAGCAATCTCAGGATCAGAACCTGGCTCTTTGTCATTCAGACTCCCCCTCTCATTAAGCTGGGATCGTAGTCTGGCTTTCACAAGTTCACAGGATCGAGAGCTGGCTCACATTCTTTCACACAGGTTCAGAACCAATTCCTGGCTCTACCATAACTTGCACAATTCTCTACCCAAAAATAAATTTCACAAATTTAAAATTTGATAGATTTAGATTCGGGTTACCACTAGTAAAATCAACCTCACAAATGATTTAGCATTTATCACGTATGATGACCACTTGTGGAGTTATTCAATCAATTAATGATTTTATAATGTTGATCTCTGATAAACCACTCGAAGAATTATCATTTTTATTTTCAAAACACATTCTCCCAAACCAATTATTCTTCATGTTTAGCACTCGGAATTTTGAAAATCAGCTCTCCAACATCAGTTGTCGAAAATCTTTTTTGATTTTTGATATGAAATGAAATGCAGAGAAGAAATATTTACAGACAATGTTTTTGTGAGTTAGTGTAAGAGGATCATATCAGTTTTTGACAAGTCACAAGTACCGTTGAGCTTAGTTACACATTAAGAATTAAACAATTCACTTAGATTGCCGATATACTGATCCACTTAAATTTTCACACAAATTTCAACTGATTCAGGATATGAATTAAGTGTATTAAGAACTTAAACTCATTCATGTGTCCCACCTCTTGAATATACTCCCATATCCAGATCCCAATATTCAGTCTTACAGGTGAGTATACCACAGATGATATCTGTAAGGGGTTAATTGCGAAAACCGTGAGAGCTCAGGTCAGAACTTCCGTTCAGCAGAGAGATGATGGCAAGACTTTTGGTGGGTCCCCTTTAGAGGATCTTTTTTACAACAGCACATGATTAGCATATTTTTTTCAATGTTTCGTCATTTTTTATGCTGAGGGCAGCAAGCGTAAAGTATTCTCCGGGGACTAGGCCATTGCTTCCGCATTATCAGAAGTCCCGGGATAATACCCCAGATATCACTGAGCATAAAGACCTAGTATCTCAGAAAGAGGGATCCTTCAAAGGAAATTTCAGGGGTTACCTATATATCCAAGTAGTGTTCCCCACGAAATAAGCAAGTTTGAATTTAAGTTTATATCCCGAAAAAGCTTACTAAATGTGTAAAAACCTATCGGCATATCATCAGTGAGACTGTTTAACGCTATATAAACATTACATTTCTTAGCATACTGTAACTGTCTACTGATGTACTATCATTTCCTCTTTTTTTAACACCAAAACTCATTTTTGATTTTATCATGTTTTTTACTTTTTCAAATTTTCAAATGTTTTTTGATTTTCTGAAAATTCGTACTCCCCCTAAAATTCAAACACATTTAAAGAAATTTAAAAACAAACTGTACAAGTAAATTGACAACCGATATCGAATCGCTTCAATTCGCCATCCACTTGGCATAAACAATCAGAACTCCCCCTTACAACAAACTATTCTCCCATTGTGATTTCAAAACACTTAAGTTTGTTTTAATCAAATGGTTTTTCCGGAAAATAATTTTTGTTGAATGATTTTACCTTTTGTAGGTTAGGGGTTCATCATATTGTTTTTCAAAATACCACTTGTAAGAAAGATAAATCAAGTACAAGTTAATGTCCCTGATTAATCTTGAAAATTAAGTACCACTGGTAAAAATAGTCCAATCAAGTTCAAACTAATGACCTTGATTAACTTTCTTATAAAATCTCAAACTCAGTTTCAACCACATGGCTTACCAACCAATACCACATGTAGGTTGAATTCTCAAGATGCCGATTCCTACTCCACACTTACCAACCTGGGAGTTCCGGCAAGTCATACTAGTGACCAATTTTCAATTTTTCAAAACAATATAAGAATGATGCCAATTCATGCTCCACTATTACCAACTTGGGAGCTCCGGCAAGTCCAGATTTTTACTGTTCATAATAGGTACCATCCCAGTCACAAACCTGGGATGACGCAACTTCACCTGGTTTCTTTAATTTCTTTTCGTAAAATTCCTTTACCCCTTTGACCTTCCTGTCAACCATTTTACCAAAAATATGTTTCACTTTGGAATTAAAGGCTTTTTCAACATCAAATTCTTTCTTTTCTGAGAAAAATTGATTTGAAATCTCAATTTTACCGACTTTTTGTTTAAAGTTTTCAGCCTTCAATGGTGGAAAGTTGACATAATCCATTGGAGGAACTGAATTCTCACCTTTAACTCCAATTTGTGGCTCATCTGACTTTGTGGAATCAGATTCATCGCCAGATGATAGCTCCTCTGATTTTGACGAATCAGAATCATTGATAGAACTGTCCACTGATTTCTTAACAACCCATTTTTGGTTGTCAAGTTTTGCCCTTTTCTTTTGAAACCTGTTTGAACATTCACCAATCTCAAAAGTTGAATTTTTGAAAAGTTTAGTTCTCTCAATTGGTGGTTCAAACTCAACCTTTTTATCTTTCAGTTTACGAGAAACTCCCTGTTTTGATTTAATTGCCTTGGAACAATTCTTGGCAATATGACCAACAGTGTTGCATTGGAAACAGGTTCTCGTTTCTTTCATCTGATCATCAGTCTTCATCTCTTCTTGCTTCTTTGCAAGGAATTCTCTGTTCGACTGATTTCAGAATAGATTTTCTTTCTCTTCTTCAGAAGATGTACCTGAAACAAATATCATTTTTGATTTAAAATCTCTAACATATTTTTCATTTTTATAATTTTCTGGTGGAATAAAACCAAGACCTTTCTTTTTGAAATTACCGTTATGGTTTGGTTTCTTGTGAAAACCAGAACCAGAACTGTAACCCTTTTTCTTGTTTTCTCTTTGTTGAACTCTTGAGGTGTACTTTTTAGGTTTTTCAGAAAGATTTTCATCTTTTATTTCAGAAATATTAATTTCTGTTAGTTTAAAAACCTTTTTAATCATGTCAGGTTTGACACCTCTTATTGGAAATTCCTCATCAGAATATAATTTGTTTGAATCAATCAAAGTATATGCCACTTTGATTGGTCCGTCATTCAAATTAGATTTTGATAACAGGAATTCTTTATTGTAAACTCTTTTGCCCTGTTTGACGGTTTGACTCGGAGTGCTGGACTCAGACTTTGACTCTGACATAGACTCCGACTTTGACTCCTCAGTTTCATCGTTATCTAACACATGATCCACCACTTTCTTCATCAATTGAGATTGTTGATCAGTGTCAGACGATGTGAAAGTAACATCAATATTTTCTGGCAGATTAACTGAAGACTCCGACTCCCACTGTAAATTTGTTGCCTTTTCGACTCTTTCTGAATTTGGATTTCTCGGAGAATATCCATTTTCAAGCGGGGGTGGACACTTGTTGTAACTGGCACCTTGTTTCTTACCAGATGTCTTTTCTTTAGTATCCTTCTTCTTTTCTTTCTTCTTTTCAGGAGTGTTTTCCGGAGTCTTTTCTTCTGATACCTTATGTTCTTCAGTTACTTCATCATCTTCAAATGCCTTCATCCCTTCAACAGTTGGATAAATCTTGTCAATGACATAAGAAGTACATGAATAACTTTTTAACAAACGATTAACTCTTTCAGTTTCAATTCTTTGAGTTTCTAGTCTTTGTTCAAGCACATCACACTTCTCAATGTAATTGTTCACCACTTTCTGCTTTATCATGAAAGCTCCTTGAAGTGTCTTCATTGGTATTGCTTGTTCTTCGGTTAATTGATTGTACTGATTCATTGCTTTGTTCAGAACGTCGTATGATTCCTTTAACCTGGTTATGTTGTTAATCAATTCACTGTTTTTCTTCTTTATGATCTCACAGGTTTCACAATTCACAGGAATCTTTCTTGCATCAACTTCTTCATCAACTTTAAACTTTGGAACTTCCACTTTTTTTCTTATCACTGGTACTTCTTCATCATCACTGCTGACTGGTGTTTTGACCTTTTTCTTTTTAGCTTTTTCATCATCACTGTCACTCTCTTCCATCATTTTAAAATAAGTTGCCATTCTTCTTGCATAATACTCTTTATCATCATCACTATCTTCTTCAATTCGAGCGACAAAAGCTTTTTGATGTGAAGTTTTGTTTGGATCATAATCATCCCAACTAAAACCTTCCCAGTTAAATCCTTCTGGTAACTTTTCATCATCTTGATTTATCAGGCATGCTTTATTATCAGCTGAGATATATTTGTCCCAACTGAAATTTTCTTGATTCCCCAAACATACTCTCTTTGATGATTCTTCAATTACTTTTCTACCATGTGCCACTTGTGGTTCTTGTTGTGGTTGAGATACTTGATGATAAATGGCCTTCCGGTAGTAATCATTGTTGTTGAACGGATTTTGAACTCCACTTGCTTCGCGATTTGTGCACTCCCTCTTGAAGTGTCCTTTTTCCCTGCAACAAAAACAAGTGACTTTAGATTTATCAAAACCCAAAGTAGAAACATTTGCATCATGTAAGTCATTTCTTCCTGTGATCTGCTTAAATTTCTCAGCTCGTCTCAACACACTTGCCAAACACCACTTTATGTCCATCAATTCCATCTCTTCAGCATCAATCTGATCGTAATCCTCTTTTGTAAGCATTGGATTCCAAATCCGACCTGCAACAAAACTTCCATACGACTCCAACACAGTTCCCAACAAAGACATATGGCTTTTTGCAACTTCTTCTGAATAATCCTCATCATTCTCCAGATTCAGTACAATGTTGCATTGTAACTTCTTGCCCTTCTTTGTTGTTGAAATATTCGGATCAAATGATGGATATAATGAAAAACTTGTGTTACTGTTTGATCCTTTAGAAGAACTTCCAGATGAACTCTTTGCATTGAATGCGGTTTCAACCTTTGGTGACATGTTGGTGGATTTATCACTAACACCACCTTTGTAATAGAGACCAATGTCTTGTTCACCGTCGAAATCTTTCATTCTTGAAATCTTTCTCTGTTCCATCTCCTGAGCCTCAATCTTTTCAATGAATTTGCTCAATGTCAGACTGCTAAACCCTTTCTTGTTCCTCAACATCATGAGATATGTACCCCACGTCTCATATGGCAATGCATCAGCTAGCTTTTCAATCAACTCTTCATTGTCTTTGTCGATGCTCAATCTCTTCATGTTCGCTAACAAATTGCAGTATCTTTCAATGATTTGCTTTGTGCTTTCATTTTTCAACCCACGAAACAGATCAAACTCTTTCTTCAAAAGTGACTTTTTGTTTTTAACCATCTCTTAACTTCCAACAAACTTTGATCTTAAAGCTTTCCATATTGAATAAGAAGTTCCATTGTGTTGCAATAAGACCAAGATATCTTCTTTCACAGCTTGTTGTAGTAGACTTAACATCATTTTTTCATCTTTGTATTTTTTTTCTATTTTCAGCACTCAGGTCTTTAATAGCAATAATCTCCTCATCATCAGTCATCGGCCTAACATATTTCGTCTCAACACATTCCCAAGCATCCAAATAATTTGCTTGTACCCAGTTTTCAAAACGTCCTTCCCAACCTTTATACTCCTCGATGTTCATGAGCTTAGGCGGTTTTTGCATAGTCCCCGTTTCATTTTCCAACATCGTGTTCTGTGCAAGAGTAATCGGGGTAACCGGGGTAGCGAATGCGTTGTAAAATTCCTCTTCCATGTTTCGGTTTTCAAGAAATTGTCAAACGCTGTTCTTAAACGAAATTACAATCACAAGCGGAATACCCTATTCAAACAAAATCAGTACGTTCAAACGAAATCTCCTTTGAAGCGGAATACCTTTTCAAGCGGAATACCTAATTTCGCTTGAACTAACACCTTTTTCAAACGGAATACCAGATTAAAGCGGAATTAGCGATTCAAACGAGATTACTCAAACGGAATTACCCAACTGAAGCGGAATAGCACGTTTCAAACGGAATTACTCAAGCTGAATTGCACCTTTGAAGCGGAATTAGCTAATTCCGTATAAACTTTCAAACGAAATACCGGTTTCAAGCGGAATTAAGCTCTAATTCCGTTTGAAATGCTGCTGATGTCATCATTCTTAAGCTGATTTTGAAACGGAATTACAATTTTTATCTGTTTTAGATCGAATTAAGGTCTAATTTTCTCAAGGATTTGTTAAAACACAATTCCAAGTATGATGTGTGAAAATCAGGACATTTTGACCGTAAAAAGTTGTTAATTTTGAAAAAGAAGGTGTAGAAATCAGAATTTTCAGCTGAAATGGTAAGAACTCCTCTTCCGGAGCTCTGATACCACTTGTAGGATCGTTTTCTGACCCAAACGAGTCGATCAGAAGAGTTTTACTCAATACGAAAGGCGAAAACAGACGTATTGAGGTTAATTCAGCAAGAATATCACTTTAAATTGTCGTAATATTGATTTGATAGCAAAATACAGCGAGACGACACTTCGGCAGCACTTCGTTGCTCAGACCGAAAAGTTACAAATGAAATCAATACACAAGATATTTATAGGGATCTAATTTCGCTTGAACCGACTTCAAACGGAATCATGTTTCAAGCGGAATCAGTAATTCCGTTTGAACTTGACATTGTGGATTTCAAGCGGAATTAGCTAAGTGATTTCGTTTGGAATGACACTTTGTCATTTCAAGCGGAATTACCCTAAAACACACTTTCTTGTTTTTCGTGCCCTAATCTATCTAGTACAATACAAGACTCGATACAAGACGAAATCGACAGACGCATGCACCAACATGGAGGATGACCCTCCACATAAGCGCCACGTTATAGTCCTTGGAGGATGCCCCTCCAAGGATGAAACCAAGGAAATGGAGGATGAGCCTACCCCACCAAGTTAATTTATTTTTTTTTACTTTTGGCAAATTAAATATTAATTCATACTAGATAAATGGTAAATATAACAATTAAAGAACAGGTAAATTATTCATACTAGATAAATGGTAAGTATAGCAATTTTTTTACATAACTAATTTGTTGATTTTCCTTTTCTGCGAATTTTGTTTCGCGAGCTCGATCTCATCTATAGGCGGAGGTATGGTGTTCGACGGTGGAGTGGAATCAAGAGACCATGGGTGGA
Source organism: Helianthus tuberosus (assembly GCA_030545235.1). Taxonomy (NCBI): domain Eukaryota; kingdom Viridiplantae; phylum Streptophyta; class Magnoliopsida; order Asterales; family Asteraceae; genus Helianthus; species Helianthus tuberosus. The sequence goes on from CM060381.1 coordinate 151,140,797, forward strand.
TGATTGGGGCGGAGAATCCGGTTTGCCGACGGGTGGATGACGACCACTAGCTCAATACACGAAGCATAACTGCACTATATTCTGTTGGTGCAGTTGTCCGTCGACTTCATCTTTGTTCAAGTCTTGTACTAGTGTGTAAAGATAAGGGCACGGAAAACGAGGAACTGTGTATTTTTAGGTAATTCAGTTTGAAATGACACAGGGTCATTTCAAATGAGATTAGATCATTTCAAACGAGATTAGCTGGTCATCTCAAACGGAATCAAGATGTTAATTCCATTGGAAGTGATTCCGTTTGAAATGTAATTCCGCTTGAGCATGTTCAAGCGGAATCACATGCCTATAAATACCTCCTCAAGCGAAATTAGTTGTAACCTTCTTGTTTCCGAAGGCGAAGCTCTGTCGAAGTGTCTCCGTGCTGTAAATTGTTACCAGGTCAATAAACAAGACAGTTAATAGTGAATACAAGCTAAACAAAGACAGAATCAATGAATTCCGCCTCTGATTCTGTCTGAGTACTCTTCTGATCGACTCATTTGGTCGGTAAAACAATCCTACATGTGGTATCAGAGCTCAGGCGGAAGAGTTCTTACCGTTTAGCTCGTTTTCGATGGAAAATTCTGATTTCTACACCTTCTTTTCGAAATTAATCAAGTTTTCACGGTTAAAATGGACTGATTTTCACATATAACGTGCGAAATACTGTTTTAACAAACCCTTGAAAGTTTGAGAACCAAATTCAGTCTTAAAGTGACAAAATTGGACCAATAAGGTAATTCCGTTTGAACGAATACCTTATTCCGTTTGAAAAATTGATGTAATTTCAAACGAAATTACTTATTCCGTTTGAAAAGGTAATTCCGTTTGGCTGATTTCGCTTGAAAACTGGTTTTTGGTTAATTCCGTTTGAAATTACACCTAATTCCGCTTGAAATACCTGATTCCATTTCTGAGTGTAATTCCGTTTGAAACATCTCAAGCGAAATTAGTAATTTCGCTTCAAACTGTAATTCCGCTTGAGTAGATATTCCGTTTGAAGCTGGTCTGCCGGTAATTTCACTTGAAGGATCTAATTTCGTTTGACAGTGTCTGTTACCAAAACATGGAAACTGAAGAAGATATTGCATTGTATTACTTTGTATCTCAACAAGAGAGTTATACTGAGATTAAATAAGAACCAGTTTTCAAGGAATCAATTTCAAAAGAACCAGTTTCAGTAAAAATGGATTCAGAAACTGTTCTAGATAAGGTTGAAAATAATCCAGAAGTTGATTCAGAAAAAGCTGAGAATATTTCAGAAATTGTTTCGGAGAAAGTTCCAGTGTTTGATAACTCATCAGATGAAGAGAGTGATGATGACAGTGCAGAAATTGAAAAACTTGAAGGATTTAGAAGGATGTTTGGACCTCAATTATTTGAAATGTTTTATGCAGGTACACTGGAAAAGCTTAAAAATAAACAAGCTGCAAAAATGAAGATTGATGAGGCAGCAAATGTTATTAAAAATGTAAAACTTGAGGAGAATCAGGTTGACAATATTCATCAAGATACATCTGAACAAGATGAGACAATTGAGTTGTCACAAAATGATGAAGTCAAACCTGATGAATGTGTCCAATTCGAGAAAAATCAGGTTGACAAAGATCATCAAGAGAGATCTGAACAAGATGAGATAACTGAGTTATCACAAGTTGATGAAGTCAAAATTAAAGAAAGTGTTCTTATGGAGAAGAAACAATTTGAAAAAATTTCAGCTTTGATGGTTGAAAAGAATGAAGATGATGACAAAAAGATGCCTGGGAAATGCTCAAATTGTGATAAATTCAGATCAGAAAATGTCAAACTCTTAAAAGATGTGGAGAGTTTGACATTGGAAAACAAATTTTTAAAAGAAAAAGAAAAGGATTTTGAAAATCAAATAAAGATTTTAGAAGATGAGAAATCTATTTTTGGTAAAAATAATATTGAAAATCAAATTGCAATAAATTCTCATCTTCAGAAAATCATTCATCTTGAAAATGAAGTTGAAAAAGCTCAGAATAAAATTGATGAGCTTGAAAAGAAATTGAAAGGTTTTGTGACCTCGTCAAAATTTTTGAATCATCCTTGTCCAAAACCGATCAATTCTGTTCCAATAAGTGACAATGTCACAAATTTTGACAAAGTCAAAATTGAAGATTGTGATGAGAAAACTGATGATGAAGTTGAGAAAAGAAAAATATTTTTGAAATTAAAAGAAAAATTTCAAGAAACTGTTTTACATTCTACCGAGAAAGGTGAATGCTTAACGCAAAAACCTGTAAAGAAGAATGTGGAACAAAAACAAAAGGATAAAAAGCCGAAAAATCTTCAAAAAGAAAATAAAAGCTCATTAGTTCAATCATCCAATCGTGATAAAAAATCACAAAAATTGGAAAATCAAAACTAAAAAACAGTTGGTAATAAGTGGTGCAGGTTTGACCATAGTGCTCAAATGCCAAATCCAGCTTTCAAGAGGAGTAATGATTACCACAAGGCCAAACAATGCCATGATCTAAGTGTTTGGTATGAAAATGGTGAATGGTATGATAACAGAATGTGCTACAACTGTGGTTTTAGAGGACACATTGCTGTTAACTGCCAGAACTGGAGTTATGAGACGAGAAGATGCTTTGAATGCAATATCAAAGGACACATTGCCATGGATTGCCCAATGAGATCAAAGGAAAGATCGAGGGCTGAATCTCAGAAAATGAAAAAGAAGAAACCAGTCAAAGTCGAAGCAAAGTTCTAGAACAGAAAGTTCTAGAACAGAAAGTGAAGCTTTCGCAGGGGCAAAAAGACAGACTGAGGAAGAAGAGGAAGAAAGCGAGAGAATGTCTCGAAAGGATTTTGTCCTCGGATACAAAAGGAAAATCAGATAGCAGTTCTGATAAATCGTTTTGCTCGCCAAAGAATGACAAACCAAGCAAAACGGATTCATCAGATACAAATCTGAGGACGAAAGAAGGAATAAAGAAAGATAAAGGGGTTAATCAAGAGATGAACAAACAAAAGAAAGTGAAATCTTCACTTCCTTGTGATGAATTTGTTTCTCCGGAAACAAAAGAGCCAGTTGTTGGCAATGAATCTGACTCATCAAAGTCAGACAAGCCACGTTCAGGTGATGAATCTGGTGTGGTAACGCCAGAAGAGCCGTGTGTTAATGTAAAAAATGAGAATTCTGGTCTAACAATGGATGATGCAAATTTTCCACCATTGTTGAACAAGAATTCAAAAACACCCAAGATTAGTCAGGCTTGGGTGAATCTGTTTAAATGAAAAACCTGACTTGCCGGAGCTCCCAGGTTGGTAAGAGTGGAGCAGGAATCGACTTCTTTCTTGAGAAATTCACGAAAGTGATTTCATTTTACAAGTGGTAAATCAGGGACATTAAGTTGTACTTGATTTTCTACGAGTAGTTTTTGTTGATTAATCTGAAAATTGTTAAATTCTTACAAGTGGTTGAAAGAACAAGATGATGAATTGAACCCCTAACCTACAAGTGATTTTATGAAATCAACAAAACTAATTTTTCAGAAAAACCATTTGATTAAAACAAACTTAAGTGTTTTGAAATCAATGGGAAAATGTTTTGTTATGAGGGGGAGTTCTGATTGTTTATGCCAAGTGGATGGCGATTTGAAGTGATTCGATATCAGTTGTCACTTTACTTGTACAGTTTGTTTTCAAATTTCCTTTAAATGTGTTTGAATTTTAGGGGGGGGGGTAAGAATTTCAAAAAATCCAAAAACATTTGAAAATTTGAAAAAGGAAAAAAACATTGAAAAATGCAAAAATGAGTTTTGTTGTGAAAAAGCGGAAATGATTGTAGATCAGTTGAACTATCACAGCATGCTAAAGAAATGGAAAGATATTATGTGATAAACGGTCTCACTAAAGATGTGACGATAGGCTCAGCTAGACTAGTAGATTTGCGATAACGTTACAAACCTAAATGAAAAAGCCTAGTTCTAGTGGGAAACGCGGTTGAAAGCATAGTACTTAGTTTTGTCCTTCTTGATTGTGTGCCTACTCAGTAATCGCTGATTGTCGAAAGACATAAAACTGGTTAAGTTTATGAACTTTCACAACTTTGCTGAAAATCATTGTGATTGTGCATTTCATTTTGCAAAGATTTAAACTTGTTTTATTTCTTTATTTTGTTTAAGCATTGGACATCCTCTACGTATACGTGAGTATCGACCAGGATGTTATTGCCTAAACGTTCTGCTTTATTTTCTTTGGTGTTTCGTTTAAGCTTTGGATCACCTCTGCGTATACGGAAGTATCGACCTGGTGGTTAAAGCCTAAACAACTTCAATTTGTTTTATTTTTCTTATTTTGTTTAAACATTGGACTTTCTCTGCGTATACGGAAGTATCGACCTGATTGTTAATGTTTAAACATTCTGCTTTGTTTTCGCACAAATCACAGTTGATAAAAGTTTAAAGGCATTACTTGAGTCAGTGTATTGCATGATGAGGGGATATGCTGAGATCGTGGGGTCCATAAGAATTTTGTGCAAAATTAATATAACTTAACGTATCGGTAAGTATTTCGAAAGTTTTTAGTTTGAGTTTAAGTGGACAATAATATCGTCAATCTATGTGAATCGTTTAGAACTGAAAATGTTTAAAGCTTAACGGTGCTAGTGATTGATCACATAAACTGATATGATCCTCTTACGCAAACTCACAAAAATATTGTATGTAAATATTTCTTACTGCATTTCTATATTGTTCTTTCTAGAAGTTTAGCCTTTATTTGAAAATTCAAAAAGATTTTTGACAACTGATGTTGAAGAGCTGAATTTCAAAATTTCAAGTGCTGAACATGATGAACAGGGATGGGAGTGTGTGCTTAAATGAAGAAATTTGTTTTGAAAAAAAAAATTTGATCAGTTAATCAAGGTCATTAATTTGAACTTGATGTAACTATTACGATTGAATGGTTTCTACCAGTAAGTTTTTCTTATTGATTTAAGTAAAAACTTATGTTTTGATGAAAAAATATGTGCAGGTGATGAGCGGAAAAGAGTTAAAGCCAGGATTAGATCTCAAGGCGATAGCTAATTCTAGACGGCGATCCCAACTTGATGAGAGGGGGAGTCTGACGAGGTTAGAGCCAGAGAAAGATCCTGGATCATCATTCAGAGAAAGGATATTGAAAGAGCCCGAAGACCGATCAAGATTGAAGAGTCGTTATGTTGAAGACTCTCACTAAAGATTCCGTCAACATTCAAGGGGGGAGTCTGTTAGTGCAGTTGTCTGTCGACTTCATCTTTGTTCGAGTCTTGTACTAGTGTGTAAAGATCAGGGCACGGAAAACGAGGAATTGTGTATTTTTAGGTAATTCCGTTTGAAATGACACAGGGTCATTTCAAACGAGATTAGATCATTTCAAACGAGATTAGCTGGTCATCTCAAACGGAATCAAGATGTTAATTCCGTTTGAAGTGATTCCGTTTGAAATGTGATTCCGCTTGAGCATGTTCAAGCGGAATCACATGCCTATAAATACCTCCTCAAGCGAAATTAGTTGTAACCTTCTTGTTTCCGACGGCGAAGCTCTGTCGAAGTGTCTCCGTGCTGTAAATTGTTACCAGATCAAAAAACAAGACAGTTAATAGTGAATACAAGCTAAACAAAGACAGAATCAATGAATTCTGCCTCTAATTATGTCTGAGTACTCTTCTGATCGACTCATTTGGTCGGTAAAACAATCCTACATCTTCTATGCTTCACTATCTTCATCGTCTTCATCTTTGAGAACACCCACAATAAGAAACAATAGAGAAAAGAATAAGAAACAACAAATAAAAAAGAAGTATTTAAATGAGGCACAGGGACTGAAGCAAACAAATTGTTAAACATTTAGGGCCAAGAGGGAAAAAGAATGATGGACAAATAATGTAAATATCACAGACTTTGTTTTTTAAGAGTTTATAAATAGGCTAGTTTACTAGCATATGCATTAAATTTGGTAAACCTAACCGAAATACTAATTATGGACATAATTGAAGAAAAAGACAATAACCGAAATATCAATTTTAGTCAACAAAACCTAATTCTAGGCTAAATTACATAAATAATAAAAACCAATAATATATAATATTGATATGCCAATTACTACCAGCTCACCTAGTAAGAGATGTCAAGGTTAATCCACAGGTCACGGGTTCGACCCAAGCCAGTAGGGTTCCTGCACGGGGCTTAGGCCAGACCGACCAGGAGGTACCGCATTGCGGACCGGCGGATTCGAACCTGAGCGGGTACGCCTAGAAGCGGCCAAGATAACCGGTTAATCCACTCCTTCAAAAAAAATATAATATAGATATACTATTAACACGTTTTGCAATGATTATTTTTTAAGTTATGGGTCGTTCTTTTACCCTTCTTGCGCATTCCCATTATTAATATTAATATTAATATTAATATCTATTAATATAGCAATAGAAATGAATAGTGATTCTGGTCGTGGTTTGTTCCTATTTACTTATTTGGGTGGTCTCCCTCTTCAGACGCGTGTCTTCAATCTTTACACCTCCTTATAAGCCGTAGAGAGAAAAATGGATAACAGGGAGGGGCGGTGACTGCCGGTGACCGAAGGGTCATCACCGTCACACCACCACAACGATCACCATCAGGTGTCTCTGCGCTGTGGGGTTTTCTTAGAGTGTAGAAAGACATGGTTGTTGTTCTATAAAACTTGGAGTTGGCCGGAAAGACAGTGCGGTGGGATGGTTAGTTTCTCGGCTATTAGACACAAGGCGTGGCTCTACTATGTCTCTCTGTCGGCGACCGACAACCCAACCACCACCATAGAACCATCGCCGCTCGACCGTTTGGTTCGTTCACCCTTTCATACTTATTTCTGTATTCATGTGAGAAAATCACAAAATTTGCTATTTGGGATTTCTTGATCTTGCAAACCAGAAATTGGGTTTGCTTAGGTTCTCTTCTTTGTAAGTGAAATATTTGAGTTGGTTTTGGATTGGCGTTGAATCTTCAATTTGGGGGTAATTTTTTACAGCCATTATTGAAAATTTTGGGATCCGTGACACAGAGACTGTATACAGATAAAATGATCTTCAGTTATACTCTATTAATAGAGCAATACAAATGAACAGTGGTTTTGGTCTTGGTTTGTTCCGATTGACCTATTTGGGTCATCATCCTCCCTTGAGATGCGTGTCTTCCGGATTTACACCTTACCCGTTTTTAAGAAGAACGAGGGGTGGTTGCCAGAGGGTCACCACCGGCAGATTCTGACAGTCTTGGTGTGGCAAGTTTCAACATAAAACCTTAGCCGACGTTTTAAGCGAGGTGTCGGCCTTTCGCCTACCAGACAATGATGCTGTCTTGCTACATGGTATGGCAACTCCGGTTGCAACCGTAGCACCAGTGAGCGGGTTCGACAATGATGATCTTTTCGGATCTGAGTCGATTGGTGTTCGTGATTTCGTTTTTTGTTTTCTTTTATTTCTGAGATTGATTGATTAAACGATTGTGTTGGTGGTGGAGGTCAAATATTTTGGTGTCGTGGTTGTGTTGGTAGAGATGGTGGAGTTGGATGTGTTGGTAGTGGTGGTGGTGGGATTGTAGCTGTTTAATGTACGAGTTGTATTGATGGTGGATCCGTTTGATGATATTTGTGGTGATCGTTACCTTCGATTACAGCCGATTAATCCCACCGCGGGCGAGAATAATCTTGCTTTTTGTGTTAGATGGTGCCGGTGGTGGTCGGCCTTGTGTTGAGGTCGCTGGCAATACCTCTATCTGTCGATGTGGTGGTCGGGGATTTGTGTCATGGCTGCGTAGAGAATGGTCTGCGTAACTCGCCAAAAACCTTATTGCTGGTGCATGTTTTCGATTAAATCCTTATCTAATTCATCAAATTTTTGGTGGATATGGTTGGCTTGGGTTTTTCGTTGGTATCAACTTATATATGTCTTATGGCTGTGATGAATTCATACGTATGACTGTAAATTGGATGTTGATGTTGCCTTGCATGGCAGGTATGGATTTTGTTTTTTTATGGGTTTTTTTTTTGTGCTTTCTATACTTTGAGAACATGAACATTGTACCAGAGAAAATTAAATAGGCCATGATGATAATGATATAAGAAAAATCGTCTATTTTTTTTGTTTTGGCGTGGCAATCTGATGATTTGCAGCCACAATGAGGTAGTATATCTGAGCCTACGAATACACATCTAACCAAATCAGATGTGTTCATATGGGAAGTTCATCGTCGTTGATATTGTTGTTGGTGCTTCTCTTTAAGAGATTCATTTGGATTTGTTTCTTTCCATTAGTTTTGTTGCTTTATGTTATAGAGACTTTTGGGGTTTTTGCATGTGATTCATTTGGATTTGTTTCTTTCCATTATGTTGCTTTAAGTTGTCGTTGTATTCATGTTTTTTTTTTATTTCTTAAGGTTGGGTTGTAGTTTTGTTTCTATATGTTGTTCTTGTATGAACTTATCATATGCACGCTAACAAAAAAATTGTAATTTTTTTTGGTAAATCGCTTTTATAGAATCATCAGATTGTTATCTTATCATGGTTAGTCATCATAGACATGTGCAATTCCACCAGACATATAGAGGAATGCAAGCTGGTCAGTTCCAACGCCCGATGGCTGCTATGCCTGAAATTAAAGATGAAGGATTCGTCATTTTCATCCGTATGGCCAATGTTAGTTTCCTCTTCTCTTAACTTAATTGTGTCCGCTTCATTCATATTAATTATTCAGTTATTCAGTTTGATTTGGTTAATAACTTGTCTTATTCGGGTTGGTTTTCGGTTATGACAGAACAAACTGAAAACCGAATAAACTGAAAACCAAACAGAGCCGAACTTACCATATTCGTTATTCAGTTTGGTTAAGAATTTACTGTGTTCAGTTTGGTTCCATTAATAAGTTATTATATTTGGTTTGGTTTTTGGTTAAGACACAGGAAAAATTAAATCCGAATAAACTAAAAACCGAATAGAGGAAGTGACGAACACCCCTAAACTTGAGTTTCGCATTTAAACATGATGCTTCATGATACTTTTAGATTAGTGTTAAAGAATATCGACTTTATTATACATGTTTATTTGTGGTATCATGTTTGTATTGTAGCAGGTCGCACAACAGCAATGATCATGGTTTCAGCCAAAGATAACTTTCTTGGGAAATATATATAAAACACTCTAGCTAGAAATCTCGCAGTAATGGTTTACAAAGTAAGTTCTATATCTCCAAGTTAAGTTTCTCAACATAATTATGTTAAACAAGGTTGATAACCAGATATCCGTGTCATATTTAAGATCATGTATTACTATAAAAGGTTTATTACATTAAAATGTCACCAACTTGTACATTTTGTTAGTTGTAATGAACTAAATATCTTGCAAGTTAACCTTTTTATTTTTACTTTGGCCATATCACTTTTTAGGGATCAAGGTAATTAGGATTCCTTGACATTATAGCTCTTTGAATGAATGATAAGGTGTGTGTGCAGTTCAGGTGTAAAGGTACCTACTACAAACATTTGCAAGATGGATAAGAGGATTCTTCTAGGATGTGTCTCATGATAGGCACCTTGTTAGCAACATTGTTTCACAGGTGAAACTGAACCACTTCTTTATGGTTATCATTTGATGTGATTTTATATCACTTTGTTACAACTTAATTTTTAGTAAAAAAATATTTACTAGAACAACCCCGTTTTTTCAGGGTATTTGCAAACAACCAATGCTGCTTTGTGGTGATGGAAAACAAACACGAAGTTCAACACGTTTTATGACTTACCTTGGTTCTTACACGCGTCTTGACCAAACCCCCGTGTATTCAGCTGGTATCCTCCTTTTGTGGCATTAGTTCTAGCGGGTGTGTTGTATTTGTAATAGTTTAAAAGTTATGTATTTGTACAAGTTTAGTTTAATTTAAACATATTTGTACAACACATTTTTTTGGAGTTTGCAAGTGCCTATACCGCCACGAATGAGCCAAACCAAATCAAACTCCCGCAAACCCCCAGGCGCAGCGCGCCTGATTGATACCACTAGTTTCACAAATTATCGACCCCGCATCCAAACACCATATATCTACCCCGCATTCCCATTACGTATGTTAAAATCTTCATATATTTACCAAGCATTAATTGAGAAAAATGGTTTCTCCTTAGTTCTCTTTTATGTTGTGCTTTGTTGATGGTTATCAGAGTAAAGTTTCCGTACAAATAATTTTAACGTACTAAACGTACGTATAGCATGAAAAAGGCAAAAAAACGCGATACGACATTTTCGTAAATATTTGCTTGTAGGGTAATTATCAAAATTACTCTACAAATGATCATGTAGAGTAATTTTGATCTTGTAGAGTAATTTTGTAAAATGTTCTTGTAGAGTAATTTTTATCTTATAGAGTAATTTTATAAAATGTTATTTTAGAGTAATTTTGATCAAAAAACTGGATCTCACGAAAAAAACCCCCAAAAAACCTAACACCCCCCCCCCCCCGCCCCGCAAAAAAAAAAAAAAAAAAAAAAACCTAACCCCCCTTCCCCCCACCCCCAATAACCTAACCCCCCCACCCAAACTAAATGCTAAAAACTAAGGGTCGTATTAATGGCACACCTGACCCCTGAAATCGACACCCTCAATACGCACCGCATAGGCCTATACGATGCGTATTACTTTTTCAATTTCTAATAAAGACTGATGTGTCAGATTTTGTCTATTTGACTAGACCTATACGGGTCGTATTGGTTAAGTTTTTTTTTTACAAATTTTTTTATACATTTGTTTTAAATAAAAACTTCCTTATTTTTTTTAAGAATACCATGTACAATGTAGTATAGTATAGATGAGGTATAGGTCATGTATGAGCATGATTCGTATTGGTTAAGTTTTTTTTTTACAATTTTTTTATACATTTGTTTATGGTTTTAACATAGTTTTCTAAAAAATATTTATTTTTTTAAATAAAAACTTCCTTAATTTTTTTAAGAATACCATGTATAATGTAGTATAGTATAGATGAGGTATAGGTCCTGTATGAGCACGTGTCGTATTGGTTAAGGTTTTTTTAAAGTTTTTTATACATTTGTTTATGGTTTTAACAAAATTTTCTAAAAAATATTTATGTTTTTAAATAAAAATTTCTTTAATTTTTTTTTAAAATACCATGTACAATGTAGTATAGATGAGTTATAGGTCTTGTATGAGCATATATAGGTGTTGTAAATGCCCCGTATATTTTTTTATTTTCTTTTTAAAATACCATGTACAACGTGCAATCCAGAGGTCGGTCTCGGGTGGGCATAAGATCCGTTGGCCCTATAATCGGATCTGTGACTCAATGGAAGATATGATTAAGGTAAGCATGTCGTAAAGTTGCATCTGTTAGAGAGAGACCATTAAAATATGCTAAAATACGCCAAAATACGTTAAAATACTCTAAACTACGCTAAAATAGGTCAAATACGATAAAATATGTGAAAATACCCTAAAATACTCTAAAGTACGCTAAAATATGTCAAAATATGCTAAAATACTATAAAGTACGCTAAAATATGCGAAAATACGCTAAAATACGTTAAAATACATGAAAACATGCTAAAATACATTGCAATACACTAAAATACGTCAAATTAGGATAAAATACGCCGAAATACGTTAAAATGCGCCAAAATACGTTTAAAATAACCTAAAACCGGCTAAAATAAGCTAAAATACGTCAGAATACGCTCATATATGTCAAAATACTCTAAAATGCGGAACAATACGATAAAATACGTCAAAATATGCAAAAATATGTCAAAATACGCATCTAATGATATTTCCACGCGCGTATACATATAACACAGCATTATACAATACAAGTGGTTCTCAAACAAAATTGTACGTAATCATAGAATACGATAATTGCGTGCAACCGAACGTCACCGAAACGATGCATGTTGAAGGTATACGTCATAAAATGACAAAATATGCGAAAGTTCGTCAAAAACCGACACGTATACTCGTCGAACTGAGGAAAACACGATAAAAACAAATTTTCTTATTATGCCATATATGATCGTATAGGCCTATGTTGTATCGTATATCAGATTAATAAGTATCGTATAGGCCTATATGATGCGTATTAAACTCTGAATTTCTCAAAAAATACCCCAGAATTTATCAAAAAAACATGGGTATTTCAGTAATTCCGGGGATATAATACGCACCGTATAGGCCTATACGGGTCTTATTGGTTAAGGGTTTTTTTTTACAATTTTTTTTATACATTTGTTTATGGTTTTAACAAAGTTTTCTAAAAAAATATTTATTTTTTTAAATAAAAACTTCCTTAATTTTTTAAGAAAACCATGTACAATGTAGTATATAGATGGGGTATAGTGTCACACCCCAACCGATGGCGGGAACATCGGGGCGCGGCACTAAGCGAATCAGATTGTTCAAGAGAATCCACAACACTAATTGTTTCAGTATAGATTAATCAAAATTTCATAAAATTGTCTAAAAACATCAACCACAATTCACAACCCACAGAATATATCCAAAATAACATAGCGATTTAAATATTGTCCGAATTTGTTTAATTAACTAGAATGAGTTTCTAAGCATCATCCTACCTTGTTTTCCTCAGCATCCAAACTTATCAACCTGCAACATGTATTATAATAAAATTAACAAAAATGTTGGTGAGCATACAAGTTTGAATACATAGCATAATAGTTTAAAAACACATATCCAACATGAATACATATCACAAGTTTCAACATGCTAGTTACGTGGTTCAAATGGTAACCCAAGTTTCCAATGCGTTAACGTGCCTTTCCTACTCCGACGCATCGAAGAGGAGGTAAAAGAATCAAAACTTAACAAAACTCCCAAGACTAATGGAGAGGTGCATTACCCCTATAGCGCTACAATTGTTAAGGCGAGCCACACATAAGAATCAAACGTTCACATAGCATAAAAGTCTCAAGTATCACAAGTATCATGTTTTCATGTTTAATACGGATAGAGTGTGTTTCAAATAAGTTTCAAGTGTCAAGTGTCTTGATAATAGAATACATGTTGCATCCTAAAAGTGTTTAAAACAAAAAGGGATCGAGTATACTCACAGTGGGTGCTTATAACCAAACAGACTCTTGACTCATTACAGTGGGTGCTTATACTCACAGGGATCGAGTATACTAACAGGGATTGAGTATACTCACAGAGGGTGCTTATAACAAAAAGGGATCGAGTATACAGGCTGGATCAGCCTGCGTGCGGGGAATAGAGCATAAGTCCTCTAAGTGCTGACCCGGTCGGGAACAGAGTGTCGAATGGTGCGAAAATCGAGTTAAAGTATCAGACAGACTACTTGAGCGGATGGTCATCCGAGCGGATGACCATTCGAACGGATGGCCATTCGAACAGTGGGTGTTTGTGAACTGTTAAAGTTTTCAATGCTCTGTTTATAGTGTCTTGTAAAACAAACAACAAGTGTCATCATAATCAGATCATCTAGACGAATGGTCATCCGATTGGATGGCCATTCGGACAGATGGTCAGTGAGTGAAGTTTTGTGAAATTTTCTAAGTTTCGGTTTATCGGTGACGGTGCGTCGATGTGTCAAACAACGGAAACATACCAAACCCAGCTCGTTCGATCGGATGGGCATCACCCCTTTGTGAACCGACGAGCTGTTTCTGATGAAGTTTCATGTTTGGAGTGTCATTCAGCCCGTTCTCTGGTGGAATTCAGTTTTCAAGCCGACTTTTGACTAAGGAACGAGTCAAGAGTCTGTTTGAGCGTAATTTCACCGAGGTTTTGCATAAAAATTGAAGAAAAGTTCAAAAACCAGTTGTAAAATGTGATGTTCATCAGATCTGAGCCAGAAACATGTGAAATTCCGCCAGATCTGTGAGATTCATTTAGATTTTGCTGAAAAGTTGTGAAAATATTTTAGATCTAAGGCCGTTCTTGGTTAAATGGTGCTCCACAACAGTTTGGATAACTAACTGAGTGGAAACCACCTTCAAGAGGCCCAAACCAGTTGATTTTCGAGAAAATGTTGAAGTGTTCATGTGATTTTGATGAAGAATGTGGCGTAGAAGTGATGAATGATGAAAGTTGTACAAGATTTGAGGAGAAACACTTATGGAATGGCCTTGAATCTTGATTAGAGTGACTGAGAGTGCGTGTGGTCGAATGGCAGGGCCAAAGGTGAGAATGAAGTGTCAAGGGTTCTATTTATAGGTGATAGTGACATCTAAGTCGGTGTGAGTGTGCAAGGGGTCGGATGGCTTTCTGGTCGACTGGCCATCCGATCGGATGGTCATCCGATCGAATGTCTATTCGGACAGCCGAGAGCCTGTTGCTAGTTTTTCCGACTTTGGTTCGTTTTGCGAGATAGGTTAAGTGTTGCATTGCGTATTATATCGAGTAACCATTACATGGTATGATTATATGATTAATACAAAAGTTTCCGTGTTTCAAGTCTGCGTGTAAGCTAGTTTCCCGTTCTATAAGTATCAAGTTTCTCGTTTAACAAAGTATCAAAGTTTCTCGTTCAATAAGTATCAAGTGTCATGTTTCTAGTATCACAAGAGTCAAGTATCACAAGAGTCAAGATTCATATCGTTCATGTTTAAAGCATCATAAAAGCATCGCATAGAGTAACATAGTGTAAAATTTTCACATAGTTTAAAATGATCAAGATTCAAATAGTTCATTAAACATCACAGGATAGGAAGCATTGACGAGACTTGCCAATAAGATAAGAGTTTCGAAATGCTGGGTGTTACAGTCTCCTCTCCTTTAGGAGATTTCGTCCCCGAAATCTAAGAGGAAGACTGCTCGAAGAGTTGTGGATACTTGGTTTTCATCTCACTCTCGAGTTCCCAAGTGAATTCGGCACCACGATTTCCTTCCCATCGCACCTTAACTTTGGAAATTTTGCTGCGCCTCAACCGCTTGGTACCTCGGTCCATGATTTCGACCGGTTTTTCCACAAAGTGAAGAGTCTCGTTTATTTGAAAGTCTTCGATGGGAACCTGAAGATCTTCATCTGCTAAGCACTTCCTGAGATTAGAAACGTGGAACGTCGGATGTACATTGCTAAGCTCCTGAGGCAAATCAAGTCGGTAAGCCACCTTGCCAATCCTTTCTAGTATCTTGAAAGGACCCACATAGCGAGGGGCAAGCTTTCCCTTTTACCAAAGCGTATAAATCCTTTCCAAGGAGATACTTGGAGTAGAACGTGATCTCCAACATTGAATTCCAGAGGCTTACGCCTTTTGTCAGCATAGCTCTTTTGTCTGCTCCTAGCCTTGATCAAGTTATCGTGGATTTGATGAATTTTACCCGTCGTCTCTTGAATGATCTCAGGGCCAGTAAGTTTCTTGTCACCAATCTTGTCACACCCCGATATTTCCACGTATTACCGGTGGGCCCGGTGGGGAGTATCGTGACGTAGTTGATATCATCATAGTCAATTAATCACAGTTTAATGCACAACGGAAGTCTAAAAATAATTATACAAACCGATTTGAAGGTAAAATAAAATATTACACAACGGATTGTAAGTGGATCCACAGGCGGATCTAAAACAGAAAGAAATATTGTTCAACAGATTTTAAGTATCAAAAGCTTGCAAGACTCTTTATTAGATACTAGGAGTAGCCAGCCCATTACGCGTAGTACCTGCACTTAATCTTTTTGAAAAATACGTTAGTTTACACTGGTAAATACAATTAACCGACTCTTTTGAAAAACATTTATAAAATTTATTTAGATGCACAAGGCAAAAATCTTTTATAACTTGGGACAATTATTTAAAATAATCTTGTATACATATTTATATGTTTATCGTCCATTCAGGGCCCGGTTAGAAGAGCAGAGACAAGATTAATAGACACACCACTAATATAATCCCACGACGAGTTATCCTCAACGAGTGGTTATATCTTTTACATACGCAACTGTCAGATGTATATCTACACCCCGTGCTTAAGTCGTGGCCATTTCAAATGAATGAGCCGAGGATATCCAGGACACGGTCATTAACCCCCAAAGGCATTGCATCAAACAAAACAGATTAAAATGGGTTATCTCAATGATTTATCCACTAATCGATTAAAGATTCAATACCCGACCAAGCGGTAATAATTTACCATATCCCAAGTCCGTATAAGGGAAAATAAGTTAAAAGTATTTACCTGAGCAAAAACTATAATTTTATTCTCAGTCGTATATCAATCAGCAAGCACAAGTAGCTTTTACTTGGCTCCTAATCTGGAACGAAGGTTTTTAATAACCTATTAGATTCCTAACGGGTCTTATTTAAGTCTTATCTTAGACCGGTTAGTGACGGGTTGTCTGTAGGACAACCCTTAAGTTCTATAAATGGTATTTAATCCTACATTTAATCGAGTAATTGTCTAGAATTAGATGACTACATTTGCTTGTGTTTCAGGTACATTTGGGGATTAAAAGTGTGGAAATGAAGCTTCGAATATGCGCAACAGGATTGGAGATTGAAAGACGGAGAATAAATGAAAAAAATAAATTATTGTAATTGAATAAATAAGAAGATAACATGATAGAGGACGAAATTACGAGAACGTAGGCGAAAACGGTGAAGAAAACGGAGTTGAAACAAAAAAGTTATGCTGAAAACAACTTTTCATGTTGAAGCCTGCCGTAGGCTACGGCAAGGGCCGTAGCTTACGGCACCAACTGGCAATTTTTTACCACCGTAGCCCAGTTCAGGCCCACCATAGCATTTTTATTACTGTCGTAGCCTACGACGGGTGCCGTAGGTTACGGCGCTGACCAGCGTGAAACTTGTAACTGCCCTTTTTAATGACTTTTTATGGTGCCTTTTGACTTCCCATCATTCCCATTCGGTTACCAGCAGTCTAGAGGCGAATTTTGGGTGTTCTGGAGAGCTTGAAACAATTTTCAAAACATCTTGTTAGTGTTTTTAATTCCTATGAACATTGATATGTAATTGATGATGACTGTCCAAGTCATGAGTGGCTAAACTTATGGTGATCATCCTAGGTTGAAGGTTTGTCTAAGACATTTGTGTTTTGATTCTTATTTCTAGAATAATAGACTTGCTATGATGGTTTGTTTATTATGGTGTGTTGTTTGCTTGTTCGAAAATTGTTAATTTGTATGTTAATCTTAGTCTAAACCATACGTTCTTGGTGCCGTGGCAATCGAGATATCATGGGTGGGATTAGGATTGGGTATTGATTAATTGGTCATCGGGTAACAACCTCGGGTTCTAGGAATCCGAGTACTTACTTCCCTTTCATCACGACAAGTAGTAACACATAAACCATGTCTATGTGGTTCTTTCTAGTTGCATATTAGCATGAATGTCAAAGCAAACTGGAAACTTAGGATGGTCATTTGTCTCTAAATTGTTTACAAAACCAAATTCTCATTTTGCAATTAGATTAGTAATCTTAGTTTTTAAAAAAACAAACAATCCAAATCAGTGAATTTACTATTCTTGCAATTTAGTTTAACTTAGTTAATTTAGATACACTTTTAAATAACACATATTCCACAAACTCCCTGTGTTTGATACCCACTAACCGCTAGCTATTTCGTAGTAATTGGATTAAATTTGATTGTGACCACGACATCACGTCAAATTTTGACGCCGTTGCCGGGGAGTAGTGCGCAACGTGTGTTATTTTTGATCTTTTAAGGTTTGTTTTTTTCTGGTTTATGCTGGGTGTGTTAGTGTGCAGGTATTTACATGTGCATGCGTACTAGGAGCTCTCACAAGCTATCACCATTGGCATTTGATCCAGAAATTGAATGGACTTTGAGAAGAAACAAAATTTTACTACGAGAAAACAAAATCAGCGGTTCACCAACAACACCTACTACACCAGTTACACCAATCAGATACATGGATCCACCACCACCACCCACTACGGGTGAACCTACACCACCCTTTATACCATCTTCATCACAACCGTCACCAAATACTACCATTCCTACATCCATACTAGAAATTAAACCAAACAACACTACCTTACCTGAGAACACACAACCTGAGTATTCTTTTAGCGACAATCCTACATCATCCGCTGTTCCAGCTTATTCAACATTTTTCCAAACATCCGGCCAACCATCATCATCACAAATACCACCACCTAGTTTATACCAAACTGGTCCAGCTATTATCCATTCTATTCCATTTCAACCGGGAGTGCAATTTCAACATACTTCGGGAGTAAGACAAGATGTGTTCGATGATGGGTATTATGACAACTTTGGGGGATATGATGAAGAAGGATACATGTATGGAGGAGATGGAGATCAAGGGGAGTATACCTATGTTCAAGGTCAAAATAAAAGAATGCCAAGTGTTGGAAGGATTCCTCAACAACAAATCATACCTCAACAATTGCCACCACAAGGTCCACCGGTGCAAAGACAAGTTCAACAACCTCATGTAGGGCCGAGATTTCAACCACCTTTACAACTACTTGGGCCTCCACAAATGCAAAGACAAAGACCAATGGGTCCTGTACATCCAAGAGTTCGGTTGGGTGTACCAAGAAGACATATTCAAGAACACGCGAGAGGCATAGAAGCACATTTTAGACCGGTGATCACTCATAACCCATCACCAATAGTTATTCCTCAAAATGATCAAGGAAGGACGTTTGAAGTTCGAACGAATTCGTTACAAAGTTTGCCAAAGTATAAGGGTCTAGCAACGGAGGAGCCTTATTATCATTTGGAAGCTTACGATTCGATTTGTAATACTATTGGGGTTAAGGGTTCTCAGCCGATGATGTTAAATTGGTGCTATTCCAATTTTCCTTAGAAGGCAAGGTGAAAAAGTGGTTTTATACCTTACCTTCGGCATCTATCTATACATGGGCAGAAATGCAACAAATCTTCTTGGATGAATTCTTTACCGCTCAAAAGACAAATGATGCTAGAAAAAGTTTGAGAAGTTTTCAACAACAAACGGGTGAAATGTTTCATGAAGCATTCGAGAGGTTTAATTTGATGATAAAGAATTGCCCTCATCATGGGATAGAGCTATGGGAGTTGATGAATGCATTTCATGAGGGGTTATGTTCCGAAGATGCTCGTGACTTAATGTCTATCACAAATGTCACTTTTGGAACAAATTACGAGTAAGATGATTGGGAATTCTTGGAAGAAATGGCGGTCACATCAAAAAGGAAAGCTCAGTCTTCAAGGAGGGCACGACCGGCCATTACTAGAACCCAAGTGCATGCGGCAGAAAATGCAAATGTGCAAACAAGTAACCAAATTTATGATGTTTGTGTACTTTGCAATGAATTGGGGCATACAGCTGAAAATTGCCAAGGAGTGCAAGGGCAATATGAGGAGGTGAATGCATTTCAAGGGCAAGGTGCGGGTGGTAGAAATTACAACATGAATTCCAATACTTACCACCCCGGTTTAAGAAACCACCCAAACTTTCAATATGGGAATCCCTCAAATCAAGCTAACCCGAATTTCCAAGGAAACCAAGGATTTCAAAGGCAATATCAAACGGGTTAAGTGCATGGTGGGTCTTCGGGTCAAAGCTCTTCGGGTGGAAAGGAAGTAACGGAGATGTTGAAGGAGATGCAAATTGAGATGCAATGACGGAATCAGCTTGATGATGCTCGCATTCAAAAAGATGAAATCCGTGATAAAGCAATTCAGTCGTTAACCACCCAAATGGGTCAACTTGCAAGTGAAGTGGCAATATTGAAGAAAACGAAAGGTCAACTACGACACGGTGATAAATCCCAAGATCACAAAAAGCATGAATATCAATGCGGTAAGCATCGTTTCTAATAATGAAACTAATGAAACATTTCTTACTTCTTTTTGTCAAGTGAGTGCAGGTATAGGAAGGGATGCCGAGGTTGAAACAAACAAGGAGCATGGAGCACCACTTATGCCGATCTGATTGGGAAAATTAAAGATTCCCCATGCATTATTGGATTATGGGGCGAGTATGAGTGTGCTACCAGGTGACTTATATGATATGTATGATTTTGGTCTGCTTCAGGATGCAGATACCATGGTGAGTTTGGCGGCTGAAAGTTGGAGGCGTCCACGGGGAATGGTTAAGAATGTTATGATTCGGTTGGGAGAATTCGAATACCCGGTGGATTTTCTGGTTTTAGATTATGCTACTACCGTGATGGCGTCACAACAAAGGGTGATTTTGGGTCTACCGTTTCTCTATACGGCAAATGCTCAAATCGATTGTAGAGAAGGAATCATTACCATGACCAAAAAGAACCGTAAGTTGTCATTTGATGTTCAGACTAAGATGATTAGTTACGATTATGTTGAGGCGAATGTTGTTGCATAATGTCTATCGCCTGCGTCATCAGTCTATGTCGTGTCATTTATATGTAATAGGCTAGCTTTTTGGTATTAAAATGTTTAGTTTATGTGTATTAGCCGGGTCGCATGACCTGATTGGTCAGGTCGCACGAGGTGAGTTTGTCTAGCTCGTGCTGTCTGGGTGTGTTATCCCATGCGGTCTGGCAGGTCTATAAATAGGCCAGTAGTGTTCTTCATTTGTAACTTTCTGGAGAATTGTGTACCGAAGTGCTGTCTGATTCTCTTTGTACCAAAACGTCTAAAATCAATTAAGAACATCTTTAAAGTGACTTTCTACTCTTCTACTCCTATTCTAACACTGATTGACGGTTTCTAGACTGATTCCGCCTTTCTAGAAACTAGATCTGACTCTGATTGACTCGTTTGGACGATTCATCGATTCTACAAGTGGTATCCAAGGATAGAGGGGTTATAGTAAGGAACAAAGCACAGTTCTACAACAAAAATCATATCAACATGCTCAGATTTTAGATGTAAGAGAGATGATAGAGGGGTTATAGTAAAGAACAAAGCACGGTTGGTAGTCCAAGGATTTAGTCAGCAAGAAGGGATTGACTTTACTGAAGTATATGCTCCCATTGCTCGACTTGAGGCAATCAGATTCTTCTTGGCATTCGTGTCATGGAAGTGGTTCAAGGTCTACCAACTGGATGTCAAATCTGCATTCCTCTATGGCAAGATTAAAGAAGAGGTGTACGTCGGTCAACCACCGGGTTTTACCGATCCTGTACACAAGGACAAGGTGTTTCTACTCGACAAGGCGTTATACGGATTACACCAGGCCCCGAGAGCCTGGTACGAGACGCTTTCCCAGCATCTGTTGACCAACGGGTTCACTAGAGGGACTGTCGATAGTACCCTGTTTACTAAACAGGTTGCAGGACATCTCCTGATCGTGCAAATATATGTTGATGATATAATTTTCGGATCAACGAACGATGAGTTGTGTAAGGAGTTTGAGAAGGTCATGAAGCAGAAGTTTGAAATGAGTTCAATGGGGGAGATGAAGTTCTTCCTCGGGCTTCAAGTTGAGCAACTGCCCGATGGAATCTTCATACACCAGACCAAGTATGTGAATAATGTGTTAGACAAATTCAAAATGTCTGAATCATCTCCCATATCAACCCCCTGGCTACGAATCATGGCATATGTCCGTATGAAAGTGGTGAGAAAGTGGATGAAACGCTTTATCGGTCAATCATAGGATCGCTAATGTATCTAACAGCATCACGACCGAACATCATGTATCCAACCTGCCTCTGCGCCCGGTATCAGTCAAGTCCCAGAACATCACACATGACAATAGTGAAGAGGATCTTATGGTATCTCAAAGGTTGCCTAAGCACCGGCTTGTGGTATCCCCGATCCGGTGACTTCTCTCTAACTGGATATTCTGACTCTGACTTCGGGTGCTGTAAGTTGAACGCTAAGTCCACAACTGCTGGTGACCAGTTCTTCGGAACTCGGCTAATCACTTGGAAGTGTAAGAAACAGACCACAGTCGCTCTCTCGACTTGTGAGGCCGAATACGTTTTGGCTTCCAGCTATTGTTCCCAGAATCTCTGGATTCAACTGCAAATGCGGGACTATGGTCTACAATTCTTAGACACGCCAATTTTTTTGGACAACGAGGCAGCCATTAATATCACTAAAAATTCGCTTCAACACTCAAAACAAAACATATTGAGATTCGACATCATTTTATTCGTGATTGCCATGAGAAAAAAATTGATTCGAATTGATTATATTCACACCGATGATCAGAGAGCTGACTTTTACACTAAACCTTTGATAAAACAAGATTTAATTATCTTTTAAAATTGAACGGGTTAAAGAATTTTTTTTCTGGGAGGGTGGTAGAGTGTGTGGCCGAGGCAGACGGCGATCAGAAGTGATCTGCGTCTAGTTGTCATGTTTTCTGTACAGTTACTTTACTGCTTTTGATAAAACCAAAAACACAAAAATATGTTTTTGATTTTAGGGGGAGAAAGTTTATAGAAAATACCAAAACATGATAAAATTTCATAAATACAAAAACGTTGAAAAGACAAAAAGAGGTTTGTGTAAAAAGAGGAAATGATAGTACATCAGTGGACTATCACAACATGCTAAAGAAATGGAAAGTCAAAATGTTTTTAAACGAGTCTCACTAATGATGTGCCAGTAGACTTCACACGATTAGTAGATTGAGTTCGAGATATAAACATAACGAATAACTGCTTATCCTCGTGGGGAACATCTCTCGGATATATGGGTAACCCCCAAAATCTTGTTTGAGAGATTGCCTGATTCTGAGATACTAGGTATTTATACTGTTTGATATCTAGGGTATTATAACTGGTCTTCTGATATTGCGGAAGCAATGGCCTAGACCTCGTATAATACTTTACGCGCTTTTAAAGCTCACCCTCTGCATAAAAATTGATAAAATAGAAAGATACGAATCAATTGCAGTTGAAGAAAAGATTCTCTAAAGGGAACACACCTAAAGTCGAGCCTTCATCTCTTTGACTGAACGGTAGTTCATACCTGAGCTCTCAAGGTCTCGCACTAATACTCACCTGTAAGACTGAATCTAGGGAATTTTGATACGGGAGTATATTCTGAGGTGGGACACGCGAATAAGTTAAGTCCTTAAAACACTAATTCGTATCTTGAACCAATTGAAACTTGTGTAGAAGTTTAAGTGCACAACAATACTGAAAATCAGAAGTGAATTTGTTTAAGACTTAAAGTTAAATCAAGATCAACGGTGTTACTGATAAGTCTCAAAAACTGATATGATCCTCTTACACAAACTCACAAAAAATTGTCTGTAAATATGTTTGTACAGTTTCCAGTTTCTTCAAATCCAAAAGATTTTCTGTTTGTTTATCCAAAATGTTGAAAAATTCAAAAAGATTTGTCATTTCATCTTATTTTTTACAACAGACGTTGGGGATCTGATGATCAAAGTCCAACAGTGCTAAACAAGTTGGATCATTTGGGTTGGATAAGAAAATTTGAGAAGAGTGTTGGTAATTGCTCAAAATGCTTAAAAGTTCATTATTTTGAACTTAAAATGTTTTAAAATTGTCAGCGAGATCATAATTTGGTCGGCCAAAGTCATTAATTTGGATTTGGCATGCTAAACAGTTGACCAGGGTCATTAAATTGGACTTGGTTAACTGAGTGTGTTGGTAAAAAGGTAAAAAGTTAAAAATTTGAAAATTTGAAAAAAATAAAAATCTCACACGAGGTGCCAACCCGTGCGAGTTGGCCAAACTGTGTCAAATAATGGCCAGACCGCATGAACACCCCAAACCATTTCAACATTCAACCCGTGCGACCTGGCATCCTCTATATAAAAGAGAGCCCAGATCGCGTGAACCGTTTTTAGTTCTCACACCGCATCACACACACATCCTTCAAAGCGATTTGAGCAATTTCTTTGTTTTCAAGCTTTAATCTTGTGATCTTGTGTTCGGATTCCTTGTATCAATTGATTCTCATAGTTTGTATCATGGGAAAGGTACAAATTTTTGGTTAAATTGAACCAAATCTCATGAACTCGTATGAACACAAATGAACAGAATGTTTGAACTTTGATCTAGGCTTCTAAAGGGGATTAAATCGAACAAAAATCATATCAACATGCTCGGATTTTGTTGTAGAACAGATCTAGGGTATCAATTTCATAATAAAAACAAGTTTTGAAAACATGCAAATTTCACTGTTCATACATGTGTGTTCAAACGAGGTGAAACAAGTCCACATGATGTGGCTGATTTCTTGATTCAGACCGCACGAGATGGCCAGACGGTGTGAATGTTCCAGACCATTTGAGATTGGCCAACTCGTTTGGGTTCCACACAGTTTGAGATTATTCTACTCGTTTGGGTTGGTCAGTCGTTTGACCACCAGACCGTATGAGTTGGTCAGTTCGTTTATATACTAAATCGTTTGAAAAGCCTGATCAGTTTGGCACGAGGTCACATGAACTGGCCACATCGCATGAGGCCAGATCGTGTGAATATTAGTTATGTCTTGAAACTTGTGCAAATTGTTTAACTAGTTTGTTTCTGTTTGTCTTTCAGGCATCGAACGTGTTGTTAGAACCATTGCACAATACTTGTTGTTTTTACGATGAAACACTACCAAAGATGGGTGTGTTTAAGGAGATTTTGCCATTCATGAGGCGTTTACCAATTCAAAAAGCTTTAACGGATCAGCACAAAGTATTCAAATCTCATGTTGATCATTTTTGGAAGAATGTTAGTTATGATGAAGTGAATGATGTTATTAATTCAAGTGTTCGGATAGATAATGAAGATAAAGAAATCATAATCACAGAATAGCTTGTACCAGAAGTATTAGAGTTTCCAGATGACGATAAGTCGCCAACAGGGTTTCCGGAAAGGATGGTCAAAGGATGTATGCTTAGAATGGGTTATAACGGCCCGTTGAATAAAGCAAATTATTTGAAAGCCTATTTTATGAAACCGTACAAATTCTTTATTCACTTAGTGATTCAAGCATTAAGTCACAGGAAAGGTGGATACGATGTTATGAAAGACTATCAAATGTGTATGGTGACGGCGTTGGTACTAAACAAGAAATACAACTTTTCTAGAATTGTTTTTCATTACATGAAAGATAATATTACTTATGGTAGTCGAAGTTGGGTGTATCCAAGGTTTGTGCAGATAATGTTGGATCATGCGTATCCAAATCTGAAGAAAGATGAACAAAATGATCTAATGATGTTGCATCACATGGATAATGAAACGTTAATCCGAATATCCAAGTATACGAAGAATTGGCCTGAACCGAAGAAGACAGAGTTTTTCGGGTTCATCAAAAGTGATAAGTATGAGGATCCAGATCCAGTAAATCATTTAAAGTGGAGGAATGATGCTGAAATGAAAGATCAGAGTGCAATTGATGAATTAAAGAAGTTAGAAGATTTCTGTGAAACTCGAAATGATTGGTATACAAAAGTAGAAACAGAAAAGAAGAAAAAAGGTGGAAAGAGAAATCCTACACCGAAAGTCCAAGCTGAAGAAGGATCATCTTCTCAACCACAGAAGAAACGTAAAAAGAAAGCGGTTGAAACATTGCTGGTTGATGAACCAGAAGTAGATGAGACAGAAGCTAATGTTGAAAAAGATCAAGAACCGTTAACTCCTGAAACTGAGCAGTTGTTGAAAGATATTGATGATACTGTAGAGACTGAGAAATCAGCTAGTAAGATAGCAGTTGATGATGAAGAGGAGAGTTCATCTGGTGCAGAAGTTGATATTGATGCTGAAGTTGAACGTTGGATCAGAGAAAACTATGATCTAAAAGATAGAGGGAAACAAAAGAAGAGAAAGAGGAGTTCGGATGATGATGATGATGATGATGATGATGATGATGATGAAACATATGTTCCACCAGAGAATGTTCAGGTTGTGAAACCACCATCTTCAGGAGGTAGAAAGAAATCAACATCAAGAAAACGTGTCGAAACTCCAGCAGCGCGAAAGTTAAAATTCAAGCGCAAAATGAAACCTATCCAAGATCCACAAACTCAGTTACCACCAAAACCACAAACTAAACCACCATCACCACCACAAAATCAACCAATATCACCACCACCACGACAACCATCACCTGACCCTTTACAATCACCACCACAACATCATATTTCATTACCCATTCATGAACAACCACCAATAACTTCACCACACGTCCAACAAACACCACCAACTACACAACCACCAGTTCATACTACTCCTGGATCGTCTGGTTTTGAAAATTTTCCACATATTCCAGAGAGTACAGTTCTTGAAGAGCTTGATGATTTTAGCTTTGTGAATGATGATCTTGTGAAGAAGTTGCAAAAGAAGGTGAATGAGGTGTTAAGTGAGAAAAAGAAGTTAGAGGAACGTGTCAAGTCTATTGAATCTGAGAATTCGTATTTGTTGAAAAAGATTGAAGCTGATCAAGTCGACATAGACATTCTGAAAGTTCGAATAGCTGACTTGGAGGAAGAAACGTCTCGAAGGGATGAGCAGAATGAGTACTTCAAGTTGAAAAATCAAGAGTAAGAAGCCAAGAATACTAAAAAGGAACATGAAGAGTATATGTTAAAGAAAGTGTTGGAATATTTGATTGGTAAGCCGATTGAGCAAAGGTTTGAAGAGATAGAACTTGCGGAAGTTAGAGCAAGACGTGAAGCTGAAATAGAAGCTGGAATGAAAGATAAGGGTAAAAGTGTTCTAGTTGAAGATGATGTTCAAGTGACTGAAAGGGAAATTGTTCTGATTGATCCGAAATCCCCGACAAAAGTTCTAGAATTGTCTATTCCAGCTCCTTGTCCATTAACTTCAGTATCTGGTATGATTAAGATCGAAGATCATGAAGAAGACGAAAATGATAATCTGAAAGATGATGCAGATGAAGTATATTCTGTTCATAGCGATAATGATGATGATGGAAATGATGATGCTGATCAAGGTAATTCTGGTATAAAAGTATCTGAAGCATCAAAAGAAGAGAATATTGACGAGTATCTTCATGACGATGTAAACGAAGAACCAGAAAATGCAGGAGGAGAGGGGGAGCATGGTGATGCTGAAAATGTTGATGAGACTGTTGATCAGGGTGCAGGTTTGATTCTACGTCTTGAACATGATGTAGAGGAAGGAGAGTTATTGCATACTTACACTAGAGCTGAGATCATTAAGATGATGGATGTTGAAGAAGGTGAGTTTAACTTCGATTTTTAAGAGGAGTTGAACGAATTTGATATCAATCATCAACCTGCATATCATTACAAGTATGTTGAAGAAGCTGATAATTATGATAAAGTGGAAGTAGAAGACTGGAGCGACGATGATCAGTCTGAGAATGTTGATTCTGATACTTCTAGCTTTCCAACTCTTGCTGAGTTTTTTTGTCAAGCAAATGAGGATGAATTGAGAAGAAAAGTTGCTGAAAGTGTTAAGGGTAAGAGTTTTAGAGAAATGTCTAAAGAAGAACAATGTGAAGAACGAAAGAAGTGGTTCAGGAAGGATACGGAAAGAAAATACAAAAGACCACTACAGTATTACAGAAGGGATAGAGATGTTTCTCTGGGTGATATCATAAGCTGGGGGTACATGCCACAAGTCAAGGCTTATGCTATTAGAAGAGAATTTGGTGTTCAATATTTCCAATATATTCAAGATATAATGTCTCTACCTTGGTGGGATGTTGAAGAGTTGTCCCAAGTCAGAACATTATCATATCCAGTCAAAGTTCATGATATGCCAACGTGGGGCTTGATGAAATTTGAAGCCTTCAGAGAATTTCGACACTGAAAGCCACATTATCCTAAGAAGGTCAAGAGCAAGGATCCTGTTACAGGTATTATGGAAACAATTCTGAAGATCAAGAAGCCCAGGGTTATGAAGAATATTCCATTTCCAAAGATGGAACAGAATTTTCATGAAGGGTTTGTATGCTGGGTTTATAGTTGCATGACGACCGAAGCAGTAATTGTGTACAGAGTTGGGAATGAACTCAAAAATATTCACCTGTATGATCTGATGTGGATAGTAAATTTCTCTACAAAGGATATTGAATGTCTGTTTGTGAACAAGATTGGATATAAGGCAGAAGATAGAGAACAAGCTCTGTAGTTTCAGAAGGTAGCTACAGTATGTTTTCAGAAGGGTATAAATTCTGAAAATATGTGGTTAACAAGTTGGAGAGAGATTGAAAGAGAAGAGTTTCTTAAAGCAGAGAAGGAGAGAGAAGAGCGTGAAGAAAAAGACAGAATCGATCGAGCTACATGGAGGCAAAAGCTAGCTGAGGAAGAAAAGAGAGCTGCCAAAGAAAAGGAACAACTCAGGAAAGCGTTATTGAAAAAGCCAAAGCAAAGGGAAGAATTTTTCAAGTCTATGTAAAGAATGTTTTGAAGACCGGCTCACTGAAGACTGCGGCAATATCCAAGGGGGAGTTTGTTGATGCATAATGTCTATCGCATGCGTCATCAGTCTATGTCATGTCATTTATATGTAATAGGCTAGCTTTTTGGTATTAAAATGTTTAGTTTATGTGTATTAGCCAGGTCACACGACCTGATTGGTCAGGTCGCACGAGGTGAGTTTGTCCAGCTCGTGCGGTCTGGGTGTGTTATCCCATGCGGTCTGGCAGGTCTATAAATAGGTCAGTAGTGTTCTTCATTTGTAACTTTCTGGTGAATTGTGTACCGAAGTACTGTCTGATTCTCTTTGTACCAAAACGTCTAAAATCAATGAAGAACATGTTTAAAGTGACTTTCTACTCTTCTACTCATGTTCTAACACTGATTGACGGTTTCTAGACTGATTCCGCCTTTCTAGAAACTAGATCTGACTCTGATTGACTCGTTTGGACGATTCATCGATCCTACAGCGAAGGATAGCGTGTTTAGTGAAAAGGTGTTTCAAAGAATGAGAAGAAATCACCCACCGGATCGTGAAGAAAAGCATATGGGTTCAAGCAAGAGTGTATTTGATTACCCACCAAATCGAAACGAGACGGATGCATTTTTCTTAATGGCACGAGGAAGTGATGGGGATGGCAGGAACCGCTTCTTTGAGCCACCTTAAATGGGGGTGGCACGGTTTGGCTGAAGACCTGAAAACTTAGCGCTACTCGGGAAGCAACCCGAGGTTTTTCACTAATCTTGTTATTTCTTTAGTTTTCTATCTTTCAGGGCCATGGCAACACTCAAGTGTGGGGAAGATGTGCGGATAGTTGTGTGAAGGTGGTGATAGGAAATTGGATTATTTACAATATCTGTTGTGTCAAACTTCACCAGGTCAATGTACTTTTTCCTTAGACTTGTCATGTTCTTTAGCTTTGAAATATTGTTAGTTTATTAGTTTGCTTTTGCTTATAAAAAAAAAACAAAGTTGATGTTTTTGGTGTTTAAGCGATCTTCCCTTCAAAACCATACATTGGGGACAATGTATCCCAAGTGTGGGGATGAGGGGAAATTTTGAAAAAAAAATTGTGAAATTTTTAAAAATCAAGCAAAAAATGGTCCAAATTGAATAGTTGAGTATTAAATCGCATGACACACCGGCAACCCATATCCCCTTGTTCTTTCTTGGTGAGAGTTGAGCCACTACTTGAATTTATTAGAATATTTTCTTTGATGAGAGTGGCAATGGGTGGGGACGCATTAGAACTTGTGCTTTAATTCGGTTTGAGGCCTTAGCTTTGCATGAATGTGAAAAGGATAAGGGCATTTAGGTAGCCTCGTCTTGGTGTGTGCGAGTGTGGGATTTGGGGGGTTGGACCTCATAAGTTATATATATGAGCATGGTAGCGAGAGGGGCGGGGGTTTGGACTTTAGTAGCCCATTTGAGCTTTAAGCCGATCTTTTGTTAACCCGTGCCTACTTTCTCTTAAAAATTAACCCGTATTTGACCCGGTCTATTAGTATAATCATCTTGTTCTAGTATGCTTGTTTGTTATGTTTGTTAAATCGAAAAAAAAAAGAAAAAAAAGATATGAAAAAAAGAGACATGAAAAAAAGAGAAAAAGCAATGAAAAATGAAAAAAAAAATGAATGAGATAGTTTATATATAGTTGCTTATGTCTTGTTTTAGTTAGAAATAAAAGACCGGGTTGAATCATTAGCTACTTCACATATGTATTTCCATTTCCTACCCATTTGCCTTGCCACGTTACAACCTTTAAGTCCCATTGATTCACATGCATGTTTAGCAAATTCTTTAGGCGAAGGACCGATTTGAGTACAAGCATATTGTCAGGCAACCACCTGTTTGCTTTGAGTGTGATCTAGCATATCTTTGCAAGTTATTACTTGCCACCGAGAAAAGAGTTATTGTGAGGGGTGTGTTATGTGTGGTTTTAATAAAGAATTAGTAAATGAGGACATTTGTTGCTTGGTTTGTACTTGATTGATCGCTTGACAAATTGTATTTTGAATGAATGGGTTGCTTGGGACAAGCAACGGTTAAGTGTGGGGATGTGACGGGTAGTCTGTAGGACGACCCTTAAGTGCTATAAATGGTAGTTAATCCTACATTTAATCGAGTAATTGTCTAGAATTAGATGACTACATTTGCTTGTGTTTCAGGTACATTTGGGGCTTAAAAGTGTGGAAATGAAGCTTCGAATAGGCGCAACAGGATTGGAGATTGAAAGACGGAGAATAAATGAAAAAAATAAATTATTGGAATTGAATAAATAAGAATATAACATGATAGAGGACGAAATTACGAGAACGTAGGCGAAAACGGTGAAGAAAACGGAGTTGAAACGAAAAAGTTATGCTGAAAATATGTTTTCATGTTGAAGCCTGCCGTAGGCTACGGCGAGGGTCGTAGCTTACGGTGCCAACTGGCATTTTTTTACCACCGTAGCCCAGTTCAGGCCCATCGTAGCATTTTTATTACTGTTGTAGCCTACGGCAGGTGCCGTAGGTTACGGCGCTGACCAGCGTGAAACTTGTAACTGCCCTTTTTAATGACTTTTTATGGTGCCTTTTGACTTCCCATCATTCCCATTCGGTTACCAGCAGTCTAGAGGCGAATTTTGGGTGTTCTGGAGAGCTTGAAACAATTTTCAAAACATCTTGTTAGTTTTTTAATTCCTATGAACATTGATATGTATGTGATGATGATTGTCCAAGTCATGAGTGGCTAAACTTATGGTGATCATCCTAGGTTGAAGGTTTGTCTAAGACATTTGTGTTTTGATTCTTATTTCTAGAATAATAGACTTGCTATGATGGTTTGTTTATTATGGTGTGTTGTTTGCTTGTTCGTAAATTGTTAATTTGTATGTTAATCTTAGTCTAAACCATACGTTCTTGGTGCCGTTGGCAATCGAGATATAATGGGCGGGATTATGATTGGGTATTGATTAATTGGTCATCGGGTAACAACCTCGTGTTCTAGGAATCCGAGTACTTAGTTCCCTTTCATCACGACAAGTAATAACACATGAACCATGTCTATGTGGTTCTTTCTAGTTGAATATTAGCATGAATGTCAAAGCAAACCGGAAACTTAGGATGGTCATTTGTCTCTAAATTGTTTACAAAACCAAATTCTCATTTTTGCAATTAGATTAGTAATCTTAGTTTAAAAAAAAACAAACAATCCAAATAAGTGAATTTACAATTCTTGCAATTTAGTTTAACTTAGTTAATTTAGATACACTTTTAAATAACACATATTCCACAAACTCCCTATGTTTGATACCCACTTACCGCTAGCTATTTAGTAGTAATTTGATTAAATTTGATTGTGACCACCACATCACGTCAAATTTTGGCACCGTTGTCGGGGAGTAGTGCACAACGTGTGTTATTTTTGATCTTTTTAGGTTTGTTTTTTTCTGGTTTACGCTGGGTGTGTTAGTGTGCAGGTATTTACAGGTGCATGCGTACTAGGAGCTCTCACAAACTATCACCATTGGCATTTCATCCAGAAATTGAATGGACTTTGAGAAGAAAAATAATTTTACTACGAGAAAACAAAATCAGCGGTTCACCAACAACACCTACTACACCAGTTACACCAATCAGATACATGGATCCACCACCACCACCCACTACGAGTGAACCTACACCACCCTTTATACCATCTTCATCACAACCGTCACCAAATACTACCACTCCTACATCCATACCAGAAATTAAACCAAACAACACTACCTTACCCGAGAACACACAACCTGAGTATTCTTTTAGCTACAATCCTACATCATCTGCCATTCCAGCTTATTCAACATTTTTTCCAACATCCGGCCAACCATCATCATCACAAATACCACCACCTAATTTATAACTAACTGGTCCAGCTATTATCCATTCTACTCCATTTCAACCGGGAGTGCAATTTCAACATACTTCGGGAGTAAGACAAGATGTGTTCGATGATGGGTATTATGACAACTTTGGGGGATATGATGAAGAAGGATACATGTATGGACGAGATGGAGATCAAGGGGAGTATACCTATGTTCAAGGTCAAAATCAAAGAATGCCAAGTGTTGGAAGGATTCCTCAACAACAAATCATACCTCAACAATTGCCACCATAAGGTCCACCGGTGCAAAGACAAGTTCAAGAACCTCATGTGGGGCCGAGATTTCAACCACCTTTACAACAATTTGGGCCTCCACGAATGCAAAGTCAAAGACCAATGGGTCCTGTACATCCAAGAGTTCGGTTGGGTGTACCAAGAAGACATATTCGAGAACACGCGAGAGGCATAGAAGCACATTTTAGACCGGTGATCACTCATAACCCATCATCAATAGTTATTCCTCAAAATGATCAAGGAAGGACGTTTGAAGTTCGAACGAATTCGTTACAAAGTTTGCCAAAGTATAAGGGTCTAGCAACGGAGGAGCCTTATTTTCATTTGAAAGCTTACGATTCGATTTGTAATACTTTTGGGGGTCAAGGGTTCTCAACCGATGATCTTAAATTGGTGCTATTCCAATTTTCCTTAGAAGACAAGGTGAAAAAGTGGTTTTATACCTTACCTTCGGCATCTATCTATACATGGGCAGAAATGCAACAAATCTTCTTGGATGAATTCTTTACCGCTCAAAAGACAAATGATGCTAGAAAAAGTTTGAGAAGTTTTCAAGAACAAACGGGTGAAATGTTTCATGAAGCATTCGAGAGGTTTAATATGATGATAAAGAATTGCCCTCATCATAGGATAGAGCTATGGGAGTTGATGAATGCATTTTGTGAGGGGTTATGTTCCGAAGGTGCTCGTGACTTAATGTCTATCACAAATGGCACTTTTGGCACAAATTACGAGCAAGATGATTGGGAATTCTGGGAACAAATGGTTGTCACATCAAAAAGTAAAGCTTAGTCTTCAAGGAGGGCACGACCAGCCATTACTAGATCCCAAGTGCATGCGGCAGAAAATGCAAATGTGCAAACAAGTAACCAAATTTATGATGTTTTTGCACTTTCCAATGAATTGGGGCATGCAGCTGAAAATTGCCAAGGAGTGGAAGAGCAATATGAGGAGGTGAATGCATTGCAAGGGCAAGGTGGGGGTGGTAGAAATTACAACATGAATTCCAATACTTACCACCCCGGTTTAAGAAACCACCCATACTTTCGATATGGGAATCCCTCAAATCAAGCTAACCCGAATTTCCAAGGAAACCAAGGATTTCAAAGGCAATATCAAATGGGTCAAGTGCATGGTGGGTCTTCAGGTCAAAGCTCTTCGGGTGGAAAAGGTTTTGATCAGTTTCAACTGTTTAAAATATTTTGATCAGTTTTAACTGTTTAAAATATTTTATTTAACATATGAAATCAGTAGGAAAAGGTTTGGTATCAAAATGTTATGTAAAACTCATTTTATCAATGAAAAGGGCAATTTTGTCAATACCGAATTTACACTACAACTCTATAATATAATCAGTATAAAATTTGACAAAATTTTCCAAAAATCCCTAAATATTATATTATAACAGTGGGTAGAAAGTTTGGTGCCAAAATTTGGGTTTAAATATGATTTGTGTCAAAAATGACATTTAATTAACAAAAATTTTTTGTTTACGATATCGTGCATAACTCTTATTTTAGACCAGAAACGGATGTCAAGTTTTTAGGACATACTAATATATCAGTAATAAAGGTTTTTTTCCTCTCACATTTCTAAAAAACTCGTTTTAATCATAACAGGGCATAATGGTTAACTTTAAGCATTTAACGGGAACATGCAATGAACTAGGATTTCTATGGAACCATGTTGTATAACCTCAGAGGGTTATACTAACATACAATATGGTCCTAAAGGAACCCTAAGGCATATCTAAACTAAACTAAATCGGGTCAGAACTGAAAGTCAAAGCAAAAGTCTACTTTTGCGACTTTCAGTTACGAACCGAGCCTAAACTCAGAATTGTCGGGTTAAACATGCCTAGACATGTTCTTATATTATTTACCAAGTTATTTAAGTGTTAAAACATGTTCCATAACTTCAGCATTATCAGTTATGAATTATTTTGCAAAAACTGACCCGTTTGACTTTTTGTTAATAAGTTTGACCCGACAATTGACTGAGATAACGTGATAATTTGAAGGTGCCCTTTTAAGGATTTAACACCTACATAATTACCAACACATAGCCACTTTCAATTCGAATAATGGCTGGACCGTTTGTGATTAATCACTAAATCAAAGTTTAATGACGCTAACTTTGACTTTCGGTCATTAAGCTAATAAAACTTCAACTAAAGAAGCTAAGAACACTTACTAGAGTCCTTAGCACGAATTTAGAACTTGAGAAAGCTTCCTTTAGCTCTAGGAGGCTTCAAAGAGTGAGCTTGAGTGAAATATTTGAAAGTGTGCATGAACAAGAACATCAATGTGGGTATCTATAGGACTTTGGGAGCTCTAGGATCAATCCATTTGTACCTAAGAGGTAATTCAGATGATCCCAAGTGTCCGTAAGGCAGTAAAAACCAGTTGCTCAGACCCTGGTATCAAAAACAGCCATGCAATGGCGGTGGAACAGGCTGCAACATGCAGCTGTCCCTTTTTTGGTCGCTGGCACCTTCTACGCGGCCCGCGTAAGAGATGGTGAAGGCCTACGCGGCCCGCGACGATGGGTAATTCCGGTAAAAAGTTTCCAAACTTTTCAATTTCAGTCCCTGGTCCAATTTAAGTTTATTTAACTTTCTTTTATTGCACTTATGACCCCCATAGTTAACTTTCAAGTGTCTTGGGTCATTATTTAACTTCGTAAAGCTCCCGGTTAGTTATGAGATCACCCGAAATGTTCCTTAAGTGCGTAAAAACTCCATGGAATCATTATTTGTTACATATGGAAGCATAATGAAGTATTACAAAGTATCGGGAATGTTAATAGGTCACTCAGAGGTAAGAATTTAACATGTTGACACGTTTAACCCCTAAGCCTTGTAACTTTTTCAATTTAAGCAGAAATGGCTTCCTATGTCCGTCAATTTATTCATTCATGAATACGGACATCTTATGAGGTCATTCAGAGGCACGAGTTTGGCATGATGACACATTTGATCCACCTATAGGAATACTTTCTTTGTTTGTCCACTTTAGTCCCTCGAAAACAATCTGTTACACGTTTAAAGTTCATGACACGTGTTGTTACTATATTGGACATGATTTTACGAGGTGTTACAAATCTCGTGCCAACTGAGAGATGATCGGCACTTGTGACGATATAAAGCTTCGAAAGGAGCCATCTGAATACTGGAATGATAGCTGTTGTTGTACGAGAACTCAATCAATGGTAAATGTACATCCCAATTACCACCAAAGTCGATGACACAAGAACGGAGCATATCCTCTAGGGTTTGAATGGTGCGTTCAGTCTGTCCATCCGTTTGAGGATGAAAGGCAGTACTAAGATTCAAGTGAGAACCCATAGTGGACTCAAAGGTTTGCCAAAGACGCGAAGTAAAACGACCATCACGGTCAGAGATAATGTCAATGGGTATACCATGACGACATATGATTTCATCTGTGTAAATTCGAGCAAGTTTCTCCACTTTGAAATCTTCACGAATAAGAAGAAAGTGGGTTGATTTGGTCAAACGGTCAATGATTACCCATATACTATCATGACCGGCAGGTGTACGAGGTAGTTTAGTTATAAAGTCCATAGCGATACTATCCCATTTCCAAACATGGATTTCGGGTTCTTCGAGAAGACCTGAAGGACGTTGATGTTCGGCTTTGACCTTTGAGCAAGTAAGGCACTTCGAGACGTACGCGGCGATGTCCTTCTTTATACCAGGCCACCAATAAGTCATACGCAAGTAATGATACATCTTATCGGCACCAGGATGAATAGAGTATCAGGGTTTGTGAGGCTCATTCATAATGAGCTCACGAAGATTGTCGCAATTTGGCACCCAGATGTGATTGAGGTAGTATTGAAGTCCATCAGACTTTGTTTCAAGTTGGTCAGTAGAAGCACCTCGTATTTCAACGTTTAGACAACCTTCCTTGGCTGACGAATACTGAGCTTCACGGATACAAGCATGAAGATCACTAGTGATCTGAAAACAGCGGATGCTACTAGCATGGGTCTTACGACTAAGAGCATCGGCCACGACATTCGCCTTGCCAGGATGGTAGCGAATCTCGCATTCGTAGTCGTTAAGCAACTCTACCCATCGTCGTTGACGCATATTCAGCTCCTTTTGAAGAAAGATGTGCTACAGGCTCTTATGGTCAGTGAAAACCACACACTTAGTACCATATAGGTAGTGTCGCCAGATCTTTAACGCAAAAACGACAGCGCCAAGCTCTAAATCATGGGTAGTATAGTTTTTCTCATGTATTTTGAGCTGTCGGGAGGCATAAGCAATGACCTTGTCCCGCTACATGAGCACACAGCCAAGACCACGGTTCGAGGCATCGCAATATACCATGAAGTTATCATTCCCATCAGGGAGAGCAAGTACCAGAGCATTGCAAAGCAGATTCTTAAGAGTCTGAAAAGATTCCTCTTACTCAGGACCCCAAGCAAAATGTTTCTCTTTTTGAGTTAACGAAGTAAGGGGGACGGCAATCTTTGAAAAATATGAGATGAATCGACGGTAATAACCAGCCAATCCCAAGAAGGAACGAATCTCAGATGCAGATTTAGGCGTACTCCAATTCTTCACTGCTTCGATTTTGGAAGGGTCAACATGAATTCCTTGTTTACTAACCACATTCCCTAGAAATTGTACTTTATTAATCCAAAATTCACACTTAGAAAACTTCGCGTATAAACATTCATCACGTAAAAGTTCTAACATTAGGCATAAATGGCATTCATGATTAGCTCGAGTTTTCGAATAAATAAGGATATCATCAATAAAGACTATCACAAAACGATCCAAATAAGGCTTACAAACACGATTCATAAGGTCCATGAACACAACGGGTGTGTTGGTCAAACCAAAAGGCATAACCATGAACTCGTAATGTCCATAACGAGTGCGAAAAGCAGTTTTGGGGATATCTTCTTCGAGAACACGGAGCTGTTGATAACCAGATCGAAGGTCGATTTTAGAGAAACAGCTTGCGCCTTGTAGTTGGTCAAATAGATCATCGATACGAGGGAGAGGATAACGATTCTTAATGGTGAGTTTGTTAAGTTCACGGTAGTCGATACACATGCGAAACGAACCATCTTTCTTCTTGACGAATAACACGGGAGCACCCCAAGGTGAGGTACTTGGACGTATAAAGCCTTTGTCGAGCAGTTCTTGTAGTTGGCTGGATAATTCTTGCATCTCACAGGGTGCAAGTCGGCACGGAGCTTTGGTAACAGGAGTCGAACCAGGTATAAGATCAATACGAAAATTAGTAGATCGGGGAGGAGGAAGACCAGAAAGATTTTCAGGAAAGACATCAGGGAAATCACACACTACTGGCACATCACTTACGCTCTTTCCTTTTTCCTTTTGCTCCACTATGTGGGCCAAGAAGGCAAGGTACTGTTTATGTAAACATTTATTCGCTTGAGTGCATGACATCAACTTCAGTCCTCTAGAAGGTCGATCTCCATAGACGTGCAAGGTATCACCAGACGAAAGAGGTAAACGAACGTACTTCTCGTGACAAGCAATTTCAGCATGGTTCTTGCGCAACCATCCATGCCGACTATGGTATCGAAGCTACCCAATTACATGGGTATGAGATCAATGGTGAAAACATGATTGTTAAGAGTCAGGGAACAATCACTGAGTATAGAATCAACTAGGATAGACTTACCATCGGCAATCTCAACAGAGAACGACTTAGGTAGTTTAGAGCGTGCACAGTTTAACAAAGATTCAAATTATATGGACACAAAGCTTCTGTCGGCACCAGTATCAAATAGAATCAAAACGTAAAGATTATTAACGAGAAACGTACCATTAACGACATCATTGTCGTTACGCGCCTGATTTGCGTTGATATTGAATGCTCGCCCTCGAGTGGCTTGCTGTTGCTCCTGATTTGCGTTGACATTGTTCGCTGGTTTGGGGTTCTACTGAGCTGGTTGAGCTTGCTGAGCTGGTGGGGCTTGCTGAACTTGATTGGCTTGACGGCAGTAAGGGGTTGTGTTACCATAGCGATTACAGTTGGTACACAGACAACAAGCTGAGTTGACAGGGTGATGATAATTACAAGTGGAACACTTGGGGTGAACTCAAGTGCACGACTTCTTGGTGTTTTCTGGAGCAGGGGGGTTTGGAGTAGCAGCAGGGACAATAGCATTGCAACCAGGGTTTTGAGACTTTTGCTTCTTGTTCTTGCTGCCACTTGGTTACTGAGTGATTTGGTTAGCTGGTTTCGAGGGAGCAGAGTTTCTAAACTATTTATCACGAACACGGTTGTTGTTCAAACTTGCGGCAAGACGGTAAACCTCTTCAATGGAGCTGAGTTGAGCTGCTTCAATGACATCACGCATAGCAGGAGGTAACCCATGAATGTACTTGGTGATCATGCGCTTAGGAGTAGACACCAAGTGTGGCACGATTGTGCTGAGTTGCTTAAAACGGGTAGTATAAGCCAGGTTGTCGTCACCCACTTATTTCAGATGCCAAAATTCATCCTTGAGTTTCTGCTGCTCATAAGGAGGGCATAATTTGAGCATCATCATCTCCCTAACCTCGGCCCAAGGTAAAGCATAAGCTTCATCATTGGAGTGGATGTTTCTCTCATTTGTCCACCATTGCAGAGCTCTGCCTTGAAACACGCCAGTTGCACTCCTAGTCTGTAAATGCTCAGGGCACTCACTGTTGATGAAAGTAACCTCCATGTTGTCGAACCATTCCAACATAGCGGTCACCCCATCACTGCCTGTGAAAGGCTTAGGGTTGCAAGAGACAAAGTGTTTGTAGTTGAAGCTCACAGGCTTAGGCTGGACTGCTTTCGAGTCAACAGAGGAGGGAGGAGTGTTTGATCCCTGGATTTCAGTGACAATCTTGGGAACAGTACGTGCAATCTGGTCGGCCATAAAAGACATCATCTTCTTCTGGGTGTTGGCCTTTAACCTCTTGTGTGGGTTGGAAAGACGACTTGATGACATCTAAAGAGTCAGAATAAGGATCGGGTGAGACTCGGTCACAATGTTTTGTTCATTAATATAGTCTCACGAACACGTAGCATAGCATGAAGTTTCACACATTTGCATAAAAGACTCAAGTTTGTTTCACACATCACAAAACGTTCAACAAGTTTCACATTGTTTAATCAAGTTGTTTCCAAGGCTTACACGTAGTATAATACGAATGAATAAAGCATCATAAATTTAGTTTGTTCCTGAGAGATTATTATCACTGTTTTAGATTGCGGAGATACATGTGATTCGTGTAAAAGTTTCGAAACGAACAAAGTATCAAGTATAAAACCATATGTATAAAAGATAGGCTCATAAAGCAAAGGATTGTTTCGGGTAGAGAAACGTTGACTAACCAAAGTAAATCGAGTCCCTTTTCGAATTAAGGCAACGTGCTTTGGCTTACTTAGACAAATGCGTTCATCGATGTTAGGCCTACCATATTTGTCCTTTCGGTCACTACACGTCCTTAATCGATTGGGAAATTTCGAGACTTTGGCGAGACTGAAAATCAAAGAGTGGGACTAGTTATCAAGATGCGAGTTTCACCTCTAACTTGGTAACATCGTACCCTAATAGTGTCGATACTTATCAAAAGATAATACCTACTAGATTATGAAATGGAAATTTCCCTTCAAGGTTTGGATGTCTCTCCTAACTTGAGGGTAAATCTCGTGCAAAATATAAACACTACTGAGCGAAAGTCGTCATCAAAGGCGGGAATCACCCCTGTTTTGATGAGTCGTTTCGAGAGTCTTTTCAAAGCATCCAAGTGTGTATTGTGTTAGCCTTAGGAAAGGCATGTAAGTTTAACAAGGAAGTGTTGCTAGGAAGCATGTACGGTAGAACACATAAGTTTTAAACAACAAATAAGAGTCAAAGTTTCCTAGAACTATAGACTAGGGCAAAGCATTCCTACTTTTCCTAATTCCCTATAGTTATGGCTCTGATACCAATCTGTCACACCCCAACCGAAGGCGGAAACATCGGGGCGCGGCACTAAGCGAATCAGATTGCTCAAGAGAATCCACAACACTAATTGTTTCAGTATAGATTAATCAAAAATTCAAAAATTGTCTAAAAACATCAACCACAATTCACAACCCACAGAACATATCCAAAATAACAAAGCGATTCAAATATTGTCCGAATTTGTCTAATTACCTAGAATGAGTTTCTAAGCATCATCCTAGCTTGTTTTCCTCAGCATCCAAACTTATCAACCTGCAACATGTATTAAAATAAAATCAACAAAAATGTTGGCGAGCATACAAGTTTGAATACATAGCATAATAGTTTAAAAACTCATATCCAACATGAATACATATCACAAGTTTCAACATGCTAGTTTACGTGGTTTAAATGGTAACCCAAGTTTCCAATGCGTTAACGTGCCTTTCCTACTCCGACGCATCGAAGAGGAGCTAAAAGAATCAAAACTTAACAAAACTCCTAAGACTAATGGACAGGTGCATTACCCCTATAGCGCTACAATTGTTAAGGCGAGCCACACATAAGAATCAAACATTCACATAGCATAAAAGTCTCAAGTATCACAAGTATCATGTTTTCATGTTTAATACGGATAGAGTATGTTTCAAATAAGTTTCAAGTGTCAAGTGTCTTGATAATAGAATACATGTTGCATCCCAAAAGTGTTTTAAACAAAAAGGGATCGAGTATACTCACAGTGGGTGCCTATAACCAAACACTCCTAAGTTGGATTGAAGGGAGCGTTGGATCAGCCTGCGTGGGGGGAACAGAGCATAAGTCCTCTAAGAGGTGACCCGGTCGGGAACAGAGTGTCGAATGGTGTGAAAATCGAGTTAAAGTATCAGACAGACTACCTGAGCGGATGGTCATCCGGACGGATGACTATTCGAATGGATGGGATCCATCTGATCGGATGGTCATCCGAGCGGATGACCATTCAAACGGATGGCCATTCGAATAGTGGGTGTTTGTGAACTGTAAAAGTTTTCAATGTTGTGTTCATAGTGTCCTGTAAAACAAACAACAAGTGTCATCATAATCAGATCATCTGGACGAATGGTCATCCGATCGGATGGCCATTCAGACAGATGGTCAGTGAGTGAAGTTTTGTGAAATTTTCTAAGTTTTGGTTTATCGGTGACGGTGCGTCGACGTGTCAAACAACGGAAACATACCAAACCCAGCTCGTTCGATCAGATGGGCATCACCCCTTTGTGAACCGACGAGCTGTTTCTGATGAAGTTTCATGTTTGGACCGTCATTCAGCCGATTCTTCGGTGGAATTCAGTTTTCAAGCCGAGTTTTGACTAAGGAACGAGTCAAGAGTCTGTTTGAGCCTGATTTCACTGAGGTTTTGCATAAAAATTGAAGAAAAGTTTGAAAACCAGTTGTAAAACGTGATGTTCATAAGATAAGAGCCAGAAACATGTGAAATTCTGTCAGATCTGGTATAAGAGTGTGACATTCCTTTAGATTTTGCTGAAAAGTTGTGAAAATGTTTTAGATCTGAGGTCGTTCTTGGTTAAATGGTGCTCCACAACAGTTTGCATAACTAACTGAGTGGAACCCACCTTTAAGAGGCCCAAACCAGTTGATTTTCGAGAAAATGTTGAAGTGTTCGTGTGATTTTGATGAAGAATGTGGTGTAGAAGTAATAGATGATGAAAGTTGTACAAGATTTGAGGAGAAATACTTACGGAATGGCCTTGAATCTTGATTAGAGTGACTGAGAGTGCGTGTGGTCGAATGGCAGGGCCAAAGGTGAGAATGAAGTGTCAAGGGTTCTATTTATAGGTGATAGTGACACCTAAGTCGGTGTGAGTGTGCAAGGGATCGGATGGCTTTCCGGTCGAATGGCCATCCGATCGGATGTCCATTCGGACAGCTGAGACCCGGTTGCTAGTTTTCCGACTTTGGTTCGTTTTGCGAGCTAGGTTAAGTGTTGCATTGCGTATTATTGTGAGTAACCATTACATGGTATAATTATATGATTAATACAAAAGTTTTCGTGTTTCAAGTCTGCGTTTAAGCTAGTTTCTCGTTCTATAAGTATCAAGTTTCTCGTTTAACAAAGTATCAAAGTTTCTCGTTCAATAAGTATCAAGTGTCTAGTTTCTAGTATCACAAGAGTCAAGATTCACAAGAGTCATGTATCACAAGAGTCAAGATTCATATCGTTCATGTTTAATGCATCATAAAAGCATCACAAAATCATCGCATAGAGTAACATAGTGTAAAAGTTTCACATAGTTTAACTTGATTAAGATTCAAATAGTTCATTAAACATCACAGGATAGGAAGCATTGACGAGACTTGCCAATAAGATAAGAGTTTCGAAACGCTGGGCGTTACATATAGGTCATGTACAAAAGTGTAGTATATAATACGGTTATAGCATAGATAGTATAGTATAATAAACATGTACCAAACCTGTACGACATGATAAATTTTTAAAAATGTTTTTTTGTTTAAAAAATAAAAGAATTCTTTTATTAAACTTTGTTAAAACTATGATTAAATGTATACAAAAATTTGTAAAAAAAAAAAATCAAAGCAATACGACCCGTATTAGTCCAGATGAGGTATAGGTCCTGTATGAGCATATATAAGTGTAGTAAATGTCCCGTATATGTATCGCATCTACACCTGTTGGTGCATACGTCTGTCGACTTCGTCGTGTATCGAGTCTTGTAATAGAATTGTTAGATCAGGGCACGTTGTACGAGAAAAATAGGGTTTAGGTGTGATTGAGCTATTTCGCACGAAATAGCAAGATGTCATTCCGTGCAAAATACCCACCACTATAAATACATGTCATGCTGTTTCATTTGCAACGTTTATGATTCTGGTACCGAAGTGCTGCCGACGTGTCGTTTGATCTGTAAACGTGTTATATCAATAAAACAAGACAATTAAGAGTGAATCAATCTGTTACAAAGTCTAATCAATGAATTCTGCCTCTGATTAGACCGAGAACTCTTCTAAAAGACTCATTTCGATCGTCTCACGATCCTACATATGGTATCAGAGCTCAGGAGGAAGAGTTCTTACCAAATTCAGCATGTTTTCTTGAAAAATCTGACTTCTACACCTTCTTTTTCAAAATTAAAAAGTTTTTACGGTTAAAATGGATTGAATTTCATATATAACACCCGTAAGATAGTTTTAATCAATCCGTGAAAGAATTAGTGTTAAAATCGGTCTAAAACTTGTTCAATTTGTTCATTTCGCTTGAAATCAGATCGATCTTAGTGATGTCAGCAGCATTCCGCACGAAATCGACTATTTCGTGTGAAATTGGCATCTTATTTCGTACGAAATAAGTCATTTCGTTTGAACCTGAAAGTTGTTTTCGCACGAAATCGACTTCTTTAGTTTCATTTCGCACGAAATCAAAACCTTGGATATCATTTCCCACGAAATAGACAGTTTGGTCTTCATTTCGCACGAAATCAAGTTTTTAAATTTCATTTCGTACGAAATTAACATCTATTTCGTACCAAAGGGCTATTTCGTTTGAAATCTTTATTTCGTGTGAACTATTTCATTTGAAGAAACTATTTCGCACCAAATTGTTTCGTTTGAATTTTCATTTCGTGTGAAATTTCATTGCTTGAACTTTGTGAATTTGTGAAACAGATTTCCGATAACATGGAAGAGGAGTTTTACAATGCGTTTGCTACACCAGTTGCTCCTGTTACAGCTGCTGAAACTGTTTACAGTGAAAATGAGACGGGAACTTATCAAAAACCACCGAAGCTTATGTACATTGAAGATTTTAGAGGATGGCAAAATCGATTTGAAAATTGGGTGCAAGCTTATAAGTTTGACGCATGGTGTTCGTTAGAGGTAGATTACGTTAAACCGAAAAATGAACGTGGGCTTGAAAAAGCATTTAGTGACTATTCAGATGTTGAAAAATTGAAGTATACGAGTGAAAAAATGATGATTAGTATTCTCCAACAAGCAGTTAAAGAAGACATCTTTGTTTTGCTTCAACATGAAGACACTGCTAGATCAATTTGTCTGGCGTTAATTCA
This sequence comes from Helianthus tuberosus, assembly GCA_030545235.1. Classification (NCBI taxonomy): domain Eukaryota; kingdom Viridiplantae; phylum Streptophyta; class Magnoliopsida; order Asterales; family Asteraceae; genus Helianthus; species Helianthus tuberosus. The sequence continues at coordinate 151,185,354 of CM060381.1, forward strand.
ATAGTTTAAAGGAAGTGCAGATATGATCAAGAACAAAAAGGCTTTACTAAAGAAATCATTTGATATGTTTGTTGCATTTGAAGGAGAAACAACAAAAGCGACTATTGATAGATATTGTCATCTTGTTTTAGAAATGGAAAGATTGGACATAAAGAAAGACGACGATGAATGGGTTGATAAATTAGCCGATGCGCTACCACAGCAAAAATGGGGAACATATTTACTGATCTTAAAACACATGAGAAAATCTGAAAGTATGAACTTGGCGAAGTTTATTCAGAAAATTGAAGAACATGAATTGGATATTCAGAAAACGGCTATCATGAATAATCCAAATGCTCAACAAGATGTCAGTTTATACTATAGAGGAAATAAATTTGAAACTACTCCAAGTACAAAGATTCAGACTGCTTTTAGTAATGATAGTTCTTCTGGAGCAAAGGGTAGTACTGTAACTCAGAGTGGTGTACATTCATCTTCGTATTCAAGCTTTGATCCCAATTATACAACACCAAGTCCTCAACGACAGAATTCAACGAATCTGCAATGCAATGTTACATTGAACATTCAAAATAGTCAAAATCTTTCTCCAGAAATTGAAACGCCCTAACACGTTTTAACCAAATTTAACGCAACGGAAAATGCATATTTAAAGTTTCTTTCATTATATTCATTCTTTCACCTTAAATACTTTAATCCCTTATATAATTTAATTAATACCTGACATACTTATACTAAATTACGTAACCATGCACCCACACGTACAATCCATGTCTTAACTCGATCTTCGACCGCATACACTCAAGGATGAGAAATCCATAAACCTGTATAACCTGCAGTCACCACATACAATCACATTGTTAGCAACCGGTGACATCATACATAAATTTTAAAACATGTATATGCAAGCGTCAACATCTCTGGATCTCACTTATGTAAATCCATTAACCCGTCCATTCGAACACATTCATCGGACTTCAATACCGAATCTTTACTTCCATTTTTAGTATTCCTACACTTCCATTACACTCTTAATAGAAAATCGATTAGCATCGTTAGACTTCATTCATATATATAGGTTCACGTATACACATAAACAAACCTCATTCGTCCATGCATTTAGCTAAATACCAATTCATTCATACATACTTTTCTATCCGTACGCACATACTTACGATCTACATCTTACGCATTCATAGTCATACTCTCCTACTAGTTTCAACTACTTACATATGATCAAACCCATATCCACAGTTGTAACTACGTATCTTCTCTTAATACATGATACCAAGTTGTAAGTTCCCTCTTACCCGCACTAGTTAGAAACTCTTCCCTTAACCACTTTTCGACTCATTTCGCCAAACTTACCTTAATACTTCCATTGATTCATACTTTTTTACATGACTCACGATAATCGTCATACTACAATACATTTTAGAAACTAAAGGGTAAGTCCGGAATACACTTACCTTGCGCGCCCGTATTTGTGTTCGCTTACTTGAGTCTTCTTAGCCCGTTAGCCTTCCACGCTCTCAACCATCTTGACATGATTCCTATACATTCATGTCATTACATTCACATTCTTATTAGCATATATGCTTATACATATGAACAACCATATCAAATTCACATCTCACATCTGACCTTCATTAATCCATTCAAATAAGCATAAAGCATACTCAACATCATCCCTACATAATCTTCACATGAACTATGTCTGTTTACCCATTACTTGCATACAATTTCACTCATTATTGTCTTTTAGACATTTCATCAAACACTTGGTGTGCGTACTACTTTCTAAGCATGATGTACAAGTATTTCATGTTTTTCTTCCTAATTATCACTTTCATTCATCAGTACAAGTAATCATCATACAAATTATATACCATACTCAATCTATATACATGTACACATCACATACTACACATATTCACAATCAATTTCATACCCTTTCATGGATTAAACATAAACCCACTTAGCTAGGTGTAGTAATTCATCAAAACACTCAATTTATAGCAATTTACTCAAAATCTTCACTTAGGGTTCGTTCCTAAGCTAGCATACATTGCCAATTTGGCCATAACCTCTACGATTCATACATAAATCACTACTTGTGATGTTCATCAAGATTTCTCAACTTCATTAAACATCAAAATTCAACATACCTTATGATCCCCTAGCTTGGGTGATCGTTAATTCATGTTCCTTCTTGAATTTGAGCCTCGATTCATCCTTCAATTGGATGATATATGATGAACTAGGGTTTGGCTCTCTAGAGCCTTCCCCTGATCACGTACAGAACACACACGAAGTGTGTGTGTGTGTGTGTGTGTGTGTGTGTGTGTGTGTGTGTGTGTGTGTGTGTGTGTGTGTGTGTGTTTGTTATTTTCATTTAATAAAACAACTTTCAAGTTATCCCACTTTGGTCCCTCATGTTTTGTTTTAATTAAATAAGGCTACAACTCTTCGTTTACTAATAGCGATACTAATAATCAACTAGGTTAATTATTCCTAGTTAATCTTCATTTACATGTTAACTTTTATCATTAACGGTACCTTACCCGTTTCTTAATAGTAACCGGGTTTAAATTACCAAACCCGTTTTTGGGGTGTTACAGAAATAGCTAAGCAACACATGGCATCACTTGTGGCTATGTTAGAATCGTATGAAAGTTTAGTTGCTGGAAAAATTGGAAATCCGATGCTCACCAAAGAGGATTATGACCAGATTGATGCTGTAGAACTTGAGTTGATGGATATCAAATGGTGTTTGGCCAGTGCTGTTAGAAGAGCAGAAAAATTCCAACAAATCACCGGTAGAGATGATTTTCGTGAAATGAGTGCATCTCCGATAGGGTTTGACAAATCAAAGGTCACAATGTTTTCGTTGCAAAGAAATAGGACATTTTAAACGAGAATGCAAAAATAAAGAAGCAACCGGAAGACAAGAAAAGAATGATTATTATCAAAAATCAATTTTTCATCAAATTGATCAACAACCATCATTATCCCGTGCCATTGATGTTGAAAAGAAAAAAGCTTATCTTGTTAATCAAGATGATGAAAAGGTTGCAGAGGGTTTTAGCTGGGACAAATACATTCCACCCGGTTCAGGTCTTGTTGCTAGAATTCGGGAAGAAGAAGAAGTCAAATCTAGTCCGAAAAGAATACCGATTTTTCCAAGTTTAGGAAGTGATGCAGATACCGATGATGAAGAAGAATATATTAATAAAGCTAGAAAAGGTTTGGATCCTGATAGTTTTAATTTGTTCTTTTGCAGATAAGGTTGAGATGCTGAATGAGAAGAAGGCTGCCAGATTGAAGAGAGAGTTGGAAGCAAAAAGGATTGCTGAAGAAGAGAAAAAACTGGAAGCTGATAAAGCAGAAGTTGAAGAAAATTCGAAAGAAAAAGTAGAAGCTAAAGGATGGGAAAAAGAGTTAGATTTCAATGAAGAACCGGATATTGTTGAAAAAGTAGTGGAGAAAATTATTGAAGTTGAAAAACTCGTCGAAGTTGAAAAGATCATTGAGGTAACAAAACCTTGTCTAAAATGTTTAGAGTCTTGCAAACATTGTGAAGAAAAGGACAAGAAGATTCGTGAACTTGAAGAGTTGAAAGAAAAACTGTTGTTTGATGTGAAATATGTGAAGGAATCATATGATGTGTTGAACAGAACTGTTGATGGTCTGAAAAAGACAAATTTAGAAGTTGATGCTGCTATGACAATGATGAGCTCAACATTAATGACAAAGAAGAAGGTCATCAATGAGTATATTGAGGATTGTGCAAAACTGAAGCAGGATTTGGAACTTGAAAAGATTGAAAGTGAAAGAATCAAACGATTACTATTGAGTTATACAATTTGTGATTATTTGATTGATCGAGTTTATCCTACTGTTGCAGGTCTTGAAGCGTTTCAAGATAAAAAGACAGAAGATACGGATACTGGTAAGAAACAAAGTGTCAAGTATAACAAGTGTCCACCCCCGATCTACGAAAGTTATTCTCCTAGAAAACCAAGTGAGGAGCGTTTAAATAAGGCACTCAACATAAAGTTAACGTCTGAAACCATTGATGAGTTACCGGACAACATTGATGTCACATTCACAGCGTCTGAAACTGATCATAAGTCTGAGTTGTTAAAGAAAGTGGTTGATCAGGTGTTGGATATGGATGAAGAGTCAAAGTCGGAGTCTAAATCTGAAAGTTCGAGTTCGTCAAGAGTCCGAGTTCACCAGTCAAATGGGTTTACAATAAAGAATTCATGTTAACAAAATCTTGTTGGATCGACGTGTGACCCTAACGAGTCAATCAGATGAGTTTACGATCTATTTCAAAGGCGGAATCAGAGAAATAGACGTGTAACAGCTTGATTCTCCTTAATTATCTTCTTATTATTGATTTTAAAGCTTTTACAGATCGTTTGACAAACTGGCAGCACCTCGGCTCTGAATCGGAAAAGTTACAAATGAACTAGCAACACACCTATATATAGTGGAGATAATTTCGTTTGAAAGTGGCACTGGCCATTTCACACGAAATTACAAAGTCTAATTTCGCTTGAAATGGTCAGTGCCATTTCATGCGAAATTACCCAATCTCACACAAACCCTAGATTTAACCTGCTGTGTGCTAGTTAATCCTATCTAGACATAAGACTCGATAAAGACGAAGTTAACAGACATTATATATAGTGGAGATAATTTCGTTTGAAAGTGGAACTGGCCATTTCACACAAAATTACAAAGTCTAATTTCGCTTGAAATGGCCAGTGCCATTTCATGCGAAATTACCCAATCTTACACAAACCCTAGATTTAACCTGCTGTGTGCTAGTTTATCCTATCTAGACATAAGACTCGATAAAGACGAAGTTAACAGACATTTGTGCACCAACAAATCTAATTTGAATGACGGACCAATCAAAGTGGCATATACTTTGAATGATTCAGACAAATTATATTCTGATGAGGAATTTCCAATAAGAAGTGTCAAATCTGAAATGATCAAACAGGTTTTCAAATTAACATGAATTAATATTTCTGAAATATAAGATTTAAATCTTAACGAAAAGCCTAATATGTACACTTCAAGAGTTCAACAGAGATTGAACAAGAAAAAGGGTTACAGTTCTGGTTATGGTTTTCAGAAGAAACCAAACCATAACAGTAATTTCAAAAAGAAGGGTTTAGGTTTTATTTCTTCAGAAAATTATAAAAATGAGAAAAATTATAAACCAAAAACTAAATTTGTTTCAGGAGGAAGTTCTGAAGTAGAGCAGAAGAAACCATTTTGGAAACGGTCAAATCAAGAATTTCTTGCTGAAAGGAAGAAGTTTGTTTCAAGAGTTGAACGAAGAACCTGTTTTAAATGCCAAAAGGTTGGACACATTGCGTGGAATTGCCAACAGTCCAACAACACAAAACAAGGAGTCTCTTTTAATTCTAAATTAAAAGAAAAACGTGTTGATGAAAAGAAACAACCAACTGAGAAATCTAAGATGTTTGAAGATTCGACGTTCGAAGAAGGTGAAAGTTCGAAACGTTTTTACAAAAGAAAAGCTGATTTGAACAAACAAAGATGGGTTGTAAAATCTGAGAGTAGTTATGACAATGAATCTGATTCCATAAAATCAGATGAGTCATTTGTTGAGAAAAAGAATGAGAATTCCGTTCCAGAATTGAACGATGAAAACTTTCCGCCATTGTCGAAAGAAAAATTGAAGTTAAAAATTGGAAAGATTGAGATTTCAGATCAATTCTTCCCTGGTAAAGGAGAATTTGATGCTGAAAAGGCTTTCAATGGGAAAGTCAAACATATATTTGGGAAGATGGTAGATGGGAAAGTGAAAAGTGCAAAAGATTTTTTTAAATCGAAAGGAGGTTGGGATAGAGATGAATCAAAATCACCCAAGGCTTGTCAGGCTTGGGTAACAGCATTTTCTTCTTAAAATCCTGATTTACCGGAGCTCCCATGTGGGTAATCGTGGAGCATGAATCGGCGTCATTCTTAAAAATTGTTTTTGTGAAACATTTAAAAATTGTTAAAATTCTACAGGTTGTGGAATTGCCGGAACTTCCAGGTTGGTAAGCGTGGAGTAGGAATCGGCATTTTCCTGCAAAGTGGTATTTCAGTTTACAAGTGGTAGTTGTTCTTAAATTGTCATATTTTGTTTTATATCTGGTAGATTTGAACCTACAAGTGGTTGAAAACAGGATTTTCATTTGCAAGTGGTTAATCAAGGTCATTAAGTTGAACTTGAGTTAACTATCATGTTAATGGATGTAAAACAAAGTGATGAATGAATCCCCGATCTTACAAGTGGTAAAATCAACAAAACTAATTTTCTGGAAAAACCATTTTTGATTAAAACAAACTTAAATGTTTTGAAATCATAATGGGAAAATAGTTTGTTGTCAAGGGGAGTTCTGATTGTTTATGCCAAGTGGATGGCGAATTGAAGCAATTCGAATCAGTTTGTCAATTTATGTGTACAGTTTGTTTTCAAATTTCCTTTTAAATGATTTTGAATTTTAAGGGGGAGTAAGAAATTTTTAAAAATCCAAAAACATGATAAAATTCAAAATGAGTTTTGTTGTGAAAAAGAGGAAATGATAGTACATCAGTAGACAGTTGCGATATGCTAAAGAAATGTAATGTTTAAATAGCATTAAACAGTCTCACTAATGATATGCCGATAGGTTTTTACACATTTAGTAAACTTTTTCGGGATATAAACTTAAATTCAAACTTGCTTGTTTCGTGGGGAACACTACTTGGATATATAGGTAACCCCTAAAATCTTGTTTGAAGGACCCCTCTTTCTGAAATACTAGGTCTTTATGCTCAGTGATATATGGGGTATTATCCCGGGACTTCTGATTTTGCGGAAGCAATGGCCTAGTCCCCGTATAATACTTTTCGCTTGCTTGAAATATAGCACCACCCTCAGCATAAAAATGATGAAACATTGAAAAATGCTAATCATGTGCTGTTGTAAAAAAGATCCTCTAAAGGGGACCCACTTAAAGTCGAAGCCATCATCTTTCTGATTTTGCAGAAGCAATAACCTGAGCTCTCATGGCCCTCGCAATTAACCCCTTACAGATATCATCTGTGGTATACTCACCTGTAAGACTGAATATTGGGATCTGGATACGGGAATATATTCAAGAGGTGGGACATATGAATAAGTTTAAGTTCTTAATACACCTAATTCATATCCTGAATCAGTTGAAATTTGTGTGAGAATTTAAGTGGATCAGTATATCGACAATCTAATTGAACGGTTTAATTCTTAATGTGTAACTAAGCTCAACGGTACTTGTGACTTGACATAAACTGATATGATCCTCTTACACAAACTCACAAAAATATTATCTGTAAATATTTCTTTACTGCATTTCTTTATTATCAAAAATCCAAAATGATTTTCGGAGTGTTTTAGCATAAATTTTGAAAAATTCAAAAAGATTTTAGACAACTGATGTTGAAAAGCTGATTTTCAAAATTCCGAGTGCTAAACATGATGAACAACAAGGTTGGGAGAGTATGTTGATATGAAAAATGTTTTTGAAATGTTTAAATGGTTCATTCAGTTGAAACCAAGTTTGAATGTTTTATATACAAGTGGTAAGCAGAAAATATAAATTTGTCAAATTTTAAATTTGTGAAATTTACTTTGAGATAGAGAATGTGCAGGTTATGGCTATGAGATAGCTAGGTTGCGATTCTAGAACCTGTGAAAGCCAGACTACGATCCCAAGTATTGTTTAAGGGGGAGTCTGATGATAAAGAGCTTAAGGAATCAAGAGATCTGATCAAGAGAATGTGAAGAGATAGATTGAGATTCAGAAGAGATAAAGATTGAGGATGCTTACACTGTCAGATAATTTTGAAAAAGTCCGAAGACTGATCAAGGCTGAAGACTGTGAAGACTCGACACCGAAGACATCGTCAACATCCGAGGGGGAGTCTGTTGGTGCATACGTCTGTCGACTTCGTCGTGTATCGAGTCTTGTAATAGAATTGTTAGATCAGGGCACGTTGTACGATGAAAATAGGGTTTGGGTGTGATTGAGCTATTTCGCACGAAATAGCAAAGAGCTATTTCGTACGAAATGACCATTGGCTATTTCGCACGAAATAGCAAGATGTCATTCCGTGCAAAATACCCACCACTATAAATACCTGTCATGCTGTTTCATTCGCAACGTTCATGATTCCGGTACCGAAGTGCTGCCGACGTGTCGTTTGATCTGTAAAACGTGTTATATCAATAAAACAAGACAATTAAGAGTGAATCAAGCTGTTACAAAGTCTAATCAATGAATTCCGCCTCTGATTAGACCGAGAACTCTTCTGAAAGACTCATTTTGATCGTCTCACGGTCCTACAACACCCTAATACGACACTTACAGACAATAAACGTGACAATACCAAACGTCACTGTCACGACCCGTACGGTTAATATATGCCATAATATGGAACATATTGACAATATACGTCATAATACGATATTTAACGACAAAATATGCCAATTATACTTTAAAATGCGCCGAAATACGTTAAAATAACCTAAAATAGGTTAAAATAAGCTAAAATACGTCAGAATACGGTCAAATATGTCAAAATACTCTAAAATACGCAACAATACGATAAAATACGTCAAAATACGCAACTAATTATATTTCCACACACGTATTCATATAACACGTCACTATACAATACAAGTAGATTTCAAACAAAACTGTACGTAATCATAGAATACGATAATCGCACGCAACCGAACGTCACCGAAACGACGCTTGTTGAAGGTATACGTCATAAAATGACAAAATATGCGAACGTTCGTCAAAAAACGACACGTATACGCGTCGAACCGAGGAAAACACGATAAAAACAAATTTTCTTATTATGCTATATACGATCGTATAGGCGTATTAACCTCTGAATTTCTCAAAAATACCCCTGAATTTATAAAAAAACAGGGGTATTTCAGTAATTCCAGGGATATAATATGCATCGTACAGGTCTATATGATGCATATCAGATAGTTCGATACGATGCGTATGGCCCTATACGCATCGTATTGATTCAAAATTCATGTTTTTTTCTATTTTATGAAGTATAAAAAAATGTTTTATATCTTAGTTATTTTTTTAAATGTTTTACTTGTAAGTAGAAATTAAAAAAAGTGTAGTATATAATACGGTTATAACATAGTTAGTATAGTATAATAAACATATACCAAACCTATACGCATGATAAATTTTTATAAATGTTTTTTGTTTAAAAAATAAAAGAATTCTTTTATTAAACTTTGTTAAAACTATAATTAAATGTTTACAAAAATATGTAAATAAATGTAGTATATAATATTGTTATAACATAGATAGTATAGTATAATAAATATGTACCAAACCTATACGATATGATAAATTTTTAAAAATGTTTTTTGTTTAAAAAATAAAAGAATTATTTTATTAAACTTTGTTAAAACTATGATTAAATATATACAAAAAATTGTAAAAAAAAACAAAGCAGTACGACCCGTATAGGCCTATACGATGCGTATTGAAAAAGTCAGCCGCCAGACAAGAACTAACACATGCAGATTTGACTTTTGACTTTTGAACCAATACGCATCGTATAGGCCTATACGATGTGTATTGAAAAAGGTGTGCAGATAGATAAGGAGGTGTCGGAATAGAATAAACCATAAAGCTAAAATGCTAAAAAAAATTACAAAATTACTTACAGGATCATTTTACAAAATTACTCTACAATATCATTTTACAAAATTACTATACAAGATCAAAATTACTCTACAGGATCATTTGTAGAGTAATTTTGAATGTGTAGAGTAATTTTGAATTGTATGTTGTTTGATAAACTTGCAGAGTAATTTTGATTCACTTGTATAAGTAATTTTGAAGCAGAGTAATTTTGATTCACGTATAGAGTAATTTTGATAATTACACTATAGATCAAAATTACTCTATAAGAAAATTTTACAAAATTGCTTTATAAAGATCAAAATTACTCTAGAGGATCATTTGTAGAGTAATTTTGATAATTACTAATAATTACGAAAACGCCACCGCGTTTTTTCAGCAAAATCTCCAGTTCGTACGTTTAGTACGTTAAAGTTATTCGTATTTGATCTTTTGTCTACCAGACTATATTAATTTAGGGGTAAGTTTGTAGAATAGTAACCAAGTTTGAAAAGTGTTTCAATTAAGTCACTCAAGTTTCAAAAGTGTTCCAATCAGGTCACTCAACATTCGTTCTTCATTAAAATTAAGGGTTTTTTCATCCATTTCATAGGTAACCGTGGTAATGTGAATTTTTGTTTCTTTTTTCTCTTTTATTTGATGCTAACGTCGAGTGATGACGTGGATTGTAACTTGTTTTTTTTTTAGTTTTTAATGTAATTAAATGGTTTTTATTTTTAATAAATATAATTTCATATATTAAAATAATTTGACCCCAGCATCTTGTGCTCCATTTTTTTCTTGACACGTGGAAAAAAAGACATGGCTCGATTTGAATGTTAAGTTATCTAATTGTGACAAAAACGACACCAGTGACCTAATTAGAACACTTTTAAAACTTGGTTACTATTCTGTGAAATATTCTAATTAATTTATGTATGCATTTGGTACAATTGACTATTGCATCTCCATGACTTCTCTATTTGAATTACTTCCATTTCTTTCTCTCCTCACACATTTCATTTCTTTTTCACTCTAGACATCAGAAGCTCTTTGTTTTCTCTCCACTCCTTTCGGTAAATTGCTTGTTTTATAAAATGGACTTTTACTCCTTTCTAATGGTTATATATCTTATATTGCCAAATTTGTTATCTTTAGCATACTAGTTTTTCTTAATCAAGATGTAGCTAAAAGAAATACCTTTATGGTGGGACTTAAAATAAACGATATTTAAGTTTGTAAATTTTTAAACGTTAGAAGTTTAGAATTTGATTAGAGTTTTAGTGGGGTTGAATCAAATCAGTAACTACGACTTTAAATAAAGTAAACTAAATTGGCTTTGTTGGATGGGTCTGACACATGAAAACCATCAAAGTTTTCTTTTGGTGGCTTGGGTCGTATTTTAGTGTAATGTACCTTTTTAAGGTTTACTAGCAGGGAACCCGCGCGTTGCAGCGGAGTCGATAACAAAGGGTGTGCCCATAATTCAAAGCTTAAATCGATATAAAAAATCATATATAAGTTGTGTAAATATATAACGACCCGTGCTTTGCGGCAAGGTAAGTTTTTAACGACTATATATAACAGTTAAATAGTAGCATGCTACATTGTATATACATTTTGGGTGTATTTAGTTTTACATTAAACGTAGGAAGGGGAAATTGTAAGAAAAAATAAAAAAGGTGTAGTCTCATTTAATTTATAAGCTTTCGTCTAGAAGTATTGGATTACAAAAAAGCCCGGGGCTTGTTTCCGAGAAGCACTTGTATTTAAATACGAAAGAATAAATTTAGGTTTTGTAAACATTACTATAAAACTACTTGGAACAAATTACTGAAACCTCTTGTATGAAAGTTGCATTCAAGTATCCAAGTACAACTGCATGATCATCAGATGTAACCATTTGTCCGTTATTTTGTAGCTCCAAAACCACCTTTTCATTAATAAACAACATATAAAAAAACACTAAATGTCAATGATTTTTTAAGCAAAAATAGCCCGATGTTACTTGATACAACAAGCATGAAAAGCATACTCAGATTTAAAAAACTAAAATTTGATATATGCATTTGTTTTATCCTTTTTGGTTAGATTATAGACCAAAAAGAAAAGAAGAATGGTGCTAAAAGATGTAAAAACAATTCACGGTATGTAACTTGAACAAAAAAAGTTAGCTTTGACATTCCAAAGTCAACTATATGAACATAATTTACCTGTTATAAAGACACCACCACACAAGTAAATAGCATAGAGATTAGGACACCCATAAGGTAAAGTCAAGTTGTTGTCAACAGTTGTATCCATTAGCCTACAAGCACAACTCAAAGACGATTTATAAGTATGACCCCAAATATCAAATACATCCCACATATACATCTGTAATTCTACCATAACTTCAGAGCCTTATCGGTGGCTGCTTTCACACACGCACAAAGGTTGAAAGTTTTCAACTTTATATAGTAACTACTACGGAACTTGAGACCATCGTCACTAAAAGCCAAGCAGCCACAGATGTTGAGCTTAGTAAGTTTTGGACCACCTCCAATGGGAATGTCCGCGCGTTACCGCGGGTGATTATGTTTTTTAGGCGTACACCTAGCAATAATAAAAATATCCTCGAAAGGAGAAAACTAAAACCTCCAACAGTCATTCTTTCCAAATAAGCTTGAAGCATTAGAGCTTTTCAGTAGTACATCATTCCTCGATACGGTATATAATACAATTGCATTTTAAATATAAAATATTATGTTAATCTCTTTTTTTAGTTATAATTATGCATAAAATACACACCCAAATTAATTTATAACATAAAACATATTGTGAAAAAAATAAAATATAATATAAATGGGTTAAACGGGTCAACCCGTCAACCCGACCGGGTAGACCGAACCCGACTCGTTTAGCTAAACGGGTTCGCGGGTTCAACCTGAAACTGACCCGAACCCGTTTAAACTAAACCTAAACCCCCGAATTTCGTGTTAGGTTCGTGTCGTGTTTCCGGGTCGTGTCATAAATTTACACCCCTAGTTGGTGCACACCTCATATTCACACTAAAAACATCAAGCTGGATAACATCATAAAGATCTAGCGCAGCATTAATCGCACCAGTCTCCAGTTCAGGTGTCCTAACTTCTTTCTGCGCATGTAGCTTGCAAAACCACATTATTACAGGTAAAAAGGGTACATCAAAGTAGCTGAAAGAATATCATCCAAGGGAAAAAAAATAAAGAAATGAACAATGACCAAAATTCCCGTTAGTGCAGTAACTTTCTGAATAACAAAAGACAGTTTTTTCAGTTGGAGCAAAGAGCAACACTAAGTACTTGGTAACTAATAACAATCTAAAAACGAAGGAAATAGCAAAGTATGCAATAAAAGCTTTCCATTACTGATCAAAGCTTGTTACGATACTTCTCAATCCCAAAGCTCCGCAGTAAAAAAATCGAACGGATAAAAGTGATCACAAATCAATAAGCCATGCATTGAATAAAAAAATAGGTCAGTTAGAACAACGGTGACCAGAGAACAACAATTAAGCTCCGGCAAGATAGAAAAAAAAACACAGAGATTTCAATCACAAACGGACAAAGAACTATGCCTCATCATTTGTAATAAAAGTAAAAATTAAATAGCATGTCAATTTACGGTCCATTTGTGCAACTACCTATCAAGCTCAAACTCAAATTGATACCTAAACTACAGACCATGATTCACAGTTGCTAGATAAAACAACAATAAGAAGCACAATAGATCCATACAACCTAAATAAGAGATTATGGTTGTGGGACTCACAAATCACCAAAATCGAACCACCGGTCACCGCCTTTATAGCCGTAAGCAGGCCACCACCATTATCCCATAGGAAGACCCTAACGTCTCTGTCACCTCTGTTGCGCCCAAGCTCATAGCTGGAGTTATTGCGAGGCACTGAAACAGAAGCCAAACATCCTTGATGTTACCGATGTAAACAAAAATAGAACCATGCAACTGACAGCCTTACCGAAGTACCCTAGACCAGAATCTTATTTGTCGCCAATCAGTTCAACACCTTTGCTGAAATTACGATTTTTACAAATCAGTTCATTAAACCAGATACAACTTTAAACAATAAATATCTTAATGAAATAAGGCCCTTATCAGCCAAATCAATTAAAGATGACATATTTAACCAGATGTTCCTATAAACCACAAATACACCAAATTTAAACAAATAAATTTGCAGGAACTGATAAATAAACATAGATATAGAGAAAATCGATACCTTCTGCTGGAATTGGTGGTTACACGACAAAAATCATCTACTGTAGAAGAAGGTAAGGCATAATCCCTAAATCTATAAATCATTGAACCTTCTTATGTCACCAAAACAACACTTATTTTCCAAATCAGCTATTCAAGTATAAACATATATCATAACTCAGTGTTATTGCTTTACATGGAAAATAACAAATCTATCAACCAATAGTCAGTTTCTTTGCAAAAATCATAGTTTCTGAGTTGCCCAACATCCCCATTGTTGGTTCAGTTCTGTTTGAGCATGAGGGAAAACAATAAATCATACCTGTCACAGCAGAAAGTCCAGTGGAGAATCCAGTAATGGAGTTCGACATGCTTGTCATCGTGATCTGGTTCCTCCTTAGGGTGCTGACTGATGATGGGGCTTAGAGAACCGAAAAGGGTATCGGTTAGGAGAGGAGGACGAATTTGATGTTATGCTTATGGGGTGTGTAACTGAGTAACCCTTTAACCTCCACTTAATTCTCCTTATATAAGCACCCAGGAGGAAACCTAATTAGTTACTAAGGGTAATATGGTCCATCAACAATTACCAACTAATTTAAATAATAGGTTATTATATATTTTGATCTATATTATGTAAATGATTATAATGGCTATAGATTAAATATTGTTACATAATATATTTAATCTTACATTCTCCCACTTAGCCGAGTAATCATTTACTATGAGTATTAGATAAGCCTGATCAGGAGTTAACACTCATTTTAGCCTTAAACAAGTACTATAGCAGAAAAATACAGCCGTTGAATCATTATGCGACTCAGGACCCCCATTAATCATACTATAGCCTTAATTTAAAACCTAATCGTCATGATCAAAATACGCGTAAGCCCTTTGTTTGATTTGTAACTTTATTTGTCAATATGCCATTATACCGGTTGAACATATTCTAAGAGACATACAAAATCAAACTGAGGAAATTTCATTAACATAAAACATAAGCTAGTACAATATGCTCAAATAAGGTCTTTACAAAATCCCATATTACGAACATGTTCTTCATAAACCTTAGGAGGGAGACCTTTAGTCATCGGATCCGCAAGCATATCCTTAGTACTAATATACTCGATACAAAGATTATTTTCCTCAACTCGTTCACGTACGAACAGATATTTTGTATCGAGATATAAACCAGCTCCAGTCGAACTGTTACTGTTCGAGAAACTAACGGCAGCTGAATTATCACAGTAAAGCTTCAATGGTCTAGAAATGGAATTAACGATTTTGAGTCCAGTGATCAGATTTCTAAGCAACATTCCATGACAGGTTGCGTTATAAACAGCAATGTACTCTGCCATCATTGTGGAAGTTGTGGTCAACTGTTGTTTATGACTCTTCCATGAGATAGGGCCGCCTGCTAACATAAAGATATAGCCCGAAGTGGATTTCTTGTCATCTTTGCATTTGGCAAAGTCAGAATCAGAATAGCCCACCACTTCTAAATGATCACTTCTTCTATAAGTCAGTTTATAGTCTTTCGTCCCTTGCAGATATCGAAGTACCTTCTTAGCTGCTTTCCAGTGATCTAGGCCAGGATTGGTCTGATAACGGCCTAACATTCCAGCAATATAAGCGATATCTGGGCGAGTACAGACTTGAGCATACATCAAGCTCCCGACTACTGACGCGTAAGGTATCTGGCTCATTTGCTCCTTCTCAACCTCTGTTGTCGGACACTGGAATGAACCGAAAACATCTCCTTTAACTACTGGAGCGACTGAGGGTTTGCAATGTTGCATGTTATATCGTGTAAGGACACGATCTATGTAAGCCTTCTGGGACAATCCTAAGATCCCTTTGTGTCTATCTCGGTGAATTTCGATGCCAATGACGTAAGAAGCCTCTCCGAGATCCTTCATATCGAAGTTATGCGAGAGTAACCGCTTCGACTCATGCAACATGTCTAAACTATTACTTGTCAATAGAATATCATCTACGTAAAGGACAAGTATAGTAAAGTTGCTCCCACTCATCTTGAGGTAGGTGCATTGATCCACTTGATTCTTCATAAAACCTTGCTTCTTCATGACTTCATCAAACTTGAGGTACCATTGACGTGATGCTTGTTTTAACCCGTAAATGGATTTCTTCAACTTACAGACTAGATGCTCCTCACCTTCAGGTTTAAAGCCTTCAGGTTGTTTCATGTAAACATCTTCGTCCAAATCTCCGTTAAGGAAAGCGGTTTTAACGTCCATCTGATGCAACTCTAAATCAAAATGAGCTACTAGGGCCATGACGATCCTTAATGAATCTTTACGAGAGACAGGTGAAAACGTCTCTTGATAATCAATTCCCTCTTTCTGAGTATAGCCCTTTGCAACCAATCTTGCTTTGTAGCGTTCAACGTTCCCATTCGGATCCAGTTTTGTTTTGAATACCCATTTACATCCTACGGGTTTGGCTCCGTTGGGTAATTCTACCAAATCCCAAACGTCATTTTTCTTCATGGATTCAAGCTCATCAATCATCGCTTTATTCCATTCAGAAGACTGATCACTGCTAATGGTTTCATTATAAGAGATAGGATCATTAAGCTTTCCTGCATCCATTTCAGTCAGGTAGGTAACATAATCATCAAAATTAGTAGGCCTTCTTTGCCTAGATGACCTCCTGAGTGGATTATCGGGTTCAGCATTGTCGTGGTTTTGAGCGTTTGATGTGCCTTCGTCATGAGGTATAATGGGTTCTGATTGTAGAGGTGAATTTGGAGTTGGTGCAGTAGCTTCAGGTACAGTAGTTGCATTGGGTACAAGAGGAGTAATCGGAGTAATGGTAAGCGACGAGTCTCTCCCCCCCGCGTCTTGTACTTCTTGCAATTCTTCGTAAGGGTTGGTACTGCTCCCACTGACCTTGAAATCCTCCAGGAACGCGGCACGCTTGGTTTCAACAATACGGGTGACATGGGAAGGACAATAGAAACGATAACCCTTAGAGTTCTCAGGATACCCGATAAAGAAACAGGTAACTGTTTTAGGGTCAAGTTTCCTTAGGAAAGGATTGTAAAGTTTTGCTTCAGCAATGCAGCCCCATACTTTCATATATTTAAGACTCGGTTTCCTTCCTGTCCAAAGTTCATAAGGAGTTTTAGGGACAGACTTAGAAGGAACTCTATTGAGTATATGAACAGCTGCTTTTAACGCTTCAGTCCAGAGGAATAATGGTAAATTAGTGTTGGCTAACATATTGCGCACCATGTTCATAAGGGTACGGTTTCTTCTTTCAGCGACACCGTTCTGCTGAGGTGTACCAGGCATGGTGTATTGGTTCACAATCCCCTGGCCCTTACAAAACTCATAAAATGGACCAGGAGCTTGACCCACATCAGTATGTCTTCCATAATATTCACCGCCTCTATCTGATCTCACAACTTTAATCTGACGATCTAATTGCTTTTCAACTTCAGCCTTATAATCTTTAAAAGTTGTTAGAGATTCAGATTTCTCCTTAATAAGATACAAGTACATGTAACGAGAATAATCATCAATAAAAGTGATAAATGAAGTATGTCCTGTTATGCCAGCGATTTGGTAGGGACCACTAATGTCAGTATGAATGAGTTCTAATAAATTAGAGCTCCTAGTGGCACCTTTCTTATTCGCTAATGTCATTTTACCTTTAAGACATTTGACACATGTTCCAAAATCAGAGAAATCGAGAGGAGGTAAGACTTCATCCTTCACAAGACGATTTAATCGTTCTTTTGAAATGTGGCCTAAACGCTGATGCCACAACATGGATGAAGTTTCTAAGTCTCGTTTCTCTTCCATCTTTGTGAGTGATTCATTAATGTTATATGACAACAAAGATTTGGAAAAGTTATCTTCTAGTTCTAATCTATAGAGACCACCATCCAGAATACCAGTACCATAAAGAACAGAATCATAAAGGATAGAGAGTTTGCGATGACCATGGGAAACAATAAAACCGTCCATGTCTAACTTTGGTCCTGATACAAGGTTCCGAGTTACCTCAGGAACATATAAGGTATCATAAAGTTTAATACATAAACTAGTTTTCATAACTAATTGTAATGTTCCAATGGCCTTCACTTCTAATTCTCGATCATCCCCAACCTTAAGCGTTCTTTGGTTTCTTTCCAGCTTCCGGATTGAAAGGAATCCCTGAGTAGAATTGGTAACATGAACCATAGAACCAGAATCAAACCACCAAGAATTAGCAGGAACACTTAAATTATAGGACTCAAGTATCATAAAATAATCGTTACCTTTCTTAGCCAGCCACTCCTTAAAATCAGGGCACTCCTTCTGCATGTGTCCTGTCTTCTTACAGAACTTGCAGCGGATACTGCCTAAGGAGTTCTTAGAGCTGGAAGGTGCACTTGTATTAGGATGAGGGTTAGGCCTTTGGACTTTTGAGGCATCCTTCCTTTGATGATTGTTCTTCCTCTTCTTAGAGTTAGAGGTAGTGAAGTTGGCAACATCAGTATGGCGATCCATCCTCATACGCTCTTCCTCCTGCACGCACATAGCGACCAGCTCACTCATCGTCCATTTGTCCTTCTGAGTGTTGTAATTGATCTTGAATGCTTCAAAGGACGAAGGAAGCGAAGTAATGATGAAATGAACAAGGAAACCATCACTGATTTCCATTTCCAGCCCCTTCAGCTTATTGGCCATGTCATTCATCATCATGATGTGCTCGCGAATGCCACTCCTCCCATCATACTTAGTTGTCACCAGCTTGAGAATAAGAGTACTAGCGTGTGCTTTAGACGTCCCCTTGAACTGAGCCTCCACAGAAGCCAAGTAGGTTTTAGCATCGTCAGAATCAGGAATAGCTCCTCTGATAGAGTGATTAATGGACTGCTTCATGAACATGAGAGACATGCGGTTACTTCTAGTCCACTTATCATGAAGTAACTGCTGAGGAGCAGTACTCTGTGGAGTAAGGTCCGCTGGCTTATCCTCTCTTAGAGCATAATCAAAGTCCAGCACTCCAAGTGTAAGCATGAGGGCATCCTTCCATGCAGCAAAGTTTTCACCAGTTAAAGGTGGAATTCCGCAATTTGGTGCTGATAGTGGAAATAAGATGAGCAAGTTATGATACAAATGAAGAAGTCCTAATGTGATCTAAGGGCACGTTAAACTAAGGCAGGCATAAATAATGACCATTTTACATTATGAAGCTGTGATATTGTCTATTACTAACATCAAAATAATAGACTTAGCTAAAAATTCTACTTAAACGAAGACAAAACAGCTTTGGCCAGAAGTGTAATCATTTAAGCATATGTGCAAAGTAGTTGTAACAAATCAGCTTTGGCCAGAAATTGAAACAATCACTTTAGTTATGCACTTGTTGAGTATGCCATCTATGAATGAATTAAATCAGCTTTGGCCAGAAATTAAGACATTCATGCTTATGATGCACACACAACATAGCTTTCGTAATACTTGAACGATAAGTAGATGTATCAAGTCAGCTTTGGCCAGAAATGATATATCAAAAGCTCATTCAAGTTAAGCTATTCAGGTTTTGCAAAACATTATCTGATTCTGATTAAATTAACTAAGTAAATTACAAAACCATTTATTTAATAGCAAACCACCCGTTAGCGCGGATCGAACTTGTTGTCACATTAAACAGCTTAAAAAATAATGAGGTTTCGAGTCACAGCCTTGTTGTCTCGAGTCGAGACCTTTGTCTCGAGTTGACACGTTATGGTCTCGAGTCGAGATCTAATGATCTCGAGTCGAGACCTCTGTCTCAAGTTGATACGTTATGGTCTCGTCTTGTCACGTTATGGTCTCGAGTCGAGATCTAATGGTCTCGAGTCGAGACCTCTGTCTCGAGTTGTAATGGTTTAATGGCCTTAGTCGAATCCTCAGTGGTCTCGAGTTGACACGTTATGGTCTCGAGTCGAGACCTTTGTCTCGAGTTGAAAACTTTTGAGAGCCCTTATGATTTCGAGTCGAGACCTTGTGGTCTCGAGTCGAGATCTTGGTCTCGAGTCGAAACCTGATGGTCTCGAGTCCACTGTTGATAGCTGTTTCTTGTGATAACATAACTGAAATTCGAAATCTAAGGGATTATGAGATATTGTTTCCTGTTTTAAGATGATCTAATTTTATCAACATATTTCGAAAAATTATGATATGTTTATCTAATAACAGTTTTTTCGAAAATCTATTGAGGACAAAACAGATCAAAAACAGAAAAAACACTTCATAATCCAAATCATATTCCAAATCATAACAGAATTTTCGAATTTCCTAAGAACATGTGATGAACCCTAAACATAAAAATAAAATTCTGGAACCCGAAACCTGAAACTTTTAATACTTCTAAACAGATTTCGGTTGTAAAACATAAACCCATTTGATTTCGAGTAAACATATGATTATTCCTTTCCGAAAACAGGGATTTCGAACATATACCCACTCGAAAAACGGCTGTTAATTCATAAGGTTTCAAAATTTTCGTTTTCCAAGTTTCAATCCCAGAATTATGGATACGAAAACAGAACCGACTAATCAACATATGCTCTGATACCACATGTTGGTTCAGTTCTGTTTGAGCATGAGGGAAAACAATAAATCATACCTGTCACAGCAGAAAGTCCAGTGGAGAATCCAGTAATGGAGTTCGACATGCTTGTCATCGTGATCTGGTTCCTCCTTAGGGTGCTGACTGATGATGGGGCTTAGAGAACCGAAAAGGGTATCGGTTAGGAGAGGAGGACGAATTTGATGTTATGCTTATGGGGTGTGTAACTGAGTAACCCTTTAACCTCCACTTAATTCTCCTTATATAAGCACCCAGGAGGAAACCTAATTAGTTACTAAGGGTAATATGGTCCATCAACAATTACCAACTAATTTAAATAATAGGTTATTATATATTTTGATCTATATTATGTAAATGATTATAATGGCTATAGATTAAATATTGTTACATAATATATTTAATCTTACACCCATGTTATAAATTAGAGGTTAAACAAACAAACAAAAACACCCAAATTCGCTCTCTATATTCAAGAAGAGAAGAAGAAGATAAACATGGAAAACCCGGAATCTTGCAGATGTTACCTTTGATTTCGAACTTGTCTGATGGATAGTTCCGATTTACAGATGTCTGGCTTCTGAGCGTCTCTCTCCCCCTCATATGTAGGCGCAAATCTATCTATAACGGAAGACGGGTTTAATATACGACCCTTCATTTCTCCGGCCGTTGAAGGGTGGCTCTGGGGAGGGTAAAGGGAACGACTGTGTTAATGATAATATTCAATTTCAATGATTAGGGTTTCATATAACAGGGGACGTAGGGAGAGGAGGGGCAGAATGGGAAGAAAAAGGAAAAAATATAGGGCTTTGTTTAAGACTTTTAGTCTGCCATCTTAAAAAGTTGGGGTTAAATTACTATTTTAGACATGGGAAATGCTTATATATAGTATATAGATTAGTGTTTGAATTCTAACACATTAGGGTGAACGGCGCCCTCGGGGAGGGGGCGGTGAGTGTGAACCCCGCTCAGGAACACCGCCGCCATCCCCTCGGTGACCCAAATCGGGGTGTGGGGAGCGGGTTGTGTTCACCGATTGAGATTTGTAATTTTTGACCGTTTTTTTATATTAAAACGGCTATATAGCCGTTATATATTAAAAAAAATCTCCTAAACCCTATAAATACTAACCCACTTCAATCTTTTTATTTTTCAAACCCAAAACAACTCCCACTACATTACTCTTCTAAACCCTTCAACTCATCTAATTTTTTACCCAATCTTTAAAAAAATGGATTCCGAGTTCCCTTTTTTTCTCTCCTGCCCGACTTTCCCGACGATGAAGATTCATCGTCAAGCGATATTAGTTTAATTTTCTTCCAAAATCTCATCCAACAAGCGGAGCTACTAGACACGGCATCGTCTAGTAAAAAAAAAGTTGTCCGTCGAGATCGTGTGGGAGGCCACGAAACACTCATAGCCGATTATTTTGTCGATAATCCAAAATTTAATGACGATATTTTTCGTCAGAGGTTTCGTATGTCCAAGTCTTTGTTCCTAAAAATTGTTATTGACGTGGAAGCGAATAACGAGTGGTTTCAAGAGGGCTTGGACGGGAGAATGAAGAAAAGTTTCACGCCGTTGCAAAAGGTTACTTCTGCGATTAAACAACTTGCAACTGGTAACCCACCAGACGAAAACGACGAGTATTTAAATATGGCTGAAAGGACCTCTCTTGAGTGCCTTGATTATTTCTGCGAGACGGTCTGTAGAATGTATACTGGTGAATTCTTACGTAGACCAACGAGCCACGACGTTGCGCTATTGTATCAGGCTCATGAGGAGAGACATCACCTACCTGGTATGTTGGGTAGTCTGGATTGTACACACTTCGTCTGGAGAATGTGCCCCACAG
The DNA here is from genome assembly GCA_030545235.1 of Helianthus tuberosus. Classification (NCBI taxonomy): domain Eukaryota; kingdom Viridiplantae; phylum Streptophyta; class Magnoliopsida; order Asterales; family Asteraceae; genus Helianthus; species Helianthus tuberosus. Next base: position 151,207,755 of record CM060381.1, read on the forward strand.
AATTGCGTGGACAATATATGAGAGGCGATCATCAATACCCGACAGTTATGTTAGAGGCGGTGGCGTCTCAATATTTGTGGGTTTGGCATGCTTTTTGTGGCCCGGTGGGTTCACAAAACGACATCAACGTGCTCCAACAATCTCCGTTATTTCTTACTCAACGAAACGGAACGGCGCCAAATTGTCCATTTCAGGTGAACGACCACATATACAAACGCGGGTATTATCTTACTGATGGGATCTACCCTAGCTGGTCCGTGTTTGTGAAGTCTTTTCCATATCCTCACATACCGAATGAAAAAAAGTTCAAGAGGCAACACGAGGCCGCAAGAAAAGATGTGGAACGGGTGTTTGGTGTGTTAAAGGCGAAGTGGGGAATACTAAATCGTCCAATGCGTTCCAAAACGGTGAAAAAGATAAGGTCCATCGTGTATATGTGCATTATTTTACATAACATGATTATAAAAGACGACGGAAGGGCGATAGCACTGGTACACATTCGAGATCCTCCAGTCGAACCCGTCTTCGATGATACTGCTTTTAGCGAGCTCATTGACGAAGAAACGCATTGGAGACTAAAACACGATCTCGTTGAGCATCTCGGACGTTTAGATCTACCTCACCTTGAAGCAAATTCCGACGACGAGTAGTTTGTTTTTTTATTTTTCTAGTTTGAATGTAATTTTTATTTTTAATTTAATGAAATGTCTTTTCTTAAATTTTATTTAATTTTTATTAATATTTGTTTAATTTATAATACATGCATAATTACAACAAATAAAAAAAAAAAAAAAAGCAAGTCCCCCAATAGAGGAGTGCCGCCATCAAATTGAGGGTGTGGGAGGAGTTAAGTGGGGAGTTGACGTGGCGCGTGCTGATTGGCTGTGGGTAAGAGAGGTCACTCCCCACTTAGAGGAGTGCCCCTTACACCCTTATAGTTTAACTAGTGTAAAGTATTTAAAAAAAGGTTTATTAGTGTTTGAATTTTATCATATCTCTTCCGTGTTATCTACCAAAGTGTGACTTCACACCAAGGTCATCAATACTACAGAAGTTTTACAAGATCAATATTACTGAACTCTAACAAACTAAGGAACTTTGGAAGAAACGGGTACCAGTTCAAGTTCTTCGGATCACACAAACCCAGCCAAAAACAGTTCAAAATTCATGAATATGGTCCAAATTTCTATAAATTTTCTTCAAACTTTTTGCATAAATCCATTCGAACAAATCAAATCCACTCGATTTTGATCCAAAATTCAGAAACACACTCATAATTCATCAAAATCTCGCTGAAATTTCATGTCTCCATGATGTTTGGCGGAAAGCAATAGTGATCCGGAAGGCGGTTAGACCATTTCGAATCGAGTGCCATGCTTTGATACCACTGTTAGGTCCCCGTGCCCCCTGGATCGATGACATACACGAACATTACACTTGATTCAAGACATAAATCAAGAACAAGATAGAAAAGTATATAGAAGAAACTCTTTCATATCATTACAGACAACACAAATTTACAATATCGAAAGAGCACACATCTTCTCTAACCTAGTTTAGATCACTAAGAGCTAATCCAAGCTTTCTCTCCCTAAGTTCTCTCTCTTTCTACAAACTGTTCACTTAGAATTCACTGGAAAACTTCTTAATTACATCACCAAACCCATATTTATAGGGCTACACCAATATTGCATGTCACGGCCCCCGCCCGGTTTGACCCGGTCCAGAAGCCGCGAGACAGAAACCCCGTGGTATTTATTTAATTTGGCAGCGGAATAATTAACAGGACCTTTTAAAACTTGAAAATGTCCGATTACTTTATTTCATAATTTGGGACAAATCCTGTAATTTACAATAAGGGAAGTTCACTAGGAACCCCTAGTTTACAAAAACATGTTTCTGTATTTTTATTAAGCCACTTCTTCAAGCTTGTAGTGCTCCATGGCACTTTTCCTGGATCACAGCAGATCACCTGAAACCTGTTTTAAAAAAGGTTTTATCAGCAGGGAAATACTGGCGAGTCACTCAAGTTGCACAAAACGACACATTGTTATAATATACAGTATTAAGGGTGATTACATTGTATATATCAACCAATTACCCAACGGTATTTGTCACTCGACTTGTTTCTGTGACTATGGTCATATCACCCATTGGCTAACTCGTTGTCCAATGGTGACGATTATCAAGTAATGTATACAAAACCCCACATACCGGCTGTAATTAAAGACTACAAAAACTTAATCCCTATAATTATAACTTTGAAATAAATAGGGTTTTGGAAAGCAATTTGATAAAAAGAGAATGACTCACATTGCAGATTTAAACGGGAAGAGTTTAGCCTACTGATTATCCTTGTAACCTAATTTAAATAACAATGCACACGAACCAGGTTAGTAACTAATACAACATTTACGATAACTCACGAGATAAAATCCTCACAACGAATGACAATGTGCAATACTTAAACATCCATCGAATTCACGACGAATGACAAAGTATAGCCCTAATGTGGGCAGCACTTAAACATCCATTGGATTGATTTCAATCGATCGGACATTGAATCGTAGCAGCGATCGAGTTAATACCCTGTATCGTAGCAGGGTCTCCCTATGTGAAAATGTGATTTCGAGCAGTATAACTTCGTTTTTGTATGAAATTTTCGACACAGAATGAAAGCCCCAGGTCCAGGCTACTTATAGCTGAAAAATGGGTTTTACGTGGCCCGCGTAAGCCCCCTCTTGATCCTACACGGCCCGCGAGGGCCAGCTAATCGTAGACTAGGGCTAGCGTGTCATCGGTAGGCCTGCCACGTGGCCTGTTCGCTGTTCTGGAGTTTTTATGAGCTGTCGCTGCCCGCGTAAACTTACCTTAAGGTTTACGCGGCCCGCGTGAAGCCAAAAAATCTGTTTTTCTTGATTTTTGTTATGGATTAGGGTTTCAGGAGTCCGGATTTTCACTTACGGGTCGTTTTGGGTCATTTTTTGAAGGTCCTTACATCCTCCCCACCTTATTTAAAATCTCGTCCTCGAGATTTACTGAAATAAGTGAGGATACTTTCTTTTCATCTCCGATTCCAGCTCCCAAGTGTATTCAGGTCCTCTCTTTGAATCCCACTTGACCTTGACTAGCACTAGTCGCTTGTGCTTGAGAAACTTGATCTTTCTGTCTTCTATTTGCAGTGGCTTCTCAACAAATTTTAACTTTTCATTTACCTCTATATCTTGAAAAGGTACTACCAGGGATTCGTCAGATAGACATTTCTTGAGATTGGATACATGAAATACATCATGTACCCCGGCTAGCTCTTCTGGTAGTTGTAAGCGATAAGCAACTGGTCCTATTTGCTGGATTATTGGGAATGGTCCTACGTATCTTGGACTTAGCTTTCCCTTCTTACCAAACCGAACTACTCCTTTCCAAGGAGAAACTTTCAAGTGTACCTTGTCTCTAACTTGAAACTCTAGTGGTTTGCGTCGATTATCGGCATAACTTTTCTGGCGATCTCGAGCCGTTTTCAGTCTTTCCATGATTTGAGTAATTTTGTCGGTGGTCTCTTGCATGATTTCAGGACCTGATAATTGACTTTCTCCTATCTCTGCCCAACAGACTGGAGTTCTACATTTTCGTCCATATAGTGCTTCGAACGGGGCAGCTTCGATGCTTGCATGATAACTATTGTTATAGGAGAATTCAATTAAGGGTAGGTGGTCATCCCAATTTCCACCAAAATCTATCACACATGCCCTAAGCATGTCCTCCAGGGTTTGGATCGTTCTTTCACTTTGTCCGTCTGTTTGAGGATGATAAGCTGTGCTCAAGTTCAGTTTAGTCCCCATGGCTTCTTGAAAACTTGTCCAGAAATGTGAAGTGAAACGACTATCTCTATCCGATACAATGGAGAGTGGAACTCCATGTAAGGATACTACTTCGTCTACGTACAACTTTGCTAATCTTTCCATACTAAAGGTTTCCTTCATGGGTAGAAAATGAGCTGATTTGGTTAATCGATCCACAATTACCCAAATCGCATCATTACCTTTTCCGGTTTTGGGTAACTTAGTAACAAAGTCCATTGTTATGAGTTCTCATTTCCATACAGGCATTTCTAATTGTTGGAGTAGACCTGAGGGTTTCTGGTGTTCTGCCTTAACTTTGGAACAAGTTAGACACTTAGATACATATCTAGCTATGTCTGCTTTCATTCCTATCCACCAGAATGCATGGTATACCTAGATTTGTGGGCTTCCTATAAAATTTTATTTCTTAATTCTCCCTGCTTAGATACCCAAATTCTTTTCTTGTGGAATCTCCAAATTCCATCAGCTCCTTGTTTTAATTCTTTTATTCTTCCTTTCATTCCTTCAGCATCATCCTTGATTGCTGCTTCTTGAATGCTTTTCAGTTGTTCCATTAAATCTAACTATAGATTTAATCTACGAGCACGAACTCGCTTGTGCTTTTCGTGATACTTACGACTTAAAGCATCTGCAACTACATTTGCTTTTCCTTCGTGATATTGAATATCACAGTCGTAGTCACTTAGGATTTCCATCCATCTCCTTTGCCTCATGTTCAATTCTTTTTGCCCAAATATGTATCTTAAACTCTTATGATCTGTATAGACAGTAAACTTACTTCCATACAAATAGTGTCTCCAAATCTTAAGGGCAAAAATTATCGACCCTAATTCTAAGTCATGAGTCGTATAGTTTTCTTCGTGCTTTTTCAATTGTCTTGAGGCATATGCAATTACCTTTTTGCGTTGCATTAACACACATCCTAATCCTAACTTAGAAGCATTACAATAAACTTTAAAATCTTATGTTCCTTCTGGCAAGGCAATAATTGGAGCGTTTGTTAACTTTTGCTTCAAAATCCTAAAAGCCTATTCTTGCCTGGGTCCCCATTCAAACTTAACTGCTTTACAGGTTAGCTTAGTTAATGGTACAACTATCTTGGAAAAATCCTTAATGAATCGTCTATAATATCCTGCTAACCCTAGAAAGCTTCTAATTTCCATAGCTGATTGCGGGACTTTCCATTTGGTGATTGCTTCTATCTTAGCAGGATCTACGTGAATACCTTCATGATTCACCATGTGACCTAAAAATTGCACCTCCTGTAGCCAAAATTCACACTTCGAGAATTTGGCGTAAAGCTTTTCCTTTCTTAACAAAGTTAAGAGTGCATGCAGGTGCTCACAATGTTCGTCCTGACTTTTGGAATAAATGAGTATATCATCGATGAAGACAATTACAAATTTATCTAAGTACGGTTTATAGATTCTATTCATCATGTCCATAAATGCTGCAGGAGCATTTGTTAATCCAAAGGGCATGATTGTAAACTCGTAATGACCATACCTAGTTCTAAAAGCAGTTTTAGGTATGTCTTCTTCTTGTACTTTCAATTGATGATATCCGGAGTGTAAATCTATTTTAGAAAAATATCTAGCTCCTTGAAGTTGATCAAAGAGATCATCAATCTTAGGCAATGGGTATCGATTCTTAATTGTAACTTTATTCAATTCCCTATAATCGATACACATTCGCATTGACCCATCTTTCTTTTTCACGAACAACACTGGTGCTCCCCAAGGGGATAAATTAGATTGTATAAATCCTTTACTTAGCAATTCATCTAACTGCTTTTTCAATTATAGCATTTCGGTGGGTGCTAACCGATAAGGTGCCTTGGCTATCGGTGTAGTTCCAGGAATTAGATGAATTCTAAATTCTACTTCCCTATTGGGTGGTAATCCAGGTAGTTCTTCCGGAAAGACATCCGGGTATTCTGATACTACCGGAATTTCTTTAAGTTCCTTACTTTTAGTGTTAATGATTACTGAAATCATATACACTACTTCTTGTTTTCTTGAATAACTGGCCAACTTCATTACCGAAATGAATTTCAGTGGCTTTTGCGGCTTATCTCCTGTAATCACCACTAATTCTCCTGTAGGTGTATGAATTTCTATGGAATTCTTGTCACAAAGAATGTGAGCATGGTTGGCTACTAACTAATCCATTCCTAATACAACGTTGAATCCTGCTAAATTCATAGGTAATAGGTTTACAGAAAATTTATGGCCTAAAAGTTCTATTTTTCCTTCTCTCAAAACCTTATCTATTTTAACAGAATTTCCATCTGTCGTTTCGACAGTAAAGATTTGTCTAAGTTTGGTTAAAGGTAGGTTAAGAGCTTGGCAGAATGAAGTATTTATAAAACTTTGGTTTGCACCAGAGTCAAATAATACTTTTGCATAAACGTTGTGAACTAAGAACGTACCAGCTATCACATCAGGGATTAGCTCTGCTTCCTGAGTAGTCAACTGGAAGGCTCTTGCGTTTTTCTTGGTAGTTCCTTCTACAGGTTTAGCCTTGTTATCTGCTGGTTTGACTAACTTAGAGCATTCTGGTTTGAAATGCCCAGCTTCTCCACAGTTATAGCTGACCCTTGTTTTCTTTCTGCAATTTTCTTCACGATGTCCTACAGTTTTGTAGAAGTTGCACGTTTCATTACATTTTCCAAAATGTTTCTTTCTACAGTTTCTGCAGAACGGCGAAGTAGAAGATTGCCCAGTTCCTCTTTTCTTAAAATTGCTATTATTACCCACACGAAATCCTTGGGTAATTTTCTGAGCCAATTCCTTCTTCCTGTTTCTTCTCGTGTACGCACCAGTCCGTCAGTCAAAGTGTTGGCTAATTCCACCGCATCATCGATCGTGCGGGGCCTTGCAGCTTTGACAATATCACGGATTTCGCTAATTAAACCCCAAATGTAGCGAGAAATAAGTACCGGCTCTGGCGAAGCCAGAGTAGGCACAATTCGAGCATACTCAAAAAACTTCGAAGTATATCCTCGGTAATTAACGTCCACCATTCGGTGGCTCAGAAATTTGTTCGCCATCTGCTCTTTTTCATATTCTGGGCAGAATTTTCTTTCCACCAGACGCTTAAACTCCTCCCAACTCATGGCATAGACCATGTCACTTCCTTTAGCTTGTAATACCGTATTCCACCATTCTAACGCTTCTTCCTTGAAAAGGTATGAAGCATACATGACTTTATCCTCCTCGGCGCATTTACTTATTTTAATTACTGCCTCGGTTTTCTCCAACCAACGCAGTGCCGCAATCGCCCCTTCATTGCCTGCGAACTCAACTGGTTTACAGGCAAGGAATTCCTTGTAAGTGCAACCAGGCGTTGCAGCTTTCATTCTTTTGAGAATTGGGGCTTGCAGTACATCGTTATCATTATTATTAATGTTACCGCCTCCATTTATGCTATTACTGAAGTTGTCTTCATGAGTACGTTTACTAGGAATAATTTGTTGAGGTTCAACTGGATTTCGAGCAGCAGCAAGGATTGCTGGAATAGCATTGGCTATTCCCTGAGCAACGATATTCTCGATATCTTGCCTATTCAGAAATTGATCTTCATGGTTTTGTTCAGATTAGTTAACTTCGTTAACGGGTTCATTACCAACGTTTTCCATCTGATAATTAATATATACAAGTGATTAGCAGAAAATAATTAACAACCAAACATAATAAAACAATCTCTCATAATCACATCAACACGTATATCCAAAATTGTCGATTCTTCAACGTTCGATATTTTATATATTATAATAGGCATCCGTACACACAAGTTATTTTACAAAAGTTTTATTTTTAAGTTATTTCACATAATTATATTTTTTTATTATTATATTATTATTAAACATATATTCCTACAACCACACAATCACAGTCACACTATCCCCGTCAGCTTGGCATCTTAGAAACGACGTTCCCTCTCGTCGTATTTCCAATATATTCTTTCCCCTACTTCTCGGATCCTATTCCCGGCGTCCACCAGCTCCTCGCCATAGTGGCGGAGTTCAGCTAAGTTCTCGGTGCTCATTGGTGGATGTAGTGGAGGTTCAGGGTCAAATTGAGGGAAAAGGTATTAGGGTTGTTTAGGAGATTTTGAAACTGCCAGTCAGTGGTCCACCACTCTTCTAGCTCTGTTGGTAGAGATTGGGAGTGGATAATAGGATCTGGGATTTCAGGCTCTAGGTCAACTGGAAGTTGTGCTTCCGCTGGGTAATTAAAGAGGTTTTCACCGGCATGTCCGATGAGGTCACTAAGTGTTAGTTTATGATCCAGATCCTCCCAGGGTGGCATTTCCTGGTTTTGCCTGGAACTTTCTCCAATCTCTATTCCTTTACCTTTATCTTTGGGATCCCCTGTCTTTATAACTTTCCGTGTCGCTGGTTTCCTCCTGCGCACACGCCTCCATCCTACAAGTCTTCTTCTTTTCTTTGGCTTGGGTTTCTCCGGAGGTTGGGATTGAAATTCCATAGGTTCCTCTATATCGGCACAATAACCGGTAAAGTCTCTGGAAACTTCCACATTAACAGAATAGAGATTGAGATTCTGAAGAGCTTCAGACAATTCATTCATGCTGTTTAGAATATATGAAGAAACACACAAAATTCTAGGTTAAAATTTTGTAAATTGAATAATCACAGAAAGGCAATCAAAAGTGTAAGTATTAATTACAAATATCTAATACATTTATACAAACAGATTGATTAAAACAAAATATTGTGAATTTTATATATATATATATATATATATATATATATATAGGGAAATGTTAACATACAAAAAGCCTTATCGTACTTCATGTACGCGACGCGCGTAACCATCGGATCAGGGCAAAAATCACGCATGGATCAGTTAATCACGCATGGGAGCCAGTTAATCACGCATGGGAGCAGTTAATCACGCATGGGATCAGTTTTTTGGAGATAATCACGCATGGGATCGTAATTACGCAAGTTAAGTTGATCAAAAAATGTGATAATCACGCATGGGATAATAATTACGCACGTTCTATTTCTGTCGCGTACGTTAACGTACGTTAAGCCCTTTTGTACATTATACTTTCTCTCTCTCTCTCTCTCTATATATATATATATATATATATATATTACAAATTACAACTAAAATTTAAAATATATTAGGGATAATTTATTTTAGACTATCTTTTCTCACTAAGTTGTTTATCTAATGGGCAAGTTTCTTTGGCTTATGGATGATATGGGTGCTAGCACTGGGTCAGGGTGGTCAGGGTGTTGGCAGTTTATTTTAATTAAAGTTAACATTTACTGCTGTAGTGGCTAACATATAGAGATTTGCCCATTGTTCGTCTAATTCATCTTCCCATGGTGGGTTATCACCTGTTTCCTGAATCTCTTTATTAATTATCACTTCTTTTGGTTGTGACTTCTTTATTTTCTCTTGACTTTTTCTAATAATCCAACTTCTTTTCTTAATAGTAAGTGGTTTCTCAAACTGTGCCTTACGAACAAATATTCCTTCCTCAGTATCTGCTGAGTATCTTGAGTAATTTGATTGGAATGAGGTTCCCTTATCTTTTGGTGTACTATCTAGTTGATGATAGATATCCGAAATTCTTTGCTTACCCATTACTGTAACTAACAAGTAGTCAGTTAACAAAAACACATAATCACAAGATGGTAATCAGGAAAATTAAGTATTTCTAAATACTTAATTGGCTTAAATCAGTGGCTCTGACACCACCTTTTTCTGTCACGGCCCCCGGCCCGGTTTGACCCGGTCCAGAATCCGCGGGACAGAAACCCCGTGGTATTTATTTAATTTGGCAGCGGAATAATTAACAAGATCTTTTAAAACTTGATAATGCCCGATTACTTTATTTCATAATTTGGGACAAATCCTGTAATTTACAATAAGGGAAGTTCACTAGGAACCCCTAGTTTACAAAAACATGTTTCTGTATTTTTATTAAGCCACTTCTTCAAGCTTGTAGTGCTCCATGACACTTTTCCTGGATCACAGCAGATCACCTGAAACATGTTTTAAAAAGGTTTTATCAGCAGGGAAATACTGGCGAGTCACTCAAGTTGCACAAAACGACACATTGTTATAATATACAGTATTAAGGGTGATTACACTGTTTATATCAACCAATTACCCAACGGTATTTGTCACTCGACTTGTTTCTGTGACTATGGTCATATCACCCATTGGTTAACTCGTTGTCCAATGGTGACGGTTATCAAGTAATGTATACAAAACCCCACATACCGGCTGTAATTAAAGACTACAAAAAAAAACTACAAAAACTTAATCCCTGTAATTATAACTTTAAAATAAATAGGGTTTTGGAAAGCAATTTGATAAAAAGAGAATGACTCACATTGCAGATTTAAACGGGCAGAGTTTATCCTACTGATTATCCTTGTAACCTAATTTAAATAACAATGCACACGAACCAGGTTAGTAACTAATACAACATTTACGATAACTCACGAGATAACATCCTCACAACGAATGACAAAGTGCAATACTTAAACATCCATCGAATTCACGACGAATGACAAAGTATAGCCCTAATGTGGGCAGCACTTAAACATCCATTGGATTGATTTCAATCGATCGGACATTGAATCGTAGCAGCGATCGAGTTAATACCCTGTATCGTAGCAGCGTATCCCTATGTGAAAATGTGATTTCGAGCAGTATAACTTCGTTTTTGTATGAAATTTTCGACACAGAATGAAAGCCCCAGGTCCAGGCTACTTATAGCTGAAAAATGGGGTTTACGCGGCCCGCGTAAGCCCCCTCTTTATCTTACGCGGCCCGCGAGGGCCAGCTAATCGTAGACTAGGGCTAGCGTGTCATCGGTAGGCCTGCCACGTGGCCTGTTCGCTATTCCGGAGTTTTTATGAGCTGTCGCTGCCCGCGTAAACTTACCTTAAGGTTTACGCGGCCCGCGTGAAGCCAAAAAATCTGTTTTTCTTGATTTTTGTTATGGATTTGGGTTTCAGGAGTCCGGGTTTTCACTTACGGGTCATTTTGGGTCATTTTTTGAAGGTCCTTACATTGCAGACAACTAATACTACTGACAGAACAATAAACTTGGACCGATGTGTGTTCGAGGTATCCTCATTACTACGGACCACATCTAGTCCGAATTATGTAAATATATTACATAAGTTGCACTTCGGTCCCTGGTCATTCTCAAGTTAGCTGAAATCTGCACTTCATCTTGTAACTTGGACTTTCTTTGACAAAATTGATAAAGCACAGTTACCCGGTAGAAACTACACTTACAATTATGAGAAAGCTTTGCTTGGGGGCAAGCAAAGGTGAAGTGTGGGGATGTGATCAAAGGGTAAATAACTGTGTTTTAAAATGTGTAAGTATTTGGTTTAAGTGTTTATTATCACAAAATATGGTTACTTTGAGTTTGATTTGTCTCGCAGGTACCCAGAGTTTAACGGATGGCTTTTGGAGTTTAAAGGGAGGTTTTTGGGAGAAGGATTGGAAGCATACATGCAAGACGGGAGTTTAAAAACGCGAAAAAGGGAACCCAGTGGCTAGCGCAAGGTGGCGCTGATCTGACGCAATCTTGTGCCAGCTAACTGGCGCAATACAATAGAATCTCAGTGCCACCTTACGCCGAGTTGCAAATACGCATGCGAAAATTCGGGTTTTCATCCTATTTATAGATATCTTCAACCCCAAACGAAAAGATCTTCAACGCTAATCGTTTTTAGCCTCACAAGGACGAATTTCCAAGTTCCCAACCACAGTTTTCATCAATCTTTCATGCAATCAAGATCTACAACAACCTTAGATAATTTTTTATGATCACCTCCGGAAGGATGGTTCGTTATGTGAAACTCAAACCTTGTTTATTTAGTTTTTTGGATTGTTTTTCATGACTTGAAAATACTTGTGGTTTTATTTTATTTTTTTAAGAATTTTGTGTTGCAATTATTCATCTCGCATTTGGTGTTCTTGCATTGTGAGTAGTTTATTAGGAGGATTATTGGCAATGATTAAGTAATTGAATTGCATGAGTTATTATTAAAAACTTGTCTTTAATTATCACTCAAATTAAATCATTAACATGGTCTTTTGAAATCTTTCTAATTAAACATGTTTGGTGAATCATTCAATCGAAAATCCGGAGGTGGTTACTTTTCTTCTAATTTGGTAACTTTCTTAATCATAATCACACTGTACTTTTAAAACTCAATTAAAGCAATAATTTTTCTTAGAATTTAGTTAATCTAGGATTTTACAATCAACACTAACCACGAATTCACTGTAGAGACAACCATACTTACCTTTGCTAGTAAAGGTACTTAGGACCAATTTTTTAAACTTGTTTTGACCGACCTTTCGACATCGATCAGTTATTGCCATATGTTAACATAGAATACGATCTTTCTATGCACTTGCAGCAAACATTTCTCGACTTTCTCAAGGCAACTTCTCTAACAGTACATGCTTCATCTTGCATATCATATAGCACCATCTGATTCTATTACCTGATACTTATTGAGATGTGAAAAGTCGATTAAATTTATTAAAACGATACAACATGAAAATTGTCGTCCCGCCATTAACATTAACTGTCATTCAAGATTGCTCCCGGCCACATCCAGCACAAACCTGTACCTCACATCATTTTTCTCCATCCTTTCAAATGCTTTGTTCACATAATCCATCTTCACCACTTCTATCTTTGTCTTCAAACCCTTTTCGACCCAAAATTCGAGTATCTCTTGTGTCTCTTGTATGCTTCCGATGAAACTTCCACTTATCGACGTCCCCCCTGTAAATTTCCAACATCACTTGATAAACAACATCACTCATATAGCACAATCTGATTATATTTTTTTACTAACAATAAAATGAGTTACCTAAAATCAAACCCGATGCACTGAACTGCAATGGTTCAGGAACCGCACCAACCATGAGTATCTTTCCTTCAACATCAAGAAGAGGAAGGTAATCTTGTATCTTATGATTAACCGGTACAGTGTCTAGTATATAATCAAGACTACTTTTATATTTATCCATTTCAGCTGAGTTTGAGCTCACTAAGAAACAATCTGCACCCAAGTCGGTCAATGCCTCTTCTCTCTTCTTATCAGAAGAACTTATGACTGTCACATGGTGACCCATTGCTTTTGCAATTAAAACACCAAGATGACCAACTCCACCTAAACCCAAGATTCCTGCTTTTATAGCCTTTTTAGAGTCGATGAACTGTTTTAACGGACTGTAAGCCGTCACTCCTGCGCATAGTAACGGTGCAGCCTGCTCTGGGGCTAGTTTTTTTGGTATGTTAACTACATAGCTGCAGATGTTGACCTTTTGGTTTAAGAATTTATATATATGAAATGAACTGATGAAGTGTAGTTTTGACTTTTGAGGATATGGTTTTTGCTTACTTTTGATGGACTATCATGGCAGAAGAGAAGCCTCCTTGTGTAAAGCTTCCGTCTTTATAGATGGCGTTGTAAGTGAACACCATGTTTTTGCAGTATTGTTCTTTGTTCGTTTTGCAGCGCGTACATTCGCCACAAGATCCTACCATACACCCGACCCCCACTATGTCACCTACACCGAATTTTTTCACCTCTGAACCCACCTCAATAACTTTTCCGACCACTTCATGCCTACAATTATGAAAACCCCGTAAGGTACTGTATATTATTGATCAACTACTTATAGAAGTAGAATGAGAATAATTACATAAGGAACCTAAGCGAATCATATCTCCTTGTTACGTTAAAGCTGTTGCAATAAATTCCATCTAATATGCGAGACACGGTTAATAACACAAAAATAAACACAGCACATAGCGATAGATTTAAGGACCATACCCTGGAACCAAAGGGTTGGTAGTGTAGTGAGCTTCATTCCTGATTTGATGAAGATCACTGTGGTCTACGCCACAATACAAGACTTTGAACACAACATCTTCTAGGCCTGTTTTCCTGCACATTTGGAACCCATGTCATTAATATTCCTGAATTATATGTGCTCTAAGTCCATAAGATGTGCATGTTGGGTATACATGATACGCGTATATATGTTTGAAAGATTGCTTATCATTTACCTGAGATGGAAAGTGTAGGGAGAAAGAATGCCAGATGAGTCTCTGGCAGCCCAGCCGGTAACTTTTCTTCCCTCCATTATGCTTCTGTTTTTGCTAACAAACAATTTCAATCTGTAGCTAATTTTTCAAAGCAGGTGTCATTATATGACTCTATATATATATGTGTGTTAAAACTTTTATAAAAAATGGAGGACGAAAAGACGCCGGCTGAGGTTGTGAAGTCATTGAGGACGTCAATTTCCTTAATAGTTACTTTTGAGCAAACATTTTTGGATTTTGCTTTCATCATTGTCATTAATATATACATTGGTTTGATATACAATCACAAAATAATGTTTAAGTATGATAATAAAAATTCAAAATATTGTTGAGAGGACCCATATCATTTTTTTTTTTGTCATAAATAGTTTGTTAGACTACTGGATTTATAATCCATCTTAATCCATTTGGACCTACTCGTTTTAGTTGAAGTCTTAGTATTTATGGGTTAGTTAAAACTTATTTATTTGGGTATGTATTATGTCGTGGGTCACATTGAACACATGGGCGCAACTTAAGTTGGGCAGGAGGGGGCGCCCGACCCCTGAACTTTTCGCTCAGTAGTGGAGAGTATGTGGTTTTCGTATAGAAATTTTTGGGTATATAGACACTTGACCTTATGACTAATGTACAATTGAGAACTAATGTTAGTTAAATAGCCATCAAACTCTTGTAGAATTAGTACTCTCATCAGTAACAGAATTCTTATATGTATAGCACAATATGATTCTGTAACTTGAAATCTTTAAGCTTGTAGCTGTTATTATTGGCTCATTTTTATTACTGTTTGCATAAACACAAAAGGATGACTGGATTTATTTAAATGATACGACGTTATAATTGTCGTCCCGCCATTAACATTAATTGTCACTCAAGATTGCTCCCAGCCACATCCAGCACAAACCGGTACCTCACGTCATTTTTCTCCATTCTTTCAAATGCTTTGTTCACATAATCCATCTTCACCACTTCTATCTTTGTCTTCAAACCCTTTTCGACCCAAAAGTCGAGTATCTCTTGTGTCTCTTGTATGCTTCCGATGAAACTTCCACTTATCGACGCCCCCCCTATAAATTTCCAACATCACTTAATAGTTAATACTCAACTCTAAATCCAAATCGGATTTTTTACCAATAATATAATGAGTTACCTAAAATCAAACCAGATGCACTGAACTGCAGCGGCTCAGGAACAGCACCAACAACAAGTATCTTTCCTTGAACATCAAGAAGAGGAATGTAATCTTGTAACTGATGATTAACTGGTACAGTGTCTAGAATATAATCAAGGCTGTTTTTTAGTTTATTCATTTCAGCGGAATTCGAGCTTACTAAGAAACAATCAGCACCCAAATCGGTCAATGCCTCTTCTCGCTTCTTATCAGAAGAACTGATCACTGTCACATGGTGACCCATTGCTTTTGCAATCAAAACACCGAGATGACCAACTCCACCCAAACCCAAGATTCCTGCTTTTATAGCCTTTTTGGAGCCGATGAACTGTTTTAACGGACTGTAAGCCGTCACTCCTGCACATAGTAATGGTGCAGCCTGCTCCGGGGCTAGCTTTTCTGGTATGTTAACTACATAGCTGCAGTATTTGGTTTTATTCTTTTATCAGATTTTGACATTTTAGTTTTAAAAAGCGTGTGGTGCATCGATGCATTTTGATTCCAAAAACCGATGCGCGATGCGTGAAGTACGGGCATCACATATGCTAGGTGTTCGTTATTAAAAGTACTAAAAAGTTATTCATGGATAATATTTTATTAACTTTTTAAAACTAAAATATAAGATATTCTTATCATCTCTGGTCAGATTTGTTCAATCGATGGTCTAAATTGCTCAAATACTCAAACCCGTTGTTCAACTGATGTTAAGATTTGTTCAATTATATTTGAAAAACTCAGACCCATGATAATTGACGGTGTAATTTGTTCAAAAACCTGTTCACATTATGTGATGCGCGCATTAAATGCAGCAATGCGATTTCATCACATCGCATCGCATCATGTGACACACGCCTTTTAAAACCAAGCCTTGATTATATCCAAGACACTGTACTACTTAATATTGTGTTTGCTTACTTTTGATGGACTACCATGGCAGAAGAGAAGCCTCCTTGTGTAAAGCTTCCGTCTTTATAGATGGCGTTGTAAGTGAACACCATGTTGTTGCAGTATTGTTCTTTGTTCGTTTTACAACGCGTGCATTCACCACAAGATCCTACCATACACCCGACCCCCACTACGTCACCTACACCGAATTTTTTCACCTCTGGGCCCACCTCAATAACTTCTCCCACCACTTCATGCCTGCAGTATAGAAAATGTAAACTTCGTAAGGTATTGTATATTATTAATCAACTATTTATACGAGTACAACGAGAATAATTACAAAGAAAACATAATTTAATCATATCTTCTAGTTATGGTAGGGAAATGATAATAAATGTTAAACTATATATTTTTATCTAATACGTAAGACGCATTTAATAACACAAAAACTATTAACACACGGAGTACATAGCGATAGAATTAGGGACCGTACCCTGGAACCAAAGGGTAGGTAGTCATGTGAATTTCATTCCTGACTTGATGAAGATCAGTGTGGTCGACACCACAATACAAGACCTTGAACACGACGTCTTCTGGGCATGTTTTCCTGCACATTTGGAATACATATGTCGTATGAAAATTCTCGAATCATGCTCTAAGATGTGCATGCTGGATATACATATTACGCGCATATATGTTTAAAAGATTGCTTATCATTTTTTTTTTTTTTTTTTTTTTTTTTGTGGAATATTGCAGGGGAGTTAACAATGAATGCATAGACATAGACCTGAGGTTGAAAGAGTAAGGAGAAAGGATGCCAGATGAGTCTCTGGCTGCCCAACCGGTAACTTTTCTTCCCTCCATTATGCTTTTGATTTAGGTAAGAAATAACTTTTAATATGTTGCTGACTTCTGAAAGCATGTGTCAGTATATATACACATTTATATATACAGGTTATGAGGGCTGCTGAGGTTGTGAAGTCATTGAGAACGTCAATATCCTTCATAGTTGCAATAAGGAAACAAATTTGGTATTTTGCTTTCATCATTTTCATTATTATATACATTACTTTGACTAATAACGAAATAATGTTTAAAAAGTTTAAAAGTATTGTTGAGCTGACCCATATTAACTTTTTTTGTTTTTCACAAATAAGTTGCTGATTATAAAATAGAAAATAAAACTATTATCATAATTTTATGTTTAATAAATAATTGATGTGATCAAATTGATTTGTAACACCTCCTTATCCAAAAATGTGATAGTTTTTGAAAAAAATTACTACACAAAGAGGTATGACTTGAATTCATTCCACGACCCATCATACCAAGACTAACCCGGGTTGAATGGGGAATGGGGACCCGATTCAGTTATTTTTGTGGTAAAAGGAAGAAAAGGAATGATCTCACTATCATGAGAGCTAATTTCATCAATATAAATACTCTATCATTAAATACTCCATGATGAGGTAATACATTCATTTATTCATAAGGGTGTCCGGAGTGGGGGCGGCAAACCCACCCGGCACCGATCGGCAAACCCACGGCAACCAATGCCAACACCTTTGCCGCATGGGTGTTTGACGAAATGGGCACATATTCGGTGAGGCATAACCGATGCGGGGAAGGGAGGAAGGAGAGAGAGAGGGGGGTGTGGGGTGGGGTTCATTCCAATCTCAACCAATCACATTTTTTTTCTTTTTTTTTTATTTAAAAAGTTTACCACTTCACCAAATGTCTAAACCATTGCCAACACTTTTCACCAAAGTTTAAACATTTTTCACTGATTGACGTGACGCACTCTGATTGGTCGATTTTTTAGTTTGCCACTCTCAAGTGTTTAACCACTCCTAACACCCTAAATACTCTCACATGCACATTTACTATCTGCAACTTTCTCTCTCAAAGAGTGTAAACTTATTCACGGAATGGTGGTCACACGAAGACCCCTCTTCCGTTGACGAGGCTGACTACTTCTGTTTTGCATATTATTTCCGGTAGTGTTTGCCAATTTAAGTCCAAAGGTTGATCATAAGATAATACTGAAGAAGTTCATACTGGTATTCTAGCCATTAACCGAAATTTCCTGTTCAACAATAGATTTTTAAGGGAAGTGGTATGCGTGATATTGAAATCACATAATAACTAGCATAAATGATAGTTGTAAATTTTTAGGAAAAAGAAGTCGTAGTTCCCGGGTGTAACTTCTTGTCTCCCAAATCACGAGCTACTCCTTGTTAAACATTTAAAAGTCAGGTGAAATTAGTAGTGTTGAAAATAAAAAAATAATGAAACGATGGGCGTAAGTACAAACATAAAAAAATAGATGATTACACAAACAAGATGATTAAATAAACAAACAAACGAATGTACCCCGTAACATCCATCGATTATATTCTCCAACTAAATCATGAAAAATCAAAAAAGTTCACGTAATCCGGTCCATTCAACTTTACATCCATTCACTATGGTTTTGGACATTGTTAATTCATCTCTTATCTAATCTAATACTAATAAAAGAATCCAATAAATGTCACATGGCATTCTCTTATTTTATAAAATTCAATAAATGCCACATGGTATTCTCTTATTTTATAAAATCCAATAAATGTCACATGGCATTGTCATATTAATTCTTTAATAATGTATTAATTATATAATATAATATCTAATTCTAATTTATGATTAAATAAATACATAAATGATCTATAGTTAAAACCTATTATTTTAATACTTATTAAAATAAAAGAGTTTAAAATACAAAAAAAAAAAGCTTATGAGATCATATATAGAATTGATGTATGAGTTTTTCTAATGTATAAATAAAAGCTAAAAAGAGCAACTAATCGGGAGGACATCTTGCAAAATGACTAAAATTTATTGAACTATGTTTTAAAATTATAGACGTTGAGAATTTAATGTTTTGAAGTTACAGCGAAGTGAGACCTTTCAATTTATGGATGAGAGAATATTAAAGTTTTATAGTTACACCGATTTGTGATAAATAAACGTGTTTTCAGTTTAATAGAGTTAAAAAATATGCAATATATTTTCAACTTTTTTAACAGGTAAACGATACTCCTACTCTATTTTACACCAAATATGCAAAAATGGTACTATAAAACGTTAATATTCTCTATAATGTTTTGGGGTGCCTTTGTTAATGGCAAATGTTATTTCTACTCTATTTCATATTAATTATACTAAAATATTCATTTTGCTCATGTTTGAATTTGAGATCTCATCTCTACGAGACAAGTGTTTCTATACCAAGTGGACGAGACCCACATTGGCTAATACCCAACTATATGGTTACAGACACAATAAATATATATAATCTCACCAATTCCCCCCCCCCCCCCCCCCTAAATCCCTTTGTAACCCTAAATAAAGAATTTTTTATAAAGTAGAAAACGGTAACTTAATCATCTTTTAATATGTTGGATTTTCTTTGTTTTACCCTTTTGTGAACATAATAAGTTAACCTTTAAAAATGAAAAGATTTTATTCATTAATGTATATCATAACTTTATAATAAATAATTACTAATTAAATCCGTATAACAATTATTAGTAAGAATAACAAATCTAATCTGTGTTATAAAAATAAATTTATAAAATCCAATAAATGCCACATGGCATTGTCATATTAATTCTTTATTAATACTAGGGAGAAAGCCCGTGCGATGCACGGCATGCATAATAGCTATTGTTTGTCCGTGGTAAGATGTCTGACACGGTCGGTGCATAACATGTAAGACAATACGCCTACAAAGGGGCGTGGTTAAACTTTATTAAACCATGGACCATAAGTTGTTTCCTTGGCAAAACTTGCCGGCCAAAAAGAAGTGAAAAAAGATGTCTTCCAAGAAAAAAAAACATGAAACAGAAAAAGGAAAAACGCATAAACTCTCGCACGCCTTCCTATCTTATTGGATAACACATAGACCAAACTTTTGCTAACGCATGCCACCGTCATCCCCAATCCCATCACCAGCCAACTGACTGTAGTGAAATAACGAAAAGAAAACTATTAAAATGGTATACTATGTTTACGTATATATGCATCGAAAAGTAGTATGGGTTTTCATTACTAACACTAAGTGCAGACGGTATACATTTCATGTGGGTCACTGTCAACTGTTTCTTCTGAATCCGAATCTGCATAAGCAGGTCTGGGAAGGAAAAGCACGAAACATTTATGTAGACGGTTATCCAAAAATAAATATGCACAATTACATTGTTTATGTACCCCGCAGATGGTCAAGCTCTCTTATATACCCTTTGGTGGGGCATAGTTTCTCCAAATAAGTAAGTGCATTTGATGTTTCCAAAGCTGGGATTATGCCCTCTAGTCTAAATAGTCTATTGAAGGTTGCATTTTATATATAATCACACAAGAAGATAAATAATTAGCAAAAGGAGGTTGAAGAGATGAAACAAAATGGTAGATGTGGCAATTTAGATCCAAAACCAGCTGTAGTAAAAGTGGAGGTTGTGATTTTTACTTATAACGGGTCAATCCACTTTGTGTTTTTTTTATCCAAAGAATTCGAATAAAAACCAGATCAAATTGGTACAACATGCCGGATGGGTTTAACGGTACCAAAAGTCTACTTGTTAGGCATAAAAGCTCCTGAAGCATTTTATTTATAGATTTAGGATATTATTAATTATTCATAAAAGTTCTAACAATGGACATTAAATGTTATACGGGTCAACCCACCAGCCTACCCCGTTTAACTTTAACCAATGTTAAAATGACATGTTTTACCTTAAACCCGTTTTGACCCATTAACCAACCAATCGGACCCGCTCGTCTTGCAAGTTGCAACTCTACAAGATAATTTCAAATATGGCTGCCAAGCATAAATAGAACTTCAAGGCCTCAATGACTCAAATCAGTGGTCGTGTCTTTCTTCATTGTTTCATAAAAACTCGTGTGTTGCTGAAAAGAATATCTTGTTTTAAAGTAGTTGCTACCATTAACTAATCAAAAAACTCATATGGCATTTATAAAGTATCTTAACCAAACAAAGCAGGAGGTGTTCTATAATGTGAGTACCACTCAACATGGGCCAATTTAGAAAGGAAGAGGTGTTCTGTAAGCAAGAGGATGTAATATATGTAGATTTATAGCACGAATTCAAAACATCGTACATGAATTCGAAAAGAAATAAAAAAATATACCTCACAGTGCAACTGAACTCGAACTCGTTTTGTGGTCTTGAACTTTCCGCAACTCGAAATCTCCTTGAAACAAAATGAAATCAATAAGGTTTTGAGATTCTAGAAATTCCAAAACAGTCATTCACTAAACACAATGTACATTGGTGGTTGTTCCACAGGAGTAAACATAAGTCGGACATAATTTGAGAACGATAAAGGTTATCACCACCATGGCTCTATTCCATATTGACTTTAGTCTCGTGATTCTGAATTTTATCCCAAAAAGCACTTTACGTTTTTACTTTATAAAGTCAATAAGAACTCACAACATTTGAGCACATCAGCTTAAACTTTAGAGGAAGTTTTCAGTCAGAAATTTCATAACTAAAATTTGAGATAAACGTATAATGTCAAAAGCACCTTAGGTGCTGAAGCATAGCCTAGCGCAGCTTTCGAGTTGCACCCTGAGAGGCGCCTTTTCACCGTTTGACCCGTTACACAACCAGACTCGTGTGATACAGCGAACACACGACACTATTTTGAATAAACATTGGGTTGGACTGGTGAGTTCCATTGGCCCTCATTCAACTGCAATAAACCAAAAAGCTCAAATGTTAACATGGGTTCGGGTTGGACTGGTGGACCCACAAACGTTTTTCTATACGTCTAATTATAATCCCCTTTGACACGTTTCGTTTTAGCTAAACTTTTTATTTATATATTTAATAGTTTTTTGGTAACCATGAAAATCTTTAACATAAAACTCACAGGACCAGCCTATGCTAAACCAATGGAATATGGTAAAAGGCAGCTTACACCGGACATGTGGTCTTCAAGAGGTTTGAAATCAGAAAACCGGTAGAAGCTAGTGTTGAACATTAGGCATGTGTCAAGAGGGACTTAAGCACTTACCACTAAGCCACTCAACATTTCAATTAGCACATACCTAAACTGACTCTAATAACTGGATATGTATGCATTTATCTACAAAGGTCCATGCATTGGCAAAAAAAAAATCAGAATTAGAGGTGGCAGTTCTAACCCAAATACATATGTTAGAGGTGGCAGTTCTAACCCAAATACATATGTATGGGTTAATTTGGGTTATAGTTTATCCTAAACAGGTCGAATGTAAAACTTAGCTAAAACGTGAATGTGTCAAATGGGTTGAAGACCTCGTTTATCCAAAAATATCAAATCCAGCCAGGTCAAATTTGAGTTTCAACCAACAACACTAAGTTGACCCATTTCAAACGAACATGTTTTGATCAACTACATACACCCACATATCTTATCAACTCTAATTAATATCTTCCACATTTATTAGAAACAGAAAAAAAAAAAATTATACCCTTTCCAAATTCCAAGTACAACCATTTATCATTTAATTATTATGTTTTTATCCAGTCTAATGCTTGTGCCAAAGATAATGCCACCCGTAACCACATAGCCCATTTTAGTGGTTGGCTTTCCCCTAGATTCGTATAAATATAAAAACCAACTTAAAATTAAGTAAATACAAGAGTAAAAGAATCCAAAAAGATTAAAGTATAAACAAAATCTAAAAACATATAGTTTCAGAAATAAAAAATTAAGCTTAAATTTCTATAAAAAAAAAAAAAGAAGCAACCCTTGATCAGTTAACCATTATTTAGTTATGACCAAAGAGGAAGAAGTCAAATTAGTAATCTTCATATCTCATAGCCTATGACCCAATCGGGTAGCAGGCAAAAGCTTATAACAAAACATCACGCAACTTGAATTTTTAATCATACCTTGAGAAACAATTTGTGAGGCGATGAATCACTGTTGAAATGGGTAGTAATGGAGCCCTAAAAATAAAAATTCAATAAGAAATTTAATCACAGATGACCCGCTAAGCAAGAAACAAATGGAAAACTAAAAAACAACAGGGTGTGCCAAACAGGTAATAATTTCGAATCATTCTTCACATCCTAAACTATACATCTATAAATCAAAAGTTGTAACCAAAATCACAAACAAATCAGACCACGTTTGTCTACCAGATTCCAAGTGAAATTAAATTGCATTATCCCATTTCAACATTTTATTATAGATTCACAAAACCGGTTTCGATACATGTTAATACTAATCAAGAGCAATTGATTACCTGCTACAAATGTGATAAATGAAACAGTCATGAAGGGCACTTAAATCAATGTCACCAATGACACAAATCAGGCCACCTGAAGCGATTCTCCGGCCCCATGATTTGGGGTTCAATTCCTATAAAGCCATGTCAACCGAACTGCTGCAAATAATAACAAAGTCAAGAAACAAATTTATGAATTTCAAGATTCGGATTATTTCATATAAATCGCAAAGAGAAGTGTTGCGCCTGAAAAATGAAATAAACATCCTTCTGATCATCCCTTTCTCTTTACAATGATGTGTTATATATCCTTCTAAGAACTCAAAGAATACACATCTACAGAACTAACAGAAGTCATAAGCAACTACTCGTTTGCCACTATCAGAAATAGTGAGAGAGAAGGAAGAGATAGAGACATACCTGATGACGGCGACGAAGAAGGGTGGTGGTTCAGGCCGGCGACCTGCCGGTGATGATGACTGTGTGCGGCAGAAGAGGTGTCCGACGACGATTGGGTACGGTGGTGGGTGACCGGCGACGAAGATGGATCGTGTGAGTGGTGGCGACGGCCGGTGCTTGATGAGGGTGGGTGACCGGCGAAGTGGAGGTGGTGTTTGGAGATGGAGGGTGTAGTATAGATGAGAGGAAACTGCTGGGTATTAGGGTTCAGAACTATGACTGTGACAGGCTCTAGAAGAAAGAAAAACGATTGGGTATCTGGAAGTTGCAAAGTCACTTTTAAGAGGCTCATAATGAAGGTTGTAAAAAAGTTGATATAACTAAATTTTTAAGTATATATAGATTATTTTAATCAATATTATTTCAAGTACTGCATTTAAAACTTCATAAATGTTGATTTTAAAATAGAACATGCAACTAAATTTTAGATTATATATAGATATTAATTATATAATATAATATCTAATTCTAATTTATGATTAAATAAATACATAAATGATCTATAGTTAAAACCTATTATTTTAATACTTATTAAAATAAAAGAGTTTAAAATACAAAAAAAAAAAAAAAAGCTTATGAGATCATATATATAATTGATGTATGAGTTTTTCTAATGTATAAATAAAAGCTAAAAACGAGCAACTAACCGGGAGGACATCTTGCAAAAAGACTAAAATTTATTGAACTATGTTTTAAAATTATAGACCTTGAGAAGTTAATGTTTTGAAGTTATAGCGAAGTGAAACCTTTCAATTTATGGATGAGAGAATATTAAAGTTTTATAGCTACACCGATTTGTGATAAATAAACGTGTTTTCAGTTTAATAATGTTAAAAAAAATATGCAATATATTTTCAACATTTTTAACAGGTAAATGTTACTCCTACTCTATTTTACACCAAATATGCAAAAATTGTACTATAAAACGTTAACATTCTCTATAATGTTTTTGGGTGCCTTTGTTAATGGCAAATGTTATTTCTACTCTATTTCATATTAATAATTATATTAAAATATTCATTTTTCTCATGTTTGAATCTAAGATCTCATCTCTAAGAGACAAGTGTTTCTATACCAAGTGGACTAGACCCACATTGGCTAATACCCACCTATATGGTTACAGACACAATAAATATATATAATCTCACCAATTCACCCCCCCCCCCCCCCCTAAATCCCTTTGTAACCCCTAAGTAAAGAAATTTTTATAAAGTAGAAAAAGGTAACTTAATCATCTTTTAATATTATTAATTTTCTTTTTTACCCTTTTCTGAACATAATAAGTTAACCTTTAAAAATGAAAAGATTTTATTCATTAATGTATATCATAACTTTATAATAAATAATTACTAATTAAATCCGCATAACAATTATTAGTAAGAATAACAAATCTAATTTATGTTATATCAATAAATTTGGCTTTTTTTACCAGTAAAGTGAAAAATAACAACTTTAATAATGAATTTTGTAAATAGAATTGAGGCCTTAGAGAATTATTTTAAATAAAAGTTATATTTAAAAGATACACTATAATAAAAATTAATATTATATTTATATACTATTATATGTAAAGTAATTCGTAACTTCATTCATATGATATATATATATATATATGTTGGTGCATGCGTCTGTCGACTTCGTCTTGTATCGAGTCTTGTATTGTGTATAGATAGATCATGGCACGTTATACAAGAAAACTGTCAAAAATAGGTTGGAAGTTAATTTCGCACGAAATTACAGTTAGTAATTTTGCTTGGTAATTTAGTGTGAGCAGGTTCATGCGAAATTAGGCTGCCTATATATAGTTGCCTGGTCTGTGTCATTGGTAACGAAATTAGATTCCGGTTAGAGAGCCGAAGTGCTGCCGAAATGTCTACTCGCTGTAAAACTTTGTCAAATCAATCTAAAGACAGTTTAAAGTGTATATCTAGCTGAATTGAACTCGATACGTCTGTTTCCGCCTTTCGTATCAAGAAAAACTCTTCTGAACGACTCGTTCGGGTCAGAAAACGATCCTACAAGTGGTATCAGAGCTCAGGAGGAAGAGTTCTTACCAATTCAGTTGCAAATTCTGTTTTCTACACCATCTTTTCAAAATTAAACTTGATTTCACGGTTAAAATGTCTTGAATTTCACACATTATGTGCGCATTAGTGTTTTAACAAACCCTAGAAAGTTTCAGATCTTAAAATGGCTTAAAACTTGATCAATTGGACCAAAAACAGCTCGAGATGATGACATCAGCAGTATTTCGCCCGAAATAAGCCTTATTTCGCACCAATTTGGTATTTCGCTTAGGAATTTCGTACGGAATTAGTATTTCGCTTGAATATTTCGTACGAAATTAGTTAATTTCGTTTGAAATCTGATTTCGTTTGGTATTTTCGTACGAAATTACTTATTTCGTGTGAAAATCTGTTATTTCGTTTGAACTATTTAGTTTGAAAGTTATCTTGCAGGTGATTTCGCATCAGTTAGTAATTTCACTTGAAACTGTAATTTCGCTTGAGTTGTTATTTCGTTTGAAAGTGACTATTTTGTGAAAAAGTTTACCTAATCATGGAAGAAGAATTCTATAACGCGTTTGCTACTGCCCCGACTACTCCAGCTGCCATTGCTCAAAGCATGAACATGGAAAATGAAACTGGAACAATGCAAAAACCCCCGAAGCTAATGGGAATTGAAGAGTACTATGGTTGGAAAGATAGATTTGAAAACTGGGTTCAAGCTAATCATCTGAGGTCTTGGGAATGTATTGAGAAAAAGTATGTTTTACCACGTACAGATTTGGGAGTTGAGAAAAAGATTTTTGAATTTAATGATAAAGAACGTGACATGTACAAAGCAGAAAAGATGATGATCAGTTTACTCCAGCAAGCTATTAAAGAAGACATATTCGTATTGCTTCAACATGATAAGACTTCACGTTCAATCTGGGAAGCACTTAGAGTTAAGTTTGAAGGAAGTGAGAAAATGATCAAGAGTAAAAAATCATTGCTGAAGAAAGAATTTGATTTATTTTCAAGTTTGCCGCGAGAAGATACCAAGAAATTGATTGAAAGATATTGTCATTTAGTACAGTCAATGTCATTGTTAAACATCAACAAAGATCGTGAGGAATGGGTTGACAAATTAGCTGATGCTTTACCTCATAAAGAATGGGGAACCTATCTGATGATCTTGAAAAATACTGGAGAATATGATGGTTTGACAATCTCTCAGTTCATTGAAAAAATTGAAGGACAAGATCTTGAGCAACAAAAGATTGCTAGAATGAACAATCCAAGTCCACAACAAGATGTGAAAATGTACTTTAAAGGGAGTGTTCAGAATGTCGAATCAAGTCCGAAAATCCAAACTGCTTTTAGTGTTGAAAATTCATCTGAATCAATTAATCAAAGTTCAAACAGCAGCATCAGTGGATTCTTCTCATATCCAAGTGTTAATCCGAAAGCTTCAAGCTCAAGTCATCAAGTTCAAAGCTCAAATAGCAACAATGGTCATGTTTTAAATTGCAACATCGCGTTGCATCTTCAGAATGGTCAAAATTTTTCTGAAGAAGTTGTCAAAAGTCATATGGCGTTACTTGTTACAGTATTGGAATCATATGAAGGATTGGTTACAGGAAGGATCGGAAATCCTATGTTGACGAAAGAGGATTATGATCAAATAGATGCTGAAGAAATGGAGCTGATGGATATAAAGTGGTGTTTAGCGAGTGTGTTGAGGAGAGCTGAAAGGTTTAAAATGATTACAGGAAGAGATGATTTCTTAGATGCAAAAGTTTCTACTTTGTGTTTTGATAAATCTAAAGTTACTTGTTTTCGATGCAGGGAGAAAGGTCATTTCAAGAGGGAATGTACTAATCGAGAAGCAAGTGGAGCAAAGAATCCGTTCGGTGAAAATGATTATTATCGGAAAGCCATTTATCAACAAGTTGCTCATCAACCATATCAACAAAAGGAACCACAAACTGCTCATGCTAAAATGATCGTAGAAGCAAATCAGAAAGCTTATTATGGCATAATTGATCAAGATGATGAAAAAGTGGCAGAAGGCTTCAGTTGGGACAAATACATTCCGCCTGATTCAAAAGTAGCAGCTCTCATTGCACAAATAGTTCAAGAACCGGATTTGATGAAAGAATGGATGAAAGTGTTTGCTGATGATAAGAAGAATCAAGATGATGAATCGAGTTCTTCAGATGATAGTTCAGAACAGAAACAAGTGTTTGATCAATCATCAACTGATGAAAGTGATGATGAGGAAGAAAGACATATTAATATTGCAAAAACTCATTTATCTACTGAAAGTTTTCAATTTTATTTTGCAGATAGAGTGGAGAAGCTGAAGGAGAAACAAGCAGCAAAAGAAAAGAAACAAGTAAAAAGTGAGATTGTTGTACAGGAAGAGAAATCTGAACAGAGTGAAGGAGTTGAGTTTGTTGTAAAGGCAGTTGAAGTTGAGGAAGTGGTTGAAGCTGAAAGAGTATTTGAGACAGACAAAGTGGTTGAAGTTGAGAAGATAGTCGAAGTTGAAAAGATTGTTGAAGTCATCAAACCTTGTTTAAAGTGTTTGGAATCTTGCAAACAATGTGAAGAGAAAGAGGCGAAGTTGAGTGAGCAAGATAAAATGAAAGAATAATTATTGTTCAATCTCAATTACGTAAAAGAATCATATGATGTGTTGAATAGAACGAAGACTGGTTTACAAAAGACAAATTCTGAAAGAGAAGATGCATTGACTATGATGAATGCAGTGATGATGACAAAGCAGAAAGCTATTAATCATTACATTGAAGAATGTGCTAAGCTGAAGCAAGAGTTGGAGACAGAAAAGATAGAAAACGAAAGAATCAGACGTTTACTGCAAAGTTATTCTAGTTCTAATTATTTGATTGATAGAATTTATCCAACTGTTGCAGGTTTTGAAGCATTTCAAGACAAGAAGCCTGAAGAAAAGGATACTGGTAAGAAACAAAGTGCAAATTATAAAAAGTGTCCGCCTCCGATTTGGGAACGTTATTCTCCTAGAAAACCAAATGAGGAGCAAGTCAAAAAGGCAGTCAATATAAAGTTAAAGTCTGAAATAACTGATGATTTACCAGAAAACATTGACGTCACGTTCACATCGTCTGACACTGATCATGAGTCTGAGTTAATAAAAAAGGTTGTCGATCAAGTGTTGGATAAGGATGAGGAGTCAGAGTCAAAGTTGGAGTCCAAAAGTTCGAGTTCATCATCAGTTGACAGTCCAAAGTCGTCAGTCAAACGGGTTTACAATAAAGAATTCTTGTTATCAAAATCTAATTTGAATGACGAACCAATCAAAATGGCATATACTTTGATTGATTCAGACAAATTATATTCTGATGAGGAATTTCCAATAAGAGGTGTTCAAACTGAAATGATCAAAAAGGTTTTCAAATTAACAGAAATTAATATTTCTGAAATAAAAGATGTAAATATTACTGGAAAATCTAAAACTTACACCTCAAGAGATCAACAAAGATTAAACAAGAAAAAGGGTTACAATTATGGTTCTGGTTTACAAAAGAGACCAAACCATAATGGTAATTGCAAAAAGAAGGGGTTGGGTTTTATTCCACCAAAAAATCATAAAAATTATAAAACTGATAAGCCAAAAACTGTATTTGTTTCAGGGATAAGTTTGGAAGAAGAACAAAAGAGCTCATTTTGGAAGCAAACAAACAAAGAGTTCTTTGAAGAAAACAAAAGATTGAAAAGAATGGAGCTTATCAGAGAAAGGAAACAAGAACCTGTTACAGATGTCAAGAAGTTGGTCACATCGCCTAGAATTGTCCAAAAGCAATCAACACAAAACAGGAAGTTGTTTCTAAACTCAAAGAGAAAATTGTGGACAAAACTGAACCACCAACTGAAAAATTTTAAGTGTTTAAAAACTCGATATATGAGGTTGGTGAATGTTCGAAAAGATTTTACAAGAGAAGAGTGAATCTTGACAACCAGAAGTGGGTTGTTAAGACATCTGATGTGAAATCTAGCAATGAATCTGATTTCACAAAGTCAGAGAAGCCACAAGTTGAGATAAAACTGGAAACATCAGTACCGCCAATGGATGATGTCAATTTTCCACCATTGAGGGTTGAAAACTTTAAACAAAAAGTTGGAAAGGTTGAGATCTCGAATCAATTCTTTTCTGAAAAGAAAGAATTTGACGTCGAAAAAGTTTTTAATGGAAATGTGAAAAAGATTTTTGGAAAGATGGTCGATGGGAAGGTAAAAGGGGTAAAGGATTTTTATGAAACAAAGAAAGCATCTTACTACCCGAGTGAAACTGAAGAGGTCACATCCAAGTTCGGTGAGACTTGGATGTCTGTTTTTCATATATGAAAAGTATGACTTGCCGGAGCTCCCAAGTTGGTAATCGCGAAGCATGATTCGGCATCATTCTTGAAAAATTGTGTTTGAAGAGGTTGATTTGCCGGAGCTTCCAGGTTGGTAAGAGTGGAGAAGGAATCGACATCTTTCTTAAGAAATTCACTTCGGTGATATTTCGATCTACAAGTGGTAGTATCATTTTTTGAATATTGTTATATTTTACAAGTGGTATGGTTGGTAAGTGAACCCACAAGTGGTTGGAGAAAGGTTTCAACTTACAAGTGGTAAATCAGGGACATTATGTTGTCCTTGATTTTCTACAAATGGTATTTGTTGATTGATATTAAAATTGTTATATTTTTCAAGTGGTTGATAAAACAAAGTGATGAATGAATCCCCGAACTTACAAGTGGTAAAATCAACTAAACTAATTTTCCAAAAAAACCATTTGATTAAAACAAACTTAAGTGTTTTGAAATCATAATGGGAAAATAGTTTGTTGTAAGGGGGAGTTCTGATTGTTTATGCCAAGTGGATGGCGAGTTGAAGCGATTTGATATTAGTTGTTATTTTATTTGTACAGTTTGTTTTCAAATTCTTGTTTAATGTTTTTGAATTTTAGGGGGAGTAAGAAATTTTAGAAAATCCAAAAACATTTGAAAATTTGAAAAAGCCAAAAACATGATAAAATGAAAAAGAGTTTTGTTGAGAAAAGGGGAAATGATAGTACATCAGTGGACTATCACAGCTTGCTAAATAATTGGAAAGTCAAAATGTCATAAATGGTCTCACTGATGACGTGCCAGTAGGTTTTTACACATTTAGTAGATTGTGACGAGATATAAACCTAAATTTCAAACTTACTTATATCGTGGGGAACATATCTCGGATATATGGGTAACCCCCGAAATCTTGTTTGAAAGGTCCCACTTTCTGAGATACTAGGTCTTTATATCTGGGGTATTATCCCGGGACTTCTGATTTTGCGGAAGCAATGGCCTAGTCCCCGTATAATACTTTCTGCTTGCTTGAAATATAGCATCACCCTTAGTACAAAAAATGATGAAACATTGAAAAATGCTAATCATGTGCTGTTGAAGAAAAGATTCTCTAAAGGGAACACACCTAAAGTTGAAGCCATCATCTCTCTGATTTTGCGAAAGCAATAGCCTGAGCTCTCATGGCCCTCGCATTTAACCCTTTACAGAAATCATCTAGGTATACTCACCTGTAAGACTGAATATTGGGATCTGGATACAGGAGTATATTCTGAGGTGGGACACATGAATAAGTTTAAGTGCTTAAAACATTAATCTCGTATCTCGAAACAGTTGAACTTTGTGTGAAAATTTAAGTGGATCAGTATACTGACAATCTAAGTGAATCGTTTAGAATTTAAAATGTTTAAAGCATAACGGTGTTGGTGATTTGTCTCAAAAACTGATATGATCCTCTTACACAAACTCACAAAAATATTGTCTGTAAATATTTCTTTACTGCATTTCATTATATCAAAAATCCAAAAAGATTTTCAGAGTATTTTAGCATAATTTTGAAAAATACAAAAATATTTTAGACAACTGATGTTGGAGATCTGATTTTCAAAATTCCAAGTGCTAAACATGATGAATAGGTTTGGGAGAGTGTGTATGAAAAGATGTTGTTTCAAGTGGTTCATCGGAGATTATAAAATGTTAAATCATTTTGTACAAAACTTGCAAATGGTGTTTTTGTGTCTACAAATGGTAAGCAGAGAATAAATTTGTCAAAATTTTAAATTTGTGAAATTTATTTCTGGGTTAAGAATGTGCAGGTTAGTCAGATTTCGATCATGAGCAGAATGTGAGCCAGGTCGATTTTGAACCTGTGGAAGCCAGACTGTGATCCTAAGCACAATTTAAGGGGGAGTCTGAAGTTGTAAGAGCCAGCCACAGATCTTGGGATAGAAGATTGTAGAGCCAAGTTCAGATCCTGAAGTTCACACAAACTGAAGATGCTGATAAACTTAAGGAATCAAGAGATCTGATCAAGAGAATTAGAGTGAGATAAGAGCCAGGTCGAGATCCTGGAGAGAAGAAGAGAAGAAAGAGATTGAGGATGCTTTACAATGTCAGATACTTTGGAAGAGTTCGAAAAGACTGATAAAGATTGAAGATTGAAGACTCGACACTGAAGACTCATCAACATTCGAGGGGGAGTCTGTTGGTGCATGCGTCTGTCGACTTCATCTTGTATCGAGTCTTGTATTGTGTATAGATAGATCAGGGCACGTTATACAAGAAAACTGTCAAAAATAGGTTAGAAGTTAATTTCGCACGAAATTACAGTTAGTAATTTCGCTTGGTAATTTCGCACGAAATTACTATTTCGTGTGAAATGTAATTTCGTGTGAGCAGGTTCATGCGAAATTAGGCTGCCTATATATAGTTGCCTGGTCTGTGTCATTGGTAACGAAATTAGATTCCAGTTAGAGAGCCGAAGTGCTGCCGAAGTGTCTACTCGCTGTAAAACTTTGTCAAATCAATCTAAAGACAGTTTAAAGTGTATATCTAGCTGAATTGAACTCGATACGTCTGTTTCCGCCTTTCGTATCAAGAAAAACTCTTCTGAACGACTCGTTTGGGTCAGAAAATGATCCTACAATATATATATATATATATATATATATATTTCTACAGTACATGTTTTTTAGTATTCAACACGTGTAAGACATGGGTTATCATAGTATTTCAATGTTGTGTTACTAATTAACATATGTCGGTTTTTGTGATAAATTCAAGTTAGTTGTGTGAACTGTCAAATGGTAGCAAAAATTCATTTATATAAAGTTTCATTACAAATTAACATAGGCCATTAAATATATTAAGTTATTTTAAAGATTATATAATTATATCGTTTATATTGTATAAACTCATGTAATACACGGGTCTGTAACTTAGTTAGGATTAATAAGAGAATTAATCGTGAACTTCTCATATGGGACAATTATATTGTGAACATCAAAGTAGTCTAGCGGTACCAAAATGTGTAAAAAGATTTATCACCCTTAATTTGTAAGGGTTCTATTATCATAGTAAATAAATGTAAAATTTAAGGGATATTGGATTTAAATAACTCCAACTTTCACCAATTCACCAATAGCACTCCTAACTTTCAATTTGTAGTTGTACCACACCACTCTCAACTTTCAACTGATTAGCCGATAGCACTCCAAAACTAACCCGACACTAAAGTGAAAATAGTATGGGAGTGATTTAGTTGTTCTATAAAAAGGTTGTATGTTAAGCTTCACAAGCTCAAGACTAATGGGAGGTAATCAAACACAAACCAGGATTTTTTTTTTCATGGGGGACAATTGGGTTGTGGTACTAGAAAACTGTCTCCTTTTTGACAACCAAATTTGTAGCAAATTTGTAGAAAATTGGTCTTACCCACAGATTTGCTACAAAAAAATTCGTGCAAAATAAAATTGTCGAAAATCACGTTAGCTACAAAATTATGACAAAATTTCCCACAAATTTTTGACAAAAATCTATCGTCACAAATGTTGCCACAAAATACCTACAAACCATTTTTTATGTTTTTCCTACAATTCTTCCACAATTATGCCTATTTTTGAATTTTATTTTATGATATTTTACTTTTAAAATTAATAACACTAATGAGAAAAATTATCCATAATTATGAATAATTATTTTTATTTTACGACAAAATTCCTACAAAATTATAAAACTTTCTCTTAACATTTTGCTACAAATTTCCTACAAATAAAAATATATTTTTTAATGTTGCGACAAATTTCCTACAACTTAAAAAAGTTTTGTGACAAAATTCCTACAAACTAAAAAAACAAAATTTAAGGGTTACGACAAAATTCCTACAAACAAAAAAAACAAAATTTAAAGGTTACGACAAAATTCCTACAAACCAAGAAAAACAAAATTTAAAGGTTACCACAAAATTCCTACAAACCAAAAAAAAAATTGAAGATTGCCACAAATTTCCTAGAACTCAGAAAAAAAATCCTGCACCTGTTTGCTACAAATTTGTGACAAATTGTAACAAATTAAAGAAATTAAATAAAACCATTTTTTATGAAAAAAAATACAGCAAAATTACTATTATATTCCAAAAATAATTGCAGCAATATTCTAAAACATTCCAAAAATATTAAAGCAACATTCCGAGACATTCCAAAAATTTTAAAGCATTCCAAAATGCACAAAAAAATCCTAATTAAAAGCATTCAAAACTAATCCTTAACATTTCAATACTTAACAAGACGAGAGTTTTTACTTATTTCAGATGTTTTTCAGCTTTTTTTCATAGTTTTTTGCCATGCCGCTTGGTCGACGCGCTCTTTTTCGCGCTCTTGTTGAAATTGTTTGAAACGGGATTCTATGTTTTGCCGAGCCTCCCGTTCTCTTTCTAATTCCTCTTGAACTTTTTGAAGCTAAAAGTTGCACATAAAAGATATAATTAATATGTATTAACAAAAATATATAGTCGAAATTCACATATCATTTAGCAATAATACGATATTCGAGTCGTGGTAAACCATCTAGTCATCTAGACCATTAAGTACACACGAATATGGAGTACA
The DNA here is from genome assembly GCA_030545235.1 of Helianthus tuberosus. Classification (NCBI taxonomy): domain Eukaryota; kingdom Viridiplantae; phylum Streptophyta; class Magnoliopsida; order Asterales; family Asteraceae; genus Helianthus; species Helianthus tuberosus. Next base: position 151,242,516 of record CM060381.1, read on the forward strand.
TAATTTTGAACAGCAAACAATTATATTGGAACTTGGAAGCTCAATAGTCCTTCTGAAAATTTTATTATAGTGTTACGAAAGCATGCAAGTCATTTGGCATTCGAACACCAGATTACACTATATTTTTTAAGTGATAATTTTATATATACCCTTAAAATCAATTTAAAAAGTAATGATATCTATATCAAGGTTCTCAGCAAACTCATTCTTCCCAATATCTTAAATTTTTTACGATATCAAAATCACAAGAATAAATAATGATACCTCCTGCGAGTGTCGGGCATCATCGTTAGACCCGCAAATTCTGGATGATTTTTTCCCGGTCACCAAATAATCAGGATCAGAAGATCCTATCCCAAACGTCTTGCGACCCTTACATTCAGGATGCAGACTCTTCCACAAAGCTAAATCATCGCATTCTATTTCCCCATACAAGTCTTCAAGTTGTTGCACATACGCGACCTAAAATTTTATCAAATGAATGTCTTCAACTCGTAAAAGTGTCAGAATAATTATAAATAGAGTGAATTGCAAGTTTTGTTCTTTATGTGTATATCAAATTTCAGGCTGGGCCAGTCAATTTTAACTGTTAAGTGGAGGGCAAATTGGTCTTCTTTACTTATTTATTTGAAAACAAAAAATTTAAATAAATAAAAAACATACTCTCTCTCATCCCCCCCCCCTCTCTTGTATCCTTTGACTGCAAAACCAATTGCCTCTTATACTCGCTTCTCGTAATTAGCTGGTATGTGAGACCCAGAACCAACAAACTCAATATTATTAAAAGCCTATTTCATCAAACATTTATACCAGGATCATTAACAACCTTGAAAAAGGAGCAGTAACTCTCCAACAAATCTAAACACAGATTCTCAAAATACTCATTCATTTAAAACCGTTTCACATCTTTTTCATCCATTAAACATTCAGTATTTTGTATAAACATCAATATTATATTGTTCTTTAAATTTTTCAGCAAAATATTTGAACAAAACTTCATCCAAATCACTACCTAATGAGATAATATTTTCAAGTGCCCGCCTTCAAAAGACGAAATAGTAACCTGAGTGTCACAAGCCAAAAGCCGAAAGAGCCGTTTTATTTTCCAGCGGCCATCTACCAAAATAGTGTCGACTGGTGTTGTTGTAGTCACCAGTGACCACGGTGAGCTCCATAGCGGTGATAACGAGCGGCAGGTCTTATCGGGTCCCGAAAATCAAGATTTACAACTTACCTCGTCAGATTTGATAGTGGTCGATACCCATCTCAGTCAACAAGAACAGATCCGAGTTGTGGGGGTGCTAAATTATTAAGGGATAATTGCATATTTCCCCTTAAAAAATACTCTAAATTGCTTATTTACCCAAGCCTAAATTGAAATTGCATATTTCCCATTCTCTATTAAAATGACTAATATACCCTTTTTTTAAATTAAAAGATCCTTAATTCCTTATCACATTCATCTAAATAAGCTGCTTCTTTCCCCTTCTTTCAGTTTCAAAATGAAGACTCTTCAATTTCTTCTCTCACAGGATCCCCATGGCCGGATAACACAAACCGGGCGAATCATGTTCGGAATCACGTTCGTCAGAGAGGATCAACTCTAGGATCTTAATTTTTAATCTTTCGCCTGAGAACAAACTGTTCTTAAGTTTATCTATTCCAATCTAAATTTCTTTACTGTAAACGAATTCAAGATCTGTCGTATTCTTTTGCATGAGTTTCAGCAGTTTAGAAATCCAATACTATTTTGATTCAACTTATTTTGCACAATATGGATTTTGAATCAATTGATGAGTTTCATAATTTGACTTTCTTTTTGCTGTTGGTTTAGAACTTAACTCCTTATTTTGATTCCTTAATTGATTCGAGATGGAATATAAACATGTAGATGTTATGGAAAATTAATCTTTAGCACCAACAGAGGAGTTCATGGCTCATACAAATTCTTAATTGATTTGAGATGGAAGATAATAGTTTTGGGTTGATTTTTGGTACCGTAATGGGTTAAGATTTTGGCATTTGTTTTTTGTTTAGATGATTGTCACTCTAGTAAAAATATGGGGTATATATGCAATTTTATTAAGGTTTAGTAAAATTAAGGGCAAAACAGTCATTATATAATTTTATTTTCATAAAAGAAATCAAAATGGGTAAATTTGCAATTTTATTAGTTAATGAAGGGGAAACATGCAATATTTGTTTAGGCTTGGATAAATAGGCCATTTGGAGTTTTTTTAAGGGGAAATATGCAATTAACCCTTATTAAAACAATTTTCTAAATAAATAAGTCAAAAGTCCAATTTGCCCTCTACTTAACAGTTAAAATTGACTGAATTAGGGTCAAAGGACAAACCGTGTAAGATTTTGAAATATTAAGTATAAAACTCGTTAATTTTAAAGATACAGGACACCAAATGAAATTTGGTATAAAGATAAAGGACAAAAGTCGTAATCTTATAAATAAATGATAAAAGAGAGCTTACATATAAACGTCTTGCCCGCTCCGTAACAAAGTTTAACCGATCATAATCTTTTTCAGTGATCTCCCCATCTTTTTGCATTCCTTAGTGGCGTGGGTCTGTAAGAACACTTTCAGGTATCCAACTGATTTACCCTTTTCTTTATCCTACCTAAAAACGAGTAATGTAAATTGTAAGTGGTAAATGTAAAGATAGTTAATAAAAATTAGAACTATGATTAGCTGACCATGTTGACACGGTGTTGATCAAATCGTATTGACCCGCCTGTATGAATGCATAAATCATTATTGCGGTTTGCTCTCCAGGCTTCCGACTTTTTTTTTTACCATTTTTCAGTGTTCTAGTGCTGTAATAATAAAAATTAGGGGTGAGTATGGTCCAATAACTCGATCAGAGCCGTTCCTACGTTTTCGAAGGCCCTAATCGAACTATGAAGTGGTGGCCCTTTTGCAAAATTATCATTTTCAACATATTTAGTAACAAAACCCTCCTCCTTTATCCTGGCTTGGGACCGGCAATTATAAACTAAAAAGTTTATAATTGGCGTAGTTAAAAAAAAAATTTAAGTCATGTGTTTTCTATAATTATAGTATATGTTTAAATAAAATCTACCTTTCTAGCTTTAAACGAGGCAAATTGTTTGATGAAATTATCGTAATCAAGTTCTTCTAAAAAATCTTTTTCGATTGACATAATACACTACTACAAAATGGAGTATTAGACGGTGTTGAAGTTTTATTTTAGACGGGGTTAAAGCAATAACACCGTCTTAAAATCAATATGACCATTGTGCTATTTTGATTAAAATATTTAAGAAAATTCAATATTTTGATTAAAATATTCAAGAAAATTCAAAAAAAACCCCGTCTAATGCTTAAACACCGTCTTATACTATTTTATGCAACCTTTAGACGGTGTTGTCTTGAACACCGTCTTATAAATGTCATACACTCACTACAAGAAATACTTGCAATTAGTCCTAGGCCGTTCGATCATAACACAATCTGATGGATCACCTTTTATTAAAACATGTCGCCGCTAAAAAGGTTATCAAAAATTGCAAACGTTATATTGATGTAGAGAACCGCTTGCATATATTTCTTCACATGCATAGCTTACTTGTATGCAAAAGAAATGCAAAGAAGAAAATACTATATGCAAAAAATTGGGTGTGCAATTTTTTTTCTTTTCTAATTTGTAGAAGCAGATTTGAAAACATATAGAAACCCTAAGCGCATATCAGCAAATGGAACATAACTGGGGCCATTGCACTTGTCATTAACTAATCTGTTTGAATCTTTAAACTGAGCAAATCTACTTTCGAGTGAAACACTAGCTTGATCTACTATGTATAAAAAGTAATCCGTTCTAAAACAATCAATAGGAGTTTTCAAAGTCTCATTATCAACATTTTCATCAAATCTTCTATTTCTACGAATAACACGTTTTTCACGAAAACTAGGTTCAATGCCCATCTTTAAAGCAAGTTCTTTAGCCTCAATCATAGCATTTTCAAATCCTTCATCCCTAAACTTTTTAAAATAAATAATAAGTCCATCTAGTTGTTTTATAGCAATATCAATACACATATCTTTTGATTGTAAGTTTTTACTAACTACATTAATAGCATGTAAAAACTCATACCAAATAACCATCGCTAATAAAAATTCAAATTTTTCCAACTCATTTTCAACTAAAGATTTAGCTTCACTTTTAACATTAGCCTCGGTACTATCACGATACAAATCCATTAATGCATCTCTTAGTTTTGGAGCTTGAAACCTAATTGTTTTAACACTTTCTAATCGACTTTCCCAACGTGTTTGTGATAATGTTCTTCTCTCGTAGTCTCGTTCTCTTTGTGCATGCGACAACCAGATCTGTGGGGGAGACTTAGTACAGCACCTTTTCAGTTTCTGTTTGAGCCTTTATTTTCTTTGGGCCTAATATTTTGACGATTCACAGTTTCACACCTTTATTTTAGTGGGCTACTTATTTATTGTTTAGTATAACATAAAAAATGGGCCTAGTATATAAAGAACCATCAAAAAATTTGGAGGCCTTTCATTTTGGGTGGCCCTAGGCCTGTGCCTAGGGTTGGAAGCCCATTGGGCCGGCTCTGAACTCGATTTGACCTGATGATAAACCGAACCGACTCGATACAGGCAATTTGGTAATAAACCATAACCAAGGACCAACCCTAATAGGTAGCATATATATACACACACACTTTATAGTATTATATATACATACAATACACAACTAAATTTTCGATCTTTAAACAAAATCAGTAGCTTGCTCTGGTGATTAAGTCGCTTTTCTCCTATCTACTGACTTTTTTTGGATATATTTATTTAAAATTAAAAAAAAAAAAACTCAATAAATTGAAGCACAAAACCAAGTGCTAATCTCACCAATATCACCCATTTTGACTCGCAACCCAACCCGCTAATTTTGTCATCCAAAAATAAAGGGAAATTGTTTAGGCTATGTGAAGTTTCACGCATTCATAATGTAAAATGTACCAACGAGACGTGTTACTTTGTAAAATTTTATTTCCTGATTCACGTATGTATGTGTGTGTGTGTATATATATATATGTGTGTGTATATATATAGGGGAAGGTTCAAATGAAAACCACTAGTTATTGTGAAAACTCGAAAACTAATTAAAAACCACTAAAAAGGAGGGGGGGGAGACTTTTAATGAAGGAGGGGTAAAATTGGAAAAAAAATATATAACTTTTCAAACATTTCCCATTTCTCCATACGTTATCATTTTAAAACAAAAATGACACCATAAGATCACAAATTTTTGTATCTTTCATTCAAGTATATTCGAGCATATTTTTTATGACATAAAAAAAGATTTATGGTGTCGTCTTGTTTTCAATACTATTATTATAGTAGTGCACATGTGCAATATAACATGTACTACAATTGCATTACATGCTTAAAATTAGCTTTTTGAGTCTAGTTTAGCTTTTATGGTTAGTTTTTTTGGAGGTTTAGGATTAGGATTAGCTTTTTGGGTGTGGGGGGGAGGGGGGGTTTAGGTTTTTGGGGGGTGGGGGTGGGGGGTTTAGGTTTTTTTTCGGGTTTATGTTTAGGGTTTAGTTTTAGGTTTTCGGGAGGGTGGGGGGTGGGGGGGGTTAGGTTTTTGGGGGGGTGGGGGGTTAGGCTTTTGGTGGGAGGGTGAATTTAGGTTTTTGGGGGGTGGGGGGTTTAGGTTTTTGGGGGGTGTCGGTGGGGGGTGGGTTAAGTGGTTTAGGCTTTCCGTATTAGTGTACAACACATGTGCAGCACAACCAAAAAAAAAATTTTTTTTTTTTTTTGAAATTTTTTTTTTCATATATAAAAACCAGCGAAATTTATAAAAAAAAATTTGTGTGTTTTTTAGGCTTTTTTTAGTTAGTTTTCGAGTTTTCACAATAAAAGTGGTTTTCATTTGAACCATCCCCTATATATATATGTGTGTATGTGTGTATATATATATAGAAAATAAAATTTAGAATAAAAATTATTGAATTTCGTACCGCACACATCCTTTGCCATTTTTCAAGGGAAAACCCATCAGGTGGAAATTCTAATAGGGTAGCAATATCGTATCCTTTAACTGGTACTTCAGGCCCCTGCATCCTTAGCTTTTTGTTTAGATTTTTCTCTCAAATTTCTCATGATAACTCTAAATCGACTTTTGAGCACGTCGATAAATGTATCATATATGGCCTGCTCAGCTCGTGCACGCCATCTATACTTGGTCTGCAAAAAATTAAGGTAAAATGCAATAATTAAAACAAATATAAATAAGAGTAAATTGTGGTTTTGGTCCCTGGGAACGCTCCGATTCGCTGCAGTGCCGAAAAACCTGCAGAACGCTCCAGAACGCTGCACTTTTTTTTACGTTTTTTGCTGAAAAATCCTGCATTTTTTGGGGGTTTTTTGCTAAAAAAAACCTGCAGTTTTTAGGCTTTTTTTGCCGAAAGAATCTGTACTTTTTTGACATTTTTTGATGATAAAAAACTGAGTTTTTATGGGGTTTTTTTTTTGCTGAAATTACCTGCAGTTTTTTGGCCTTTTTTGCTAAACGAAACTACACTTTTTGATGATAAAAACCTGCATTTTTGGGGTTTTTTTTTTTCATGAAAAAACTGCAGTTTTTAGGCTTTTTTTGAGGAAATAAGCTGAACTTTTTTTTTACTTTTTTTTTGCTGATAAAAACCTGTTGTTTTTTTGGTGGTTTTTTCACTGAATTAAACCTACAGTTTTTGCCGAATTTACTCTATAAATAATTAGTTGATGAATTACCCGAAAGCGATCAAACATTCGCATCCTGGCGTTTTGTGGGACCTTTTTAAATGTGACCCAATCTCCATCATAATACTGTTCAAGTATATCCTTTACACTTCTGCTTACCGTATTGTTTGTAATACTACAATATTAAAAAAACATATAACAATGTTTATAATTTATAACACTAATAATAATAATAATAATAATAAACGATATATATAATAAAGTTAAAATAAAAAATATACCTGTTTTTGTCGCATTGTATAAATTCCCTCTCATCGCCAACACCACCGTCGCCAACACCATCTTCACCAACACCAACACCAACACCATCATCATTACCACCCTCGTCACCATCATTATCGCCACCATCACCATGGTCACTATCTTGACCATCACCGGAATCCTCACTAAAAACATCATCATCAACATTATCCCTTGACACATGAGGTATAGTGGTATCAGACAACCCAGCTACATCAACCATCTTATCACCCTCACCCACATGGCTAGAACTACCAGCTCCGACTCTCTTATATGCAATTGTTTTACCTCCTGTATTTTGTATCATAGTGATCTCATCACCCTCACCCACTTGGCTAGAACTACCAGCAGCTCCGACCCTCTAAAATTCACTTGATTTACCTTCTGGATTTCGTATCATCAGACACCGCCCATGGCTCCATACATGATTTGGATTAACAACTACCTTCGTATTGGGATTTTTTGGATCTTACATTTCGAATCTTTGTTTCCCAGTAGCAATATTACCAGCATCTCTACTAAGACCGAGATCGATAACAATGTTACTATCATTGCGTTTCCCTGCTGCAACTTGCTTTTTTTTCCACCACGAAGACCACGACCACCACCACCAGCACCACGACCACCACCATGAGCAGAATTATCTTTACTACCATTCATAATGTGCACCCTGCATTTAATAGAACAAGAAAGATCAGATAGATAGTATAAGACTATAATACAAGGCTAGATAATATATGATAGACAAACCCTATGATAGGAAATAATATACAATCTGCATGCCAAGTCAAATGTTGAGCGGTCTTTTTTGAATAAAACAATCTTTGAAGTCTTGGTCCAATAGGCATGTAGTACATCACCAACTTAGGTACCTTTTTCCCTATTTCCTTGTATCTGCTTTCATTACATACTATACAACGATCAAGATTAGAATGTTTTCCATTAAACAGCATGCAATGGTTTTGGTATACATGAATTTGTTGTGATGGCAACTCTAGCAGCTTCAACATCTTTTTAGTCTCATAAAAGTTCACAGGAAGCTTGTTATCATCAGGTAGAATGTCTTTGATTATGGGAAGTAGTTTATCAAATGTTAAGTCGGAAACATTACAATCTGATTTCCAATTCATTAATCTGGTGGTGAAAGAAAGTGTGCTAGCGTCTTTAGACCCTTCCCATAAAGGCTCATTAGCTTGCTCTAATATGTGGTAGAATGCTTGTGCTTTTTGATTTGGATCTTGGTGCATGCATTCCATAATAATTTGATCAAATTCGGCATATTCACCAAGATCTTCATCGACATCTTGACCCACATGTTGAGACGGTTTGGGGTTTGAGCATTGCCCTACATCCATTGACCCATCAGATTCGCCATGCGCGTACCATACGAGATAATCTTTCATAAATCCTTGTGCAGTTAGATGTAAATCAACAACGCCTCTCGTCTTCTAGAAACGATTTTTGCTTGTTTTACACAGACATCTAATTAGTAACTTTCGAACCCCCTTTACAGTTTCCCCTTCAAGCATATATTTTAACAATTTATAAATAAAAACTAATAAAATAAGATAAGAGTACTCAATAAGTTATTTCAATAAAAATGAAGAATCGAAGGGTGTTTTGTTCAATTGGCCACTTTCAGAATCAAAGGCGGTAGAACTGCTGAAGAAGGCGGCGGTTGACGACGGTGGTGGACAACGGCGACGCCCATGACGATAGAAGGCTATGGTACAAGACTGTTCTTTGTTTCATACTTTCATGTTTTATTCTTTGCTATTCATAATGAAGAACATTTATCTCACCCATTCAGACCCATCTGATACCTCTCTCACCCATTTTTACCCATCCGGGCAGCTGGCTTGACCCGTTCTGACCCATGCTTCTTTGTTGAGAATTTTTTTTAGATATCCAGTTTGACCCATTATCTATGTTTGACGTACCCAAAAGAACCCGAAAGACAAATGAAATTTACCAAAATCTACCCGTTAATGGTAGCACGGGTTGTATTTGCCAGGTCTACGTACAAGAGTTCATAAATGAGGTTATACTGATTGCTAAACTTCAACAAAGACACTTGATAGTGCACGTTGTACAAAAAAATCATATGCTTTTTATTTTGCAAGATCAAACACTTTGCGCATAGGAAATGAGATTTGATATCATTATGGGAATTTCCAGAGGACTTAATTATCTTCATAATGATTCTCGGTTGAGGATTATTCATATCTTCTTAACTTAAACATCAGCTAGGTTATTGAGAATGCAGCAAGGAATTTGGAATCGAACCTCAGTTAAGGTGTCTAATAGGGTTTATTCAACTACAAACATCAACTATGTCTACCAAAATTCACAATCCCAAATTCATAAAAATTATACAAGTTAAAGACTTAGGGTTTATGAAATAAGGATCGATAGTAAACTTACCAGTTTCAAAGTTTGGAGCGCCGCCGGAATCCGCCGTCTGGAACGCAACAGCCGACTGGAACACAGCCGCCGTCCGGAATCGTCGTCACCTACTCCTCTACCTAATGGTTGTTCAATTTCTTTTGGTTGGATTTTAAGGCTGGAATTTGGTGAGTAGCGGGAAAGGGAAGCGATGTATAAGCGGGAACATTATCTGTGGGCTTAAAAAGTGGGTCCTAATCCAAGATAAAGGATGGGTGATCCAATGGTTGGGGATCAACAATGAAAATATATATTATTTTTATTATTTATTATTTATTATTATTATATATGCACAATCATGTTCTATTATTCTTTTTGTACGTAACCATGTTTATGCCAATTTTTAAATCTTTTTATTTGACTTTTAATCATCAGGTTAAACTTAGGTACATGTTTTGACATATCACTATATCAAGGTTAGGTGTTAGGTCTTTTCGGGTAGAGAGATGGAGAAAGTGTTTTATAACTAGAATGGAGTTTCATCCACTATAGTGAGATTCGAGAGGGGTTCTATAACGTTAACTAATAAAATTGTCTACTTTTTTACTAATTTTTTATAGTAAATGATATATATATTTATACGTTACATAGTTAATCCATGTGGTTTTCACAAAATAACAATCTAAGGTACTAATAGAAAAAAATTACTTCTTAGGGTACTAACTTTGTATTTTTTAACATGTGGGAGTATTAACGTTAATTCCCTTGTTAACTATTAGTACCTTGGATTGTTAGTTTGTGTAAACCATATGGACTAGCTATGTAATTAATACCCCAACATGTTAAAAAATGGAAAGTTAGTACCCCAGGAAATAATTTTAAACTACTAGTACCTTAGATTAGGGCTGCAAACGAACCAAACGTTCAGCGAACAGTTCGTGAACCGTTCGGCGGGAAGTTCGTTTGTGTTCGTTTGTTTACTAAACAAACGAACACGAACAAAATATTCCGTTTGTTTAGTTAAATGAACAAACATGAACAGAGGTCGTGTTCGTTCGTTTATGTTCGTGAACGTTCGGTAACGTGTTCGTTTGTGTTCAATACTTCATTTATGTTTTTAGTTTTTATATTTATTTAAATATTTAAAATTCCGACAAATTAAATATCTAATAAGTGTCGATGTATTATATATTTTGTTCATGAACGATTGTTTGTGTTCGTTTGTTTCCATTTGTGTTCATGAACATTAGTTTGTGCTCATTTGTGTTCGTCAACGTTCGTTGCCTAAAATTAACAAACAAGCACAAACGAACACGAATAAGTTCATTTCCTTAACAAACGAACACGAACATAAAATCTCGTTCGATAAGTGTCCGTGAACGGTTCACGAACACATATATTTCTTAACAAACGAACACGAACAAGGTCTTGTTCGTATTTGTTTGGTTCGTTTGCAGCCCTACCTTAGATTGTTGGTTTGTGTAAACCACGAGGACTAACTATGTAAGTAACTCTTGTTATTATTATTATTATTATTATTATTATTATTAGTATTATTATTATTATTATTATTAGTATTATTATTAGTATTATTATTATTATTATTATCATTATCATTATTATCATTATTATTATTATTATTATCATTATTATCATTATTATCATTATTATTATTATTATCATTATTATTATTATTATTATTATTTATATTATTATTATTATTTATATTATTATTATTATTATTATTATTAGCATCCTATCGTATTACATGTATGGTATAGTATAACATCTTATCATATAGTATCAAATCGTACATTATATGTATAGTATAGGTATCATATCGCATCGTGTTGTATAATACAACATGGTATATATCATGTATATGTTGGTATCGTATGGTATAGTAAGGGTGCTAAACTGGTCGTGTTTGCGGGTTGGTGGTTTCAACCCGAAATTGTATCGCAATCATTTTTTTATTATGTAGCCATTTTCATTTTGATATTATGATTATTGTTATTATTATTATTATTATTATTATTATTTTTAAGAAAAACGGGTTATACGTGAACCTCTTCGAAGAGTTATAGTTTTGTACGTTAATATCTTATGGCTGGTATCATATAATATCGCATCGTGTTGTATAATATATTATAGTATGGTATAGTCTAGTATAATAAAGTCTAATATGGTATATACTATGGTATGGTATACGATCTATACTAATATAGTATAATGTTGTATAGTATAATATCATAACGTATCTTATAGTATAGGTATTAGTATATATAGACATATAATAATAGATATGGTACAGATACGCTTCTACACACGGGCCGTGCCTAGCGAACACGGGGGCGTGTGGAGCTAATGCAGATAAATTGTAATTAATGAAGAAAGAGAAAGAGAAAGGCCACGGGGCAGTGTTCAGCGGACACGGGGCCGTGTCCGGGCTTCTGTGCAGGCTATAAATAGGGGTGCTTGGTTCACTTCAAAGGCATCCCTTGGCAAACCACATCTCTCCCACTTCACCACCACTCCACCACCACTACAAAACCCACATCCACCACCATCATCCATCATCCACCTTAGAGTGTGTGTAGTAGTCTCGGGATCCAAGATTGATAGTAAGAGTTCTTGACAATCAAAGGCCATGTTTGCCTAAGTCTCTTACATCACTTGGTGAAGACAAGCATTTAATGTAATACTTTTGATTTTTAATCTTTTCACACTTTTTATTTGGTTTTGTATTAATAACTTTAATAACTAGTTTCTTATGTTGAAGGTGAAACTTCCTTATCATTTGTCCGTGGTGTCTTGGCATTATTTTACTGTCTATATAAAATAAAAGATTTTCACCATTCATATCTTTACGGTCTATATAGAGATATGTTGGCTACCTGGTCGGGGGTTAAAGGAATGGTTTGGTAAGGTTCTTGCCTTGTTCAGTGTATAGATCCTGCAAGGACCTGGGTCAAGCTTACTAAGAACTCCTTCAATACCCACTGGTATTGGATGGCGGGGGTGCGAATGGCTTGATCCCCTCATATGTAAACTACTATTAATACATTAACCCGGCTACTTGGGATTATATCCCTGCTGGCTCAAACCACTTAGCCGAGGGTAATGTCGCCTTCAAAAGAGGGGCCTACCACATTACGCATTAATAACTTAATTAATTATCTTTCAATATTCCGACCCTTTGGGATTGTATCCTTGCCGACTCAAACCACTGGGTTGAGGGTAACGTCACCTTCAAAAGAGAGGCCTACTACTATAACTAAGATAATCTCTTAAAAAGTGCAAAAGTGCGGAAATCATCAAAGGTTACATTAAAGGCGAGTCGGATCTAAGTGATTCAGCTTGTCTATCCGTTTTTATTTTATTTTTATTTTCAGTATTTTAGTTTTTATTTTCATGTTTAAAACCTTTTCTAAAACTTTTGATTTTATTAGACGTTGAGGATAAACCGGTACTAAAAGCTCTTGTGTCCTTGGACGACCTCGGTATCTTACCAACGCTATACTATGCTCACGATGGGTGCACTTGCCCATATGTGTGTTTAGTGTTAGTAAAATATCGTGTTTTATAAAATTAAAACTTGACTAAAGTGTTAAAAAGGATTTTAAGAAAGTTAGGAATCAACGGCCTAATCGTTTTTCTTATTTTTCTGTTATTTTAGGATTTTTCTAAATTTTTCAGCTTCTGCAGAGCTCAGCACGGGGCCGTGCCCGCTGAACATGCCCCCGTGCCCAATCTTTGGTAGTGGCAATCTTGTTTTAAGTCAGACAGTAGCTGAACACGGGGCCGTGCCCACTGAACACGCACCCGTGCCCAAGCTTCAGATACTGAAAACAGATGTCACACCCCAACCGATGACGGAAACATCAGGGCATGGCACTGAGCGAAACAGATTGTCAAGAGAAATTCCATAACGTCTAAATTACCAAATAGTTAATATTATGTCCCATACCATAACCCATTTAAGTAATCTAATTATTACAGACGATGATATTCTCAAAACACATCATGTTCCGACAACTCAGATTTCAAATAAAAATAAATTGTTTGTTTGTTTCTAGACTCTTCCTAACTCGATTCCACATAGCAAGCATCCTAGCAGGTAGCATCCTAAACACCTGTCACATACGTTAAAATATAGGTCAATACACATAGTGTAAAGGTGAGCATACAAGTTTGATAATAGCATAATAGAGTTCGAAACCGTTTACGCATAACCAGCATGTACAACGTATAAAGTGAAGCATGTAAGTTATCGACAAAGGTCCTATCAATACCAATGACTGCGGGTAGCGAGTGTGCATCACATGTCCACCACTGTGAACACGTGAAGTAATTGTCCTTAACAACCCCTGAGTAAACAGGTGCTGAGTCCAAACTATAGTACTATCGTTGCTAAGGCAGGTAGACAACAATCAATGTGTTAACATAACAAACAGGCATTCATCGAGTCACGTATAACATGAATTAGAGGTCAGCGTATAAATAGTGTTTGCGTTGTGTGTTTGATGTGATTTAGAATAAGTAACGTATGTAACACCCAAAAGTGCATACAACAAAAAAGGGATCGAGTATACTCACTGATAGCGTTTAACTTAATAAACACTGCCTTGGATTGAAGGGAGCGCTGAGAGAGATTAGCCTGAACAGTTAACGATAGAATAAACGATGAGCGGCGCGTAAAACGATGCAAGTGTACCAAGTATCGGATGGCAATCCAATCGGATGGCCAGTCGATCGGGTGGCAATCCATTCGGATGGTCATCAGATCGGATAGCCATTCGATTGGATTGACACCTCGTTTGGTGAGTGATGTGTTTGTGTATGATGGTTTGTACTTTGAAGTTTTTGTTGTAGCATTTTGAAAATAGAGAAGTTTCTCTACCCTTTAGGTCGGTCGATCGAACGGTCGTTCGATCGGATGGCGATCCGTTTGGCGAGGCTTCTTAATTTGAGAACAAGTTCACAGCAGGACGGTCACTCGATCGGATGGCAATCCGATCGGGTGGCAATCCATATGTATTGAACATGTTGAAAATTGTTTAAGTACCCAAGTCCCAAACGTCACACGATCGGACGGTCACTCGATCGGATGGCAATCCGATCGGGCGGTAATCTGTTCGGCGTTCAGATACTTGAAAAGTTTGAATAAAAGTTTAAGTGTGGAACCAAGTGTAACCTGATCGGATGGCCGGTCAATCAGATGGCAATCCGATTGGACGGCAATCCGTCCCAACGATCTGATCGTCTTGACACCTGATTCTGTTTGAAGTTTTGTAGTTTTGAACGAGACGTTTTGATATTGATGCGTGTGAGTGTTATATAGTTTTTAATGTATATTTTAAGCCCTTTTAACACTTTAGTCAAGTTTTAAATTTATAAAACACGATATTTTACTAACACTAAACACACATATGGGCAAGTGCACCTATCGAGAGCGTAGTATAGCGTTGGTAAGATACCGAGGTTGTCCAAGGACACAAGAGCTTTTAGTACCGGTTTATCCTCAACGTCTAATCAAATCAAAATTTAGAAAAAGGGTTTTTAAACAAGAAAATAAAACTAACTAAAAATGCTAAAAATAAAAATAAAAATAAAACAGATAGACAAGATGAATCACTTGGATCCGACTCGCCTTTGGTATAACCTTTGATTTTTTCCGCACTTTTGCACTTTTTAAGAGATTATTTTAGTTATAGTAGTAGGCCCCTCTTTTGAAGGTGACGTTACCCTCAACCTAGTAGTTTGAGTCAGTAAGGATACAATCCTAAAGGTTGAAAGATAATTAATTAAGTTATTAATGCGTAATGTGGTAGGCCCCTCTTTTGAAGGTGACGTTACCCTCGGCTAAGTAGTTTGAGTCAGTAAGGATACAATCCTAAATAGTCGGGTTAATGTTTTAATAGTAGTTTACATATGAGGGGATCAAGGAGTTCGGACCCCCGCTATCCAATACCAGTGGGTATTGAAGGTGGTCCTACTAAACTTGACTCAGGTCCTTGCAGGATCTATACACTGAACAAAGCAAGACGCTTACCAAACCATTCCCTTAACCCCTGACCAGGTAGCCAACATATCTCCATATAAACCGTGAAGATATGAATGGTGTAAATCTTTTATTTTATATAGACGGTAAAATAACGCCAAGACACCACAGACAAATGATAAGGAAGTTTCACCTTCAACATAAGAAACTAGTTATTAAAGTCATTAATACATAACCAAATAAAAAGTGCGAAAAGATTAAAAATAAAAAGTATTACACTAAATGCTTGTCTTCACCAAGTGATATAAGAGACTTAGGAAAACATGGCCTTTGATTGTCAAGAACTCTTACGATCAATCTGGGATCCCGAGACTACTACACACACTCTATGATGGATGATGGATGATGGTGGTGGATGTGGATTGTGATGGTGGTGGTGGGTGGGTGAAGTGTGAGAGAGGTGGTTTGTCAAGGGATGATTTGCAAGTGAGCCAAGCACCCCTATTTATAGCCTGCACAGAAGCCCGGACACGGCCCCGTGTCCATCCATCTTCTTTTTCCTCATTAAATGCAGTTTGTCTGCATTAGTTGACCACGCCCCC
Organism: Helianthus tuberosus; assembly: GCA_030545235.1. Classification (NCBI taxonomy): domain Eukaryota; kingdom Viridiplantae; phylum Streptophyta; class Magnoliopsida; order Asterales; family Asteraceae; genus Helianthus; species Helianthus tuberosus. The sequence continues at coordinate 151,258,546 of CM060381.1, forward strand.
GTGTCTGCTGGGCACGGCCCCGTGTGCAGAAGCGTATCTGTACTATCAAGATTTGCCTGGATTCTGCGAATCTTAGCGTTGACCGGGGCCTCGTGTCCGCTGGCCATGCCCCCGTGTTGGGAAATAGAAGCTTCTACAGCTTTGTCTTTTCTGCAGACACTTAGGCACGCCCCCGTGTTCAATGAGCACGGGGCGTGTTCAGCCTTCTGATGTCTTGTTGTTGCTTGGGAAGATGCTGTCAAGGGGTCGGGTATGCCACGTTTATTCCTTTTCTTGTATTATTGTTAAATTTGTCTGCATTTTTGCTTCTTTTGTTCATTTAAGCTCTTTAACCCTGAAAATACAAAAGAAAGACAAAAGCACACTTTTTCCAACATTAGTACTAAAAAAGGGTTAGTTTTATGCCACCTTTGATGTAATTTATATGTTGCATTTTACACACATCAAATACCCCCACACTTGAATCTTTGCTTGTCCTCAAGCAAAACTCTTTATTTTGTGGCTTACACACCCAAATGGAATGGGTAGAAGAGAAGGTTTTGGGCTTGTCATAGGGTGTCGGGATTCCAAGATTCTTTACTAGGTTTTATTTTTATGTTATTTACAATCCTATTTGTTATGATTTATTTAGAACAATACATAAGATAAATTACTTATTTGGGCATAACATGCCTTTTTAAATTTCCATTTATATACAAGTTCACATACCTCATGGGAGATCACTCAACACTCGGCCGGAGATGTATTTTTGTGAAACACTCGAGAGCGGCATGGAACTTACTTCAACCATATGCTTATCAAGCAATCAATCCTCCTCCTTTTTTACTATACACCTTTGTAAATATCAAGAGTACTTTGGGGGAAGGGTTAGGCTTGGGTTAAAGGTAGGTGGTTGGGTTAGTGGTTAGTAGAAAAGGGCGAAAGGGCGTAAAAAGCGTCGGTTTTCGTAAAACATTTTGTTTTTGTGACTTTTTATTTTAATGAAGCATTTTTGTAGGATCGTTTGCAGACCCGAACGAGTCGTTCAGAAGAGTTTATCTCAGTTTGAGCGGCGGAAACGAACAAACCGAGTTCAATTCAGCAAGATTTACACTTTAAACTGTTGTTTCTATTGATTTGATGACAATTACAACCTGACAACACTTCGGCAGCACTTCGTTGCAAACCGGAAGAAATGTCTGAAAGTTACAAATGATTTAGCTTGAATGGGTATTTATAGAGAGGAGATTTAGCTTGAAATGACATGTCACTTTCAAGGTAAATCTTGATTTAGCTTGAAATGACACATGACACTTTCAAGGTAAATCTTGATTTAGCTTGAAAATGTCAAGTAACATTTTCAAGGTAAATCACCACTTTCAAGCTAAATTACCTTAAACACATTCTAAAACGTATAACATATCTAACATTTTTAGTCCTAGACTCGATACAAGACGAAGTCGACAGACGCATGCACCAACAGACTCCCCCTCGAATGTTGACGAGTCTTAAGTGTCGAGTCTTCTCAATCTTCAGTCTTTATCAGTCTTTGTGCTCCCTTCAGGATCTCTATCTAGATCTATCCTATCTCCAATTCTCTTTCAGAATCTCTGGCTCCTAGCTCTTGAATCTTCATACTCTCTTTCTCTAACAGACTCCCCCTCAACTTGTGCTGGGATCGTAGTCTGGCTTTCACAGGTTCAGGTATCGTAACCTGATTCACCTGCATATTCTCTACCCAAAAGTAAGTTTCATAAAAGATAAGATATAACAAATTTAGAAACTTTGCTAAACTCTTGAAGACACAACCCTGAATAGAAAGATTTATCATGTCAATTTCTGATGAACCACTTGAAAATATATCATTTTCATTTCACACATTCAAACACAATTTTCCAAATCTATTCGTCACATTTAGAACTCGGAATTTTGAAAATCAGCTTTTCAACATCAGTCGTCTAAAATCTTTTTGAATTTTTCAAAGTTTATGCTAAAACACACCGAAACTCTTTTTGGATTTTTTGAAATAACCGAAATGAAATGCAGCAAAGAAATATTTACAAACAATATTTTTGTGAGTTTGTGTAAGAGGATCATATCAGTTTATGAGACAAATCACCAACACCGTTAAGCTTTAAAACTTTTAAGTTTTAAACGATTCACTTAGATTGTCAGTATACTGATCCACTTAAATTTTCACACAAAGTTCAATTGTTTCGAGATACGAGATTAATGTCTTAGATACTTAAACTTATTCGCGTGTCCCACCTCAGAATATACTCCCGTATCCAGATCCCAATAATCAGTCTTACAGGTAATTATGACACCAATGATATCTGTATATAAATTAGGTAATGCGAGGGCCGAGGGATCTCAGGTCGATACTTCCGTATACGCAGAGAGATATCAGCTTCGACTTTAAGGAATGTCCCCTTTAGAGGATCTTTTAGCTACAACAGCAGCGATTATCAATTTTATTGTTTCATCAGCATGCTGAGGGTTTATGCTATGTTTCAAGCATTGCGGAAAGTATTATCTAAGGACTAGGTCAGAACTACCGTTCAGCAGAAGTCCTGGAATAATACCCCAGACATCATTGAGTATAAAGACCTAGTATATCAGATTATGAGACCTTTCAAACAAGATTTCGGGGGTTACCCATATATCCGAGAGATGTTACCCATGAATTAAGCAAGTTTGAAATTTAGGTTTATATCTCGTCACAATCTACTAAATGTGCAAAAACCTACTCACACATCCACAGTGAGATCGTTTATCACATTTGACTTTCCATTTCTTTAGCATGTTGTGATAGTCCACTGATGTACTATCATTTCCTCTTTTATACAACAAAACTCATTTTTGATTTTATCATGTTTTTTTTTGCTTTTTCAAATTTTCTAATGTTTTTGGATTTTCTGAAAATTTTTACTCCCCCTAAAATGCAAACACATTTTAGGAAATTTGAAAACAAACTATACAAAAAAATGACAACTGATATCAAATCACTTCAATTCGCCATCCACTTGGCATAAACAATCAGAACTCCCCCTTACAACAAACTATTTTCCCATTGTGATTTCAAAACACTTAAGTTTGTTTTAATCAAATGGCTTTTTCGGAAAATAAGTTTGATTTTACCAATTGTAGGTTAGGGGTGTGGCTCATCACATTGTCTTTCAAAATATCACTTGTAAGCATGATCCAATCAAGTTCAACTTAATGACCTTGATTAACCACTTGTAAATGAAAACTTCTTTCAACCACTTTCAGGTTCACTCACCAACCATAACCACTTGTAAATCAAAATATAACAATTTAAATATACCACCTGTACTTTACCAACTGTACCACATGTAGGATCATTTGCTAAGAAAGATGCTGATTCCTGCTCCACTCTTACCAACCTGGGAGCTCCGGCAAGTCAAGAATTTATGGTGAAAATGCTGTCACCCAAGTCTGACCAGCCTTGGGTGATTTTGGTTGCAAACATCTGTCCCACCAACATTTTGATTTGTAAAACTCTTTAGCATCCTTCACTTTCCTGTCAACCATCTTTCCAAAAATATGTTTAACATTTCCATTAAAAACTTTCTCAACATCAAAATCTCCTTTATCAGTGAAGAATTGATTTGAGATCTCTACCTTTCCCACTTTCTTCATCAAATTTTCCTTTGACAATGACGGAAAGTTTTCCTCGTTCATCTCAGGAACGGAATTATCAACCTTTTTATCAACCAAAGACTCCTCTGATTTTATGGAATCAGATTCATTGTCAGAATTACCCTCAGATTTAACCACCCACTTTTGTTTACTCAAGTCACCTCTTCTTTTGTAAAACCTTTTTGAACTTTCTCCTTCCTCAGAAGTAGAATTTTCAAACTTTTTAACATTTTTCACAGGTTGTTCTTTCTTATCAACACAAGTCTTTCTCAAGACAAAGTTAGAAGAAACTTCCTGTTTTTGATAGTTGGTCTTGGAGCAATTCCAAGCTATATGTCCAACTTCTTGGCATTTGAAACAGGTTCTTCTGTCAACTCTTTCAGCAAACCTTCTCACATTTTTCTTCACTTCAGCAAGAAACTCTTGATTCGACTGCTTCCAGAACGGTTTCTTCTGTTCATCCTCTGAACTTCCTCCTGAAACAAATTTTGTTTTTGGTTTATAAGTTTTCTGATTTTTATAATTTTCTGAAGAATTGAAACCTAATCCATTCTTTTTGTAATTACGGTTATGGTTCGGTTTCTTTCGATAACCTGAACCAGAACTGTAACCCTTTTTCTTGTTCAATCTCTGTTGAACTCTTGAAGTGTACTTTTTAGGTTTTTCAGCAAGATTTAAATCTTTTATTTCAGAAATATTAATTTCTGTTAATTTGAAAACCTGTTTGATCATTTCAGTTTTAACACTTCTTATTGGAAATTCCTCATCAGAATATAATTTGTCTGAATCAAACAAAGTATAAACCACTTTGATTGATCCTTCATTCAAATTAGATTTTGATAACATGAATTCTTTATCGTAAACCCTCTTAACCGGCGAACTCGGACTCTTTTCTGACGAACTCGAACTCTCAGATTTAGACTCTGACTTTGACTCTTCATCCGTATCCAACACCTGATCGACAACTTTCTTTACTAACTCAGACTCATGATCAGTGTCAGACGCTGTGAATGTAACATCAATATTGTCTGGTAATTCATCAATGATTTCAGACTTTAACTTGATGTTGACTGCCTTTTTTAGACGCTCCTCGTTAGGATTCCTTGGAGAATAAGTTTCATGGATCGGGGGCGGACATCTGTTATACTTGACACTTGGTTTCTTACCAGTATCAGTATCTTCAGTCTTTTTATCCATGAATGCTTCCAGACCTGCAACAGTAGGATAAACACGATCAATCAAATAATCACAAGTAGTGTAACTCAACAGTAATCGTTTAATCCTTTCACTTTATATCTTTTCAAGTTCCACATCCTTCTTCAGCTGAGCACAATCTTCAATATAATCATTGATGACGCTCTGCTTTGTCATTAATGTTGCACTCATTTTATCCATTGCTTTTTTGGTTTCTGAATTTGTCCTTTTCAGACCATCAACTGTTCTATTCAGCACATCATAAGATTCCTTCACATACTTCACATCGGACAATAAATCTTCTTTAATCTTCTCTAATTCAGCAATCTTCTTATCTTTTTCTTCACAGACTTTGCAGAATTCTGAACATTTCTCGCAAGGTTTAGTAACTTCAACCACCTTTTCAACTATCTTTTCGACTTCGACAGTCTTTTCAACTTCAACAAGTTTCTCGACCTCAACAATCTTTTCTATTTCAACAATCTTTTCGACTTCAACAAGTTTTTCAACTAATTTTTCAACTTCAACGATCTTCTCAATCTCGACAATCTTTTCAACTTCGACAAGTTTTTCAATTTCAACAATCTTTTCGACCTCAACAATCTTATCAACAACTTTCTCTACTTCGACAATTTCTTCTCCTGCTTCTGTCTTTTCAGCAGCTTGCATTTTTGCTGCTTCCAGCTCTTTCTTCAATCTGGCAATCTTCTTCTGATTCAACATCTCCATTTTATCTGCAAAAAAACAAATTAAAACTAGTAGGATCAATGCCATTTCTAGCTCTGTTGAGATGTTCTTCCTCATCATCGGTATCCACATCACTTCCAAGATCTGGAAAAATCGGGATTCTTTTCTGATTAGTCTCATCTTCACTCAGAACTCTAGCAACAAGACCTGAACCAGATGGAATGTATTTATCCCAACTAAATCCCTCTGCAACTTTTTCATCATCTTGATGAATCAGTAAAGCTCTCTTCTTTCCATCATCAGTAGCATGAGCATGTGTAATTTGAGGTTGTTGAGTAGTCTGATGAAAGATTGATTTCTGATAATAATTGTTTCTATCTTGATTCCCGGTAGCTTCTTTACTCTTGCACTCTCGTTTAAAATGACCTTTTCCTTTACAACGGAAACAGGTAACTTTCGATTTGTCAAAACCCAATGGAGAGGTAGCCATTCCTCGAAATTCATCCCTACCAGTAATCTCTTGAAACTTTTCAGCTCTCCTCCAAGCACTTGCTAAGCACCATTTGATATCCATCACTTCAAGTTCTTCAGCGTCAATTTGGTCGTAATCTTCTTTGATAAGCATCGGATTGCCAATCTTCCCATCGATCAAACTTTCGTAAGATTCTAACATAGTAACCAGTGATGCCATATGCTGCTTGGCAACTTCTGGAGACAAATTCTGACCATTTTGAATGTTTAAGGTAACATTGCACTGAAAGTTTGTTGAGTTTTGTCGTTGAGAACTTGATGTTGTGCTATTTGGATCAAAGCTTGAGAATGATGAAGATCCACCACTTTGAGTCACATTACTACTCTTTGTTCCAGATGAACTGTCAGCACTAAAACCAGTTTGAATCTTTGGGCTAAGGCTGGGGGTAGCCTCAAACTTGTTCCCTCTGTAATACAAACTGACATCTTGTTTTGCATTTGGATTCGTCATTATAGCAGTCTTTTGAATATCCAGCTCTTGTTCCTCAATCTTCTGGATAAACTGTGCCAAGTTCATACTCTCAGTCTTCCTCATGAGTTTCACAATCATCAGATAAGTTCCCCACTTCTGTTGGGGTAATGCCTCTGCTAACTTATCAACCCACTCATCATCATCTTTCTGAATATCCAATCTTTTCATTTCTAGAACCAGATGACAGTATCTATCTATCGTTTCCTTTGTAGTTTCATGATCAAATGCAGTAAATATGTCAAACGACTTCTTCAATAAGGCCTTTTTGTTTTTGATCATATCAGCACTCCCTCGGAATTTCTGAAGTAAAGCTTCCCAGATTGATCTAGCAGTTCCATTATGTTGAAGTAAGACAAAGATGTCTTCTTTAACTGCTTGCTGTAAAATGCTGATCATCATTTTTTCACTAGTATATTTCAACTTATCAGCTTCTATAAAATCATTGAAACCTTTTTCCAAATTACGCTCATTCTTGGGTCTCTCATAGTCTTTCAGCAGTGAACACCAAGCATCGAATCTGTAAGCTTGAACCCAGTTCTCGAATCGATTTTTCCAACCCTGAAAATCTTCAATGTACATCAGCTTTGGCGGTTTCTGATGTGTCCCCGTTTCATTTTCACTGTATAAATTCTCAGCAGCAGTGACAGGAGCAACTGGTGTGGCAAACGCATTGTAGAATTCGGTATCCATGATTCGGTAGCAACTTGAATCTCTTGACAAGTACCTGACAACCAAACAAAACAAACGACAATCAGTTTAAAAACTTCTCAATTAACTGAAACAAACTAGTACTCGAACTGATGATTTTCTGTGCGGACTGAAAGTTGACCAACTGTGCGGACTTCTAGGACCCGAATCGAATTCAAGTGACTTGACCCTTTGAAACCTTTGAACTCCAAACCGTACGAACTGGATAATTTCACGTAACTGACCACACAAAACAACCTAACTGTAATATATAAAAAAAATCACGTGACCACAAGTCTATTCAATTAAATCTTTCCAACACAATCACATGATATATTTATTAAACCAATCGAATCTCTTAGTATGTGTCAGACAACAATTATCTTTAACATGCAAACAATTATTATAACATGCTCATGCAAATACAAGTCCACTAACCCGACAAGTATGAAATGTGTATGAAACTGATTGAACCGTAAAAGAATAGTCACATGCAACCGATTATATGTCTTGGATATGGTCGACAAAGTAATTCCGATTATATACAAACAATTCACACAATACGATATGTTTTCAAGCAGAATCACAAACCAACAGTCTTGAATCGGAATCAACTAGACACATGTCATATTTTCAAGCGAAATCTGACAAATGTTAACTTTTAAGCTAAATCATGCTATAATCTCAAGCGAAATCTTCAATTATTTCAAGCTAAATCTGCTGATGTCAATTTTTACGAACAGTTTTTGGTCTGAATGAACGTGATTTAAGCCGATTTTAGATCTGAAAGTCTCAAGGGTTTGTTAAAACATGTTTACGCACATTATGTGAGAATTTGAGCCGATTTTATCCGTAAAAAAATTTAATTTTTGAGAAAGAAGGAGTAGAAAAACAGAATTTGAGGCTGAATTGGTATGAACTCTTCCTCCTGAGCTCTGATACCACTTGTAGGATCGTTTGCAGACCCGAACGAGTCGTTCAGAAGAGTTTATCTCAGTTTGAGCGGCGGAAACGAACAAACCGAGTTCAATTCAGCAAGATTTACACTTTAAACTGTTGTTTCTATTGATTCGATGACAATTACAACCTGACAACACTTCGGCAGCACTTCGTTGCAAACCGGAAGAAATCTCTGAAAGTTACAAATGATTTAGCTTGAATGGGTATTTATAGAGAGGAGATTTAGCTTGAAATGACATGTCACTTTCAAGGTAAATCTTGATTTAGCTTGAAATGACACATGACACTTTCAAGGTAAATCTTGATTTAGCTTGAAAATGTCAAGTAACATTTTCAAGGTAAATCACCACTTTCAAGCTAAATTACCTTAAACACATTCTAAAACGTATAACATATCTAACATTTTTAGTCCTAGACTCGATACAAGACGAAGTCGACAGACGCATGCACCAACAATTTTTCAAACAAGCTTTCTTTTGATGAGCTTGTTTGTTTATTGCTAACTTCATTTTTTCTTTTCTTCTGTATAAAATTTTTTTCTCTCTCTTTTTTTTTTTTGATAAGGAATGTCACATGAAAACCGAGTTTTTTGCTAAAATAAAGGGTTTAAAATGAAAAAGGGTTTTGGTGGGTAAAGGGGTGTTTGTTTTGGGTTTAGATATGAAAAAGTTTACGCTCAAAGGGGTTAACTAGGGGGATTTTGGGTAGGTGGTAAAAAAAAAGAAAAATAATGGTGTTGAAAGAAAAAGGGTTAGTCCTAATGCCTCCATCATTTACTTACATGGGTTTAAGTTGGTAAGGACCAGGAATGTATCGTCATGGCAAGTTCTAGAGTCATAAGAAACCAAGCAGCTATTCACACAAGAAACGAAAAATGAGCATTTAGTTTAAAGATGTGTATTTGTATGCTCAATAAAGGCTCAAAACTCACTTTTTGTGGAAATGGGTTTTTATGTGATCAAGTATATATAATCAAATTTTAACTAGATTTGTTATGTCGTTTCATAATTTTCTTATGTTGGTTCTTTTTATCATGACGCTATCGGTTGTAAATTTATAAAAATATAACCTTTTTAGAACTTGTAATTCCCAAATTAAACCAAGACAAGTAAAAAAATGAAAAAAATCTGGGGTGTTTAACGGTTCCAATAGAGTTTTGTGTAAGGCTTGTAATTAGGACTTGCAAAATTCAAGGTTTTAGCATCCCCCCCCCCCCCCCCGCCCCCACACTTAAATTACACAATGTCCTCAATGTGTCCCAAAAATAAGTTTTTAGGTTGATTGAATGTGTAAAAGGTGTGTTAAAAACAAAATTTTATGTTACTGGGCATCTGGAGACGGGCCCGTGGTGTCCGGGCATGGCCCCGTGTTCAGGTTGCCAGTAACAAAAATCATCAGAAAGTAACAGAAGCCTGGGCACGGGGGCGTGTTCAGCGAACACGCCCTGTGTCCAGTTACCTAAACTGGGCGTTTTCCTGCAGACCTTTCAGCACGGGGCCGTGTTGGCTGGGCACGGCGCGTGCCGAACTTGCTGTAATGAAGAAAAATTGTCGGGAGGCTCTGTTTGTGTGCATGGGGTGTTGGTTCAAGTTTCCCTTAGTATCCTTCACCATCCCGAGTGTGTTTTACCTATTACAACATCATCCAAACACCAAACATTTTTTTAAAACCATCATTCATTAAATAGAGAAAGTTACATAAGGTTTCTAATAAACTAAAACATTAGATAAGCAGGTCAGAAAACACAAGAAGTCTAAACTCAGAAAGAAGTTCTAGCGTATAGTTTATTCTAATAGCAAAATTTCCGAAAAGATAATTTTCTCGGTTGGATGCGGCTTGAAGAGCTTCTTTCTCCAAATATGGGTCCCTCATACGTCGGCGAGCCATTCTTCTATCTCCCTAGGGAGAAGAAAGGTGGGCTCATTGGCATCATCATTTTGAGGGGGTGTAACTTCCACCGGGACCTCTTGCAAGTTGTCAAGAGGAGGTTCCGCGGGGATGTCATCCCACCCGGTGGGATTATTGACTCCAAGTGCTAGGTTCCAATCCTCTTGGGGGAGGATTTGTTCCATGGGAGGTGTCACAAGAATGTTCAACCTCTGGTGCAAGAGGTTGATTTCTTGAAAACTGTTTTCCAGCCCCACCGTAAGATAGTTTATACGGTCTATCAGGACCTCCTCCACCGATGTCATCTCATCGAGAGCCTCACGCAATGCCATCACATAGCGTACGAGAGTTGCTTCGATTGAAGACCTTCGTTCTCTTCGACTGTTTCTGGAATGCGCTGAAGAAGTTCCACTATTTTGGCTTGACATTCTAAGAAAATAAACTGAAAAGAGTTCATTTTAATGAAACAGTAATCTCGGACACAGCCCCGTGCTCAATGAGCACGGCCCCGTGTTCACCTGTCTGCAGATTTTTGGAACAAGGAATCTTGGAGTTTCAAATTATTTTTCTGATTTTTAAAGCATTTTTAAGCAGAAATAACTTAAAACAATGTTGTAGAACTTATTTTTAACAAGATTCCTTGAATAAAAACCTAACAAACATCACAATAAAGCTTGGAACCATGGTGATTTCAAGCTCTAATGGAGGTGTTTTGAGAAGAAGGCAATAGACAAAAGTGGAAAAGATAAGATGGTTGTTGGGAACCTTCTTTAGAATATACCTAGGATGGTATGTGTGAAGATCCACCAAATCCCTGTCTTTTAGAGTGGTCCAAATGTGCAGGAATCTTGGCTGCATTTATAAAAAACGACAGCAAGCTGCGCACGGCCCCGTGTCGACTGGACACGGCCCCGTGTGCGGACAAGATCCTGACACACTTTGTCCGTATTCTGACCAAAAGTCAAACGGGAATCTTTTGGTGGACACGGGGGCGTGCTGACCTGGACACGGCCCCGTGCCTAGAGGTTGTTTAAGAAGTTTCGTCTATTTTTAAGGAATTTATCCAGATCGGGTGGTTCCTTACTGGACGGAACAACACCAAAGTGCCTAAGATACCATAATTGCTCTAGATTTAGACGAGAACGCAAGAGGTTATCGGTAAGGGTGATTCCTGATGGGTGTCAAGTGTTATATATATTAGGTGTATATTTTAAGCCCCTTTAACACTTTTTAGTCAAGTTTTAAATTTATAAAACACGATATTTTACTAACACTAAACACACATATGGGCAAGTGCACCCATCGTGAGCGTAGTATAGTGTTGGCAAGATACCGAGGTCGTCCAAGGACACAAGAGCTTTTAGTACCGGTTTATCCTCAACGTCTAATCAAAATAAAAAGTTTAGAAAAATGTTTTAAGCTAAGAAAAATAAAAACTAACTAAAAATGCTGAAAATAAAAATAAAAGAAAAACAGATAGACAAGATGAATCACTTGGTTCCGACTCGTATCTAGTGTAACCTTTGATTATTTTCGCACTTTTGCACTATTTTAAGAGATTATCTTAGTTATTGTAGTAGGCCCCTCTTTTGAAGGTGACGTTACCCTCACCCCAGTAGTTTGAGTCAGCAAGGATACAATCCTAAAAGGGTGGATTATTGGAAGATAATTAATTAAGTTATTAATGCAAATTATGGTAGGCCCCTCTTTTGGAGGTGACGTTACCCTCGACTAAGTAGTCTGAGTCAGCAGGGATACAGTCCTAAATAACCGGGTTATAGTATTAATAGTAGTTAACTTATGAGGGGATCAAAGAGTTTGGACCCCCGCCATCCAATACCGTTAAGTATTAAAGGAGGTCCTACTAAATTTGACCCAGGTCCATTGCAGGACCTCTAAACGCTGAACAATGGCAAGACCTTTACCAAACCGTTCCCTTAACCCTCGACCAGGTAGCCAACATACCTCCATATAGACCGTGGAGATATGAATGGTGACAATTTTTATTTTATATAGACAGTAAAATAATGCCAAGACACCACGGACAAACGATAAGGAAAGATCACCTTCAACATAAGAAACTAGTTATTAAAGTCATTAATACAAAACCAAGTAAAAAGTGCAAAAAGATTATAAATAAAAAGTATTACACTAGACACTTTGTCTTCACCAAGTGATGTAAGAGACTTAGGCAAACATGGCCTTGATTGTCAAGAACTCTTACGATCAATCTTGGATCCCGAGACGACTCACACACTCTACAATGGACAATGGATGATGGTGGTGGATGATGGTGTTATGGTGGTGGTGGGTGGTGGGTGAAGTGTGAGAGAGGTGGTGTGCCAAGGGATGGTTTGAGCTTGAGCCAAGCACTCCTATTTTTAGGCTGAACAGAAGCTCGGGCACGGCCCCGTGTCCAGTGGGCACGGCCCCGTGTCCACTTCCTTCTCTTTCTTCATTTATTGCAGCTTGTCTTATTATTTGACCACGCCCCTGTGTCCGCTGAGCACGACCCCGTGTGCAGAAGAATCTTTGTACTATGAAGATTTGCCTGGATTGTGCGAATCTTATAGTTGACCACGGCCCCGTGTCCGCTGAGCACGGCCCCGTGGTGGGCAATAGAAGCTTCTACAACTTTGTCTTTTTTGCTGACACTTGGGCACGCCCCCGTGCTGGCTGAGCACGGGCGTGTTCAGTCTTCTGACCTCTTGTTTTGCTTGGGAAGATGCTGTCGTGGGGTCGGGCATGTCACGTCTTGTTCCTTTTCTTGTATTTATGTTAGATTTTGATGTCTTTTTGCTTCTTTTGTTAATTTGAGCTCATTTAATCCTGAAAATACAAAAGGAAGACAAAAGCACACTTTTTCCAACATTAGTACTAAAAAAGGGTTAGTTTTATGCCACAATTGATGTAATTTATATGTTGCATTTTGAACACATCAAATACCCCCACACTTGAATCTTTGCTTGTCCTCAAGCAAAACTCTTTAATATGTGGCTATTACACTCCCAAATGGAATGGGTAGAAAAGAAGGTTTTCGGGCTTGTCGTAGAGTGTCGGGATTTTCAAGATTCTTTATTTAGTTTTATTTTTATTTATTTACAATCCTATTCGTCATGATTTATTTAAAACTTTTCATAAGTTAAATTACTTATTTGGGCATAACATGCCTTTTTAAAATTCTATTTATATACAAGTTCACGTACCTTATGGGGATCACTCAACACTCGGCCGAAAATGTATTTTTGTGGATCACTCGAGAGCGGCATGGAACTTACTCCTACCATAGGCTTGCCAAGCAATCAATCCTCCTCCTTTTTAACTTATACACCTTTGTAAATATCAAGAGGACTTTGTGGGTGAAGGGTTAGGCTTGGGTTAAAGGTAGGTGGTTGGGTTGGTGGTTAGTGGTTAGTAGAAAAAGGGCGAAAAGCGTAACAAGCGTCGGTTTTCGTAAGACTTTCTATTTTTCCATTTTTATTTTTATGAAGCTATTTTTCAAAGAAAGTCATTTTTGATAAACTTGTTTGTTTATTTGCTTTTGCTTCATAATCAACATTTTTTTTTTGGAAAGTCATATGAGAAACCGAGCTAGTTACTAAAACAAAGGGTTAAAAAAAATTAAAAAGGTTTTGGTGGGTAAAAAGGGTGTTTGGTTTGGGTTATGAAATGAAAAGGTTTAGGCTCAAAGGGGCTAACTAGGGGGATTTTGGGTAGGTGGTAAAAAAAAGAAAATAATGGTGTAGAAATAAAAAGGGTTAGTCCTAATGCCTCCATCATTTACTTACTCGGGTTTAAGTTGGTAAGGACCGGTAACGTATCGTCATGGCAAGTTCTAGAGTCGTAAGAACCAAGCGGCTATTCACACAAGAAACAAAAAATGAGCATTTAGTCTAATGATATGTAATTGTATGCTCAATAAAGGCTCAAAACTCACTTTTGTGGGAATGGGTTTTTATGTGATCAAGTATATATAATCAAATTTTAACTAAGTTTGCCATGCCTTTTCATAATTTTCTTATGTTGGTTCTTTTTATCACAACGCTATCGGTTGTAAATTTGTAAAAATATAACCTTTTTAAGAACTTGAATTTCCCGAGTTAAACCTAGACAAGTAAAAAAAATGAAAATTTTTGAAAAAAATTGGGGTGATTAGCGGTTCCAATAGAGTTTTGTGTAAGGCTTGTATTTAGGACTTGTAAGATTCAAGGTTTTAGCATCCCCCCCACACTTAAATTACACATTGTCCTCAATGTGTCCCAAAAATAAGTTTTTAGGTTGATTGAATGTGTAAAAAGGTGTAAAAAGCAAAAAAAATTTGTGTTACTGGGCGCTGAACACGGCCCCGTGTTGTCCAGGCACGGCCCCGTGTTCAAGTGCCAGTAACAAAATTAAATCAAGAGAAACAGAAGCCTGGACACGGGGGCGTATTGGGTGAACACGGCCCATGTCCAGTTACCTGAACTGGGTCTTTTTCTGCAGACTGTGCAGCACGGGGCCGTGTTGGGTGGACACGGCCCGTGCCGAGCTTACTGTAAATGAAGAATTTTGTCGGACGGCTCTGTTTTCCTGCATGGGGTGCTGGTTCAAGTTTCCCTTGTATCCTTTGCCATCTCAAGTGTGTTTTATTCATTTCAACACCATCCAAACACCAAATTAACTAAAAACCATCATTCATTGAGTCATAGAGAGTTACATACTAATCCTAAAAATTAAAATACTAGAGAGTTAGGTCAAAGAAACACAAGAAATCTAAATCCAAGAAGTTATAGCCTACTATTTTTTCTACTAGCAAAATTTCCGAAAAGATAAATCTCTCGGTTAAAAGTGGCTTGACAACTTCTTTCTCCGGGTATGGGTTCCTCACACGTCGGCGAGCCATTCTTCGATCTCCCTAGGGAGAAGGAAAGCGAGCTCATGAGCATTAGTTTGAGGAGGTGCAACTTCCACCGGGATTTCTTGGAGTTCTTCAAGAGGAGGTTCCGCCGGGATGTCGTCCCATCCGGTAGGATTTTGGATTCCAAGTGCTTGGTTCCAATCCTCTTGAGGTAGGATTGGTTCCATGGGAGGTGTTACAAGAATGTTTAACCTCTGGTGCAAGAGGTTTATTTCTTGAAAACTGTTTTCCAACCCCACCGAGAGATAATTTATACTGTCTATGAGGACCTCCTCTACTGAAGTCATCTCGTCAAGGGCTTCACGTAGCGCCATTACGTATCTTACGAGAGTTGCTTCAATCGATGGCCTTGAGTGCGCAGAAGAGGTTCCCGTCGACTGTTCCTTGAGTGCGCAGAAGAGGTTCCACTGTTTTGGCTAGACATTCTACGAAAACATACCAAAAATAGTTTGTTTTAATGAAACAGTATCACGGAAACGGCCCCGTGCCCAGTGAGCACGGCCCCGTGTTCAACTTTCTGCAGATTTTTAGAACAAGGAATCTTGGAGTCTTAAATTATTTTCTCAACTTATGAAGTGTTTTTGAACGAAAATAACTTAAAACAATGTTGTGCAACTTATTTTTAACAAGATTCCTTGAATAAAAAACTCAACAATCATCATAATGAAGCTTGAAATCAAGCTTCAATGGAGGTGTTGTTGCAAGAAAGGTGAAGAAGAAGGTAATAGATAAAAGAGGAAAGGACAAGATGTTTGTTAGAACCTTCTTTTAGAACATACCTAGGATGGAATGTTAGAAAATCCTTTCAAATCTCTGTCCCTGGATGGTCCAAATGTGCAGGATTCTTGGCTGCATTTATATAAAACGACAACATGCTGGACACGGCCCCGTGTCGGCTGGACACGGCCCCGTGTGCAGGCAAGATCCTGACACGTTTTGTCCGTATTCTGACAAAAGTCAGAAGGGAATCTTTCGGTGGATACAGGGGCGTGTTGACCTGGGCACGGCCCCGTGTCGGAAGGCTGTTTTATGAAGTGTGTTTACTTTCAAGGAACTTTTCCGGATCGGGCGGTTCCTTACTGGATGGAACAACCCCAAAGTGCCTAAGATACCTTAATTGATCTAGATTAAGACGAGAACGCAAGAGGTTGTCGGTGAGGGTGATTCCTATGCTATATGTAGGTGGACAAGTCCAACCCTTTTCCGGGCTCTCGTTAAAGAAGGTGTATGTCGAATCGCTCAGGTCTATGTATGCATCAAACGAAGTTGATCGGGAGTCTTTCACGGCACAATCGACACAGGGACGACTATCGCTCAAGTCCTCACTAGAGTTAGAAGTATCATTGGAAACAATGAAGTTGTTTGAATGCAGTTCCAACCCTTCTTGGTTATCATCTTGGAAAAGATTATTGAAATCTTTCCTAAGTTCTTTTAACCAATTAATAATTAGATCTTCTAGTTGAAATAATTCATCGAGAAGCATTTCTCCTAGAATATCCGGTTGGGAGCATTCGAGGGAGAGATAAGGATTATTTTTACTTTCGCCCCTCTTAAGGATACTAGAAAACGATGGGTCTATATAGTGGGGTTTATAAGTTAGAAAATAACATTCTAATTCTTTATGGTTACCACCTCATAATTGACACCACATAGTACCATAAGAGTGCCGAAAGTAAAAAGTATCATTATCACTCATGTTTGTGTCAGAAATTACCAACCGTCGGGATCTTACGGTTCTGTTTTCAGTAATTGAAACTTGGGCACGGGGGTGTGTTGAGTGGGCACGGCCCCGTGTTCAGCTTACTGTCTGACTTAAAACAGGATTGCCAGTTCCAATGATTGGGCACGGGGCGTGTTCAGCGGGCACGGCCTGTGCTGGGTTCTGCAGAAGCTGAAAAATTAAGAAAAATCCTAAAAAAAATGAAAAATAAGAAAAAACGATTAGGCTGTTGATTCCTAACTTTCTTAAAATCCTTGTGTCCCCGGCAGCGGCGCCAAAAACTTGATGGGTGTCAAGTGTTATATATATTAGGTGTATATTTTAAACCCCTTTAACACTTTTTAGTCAAGTTTTAAATTTATAAAACACGATATTTACTAACACTAGACACTCATATGGGCAAGTGCACCCATCGTGAGCGTAGTATAGTGTTGGTAAGATACCGAGGTCGTCCAAGGACACAAGAGCTTTTAGTACCGGTTTATCCTCAACGTCTAATCAAAATAAAAAGTTTAGAAAATGTTTTAAGCTAAGAAAACTAAAAACTAACTAAAAATGCTGAAAATAAAAATAAAAGAAAAACAGATAGACAAGATGAATCACTTGGTTCCGACTCGTATCTAGTGTAACCTTTGATTATTTCTGCACTTTTGCACTATTTTAAGAGATTATCTTAGTTATTGTAGTAGGCCCTCTTTTGAAGGTGACGTTACCCTCACCCCATTAGTTTGAGTCAGCAAGGATACAATCCTAAAAGGGTGGATTATTGGAAGATAATTAATTAAGTTATTAATGCAAATTATGGTAGGCCCCTCTTTTGGAGGTGACGTTACCCTCGACTAAGTAGTCTGAGTCAGCAGGGATACAGTCCTAAATAGCCGGGTTATAGTATTAATAGTAGTTAACTTATGAGGGGATCAAAGAGTTTGGACCCCTGCCATCCAATACCGTTAAGTATTGAAAGAGGTCCTACTAAATTTGACCCAGGTCCATTGCCGGACCTCTAAACGCTGAACAATGGCAAGACCTTTACCAAACCGTTCCCTTAACCCCCAACCAGGTAGCTAACATACCTCCATATAGACCGTGGAGATATGAATGGTGAAAATCTTTTATTTTATATAGACAGTAAAATAATGCCAAGACACCACGGACAAACGATAAGGAAAGATCACCTTCAACATAAGAAACTAGTTATTAAAGTCATTAATACAAAACCAAGTAAAAAGTGCGAAAAGATTATAAATAAAAAGTATTACACTAGACACTTTGTCTTCACCAAGTGATGTAAGAGACTTAGGCAAACATGGCCTTGATTGTCAAGAACTCTTACGATCAATCTTGGATCCCGAGACGACTCACACACTCTACGATGGACAGTGGATGATGGTGGTGGATGATGGTGTTATGGTGGTGGTGGGTGGCGGGTGAAGTGTGAGAGAGGTGGTGTGCCAAGGGATGGTTTGAGCTTGAGCCAAGCACTCCTATTTATAGGCTGAACAGAAGCTCGGGCACGGCCCCGTGTCCAGTGGGCATGGCCCCGTGTCCACATCCTTCTCTTTCTTCATTTATTGCAGCTTGTCTTATTAGTTGACCACGCCCCCGTGTCCGCTGAGCACGACCCCGTGTGCAGAAGAATCTTTGTACTATGAAGATTTGCCTGGATTGTGCGAATCTTATAGTTGACCACGGCCCCGTGTCCGCTGAGCACGGCCCCGTGGTGGGCAATAGAAGCTTCTACAACTTTGTCTTTTCTGCTGACACTTGGGCACGCCCCCGTGCTGGCTGAGCACGGGGCGTGTTCAGTCTTCTGACCTCTTGTTTTGCTTGGGAAGATGCTGTCGTGGGGTCGGGCATATCACGTCTTGTTCCTTTTCTTGTATTTATGTTAGATTTTGATGTCTTTTTGCTTCTTTTGTTAATTTGAGCTCATTTAATCCTGAAAATACAAAAGGAAGACAAAAGCACACTTTTTCCAACATTAGTACTAAAAAGGGGTTAGTTTTATGCCACAATTGATGTAATTTATATGTTGCATTTTGAACACATCAATTCCTATGCTAAATGTAGGTGGACAAGTCCAACCCTTTCCCGGGCTCTCGTTAAAGAAGATGTATGTCGAATCGCTCAGGTCTATGTATGCATCGAAGGAAGTTGATGGGGAGTCATTCACGGCACAATCGACACAGGGACGACTATCGTTCAAGTCTTCGCAAGAGTTAGAGGTGATATCGGGAACAACGAAGTTGTTTTTATCCAAATGCGATCTCAATAATTCTTCTTGGGTATCGTCTTGAGGTGAATTAATGATATCCATCTCAAGTTCTTTTACCCAATTAAGAATTAGATCTTCCATTTGAAATAATTCATCAAGAAGCATTTCTCCTAGAAGGGCCGATTGAGAGCATTCGAGGGAGAGATAGGGATTATTTTTACTTTCGCCCCTCTTAAGGCTACAGGAAAACAATGAGTCTATATAGTGGGGCTTGTAATTTAAAAAATAGCATTTTAAATCTTCGTGATTTCCGCTACATATTTGACACCACGTACCATAAGAGGGCCGGAAGTAAAAAATATCAGTATCACTCATGGTTGTGTCAGAAATTACCAACCGTCGGGATCTTACGGTTCCGTTTTCAGTACCTGATACTTGGGCACGGGGCGTGTTAATTGGGCACGACCAGTTGTTCAGCTATTGTCTGACTTAAAACAGGATTGCCAGTACCAAAGATTGGGCACGGGGCGTGTTCAGCGGGCACGGCCCGTGCTGAGCTCTCCAGAAGCTGAAAATCTAAGAAAAATCCTAAAAAAAGAAAAATAAGAAAAATGATTAGGCCGTTGATTCCTAACGTTTTTAAAATCCTTGTGTCCCTGGCAACAGCGCCAAAAACTTGATGCGTGTGAGTGTTATATAGTTTTTAATGTATATTTTAAGCCCTTTTAACACTTTAGTCAAGTTTTAAATTTATTAAACACGATATTTTACAAACACTAAACACACATATGGGCAAGTGCACCCATCGTGAGCGTAGTATAGCGTTGGTAAGATACCGAGGTCGTCCAAGGACACAAGAGCTTTTAGTACCGGTTTATCCTCAACGTCTAATCAAATCAAAATTTAGAAAAAAAGGGTTTTTAAACAAGAAAATAAAACTAACTAAAAATGCTGAAAATAAAAATAAAAATAAAACAGATAGACAAGATGAATCACTTGGATCCGACTCGCCTTTAGTATAACCTTTGATTTTTTCCGCACTTTTGCACTTTTTAAGAGATTATCTTAGTTATAGTAGTAGGACTCTCTTTTGAAGGTGACGTTACCCTCAACCCAGTAGTTTGAGTCAGCAAGGATACAATCCTAAAGGGTTGGATTATTGAAAGATAATTAATTAAGTTATTAATGCGTAATGTGGTAGGCCCCTCTTTTGAAGGTGACGTTACCCTCGGCTCAGTAGTTTGAGTCAGCAAGGATACAATCCTAAATAGTCGGGTTAATGTTTTACTAGTAGTTTACATATGAGGGGATCAAGGAGTTCGGATCCCCCGCCATCCAATACCAGTGGGTATTGAAGGAGGTCCTACTAAACTTGACCCAGGTCCTTGCAGGATCTATACACTAAACAAGGCAAGACGCTTACCAAACCATTCCCTTAACCCCCGACTAGGTAGCCAACATATCTCCATATAGACCGTGGAGATATGAATGGTGTAAATCTTTTATTTTATATAGACAGTAAAATAACGCCAAGACACCACAGACAAATGATAAGGTAGTTTCACCTTCAACATAAGAAACTAGTTATTAAAGTCATTAATACATAACCAAATAAAAAGTGCGAAAAGATTAAAAATAAAAAATATTACACTAAATGCTTGTCTTCACCGAGTGATGTAAGAGACTTAGGCAAACATGGACTTTGATTGTCAAGAACTCTTACGATCAATCTTGGATCCCGAGACTACTACACACACTCTATGATGGATGATGGTGGTGGATATGGGTGGGTGAAGTGTGAGAGAGGTGGTTTGTCAAGGGATGATTTGCAAGTGAGCCAAGCACCCCTATTTATAGCCTGCACAGAAGCCCGGACACGGCCCCGAGTCCATTGGGCACGGCCCTGTGTCCATCCATCTTCTCTTTCCTCATTA
The DNA here is from genome assembly GCA_030545235.1 of Helianthus tuberosus. Taxonomy (NCBI): domain Eukaryota; kingdom Viridiplantae; phylum Streptophyta; class Magnoliopsida; order Asterales; family Asteraceae; genus Helianthus; species Helianthus tuberosus. The sequence continues at coordinate 151,279,372 of CM060381.1, forward strand.
AATGCAGTTTGTCTGCATTAGTTGACCACGCCCCCGTGTCTGCTGGGCACGGCCCCGTGTGCAGAAGCGTATCTGTACTATCAAGATTTGCCTGGATTCTGTGAATCTTAGCGTTGACCACGGCCCCGTGTCCGCTGGCCATGCCCCCGTGTTGGGAAATAGAAGCTTCTACAGCTTTGTCTTTTCTGCAGACACTTGGGCACGCCCCCGTGTTCTATGAGCACGGGGCTTGTTCAGCCTTCTGATGTCTTATTTTTGCTTGGGAAGATGCTGTCGAAGGGTTGGGCATGCCACGTTTATTCATTTTCTTGTATTATTGTTAGATTTGGCTGCATTTTTTGTTTCTTTTGTTCATTTAAGCTCTTTTAACCCTGAAAATACAAAAGGAAGACAAAAGCACACTTTTTCCAACATTAGTACTAAAAAGGGGTTAGTTTTATGCCACATTTGATGTAATTTATATGTTGCATTTTACACACATCAATATCTTGCTTGAACAACAGGAACCCCATCTCGACCTAAGTGATCCGACCGAACAGGAATCACCCTAGTCCGACCGGTTCACGGTTCGAGACGGTTGTTCGTATCCAAACCCGAAATCAGTAGCCTCTTAGATAGAATTCAGATCTGGAACTAACACATCACTAAAAATGAGTAGAAGATCAGAACAAGCTCCGATTCTATCAGTTCTGAGTGCATCGAGTGTAAAAGAGTTGAAAGAAAGTTGGAAAACCATCTTTCAATCCTTTTAACCATGAATAAGTGTAGATCTATGCAAAAACTTGATTAAACTTGTGGAAATGCTTCAGATCTAAGTTTTTCTTGGGGGAATGAGGCCAAACTTTGAAGTTCATAAGAACTCCATGATGACATCATCCTAGAACACCTCAAATCCGGTGATTTCACGGTTAAAAGTTGAGATTCAAAGGTGAAAATGATGAAGAAGTGTGTGTAGATCATAAAAGTACAAGATTTAGGTTGAAAACTTACAAGAATCGAGAGAAATCGAGAGAAATGAGAGTTTGAGGTCGGCTGGTAGAACAAGGGAGCTGTCACATCACAAATGATGTGACAGGTGGGTATTTATAGGGTTTCCCAAAAAGTAAAGTGGTGAAGGTGGCTGGTCGATCGGGTGGCAACTCGATCCGGTGGCAGCCCGATCGGGTGGCAATCCGATCGGATGGCCACTCGATCGGTTGGCTACTCGATCCTAGTGTTCGGCACGACGAGTTTTGTTGTTTCGATTCGCGTGTTGAGCGTTGCGATGCGATTCGAGCGAGAAATGCGATAGTATTACCCATTAGTTACACCAATAACATGACTACTATATCTAACATACAATCACTATAATTAACCTGCGTTCAGCGTTTTTTATTCGATTGCGATGCGATAGATTGCGATTGCGATTAACACTCAACATAAATATAACATGCACAAGTAACACGTAAATAGCACATACACGTAAAACAATATCCAGAACACATAATTCAAGTTGCGATTGCGATAGCGCTAAGTGATAAATCGATTAATATGCGATTAAATAGCGATTAAACCTCGATTATTAATAGATACTCCACATAATACAACTAAAGCAAATAATTAAACAGATTCGCTTACAAGTCAAAGAATTCAAATCAGTAGTTAAGCAAGGAGTGACAGATCACAATTAGCAATCTTTTCTTCCTTTGACTTCAATCTTAACTTTGACTTTGACTTTCAAAACACGGGGTGTTACAGCCTCCCCTACTTAAGGGAATTTCGTCCCGAAATTAGGCTTTAGCCGTAACGAACAACTGCGGGTACTTCGCCTTCATGTCGCTTTCGAGTTCCCAGGTGAACTCGGCGCCTCGTTTGCCTTCCCAGCGAATCTTCACAATGGGAGTGCGTGAGCGTCTGAGTACTTTAGTTTCTCGTCCCACGATATCGACAGGCTTTTCCACGAAGTGTAATGTTTCGTCCACTTGCAAGTCCTCAAGAGGGACATGTAATTCCTGGTCGGCCAAGCACTTTCTGAGGTTCGAAACGTGGAAAGTCGGGTGGACGTTATTCAGTTCCTCTGGTAGTTCGAGTCTGTAGGCCACTTTTCCAATCCTTTCCAGAATCTTAAAGGGTCCAACATATCGAGGCGCGAGCTTTCCCTTCTTGCCGAATCTGATCACCCCCTTCCAAGGTGCAACCTTTAGGAGTACGTGATTGCCAAAGTCAAATTCAAGGGGCTTGCGGCGTCTATCAGCGTAACTTTTCTGTCGGCTCCGAGCTTTCAACAGATTGTCTCGAATTTGGAGGATTTTGTCTGTCGTTTCTTGCAACAGCTCTGGACCGGTAATTTGCGCGTCTCCGATCTGGTGCCATACAATAGGCGATCGACATTTCCTTCCATATAGAGCCTCAAATGGTGCCATTTGTATGCTAGAATGATAATTGTTATTGTACGAGAATTCGACCAAAGGTAAGTACGCGTCCCAATTACCACCGAAATCTATGACACACGAACGGAGCATGTCTTCAAGGGTACGGATCGTTCTTTCAGTCTGACCATCGGTTTGGGGATGGAAAGCGGTACTTAGATTAATAGTAGTACCGAGAGCGGATTGAAACGATTCCCAGAAATGCGAGGTAAACCGATCGTCACGGTCAGAGATGATGTCACGAGGCGTCCCATGTCGACTAATGATCTCGTTGGTGTAGATTCGGGCTAATCTTTCTACCTTATAGTCTTCCCGTATCGGCAGGAAGTGAGCTAACTTAGTTAAACGGTCAACCACAACCCAAATGCTATCGTGACCAGATTGAGTACGCGGAAGTTTCGTTATGAAGTCCATGGCTATACTCTCCCATTTCCACATCGGGATCTCGGGTTGAACGAGTAAGCCAGAGGGTCTTTGATGCTCAGCCTTAACCTTGGAACAGGTCAAGCTTTTCGAAACATAGATTGCAATATCCTTCTTCATGCCCGGCCACCAGTACTTGTAGCGCATGTCCTGGTACATATTGTCAGCACCAGGATGAATGGAATATCGAGATTTATGGGCTTCATCCATCAGAAGTTGTCGCAAGTCTGTACGCTTGGGAATCCAAATTCGATCCAAATAGTAAAAGATACCATTCGATTTATTCTCGAGTTGGGCACCATCATTTAGAATCCTTTCCTTCTTCAAAGTTTGCTCGGTAAAACAAGCATGATACGCGTCACGGATAAGAGCTTCGAGATTAAACTGGGCTTGGGAATTATGAACGCTAAGCAAGTAGCTTCGTCGACTGAGGGCATCGGTAACGACGTTTGATTTGCCTGGATGGTAACGAATCTCACAGTCATAATCGTTGAGTAGTTCTACCCACCGGCGTTGACGCATATTCAGTTCCTTCTGGTCAAAGATATGTTGTAGGCTCCTATGATCGGTGAAGATCGTACACTTGGTACCATAAAGGTAGTGTCGCCAAACCTTTAACGCAAAAACAACTGCGCCAAGCTCGAGGTCATGTGTGGTGTAGTTCTTCTCGTGGATCTTGAGCTGTTGAGAAGCGTATGCGATAACCTTGTCTCGTTGCATGAGAACACAACCAAGACCAAGGTTCGAGGCATCGTAGTAAACCACGAAATTGTCGTTTCTATCAGGCAGTGAGAGCACGGGAGCATTGCAAAGCATGGTTTTGAGGGTTTGAAACGCTTCCATCTGTTTAGTTCCCCAAACAAAAGGTTTATCCTTATACGTAAGAGATGTTAACGGGACGGCGATCTTGGAGAAACCTTCGATAAAACGGCGGTAATAGCCTGCCAGTCTGAGAAAAGAACGGACTTTAGACGGATTCTTGGGTGTAACCCAACTCTTAACAGCCTCGATCTTCGCAGGGTCAGCGTGGATACCTTGACTATTGACAATGTGACCCAAGAATTGGACCTCCTCTAGCCAAAATTCACACTTGGAGTACTTGGCATAGAGACGGTTTCCCTAGAGTAACTCAAGAACCAAACATAGATGCTGCGAGTGTTCGGTTTTTGAATTTGAATAGATCAGGATATCATCTATGAATACGATCACAAAGCGATCAAGGAAGGGTTTGCACACTCGATTCAACAAGTCCATGAAGACTGCAGGAGCGTTGGTCAAACGAAAAGGCATGACAACGAACTCGTAATGACCATAGCGGGTTTGAAAAGCGGTTTTGGGTATATCCTCCTCTTGAATGCGTAATTGGTGATAGCCTGAGCGTAGATCGATCCTGGAAAAACACGTAGCACCTTGTAGCTGATCAAACAAATCACCGATTCGAGGCAAGGGATAGCGATTCTTGATAGTCAACTTATTCAACTCCCTATAGTCGATACACACCCTGAACAAACCATCCTTCTTTTTGAAGAAAAGGACAGGCGTGCCCCATGGAGAGGTGCTAGGATGAATAAAGCCTTTATCAAGAAGTTCTTGGAGCTGACTCGAGAGTTCGCGCATTTCAGAATGAGCGAGACGATACGGCGCTTTAGCAACAGGATTGGCTCCAGGAATGAGGTCGATTCGGAAATTGATATCACCAGCGGGAGGTAATCCCGGTAAATCATCATGAAAAACGTTAGGAAATTCACAAACAACGGGGACCTGATCTACTGCCATAACTTCCTTTTTCTCCGCTACTACGATGTGTGCCAAGAAAGCTTGGTATTCATTGCAGAGGTACCTGCTAGCCTGAACACATGACATGAGTTGGAGTTTCTTCGACGCGACTTCACCATAAACACACAATTAATCACCATTAGCGAGCGAGAATCGAATCATCTTATCGAAGCAAACAACTTCAGCATGGTTTTCACGAAGAAAGTCCATGCCTATTATAACGTCAAAACTACCGAGTTGCATCGGAATAAGATCGATAGGAAAGACGTGATTGTTGAGTTCGAGAGTACAATCACGAAGAACAGAATTGACAGCGACGGTTCTTCCGGTGGCAACTTCAACTTCGAACGTCGAGGGGAGATGAGCGCGCTTACGATTGAGAAGCTTCTCGAATTCAAATGATACAAAACATTTATCTGCTCCAGTATCAAATAAACACGTAGCATATATACCATTCACAAGGAACGTACCATTAACCACATTGTTATCGGCTTGGGCCTGGCAGGCGTTATTGTTGAATGCACGTCCGTGGGCTGCTGGTTGTTGCTCCTGTTGCTGAGGCTGCTGTTTTTGTGGCTCTTGCTTGACCGCTCGGTTCGGGCACATGTTGGCGAAATGGTTGGGATCACCACACGCATAGCAAGCTCTAGGATTGACCGCTGGTGCCTGAGCCGCTTAATGGCCTTGAGGAGCAGCAAGGAGAGCTTGATGAGCAGGAGCTTGACCTTGGGTTGGAGCAGGGTTTTGACGTGGACATGTACGGCAGTTGGCGGTGAAATGGTCGTACATGTTGCAATGGGCACGGTATCTACAGGCGATTCCCACTGGGTGGTGATAAGTACAAGTAGGGCAAACCGGGCGAGGACCAGTATACGCACGCTTTGCCGCCGGTGCGTTGGTAACCGGTGCCGCTACTTGGCGATGTTGATGTTGCTGGGGAGCTGGAACTGATTGGAGCGGGGCAGCATTGGTCACAGCGCAGTTCTTGTTGCTGGAACTGCTGTTGTTCTTTCTCTTGCGTCTTGAGAGCTTGGATGACTGAGGAGTGGCGGCGGTTTCAGCGGGTGACGCAGTAGTAACTTGATACAAATTCTTGGGAGCTTTATCCCAGACACCAGACTTGACTCGCTTGTCGTTGATCTCAGCAGCGAGCAAGTAAGTTTCTTCAATCGTTATCATCTTTGCTGCTTGAACAAAATCAGCCACGCAATCCGAAAGAGCACGGATATACTTCTTGATGGCGATTTCGGGCGTCTTGACTTGGTCCGGACAGATTAGACTCAACTACTTGAAGCGCGCAATCAAACCAGCGTTGTCACCTTCTTTCTGCTTAATGTGTCAGAATTCAACCTCCAACTTTTGGCTCTCATGGGGAGGGCAGAACTTTTCCATCATCACGTCCTTCAACTCATCCCATGATAGCCCGTAAGCTGCATCATTTCCGCGTTTGTTTCTCTCGGCCGTCCACCAGTCTAAAGCGCGGGACTGGAAGACGCAAGTTGCGTTGAGAATATGGAGATTGTCAGGACAGCCACTCTGACGCAGGGTGACTTCGATAGAATCAGCCCATCGGAACATGGTCGTAGGACCATCTTCACCAGTAAACTCTTTCGGTCCGCAGGCTTTGAACTGCTTGAAGCTAAAAGCAGCTTTTGGCAAATCAGTTCGGGACTCTTCAGAAGACTTGCTTGCATTCTCGTTCAGTTCACTCATGATCTGAGGGATGACTTTGACGATTTGTCTTGCGACGAGAGAAGCAAATCGCTTGTCGGCGTGCTTACGCCTAGCAGCTCGTGAGTGTAGGGATCCAGATGATGACATTGTCTGCAACAGACTGCGCCATAGGACTCAAAACACTATTCCATTATTCCTAGTATAGTCTAGTGTTCTACCATAAAGCTCAGGAACACGTATCCATATAAGCACAGAATCACGTAGGCACATAAACACATAAGCACATAATCATGTAAAGCACATAAACACGTAAGCAAGTAAGGCACGTAATGCACAGAAGCACATGAGGCAGTCAGAACACATAAACCTAACTATATGTTGCACGTATTCCCTATCCTTCACGGCACGTATAGCGATTAAATACAGAGATTGCGAGTGTCGAGTAGCGATTGCGAATAATGACCAGCGACTTGTTTGTGTGGTGCGAATTATGAGTATTTTGGCGGAGCGGGAAATGTGGAATCAAAACCATCAGTACCACTGTACTGTTTATCCCAAAACGCTAACAAATCGCCATATAAATCACATAAATTTCACATAAAATCGATAAGTCACAGAGCTGGAGGCAGCAAATCCAGAATCAAAACACATAAAATTCGAGGATATATTGTCTTGGGTATACGTAGACATCGACTACCCAAAGTGGTTCGACTATTCACAAGGACTTTAAGTGCACACTTTGGCCTTTGGGATTGTGCTCTCGCTTCGATTCGAGCGATCGGCACGCATCCTTCCAGTTATGGTGTGACCTCAAGTCGTTGGAGTCCGTCGAGACTTTGGTGAGAGTTTTGTAAAACCACATTAAAGAGTAGAACGAGTCATCAAGGTTCGGGTTTCACCCCTAACTTAGCGACTACGTTCCTGTTTGCGTGATGAAATCACAAGATAGATAAGGAGATTTGCATCGAAGTATGGATTTCACTCCTGATTCAACGCAAATTCTCTTATTTTATAGTAACAATAGTAATTCGAACGAGTAATCTGGTCGAGAGTTTGCGGGTTTCACACCTAATCTTAACCAGATCATCCGTTTGTGTGTGTAATCAGCCTTAGGAAAGGCTGATCTTGCGCAGAACTGTAGCATGCGATGTTTGCGTAAGTGTGTAGTGTATAGCGACTTCAAGCGAGAAATAGCGAGCAAGCTCGTACAAAACCCCTACTGAGCATGCACAAGCCGCCCTGTTGGTACTTAGACTATAGACTAGGTCGTTCTAAGACATCAACCCGGACTAGGTCGAGTCTTGCCTAATTCCCTATAGTTATGGCTCTGATACCAATCTGTCACACCCCAACCGATGATGAAAACATCGGGGCATGGCACTGAGCGAAACAGATTGTCAAGAGAAATTCCATAACGACTAAATTACCAAATAGTTAATATTATATCCCATACCATAACCCATTTAAGTAATCTAATTATTACAGAAGATGATATTCTCAAAACACATCATGTTCCGACAACTCAGATTTCAAATAAAAATAAATTGTTGGTTTGTTTCTAGACTCTTCTTGACTCGATTCCACATAGCAAGCATCCTAGCAGGTAGCATCCTAAACACCTGTCACATACGTTAAAATATAGGTCAATACACATAGTGTAAATGTGAGCATACAAGTTTGATAATAGCATAATAGAGTTCGAAATCGTTTACGCATAACCAGCATGTACAACGTACAATGTGAAGCATGTAAGTTATCGACAAAGGTCCTATCAATACCAATGACTGCGAGTTGACTGCGGGTAGCGAGTGCGCATCACATGTCCACCACTGTGAACACGTGATGTAATTGACCTTAACAACCCCTAAGTAAACAGGTGCTGAGTCCAAACTATAGTACTATCGTTGCTAAGGCAGGTAGACAGCAATCAATGTGTTAACATAACAAACAGGCATTCATCCAGTCACGTATAACATGCATTAGAGGTCAACGTATAAATAGTGTTTGCATTGTGTGTTTGATGTGATTTAGAATAAGTAACGTATGTAACACCCAAAAGTGCATAAAGCAAAAAGGGATCGAGTATACTCACTGATAGCGTTTAACTTAATAAACACTGCCTTGGATTGAAGGGAGCACTGAGAGAGATTAGCCTGAACAGTTAACGATAGCATAAACGATGAGCGGCGCGTAAAACGATGCAAGTGTACCAAGTATCGGATGCTAATCCGATCGGATGACAATCCAATCGGATGGCCAGTCAATCGGGTGGCAATCCGTTCGGATGGTCATCCGATCGGATGGCCATTCGATTGGATTGACACCTCGTTTGGTGAGTGATGTGTTTGTGTATGATGGTTTGTACTCTGAAGTTTTCGTTGTAGCGTTTTGAAAATAGAGAAGTTTCTCTACCCTTCAGGTCGGTCGATCGAACGGTCGGTCGATCGAACGGTCGGTTGTTCGATCGAACGGCGATCCGTTTGGCGAGGCTTCTTAGTTTGAGAACAAGTTCACAGCAGGACGGTCACTCGATCGGATGGCAATCCAATCGGGTGGCAATCCATATGTATTGAACATGTTGAAAATTGTTTAAGTACCCAAGTCCCAAACGTCACATGATCAGACGGTCACTCGATCGGATGGCATCCGATCGGCCAGTAATCCGTTCGACGTTCAGATCCTTGAAAAGTTTGAATAAAAGTTTAAGTGTGGAACCAAGTGCAACCCAATCGGATGGCCGGTCGATCGGATGGCAATCCGTCCCAACGATCTGATAGTCTTGACACCTGATTCTGTTTGAAGTTTTGTAGTTTTGAATGAGACGTTTTGATATCTTGCTTGAACAACAGGAACCCCATCTCTACCTAAGTGATCCGACCGAACAGGAATCACCCTAGTCCGACCGGTTCACGGTTCAAGACGGTTGTTCGTGTCCAAACCCGGAATCAGTAGCCTCTTAGATAGAATTCAGATCTGGAACTAAAACATTACTAATAATGAGTAGAAGATAAGAACAAGCTCCGATTCTATAGGTTTTGAGTGCATCGAGTGTAAAAGAGTTGAAAGAAAGTTGGAAAACCTTCTTTCAATCCTTTTAACCATGAATAAGTGTAGATATGTGCAAAAACTTGATTAAACTTGTGGAAATCCTTCAGATCTAAGTTGTTCTTGGGGGAATGAGGCCAAACTTTGAAGTTCATAAGAACTCCATGATGACATCATCCTAGAACACCTCAAATCTGGTGATTTCACGGTTAAAAGTTGAGATTCAAAGGTGAAAATGATGAAGAAGTGTGTGTAGATCATAGAAGTACAAGATTTAGGTTGAAAACTTACAAGAATCGAGAGAAATTGAGAGAAACGAGAGCTTGAGGTCGGCGGGTCGAACAAGGGAGTTGTCACATCACAAATGATGTGACAGGTGGGTATTTATAGGGTTTCTCAAAAAGGAAAGTGGTGAAGGTGGCTGGTCGATCGGGTGGCAACTCGATCGGGTGGCAGCCCGATCGGGTGGCAACACGATCGGACGGCAATCCGATCGGACGGCAATCCGATCAGATGGCCACTCGATCGGTTGGCCACTCGATCCTAGTGTTCGGCGCAACGAGTTTTGTTGTTTCGATTCGCGTGTCGAGCGTTGCGATGCGATTCGAGCGAGAAATGCGATAGTATTACCCATTAGTTACACAAGTAACATAACTACTATATCTAACATACAATCACTATAATTAACCTGCGTTCAGCGTTTTTGATTCGATTGCGATGCGATAGATTGCGATTAACACTCAACATAAACATAACATGCACAAGTAACACGTAAATAGCACATACACGTAAAACAATATCCAGAACACATAATTCGAGTTGCGATTGCGATAGCGATAAGCGATAAATCGATTAATATGCGATTAAATAGCGATTAAACCTCGATTATTAATTGATACTCCACATAATACAACTAAAGCAAATAATTAAACAGATTCGCTTACAAGTCAAAGAAGTCAAATCAGTAGTTGAGCAAGGAGTGGCAGATCGCAATTAACAATCTTTTCTTCCTTTGATTTCAGTCTTAACTTTGACTTTCGAAACACGGGGTGTTACAACAGAACCGTAAGATCCCGACGGTTGGTAATTTCTGACACAAACATGAGTGATACTGATCATTTTTACTTTCTCTCCTCTTATGGTACGTGGTGTCAAATATGTGGCGGATCTCATGAAGATTTAAAATGTTATTTTTTATATTACATTCCCCATTATATAGACCCATCGTTTTCCTGTAGCCTTAAGATGGGCGAAAGTAAAAACAATCCCTATCTCTCTCTCGAATGCTATCAATCATCCCATCTAGATGATATGATTCTCGAAGAATTATTTCAAATGGAAGAACTAATTCTCCAATTGATAAAAGAACTTGAGATGGAAATAACTAATTCACCTCAAGACAACGATCAAGGAGAATTATTGAGATCGCATTCGGATTATAACATCATCGTTGCTCCCGAAATCACCTCTAGCTCTTGTGAAGACTCGAGCGATATTCGTCCATGTGTCGATTGTACCGTGAAGGACTCCCCATCGGTCTCCACCGATGCATACATAGACCTGAGCGATTCGACATATACCTTCTTTAATGAGAGCCCGGATAAGGGAAATAAAGGTTGGTCTTGCCCACCGGTATTTAGCTTAGGAATCACCCTTTCCGATAACCTCTTGCGTTCTTGTCTAAAACTAGGGCAACTTAGGTATCTCAGGCACTTTGGTGTTGTTCCATCCAGTAAGGAACCACCCGATCACGATAAATTCCTTAAAATAAGAAATAACTTCATAAAAACCTCTAGCCACAGGGTCATGTCCAGGTCAGCACGCCCCTATGTCCGCCTGAAGATTCTCGTCTGACTTTAGGTAAGAATACGGACAAAAAGTTTCAGAATCTTGTTTGCACACGGGGCCGTGTCCAGCGTGCTGTCGTTTTCTATAAATGCAACAAGATTCCTGCACTCTTGGACACATTCCAAAGACAAAGATCTGGTGGGATCTTCACATATACCCTATAAGGTATATTCTAAAGAAGGTTCTCAACAACCATCTTGTCTTTTCTACTTTTGTCTATTGCCTTCTTCTTCATTTACTCCACACAACCTCCATTAAAACTTGAAATCTCCATGATTTCAAGCTTTATTGTGATATTTGTTAGGTTTTTATTCACGGAATTTTGTCAAAAATACGTTTTTACAACACAGTTTTAAGTTATTTCTGCTTAGAAATGCTTCAAAAGTCAGAAAAATAATTTAAAACTCCAAGATTCCTTGTCTTAAAAACCTGCAGAAAGGTGGCCACGACCTCGTGCTGTGCTCAGCAAGCACGGGGTCGTGGCCAGAGTACTATTTCATTAAATTGAACTTTTCGGTTTGTTTTCTTAGAATGTCGAGCAGAAATAGCAGAACATCCTCAACCCACTCCAGGAACGACCGACGAGGAAGAAAATCATCATTGGAAGACTTTCTCGTCAACTACGTGTATGCCTTGAGAGAGGCCATAGATGAAATAACAGGAGTAGAGGAAGCCTTGGTTGACTGTATAAATCATTTGACAGTGGGACTAGAGGGATGCCTTCGAGAAGTCAACCTTTTGCACCAAAGGTTGAATATTCTCGCCTCTCCTCCTATGATGCCAATCATTGCACAAAGGAAGTGGAATGTTGTGCTGGAAGTCATTATTCCGGCCGAGTGGTATGTCATGCCCACGGAGCCCCCTCGAGACATATTACATGGGGTCCCGGTGGTCGTCACACCTCCTCCACAAGACATTGTGGAAAATGAGCCAGCCTTCTTCCTCCCTAGGGAGATAGAGGAATGGCTCAATGACATCTAAGGGACATCCCTCGGTTACGAGTTCTACAACACCTTTATGTACCAGAAAGCTATTTCCGGGTTTTTGATATTCCAACAATAAGGGTAGAACTCCTTAGAATGATTTCCTGCGTTACTTGATATATCTATCCTAGGAACTTTTAGTTTTTCATTTTTAACTTTATTTTCAATTTCTAGGGTCCTTTGTAACTGTTATTTTTAATGAATGATGGTTTCTAAGTATTAAATGGTGTTTGGATGATGTTGTAATGGTCAAAACACACTCGAAATGGTGGAGGTTACTAAGGGAAACCTGAACCCACACCCCATGCACAAAAAGATAGCCTCCCGAAAATTTTTCTTCATTACAGCAAGTTCAGCACGGGGCCGTGCTCAGCCCAACACGCCCCCGTGCCCAAGGTTCTGCAGAAAAAGCCCAGTTCAGGTAACTGGAAACGGGGTCGTGTTCGCTGAACACGCTCCCATGCCCAGCCTTTTGTTAAATATGATACTGGCGATCTGAACACGGGGTCATGCCCGGACCAACACGGGTCCGTGCCCAGACGCCCAGTAACATAAAATTTTGTTTTTAAACACCTTTTTACACATTTAATCAACCTAAAAACTTATTTTTAGGACACATTGAGGACAATGTGTAATTTAAGTGTGGGGGGGATGCTAAACCTTGAATTTTGCAAGTCCTAATAACAAGCCTTACACAAAACTCTATTGGAACCGCTAATCACCCCAAATTTTTTTCAAAAACTTTTCATTTTTTTTACTTGTCTTGGTTTAATTTGGGAATAACAAGTTCTAAAAAGGTTATATTTTTACAAATTTACAACCGATAGCGTCGTGATAAAAAGAACCAACATAAGAAAATTATGAAACGACATGACAAATCTAGTTAAAATTTGATTATATATACTTGATCACATTATAAACCCATTCCCACAAAAAGTGAGTTTTTGAGCCTTTATTGAGCATACAAGCATACATCTTTAAACTAAATGCTCATTTTTCGTTTCTTGTGTGAATAGCCGCTTGGTTCTTACGACTCTAGAACTTGCCATGACGATACATTCCCGGTCCTTACCAACTTAAACCCAAGTAAGTAAATGATGGAGGCATTAGGACTAACCCATTTTCTTTTCAACACCATTATTTTTCCTTTTCTTTTAACCTACTCAAAATCCCCCTAGTTAACCCCTTTGAGCCTAAACCTTTTCATTTCTAAACCCACAAAACAAACACCCTTCAACCACCAAACCCTTTTTCTTTTAAACCCTTTATTTTAGTAAAAAGCTCGGTTTTCTTGTGACACTCCTTATAAAAAAAATGAAGTCTAGCAGTAAACAAACAAGTTCCTCAAAGAAACTTTGTTTGAAAGTGTTTAGTTTGAATAAAAGTCACAAACACAAAAATTTTTACGACGACCGACGCTTTTTATGCTTTTAGCCCTTTTTACTAACCACTAACCCAAAACCACCAACCTTTAACCCAAGCCTAACCCTTCCCCAAAGTCCTCTTGATATTTACAAAGGTTTATAGTTAAAAAGGAGGAGGATTAATTGTTTGGCAAGCTTATGGTAGAAGTAAGTTCCATGCCGGTCTCGAGTGTTTCACAAAAATACATCTTCGGCCGAGTGTTGAGTGATCTCCCGTGAGGTATATGAACTTGTATATAAATGGAATTTTAAAGAGGCATGTTATGCCCAAATAAGTAATTTCTCTTATGAAACGTTCTAAATAAATCATAACGAATAGGATTGTAAATAGCATAAAAATAAAACCCAATAAAGATCTTGGATTCCAGACACTCAAGACAAGCCCAAAACTTCTCTTCTACCCATTCCATTTGGGTGTGTAAGCCGCAGATTAAAGAGTTTTGCTTGAGGACAAGCAAAGATTCAAGTGTGGGGGTATTTGATGTGTGTAAAATGCAACATATAAATTACATCAAATGAGACATAAAACTAACCCTTTTTAGCACTAATGTTGGAAAAAGTGTGCTTTTGTCTTCCTTTTGTATTTTCAGGACCAAATGAGCTTAATTGAACAAAAGGAACAAATATGCAGCAAAATCGAACATAAATACAAAGAAAAGGAATAAACGTGGCATGCCCGACCTCTCGACAGCATCTTCCCAAGCAAAAACAAGAGAACAGAAGGCTGACCACGACCCCGTGCCCAGAGAACACAGGGGCGTGACCAGATGCCTGCTGAAAAGACAAAGCTATAGAAGCTTCTATTCCCAGCACGGGGCGTGCCCAGCTCAACACGGGCCGTGGTCAACACTAAGATTCGCATAATCTTGCAAATATTGATAGTACAGATACGCTTCTGCACACGGGGCCGTGCCTAGCGAACACGGGGGCGTGTGGAGCTAATGCAGACAAATTGTAATTAATGAAGAAAGAGAAAGAGGATGGCCACAGGGCCGTGTCCGGGCTTCTGTGCAGGCTATAAATAGGGGTGTTTGGTTCACTTCAAAGGCATCCCTTGGAAAACCACCTCTCTCCCACTTCACCACCACTCCACCACCACTACAACACCCACATCCACCACCATCATCCATCATCCACCTTAGAGTGTGTGTAGTAGTCTCGGGATCCAAGATTGATAGTAAGAGTTCTTGACAATCAAAGGTCATGTTTGCCTAAGTCTCTTACATCACTTGGTGAAGACAAGCATTTAATGTAATACTTTTAATTTTTAATCTTTTCGCACTTTTTAATTGGTTTTGTATTAATGACTTTAATAACTAGTTTCTTATGTTGAAGGTGAAACTTCCTTATTATTTGTCTGTGGTGTCTTGGCATTATTTTACTGTTTATATAAAATAAAAGATTTTCACCATTCATATCTCTACGGTCTATATAGAGATATGTTGGCTACCTGGTTGGAGGTTAAGGGAATGGTTTGGTAAGGTTCTTGCCTTGTTTAGTGTATAGATCCTGCAAGGACCTGGGTCAAGCTTACTAGGACCTCCTTCAATACCCACTGGTATTGGATGGCGGGGGTGCGAATGGCTTGATCCCCTCATATGTAAAATACTATTAATACATTAACCCGGCTACTTGGGATTGTATCCCTGCTGACTCAAACCACTTAGCCGAGGGTAACGTCGCCTTCAAAAGAGGGGCCTACCACATTACGCATTAATAACTTAATTAATTATCTTTCAATATTCCGACCCTTTTGGATTGCATCCTTGTTGACTCAAACCACTGTGTTGAGGGTAACGTCACCTTCAAACGAGGGGCCTACTACTATAACTAAGATAATCTCTTAAAAATTTCAAAAGTGCGGAAATCATCAAAGGTTACATTAAAGGCGAGTCGGATCCAAGTGATTCATCTTGTCTATCTGTTTTTTTTTTTTGTTTTTTTTAGCATTTTAGTTTTTATTTTCATGTATAAAATCTTTTCTAAAACTTTTGATTTGATTAGACGTTGAGGATAAACCGGTACTAAAAGCTCTTGTGTCCTTGGACGACCTCGGTATCTTACCAACGCTATACTACGCTCACGATGGGTGCACTTGCCCATATGTGTGTTTAGTGTTAGTAAAATATCGTGTTTTATAAATTTAAAACTTGAATAAAGTGTTAAAAAGTGCTTAAAATATCAATAAAAATATATAACGCTACACACGCATCAGAAGGAATTAAAGTAAATTCATTGGAATCTTCGACAGTTTCGACCCGAATGCTTTTGACCTGTCCCGTTTCAATCCGAACCGTTTCGACACGTACCGTTTCGAATCAAACCGTTTCGACACGAACCGTTTCGGTCTGTATTGTTGACCCGAACCATTTCGAATCGAACCGTTTTGATGCGAACCCTTTCGACCCGTATCGTTTCGACGCGAACCGTTTTGACGCGTATTGTTTCGACCCGTACCGGTTCGGGGCGAACTGTTTCGCCCTGTACCATTTCGGCGCGAACCGTTTCGCCCCGTACCGTTTCGGTGCCAACCGTTTCGACCTGTACCGTTTCGACCTGTACCGTTTTGGCGCGAACCTTTACGGCCCGTACCATTTCAAAACGAGCGGTTTCGAGCCGAACCGTTCCGACGCGAACATTCTGTCTCGAACTGTTTTGACCCGTACTGTTTCGACTCGTACCGTTTCGACACGAACGGTTTCGACCCGTATTGTTTCCACCCGTACCGTTTCTACCCGAACCGGGGGTTGTGGGTGCCGTGGTGATGGATTCCACTTCATTTGACAACCAAACACAACAAAAATAGAATTGAGATTCCAATTCCAACAATTTCCTATTCCAATTGGAATGTTTAAATTCCAAATCCAATTCTTACAAATTCTAAATCCTATACAAATTCCAATTACAAAACATTCCGCCAAACAAACGCCCCATAAGACTGTTCATAATTCTCTTTGTTAATAATAATAACTAGGGTTAAGAACTGCCCGTGTTGCGGTGCGGGTACATCGTAAACATTGAATGGATTAGTCCAAACGTTATATGATGCATTAACCATAAGAAAACACACATTTTGACGTGTCCAGTTGAACTCAGTGTAACCTGTATAAGCATTGTGATTGGATCAAACATAAAGTAAATGGAATTCATATCGAACAATAATAACGTATTATATGTGACCCAATTTATACAAAGAAAACCTAACGGGTATGAAGGAAAATATGCACATGTAATCGAAAGGGATTAATTAGAGCTTTCGAAAAAAGGGGAGAAAAAGAAACCATAATTTGACTCCACTCAGTTCGAAACAAACTTTACGAAATATACATAAAATAAACACGAAAACATATTATATTTGACCTGAATCATTTCCTAAAAAAGTTTACGTCGAAACATAGAACAACTTGAATTTATACGAAAACGTACATAGAAATATGCACGTAAAAATGGTTTCTTTAAACGAAAACGTATTATATTTGACCTGACTCATCTATAAAAAAAATTTATGTCGAAATGTAGAAGAAATCATATTTACACAAACCTTACATAAAATATGCACGCAAAAAATAGTTTTTAAGTAAAGTAAGTTGTCACACCCCAACCGATGGCGGAATCATCAGGGCGCGGCACTAAGCGAAACAGATTGTCCAGAAGAATCCATAACAACTATTAGTTATAATATATTAAAGGTTCATGTCCCATACCACAAACATATAAAATAAAAACAATTATTACAGACGATGTTCTCAAAGACAAATATCCATTCCGACAACTCAGATTTTAATTAGTTTGTTTCTAGACTCTCCTAGCTTGATCCCATAGCAGCTAACAAGCAAAAGCATCCTAAACACCTGTCACATACGTTAAAATAAAAGTCAATACACATAGTGTAAAGGTGAGCATACAAGTTTAATAGTATAATAGATAGCGAAAGCGGTTTACGCATAACCAGCATGTAACACGTAATCATGCGAAGCAAGTAGGTTATCGACAATGAAATATGCACAGACGTGACTGCGAGTTGTAGAGTGCGCAACACATATCACCACTGTGACATGTGAGAAATACCCTTAGCAACCCCCGTCCACGACAGGTTCTGAGTCCAAACTATAGTACTATCATTGCTAAGGTGTCAGGAAACCATCACTGTGTAAACATAACAAACAAGCATTCACCGAATAGCACGTATAACATGCAAGAGCGGTTAGCGTATAAAAAGTGTTTGCATGGTGTGATCAATGTGATTTTAGAATAAGTAACGTATGTAACACCCAAAAGTGCGTAAAGCAAAAAGGGATCGAGTATACTCACAGATTGTGTTTAGTAAATAAACACTCTCTTGGATTGAAGGGAGCGCTGAGGGATTAGCCTGAACAGTTAACGATAGCATAAGCGAAGAACGGCGCGTTAAACGTTGCAAGTGAACAGTGACGGATTGTCATCCGATCGGATGACCTTCCGGACGGATGGCCATTCGCTCGAAGGGTGATCCGTTTGGGATGGATGTGTTTGTGTATGATGGCTTTGAAGTTTTCGTTGTAGCATTTTAAAAACAGGGAAGTGTCTCTACCTTTCAGGTCGTCCGGTCGAACGGTCGTCCGGTCTGATGGCCGTTCGCTCGGATGGCGATCCGTTCCAAGTGAAACATTTCATAGAGAACAAGTTCATAGCAGGATGGTCATTCGATCGGATGCCCATTCGTTTGGTTGTTGAAATTCTTTGAAAACTTTTAAAAATGTTAAGTGTTTGGGACCATGAGTCACCCGATCGGACGGCAGTCTGTTCAGTGACCTGATCGTTTGAAACTTGAATTATTTTGCTAAGTTTGAAAAGTGTGTGGTTTGACCGAGACGGTATGACAACGTGTTAAACAACGGGAACTCCATCAATCCCAAGTCATCCGATCGGACGGGAATCACCCCAGCCTGACCAGTTAACTGTTCTTGATGGTTGTTCATGTTCAACCTGCTAAGTCGGTTATCTCGTCGATAGGAATCAGTTCTCAGACCGACTCTTCACTAGAGAAAGAGGGAAAGGCCTGAATGAGCTCCGATTCTATCGGTTTTGAGTTCATGAATGTAAAAGAGTTGAAAGAAAGTTAAACCGGTTTGAAAATGTTTAGATTTAGGTGAAATCAGTGTTTAAACATGTTGAAATCTCGTAGATCTGAGTTGTTCTTGGTGGAATGAGGTCAAATCTTGAAGTTCATAAGAACCTGATGATGACATCATCCTAGAACACCCCAAATCGGGTGGATTTCAAGGTTAAAAGTTGAGATTTGATGGTGAAAAAGATGAGGGAGTGTGTGTAGATCAAAGATGTACAAGATTTAAGGTAGAAACTTACAAGAATCGCGAGGAATCGAGAGAAAATAGGGCTGGAACATGCTGGTCGAATGAGAGCTGTCACATCACGTGAACAGTGATGTGACAGGTGGTATTTATAGGTGACATAAGCGGAAAGGCGGTGCAGGTGTGCGATTGGAGGGCAGTCCGATCGGATGGCCATCCGATCGGATGGTCATCCGGACGGATGACCATTCGATCGAATGGTCATTCGATCGAACAGCTCAGTGCGATGGGTTTCGATGTTTCGTTTCGTGCGTTGAGCGTTGCGAGTAAGCAATGCGATAGTATCAAAGAATAGTTACACAAATAACCTAACTAACATACAATAACATAAATAACCTTGCGTATTCAGTTTGCGATGAGATTGTGTTGCGATAGAGTTGCGATTGCGTTTTAGATTAATCACCACAAAACAAATATAAACATGCACAAGTAACACATAAATAGCACACACACGTAAAACAATATTCAGAGCACGTAATTCGAGTTGTGATGCGATTGCGATGAGATAGCGATAGGTCGATTAGCGATAAACTGCGACTATTATAAATACTCCACATAACACAACTAAAGTTCACAAATTAAAAGATTCGATTACAAGTCAAGGAGTACAATCAATAATTAAGCAAGGAGTGACAGATCGCATTTATCAATCTTTTCTTCCTTTGACTTTGACTTATACTTTGACTTCAAAAACGCGGGTTGTTACAGAAGTATAGGGGTAAATTGAAACAAAAAAATAGTAAAAATTTTAATAGGTTAAAAACGTTCATAAAACCGTGCCAAGTAGCACCAATGCCACAACGACATTGAGTCTCAACATCGTAAAAATAAAATAGATAAAATGATAAAAATTTCACTGAACGAAAAGCAGACTAAAATCGTTGAACCACGCACACCCGTTACAGTGTCTTAATGCGAAGAAATTAACCAGAAACGTAAAACGTAGAAAATAATAACTTAGTCGATCTACGACCCGCCCATTGCGGCGAACTTTTCAAAAGGGGAAAAATGGACGCGTTGCGACAGGTCTGTCAAATATGAAAAAATATAGCAAAAACGTTGAACCTCACATGCACGCTACGACATGTTAACTCGCAAAATTTAGAACGAAACGTAAAACGAAAAACTTGCGAAAGACAAAAAGTATGGGGTACGAAAGTTGTAAATAATAAAGTGTTTGTGTTAAATTATAAAATATGGAAAACTTTGGGGTAAAAGTAAAAAAAAATGAAAAGGGGTTAAAATGTAAAATATGAAATGTTTGGGTTAAATGTGAAAAACCTAGTTTTTTTAAACACTCCCCAGGCACAAGTTACAAGTCATGATGCACATATAAGTTGCTTATTTATATATGGAATTGTTATGAATTATTATATATTTATTGTGTGACTATCCACTTGTGTTATGACTCTCCATATACTTAACTCCCATCTCTCCATATACTTAACTCCCATCTTGTAAGCCTATAAATAGAGGCATATATATGTAATCCCTTTTAGACATCAATAAGATATCCATTTTCCCCAATCTCTATTTCTTATCTCTATAATGTTAATAGGCTAGTTGTTACACAACACATTATCAGCAAGAATTGCTTTTGAAGTTGAATTGTATCAACACAAGACACCATGTCGTATCAACGATGGCGAAAGAGATAAAAGACAAAATTGTTGATCTGGTATGAAAATCCTTAATTGTTTTAATTTTATTTCCTCTTTTCTCATCAATTGTTGGTATGATAAAACTTGAAAATAACTTACGCTTTTCTTGATATTTTTATTGGTTATGAATTAAGATTAAAATCATCATGAACAACATTGACATCATCCTTATTTAACCAGGATCTAGTGAATTTATGGTTTAATATAGTTGTCCCAAATATGCAATATATATTTAAATCTCCACAATTGGTCATTTTGAAACTACTCTAAAGATTTTAATAATATAATTCTACTTGTATGTCAACTAACTCTTGGAAGATTTAGTTATGTGTGGTATGTATTAAACATGGAATTATTTAGATTGGGAATGTGGTATGCCATGATATTTCGTAGTGAATCCATGTTATACATCTTTGTAAAAGCTAATAAATTAAGGTGTATATCAAGTATCTAACTTCTTAAAGCTTATTATGAGTTTATCGAAGCTTGTAAGATTTTAAACCGATAAGTATGAATGTCTCGGTTATATAACTACATCTCTATTTATATCATGTGATGAGAAAAATATATATCATAATCCATTGAGCAAAACAAGTTCCATTGTCAAACCTCAAATATGCTCTTGAAGAAACAAGATTGTTAAAGAATATGTAAGGTTTGAAACGACCACCATGAAAGTTGTGTGATTCTAATCCGTTCATGAAGTGAATGTGATGATATAATGACCAATGTAAAGGTCGTGATCATGTATATAATAACTAAGAAAATTGTAATGATGTCACCATGATAGTTGTTTGGTTATAATCCATTCCTTGAACTGAATGTGATGATATAATAATTGGTGTAAAGTTCGTAATCATGGTAATTGAGAAAATTGTTATGATGCTCATGTAATGAGATCAACCATGTTAATAATGAGATGATTATACAATGATCGTTATAAAGGTCGTAAGATATAAAATTGATAAATCTTATACGACTCAACTACTTCTCAATTGTTGGTAAGAAAATAGAACATTATTTACAAGGAAAAATCGATTAAGTTCTTTTCATTTGTCACACTTGAGACATATGCTCCTAAAGTAGCAATATCGTTATAAGAGTTATGAAAAAATGAAATGATTTTATTATACTCATGTGACCGAGTAAATAATGAAAAGCTATGAAGCTTGTTTTGGCTCTACTTCTTTCCCAAAAGTGAATGTGATTATATATTAACCATTGTAAATGTAATGATGGACCTAATTGAGACACTTATAATGATGAGATTGACTATAAGAATTGTAATGATGACCATTTTAGTAATGAGATAGACCACCAAAAGTGGCAAACTAAGGAGTGATTGCATAACGTGATGGTTTTAACTTTTAAGTTATAATATATTCTCTTGTATCATACGTTTTGTATTACATACGAGCAAGTAATACACATACGATCATAAACCAGAAGTTTATGCATCATAATTATTTAATTAGTTAGCATGATCGGTTAGACCACACCGAGTCAATGATGATGTGAAACATAATGAAGAACTAGAAGATTCTTCAAGATAATAATTAACATGAAATGTTTGCTCTCAAGGGAAATTATATATTTGCAAAATAAACGTGGGTGTGTATACCTAAATATTCTGGAAACGATTAAAGGATATGCATATCCCAACATGATACCATTTAGTTTTTTTAAATCGATGCATCGTCTAAATGGTTATCAAATCCACAACCTAAAGCTTGTGTGATTGTGGCTTAGCTAATGTGATAGCAAGCATATTAATCCAAATTAGTATATTTATTTGATAATCGTGAATTTGATTCCCAAGTTATTAACGATCATTGGAATAAGTGTTATTGTGATCACTAAATGTCTACTATTGGTTACAACACTAGTAATCATGAGATGAGCAAAAGTTCATTTAGGTACATGTAATTTTATATATAGTACCATCAATTCACATCAAGCCAATAAGTTATAGTTCTCCCCATACAGTTAGTTTTTGGTCAGGAACCAAAGATGTCTCATCAATGATTTTGGTTGTGCGACAAATATTGAAACTCATCCACCACACCGCACAAATATGAGACTTCTACGAAGCTTGAGAATATGTTGGGTATAAATAATCGTCTATGATTAAATATTTAAAGCCATTAGTGAGAAATTCGTTTATGGCTCATTGGTTATCACTTTAATGAATGAATGTTCCCAACATTAAGGGGAGATAACAAGCAGTTGAAAAGTGAAAAGTGAAATGAATTATCATGTCATCTTGATCCTCAGACTATAAACTATGAACTAGAAGTTTAAAGTATAATTCATTTACCAATATTAAAGATCAAATTACCAGACAAGTTCACTGACCTAAATAGAGTGACTAAGTAAGTCACATAATCAACTGCTTATTCTCCAATTATATTTGTGTCCCAAGAGGACAACCACATATTTTTGTAATGAGTCTATTGTACGTCTAAAGCGTGGTAGACTAGTTGATTCCAATAATAAAATTCCTCGAAAATTGGAGCAAGTAATTAAGATGGTCAAGTCGAGGTAATAGTAATAAGATCTCCTGAAGAGACAATAGACATGATGGTTCAAGAAGAACCTCAGGTACCTGAAAATAAAAAGATCTCGATAAGTTGTATCATGTCTAAGATATGTATGGAATCGAAATAAAAATCGATATCGTTATACTTTTGTATATAATGTAGCGCTTAAAATGATTAAATGATAAGGATCAAGATTTAAGAGCAGTCTATGAATGAATATTAAGAAATGATTGGCCAAAATAGAAAGACGCAAATAAGGCAGAGTTTAGTTCTCTAATGAAATAGAAAGTTTCTGGACCAACAGTCCATACAACTGAAGTTGTAAAATATGCTGGATACAAAAGTGTCTTTTACGCGAATCATGTGAAAATCAAATTAAGTGATATAAGTCAAAATTGGTGGCACAAGAATTTTCACAAAGACCTATGATTGATTATGAGAAAACGTATTCTCCAGTGGTGGATGCAATGACTTTCCAATATCTTATTAGTCTGGTAATATAAAATAAGTTCTCGAGAATATTATGATTATTATATAAATCAGATTTGAATACATATACATGTTGTATATGTTATTGAATTGAATACAATTGGAACTCCCCATGAGTATCCTAAAGCATTTGAGTGATTAAGAGGTTAATTGAAACACCTTATGAATGTAATTATAGTGCACCAATACTCTAATAAACATACATAGAAAATATGTACCTGTTTATTATGGCATCTCAATGTACACAGTGTACAAACATGGTACAATATGAATTTTGGTGATAAAAACAAGTGTTCTTGATATTTTTGCATATGATATAGATATCTATGTGTTAAAAGGGCAAGTTTATATAGCAAAACTTCTAAGAGTGAAAGCACATGCATATTTGGATAAGATGGAAAGAATTCTCTCATGGATTGATAATGCTAGAAGCATTAATGATGTCAAAACCTTAAGAACGTATTATATGAAGTTGACAAAATACGTATGGACTAAATAGTCGAAACGAGTGTTGTACAACTCGAGATATTCGCATAAAGAGGGATATAAGTTTGATTAAATTAGCCATGTTCTATGAACATTCTACTTTTAAAAGTTCATTACAATCGCAATTTACAGTAATGTGTCTAGGCATCATTTAGAGAAATTATCGAGCTTTTAGAGGGAGAATTTTTGAATGACCTTGGCACGGTCTAATTATCACTCGAGCTGCAGTTCGAGTATATATGTAATTATATTTTACTAATCCCTCAAGTACATCTAGAAGATGATGTTTGGATATTTTAGTATGGACATAGTTGAACCTTAAAGTATGTTAAAGGTTGTTAAATCATTTGTTATAAGAAATGTCTATTATCATCTCCTACCAAAGTAGAGATTCTCATTCTAGAAGTACCATCGTTAAATGCATAAGTACCATCGTTAAATGCATAAGTGCATTAAAATGTTTTGCTAGCTATGTATGATTATAATATCTTTCACTTGAGCTTATTGTCATGATATAACCTTTGTCAAGCGAAGAGACATTGGAATGAGTTCAAATAAATATTTCAGGTATAAACGATATTAGGTTATATTTTACTAACCCATCAAAACTAGTTTGGTTAGTCTTGTAGATGCAGGAATGTAACAAAACACAGTCGTGGACATATGATATTTTTTTGGAAGGAGGCACCTAAAGTCTCGTTAGAAGATTATACAACATTACTCAACATAAAGGATTGCACATTAAGGGATCAAGCGACAAATCATTCGCTACAAAAGCTTTATTCGACTTTCAAGGAAGATGGACACACATCACTTAAAGGATACATGTTAAAATGAGGGGGATACTTACTCAAGTTGCACTCTTTTTCCCTTGACTAAGTTTTGTCCCATTGGGTTTTCTTAGTAAGGTTTTTAATAAGGCAACACACCTGATCCAAAAGTATCAGGGGGAGAAAATACGCGCTGCACTCTTTTTTCCTTAGCTATGGTTTTATCCCACTGGGTTTTCCTAGCGAGGTTTTTAACGAGGCAGCATCACCAAGCGTATTATAAGTATAATATATTATTTTATTACGTGGATAGTCAAGGGGGAGTGTTATGAATTATTATATATTTATTGTGTGACTATTCACTTGTGTTATGACTCTCCATATACTTAACTCCCATCTCTCTATATACTTAACTCTCATCTTGTAAGCCTAGAAATAGAGGCATATGTAATCCCTTTTAGACATCAATAAGATATCTATTTTCCCCAATATCTATTTCTTATCTCTATAATGTTAATAGGCAAGTTGTTACACAACAGGAATAATAATAATAATAATAATAATAATAAAGAAGGCCCAATTATTTGATATGGCCATATGGAACTGAGCTCTATTGCGTTATCAAGCATGAATGTAAAGCAAGGTTAAGGTTATGTGCAGGGCCAGCTCTGGGCCCGGCAAACCTATGTCGACGCCCGATGCCTCAAATTTTAAAGGGTCTGAAAAGTCTTTATAAGCTTGTATATATTTATTAAATTATATATTTAATATATTTATCCGTTTATTATGCAAACAAATATTGGTGGTGTAGTGGCAAAAACCATCTCAAAATAATGTAAAGGTTTCAAGTTCAAGTCTTTGCTCCATCATCACTAAGTTTTTATTTTTGTAATTCATTTACCCTTAACCATAAATTTGGGCCCAATTCTTTCCGTCGCCCGAGGCTAAATTTTTTCAAAAGTTTTCGGGGACGGCTCTGGTTATGTGCGTTTGGTTTCCTTGAATTTAATGGAATTTAGTGGAATTAGAATATGAATCCTAACTCTTAAGATGTTTGATTCACATATTTTGTTAGAACTGGAATCTCAATTCTAATCTTCTTGCGTTTGGTTGGCAAAGAAATTGGGCATGTATTCCTTCAAATTCCTTTAACTAAAGGAATTCAAAATCCTTCCTACATATAAAGGAATTCAAGTAAATTCACTGGAATTTTCGACCGATTGACAGCATCACATCCATCATACCCAGCTACCCGGTCACTGTCTTGACCCGACCCGCCGAGGACCTGCACCATTTCGACCCGACCGATTTGACCGGAACCGTTTCGACCCGAAGCGTTTCGACAAGCACCGATTTGACCCGCACTGTTTCAACCCGCACCGATTCAAGCCGAACCGTTTTGACCCGCACCGTTTTGACCCGTACAATATCATCCTGAATCTTTGTGACCCATACCACTTTAACCCGCACCGTTTCGACCCGAACCATTTTGAACCGCATCGTTTCGAACCAAACAGTTGCGACCTGTACCGTGTCGCAAACCATTTCGACCAGAACCGTTTCGAACCACATCGTTGCAACCCGAACCGTATCGACCCGTGCAGTTTCGACCTGCACGTCTCGACCGGCACCGTTTGGACCCACACCATTTCAAGCCGGTCTGTTTCGACTGGAACTGGGGGTGGTGGGGGCAGGTGATAAATTTCAATTCATTTGACCACCAAACACATCAAACATAGAATCGAGATTCCAATTCCTATTGAAATGTTTAAATTCCAAATCCAATTCCTTCAAATTTTAATTTCTATACAAATTCTAATCTCAATTCCAAAACATTTTGTGAACCAAACACACCCTTGCTCTCTCATTCTCTCCGGAATTTAGTCTGAATATTCTTTTGGGTTACATCAGCTAATTTAATCGGGTTCTATTAAGGGGCTGTTTGGCAACATCTGAATGATTAAGTGCTCAACCAGTAAGAGGTCTGAACCATTAAGTGCTGAACCAGTAAGAGGTCTGAACCATTAAGAGCCTGTATAATGCTTAACCGTTCAGAGACAAATGACCAATTCAGATTAAAGGTCTTAACCATTCAGACTCTGTATAAATCTTAACCATTCAGAGGCAAATGTATGAACCATTCAGACATATCTGCTCGTGAAACAAATAGTATGAACCAGTAAGAGGTGAGGTCTGAACCATTAAGAGTCTCATTAAGAGGTAAACAAACAACCCCTTACTAGGAGTAAACTTTGGTGACATGAAATGATATAAAAAGTTATAACCGAATAAAAGGTGACATGAAATGATATAAAAAGTTATAACGCATAAAACATGATAAGGTTTCACTCATAAACGATCGTAGCCGCCGGCTAGTCATTGTTGACCACCATCTGCATTCTAAAATATAAAATTATTTCTTTTGGGCAATTTGTTTTTAGTGGTCACTTTAGACTAGAGGGTATGGAGAGCCTCATCCCTTTGGGGATGGGCCGTCACGTCACCGCCACGTAAGCAAGACTTAAAGGGGATGAATCTAGGGGGTGGGGGATGAACCCCTTATATATATATATATATATATATATATATATATATATATATATATATATATATATATATATATATATATATATATATATATATATATATATATATGTATGTATAGGCATATGTGAAAGGAGGCACGGCGAGTCCGGCTTGTGAGAGACGGATGGGACGAGCCGACCCTATGGGGGGCGGTGTGGGGGACCGGCGCCGCCGCGCCGGGCCAGGCCGGGACTAAGCCGGCCCCCATAACGTTTGTTCTTAGTCAAATGAAGATGAAAGATAACTAGTTGAATTTCCGCCCGCGCGTTGCGGCGGGGACCCAATGACTGCAAAACGCGTGTCAGTAACGGCAATTATATACCGATTATCAAAACATAAATAAAAATGTCGTGAAAAGCATAGTCACTCCGTTAAAAAAACGATTTTAAATAGCCTAACATATAATAATAGGACCCACACGTCCTACACGTTGGAAATTCGGTTGTTTTCAATTCATTTATTACGGTGCTAACACGTTAAAACATGGATGAGCTCGGTACCGGTAACGGCACCGAAAGTTTTTATCCGAAAAATAATCGAAATTAAGTACCGGCACCGAAAATGCTCGGTACAATAGGATATGGTATTTGAAGGTAAAAATCAATAAATACAGGTATGATGCTAGACCGGTGTCGAAACGAAAGTAACGATTCTTACCGAAAATGATTTGGTATAGTAAATTTGGTACCGATACGATACCGGTTTGATTACAGGATTTGATACGTTTTGCTCATCAATAACTATCCAAGTTAATTTTACATGCTACAATTCATTCATTACATAAAAAGACAAAAAAAATATTAAAAATAAGTTGTTGTGTATATAAAATCTCATTCAAACGAAATACAGTTTATTTACTGTGTGTATGAAAAGTAATCTAAACGGTGCAATTACTTGCATTGCTACGTTGCTACAGAATTTGATGAGCTTGGTACCAACTGGTACCGAAAATACCGTTATTGAAATCCCCAAAAGTGGGTACCGGTATCGAATATACCTGGTACGGTACAACTCGATACGGTCGGTACCGGTACGGCACCAGTATTTGAGGGTAAAGACCGATGAATATCGGTGCCGAACCAGTACCGAAAATACACCCGGTTTGATAAATTTGACACCGGTACCGGAACCTGATACCATTTACTCATTCCTTAGTGATGGTACTATTCATTAAATTATATTGGTACGGCTCGATACGAAGGGTACCGGTACGACACCAGTATTTGAGGGTAAAGATCGATGAATACCGGTGCCGAACCGGTACCGAAAATACACCCGGTTTGATAAATTTGATACCGGTATCATATTCGATAGCATTTACTCATTCCTTAATGATGGTAGTATTCATTAAATTATATTATATTCACTACTGTTCATTCAGTAGTGTTTTTAATATATAGGTAATTATATTGGTACGGCTCGATACGGCGGGTACCGGTACGACACCAGTATTTGAGGGTAAAGATCGATGAATACCGGTGCCGAACCGGTACCGAAAATACACCCGGTTTGATAAATTTGATACCTGTATCAGAATTCGATAGCATTTACTCATTCCTTAATGATGGTACTATTCATTAAATTATATTATATTCACTACTGTTCATTCAGTAGTGTTTTTAATATATATATAGGTAATTACTAATAATTAGTGATTGTGTATGCCGTTCAATAAAATAATTAGTGATTATGTATGTATCGTGGAC
The DNA here is from genome assembly GCA_030545235.1 of Helianthus tuberosus. Taxonomy (NCBI): domain Eukaryota; kingdom Viridiplantae; phylum Streptophyta; class Magnoliopsida; order Asterales; family Asteraceae; genus Helianthus; species Helianthus tuberosus. Next base: position 151,308,542 of record CM060381.1, read on the forward strand.
CACACCATCGGTACATCAACCTCCTAGATCTTTATTGTTTTGACATGTAAACATATACATAAGTAGTTAAGTTTGTTTTTCCCCAGATGTATATGTAATTTCATTTTTTAATATAAAATAGAAATGTAATCCAAGTTTGTTAAATATAGGTTTTATGCCTTTAGTCCAATGTTCTTAGATCATTCATTGTGATTTAACTAAAAAATTCCTAACTTCTCGTCACAACACTGTCACGTAGAGAATGAGCTTTAACTAACTCACCATTTAACTATCATGTTGTTGTGGTTAAATATATATAAAAAAACGTATTTGGTTGAAATGGGGTGGACCGCACCTCGAAATCCTTTCAAGGAAGTTAAGGGGGTAATGACTCCGCAGATGGCGTCCCTTTCACTGGTGCGTTTCGGTGTTCAATGCCACATTTGATGATGTGGCGTTGACGCCCCCTTTCCTTACTCCACAAGATATGCCTTATATATATTACAAAGGAAGTGGACTTATGCTCATTGAATTGGTCTAGAAAATATACGATTTTACCCCTAATTAAAAACTACGATTTTGCCCTTGTTTAAAATTGTGATTTTGTCCATGTTCAAAATTACAGTCTTGTCATCGTTTTATCTTTTGACAAATTACGATTTTGCCCTCACATCAAAATTTCGATTTCGCCCCCGCCTGGCACTCCGTAATTGATTAAAAAAAAAACGATTTTGCCTCTATTCAAAATTACGATTTTGCCCCCTCTTCAAAATTACGATTTTGACCCCTGTTCAAAAATTACGACTTTGCCCCTGTTGCCTGGCACTTCACCATTCGTCCAACCAAATTAAGATTTTTCCCTGTTAAAATTTACAGTTTTCACATTAGTTTTGTTTTTTCCCTCCAAGCCAAACTACAATTTTGTCATTGGTTCAAATTTATAGTTTTTCTTTTTTTGTTTTTTTTTCTGTCAAATTACAATTTTGCCCCTGGTGTAAGATTATAGTCATCCCATGGTTTTTTTTTTTTTTTTTTGACAAAACTATGGTAGTGTTTTGTTTTAATTGGTTGATTCGGTGCAACTTTTATTTGTGCCAGGTGGCTGTCTGGCACACACTCATTTGTCCTGAAAAAATATAAATATGCTCCCAGTTTAAAATTATAGTCTTTCTATCCTTTTAGTTTTTTTTTTAGCAAAAGTATGGTAGTGTTTTGTTTTAATTGGTTGTCTCGACGTGATTTTTTTAGATAGTGTTTTGAGTAGTATGTATAAGTAACCGAAACACAGACGTATACGTTATGAGAAAGAAATATTCGGTTTAATGCCCCGCAACGTGGATAGTGCAAAAACTAGTACTAAATACATCTTATAGATGCTGATGACGGGTAGTGGTGCACAAAAAACCCGAACCCAGACCCGGAACCAGGTATTATAAAACCCGGGTTTTTTTATACCCGAACCCAAACCCGACCCTACCCATAGGGTAGGGACCGGGTATTCATATCTGATCTAAAACCCGAACCCGGAACCGGGTTTTTTTTACCTGGTTTATACCCGGTTTTTCGTACTACCCGGTTTTATAAATACCCGGTTATGGGTTTTATAAATACCCGATTATGGGTTTTATAAGACTTCTAGTTGTTATGATTTAACAAAATTATGTATCCAACTTAATGTAATCTTGTTTAATTATTGGGTTTCTAAGAATTATGTATGCACTTTGATGTAATCTTGTTTTAAAAATGTCATTAAAGTTTAATAAGCTAAACCATCCACTAAAACATATAAAGAAGCATTTAATACCCAGTTGGATTTTTTAATACCCGGTGTGGGTTTTTTGCCAACCCGATGCATACGGGAACCCTACCCGATGCATACTCGAACCCGGAAATAGGGTATTATAATACCCGGGTTTTATAAAACCCGACCCGGACCCTGGTATATAGGGTATACATTTTTTGTAGAAAAAACGGACCCGGACCCAACCCGGTTTTTAAAAAAAAACCCGATTTTATAAAACCCGATCTTACCCGAACCCGGTTCCATACCCGGAACCGGTTTTTAAAAAAACCCTATTTGTGCACCACTAATGACGGTGTTCGAATCTTAATGCTTGAATCTAGGCCCATATGAGGTCCGGTCCATTGTTTCCTCAATCTATATAAACAAGGCCCAAATGAGGTTGTTAAAAGGTTTTGGGTGTACCTATTGTCACACCCATTTCACTATATACACACCTAAAAATGTGTTTTTTGTCTTTATATGCTCACCCTGCAGTGTCGAACTGTGGCCAAAACGCGGCGTATTGGTCCGGTTAATCAGAAAAAGACTGACGGGTCTGTTGACCGGACCAAAACGCCGAGCTTTGGCCGCGTTTTGGTCCTGTCAACCAGTCAAAAGACTGACACCCGGTCTGGTTGACAGGACCAAAACGCTGCCAAAGCTCGGCGTTTTGGTCCAGTCAACAGACCCGTCAGACACCCATCAGTCTTTGTCTGACTAACCTGACCAAAACGCCACATTTTGGTCACAGTTCGACACTGCAGGGTGTGCATATAAAGACAAAAAACACCTTTTAAAGGTGACTATCTACACACCAAGTGTATAGATAGTTTGGCCCAAGGTTTTTTAACATCCATTTTGAAAAGACGTTATAGTGTGATTTGATACTTTACCAACATCTAGACCTATAAACGTTTTTTAACATCCATTTTGAAAAGACGTTTAATAGTGTAATTTGACACTTTACCAACATCTAGACCAACGGAACGAACACAAATATAGGCATGTTTGTATTCGTTTATTTAACTTTAAACAAATACAAACACGAAAATATAATCGAATAATTTTTTTATTAGTGTTCGTTCATTAAGAAAATTAGCATGTTTGTGTTCGTTTAAAACCTAAATGAACAGTTTACGAACGTAAACGAAAATAAATGAACAAACTTAAATAAACATAAACAAACATTAATCAACATGACCACAATTCAAAAAAACATAATTTAACATTAATGAACACAATCGAACAAATCTGATACATTATAATTTATTAAAAAACACATCTAAATAGGGTTCATACATACTTACAATAAATAGTTTTTATATAAATAATTAAAAATGGGTGTGAAAGGGTACGCGTTAAATGAACAAACGTAAATAAACAAACATAAAAATGAATTAACATAAATGAACGAAAACAACGTGTGTTCATGTTCATTCATTTAATTAAATGAACAAAAGTTTTTGTTCATGTTCGTTTGTCTATTAAATAAATGAACTGCCAATGATCTCTAGATCAAGTGGTGGAGGGCTTGCATTTCTCTTGAGAGATGCAGGTTCGACTCCCACTTGGTGCAGAGTGAGGCATTGGTGGGCAATGATAGGAGACCCAGGGAAACCTGGATTGGATCCTTGAGCCAAACGGGTTTTACCGGTAATTTCACCGTCGTGCCTACGGGCGGGTGGATTATCGGGTTTTCCTCGGAATTGGTGGTGGACTCGGGTTACTCTCGGAGTACTCCGTTTGTCCAGTGGGTGCCCCGAGAGTGCTCGGGATTGAGTTTGTTGGCCGTTCAAAAAAAAAATGAACTTCTCGCCAAAGAAGTTCACCAACAGTTCATGAACGTTCGGTTCATTTACATGCATATCAACATCAGAGGTGGAGTGAAAGGGTACGGGTTAAATGACTCCGTACAATTTCGTTTATATAGCACCTGTGTAACGGAAACTCGAGTGATCTAGTAGGTTTTTTTACAGCGACCCTATAAACAATTTATAATTTGCTTAATAAAATGAGAGAACGGAATTAGGTAGCAAGCATGACTCCTAATATTAACTGTGTTTGTAATATAAACAAGTGTTTGTTAAAAAAAATAGAAAGATATATAGATGATATATGGTAAAACGTAGAAAGAGAGATAGAATCATCATACAAAACAAATCAAACAAGACATGTAAATCATATGACCCAAAAAAAAAACATTTATTATGAGCATATGTGCTATATACCATTGCATTTTTTTTATGTAAATTGAATTTGTTTTCTTTAGTTTTGTTTTTGTTTTGTTCTTGTTTTCAGCGTGATTAGTTGCTATCCAACTTCGCCTCTCTTGCTTTTGTACTGCCAGAAAACATTTCAGTGAGACTCAACATCGTTGATTAAGATTCATCGCAACGAATTCTTTGACATCTCATTTGTAGGTTGTTGCTAAATGACCGCTCCTTTTCATATATTATTATCCATTTTGATCCCATAGTTTTAATTTGACTTTTTTGCTCCTTGTGATTACTCAATTGATTCAATCACTTCCCTATCTTACACACACCCTTAAAATTGATTTTTATAAGGGCCAACAAGTCTTTTTGCGTAGGGGCGATTTTGTCTTTTGCCTTTCAAGTTCATAAACCCCCAAAACCATTCAAATTCCATATCAATCAAACCATCTGGTGACTTTCACGCTATGGAGATTTTTTAGGTTCCTTAGAATTGAAGTGTAGATTTTTAGCGTTCGTGATATTCGAGCAAATTGAAGTATAGATATAATTGAAGCATGGTCAAACAATTATTTTTGATTTTCTACAACAGGGTTGGATTCTTTCTATTTTCTTCTCGTTCGATTTTTTTGTGTTCTTTCTTGATCCATGTCGTAGTTAGTTTGAGCGTGTTTCGACTTATATATGTTCAGAGTTATCAAAATCATATGTATGCTTTGATTTTGTATACGGTATGGAGATTTCAAACTTCATGTCAAGATCTGATTGCTTTAACCATAACTTTGTATATGAATAAATAAAATCATATACACAAAAAAACATATTAGTCATTGTATGTTAGTATCTAATATTAACTGTTATTTGTTATTAAATTTTATAATGTGAAATATCAATTTTCTTAAGTACATATCACCTTTCAACTAGTACCAACCACACGTTGTCATAGTTTTGTGTGCCATGTAAAAAGATTTACATATTTAAATTTGCATGTGTTGAAAGGAAATTAGATAAAGGCAATGGATAATCATTTACCATAAAAATCTAATTAATAGGATACTTTGCGCTAAATATGCATACTTTAAAAGGAAGTTAGATTAACGAAATGGGTATATTCCCTTTTTACATTGAAGGGGTATGGTCCTAAAAATATTAAGCAGACGCATTGAACCATACCATAACCTTAGGCCTGCGCGGCCGAGCAACGGTTCTTAATAAGATTTGGGAAAGAACAGTCTTCGATAACCGTGCGCCGGAGAAAAGGAGGAACAAACATTCAACTAACACCCTCGCGCGGGCTCTCGCAAGGGCACAGTTAGGCTTGAAGAGAAAATCCTAAACATCTCCGCGCGCCTTAAATCAAGACTTGAACAAAGGAATCTTTTCTGTTACAACGGAATGGACATGTGGCAAAGGCATAACGGTTTACAGCTGTAGATATTCTAGAAGGACTTAAATGATCATTGTGCATGACTCCGGTCAGTTGCAACTGAATGTGACGTGGCATGATCCTGAGCTTTCATCTAAATCACGATGATGACACTAACTTGAAGAAAGGTCTACACAAAAACCACTTTCCACGTGCCAACTCCCTAACCGTTGATCAAACCCACCATCCATGTGCATGGACGTAAAGTTAACGATTGACGGAAAGAAAAGATAACCGCTAACGGAAAAGTGCTTTCCTTTACTCTCTCCGTTACACCATTTTCCTGCAAAAACCCGGTTATAAATAAAATGCTTCAGGTATGATCTCACAGGTTACTTTTCACTTACTCTCACTCATACAACTTCATCTTCTTCGTGGTCATTGTACTTATTCTCACGCCGGAAGGTGGTCACGGAGAGAATCCTCATTCTCCCCGTGGCGAGTCTAACGGCTTTCTGTTTTGCAGTGATCACCATAGAAAGAAGCGAGCCAACCACCGAATCGACGAGGATATTAACCCTTTTATGCAGAGACAAAACCGCTGATCTAATCGATTCCGGTCATATTAGTTCACTGTTTCTTCATTGGCGCCCACCGATTCTTCTATTTTCATTTTCATCTTCTCGATCGATTCATTTCTTTTCTGTTTTCAATGACAGAAGCTCCGTCGAATCATCCACCAGGCCCTCGACCAGAGAACAGGGGCAATTTTGCTCATGCTTCCCGTGTCGAGGGAATCGTGGAAGAAGCATCTGATGATAACGATGTTTAGAACAACATTAATCATGAAAATGATCCTGTTACACCAGGAGTACAGCCTGAAATCCCGATTAGCTCAATTTTACTTCCTGGCGAGACTCCGATCTCGTGGTACGTTAAGTCCCAAGGTGCGTTGAACGCCGTTTATGCACAGCTCTGTGCACAAACTGCTAAACCAGCACCACAGACGCGTAGATCTGCAGTTCAGGTGCGAGCCTCATCTGCACCTCGAGTGTTGCATTATGATGCATCGTCACACATGTCGGTCGACGATATGGAACTCTACTCCATGTCCAGCAATAGATATGAATCTACTCACTCTGAATCTAGACGACGAGACCACCGTGAAGAGCAATACTCTCAAAAACGCCAATCGGTTCATTCACGTTTGGACCCGCGTTTCTCACAGAAGCGGGACACCCAAATTGATGAATATGACATAACGTATAATGAAGACGACAACACAAGTGTTTTCAATCGGATACACAGAGATCATGCAAGTTACAAACCAAAAATCCGTGTGGTTTATAACCTAGAAGCGGAGTATTATTACAATCTGATTTATCGACCCGCGGGAGCTGCTTAAAACTCAAAGTTTGTCAGAGAAATTGCACTGGCTCTCCTCAAGCGGGCAAAGTTACCCTCAAATGTGGGAAAGTTCAATGGACTGTCAGATCCTAATGATCACCTGTGCTGTTCACCAGCGCGGGACTAGTCGGCGGATGGACACTACCTATGTGGTGCCACCTGTTTGTCCAAACCCTTACAGGCGCCGCGCGCCTTTGGTTTGACAATCTACCAGTAGGTAAGTTAACATCCTGGGTTGATCTTAAGGAAAAATTTCTGGTTCATTTCAGTCACCAGCGCCGATCCATTCGAGACTCCGCGGATGTCATGAACATCTGGCGGAGGGATGATGAAAGTTTGGAAGATTTCATCACAAGGACAACAAGGAAGTGTTGGAAATTGGTGATGTGCACGCACACTTAATCCACGCACAGTTCAAATACGCGGTGAGATTCGACGATATGATCAAGGTATTATCGGGGACTGAAGGATTACCGAAGAGCTGGGAGAAGTTGATGGCAGCAGCCAAGGTTTGTGCTCAAACAAAGCGCAATTTAAGTTCCAACAGACCACCACTGCCCCAAAATCGCCCTCAAGACATGAGCGGAAGCAGTGGTCGGAAATTCAAGAAAAACTGGAAAGACTCAACTTCAGGTGCATATTCTTCAGATGATGCCCGCACAACAATAAACAAGATCACATCTCAAAAGGAAGCCAAGAAAGAAAACCGCGAAAGGCAGTGGACGCCTCTTACCAAGACACCGGCGGAAGTACTTAGCACCAAGGATTACCAGTTCAAAACACCACCGCCAATGAAAAACAAAAGAGGACAAGATCCAAACCTCTATTGTGAGTACCACATGGACAATGGCCACACCACGAACAACTGCATTAGTCTACGCACTGAAATAGAAAAAGCACTCAAGAGTGGAGAGCTTACACATCTAGTTCAGAACGTGCGCAAAGAAATCAAGCAGATCACCCGTGGAGACGAAGGGCCAAGAAATAAAAAAGCTAAACAAGCCTAAGGGTCCAGGACAGTTCAGCGCGCATGTAATCATAGTTTCCTTCATATTTGACAGGTTCTTCAACTTGTCAACTTATGGCACAAGGACTATTTACATGCGCAGTAACTTAAGTTTCTTATTTATCCTAATAGCAGCTTTGTACTACATGGCCTCTGCACCTTATTCAAATCAATACAAAGTCTGTTACATTACACCTTTATGTTTTATTACAAATGCATGCAATTTCTTTTGGTAAGCACAAAAACACTATGGTAACCAAACACAAGTCTCATGAACGGTCAACGGTCACAGGTACTGTGCAAGGTCCAACCCTACGTTCACACATGAGCTTTATACCATCTTTATTTGTCTTACCTAAACAAAGTAATTGTACTCATGCAAACATTGTAACTAAAACATACCATGCATTCATAAAAGTTACTTGCGCGGCAGCGCATTAACAAAAACTACATGCGCGGCAGTGCATTGGAAAAAGTTACTTACGCAACAGCGCATTAACAAAATATTACATAAACGGGATCCACATCCCAAACCTATCCAACAAACATGTTCAGCAACCAAAAAATACAAGACAACCTATTCTAAGTCTTCATCGGAGGCAGCCGCTTCGTCTGGGAGTATATCTTTCAGTTGCACCACAAAGTCTTCAGACTGAAGTGCAGCGGTTACCAAATCCATCACCGAAAGGCGCAGATTGTTATACTCTATCTTAGCAGCAGCATGGGCAGCTCCAGTATCAACTCCGCGTCATTGACATGTTGGGTACATTCTGCATACCCCTGAGCATATCCGTCACTGCGTGCGGTAACCATTAAATTGGCAATAGTCTGATCCAAGTCAATGGAGTTTAAGATCGAATTTGCAACCTGCATAGACAGAAGTCACGATAAGAAGACATGCAAACTTATCAGAAATATTACAAGGGGTTGACATACTTATGTTGATAATCCCATGATGCCTCATCCATAGCATGTCATTCTTTAGAGGTTCAACCAAACTCTCTGCCGTCACCCGGGCAGTTTCAGAATTTTCCAACTTCTCCTCAATTTCGGCAAGACGGCGGAGGTTTCAGCTTTCTCAACCCGGGCAGTTTCAGAATTTTCCAACTTCTCCTCAATTTCGGCAAGACGACGGAGGTTTCAGCTTTCTCAACTTTCTCAAGCTGCAAGTCCTTTTTGGCAGACTAAAGCTCTGCCTTGGTTTGTTCCTAATCAGACAGTGGCGCAGGTTTGTACCTCTCTTTGCTCGCTCCTTTCTCTATGAGAACGAGCCTCATCACGAGCAGCTTCAGCCTCTGCTCTTTATTTCTTTAACCTTTCAATCTCCGCCTTGAGATTGTTAATATTGTTCCGAAGAACCATCTTCTCGCTGTTATCTTTGTCACAAATTTCCCTCCAACGTTTTCGTTCTTCTAAAAGAAGAGCAGCTTCAGATTCAGCCTTCCTTTTCCATCCTGCAGCAGACCACTCCTCTGTCTTCTGCTCGCTTTCAAACTTGGCTTGATCAGCCTCTAGTTTGGCTCTCAACATGGCAACCTTCACCTTCTCTTCAGTAATTTCTTTTTTCGACGCTTCAAAAGCATCCCACTCCTTATGCATGTTGCGCCATTCGCGCACTATTCTATGAGTGGTGGAAGTTGTTGGACCGTTGTACGACCTCTAAAAGTCAGTTAAGGCGTTCATCTTTGAATACAAAGGCGGAATCAATGTATACAAAGTCATAACAGCTTTGTTCTTTTTAATTTTCCTTCTATTAATCCCTTCTGAGTCTTTATAATGATTTTCTGACAAAAATTCAGCAGCACCTTGACTCACATACACTCACAACTCTCTATCGCTTCAAATGACCTCACCACCTATATATAGAGAACATGATTTCGCTTGAGGCTTGTTCAAGCGAAATCTCTTATGCTGATTTCGCTTCAAGCAAACACAAACCTACTCAAGCGAAATCTCTTGTGTTTAAACATAAAAACCCTAACTTAAACTCTATTGTGTGATTATTCAAACAATCCTAGACACAAGACTTGATAATGACGTAATCAGCAGACATTTAGTGCACCAACAGACTCCCCCTTGGATGTTGATGAAGTCTTTGGCTTCAAGTCTTTGTCTTTAACAATCTTCAAACATTGTAAAAACTCTCAACAATCTTTATCTTCAATCTTCCCTTTGACTGTTGATCCAGACTCCCCCTTTCACAGACTCCCCCTCTCGATATGCTAGAATCTGAGAAATCTGGTTCAAGCTTTAACAAATAGCTTCCATTGGGAATAATGAAGATCAAACCTGTTACTCAACCAACAAACATTACAAACTATCTTTTCAATCACAAAAACACAAACTCAATCAGCTTTAACAATCCACTCAAGTATTCAAGTTCAAGTTAATGATCCTTATTACTTGATTAATCTACCAAGTCCAAATTAATGACCTTGGTTGATCTTTTGACGAATCAATACTGATTTTAAAACAACATTTTCAAACATTTTCTGAAAATAACAAGTATCAATTTAATGAACTTGTTTTTGTCATTTCAAACAATTCAAACTTCTTCAAAGTAAGCTCTCCTCATTCTTCAGTCCAGAATTTCCTGCATCTGCTTCAAACATCTGAGAATCCAACAATCAACTCTCCACTTTGGTTTGTCTAAAATAAAGCAGAAATAAAATCTTTTTGGATTTTATCAAAGTATTCTAAACTAAGAAATGAAATACAAAAAAACTTAAATTGCAGAAAATAACCAAAGTAAACTATTTACAAACATATTTTTGCGAGCGTGTCAGGGAATCATATCAGCTTTTTAGACAAAACACAAGTACCGTTAAGCTACATTTCATACTCAGACTTAAACAATTTACCTCGATTGTCGATATACTGATCCATCTTAAATTCTCACACAAATTTCAACCTACTCAGGATACGATTTAGATGAATTAAGAACTTAGATCATTCATGTGTCCCACCTCTTGAATATACTCCCGTATCCAGAATCCCAATAATCAGTCTTACAGGTGAGAATACTACAATGATATCTGTATATAATTTAGGTATGCGAGGGCCGAGGGATCTCAGATCGATACTTCCGTATACGCAGAGAGATATCAGCTTCGACTTTTCGGTGTGTCCCCTTTAGAGAATCTTTTTGCTTACAACAGCAGCATTTATCAATTTTATTGTTTCAGCATGCTGAGGGTTTAATGCTGTTTTTCAAGCATTGCAGCAAGTATTAGCCAGGGACTAGGTCAGAACTACCGTTCAGCAGAAGTCCCGGAATAATACCCCAGACATCATAGAGTATAAAGACCTAGTATATCAGATTAAGAGACCTTTCAAACGAGATTTCAGGGGTTACCTATATATCCAAGTAGTGTTCCCCACGAATTCACAAGTTTGAATTTTAGGTTTATATCCCGAATAAATCTACTAAATGTACGAAAACCTATCGACACATCATCAGTAAGATTGTTTAACTCTTTTATACTTTTCAAATCTTTAGCATACTGTGATCATCTAGCTGATGTACTATCATTTTCCCTATATACACAAGCTCTTTTTCATTTTATCATGTTTTTGTATTTTTGCATTTTTTACTGTTTTTGTATTTTCTGAAAATATAACTATGTACAAACAAACATCTACTCCCCCTAAATACCAAAACAAGTAAAAATTCGACAAACCATTGCAGATTGTTTCTCGTCTTCATCCACAACAGTACTTTCATCAACGCCAATTATGCCATCCGACACCGACAGAAGCTTCATACCATTCAGTTTTGACAAATATTTAAACCGATTTTTATCAAAAGCTTTGGTATGTAAATCAGCTTTCTGTTCGTCAGTGTGGATTTTCTCAATTCGTATCAACTTTTTCTCAAAGCAATCACGAATAAAGTGATGACGAATTTCTATGTGTTTAGTTTTAGCGTGATGTACTGGATTTTTAGTTATATTTATTGCGGCCTCATTATCAACAAAAATAGGTGTGTTAAGAAACTGCAAACCGTAGTCGCGCATCTGTTGCTGTATCCACAAGATCTGAGAGCAGCAACTGCTAGCAGAAACATACTCCGCTTCACAAGTAGATAACGCCACAGACGTTTGTTTCTTACACTGCCAGGTAACCAATCTAGGACCAAAAAACTGGCATCCTGCAGTTGTTGATTTTGAATTGACTTTGCAGCATCCGAAATCCGAATCGGAATACCCTTCGAGCGTAAAATCGCCTTTCCTAGGATACCACAACCCCAATGAAGGAGTTCCTTTCAGGTAGCGCAATATCCTCTTCACAATAATCATGTGAGATGCTCTTGGGTTAGACTGAAATCTTGCTGCGAGGCACGTTGGGTACATGATATCAGGACGTGAAGCAGTTAGGTACATTAAAGAACCTATCATGGATCGATAAAAAGTTTCATCAGCCCTATCTCCAGTGAGATCTGGGTGAATCCCATGATTTGTTGCAAGTGGGGTAGCAGCTGGAGTAGAACTTGACATCCCAAATTTCTCTAGAATATCATGAACATACTTTGACTGATGAATGAAAATTCCTTCAGGAAGTTGTTCAACTTGTAAACCCAGAAAGAATTTCATCTCCCCCATTGATGACATTTCAAACTTCTGCTTCATCACTGATTCAAAATCTTTGCATAGATTTTCATTTGTTGACCCAAAGATTATATCGTCCACATAAATCTGAACTATCAGAAGATGACCATCGACTTCTTTAGTGAAGAGAGTGGCATCCACTTTTCCACGAATGAACTTGTTGGCGAGTAGGTGTTGAGACAAAGTCTCATACCAGGCTCTCGGGGCCTGATGTAAACCATACAGCGCTTTGTCCAATAAGTAGACCTTGTTTTTGTGGATTGGATCGGTAAATGATAGGTCCGAAACGATCCGGTTTCAGTCTCGGTTCGGTAAATATATGGTGAGACGGGTTGATTTGTGAACCAAGAACAAGTAATAACAATGAAAAGATAGATGAACAATAAAGAAAGTTTCATTGATACAAATAAGAAATACAAAGATAATCATCCACCCCGGGTGAGCTCCCTCGGGGTGGTGGCTCACAAATGCACACCCTCCAAGTGAGGTGTAGTAATCTATATATAGACCCTTGAGCCTTGTCCTCCAAGCAAGCCGCCTCTTGCTTGGAAAACCTACTAAAGACCCTAAAATGTCCGACTAAAATAACTAAAAACGTCATCCTATACAAAATAATAAATATGCTAAATAACGTCGGCGTAATTGATAACATCATTCTCCATTTTGACCCAACAATATTCCCCCGAGAATGATGCTATCAATTCTTCAAATGATCTTCAAAAATAAATCTGATGTCATCTTCGAATCTTCACAAATCGGCTAAGTACCAAAAATCTTCATTGTCGTTTTCCCCCGCAAATGTAGACCCTCCTATATTTTGTCGATCAAAGCTCCTTATCTTACTTTTGAAGATACAATTGTAATAGGCATATGATAGGGTTCGAACTCCAATGATAAAAATTAAATAATCAGCTTCATTGTGAAGATCTTCAATTTTGTCAGATTGCGTTTAGCTCCTGATCCACCGCTAAAGTCGCCAATAATTTCTTTGGTGACAAAAACACAAAACCTACCAAAGTCGCTGGCCCATAAAATAATTTTGTACTCCCGGCCCAAAACAGATCAACACTCTAAGCCCCATAAATAACCTTTTAAGACTCGACCGGGTTAAATCCTCCATTTTACAAACAAACCATAACCCAACCAAAAAAAATTAATCCATCTGGCCCAATACATTTAAATTCTTCTTGCAAAATAATCACTTCTCTCATGGACCCATTCATATAAGCAGCCATCACTCATACCATCCTAATAAAAATTTAATGGGCCCAGAATAATAAAATAATCCTTCAAACACATACCTTAATTTCCACAATAGTCCATGTGCACACAAACCATCTGATAACGTTCATTTGTCGTGAAATTAAAATGCAGTGTAAATGTGGGCCCAAAAGAATTATCATATCATGAAGCAATCATTAGCCCATGATGTAATTTATGATTTGAGACCCATCAATCTTAGGCCCATCACTTGCATACCCTAGCCGACAACAAACAAAGTCAGCCGCCATCTCCGGAAAATAACATCTCCGATGAACAAAAACACATTCCGATCACCTTTTAAAATCCCCGGCCGGGTAACTCATTTCCGATCATTACTTTTTAGCCGCCACCCTTGTTCCACCGTAATGCCGTCGTCAACCACTAGCTACTTCGTTATCCACCATGCGCCACCAACCAACACCGCCAAATACAATTACGCTGTTGCCTATTTTCTGCCACGGTAAATACACCGACAACTACCATTCGCCATCATGCATCTCCACAGATCATAACCATGCTCCGCCGTCATCCTGATGACAGTATCCATATCGATCTAGAAAAACCCAGAAACGGTCACTGACTCTTGTTCTCGAAGGAAGTTTCAGCTCCAAGAAACATGCACCATTTTATTTATTTTCTTTTCTTTTCTTTTTGGTTTCCATGGACAGTAACTTGTGCAGATTCATCATAGCAAAAGGCAAAAGCTCTTTCAAGCACACCAACATTCTTCGAGAACAAAAAAAAACATAAACAACAAAACTGCTGATATGAATAAAATCGCTGGTGAACAAAGTCGCCGGATCTGAAACATCAACAAACAACCATCGATCATACCAACTTCTGTCACTATTTCTTCTACAAAACCAGATCTGAAACAACACGAAAAACAACGAAAAATTTTCAGATTTGCCATATTTTAACGTCTCCGGCGGGTTTTCGGTGAAGCTCCGACCAAACCGAGAACTGAAACGAGCCACCGAGGCTCTGATACCAAATGATAGGTCCGAAACGATCCGGTTTCAGTCTCGGTTCGGTAAATATATGGTGAGACGGGTTGATTTGTGAACCAAGAACAAGTAATAACAATGAAAAGATAGATGAACAATAAAGAAAGTTTCATTGATACAAATAAGAAATACAAAGATAATCATCCACCCCGGGTGAGCTCCCTCGGGGTGGTGGCTCACAAATGCACACCCTCCAAGTGAGGTGTAGTAATCTATATATAGACCCTTGAGCCTTGTCCTCCAAGCAAGCCGCCTCTTGCTTGGAAAACCTACTAAAGACCCTAAAATGTCCGACTAAAATAACTAAAAACGTCATCCTATACAAAATAATAAATATGCTAAATAACGTCGGCGTAATTGATAACATCATTCTCCATTTTGACCCAACAGTAAAGCCCGGTGGCTGACCGACATAAACCTCCTCTTTAACCTTCCCATAAAGAAACGCCGATTTAACATCTAACTGATAAACTTTGAAGTTCTTCCAAGACGCAAATGCTAGGAAAATTCTGATCGCCTCTAGTCGTGCTACAGGAGCATAGACTTCGGTAAAATCAATTCCCTCCTGTTGACTAAATCCCTGAACAACAAGTCGAGCTTTGTTCCTTACGACAACTCCTCTATCGTCTCTCTTACACTTAAACACCCACTTAGTGTTAATTTTCCTATGACCATCCGGCAAATCAACTAACTTCCACACTCCCAATTTCTCGAATTGACTAAGTTCCTCCTGCATAGCATTGACCCAAGAGTCTTCGGTAAGCGCCTCTTTGTAAGTTCTTGGCTCAACCTGCGAGATAAAACAACTTAATGAGAATTCAGTTTGCAAAGGAACAACTTTTGTATAAAAGCATGTAAGCCCTTTATCAATCTGATTTCGAGTGCGAACTCCAGCTTGTAATTCTCCTATGATCAACTCCTCTGGATGATATGAAAAAGTTCGCGGCATCACTTCACTTGGAACCTCTACATTTCCCTCCAGATTAGTAACATTCTGCTCTGCATCTTGTTCACCAACTTGGTTTGTTTGACCTGAAATCTGAATTTGCTCCCCCTCAGAATTTGAATCTGAATCACCATGATCAAAAACTGGCATATTTTCAGTTTCTAGATTATCATTCTGAGCCGACTGATTATCCTGAGCAACTTCATTCTGTTGGACATCATCATGTTCACCAGCATTACTTGGACCTGCTTCATCTTCATTTGAAGTTTCCCGTGGTCTTCTCGAATACTCAGCTGGAAATCTTAGCTGCGACTCATATTCACGCAAAATATCCAACTCATCAAAGAAATCTTCATCATCCTCTGATTCTTCTCTCATGTCAAACGAATCCCAAAGTTTGTCATAATGATAACGCCATGAATCACCAGGATTCTGCGGCGGCATAGTATAACCTTGACATTCAACATTTGCAGCTTCAATAATCCGCTTCTCACTTGGAACGAAGACACGTCGCAATGGATTTGAATAACCAACAAATATTCCCTCAATGCACTTCGGACCAAACTTTCCAAAAGGCTCTATAACCGTACAAGGTGACCCAAACGGTTCTAGATACTTCAAATTCGGTTTGCGGTTATTGATTAGCTCAAAGCATGTTTTGTTGAACTTCTTGACAGTAAGAACCCTGTTGAGCGTATAGCATGCGGCAGAAACAGCTTCAGCCCAAAAATTTATTGGTAACTTTGAATCTGCGAGCATAGTTCTAGCCGTCTCGATTAGTGTCCGGTTTTTGCGTTCTGCGACTCCATTCTGCTGCGGAGTGTACGGAGCACTAAACTCATGCAAAATACCTCTTTCATCACAAAATTCTTCCATTTTGCTGTTCTTGAATTCGGTACCATTGTCACTTCGAATTCTCTTAATACGCCTTTGGTACAAATTCTCAATCTTCCTAAACAGCCCCATCAAACTGTCAAATGTTTCATCTTTCGTCTTCAAGAAAGAAACCCATGAAAATCTGGAATAATCATCAGTAACGACCAAACAATAGTAATCTCCTGTAATACTTTTGACATTCACCGGACCAAACAAATCCATGTGAAGTCTTTCCAGAGGTCTCGAAACTGAATTGACTTTCTTTGTAGGGTGTGACTTTTTCTTCTGCTTGCCTTTGATGCAGCTAATGCACTCCCCTTCCAGATGAAAACCTTTGATATTAACTCCCAATACCAAATCATTGTGCACCAAATGATTCATTTTTCTAAGATGAATATGCCCCATTTTTCGGTGCCACAATCTGGATTCTTTCTCAGTTGCTCTAGACACAAAACAATGTGCTTGACCAGTTGTTGTAGTTGCTACAGACATATCTAACACATATAAATCATTCACTCTAGGTGCCCTCATAATAATCCATTCTTCAGGGATAACAAAACCAGGTTTCAAGATCAAACATTCTTTATCAGTGAAGTGAGTAGTATACTGATTGTCACAAATCTGCGAGATACTAAGCAGATTGTTCTCCAGCTCAGTGATGTAGTTAACTCTCTCAAACGTCACAATCCCATTGGATAACGTTCCTTCACCAACAATTCGACCACCTTCATGACCAGCAAATCCCACATAACCACCATTAATGTTTCTTACATCGTACAGCAACGCGGTTTTTCCTGTCATATGTCGAGATGCACCACTATCCATGATCCATCTTGAAATGGCTCTTGGAAGATCCTGCACATACCACAAGTTGATTTTTAAAACATTTCAATAAAGATGCCGATTCATGCTTCGCGAACCAGGAAGCTCCGGCAATTCAAACTGCTTATTCGAACATGGTGTCCACCCAGGCCTCATCAGCCTTAGGTGTAACCTTGACTCTAGCAATTTGAATTTTGAAATCTTCAGCCTTCAAAGGTGGAAAATTTGCATCATAATCAACCGAAATTGATTCTTCAGCCTTTTTCACTTCAGAAGTTGAAATTTTCATTTCAGTTTTTGGTTTCCATACTTGTTGAGATAATGCAACCTGTTTATAAAATTTGTCATTTTTAGTTACCATTTTCTTTACAGGTTCATTTTTCACTTTGATGTTGTTATTTTTCACACTCTTTTTCTCAACAACGATTGGTGCTTTACCCTTCACATCAACTTTCTTCTGTTGAAACTTCACATTTTCAGTCTTAGGCTTCACATTAGTACACATTCGTGCAATGTGACCAACTTGATTACATCTGAAACATGTTCGATTATCAACACCTAGACTTGTGCCTTCAGACCGATAATGTGAAGCTCTTTTCTCAAAGAACTCTTGATTTGATTTTGAAAAAATTTCATTTTCCTCATCCGACAATGAACTCGAACTGTTCACAAACACCTTCTTTTCAGTAAACCTCTTGTTTTGAAAACTCTTCTTCCGATAACTATTACCACCTCGATAACCACCCAACCAATTGTTTCGATTGTTATTGTAAAAACGTGGTGGAACAATAGGCTTTTTGTAATAAGCTTTATCTTTCTCAAAATTCATTTGCCTTTTTGTTTGACACAAACTGTTCACTTCCGACAACTCAACTTCAACTAACTTGAAAACATTTGTCAACTTTTTCACATTAACATTCTCAATGGGAAACTCAGAATCCGAATACAACTTATCAGATCCAACCATCTTGTACATCACAAGACCCGGTTCATCACTTAAGTTGTTTTTGGATTTTTGTTTCTGAATGTATTTGTCTAAGAAACACCCATCCTCCTCAGAAGTGTCACAATCCGGTTTAAGCACTTTATCTACCACACTTTTCACCACATCACTTTGGACACCCTCGTCATTGGAAGATGTGAACGTGACATCAATGTTTTCAGGAAGTTTAACTTCACTTTCTTCCTCAATTTCCACCAAACTAGACTGCTTTTTCGTGTAGTTGTCTAAAATTGGCGGTGGAACTTTGTGAAAACCTACACCAGTTCCATCAGAAAACACATCCTCGCCATCTTTGTTTTTCCCTATAGGTTTAGGAACAATATGCTGCAAAACAAAGCTTGCTGATTTATAGCTGTTAAGCTTCAACTGGATTCGTTCATTCTCAATTTCAGCTTCTTGAACTTTAAGTTTCAGTTTAGCAATTTGATCCAGTTGTTCATTAATCGATTCTTCTTTTAATCTCAAAACAGCTCTTAGATGTTCATTTTCTTTAAATGTTTTGCCATTACGATCATCACTATCTTTGACAATGCTTTTCAATTTCTCAAACTTTTCAGAAATTTGACGATTTTCAAGAATTAACTTTTCATTTTCAGATTTTATTTTCTCACGTTCAGTTTTATCATTTTCAATTTGAGCCGTTAATTCTTTAATCCGTTCAGTTGAAGCTCTTACACTTTTGTCACGATCGAGAATCTGATCTTCAACATTTCTAACCTTTTTTGTCAGATTCTGAAATTTTTCATTGTTAAGATACGTGACAGTGCTACAAAAATTGCATTGTTTGGTGCAATTTTTGCAGTCAGCATTTCCATCAATCTTGTTACCTGACGCATTCGTTGACACACTTTGACTGACTGATCCCTTTGACTCAGTAACAGAATTAGAATCTACCTCAAGTGCCTTTGCAGCTAGCACTTTGTCAGCCATCACTCCCAGGTTTTCAGCTGTCAACTCTTGCGTAGTATCAATTATGCCTGTATCAACTTGCTTTTCTTTCTTCTCTTTCTCCTCTTTCTCTTTTCTCTCTTTCTCTTTTTCTTCTTCAATCATTTTCGAAGTTGGAGTTCCCCACCATTTGTGTTGCCAATACTCATCATCTTCTTTGTACTCCTTGATGATGGCTTCGATATCTAACGTTTTGTCATCAATCGCAATGTTGCCATACCTATCAAGATAGCACTCTCTATCTGGATCCCATCTGTTTGCTCTTCTAGCTTCCAGAAAGACACCAGAAAGTCTGATAATCTTGTTTTCAGCAATCATCTTCCGGTATTGATACTTCTGTTCCTCAGTACGATCATCTTTCCATTTAACGGGTTCATCATTGCTTGCCATGAATGCGTAACCCACCGCATCTTCTTCCGGTAGAACTTCCTTACTCCAATCATACCCCTCATCATCATAAATCACAGCAAGAGCTCTTGATTTGTCTCTGTTGTCTTCAACCTGCTTCAATCTAGGCGGCTCGGATTTATTCTGATGATAAATCGCCTTCTTGTAGTAATCATCTCTGAAAGGATTCTCCGACTCATCAGTATAAGCGTTTCGGCATTCTCGTTTGAAGTGACCCTTCTGCTTACACTTGAAGCATGTCACTTTGGATTTATCGAACCCCAGTTTTGTAGATGGACCACCGATCGTTTTTCTTCCTGTAATCTCCATGAAGCGTTGTGCACGTCGAACTGCACTTGCCATTGCCCAACGAATGTCGATCAGCTCCATTTCTTCAGGGTCTATCTGATCGTAGTCTTCTTTCGTCAGATTTGTATTCCCAATTTTTCCAGCCACCAACCCTTCATAGGATTCCAGAACAGACGCCAGAAAGACCATTTGTTGCTTGGCCGACTCCTCATCAAAATTCTGTGCATTCTTCAGATCTATCGCGATATTGCAAGAAAACTTCGCATCAGAATGATTTGTAGAAGATGTAGATCCACTGTGATAACCACTATGGCCTCCACTGCTTGAATTGCTTTGACTTTCTTTGCTTGCTGGAAAAACATTCTCAGCAGAAAATGCAGTTTTTGGAGAAGTAGCTTTCGGCATCATGCTTTTTGGATAGTACAGATCCAGATTCTGTTGATAAGATGAATGATTAACTTTGTACGTCTTTTTCAACTCTAGCTCATGACTCTCGAGTTTTTCAATCAGCAAATCTAATGTCAGCTTTTCTGGTTCTTTGATTGTATTCTTCAGCATCAGTGCATAATATCTCCAATCCATCTCGTCAGGCAACGAATCGAACAATTTGTCAATAAGATCTTCTTCAGGAATGTCAATCTCATGTCTTACTAATTCCAGCTTAAGATGACCGAACCGTTCTATCATTTTACACACTGACTCATTCTTTATACAACCAAACAGATCAAATTCTTTTCTAAGAAGTTTCTTTTTGTTTTTCTTAATTTCTTGACTACCGACACATTTCTTTTCTAACTTTGCCCATAAGTCTTTAGAATTTGAGTAATCTATCAGTGAAATGATGTCTTCACGCACCGACTGAAACAATAATGCCACACATTTTTGCTCGGCCACAAAACTGTCAATCTCTTCAACTGATCTTAATGCTTCACCATTCTTCTTTCCTTGAGCATAACCATTCTTCATACTCTTCCAGCAAGGGAACGCAAATGCCATCAACCAATCTTCGAACTTTGTTGCCCACCTGCTATAATCTTCTATAGCCATCAGCTTAGAAGGTTTGTTAAACATTCCAAATGCGCTTTCGGACTCCCAAGCTTCCTTCTTTCTTTCTTTCGGTGGACTTTTGTTTGCATCACTTGAAGAAGTATCGTTGTTTCCTGAACTGCCCGTGAATGCGTACATATCGCTGAAAAGATTCATGAAAATATCATCCATTCTGATCGTACCTGAAAAACCAGTCAAACACTTAGAAAATTTTTAGGTTTTGAAAAATTAACAAGTTCAAGTGAAATACTTGAAGTAAACAGCTTCAAGCGAAATCAGTAATATAATACTGTTCAAGCGAAATCTGTCAGCAAAACTGATTCAAGCGAAATCCTCTATTTCGCTTCAACAATACAAGTTTCAATCCAATCAGTTTCAAGCGAAACCAACTATTTCGCTTCAGATGTTATCAAGCGAAATCCAGCAGAATCAAGTTCGCTTCAGAAGTTTCAAGCGAAACCAACTATTTCGCTTCAGATATATTCAAGCGAAACCAACTATTTCGCTTCAGATATATTCAAGCGAAATCCAGCAGAATCAATTTCGCTTCAGAAGTTTCAAGCGAAATAGTCCAAAATATCTGATTTGAAGCGAAAACAACCTGTTATCTTCGAATACTTTCAAGCGAAATACTGTTTTAGGTCATTTTTAATGAGTTTTAATCTGAATTTAAGTCTGAAACTTTGTAGGCTTTGTTAAAACTACGTTTTACACAAGATACTCGAAAATCAGACCATTTCGACCGTTGGAACTTGTTCAGATCTGAAAAATGTAAAAAGAAATGAGTAGAAAGAAGATAATCCGCTGCTATGGTATGAACTCCTCGTCCTGAGCTCTGATACCACTTGTTGGACCGTTGTACGACCTCTAAAAGTCAGTTAAGGCGTTCATCTTTGAATACAAAGGCGGAATCAATGTATACAAAGTCATAACAGCTTTGTTCTTTTTAATTTTCCTTCTATTAATCCCTTCTGAGTCTTTACAATGATTTTCTGACAAAAATTCAGCAGCACCTTGACTCACATACACTCACAACTCTCTATCGCTTCAAATGACCTCACCACCTATATATAGAGAACATGATTTCGCTTGAGGCTTGTTCAAGCGAAATCTCTTATGCTGATTTCGCTTCAAGCAAACACAAACCTACTCAAGCGAAATCTCTTGTGTTTAAACATAAAAACCCTAACTTAAACTCTATTGTGTGATTATTCAAACAATCCTAGACACAAGACTTGATAATGACGTAATCAGCAGACATTTAGTGCACCAACAGAAGTTGAACTAGCAGTTTCTTCGAGGTACGAACGATAAGTTTGATCATAAGATCGTTCCTCTTGGAATTTAACTTCAGCAGGTGGGAAGATACCCTTCAACCAGTCTCGGTAAATCTGCCAATCAGAAAAGGTGTCGCCCTATTTAAGTTTCCACACAGGCGCGTGGATTTCGGAAGCTCTCTTCTCTGAATAAGATCGATAGTAATAATCCCGCAGAGTTTCCTCCGGGCGGATAGGAGAGTCTTCCTCCTCATGAGCAACAAAGCCCTGATCAACACCAGTTGGGTTTTCCTCAACATCATCTCTGGGAGGACCAGAAGTAGTCGCGGAAGAAGGAATGGTTATCACAGGATCCTCTTGTTCAGGAATGGATTTTCCTCTTTCTGGCCCACGTGCCATAACCTCAGGTGACTTGGGGTTGGTAGCACCAACGTCAACCGTCTCTGCTTCCACAATCTTCTCTGCTTCCAATTCAACCTCAACAGGTTTTTCCACTTCAACAACTTTCTCTACCTCCGCCTCTGCAGCCTTGGTGCCCTCCAACTGTTCTCTAATAGATGCGCGGGGTGGTGATGGCGGAAGATCATCATTAAAAACAGATGATGATTCCACACGAACAGGTGGACTAGGCTTTTCTGCAAAAGGAAAAGCTCATGTTAGCGCAAAGTATGGTGAAACAAAAGTTAATAAGGCACTAACCCGGAGACAGCTTCGCAGCAAAAGCATCCAGGTTACCCTTCTTACTAATCCTTTTCCTGATAATCTTCTTGGCAGGCTGTGCCACAGCTTCACTCTCTGGTTTCTTCTTCACCGCTTTATCCCTCAGCAAGGGCTCAGGACTTGAGTCCAGGTCAATAGGATCATCAGGATTTGGTACCGGAAGGTCCGCAGTATCTCGAGGCTCCGCCTTTGGTTTCCGCACAGCTACAGGCGCAAGTCCTTCCAATGTATCAGACACCACTATATATTCACACCAGGCATATCAACCTTCTCTTAGGAACTTTCACCTTCGGTGCATCAACCTTCTTCGGCGCAACAGTAACAGCCGGAGCACGCTTCTTCTTTTTCTCAGGGCCTATGCCTAAATCAGTCAACTCACCTATTCAAAAGAAATATTGCAATATTACCCAAAGCGCATGTCACACCCCGACCACGTAAAACATCAAATCGTGGCGGAAACGTCGGGGAGTGTTGTAACAGAATTATTGTTCCACAACCATGGTAATTAAAAGTTATGTTTTATTCATCAAACAAAGAGTTACATTGTCTTAAAATAACTGAAACGAAGAGTTCATCACATAATTAAACTAGTTCCATCTTTATTTTAAGTCTCTAAGGCACAGGTCCGCCCTTGTGTGTCACGAACATCCTAAGCAACAACTCCTGAAAACACATGTGAAAATAGGTACGTTAGCATAAAAATGCCTGTGAGATATATAGGTTTTATGAAAATAGGATTCATGACTTGAGTTTAAAGAATTGTTTAATAAAAGTTAGTCATGAACCTTGTAATTTGTTGTGTTTTATAAGTTATTTGAAAAGTAATAAAATTAGATGATATGTATAAATAAAAGAATAATATAAGGTTAAATGAATAACCAAGTAAAATGAGTTGTATAAAATAAACTGTTTTGTAAACCAAAGTCTTGTGAAAAATATGTTGTTTG
This sequence comes from Helianthus tuberosus, assembly GCA_030545235.1. Taxonomy (NCBI): domain Eukaryota; kingdom Viridiplantae; phylum Streptophyta; class Magnoliopsida; order Asterales; family Asteraceae; genus Helianthus; species Helianthus tuberosus. The sequence continues at coordinate 151,332,455 of CM060381.1, forward strand.
TGTAAAATGTATAAGTCCAAATTGAATGATTTAAATAACGCTACGACATGTAATACAATACAAGCAATTATATATATATAGGAAGTACCAGCGGCGTATCCACCATGCTTGTATCATACTACACACATCTCGTTTACTTAAGTCACTTAAACAAACCACCAATGTATAAAGTCCATGTTTAAACCAATTGTCAAAAAGTCCTTGTATAAACCATGTCAAATGTTAAAAGTCCAAATGTGGTCAAGTAATGTGTAACAAATGTTATGTATGGTAAGTAAAGTGGAGTCACATAAATCAAATGTAAAAATGTACAAAACAAAGTATTTAGAATATATCAAAAAGTTATGTTTTGCAAAGTAAATGCATGTTTTACTGATACAAACACTTATGTGGTAAGTTAACGCATACATTCAAGCCTTGAGACAGCAGGATAACCTTAGAGTAAAGATTACCAAAGTAAAATGTTTTCGGATTCAGTCATTCTTTACACCCAAACAAACCTAGGATGTTAGGAACGGGATTTGTCAAGTCCTATGGTACCATTACTTACTACCGAGCGGCGTAGCTAATGTTAATGAATGTGTTTTAGTCCTGTTTGTACAACCCAAATGTCATACCAAATGTAAACATGTTATATGACAACAATGTACTAAGTATGCTAAGTTATCATACAAAGCAAAATAATGTAATGAAATCATGTACTAATAGTGTACTAATGAACATAACAAGTATATGATATAAAAACATGGAAAAGCATGAAAATAACAAGTAGGCACATGTGTTTCACCCCAAAATGTTTGAAAAACGGTAAAAGAGGGGTTTATGTACTCACCTTTGGGTGCGTTTTTATATGTTAACACAATCCCACAATTTGTTTATTCGTCCTAAATTAAATAAGAATGATTAAATAATCAAAACTCACAAAAATACATGAGTTTCTCCGATACTTGGAATTTTCACATAACTTTGAGATTTTTTGAAAAGTTATTATTTTTGATTATTTTGGTGTATTTGTATATATGTACTCGAGCGTAACACACATAATCTTGTCAACACTAACATATGATCATACACATATTGCAAAACACATAGCACCTTGTAATACATAAAATAACCCATGAACAACCCATTCTAGTGTATGTCAAAAAACACTTATTTTAGCGATTCGGTGACATTTTTGGGCGTCGGAAGTCACGTATGACTAACCAAACACCAAGTAAACTTAATATAAGTTAAAATACTTATTTTTATACTAAATATATCAGTTTGGTTACTGATTTAAAACAGTTTTGTAAAAGTCCTCCGAAAAGGCGATTTTTAACCGTTTTACCGCATAATTTTGCATCAAACGTTACCCGAACCATCCCAAATCGAAATGACTTGAAATTTTGACACAGCCCATGTTATTTACTGAATAAAATAATGGTTATACTCATGATAGTGCAGGTCTTAAACAAAACACATAAATCATGCAAATTTCACATAATTTACCACTTTTTAAGCTATATGTACAACATGCAAAGCTATCAAACCTATCTCAAAGTTTCATGCCATTAAAATACATCAAAAATGTTATTTTTAGTGTTTGTAACCTGATCTAAAACAGTTTTGTCATATAGCCATTTTTCATCATCTCTTGAGCTTTAAATCAACATATTTTCATATGTACAAGTGCCTAAAGCATACTTATCATAACATCATCATTTTATGTTAATCTAAATGCATCAAATATGTGATATATTCAGATGTATTTGCTGATGTAATATATATTTAACATATCATACATAAATCACCAAATACTTGCATTTTTACCACCATTCTAGAACATGTAACAACATAAACAAGTACTTAACAAGATAACAAACTTCAAAACTCATATACACACATACATATGTACGGTTATACATACATATATGTACATCACCATTTTTTACTTGTATCATGACCCATTTCATTTTAGATTTCAAGTTTTGTGAAAATCCCAAGATTCAAGAGAAACTTCAATCATCAAGAACAACCAAGAATCAAAAGTATGATTTAAACATAATGTTATACCTTCAAGATTCAAGTAGGTTGTAGGATGAGATTTTGATGATAGGAAGCTTGTAATCACTTGACAACACCTTGGAATCACCTTTAGATCTTCACACTAACTTGAAGATTGCTAGGAAATGGAGCTTGAAATGAAGAACAAAGTTTGCAAAGGATGAATATGGAGAGAGAGAGGAGTGGACGGTTTGGGAGGGAGGAGAGAGAGAGGAGGTTGAGTGATGATCTTGTTGAGAAGATATGAGGAGATATAAGTAGGATATGCAGCTAGCATGCACATACAAGTGTCACATAAGATCAATTGAAATATCTTGCAAGATTTAATAAAAATTTGGTGGGCCACTCCATATATTGAACTGAAAATTAGATGGGGGAGGGGTCCATGTGCAACTTTTTATATAAACATGCCATAAGTAGGCTAAAATGGGTGTTTAACTGGATACCGGGTATTTTATCTAGCGTTTAAACCCCGGTTTATGGCGTTCTAAATTATTTTTATTATTCTATAAAAATAAACCTGCCAAAATACAACTGAAATAAATTTCAGTTGTCAGGACTAGCTGTGTTGTCCGCGTTTTGCAGTAGAAGCACTGTGCTGCGTAGAAACACGCGGTACGCGCTTAAACTTGAAAAATAACGTTTTTAGACGTTTTAATTTAATTTTCATCACGAACCTGATTAAAATAAAATTTTAATCATAACAGAATATTTTTGAGATTTAAATATTATCCGGGCGGTCACCAACGTTAGTTTCGCAGTTTTGTCGTAAATAGTTCCTTAGTTCAAATATACATGTTTTTGCCATACCGAATCCTTCAAAACTTATTTCTAAGTTATGTAAAGGATATTTAGGGTATGTTTGGCTTACGTCACAGTTCTGGAGTGTACGTCACGTTAAACTGATTGCGTTTATGCACCAGTTTGCGTATGACCTTCTAGAAAGTGATTTAAAGCTTAAAATCGGAATCGAATCAAATTGTAAAATCATTGAACATAAATACACACATAATAACACCAAATCACATTTTTTTATTGATAATCCACATTGTTTTACATTATACGATGCTTGCAGAACACAGTTGTCACAGCGCAAAGTCAGCAAAGAGTAATATTGCAATATCACTTAAAAATGTAAAAGAAAATACCAACATTAGTAGAAGGCTGCGTACTCAAATCTACATCCCTTGGAAGCGCAAAGTTCCTTACTATTTGATGGTACCACGGTTCTTCATTCGCACCCTTCTACACGGTTGTCATTTTTCCATGTTCTCCCTTGTAGGCCACAACGTACAACAAAACAACTGCAACAGGGAAAATCAGCAACAAAACGATTTCACAAAATAAAGTAAAAGATCTGACGACTTACTCTTGTCATCTTCCAAAGACACTGGCTTATCGTGACGATCTGCCTTCCAATGCAGACTCATCCCAGCAGCAACCAAGGCCCTCTCAGGCAGTTCAATGGAGGGAACATCCTTCATATCCTGATACCATATCTCTGACTCCGGAGTCTTCAGGGTGTCCACCTCAATATATTCCGCACCTCGGAAAGTCACCTTCATCGGAATCACTCCGGCCTTGATGAAGAAAAACTTGGGTTTCCATTCGTGAAAAGATTTTGGAGGTACGAGCAAAATTTTCTTGGCAGTTGGACGTTGAGCAAACGAGTAAAAGCCTTGAGCACAATGGAGTTGATAAAAAACTCTAAAACGATCAACTGTGGGTTCGATATGCATCGCTCGGTAAAAAAATTTGAAATGTCAAATCCGGACCATCCCCATGGGATTTAATTGAGAAATGTGAAATTTGTAGTAATCAAGAATATCAAGAACAAATCTCGTTACCGCTAATCGGAAGTTACCCTCGGTAAAATAATCCCAGAACAAAGTTATATAGCCGGCCGGAGCTTGTGCCGCCGTCTGAAATTGAAATTCTGAGCAAGCCCATCAAAGATCTCCTTCGACCACTTCAGCGGTGGTAAGGAAGTAGACATCTCCTCTGCAGAATCGTCAGGATGATCCCCAGTAGACATAAAGAGTAAAAAACACAAGTTGCAGGTTCCTCTTTAAAGAAAATCGGAGAAGACGAAAGAACTCAAAGATAGCTAATGAAAAAAGGCAGGCCACTCAAGGGTTTATATACCCATCGCCATTAATGCTCTCGAAAACCATAAAACCCTTTTTTCAGGAAAACGCGGTTACCAAGACAATAAGGGCGAGTGGGGAACAAGAAACAACTTCACGCGCGTGTACGTGCCACGTTTGACAACTCCCAATTAATGTTTGACGTCTGACAAGTGACAGCCTATCACCTAACCGTCACATGTCAACATCAGCACAATACCTTTTACCAGCTTCCTGCCATGAGTCAAGATTTTTCAAAATTTGAAATCATGAAAACCTCAGCTTGAAAAAACAAGGAATATCTTTTGCAAGAAGATTCTTCGCACCTCGCGCTGAACAAAGCTTGCTACTTCTAAGCAAAAAGCGCACACGTCATTTTGTATAAGTCCAATGCTCCACCTACTTGCCATTGACGCATAGGAGCAACACTGGACTGGGGGGACTTGAAGGGGTATTGATGTGTGTAAATTGCAACATATAAATCACATCAAATGAGCCATAAAACTAACCCTTTTTTAGTATTAATGTTGGAAAAAGTGTGCTTTTGTCTTCCTTTTGTATTTTCAGAATTAAATGAGTGTAAATGAACAAAAGAAGCAAATATGCAGCAAAATCTAACATAATTACAAGAAAAGGGATAAACGTGGCGTGCCCGACCCCTCGACAACATCTTCCCAAGCAAAAACAAGAGATCAGAAGCCTGAACACGCCCCGTGCCAAGCGGACACGGGGGCGTGCTCAGGTGTCTGCAGAAAAGACAAAGTTGTAGAAGCTTCTATTTCTTAACACGGGGGCGTGCCCAGCTCAACACGGTCGTGGTCAATACTAAGATTCGCAGAATCCAAGCAAATCTTAATAGTACAGATACGCTTCTGCACACAGGGTCGTGCCCAGTGGACACGGGGGCGTGTGGAGCTAATACAGACAAACTGCAGTTAATGAAGAAAGAGAAAGTGGATGGACATGGGGTCGTGCCCACCGGACACGGGGCCGTGTCCAGGCTTCTGTGTAGGATATAAATAGTGGTGCTTGGTTCACTTCAAAGGCATCCCTTTGCAAACCACCTCTCTCCCACTTCACCCACACTCCACCACCATCACAACACCCACATCCACCACCATCATCCATCATCCATCATAGAGTGTGTGTAGTAGTCTCGGGATCCAAGATTGATAGTAAGTGTTCTTGACAATCAAAGGCCATGTTTGCCTAAGTCTCTTACATCACTTGGTGAAGACAAGCATTTAGTGTAATACTTTTGTTTTTTAATCTTTTCGCACTTTTTATTTGGTTTTGTATTAATGACTTTAATAATTAGTTTTTTATGTTGAAGGTGAAACTTCCTTATCATTTGTCCGTGGTGTCTTGGCGTTATTTTACTGTCTATATAAAATAAAAGATTTACACCATTCATATCTCTACGGTCTATATAGAGATATGTTGGCTACCTGGTCGGGGGTTAAGGGAATGGTTTGGTAAGGTTCTTGCCTTGTTCAGTGTATAGATCCTGCAAGGACCTGGGTCAAGCTTACTAGGACCTCCTTCAATACCCACTGGTATTGGATGGCGGGGGTGCGAATGGCTTGATCCCCTCATATGTAAACTACTATTAATAATTTAACCCGGCTATTTGGGATTGTATCCCTGCTGACTCAAACCACTTAGCCGAGGGTAACGTCACCTTCAAAAGAGGGGCCTACCACATTACGCATTAATAATTTAATTAATTATCTTTCAATAATCCAACCCTTTAGGATTGTATCCTTGCTGACTCAAACTACTGGGTAAAGGGTAACGTCACCTTCAAAAGAGGGGCCTACTACTATAACTAAGATAATCTCTTAAAAAGTGCAAAAGTGACGAAAACATCAAAGGTTACACTAAAGGCGAGTTGGATCCAAGTGATTCATCTTGTCTATCTGTTTTTATTTTATTTTATTTTTATTTTCAGCATTTTTAGTATTTATTTTCATGTTTAAACCTTTTTCCAAAATTTTGATTTGATTAGACGTTGAGGATAAACCGGTATTAAAAGCTCTTGTGTCCTTGGACGACCTCGGTAACTTACCAACGCTATACTACGCTCACGATGGGTGCACTTGCCCATATGTGTGTTTAGTGTTAGTAGAATATCGTGTTTTATAAATTTAAAACTTGACTAAAGGGTTAAAAAGGGCTAAAAATATATACAAAATTATATAACGCTACGCACGCATCAAGTTTTTGGCGCCGTTGCCGGGGACACAAGGATTTTAAGAAAGTTAGGAATCAACGGCCTAATCGTTTTTCTTATTTTTTTTCTATTTTTTTTTAGGATTTTTCTTAAATTTTCAGCTTCTGCAGAACTCAGCACGGAGTCGTGCCCGCTGAACACTCCCCGTGCCCAATCTTTGGTACTGGCAATCCTGTTTTAAGTCAGACAGTAGCTGAACACGGGGCCGTGCCCATTAAACACGCCCCGTGCCCAACTATCAGATACTGAAAACAGAACCGTAAGATCCCGACGGTTGGTAATTTCTGACACAAACATGAGCGATACTGATTTTTTTACATCCGCTCCTCTTATGGTACGTGGTGTCAAATATGTGGCGGAACTCATGAAGATTTAAAATTTTATTTTTTAAATTACACTCCCCACTATATAGACCCATCGTTTTCCTGTAGCCATAAGAGGGGCGAGAGTAAAAATAATCCCTATCTCTCCCTAGAATGCTCTCAATCATCTATTCTAAATGAAATGATTCTTGAAGAATCATTTCAAATGGAAGATCTAATTTTTAATTGGATAAGAGAGCTTGAGATGGACATAACTAATTCATCTCAAGACAACGCCCAAGAAGAATTATTGATATCGCATTCGGATAAAAACAACATCGTCGCTCCCGAAATCACCTCTAACTCTTGCGAAGACTTGAGCGATAGTCGTCCCTGTGTCGATTGTGCCGTGAAGGACTCCCCATCGACTTCCGTCGATGCATACATAGACCTGAGCGATTCGACATACACCTTCTTTAACGAGAGCCCGGATAAGGGTTGGACTTGTCCACCTACATTTAGCATAGGAATCACCCTTTCCGATAAACTCTTGCGTTCTCGTCTAAAACTAGGGCAACTAAGGTATCTCAGGCACTTCGGTGTTGTTCCGTCCAGTAAGGAACCACCCGATCCGAATAAATTCCTTAAAAAAGACAAAACTTCATAAACATCTTCTAGACACGGGGCCGTGTCCAGGTCAGCACGCCCCCGTGTCCACCAAAAGATTCTCGTCTGACTTTCGGTCCGAATACGGTCAAAAAGTGTCAGAATCTCGTCTGCACACGGGGCCGTGTCTAGCCGAACACCGGGCCGTGTCCAGCGTGCTATCGTTTTCTATAAATGCAGCAAGATTCCTGCACTCTTGGACCACTCCAAAGACAGAGATTTGGTGGGATCTTCACACATACCATACTAGGTATATTCTAAAGAAGGTTCTCAACAACCATCTTGTCTTTTCTACTTATGTCCATTGCCTTCTTCTTCATTTTCTCCTCAAAACCTCCATTAAAGCTTAAACCCTCCATGTTTTCAAGCTTTATTGTGATATTTGTTAGGTTTTTATTCAAGGAATCTTGTTAAAAATAAGTTTTACAACATTGTTTTAAGTTATTTCTGCTTAAAAATACATCAAAAGTCAACTATGTATATGCCTTGAGAGAGGCCATAGATGAGATGACGGGGGTTGAGGAAGCTCTGGTCGACCGTATCAATCATTTATCGGTGGGGCTAGAAGGGTGTCTTAGATAGGTCAACCTTTTGCACCAAAGGTTGAATATTCTCGCTTCTCCTCCTTTGGTACCAATTGTTACACAACGGGCATGGAATGTGGTACCGGAAGTCATCATACCGGCCGAGTGGAACGTCATGCACACGGAATCCCCTCGAGACATACTACATGGGGTCCTGGTTACCATCGCTCCTCCTCCCCATGATGTTGTGGAAAATGAGCCTGCCTTCTTCCTCCCGAGAGAGATAGAGGAATGGCTCAATGACATCTAAAGGACACCTCTCGGTTCCAAGTTCTACAACAACTTTTAAATACCGGGAAGCTATTTCTGGGTTTTTTTATTCCTACAATAAGAGTAGAACTCCTTAGGATGATTTCATGTATCACTTGACCTATCTATCTTAGGAACTTTTTAATTTTCTATTTTTCTTTGTTTTTAATTTTAGGACCTTATGTAATTTGTTATTTTCAATGAATGATGGTTTTAGTTAATGGTGTTTGGATGATGTTGTAATGGGTAAAACACTCTCGGGATGATTAAAGATACTAAGGGAAACTTGAACCCACACCCCATGCACAAAAACAGAGCCTCCCGACAAAATTTTCTTCATTACAGCAAGTTCAGCATGGGCCGCGCGCAGCCAACACGCCCCGTGACCAATGATCTGTAGAAAAAACGCCCAGTTCAGGTACCTGGACACTGGGCGTGTTCGCTGAACACGTCCCTGTGCCCAGCCTTCTGTAACTTTCTAATACTGGCAATCTGAACACGGGGCCGTGCCCGGTCACCACAGGCCCGTGTCCAGATGCCCAGTAACATAAAATTTTGTTTTTTGACACCTTTTTACACATTCAATCAACCTAAAAACTTATTTTTGGGACACATTGAGGACAACGTGTAATTTAAGTGTGGGGGGATCCTAAAACCTTGAATTTTGCAAGTCCTAATTACAAGCCTTACACAAAACTCTATTGGAACCGCTAAACACCCCAATTTTTTTAAAAACTTTTCATTTTTTTACTTGTCTTGGTTTAAGTTGGGAATAACAAGTTCTAAAAAGGTTATATTTTTACAAATAATCAACCGATAGCGTCGTGATAAAAAGAACCAACATCAGAAAATTATGAAACGGCATGACAAATCTAGTTACAATTTGATTATATATACTTGATCACATTAAAAACCCATTCCCACAAAAAAGTGAGTTTTGAGCCTTTATTGAGCATACAAATATACATCTTTAAACTAAATGCTCATCTTTCGTTTCTTGTGTGAATAGCCGCTTGGTTTCTTACGACTCTAGAACTTGCCATAACGATGCATTCCCGGTCCATATCAACTTAGCAAGAATCGAAGATGGATTGGAATTTGGGTTAATCTCATTTGGAAGATTATATCTTTAGTTTGGAACAATGAATTATGTTAATTATTATGTTCTAATTTTGAAGCTACAAATTGTGTTTATTTGCCTTTTTTTAACTTTTTGTATTTGGTTTGCTATGTTACAAGTGGTTATGTTAGGACTTTCAATTGGAAACTGTTTTTTTTCAGAATTCGGATATCCGTTTCACTATCCATATCCGAAAATTCCGATATCCAAATTTTGGATATCCGAAAATTCGGATACGGTTTCGGATAGTGAAATTCGATATCTGAATTTCCGGATATCCGGTTTTGAACACCCCTAATTTAAGGGACATATGTAAAAGAAATTATGTAGATTGACATGGCTATTGATTTAAGTATTTGTATGGTTTAGCATGTAATTAAGGTTAAGTGGATAGGTAAGTTTGTATAATTGGTTTTGGGGGTTAATACATTAGATTACAGTTTATGTATATAACATGACAATCGAACTATACTACTTATTGCTGCAAATCAATTGTCGGGGTCACCCCCAAAAATGATTAAAAAAATATTGGGGCATTGTACGAGACAAAAAAAAATTGGTCCCCAACCCAACAATATGGATTAACTAAACGAGGATGTGGAGCCTTCGGCTTTGGGGTTTTCTTTCGGTCTTTCAAGTATCAAATTTAATTGGGGTAAAAGGTTTAAAACTTGAGCTCCTTATTAAGTAGATATATCGTTTTTTCCTAATATATATATATATATATATATATATATATATATATATATATATATATATATATATAAGTGGGGATCCTACGGAAAGTGTGTTTTTCCTAGAAAGTCTAGGAAGCGATCTGGGCCATCCAATGGGTGTGTTTAATGGTTGAGATCATCTTGGTGGCATTTTGGTAATATGTGTTTCTTAAAAATAGGATTATTTAATTAATCAGGGGTAGATATGTCATTTAGCTTGTTTTAAATATGGAAATAATTGTCATTCCATAACCACCCCACATTTCTTGCGATTTTTTCTCTCTCTCTCTCCCTTTCTCTCTCTCTCTCTCTTCCTTCTATCCTTCATGAAGAAACACATCAAGAAATCACATCGTATTAATCTGCTTACTAATCTGCTTCCTGTTAAACACAAGGTTAAGAAATCCTCCAGCATTACCAGCATGGATGGTAAAACACAACGTATGAATCTGCTTGCTGTTAAAACACAACTGTATGAATCTGAATGCTAAAACACAACTGTATGAATCTGCTTGCTGTTAAAACAGAATCTGAATGCTAAAACACAACTGTATGAATCTGCTTGCTGTTAAAACACAACTGTATGAATCTGCTTGCTGTTAAAACACAGCTGTATGAATCTGCTTGCTGTGAAAACATAACAGTATGAATCTGAATGCTAAAGCACAACTGTATGAATCTGCTTGCTGTTAAAACACAACTGTATGAATCTGAATGCTAAAACACAACTGTATGAATCTGCTTGCTGCTAAAACACAACGTCAAGAACATTCTGGTGGTTTCCAGACATAATTAAAAATCGATACAGACCAGATAATAGTAAACAGAAAAAGAAGTATCTTTGCCATATCCGCAATCAAGAATTGTGTTTGAAACCATAACTATCTCTCACGTAAAAAATGATTTACGAATAAAGTTGATCAAGATTGTGAAAGGAACGAATGAGAATTTGATTGATATTTACATCTGGTAGTAATTCGCAAATCATGGAGAATCAGTTACCATAAAATCGTGCATAGTTAGTTAATGAGATATAAATTCCAAAATTAAAATAAAATGTCAAATTACACAATTACCCTTTTAGTTAAAATCATTCAATGCCACATGTCACGTTCTGATTGCTTCCTAGACTTTCTAGGAAAATAAGGCTTTCTACCCAGCTCCTACGCTATATATATATATATATATATATATATATATATATATATATATATATATATATATATAGGCCGGTTAACGTACAATACCTCTTATCCTACATTATGTACGTGATGCCTACAGCCGTACGATCTTCAATCGATCAAACGCAGGCTAAACTAATTTATGTGATCAAATTAATCATATTAATATATACAAATCATACCGAAAAAGTTAAAAACGTCATTGCGAGATCATAATCTTTGTAACTGACCGAAGATAGTTCAAAATCAAACCCTAAATCAAATTCAACAACCTGAGATTATTCTTCCCCAACATCCCTTCGTTCCTTTTGGTGCGATTTCATCATACGATGATAAGAACTACCGATTTGGGACTTGTAAGGGACAAACGGAACAAGACTAACATCGATCGACCACAAAAACAGAATAAGATAAGCAGTTCAACTTATCAGCAAAATGTGAGTCTTTACTACCGAGGAAACTTGCCTTCAACCAATCAATCGTCAAAGATTGGTACAGCTTTCAGCATTGAAAAGCCAAAAGATTCTCCGAAAAGCTCATCAAGATATGATCCAGGTTATCATTCTTCCTCAACGACATCAAACGCAGCAGAACCTGATGAGATTCAATGCAACATTGCATTGAAACTGAAAAATTCTCCGACTATGAGTATCAATGCTGCTAAACAACAAATGAGTTTCTTACCATTGATTCTAGAGTCATATGAGAGTCTAGTGGCGGGGAGAATTGGAAACCCCGAAATGAAAAAGGAAGACTATGACCAGATAGACCCGGAAGAAATGGAACTCATTGACATCAGATGGTGTTTAGCTAGTGGCATTAGGAGAGCGCAACGGTTTATGGAGATAATAGGCAGACAGTGTCTTGAAGGTTCAAACACAAAGCTAGGGTTTGATAAGTCAAAGGTTACATGTTTTCGGTGTAAACAGAAAGGTCATTTCAAAAGAGAGTGTGTGAATCGGGAAGTGAATGATCACATTAATCCATTCCATGATGACTACTACAGGAAGGTAATTTATCATCAGAACAGTGAACAATCATCAAAGCCGATTCAAAAGCAGATTGGGGAAGGATCGTCAAGAGAAAAGAAACAGGCTTTGGTGACAATTCAAGATGATGAAGGGTTCAACTAGAACAAATATCTTCTAAAAGAAAAGTTTGCTATGGTTGCTGAAGTGAAAGCAAAATCTATTGCAGAGAAAACGTATAGATAAAGACGTTTTGCAGAGATCGGAATGGATGAAATGCAAGCAGCAGATGATGAAGCTAGAAGAATGGGTCGATGGGATAAGAAGAGAGAGTGTTACATGGATCATAAAGGTAATCCAGTTGTAGATTCAAGTAAGGTGGTTTACAATGATCTACTGCAGTCATTCCTCTTTCTGGAGAATATTACTCGAAGAAAGAAGCGGATAAAAATTACCTCTCAAAATTGGATAAGATAATCAGAGAAGTGACGACAACAAGCTTGAGGAAGAGAGATGAAGTTAGAATGAAGAAAAATGTTGAAAAGATGGTGGATGAGTTGAAGAAAACTGCAGAGGAAGGCAGTGGAGAAAATGAACAGAAGGTTGATGATCAGAAGAAGAAAGCAAGTGAAGCTAGTGATGAAAGCCAGGAAAAGGCTTATGAGAAGCTGAAAAGACCAGCAGAGGAAGCTGTTAATGGAAAACAGTAGGAGAAGGAAGACGATCAGAAGGAAACGGCAAAGGAAGCCACGGTGCCAAATCAGACTAAGGTAATAACTCAAACCGAATCTTCTGAATCGTTAAATAAAATGGATAATAAAACTGATGAACAGTGCAAGAAATGTGTGGAAACATGCAGTGCTTGTACTGAAAAGGATGAAAAATTTAAAATCAGAGATATGGAATTCTCCAAAATTGAAAGAATTTTTAAAGATAAATGTAAAGAAATGTTTGAAAATAAAAAAGTTTTGAAAGAAAACGATGAAAAGTTGACACACAAATGTACGGTTCTTGAAAAGGAAAATGAAATTTGAAACAAAAGTGTTCAGCAATAACTGAAGAATGTTTACAAAAAGAAAATGCGGTTCAAGAAATGAAAAAAGAATATGATTCAATAAAAATTGCATATCATCAAATTACAAAAGAATCTTATGAAGCTGTGAAAAGCCAAATGAAACTTGTTCAATCTAGATTGTCACGATGTTCTGAAACGTCACAAATGCTTAAAAACCAGTATGAAATAAAACAACAAGTTGTAAATTCATATATTGAAGAGGTTGCTGAGCTTAAACGTAAAATAGCTGAGTTAGAACAAGATAGTAACAAGTTACATAGTTATCACGCTTCATCATATGTTCTTGAACGTATTTTCAACATAAAACCGGATGATAAAGATTCTGAAAGAAACAAGAAAGGAATTGACTCAGAATATCATCAGGTTCCACCACCGTTTGAGAAAAAGTTTATATTCTATGATGACGAGAAGGTGGAAAAAGCTTTCAACATGGTTGATCAATTGCCAGAAAATATTAACGTAACCTATTCCAAATCTGATGATACTGGTGATTCAGAGGTGGTAGGTAAGGTCGTTGAAAGTGTTTTGAAAGATGATTCTGCCAACACAGATAAGTCTGAGTCACAAGATGAAGATGAAGAAAGTTTTCATAAAAATTATCTTAAAAAATCAAAATCTGAATACAATGCGAATGATGATTCAATAGGATTGGCATATACCATGATTGGATCAGACAAATTATTCTCAGATATTGAAGTTCCGATTCAAAATGTGATTCCGGATAGAATTGACAAAGTTTTTAAATTGGTAGAAATTGAACAGTCTGAAATTGAAAAATTTGCTGGTAAGAGAAAGAAAACTTTTTATAACAAACCTGGTTACAAAAAGAAAAACATGAAGGCTGGGTTGGGTTATAAAAAGAAACAAATTCAGAAAAGGTTTGACAAGAGAAATCTTCAAAAAAGACGAACTTTGTTCACGGAACAAGTTCTGAGGAAGAGAAAGAACTCAAATTTAGTCGACAGACTAATGCAGAGTTCTTTGCTCAAAAGAAACAACAACAACAGGTCAAAGATGTTTCAAAGAAAACATGTTTTAAATGTCAACAAGTGGGACATGTTAGTCGTAAATGCCCACAAAATCTGAAGACTATTGATTTTATCCAAGAGGAAAATAAATATGATGGGATGAAACAGAAGTCAACCAAGTTTGAATCAAAACAAACTTGGAAGCCCAAAATATCCAAGGTTGAATCACAACAAACTTGGAAATCAATGACACCCAGATTTGAGACAAAACAAAGTTGGAAAACAACGGCTGATTTGACAAAGCCAAACCAATTTTGGAAACCAAAAGTTGATTTGTCAAAACAAAACATTCAAAATAATTCACGATTTTATCAAATGAATATTTTAAAAGGACAAATATAGGTAATTGAGAAACAGACTTCTGAGAGTGATAAAAGGAAAATCGATTCAACCAAGAAGGTTGAAAATAAGAACGAAAAAGTGTTTGTTAAAAATGACAAAGATTTTCCTAAGTTGAACAATTCATATTGTGTTACAATACCCAAGGTCAAATAGGCCTGGGTTGCATTATTCAAATGATTGAATTGTATGTATGTGCAGGTGCTCCTGAAGACGAATGATTGTCAACCTGAAGAAGGGAGCAGCCTGGCATGGGAGGTGGCAGATCCCTGAGATTGAAAAACAGGGAGTGTTTGTTTGTGTTTGTATATAAATAAAACATAAATAAAAAACTCTAAAAAATATAAAATTTAAAAACCAAAAATATGTTTTTATTTTGTCAAAATTGAAAAATGACAAAATATGTTTGTTTTTAAATTTGTTAAAAATCAAAAATTTGGAAAAAGTGTTGATTGAATACGCCGAAACCCTCACGATTGAACAAACATGATTAATTTCGCAAGTGGTTGAAAATGGTTTTAACATTGTTAAAAATCATTGTATTGTAAATCATGGGGGTGATCTGTACTAAACAGAGCATGTGATGCAGAAAATGGATGGCGAGATGAAGCTATCTACATCGGTTATCAAATTTTCCTTAAATGTTTTAGATTTTAGAAGGAGTAAAAATTTTGAAAATACAAAAACGTTTGAAAATTTGAAAAAGTCAAAAACATGAAAAACTTAAAAGAGTTTTTGTGTAAAAAGAGGAAATGATAGAACATCAGTAGACAATCACATCATGCTCAAGAAATAGAAAGTCAAATGTGATAAACGGTCTCACTGATGATATGCCAAGAGGTTTTTACACATTTAGTAGATTGATTTCGAGATATAAACCTAAATATCAATAACTTTCTTATCTCGTGGGGAATATCTCTCGGATATATGGACTTAGTACTCCAAAATTTCATTTGAGAGGTTTCCTGATTCTGAGATACTAGGTCTTTATACTTTTTGATATCTGGGGTATTATCCTTGGTCTTCTGATTTTGCATCAGTAATGGCCTAGACCTTGTATAATACTTTGCGTTCTTTAAAAGCTTTCCCTCTACATAAAAATTGAAAAATATCGAAAGATATAAATCAAGTGCAGTTGTAAAGAAGATTCCTAAGTGGAACACACCTAAAGTCGAGTGTTAGGAAACTTTATTTGTAAGTATTGAAGAAAATCCAATTCAGCTTGATCTATAAAGAAGATAAAGTCCTGAAGATCAAACAACAAGAAGAAACCAGATAGGACAACTGAAAAGAACAACATCTACTTCAAAGAATCAGAAGCTGATCAAGAACTAAAGAAGATTATCAGAAAAGGCCATTCTGATGGATCTGATGATAATTCTGATGAAATATCATCAGTTTCTAGCAAATCTGATAATCAGACTTTCTGATGATTTGTTCACCAGAATTTCTGATGAAGTGGTTATCATAAATTCTGATGAAACCCCACGTGTCTAAAATGAGTTCTACCCTGCCACAATAACCGAAGCAACTTGACATTATTGGATCTCATGATGACAAAGGCAACTTGATAATTGGATTCAATGAATATGTTAAAAAGCTACTTTTTGCAGGACATATACATGAATAAACAAATGTTTATTCATGTATCCGGGCTCTCTATAAATAGAAGGCTCATCAAGCAAGGAACAATGAGTTAAGCTAAGCATTCAATACATACAACAAAAACTCCATTGTCCTTTCACATCAGAATTATACAAGTATTCGTTTGTAATAGATAATAACCTCACAATCACCTTGTAAACCATTTTGTTTCAAAGTGATATAAACTTGAAAATTCTATAGGTCTTGTTTCTTGAAAGTCTGATTTCTATTTCCGCACACTATTTTCATATTTGTTGAAATCACTTGCCATATTACGTGAAAAGAAGTTTTTAAGTCCAACTGGGACCAACATCGAGCCTTCATCTCTTTGACTGAATGGTAGTTCATACCTGAGCTCTCAAGGTCTCGCACTAACCCAGACTACAGATAGCAATATAGTATACTCACCTGTAAGACTGAATCTAAGGAATTTTGATACGGGAGTATATTCTGAGGTAGGACACGCGAATAAGTTAAGTTCTTAAAATACTAAATCTCGTATCTCGAAACAATTGAAGTCTGTGTGAGAATTTAAGTGGACCAGTATACTGACAATCTAAGTGAATTGTTTAGAACTTAAAGTCTATAAAAGGTCAACGGTGCTAGTGATTTGTCACAAACTGATATGATCCTCTGACGCGAACTCAAACAAAAATATGTTTGTAAATATTTCTTTACTGTTTTTTATTAAAGAAAAATTACAAAAACATTTTGAGTGTGTTTTAGCATAAACTTTGAAAAATTCAAAAAGATTTTGTTCTACTTTATTTTCGACAACTGATGTCTGAAAGCGGAGTTTCAAAATCTAAGTATGTTATACATGTTTCTGAAAATAAACAAGTTCATTAATTTGAAACTTGAGGTTTTTAAAATGAAAAATTCAAAAACAGTTTGTGAAATCTCCAAGGTCATTAATTTGGACTTGGATGATTAACTGAGAGGGTTTAGGGTTCTTTCATTGTCAAATTTATAGAGTTATTTGATAGGGGGGAGAGCCAGTATGAAATCCTGGAGTTTTAAAACTGTCAAAAGGTTTTCATAGAGCCAGGTTTCAATACTGAGATATAATAAACTTTAACTGTTAAATATTTTTGTTTAGAGCCAGACTCACGATCTTGGACCTAAATTGTCAAAAATCTTTACAAGTGGTTTGAAATTGTTAGATTTTCAGATGATAAGCCAGATTACGATCCTGATAGCTGAGGCTAAGGGGGAGTCTGAAGACAAGCTCAAAGCAAGGGGGAGCTTGTAGTGGTAGAACCAGGTGTTGATCCTGAAAAGCTGGAAGCTTAAAGAAAGGGGGAGCCTGGAGATAGAGTCAGATGAAAGGAGGAGCTGAGGAGTCAGAACGCAGATCCACAGGGAGTCTGTTAAAGTAGTAAGGAGTCTATGGTGCTGAAACCGTTAAAGCTTCTTAAAGACTCAGAGAAAGAGAGAAGATAGAAAGCTACGAGATTGACTGCAGCAATATCCAAGGGGGAGTCTGTGAGTGCAGTATGTCTATCGCTTCCGTCAATCACGTATCGTAGCTGGAAAATGTTCAAGACATGGTTTAGAATTGTTATTTCATGTTAAATAATATCCTATCGTGATTTGGAAGTCCATCCTCACGAAGAGGAGTCCATCCTCACGAAAGTCCATCCTCACGAATGGACATGATGGTTTGTGAGGACGGACATACACTATATATAGTGCTTTAGACTTGAACATTTAGAACTTCTGCCAACTTGAAGGCTATCTATTTCAAGGTATTGTACACTGTCATCATCATCAATAGAAAAAGTATTGAATTAAGTTCTTGTGTCTGATCCACTCATGTACACGGATTCCGCACGTGATACGTGATCCACGCAGTCATCGGAAGTACGAATTCGATCCGGACACGAATCCACATCAACACGCTTCCGTACTTAACTTATGCAAACGTGTTAAAACATTTTGGTCAATACATAATGAAAGTTTAGTTGTTAAATTATCCGAGACTTGTGTTTTATAACTTTTGTAAATATTGGATGTTTCATAACTAGACTAAATGGTTAATTTGTATGTAAAAGCAAGACGTTATAGTATTGTATAAAAGTGTCAAATTTAGTCGTAATTTTTGGTGCCTAAACACTTGGTTTTGACCGCATTAAAGAATGGGCGCTACATATATGAATAAAGTAAACTCTAGTTAATGGTTAAATACTTGTTTATTATCTCCACAATACATGATATGGTTTCAATTCATTTTTTTATTCTTTGATTACTTTAATATTTGTGAATTAATTCTTTTCATATTAGTTCAAGAGATATTAATAATTTATTAGATATTAGATTTAGATATTAATAATATTATTAAAAAGCCAATGACCTCTAGCTCAACTGGTAGGAGGATTTGTGTTCTTCTGTGAAGACTCAAGTTCGATTCTCATTTGGTGCAAAAAAGAGTGAGACACTAGTGGCAATGATAGGAGACCCAGGGAAACCTGAGTTTGATCCTTTTGCCAAACGGGTTTTACCAGTAATTTCAACGTCGTGCCTACGGGCGGGTGGGTTACCGGGTTTTCCACGGAAGTGGTGGTGGACGACTCGCGTTACTCTCGGAGTACTCTGTTTGTCCAGTGGGTGCCCCAAGAGTACTCGGGATTGATCTGTTAGCCGTTCAAAAAAAATATTATTAAAAGATTAAAGGTGAAAATGCCATATGGCATTAATTAAAATTATTTATTAATCTTAGATAAAGATAATGATAAAGATAAGTGATATCTATATATTAGTTATTAATATTAAATATTAAAAGAAGTATATTAGACAAATCTATACTATATTATAATGCATGAGAGATGAGTATTTAAGATAGCAAAAAAATAAGAACTTTTTCCCTCTTAATTTATAAATACACCCCTAAAATGAGGGCAAATTGGTCTTTTAAATAATAATTACATTTTAGTTCTGATCTTATTACACTTAAATCTCTAAGTTTTAACATAATTATTGGTAATTATGTAACACCCCGAAAACGGGTTTGGTAATCAAACCACGTTAATACTAAAAGATGGGTAAAGTAACGTTAGTGGTAAAATTAATCCGGTGAATATTATGATTTAAATAAATAAAACTAATATTGAATAAAAGTTAAATGAAAGCTTTTGAAAATAAAGTTTATAAAAGGCCCCAGTTAACGAGACTTAAAACAAAACGAGTTGTAACCTCCTCGAACCCACTAAGTTAACTAGGAATGTTTGTCACACCCCCAAAATACCACTTGCGGAAAACACCGCGGCGTGTGACGTACCAGGATCTTAGCCACCAATCGCATTGAACTCATAATATATTTGAATAAAGCTTTCATTCATTAACATAAAGTATTACAAAACGTTACTTATAATTCATTGTACACAGCGGAAGCATAACCCATTTGTTAAGTGTTTCATAAACCATGTGTACATAAACCATTAAGCTTGTATTGCGACTCCATGTATATCGACCCATGACCACTCCAGCATCCCAGATAGCAAGTCCCAATGATATAAACCTATAGACCTGCAAGCATGCAGACAAGTGTGTCAGACGACGCTGGTGAGTTCAAAGTTTTGTTAACGTGTTTAGATACCAGTTACCAGATTAAAACGTTTCACAGATTTGATGTTGTAATAACTCGTTTACCGCTGATGGCTTAAAGTTGTTTTGCCCAAACCCCATTGCCTCTATCAAAGCAATGGTCAAGACTGGGGTCATTAGTTCACTCCCGACCTCCCCGGTGCGGTGTGAGGTTGCCAAACCTAAATAGCCCTATTAGCTAATACCCTGTTGCCTCCCTGGCAACAATCGGTAGATGGGACTTAGGTGATAGATATGCGAGTATTAACAAACATCCCAATAACCCAGCATTCCTCCCCGGAACGTTTACCAGATGTCCCTCCCCGGGACGCATGCTTGGAAAAAGAGCAGTGAACTCACCTTAGATTGCTCGGTATGATTAGTTACTTGTCCACACATAATCAGTCAATGCCTATGATGTTCATGTACACCGAATCAGTTTACGTTCACGTTGTTCATGTATGTTCATACTGTGTAATCGTAACAAGGATTATCGCACAACAGATAACAATCATTCATAACAGATAGGTTCACTAGTCACATACATGTTTCATGATAGTGCTTAATAGTTAAGTGAGGTATCCATCACAAGCAAGTCATGTTTTCTCGTTCATAATTAACATCGTTAACAAGCAGACAATAATTATTCAACAACAAAATTAACTTCACAACTAAATGCACAAGGAATATGTTAGCAATGGCCGACAAGGGTTAATGTGTGCAATAGAATTTTACATGCAACCTTGATAAACTCTAAAGATATATGATTGGGCCGCTCATTACGTTGTCACATGGGTCGATCATTACCTTCACATGCAATAAAAGTATATTACCAATACTTATTAACCTACACATCACCACAATCCACTATTCTAACCACAACTATACATGGCGAAATACCCATGTTTCGTTGGGTCCCATATGTGACGAAACTCTCATGTTTCGTCGAAGCTAACTTGTGACGAAACATCAATGTTTCGTCATGACAGGTTTGTGATGAAATACCACTAAGTTTCGTCGAGGAACAGTTATCATCTACATCGGGTAAACCCTAACCACGTTCTACAGCCGATAACAGTTCATCAATTTCCCTACAGATCTAACAATAGATTAAACAATGATTATGCATTCTAATTACAGACAATCATTACTCCTGAATGTAACAGTTTCTAGTTCACACACCTACAATTATAATCAAACAGTGACCATTAAAATACACAACCCTAATCAATATTCAAGCAGTTAACATCATCATCATTTCATTTGGATTTTCATGTATCATCTAATAACTATAATCACATGTTCTATTCACAATGATCAGCAATAATTTATGTATAAACAACCTAGACCATCGACATTAAGATCGAGTCATGAAATCAGATTCATCAACATGTATTATCACATCATTCATTGCAATCCATAACAATTCCGCATCATACTAAACCCGAGATCGGCACAACGAATCATACAAATCACACATGATCAAGAACAAAATATAAATAGACTAACCGAGGGGATTCGAATTAAACACAAGGACGAAGGAGAGATGATGTTTCGAGGAGGGTTCACAACCGTCGCCACCAAAGGAGGAGGAGAGGGATCGCCGTTCAAGCAGAGGGAGTTAGGGTTTGCCATTGTTTGAGAAAATACCCGTTCTGTACGTTCACACCACAAATCTGTGTATAAGAGGAGAATGGATAGGCTAAGAGGAACTGGGCCGGAAGCCCACACTTGGCGATGAAACATCCTAGACGAAAGATCATGTTTCGTCGAGCAATAGGGTGGCGAAACACCTAGATGGCGAAAGATCTGAGTTTCGTCGAGTTGGGTGGTGAGGAGGGGTTAGTTCATAAGTTTTCACTTAATTACCTAAACCTAATAATTCTTAATTTGATTAATAGCACATCTTAACTTATTCGATCGGTGATCTGTCAATTGTGTCGGGCTTTATTAAATTCCAACAGGTAATCATGTGATTCTATTAGTTAGTGGCCTAATGAGTGTTTAGTGTTGACAGATATTCTCGTGGCCCATTTAATTGTGTTGTTTGTCAACTTAATAATAATAACTGAACAAGATATCGGCCCAATTAAAATGAACCAATAATCAATGTTGTCGGCTAAGATTGTCACGTGATATATCAGTATCGCATCCTCAATATTCAGCGGCCCATGTGATTCTTTAATTGATTTAGTTGTTAGCCCACTACTATTAACGATCTAATAGGAAATAAGCAATGCAAAAGTTGTCAGCCACTTATAAAAGTTGAATCGGCCCATTTATTCACAAACAACACTATATCATGACAGTTCAACAGTTTATCAAATATGCATCAACAGTTAATCAAATATGCATCAATTACAACACAAAAAATTGCGAGAAGGTAGTGTGAAACAAGTAACGTGTCGAGGAAGGACCTTGAAAACTCGGGTTGTCACATCATCCCCAACTTGAAAGAAATTTCGTCCCGAAATTTGACAAGTAATCTAAAAACAGCAAGGTGTTAGATCAGGATGACTGTGGATTTTCCAGGTGCCACATCATCCCCAACTTGAAAGGGAATTTCGTCCCGAAATTCCTCGATGATGTCAAGAGTTGATTCAACCGTTCGCACAACTGGATATATTAGAGCTCCCTTTTGATTATTACGCTCCCACAAGGACTTCGGTCCACGTACTGAGTTCTAACCAACTCTTACGACCAGACTTTGGCTATGTCAACTAACCTTAACTTCTTGGTCCATGTTTTCAATAGATTCCCTGACAAATACAACTGATCCGTTAACCTTAGACTCTGGTAAAGGTATCACAAGTGTTTCATCAGACAAACACTGCCTTAGATTCTAGGCATAATATCATCGCGAACGTTATCCAAATTCGTCAGTTAACTCGAGTTTGTGAGTCATGTCACCGATTTGTTCCAGATATCCGAATGTCCCAGCGTATCGCAAGCTAAGCTTGCCACATTTCCCATAATGTACCGCACCCTCCCAGGGTGAGGCTTTCGATTATGATACGTTCGCTCACAGCGAACTCCCAGTGTTTCCTAAGCTTATCAGCTTCCCTGACGGTCACGCGTTGTCGCCAAACGATTTCCAATGTAAACAATCTTCCCAAGTGGTTCGAGTATAAATCCTGGATCTGCGATTACGTTGTCAACTACCTTAATCCAACAAGGGGATTGGTTTCACTGTCCATGCAATGCCTCAAACAGAGCTGTCTGAATACTAGAATGGTGCCTGCTACGGTAGAACTCAACCAAAGGTAGATGTCCTTCTAACTCTTACTAAAGTCAATCACTCGCATGCTCGCAGCATGCCTTCGAGTGTCTGGATGGTTCGTTTACTTTGACCGTTTGTCCAATGCTCATGCCTAGACATGAGCCAAGGGTGTTGTGTGTTGTCCGTCATAAATCAAACATAGATCAAAATCAGAGGTATCAGGAGTTGGCACCTCGTGCCTAAAATCCGCCTCTCTCAGAGGAAGATCCACAGCTGTGAAGACTCGTCAGTTTCCTTGGTTGCGAGAAAGTGTGCTGGTTACGTGAGACAATTATCGATCACCCAGGTGATATTGTTTCCGTTTCGAGTTGTAGGTAGACTAGCGACAAAATCCGTGGTAGCCTATTCTCATTTTCCATATGGGCGTTGCCGGATGCTGATACTCCACTTTGACGTTCCCACAAGTCAAACATTATTCACATACCTCGCTGGGTGGGCCTTCATGCCCGATCAGCAGTACAAGATTTATAGATCCAAATATCCAGACGACTAGAGTATTGAGGCCGGTGTGTTTTGTTCAACACGAGTTCCCTACAGCTGCTGTATAATGAGATCCACATTCGTTCCATGATGTAGCAAATATCGTCCGACCTTTCAAAGGTTGCTTCTCCATGCCCCGCATGGGTTTAATTTGAAAATTCTCTTCCTTCAATTCTCTAGCTTGGACAAAGCGAGTCTGGTCAGGTGGGTTAGAGTCGATAGTGAGTTGCAAAGCTCATGCACGTTCAGGTTTTTCCATAGCCGAAATCATTCAAAAGTTCCATTCAGTGATGACATCACATGTTTAGCTCTTTCGAAACAAGGGTACACGGGAGGCCCCTGTGATCGGTCTAAGTAGTGCATTCGGTACCGTCCAAGTAACGCCTCCAACTTAAATCCAAAGGCCACGGTTTCCACCTCAGGTTGTGTGTCGTGCAGTTCCTCTTTGTAACTCCATTACGTAAGTCAGCACTCTCTCGTGTCGCATCAGTGTGTAACTGGGACTCTGATTCGAACCCCTAAGGTATATCACTAGATCACCTGCACCCTCGGGTAAAGACGATGCTCAGTTCATTGCAGAGTTGGAAATTGAAAGCTGAAAAGACGTCTTCCTGTTTTGTCTTCCAAGAACACAGCACCCTGCTGTGCTAAATAGATTTAAGCAGCGCGATCTTCGAAAATTCCTGTGATGAATCTGCGATAGTATCCAGTGAGGCCAAGAAATTGTTGTATCCTCGAAGGGATCTTTGGTGTTGATCAGTTTCTAACAAAATGGATCCTAGCGAGATCCGCGTGTATTCCCACTTAGTTGTTTATATGACCAAAAATGTACCTCTCGAAACCAGAAATTACCTTTAACAAGACTTCGCGTGGAGTGGCTCCTCCCTCAGGAGCTCTAGAATAGGATACATATGCCGCCCCATGTTATTCCTTTCTCTTGGTAATGATTTCAAACGTCATCAACACACGGTCAATTCATGTGGTCCATAAAGCTACTGGTGTGTTGATTAACCAAAAGGTCATGGTATACAAAGTCGCAATAGCCGCATTACGTTCGATATGCCGTTCTAGGAACATTCTCCCCTTGGACTTCCATCTGAGGATAGTTTGTTCATTAGTCAATCCTCGACTGGGGCCTGACCCACGCATCTGGTCAGCAGGTTGTCAATACATAGTCGAGGCAAACGGTTCTTGACTGTCACCTGGTTGAGTTCTCGATAATCAGTACACATACGAAAAGGCTGATCTTCATGGATATAATTGAGGCTCCCCAAACTAAAATTAGGTCCGATAAAACTCCTGTCCAACAGTTCCTGCAGTTGATTAGGCAGTTCTTGCAACCCTCCTGAAAATCCCTCACGATCAATTGATAGATCCTCGATCCTCTATTCCTTAGCCTTAGCAATTAGTGATGGTTGCCAACATAGCGGGGTAGTCCCTTCGTAGTAGCTCCTGGCTTACATTGCTGGAATGATACTAACCTTTACACCTCACTGATGCTTTAAGATAGATGACGATTCTCCACTAGAGAGAGGGATACTCAAAATTTTCTCCTCACAAGGTATGTCTGCGCGTTATCTGGATAACCAATCCACACTAACTACTACAATAAAACTATCAAGGGTAGATGTCGAACACTTGTCCCACAAGGTCGAGTTTGCATCCCAACGAGCATAGGAGGTTTCCATTGACTTGCCATCAGTCGGTTCCACAACAGGTTTGGTTTCCAGAAGTATCAGGGTTAAACAGAACAGAGACGAAGCGATTAGTTACTTAAAACGTACAAGCTACCATGTTGCTATAATCCTGGCGTCGCCCACGCCAATCCTAAATGCCCTTCCATGAGCATCATTTCCGGTGTTGTTGTTTTCGCTACGGGAATTTACAGTACCGCCGTCGTTCCCTCGGTTTGTTATCGTCTTGATTTAGCAACAGCCAATCCATGTCGTAGGCTCCTTCATTTCCATACTGTAGGCTACGATTACGAGTAACTTGATGTTGCCAGGGCTGTTGCCCCTAATGTCATTTCTTGAAATGGAGCCCTGTGACCTTTCACCAACAGGGTACATCTTTCACATTCCGTGCCACGTCCTAAGGCGCTACTCATTGTGCTGGCAGTTACACATTCCACACCATGGTCAATTGTCATCGTTTATGTCCCAATTAATTCGTAAAAGTTGACTCGCATAGGTCACTGACTGGGTTAAAGATTCGATTGAAGCCAATTCGCTGGTGTTCGTTGCCGGTAATCAGGGTCGTCCAAATACTGAGGTCAGTAAAGTACTACGCTCATCCTCTTGTCCATCGGTGTTGCAAGTTGTTTGAGTACTACACGGTCTATTGCGAGAGTGTTGCAGAAGTGATCGCACTTCGGGATCTAGGGCGTCAGTGTGTTGAGTTCCAACAAGCGAAGATAAGCGGAAGAGGTATAAACCAATCATTCGACGCTGCAACATCCAACTCAGGGACGTTCGTATAAGCACCTAACATTCTACACAGTTCGCTAGGCATTCAGATGGGTGTTCAGGTAATACTCAATAGCATCGAGATTCGAAAGGTTTCAGAGGGAAATGAAAAGATCACATTCGAGTAGGAGACAATCACTACTATGACTCCTATAGACTGTTGTGTTTCACATCGATCAAATAACGGAACGGAACCCCTTTTTCACTTGTTAAGCCTTACTGGGACTCGCATGCACCCCACACTATTATTATGTGTGCACCCCGGCAACGGCGCCAAAAACTTGATGCGTGCGAAGTGTTAATTATTTTAGGTGTATATTTTAAGCCCTTTTTAACACTTATTTTAGCCAAGTTTTAAATTTATAAAACACGATATTTTACTAACACTAAACACACATATGGGCAAGTGCACCCATCGTTGAGTGTAGTATAGCGTTGGTAAGATACCGAGGTCGTCCAAGGACACAAGAGCTTTTAGTACCGGTTTATCCTCAACGTCTAACCAAAATAAAAGTTTAGAAAAATGTTTTAAACTAAGAAAAATAAAAACTAACTAAAATGCTGAAAATAAAAATAAAAGAAAAACAGATAGACAAGATGAATCACTTGGTTCCGACTCGTATCTAGTATAACCTTTGATTATTTCCGCACTTTTGCACATAATTAAGAGATTATCTTAGTTATTGTAGTAGGCCCCTCTTTTGAAGGTGACGTTACCCTCACCCCAGTAGTTTGAGTCAGCAAGGATACAATCCTAAAAGGGTGGATTATTGGAAGATAATGAATTAAGTTATTAATGCAGTATTG
This sequence comes from Helianthus tuberosus, assembly GCA_030545235.1. Taxonomy (NCBI): domain Eukaryota; kingdom Viridiplantae; phylum Streptophyta; class Magnoliopsida; order Asterales; family Asteraceae; genus Helianthus; species Helianthus tuberosus. The sequence goes on from CM060381.1 coordinate 151,359,346, forward strand.
TGGTAGGCCCCGCTTTTGGCGGTGACGTTACCCTCGGCTAAGTAGTCTGAGTCAGCAGGGATACAGTCCTAAATAGCCGGGTTATAGTATTAATAGTAGTTAACTTATGAGGGGGTCAAAGAGTTTGGACCCCCGCCATCCAATACCGTGAAGTATTGAAGGAGGTCCTACTAAATTTGACCCAGGTCCATTGCAGGACCTCTAAACGCTGAACAATGGCAAGACCTTTACCAAACCGTTCCCTTAACCCCAGACCAGGTAGCCAACATACCTCCATATAGACCGTGGATATATGAATGGTGAAAATCCTTTATTTTATATAGACAGTAAAATAATGCCAAGACACCACGGACAAACGATAAGGAAAGATCACCTTCAACATAAGTAACTAGTTATTAAAGTCATTAATACAAAACCAAATAAAAAGTGCAAAAGATTAGAAATAAAAAGTATTAAACTAGACACTTTGTCTTCACCAAGTGATGTAAGAGACTTAGGCAAACATGGCCTTCATTGTCAAGAACTCTTACGATCAATCTTGGATCCCGAGACGACTCACACACTCTACGATGGACAATGGATGATGGTGGTGGATGATGGTGTTATGGTGGTGGTGGGTGGTGGATGAAGTGTGAGAGAGGTGGTGTGCCAAGGGATGGTTTGAGCTTGAGCCAAGCACTCCTATTTATAGCCTGTACAGAAGCCTGGACACGGCCCCGTGTCCGCTGGACACGGCCCCGTGTCCACCCTTTTCTCTTTCTTCATAAATACAGTTTGTCTTTATTAGCTCCACACGCCCCCGTGTCTGCTGGGCACGCCCCCGTGCTTGTCTGACACTCTCTCTCTTCATTAATTGTAATTCGCAATTACAATTAATGCGCCTGCTGTACTTTCGCCACGCCCCCGTGTTCACTGGACACGGCCCCGTGGTGGGTAATAGAAGCTTCTACAGGTTTGTCTTTTGTGCCAGGGCTGACCATTCTGGACACGGCCCCGTGCTGAGCTGGGCACGCCCCGTGTCGGGCTGGGCACGCCCCGTGTCGGGCTGGGCACACCCCGTGTCGGGCTGGGCACAGCCCCATGCTCAGCTTTCTTCTTGTTTTTGCTTTGGGAGTTGTTGTCGAGGGGTCGGGCATGCCACGTTTCTTCCTTTTCTTTGTATTTATGTTGGTTTTGGCTGTATATTTGTTCCTTTTGTTCGTTTAAGCTCATTTGATCCTGAAAATACAAAAGGAAGACAAAAGCACACTTTTTCCAACATTAGTACTAAAAAAGGGTTAGTTTTATGCCTTATTTGATGTAATTTATATGTTGCATTTTACACACATCAAATACCCCCACACTTGAATCTTTGCTTGTCCTCAAGCAAAACTCTTTATAATGTGGCTTTACACTCCCAAATGGAATTGGTAGAAGAGAAGGTTTTTGGGCTTGTCATAGAGTGCCGGGAATCCAAGATTCTTTATTAGGCTTTATTTTTATGTTATTTACAATCCTATTCGTTATGATTTATTTAAAACTTTTCATAAGATAAATTACTTATTAGAGCATAACATACCTTTTTAAAATTTTATTTATATACAAGTTCACATACCTCACGGGGATCACTCAACACTCGGCCGAAAATGTATTTTTGTGGATCACTCGAGAGTGGCATGGAAATTATTCCTACCATAGGCTTGCCAAGCAATCAATCCTCCTCCTTTTTAACTTATATACCTTTGTAAATATTAAGAGGACTTTGTGGGTAAAGGGTTAGGCTTGGGTTAAAGGTAGGTGGTTGGGTTGGTGGTTAGTAAAAGGGCGAAAGGCGTAAAAAGCATCGGTTTTCGTAAGACATTTTTTTTTCAAGTTTTTATTTTGATGAAACCATTATTCAAACAAAGTTATTTTTGATAAACTTGTTTGTTTATTTTTCTTTCGCTTCATCATCATCAATTTTTTTTTTTTTTGAAAGTCATAAGAAAAACCGAGCTTGTTACTAAAAGAAAGAGTTAAAAAATAAAAAAGGTTTTGGTGGGTGAAAGGGTGTTTGTTTTTGGGTTTTGAAATGAAAAGGTTTAGGCTCAAAGGGGTTAACTAGGGGGATTTTGGGTAGGTGGTAAAGAAAAAATAATGGTGTAAAAATAAAAATGGTTAGTCCTAATGCCTCCATCATTTACTTACTCGGGTTTAAGTTGGTAAGGACCGGGAATGTATCGTCATGGCAAGTTCTAGAGTCGTAAGAACCAAGCGGCTATTCACACAAGAAACGAAAGATGAGCATTTAGTCAAATGATATGTAAGTGTATGCTCAATAAAGGCTCAAAACTCACTTTTGTGGGAATGGGTTTTTATGTGATCAAGTATATATAATCAAATTTTAACTAAGCTTGTCATGCCTTTTCATAATTTTCTTATGTTGGTTCTTTTTGTCACGACGCTATCGGTTGTAAATTTGTAAAAATATAACCTTTTTAGAATTTCAAAATTCCCAAATTAAACCTGGACAAGTAAAAAAAAATGAAAATTTTTTTGAAAAAAATTGGGGTGATTAGCGGTTCCAATAGAGTTTTGTGTAAGGCTTGTTATTAGGACTTGCAAGATTCAAGGTTTTAGCATCCCCCCCCCACACTTAAATTACACATTGTCCTCAATGTGTCCCAAAAATAAGTTTTTAGGCTGATTAAATGTGTAAAAATGGGTTAAAAACAAGATTTTATGGTACTGGGTAGCTGAACACGGGGTGGTGTTGGCTGAGCACGGCCCAGTGTCCAGACTGCCAGTACCAAAAGTAAACAGAAGGCTGGGCACGGGGGCGTGTCCAGTGAGCACGGCCCCGTGTCCAGGTACCTGAACTGGGCATTTTCTACAGAACCTTGGGCACGGGGCGTGTTGGGGTGAGCACGGCCCCGTGCTGAACTTGCTGTAATGAAGAAAAATTGTCGGGAGGCTCTGTTTTTTGTGCATGGGGTGTTGGTTCAAGCTTCCCTTATCATCCTTCACCATCCCGAGTGTGTTTTATTCCTGGAAAAAAAACTAAACTAGAAAACGTAAAAGTTAATCTAAACTAAAACTACGGATAGTTCCGCGGAATGCCTCCGTGGTGCGCCACGTTTATAAGGGTCCTTGGCTAGACCCACCTTATCGGGTGGTTCTGGCTCATCTTCAATTAGGGGGTCGTCATTGCCGAATGGATATTTCATTGATCGCTCAAGATCGACACTCTTTTTAAATGCCCCTAATTGAAGAGGTAGATTGTTGAACTTCCGGTTTTTCAAAGCTTCGTGAGTTTTTACAAATGGTCGCCCCAACACTAGAGGAGCGTCATCGAGGATGACAAAGTCGGTCGGGATTACCATTTGATTTGTTTGAACCAAGACATCTTCAACTATACCGATTGATTTTATTACTTGCCGATTGGATAGAAAAATGGGTATTTGAAGTGGAGAAAAATCACTAATACTTAATTTTTCGAAAATGTAGTTAGGCATTATGTTAACACAAAGATCTTTATCGATTGTGATATTACTAATAAACGAATTTTGAAAGAAACATGGAACCGGTGTAATGTTAATTTCAAATGGGTCTTCTTTTATTAGTGAGGTTTGATCATCAGTTAACTTAACACTTACCGTTTCGTCAATTTTAGTGTTAGTGTTTAACTCTTTTAAAAACTTAGAATGAGTGGGTACTAAACAATGATTTTCAAAAGAAGGTGACAAGAGATTAATTTCTTTGAAATTAGACTCTTCTTGAATTTTAACGTTGTTGGACTCACCTTTTTCGTTGTTTAACTCATGTGTCGGTTTTTCACTTATTTGTTCTTCCATTTTAGCACTTTCAGTTATCTCTTCCTTTTTTAATTCTTCTCTTGCGTGGGACTCCTCTTCCCTTGCGCGAGCTTCTTTTATACATCGATCGATAACTCTTATGTGTTCTAATATCCTATCGGTTACTTCGGTTATAGAAAAAGAATCGGTATTTTCTAAGCTTGAATCCGGTTGTTCGATCCTTTGTTCCTCATAATACCCATATGAAGTAGATGGTTCACACCATTGTTCTTCATTGTAAGTATATGATGAATAAGGGTCATAATTTTGTTCTTCGTAATACTCATATGAGGTGGGTTGTTCACGCCATGGTTCCTCATAATAAGCATACGAAGGTGGTGGCTCATATCTTGGTTCCTCAAAGTATGAGTATGAAGGCTCATACCTTGGTTCATCAAAATATGAGTATGAGGGAGGAGGTTCATATCTTTGGTCTTCATAGGATGTGTATGAAGTTGATGGCTCGTACCTGGGCTCCTCATAGTAGGTGTATGAATTGGATGGTTGATATGAGTGATTGTATTGAACCGAGCGTGAGTTACGACAATTAGTGCAATAATTACCCCAATAATCATCCTCATCATAGGTGTAGTTGTAACCTCCTGAGTATTGATCCATAAGAATCACTCAGCAGACCACAACCAAGTCTCGAGATCAGAAAACAAAAATAAAAACGGAAACAGAGGCTTGACACGGCCCCGTGTTCAGTGGACACGGCCCCGTGTTCAGGATCTGTATCTGGGCGTTTTAATTAAATTTACTGATTTCGTTGAGCACGGGGCGTGTTCAGTGAACACGACCCGTGTTCAAGCTTCTGTTACTGGGTGTTTTATGAAAAATATGCAGCACGGCCCCGTGTTCAGCGAGCACGGCCCGTATTCAACCTACTCTTAATGCAAAACTAAACTAAAATGCAGAAAAATGTGGGCCCGTTTTGAAAAGGTTTTGAAAAACTGATTAGGCCGTCGATTTTAAGCTTTCCTAAAATCCTTGTGTCCCCGGCAACGGCGCCAAAAACTTGATGCGTGCGAAGTGTTAATTATTTTAGGTGTATATTTTAAGCCCTTTTTAACACTTATTTTAGCCAAGTTTTAAATTTATAAAACACGATATTTTACTAACACTAAACACACATATGGGCAAGTGCACCCATCGTTGAGTGTAGTATAGCGTTGGTAAGATACCGAGGTCGTCCAAGGACACAAGAGCTTTTAGTACCGGTTTATCCTCAACGTCTAACCAAAATAAAAGTTTAGAAAAATGTTTTAAACTAAGAAAAATAAAAACTAACTAAAATGCTGAAAATAAAAATAAAAGAAAAACAGATAGACAAGATGAATCACTTGGTTCCGACTCGTATCTAGTATAACCTTTGATTATTTCCGCACTTTTGCACATAATTAAGAGATTATCTTAGTTATTGTAGTAGGCCCCTCTTTTGAAGGTGACGTTACCCTCACCCCAGTAGTTTGAGTCAGCAAGGATACAATCCTAAAAGGGTGGATTATTGGAAGATAATGAATTAAGTTATTAATGCAGTATTGTGGTAGGCCCCGCTTTTGGCGGTGACGTTACCCTCGGCTAAGTAGTCTGAGTCAGCAGGGATACAGTCCTAAATAGCCGGGTTATAGTATTAATAGTAGTTAACTTATGAGGGGGTCAAAGAGTTTGGACCCCCGCCATCCAATACCGTGAAGTATTGAAGGAGGTCCTACTAAATTTGACCCAGGTCCATTGCAGGACCTCTAAACACTGAACAATGGCAAGACCTTTACCAAACCGTTCCCTTAACCCCCGACCAGGTAGCCAACATACCTCCATATAGACCGTGGAGATATGAATGGTGAAAATCCTTTATTTTATATAGACAGTAAAATAATGCCAAGACACCACGGACAAACGATAAGGAAAGATCATCTTCAACATAAGTAACTAGTTATTAAAGTCATTAATACAAAACCAAATAAAAAGTGCAAAAGATTAGAAATAAAAAGTATTAAACTAGACACTTTGTCTTCACCAAGTGATGTAAGAGACTTAGGCAAACATGGCCTTGATTGTCAAGAACTCTTACGATCAATCTTGGATCCCGAGACGACTCACACACTCTACGATGGACAATGGATGATGGTGGTGGATGATGGTGTTATGGTGGTGGTGGGTGGTGGATGAAGTGTGAGAGAGGTGGTGTGCCATGGGATGGTTTGAGCTTGAGCCAAGCACTCCTATTTATAGCCTGTACAGAAGCCTGGACACGGCCCCGTGTCCGCTGGACACGGCCCCGTGTCCGCTGGACACGGCCCCGTGTCCACCCTTTTCTCTTTCTTCATAAATACAGTTTGTCTTTATTAGCTCCACACGCCCCCGTGTCTGCTGGGCACGCCCCCGTGCTTGTCTGACACTCTCTCTCTTCATTAATTGTAATTCGCAATTACAATTAATGCGTCTGCTGTACTTTCGCCACGCCTCCGTGTTCACTGGACACGGCCCCGTGGTGGGCAATAGAAGCTTCTACAGGTTTGTCTTTTGTGCCAGGGCTGACCATTCTGGACACGGCCCCGTGCTGAGCTGGGCACGCCCCGTGTCGAGCTGGGCACGCCCCATGTCGGGCTGGGCACAGCCCCATGCTCAGCTTTCTTCTTGTTTTTGCTTTGGGAGTTGTTGTCGAGGGGTCGGGCATGCCACGTTTCTTCCTTTTCTTTGTATTTATGTTGGTTTTGGCTGTATATTTGTTCCTTTTGTTCGTTTAAGCTCATTTGATCCTGAAAATACAAAAGGAAGACAAAAGCACACTTTTTCCAACATTAGTACTAAAAAAGGGTTAGTTTTATGCCTTATTTGATGTAATTTATATGTTGCATTTTACACACATCAAATACCCCCACACTTGAATCTTTGCTTGTCCTCAAGCAAAACTTTTTATAATGTGGCTTTACACTCCCAAATGGAATTGGTAGAAGAGAAGGTTTTTGGGCTTGTCATAGAGTGCCGGGAATCCAAGATTCTTTATTAGGCTTTATTTTTATGTTATTTACAATCCTATTCGTTATGATTTATTTAAAACTTTTCATAAGATAAATTACTTATTAGGGCATAACATACCTTTTTAAAATTCTATTTATATACAAGTTCACATACCTCACGGGGATCACTCAACACTTGGCCGAAAATGTATTTTTGTGGATCACTCGAGAGCGGCATGGAACTTACTCCTACCATAGGCTTGCCAAGCAATCAATCCTCCTCCTTTTTAAATTATATACCTTTGTAAATATTAAGAGGACTTTGTGGGTAAAGGGTTAGGCTTGGGTTAAAGGTAGGTGGTTGGGTTGGTGGTTAGTAAAAGGGCGAAAGGCGTAAAAAGCATCGGTTTTCGTAAGACATTTTTTTTTCAAGTTTTTATTTTGATGAAGCCATTATTCAAACAAAGTTATTTTTGATAAACTTGTTTGTTTATTTTTCTTTCGCTTCATCATCATCAATTTTTTTTTTTTTGAAAGTCATAAGAAAAACCGAGCTTGTTACTAAAACAAAGGGTTAAAAATAAAAAAGGTTTTGGTGGGTGAAAGGGTGTTTGTTTTTGGGTTTTGAAATGAAAAGGTTTAGGCTCAAAGGGGTTAACTAGGGGGATTTTGGGTAGGTGGTAAAGAAAAAATAATGGTGTAAAAATAAAAATGGTTAGTCCTAATGCCTCCATCATTTACTTACTCGGGTTTAAGTTGGTAAGGACCGGGAATGTATCGTCATGGCAAGTTCTAGAGTCGTAAGAACCAAGCGGCTATTCACACAAGAAACGAAAGATGAGCATTTAGTCAAATGATATGTAAGTGTATGCTCAATAAAGGCTCAAAACTCACTTTTGTGGGAATGGGTTTTTATGTGATCAAGTATATATAATCAAATTTTAACTAAGCTTGTCATGCCTTTTCATAATTTTCTTATGTTGGTTCTTTTTGTCACGACGCTATCGGTTGTAAATTTGTAAAAATATAACCTTTTTAGAATTTCAAAATTCCCAAATTAAACCTGGACAAGTAAAAAAAAATGAAAATTTTTTTGAAAAAATTTGGGGTGATTAGCGGTTCCAATAGAGTTTTGTGTAAGGCTTGTTATTAGGACTTGCAAGATTCAAGGTTTTAGCATCCCCCCCCCCACACTTAAATTACACATTGTCCTCAATGTGTCCCAAAAATAAGTTTTTAGGCTGATTAAATGTGTAAAAATGGGTTAAAAACAAGATTTTATGGTACTGGGTAGCTGAACACGGGGTGGTGTTGGCTGAGCACGGCCCAGTGTCCAGACTGCCAGTACCAAAAGTAAACAGAAGGCTGGGCACGGGGGCGTGTCCAGTGAGCACGGCCCCGTGTCCAGGTACCTGAACTGGGCATTTTCTACAGAACCTTGGGCACGGGGCGTGTTGGGGTGAGCACGGCCCCGTGCTGAACTTGCTGTAATGAAGAAAAATTGTCGGGAGGCTCTGTTTTTGTGCATGGGGTGTTGGTTCAAGCTTCCCTTATCATCCTTCACCATCCCGAGTGTGTTTTATTCCTGGAAAAAAAAACTAAACTAGAAAACGTAAAAGTTAATCTAAACTAAAACTACGGATAGTTTCGCGGAATGCCTCCGTGGTGCGCCACGTTTATAAGGGTCCTTGGCTAGACCCACCTTATCGGGTGGTTCTGGCTCATCTTCAATTAGGGGGTCGTCATTGCCGAATGGATATTTAATTGATCGCTCAAGATCGACACTCTTTTTAAATGCCCCTAATTGAAGAGGTAGATTGTTGAACTTCCGGTTTTTCAAAGCTTCGTGAGTTTTTACAAATGGTCGCCCCAACACTAGAGGAGCGTCATCGAGGATGACAAAGTCGGTCGGGATTACCATTTGATTTGTTTGAACCAAGACATCTTCAACTATACCGATTGATTTTATTACTTGCCGATTGGATAGAAAAATGGGTATTTGAAGTGGAGAAAAATCACTAATACTTAATTTTTCGAAAATGTAGTTAGGCATTATGTTAACACAAAGATCTTTATCGATTGTGATATTACTAATAAACGAATTTTGAAAGAAACATGGAACCGGTGTAATGTTAATTTCAAATGGGTCTTCTTTTATTAGTGAGGTTTGATCATCAGTTAACTTAACACTTACCGTTTCGTCAATTTTAGTGTTAGTGTTTAACTCTTTTAAAAACTTAGCATGAGTGGGTACTAAACAATGATTTTCAAAAGAAGGTGACAAGAGATTAATTTCTTTGAAATTAGACTCTTCTTGAATTTTAACGTTGTTGGACTCACCTTTTTCGTTGTTTAACTCATGTGTCGGTTTTTCACTTATTTGTTCTTCCATTTTAACACTTTCAGTTATCTCTTCCTTTTTTAATTCTTCTCTTGCGCGGGACTCTTCTTCCCTTGCGCGAGCTTCTTTTATACATGGATCGATAACTCTTATGTGTTCTAATATCCTATCGGTTACTTCGGTTATAGAAAAAGAATCGGTATTTTCTAAGCTTGAATCCGGTTGTTCGATCCTTTGTTCCTCATAATACCCATATCGCACAACAGATAACAATCATTCATAACAGATAGGTTCACTAGTCACATACATGTTTCATGATACTGCTTAATAGTTAAGTGAGGTATCCATCACAAGCAAGTCATGTTTCCTCGTTCATAATTAACATCGTTAACAAGCAGACAATAATCATTCAACAACAAAATTAACTTCACAACTAAATGCACAAGGAATATGTAAGCAATGGCCGACAAGGGTTAATGTGTGCAGTAGAGTTTTACATGCAACCTTGATAAACTCTAAAGATATATGATTGGGCCGCTCATTACGTTGTCACATGGGCCGATCATTACCTTTACATGCAATAACAGTATATTACCAATACTTATTAACCTACACATCACCACAATCCACTGTTCTAACCACAACTATACATGGCGAAATACCCATGTTTCGTTGGGGGCCATATGTGACGAAACTCTCATGTTTCGTCGAAGCCAACTTGTGACGAAACATCAATGTTTCGTCGTGACCTGTTTGTGACGAAATACCACTAAGTTTCATTGAGGAACAATTATCATCTACATCGTGTAAACCCTAACCACGTTCTACAACCGATAACAGTTCATCAATTTCCCTACAGATCTAACAATAGATTAAACAATGATTATGCATTCTAATTACGGACAATCATTACTCCTAAATGTAACAATTTCTAGTTCACACACCTACAATTATAATCAAACAGTGACCATTAAAATACACAACCCTAATCAATATTCAAGCAGTTAACATCACCATCATTTCATTTGGATTTTCATGTATCATCTAATAACTATAATCACATGTTCTATTCACAATGATCAGCAATAATTTATGTATGAACAACCTAGACCATCGACATTAAGATCGAGTCATGAAATCAGATTCATCAACATGTATTATCACATCATTCATTGCAATCCATAATAATTCTGCATCATACTAAACCCGAGATCGGCACAACGAATCATACAAATCACACATGATCAAGAACAAAATATAAATAGACTAACCGAGGGGATTCGAATTAAACACAAGGACGAAGGAGAGATGATGTTTCGATGAGGGTTCACAACCGTCGCCACCAAAGGATGAGGAGAGGGATCGCCGCTCAAGCAGAGGGAGTTAGGGTTTGCCATTGTTTGAGAAAATACTCGTTCTGTATGTTCACACCACAAATGCGCGTATAAGAGGAGAATGGTTAGGCTCAGAGGAACTGGGCCGGAAGGCCACACTTGGTGACAAAACATCCTAGACGAAAGATCATGTTTCGTCGAGCAATAGGGTGGCGAAACACCTAGATGGTGAAAGATCTAAGTTTCGTCGAGTTGGGTGGTGAGGAGGGGTTAGTTCATAAGTTTTCACTTAATTACCCAAACCTAATAATTCTTAATTTGATCAATAGCACATCTTAACTTATTCGATCGGTGATCTGTCAATTGTGTCGGGCTTTATTAAATTCCAACAGGTAATCACGTGATTCTATTAGTTATTGGCCTAATGAGTGTTTAGTGTTGATAGATATTCTCGTGGCCCATTTAATTGTGTTGTTTGTCAACTTAATAATAATAACTGAACAAGATATCGGCCCAATTAAAATGAACCAATAATCAATGTTGTCGGCTAAGATTGTCACGTGATATATCAGTATCTCATCCTCAATATTCAGTGGCCCATGTGATTCTTTAATTGATTTAGTTGTCAGCCCACTACTATTAACGGTCCAATAGGAAATAAGCAATACAAAAGTTGTCAGCCACTTATAAAAGTTGAATCGGCCCAATTATTCACAAACAACACTATATCATGACAGTTCAACAGTTTATCAAATATGCATCAACAGTTAATCAAATATGCATCAATTACAACACAAACAATTATGAGAAGGTAGTGTGAAACAAGTAACGTGTCGAGGAAGGACCTTGAAAACTCGGGTTGTCACAATGTTTAACCTAGTTAATTAGAGGGCATATTATTGGAATTAAGTGGATGGTGGCCTACTTAATAAATAAACCAAACATGAGAGGGCCAAAGTGTTATAACTTGAAAGTAGTATAATAAAAATAAAGCAACAAAAATGAAACACACAGTGTGTGTGTTCTAGACTTCTATTCGACCAGAAGGAGCTCCTTAGGAGCTTAAACCCTAATTCCAACAAAATTATCAAATTGAAGGGCCAAATGACGCTCAAATTCACAATTGAACGTGAATTAACGATCACCCAAGCTAGGGGATCATAAGGTATGTAAAATTTTGATGAATTGTGAAGTTGTGAAATTTGAAGAAACATAATAATTGCAAATTATGTATGAATTATAGAAGCTATGGCTGAATTAGTGATGTATACTTGCTTAGGAACAACACCCCATGTGAAAATTATACATATGATGCTATGAATTGAATGTTTGGATGATTTACCACACTAGGATAAGTGGGTTTTAATCATATGATGAAATTGATGATATAATTGTGTTTAGAATCATCATACATGATAGTAATAAAGAAATACTTGAACAAATTGTGTGTTTGAGTACATGATCATACTTGCTATGAAATGGGTTTAGTATGATAAAAATGAAAATGATGATATATTCATGTTAAAAGGATGTTCGATATCATCATGTATTAATATAATGAATTACGATTACAAGAACTTAGTTAATAAGTGGTTAAAGCGGTAGCATAAGAATGATGCTTACCGGATAATTGACCAAGTAATTAAATGAGTAGTTGAACTACATCGTGTATTTATTTACATTAATAGGCAGTTGACTTTAAAAAGTCCAACTGACCATTAATATGATCAAATGATAATTTCGACATAAAAATCGTAGGATGGAATAGTCATGAATGATTATGACTAATCTAACCATCTTACGAATTACAATGATAGTTTGACGCTTAACAAGCTAGGTGGAAGCTTGGGAAGGAAGCGGGTCAAACAAATCAAGTATGAAGGAAGAAGCATAATTTGGAGGCAAGGTAAGTAAAGCTTACACCTTTTATTGAATACCTACTTGTTTTATAGTTTATGAATAATATAAAGTCATGTTTGAATTATGATGTTCTGACGCGACATGATACGAGTCGGAACAAGAAACAATAATAATAAACCATGTTAAATGGTTAAAAAGGAATAATACGATTATTCAGTCATGCAATGACTAATAAATAATGAGTTTTGAAGGGTTACCTTATAGTGTAAACCAAAATAAATAATAAGGGTAAAACGGTAATTCGGTCACGCGTTGACGATAACCGTTAGTACTTGAAAGACACCTTATGGCATAAGCCATGATGGGTCAAAAAGAAATTAAGAAATAAATTATAAGTAATATGAACGTACGGTGTAAACTTGAGCGAGTCATGTAGATGAGATAGTAATAAATATCATCTCCCAAAGATAAACGGTCATTTAGACCAAACGGGTCAAAAGGTGAAAATATCACCATTTGACAATATCGACTAATGATTATTTGTCGAGTTATAATAATTACAGGAATAAATAGCGTGTGGAATATGCGTTGCTATTAACTAGCAACTTAATTGAGGAAATACTAAAACGGGTCAATATGTTGATCTGAGCCAGGTATGTATAATAGATCAACTCATCATTTAGAACTTGACGTTCTAGGAGAATTAGAAAAAGTAAAAAATGAACATTTGGTTACCTTAATAGGGAAACCCAATGATTTAAATGATAATCATTATGTTTTATGAAACATAATGATTCTTAAACAAGATTATACCTAAAAGGTGGGAAATTGGTTAAACAAATTCTTCATCGTAAAAGAAAGACTAAAGTTGACCAAAACACCCTTGATCGATAAATCAAGCAAACGACCCTTATGGGTTGCTTAGAAATAAGCATTTCGATCAAGTAAATCCTTAGGATAAGTATAAAAGCGAAAGGCATGATCCTTGTGAGTCAAATACCTTAAATTGCGTCTTGTCGTAAAATGACATATCCGAGGGGTAGAACTTGGAATAAATAGTCTACCACATTAAATCCACCACAATTATAGTTGTGGTAGAAGACTAATCAATATGGAAATGTGGAATTGTTATGCAAATAAGGAATGAGCGCGATTTAAGCTAAAAGTGCTAAAACACCCTTAACGGGTCAAAATAAGATTATAAGCAAAAACGGGTTAAGGATGTGTAAAAACCAGTGAATTGAACCTTCTATAATAGGAAACAATTATAACAATATGTTCATGAGAAATTGAATGCTACAAATAAGTTTTTTTGTTAAAAATCATGAACGGGTCATTATTTTGTACAAAAATAATATGCCGAGGGCTTAAAAATCAAGAATTTTATTAATCTGGATGTCAGATTTTAACTCCATATAATGGAGAATCAAATTACGATCACGTAGGAAGAAACGTGACGTAAAACGGATAAAAATTGAGCGAGTTATGTTCGTTTCCGTGGAAATTGGTTCTGCTGTAAATATGCAGGTCTGCATAACAAACCTTCTATCGTAATGAGCTCCTCGCGTCACGCGACAGAGAGGACTACACACGGTCGTGGCATGTGACACCTGTCGCGGCACGCGACAGGATTTGGTGAACGTTGTCGCGGCACGCGACGACATTAAAACCTGGCAAATTGTTGTTGTTTGTTCTTTTGGGTCTTTGGAACTCATTTAAACATGCTTTAAACTTCTATAACTAACTCATTTCATGTTTTTATGTAATGTAGGTATTATGTAGAATACCGGAGGAGGATCAAGCTCAACGAAGAACCGAACACGATTAAGATTCAAGCTTCCGCGTTATGTTTCTCCATCACGTTTTTAAATGGTGAATGTTTTATAAAATGTTGAAATGTTTTATTTCTTGAAAGGTTTTAAGAAATCCCGATTTTGTAAAGTATGTTTAAGCGTAATTACGCAATTATAGTCGAAAAGTGTATGAAAATGGTACAACTCATAGTAGGATCTTACAAGTTGGTAATCAGAGCTCGAGGTTAAAGAGTAAAGTGTTCGGTTCGAGATTGATCGCAGAATCCGGTAAGTTACTATATACATTAACGGTCTAGTATGTTAAAGTGTTGTAGATAACACATAGGGTTATCGTGTAAAACACGTTATCCCAAATTAAATTGATAAAAGACCGATATAGTTAACGAATTACGTGTGTTAACACGTATCGTAAAAAGCCGTGTATTATAGTACGAGCGCTTATGAAAGTCAACGTTACTAATATTGTAAATGTTTTAGTTGAAGGACCCTTACGTTTGAAGATGACGAGAGTCTAAGGATTTATCCATATGATGAAGATATCGTTTGAGGTATGACGAGTAAACTATACTCGCCAAAGACATAAATCAAGAAATGATCTCAAATAGAGATCGAACAACAAGGAAAGTTTATTAGGGCAAGTATCTACAAGGTACACATCTTAAACTTATAGTACAAATAAATAATATGCAACGAATACTTAGAGAATGACAGTTGCATATAGAATATGAAACATGGGAAACCTGGATAGGTTACCTATCCAGGATGATGTTTCCAAGAGAAATTTAGTAGAGATACGTATTATTCGCAAATTATGAATAATAAGACAATAACAGAATTCAGTTTATACAGAAACTTGGATGAGAGTAATCATCCAAGTAGGTATTCTCAATATAAATCATATTGAGAAAAGAATGATCACATCAACAAATGTGATTGTATAAATACTTATGAAAAGGAAACATTTTATATGTTCAAGGATAAACGGGTTAAACTAATAATTGTTAACTAACAATTAAATAAAGTTTTACCAAATAAATTCATAATTATGGAAATAATGTGAGGAGTTACTTACATGGGACGTGATGTGGTAATTATAATAAGGTCGTGCGTACCATGTGTTGATCTCTTACTCTGGCCATGTAAGTAGTGAACACATGATACCATGAGCTTCTTATAATGAGCGCATTTATATCCGATGTAGTAAGGTCGAGACGAATGAAAAGTTAAAGGATCCTTAGGGTCAAGAAATCTTATGGGCATACTCGTATAAATGGTTTTCGTGGGAACCATAAAAACGATGTATGGCGCACATAGAAATAAATGACACAAGGAAATTCGTGACATAAGTCATTTTGGATGAAGGAGCCATGGTTGACAAAAAAAGGCATGTAAAACCAAAGTATAAGTGACCCACGTGGTCATAGAAACAAAGGTATTGCCCACACAGAAAAACGATCAAAGTCGTTGACTCGGATCGTAGTAAAGAAAGGATGATGATGATCATCATCATTCAGAAATGATAAGGCCGTCAAGGATGGTCAAAATAAAGAATAAAGGTTTGGTCAAATAAAAGCGAGAGATTTCGCTAAGACAACCAAACAAGTCAAAACGAAGTCTTAATGCATACCGGAATGGTTACATTAATAATGACTTCGGTAAAATACCCGGTTGATGGGTAAGGATTTAAACACATGCGTAAACCGAGAAACGGGAACGCGGATTGAAAGTCAAAAGGACTCGGATTATGAGTTATGACCAAAAGACCATAAAATTTCACAAACAGAAATTTTAATAATTATGTTCAACTATTGTGAGCTTGAACGAGTAAAATAAAGAATAAAGTTTGACTGTTCATAAGTGATGGATTTCCCATGAACAAGTCAAACGGATTGAATAAAGTATAATGCCTGATGGCATCAGGAAGCGCAAACCAGATAATGGTAGTGTTAAACACAAAAGAATAATGAACTCTGTAAGGGGACATAATTAAATATAAAAATATATATAAAAACTGGATAACGGTAAGTATGAGATAAATTGACGCTTAAATGACGTGATAAGTCTTAGAGTCGGAAGAATTATCCTAAAGAAAATGATTGTAGATACGGACTACAGTCAAAGTTAACTGATTTCAAACATGGAACCAAATGATTTTCAAACATAAAAAGAATGATCTACGGGATCATCATAACCTTCAGGTTATAAACAGTGTAAAGGTCTACGGGACCAAAATGACCCACGGGTCATGAATAAAAAGAAAAGGATCATAAAGGACTCACCTTAAAGAGGTGAGAGCCTAAAGAAATAGCCTACGAAGCTAAGTGAATGAACCTACGGGTTATTTAGTCAAAGCGAGGGACTGGTTGAGAATCCCCGCGTAAAATAAGAATGAAAAAGAATAAATTCTTAATTGTCAATTTCTTGATATGAGTAATTGACAAAAGTTAAAAAGAAGACGTTAAACTAAAACATCAGTTTTAGTGAGAAACAACATTTAAAAAATAGGAATATTTTGAATGGAATTGGAAAATGGTTAATATTAAAAGATACAGGTCTTGACACCGATAGGTGTAGGACGAGACATTTGAAAAGAATATTTTCGATAATAAAAAGTTGATATAAACTTAACCATGACGTGACGCGATCACGGTCAAGAAAAGTAATATGAAATATAATCACATTGTAGCCCGAGCAATGGGTATAAAGTAACTAGACTAATAAGTCTAGTCAGTTAGACCGGTTAAGGTCAAAATTTAAATTAAGAATTTTTTTAATACGCTATCCATGATAAGATTAGCGTGAAATAAACATAGTTGATAAACTTATATGACTAAGTGGCCAAATTAGCGACTCGATCAAACAAAACAATAAAGGTAAATGGGTACAAAACGACAGTGATGGTCCATGAGGCCTTACTAACGAAGAGTATTGATCGCCTATATTGAGCGATCATAAGGCAACACAAGCGAAGTGTCGGGAAGTCCAATCGAGCCAAAGCACAATTTAAGGATAAAGCTATAAGGTATGTGGTTAATATTAATTGTGTTAAATAATTAATATAAAAATCAAGAAATTCGGCTTGTTCTTAAGCGGTGGATTAATGAACCGAATGAATAAATTTGACAACGAAAGAGTTGGTTGTTAAAAGTGACGAAGTACACTACAACATCCAAACGGGTTAAAATAACGGATTCACGAAGAGTCCGAAAGTATACAAGCGATGGATTTCGCTAAGTTAACCAAACTGGTTGAAATAACGGAATTACGTTATTTTAGTTGCGTTATTTTGCATAAAAGATGCATATGCTTTGTAACCAAAAAGATGTTACCATACTTTTCTGGTAATGCTAACAAATGGTTAAGGTATGAGCAATGCTAAAATGATTACCGAGACTAAGTGCATTGAGTTAGAACTCAATGAACTATGTAAGAAAGGTTTCCGGGACGAAACCTCTTTAAGGGGGGGGGGGGGTAAACTTGTAACACCCCGAAAACGGGTTTGGTAATCAAACCACGTTAATACTAAAAGACGGGTAAAGTAACGTTAGTGGTAAAATTAACCCGGTGAATATTAGGATTTAAATAAATAAACCTAATATTGAATAAAAGTTAAATGAAAGCTTTTGAAGAAATAAAGTTTATAAAAGGCCAGAGTTAACGGGACTTAAAACAAAACGAGTTGTAATCTCCCCGAAGCCACTAAGTTAACTAGGAATGTTTAACCTAGTTAATTAAAGGGAATATTGGGTGGTGGCCTACTTAATAAATAAACCAAACATGAGGGGGCAAAAGTGTTATAACTTGAAAGTTGTATAATAAAAATAAAACAACAAAAATCAAACACACAGTGTGTGTGTGTTCTGGACTTCTGTTCGACCAGAAGGAGCTCCTCAGGAGCCAAAACCCTATTCCCAACAAAATCATCAAATTAAAGGGCCAAATGACGCTCAAATTCACAATTGAACATGAATTAACGATCACCCAAACTAGGGGATCATAAGGTATGTAAATTTTGATGAATTGTGAAGTTGTGAGATTTGAAGAAACATCATAATCGTGAATTATGTATGAATTATAGAAGCTACGGCTGAATTAGTGATGTATACTTGCTTAGGAACAAAACCCTAAGTGAAAATTATACATATGATACTATGAATTGAATGTTTAGAAGATTTACCACACTAGGATAAGTGGTTTTAATCATATAATGAAAGTGATGATATAATTGTGTTTAGAATCATCATACATGATAGTAATAAGGAAATACTTGAACAAATTATGTGTTTGAGTACATGATCATACTTGCTATGAAATGGGTTTTGTATGATAAAAATGAAAATGATGATATATTCATGTTAAAAGGATGTTTTATATCATCATGTGTTAATTGAATGAATTACGATTACAAGAACTTAGTTAACAAGTGGTTAAAATGGTAGCATAAGAATGATGCTTACCGGATAATTGACCAAGTAATTAAACGAGTAGTTGAACTACATCGTGTAATTATTTACGTTAATAGACAGTTGACTTTAAAAAGTCAAACTGACCATTAATATGATCGAATGATAAATTCGACATAAAATCGTAGGATGGAATAGTCGTGAATGATTATGACTAATCTAACCATCTTACGAATTACAATGATAGTTTGACGCTTAACAAGCTAGGTGGAAGCTTGGGAAGGAAGCGGGTTAAACAAATCGAGTACGAAGGAAGAAGCATAATTTGGATGCAAGGTAAGTAAAGCTTACACCTTTTATTGAATACTTATTTGTTTTATTGGTTATGAATAATATAAAGTCATGTTTGAATTATGATGTTCCGACGCGACATGTTACGGGTCGGAACAAAAAACAATAATAATAAACCATGTTTAATGGTTAAAAAGGAATAATACGACTATTCAGTCATGCAATGACTAATAAATAATGAGTTTTGAATGGTTACCTTATAGGGTAAACCAAAATAAATAATAAGGGTAAAACGGTAACTCGGTCAAGCGTTGACGATAACCGTTAGTGCTTGAAAGACACCTTATGGCATAAGCCATGATGGGTCAAAAAGAAATTAAGAAATAAATTATAAGTAATATGAACGTATGGTGTAAACCGGAGTGAGCCATGTAGATGAGATGGTAATAAATATCATCTCGAAAAGATAAACGGTCATTTAGACCAAACGGGTCAAAAGGTGAAAATATCACCCTTTGACAATATCGACTAATGATTATTTGTCGAGTTATAATAATTACAGGAATAAATAGCGTGTGGAATATGTGTTTCTATTAACTAGAAACTTGATTGAGGAAATACTAAAACGGGTCAATATGTTGATCCGAGCCAGGTATGTATAATAGGCCAACTCATCATTTAGAACTTGAGGTTCTAGGAGAGTTAGAAAAAGTCGAAAATGGACATTTGGTGTCACGGCCCCCGACCCGGTTTGACCCGATTCAGGAGCCGCGGGACAGAAAATCCCGTGGTAATTATTTAATTGAGTTTAACAGCGGAAGATTTCATCAGGATTTTTTCAAACTGAAATTTCCCGATTATTTTATTTCACAACTCGGGATAAACCCCGGTAATTTACAATCATATGATTTCACGGAGAAATCTTTATTTTTCTAAAACATGTTTCTTTATTTTATATTGAGCCACTTTCTTAAGCTTGTAGTGCTTCACGGCACTTTTCCTGGATCATAACAGATCACCTGAAACATGTTTGAAAAAGATTTTGTCAGCGGGAAATACTGGTGAATCATTCTTTTTACTAAAACTACATGTTTGTTATAATTTACAGTATTAAGAGCGATTACAATGTTTCCTGATATCAACCAACTACCCACGATATTTGTCACTCGAAATTCATCGGTAACCTCATTGTCCAATGGTGTCTGTGACTATGGTCATATCACTCATTGGCTAACCCGTTGTCCAATAGTGACGATTATCAAGTAATGTATACAAAACCCCACATACCGGCTGTAATTTGGTGATTACAAAGACTTAATCCCTGTAATTATAACCTTGAAAATATATAAGAATTTATAAAGTACTTTGATAAAAAGAGAATGACTCACATTGCAGATTTATTTGAGCAGAGCCTAGCCTACTGATTAGCATTTTAACCTAGTTTAAATAACAATGCACACAAACTAGGTTAGTAACTAATACAGCATTTACGATAACTCACGAGATTAAACCTTCACAACGAATGACAAAGTGCGATACTTAAACATCCATCGAATTCACGACGAATGACAAAGCATTAACCCTAATGTGGGCAGCACTTAAACATCCATTGGATAGTTTAATCGATCGGACATTGAATCGTAGCAGCGATCGAGTTATTACCCTGTTGCGGCAGTACTTCGTGAATTGTGTGTGTTTTGAGACTGTTTCGACAATATCTCAACGTACGTTTTGAGTTTTAACGTCGTTCAAGTGCCAAAATTTAAGTCCCAAAGCCTACTATTTATACCTGAAAAACCGCCCCCTCGCGTGGTGCGAGGGGGTGTCGCGTGGCGTGAGGGGTTACCCCCTACCATAGGGTAGCCCCGTGTAATTGTAGGCTTGCTGAGTTGGTCTTGCATGCAAATTCAATTCACACGTAAAACTGTGTGGATAATACTAATGGGAATTTACCCCCCCCCCCTGAGTTTTAGGGGCCCTGATCCTGATTCCGATTATTCTGAAAATTTTAGGGTTTATGCAGAATCACTTGGGTTTCTCAATTAGGGTTTCCTATTGGACAATTAAAATAATAAATAGGACTTTTGATGAGAGTTGTTACATTCTCCCTACCTTAATAAAAATCTCGTCCTCGAGATTTACTGGAACAAGTAGGGGTATTTTCGCTTCATCTCTGATTCCAGCTCCCAAGTGTATTCAGGTCCTCTCTTTGAATCCCACTTGACCTTGACAAGTACTAACCGTTTGTGTTTGAGAAATTTCACCTTTCTGTCTTCTATCTGAAGAGGTTTCTCAACAAATTTTAACTTTTCGTTTATCTCTATATCTTGAAGAGGTACTACTAGAGATTCATCTGATAGGCATTTCTTGAGGTTAGATACATGAAATACATCATGTACTCCAGCTAACTCTTCTGGTAATTGTAAACGATAAGCAACTGGTCCTATACGTTGGATTACTGAAAATGGTCCTACGTATCTTGGACTTATTTACCCTTTCCTACCGAACCGTACTACTCCTTTCCAAGGAGAAACTTTCAATAGTACATTGTCTCCAACTTGGAACTCCAATGGCTTCCTTCTATTGTCTGCATAACTCTTTTGACGATCTCGAGCCGTCTTCAGTCTTTCCTTGATTTGTGTGATCTTATCAGTCGTCTCTTGCACTATTTCAGGACCTGACAATTGACTCTCTCCTATTTCTGCCCAACAAACTGGAGTTCTGCACTTTCTTCCATACAGTGCCTCGAATGGGGCAGTTTCAATACTTGAATGATAGCTATTGTTATAGGAGAATTCGATCAAAGGTAAATGATCATCCCAATTTCCACCAAAATCTATCACATGCTCTGAGCATGGCTTCTAGAGTTTGGATTGTCCTTTCACTTTGTCCGTCTGTTTGAGGATGATATGCAGTGCTTAGGTTTAGTCGAGTTCCCATTGCTTCTTGGAAACTAGTCCAGAAATGGGAAGTAAAACGACTATCCCTATCTGATACAATGGAGAGTGGAACTCCATGTAAAGATACTACTTCGTCTACGTACAATTTGGCTAACCTTTCCATACTAAAGGTTTCTTTCATAGGTAGAAAGTGAGCTGATTTGGTTAATCGATCCACAATTACCCAAATCGTATCATTACCTTTTCTGGTTTTGGGTAACTTAGTAACAAAATCCATTGTTATGAGTTCCCATTTCCATACAGGCATTTCTAATTGTTGTAGTAGACCTGAAGGTTTCTGGTGTTCTGCCTTAACTTGTGAACAAGTAAGACACTTAGAAACATATCGAGCTATATCCTTTTTCATTCCTATCCACCAAAAGTTATTTCTTAAATCTTGGTACATTTTATTGTTTCCAGGGTGTATGGTATACCTAGATTTATGAGCTTCTTCTAAAATCTTATTTCTTAATTCTCCCTGCTTAGGTACCCAAATTCTTCTTTGGTGGAATCTCCAAATTCCATCAGATCCTTGTTCTAATTCTTTTATTCGTCCTTTCATTCCTTCAGCAGCATCCTTGATTGCTGTTTCTTGAAAATACTTCAGTTGTTCCATTAAATCTAACTGTAGATTTAATCTAAGAGTACGAACCCGTCGTTGTTTCTCATGGTATTTACGACTTAAGGCATCTGCAACTACATTTGCCTTTCCTTCGTGATACTGAATATCACAGTCGTAGTCACTTAGGATTTCCATCCATCTTCTTTGCCTCATATTTAATTCTTTTTGCCCAAATATATATCTTAAACTTTTGTGATCCGTATAGACAGTAAATTTACTTCCGTACAGATAATGTTTCCAAATCTTAAGGGCAAAAATTATGGCTCCTAATTCTAAGTCATGAGTTGTATAGTTTTCCTCGTGCTTTTTCAATTATCTTGAAGCATACGCAATTACCTTCTTACGTTGCAACAGCACACATCCTAATCCTAGTTTTGAAGCATCACAGTAAACTTCAAAATCTTCAGTTCCTTCTGGTAAGGCTAGGATTGGAGCATTTGTTAATTTCTGCTTTAAGATCCTAAAGGCTTCTTCTTGTTTAGGTCCCCATTCAAACTTAACTTCTTTACAGGTTAGCTTAGTTAAGGGCACAGCTATTTTGGAAAAATCCTTAATAAACCGCCTATAGTATCCAGCTAAACCTATAAAACTTCTAATTTCCATTGCTGATTGGGGAACCTTCCATTTAGTAATTGCCTCTATCTTAGCAGGATCTACATGAATACCTTCATGATTCACCATGTGTCCTAGGAATTGTACTTCTTGTAGCCAAAATTCACACTTCGAGAATTTGGCATAAAGCTTTTCTTTTCTTAACAAAGTTAAGAGTGCATGCAAATGCTGACAATGCTCATTCTGACTTTTGGAGTAAATAAGTATATCGTCTATAAAAACAATTACAAATTTATCCAAGTACGGTTTACAGATTCTATTCATCATGTCCATGAATGTGGCAGGTGCATTCGTTAACCCAAAGGGCATGACTGTAAACTCGTAATGACCATACCTAGTTCTGAAAGCAGTTTTAGGTATGTCTTCTTCTTGTACCTTCAATTGATGGTATCCGGAGCGTAAATCGATTTTAGAAAAATATCTAGCTCCCTGAAGTTGATCGAAAAGATCATCAATCCTAGGTAATGGGTATCGATTCTTAATTGTAACCTTATTCAATTCTCTATAATCAATACACATTCTCATCGAACCATCCTTCTTCTTCACAAACAACACTGGTGCTCCCCACGGGGATGAACTAGGTTGTATGAATCCTTTACTTAGTAATTCATCTAATTGCTTTTTCAGTTCTAACATTTCTGTGGGTGCTAACCGATAAGGTGCCTTGGCTATCGGTGTAGTTCCTGGAATTAGATGAATCCTAAATTCTACTTCCCTATCAGGTGGTAATCCTGGTAATTCTTCTGGGAATACATCTGGGTATTCTGAGACTACAGGAATCTCCTTAAGTTCTTTACCCTTAGTACTAATGATTACTGAAATCATATATACTATTCCTTGCTTTCGTTCATAATTAGCAACTTTCATTACTGATATGAACTTCATGGGTTTACGTGGTTTATCTCCTGTAATCATGATTACTTCTCCGGTAGATGCCTGAATTTCTATTAAATTCTTATCACAATGGATTCGAGCATGGTTAGCTACTAACCAATCCATTCCTAACACAACATCGAACCCAGCTCGATTCAGTGGCAATAGGTTTACATGAAATTTATGACCTGAAAGTTCTATATTTTCTTTTTGCAAAACCATATCTATACTAATAGAATTTCCGTATGCCGTTTCGAAGGTAAAAATCTGCCTAAGGTTGGTTAGGGGTAAATTAAGAGCTTGGCAGAATG
This sequence comes from Helianthus tuberosus, assembly GCA_030545235.1. Lineage (NCBI taxonomy): Eukaryota > Viridiplantae > Streptophyta > Magnoliopsida > Asterales > Asteraceae > Helianthus > Helianthus tuberosus. The sequence goes on from CM060381.1 coordinate 151,383,521, forward strand.
AAGTATTTATTAAACTTTGGTTTGCACCAGAGTCAAATAATACTTTTGCGTAAATGTTGTGAACTAGGAACGTACCAGCTATCACATCAGGAATTAGCTCAGCTTCCTGAGTAGTTAACTGGAAGGCTCGAACATTCTTCTTGGTAGCTCCGTCGGCCGGCTTGGCTTTATTGTTTGCTGGTTTGACCAATTTAGGACATTCCATTTTGAAGTGCCTATTTCCTCCACAGTTAAAGCAGCCCCTCGTTTTCTTTCTGCAGTCTTCTTCGCGATGTCCTATGGCTTTGCAAAAGTTGCAGGTTACATTACATCTTCCATAATGTTTCTTTCTGCAATTCTTGCAGAACGGCGGAGTTGAAGATTGCCCTGTTCCTCTTCTCTTGAAGTTGCTATTATTGCCCACCCGAAATCCTTGGGTAATTTTCTGAGCTAGTTCCTTTTTCCTATTTTCATCTCTTGTGCGTACCAGTTCATCAGTTAGGGTGTTAGCTAGTTCCACCGCATCGTCAATAGTGCGAGGTCTCGCAGCTTTAACGATATTACGGATTTCGCTAATCAATCCCCAAATATAGCGAGAAATGAGTACCGGTTCTGGCGAAGCCAGTGTTGGTACCACTCTAGCATATTCAAAGAATGTCGAAGTATAACCGCGACAATCTACACCCATCATTCAATGATTTAGGAATTTATTTGCCATTTGATCTTTTTCATATTCGGGACAGAATTTTCTTTCTACAAGACTCTTAAATTCTTCCCAGTTCATGGCATAGGCCATATTTCTTCCTTTGGCTTGAAGTACGGTATTCCACCATTCTAGCGCCCCTTCTTTGAAAAGATTTGACGCGTACATGACCTTGTCGTCCTGGGCACATTTACTTATTGTAATCACTGCCTCGGTTTTCTCTAACCAACGCAGTGCCGCAGTTGCTCCTTCATTGCCTGCAAATTCAGCGGGTTTACAGGCAAGAAATTCTTTGTAGGTGCAACCAGGTGTTGCAGCTTTCATTTTCTTAGGGAGCGGAGCTTGCCGTGGTTCATTATCATGATTAGTATGATTACCGCCTCCGTTTATGCTATTACTGAAGTTATCTTCAGAAATGCGTTTGCTGGGAATTATTTGTTGAGGTTCAACAGGTTTTTGTGCAGCAGCAAGTATTGCTGGAATAGCATTGGCTATTCCTTGAGCAACGATATTTTCTATGTCTTGCCTAGTCATAAATTGATCCTTCGGGTGTTGTTCAGAATGGTTAACCTCATTTACTGGTTCATTATTAGCGTTTTCCATCTGATAATTAATATATAATTTATTAGTATCGAATAAATAACAATCATACACAGATAATCATATAAATTTTACAACACATATATAGCCAAAACTATCGATTTCTCGATTCCCATTTTTATATTTTATAATATGCGTCATTACACACCATTTATCTTACAAAGTTTTATTTGTAGTTATTTTACAAACTGATTTTATTACTATTTATTATACAACCACATCCTCACAACCCCACTATCCCTTGTCAGTTGGTATTTCAGTAACGACGTTCCCTCTCGCCATATTTCCAGGAGATCTGTTCTCCTACTTCCCTGATCCTATTTCCTGCATCCACCAACTCTTCGCCAAAGTGGCGGAGTTCAGCTAAATTCTCATTGCTCATCGGTGGTTTTGGTATAGGTTCCAGGTCGAATTGGGGGAGAAAAGAATAAGGACTGTTGAGAAGGTTTTGGAACTGCCAATCATTAGTCCACCACTCATCCATTCCTAGAGGTTGGGTGTGGATTATTGGTTCTGGGATTGCTGGTTCCAAGTTTATTGGGAGTTGATTTTCGACAGGATAAGAGTAGAAATTATTATTGACAGGCCTGACTATATCACAGCTCGCCAATGCGCGATCCAATTCTTCCTGAAAAGGTAACTCCTCAATTTATCTAGAGCTTTCCCTAATTTCCTTCTGGGTTTGCCTAGAACCTTCTCCAATCTCCATTTCCATCTGTCTAGAACCTTCTCCAAACTCCATTTCCAGTGGCCTAGAATCTTCCCCGACCTCAATCCCCTTTCCTTTGTCTAAGGGATTTTCTATTTTAGGAATCTTCCTAGTTGCAGGTTTCCTCCTACGCACACGCCTCCATCCCACAAATCTTCTCCTTTTCTTAGGCTTGGGTTTCTCCGGAGGTGGAGCGTTGAATTCCATAGGTTCTTCTATGTCGGGTATATACCTATTGAAATCTCTGGAAACCTCTATTTTTACCAGATAGAGATTTAGATTTTGAAGGGCTTCAGACAGGTCATTCATGCTGTTTAGCATATATGCAAAATAAAAAATTGCTAAGTTAAAATTGCATATCAAAATTTTAGAGATAACCTTTAAATATTATTGCATACCATGTGACTCATTTAATACAAAGGGACAATTGACCATTAAAACATATTAGGGTTTATGGTAAACTTATTTATTTACTGGATAAGGTTTCTAGCTTGTAGGTGATAAGGGTGCTAAAACTGAAACAGGTATTTAAAGATCTGCATTTACTGCTACGGTGGCTAGTATATAAAGATCTGCCCATTTTTCATCTAACTTGTCTTCCCATGGTGGGTTATTGCCTAGTTCTTGGGTTTTCTGATTAACTCTCTTTTCTTGTGATTTCTTTAATTTCTCCTGACTTTTCCTAATAATCAAACTTCTTTTATTAGGAGAAAGTGGTTCCTCGTAGTGTGCCTTTCTTACAAATATTCCTTCATCAATATTTGTTGGGTATTTTGAGGATTTTGTTTGGGATGAACTTCCCTTCTCTTTTGATGACCTATCTAATTTAAGATAGATATTTGAAAGCTTTTGCTTACCCATACTGTACCTAACAAATAGTCAATTAATAAAACACATAATCATAAAATGAAAATCAAGAAAATTAAGTATTTCTAAATACTTAATAGGCTTAAATCAGTGGCTCTGATACCACATTTTTCTGTCACGGCCCCCGACCCGGTTTGACCCGATTCAGGAGCCGCGGGACAGAAAATCCCGTGGTATTTATTTAATTGAGTTTAACAGCGGAAGATTTCATCAGGATCTTTTTCAAACTGAAATTTCCCGATTATTTTATTTCACAACTCGGGATAAACCCCGGTAATTTACAATCATATGATTTCACGGAGAAATCTTTAATTTTCTAAAACATGTTTCTTTATTTTATATTGAGCCACTTTCTTAAGCTTGTAGTGCTTCGCGGCACTTTTCCTGGATCATAACAGATCACCTGAAACATGTTTGAAAAAGATTTTGTCAGCGGGAAATACTGGTGAATCATTATTTTTACTAAAACTACACGTTTGTTATAATTTACAGTATTAAGAGCGATTACAATGTTTCCTGATATCAACCAACTACCCACGATATTTATCACTCGACATTCATCGGTAACCTCATTGTCCAATGGTGTCTGTGACTATGGTCATATCACTCATTGGCTAACCCGTTGTCCAATAGTGACGGTTATCAAGTAATGTATATAAAACCCCACATACCGGCTGTAATTTGGTGATTACAAAGACTTAATCCCTGTAATTATAACCTTGAAAATATTTAAGAATTTATAAAGCACTTTGATAAAAAGAGAATGACTCACATTGCAAATTTATTTGAGCAGAGCCTAGCCTACTGATTAGCCTTTTAACCTAGTTTAAATAACAATGCACACAAACTAGGTTAGTAACTAATACAGCATTTACGATAACTCACGAGATTAAACCTTCACAACGAATGACAAACTGCGATACTTAAACATCCATCGATTTCACGACGAATGACAAAGCATAAACCCTAATGTGGGCAGCACTTAAACATCCATTGGATAGTTTAATCGATCGGACATTGAATCGTAGCAGCGATCGAGTTATTACCCTGTTGCGGCAGCACTTCGTGAATTGTGTGTGTTTTGAGACTGTTTCTACAATATCTCAACGTACGTTTTGAGTTTTAACGTCATTCAAGTGCCAGAATTTAAGTCCCAAAGCCTACTACTTATACCTGAAAAACCGCCCCCCTCGCGTGGCGCGAGGGGTTACCCCCTACCATAGGGTAGCCCCGTGTAATTGTAGGCTTGCTGAGTTGGTCTTGCATGCAAATTCAATTCACACGTAAAACTGTGTGGATAATACTAACGGGAATTTACCCCCCCCCCCCTGAGTTTTAGGGGCCCTGATCCTGATTTCGATTATTCTGAAAATTTTAGGGTTTATGCAGAATCACTTGGGTTTCTCAATTAGGGTTTCCTATTGGACAATTAAAATAATAAATAGGACTTTTGATGAGAGTTGTTACATTTGGTTACCTTAAAAGGGAAATCGAATGATTTAAATGATAATCATTATGTTTTGTGAAACTTAATGATTCTTAAACAAGATTATACCTAAAAGGTGGGAAATTGGTCAAACATGCCTTTAAAAATTCTTCGTCGTAAAAGAAAGGCTAAAGTTGACCAAAACGCCATTGATCGATAAATCAAGCAAACGACCCTTATGGGTTGCTTAGAAATAAGCATTTCGATCAAGTAAATCCTTAGGATAAGTATAAAAGCGAAAGGCATCATCCTTGTGAGTCAAATACCTTAAATTGCATCTTGTCGTAAAATGACATATCTGAGGGGTAGAACTTGGAAGAAATAGGCTACCTCATTAACTCCACCACAATTATAGTTGTGGTGGAAGACTAATCAATATGGAAATGTGGAATGATGATGCAAATAAGAAATGAGCGCGATTTAAGCTAAAATTGCTTAAACACCCTAACCGGGTCAAAATAAGATTATAAGCAAAAACGGGTTAAGGATGTGTAAAAACCCGTGAATTGAACCTTCTATAATAGGAAACAATTATAACAACATGTTCATGAGAAATTGAATGCTACAAACAAGTTTGTTTGATAAAAGTCATGAACGGGTCATTATTTTGTATAAAAATAATAAGCCGAGGGCTTAAATATTAAGAATTTTATTTATCTGGATGTTGGATTTTAACTCCATGTAATGGAGAATCAAATTACGATCACGTAGGAAGAAACGTGACGTAAAACAGATAAAAAATGAGCGAGTTATGTTCGTTTCCGTGGAATTTGGTTTGGCTGTAAATATGCAGGTCTGCATAACAAACCTTCTGTCGAAATGAGCTCCTCGCTCCACGTGACAGAGAGGACTATACACGGTCGTGGCACGCAACAGTTGTCGGCACGCGACAGGTTTTGGTGAACGTTGTCGCGGCACGCGACGACATTAAAACCTGGCAAATTGTTGTTGTTTGTTCTTTTGGGTCTTAGGAACTCATTTAAACATGCGTTAAACTTCTATAACTAACTCATTTCATGTTTTTATGAAATGTAGGTATTATGTAGAGTACCGGAGGACGATCAAGCTCAACGAAGAAACGAACACGATTAAGATTCAAGCTTCCGCGTTATGTTTCGCCATCACGTTTTTAAATGGCGAATGTTTTATAAAATGTTGGAATGTTTTATTTCTGGAAAGGTTTTAAGAAATCCCTATTTTGTAAAGTATGTGTAACCGTAATTATGCAATTATAGTCGAAAACTATATGAAAATAGTACAACTCATTGTAGGATCTTACAAATTAAATCCCTAAGTTTTAACATAATTATTGGTAATTAGTTACAATTTTCTCTCTCCACAACAAACTTATAATTCTTTTACGTATTCTTGTCATATCTTATAAACTACACTTAGTTAGTAGTTACATTTTATCCCCTTATAATAAAGGGTTTTTTACATATTTCCCCATCCTAAGCTGGCTTATTATGTATTTCCCCAAACAAAAAAAAAATAAAAAATTACACATTTCCCCTTCATAACCCATATATATTACATATTTCTCCTTTTCATTAAAATTACTCTTAAAATGACTATTTTACCCTTAATGAACTATTAAATGAATATTTACATATTTCCCCTATTTAAGATCATCAATCAATTACATATTTCTCCAATTCATGTAGTATTTCTCCAATTCATGTATTCATATAGATTCATGCTTTTGTAATAGAATTGGTTCAAATTAGGGACGTACCCAAGTGGAGGCTTGGGTGGCGGGCGTCCCCCTTAATTTTTTTTTGTACTTTATAGGCAAAAAATCCCTATCGTACCCATTGAAAGTTTGGTTGAAACCTTCGTTCGCACCCCTAGAAAATTATTTGTGGGTCTGCCACTATATCTTCGGTTGTGTCAGATTCAGGTAGCATTACGATGAATTAAGGATCAGCATTTGTCATTGTGAAGAGCTCAGAAGGCAAATAACAATCCCCATTTAAAGTATCTGAACCATACTGAAATATAGCTGCTTTGCATGAGCAATTGTTGACACATGCTTGTTTGTAAGTCTCAATATCCACCATCTCCATATCTGCAATAATATTGAAGTACGTAAGGTTCTTAAGTGGAAACAAAGTTTGATCTTGGGTGGCATTACATGCATGTGAGAGGAGTAATTTCAGAGCAACCCAGGTTAGGTTGCCGATCATCCACTGCTTTGAAAAACTCCTGTCTGAAATTGTCTATCCTGGGAAAACTTAGTACTGGACAGTTACACTGTTGATTACCTTAGCAGAGGGCATTTCTTCCATAAGACAAAGGGTAATTACACTCTCACGATTTTTAAATTGTCATAATTTTTTGGTACATTAATATAATTTTTTTTATTCTCTTTAATTTGAGTATAGTATTGCTATAGTTTTATAATTAAAGAAATAGATATGTTACATGATTAGCAATGTCTAAGGGTGAGTAATAACTAAATCGTGAACCAAAACTGAACCGAAATCAACCAAAAATTGAGTTAACTGAAGACTGATTAATCAAAACCCGAATTAACCAAAAATGGTTATCGATATTTTTGTACCCTCATTTAACCAAAATTAACTAAACAGAACCATTCATATTTTCATATATTTCTAGCTTTTATACTTTCAGCTCATGTATTTCATATTTATACCCCCAATCTATGTATTTATACCTCCATTTCATGTACCTATACATCTATTTCTTGTATTTATACCTAATTTAATGTATTTCTTTTTTTTTTTTGAGCGGCCAACGAATCCTCCAAATGGGCTACTGGCGAAATTTACCACATCGGGATACATTCATCTCCGAACTGGGGAAAACCCTCACTTAGGGCAGAAGCCCGTGAACACTCGCCCAAAAGCACGACAGTGGAGTGAGGTAAAACCCATTCAGTTCAAGGATCGAACTAGCAATCGCCGCCTACTCGCCTAGTCTCCCATCATCCCCAGGTGCCGCTGAAAGTTAATGGGGAGAAGCATGAATTGAACTTGGGTCTCTTGGAAACCCAAGTCTCTTCCTTATTGTAATTCCTCGTATTTCCAAATTTCTACTTTTAGCAAATTTATATTCGCCTTCTATTTTTTCAGAATCACAGTCGAAAACGGATCGAAAAATTGACAAGAAACGACCACCGAAGCATTTCACGCGATTTTACCGCAACTTGCGAACGTACACGTCAAAACCGACTTCCAACATATGTTTTATGTGTTTTCGTCTTTACATGCATACTTTACGACATTTCATAAATTTTGGGAATGAAAACGAGTAGTGGAAACGTATTTGGGCCGTTTAAAAGACTGTATACGAACTAACGGGACTTGGGCCCAACCCACTTACTAACCCTACCTATTTAAACAAATTAACCTCTTCCCCTTCAAAAGAAAAACCCTAGCCCCCTCAAGAACACTGCCTTTCTCTCCCTCTAGTCCGGTCACCGGATTCCGGTGACTATGCCGGCCGGTTCCGGTTGTTTCTCTCTGACCATCCTCAACACTCCTTCACAACCTCCCACTCTTGTACCATCATATACCCGCACACATCCAGAAATTGAGAGAGAGACGCGGAGAGAGAGAGAGAGAGAGAGAGAGAGACGATGTCGTAGGAGCCGATCTCTGGCGACCTCCGACGGCAGCACCAGGTGGTCCGACTCCGGCCTCAGAGGCGGTTTGGCTTAGGTTTGGGTCCTGTTCAACTTCCCCGAAAATGAAGGTACGGTGATTCTATTCTGGGTTTCGTCTCGGGTTAGGTTTGTCCGGGACCGATGATGATGATGATGGTGATGTGACGGGATGTCGGTGGTGGTTGCTACAATGACGGAGTGGTGGTGCCGACAGAGAAACGTCGCCGTCAACGGCAATGGTGATGTTTTGGGTCAGTCCAACCCGGTTCCAGTTCGAGTCTTGGTTCAGGTAAGGATTTTGAGTTTATTCGGTTCAGTTTTGGATTGTTTTGAGTGTGAGTTTGTTCGAGTTCGTTTCAGGCCCGACAACCGACGTCGGTAGTGGTGGTTGTTCTTATGTCTTGGTTTGGATCCGGTTGTTTCATTTTTGGTTTGAGTGTATTTTGTTTCAGTCCGGTTCGATTCTCGGTTTGGGTGGACCAATCGAAGCTAATCAGCATTTTTGTCAGGTTTATTTTGAGTGCATTTCGTTTCATGTCAAAACTGGTCAAGTAGTCAACTCGGTCAACTATCAGGTCAAACTTGGTCAAAGCTGGTCAACTGAGGTCTCGGTGCAGTCCGGTTTCAGGTTCGGGTCATCGGGTTAAACACGAGACTTAGTATTTTAACGACACAAATATTCCAATTATATTGTTTTATATTTTGTTATCACAAAACCGCATCATATATAATTTGTTTATAAAAATACATAGAAATATATATAATTATATATTGTTTTGTTATTGTTATTGTTGAGTTTTGAAATAATAATCGACACTTTGGTTGTCGGGATCGTCCAAAAACAGAGTAAACTCTGTCCGTTTTTCGTAAAATCGATAAAACGAAACGTGTTAAATTTATAAAACGAAACCTATCAATTAATTTTTATAAAAATAAATATAAATGTATATTTATTTTAACAATACTCCTATAATCTCCGAATTCTCTCTAATTCTTTGCATTTGCAAGGACAAGACTCGAATTCTTCAAGAACTAAAATGTGTCCTCGGTGTTCCATCATTCAACCCTCAACTCTTCACGGAATTACCAAAAGAAGCTTTGCAAAATAGTGAGCATACTCGACCCTTTTTACGCTTTAACGCATTTTTGGGTGCAACATGTATCAACTAACAAAATCCACTTTATACAATCAAACATATTCGACCACTCAATCCATCGAGCACGTTATTTGTTATGCTTAATTTGTTTATGCATGACAGTTCCAACTTGTATATCCACGCTAATTGTTATGCTTAGGTTGTTTATGCATGTTAGTTTCAACTTGTATATCCATACTATTTGTTATGCTTAGGTTGTTCATGTATGCTAGATTCAACAAGAATATAAATTGCCACGTTGGATTGAGATAGACTTCTATACTTTTACTTATATTCAAAGTTGTATGCTCGCCAGTACTTTTTGTACTGATCCATGCTTTTATTACATGTTGCAGGATTTGATAATGCAAGGAATCTAGTAGGATTGCCTTGAAACGCATTTAAATTTTAATACGTGTGGCATTGTAATTTACTTTCAAACTTGTTGTATTTTGTTTCCAATCTTGTAATAAACCATTATCATGAAATGAAATTTATTTACTTGAATACTTGTTATTTATTTCAAACTTGTGGTATTTCTAGTTCAAGCAATGTAAAATGTAATCATTAAACACTTAACACAAATAGTGAAGTGACGGGATGTCGGTGGTGGTTGCTTCGATGACGGAGTGGTGGTGTCGACAGAGAAACGCCGCCGTCAATGGCGGTGGTGATGTTCGGGTCAGTTCAACCCGGTTCCAGTTCGAGTCTCGGTTCAGGTAAGGATTTTGTGTTTATTCGGTTCAGTTTTGTATTGTTTCGAGTGTGAGTTTGTTCGGGTTCGTTTCAGGTCCGATAGCCGACGTCGGCAGTGGTGGTGTTTCTTGTGTCTTAGTTTGGATCCGGTTGTTTTAGTTTTGGTTTGGGTATATTTTGTTTTAGTCCGGTTCGAGTCTCGGTTCGGGTGGACCAGTTAAAACTAATCAGCATTTGTGTCGGCTTTAATTTGAGTGCATTTCGTTTCACGTCAAAACTGGTCAAATAGTCAACTCGGTCAACTGTCGGGTCAAACTTGGTCAAAGCTAGTCAACTGAGGTCTCAGTGCAGTCCAGTTTCGGATTCGGGTCATTGGGTTAAACACGAGACTTAGTATTTTAACGATGCAAATATTCCAATTATATTGTTTTATATTTTGTTATCACAAAACCACATCATATATAATTTGTTTATAAAAATACATAGAAATATATATAATTATATATTGTTTTGTTATTGTTGAGTTTTGAAATAATAATAGACACTTTGGTTGTCGGGATCATCCAAAAACATAGAAAACGCTGCCCGTTTTTCGTAAAATCGGTAAAACGAAACGTGTTAAATTTATAAAACAAAACCTATCAAATTCAATTAATTTTTATAAAATAAATATAAATGTATATTTATTTTAACAATACTCCTATAATCTCTGAATTTTCTCTAATTTTTTACATTTGCAAGGACAAGACTCGAATTCTTCAAGAACTAAAATGTGTCCTCGGTGTTCCATCATTCAACCCTCAACTCTTCACGGAATTACCAAAAGAATCTTTGCAAATCAGTGAGCATACTCGACCCTTTTTACACTTTAACGCATTTTTGGGTGCAACATGTATCAACTAACAAAATCCACTTTATACAATCAAACATATTCGACCACTCAATCCATCGAGGACGTTATTTGTTATGCTTAGGTTGTTTATGCACGCCAGTTCCAACTTGTATATCCACGCAAATTGTTATGCTTAGGTTGTTTATGCATGTTAGTTTCAACTTGTATATCCATACTATTTGTTATGCTTAGGTTGTTCATGTATGTTAGATTTAACTTGAATATAAATTGCCACGTTGGATTGAGATAAACTTCTATACTTATACTTATATTCAAACTTGTATGCTAGCCAGTACTTTTTGTACTGATCCATGCTTTTATTACATGTTGCAGGATTTGATGATGCAAGGAATCTAGTAGGATTGCCTAGAAACACATTTAAATTTTAATACCTGTGGCATTGTAATTTACTTTCAAACCTGTTATATTTTGTTTCCAATCTTGTAATAAACCATTATCATAAAATGAAATTTATTTACTTGAATACTTGTTATTTATTTCAAACTTGTGGTATTTCTAGTTCAAGCAATGTAAAATGTAATCATTAAACACTTGACACAAATAGTGTTATGAAGTCTCTTGCAATTTAGTTTTCGTCTCACTCTGATGTTTCTGCCATCGGTTAGGGTGTGACACTTACCACTCCCTTCTTGTATTTCTAATCAAAAGTTTTCGCCCAAGTTTGGTTTTGGCTATTAACCGAAATTAAATGAATCAGACCAAAAACCGTCAACTAAATAACCAAACCGATTAACTGAACACGGATTGGTTAATAAAATAGACTAATCGATGACCTTGACTTCGGTTAAGGATAATAATCAAAGAACCGAACAATGCACACCGTTGCAACGTTTGTGTTTCCCACCACATCGCGTGCACCTATCGATTATTAACCAAAACCGATTATCTGTGAGCAATAACTAAATCGTTAACTTAAAACAAACCAAAAAATTGACGAAACCAAACCAAAATCAATTGAAAACTAAAAACCGAATTAACCAAAAAATCGGTTATCAATTTTTTTGTACTCTCGTTTAACCAAAATTAGCTGAACCGAACCGAATCATTCATATTTTTATATATTTCTAGCTTTTATACCTCCTGTTCATATATTTCATATTTTATATCTCCATTTCATATATTTATACTTTCATTTGTTGTATTTATACCTCAGTTTCATATATTTATAAGCAAAAGTTTTAACCCAAGTCTGGTTTTTTCAATTAACTAAAATTAAATGAACCAAACTGAAAACTGTCAATCTAATCGAATAAACAGAAGTGATTAACTGAAAACCAATTGGTTTTGGCTTTGGTTGAGGATAATAACCGAACCGACAGAACCATGGACAACACAATGAAATGGATTACTCAATTACTTCGCTTTTGATGTATATCTATCAGTAGGGCTGCAAATGAACCGAACGAACACGAATAAAACCTTATTCACGTTCGTTTGTTCAGAAATATATGTGTTCGCGAATTGTTCACAAACACTTATCGAACGAGATTTTATGTTCGTGTTCGTTTGTTAAGGAAATGAACTTGTTCGTGTTCATTTGTGTTTGTTTGTTAATTTTAGACAACGGGCAAAAACGAACGTTGACAAACACAAATGAGAACAAACTAATGTTCATGAATACAAATGGAAACAAATGAACACAAACAATCGTTCATGAACAGAATATATAATATGACACTTATTAGATATTTAATTTGTCAGAATTTTGAAGTATTTAAATAAATATAAAAACTAAAAACACTAATGAACTATCAAACACAAACGAACATGTTACTGAACGTTCACGAACATAAACGAATGAACATGACTTCTGTTAATGTTTGTTCATTTAACTAAACAAACGAAATTTCTTGTTCGAGTTCGTTTGTTTAATAAATGAACGAACACAAACAAACTTCTCGTCGAATGGTTCACGAACTGTTCGCCAAACATTTGGTTCGTTTGCAGCCCTATCTATCACAATAATCCTACAATAAATATTATATGAGTAAGAAAACTACCAAAACGAGTGATGCAATGCGATATGTCGTTCCCGCCGCATCGCACGGGCATCCTTCTAGTATAAGTAAAATTTATGAGGTTGAAGGAGAGAATGTCATTGGTATTATTTGGAGTCTTTTATTGGATTAGAATCAAATACAAAGGGTAACATAAATAAGAAGGGTAAAAATGATTCTAGTCCATTGATCTTAGATTTGGAGGGTTGAGATTAATTTAAGGGAAAAGAAAATAATGGAAGGGCATGAAGGGAATCTCACATTTAGGGGCTGTTTGGTAGCCTCTGAATGGTCATTAAGAGGCTACCTCTTAATGGAACCATTAAGAATTTTACCAATGAGAAGGTAGTAGAATGCGACATGTGATGATTTACCATTCAGAGGTTACCTCTTAACCATTCAGACTTGAGGTTACCTCTTATTTATTCAGAGGTTTTAAACCATTAAGAGGTAGCATCTGAATGGTCATTAAGAGGCTACCAAACAGCCCCTCCACATGCAAGGCACATGCCAATTCTCCCATCAATTTAAAACATCCATAACTTTTTCATATGACATTTGTTTTTTTAACAAATTTCCTTATAATAACGAGTGTTTTTTATCTTTAATATGAGTATGATATTATTATATATAAAAAAATAAAAAAATCATTTTTACTGGGTTTTCTTTGTATTGTGTTAAAGGTTCTAGTCATTGTGTCATTCAACTGGGTTTTGGTCCTTACGTTTTTTACTTAGGTTTCTATACATTGTGTTATTATCAAAACTTATAACACACTGTTATTTTTTGGGGGGGGTAAAGGGTTACCCCGGTGAATTTTTATATATCAACAAAAAAACAGGGTGCGCCATGGCATTGACACACACTACTAGACTTGGAATACCATGACTAGGACACAAACCAAACCAAAACCCCGAAACAAAACACAACCCAACAAAACAACAAGACAAACAAAGCCACAATCACAGTTTTAACAAAAACACTATTCCACTTTAACCCGGATCGTTTTCCATGTTCTTCAGTGAGATCTGCCATCTATCCAAAATCTTCCTTTGCTTTGGATCTCTACCAACCTTAAACCCCATAAGCCTAAGCCGCACCATACTAACGATCACCTGGGACACGATACTTGAACTCTGGTGGACTTGTGAGAATAATCGGTTGTTCCTTTCTTGCCATATAAAGTATGTAGAAGTCGCGACAACTAGATTGCAAACAATGTGGTCTATGTTCCTTGGACTTGAGTTTTGCTCCATCCACTGCATGATCGAACTGCATGTATCATTTACACTCCCCATATCGACCATCTTCTTTACAGTGTTCCAAACTTTAGAAGCATAGGAGCATTGAAAGAAAAGATGGTCTCTAGAATCTCGGTCATATCTGCAAAGAGGACAACACATGAGATTTAAATTAGTTGCACTTCCCGCTTCCCAAATAGCCATCCGATCTTGCGTCTTCAGCTTGTTCTTAATTACAAACCACAAATGGAAAGAATGTCTAGGGATGCACTTGTAACAACCCGACTTTTGAAAGTCAAAGTACAAGTCAAAGCCAAAGTCAAAGGAAGAAAAGATTGCTAATTGCGATCTATCACTCCGTGCTTAATTATTGATTGTATTTCTCCACTTGTAATCGATACTCTATTTTAATTTGCTTTAGTTGTATTATGTGGAGTACTTGTTAATAAATCGCTATTTACTCGCAGTTTAATCGCTAATCGCATCGCTATCGCATCGCAACTCGAATTATAGGTTATGGATATTGTTTTACGTGTATGTGCTATTATGTGTTACTTGTGCATGCTATGTTTATGTTGAGGTGTTTAATCTCAAACGCAATCGCAACTCTATCACAACGCAATCTCATTGCAAACTCAAGATTTAAGGACTATATTTATGGAATTTAGTAGTTAGGTTATTTGTGTAACTAGTGGGTAATACTATCGCATCGCTTACTCGAAACGCGTTGCAACGCTCAACGCACAAAATGAAACGTCGAAAACCAACTCTCACCACCATCTGATCGAACCGCACTTCGTCCCATCACTAGTGCACCACCGTTCCTTTTTTTGGAATCCTATAAATAGCACCTGTCACATCACAAACAGTGATGTGACAGCTCTGGTGTGACTCTTCCACTTCTCAGGCCTTTCTCCTTCGATTTCTCATGATTCTTGTAAGTTTCTTCCTCAAATCTTGTACATCTATCATCTTCACGCACTCCTTCATCTTTTTTACCATCAAATCTTCACTTTTAACCATGAAATCGGCTTATTTGAGGTGTTCAAGGATGATATCATCATGGGGTTCTTATGAACTTCAAGATTTAACCTCATTCCACCAAGAACAACTCAGATCTAAAGGATTTCAACATGATTTAACACTGTTTTCGCATAGATCTAAACATTTTCAAGCTTTGAAGGATTGAAAGATGGTTTCACAACTTTTCTTTCAACCCTTTTACACTCTTTAGCTCAAACCCGATAGAATCAAAACTCGTTCGGGCCTTCTACTCACTCCATAGTGACGGCTTGGACTGAGAATGGATTTTCATCGAAAGAGACGATCGATTCACGGGTTGAACATGAACAACCGTCAAAAACAGTTAACTGGTCAGAATGGGGTGATTCCCGTCATATCGGATAACTGGGACTTGAGGGATTTTCCGTTGTTTAACACGTTGTCATACCGTCTCGATCAAGCCGCAAACTTTCAAACTTAACAAATTTCAAAACGAACAAGTCACCAAATGGACTGTCGTCCGATCGGATTGCCATCCGATCGAACGACAATCCGATGGGATGACATATGGTCTCAACACTTGAACTTTTTACAAACTTTCAATACTTATCAATATCTAGCGAGTGGCCATCCGATCGGACGACCATCCGATCGAATGACCATCTGCTGTGAACTTGTTCTCTAAGGAATATCTCACTTGGATAGATCACCATCCGATCGGACGACCGTTCGATCAAACGACCTGAAGGGTAGAGATACTTCTCTGTTTTCAAAATGCTACAACGTATATGTGACACCTGTGCCTCTACGACCATCAAACAAATACCAAACCAATGAAATATTGTATTTCATACTTAGGATTTGTATAAATATTTGTATCTTTTGCACATATCAATTCTTGTTCAATTTCGGGCTCTAAATCGCTTTCTGGAAGGTTATACGCGCACTGATGAGTAAATATAAATAGTTTAATGCAACAAACACTCCGGAATAGTGACATGGGCTTAACATACCTTAAATAACCTTTACATAACTTAGAAATAAGTTTTGGAAGGTTTGGTGTGTCGAAATCAAGTTTATTCGCTTACAGGGACTAAATTCGACAAACTGTGAAAGTATGCCGATTCGTACTGTAATGGACAATCCGGAACATGACCATAAGTTAAACATACCCTAAATATCCTTTACATGGCTTAGAAATAGGCTTTGAGGGGTTCGGTGTGCTAAAATAAACTTTTTGGTCATTCAGGGACTAAAAGCGTCAAAAAGTGCATAAGTTTGCATTTTCGCGCATATCTTACGTTCTGAATACATCCGGACATCCAAAACTTTATGTAATCATTAAAATATTTTATTTTAGTTATTGGCATGATAAAATTCCATTCGTCGCGTAATTTGGATCGTTTTTCGCATTCGTTCGTGTTTCGTCGTAATTAACCGAACAACGCAACCATACGACCAAACGAACTGACATCCGAGATATTTTTGAGCATGTTTCATGTTCCCTATACTTTAAATTCATTTTAGAGCCTTGAAATGGGATTAACGGGGCTTAAACGTGTCAAAAATGCATTAAAAACCATGTTTTGCACATTCAGGGACCAAAATTGACAATCTGCCATAGTTATCTTAGGAAGGGACCAAAATTCAAAATCTAAATTCCAGCTTGTTCCAGCTGTTCCCCTCATTTTCACATGGTTTTAATGAAACTAGGGACTTGTTTTGGGGTACCCATGGTATTCTAAAACCATGGGCACACATGTAAGGTCCAGATCGAAGCTCGGTTTTCGATGAATGATCTTAACGGTCTAGCTTTTTCTATAAATACCCACCTTCCTCATTTGCATTCTTCACACCTTGATCTGATTGCCCTCTAAGTTGAAGTGCTTTCACTTCATACCTGAGAATAATCGGGTCAAACTTCAGTTCTTGGACCTTTTGTAAGTCCTCTTTCGTTCTTTTATGCGTTTTTAGCATGAAAGTCAAACTTTGTTTGACTTTCTGCATTGACCAGTTTATGGTCAACACGAAGTTCGTTTGAACTTCATAACGTGAGCGTAATCACGATGGTTTTAGTCTCTTGTGACTATACCTACTGATTACCACGTTATCTAGGCTTAGTGACGAGTCGTAGTTTCGGCCAAAATGCGTATTCTTGCGTATTTTGCAACCAAACTACTCTTGGGTATCAAGACCCTTTGTTTTGATACCAAACCTGTTTTTAAACTTCGTTAAACATGTTTTCACATGTTTAACTCGTCACTTTTAGATTTGTGCTTATATAGGGTCGTAAGGTAAGCGATCTAATCAATCGTTTAGACTTTCGAACCCGACCCGTTTGGTCGATCATTAGGATCCGACCAAACACATTAGGTGACCATAGTTGTATAGGGAATAACCTTCCGAGTTTATACCTTATGGTCACTACGTTTAGCTAGTTGTATGATAGGTAGTTTATATGCCTTAGAAAAATTACCAAAATGCCCTTTTTATGCATAAATTCATTTTAAGCATATGTAACCT
The DNA here is from genome assembly GCA_030545235.1 of Helianthus tuberosus. Lineage (NCBI taxonomy): Eukaryota > Viridiplantae > Streptophyta > Magnoliopsida > Asterales > Asteraceae > Helianthus > Helianthus tuberosus. Next base: position 151,401,001 of record CM060381.1, read on the forward strand.
AAATTTTGACATCTAAACTGATTAGGCAACATTATTAGACATGTTAAGGCATATAATACTTGTCATAGGACTAGTTAGGCGTTCCGAACGCGTTTTACGCGAATGACGCGTTAAAGTGGCGTAAGCTACCTAAACGGGTCATAATGGGTCGTAAGCAATTAGGTTAGGTTTCATTTTAGTATGTAGGCTTTGTTAAACCATATTACATGAGTTCCTATACTCATTTGGTTTACGAAACCTCATTCTATCCGACCTTCCAATTTAGGTCCATTTATTTACATAATTACCTATATTAGGTGCCGTTTGATTCCGTGATCCCTCTAGCTTTGCTTGGTTGTTATTCAAGACTTCTAAGCATCCTCAAGTGAGTACATAGACCCCTCTTTTACTGTTTTCCAAACGTTTTGGGGTGAAACACATGTGCCTACTTGTTATTTTCGTGCTTTCCATGTTTTCATATCATATACTTGCTATGTTCATTAGTACACTATTAGTACATGATTTCATTATGTTTTGCTATGTATGTTCACTTAACATGCTAGCACAATTGTTTTACGTTTTGAACCATTTGTAATCGTTGGATGTATGTGAACCATTTGTAATCATTGGATGTATGTGAACCATTTGTAATCATTGGATGTATGTGAACCATTTGTAACCATTTGATGTATGTGAACCATTTGTAACTGTTTGAGCCATTGGGTTAGGGAAGTGATTAGGTAACGGGGCGGGTGTAATGTGTTAAAAGCATGGTGGATACGCCGCTGGCACTTCCTATATATAAGTGCTTTTAACACATTATATATATCGTTGCGTTATCTAGATCACTTGGGTAAACGATTTCAAAACAATGTCACACAAGGATGTTTTCTGAATAATATAAACCATACGAATTTTATTAACGAGTTTTTATGAGATATTTTACAATTTGATTTAATAAAAAAATGTTTTGGAGTTAAGAATCATGGCTACGAGATTTTGCAAATTATAACCAACTTGATTTGAGTTGGTTAATTATGTCGCTATATTATACTTTTCAAAACAAGGTTTTCAAATAAGTATTGCAACATGTAAAACGAGCCATGAATCTAACACTCATATAAAACCTATGTACTCGCCGGCATTTTATGCTGACGTATTTTCACGTGTGTTTCAGGTACCATAGTTGATGATGTTTGATGATGATTTTTGTGTACGCTCACATAGGAATGGACGAGGCCTTAGTGACTTAATAACAATGAAAGTCTATTTGTTCTTGTTTTGTTTCTAATTCCAATGTAATGTAATACGTTTAATTTAATAAAATGAAACTGTTTAATCCATGGTTGTGAAACAATAATTCTGTTACAACACTCCCCGACGTTTCCGCCACGTTTTGTTGTTTTACGTGGTCGGGGTGTGACAGTATACTTCAAATTCACATCATACACAAACACATCCTTCCCAAGCGAATGGCAAACTGATCGAATGGCCATCCGACCGGATGACCATCCGTCTGGATTGCCATCCGATTGGATGTCCCTTCGACACTCAGTCACTTCGCATCATTTTACGCACTGTAAATTGCTTATTCTATCGTTCTGTAATCTGGCTAACTCTCCAGCGCTCCCTTCAATCCAAGACGGTGTTTATTTATTAAACGCTATCTGTGAGTATACTCGATCCCTTTTTGCTTTAAGCACTTTTGGGTGTTACATACGTTACTTATATAAAAACACATCGATCATACAACGCAAACACTTTTTAACGCTAACTGTTACCGCATGTTATACGTGTTACTCGATGAATGCTTGTATGTTATGTTTACACAGTGATTGTTGCCTGACACCTTAGCAACGATAGTACTATAGTTTGGACTCAGCACCTGTCGTGGACAAGAGTTTTTAAGGGTTTTTCTCACATGTCGTAGTGGTGATACGTGTTGCGCATTCTACAACTCGCAGTCACGTCTGTGCATATTTCATTGTCGATAAACTACTTGCTTCACATTATACATGTTACATGTTGGTTATGCGTAAACTCGCTCTCGCTACTCTTATACTATTAAAATTGTATGCTCACCTTTACACTATGTATATTGACCTCTATTTTAATGTATGTGACAGGTGTTTGAAATGCTTGGATGATTGCTAGCTTTTGTGGAGTCAGGTTAGGATTTGTCTAGAAACAAACAAACAATTTAAATCTGAGTTGTCGGAACAACTTTTATTTGTCTTTGAGAACTACTTGTCTGTAATAACTGTGTTACTTGTTATATCATGGTATGGGACGTGAAGCTTAAATAATTGGTAATTTTAGTTGTTATGGAATCTCTTGGACAATCTGTTTCGCTCAGTGTCGTGCCCCGATGTTTCCGTCATCGGTTGGGGTGTGACAGATTGGTATCAGAGCCATAACTATAGGGAATTAGGCAAGACTCGACCTAGTCCGGGTCGATGTCTTAGAAACAACCTAGTCTATAGTCTAAGTACCAACAGGCCGACTTGTGCATACCCGGTATGGGTTTTGCACGAGCTTACTTGATACCCTCACTCGAACTCGTTGTACACTACACTCTTGCGTGAACATCGCATACTACAGTTCCGCGCAAGATCAGCCTTTCCTAAGGCTGGCAACACACACAAACGGATGATCTGGTTGAGATTAGGTGTGAAAACCGCAAACTCTCGACCAAATCACTCGTTCGACACGCATTTTTACTATAAACACGAGAACTTGCGTTGAATCAGGAGTAAATCCATACTTCGACGTGATTCTCCTTATCTAGCTCATGATTCTATCACACAAACAGGAATGCAGTCGCTAAGTTAGGGGTGAAACCCGAATCTTGATGACTCGTTCCACTCTCTATTTTGGTTTTACAAAACTCTCACCAAAGTCTCGATGGATTCCAATGACTCGAGTTGCGTGAGTAACCGAAAGGATGCGTGTCATTCACCGCATGTCGGTGATAGAGCACAGTCTACTAGGCCAAACCATATACTCGAAGCCCTTGAGAATAGTCGAACCACTTTGGGTAGTCAACGTCTATCAAGCCAAGACAATCTCTCTTCGATTTTATGTGTTTCGATTCTGGAATTCGCCGCCGCCGACTCTGAGATTTATCGATTTTATGTGTTTTTATGTGATTTTATGTGTTTATGTGTTTTGATTTTGGTGATTTACTCGTTTTTCGCTTTTCAATTTGATCAGCACGCACAACCCACACTACACATCTATCTCAATACGCTAACAAATCGCTTGTGTTATTCGCAATCGCTACTCCCTACTCGCATTCGCAACTCTCAATCGCAATCGCTGCCTTGAAAGATAGGTGAATACGTGCAATATATGTAGGCCAATACGTGCAAAATATAGTTAAAGATGCGTTTATGTGGACTATGTGCTTCTGTGCTTACGTGGAATACGTGCTTATGTGATTACGTGCTTCTGTGAATTATGTGCCTACGTGATTTTGTGTTTTGGTGTGTTCTTGAGCTTTATATAAAGAAATTTTGGGTGAAATCGCTAGACTATACAAGGGTTAATCGAAATTGTGTCCGAGTCCTGTGACGATGTCTATTGTAGACAATGTCGTCATTTGGATCACACACTGCTCGCTCCGCCCGACGCAACCACGAGGACAAACGGATCGCTGCACTAGTCGCCAAGCAGATGGTGAAAGTCATTCCGCAAATTGTTAGCGAGCTGAACGAAAACACTAACAAGTCCTCAGAAGAATCCAGGACTGATTCTCCTAAAGCTACCTTTAGCTTCAAGCAGTTCAAAGCATGTGGTCCCAAAGAATTTACCAGAGAAGACGGGCCTATGGCCATGTTTCAATGGTTTGATTCGATCGAAGTCACCCTGTGCTAGAGTGGTTATCCGGAAAACCTTCGCACTGTTAACGCCACCAGCGTCTTCCAATCCCGGGCTCTGGATTGATGGACTGCCGAAAGAAACAAACAAGGGAACGATGCAGCTTATGGGCTGACGTGGGATGAGTTGAAGGACATCATGATGCAGGAGTTCTGCCCTCCCCACGAGCTCCAGAAGCTGGAGGATGAATTCTGGCATATCAAACAGGATGGTGGCGACAACGCTGGTTTAACTGCTCGCTTTAAGCAGCTGAGTATCATCTGTCCGGGTCAAGTTACTACCCCTGAGATAACGATCAAGAAGTACACCCACGCTCTACCGGATTGTGTTGCTGACTTCGTTCAAGCTGCGAAGATGACAACTATAGAGGAAACTTACCTGCTCGCCGCCGAGATTAACGACAAGTGAGTCAGGGCTGGTTACTTTGATGAAGTCTCCAAGAATCTGCACCAAGTTACCTCTGCTCCTACTGCTGAAACCGTCGCATCGCAATCTTCAAAGTCATCCCGCCGCAAGAGAAAGAACAGCAACTCCAGCAACAAGAACTGTGCAGTTACTGCCGCTCCACTCCAAGTCGTGCATGCCCAACCGCAACCGCAGAACCGCCAAGTAGCGGCGCCTGTGGCCAATGCACCGCCATCAAAGCGTGCCTATACTTGCCCATACCCGCTCTGCCCTACTTGTACCTATCATCACCCGGTTGGAATTGCATGCCGGTTTTGTGTTCACTGCAACCTATACGGCCATTTCACTGCTAACTGCCATACCGGTCCTTGCCAAGCCCCAGTTCAAGCTTGTTGGATCGGTTTCATGACCCTAAACAGTCAGTAAAGGCAGTTCATCATTGTTTACAGAGGCGGAATCAAAGTAAACAACGTCACACAGCTTGTTTCCTTTTAATCTTCTTATATTACTGATTTGTAGAGCTTTTACAATCAAATCTTGACAAGAATCTGGCAGCACCTCAGCTCACATACAATCAGATCCGTTTCAAATGATTATGCACAACACCTATATATAGGCTAAGCCTATTCCGTTTGAACTTGACACACCCAGTTCAAACGAAACCCTGTTCAAACGAACCGGACATGTTCAAACGAACTGGACATGTTCAAACGAACTGGTTCAAACGGAATCCCTTGAGTCACTTCCGTTTGAACTTGACTTTGACATCTACAAACGGAAACACTTCCTAAAACATGACTAAACCCTAATTCAAACACTATTGTGCACTCATTTAACCTATCTAGACATAAGACTCGATTAAGACGTAGTCAGCAGACATTCAGTGCACCAACAGACTCCCCCTTGGATGTTGACGAAGTCTTTAGCGTCGAGTCTTTAGTCTTTGTCTCTTTCCAAATTTTGTCTTGACATTGTAAAGCTCCCTTCAATCTTTATCTTCAACCTTTAATCTTCAAATGTTGTACCAGGATCTATCTCTGGCTTTCTCTTTCTTCAGGCTCCCCCTTTCGTCAAGCTTCCGTGCTTTTATGGATCGACACCTTGCTTTCTCTGCTACAAGCTCCCCCTAGCTTTGAGATCGTCTTCAGACTCCCCCTTTAGACTCAGCTGTTGGGATCGTAGTATGGACTCTTTCCTGCAATCACTCAACCATTTATAAGTAACAGCATTTCAAATTTCAACTATCCAGTAATTTTAATCCTGGCTCACTCAATCTTTCTAACCAAACATTTGTAAACAAATTTCCTGATTTTGGCAGTTTCATCGAATCAAATCAGAAACTAGCTCTATAACAATATAAGCATCCAAATTCCCCACAGTTAATCATCCAAGTCCAAACTAATGACCTTGGAGATATCACAAACTTTTTTGATTTTTGTTTAAAAATTTCAAGTTTCAAATTAATGAACTTGTTTTATTTTCAGAAACACAATCGGCTTACTTAGATTTTGAAACTCAGCATTTCAGACGTCGGTTGTCAAAAATAAAGCAGAATCAAAAATCTTTTTGTATTTTCTGAAAATATAAAGCAATAAAGAAATATGAACAAACATATTTACAGACAATATTTTTGTTTGAGTATGCGTCAGAGGATCATATCAGTTTTTGACAAGTCACAAGTACCGTTGAGCTTAGTTACACATCAAGAATTAAACAATTCACTTAGATTGTCGATATACTGATCCACTTAAATTTTCACACAAATTTCAACTGACTCAGGATACGAATTAGGTGTATTAAGAACTTAAACTCATTCATGTGTCCCACCTCTTGAATATACTCCCGTATCCAGATCCCAATATTCAGTCTTACAGGTGAGTATACCTAGATGATATCTGTAAGGGGAATAAATTATAGTACGAAACCGTGAGAGCTCAGGTCAGAACTTCCGTTCAGCAGAGATATGACGGCTCGACTTTTGGTGTGTCCCCTTTAGAGGATCTTTTGTTACAACAGCAATGACTATCAATTTTATTGTTTCATCAATTTGCTGAGGGCGGCGCTATATTTCAAGCAAGCAGAAAGTATTCTCCGGGGACTAGGCCATTGCTTCCGCAAAATCAGAAGTCCCGGGAAAATACCCCAGATATCACTAAGCATAAAGACCTAGCATCTCAGAAAGAGGGGTCCTTCAAACGAGATTTCAGGGGTTACCTATATATCAAAGTAGTGTTCCCCACGAAATAAGCAAGTTTGAATTTAGGTTTATATCCCGAAAAAGTTTACTAAATGTATAAAAATCTACCGACACATCCACGGTGAGATCGTTTAACACATTTTGACTTTCCAATTCTTTAGCGTACTGTAACTGTCTACTGATGTACTATAATTTCCTCTTTTTACACAAAAACTCAATTTTCAATTTTTTAATGTTTTTGTCTTTTTGCCAATAAGTTTTATCATGTTTTTGTCATTTTCAAAATTTTCAAATGTTTTTGTATTTTCTAACAACAATACTCCCCCTAAAATGCAAAATCATTTAAAGAAAATTTGACAACCAACACTGATAGCTTTGTCTCGCCATCCATTTTCTGCTTTTCGTGCTCTGTTTTGCAGAAAATCTAACATATAAAGCAGTAATTACCCCCATGATTTACAACCCATTGATATTTACAGTTTGAAAACCGTTTTTCAATCTTGTGAAATTAATCATGTTTGTTCCACCGTGAGGGATTCGGCATATTCAAGCAACACATATTTTTGTAATTTTTGATTTTTGACAAAACAAAAACATATTTTTGGTTTTTCAAAATTTTCAATTTTTAGGGTTTTTGAAATATTGTTTATTTATGTACAGAAAACAAGCAAACTCCCTGTTTCAACAAAACCAGGGTCCAGCAGCAGCCTCCTCCTCTTGTTGTGCCAGGCTGCTCCATTTTCCAATCTCACAGTCTTTGGTATTCTTGAGCACCTGCACATTCAACTAACTGAATTACTTGAACAATTTAGCCCAGGTCTGTTGAACCTTAGGCATTTCAACACAATAATTTTCATTCAATGCTGGAAACTCTTTGTCATCTTTCATAAAAATCTTTTCAACTTTTACTTCAACTTTTTCATCTTTTTCAAGAATCACTTGTTTCTTTACACTCCATTTTTTACCTTTAGGAGTACCACGTTTGTAAAAATGTGACTCCTTTTGAACATTTTGTTTTTGATCAGCAACTTTTGGTTTCCAAAACTCTTGAGGTTTTGTCATATCAACAGTTGTCTTCCAACTTTGAGTTGTTCTAACTCTGGGTGTATGAGAAATCCAGGTCTGTTCTGAATCGAACCAATTCGGTTTTGATTTCCAAGTTTGATTCGAAACAAACTTGTTTGTGTTGTACCTCCAAGTTTGTTTTGAGTCAAATCTGGTTGACCTTTGTCTCACATTCTCAGATTTTTGTTTCTCAACATCATCAAACTTCTTTTTATCAACATCCACAGATTTCAGATTAGGACACTTGCGTGCAAGATGTCCTTTTTGATCACATTTGAAACATGTTCTCATGGACACATCTTTGACCTGTGGTTGTTGCTTTTTCTTTTTAGCAAAGAACTCATCATTAGACTGTCTCAATTTGAGTTCTTTTTCTTCTGCTAAACTGTTTCCTTGAACAAAACTCATTTTTGCCTGATAATTTGGCGTTTCATTTTTGTTTCGATTCTGTTTCTTCTTATAACCCAACCCAGCCTTCATGTTTTTCTTCTTGTAACCAGGTTTGTTATACGAACCTTTATGACTCTTACCAACAAACTTTGAAATGTCAGACTTCTCAAACTCAACCATTTTGAAAACTTTATCAACCTTTTCTGAAATCACATTCTGAATCGGGAATACAACATCTAAGAACAATTTGTCCGATCCAATCATGGTATAAACCAATCCTTTTGAATCATCATTCAAAATTTTCTCGGATTTTGCATTTTTCAGATAACTATCATGAAGATTTCCTTCATCTTCATCCTGTGATTCAGATTTACCTGTATCAACCGACTCTTCTTTCAACACACTTTCAACGACTTTACCTACCACCTCTGAATCATGAGAATCATCAGATTTGGAATAGGTTATGTCAATGTTGTCTGGCAATTGGTCTACCATGTTGAAAGCTTTTTCGACCTTTTCCTCATCATAAAATGCAAATTTTTCCGGTGGTGGAACTTGATGAAACTCTGAGCCAATGCCTTTCTTGTTTTGCTCAGACTCACCATCTCCCGGTTTTATATTGAAAATTCGTTCAAGCACATATGACGACACATGATAACTCTTTAATTTGTTGTTATCCTGTTCTAGATCAGCAATCTGTCGCTTTAGCTTAGCAACATCCTCAATATAGGAATTAACAACATCTTGTTTTATTGAATACATTCGTTTAAGTTCTTTAGTTGTTTCAGAAAGATAATTCATTCTTGATTGAGCATATTTCATTTCATCTTTCACTTTTTCATATGACTCTTTTGTAATATGATATGCTAATTTCATTGAGTCATATTCTTTCTTCATTTCTTGACAAGCAATTTCTTTTTGTAAACATTCTTCTGTCATTTTAGAAACATTTTCTTTCAAAACTTCATTTTCTGTTTCTAACTTTTTACATTTTTCTGAAAAATTTTCATCATTTTCTTTTAAAACTTTTTCTTTTTCTAGCATTTCTTTCCAGTTTTCTTTAAAAATGTTTTCAATTTTAGTGAATTCAAGATCTCTTGTTTTGAATTGCTCATCTTTTTCAGTACAAGCTCTGCACGGTTCCATGCATTTCTTGCACTGATCAATCGTTTTTAAGATTTCAGAATCAAAATGTACCTCAGTGATTGGCACTTCGGTGTTTGATGCAGTTGCTTCAGTTTGCTTCTGATCAGCATCATCTTGGTTTTCTTCAACACCGACTTCATCACCAACATTCCCAGCTTCCAAATTCTCATTCTTTACTTCTTCTTCTACTTTCTTCACATCTTCTCCAATCTGCTGTTCTTCAGTAACAGCTTTCTTAACCTTTTCATTCACCTCAACTTCTTCACTTTTGATTTCCTTCACAACCTCAACTTCAACAGCTTCTGCTTTAACCTCTTCCGCAACCTTCTTCAGATTGTTCACCATTTCTTCAACATTCTTCTTCATTCTCTCTTCATCCCTTTTTCTTAGACACAATGTCATGGCATATCTGATCTCCTTTTCATGCCTTTTAGCATATGTGTCATCTTTCATCACATTTCTATAGTATTCAGCTCTCAAAGGAATTATGAGAACATCATCAAAGATTATGTCTTTCTTTGGAACAACTGGTTCACCTTCTCTGTTGAAGTAACACTCTCTCTTTTTATCCCATCTTCTATTGCTCACTGCACTCTCATACTCTTCTTGCATTTCATCCATTCTATTCAACACAATGTTTCTTTCTTTGTAAGTCTTTTCTTTCAGAATCTCTTCTCTGGTTTTCACTTTGATCTCAGCCATGATGTTTTCTTGAATCACCTTGAATCACTTTCTCTCTCTAGATTCTCTCTCTAAATCTAGAGTTCTCCTAAACACAAATGAGCCAAAAGTCTCTAATCTAAACATAAAGATCCTATTTATAGGCCTTGGCTTTTAATGGGATTTCTCATTAATTACAATATTGCCACCTTGCCTTTTGTCTAGATATTACATCATAACGACTCGTTTTCTTCTGTTTCTCGCTACGGCTCGGATTGACGAAGGCAATAGACATAAATGCACTAACAAAGCTCCTGCTCCCGCTGCTCATTCAAGAGCTTGCTTTGCGTATGGTGATCCCAACCACTTCGCAAACGTCTGCCCAAACAAAGTGGTGAAGCAAGAGCCACAGCAGCAGCAGCCAGCACCGCAACAGCACCAGTAGCAGCAGCAGCCAGCGCAGCAAGAAGCCCGTGGGCGAGTCTTCAACATCAACGCCCGTCTGGCTCAGGCAGACAACAACGTGGTTAATGGTACGTTTCTCGTAAATGGTATATATGCTTCGTGATTGTTTCATACTGGAGCCGATAACTGTTTTGTATCGTTCAAATTCGAAAGGCTCCTAAACCGTAAAGTAGCCACTGGAAGAACCGTCACTGTTAGTTCCGTTCTGCGTGACTGTACTCTTGATCTCAACGGTCACGTTTTTCCGATCAAGCTTATCCCGATGCAACTTGGTAGCTTTGATGTCATAGTAGGTATGGATTTCCTTTGGGAGAATCATGCTGAAATTGTTTGCTTCGATAAAATGATTCATTTCTCTCTCGCGAACGGTGATCAATTGTGTGTTTATGGCGAAGTCGCTTCGAAGAAGTTACAACTCATGTCGTGTGTCCAAGCTGGCAAGTATCTCCACAAGGAATACCAAGCTTTCTTGGCACACATCGTAGTAGCGGAGGAAAAGGAAGTTAAGGCAATAGACAAGGTACCTGTGGTTCGTGATTTTCCTCGTGTATTTCCTGATAATTTACCTGGTTTACCTCCCACTCGTGATATCGATTTCCGAATCGACCTTATTCCTGGAGCAAATCCAGTTGCTAGAGCGCCTTATCGTCTCGCTCTTTCAGAAATGCGCGAACTCTCAAGTCACCTGCAGGAACTGCTTGATAAAGGCTTCATTCGCCCTAGCACCTCTCCTTAGGGCGCGCCTGTCCTTTTCATCAAAAAGAAGGATGGTCGTTCCGGATGTGCATCGACTACAAGGAATTGAATAAGCGTACTATCAAGAATCGCTATCCCTTGCCTCGAATCGATGATTTGTTTGATCAGCTACAAGGTGCTACATGTTTCTCGAAGATCGATCTATACTCAGGCTATCACCAATTACGAATTCAGGAGGAAGATATACCCAAAACCGCTTTCGAACCCAATACGGGCACTACGAGTTTGTTGTTATGCCTTTTGGTTTGACTAACGCTCCCGCAGTCTTTATGGATCTAATGAATCGCGTGTGTAAACCCTTTCTTGACCGTTTCGCCATCGTGTTCATCGATGATATCCTGATCTATTCCAAATAAAAAACCGAACACACGCAACATCTAAGTTTGGTTCTTGAGTTACTTCAGGGAAACCGTCTCTATGCCAAATTCTCCAAGTGTGAATTCTGGCTTGAGAGGGTTCAATTCCTCGGTCACATCGTAAATAGTCAAGGAATTCATGTCGATCCTGCGAAGATCGAAGCTGTTAAGAGTTGGGTTACACCAAGGAACCCGTCTGAAGTTCGTTCTTTTCTCGTATTGGCGGGTTACTATCGCCGATTCATCGTTGATTTCTCGAAGATCGCTGTACGCACAAGGACAAACCTTTTGTTTGGGGAACCAAACAAGATGAGGCCATTCAAACTCTCAAAGCTATGCTTTGCAACGCTCCCGTGCTCTCGCTACCCGATGGAAACGACGATTTCGTAGTCTACTTCGATGCCTCTAACCTCGGTCTTGGTTGTGTTCTTATGCAACGGGACAAGGTTATCGCGTACACCTCTCGACAGCTCAAGATCCACGAGAAGAACTATACAACCCACGATCTCGAGCTCGGTGCAGTTGTTTTTGCGTTGAAGATTTGGCGACACTACCTTTACGATACCAAGTGTACGGTCTTCACCGACCACAAGAGCCTACAATACATCTTTAACCAGAAAGAGCTGAATATGCGCCAGTGCCGATGGGTTGAACTCCTCAACGATTATGACTGTGAGATTCGTTATCATCCAGGCAAAGCAAACGTCGTGGCTGATGCTCTCAGTCGACGAAGCTATTTGGATAGCGTTCGTAATACCCAAGCCCAGTATAATCTCGAAGCCCTTATCCGTGACGCCCAATATGCTTGTTTTACCGAACGCACTTTGAAGAATGAAAGGATCATCAACAATGGCGAGCAACTGGTGAATAAATCGAATGGTATATTCCATTATCTAGACCGAATTTGGATTCCCAAGCGTACCAACTTACGACAGATTCTGCTAGACGAAGCTCACAAATCGCGATATTCCATTCATCCCAGTGCCGATAAGATGTGCAAGGACATGCGCTACAAGTACTAGTGGCCGAGCATGAAGAAGGATATCGCTATCTATGTTTCGAAATGCCTGACTTGCTTGAAAGTCAAGGCTGAGCATCAACGCCCCTCTGGCTTGCTCGTACAATCCGAGATCCCTATGTGGAAATGGAAGAGTATAGCAATGGATTTTATAACGAAACTCCCGCGCACGCCATCAGGTCACGACAGCATCTGGGTTATCGTTGACCGTCTTACCAAATCCGCCCACTTCCTACCGATACAGGAAGACTATAAGGTAGAACGATTAGCTCGAATCTATATCGACGAAGTTATTTGTCGACACGGGACACCTCGTGATATCATCTCTGAACGCGATGGTCGATTCACCTCGCGTCTTTGGGAATTGTTTCAATCTGCTCTCGGTACTACTCTCAATCTTAGTACTGCTTTCCATCCCCAGACCGACGGTCAGACTGAGCGCACGATTCGTACCCTCGAAGACATGCTTCGTTCGTGTGTTATAGATTTTGGTGGTAATTGGGATTCGCATTTACCTTTAGTCGAATTCTCGTACAATAACAGTTATCACTCTAGCATCCAAATGGCACTGTTTGAGGCATTATACGGAAGAAAATGTTGATCGCCTATTGTATGACACGAGATCGGGGATGCGCAAATTACCGGTCCTGATTTATTGCAAGAAACGACAGACAAATCTTCCAAATTCGAGATAATCTGCTGAAAGCTCGGAGGCGTCAGAAAAGTTACGCCGATAGACGCCGCAAGCCCCTTGAATTTGACGTTGGCGATCACGTACTCCTAAAGGTTGCACCTTGGAGGGGGTGATCAGATTCGGCAAGAAAGGAAAGCTCGCGCCTCGATATGTTGGACCCTTCAAAATTCTGGGAAGGATCGGAAAAGTGGCCTACAGACTCGAACTACCAAAGGAACTTAGTAACGTCCACCCAACTTTCCATGTTTCGAACCTCAGAAAGTGTCTAGCCAACCAGGAATTTCATTTCCCTCTTGAGGATCTACAAGTGGACGAAACATTACACTTCGTGGAGAAGCCTGTCGAGATCATGGGTCGAGAAACCAAGGTACTCCGACGCTCACGCATTCCCATTGTGAAGGTTCGCTGGGAAGGCAAACGCGGCGCCGAGTTCACCTGGGAACTCGAAAGTGACATGATGGCGAAGTATCCACAACTGTTTGTTACGCCCGCGCCTTAAATTTCGGGACGAAATTTCCTAAAGTAGGGGAGGGTGTAACAACCCGACTTTTGAAAGTCAAAGTCAAAGTCAAAGGAAGAAAAGATTGCTAATTGTGATCTGTCACTCTGTGCTTAATTATTTATTGTATTTCTCGACTTGTAATCGATACTCTATTTTAATTTGCTTTAGTTGTATTATGTGGAGTACTTGTTAATAAATCGCTATTTAATCGCAGTTTAATCGCTAATCGAATTATTGCTAATCGCATCGCTATCGCATCGCAACTCGAATTATAGGTTATGGATATTGTTTTACGTGTGTGTGCTATTATGTGTTACTTGTGCATGCTATGTTTATGTTGAGGTGTTTAATCGCAAACGCAATCGCAACTCTATCACAACGCAATCTCATCGTAAACTCGAGATTTAAGGACTATATTTATGGAATTTAGTAGTTAGGTTATTTGTGTAACTAGTGGGTAATACTATCGCATCGCTTACTCGAAACGCGTCGCAATGCTTAACGCACAAAACAAAATGTCGAAAACCAACTCTCACCGCCATCCGATCAAACCGCACTTCGTCCCATCACTAGTGCACCACCGTTCCTTTTTTTGGAATCCTATAAATAGCACCTGTCACATCACAAACAGTGATGTGACAGCTCTGGTGCGACTCTTCAACTTCTCAGGCCTTTCTCCTTCGATTTCTCATTATTCTTGTAAGTTTCTTCCACAAATCTTGTACATCTATCATCTTCACGCACACCTTCATCTTTTTCACCATCAAATCTTCACTTTTAACCATGAAATCGGCTGATTTGAGGTGTTCTAGGATGATGTCATCATGGGGTTCTTATGAACTTCAAGATTTGACCTCATTCCACCAAGAACAACTCAGATCTAAAGGATTTCAACATGATTTAACACTTTTTCGCATAGATCTAAACATTTTCAAGCTTTGAAGGATTGAAAGATGGTTTCACAACTTTTCTTTCAACCCTCTTACACTCTTTAGCTCAAAACTGATAGAATCAGAACTCGTTCGGGCCTTCTACTCACTCCATAGTGAAGGGTTGGACTGAGAATGGATTTTCATCGGAAGAGACGACCGATTCACGGGTTGAACATGAACAACCATAAAAAACAGTTAACAAGTCAGAATGGGGTGATTCCCATCCGATCGGATAACTGGGACTTGAGGGATTTTCCGTTGTTTAACACGTTGTCATACCGTCTCGATCAAGCCGCAAACTTTCAAACTTAACAAATTTCAAAACGAACAAGTCACCAAACGGACTGCCGTCCGATCGGATTGCCATCCGATCGAACGACAATCTGATCGGATGACATATGGTCTCAACACTTGAACTTTTTACAAACTTTCAATACTTATCAATATCTAGCGAATGGCCATCCGATCGGACGACCATCCAATCGAATGACCATCTACTGTGAACCTGTTCTCTAAGGAATATCTCACTTGGACGGATCACCGTCTGACCGAACGGCCATCCGACCGGATGACCGTTCGATCGAACGACCTGAAGGGTAGAGATATTTCTCTATTTTCAAAATGTTACAACGAAAACTTCAAGTCACATCATACACAAACACATCCTTCCCAAGAGAATGGCAAACCGACCGAATGGCCATCTGACCGGATGACCATCCGTCCGGATTGCCATCCGTTCGGATGTCCATCCGTCCGGATTGCCATCCGTTCGGATGTCCCTTCGACACTCAGTCACTTCACATTGTTTTACGCACTGTTTATCGCTTATGCTATCATTCTGTAATCAGGCTAACTCTCCAGCGCTCCCTTCAATCCAAGACGGTGTTTATTTATTAAACGCTATCTGTGAGTATACTCGATCCCTTTTTGCTTTAAGCACTTTTGGGTGTTACATACATTACTTATATCAAAACACATCGATCACACAACGCAAACACTTTTAAACGCTAACCGTTACCGCATGTTATACGTGTAACTCGATGAATGCTTGTATGTTATGTTTACACAGTGATTGTTGCCTGACACCTTAGCAACGATAGTACTATAGTTTGGACTCAGCACATGTCGTGGACAGGGGTTGTTAAGGGTTTTTCTCACATGTCGCAGTGGTGATATGTGTTGCGCATTCTACAACTCGCAGTTACGTCTGTGCATATTTCATTGTCGATAACCTACATACATGTTACATGTTGGTTATGCGTAAACTCGCTCTCGCTACTATTATTCTATTAAACTTGTATGCTCACCTTTACACTATGTGTATTGACCTCTATTTTAACGTATGTGATAGGTGTTTAAGATGCTAGGATGCTTGCTAGCTTTTGTGGAATCAAGTTAGGATTTGTCTAGAAACAAACAAATAATTTAAATCTGAGTTGTCGGAACAGCTTTTATTTGTCTTTGAGAACTACTTGTCTGTAATAACTGTGTTACTTGTTATGTCATGTTATGGGACGTGATGCTTAAATAATTGGTAATTTTAGTTGTTATGGAATCTCTTGGACAATCTGTTTCGCTCACTGTCGCGCCCCGATGTTTCCGTCATCGATTGGGGTGTGACAGCACTGGCCGAACCAAACCGTATTGACCCACGCCACCTTATTGTCTCTAGTCCGAAGGTTATTTCAAGCTTCCCAAGACCCAAAATAACACTGTTAATTTGGGTTATGTCCATTGTGTTTTTATCAGAACCTATAACACAATGTATGACACAATGAAGATAGTGTTATATTTGGGTTTCTATACATTGTGTTATAGGTTCTAGTCATTGTGTTTATTATGTTATCGATTGTGTTTTTGTTTTGTTGTGCATTGTGTTTTAATCCGTTGTTCATTGTATTTTATTATGTTGTCCATTGTGTTTTAGTCTTCTGTTCTTTGTGTCTTTTATCTGTTGTCATCAATTGTGTTTTTAGTTTGATACTCATTATGTTTAGTCTACTGTTCATTGTGTCTTTTATCTTTTGTCAATTGGTGTTTTTAGTTTGATACTCATTGTGTTTTACGTTATGTCCATTGTGTAATTCGCAACTGGGTTTTCTCATTGTGTTTTATGCTATGTCCATTGTGTAATACGCAATTGGGTTTTTGAAATTTTTTTAAAGTGTAACAATAGGGTGCTCATATTAAAGATAAAAAATGCTCGATTTTATAATGTAATTTTTTTTAGAAACAAATAACGTATAAAAAAGTTACGGACGTTTAAAAAATATGGGGAAATAGCATGTGACTTACATGTGCATAATCTTTATGTTCTCTTTGACAAATTACCATTCTCACTTGAATTTTTTTTTATACTTGTCACTTTATAGTGACTTCTTACACTTCTTATTTTTAAAGTCCTTTGTATTATAACTTAACCCGTTTTTATTACTAGTAGGGTGCCCGCGCGATGCGGCGGGGGCGACACCGCGCATTATGACACATTTCTGGTAAAAAAATTTATTCGTATAATATTTATGATAACATTATTGTGTTGGATATATGGCATAAGTGTTACACATATGTAAAGTTTTGTTTTTTTATAAAAATTAATAACCAGAAGATAAAAAATATTGTTTTCTTATAAAAATTATTAACTAAAAGACAAAAAATAAAAGATAAGTTGTTATAACTATAAAGTATGTTGGTTAAATTATAAAGTATAATTTTATTCTTTAAAGTCCATAACTTTTTTTTAAATATCCACATAGAACTTTAAGTTTAAAATTTTCGTTTTTATAAAAATAAAAAATAGTATTTGACTCGTAAGTACGTTTAGACATTTAACTTAAATTGTTAAATTTCATTTTTTTTACTGTTATAAAAAATAGGATGTTAAGAGTTTATATCTTTATTAACTTTATATCATACTAAGTTCAGATTTTTAGTTTCTAACTAATCTTATGTATATGAGTCTACTTTTAACCAATAATCCTTAAAATTATGCAACACAATCTACTATGTATATGAGTCAAGTTGGTAAAGAATTATTTTGAAACTGACTAATACTATCTATAACAATATAGTTGAACTTATAATTCCTAAAAATTTGCAACAAAATTTAGTATTTATCTAGTAAAGATTGTAAATTTCTGGAGTATTTTATTTATATTACTTGTTACAAAAAATGTTTGTAAAAGAATTATTTTTCTATAAAAACAAAATGTTTTGTTTATAAATAAAGTAAAAAAACTGTTTTACACATATAAAGTTTCGTCTTTTAATAAAAAATAATAATCAAATGACAAAAAATAAAAGATAAGTTGTTATGGTTGTAAAGTAAGTTTATTTTGTTGGTTAAATGATAAAGTTTATAATTTTATTCTTTAAAGTTTATAACTTTTTTTTAAATATCCACATGGTACTCATCCAATAAACTTGAAGTTCAAAATTTTTGTTTTTATAAGAATAAAAAATAGTAGTTGACTCGTAAGTACGTTTTACACCTTTAACTTTAATTGTTAAATTTCGTTTTTATATATATAATAAATTTATATTTTTATAGAATTTTAAAAACAGTTTTTATAAAAAAAATAGGATGTTAAGAGTTTATATATTTTAACTTTATATCATAGTAAGTTCTGTTTTTTAGTTTAGCTTTAAAGTTTATTACTTTATTATTTTTTAATTAAGAAATACAAATTATTAGATTAATATCCAAGAATAACTGCAAGATTTTATAATTTCAGCTTAACTATATCTAACTGTAATATCTATTTATTGCAACTTTAGGATATTAACTTATATAAGTTCAGTTGACTTGTAAATTTAGGATACTAACTTTATTTTGAACTTTATTAATATGGTCAATAACTGCATTATATTTTCATATTATAAATTAGTAACATGTTGGTGTTTTATGTAATTGTACTCTAAGCATAGGGAGTGTTTCAAAAAAAAAAGTTGGCCTTTTCACTTTTAATTTAAAGATTTTCATTTTTTTTTTTTTGCATTTTAACTTCATTGTTTTTTTTTCCAATGCTTTTCAACTTTTTCAAGTTAACATATAAAAATTTTTTGTTTACAACTTTGATCTCCCATACTTTTCACATTTTTCAAATTTTTCGTTATACGTTTCGTTATACATTTCATTCTACATTTTGTGAGTGAATACGCTGCGACGTGCCTGTGGGTTCAATGTTTTTTTGTCTATTTTATTTCCATTTGACAAGCCTGTTGCAATACGTCTTTATTTTCCTGTTTGGCAGGTTCGTCGCAACGAGCGAGGGTCCTAGATTACTTATTCTTTTCTATGTTTTACGTTTGAGTCTAATCTTTTAGCATTAACACGACGACGCAACAAATGTGCATGGTTCAACGATCTTACGTATGGTTTTCGTTCGGTGTTATTGTTTCCTTTTATGTTTTTACCTGTTTTTTTGTGTGTGGGTGGTCGCTAGTAGTGATATAGTATTGGTACTACTTGACACAGTTTACGCCCCCCGCCGCAACGCGAGGGACCTTAATACTAGTTAACACTAAAAATAAAGTTCAAATATAAAATAAACTTTATTCATACGTCTAGATCAAACATAACAACTGAAAATGAAAAAAAAACATAAAAACACTTGATAGATTTCATATTAGACTGCATGAAATCTGTTCCGCTTCTGAATTAACACTCGAGGTATTTTTAATCAGGTTTTCTGGTTTGTGCTTGAATCGACAGTAACTTCTAATTCCTTTTCTTTGTCATTGTCCTCAGAATCGTCTAAATTAATAACTTTGCTCAATTTCCATTCAGAGAGTCTCATAGATCTCTTCATTTGAGTCTCAAACTTCTGATCCTTAAAAAAGACAAAAATTGAATACAAAAGTTAAAAAAGATTAAATAAACATTAAAATTACCTCTTCACTAAATTCACGTTGAAAATTAGACTTGTATGGACATGGACTAAACATTGCACCATAAGAAATAATATCAACACTTTTATCACCATCATCCTGTAATAAAACACACATATAATAACATAACGAACATGTTAATATGAAAGATATACGCAAAAATAATACTTAAAAACCAGCAAAATCAATACCTTAGAAGCTTGTTCGACAACTGAGTTGTTTAAATTGGCATGTTTATCATGCAACTGAATCTGAAAAATCAAATAAGTTAACATTCACATAAAAGTAAACAAAAGAAAACAATTATTCACCACTGCGATATAATAGAATTCACCTTAGAATTTTCAATCTCGCATGCTTGGTTTTTCGCAACAATTGAATTTAGAACTGGATCCATTTTTTAACTTTGTTTAGCAATAGATATAGGGGTGTCCTGCTATGTATTGATAGTAGTAACCAATGTTTTAAAAACCGGTTTTTAAGTCATACCGGGATGGCATTAAAAATGGTTCAACCGGTAGAACCGGGTTGTACCGGGTGGTTCAACCGGATGAACTAGTTAACTATATAATTTCAAAGAGATACATACGTACATGAATTATATTTGACATAACTTATCAGTTTTAATTTTTTTCACTAACATAATAAATTATAATATAACTATTATCATGTCCTCTTTCTTTTTCAAGTTTCAAAATATAATCTTTCACATAACATTGCTTTACCCGAATAGACATACATACATACACATATATGGAGAGAGAGAGAGATACATCGAATTGCTTCAAATCTTTCACTTTTTGACCCACTTGTGGATCTATTTACTCTCATATTATTTTACGGAAATAAGTAAAACTACCGATGAAGATGGAACTGGAAGCATGATGAAGATGGAGTGATGAACCGATGAAGATGGAGCTGAATCTTGTGGATAAAGTGATGAACCGTAAGTGATAATGGTTTTGAATGTCGATCGATAGTATATGTATCTGATGAAACTCTAGAATACTAAAAACCCAAACCAAAATAACCATGGGCTGGTACCGGTATTACGGTTCAAACCGGTATACCGGATTTTACCGCCGGTACGAATCCTATGCCGTTTCACTTATTTACCGGGGTGTTTCGTACCGGATTTACATCTGGAACTGGTAATACCGGTATAACCGGCCGGTATTTACCGGTTTTTAAAACACTGGTAGTAACTATAGAAGTGCATTAGAGTTTAATTTTAGATTTGCCACCCCTTTATTTAGGAAGTTTGTTGGGTGGTTAGTTTTAAGTTTTTATAAGATATATCTAAGTATAGATATTAGACAGTTTTAATAAAATAAAATGTGACACATAATATCTTCAATTTATGTTACCGTACTTTTAATTCTTTTTGTTTCTGTTTGCATAAATAGAGCTCATCTTTGTAGATTAAGCGCATTAGATCACAAGTATTAATTACTTGTACATTAAAGCATTATCGACTTGTACCTTTTAATTCGTGTGTCGATATTGAACAAGACAACTACCGAAACGTCGACAAAAATGTGTAGGTCGTCATGCTATCTTTGAATTTTTTTAAACAATATAGTTTATAAGATATGTCAAGAACACGTAAAAAAATTATAAGTTTTTTTTGTGTAGGAGTGAATTGTAATTAATTATCTATAATTTTGTTAAAACCTCGGGGATTTAAGTGTAATAAGTATAGGGGTTAAAAAGTAAATAGTGTTTAAAAACCAAACTACCCTATTTTAGAGGTCTTTCAATAAATAAAGGGGGGGGGGGGGGGTTAAAGTTCTAATTTTTTTGGTATTTTAAAATACCTCTCACTTATGCATTATAATATAGTATAGATAAGTTAGATTTTATCATTAATTTTGTTTTAAAGTTATAACTCATGTAACGTTTTAAACAACTTTAATAAAATTTAAATATCATGAACTAATACACTAAACCTAAACGTAAGGTTTTAAACAACTTTTAATAATATTTACCTTTTTAATCAAGAAAAAAACACAACGTTGAAAATCTATCATATTTTTTTTCCATAAAACCAGAATACGATTCTTTAGTTGTTTTTTTTACTAAACAAAACTATGAAAATGAGAGTAGTATATATGTGTAACCGGTCAAAATACGACGTTATGACGCGTGGTCGTCATCCAGCTGGATCCCAAACACAACCTCTTGCTAATCTCACAGCCTGTTCCCTCACCGTAACCACCCTATATAAAACCACAGTTTCCACCACCCATACAACTTGACACAACAAAACGCCACAAATAATAATAACAATGGATAGGATCAAAGGCCCATGGAGCCCCGAAGAAGATCAAATGCTCCAACAACTTGTTGAACAACACGGCCCAAGAAACTGGTCTCTTGTTAGCAAATCCATCCCGGGTCGATCCGGAAAATCATGCCGGTTGCGGTGGTGCAACCAGCTCTCGCCCCAGGTGGAGCACCGGGCGTTTACGCCCGAAGAGGATGAAACCATCCTTCGGGCGCACGCCCGGTTTGGGAATAAATGGGCTACTATTGCCCGTTTGTTATCGGGCAGGACCGATAACGCGGTTAAAAACCATTGGAATTCTACTTTGAAGAGGAAGTGTTCGTCTATGACGAATGAAGAATTTAATCAATTTTCGGTTCAACAACCTTTGTTAAAAAGGTCGGTGAGTGCCGGGTCGGGTGTACCCGTTTCGGGTTTTTATTTAAACCCGGGTAGTCCGTCTGGATCTGACGTCAGCGATTCGAGCGTGCACCGACCGCCACCGGTGACCGCCGTTGACGAACCGTCGACGTCGTTGACCTTGTCGCTTCCCGGAACCGACTCGTGTGAAGCGTCGTCGGTTCCACATCCGCCGCCGGTTCCGAAGCCGACGACGACGATTTCGTCAGCGATGCAGCGACTTCAGGTATCACGGCCGCCTTTGGCGACGGAAAATAAGTTTCCGGCGGCGGAGTTTTTGTCGGTAATGCAAGAGATGATTAGGATGGAAGTGAGGAATTACATTACCGGCGTAGACGGCGGTAGCGATGGGTTTAGGGCGGCGACAGCGGCAGTGGAGACCGCGGTGGCAAATAGGTTTGGGATTAACAAGATCCATTAGCAATGTTTTAATAACCGGACCGGAAACTGGATCTTTAGCAATGTTTTCGTAACCGGATCAGACAGTAAACTGGATCGCTTATCGAATGGCTACCATTAGTACTACAGCACGGAAATTAATTAATTAATTTTGTTGGTGGCTGATGGTCAAAGGGGGGAGGTTGACCAACAAAAGTGAAATAAGTTTGTACAGTGAACGGATTAGTATCATGTTTATTTTGTTATAAAAGAGTTTAGTTTTAAAGCATGTTGAAAATATATTTTTTTTTGAACGGCGATTGACTCCAACAGTCGAGAGGATCACACCCACATTGCATGGGTCCCTAGTCCCCCTCGGGCGAGGCATCCGAGGTTGACCATAGGCGCTCCACGAGAAAATTTCCAGCCGACAGCCACTTGACTGCCGTTGCAGCCTCCGCACTCAAGAGCCGGAGTAACCGCACTGTGTGCAGCTCAAGACTCGAACTCGGGCTATTACGCACTCAAGGCTCTTATCCATCATTGCCATGACCCCTCAACCAAGGTTGGGGTCATTTACCCCCAAATGCAACAGGTGGGGATCGAACCCGGGTCTCCAAGGAAACCCAAAGTTCTTTCCACCACTCTACTACAAGTGGGGGATATGTTGAAAATATTTATTAGGGAGATATGTTGATGAAGTGACATGTGGTTGAAATTGGTTGAGAAGAAACGTGTTAACTGAATTTGGATGATATTTGAGAAAGTGAGGTACGACGTACAGCTTGCAGATTTGAATGCGATCTTGTAACACGCTTTTGACACCTAACATATATTCTCATCTGTCCTTTTCTTTTATTTCTTTTTTTTTTGAAAGGCTAATTTTTTTCTTTTATTTCTTTTAAACTATTTCTTTTAGTTTTCCTCTAGCGGTTTGGAACTCAGGCAGGGGTCCAATTGTATTTCTTAAAAATATAGTTAAACCTTTTGTTCGCACCTTCAGGAAATAATTCCTAGGTCCGTCTCTGAACTCAGGTGGTATTACATACGGTTAGGATTTAAGGAAAACAGTGAAAAGTATGAGAACAGTGAGAACGCTTGTGGATCGTCAGATCAAAACAATCTATTAACTAGATTGGCACGGAGGCTAGGGCTGTAAACGAACACGAACAGGGCCTTGTTTGTGTTCGTTCGGTAAGGAAATAAATGTGTTCACGAACGGTTTATGAACACTTTTCGAACGAGATTTTACGTTCGTGTTCATTCATTAAGGAAATAGGCGTGTTCGCGAACGGTTTACGAACACAAACGAGCACAAATAAATTTGGCGAACGAGACGAAGGATAAACGTAGATGGCCTTGAGAGTAGCACTGAAAATTGAATCCCTTATTGTGGAACGAAGGTCGATCGTATTCGCCGATGTAAATAATGTAGGATCGTTTGCACGACCAAAACGAGTCGTTCAGAAGAGTTCTAATCAATACGAGAGGCGGAAACAAACGTATCGACTTCGAATCAGCTTGATTTACACACAGAATCACTTTAATTGTCTTGTTATATTGATTTGACACGGTTACAGATCAAACGACACGTCAGCAGCACTTCGGCTCTGGAACCCGAAACTGTTACAAATGATTTGAAAGCTCAGCTATATATAGGGAATGCATTTCGCACGGAATGAACAATTTCGCACGGAATGAATAAGTTCCATTTCGTGCGAAATGGCCACTTGTCCATTTCGTGCGAAATGGTCTCACACATATAAAACCCTAATACCTAGTCTACCAAGCTTCATTCTATACATTCTAGACACAAGACTCGATACAAGACGAAGTCGACATACATATTCATTAACAGACTCCCCCTTGGATGTCGACGAGTCTTTAGTACAAATCTTCAGTACGTCGAGTCTTCAATCTTTATCAGTCTTCATGCTCTCTTCCAAAGTAACTGACAGTGTAAGTATCCTTCAATCTTTTCTCTTCTTCTCTCTCTTTTCCAGGATATCAACCTGGCTCTCAATCATTCAAACTCCCCCTTGAATGTTGATCTACAATCTTCAGTCTTCTCTATCTTAGAATCTTAATCCTGGTTCTATCTTTTCTTGATCAAATCTCTTGATTCCTGAAGTTCTTCAGTATCAGCAACTTGCAAGAACCTCAGGATCAAACTTGGCTCTAGACTTTTCAGACTCCTCTTTGCTAGCAGACTCCCCCTTAAGTTGTTCCGGGATCGCAATCTGACATAGCTTTTGTTCTAGGATTGAAATATGACTCAAACTCTGCTCAGGATTAGACACGGAGATCTTCACATCTCCTGGCTCTCCGTAGCAACAGAATCAGGAACCTGGCGTCCTGCACAAAAACTCTACCCAACAATAAGATTTTAACAAATTTAGAATCTCTGCTTAAACACTTGTAAAAATACCATTCAAAATTTGATTTCAATATAATGAACCATTTAATCTTTTTCAAAATCAAATCTCATTTCATACACACTCTCCCAACCTGTTGTCGTCATGTCTAGCACTCGGAATTTTGAAAATCTGCTTTCCAACATCAGTTGTCGAAAATCTTTTTGTATTATTCAAAATTTTATGCTAAAACACACTGAAAATCTTTTTGGATTTTGTTTTAATGAAATGCAATAAAGAAATATTTACAGACAATATTTTTGCGATCATATCAGTTTTTGAGATAAATCACTAGCACCGTTGAGCTTTAAACACTTTAAGTTCTAAACGATTCACATAGATTGATGATATTGTTGTCCTCTTAAACTCAATCTAAAGACTTTCAAAATGCTTACCAATACGTTAAAGTATATTAATTTTGCACTAAATTCTTATGGACCCCACAATCTCAGCATATCCCCTCATCTTGCAATACACTGACTCAAGTAATGCCTTTAAACTTTCATCAACTGTGATATATGCGAAAACAACGCAAAATGTTTAAACATTAACAATCAGTTCGATCTTTCGATACGCAGAGAAAGTCCAATGTTTAAACAAAATAAGAAATAAAAACAAGTTGAAAGTGTTTAGATCTTAACCACCAGTTCGATATTCACATATACGCAGAGGTGATCCAAGATTTAAACGAAACACCAAGAAAAAAATAAAGCAGAATGTTTAGGCACTAACATCTAGGTCGATACTCACGTATACGCAGAGGATGTCCAATGCTTAAACAAAATAAAGAAATCAAACAAGTTTAAATCTTTGCAAAATGAAATGCACAATCACAGTGACTTTTTCAGCAAGTTGTGAGAGTTCACAAACTGACCGGTTTTTATGCTCTTTTAGCATTCAGCGATTACTGAGTAGGTACACAGTCACGAAGGATAAAACTAAGTACTATGCTTTCAACCGCGTTTCCCACTAGAACTAGGCTTGTTCATTTAAGTTTGTATCGTTATCGCAAATCTACTAGTCTAGCTGAGCCTATCGTCACATCTTTAGTGAGACCGTTTATCACATTTTAACTTTTCATTTCTTTAGCGTGCTGTGATAGTCCACTGATGTACTATCATTTCCTCTTATTCACAACAAAACTCATTTTGATTTTTTATCATATTTTTGGCTTTTTCAAATTTTCAATGTTTTTGGATTTTCAGAAATTCTTACTCCCCCCTAAAATTCAAAACCATTTAAAGAAAAATTTGACAACCCGATGTGAATTGCTTCAATTCGTCATCCACTTGGCATAAACAATCAGAACTCCCCTTGTCAACAAACTATTTTCCCATTGTGATTTCAAAACACTTAAGTTTGTTTTAATTAAATGGTTTTTTCGGAAAATTAGTTTGTGGGATTTCATCACTTTGTTTTCTCAACCACATGTATGAAAGTTAAATCAAGTTCAACTTAATGACCTTGATTAACCATTTGTAGGTACTTCTCACAATACCACTTGAAAAATTTAACACTTGTAGGTTTTTCACAAAAAACATTTTCAAGAATGATAATACCACTTGTAGGTCGAAATTTCACAGATGTGAATTTCTCAAGAAAAATGCCGATTCATGCTCCACGATTACCAACTTGGAAGCTCTGGCAAGTCAGGATTTTAAGTAGAGAACGCTGTCACCCAAGCCTGACCAGTCTTGGGTGATTGTGAGTCATCTTCACTCCACCATCTTTTTTATTTATAAAATTCTTTTGCTCCTTTCACCTTCCCGTCGACCATTTTCCCAAAAATATATTTCACTTTTCCATTAAAAGTTTTTTCAACATCAAATTCTTCCTTACCAGAGAAGAATTGATCTGAAATCTCAATCTTACCAACTTCCAACTTCAAGTTTTCTTTTGACAATGGCGAAAAGTTTTCATCGTTCATTTCTGGAACAGAATTCTCATAATTTTTCACAACAAATGACTCCTCTGACTTTGACGAGTCAGATTCATTGTCAGAACTACTCTCTGATTTAACAACCCATTTCTGTTTGTTCAAATCAACTTTTCTTTTGTAAAAACGTTTCGAACTTTCACCAACTTCGAAAGTCGAATTTTTGAACACTTTAAACTTTTCTACTGATTGTTCTGTTTTATCAAAACATTTTTTCTTCAAAACTGTGTTAAAAGAAACTCCCTGTTTTGTGTTGGTGGACTTTGGACAATTCCAAGCAATATGTCCAACCTTTCTGCATTTGTAACAAGTTCTTCTTTCAATCCTCGTTTCAGATTCCTTCATCTCAGTCTTTTGTTTTTCAGCAAAAAACTCTTTGTTTGACTGTTTTCTGAACTGCTTCTCCTTCTCTTCCTCTGAACTTGTACCTGAAACAAATTTAGTTTTTGATTTATAAATTTTCTCATTTTTATAAGTTTCAGGAGGAATATAACCTAAACCTTTCTTTTTGAAATTACCGTTACGATTTGGTTTCTTTTGAAAACCAGAACCAGAACTGTAACCTTTTTTCTTGTTCAATCTTTGTTGAACTCTTGAAGTGTACTTTTTAGGTTTTTCAGTAAGATTTACATCTTTTATTTCCGAAATATTAATTTCTGTTAATTTGAAAACCTGTTTGATCATTTCAGTTTTGACACTTCTTATTGGAAATTCTTCATCAGAATATGATTTGTCTGAATCATTCAAAGTATATGCCACTTTGATTGTTTCGTCATTCAAATTAGATTTTGATAACAGAAATTCTTTATTGTAAACCCATTTGATCGGTGTACTCGGACTCTTGTCTGATGAACTCGAACTTTCAGATTTAGACTCCGACTTTGACTCTTCATCCATATCCAACACCTGATCGACCACTTTCTTTAATAACTCAGACTCATGATCAGTGTCAGACGCTGTGAATGTGACGTCAATGTTGTCTGGTAACTCATCAATGGTTTTAGACTTTAACTTTATGTTGACTGCCTTTTTTAATCGTTCCTCATTTGGCTTTCTGGGAGAATAACTTTCCCATATCGGAGGCGGACACTTGTTATACTTGACACTTTGTTTCTTACCAGTATCCATATCTTCCGTCTTTTTATCTTGAAAAGCTTCAAGACCTGCAACAGTAGGATAAACTCTATCAATCAAATAATCACAAGTTGTATAACTCAGCAGCAATCGTTTGATTCTTTCATTTTCAATCTTTTCGAGTTCCAAATCCTGCTTCAGCTTTGCACAGTCATCAATATACTCATTGATGACCCTCTGCTTAGTCAGTAATGTTGAACTCATCATCGTTGAAGCAGCTCCCATTTCTAGGTTTGTCTTGTTCAAATTATCAACCGTTCTGTTCAGCACATCATATGATTCTTTTACATATTTCACATCAAACAACAATTTTTCTTTCAATTCTTCTAGCTCAGTATACTTTTGTATTTTTCTTCACACTGTTTGCATGATTCCAAACATTTCAAACAAGGTTTTGTGACCTCGACAATCTTTTCAACTTCGACAATCTTTTCAACTTCAATGATTTTTTCAACTTCGACAATCTTTTCAACTTCAACCATTCTTTCAACTATTTTCTCCACTTCAACAATTTTCTCCACCACCTTCTCAATCACCTTTTCAGTCATCGGTTCTTCATCAAATTCTATTTATACCTCACACTCTTCATCTTCGACCTTCTCTGTTGAATTTTCTTCAACTTTTGCTTTTTTAGCTTCCATTTTTGTCTTTTCTTCAGTAATCTTTCTTGCTTCCAACTCTCTCTTCATTCTAGCAGCATTCTTCTCATTCAACATCTCGATCTTATCTGCAAAAAACAAATTAAAACTATAAGTATCCAGACCTTTTCTAGCTTTATTTATATACTCTTCTTCGTCATCGGTGTCTGCATCACATCCTAATTCCTTAAAAATCGGGGTTCTTTTCGGCTTAGATTTGACTAACTCTTCTTCCAAAATTTGAGCAACAAAAGCTGATTTTCTAAGTATTCTTTATCTCGAATATATTTATCCCAGCTAAATCCCTCTGCCAATCTTTCATCATCTTGATTTACAAGAAAAGCTTTCTTCTTATCTTCAATAGCACGGGATGACGAAGATTGTTGAGCAACCTGATGATAAATTGATTTTCGATGATAATCGTTATTTCCAAACGGATCTTGTCTTCCGGTTGCTTCTCTGTTTGTACATTCTCGTTTAAAATGTCCCTTTTCTCAGCATCGAAAACAAGTAACCTTTGATTTGTCAAAACCTAACGGAGATTTAGCAACATCACGAAGATCATCTCTACCGGTGATTTGTGTAAATTTTTCTGCTCTTCTTACAGCACTTGCTAAACACCACTTGATGTCCATCAACTCAAGTTCTTCAGCATCAATCTGGTCATAATCCTCTTTGGTGAGCATCGGATTTCCAATTCGTCCAGCAACTAAGCTTTCATACGACTCTAACATAGTAACAAGTGATGCCATGTGTTGCTTAGCTATTTCTGAAGAGAGATTTTGACCATTTTGTATATTCAATGTAACATTGCATTGCATTGCAGATTTGACAAATTCTGTTGTCGAGAACTTGGTGTTGAGAAATTTGGATCAAAATTTGAATAGGAAGAAGAAAATCCACCACTCTGAGTTGTTGTGCTAACATTTGTTCCAGAAGAACCATCAGCACTGAAAGCAGTCTTAATCTTCGGACTCGGAGTAGTCTCAAATTTGTTTCCTCTATAGTATAGACTAACATCTTGTTGAGCATTTGGATTATTCATGATAGCAGTTTTCTGAATATCCAATTCATGTTCTTCAATCTTCTGAATGAACTTACTCAAATTCATACTTTCAGATTTTCTCATATGTTTCAAAATCAACAAATATGTTCCCCATTTATGTTGTGGTAGCGCATCAGATAGCTTATCAACCCATTCATCATCTTCTTTCTTGATTTCCAACCTTCTCATTTCCTGGACAAGATGACAATATCTATCGATAGTCGTTTTTGTTGATTCACCTTCAAACGCTGTAAACATATCAAATGATTTCTTTAGTAATGCACATTTATTTTTTATCATATCAGCACTTCCCTTAAACTTGTTAATCAACGCTAACCAAATTGATCTAGCAGTTTCCTCATGTTGAAGCAACACGAAAATATCTTCTTTTACTGATTGTTGGAGAAGACTAATCATCATTTTTTCACTGGCGTATTTCAATTTCTCAACCGCTGAATAGTCACTTAAAGCTTTTTCAATCCCACGTTCATCTTTTGGTTTAACGTAATCTACATCTAACGAACACCATGCATCAAACTTATATGCTTGCACCAAGTTTTCAAAACGGTTTTGCCATCCTTTAAAATCCTCGATGTACATAAGCTTTGGAGGCTTTTGAGATGTTCCTGTTTCATTTGCGATTTCAATTGTTTCTGCAGCTGTGACTGGGGCAGCTGGTGCAGTAGCAAACACATTATAAAACTCTCCTTCCATGTTTCGGTAACAAGTTTCACAAGTTTACAAAGTTCAAGCGAAATGGAATCTCAAACGAAATCGTATCTCAAACAAAATTGTATCTCAAACGAAATGGACAACTTTGATGTGAATTGGCTTTGGCACAAAATGAACCTTTGGTGCGAAATGAAGATCACTTTCAAACAAAATGAAGTCTAAATAACCATTTCGTGCGAAATGAAAGTTCCTTTCAAGCGAAATGGCAGCTTTCAAGCGGAATGGGAATCCATTTCGTGCGAAATGGAGGTTTCTTCAAACGAAATGTCACTTTCACGCGAAATGGAGTACTTTCAAGCGAAATGGAAATCCATTTCGTGCGAAATCATGCTGATGTCATCCAATCGGCCAGAATTTTGTCAAATTGATCAGGTTTTAGGTCGATTTCAGGTCTAATTCTTTCAAGGATTGATTAAAACAGTATTACGCGTGTTATACGTGAAATTCAATCCATTTTAACCGTAAAAATCTTGTTAATTTTGAAAAAGAAGGTGTAGAAGTTAGAAATTTCGGTGAAAACAAGCTAATTTGGTAAGAACTCTTCCTCCTGAGCTCTGATACCACTTGTAGGATCGTTTGCACGACCAAAACGAGTCATTCAGAAGAGTTCTAATCAATACGAGAGGCGGAAACAAACGTATCGACTTCGAATCAGCTCGATTTACATACAGAATCACTTTAATTATCTTGTTAAATTGATTTGACACGGTTACAGATCAAACGACACGTCAGCAGCATTTCGGCTCTGGAATCCGGAACTGTTACAAATGATTTGAAAGCTCAGCTATATACAGGGAATGCATTTCGCACGGAATGAACAAGTTCCATTTCGTGCGAAATGGCCACTTGTCCATTTCGTACGAAATGGTCTCACACATATAAAACCCTAATACCTAGT
The DNA here is from genome assembly GCA_030545235.1 of Helianthus tuberosus. NCBI lineage: Eukaryota > Viridiplantae > Streptophyta > Magnoliopsida > Asterales > Asteraceae > Helianthus > Helianthus tuberosus. The sequence goes on from CM060381.1 coordinate 151,432,193, forward strand.
CTACCAAGCTTCATTCTATCCATTCTAGACACAAGACTCAATACAAGACGAAGTCGACAGACATATGCACTTACAAATAATGAGAAAGGCGCATAAACAAGGTGACAGAGGGTTTCCTAGTTTAATTGTTAGGGTAATAAAATAAATAAAACTTTAATAATATAAAAAGTATAGATAAAATATATGAAAGTACAAAAATATTTAATTAAAACACAAACATACGAACATAAACGAATGTTCACGAACACCTTACCGAACGTTCACGAACACAGTTGAACGAACGAGACCTCTGTTCATGTTCGTTCATTTAACTAATCGAACATAATTTCTTATTCATGTCCGTTCGTTTATTAAACGAACGAACATAAACGAACTTCCCGCCGAACAGTTCACGAACTGTTCGCTGAACGTTCGGTTCATTTACAACCCTAGCGGAGGCGTTTTCATAAATAACATCAATTTTATTACGTAGACGCGCTTCATTAATGGTAAAAAGGTCTTTTACGCCTCAAAATCAAAACGTCAAACTAAAAAATGAGCAACACGCCATTCAAAACGAATAAAACACCATTAATACAAAACGCCAAAACTTAATGGTAAAACGCGTTGTAGACTTAGCAGGTAGAAGAAACAAACAGTAACTGAAAGTCAATTATTAACATATATTAAAAGAAATTCCCTCCTAAACTATGCGCCAAAAACATCATTATATAAACGGCGTTACCATCGCTTCCATAATCACTTACATTGACCATACTAAAAACGTCATCTTTAACCAAAACGCCAAAATGGTAACCATCGTTTCACAGAGATACACTCTCAGAATCAGAAGATTCGTAATACGTTTTGACAACAGAAGAAGAGTGTTTGTTAAAACAATCAAAGCCATTTTGAAAATGGAAGAGATGTACAGAGGGGTATCCTTTCGCTTGGCATCCCTCTTGATAACGAATGTGATGAAACACATAAGATTATGAGAAGATTAGCCAGAAAATTTGAACCAAGCAAAGCAAAGCAAATGCAAAAAATGGACCCAGTCATCACATCATGGCGTTTTGATGAAAAAACAGTCATGGTCACCGTTATATGTGACAACGGAGCGCAGGAAGAGTACATGCTTGAACACATCATGACCAAGCAGTGGGTTGGATTCCTGGAGGAGTTACACAAAGAAACATGTTTGAACACAGACATGAACATAAAAATGGCGTTGATGCAGGACATGTTCAAATGAAGGCTTCAAAATCTTCAAGAACAAGAAGCCAATCAAAGTGAAAGTTTTGGATGAGAGGCTAGAAGAAGACTCTGAAGAAGAAGAAGACGAAGGAAGTGATGGATACTTCTCAGGCAAAGTCCCTTCTGACGAGGAGTTTTATTTTTTTTGTTTTCTTTTGTGTAATTATTTTTCAAATAATAAAAAACTATATTTATCTCATTAGTTACAAAACGCCAAAAAATACCACAAAAGCCATTAAATACAAAACGCCAAATAATAAAAACTATTATTCCTGTGTAATTTTTTCTATGTTAATGTATTTTATCATCTTGGTCTACAAAAACGCCATTAAATATAAAAACGCCAAACTTGGAAGATGGGACGTCTTACATCCTTAACAGATAAAGTTGATCAAAACAGTAGATATAAACAGTAACTGAAAGGACGGTTACATTATTACTAGCATTTATTATAATAAAATCCCGCCTAAACTACGCGCAAAAAATATCCTATAAATAGAAACGTCTCTGCACAATTCATTTATCACACCCAAAAACAACGCCATGTTTCCTAAAAACCACTCACTTTAAAACGCCAACAAATAGTTAAAAAAAACCACAGATGGCAAACCTCGTTTCTTGGATATTCAGTATTGTCTGCATGAAGTTTCACTGAATGGATTTTTACCTGAGGTGGGTATCTCTATAAGATTTTGCTGAATGAGATGGACAAATATTCAAGAAAAAGAGCCTGATTACAGTGATATATCATTTTGTGTACTTTGTTCTTGATGAATATTTAAATGGCATGAAGGGATCGATCCCAGTGTAAATGCTATTTTGGACTCCATGATGATAATAGCATCCACACAGGCTTTGATCTACAACAACATGTCAACAAACAACAATAGATCACACCAAAAAACAGGATGCCACTGATCAGCTTCGTCTAAAGGACAGACGTTATGTAGGAAAAACGACATCTAGCTAAGGTATTCTAAGGTTCAAGCAACAAAAAATTCAAGAAGAAGAGATTGATGACAGTGAAGATTTGGATGAGAAATTGGATTAGCATTTTTTATATTTTTTTTCATTTTCTATTTTTTTTAATTTTTGGGGGATCATTTTATGTTGTTTGTTATCTAATTCTCCATTGATAAAATACATTATTTCTGTAAAAAAATATGTTTATAAAACTCCAAAATGCTACAAACATCAAACGTCTAATAGTATGAAAACTATGAGAACGGATCCTGGCCGAACACGTTGTTGCTATATAAAACGCCAAAAATACCAAAACTTATAATAAAATTACTTTAACCAATTAGTATTAAAAACTCCAAAAATTAACTAAATGCCATTAAAACAATGTATAAAACAATGTGTCATCTTTATTTAAACGTCATTAAATACAAAACGCCAAACTCTGAAAAGATGGGACGTGTTACAGCTTTAACAGATGAAGCTGAACAAAACAATAACTACAAACAGTAACTGAAAACGACGAAAAATTTATTACTAACATTTATTATATTAAAAGCGATGCCATCGTAATTGAATTTATTTATCTTTTCAAAACGCCATAATTACCTGTCACATTATAGGCCTGCATCCTACATGGCACGACAAATGATGCACAAAATACACATAAAAAATTACTAATGTTTTTTAGCGCCAAAAACATATATCTACCTGGCGCCAAAAAAAAGCTCATTATATAAGTAGAACAGGTAAACAAAGCTTAACACTTCACACATTCACTAAACATGCCACACATTGTCTAAAACGCTATACAACTTAAAAAATGTCTTAGGTTATTGCATGGAGGTTTGAGAGGTCAGATTTCGTCTTAAAGTTCTCTGACAGGAGAAGGGTGAAAGTCAAGACAATCAAGGCCATACTTAATATGGATGAATCCGTTCAGAGGGATATTCTGGCCCTTGGGATTCTAGTGGCCTACGATTGTGAAAGGACTCAAACGGTAATAAGAAGATTAAAAAGAAGAAGAAGAAGAAGATGATGACGACGACGATACTGATCTACCAAAAGTTACCAGTTGGAGTTTGGATGAACAATCAAGAATGGTGAACGTGAGTTATCAACACGGAGTTGATTATTCATTGACAATGGACGAAATGTTGAACACAGATAGACTACTTCTTCTTGAACAGCTCTACAATTTAGCACCTTCGAATGATGCAAGATCCAGCGTTGTGATGATATTTAAGTATAGGATGTAACAAAGACGAAATGAGATTATGGCATTATACGCCAATGCATAATATGATGATGACGAGTTTGATGAGAGTGCTGAACAAAGCGATGGTTACATCTCTGATATAATACCATCCACAGAAGACTATTAGTTTTCGTTTAATTTCTTCTCAGTTGTACTCTTTTGAATTGCTAATGAATTATAATGAATTTAAAAACATCATGAACGCCAAGAAATTTACCTTAACATATATGGGGTTTATTGAACTTTTGAAATCTACAAAAACACCTAATGAATTTGGGAACGCCATGGACGAAAAGAAGTTAGAATTACTAATTGATTTTAATGAATTTGTGTAACAACCCACTTTTTGGAAAGTCAAAGTACAAGTCAAAGTCAAACGAAGAAAAGATTGCTAATTGTGATCTGTCACTCCTTGCTTGACCATCAAATCGTACTTTTGACTTGTAATCGAATTCTATTATTTATTTACTTTAGTTGTATTATGTGGAGTATCTATTAATAATCGAGGTTTAATCGACTTATCACTAATCGCATCGTTATCGCATTCGCAACTCAAATTATGTGTTCTGGATATTGTTTCACGTGTGTGTGCTATTATTTGTTACTTGTGCATGTTATGTTTCCGTTGAGGTGTTAATCGCAATCGCAATCTAATAGCAAACGCTAAACGCAGGTTATATATAGTGATTGTATGTTAGATATAGTTGTTAAGTTAATTGTGTAACTATTGGGTAATGCTATCGCATCGCTCACTCGAATCGCGTCGCAACGCTCAACACGCGAATCGAAATGACAAAACTCAACACGCCGGACACTTGGATCGAATGGCCAACCGATCGAGTGGCCATCCGATCGGATTGCCATCCGATCGAAGCGCCATCCGATCGATGGCCAATCCGACACTTGTGCATTTTCCCTTTTTGGAAACCCTATAAATACCCTCCTGTCACATCACAAGTGATGTGACAGCTCTCCCATTCGATCAGCAACACTCAAGACCTCTTTTCTCTCGAATTCTAGTGAATTGTAAGTTTTCAACTCAAATCTTGTACTTCTATGTTCTACACGCACTCCTTCATCATTTTCACCTTTGGATCTTAACTTTTAACCGTGAAATCAATGGATTTGAGGTGTTTTAGGATGACGTCATCATGGAGTTCTTATTAACTTCAAGTTTTGGCCTCATTCCACCAAGAACAACTCAGATCTGAAGGATTTCCACATGATTTAACAACGATTTCGCATAGATCTAAACATTTTCAAAGTTAAAAGGATTGAAAGATGGTTTCCAACTTTCTTTCAACTCTTTTACACTCAATGCCCACAAAACCGATGGAATCTGAGCTCATTCATGCCTTCTACTCTTCTCTAGTGATGTGCCAGTTTGAGATCCGAATCCTATCAACGAGACAACAGATTTCAGGTTGAACATGAAACCACCTGTCACGTACAGTTAACTGATTGGATTGGGGTGATTCCCGTTCGATCGGATAGTCTGGGTCTAATGGAGCTTTCTGTTGTTTAACACGCTGTCATACCGTCTCGAGCAAACCGTAAAACTTTTCAAACTTTGCAAAATAACCAAGTTCAAAACGATCAGATTCGTTGGGACGGATTGCCATCCAATCGAACTGCAATCCGATCGGATTATACTTGAGCTTCCAACACTTAATCATCTTCAATTTTCAAAGGACAACAGTTTCCAACGGATTGCTATCCGATCGAGTGACCATCCTGCTGTGAACTTGTTCTCACTAAGTGTCCTGCCAATCGGATCGTTATTCGATCGAACGGCCGTTCGATCGATCAATCTTAAGGGTAGAGATACTTCTCTGTTTTCAAAATGCTACAACGAAAACTTCAAAGCCATCATACACAAACACATCCTTACCAAACGAATGTCAATCCGACCGAATGGCCATCTGATCGGATGACCATCCGAACGGATTGACATCCGATCGGATTGCCATCCGATCGGATTGCCATCCGATCAGATTATTGTTCGACACTTGGTCACTTTTCACCGTTTTACGCACCGCTCTTCGCTTATGCTATCGTTAACTGTTCAGGCTAATCACTCTAGCGCTCCCTTCTATCCATTTCCCATCGTTGTGAGTATACTCGATCCTTTTTTGCTTTATGCACTTTTGGGTGTTACATACGTTACTTATTCTAAATCAAATCGACACACAACGCAAACACAATTTATACACTGACCGTTATTGCATGATACGTGTTACTCGATGAATGCTTGTATGTTATGTTAACATAGTGATTGTTGCCTGACGCCTTAGCAACGATAGTACTATTTGTTTGGACTCAGCACCTGTCGTGGACAGAGGTTATTAAGGTTACCTCTTCACATGTCACAGTGGTGGTATGTGTTGCGCATTCTACAACTCGCAGTCTAGTCTGTGCATATTTCATTGTCGATAACCTACTAGCTTCGCATTTTACATGATACATGCTGGTTATGCGTAAACGCTTTCGAACTCTACTATATCTACTAAATTTGTATGCTCACCTTTACACTATATGTATTGACCTTTATTTTAACGTATGTGACAGGTGTTTGAAATGCTTAGGGTGCTGTGCTCTTGATTTTGTGGAATCAAGTTGGAGAGAGTCTAGAAACAAACAAACTATTTATATTTGAGTTGTCGAAACAGAACTATTTGTCTTTAAATTGTCTGTAATATCTATGCTACTTGTTATGTCATGGTATGGGATGTGATGCTTAAATAATTGGTAATCGTAGTTGTTATGGAAACTCCTGGACAATCTGTTTCGCTCAGTGCCGCGCCCCGATGTTTCCGCCATCGGTTGGGGTGTGACAGATTGGTATCAGAGCCATAACTGTAGGGAATTAGGCAAGACTCGACCTAGTTCGGGTCGATGTCTTAGAAACGACCTAGTCTATAGTCTAAGTACCAACAGACCGACTTGTGCATACCCAGTGTGGGTCTTATACGAGCTTACTCGTTATTTCTCGCTCGAACACGCTGTACACTACACACTTGCGCGAACATCGCATAATACGGTTCCGCGCAAGATTAGCCTTTCCTAAGGCTATATACACACACAAACGAATGATCTGGTTAAGATCAGGTGTGAAAACCGCAAACTCTCGACCAAATCATTCGTTCGATTCGCTATTTCTACTATAAACAAGAGAATTTGCGTTGAATTAGGAGTGAAATCCATACTTTGACGCAAATCTCCTCATCTATCTCATGATTTCATCACATAAACAGGGATTTAGTCGCTAAGTTAGGGGTGAAACCCGAACCTTGATGACACGTTCTGCTCTATACTTTTGGTTTGCAAAACTCTCACCAAAGTCTCGACGGACTCCAACGACTTGGGTCACGCTGTAACTGGAAGGATGTGTGCCGATCGCTCAAATTGAAGCAAGAGCACAGTCCAGACGGCCAAAGTGTGCGCTTAAGGTCCTTGTGAATAGTCGAACCACTTTGGGTAGCCAATGTCTACACACACCCAAGACAATCTCTTTTCGATTTTGTGTGTTTCGATTCTGGAATCCGCCGCAGCTAGCTCTGTGATTTATTGATTTTATGTGGATTTTAAGTGATTTTATGTGTTTATGTGTTTAGATTTTTTGTGATTCACTCGCTTTTCGCCGTTCGTTTGATCAACACGCACCGCTCGCACTGCACATTGACCTCAAAATGCAAACAAATTGTAGGATCGTTGTCGGGCCCGAAATGAGTCGTTCAGAGGCGTTCTACTCAAAATGAAAGGCGGAAACAGACATAATGAGTTGAATTCAGCTAGATCTTCACATAAACTGTCTTGTATATTGATTCTGATACGTTTTCAATCCTGAAGACACTTCGACAGAGCTTCGCCGTCGGAAACAAGAGTATTACATCTGATTTCGCTCAAACAGACCTAACACCTATTTATAGAAGTCTAATTTCGCTTGAAACAACTTCAAGCGAAACCTCATACAAGCGAAACCTCAACTATTACATCTCAAGCGAAATAACATGTTAACTCAAGCGAAATCACAAGTTGTCATCTTCAAGCGAAATCACCCATTTAACTTTGTTTTCTCGAACTTCGTGCCATAAGCAATGCAAGACTCGATACAAGACGAAGTCAGCAGACGTATGCACTAACAGACTCCCCCTCGGATGTTGACGAGTCTGAAGTGTCGAGTCTTCAACTTCTTCAGTCTTTATCAGTCTGAACGTGTAAGCATCCTCAAACTTTATCTCTTTCCTCTCTTCAGCATCAACAGACTCTCCTCGAACAATCTTATCTACTCGGATGTCTTCAGACTCCCCCTTTCGATATGCTGGGATCGCAATCTGGCTTGTTGAAAACATAGAGTCCTTAGGTATCATAACCTAGCTTTCTATCACAATCTTCAGTTTCAGAATTGACACCTAAACCTGCACATTCTTAACCCAGAAATAAATTTCACAAATTTAACATTTTACAAATTTATCTACAAACTCCCTCTTCAAATTAATCCAGAATGATTTATCAAAGATAATATCAGATGAACCACTTGTAAACAAATTTCAAATTTTACCATTTAAACACTCACTCCCCCTCACCACATGCTCATCATGCTTAGCACTTGTAATTTTGAAACTCAGCTCTCCAACATCAGTTGTCGAAAAACTTTTTAACTTTTCAAAATTTATGCTAAAACACACTAAAAATCTTTTTGAATTTTTAAAGAGAAAGAAATGCAGTAAAGAAATATTTACAGACAATATTTTTGTGAGTTCGTGTAAGAGGATCATATCAGTATAAGAGACAAATCACCAACACCGTTAAGCTTTAAACATTTTAAGTTCTAAACGATTCACTTAGATTGTCAGTATACTGATCCACTTTAAATTTTCACACAAAGTTCAATTGTTTCGAGATATTGATTAATGTCTTAAGCACTTAAACTTATTCGCGTGTCCCACCTCAGAATATACTCCCGTATCCAGATCCCAATATTCAGTCTTACAGGTGAGTATACCACAGATGATATCTGTAAGGGGTTAAATTGCGAAAACCGTGAGAGCTCAGGTCAGAACTTCCGTTCAGCAGAGAGATGACGGCTTCGACTTTTGGTGTGTCCTCTTTAGAGGATCTTTTGTTACAACAGCATTGATTAGCAATTTTATTGTCTCATCATTTTTGCTGAGGGCGGCGCTATATTTCAAGCAAACAGAAAGTATTCTCCGGGGACTAGGCCATTGCTTCCGCATTATCAGAAGTCCCGGGATAATACCCCAGATATCACTGAGCATAAAGACCTAGTATCTCAGAAAGAGGGACCTTTCAAACAAGATTTCGGAGGTTACCCATATATCCGAGAGATGTTACCCACGATATAAGCAATTTTGAAATTTAGGTTTATATCTCGTCACAATCTACTAAATGTGTAAAAACCTACTGGCACATCATCAGTGAGACCGTTTATCACATTATAACTTTCCATTTCTTTAGCATGTTGTGATCATCCACTAATGTACTATCATTTCCTCTTCTTTGACACAAAACTCAAATTGAATTTTATCATGTTTTTCTCTTTTTCAAATTTTCAAATGTTTTCGGATTTTCTGAAATTCTTACTCACCCTAAAATGCAAACACATTTAAGAAAATTTGAAAACAAACTGTACAAGTAAATTGACAACCGATATCGAATCGCTTCAATTCGCCATCCACTTGGCACATACAATCAGAACTCTCCCTTACAACAAACTATTTTCCCATTGTGATCTCAAAACATTTAAGTTTGTTTTAATCAAATGGTTTTTCCGGAAAATAACTTTTGTTGATTTTAAACCACTTGTAGGTTAGGGGTCCATCACATTGTTTTTCAAAAATACCACTTGTAGGAAAATGCAAGTACAATTTAATGTCCTTGATTTACCACTTGTAAGTGAAAACCTTCTTCAACCACTCGCAGGTTCACTTATTAACTCAAACCACTTGTATATCAAAAAATAACAATATAATGATATCACCTGTAGATTTACCAACTGTACCACTTGTAAGATTATTAACCAAGAAAGATGCCGATTCCTGCTCCACGCTTACAAACCTGGGAGCTCCGGCAAGTCATACTTATCACTTATGAAAAACAGACATCCAAGCTTCACCAAACTTGGATGTTTCTTCCTCACCTGCACTTGGGTAGTAAGTTGCTTTCTTTGTTTCATAAAATTCTTTTACCCCTTGAACCTTACCTTCAACCATTTTTCCAAAAATCTTTTTAATACTTCCATTAAAAGCTTTCTCACCATCAAATTCTTTCTTATCAGAATAGAACTGATTCGAGATCTCAACTTTCCCAACCTTTGATTTAAAATTTTCAGCTTTCAATGGTGGAAAATGAACATCATCCATTGGAGGTACTAAATTTTCTTCTTTAACCTCAACCTGTGGCTTGTCTGACTTTGTGGAATCAGATTCATCGCCATGAACCTTCTTAACAACCCACACTTGATTGTCCTTAGCTCTCCTTTTATAAAACTGAGTTTTTGAACACTCACCAACTTCATATGTTGAATTTTAAAAAATTTTGAATTTTTCAGTTGGTGGTTCATTTTTCTCAACAACTTTTTCTTTGAGTTTTTGAGAAACTCCCTGTTTTGTCTTTGTAGTCTGAGGACAGTTCCATGCAATGTGACCAGCTTCATTGCATCTGAAACATGTTCTAGTCTCCTTTCTATGAAAAACTCCAGTCCCCATTCTCTCTTGCTTCTGAATAATGAATTCTCTATTTGATTGTTTCCAGAATGAGCTTTTTGATTCCTCTTCGCAGCTTGTCACTGAAACAAATTTCATTTTAGATTTAAAATCTCGGACATATTTTTCATTTTTATAATTTTCAGGTGGAATAAAACCTAAACCTTTCTTTTTGAAATTACCGTTATGGTTTGGTTTCTTTTGAAAACCAGAAACAGAACCGTAACCCTTTTTCTTGTTTAAACGTTGTTGAACTCTTGAAGTGTATTTTTTAGGTTTTTCAGTAAGATTTAAATCTTTTATTTCAGAAATATTAATTTCTGTCATTTTGAAAACCTTTATGATTTTTTCAATTTTAACACTTCTTATTGGAAATTCCTCATCAGAATATAATTTGTCTGAATCAATCAATGTATATGCCACTTTGATTGCTTCGTCATTCAAATTAGATTTTGATAACAGAAATTCTTTATTGTAAACCCGTTTAACCGACGATTTTGAACTGTTGCCCGACGAACTCAAACTTTTGACTGACGAACTTGAACACCCAGACTCGAATTTTGACTCAGACTTTAACTCCGACTCCTCATCTGTATCCAACACCTGATCGACCACCTTTTTATTAACTCGGACTCATGATCAGTGTCAGATGATGTAAAAACAACGTCAACGTTTTCTGGTAATTCATCGGTTATGTTGGACTTTAACTTTATATTGACCGCTTTTTCGACTTGCTCCTCATTCGGTTTTCTAGGAGAATATCCTTCCCAAATTGGAGGCGGACACTTGTTATAAATAACACTCTGTTTCTTACCAGTATCTTTCTTCTTTGGCTTCTTATCATCCTTAAATGCTTCAAAACCTGCAACAGTTGGATAAATTCGATCAATGAGATAATCAGAACTAGAATAACTTTGCAATAAACGTCTAATTCTCTCATTTTCAATCTTTTCTGTCTCCAACTCCTGCTGCAACTTTGCACATTCTTCGATATAATGATTTATTGCTTTCTACTTGGTCATCATCACAGCATTCATCATAGTCAGTGCATCTTCTCTTTCAGAATTTGTCTTTTGAAGACCAGTCACTGTTCTGTTTAGCACATCATACGACTCTTTCACGTAATTGAGATTGAACAGTAATTGTTCTTTCATCTTTTCTTGCTCAATCAGTTTCTCATCTTTTGCTGCACATTCCTTGCAAGATTCCAAACACTTCAAGCAAGGTTTGATGACTTCCACAATCTTTTCATCTTTGATGACTTTCTCAACCTCAATCACCGGTTCAGTTTCAGTCACCTTTTCAGCTTTAACTTCTTCTTTTTGAACAGTCTCTTCTTTTTTATCAACACTTTCATTATTCATTTTCTTTTGTTCCAAGCGATCTGCAAAATAGAATTGAAAACTTTCAGGAGATAGATGAGCTTTTGCAACATTAATATGTCTTTCTTCCTCATCATCACCACTGTTATCAGTTGGTGATTGATCAAAATCTATCGCTTTTTTAGAACTATCATCTGAAGAGCCAGAATCAGATGGTGTTTGATCAAAATCTAATGCTCTTTCGGAACTTTCATCTGAAAAACCAGAATCAGTTGATGTTTAATCAACAACAGTTGCTTCTTCTGAACTTTCAACAGATGAAACTGTTGGATCTGAGTTTCTTTTTGATTATATTTTACGTTTGTAATTAAGATGGAAATGAAAGAGTTGTGCAGCGGAAATAAGATGAAAGCAAACTTTGCATACAATCAAACGAGAGTAATACTTTTATCAAACATCTTTTCACAAAGAACCGAATGATTGAATTTGTTTCAACAACGATTACAATGATTGATGTAAGAATGCAAACTCCCCCTCAGCCAGAGCTCAGTAGTTTGTTCGTGCAAAGAAGACGATTGATCAAAAGAGCTAATAGAACAGTACAAAGTACTGAACTATTTATAGGCACTTGCAAACCACTGAGCATCTTAGCTGACGTCACCATGAAAGTGACATCTAACCTCCTAACAAACACTAACTACTGATCTATAAACACTGATGTACCAAACTACTGTTATTACATTACATTACATAAAAGACACTTAAACTGCTGCTGCATCCTTCCACTGCTGTGAACCCAGCAGTGCTTGTCCGGATCAGCAGTACTTGACCCAAGGCAGTAGATAGAGTCAACAGAGCTTTGGTCTTCCATCAGTCTTTGACTTTGGCCAGTAGATATAAAGCAGCAGTTGTAGGTCAGCACTTAGTATGATCAGCAGATAGGAGGTCAGCAGATATGAAACTACTTTCAAGGGGAGAGATTTGCATGAACCAACTGTAAACGTCTGCTTATTCTGGATCCACTGCTTTGATCCAGTTTTGGCTTTACATTATCTGTTCCTCTGATAGGGTTCAATCCCAACAATCTCCCCCTAGAACAGATAATGCCAAAACTCTTCATTATTTGTGGAAACATTTATTGCCTCATCAACAGCTCCCTTATCTGACCTTTGAATTGTAATTCAAAGTCTAGGGCATCTGTATCTTCATCATCCCTGCTGAGTGGAAGATCAAGGAGATCCTGCAAATCTTCAAGACTCAGGCCAAGAGCTTGTTCCCTTGATATTTTCTCCACTCCTCCACCAGACCTGAGCAAAGTCAATACGCAGGTCTGTTTGTCAGTTTCCCACTTTTGTATTTTTGAGCCTGGTGGGTTTCTTGGGAGATGTTTATTTGCAGAAGTATTTGGAGAGGCTGGCCTATTCATGACTGGCTGAGCAGTACTTGCAGTTTGATCCAAACCAAGAGTTTCCATAATCATTTTCTTTATACCCTCTTTTCCAAGGTCTTCACCTTCCATTAACTCTTTGATGGTTTCAGCAATCAGTTGTTTGTGTGGCCTTCTTTTGTAGATGGTAGCACCAACTGGAGCTGTGGATCTCCTGATTTGCAGCTTTGAAGGTCTTTTTGAAACCGCTGCTTCAGGATAGTCAGGCTTTTGAGGAACTGTGGGATCTTTCTTTCTTAATTGTTCCAACTTTTTGTAAGTAGCCCTGACCATATCTTCTTTCCATCTAGCAACTTGTCTTTTGTTACCATAATCAGCTGCTACCAATTCCTCTTTCATCCTCTTCAGCTCTTCCTGTTTGTCAGGTACATTCTTTCTAAATTTTGCCCAGTTAGGAGGAGTGTGAGTGACCTTCCCTTTTATCATGTCTTGAATTCTTGCAGCTTCATTTTCAAGCTCAGGAACAGTCCACTCTTTGTACATATATCTCTCTCCTTTGTACCTTTTGTGAGCCATGATGCTTTCAATGTAGTCTTTCTTCAGAGATTCAGCTGCTCTTTCAGAAATTTGTTGACTAACATTTTTTGCAAATTGCTCTAGGGATCTGACTTGTGTGAGCAAATATTGATAATTTCTTGAAATTTCTTTGTCAGACTTCCCTTGTGTGTTTCTTTTTGAAATATCCTCTGCTTGCTTGGCTTTGATTTCCAAGTATTCATCAACATTTTTAGGCCAAGGATATCCTTTTATTGATGGCAACCTCCTTTTGGCAGGGTCATCCTCATAGTAGAAGGATTTTATTTCATCTCTAACAGCTGCTAGTTCAAGAGGAAATTGAACACCTGCAGGAGGTAAGGGCTTGTACATTGGAACTGAAGAGAGAGGAACAGGTTTTGGTATTGTGACAAGAGCTAAAGATTTTGAAGATGTTGGTGATGGAGGTGTGTCATCATCTTTTAAAATTAGCCTTCTCCTTTTTGGTTTAGGAGAGACTGATGATGTTTTGAATGGAACAGTGGTTGTAGATGTAGTGGCAGTGGATTGTGAATGACTAACAGTTGTTGAAACAACTGGTGTTTCAACCACTGCTGTCATAACAACAGATGTTATAACATCTGCTGTCTTCTGCTGTGTGTCAGCAGGTGTTGTTTTTGGTGGTGGTGATGGTAGAGCAGTAGATGTTGTGTGTGTTGAAGTGGTGTGTGTTGATGGAACAACTGTTTGGCAAGCAGTGGTTTTTGTAACTCCTGCTGCATCAGCTGTTTTGTACGGTGGTTTTTGAGCAGACTTTGAACGTCTGGTTGGAATGGATTTGGTTTGCCTTACTTTTCTAGTAGGCTTCTTCTTTTCCTCAACAGGATTTTCATGATCCCTTGACCCAGAAGTACCCTGATCTGGATGATCCATTCTTTCCACCCTGGCTTTCCTTTTGGCCTCTCTATCTTTCTTTACACTTGCAATTGCTTCTGCTAGTGCATTTGTTGTTACATCAATCTTCTTGCTACCATCTGGCAAAGGGATCTTTTTGGTCATGTTTGAATTTTCTGGTTCAAGATAAAGACCATCTTCTATACCCTTCCTTTTCCACTCCTTAATTTTCTCCCCCTTTTTGGCATTATCTTCTGGGAGGTCATAAATGAAACGTATGTTTGGAGGAGCAGTGCCAGTGGTGTGCAAGATCTGAGTTTTGAGAGCCTTTAAGTCAGCCTGAGTGTTCTTGAATCTTGACTCCATTGCATTTCTCAGCTGTTGGACATGTTTTTCATGTTGCTGATCTGCTAATTGTGCTTGTTGTTGGAGAAAAGATTGAAATAGATTCCAGAGCTCATTTGTAGCAGGTGTCCTTTGTGGAGCATGTGCTTGAGGTGGAACAGCAGTTGTTTGTACCTTCTGAACTTGTAACACCTGTTGTAGCATATCTTTGAGTTCTGCAACAGAGTTATCAAGCTTTGCAATACGATCCGTCAATTTCTGGTACTTTAAACCATCACCCAAGTTAATGGGATCATCTGATTTCCCACTAGCAGTGGTTTTATCAGTGGTAGATGTAGGGAATATACTCCAAACATTAACCACTGATGCCCCTTTTTCTTGGTACTGGGGTCTTCTTCCTTCAACACTTGACAACCTTTTGATGTTGCCAGTAGGATAAATAAATCCACTGGTGGTTGACAGAGGTGCTATAAAAGGAATTGCCTCCAAGGAAGTCTTATGAATGTAACCACTGTCCAAATGTAACCCAGTGGGTGTAACAGTTGTAGTGGCTGCTTCACTTGGATTACTACCAAGAGTTACTTGTAACTCAAGGGGTGTAACCTCCTCAGGTTGTGTTGGTGGGTTAGCAAAGATTGATACATCAGACCCAGTCAGTTGTTGAGGTATATTCTCATTAATAGGTGATTGAGAAGGACTGGATAATGCCTGGTTCAAATCAATTGCATCCAACAGTGGTTTTATTGGTGAGGGAAATGTGGATGTGATGGTTGGTGTAGAAGTAGGATGTGTCCCGGGCATTGGACTGTGGATGATAGAAACGAGTGTTTCCAGAGCATCATGATGTGGAGACCCTATTTGTACAAGCTGTTCTTTTTGTGAAGAAACAGGAGGAGGTTTGGTTATGGGTGGAGATATTTGTACCAACTGCTGTGAGGAAGAAGCAGCAGTGGTTTCTTGTGACTTTTGTGTTGTCACTGGCAGAAGCTCTGGTATCTCATCCTCCAGAGATGCCTTTTTGAGGGTTTTGGGGGGGGGGGGGGTTTTGTGTTTTTCTTTTTGTTGGCTTTTTGGTGATTGTAGGTGTGGGTTTCAAAGCAGTTGTGCTGCTGCTCTGATCACCTTGAGCAGTGGGCTCAGCAGCAGATACCTGAGGAGCAGTTGTAACTACTAAAATCTGCTCAGGTACCTCTGCTTGTGTTTTGCAGGGTGCTAACATCCTTGAAAAAGTTTCAGTAGATAAACTGTTTATTTGAGTAGGAGCACCCTGATTTATTATAGTTAAATCATCCTTACTGGATTTCTTTGAAAAATAGTAACTTAAAAACCTTGGAAACAGTAAGAATGATTTTGATTCAACATTATTAACCAAATCTTTAAAAATTTCCCGAGAATAGTTAAAATTTTCTCCTTGAAGAATAGCATATCCCAGATTTTGAATCTTTAAAGGGATTTCATTAAAAGAAGTGGTTTTATTTGAAACACATAGTAGGAGGGTATGAAATAAAAATCTGGTTGCAGAAGGAAAATAACCTTTTTCTAAGGTTATTTTCTTCATCATTGTGGCTTCATACCCTCGCTCAATGAAGTCAATTTTTAACTCGTTTTTAGTGAAAGAAATTGTACCTTCCTGATCACCGAGTTGAAAGACCTCTGAAATGGATTGTGGCGTGATTTGGACAGCTTTACCCTTTATAAAAGAGTTTATGGTGGTTGCAGTGTCGCCTTGTTTTTCAAGGGTTGCATTTTTCCAGAACTCCCTTTGGGTCGCCAAATAGATTGGTGCATCGGCAGTAATCAAAGTTTTGTACTTTGATTTTGCCATGAGATCAATGATGGAATCGAAATCTTTTGTGGTTCCTGGTTTTGTGAGAATACCCAGGAGATTGTGAGATGGTTTGTGTGGAATTTCAGTGGAGATTGCCTTTTGAGAGGCTGTTTGCGATGAAGATTTGGATGAGGGTTTTGAAGATTTCTTTGATTTTGTCATTTTGAGGATGAATGATCGAAGAAATTTGTGAAGAAATGTGAAGAAAAACTGCTTTGAGAAGAGAATTTTTAAGAATTCAATTCGACAGTAAAACCCTGTGTTGGTGGTGAGTGGGGGATTTTATAGGGAAGAAAGTGAATGCTGAGGTGGCAGCCGTTACAAAAGGTCTGACCAATATGTACTGTCCTCGTGACAACCCCTGTTGAAAGTGAAGGACAGTACTGTTGTTGAAAGTGACTGATGAAGGCAGTGGTATGAAAGCAGTGGATGATTTTTACTATCAGTGGATAGCATATCAGTGGATAAGACACTGCTTTTGAACAACAGAGTTTATCAAAATAATGAGAGAGCAGGGGTTGACTTTCAGCAGGGGACAGACTTTTGAAGTATAGCAGACTTTTGAACAATCAGTGGTTAGTGGCAGACTTTTAAGGACTTAATGAAAAGAAAATTTCATTTTAACTATTTTTAAGGATGGATTTTTGATTTTCTGAAAACATTTTGTTGCTTTTATTCATAGAAAAACAAGATGTTGCTTGTTATTCCATGTTCAGCATCCCAATCCTAGAGACCAGACTTTCAAAAGTGGCTGTATCAAGTGCTTTTGTGAGCACATCAGCCAGCTGGTCTTTAGTTGGGACATGATGCACAGAAATCAAACCTTTTTCATAGCAGTCCCTCACAAAGTGATGTCTGATGTCGATATGTTTGGTGGTTGAGTGGGAAACTGGATTTTTGATGATATTTTCTGCTGCCTGACTGTCCAACATGAGTGGTGTCTTTAAGGCAGTGATACCAAAATCCAGCAACTGATTTTGAAGCCACAGGAGTTGGGCTGTACAGCTTGCAGCAGCAATGTATTCAGCTTCAGCAGTGGATGTCGAAACAGCTGCTTGCTTTTTGCTTTGCCAAGAAACTAAGCAGTCACCTAGAAACTGGCACCCTCCTGATGTGGACTTCCTTGTGGTGTGACATCCAGCAAAGTCACTGTCTGAGAAACCTGAAAGCTTGATGTTCCCATTAGCTGGATACCAGATACCAAGTGTGGGAGCACCTTTTATGTATCTGAAGATCCTTTTTACAGCAATGAGATTTGATTTTCTGGGAGCTGATTGACTTCTTGCACAGACACATGTTGCAAACATGATATCTGGTCTAGATGCAGTTAGGTACAATAAAGACCCAATCATGCTTCTATAAAGTGTTTGGTCAATCAGCTCATCTTTTTCATCAGACATGACCAGCTTATTTGTTGCCATGGGTGTGCTGCATGGTTTACAATCATTCATATCAAATTTGGTTAAAAGTTCTTTAGCATATTTGCTTTGATGAATGAAAGTTCCATTTTGCAATTGCTGTACTTGGAGACCAAGAAAGCATTGCAGCTCACCCATTGCACTCATTTCAAATTCAGCTGTCATGAGTTCTCTAAACTCTTCACACATTGAGTTACATGTGCTTCCAAAAATAATGTCATCCACATAAATCTGGACAATCATTAAATCCTTCCCTCTCCATTTTAAAAATAGTGTTTTATCAATGGTACCTCTTTTGAAACCATTTGAGAGTAGGAAGTTGGAAAGAGTTTCATACCAGGCTCTTGGTGCTTGTTTCAAGCCATACAAGGCTTTGTTTAGCCTGTAGACATGATCTGGATAAAATGGATCCTCAAAACCTGGAGGTTGACAAACATACACCTCTTCTTGAATTGTACCATAGAGGAAAGCACTTTTGATATCCATTTGAAACACCTTCATATTGTGGTTGACAGCAAAGGCCAGGAACAGTCTTATTGCTTCTAATCTTGCAACAGGGGCAAATGTTTCATCATAATCAATCCCCTCTTCCTGTCTGTAACCTTGAACCACAAGTCTGGCTTTATTCTTGACAACAATACCCCTTTCATCAGTTTTGTTCTTGAAGACCCACTTTGTGCCAATGGGACTAACCTCTTCTGGCAGTGGTACAAGCTCCCATACTTGTTGTCTTTTAAACTGTTGGAGCTCCTCTTGCATAGCTTCTACCCAGCTGTTGTCTTTCAGTGCCTCTTGGTACTTGACTGGCTGATGGAGTGATAGAAAACCAGCAAAAAGACAAATGTTTTGGGTTTGGCTTCTTGTGAGCACCCCTTCATTTATGTTGCCAATGATTTGATCAGGTGGATGAGATCGCAAGAAGATTAAGTCTCCTTGGTATGGTATGATGGCATTGGTTGGTGAAGGCTGCAAATGTGTATCATCTGAGCTAACCACTGCTGGGGACTTTGATGATCCAGCAGTGGTTTCAAAAGGTGGTGGAATAGGAGGTAATGAGGTGGACAACTGCTGGCTTTTATCCACTGTTTGAGGACTTTTGTCAGCAGTGTTTGAGGATGTGGAAGCAGTGGTTGATGGGCTACTTTGGTCAACAATTGTTGAGGTAGCAGTGGTAGAGCTTTGACAACTGTTTTGAACAGCTGATGCTTTTCCCTTTGTGGCAGACCTTTGAGGGATGATGATTTCATACCCATAGTCTGGTGTTGTATCCTCTGATGGACCTGCACTGTTAGTCTTGACAGCAGTATTTTCAAAAGTGAATTTTTCAAGATCAAACAGATCTGCAGGATTTGCTAGGATTTTCATTGATGAAAGTTCATTGAACTTAACATTCAAAGTCTCCTCCACTGCCTTGGTCCGTGTATTAAACACTTTGTAGGCCTTGGCAGTGGTTGAGTATCCCAGATGATAACCACAATCAATTTTGGCTGCAAATTTTGAAATGGAATCTTTTAAATTCAAAATAAAGCATGGACAGCCAAACACTTTGAAATATGAGATCAGTGGTTTAATTTTATACAGAATTTCATAGGCAGTCTTTTTGTGCCTGGGGTTTATTAAAACTCTGTTCTGAACATAGCAAGCAGTGTTTACTGCCTCTGCCCAGAAAGTTAAAGGCAAACCTGAATCTGCAAGCATGGTTCTGGCAGCCTCAATCAGAGTTCTGTTCTTCCTTTCCACTACCCCATTCTGCTCTGGTGTTCTTGGGATGCTGTACTGCCTTACAATCCCTTTCTTCACACAGAAGGCATCCAACTCCCTATTTTTGAATTCTGTGCCATTGTCACTCCTGAAGCTTTTTACTGGAAGGTCAAATTGCTTTTCAACCTGTATTACAAAGTCTTGCAAAATGCCTGCAGTTTCATCTTTTGAGTGCAAGAAGAAAGTCCATGTGAACCTAGAAAAGTCATCAACAATAACCAAACAATATCTTTTCTTTTTAAGGCTCATGACTTGAACTGGGCCAAACAAATCCATGTGTAGCATTTGCAGACACTGGGTTGTTTTGGACTCTTCAATGGACTTATAAGAACTTTTATGCTGTTTTCCTTTTAAACAGGAAATGCAATGTTCAGGACATGAAAACAATTTTTGTGGTAGGCCTCTCACCAAACCATTTTTTGAAATTTCTGTGATTGTCTTAAGATTTGTGTGTCCCAGCCTTCTGTGCCAAAGTTCTGTCTCTTTGTTAGAGGCAGCTGAGAACAGACAGGCATCAGCTCTGGGACACTCTTTTGACATGTCAACAACATAAACATTGCCACTTCTTTGAGCAACAAGTTTAGTATGACCAGATTTAATTATTGCTTCAATCTTTTTGACCATTTCTGGTCCAACAATCCTACAACAGTCTTTTGTGAAGAATGACCCAAATCCCTTGTCACTCATTTGGGACACACTCAGAAGGTTGAATTTTAGATTGTCTATTAGATTGACATTTTCAAACTTTACATTTCCAGATTGCACTGTACCAGACCCCAGAACCTTCCCTTTACTATTATTCCCAAAGGATATATCACCCCCACCATGGATTTTAAAGTCTTTGAGGAGGGCTTTACATCCTGTCATGTGCCTGGAGCCTCCACTATCTACATACCAAAGACTATCAAAGCATGCAGAAGCTCCCTGCACATGAAGTAAAGAGATTAGTTCATTAAGGTCTCCAAAGCCAACAAGGCTTTGGATGGGGTCTCAACAGTGTCTGGAATGGATGCAAGATGATGGACAGTGGTTAGGTCAGGGGTTTGAACTGTTTTAGGACAGTGTTTCTCTAACCACTGTTGTGGGTCCTGACCTATCATCTGCTGGTAACCAAAAGGATGCCTGTTCACTTTGGGTTTAGAGGGCCTTTTGTAGGCCTCATAAACGTGTGGAATCCTTTGGTAAGACTGTTTTTCTCTGCCCTTTTTGAACTGATTGGCAGGGGGTGCATCAGTAACCTGAACATCTCTTTTGACAGATGTTTGGTTCAGCTGTTTTGTGACAGCTGTTTGTACTGGCACAAACAGTGGTTGTTTCTTGGTGAATTTGACAGATGATGAGGATGATGGTGGACTCAAGGATGTTTTAGCCATGTACTCATTCTTTTTCACATCAAAGTTTTTGAGGTACACACATGCTTGAGTTTTGTGGTTTGTTTTCCCACAAACAATGCAGCTTTCTGCTGAAACAATGACACTTGTTTTGTTTAGATCATAAGCTTTTAAGTGGAAACAGTCTTTTGTTAGATGATTCCTTTTCTCACAGAATTCACAAAACAAGTTATCAATTTTTTCTTTCTTCTTTCTCTTTTCAGATTCCTTTGCAGCAGAGGTTTTAACCACTGCTGGAATATCTTTGAGAGGTATGACTTTAGCTTTTGGAGCTTTAGCACCATCAATTGATGTAAAGTCCATTGGCTTGAAATTTTCAAGAATATCACACTCATCAGACCATTTTGGTTTAAACTGATGATCTTCAAGCTCCTTGAAAGTGGAGGAGCCCATTGGTCTGTTAAGTGTGATTTTGTTGCCAAGTTTGTCAGTGATTTTCACTTCTTGGCCATTCTTGTTTGTGGGGATAAGCACAGTAGCTTCATCAGTGGTTTGAACAGAGTTTTCAAAAGCAGTGTTTTCATCATCATATTTTCTATACCCAACCCCAAACTTCACATTGCTTTTTCTCTGTTTTTCAAGCATAACCTCATATCCTTTGCAGGATTCCACCCATCTTTCACAAGTAATCTGGGCAGACTCCAACTCCTTTTTGCAAACTTGGTATTTTTCTACCATAGTTTGAAGTTGGGTTTTGGTTATACTTTGCTCTTCTTTTAAACAGCTGATTTCTTTTTCTTTTTCAGTCAATTTGTTTTTAAGTTCTTTTAAAGAGCTTTCAAATTTGACCTCATCAGTTAAGATTTTATCCCGAAGGTTTTCATTCACCTCTTTGATGTTAGCAAAAGCAATTATGCAATTGTCTGAACACAGTTTTTCAAGAACTTGAGGAGATACCTTGGCAGCTGCCATCATTGCACAATCACATTGATGATCTTTATCATCATCAGCTCTTACCTTCTTTTCACCAGCCTTTTCTTCTTTCTCTTCTTCTTTGTCCTCTATGGACCATGGATCTATCATTGGTTCAATCAGAGTACCTAAACTTTCTTCCAACAGTACTTCATCAGCCACAGCAGTAATCACTGCTTCAATCACCTCTTCCACTGTTTCAGAGTACTGCTGTTCCTCCTCTGCTTCAACCCCCTCCTGTATTGACTCTAGTGCCATCAAACAAAACTCATCATGTGAAGAATCATTAGAAGCATAGAGTGCAAAATTTTCATCACAAAGATCATCAGGCATACTGCTCCAGTCAACAAACCCTTGAGTGAAAAAGCTTTGTTGATCTGGTTGTGTTGCTGCTGGAGCAGTGGTTTGAGGTGCAACAGGTTGCACTTGTACCTGTGGAACAGGGGTTTGAACATATTGGATTTGTGGAACAGTAGTTTGGACATAATGTACTGGCACAGGGGCAGCAGCATAGTGAGCAGTGTTCACTTGTGCTGCTGGGGCATATTGGGCATAATGCACAGTGTTTTGGTTTTGAGGTCTAGGATTTGAGCTAGGATGAGTAATTATGGGACCAGTATTTTGACTCCTACATTCCCTAGCAAAATGTCCCAACCTATTACACTTGTAGCACTTGATTTTCGATTTATCCAACCCAACCCTTAGATTCCCATGCAAACCTGGGAATTTTCTCCATGTTCTTTTGTAGAACTTGCTAGTTCTAACACTTAGCAAAGCCAGTTGGTGCAGGATGTCCATTTCCTCTAAATCAGTGGGGTCAAAATGTTGCAAATCATTTAGTTCAAAGCTTAAATTATCTGACATCTGGTTTTCGTTTGCAGTGAATGCATAACTTGCAGAGTGAGGATCAGGGTTGTTAAAGTTAGCTCCAGCAGTTATGTCAATGAAATGGTCATAACCCTGGTCCTTACCACTGCTCCCAGATTCTTCTTGACCCAAAAGAGCAGTGTTACCGAATGTTTAATCATCAACGGCTTTTCCTGACTCTTGTAACTTCCTTTTCTGGTTCAACTCCCTTTCGTAGGTCAGGAGTCGACCATGGAGTTGGGTCAAGGTCAGATCCTTGAACTCAGGTGAATTTCTGGTGACAAAGGCTATAGTGTCCCATTTTTCGGGCAGTGACCTGAGGAACCTGCTGTTTTGAGTTGAGTTTGTAAAAGTGGTATTAACAAGCCTCAGTTCACTGATGAGACAACTAAACCGCTCAAATTGTTGAGTCAGTGATTCACCTCTAACATGACAAAACGTTTCGTACTGTTGGTTCAGGATTTCCCTATTGTTTTCTATGACTTCTTCAGTACCTCCAAACTGTTCCTTAAGTGCGTCCCACAATTCTTTGGCACTGTTACAGTGTAACAGTCCAGCATATATTTCATTGGGCAGCGCTGATGCTATGATGCTAAACGCTTTAGCATCTAGTTCGATCTTTTGAAAATCAGTTTCGGTGTAATTTTCAACTGGTTTTGGAACGAACTTTTTAGCATCTTCAGCGCTAGGCACTGAAGGAACATGAGGACCAAAGGTGACAGACCTCCAACAACCTGTGCTTTGTTGAGCGAGGATGTGACCCATCCTCCTCTGCCAGATGTTGTACTCATTTCTTTTAAGCATAGGTGGTTTAAAAAGTGAGCCGATGTTGTTTTTATCATCCTGAGATTGTGACGTCATTCTTGTTGTTTTACAGACACTGAGAAATCAACTTTAATGGTGATTTATCCTTGCTCTGTTTTTCAACGAACGAACAAACGATCAGTATCAACTAATATGAGCTGAACTATTTACGTCAAAATGATTGTTAAATCAAATTTGACTGTCCAAGCTCTGATACCAATTGTTGGATCTGAGTTTCTTTTTGATTGTATTTTACGTTTGTAATTAAGATGGAAATGAAAGAGTTGTGCAGCGGAAATAAGATGAAAGCAAACTTTGCATACAATCAAACGAGAGTAATACTTTTATCAAACATCTTTTCACAAAGAACCGAATGATTGAATTTGTTTCAACAACGATTACAATGATTGATGTAAGAATGCAAACTCCCCCTCAGCCAGAGCTCAGTAGTTTGTTCGTGCAAAGAAGACGATTGATCAAAAGAGCTAATAGAACAGTACAAAGTACTGAACTATTTATAGGCACTTGCAAACCACTGAGCATCTTAGCTGACGTCACCATGAAAGTGACATCTAACCTCCTAACAAACACTAACTACTGATCTATAAACACTGATGTACCAAACTACTGTTATTACATTACATTACATTACATAAAAGACACTTAAACTGCTGCTGCATCCTTCCACTGCTGTGAACCCAGCAGTGCTTGTCCGGATCAGCAGTACTTGACCCAAGGCAGTAGATAGAGTCAACAGAGCTTTGGTCTTCCATCAGTCTTTGACTTTGGCCAGTAGATATAAAGCAGCAGTTGTAGGTCAGCACTTAGTATGATCAGCAGATAGGAGGTCAGCAGATATGAAACTACTTTCAAGGGGAGAGATTTGCATGAACCAACTGTAAACGTCTGCTTATTCTGGATCCACTGCTTTGATCCAGTTTTGGCTTTACATTATCTGTTCCTCTGATAGGGTTCAATCCCAACAGAAACAGATTCTTCTTCTTGTTTCTTCTCATGAACACCAACTGCTTTCATCCATTCGGTAAACAAATCAGGTTCTTGAACTATCTTCGCAATGAAAGCTTTAAAATTCCCATTCTCATCTGCAAACATATCCCAGCTGAAACCTTCAGGTAATTTTTCATCATCTTGGTTTATTAGACATGCTTTACTATCAGCTGATATATATTTCTCCCAATTGAAACCTGGAGCCATTTTCTCATCATTTTGATCAATGATACCAGAATAAGCTTTCTTGTTAGCATCTTCTATCATTTTTCCATGAGTAGTTTGTGTTTCTTTTTGTTGATATGGTTGATGAGCAACTTGTTGATATATGGCTTTCCGATAGTAATCATCTTTTCCAAAAGGATTCTTTGCTCCACTAGCTTCTTGATTTTTGCATTCTCTCTTGAAATGACCCTTTTCCCTGCACCGAAAACAAGTAACTTTAGATTTATCACAACCCAAAGTAGACACATGTGCATCCAGAAAATCATTTCTTCCTGTTATCATTTTAAACTTTTCTGCTCTCCTCAAGACTCTAGCTAGACACCATTTGATGTCCATGAGTTCCATCTCTTCAGCATCTATCTGATCGTAATCCTCTTTCGTCAGCATAGGATTTCCGATCCTCCCTGCAACCAAACCTTCAAAGGATTGTAGTACTGTTGCAAGTAACGCCATATGATCTTTCGCAATTTCTTCAGAAAAACTTTGACCATCTGGAAGATTTAATGCAATGTTGCACAGTATCACACAACCATTTCCACTTTTTGAGCTTTGAGAATGAAAACTTGAAGTTGAACTCTTCGGATTAACATTCGGATATGCAGAAAATCCACTGCTGCTGTTTGGACTTTGTTCAACACTTTCAGATGAATTTCCAGCACTAAAAGCAGTTTGGATTTTAGGACTCCTTTCAATCTCTTGAACACTGCCTTTGTAATACATCTTCACATCTTGTTGATTACTTGGATTATTCATCCTTGCAATCTTTTGATGTTCAAGATCTTGACCTTTAATCTTCTCGATGAACTGAGATATTGTTAAACCATCATAAACTCCGGTGTTCTTTAAGATCATCAAAAATGTACCCCACTCTTTCTGAGGTAAAGCATCAGCCAATTTGTCTACCCATTCTTCACGATCTTTGGTTATGCTTAACAACGACATGGAACGAACTAAGTGGCAGTATCTTTCAATCAGTTTCTTTGTATCTTCCCCTGGCAGACTTGTGAATAGATCAAATTCTTTCTTAAGAAATGCCTTTTTACTTTTGATCATCTTCTCACTTCCCTCAAATTTAATTTTAAGAGCATCCCAAATTGATTTTGAAGTTTTGTCATGTTGAAGTAATACAAATATGTCTTCTTTAATAGCTTGCTGAAGTAGACTGATCATCATCTTTTTAGCTCTGTAGCTCTGTACATATCTCGTTCTTTGTCATTGAATTCAGAGATTTCTTTCTCAACTTGCAGATCAGTACGTGGTAGAACATACTTCTTCAAAATACACTCCCAAGATCTCAAATAGTTTGCTTGAACCCAGTTCTCAAACCGATCTTTCCATCCGTAATACTCCTCAATGCTCATTAGTTTCGGGGGTTTTTGTGTAGTTCCAGATTCATGTTTTGAGCAATGGTAGTTGGAGTAGTCGGGGATGTTGCAAATGCGTTGTAAAATTCTTCACTCATGATTCTGAAAACTTTTTCACTAAACACAGTCACTTTCAAGCGAAATACCTGCACAACAACTTCAAGAGAAATTAAGATTTTCAAACAAAATATCAATTCAAGCGAAATAATCGTTTGAAGCGAAAACAGATTTACACTTTCAAGCGAAAACACCTTTTCAAGCGAAACAATATGTATTTCAAGCGAAATCTCTTCACAAGCGAAATCAGTTTTATTTCAAGCGAAATCTCTTATTTCGCTTGAAATTATCACAACTCTTCAAGCGAAATCAGATGGTACGTTCGAGCGAAATATGGTTTTTAGTTCATTTTTATCTGATTTAGTCCGAATATTGATCTGATATTCTCAAGGGTTTGTTAAAACACAATTTCGCTTAAGCTGTGAAAAATTCAGGTCATTTTGACCGTTAAAAGATGTTCAATTCAGAAAAGAAGATGTAGAGGTAAGAAAATAAGATGAAATCAAGCTGAAAACTGCAGAACTCCTCCTCCTGAGCTCTGATACCACTTGTAGGATCGTTGTCGGGCCCGAAATGAGTCGTTCAGAGGCGTTCTACTCAAAATGAAAGGTGGAAATAGACATAATGAGTTGAATTCAGCTAGATCTTCACATAAACTGTCTTGTATATTGATTCTGATACGTTTACAATCCTGAAGACACTTCGACAGAGCTTCGCCGTCGGAAACAAGAGTATTACATCTGATTTCGCTCAAACAGACCTAACACCTATTTATAGAAGTCTAATTTCGCTTGAAAGAACTTCAAGCGAAACCTCATACAAGCGAAACCTCAACTATTACATCTCAAGCAAAATAACATGTTAACTCAAGCGAAATCACAAGTTGTCATCTTCAAGCGAAATCACCCATTTAAATTTGTTTTCTCGAACTTCGTGCCATAAGCAATGCAAGACTCGATACAAGACGAAGTCAGCAGACGTATGCACTAACACAAATAGCTGGTCTATGCTCGCAATCGCTACTCGCTAATCGAAATCGCTATACGTGCTGTGAAGGATAAGTGAATACGTGCAAAATATGTGTTTAGACTATGTGCTTAAGTGATACTGTGTCTGCGTGGAATCCGTGCTTATGTGCCTATGTGATTCTGTGTTCATGTGCCTATGTGAATTTTGTGAATGGCTGTGCTCCTGAGCTTTATGGTGAACCGCTAGACTATACTAGGATTAATCGAAATTGTGTTTGAGTCCTATGGTGATTTCTGTTGCAGACAATGTCTTCGTTTGGATCATTCCACTCTCGAGCAGCTCGCCGAAACCATGATGACAAACGCATCGCCGCTCTCGTCTCTAAGCAAATGGCGAAAGTCATCCCCCAGATTGTCAGTGAGCTGAATGAGAATGCTAGCAAATCTTCAGAGGAGTCCAGGACCGATACTCCTAAGGCCGCTTTTAGCTTCAAGCAGTTCAAAGCCTGCGGACCAAAGGAATTCACAAGAGAAGATGGTCCTACGACCATGTTTCAATGGTTTGATTCTATCGAAGTCACCCTGCGCCAGAGTGGCTGTCTAGAAAACTTGCACACCGTCAATGCTACCGGCGTCTTCCAATCCCGCGCTCTTGATTGTTGGATGGCCGAGAGAAACAAATGAGGAAACGATGCAGCTTTCAGATTGTCGTGGGATGAGTTGAAGAACATTATGATGCAAGAGTTTTGTCCTCCCCATGAACTCCAAAAGCTTGAGGATGAATTCTGGCATATAAAGCAGGATGGTGGAGATAACGCTGGTCTAACTATCCGCTTCAAACAGTTGAGTATTATCTGCCCT
This sequence comes from Helianthus tuberosus, assembly GCA_030545235.1. NCBI lineage: Eukaryota > Viridiplantae > Streptophyta > Magnoliopsida > Asterales > Asteraceae > Helianthus > Helianthus tuberosus. The sequence goes on from CM060381.1 coordinate 151,460,318, forward strand.
GGTCAGGTTACTACCCCGGACATTACAATCAAGAAGTATATCCGTGCTCTTCCGGATTGCGTCGCAGATTTTGTTCAGGAAACCTACCTGTTCGCCGCTGAGATCAACGATAAGTGAGTCAGGGCTGGTTATTTCGACAATGCCTCCAAGAATCTGCATCAAGTCACCGCTGCTTCAACCGCTGAAACCACCGCCGCACCGCAAACTTCAAAGCTCTCTCGCCGCAAGAGGAAGAACAACAGCAGTTCTAGCAACAAGAACTGTGCAGTTACTGCTGCCCCGCTCCAAACAGTACCTGCCCAACCGCAGCCTCAACACCGCCAAGTAGCTGCACCTGTGGTCAATGCACCGCCTGCCAAGCGTGCATACACTGGACCACACCCGCTTTGCCCTACTTGTACCTATCATCACCCGGTGGGTATCGCATGCCGGTTCTGTGTTCATTGCAATATGTACGGCCACTTTACCGCGAACTGCCGTACAGGTCCACGTCAAGTTCCAGCTCCAGCTCAAGGTCAAGCTCCTGCTCAACAAGCTTTACTTCTTGCTCCTCAAGGCCATCAAGCAGCTCCTGCACCCACAGCTCATGCTAGAGCTTGCTTCAAGTGTGGTGATCCCAACCACTTTGCAAACATGTGCCCCAACAGAGTAGTGAAACAAGAGCCCCAGCAGCAGCCGCAAGAACAACAACAGCAGCAGCAGCCAGCAGCCCACGGACGTGCTTTCAACATCAACGCCCGCCAGGCCCAAGCAGACAACAATGTGGTTAATGGTACGTTCCTTGTGAATGGTATATATGCTTCGTGTTTATTTGATACTGGAACCGATAACTGTTTTGTATCGTTTGAATTCGAAAAGCTCCTTAATCGTAAGTGCGCCCATATCCTCTCGACGTTCGATGTTGAAGTTGCCACCGGAAGAACCGTCACTGTCAATTCTGTTCTACGTGATTGTACGCTTGAATTCAACAATCACGTCTTCCCTATCGATCTTATTCCGATGCAGCTCGGTAGTTTTGACATCGTAGTAGGCATGGATTTTCTTCGTGAAAATCGTGCTGAAGTTGTTTGCTTCGAAAAGATGATTCGTTTCTCGCTCGCTAATGGTGATCAACTTTGTGTGTATGGCGAAACTCCTTCGAAAGGTCTCACGCTCATGTCATGTGTCCAAGCTAGCAAGTATCTCCGTAAGGAATACAGAGTTTTCTTGGCTAACATTGTTGTAGCTGAGAAGGAACAGAAAGGAAATGCAGGTGTAAAAGACGTTCCCGTTGTTTGTGAATTCCCTAACGTTTTTCCTGATGATTTACCTGGTTTACCTCCCACTCATAATATCGACTTCCGAATCGACCTCATTCCTGGAGCAAATCCAGTCGCTAAAGCGCCTTATCGTCTCGCTCCTTCTGAACACTCTCGAGTTAGCTCCAGGAACTACTCGAAAGTGACATGAAGGTGAAGTACCCGCAACTGTTTGTTACGCCTACTTCTTAAATTTCGGGACAAAATTTCCTAAAGTAGGGGAGGCTGTAACAACCCACTTTTTGGAAAGTCAAAGTCAAAGGGAGAAAAGATTGCTAATTGCGATCTCTCACTCCTTGCTTGACCATCAAATTGTACTTTTGACTTGTAATCGAATTCTATTATTTATTTACTTTAGTTGTATTATGTGGAGTATCTATTAATAATCGAGGTTTAATCGACTTATCACTGATCGCATCGCTATCGCATTCGCAACCCAAATTATGTGTTCTGGATATTGTTTCACGTATGTGTGCTATTATTTGTTACTTATGCATGTTATGTTTATGAAGAGGTGTTAATCGCAATCGTAATCGCATCGCAATCTAATCGTAAATGCTAAACGCAAGTTATTTATAGTGATTGTATGTTAGATATAGTAGTTAAGTTAATTGTGTAACTATTGGGTAATGCTATCGCATCGCTCACTCGAATCGCATCACAACGCTCAACACGTGAAGAAATACTAGATAAATGGCCGGAACCGAGATATCTAGGGGGTTTGAATCCGCATAAAAGGGTTAGTTCTCACTCGATTTGATTCAGTTGCAGCTGATCTTCTTCTCCGATGGTTCTGCAAAAAAGAACACCGTTAGCCTCGCCAAGGGGAGAAGAGGGTTCTCTCCTTGACCCGACTCCGGCGTGAGAATAAGTATTGGAAATGGAGAAGTGAATGTATTTGAATAGTGTGAGTAATCTGAGTTTATACCTGAACAGTTCTTGTATTTATAACCGGGAGTTTGGGAGGGAAAACCTGTTATTGAAAAGATGACGGAAGATGCTAACGCCGTAGCGGTTACATTTTCTTCCGTTAAGTTCTTTGATCCAACGTCAAGTTGTCTCGATCCGACGTGAATGCACACGGATCGTGGTTAGATCAGAGGCTGGGGATTTGCCACGTGTAATGTGATCAAGTGGCGATTACCCTTTAAGTGCATGCCTTCGTTGTGATTTCAGGGGCGTTTGTGATAGTGACACGTGTCCAGATGGTTTTAACCGTCTGGGTGGTGCACGTTTGTATTCCTTCTGGAAGATTACTGCTGTAATCTGGTGTGACATCTTACCATATGGAAGCAGATGAATAAATCCTAAAATAATATCCAAGTCTGGATATTTGGGCGGAAGTATTAACCTCAGGCTTTTTCATCCTTTGCTATTGGGAGAAGGCGCAAGGATTTATGTTCTCCTTTGGGCGCGCGACTACAGATTGCTGATTATTTTCTTCCTTTTGTAAAACCAGTGCGCGGCCGCGCAAGGTAAAAAGGTTGAAAAGGCAGAGTCGTGGTATGGTCCCACATAATTATCATGAGGTTTTTTGGGACCTTACCCCTTCAACACGGGAATCGAAACGACAAAACTCAACACGCCACTTGGATCGAATGGCCAACCGAGCGAGTGGCCATCCGATCGGATTGCCATCCGATCGAAGCGCCATCCGATCGGTGGCCAATCCGACACTTGTGCACTTTCCCTTTTTGGAAACCCTATAAATACCCTCCTGTCACATCACAAGTGATGTGACAGCTCTCCCATTCGATCAGCAACACTCAAGACCTCTTTTCTCTCGAATTCTCGCGAATTGTAAGTTTTCAACTCAAATCTTGTACTTCTATGATCTACACGTACTCCTTCATCATTTTCACCTTTGGATCTTAACTTTTAACCGTGAAATCAATGGATTTGAGGTGTTTTAGGATGACGTCATCATGGAGTTCTTATGAACTTCAAGTTTTGGCCACATTCCACCAAGAACAACTCAGATCTGAAGGATTTCCACATGATTTAACAACGATTTCGCATAGATCTAATCATTTTCAAAGTTAAAAGGATTGAAAGATGGTTTCCAACTTTCTTTCAACTCTTTTACACTCAATGCACTCAAAACCGATGGAATCGGAGCTCATTCATGCCTTCTACTCTTCTTTAGTGATGTGCCGGTTTGAGATCCGAATCCTATCAATGAGACAACAGATTTTGGGTTGAACATGAAACCACCCATCACGAACAGTTAACTGATCGGATTGGGGTGATTCCCATTTGATCGGATAGTATGGGTCTGATGGAGCTTTTCGTTGTTTAACACGCTGTCGTACCGTCTCGAGCAAACCGCAAAACTTTTCAAACTTAGCAAAATAACCAAGTTCAAAACGATCAGATTCGTTGGGACGGATTGCCGTCTGATCGGATTGCCATCCGATCGAACTACAGTCCGATCGGTTTGTACTTGAGCTTCCAACGCTTAATCATCTTTAATTTTCAAAGCACAACAGTTTCCAACGGATTGCTATCCGATCGAGTGACCATGCTGTTGTGAACTTGTTCTCACTAAGCGTCCTGCCAATCGGATCGTTATTCGATCGAACGGCCGTTGATGGGTGTGTGGTGTGATATATATATTTAAGTATATTTTAAGCCCTTTTTACACGTTAGTCAAGTTTTAAATTTATAAAACACGATATTTACTAACATCAAACACACATATGGGCAAGTGCACCCATCGTGAGCGAAGTATAGTGTTGGTAAGATACCGAGGTCGTCCAAGGACACAAGAGCTTTGATGCGTGTGAAGTGTTATATATATTAGGTGTATATTTTAAGCCCTTTAACACTTTTTTTAGCCAAGTTTTAAATTTATAAAACACGATATTTACTAACACTAAACACACATATGGGCAAGTGCACCCATCGTGAGGTAGTATAGTGTTGGTAAGATACCGAGGTCATCCAAGGAAACAAGAGTTTTTAGTACCGGTTTATCCTCAACGTCTAATCAAATCAAAAAGTTTAGAAAAATGTTTTAAGCTAAGAAAAATAAAAACTAACCAAAATGCTCAAAAATAAAAATAAAAGAAAAACAGATAGACAAGATGAATCACTTGGTTCTGACTCGTGTATAGTGTAACCTTTGATTATTTCCGCACTTTTGCACTTATTTAAGAGATTATCTTAGTTATTGTAGTAGGCCCCTCTTTTGAAGGTGATGTTACCCTCAACCCAATAGTTTGAGTCAGCAAGGATACAATCCTAAAGGGTCGGATTATTGAAAGATAATTTATTAAGTTATTAATGCAAAATATGGTTGGCCCCCTCTTTTGGAGGTGACGTTACCCTCGACTAAGTAGTCTGAGTCAGCAGGGATACAGTCCTAAATAGCCGGGTTATAGTATTAATAGTAGTTAACTTATGAGGGGATCAAAGAGTTTGGACCCCCGCCATCCAATACCGTTAAGTATTGAAGGAGGTCCTACTAAATTTGACCCAGGTCCATTGCAGGACCTCTAAACGCTGAACAATGGCAAGACTCTTACCAAATCGTTCCCTTAACCCCCGACCTGGTAGCCAACATACCTCCATATAGACCGTGGAGATATGAATGGTGAAAATCTTTTATTTTATATAGACAGTAAAATAATGTCAAGACACCACGGACAAACGATAAGGAAGAATCACCTTCAACATAAGAAACTAGTTATTAAAGTCATTAATACAAAACCAAGTAAAAAGTGCGAAAAGATTAAAAATAAAAAAGTATTACAATAGACACTTGTCTTCACCAAGTGATGTAAAAGACTTAGGCAAACATGGCCTTGATTGTCAAGAACTCTTACGATCAATCTTGGATCCCGAGACGACTCACACACTCTATGATGGACAATGGATGATGGTGGTGGATGATGGTGTTATGGTGGTGGTGGGTGGTGGGTGAAGTGTGAGAGAGGTGGTGTGCCAAGGGATGGTTTGAGCTTGAGCCAAGCACTCCTATTTATAGGTTGAACAGAAGCTCGGGCATGGCCCCGTGTCCAGTGGGCACGACCCCGTGTCCACATCCTCTCTTTCTTCATTTAATGCAGCTTTGTCTTATTAGTTGACCACGCCCCCGTGTCCGCTGAGCACGACCCCGTGTGCAGAAGAATCTTTGTACTATGAAGATTTGCCTGGATTGTGCGAATCTTATAGTTGACCACGGCCCCGTGTCCGCTGAGCACGGCCCCATGGTGGGCAATAGAAGCTTCTACCACTTTGTCTTTTCTGCTGACACTTGGGCACGCCCCCGTGCTGGCTGAGCACGGGGCGTGTTCAGTCTTCTGCCTTCTTGTTTTGCTTGGGAATATGCTGTCGTGGGGTCGAGCATGTCACGTTTGTTCCTTTTCTTGTATTTATGTTGGATTTTGCTGTCTTTTTGCTTCTTTTGTTAATTTGAGCTTATTTAATCCTGATAATACAAAAGGAAGACAAAAGCACACTTTTTCCAACATTAGTACTAAAAAGGGGTTAGTTTTATGCCACAATTGATGAAATTTATATGTTGCATTTTGCACACATCAAATACCCCCACACTTGAATCTTTGCTTGTCCTCAAGCAAAACTCTTTATAATGTGGCTTTACACTCCCAAATGGAATGGGTAGAGAAGAAGGTTTTTGGGCTTGTCATAGAGTGTCGGGATTTCCAAGATTCTTTATTTAGTTTTATTTTTATTTATTTACAATCCTATTCGTCATGATTTATTTAAAACTTTTCATAAGATAAATTACTTATTAGGGCATAACATGCCTCTTTAAAATTCTATTTATATACAAGTTCACATACCTCACGGGGATCACTCAACACTCGGCCGAAAATGTATTTTTGTGGATCACTCGAGAGCGGCATGGAACTTACTCCAACCATAGGCTTGCCAAGCAATCAATCCTCCTCCTTTTTAACTTATATACCTTTGTAAATATCAAGAGGACTTTTTGGGTGAAGGGTTAGGCTTGGGTTAAAGGTAGGTGGTTGGGTTAGTGGTTAGTAGAAAAAGGGCGAAAAGCGTAACAAGCGTCGGTTTTCGTAAGACTTTTTATTTTATTTTTTTGTAACTTTTATTTTGATGAAGCTATTATTCAAACAAAGTTATTTTTGATGAACTTGTTTGTTTATTTTCTTTTGCTTCATCATCAACACATTTTTTTTTGAAAAGTCATACGAAAAACCGAGCTAGTTACTAAAACAAAGGGTTAAAAATGAAAAAAGGTTTTGGTGGGTAAAAGGGTGTTTGGTTTGGGTTATGAAATGAAAAGGTTTAGGCTCAAAGGGGCTAACTAGGGGGATTTTGGGTAGGTGGTAAAAAAAGAAAAAATAATGGTGTAGAAATAAAAAGGGTTAGTCCTAATGCCTCCATCATTTACTTACTCGGGTTTAAGTTGGTAAGGACGGGGAGTGTATCGTCATGGCAAGTTCTAGAGTCGTAAGAACCAAGCGGCTATTCACATAAGAAACGAAAAATGAGCATTTAGTCTAATGATATGTCATTGTATGCTCAATAAAGGCTCAAAACTCACTTTTGTGGGAATGAGTTTTTTATGTGATCAAGTATATATAATCAAATTTTAACTAAGCTTGTCATGCCTTTTCATAATTTTCTTATGTTGGTTCTTTTTATCACGACGCTATCGGTTGTAAATTCGTAAAAATATAATCTTTTTAGAACTTGAAATTCCCAAGTTAAACCTAGACAAGTAAAAAAATTGAAAATTTGTGAAAAAATTTGGGGTGATTAGCGGTTCCAATAGAGTTTTGTGTAAGGCTTGTATTTAGGACTTGCAAGATTCAAGGTTTTAGCATCCCCCCTACACTTAAATTACACATTGTCCTCAATGTGTCCCAAAAATAAGTTTTTAGGTTGATTGAATGTGTAAAAAGGTGTAAAAAGCAAAAATTTTGTGTTACTGGGCGCTGGACACGGCCCCGTGTTTTCCGGGCACGGCCCCGTGTTCAAGTGCCAGTAACAAAATTAAATCAAGAGAAACAGAAGCCTGGACACGGGGGCGTGTTGGGTGAACACGGCCCGTGTCCAGTTACCTGAACTGGGTCTTTTCTGCAGACTATGCAGCACGGGGCCGTGTTGGGTGGACACGGCCCGTGCCGAGCTTACTGTAAACGAAGAATTTTGTCGGATGGTCCTGTTTTCCTGCATGGGGTACTGGTTCAAGCTTCCCTTGTATCCTTTGCCATCTCAAGTGTGTTTTATTCCTGAAAATTAAAACTAACTAGAAAACATGAAAATTAATCTAAACTAAACTAAGGATAGTTCCGCGGAATGCCTCCGTGGTGCGCCACGTTTATAAGGGTCCTTGGCTAGACCCAAAGCCTGGTCATATGTTACCCAAGTGGGATGTATTGCATCCCATGTTACACCGTCGGAGAGCGTCATCCAAGCTTGAGTCTATGACCTTCATGTAGTTGACCGGGTCTTCGTCCACTACTCTCTTTCCACATTCAAACTTCACTTCCTTGTCCCCAAACTTCAATGTTAACGTTCCGTCATTCATATCCACCACTGCTTGGGCGGTGGTTAGAAATGGCCTCCCGAGGATGAGAGGGACATCGGTGTCTTCCTCCATGTCTAGGATGACAAAGTCGGTTGGGAAAACGAAGTTGTCAACCTTGACCAATAGATTTTCAGCGACACCGTGTGGAAATTTGACGGATCTGTCGGCGAGTTGTATGCTCATCTTTGTAGGGCTTGTTGTTCCTAGGCCGAGTCGTTTGAACATCGATGTGGGCATGAGGTTAATGCTAGCCCCAAGATCGGCTAATGCATTACGAATGGGGTATTCTCCGATCGAGCAAGGAATTGTGAAGCTTCCGGGATCAATTTTCTTTTGTGGGAGTTTGTTGAGTACTAAGGCGGAGCATTCTTCGCCTAAGTTAACTAATTGCAATGATTCAATTTTCCTTTTGTGAGTGAGGAAATCCCTCATGAATTTTGCATATTTAGGCATTTGGGTTAGGAGCTCAATAAAAGGAATATTAACATGCAATTGTTTTAGTAAATTTTCGAACTTTACGAATTGCTCATCGGTCTTTTGACGATTTAACCTACCGGGGTAAGGAATTGGAGGAGTCTTGGTGGGCTCTTGATTTGGTAAAGAAGCCTTTTTTGGTTGTGATGCGGGTGGAGTCGTGGTTTGGTTAGACTGGCTTCTTTCATCTGGTGTAAATGGAGCCTCCTCGGGACCCACGGTTCGATTTCTCAATGTGATGAGATGTACTTGTGCTTTTAGGTTGGTTTTGGTATTGCTAGGTAACGCGCCTTGTGGTCTCTCGGAGAAATTTTGAGCTATTTGATTTAATTGTTTTTCAATGTTTTGAATGCTAGCTTGTTGATTTCTAAAATTCGATTCCAATTGTTTAAATCGATCCGAGTTTTTCTTTTCGGTGTCGGAGATGAGGCGAGATACAGTATCTTCAAGCCTTTCTCTTCCACCTTGTTGTTGAGAAAAATTTTGTGGTTGTTGAAAGTTAGTTCGTTGGTTTTGTTGGTTACTACTATTGCCGGGATCTCTCCAACCAAGATTAGGGTGGTTACGCCATCCTTGGTTGTAGGTACCCGTTGGTGGACCCGACAGCCTAGGTCCATTATCAATGTAGTTTACCATTTCTGTTTGGTCATCTACTTCTATCATATAACTCCAATTTTCATGTGGCCCACCACATCCTTCACAAGCCATAACCGAGGCCGTTTTTGTCATTTCTAGCTTTTTGATTTTCGAAGAGAGGGCCTCGATTTGGGCTTGTAAAGAAGTGCTTTCATCAACCTTATGGGCGCCCGGGGCAATAGATTTATTACCTTGGGGAGTGTGCCATTGAAAATTGGTTTGAGCAATTTCCTCAATTTGATTATATATTTCATTTGGGCGACGATTACCTAAAAGTCCCCCGGAGCTAGAATCAAGTATTTGTCTTGTGTGTGGCAACAACCCATTGTAGAAAGTGGATACTTGTTGCCATACCGCAAGACCGTGATGAGGACACTTTCTTAGTAGCTCCTTGAACCTTTCCCAAGTTTCATATAAGGATTCCCCATCCTCTTGTGAATATTTATTAATTTCAGTCATTAATTTAGCCGTTTTAGCAGGAGGGAAATACTTATATAAAACTTTTGGGCTAGTTCATCCCAGGTGTTTACCGAGCCAACTGGGAGGGTGTTAAGCCAAGCCTTAGCTCGGTCTTTTAGTGAAAATGGAAACATTCGAAGGCGGATGGCGTCATTTGATGCTCCATTGATCCGAAAGGTATCACATATTTCTAAGAAATTAGTAATATGTAGATGGGGATCCTCGTCCGCAAGCCCATGGAAGGTTGCGGAGTTTTGAAGCATTTGTATAAAATGTGGTCGAAGTTCGAAGTTATTGGCTTCGACATTCGGTGCATTGATAGCGGCGCCGAGATTACCTACGGTGGGCCGTAGGTAATCCATGAGGGTACGTTGGTCCGCCATTGGAAGTGGGTCCCCCGAAACTTTCTCTTAATTTTTAGCTTTAAGTCTTTTTCTGAGAAAGCGTTCGGGTTCTTCTAGAGGTTCTTTTATGTCTCTACTAGAACTGGAGCTCATGCACTACGTAGGAAGTTCAAATGTGGCGCCAAGGTTCCAAGTCCTGCGATAAAAACACAAAAGAATGTTGGTCAGAAGGTTCACCACGGCCCCGTGCTCAGTGAACACGACCCGTGGTCAAATTTACAGTAATTGTTCTCCGGATCCCTGTTACTGGGAGTTGGACACGGCCCCGTGTTGCACCGACACGGCCCCGTGCTCAGCTCTCTGTAACTCACAAAATAAAAACTGCCAGTGACGGTGCTGGACACGGCCCGTGTCCGACCAGGCACGGCCCGTGCTGAGCTCTGCAGAAACAGAAAAACTAAGAAAAATCCTAAAAAAATGAAAAATAAGAAAAAAGATTAGGCCGTTAATTCCTAACTTTCTTAAAATCCTTGTGTCCCCGGCAACGGCGCCAAAAACTTGATGCGTGTGAAGTGTTATATATATTAGGTGTATATTTTAAGCCCTTTAACACTTTTTTTAGCCAAGTTTTAAATTTATAAAACACGATATTTACTAACACTAAACACACATATGGGCAAGTGCACCCATCGTGAGCGTAGCATAGTGTTGGTAAGATACCGAGGTCGTCCAAGGACATAAGAGCTTTTAGTACCGGTTTATCCTCAACGTCTAATCAAATAAAAAAGTTTAGAAAAATGTTTTAAGCTAAGAAAAATAAAAACTAACTAAAATGCTGAAAAATAAAAATAAAAGAAAAACAGATAGACAAGATGAATCACTTGGTTCTGACTCGTGTATAGTGTTACCTTTGATTATTTCCGCACTTTTGCACTTATTTAAGAGATTATCTTAGTTATTGTAGTAGGCCCCTCTTTTAAAGGTGACGTTACCCTCAACCCAGTAGTTTGAGTCAGCAAGGATACAATCCTAAAGGGTCGGATTATTGAAAAATAATTAATTAAGTTATTAATGCAAATTATGGTAGGCCCCCTCTTTTGGAGGTGACGTTACCCTCGACTAAGTAGTTTGAGTCAGCAGGGATACAGTCCTAAATAGTCGGGTTATAGTATTAATAGTAGTTAACTTATGAGGGGATCAAAGAGTTTGGACCCCCGCCATCCAATACCGTTAAGTATTGAAGGAGGTCCTACTAAATTTGACCCAGGTCCATTGCAGGACCTCTAAACGCTGAACAATGGCAAGACTCTTACCAAACCATTCCCTTAACCCCCGACCAGGTAGCCAACATACCTCCATATAGACCGTGGAGATATGAATGGTGAAAATATTTTATTTTATATAGATAGTAAAATAATGTCAAGACACCACGGACAAACGATAAGGAAGAATCACCTTCAACATAAGAAACTAGTTATTAAAGTCATTAATACAAAACCAAGTAAAAAGTGCGAAAAGATTAAAAATAAAAAGTATTACACTAGACACTTGTCTTCACCAAGTGATGTAAGAGACTTAGGCAAACATGGCCTTGATTGTCAAGAACTCTTAAGATCAATCTTGGATCCCGAGACGACTCACACACTCTATGATGGACAATGGATGATGGTGGTGGATGATGGTGTTATGGTGGTGGTGGGTGGTGGGTGAAGTGTGAGAGAGGTGGTGTTCCAAGGGATGGTTTGAGCTTGAGCCAAGCACTCCTATTTATAGGCTGAACAGAAGCTCGGGCACGGCCCCATGTCCAGTGGGCACGGCCCTGTGTCCACATCCTCTCTTTCTTCATTTAATGCAGCTTTGTCTTATTAGTTGACCACGCCCCCGTGTCCGCTGAGCACGACCCCGTGTGCAAAAGAATCTTTGTACTATGAAGATTTGCCTGGATTGTGCGAATCTTATAGTTGACCCCGGCCCCGTGTCCACTGAGCACGGCCCCATGGTGGGCAATAGAAGCTTCTACCACTTTGTCTTTTCTGCTGACACTTGGTCACGCCCCCGTGCTGGCTGAGCACGGGGCATGTTCAGTCTTCTATCTTCTTGTTTTGCTTGGGAAGATGCTGTCGAGGGGTCGGGCATGTCACGTTTGTTCCTTTTCTTGTATTTATGTTGGATTTTGATGTCTTTTTGCTTCTTTTCTTAATTTGAGCTCATTTAATCCTGAAAATACAAAAGGAAGACAAAAGCACACTTTTTCCAACATTAGTACTAAAAAAGGGTTAGTTTTATGCCACAATTGATGAAATTTATATGTTCCATTATGCACCCATCAAGCTTTTAGTACCGGTTTATCCTCCACGTCTAATCAAATCAAAAGTTAGAAAAAGATTTTAAACTAGAAAAATAAAAACTAACTAAAATGCTGAAAAATAAAATACAAGTAAAAACAGATAGACAAGATGAATCACTTGGCTCCGACTCGTGTTTAGTGTAACATTTGATTATTTCCGCACTTTTGCACTTTTTAAGAGATTATATAAGTTATTGTAGTAGGCCCCTCTTTTGAAGGTGACGTTACCCTCAACCCAGTAGTTTGAGTCAGCAAGGATACAATCCTAAAGGGTCGGATTATTGAAAGATAATTAATTAAGTTATTAATGCATAATATGGTAGGCCCATCTTTTGAATGTGACGTTACCCTCGGCTAAGTAGTCTGAGTCAGCAGGGATACAGTCCTAAGTAGCCGGGTTAAAGTATTAATGGTAGCTTACATATGAGGGGATCAAAGAGTTTGGACCCCCGCCATCCAATACCGGTGGGTATTGAAGGAGGTCCTACTAAATTTGACCCAGGTCCTTGCAGGATCTATACACTGAACAAGGCAAGACTCTTACCAAACCGCTCCCTTAACCCCTGACCAGGTAGCCAACATACCTCCATATAGACCGCGGAGATATGAATGGTGAAAATCTTTTATTTTATATAGACAGTAAAATAATGCCAAGACACCACGGACAAACGATAAGGAAGAATCACCTTCAACATAAGAAACTAGTTATTAAAGTCATTAATACATAACCAAGTAAAAAGTGAGGAAAGATTAAAAATAAAAAGTATTACACTAGACACTTGTCTTCACCAAGTGATGTAAGAGACTTAGGCAAACATGGGCTTTGATTGTCAAGAACTCTTACGATCAATCTTGGATCCCGAGACGACTCACACACTCTATGATGGACAATGAATGATGGTGGTGGATGATGGTGTTGTGATGGTGGTGGGTGAAGTGTGAGAGAGGTGGTGTGCCAAGGGATGGTTTGCAAATGAGCCAAGCACCCCTATTTATAGGCTGAACAGTAGCTCGGGCATGGCCCCATGTCCATTGGGCAGGGCCCCGTGTCCATCATCTTCTCTGTCTTCATTAATTGCAGTATCTCTGCATTAATTGACCACGCCCCCGTGTCCGCTGGGCACGCCCTCGTGTCCGCTGGGCACGCCCCCGTGTGCAGAAGCATATATGTACTATCAAGATTTGCCTGGATTCTGCGAATCTTATAGTTGACCACGGCCCCTTGTTCGCTGAGCACGGCCCCGTGGTTGGCGATAGAAGCTTCTATAGCTTTGTCTTTTATGCTGGCACTTGGGCACGCCCCCGTGTTCACTTAGCACGGGGCGTGTTCAGCCTTCTGTTCTCTTGTTTTGCTTTGCTTGGGAAGATGCTGTCGGGGAGGTCGGGCATGCCACGTTTGTTCCTTTTCTTGTATTTATGTTAGATTTAGCTGCCTTTTTGCTTCTTTTGTTCATTTGAGCTCATTTAATCCTGAAAATACAAAAGGAAGACAAAAGCACACTTTTTCCAACATTAGTACTAAAAAGGGTTAGTTTTATGCCACAATTGATGTAATTTATATGTTGCATTTTGTGCACATCAAATACCCCCACACTTGAATATTTGCTTGTCCTCAAGCAAAACTCTTTATAATGTGGCTTTACACTCCCAAATGGAATGGGTAGAAAAGAAGGTTTTTGGGCTTGTCATAGAGTGTCGGGATTTCCATGATTCTTTATCAAGTTTTATTTTTATTTTTATTTATTTACACTCCTATTCGTCATGATTTATTTATTACATTACATAAGATAAATTACTTATTAAGGCATTTATATACAAGTTCACATACCTCACGGGGGATCACTCAACACTCGGCCGAAGATGTATTTTAGTGAATCACTCGAGAGCGGCATGGAACTTACTCCTACCATAGGCTTGCCAAGCAATCAATCCTCCTCCTTTTTAACTATATACCTTTGTAAATATCAAGAGGACTTTTGGGTGAAGGGTTAGGCTTGGGTTAAAGGTAGGTGGTTGGGTTAGTGGTTAGTAGAAAACGGCGAAAAGCGTAAAAAACATCGGTTTTCGTAAGACTTTTTATTTTTGCAATTTTTATTTTGATGAAGCCATTATTCAAACAAAGTTATTTTTGATGAACTTGTTTGTTTATTTCTCTTTTGCTTCATCATCAACATTTATTTTTATTTATTTTTTATTTTTTTATTTTTGAAAAAGTAATAAGAAAAACCGAGCTTGTTACTAAAACAAAGGGTTAAAAATAAAAAGGTTTTGGTGGGTGAAAGGGTGTTTGTTTTTGGGTTAAGAAATGAAAAGGTTTAGGCTCAAAGGGGTTAACTAGGGGGATTTTGGGTAGGTGGTTAAAAAAAAGAAAAATAATGGTGTAGAAATAAAAAAGGTTAGTCCTAATGCCTCCATCATTTACTTACTCGGGTTTAAGTTGGTAAGGACCGGGAATGTATCGTCGTGGCAAGTTCTAGAGTCGTAAGAACCAAGCGGCTATTCACACAAGAAACGAAAAATGAGCATTTAGTTTAAAGATATGTATTTGTATGCTCAATAAAGGCTCAAAACTCACTTTTGTGGGAATGAGTTTTTATGTGATCAAGTATATATAATCAAATTTTAACTAAACTTGTCATGCCGTTTCATAATTTTCTTATGTTGGTTCTTTTTATCACGACGCTATCGGTTGTAAATTTGTAAAAATATAACCTTTTTAGAACTTGAAATTCCCAAATTAAACCTAGACAAGTAAAAAAATTGAAAATTTTTGAAAAAAAATTGGGGTGATTAGCGGTTCCAATAGAGTTTTGTGTAAGGCTTGTGATTAAGACTTGCAAGATTCAAAGTTTTAGCATCCCCCCCACACTTAAATTACACATTGTCCTCAATGTGTCCCAAAAATAAGTTTTTAGGTTGCTTGAATGTGTAAAAAGGTGTGAAAAAACAAAATTTGTGTTACTGGGCGTCTGGACACGACCCCGTGTTCAGATGCCAGTAACGAGAACTTACAGAAGGTGGACACGGGGGCGTGTCCACTAGGCACGACCCCGTGTCTGGCAAAAAGTCTGCAGAATAAACAAACAGCAGGTCTGGGGGAGTGGGCACGGGGGCGTGTCGGCTGGACACGACCCCGTGTAGACAATCTGCAAAGTTGAAAAACAGGTTTCTGGCTCCGGTTTTCCTGTCCCGGCCTTAGTAGCACTAATGTTTAGTGCTCTAAGCCTCGTATGTACCTGTTTTATCAATAAACACTACACCAAACCATAGCAAACATCCTAAATTACCAAGTTCAACATCCACATCACAAAGTTAAAAAGAAAAACAAATGCAGAAAGTAAAAAGAGTTAAAGGAAAGTAAATTGTTCAACACACGACACGCAGGCCGAAAATTGTTCAAGATAAAGGGGGTTAACCTGTGGGATCACCAACCAACCGCTTCTGCCTCCGCTCCTCCCGCCTAGTCCATGTCCTCGTCCTCATCATCATCACCTCCTCCACCATGCCCCGCTATGTACTCCCGGATATTCCTGATGTCATCTTGGATGTCGGAACTGTTTCTCTCGATTGCTCCTACCCGGGTGTACGTATTGCTCGCCATGTTATAGGTGTTCCTGGTACACATGAGGTTTTCCTGCAATAAATCATGTAAACTTTGGAAGTTAGGAAAACTGCCTCCTTGGGAGGAGGATTGGCCCGGATCACCGTGGGGCTGGTACTGGTACTGATGATGCTGTGGAGCGTGAAGGACGAGTGCCTCTTGCGGGTTCCATGCATACCCTTGGACTCTCTGGAAGCTAACTGACCCGTCTTCGGCTTCATAGATCAAGCTCATGGAGCGGCAGATGTGTATATCTACTATTCCCGACCATGGACTTCTTTGGAAAGATCGAGGCATGTTCACGAAGCGCTTGAAGAGACGGTATATCCACCCCCCGAAGAAGATAGGGGTTGGTGAAGTAACAAGCCGGTTCAAATGCATGTTACGGAGCAGGAGGTACGGAACATCTAGGTGTCTGCGGCTATGAATGCAATGAAGGACCACCAAATCTCTCAACCCAACAATGCCAGTGCTATCATGCCTTTGGCTAAGAGAGTAAGCGAGGACCCTATGGATGTAATGGTAAAGCGGGTCCCTCAGCTTAGTGCGCTTAGTGCTGCTCGGGTTGTAGTGCCCTTCTCCAATTTGAGCCCAAGCGACTTGTTGCTCGTTTTCATCCAACTCTCGCACCCCTTCGGTGTTTTCTTCATTACCCGCATCTTCCTCCGCATACAACCCAACTATCGACCCAAACTGTGCCATCGAAATCGAGTATTTGGTCCCCCCACATCGGAATGCTACCCCATCATTGTCAAATGGGTCGCACCTTGAATTGAACACGAAGGTGCTATAGAATTCCAAAGTATATTCGGGGACCGAGGGAAGGCGAGTAGTAAGGGCGACTCTCAGCGGCCCAGTGACTAGGTTGTTGAAGCGGTCAAGTTGGTTCACTAATGTCAACAGATTCGTGCACACTTGTCTTAGGTATTCCTCCGGTCGGGTTCGAAGCATGTCGTATCTAGCCTTAGCATCTTGCTCACTTGCGTTGAACCTTGTGAATTTCTTCGACATCTGAAAGAATACAACAAAAGTTAGCACGAAACAGTTGAAATTTCGGAGAAAACTGAAAACAGTTAGCGGGACACGGCCCCGTGTTCATCGGACACGACCCCGTGTCCAGGCGTCTGTTACTTAAAATCTTCATTTTTCGACCTGGTCCCGAAAACTTGAAAATTTTTGGTCCAATAGGTGTGGTTTCCCCCGAAAATAAAACCCCAAATGCCGTTTTTCCCAAAACAAACCGTTTACTCCTTCAATTTTATCTTTTTCGGTTCAAAAACAAGGGTTTGAGGTTTTTGTGAGAAATCGGGCGAATCTTTGAACAATACAAGTGGATTTACTTCCTATAACACTAATCTAAACTAATGCTAACAGATTTTTGCAAAAATTTGAGGTTCGATCCGAATGAAGTTCAAGAACCCTAGATTTTTCCCCAAATTTTTGATGTTTTAATTACATGCAAATGCTTAATCTAACTACTAATGATGATAGAATCATACCTTGATGTTGTTAGAAGTAGAGGAGACGTCGAAAATCTGCGGAAAATCGCCTGACCCAGAGAGTTTTTGGGGAAACGGGGCGTGTGGAATGAAGTAACTGTTATGAAAAAGGGGTTTTATCCCGACAGTTGCGCGGACACGGCCTCGTGCCGAGCAAAATTTTTTTTTTTAAGTGCTCGTGTGAGTGCCCTTGTTTCCAAAAACTTGGTTAGAAAACTTACCGATTTAGATGTCAACCCGTTTGTTCGTAACTTACCAGGTATGATGTTGATGCTTTTACTCTTCGACCGTTTGAAGCGAGATTTCTTCCTCTTCATCCTCAATGAATCCTTGATAGAGTTTCAGTCGTTGGCCATTGACTTTGAATGGAGGTCCATTCCGAGATTTAATTTCTACTGCACAGTGTGGGAAAATATGGGTGATGGAAAAAGGTCCTGACCACCTAGACTTTAATTTACTAGGAAATAATCTAAGTCGTGAATTAAACAAAAGAACTTGGTCACCTACTCGAAATTCATTAGGTTTAATATGTTTGTCATGCAAGTTTTTCATTCTTTCCTTATAAATTTCAGAGTTTGAGTATGCATAATTCCTAAGTTCGTCTAATTCATTTAACTGACAAAATCTATTTCTACCGGCAAATTCTAAATCAAAGTTTACATTTTTAATTGCCCAGTAGGCTTTGTGTGCAATTTCTACTGGCAAATGACAGCTTTTTCCATAGATGAGCTTATATGGGGTTGTACCTATTGTTGTTTTATAAGCAGTTCGAAAAGCCCATAAAGCATCATCTAATTTATCGGCCCATTCCTTTTTATGTAACCCTACGGTTTTTTCAAGTATTCGTTTTAAACCTCTATTAGTCACTTTGGCTTGTCTGTTTGTTTGAGGGTGATATGTTGTTGAGACCCGATGATAGACCCCATATCTTGTTAAGATTTTTTCGAGTTGATGGTTACAAAAATGGGTACCTCTATCACTTATTAATGCTTTAGGTGTTCCAAAATGAGAGAATAATTTTTTTCAGAAATCTTACCACAACTCTTCCATCATTTGTTGGAAGTGCCTCGGCCTCGGCCCATTTAGACAAGTAATCTACTGCCACAAGTATATATTTGTTTCCTTTTGACGGTGGGAAAGGCCCCATAAAGTCGAGTCCCCACACATCAAAAATTTCACAAACAAGAATGCCATTTTGGGGCATTTCGTTTTTGGAAGAAATATTACATGTTCTTTGGCAAGCATCACATGTCTTGACAAGACTTTGGGCATCTTTGTGGTTGGCCAATAAACCCTGAATCAAATACTTTTCGTGCGGTACTAGCGGCACCATGATGTCCTCCGTATGGACCTTCATGACAATGGCGGAGAATTCTTCGTGCTTCGCTACCATGTACGCATCGTCGGATGAGTTGGCCGGCACACATTTTGAAAAGATAAGGGTCTTCCCAAAAATAATGCTTCACATTAGCAAAGAACTTTTTTCTTTGATGATGTGGCCAACCTTTTGCGACTATACCGCTAGCTAAGTAGTTAGCATAGTCGGTGTACAATGGTTCTTCTTTGTATTCCACCATTTCTAGGGACTCTGTCGGAAATTTTTCATTGATTTGCTCGTCCCTGGTTGCCTCCAAAGCTGGGTCTTCTAAGCGTGAAAGATGATCTGCTGCGGTGTTTTCTGCTCCTCTTTTGTCTTTGATCTCAATATCAAATTCTTGGAGGAGTAAAATCCACCGAATCAAACGTGGTTTTGCGTCCTGCTTTTTGAAGAGATATCAAATGGCTGCATGATCTGTATAGACTATAGTTTTAGAAAGAACAAGATAAGAACGAAATTTATCAAAAGCAAATACCACATCTAGTAATTCTTTTTCAGTTGTTGTGTAATTTTCTTGTGCTTCGTTAAGTGTTTTACTAGCATAATAAATTGGGAGAAAATGATTTTCTTTTCTTTGTCCCAAGACAGCTCCAACTCCAAAGTCACTTGCATCACACATGATTTCGAAAGGAAATTTCCAATCAGGAGCTATCATGATAGGTGCATTGACTAGCATTTCCTTTAGGGATAGAAATGCTTGATTGCAATCCTTGTCAAAGATGAAAGGGGCATCTTTTTCAAGTAATTTTGTTAGAGGCCTTGAAATTTTAGAAAAGTCTTTGATAAACCGCCTATAAAATCCGGCATGCCCTAGGAAACTTCTGATAGCTCTAACGGAGGATGGGGTGGTAATCGAGAAATGTAGGATCGTTTACGGACCCAAACGAGTCGTTCAGAAGAGTTTTGCTCGATACGAAAGGCGGAAACAGACTTATCGAGGTCAATTCAGCTAGATTTACACTTTAACTGTCGATATTATTGATTTAACAACGATTTACAGCGAGACGACACTTCGGCAGCACTTCGTGGCTCAAACCGGAATTGTTACATATGATTTCGCTTGAAGGGTTTATATAGGGTTTTAATTCCGTTTGAAAGGTGTTCCAAACGAAATTTGATTCCAAGCGGAATCTAATTCCGCACGGAATTACATACATTCCACTTTCAAGCGGAATTACCCTTTCATACGAAATTACCTATATCTCGAACTACGTGCCCTGATCTAACATTCTTAGTACAAGACTCGATACAAGACGAAGTCGACAGACGCATGCACTAACAGACTCCCCCTCGAATGTTGACGAGTCTTCAGTGTCGAGTCTTCTACATCTTCAGTCTTTATCAGTCTTCTGGCTTTTCATTTGAAGTATCTAACACTATAAAGCATTTTCAATTCCCTCTCTTCTTTTCTATCAGCACCAACAAACTCTCAGAATCAGAACCTGGCTCTTTGTCATTCAGACTCCCCTTTTCAATAAGCTGAGATCACAGACTGGCTTCCACAGGTTCAAAGTCATAACCTGGCTCACATCCTACTCTGAATCGAAACCTGACCATTTGACCATTTATCCCAAGATCTGTTGTTGGCTCTATCTTTTCCTGCACAAATCTCTACCCAAAAATAAATTTCACAAATTTAACATTTGACAAATTTATTCTCTATTTACCACTTGCAGGAATGTTTTTAGAATAATATAACACTTTAAAAGCTAGAGATGATCACTTGTAGACAAAAATACACAAACTATTCTCATTTAAACACAGACTTTCCCAAACCTTTAGTTCATCATGTTTAGCACTTGGAATTTTGAAAATCAGCTTTCCAACATCAGTTGTCGAAAATCTTTTTGTATTTTTCAAAATTTATGCTAAAACACACTAAAACTCTTTTTGGAATTTTGAATGTAAATGAAATGCAATAAAGAAATATTTACAGACAATATTTTTGTGAGTTTATGTAAGAGGATCATATCAGTTTTTGAGACAAATCACCAACACCGTTAAGCTTTAAACATTTTAAGTTCTAAAAGATTCACTTAGATTGTCAGTATACTGATCCACTTAAATTTTCACACAAAGTTCAACTGTTTCGAGATACGAGATTAATGTCTTAAGTACTTAAACTTATTCATGTGTCCCACCTCAGAATATACTCCCGTATCCAGATCCCAATATTCAGTCTTACAGGTGAGTATACCACAGATGATATCTGTAAGGGGTTAAATTGCGAGGACCCTGAGAGTTCAGGTCAGAACTTCCGTTCAGCAGAGAGATGACGGCTTGACTTTTGGTGTGTCCCCTTTAGAGGATCTTTTGTTTCAACAGCACATGATTAGCATTTTCCAACGTTTCATCATTTTTTATACTGAGGGCGATGCTATATTTCAACCAAGCAGAAAGTATTATACGGAGACTAGGCCATTGCTTCCGCAAAATCAGAAGTCCCGGGATAATACCCCGGATATCACTAAGTATAAAGACCTAGTATTTCAGAAAGAGGGACCTTTCAAACAAGATTTCGGGGGTTACCCATATATCCGAGAGATGTTCCCCACGATATAAGCAAGTTTGAAATTTAGGTTTATATCTCGTCACAATCTACTAAATGTGCAAAAATCTACTGGCACATAATCAGTGAGACCGTTTATCATATTTTACTTTCCAATTCTTTAGCATGTTGTGATAGTCAACTGATGTACTATCATTTCCTCTTTTCACAACAAAACTCATTTTTTATTTTATCATATTTTTGACATTTTCAAATTTTCAAATGTTTTTGGATTTTCAGAAATTCTTACTCTCCCTAAAATTCAAACACATTTAAAAGAAATTTGAAAACAAACTGTACAAGTAAATTGACAACTGATATCAAATCACTTCATTTCGCCATCGACTTGGCATAAACAATCAGAACTCCCCCTCACAACAAACTATTTTCCCATTGTGATTTCAAAACACTTAAGTTTGTTTTAATCAAATGGTTTTTCTGGAAAATAAGTTTTGTTGATTTTATAAACCACTTGTAGGTATGGGGATTCATTCATCACATTGTCCTTTCAAACATTTGTAAGGATGATCAAATCAAGTTCAACCTAATGACCTTCATTAATCATTTGAAAGTGAAAACCTTCTTCAACCACTTGTAGGTTCACTTTATCAATCAACACTGCTTGTAAAAACAAAATATAACAATTTAAGAACAACTACCACTTGTAGGTTTACCAAATAACCATTTGTAGAAACATGTCGATTCCTGCTCCACGATTACCAACTTGGGAGCTCCGGCAAGTCCAGATTTTTACTGTTCATAATAGGTACCATCCCAGTCACAAACCTGGGATGACACTTTACCTGGTTTATTCAATTTCTTCTCATAACATTCCTTAACTCCTTTGACTTTTCTGTCAACCATTTTTCCAAAAATATGGTGCACTTTGGAGTTAAAGGCCTTTTCAACATCAAATTCATTCTTTTCTGAGAAAAATTGATTTGAAATTTCAATTTTACCAACTTTCTGTTTAAAATTCTCAGCCCTCAATGGTGGAAAATTGACATCATCCATTGGAGGTACTGAGGTTTCCAATTTTAACTCAGCTTGTGGCTCCTCTGACTTTGTGGAATCAGATTCATTGCCTGAAAATAGCTCCTCTGATTTTGACGAATCAAAATCATTGCTAGACCCATCATCAGATTTCTTAACAACCCATTTTTGGTTGCCAAGATTTGCACTTTTCTTGTAAAACCTCTTTGAACATTCACCAATTTCAAATTTTGAATTTTTGAAAAGTTTAGTTCTCTCAATTGGTGGTTCAAACTCAACCATTTTTTCTTTCAGTTTAGAAACTCCCTGTTTGGTTTGAATTGCTTGTGAACATTTCACAGCTAGATGTCCAATTCTACCACATTTAAAAGAGGTTCGAGTCTCCTTCTTCTTTTGATCAACCATCTTCTCCATTTCTTCTTGCTTCTTAGCAAGGAATTCTTTGTTCGTCTGCTTTCTGAACAAATTTTATTTTTCCTCTTCAGAAGATGTGCCTGAAACAAATAACATTTTTGATTTAAAATCTCTAACATATTTTTCATTTTTATAATTTTCTGGTGGAATAAAACCCAATCCTTTCTTTTTGAAATTACCGTTATGGTTTGGTTTCTTTTGAAAACTTGCACCAGAACTGTAACCCTTTTTCTTGTTTTCTCTTTGTTGAACTCTTGAAGTGTATTTTTTAGGTTTTTCAGAAAGATTTACATCTTTTATTTCAGAAATATTAATTTCTGTTAGTTTGAAAACCTTTTTAATCAATTCAGTTTTGACACCTCTTATTGGAAACTCCTCATCAAAATATAATTTGTAGGAATCATTCAATGTATATGCAACTTTGAATGTTTCGTCATTCAAATTAGATTTTGATAGAAGAAATTCTTTATTGTAAACTCTTTTACCCTGTTTGATGGTTTGACTCGGAGTGCTGGACAAAGACTTTGACTCTGACATAGACTCCGACTTTGACTCCTCAGTTTCATCATTATCTAACACATGATCCACCACTTTCTTCATCAATTGAGATTGTTGATCAGTGTCAGACGATGTAAAAGTGACATCAATATTTTCTGGCAAGTTAACTGAAGACTCCGACTCCCACTGTAAATTTGTTGCCTTTTCGACTCTTTCTGAATTTGGATTTCTCAGAGAATATCCATTTTCAAGCGGGGGTAGACACTTGTTGTAACTGACACTCTGTTTCTTACCAGATGTCTTAACTTCAGTATCCTTCTTCTTTTCTTTTTTCTTTTTAGAAGTCTTTTCTTCAGGTACTTTCTGTTCTTCAGTTACTTCATCATCTTCAAATGCCTTCATCCCTTCAACAGTTGGATAAATCATGTCAATGACATAAGAAGTACATGAGTAACTTTTTAAAAATCGATTAACTCTTTCTGTTCCAATTCTTTGAGTTTCCAGTTTTTATTCCAAAACAACACACTTCTCAATATAGTTGTTCACAACTTTCTGCTTTGTCATGAAAGCTCCCGGAAGTGTCTTCATTGTTGTTGCCTGTTCGTCGCTTGTTTCATTGTACATGTTCATGGCTTTGTTTAAAACATCATATGATTCTTTCAGCCTGTTCATGTTGTTAATCAATTCACTGTTTTTCTTCTTTATAATCTCACAATTTTCACAAATCACCGGAACATTTTTAGCGTCAGCTTCTGCATCAACTTTGAAAACTGGAACTTCTTTTACTTTCCTTTTGATCACTGGAACTTCTTCATCATCATTGCTGACTGGTGTTTTGACCTTTTTCTTTTTCTTTTTAGCTTTTTCATCTTCACTATCACTTTCTGCCATCATTTTCAAATGAGCTGCCATCCGTTTTGCATAATACTCATTATCATCATCACTATCTTCTTCAATTCAAGCAACAAAAGCTTTGTGATTTGAAGTCTTATTTGGATCAAAATCATCCCAATTGAAATTTGCCCAGCTAAATCCTTCAGGTAACTTTTCATCATCTTGATTTATCAGGTATGCTTTGTTATCAGCTGAAATATATTTGTCCCAACTGAATCCTTTCGATGATTTCTGATCTTCATGATTCACCATACATGATATCTTTGATGACTCCTCGATTGTTTTTTCTACCATGTGCAATTTGTGATTCTTGTTGATGTGGTTGTTGAGCAACTTGATGATAAATCGATTTTCGATAGTAATCATTGTTGTTGAATGGATTTTGAGCTCCACTTGCTTCGCGATTAGTGCACTCCCTCTTGAAATGTCCTTTTTCCCTGCAACGAAAACAAATAACTTTAGATTTATCAAAACCCAAATTAGAAACACATGCATCACGAAAATCATCTCTTCCTGTGATCTGTTTGAATTTCTCAGCTCTCCTCAACACACTCGCCAAACACCATTTTATGTCCATCAATTCCATCTCCTCAGCATCAATCTGATCGTAATCCTCTTTTGTCAACATTGGATTCCCGATCCGACCTGCAACAAAACTTCCATAGGACTCCAACACGGTTCCCAACAAAGACATGTGACTTTTCGCAACTTCTTCAGAATAATCCTGATCATTTTCAAGATTCAATGCAATATTGCATTGTAGCTTCTTGCCATTCTTGGTTGCTGAAATGTTCGGATCAAAAGATGAATATGATGAAAAACTTGTGTTGCTGTTTGATCCTTTGGATGAACTTCCTGATGAACTCTTTGCATTGAATGCAGTCTCAACCTTTGGTGACATGTTGGTAGTTTTGTCATTCAACCCTGCTTTGTAATAAAGTCCAATGTCTTGTTCACCATCAAAATCTTTCATTCTTAAGACCTTTCTCTGTTCCATCTCCTGAGCTTCAATCTTTTCGATAAACTTGCTCAGTGTTAGACTGCTAAACCCTTTCTTGTTCCTTAACATCATGAGATATGTACCCCAAGTCTCGTGTGGCAATGCATCAGCTAGCTTTTCAATCAATTCCTCATTATCTTTATTGATGCTCAATCTCTTCATGTTCATTAACAAATTGCAATATCTTTCAATAATTTGCTTTGTGCTCTCATTTTTCAACCCACGAAACAGATCAAACTCTTTCTTTAAAAGTGACTTCTTGTTTTTAACCATCTCTTGACTACCGACAAACTTTGATTTTAAAGCTTTCCAAATCGAGTAAGCACTTCCATTATGTTGCAATAAAACCAAGATATCTTCTTTCACAGCTTGTTGTAGTAGACTTAACATCATTTTTTTCATTTTTGTATTTCTTTTTATCATCAGCACTCATATCTTTAATTGCAACCTCCTCTTTGTCATCGGTCTAACATATTTCGTTTCAACACATTCCCAAGCATCCAAATAATTTGCTTGTACCCAGTTTTCAAAACGTCCTTCCCAACCTTTATACTCCTCAATGTTCATGAGCTTAGGCGGTTTTTGCATCGTCCCAGTTTCATTTTCCAACATTGTCTGCTGAGTAACAGTAATCGGGGTAGCTAAGGCGTTATAAAATTCCTCTTCCATGTTTCAGTTTTTCAAAGTTCACAAAACTATCTTGTTCAAACGAGATTACACAGTTCAAACAAGATTAACCTTGAAACGAAATTACCCTAATTTCGTTTGAATTTACACTCTTTCAAACGGAATTATAATTCTGTGTGAACCTCTCAAACGGAATTAATCCTTTTAAACGAAATCACTAATTTCGTTTGAAACTTCTCAAACGAAATCACCAACTGAAACGGAATTACCTAATTTCAAGAGGAATACCGGATTCAAGCGGAATAAAGGTCTAATTCCGTATGAAATGCTGCTGACGTCATCATTCTCGAACTGTTTTTCAAACGAAATTACACTTTTTACCTGTTTTAGATCGAATTAAGGTCCAATTTTCTCAAGGATTTGTTAAAACACAGTTTCACACAATATGTGAGAAATTCTTTTAACCATGAAAAATTGTTAATTTTGAAAAAGAAGGTGTAGAAATCAGAAATTGCAGCTGAATTGGTAAGAACTCTTCCTCCTGTGCTCTGATACCACTTGTAGGATCGTTTATGGACCCGAACGAGTCGTTCAGAAAAGTTTATGCTCAGTACGAAAGGCGGAAACAGTCGTACTGAGATCAATTCAGCAAGATTTACACTCTAATTGTCGATTAGATTGATTTAACAACGATTTACAGCGAGACGACACTTCGGCAGCACTTCGTGGCTCAAACCGGAAAAGTTACAACTGATTTCGTTTGAAAGGTATTTATAATGTTCTAATTCCGCTTGAAATGGTTCCAAACAAAATTAGATCCCAAGCGGAATCTAATTCCGCATGGAATTACATACATTCCACTTTCAAGCGGAATTACCCTTTCATGCGAAATTACATATATCTCGAACTACGTGCCCTGATCTAACATTCTTAGTACAAGACTCGATACAAGACGAAGTCGACAGACGCATGCACTAACAAGAAATAGTGTCTATTTTGGCTCGATCAACCTCCATTCCTTCGCTTGAGATTTTATGACCGAGTACTATTCCCTCCGTTACCATGAAATGGCATTTTTCCCAGTTAAGGGCGAGGTTAGTTTCCTCACATCGGGATAGCATTCATTCAAGGTTATCGAGGCATTGGTCGTATGAATCCCCAAAGATAGAAAAGTCGTCCATGAAGACTTCCATTGTCTTTTCTATCATGTCATGGAAGATGGCTACCATGCAACGTTGAAAGGTTGCGGGGGCATTACATAGACCAAATGGCATGCGTCGATAAGCAAAAGTTCCATAGGGACATGTGAAGGTTGTCTTTTCTTGGTCTTCAGGTGCTATCGGGATTTGAAAGTAACCTGAAAAACCATCCAAGAAACAGTAAAATTTATGACCGGATAATCTTTCTAACATTTGATCAATGAAGGGCAAAGGAAAGTGATCTTTCCTCGTTGCTTCATTTAATCGTCTATAATCTATACATACTCTCCATCATGTGACGGTTCTCGTTGGTATTAATTCATTTTTTTCATTAGTTATTACCGTCATACCTCCTTTCTTTGGAACTACTTGGACGGGACTTACCCAAGGACTATCGGAGATAGGATAAATAAGTACGGTGTCAAGTAATTTGATGACTTCATTTTTAAACACTTCTTGAACATTTGGATTTACTCGACGTTGTGGTTGTATTACCGATTTGTAGTCATCATTCTTTAAAATTTTGTGCGTGCACATGGAAGGACTTATTCCTTTAATATCTACAAGCTTCCAAGCGATCGCATTTTTGTGCTGTTTCAAAAGATTAATTAATTTTTCTTTTTCTAAACTACTTAATTTAGACGAAATAATTACAGGTGATTTACCATCTTTGTCTAGAAAAGCATATTCCAAACCTTTTGGAAGTTCTTTGAGCTCAAGAGGTGGGTCTTTAGGAGACTCCTTATTGGGTGGCTCATTTTGATCAAGAACTTTAAAAGTTTGTTCTATGGTAACCTTTTCTTCAACAAAGTGGTCAAACTTTTCACTTATATCGGGTGGCTCATCTTCATCTTCAATTAGGGGGTCATTATTGCCGAATGGATATTTCATTGATCGCTCAAGATCGACACTCTTTTTAAATGCCCCTAATTGAATAGGAAGATTGTTGAACTTCCGGTTTTTCAAAGCTTCGTGAGTTTTTACAAAGGGTCGTCCCAACACTAGAGGAGCGTCATCGAAGATGACAAAGTCGGTTGGGATTACCATTTGATTTGTTTGAACCAAGACATCCTCAACTACACCGATTGATTTTATTATTTTCCGATTAGATAGAAAAATGGGTATTTGAAGTGGAGAAAAATCACTAATACTTAATTTTTCGAAAATGTAGTTGGGCATTATGTTAACACAAAGATCTTTATCGATTGTGACATTACTAATAAATGAATTTTGAAAAACATGGAACCGGTGTAATGTTGATTTCAAATGGGTCTTCTTTTATTAGCGAGGTTTGATCATTAGTTAACTTAACGCTTACCGTTTCGTCAATTTTAGTGTTAGTGTTTAACTCTTTTAAAAACTTAGCATGGGTGAGAATTAAACAATGATTTTCAAAAGAAGGTGACAAGACATTAATTTCTTCAAAATTAGACTCTTCTTGAATTTTAACGTTAACGGACTCACCTTTTTCGTTGTTTAACTCATGTGTCGGTTCTTCACTTATTTGTTCTTCCATTTTTACCTCTTCAACTATCTCTTCTTTATTACAAGTTAATTCTTCTCTTGCGCGGAACTCCTCTTCCCTTGCGCGAGATTCTTTTATGTAGTGCTCGATAGTTTTAAGGTGTTCTAATATCCTATCGGCCACTTCGGTGATAGAGTAAGGATCGGAATTTTCAAAGCTTGAATCCGGTTGTTCGATCCTTTGTTACTCATAATACTCATAGGAAGTAGATGGTTCGCACCATTGTTCTTCATTGTAAGTATATGATGGATAAGGGTCATAGTTTTGTTCTTCATAATACTCATATGAGGTGGGTTGTCCACGCCATGGTTCCTCATAGTAAGCATATGAAGGTGGTGGCTCATATCTTGGTTCCTCAAAGTATGAGTAAGAAGGCTCATACCTTGGTTCATCAAAATATGAGTATGAGGGAGGAGGTTCATACCTTTGGTCTTCATAGGATGTGTATGAAGTTGATGGCTCGTACCTGGGCTCCTCATAGTAGTTGTATGAAGTGGATGGTTGATACAAGTTACAATATTGGACCGAATGCGGGTCACCACAATTAGTGCAATAATTATTCCTATAATCATCCTCCTCATAGGTGTAGTTGTAACCTCATGAGTATTGATCCATAAGAATCACTCAGCAGACCACAACAAAGTCTCGAGACCAGAAAACAAAAATAAAAACGGAAACAGAGGCTGGACACGGCCCCGTGTTCAGTGGACACGGCCCCGTGTACAGAATCTGTATCTGGGTGTTTTAATTAAAGTTACTGATTTCGTTGAGCACGGGGCGTGTTCAGTTAGCATGGCCCCGTGTTCAGTTTCTGTTACTGGGTGTTTTTATGAAAAATATGCAGCACGACCCGTTTTCAGTGAGCACGGCCCGTGTTCAACCTACTGTAAATGCAAAACTAAACTAAAATGCAGAAAAATATGCGCGCGTTTTGAAAAGGTTTTGAAAAATTGATTAGACCGTCGATTTTAAGCTTTCTTAAAATCCTTGTGTCCCCGGCAACGGCGCCAAAAGGCTTGATGCGTGTGTGGAGTGATATATATTTAAGTATATTTTAAGCCCTTTTTACACGTTAGTCAAGTTTTAAATTTATAAAACACGATATTTACTAACAACAAACACACATATGGGCAAGTGCACCCATCGTGAGCGTAGTATAATGTTGGTAAGATACCGAGGTCGTCCAAGGACACAAGAGCTTTTAGTACCGGTTTATCCTCAACGTCTAATCAAATCAAAAGTTAGAAAAAGGTTTTAAACTAGAAAAATAAAAACTAACTAAAATGCTGAAAAATAAAATAAAAGTAAAAATAGATAGACAAGATGAATCACTTGGCTCCGACTCGTGTTTAGTGTAACCTTTGATTATTTCTGCACTTTTGCACTTTTTAAGAGATTATCTTAGTTATTGTAGTAGGCCCCTCTTTTGAAGGTGACGTTACCCTCAACCCAGTAGTTTGAGTCAGCAAGGATACAATCCTAAAGGGTTGGATTATTGAAAGATAATTAATTAAGTTATTAATGCATAATATGGTAGGCCACTCTTTTGAAGGTGACGTTAACCTCGGCTAAGTAGTCTGAGTCAGCAGGGATACAGTCCTAAGTAGCCGGGTTAAAGTATTAATAGTAGCTTACATATGAGGGGATCAAAGAGTTTGGACCCCCGCCATCCAATACCGGTGGGTATTGAAGGAGGTCCTACTAAATTTGACCCAGGTCCTTGCAGAATCTATACACTGAACAAGGCAAGAATCTTACCAAACCGTTCCCTTAACCCCCGACCAGGTAGCCAACATACCTCCATATAGACCGTGGAGATATGAATGGTGAAAATCTTTTATTTTGTATAGACAGTAAAATAATGCCAAGACACCATGGACAAACGATAAGGAAGAATCACCTTCAACATAAGAAACTAGTTATTAAAGTCATTAATACATAACCAAGTAAAAAGTACGAAAAGATTAAAAATAAAAAGTATTACACTAGACACTTGTCTTCACCAAGTGATGTAAGAGACTTAGGCAAACATGGCCTTTGATTGTCAAGAACTCTTACGATCAATCTTGGATCCCGAGACGACTCACACACTCTATGATGGACAATGGATGATGGTGGTGGATGATGGTGTTGTGATGGTGGTGGGTGGTGGGTGAAGTGTGAGAGAGGTGGTGTGCCAAGGGATGGTTTGCAAATGAGCGAAGAACCCCTATTTATAGGCTGAACAGTAGCTCGGGCACGTCCCCGTGTCCATCATCTTCTCTGTCTTCATTAATTGCAGTTTGTCTGCATTAGTTGACTAAGCCCCCGTGTCCGCTGGGCACGCCCCCGTGTGCAGAAGCATATCTGTACTATCAAGATTTGCCTGGATTATGCGAATCTTATAGTTGACCACGGCCCCGTGTCCGCTGAGCACGGCCCCGTGGTGGGCGATAGAAGCTTCTATAGCTTTGTCTTTTATGCTGGCACTTGGGCACGCCCCCGTGTTCACTGAGCACGGGGCGTGTTCAGCCTTCTGTTCTCTTGTTTTGCTTGGGAAGATGCTGTCGGGGAGGTCGGGCATGCCACGTTTATTCCTTTTCTTGTATTTATGTTAGATTTAGCTGCCTTTTTGCTTCTTTTGTTCATTTGAGCTCAATTAATCCTGAAAATACAGAAGGAAGACAAAAGCACACTTTTTCCAACATTAGTACTAAAAAGGGTTAGTTTTATGCCACAATTGATGTAATTTATATGTTGCATTTTGTGCACATCAGCCGTTCGATCGATCGACCTGAAGGGTAGAGATACTTCTCTGTTTTCAAAATGCTACAACGAAAACTTCAAAGTCATCATACACAAACACATCCTTACCAAACGAATGTCAATCTGACCGAATGGCCATCCGATCGGATTGCCATCAGATCGGATTACCGTTCGACACTTGGTCACTTTTCACCGTTTTACGCACCTCTCTTCGCTTATGCTATCGTTAACTGTTCAGGCTAATCACTCTAGCGCTCCCTTCAATCCATTTCCCATCACTGTGAGTATACTCGATCCCTTTTTGCTGTATGCACTTTTGGGTGTTACATACGTTACTTATTCTAAATCCCATCGACACACAACGCAAACACAATTTATACGCTGACCGTTATTGCATGATACGTGTTACTCGATGAATGCTTGTATGTTATGTTAACATAGTGATTGTTGCCTGACGCCTTAGTAACGATAGTACTATTTGTTTGGACTCAGTACCTGTCGTGGATAGGGGTTGTTAAGGTTACCTCTTCACATGTCACGGTATAGGATGTGATGCTTAAATAATTGGTAATCGTAGTTGTTATGGAAACTCCTGAACAATCTGTTTCGCTCAGTGCCGCACCCCGATGTTTCCGCCATCGGTTGGGGTGTGACAATCTGGGGACACCATAAACGCCAAAATATTTACTATGTAATACAAAAAACGATTAATTCATCGAGGCAGATCTAAAAAAACAATAAAACGGCAGGTAGTTATTAAATCTACCTAAACGCCAAAAAAACTTACACGCCAAAAAAATAAAGCGGTGTTGTGAGACGCCTTGAAAAAAAGAATATAAAAGGACAAAAAGCCCCTCCGCCCTTCATTATATCGCGTGCCACGTGTAGAGCCATGATCCGTTCTCACCATTCTCACACTTTTGGGCGTTTTCTCCTGATCCTGTTTCGCATTATATATCTATCTATATATATAGAGAGAGAGATAAAGACGAGACGTGTGAATACTAACACCTTATTAAATCTGTTACTGGGTTGAATATTTGATTCTCATAGCATGATAAAAATAAAAAGTGGTGTTTATGTCTCAAATCTCCTTTTGATTAAACAATATTTAAGATTATTTTGACCAACAATTAAAGTTTGCTGAAATGGTGTTGGGAAATAATTTTAAAGAAAAATTAGTTAGAAAAATGATTTTTAGATTATATAAGTGTTGGTGAAGTCCTCTAACCCTCTTCTCTGGGAGGGCAATCGAGCCCAAACTTTATGGGTAAACCTAAAACACGATATGTCTGGGATAGATTAGTGGTCGATTAATCGGGTATGAGACTAGATTTGGAAATTTTTTTATTCTTTTTTTGTGGGATTAGGATTTAACATATACCTTTATCTAATCCGATTACCCGATAAAGTGTGACCTGTTTATTTAATTGAATACATAATATGATTTCTTTATTTTTTAAATATATATTAATTATTACTATACATTATTTTTATCATCTATGCGTCTTGAGTTTTTTTTATATACATTTTGATATTTTTTTATATACACTAGTACAAAATCCACGCGTTGTGGCGGATCGACAATAATACGTGGCGGAAACGTGATACACATCAGGCGATCATGTGGTCATTCATGAACATACCCAGATTCAGTTGGATTATCATAAAGTAATCGACGCAAATAAAGGGAAAGGTTAAAACAATATAATGACAATTTTAGTTGTTTACAAATTAGTTAAGAATAACAAAAGGTAGTTATCCTCTTTCCCTAATTTTACTTACAAAAATAGAGTAAACTGCAATTTGCGTCCTTAAAGAAAGAGCCCGATGTCAAGTTGCGTCCCCAAATTTAAAATTTTACTTGTTGAGTCCCTTGTCTTGTAGAAGCGCTACACATTGCGTCCCCAAACCTAACTTTTGTTAGTTTGACCGTTTGTTTTGTGTAAAATATCCAATTCACTTGTTTAAAAACCTTGTTTCATTTTACAAGCCCTAGTTTATCAATCAGTTTGATGCTTCTCTTCTGGTTCTTCTTCCATGTGAACAACTTAGAAAACCCAAAATCCCCAAATCGATCTCCTCTTCAACAATGTCACAAAAATCAGACTATACATCATCAAAAAAACTAAATCGTAGGACCGAGTCATCAGACATCATCCACTCATGTGGTGCTTCTACTTGCTACAAGTACTCAGGGAGTATAGCCAAACCAGATCGTTGCTACTTATGATGTGTAATTGTTCCTTTATCAGATTTGGTATTAGGATAATGTTTGATGTCGTTATTTGTAGATGAACAATGTTACTGCTTTAGATTTGCAAACTGTAAAATTAACTTGTCTAGGTTAACAGTTTGGAGGATGTGGATTCTAACGGTTGGGATGATAAAGTCCCTTGTCCTTGGTGTGACAACATAATCCCCACATTGTTGAGGTTGATCGAAAAGAAAGGTGAAATGGCAATCAAGAAAGCTAAGGAGGTGATGGTTTTGAAGATGTTGTTGTTGTTGTTCAGTTGGGTGTTGTTTGTTTATTGTGTGTTTAGGTAGAGTTATTGTAACACCCCGAAAATATTAAACTATATATGTGTGTATACATGTATAATTAGTTATATTGATTATAAATTAGCGAAAATAAAACTAGGGGTATTTAACCTAGTTAATTTGATGTTATATAAGGATAAAGAATCAAGAGATTCTAACCCATTTTATAAACCTTAAAGCTAGAGGGACCAAAAATGGACATACTTGAAATTTTATTTTTAAAACAAGAGATAAATACAAAACACACACTTGTGTGTGTTCTGTATTCGATCAAAACCACAGGGCAAAATAGAGTTCTTCATACAAACCCTAAATTCACTATACATCACTCTAAATCAAAGAGAGAAACTGATTTGAACTCGATTCTAAGCTAAATTTGTGATCACTATAGCTAGAGGATCACGAGGTATGTTTAATTTTGATCTTTGGTGATGTTTTGATTCTTCATGAATTCTCATATATGAAAATTATTGAAGAATTGATTGATGTTATGACAAAATTAGGACGATTACAAGTCTAGGAACAAGCCCTAGATAATAATTTAGTGATTTTGAATCATAAACTAGTGAATTAATGATTAACCATATATGTGTTATATGGGTTTTATGAATACATGAATGAACAATTGAATTATAGGGATGAATTGATGTTGTTTGATTATTATGATACAATTCTAGATGTTCTTTATGCATATGAGACATATGATTTAGAATATGATGACTAAACATGGTTAAAATTAATAATCATGAACATGATAACGTTAGTATACTAATTTCACCCATAAGATGTTCGACAAAATGCTTGACTGATCTTGCATTATTGAAAAATATGAAATAATCACTTAATTGATTAGTTAAACATATAGTATGTCGAATATTGAAACATGAGTTCTAGGCGATATATTTGAATTGAATTCTATAGGCAATTCGGGCGTATCATCGAGTAGCCAAGGCGGAACAGATAACCGCTTAAAGGGAAAGCTTTAAAGGTACGCGGCTATATGCTTCGTAGATTGTCGTTAACGTTCTTATGTTTATTTACGATAAATGCTAAGTGAAATGTTATGAAGTTTGGTTAACATTAAAAACGGTGGATTCCGTATAAATAAACCAAACGGATTAATTAAAGTCTAACAATAAGTTATGATGTATATATAAAGTGATGGATTTCACGGATTTCACTATATAGGACAATCGGGTCAAAATGACTCAAATAATGAATGTTTGGTAGCACAAAAGCGATGGACTTCGCTAGTAAAACCAAACGGGTCAAATTAACTAAAGTTATGATATTTTGGTTGTATAAAAGTGATGGATGTCGCTAAAAAGATCGAATGGGTCAATTGTGAGTCTTGATGTAAACCGGAAAGGTTTCATATTAAATGACTCCGAAATCATACCCGGCTATGGGTAAAAATTCATAATATGCATTATCCGAGAATAGGAAATGCAGATTTAAAGTAAAAAACTCAGGTTGAGTATGACTAAAATTTCAATATTCCGTAGAAAGGAAATTGTGAAATGAAGGTTCGACTAGTTGTAGTCGAATGGGTCAAATAAGTATCGTACTTATTCCATAACGGTCGCATAAAGTTATGATTAATGCCTTAGGGATAGGAAATATCCATTGTTGTAATGTTAGTGTAAAAATGAAAGCTATTTTGACAAAAGTGATGTTAAGACATAAACGGGTCAAAATAATTTGAAATAATAATAAGCCGATAGCTTAAATTTATGAAATTTGTTAATCTGGATATCGGATTTTTACTCCATACGATGGATAAACGAATTACGATCACGTAGGAAGAAACGGAACGTAATTCGGATCAAAATTCATAAAGTTATGATTATTTATGTGGAAGGTAGTTTGGCTGGGTATTATACAGGTCTGTGTTATAATCTTTCTGTTGAAAGGAGATCCTCGCGCCCCGCGACAGAATACCGAGCCTCGGTCGCGGCCCGCCACAGGGTGTCGCGGCACTCGACAGCCTTCCTGGACTCGGTCGTGGCCCGCGACAAACACCCTGTCCTGCAAATTTTTATTTTTGATGTGTGTTGAGTTTAAGAACTTGTTAAAACACATTATAACATCTTATACTAACAATTTGATGACTTTTGGTTATAGGTAACTGATACAAATTTCCGGATAACGATCAAGCGTACACGAGGACCAAACACACAAACTAAAGAAGCTTCCTCTACTTTAATTGTCTCTTTTGTTACCAAACTTATGTAAAACTATTAGAACCATCTTTTGGATGTTTTGAACTTTTTTAAATATTGTTTGAATATTTTGAACTCTATGTAAATGTCGTTTCATCGATGTTTTAAAAAAAACAGCGTTTAAAATACACTATATATCATATGAAATATTTAATAAATGTAAGGGTCTTACAGTTATGTAGCAGACTAAGAGTCTTATCAACTCATATCTACTTATTGTTTTAATCCAAATAAACAAATTACATATCTTTGAAATAATTATCAACTCAAGTGCATTATTTCATAGCTTACTAGCATGTTAACATAATAAAAAACCAATTTAATAAAATTCAGTCACCATGATTGGTTCTTAGTTGCCGGAAATATAAAATGAATATAATTCACAATTTCAAAACAAAAAATGGGCCAATTTACTAACTTGAATCAGAATTCGAATTTAGTCGGTGCCGAAATTATAGCACAACTTGACAACAAAGAAACTGTTGGGTGTGACAAACCGGAGATGGGTCGAGGTGGCGATGGGGAACTAATGATAGTGGTGATGGATTGCGGTGGCGGGTCTGGTTCACGGAGGCAAGGTGGTGTGGCTGTGACGAAGCTTGTCTGTTGGCAAAGTGTGACGGCGGTTCATGTGTTGAAGGTGAGCATAGGCGGCGACTAACAAGCGGGTAAAAATGATGGTAGTTTTGGTTGCGCACTAGTTTGAGATGACAAAAAAAAACCACGATGGATCACTTCCGGATTTTATGATGGTGTTTGTTTTGGTGGTTTCAAACTTTGCAAGAAAACAAAAAGTGAAGTGTTGTGTGGGGGTGTTCGTGTGTGCCTTAGAACAAGAGACTAAACTCGGTATACATTACATCAGTCGATGAAATATCATCATGACTGTCGGTTATGATTTCTTTGACAAAATCTCGGTCCG
Organism: Helianthus tuberosus; assembly: GCA_030545235.1. Lineage (NCBI taxonomy): Eukaryota > Viridiplantae > Streptophyta > Magnoliopsida > Asterales > Asteraceae > Helianthus > Helianthus tuberosus. Next base: position 151,497,014 of record CM060381.1, read on the forward strand.
TTTTGGATATTTAGAAAAAAAAAAAAGAGTTAATTGCCATTTTCGCCCCTGAGGTTTGGGCACATTTGCCATTTTAGTCCAAAATGACACTTTGGTACCATTTTGCCCCCCACGTTTGTAACTTTTTGCCATTTTCGTCCAAATGGCTCAAAAAGTTACTTTATTTTTGGACGAAAATGGCAAAAAGTTACAAACGTTGGGGCAAAATGGTACCAAAGTGTCATTTTGGACTAAAATGGCAAATGTGCCCAAACCTCAGGGGCGAAAATGGCAATTTACTCAAAAAAAAAAAAAAACTATGGAGAAAACCACATTGGTTTGTAAATAGTCAATATCCCAACCCCAAGATGCCACTAGGCTATATCAATTATGTAGTTTATAAAGTCATAAACTTACAAAGCTATTAATTATAAATCAAGTTTATAAGCTAAGCACTATATGAAATTTTATAAAAAACAAAGATTTATTTAAAATATTATTATTATTATTATTATTATTATTATTATTATTATCAAGTAAATAAAATAAAACGTAGTTTACAAAGTTATATATAAAATAAAATAAAACATCGCTTATAAAGTCATAAACTTGTAAAACTATTAATTAAAAGTCAAGTTTATAAACTAAGTATTATATTATTTTTATTTTATTTTTATAAAAATGAAGATTTAATTACTATATTATTATTAGTATCTATATGTAAATGAATAAAATAAAATAAAACGTAGTTTAAAAAGTTACAAGCAAAGTAAAATAAAATAAAATGTGGGTTATAAAGTTTTAAACAGATAAAACTATTAATTAAAATGTATATAAACTAAGCACCATATGGATTTTATAAAAACTAAGATTTAATTAAATTATTATTATTAATGCCTATCTGTAAGTAAATAAAATAAAATAAAATAAAACAAAACTTAGTTTACAAAGTCATAAACTTATATAACTATTAATTAAAAATCAAGTTTATAAGTAGTTAAACAAAACTATTATATATTACATTATATAAAAAGATAACAAATACAAATTATATGAAAAAATAACAAACACAAAAGATTTAGTTAAAATAGTTTCATTAAATTTGGACTTTTAAAATTAATAACATTCACATTTAATACCAAGATATCTAACGTAGTTTATTAAATACTGGCAAATTAGGAAGTATTACATAGAACACTTGTACTCTATGCTTCGATTCTTATAATAACCGTCTGATGTGTCATCAATTATACATATTTTTAGTGCATAATTACCCTCTAATTCCATGTACTTTTATCACTTTATAGTTCAAAATACTACCTAAATCGTTCCTATTTGACAAATGCATGTTTCCAAGGTATCTAGATGAAAAGAAGTGAAAAACGAGCATAAACGAGGCAAAAATACAGGATTCCAAGAAAATCAGCAAAATGCCAGATAGGCATGGCCGTGCACAACGCCCACGAGCACAAAGTCAACAAGTCAACCCAAGAACGGTCAACAAAAGTCCACGATATAAGGAGGCACGACCGTGCACACCTTGGCATGCCCGTGCTTAGTTAAAAAAAAATCATGGAAGCTTAGAGATCCGACAAGAATGAAACCTGTCCAAACCCTGTCTATCAGCTGCCCAGGCACAGTCGTGGCACCCTTGGCACACCCATTTTATAACATAAATCTTAACAGGATGTACTGGGAAAGGACAAAAAGGACAAGCAACTATCGGGGCAAAGGACTAAGCACGCCCGTGCTCATCTGTACCCGACCAGCCTATAAATAGAGGCCCTTGGTTGCCCATTTTCACCATCCCAATTCACCCACTCCTCTTCCACTTTTCACTCACATACTCTCTGGTCTTGATAGGTCACGTAGGAGTTTGGGATCACTCCAATAAAACACCTGTAATAGCTTAGTTTGAGATGTGTGTGTATATATATATATATATCCCAAATTTTAAACATTTAATTCATACCAAGCTTCGTTTACAAACCAAGCAACATAAAGGGTTTAGCCATAAATGGTCATAGTAACTTATCCACAAGCAATGATCATAAGAAGGATCATGACGAATCAAGTGTAAGATCAAACAAGTTCTCTCCTCTCTCTCTCTATATATAGTTTGATCTTACACTTGATTCGTCATGATCCTTCTTATGATCTTTGCTTGTGGATAAGTTACTATGGCCATTTATGGCTAAACCCTTTATGTTGCTTGGTTTGTAAATGAAGCTTGGTATGAATTAAATGTTTAAAATTTGGGAAAGTGGTGTTATGTCTTTGATAATTCTTTCTACTCTTCTTCATTGTTAATGGGGCTTGTGATTCGGTTTTGGTCTTTGATCTTGTAGGTGTTCTTGATAACCTCAATAGGTGAAGCTTATAAGTATACTCTTGGCGTGTGACAACCCATATACTAATAAGGGAAATCCTACTTTAGAGAAGTGGTTAACCCATTTGTGGAAACACTAACATGGTCGGATGTGTTTATAAAATGATGGTTATTTTTTGGTTGTCATATGCAGCAGTTCAAGTTTTATTTTTTATAAAAATACGATATGATACTATCACACTATAAATCTTGTTAGGCAAGTGCACCCATCGTTGGTATAATATAGTGATGGTAAGATATCGAGGTTGTCCAAGGATACATCAATTTTAGTACCGAGTCGTTGTTAACGTCTAGTCAAGTCTAAAAGTTGAGTTTTAAAAAAAGGAATAAAAATAAAATAAATGACTCAAGAGGAAAATAAAAGATAGTAATCAATGATATGAAAATGGGTGTTTAGGATCAACATACCTCTTGATGCTTTGTTAACTAGATCATACCCAGGGGTAGCAAGGGCTCGATTGTCATACGAGGATCTATGCGTGTTAATGCGTATTGTTGTGTAGTATTTAGGTCGGAATCCTAAAACACTCGATCCTTCCAATTTGAATCAGCAGGGAAACGCTACTCGAGGCCGAAATATAGTATTAATTACTTGTCCCTATTTAGTCCGTCAGTAAGTTGTCAATTCCCCTAAGGTAGTTACTTTTAAATAAACTAAGTCTTTTACACTTTGGTGTTATCTTCATGCAAAGGCAAGATCTTACCCAACCTGAAGTCCCATTCAAAACCTATAACCTCTGCTAAGAGCATCAACAAGCTTTGACTCCACATATACATATACATATACATAGACATAGAGAACATGAACGACTAAAGTTACTGGCGTCGCAAGGTTGTTGGTAGATTTTAAGGATTAGGCGGAAAATCTAATGACCCAAGTTAAAGGCGACACTATTATTTCACTCACTTCAATAAACTATGTTAATTAGTTAAAGTCATTAAATACATCTAATTTCCGTGTATAGTTTGTACAGTTTTTTATTCCAATTGCGTCGTTTTTAGGTAGAATTTGTATATTACTAAGTTGGTTGTGATTTGCAGGTCTCGGGAGATTAAAAAAAAAAAGCTGAAACGGGCGAGAAACAAGCTATCTTGGAAGAAAACCAAGCCTTGGGACTTGTACGATTGATCGAACAGTCGAATGACAAAAAAATTCAGGAAAGTAGCCCTCTCGCGGCACGGGAGAGGTGCTTTGACTTTTGAAGCCTCGCGCGATGTCACAACCCCCGGCCCCACCCTGGGCGGGAGTTGTGAGTAGATACAATAGCGGTACCTGTGTTTATTAAATTCGTTGTGGAAAATTTTATTAGGATTGTAGTTAGGAAAAATATCAGAGTTATAAAACAACGAAGTTTTATATATTAAATAGTTAGGATAAAACCCATATTACATCAAAAGATTTTTGTAGGGGTAAACCCTAGTTTTACAAAACACATTTCATTTTATTTATTTTGGTGACATAGCCACTTTATTAAATCTTTTGGTGCTTCGTAGCATTTTCCTTTCTTTCACAGTAAGTCACTTGAAATGCGTTTAAAAACATTTTATCAGCGAAAAATACTGGTGAGATCATTCAAAAAGACACTTCCTTATAATCACAGTATTAAGGGGTTTACATTTGTTTATATCTTTCGATTACTCAAATCGGTATTTGTCACTCGTCAATCCTTGTGATTGTGGTCATATCACTGTTGATCAATCTCTCAACTAGTGAAGCTTATCAAGTAGTGTATACAAAACCCCACATACCGGCAGTAATTTAAGAATACAAAAAACTTAATCCCCTGTAATTATAAGTAATAACTGGCAAACATTTAGGGTTTTGAAAATATTTAAGTATCACATAATGTGAAGAAAAGAGAAGGTCTCACATTGTAAAATTAGGGTTTTGATTTTACAGCCTCCTGGTATTAAGCCTGGATTCCTAGTTAAACACACAATACAACACGTATTAGTGTAAGAAACCCAATTCAAACTTTAGCAAAGTATAGCCTTATTCAGGCAGCACTTTGGCATCCTGGATTGGTTTCGGATAAATTAGACAGGGTATGGTACAAGCGATTAGGGTTTAGTACACTTCCTATGGAGCAGAGTTTCGAGTTTCAGGGGTTCGGGTATTAGAATTGACTAAACGAGAGAGTGATTGTATCGAAATTATACTGAACAGGTGCAACTAAACTTCTCCCACGCCTGCCATTATATAGCCTCACCTGGTTCTCCAGGAGCGTCGCGGGAGGAGCAGGGGTCTCCCCTGCGTGGCGCCTGAGATGCCAACTAGGGCTAGGTCATCTCCGTTACCTGTAAAGCCTTGCCATTTGTCGTGCACTAGTGCCACGTGTCTTGGTACCCTCCCGTGCATCGCAAGAGGATCAGGGGTGTCCCCCGCGACTCTCTTGAGCGTCATGTTTTTGAAAGCTCCGTTTAACACGTTGGGTCTTGTCGTGCATGTCGGGGTTTTGATTATGGTTCTTTATAGGGTCTTTTGGGAGTTATTACACGCGGCGCGAGGAAGGAACCAAATACCCCTCGCGTGACGCGAGGGGCTTATATACGCAGACAAATCGTGGTTTAGTTTTGGATCAGTATGTTATATTCATTAAACCTAATTATAATTGAAATAACTTATCTTGGACGAAAATGAAGAACTAAGGGACGAAGTTTGGCAGTTGCGGGAGATGATCTTGAAGCTAGAGATGGTCAAGGTTGAAGCTTTTAAGTTCCGAGAGCGAGATTCCTCGAGTTTCCATAAATCGGGTTTCAGGTTCTTTTGTTTGCTTAATCTAAACCATGTCTTGTGAACTCAATATGCTTTTTGTTTATGATTTCATAACTATGTTAGGCTAAACACTTTGTAACTGCCTGGGTCGATGATTACATAATGCTTTGATGCTCTGTTTTCACCGGTTTATGGATTATTTGTGGATTTTTTTTAATAAAGTAAAGGACTTTGGTATTAATTGTAACAACCCGACTTTTCAAGTCAAAGTCAGAGTACAAGTCAAAGTCAAAGTCAAGACGAGTTATCATTCAGATCTTCCATTTCTTGCTTAATTATTGCTTAATTAACTATTTTAAACGATATTTCAAACTACGCTTATTATCGCATGCTAAACGCATACTATTTAAACGCACTTTATCACATTATTACTATCGCTATCACAACGCAACGCAACGCAAACTCGAAACGCAGTTATTGGTATTGTCTATGTGTGTTATTATGTGCTCTACTTGTGTATATGTTGTGGGATGTTATTCGCAAACGCAATCTCAACTCTATCGCATCACAACTCGAAACGTAGATTTACTTCTATGTTTTTTATATGTTATGTTATTTGTGTAACTACTTGTTTAATGATATTACAACGCTCACTCGCAACTCGCTTAAACACATATTTACTTTCTCGAAAATTGTTGTTCCTCTCATCTCTCTGACGCATAAAGACAAGTCTTTTGTTTGGGGTACTGAACAAGAGGAAGCCTTTCAAACTCTCAAGCGTATGCTTTGCAACGCTCCCATACTCGCCCTACCCGATGGAAACGATGACTTTGTAGTTTATTGCGATGCCTCTAACCTCGATCTTGGTTGTGTTCTTATGCAACGAGACAAGGTTATCGCGTACGCGTCTTGACAGCTCAAGGTTCATGAGAAGAACTACACAACCCACGATCTCGAACTCGGTGCAGTTGTTTTTGAATTAAAGATTTGTCGACACTACCTATATGGTACCAAGTGTAAGGTCTTCACCGACTATAAGAGCCTACAACACATCTTGAATCAGAAGGAACTTAATATGCGCCAACGCAGATGGATCAAACTTCTCAATGACTACGACTGTGAGATTCGCTACCACCCAGGCAAAGCAAATGTCGTTGCTGATGCTCTTAGCCGGCGAAGCTATTTACATAGCGTTTGTAATGTTCAAGCCCAACACGACCTCGAAGCTCTTATTCGCGATGCCCAACACGCCTGTCTTAGTGAACGCACTTTGAAGAAAGAACGAATTCTTGAAACTGAAAACCAATTAGTGAATAAACCGAATGGTATTTTTCACTACCTCGATCGCATTTGGATACCCAGTTGCAATAACTTGCGCGCGATATTGCTGACTGAAGCCCACAAATCCCGATACTCCATTCATCCCAGTGCCGACAAGATGTACCAGGACCTCTGTGCCAGGTATTGGTGGCCAGGAATGAAGAAGGATATCGCTCTCTTTGTTTCGAAATGCCTAACCTGCTCGAAGATCAAGGCTGAACATCAACGACCCTCTGGCTTACTTGAGCTACCCGAGATCCCGATGTGGAAATGGGAGAGTATAGCTATGGATTTCATTATGAAACCTCCCCGCACACCATCAGGTCATGATAGCATTGGGTTATCGTTGATCGTCTTACTAAATCCGCTCATTTTCTGCCGATACGATAAGACTATAAGGTCGAATGATTAGCACGAATCTATACCGACGAAGTCATTTGTCGACATGGGACACCTCGTGACATCATCTCTGACCGCGATGGTCGATTTACCTCGCGCCTTTGGGAAACGTTTCAATCCGCTCTCGGTACTACTCTCAATCTTAGTACCTCTTTCCATCCCCAGACCAATGGTCAGACTGAACGCACGATTCACACCCTTGAAGACATGCTTCGCTCGTGCGTTATAGATTTTGGTGGTATTGGGGATTCACATTTACCTTTAGTCGAATTCTCGTACAACAACAGTTATCACTCAAGCATTCAAATGGCACCATTTGAGGCATTATATGAGCAAAAATGTCAATCGCCTATTGTATGGCACGAGATCGGAGATGCACAAATTACCGGTCTTGAGTTACTACAAGAAACGACTGACAAGATCCTCCAGATACGAGACAATCTCTTGAAAGCTCGGAGTCGTCAAAAGATTTACGCCGATAAACGTCGCAAGCCCCTTGAGTTCGAAGTTGGTGATCACGTACTCCTAAAGGTTTCACCTTGGAAGGGGTGATCCGATTCGGCAAGAAAGGAAAGCTAGCACCTCGATACGTTGGACCCTTTAAGATTCTGGAGAGAATTTGCAAAGTGGCCTACCGACTCGAATTACCAGCGGAACTCAGCAACGTACATCCGACTTTCCACGTTTTGAACCTCAAAAAGTGTCTAGCCGAAGAGAATTTGCATGTCCCTCTCAAGGATTTACAAGTGGACGAAACATTACATTTTGTGGAAAAGGCAGTAGAAATCATGGACCGAGAAACCAAGAAACTCCGACGCTCTCGCATTCCCATAGTGAAGGTTCGCTGGGAAGGCAAACGTGGCGGCGAGTTCACTTGGGAACTCGAGAGTGATATGAAAGCTAAATATCCACAACTCTTCATTACGCCTGCGCCTTAATTTCGGGACGAAATTTCCTAAAGTAGGGGAGGCTGTAACAACCCGACTTTTCAAGTCAAAGTCAGAGTACAAGTCAAATTCAAAGTCAAGATGAGTTATCATTCATATCTACCATTTCTTTCTTAATTATTGCATAACTAACTATTTTAAACGATATTTTAAACTACGCTTATTATCGCATGCTAAATGCATACTATTTAAACGCACTTTATCGCATTATTACTATCGCTATCGCAACGCAAACTCGAAACGCAGTTATTGGTATTGTCTATGTGTGTTATTATGTGCTCTACTTGTGTATATGTTGTGGGATGTTATTCGCGAACGCAATCGCAACTCTATCGCATCGCAATCTCATCGCAACTCGAAACGTATATTTACTTTTATGCTTTTTATGTGTTATGTTATTTGTGTAACAACTTGTTTAATGCTATCGCAACGCTCACTCGCAATCTCGCTTAAAAGCAACGCAACGCTTAAAGCACGAAACGAAAGTCGGGAACTAACAAAACGCGACACGCCTGATCGAATGACCATTCGATCGAATGATCATCTGTTCGGATGACCATCCGATTGGCTGACCATCCGACCCTCGCTTCCACCACCTTAAACCCTCTCTCACACTATAAATACCCACCTGTCACATCACTGTTCATTGATGTGACAGCCCTATCCGACCCAACTCGCTCCCAGCTCATTCTCAAGCACATTTCACTCGATTCAAGGCTATTTTCATAAGTTTTCTTCCTAAATCTTGTACTTCTATCATCAATACACACTTTCTCATCATCTTCTCCATCAAATCTTACATTTTCACCATGAAATCACCTGATTTGGACTGCTTGAAGGTGACGTCATCACGGTTTCTTATGCAATATGTCAAATGGCATCATCTCATCAAGATATGTTCAGATCTAAAGGATTTCTACACATTTTTATATGGATCTCAACAAAATGAAAACAGTTGGAAGATATTCCAAACTTTTCTTCAACATTTCATCACTTTTCAAACTTCCTTTCAACTCATTTACACTCTCATACTCAAAACCGATGGGATCTAGACTCATTCAGGCTCTCTACTCATTCTCTAGTTGAGAACCGGTCTGAGAACGGATTACCACCGAAGAGACGACCGATTCACGGGTCAAACATGAAACCCCGTCAAGAACAGTTAGTCTGATCGACTGGGGTGGTTCCCATCCAATCAGATCACATTGGCTTGATATGGACTTCTATTGTTTGACACGTCATCTCGCCGTCTCCGTTAAAAAGCAAACTTTTAACTTGAAAACTTGTAAAAATTTTCAAACAAACAAGACGCCACTCGTATGGCCATCCGACCAGATCACCATCCGATCGAATGACCATTCGGTCAGGTGACTTGTTCCTCACGACATTCCAACACTTAAATAATTTGGTCAAAACTTCAAAGAATATCACACTTTCAGTCGAATAGCCATCCGATCGAATGGCCATCCGTCCGGATGACTTGACATCTAGAGATACTCCTCATTTTCCAAAATGCTACAACAAAAACTTCAAAGTTTCAAAACGATTTACAAACACATACACCCAGTCGAATGACCAACCGTTTGAATGGTCATCCGTCCGGATGGCCATCCGCTCGACTCACCATTCGATGCTCAACTCACAGTTTACACGTTGTTCAACGCTTACGCTATTTCTGTACTCAGGCTAACCTCCAAGCGCTCCTTTCAATCCAAGATAGTGTTTATTTACTAAACACATACTGTGAGTATACTCGAACCCATTTTCTTTTAACGCAGTTTTGGGTGTTACATACATTACCTATATCAAAACACCTCGAACACACAACGCAAATACTTTTTACGCTAATCGCTCTGGCATGTTATACGTGACTTAATGAATGCTTGTATGTTATGTTACACAGTGATTGTTTGCATGACACCTTAGCAACGATAGTACTATAGTTTGGACTTAGCACCTGTCGTGGACAGGGGTTGTTAAGGGTTTTACTTCACATGGTCACAGTGGTGATAATGTGTTGCGCATTCTACAACTCGCAGTCATGTCGGTTGCATACTTCATTGTCGATAGCTTACTTGCTTCACATTTCTACGTGTTAACTGCTGGTTATGCGTAAACGCTTTCGCTATACTATACTATGCAAACTTGTGTACTCACATTTACACTATGTGTATTGACTTTATTTTAACGTATGTTCCAGGTTGATTAGGATGCTCTTCTTGCTATGCTTAGTGAAACGAAGTAGGGGGTCTAGAAACAAATCAAATAAATCTGAGTTATCGGAACAGTTTGCTTGTCTTTGAGAACAATATCTGTAATAACTGTTTTTACTTTATATGTTGATGGTATGGGACGTTAACAGTTAATATATTATCATTAATAGTTGTTATGGATTCTCTTGGACAATCTGTTTCGCTCAGTGTCGCGCCCCAATGTTTCCGCCATCGGTTGGGGTATGACAGATTGGTATCAGAGCCATAACAATAGGGAATTAGGAAAGACTTGACCTAGTCCGGGTTCTGAGTCTTAGAATCGACCTAGTCAATAGTCTAAGTACCAACAGACCGTTGAGCAAACCCAGTAAGGGTTTTGTACGAACCTACTCTCGCTTGACTCGCTAAAACTACAACCTTGAGGGAACACTGCATACTACAGCCTTAGGAAAGGAACGCAGACACAACACACACATTTTTGAAAATGCTCGCATACCGCAATCGAGTTATTGGATCGAGGTTAGGTGTGAAAACCGGAAACTCTCGAAAAGATCGCTCACCCTACACGTATTTTTACTACCAGCACGAGAATCTTCATTGAGTCAAGAGTGAAATCCATATCTTGACAAAATTCTCCCTCTCTATCTCGTGATTTTATCACACATTCAGGAACAAAGTGGTTATGTTAGGGGTGAAACCCGCATCTTAACAACACGTTCCGCTCTGATTTTACAAAACTCTCACCAAAGTCTCGATGGATTCCAACAACCCGAGTCATGTAGAAGCCGAAAGCATGAGTGTCGTTTGCCATATTCGGCGAGAGCGCAGTCTATTAGGCCCAAGCGTACACACGAAATCGTTGAGGATAGTCGAATCACTTTGGGTAGTTGACGTCTAACACCCAGGACACTCTAATTTCGATTTGAGCCGCAATCGTTGATTTTATGAGTTATCGATTTTATGTGTTTTATGTGTTTAATATTTATGTGTTTTGATTTTGGAGACTATTCGCTTTTCGCTTTGCAAAACATGCACTACTCACGACGTTTCACTTTTAGCTCAAAACGCTAACAAATCACCGATAAACTATGAACTCTCGCAATGCTATTCGCTGTTTACGCTACTCGCTATCGTTTCTCGCACTCGCAACTCTCAATCGCTTTACGCAACTATGAAAGGTAGGTGAATACGTGCAAAATATGTAGGTGAATACATGCTAAATAGGAAGGTGAATACGTGCCAAAGGTGTGCTTATGTGCTCTACGTGCTTATGCGCTTACGTGCTTGCGTGGACTATGTGTTATGTGCCGACGTGTTCCTGTGCTTTATGGAGTAATAAAAATAGTATGTTGGTTAAGTACCATATGATGATATAATCGAACCCTCGTCTAAATCACACGACGATGTTTGCTGCAGACAATGTCTTCCCTTGGTTCTCACACTCGCCGAAACGCTGAGAGAAGCAGAGTTGACAAGCGCATCGCTTCTCTTGTTACCAAGGAAATGGCAAAAGTCATACCTCAGATCGTCAGTGACATCAATGAGGTTAGCAGCAAATCACCCTTTGAATCGAAGAGCGACTCTCCGAAAACGCCCTTCAGCTTCAAGCAATTTAAGGCTTGTGGTCCTAAAGGCTTCACTGGTGAAGATGGACCTAGCGCAATGTTCCAATGGTTTGACTAGATTGAAGTCACGCTCCGACAAAGCGGATGCCCTAATGAACTCCGCACTGTGAATGCTACCGGGGTCTTCCAGTCTAGAGCACTGGTTTGGTGGACTGCAGAGCGCAACAGGCGCAGAAATGACGCAGCCTATGGTCTGTCATGGGAGAAACTGAAGGAAGTCATGATGAAAGAATTATGTCCCCCACATGAACTCAAGAAGCTGGAAAACAAGTTTTGGGGTATCAAGCAAAAAGGAGGTGATAATGCTGGTCTCACCGCTCTCTTTAAACAGCTCAGTATCATCTGTCCTGGTCAAGTGTCAACTCCGGACTTCACAATCAATAAATATATCCGCACTCTACCAGATTGTGTTGCTGATTTTGTCCAAGCAGCTAAGCTTGCTACTATTAAGGAGACCTACCAGCTCGCTGCTGAGATCAATGATAAGCGAGATTTGGCCGGTTACTTCAAGACCTCAACCAAGAGCCTGAATCAAGCAACTGCTACTCCTACTCCCACTACCGACACCGCCTCATCTCAGGGTTCAAGGTCATCATGTCAGAATCGCAAACGCAAGGGTAACAACAATAAGAACTATGCTGCAACTGCCGCTCCTCTCAATGCTATACCTGTCCAACCCCACCAGAACCAGAATCGTCAAGTCACAACTCCTGTGACCAACGCACCGCCTACTAAGCGTGCGTAGACTGGTCCTCATCCTCTCTACCCTACTTGTACTTACCACCACCCAGCTGGGATAGCTTGTCGTTTTTGTGTCCACTGCAACATCTACGGACACTTCACAGCGAACTGTCGCACTGGCCCACGTCAACAAGCTCAAGCAGTTCAAGTTCCCGCACCGCCAGCTCAACCTCTTGCTATCCAGGGTAACCCAGCAGCTCATGCTCCCGCTGCTCATGCACGAGCCTGCTATGCATGTGGTGACCCTAATCATTTCGAAAATGTATACCCAAACCGTGTGGTGTAACAAGAGCCACAGCAACCACCGCAGCAGCAGCAACAGCCACAACAACAAGCAGCCCATGGACGAGCCTTCAACATCAACGCTCATCAGGCCCAAACTGACAACAACGTTGTCAATGGTACGTTTCTCGGTAACGGTATTTATGCTTCGTTTTATTTGATACTGGAGCCGATAACTGTTTTGTGTCGTTTGAATTCAAAAAGCTTCAAAACCGTAAACGAGTTAACCTCCCAATGACGTTCGACGTAGAAATTGCCACCGGAAGAACTGTCACTGTTAGTTCCGTTCTACGTGGTTGCACTCTTGAACTCAACAATCACGTTTTTCCTGATCGATCTCGTTCCGATGCAACTGGGTAGTTTTGATATCATGGTAGGCATGGATTTTCTTCGTGAAAATCATACTTAAGTCGTTTGTTCCGAAAAGATGATCCATTTTTCTCTTTCAAACGGTGATCAACTCTATGTCTATGGCGAAGTATCTTCGAAGGAACTGAAACTCATGTCGTGCACCCAAGCAAGCAAGTATCTCCGCAAGGAATACAAGGCTTTCTTGGAACACATCGTAGTAGCGGAGAAGGAAAAGAAAGCAATGGAAAAGGTGCTCATAGTTCGTGATTTTCCTTATGTCTTTCCTGATGATTTACCTTGTCTACCGCCGTCTCGCGTTATCGATTTTCGTATTGGCCTCATTCCTGGAGCTAACCCTGTCGCTAAAGCTCCTTATCTCCCCGCACCGTCTGAAATGCGCGAACTCTCAAGTCAACTCCAGGAACTACTTGATAAAGGCTTCATACGCCCTAGCACATCTCCATGGGGTGCACCGGTCCTTTTCGTGAAAAACAAGGATGGATCATTCCGAATGTGCATCGATTATAGGGAACTCAATAAGCTTACTATCAAGAATCGCTATCCCTTACCCCGAATCGACGATTTATGTGATCAATTGCAAGGCGCTACGTGTTTTTCTAAAATCGATCTACGCTCTGGTTATCATCAATTGCGAATTCAGGAGGTGGACATACCTAAAACCGCTTTTCGAACCCGCTACGGCCATTATGAATTCGTCGTTATGCCCTTTGGTCTTACCAACGCCCCCGCAGTCTTTATGGATTTGATGAATCACGTGTGTAAACCCTTTCTTGACTGCTTCGTCATCATGTTTATCGATGATATCCTTATCTATTCGAAATCGAAATCCGAACACGTGCAACATCTCTGTTTGGTTATCAAACTCTTGCAAGGAAATCGCCTCTACGCCAAGTTCTCCAAGTGTGAATTTTGGCTCAAGGAGGTTCAATTTATCGGTCACATTGTCAATAGTCAAGGTATTCACGTCGATCCCGCGAAGATTGAAGTAGTTAAGAATTGGATTACGCCGAAAACCCCGTCCGAAGTTCGTTCTTTTCTCAGATTGGCGGGTTATTATCACCGATTTCTTGAAAATCGCTGTTCCTCTCACCTCTCTGACGCATAAAGACAAGCCTTTTGTTTGGGGAACTGAACAAGAGGAAGCCTTTCAAACTCTCAGGCGTATGCTTTGCAACGCTCCCATACTCGCGCTACCCGATGGAAACGGCGACTTTGTAGTTTATTGCGATGCCTTTAACCTCGGTCTTGGTTGTGTTATTATGCAACGAGACAAGGTTATCACGTACGCGTCTCGATAGCTCAAGGTTCATGAGAAGAACTACACAACCCACGATCTCGAACTCGGTGCAGTTGTTTTTGCATTAAAGATTTGGTGACACTACCTATATGGTACCACGTGTACGGTCTTCACCGACCATAAGAGTCTACAACACATCTTGAATCAGAAGGAACTTAATATGCGCCAACGCAGATGGGTCGAACTTCTCAACGACTATGACTGTGAGATTCGCTACCACCCAGGCAAAGAAAATGTCGTTGCTGATGCTCTTAGCCGACGAAGCTATTAACATAGTGTTCGTAATGTTCAAGCCCAACACGACCTCGAAGCTCCTAGTCACGACGCCCAACACGCCTGTCTTACTGAACGCACTTTGAAGAAAGAACGAATTCTTGGAACCGAAAACCAATTAGTGAATAAACTGAATGGTATTTTTCACTACATCGATCGCATTTGGATACCCAGTCGCAATAACTTGTGCGGGATATTGCTGACTGAAGCCCACAAATCCCGATACTCCATTCATCCCGGTGCCGACAAGATGTACCAGGACCTCCATGCCAGGTATTGGTGGCCAGGAATGAAGAAGGATATCGCTCTCTATGTTTCAAAATGCCTAACCTGCTCGAAGATCAAGGCTGAACATCAACGACCCTCTGGCTTACTCAAGCAACCCGAGATCCCGGTGTGGAAATGGGAGAGTATAGCTATGGATTTAATTACGAAACTCCCCCGCACGCCATCAGGTCACGATAGCATTTGGGTTATCGTTGATCGTCTTACTAAATCCGCTCATTTTTTGCCGATACGAGAAGACTATAAGGTCGAACAATTAGCATGAATCTATACCGATGAAGTTATTTGTCAACATGGGACACCTCGTGACATCATCTCTGACCGCGATGGTCGATTTACCTCGCGCCTTTGAAAACGTTTCAATCCGCTCTAGGTACTACTCTCAATCTTAGTAGTGCTTTCCATCCCCAGACCGACGGTCAGACTGAACGCACGATTCGCACCCTTGAAGACTTGCTTTGCTCGTGTGTTATAGATTTTGGTGGTAATTGGGATTCGCATTTACCTTTAGTCGAATTCTCGTACAACAACAGTTATCACTCTAGCTTTCAAATGGCACCATTTCAGGCATTATATGGGAGAAATTGTCGATCGCCTATTGTATGGCACGAGATCGGAGACGCACAAATTACCGGTCCTGTGTTACTACAAGAAACGACTGACAAGATCCTCCAGATACGAGACAATCTCTTGAAAGCTCGTAGTCGTCAAAAGAGTTACGCTGATAAACGCCGCAAGCCCCTTGAGTTCGAAGTTGGCGATCACGTACTCCTAAAGGTTTCACCTTGGAAGGGGGTGATTCGATTCGGCAAGAAAGGAAAGCTAGCGCCTCGATACGTTGGACCCTTTAAGATTCTGGAGAGAATTGGCAAAGTAGCCTACCGACTCGAATTACCGGATGAACTCAGCAACGTACATCCGAGTTTCCATGTTTCAAACCTCAAAAAGTGTCTAGCCGAAGAGAATTTGCATGTCCCTCTCGAGGATTTGCAAGTGGACGAAACATTACACTTCATGGAAAAGCCAGTAGAAATCATGGATCGAGAAACCAAGAAACTCTGACGCTCTCGTATTCCCATAGTGAAGGTTCGCTGGGAAGGCAAATGCGGCGCCGAGTTCACTTGGGAATTCGAGAGTGATATGAAGGCTAAATATCCACAACTCGTCGTTACGCGTGCGCCTTAATTTCGGGATGAAATTTCCTAAAGTAGGGGAGGCTGTAACAACCCGACTTCTCAAGTCAAAGTCAGAGTAAAAGTCAAAGTCAAAGTCAAGATGAGTTATCATTTAGATCTTCCATTTCTTGCTTAATTATTGTTTAATTAACTATTTTAAATGATATTTTAAACTACACTTATTATCGCATGCTAAACGCATACTATTTAAACGCACTTTATCGCATTATTACTATCGCTACCACAACGTAACGCAAACTCAAAACGTAGTTATTCGTATTGTCTATGTGTGTTATTACGTGCTCTACTTGTGTATATGTTGTGGGATGTTATTCGCAAACGCAATCGCAACTCTATCGCATCGCAACTCGAAACACAGATATACTTTTATGCTTTTTATGTGTTATGTTATTTGTGTTACTACTTGTTTAATGCTATCGCAATGCTCACTTGCAACTCGCTTAAATGCAACGCAACGCTTAATGCATGAAACGAAAGTCGGGAACTAACAAAACGCGACGCGCCTGATCGAATGACCGTTCGATCGAATGATCATCCGTCTGGATGACCATCCGATCGGCTGACCATCCGACCCTCACTTCCATCGCCTTAAAACCTCTCTCACACTATAAATACCCACCTGTCACATCACTGTTCATTGATGTGACAGCCCTATCCGACCCAACTCGCTTCCAGCTCATTCTCAGGCACATTTCACTCGATTCCAGGCTATTTTCGTAAGTTTTCTTCCTAAATCTTGTACTTCTATCATCAATACACACTTTCTCATCATCTTCTCCATCAAATCTTACATTTTCACCATGAAATCACCAGATTTGGACTGCTTGAAGGTGACGTCATCACGGTTTCTTATACGAATCTCAACAAAATGAAAACAGTTGGAAGATATTTCAAACTTTTCTTCAACATTTAATCACTTTTCAAACTTCCTTTCAACTCATTTACACTCTCATACTCAAAACCGATGGGATCTAGACTCATTCAGGCTCTCTACTCATTCTCTAGTTGAGAACCGGTCTTAGAACGGATTACCACCGAAGAGACGACTGATTCACGGGTCGAACATGAAACCCCGTCAAGAACAGTTAGTCTGATCGACTGGGGTGGTTCCCATCCGATCGGATGACCTTGGCTTGATATGGAATTCCTCGACGAATCGCAACTGATCGTCGATAGTGAGCTCCTTCAAAGGAACTATGAGGGTCTCATCTGGCAGACACTTCTTCAGATTCGACACGTGAAAAACGTTGTGAACTGCACTGAGTTCTGCGGGCAGGTTTAGTTTGTAGGCTACTTTGCCTATCTTCTCAATGATCTTGAATGGTCCGACATATCGCGGATTGAGCTTGCCCCGTTTGCCAAAACGAACCACACCCTTCCAGGGTGAGAATTTAAGTAGAACTCGGTCCTCGACCTGGAATTCTAGAGGTTTCCGGTGCTTGTTTGCGTAGTCTTTCTGAGGGTCGCGAGCTGCCGCCATGCGTTGTCGTATCTGAGCAATCCTTTCAGTTGCGTCTACTACAAGTTCTGGACCTGTGATCTGACTATCACCCACCTCTGCCCAACAAAGAGGTGATCGGCATTTACGCCCGTACAATGCCTCAAATGGAGCGGCTTGAATGCTGGTGTGGTAACTGTTGTTATACGAAAATTCCACTAGTGGCAGATGCTTTTCCCAACCGTTGCCAAAGTCAATCACACATGCTCTAAGCATGTCTTCAAGGGTTTGGATGGTGCGTTCAGACTGCCCATCCGTCTGTGGATGATAAGCTGTGCTCATATCTAAGCGTGAGCCAAAGGACTTGTGCATTGCTTGCCACAGTTCAGAAGTAAAACGTGCATCACGGTCAGAGATAATAGAGGTGGGCACCCCGTGCCTCGAAACCACTTCCTTCAAGTAAACATCTGCTAAAGTAGAGAACTTGTCAGTTTCTTTGATAGCCAAGAAGTGCGCAGACTTTGTGAGTCGATCTACGATCACCCAAATAGTATCATTTCCACGTTGAGATCTAGGTAGGCCAGTAACGAAATCCATGAAAATTTGCTCCCATTTCCATTGCGGTATCTCTGGTTGTTGGAGTAGGCCTGATGGTTTCTGGTTTTCAGTCTTGACTCTCGCACAAGTCAAACATTTGCTAACGTAAATTGCTATGTGAACTTTCATGCTAGGCCACCAATATGTAGTTTTCAAATCGTGGTACATCTTATCTGAACCAGGATGTACTGAGTAGCGAGACTTATGCACTTCATCTACCACAAGCTCGCGTAAGTTTCCATAGAGTGGGACCCAGATGCGTCCTGTTACGAAATAGGCGCCGTCTGCCTTTTGTTCTAACCTTTGCCTTGAGCCGCGTAGGGCTTCAGCCCTGACGTTTTCTGGTTTCAATGCTTCTACCTGAGCATCTCGTATCTGAGAAGGAAGACTAGACTGAATAGTGAGTTGTAGTGCTCGCACACGCCTAGGCGTGGTATCTTTTCGACTGAGGGCATCGGCCACCACATTGGCTTTGCCCGGATGGTACTTGATGGCACATTCGTAATCGTTCAGTAGCTCGACCCATCGACGTTGACGCATGTTTAATTCCTTCTGTTTGAAGATATGCTCGAGACTCCTGTGATCGGTGTAGATGGTGCACTTGGTACCGTACAGGTAATGTCTCCATATCTTGAGCGCGAAAACAACAGCTCCCAGCTCTAAATCGTGTGTAGTGTAATTCCGTTCGTGAATTTTAAGTTGGCGCGAAGCATAAGCAATGACTTTATCCCGTTGCATCAACACACATCCAAGACCCTGAATGGATGCGTCGCAGTAGACTACAAAATCATTTGTGCTTTCAGGCAATGAGAGGATAGGTGCGTTACAAAGTCTATCCTTTAAGTGCTGAAATGCTGATTCCTGTTCATTTCCCCAACGACAGATAACGCCTTTCTGAGTTAGTGAGGTGAGGGGTTGTGCAATCTTGGAGAAGTCTTTGATGAACCTTCTATAATAACCCGCCAAACCCAAGAACTGGCGGATTTCTAATGGTGTACGAGGTGCAGGCCAGTTCTTAATGGAGTCAACTTTCGATGGATCAACATGAATCCCATCCTTGTTTACCACGTGGCCTAGAAAGTGGACTTCACGAAGCCAGAATTCGCATTTTGAAAACTTGGCGTACAGCTGTTCTGCTCGAAGGAGTTCCAAAATAAGTCGTAAATGCTGCTCCTGTTCCTCCTGACTCTTAGAATAGATCAGGATGTCGTCGATAAACACAATAACAAACTTATCCAGATAGGGTTTGCACACCCTGTTCATAAGATCCATGAAAACTGCAGGTGCGTTTGTTAGCCCGAATGGCATGACCAGAAACTCGTATGGGCCGTAGCGTGTTCTAAACGCTGTTTTGGAGACGTCCTCGTCCCGGACTCTCAGTTGATGGTAATCCCGATCTCAGATCGATCTTGGAGTAGTAGCTCGACCCTTGCAGCTGGTCGAACAAGTCGTCAATGTGTGGAAGAGGATAGCGATTCTTCACGGTCACCTTGTTCAGTTCACGGTAATCTATGCACATGCGGAAGGTACCGTCTTTCTTATTCACAAATAATACTGAGCTCCCCAGGGCGAAGAGCTAGGGCGAATGAAACCCTTTTCCAAGAGTTCTTTTAATTGCTTGGACAGTTCTTCCAGTTCAGTTGGAGCTAAGCGATAAGGTGCTCGAGCTATGGGTGCTGCTCCAGGAGCTAGCTCGATCTGAAATTCGACCTGGCGATGAGGCGGTAGCCCAGGTAAATCTTCAGGAAACACTTGAGGAAAATCGCGTACTATTGGAATATCCTCTAATCTCTTCTCTTTCGCTGATGCGTCAGTAACAAGTGCTAAAATAGCAGTGTGGCCCTTTCGCAAACACTTCTGAGCCTTCAGGAAGGAGATGATGCCAATCACGGCACCACTCTTGTCGCCTTGAACTTCGAGAGGTTCTTTAC
Source organism: Helianthus tuberosus (assembly GCA_030545235.1). NCBI lineage: Eukaryota > Viridiplantae > Streptophyta > Magnoliopsida > Asterales > Asteraceae > Helianthus > Helianthus tuberosus. The sequence continues at coordinate 151,517,014 of CM060381.1, forward strand.
TAGAACGGGGAATACGAACAATCTTCTCCTTGCATAGGATCTCTGCTTGATGTTGAGGTAGCCAATCCATACCAATAACGATGTCGAAACCATCACAACGTTGGGGTCATTCCTAGCATCACCCTGACCAATCACGAACACTCGACCCCTGGCAACATTGCCATCGTTATTACCCCCGTTGTTATTCCCGTTGACCTGATTATTGTTGTTGTTGTTCTGATTCTGGTTTAACTGAGGGCAGTCCCGCTTGAAGTGGCCTTCAGCACCACACTGAAAGCATCCCCTGTTAACTTGTTGTCCCTACTGCTTCTGTGGAGCTAGTGGTTGTTGCTATTGGTTCTGATTCGCAGGTCGTGAGCTCCAGCAATCCTTAGCTTCATGACCCATCTTGAGACACCTCTGACAACGACCCCTGTTGCACTGACCATTGTGGTGTATGTTGCACTTGTTACATTTTGGGAGGTTTCCTCGATATCCACCCTGCCCCTGACTACCAGAAGATTGCCGACCAGGGCTCTGGTAGTCATCAATCCTTCGCTGTTGTGCCTGGGACTGAACTGAAGTCGAACCCTTGCTAGAGGTTCCATCCCATTTTAGTTTATTGTCACTGGGAATAGCAGAAGTAGTAACAGTAGTAGCACCGATACGTTTAGGCAGCTTGTTCTGTTCCACTGCCTGGTCTGTGAGACGATGAGCAAGACGAGTAACATCTTGAATAGTAGCAAGGTTAGCAGCAGTCACATGACTTTGAATCTCTGGTACTAAGCCTTTGAGGTACAGCTCAATGCGCTTGATGGAAGGATCCACCATAGTTGGACACAAAATTGTCAGTTCATTAGATCACTTCGTATACGCCTCTATCTCTGACCCCGTCATCTTCAATTTAAAGAACTCCACTTCCAGCTTGTGGATGTCATCACGACTACAGTATTCTCGCTTGATCAGTTCCTTAAAATTATTCCATGGGGTGGCATTAGCAGCCGTCAGCCCCAGCATCTGAACTTGCGCGTTCCACCAAGTTAGCACAGTGCTTTCGAGAGTACTAGTGGCGTACTTCCCCCTACGAGCCTCAGGGCATTCACACATCTCGAAGACCGATTCGAGCCTCTCAAACCAGTGGAGGAGTCCAACGGCCCCTTCAGTGCCACTAAAAGTACTAGGACAACAGTCCATGAAAGTTTTGAATGTGCATACAGGTGGCTGAGCGTGTTGACCTGTCGTGTGCGTAAGAGTAAACATACTTAAGCATGAGTGTTGGTTTACGAGAGTAGGATCTAAAGATCCTAGAGTAAGTGGTGATGGCAGGTTATACCTCCTGCTTGGGTAGCTGCGAGTGCTGCAGTAACTTGTTCAGTGATCAAAGCCGCCAACTGGGCTTGAGTTAGGTTAACGCGTCCACTCATGATCTTGATATCAAAGAGAACATGAGTGAGAGAGATTCGCGAAAGTGCGATGACAGAAGAGAGTAAGCACACAAGTGTTTCAATCAACAGTTGTTACGTTTATCTAAGCATACCATGAGCAAAGTTCTATGTAATCTAGCAAGTAGGCAATGTAAACATAAATCATATCACCTAGAATGTCGAGTCTTGCACGTGGAGCGAAGCGTCGTTGTGGATCGTTGAGCACTGTTCAAGTTATAGTCTGGTTTTAACAAAAACTTTTTCCCTTATTAAAACCAAGTTCACTATAACCAATGGCTCTGATACCAATCTGTCACACCCCCAAAATCCACACGCGGAGTATCACCGCTTAGAGGCGTTACATGACCAGGATCAAGCCACCAATCATATTGAACCATGTATGTAGTAAAAATAATTCAACCAAACAATATGAAAGGTGTTCAAAACCAAAGCATAGTTAAGTGTTTAGCGGAAGCATAAATGTAAAACCCAACATAAGCAATAAGTTTGAAACGTCATAAACGTTTAACATGGCATCCTCGATCCATGTCCCACAACGACTGTGCCTCCCCGTGCAAGCTCCATAGTACCTAACGACCTGCAAGGCATGTAACAACGAGTCAACAACAAAGTTGAGCGAGTTCACAGTTGGTTGTTTAGTTATAGTATTCGTTTCGTAAACCGTATGTTTGTTTAGTAAACTATGTATCATATTTATTTGTATCGCGGCCTTCCAGGCATGTTTGCGAAGATTTGTAGGGGTTTCCCATGTATTCTAGACTAGTTGTATTTGTATCGCGGCCCTCCAGGCATGTGTGCGAAGATTAGTATTCGTATCGCGGCCATTCCAGGCATGTGTGCGAAGATTAGTATTCGTATCGCGGCCATTCCAGGCATGTGTGCGAAGATTAGTGGGGGCTTCCCATGTGTTACTAGTCTAGCTGTATCTATAAGTGACCTTCCCCTAACGAGGTCAGTGGTACGTATTCCAGTAACGATGAAAGTACAAGTAATCATTCAATCCCATTCCCAACCCCGGGAATCCCATGCCTTGGTAAGAGTGTGAACTCACATTGGTTTGCTCGGTATAGATTAGTTACGCGTTCAAATTGCACAAACGATCCTAACATGGACATCATTAATAATCAGTCGTGTATCGCTTACTCTTTACATTCTATACACACATTACACAAATAGGCGCCGTATAATATCATGCAAGCTATCAAATTACGCAACTAAACAATTTGCAACAAGCACCATGCGTTCATGTAATAAGTGTTTTGAATCCCCACCAAGTTGATGATTCACCGGCCCAGTAACTAGTGCCTAACCAATCGAGCCCAAACCCTCTCAAATGTGTGGCCCCAAACAACATCTCAAATGGAAAATGGAATTTATATTCTCATACTTTCAATTAGTTCATGCATCTAATTAGCATACATGTTTGTGGGTTATGGCTGTACAAAAGAAAGCATGTGGGGGGCCCTATACATGTGCGCCACCCATTAAGAGTTCACATGATCAAATCCATAATTGATAACTTCATATGTGCATTAATTGATTTAAATCCAAATCACACCATACATTCTGACATGCAATATAAATCAATCACCTCATCATAACAACTCTCGATGTCATGCAATCACTATCATTATGTCCCCCTAGTTAATTACCAATTCATTCAAGCAAAAACGACTCATGCAATCATTCAAAATACTAACTCCCTAAAGAGTCATGGTCATCGTACAATCATCAGCATGTTGTTTGTGATTAACGAGGATCCTAGTCTGCTAACATTTAAACAACCAATAACATCAGTTCTAGCCACGAATCCGTTTATTGCCGTTTTGATACAATACAATATAGGTTTAACAATGATACTAGATCCTCTACCCTATCCATGAACATGAAATCTCAAATCACAGAGCTTGTTAATCAGATTTATATGTATATACACAAATACAGACATGTAAGGATCTAACAAAAGTCATGTTCATATAAGCAACAGTACAACTAACCGAAATTGCTAATCTAGCAACCTATAATTCTCAACCTAACATCCAAACATGGATTTACATATCACTTAATACTCACAAACAACGATTTCATTTATACAGTTAACAGAGATATCAATCAAGAAATCATGTACGGACTAAATACTAACCGTGAAAGGCAAAACAATAGCTTGATCGTCCTAAGGAACTTCAGAGACACAAGGTTGCCGTCACAAGATAAAAGGTGACTAGGGTTTTCGGATAAAACTCTCACAAGCCTCTAAATCAAAACATATACTAACTCGACAGTGGGCCAAGGCCCATTTCCGTTTTCGGTGGCCTCCAAGTGGACGAAAACACCATGTGTTTTCGTGGGTGGGGTGATTTCGTGAGGGGGTGTTTGGCATGATTTAATTAAACAACAAAATATTAATTCTAAATATAATATTAACCTACCCTTCAAATATAATGCACACCACACCTATAACATATCAATCACAGTACGATTTAACAAATTACAGCGTGTACAGTTGTGAAACAAACAAGTCGCGTCAACACACAATCTAAACAATTAACGTGAAATAGTGCGAAGATGGAATCTTGGAACTCGAGTTGTCACATTATCCCCAACTTGAAAGAAATTTCGTCCCGAAATTTAGCACGTGGTTACTGAGGAAGCTAGTTGTGTTGTGTTGTTTACTGATTTTCCTGGGGTGTCACACTTTCAGTCGAATAGCCATCCAGATGACTTGACATCTAGAGATACACCTCATTTTCCAAAATGCTACAACGAAAACTTCAAAATTTCAAAATGATTTACAAACACACACACCCAGTTGAATGACCAACCGTCCGAATGGTCATCCATCCGGATGGCCATCCGCTCGACTCACCATTCGATGCTCAACTCATAGTTTACACGCTGTTCAACGCTTACGCTATCGTTCTGTACTCAGGCTAACCTCCAAGCGCTCCCTTCAATCCAAGACAGTGTTTATTTACTAAACACATACTGTGATATACTCGAACCCATTTTCTTTTAACGCACTTTTGGGTGTTACATACGTTACCTAAATCAAAACACTTCGAACACACAACGTAAATACTTTTAACGCTAACCACTCTCGTATGTTATACGTGACTCGATGAATGCTTTTATGTTATGTTTACACAGTGATTGTTTGCCTGACACCTTAGCAACGAGAGTACTATAGTTTGGACTCAACACCTATCGTGGACAGGGGTTGTTAAGGGTTGTACTTCACATGGTCACAGTGGTGATAATGTGTTGTGCATTCTACAACTCGCAGTCATGTTGGTTGCACACTTCATTGTCGATAGCTTACTTGCTTCACATTTCTACGTGTTACATGCTGGTTATGCGTAAACGCTTTCGCTATACTATACTATGCAAACTTGTGTACTCACCTTTACACTATGTGTATTGACTTTATTTTAACGTATGTGACAGGTTGATTAGGATGCTCTGCTTGCTATGCTTGGTGAAACGAAGTAGGGGGTCTAGAAACAAATCAAATAAATCTGAGTTGTCGGAATAGTTTGTTTGTCTTTGAGGACAATATCTGTAATAACTGTTTTTACTTTATATGTTGATGGAATGGGACGTTAACAGTTAATATATTGTCATTAATAGTTGTTATGGAGACTCTTGGACAATCTGTTTCGCTCAGTGCCGCACCCCGATGTTTCCGCCATCGGTTGGGGTGTGACATTAATGTTTACGCATATTTAATCTTGTTTGAACCTTATCACATGTTTCACTTGTGTTTTTTGTGGATGTCTTCCATGTATGAATGCAAGTTAGGTCATGGACTGTATATTAGCGATTAGTTTACGGTTAATTATGCATGATTTCCATAGGAAATGTGATTAAGTCTTTGAATAGGATTATGTATTATACCAATCTCGATAGTTGTGAGGTGAGAGGTTGTCGATTCGTCTTTAGTATTAGATTGCTAGGGTTAGTTACTTCGTGAGAAGAGCCTCTTAGTTTCCCTTTCACTATTTGCTTATCGAGTCTAATCAGGAATCCATAGTTACCCGTGACTCTCACGCTGTGAGGTACATTCTCTAGAAGGTACTTTATTATTACAGTAGGAAAGCCCGTGAAGGAATCCTCTAAACTGGTAGTTTCACGGATTTTAGGTTTCCACAGGTTTCTTCTCAAGAAGGGTTGAGGATCCTTTAGGTATTCCTTTAAGTTTAGTATTTTAAGATCCTGGTTTCCACAATAATTCCATAACCGATAGAACATGTTGAACATGTGTAGGAGTCTGATATTTTTAGGTTTTTCTATACACTAGTTCAAGTTTTAATATTTATAAAAACACGATATGATACTATCACACTACAACTCACGTTCAGCAAGTTCACCCATCGTTGGCGTAATATAGTAATGGTAAGATACTGAGGTCGTCCAAGGATACAAGAGTTTTACTACCGAGTCATTGTTAACATCTAGTCAAGTCCAAAAGCTGAGTTTTAAAAAGAATGAATAAAATAGAAAGAAAAGAAATGGCTTAAGAGGAAGATAAAAGATAGTAATCAATGATAGGAAAAAGGGTGTTTAGGATAACATACATCTTGATGCTTTGTTAACTAGATCTTACCTTGGGGTAACAAGGGCTCAATTGTCATACGAGGAGCTATGTGTGTTAATGCGTATTGTTGTACAGTTTCTAGGTCAGAATCCTAACACACTCGATCCTTCAGCTTTGAATCAGCAGGGAAACGCCACTCGAGGCCGAAATATAGTATTAATTTTTTAGGCAATTTAAGGAGTATATATTACTTGTCCCTATTTAGTCCATTGGTGAGTTGTCAATTCTCCTAAGGTAGTTACTTTTATATAAAGTAAGTCCTTTACACTTTGGTGTTATCTCCGTGCAAAGGCACCAACCGGAAGTCCCATCCAAAACCTTTAACCTCCGCTACGAGCATCAACATGGTTTGACTCTACATAGACATAGAGAACATGAATGACCCAAATTAATGGCATCGTAAGGTTGTTGGTAGATTTTAAGGATTAGGCGTTTCTAACGATCCAAGTTAATGGCGACATTATTATTTCACTCACTTTCAATAAGCTATTTTAATTAGTAAAAGTCAATAACACACACACACAACTTGTTCACCCATGATATTTCTTAGTTACCTCAACATCAAGTGGGTAAGTTTCCCCCCAGACACCCTTAAGAATCTAGCCAAGAATGGCCATGGAAGAAGATATGATCAAACTTGAAAAGATTATACAAACCATAAAATCTTGATTACACTAATAATTCTTGAGTTTTTCCTAATGATACAATGAATAGAGAGAGTGGGGTAGAAGAGAAGTGTGCAGTGGAGAAGTGGAGAAGTGGGGAGAGAATGAGCAAAGAAAATTGGTGGGGAAGGCCTCTATTTATAGGCTGGCTGAGGCCCACGCACGGGTCGTGCCTGGACAACACGGGTTGTGCCTGGCCAAGTGACCATCTGTTCCCGGTAATCAAGACACAGGGCGTGCCTCGTCAGCACAGGGTGCGATCAACTTTGTGGGCCCCACGGGATCTTCCAAATCTTCCAGAAGATTTTCCTTTGTCTTTTATAGCCAAGGCACATAACTCATCCTACATTGTCATTCATATTCGTATATATTTTAAGTAATTTCGCAACATAACTCTTTTGATCCGTACTTCTTTCCTTCCATTCTAATAATCTTTCTAAGTATGCTTGATTTCAAATTATTTAACCTACCCGTACCCGGATTCGACATCTTGGCTTTTCTTTCATTTTATCATGCTTTACTCGTTTGACCCGTTTCAACGGGTCAACTTTACACCATTAGAAATACCATGTTAAATATAATTTCCACATAAACCTTAACTCAAAGACACTGCCGACAACTATTAAATAACTTGTAAGCCAAAGTAACTTACCTCGATCTTGTGTTCCTTGTGACTTCGGATTGCTTGACCCTTCTTCCTTTACACCTGTTATGGGTGGAATTTTGAACCCATATCCTTATAGTATATCTTATTTTATGTTTCTAATCTGTGATCAGATACCGGACCAGGATATTGGTAACATCCTGCGGAAGTATCTTGATCGTTACTAACGGTTTGCTTGTATACTTCAGCTATAAGAGACTAACGTTCACAGGGACCAAGTCTTCCTGAAGAATCACTCCAGTTGGTTGAAAGGAGAACGTTGATGCTAGAAGAAAAGGCCTACAACGGTCACAAGGGAATATTCTCAGTATCCCGAATTTATGGGATAGTTACTTAAATTATAAAAACTATATAAAGGGGTGTCGGATCACTAGAATACACACAATCTCGTACACTCTCTGATTACTTGCTACATTCACACTCAAACACTCACATTTCACAATCATTATAACCCTTAGAGCTGATCCGAGCATTATCCTGAAGTTGTATCCTGATTATTCGATCAATAAGAAGAACAAGGCTGCTAGCAGTTGTCAGCTCCCGAGATTTTGTGCCGGCGATCTAGATTGATCAAGCGCTTTCCTCGTACATCTCGTGTCAATTTTTACTTTTATTATACATTGCTTGTCAATTGATATAGTTTGATATCCTTGAACTATATCCTGGAACTTTTTAAAATTTTAATCAAGTTAACACATTTTTGCAAATCACAATAGCACGCTACCTCACAAACTAAGTTTGATCACTTAATTACTTTGGTAATTTTGACCAAAATAATTTGGTGCCCACTGATGTGTGCAAAATGAAACATATAAATTACATCAATTGAGGCATAAAACCAACCCTTTTTAGTACTAATGTTGGAAAAAGCGCGTTTCTTTCTTCCTTTTGAACTTATAGGACCAAACGAGCTTAAAAGAACAAAAGGAACAAATAAGCAGCCAAAACCAACATAAATACAAGAAGAAGGAATAACGTGACATGCCCGACCCCTCGGCAGCGTCTCCCAAAGCAAAAACAAGGAAACAGAACCTGACCACGGGGTCGTGCCAAGCCAGGCATGGGGCGTGTTCAGCCCTGGCACATCAAGACAAAATCTGCAAAAGCTTCTACGCCCACCACGGGGCCGTGCCCAACTCACCATGGGGCATGGTCAACTCTTAGATTTGCAAAATCTTGATAGTACAGCGAAGAGTTGACCAGGGGTCGTGCCAAGAAGACACGGGGTCATGTGGGGCCATGTGCTGACAATTGCATTAAATGAAGGAAGAGAAGAAGGATGGCTACGGGCCATGCCCAATGGACACGGGGCCGGGGTCGGGGCTCTGTTCAGGCTATAAATAAGGGTGCTTGGTTCACTTCAAAGGCATATCTTAGCAAACCACTTCTCTCCCACTTTGCCACCAATCCACCACCACTACAACACCAACACCCACCACCATCATCCATCTATCATCTTTAGGTGTGTAGTAGTCTCGGGATCCAAGATTGATCGTAAGATTTCTTGTCAATCAAAGGCCATGTTTGGCTAATCTCTTACATCATTTGGTGAAGATAAGCCTTTATTGTGTTACTTTTGATTTTTAATCTTTTGGCACTTTTTAATTGGGTTTGTATTAAGGACTTTAATAACTAGTTTTTTTTGTTGAAAGTGAATTTTCTTTACCATTTCTTCATGATGTTGTTGATTTGTTCATTCGTGTCTTTACGGTATATATAAAGCGCGTTAACTACCTTGAAGGGGGTTAGGAGGGTGGTTTGGTAAAGTTCTTGTCTCGTTCAGTGTATAAATCCTGCGAGGACTTGGTTCAAGCTTACTAGGACCTCCTTCAATGCCCAACGGTATTGGATGGCGGGGGTGCGAATAGCTTGAACCCCTCATATGTAAACTACTATTACTACTTTAAACCGGCTTCTTGGGATTGTATTATTGCTGACTCAAACCACTTATCCGAGGGTAACGTCACCTTCAAAAGAGGGGCCTACCACTTTTCGCATTAATAACTTACTTAATTGTCTTTCAATATTCCGACCCTTTGGGATTGTATCCCTGCTGACACAAACCACTGGGTTGAGGGTGACGTCACCTTCAAAAGAGGGGCCTACTACTATAACTAAAATAATCTCTTAAAAAGTCCGAAAGTGTGAAAATCATCAAAGGATATATTAAAGATGAGTTGGATCCAAGTGATTCTATGTTGTCTATTTGTTTTTCATCTTACTTATCTTTTCATTTTTAGTTTTATTTTCATGTTTTAAAAACTCTTCTAAAAAATTTAGATTGATTAGACGTTGACGATAAACTGGTATTAAAAGCTCTTGTGTCCTTGGACGACCTCGGTATCTTACCAACACTATACTACGCTCGCGATGGGTGCACTTGCCCAAGTGTGTGTTTAGTGTTAGTATAATATCGTGTTTTATAAATTTAAAACTTGACTAATGCGTAAAATGGGGTTAAAATATTAATAAAATCATATCACACTTAACGCACACCACCCACCGTGTGGCAAGTGGTGTTATTTCTATTCAAAACTTTGTTAAAATCACTAGTCGGTTTTTGTTCTCAAAACTTTTTACAAAACCGTTTTCCATGGCCTCTCAATCAAACTTGAGCTCTTCTTCGATGCTTACTTCAACCTCTGCTGCGACTGGTTCATTGCTTCCTCCACCTCCACAAGTTCAAGCTTTTTAAAGGAGAAATGAAAGCCAAACATCTCGAGACACCCCTGTTGCTCAGAATGTTTACAGATCCAGAGTTTCAGGGAGAACTCCTGTCCTTGCTTCTAATGATGAAATTGTGTCTTTGTTTGGCAATATACAGGATCAAATGAAAAAGCAGCAGGAACCCAACGAGATCATAATGAAGGAGATACAACTCTTAAAGTCAAACTCCAAGAAACTTGCTGAGGATGTAACTACTCCTTTACAGCCCAGGATGTTGAACTTTAGTTCGGCAGCATTCACTGAAGATAATCAGGGCAACATCATACCAAGACATTCCCGAAGCGATGTCCTGGAAATATCCCTAACGGCCAGGATATCGACCGTGAGGGATCCAGGATATGGTCTGGGATATGGCCAGAATCGCCAGGCTGGTAACACATCTATTAACACCAGTATCCCTACTACTAAAAATCTTGAATCTTCGTAGGATGCAGGTGTAACATAAGCATTGACCAGAGAACTTCAAAAACTGAAGGATATGATATCGAGTGTGCTTGGGGTGGTGTAGCCTATACCAGAAGTATCCCAGGATAGCCACAGGATATCCCGATTTGCTTACCCCATTTGTGATGCAGAAATCCCAAAAAGATTCCAGACTCCCAACATGAAGCTTTATGATGGGACGATGGATCCTGATGAGCATGTTGCCCAGTATGGGAAAGGATGGAGATAAACCCGATCCCGCCAGAACTCAAAGAGGCATGCTTATACAAAGGCTTTGGTTCCACCTTGACAGGATCAACCTTAAAATGACTTTTAAATGTTCCACCTCATTATATTACATCTTTTGCTCATTTAGTTAACTTGTTTAACAGTCAATTTTCTTGTAGCATGAGCTTTGAGAAACTAACAAGTGATCTTTACAGGATAACGCAAGGATCACAAGAATCCCTGAGGGATTATGTTAACAAATTTAGTAGAGAATCCCTGGATATCCCGAACCTTGATGTTGCCATGGCAGTACAAGCGTTCAAAATGGGGTTACAGAAGGATTCTCAATTTTACCAAGATCTTGTAATGAATCCTTACAGGAATCTGAATGAAGCTCGAAATAGGGCCTTGAGATACATAAGGCTCGAGGATGACAGGAAAATGCAGGAAAGGATGAACACATCCTCAACGTATGAATCGACGAACAGGAAGTCAGAATCCTCATACAAACAATACCGATCCAAGCCATATGCTAAGAATGACAACAAAAGAGTGAATGCTGTTGAGTAGGAGGATGAAGAAGAATATCTTGAACTTTCAGAATATCGTTTTTCAGTAAATATTCCTGAACTAATGTATGCCATGCAGGGATTGGGGGACAAATCAAGGTGGCTAAGAAAGAGTCCGAAAAATGCTGATTGGAAGGACAAATCAAAGTGGTGTGCCTTTCATGAAGATTTTGGGCACATGACGGAGGATTTTATAGCATTGAGAAAAGAAATCAGCTATTTACTAAGTAAAGGTTACCTAAAGGAACTTCTTGGCAGGAAGAAGAACAAGACTCAAGATACTGATAGGATTCCTGAAAGAGCTGCATCTCTACCACCCGATGCAAAGATAATCAACTTTATCGCCGGAGGATCCGACCTATGTGAACTTCTTACTCTGCGGCCAAAAGACATGCTAAAGAGGCCAAAGCAAAAAGAGGAGATAAGCCAACAAGAATGACAATGCTCACGGATTATAAAATGATAACTTTCGATAGTGATGATCGGGACAACATCCAGGATCCCCATCATCATGGGTTGGTAATTACTTTATATGTTGCCAACCATTTTGTCCGTATGATACTGGTAGATAATGGGAGCTCAGTCAATATCATCCAGCTGGAGACTTTGAAGAGGATGAATATCCCGGAAGCTGAGATTACTTCAATATCCACTGTACTTGTATGATTCAGTGGGGAAGTGAAGAACACTGTCGGGGAAATCAAGCTACATATCTATATTAAAGGGGTGAACTCGTTACAACGCTTCTGTGTTATGGAGGCTTTCATTAATAACATATACACATATAATATGCATACTAATTAACATTCACAAATGCTCAAGATTTCTTCATCACACTACACCATATTACTATGACACATAGAGAATTTGTCATCTTCATACACTTTTGTCACACAAAAATTTACCAAATCAAGAATTGTGACTTACCTTATGTTTAACAAGATTAGATGATCATAGATTAGAGTTCATGCATGAGATTTACTATCATTTGCTTCTTCAATTTGCTAAATTTTGGGTTTAGGTTCTTGGAGATGTTTTCTCCCTTCCTCTCTCCTTAAGTCACGCACACACACACATACATACATCTGCACTTTTATTTTCTTCTTATTTAATAACTTTCCTACATGTCACATTTAACCCTTCATGTTTTGTTATTGATTATTTGGCCCCTTATTTACTCATTTAATCAATACTAATATACTAACATAACTATGTTAATTGTTATTACTTTTAACCCTCATGCTAGAAACTTATCAAAATAAACATAATAATTGAAATACGAATTTTGGAGTGTTACAAGTGGTGATGATTATGGTGGGTGATTGTAATATAACGTAACCACATGGCGCAAACTCCAATAAAAAGGGTAGTTTAGTCTTTTTACCCAAAGTCAAAAGGTCAACTGATGGAGGGGTGCATAGTGTGATGATTTGAAACTACACGGAGACATATTGCAAAAAAGGGAGGCATCATACAAGCGTCCCAAAACTACAGAGAGACAAATTGTTATTTACGCTATATTTAAAAACCATTTGTTGTTTATCTTCTTCTACAATATCTAGCTCATGAAAGGCATCGTTTTTTACCAATGATTTAACCTTTCATCAACATATGATATAAAGCATGTGGGTTAAAGTTTTACCTTATAATTCATATACTGGCAGTAGATCGCAAAAGAGGCGGGTGAATGAAATTTCTTTTTGAGTAATGGGATAGTGAAAACGGGATCGGGAGAAAACGCTCAAAAGTGTGAGAACGGTGAGAACGCATCATGTCCCAACACGTGTCACGCGGCATAGAGAAGGGCGGAGGGGCTTTTTTGTCCTTTTATCTTCTGCTTTTCCAGTTTCGCTTTTCACAATATTGTTTTATTTTTTGGTGTTTAAGATTTTTGGTGTTAACCAAATTCAATAATTAATGGCGTTTAATGGTTTCATTGTATTAACATTCTGGCGTTTATGGCGTTTATTCAAATCGTATGTCATTGGAACCCAGGGGGTCAGGAAATCTATCTGAATGGCGTTTTTTCAAGGCGTTTTAAACAAGATGGCCCATTGTTTTATTATTTTTACATACATTTTGGTGTTTGTTGTATCTTAGCGTTTTACAATTGTAAGATTATATTACAACCACATGGAAAAAAAATAGAAGCGAAGAAAATAAATTAAAATTCCTAGTCGGATCTCTCTTCACAATCTTCACTGTCATCAGTCTCTCTCGTCTTTAATAGTGCAAGAACTGTCACCAAATATATGGCGTTTTATGTAAAACTTAACAAACCCATCGGTTTGATTATTTTGCCTGCGCGTCTGTTGAAGTGGCTTTTTGTGGATGTTTGGGGACATAGATCTATGACGTGTGGGTGGGTTTTTCGCTTTTTCTTCATCTTTATAATCATCCTACTCTTCAGTGTCATTGATCTCTTCTCCTCATCCAAGCCTTCTTCAAGAACAAAGAATACAAAATGACATATGACTGTCATCAGTATCTTTTTTCTTGAAATTTTTGTCCATCTTATGCAGCAAAATCTTATTGAGTTACTCCCCTCTGCTAACAATTTATTCCGTGAAACTTCACGAAGAACAATACTGAATATCCAAGAAAGCATATTAGCCATCTTTGATTTTTTTTTATTTTTTGGCGTTTTACAGTGAGTGGTATTTAGTAGTATTGGCGTTTGTTTTTTTGGGTTTGATCAAATGGAAGTTTCTGAGACGTATCATTTTATAGGATGTCTTTTTGCCGCGTAAGGTAGGCGGTGCATTATTATAATAGAGTATTCGTCGTTTCAGTTATTGTTTGTAATTATTGTTTTTGATAAGATTTATCTCTGAAGTCTGTAACACGTCTCATCTTTCAAGTTTGGCGTTTTAGATTCTAATATAATAAATTTTCCCTCTCTTCAGTTTTACTGATTTGTAGTTACTGTTTCTAGTTACATTTTCAAGTTTGGTTTTTATTTATTTTATTTTATTATTTTTTTTGGTTTTTTATAATTCTTGTCCAAATTAATTTTATTATGATTTGGTAGTTTTGGGGGCGTTTTATGGCATGTTGGCGTTTTGACAAGCATTTGGCTTTGTGGCGTTTTTATTAGATATGACGTTGTTATTATATAACAATCAACTGAAAAAGAAAATTAATATATATATATATATATATATATATTTTCCAAATCTTCACTGTCAGCAGTCTCTTTCTTCTTTTGAAGCATCTTCACTGGCTGTTTCGACTTTCGTATGATTTTTTTATTTTTGTTTTTTGAAGTAGTTTTTTTGTCGTCGTGTGGAAGCACAAAGTCTAAAATCAGCCTCTTTTTCTATAATATTTTTCCATATCATGCAGCAAAATGTTATTGAGTTTACACCCTTTCAGCCAACAATCTTGAATTTTCAAATGAAACCATGTTTAATTTATTAATTTTGGCGTTTTACCGATAAAAAGAACGCCACTAAATAAAAGCATCTTAAACCTCAAAATTTGATCATGCTAAAATCAATAATGTTTTGCTATATAAGATGGACAACATTGTTAATCCTCGGTTAAGAAAGAAAACTGGCAATGTTGTTCACCCCATACAGCTAAACTTTATTGACAACAAACCTCAATATTGTTGTTGTATGTTTTGGCGTTATAAAATGGAAGGAAGTTGATGATAAAGTCAATAAGATTTTACTCAATGAAATGTACAATATTCTCACTTAAGGATTTTTGTCTATTACATTGAGTGAAACCTTACAGAGAACCAAACTGAATTTCAAATAAACGTTTTTGGTTTAGAAGATATTTGAAGTTTGGGTTTTTTGGCGTTTCTAAGACGAATAGTATATATTAAATATAGCGTTTGGGGTTTTTGTGTGTGTTTTTAATTGGAGGTCTGAGATGTTGTATATGTAGGATTTTTTTGGCGGTTTTTTTAGGCGCGATTTTATTATAATTAAGTTTGACGTTTTATATCTAATGACGTTTTTAGTTAGAATGTTGTGTGCTATATGTTTGGCGTTTTATTTTCATGAGATGGCGTTTTGTGTGGCGAAGTCAAAAGACTTTTTTACCATTAATGAAGCGCGCCAGAGTAATAAAAGTGATGTTATTTACGGAAACGTCACCGAGTCATCTAGTCCATAGATTGTTTTGATCGGACGACCCATAAGCGTTCTCACCGTTCTCACACTTTTGAGCGTTTTCTCTAAATCCTGACCCGTGGGATAGTTTAGAGAGGATAAAATCGTTCGTTATAATTGTAACTTTAACATTTTTTTATAATATTAAAATACGAATGTGTGGCATAAATATTATCAAAGATATTATGTTCATACTCAGTTCCCGATATATAATAGGTAAAAGATTGTATAAGATATCAAAAAACATAAAGAAACACCGAACAAAGGCATCACTACCAATACACAACTCGACTACGGGGAACAACTTACCAAGATAGGCATCGCACCCACAAACGTTTACCACTTCTTTAAAAAGCATTTTCATAACGTTTTGGATATGATTGAGAAATAAAACATAGTGTTAAATAATGTTTAGAATCACAACGGTTTGGAAATGATTGTGAAATAAAACATAGTGTTAAATAATGTTTAGCTTTCTAGACTCTAAACCATGTTAGAAACCAGTAAGTGAGATTCTTCCCACCACTTTTAGTTGCACTCCTGTTTTTTTTTTTTTTTTTAAATATCTTATCATTTGTGACTTTGACTGTATTTTTTATTTGAGTTAGTCACTGTTTTCGTCCCTATGGTTTGTCAAAAATCACTTTTTCAGTCAATTAGTTTAAAATTTGTGATTTTAGTCTCTGTGGTTTCACTTTCGTAACCATTTCAGTCCATCTTGTAACCATTTCAGTCCATGTACTAACAGAATAAATAGATTGAAATGGTTACGAAAGTAAAACCACAGGGACTGAAATGGTTACGAAAGTGAAACAACAAGGACTGAAATCGCAACTTTTAAACTAATGGACTGAAATAGTGATTTTTGACAAACCACAGGGACGAAAACATTAATTAACTCTTTTTATTTTCTTGACTAAGTTTTCGTTATTGACTTTGATTGAACTCTTTAACCATCACTAGTGCTCTATTGGTGGTTACGAATATTTAAGTTCCATTAGTCTAGGTGATAGGAGTTTCTCATTGAGTGATTTAAATTGGGAATCTATTATGCAAGGAGGCTCTCTAACGCGAACCCAGTTAAGACAAAGTTTGCTAGACCTCCCGATATTTGTTAGTAATTCACACATTTCTAAAAAAATATCCGAAGCCAAGAATTCTTCACTACTCTCTTCTCAATGTTGCCGAAATGACTAAATTGTCACATTAATTGTATGTAGGTCTAAGATGGTGGGGTATGGTGGGGCGGGGGTTTGGGGCATGGGTTGACACGTGGATTTCCTAGGGCATCGCTGGTCAGTTGCATGTTGGGTCGGTATGGCGGGGCGTGGCTAGCCCGCGTGGGTTGGTCACGTGTTATAATATTTTTGTTCAATTATTATAAAAATACACACAAAATAGCTTAGCCACCTATAGCCTAGCCAACCCAGCCAATGAGAGCCGGCCACGGAAGACCGCTAGGCCCGCCCAACGCTTGGGCTGAAACCCCCGCCCAAGGAGCCACGCCGAAATCAAAGTCCACCCGGGGTGGTGACTTATGCGTTTGTACCCAACTCACGCCCCAACCCCGCCCTATACCCCATAGTCTAAAGAACACATGTTTCCCAAAACCGACGTTTAACTGTTATTATGAGAGTAATACGAGTGTAATTACAAGTATTCTAAATCTCTAATGTAGATCTTTGAATTTATAATAATAAAAAAAGTTACCTTTATCTCCTATTTTCAACACATACAAATTCAATGACGTTGTTTTCACCTATCGGGTGAAATGGGCAGTGAAGGCATTTGGTTGGCCAAAAGTGGCGGCCAACTTTTTTTTTCTTTGCATTTGCATAAAGTAGTTATTTATAAGTCCTGTTAAATTGTGATTTTATCTTCTGTTTAAAATTACGATTTTGCCCCAGTTCGAAATTAAATTTACGATTTTGTTCTCAGTTAAAAAATACAATTTTAAAAATACGATTTTGCTCTGGTTAAAAAAATTATAGTTTTGCCCCAAGCTACAATCCTGCCAAATTACAATTGGTTCCCAGTTTAAAATTACAATTTCGCCCACAGTTCAAAACATTTTTTTTTGCCCCAGCTAAAAATTATGATTTTGCCCTTAGTAAAAAATTACGATTTTGCCCATAATTCAAAATAAAAAAAATGGTTTTGCCCTCAGTTCAAAATATTATTTTACCTCCAGTTTAAAATTACGATTTTACCCCAGTTAAAAATTGCAACCTTACCATTGTTTTTTTGGGGCAAAATTATGATATTGTTTTATTTTAATTGGTTGACTCAATTTAGTTTTTTTCGTGCCAAACAGCTGCTAGCACTCGCTAATTGGTCCGGATAAATTATTGTTTTGCCCCCAACTCTAAATTACACGGTTGCCATCGTTTTAGTTATTTTTTTATCATAACTATGATAATGTTTTTCTTTACTTCGTTAACTCGGTGTATCTTTTTTGATATTGTGTTATAAGTAGCATGTATAACTAACCAAAATAAATACGTACATGTTATTAAACTAAGAAATATTCGGTTTAGCGTCCCGCAACGCGGGCGACGCATAACTCTAGTTTTTAACAAAAAGGGCATAAAGGTGGCAGATAACGACAAGATTGGTCATTATACTGGGGATCTCATCATTTGCCGTTTTCTTCTACTTTACTCAAGGATATAAATAATAATATATTTCAGAAATTATTTGAAAATAATCGTTTAAAAGATAAAAGTCTAAATGTAATTTTGTAACTTCATTAATAAAGGAGTTAATTACTGTTTTCGTTCCTGTGGTTTGTCAAAAATTACTATTTCAGTCCATTAGTTTAAAAATTGCGATTTCAGTACTTGTGATTTCACTTTCGTAACCATTTCAGTCCATGTGGTTTTACTTTCGTAACCATTTCAATCCATTTATTATGTTATGTACAGAGACGGAAATGGTTACAAGGTGGACTGAAATGGTTACGAAAGTGAAACCACAGGGAATGAAATTGCAATTTTTAAACTAGTGCACTGAAATAGTGATTTTTGACAAATCACAGGAACGAAAACAGTAGTTAACTCCTATTAAAAGTATTTACTCTGCTACAGTCATTCGACTCATTCTCTACCATCACACAAGCCTACTTCACAAGTATAAAGGCTAACAATACAACTAAAGATAACCCTTAGTGAGTAGTGACTTTAAAAACCAAGTATTCGTCGATCTTTAAACATTAAACAATCACATATTTTAAGCATTCGTATCTTACTATATGAATAGTGATATCTCACGTTAGAAAATTGTATGTATAAGTTGTATCTTTTAACCCTTTATGATATATATAATACATGTCTTTAACCCATATAGCTTTATTTTTTACTTATTTGATCTTTCTCCAATAATTTTCGCCATTTAACTCATAAAAAACTGAATATGCGATTATGTTTATTTTTTCTCTCAACGTTCCGATATAACTTTTATTGGAATATTGTATGCGTTGTGTACCATGTCTTCACTTCATATTCTTGATGTGATATGTAAGCTTTGAATGAGATTATGGCTCAAAGGTTATTAAGTTCTCCAATCCTAATTCATGAATGATTTTGTTCATTTGAATATGAACTAGTATAGCGGGTTACATTATAGTGGCGGACCTGCCCACAGTCGTGGATGGGCGGATGCACCCCTTAAATAGTTAGTGTATATTTTAGGCCAAAAACCCGACTGCACCATTTGAAAATATGGTTAAACGCCTCATCCGCACCTCCAACATATAATTTCTGGGTTCGTCACCAGTTACACATGTTAGTCATATGGAGAAATATACATTTAGTAGGCGTCACTCTCCTTTTGTAAATGAAGTTGTCATTTGTATGCATCTTTGGGTATGCTTTGGTTTATTTGAATATGAACAAGTGTAGCGGGTTACACATGTTAGGTTTCTTATTTTCTTTTTCTTTATCGTGATAGCAGTTATGGAGCATATACATTTAGTACGCGTTGCGTCGACCTTTGATAATGTCGTTGTCATTTGTCTCCATTTTCATGATTCTAAAACAACAATTATTACCATCATGTGTCCTTTATTATCAATTTCTTACACACTTCCATGTTTCCTTTTCTAATCATGTAATGGGTTCCTACTTTCCTTTCGGTTTCTTCATGGTCTAAGAGGGAACTAATTGCATTAAGATAGACCTAAAAGCTTCTAAAATTGGGTGAATACGTAGGGATGACTTTGTCCTCTATGCTTTTCTACTTGTTGCGCCTGATAATCATCATAGATTCATATCGTACTCATTACTAGATGGTTGGTATGTAGTTGCCATTGATGAGTTTTTTTTTTTTTTTTCAAAGCAATGTTAAAGCATTTTCTAGTTTGCTTGTAGTATTTGTCTCCTAATGGTATTGACTACGTGTTATGATTTAAAAGTATATGAAAGCACCTATTATTGAGCTATGTTTTATTGTTTCTACTTACTAGTAATAGTTGAAAGTCGAAGAACCTTTAACGATATAGCTATACCAAGTTACATAAATAATTTGTTAAAGATAATATTTGTATTGATAGAGATCAATGATGAATTGCCACTATTTTTGTATTGAAGGAGAACAAATTCATTTTCCATGGATGAAAAACTATTCATTAGATTTTGGGAGCAAAAATTGTCATGATAGGGACTACCATTGAGGTCATAGTTAGGTTGTTAGGTTTTGTTTGATTGGATATAGCTTGGACCATATGCATAGTCATAACACACCAATGTCACTATCAACTCAATAAAACATATGGGGTCCATACATAAAAAAAATGCACCATAATTAACTTACTAATATGTATAATTAATTTCCTAATGTGTATTTCTCTTTAATCGATGATATTTGTAAGATCATTATAAATATCTTGTCGTGTCTACAAATTAATTAAACAAATCAAATATGAAGGATTATAAGTCGTTGGCTATTAAAATTAAAGGAACTTGAACTACTAGGTGCTTAAGGGGTTTGATCCCGCAAGGAAATATGAATTAGAGGTAAAATCTCTTGTTTGATTAAACATAAAACAACTCCTTGAATGTTCGTTTCTGTAGACAAAATCTTAGCATTCTAAAAATAAGTTTTGTGTAAGAATAACTAATTGGCTGATTGAAGGAGATGAAGATTTGTAAAATAGGGAAATGATTAAAGAGTACTTATAGAGTTTTGGAGAGTTGGAGTTGATCCTTAGTTCGTAGCATATGTAGGAGTATATACGAGGGAGTGAATCAAGGCTTTCATGCACAATTCAATCTAAGATACGAAAGTATGTTTGTATCTAAGGTGGTGCTTCTCCTGTCATGCAATCCAATGGATACCACGCCATTCATTTGGTCGTCTGGAAACCGCCCTTTATCTTCCGATAAAATAACATGTGCACACATACGTGTCACATGTTCTACATCTTACACTATAGATATTCTTTTCAATTATAAGCCTAAAAGTGTATCATGTCACAATTGACTTTTCTTTTACTTTAGTTTGCTTAACGCGTAGGCACATATGCGTCACACGGTTTGCTTTTCATGGATAAAGAGTCATGCACACTATCTCCATAGCGTAATCACGTAATGTGTGGGCTCATGGTTGCCACATGTTACACAATTTGCGGTTATGGACATAAAAGGAGGACTTTGTGTATGTATATGAATTCGTTCCTAACCTTATTTCTTATTCATCCTTTGAGAATGCTAAAAACAAACAAAATTATGCTAAATAGTTCACATTTAGGAAAGAAAATGATTTGTATTTTTAGAGTCATGTCCATGTAACATTTATTTAAGTTCTCACTTTAAAGATGAAACATAACCTTATACCGACAAATATTTGAAGATATATTGAAATGAAGATGATACATAACCTATATATATTGAAAATAAGCTACTTTTGTGAAAAAGAAAAGAAAGCATAGATACGTCTTTATTCTTTAGTCCATGATACCAGCTAACATAAGCCGTAAGCACACATCGTACCGTCCAAAGTACCATCTTCGTACGCCACCACCTCTTTTTACTTTTTCTTTATTTCCGTTGTCCTTTTCCTTTTCCAATTATTGGCCACAAATAGAAGTTGTTTAACCTCCACTCGCCCACTTGCTATTCCATGTCCTACAAAACCCAATTTAACGTCATCAAAATATTGTACATATTCATTGTATTTGAAATCGAGCAATAGCATTGAAGTATAAGTAAATAAAGCCTTAACAAATAAGTAAATGTTAACAAACTAGTAATTTTACTCTACGCACGATACAATGAAAATTTTTTGTATTACAATATGAAAATTAGCCTAAAATACTCATTTTAATATTTGATGTAATGATAATAATGACAAAAATAATATTAAAGCATACATTAATAATAATATTAAAATCACTGTAGTAAATATATTTTAACAATGAGTAAATTACTTTTTGAGATGTGTTTTAAGTGTATTAACCATTTGAGTCCAAAATTAAAATGTTTAACATCATAAGTTTCTACAACCACTTTTCTTAAACCTTTGAGTCCAATTTTTTAACTCCGTCAGATATATTTTGTTAACTATTGTCAAATGACCAAATTACTCCTATTATATTATCAACATTATTAATATTCTGTTACCTATTGTCAAATGACCAAATTACCCATAGGTTTAAAATGTTGATTAGTTATCATTTAAACAAAGAAAGCTTTAAATAAAACAACAAAATCATTAACTACAAGTCTAGAACAAGTGAACAACCAAATAAACCATAAAAAGATCAAACCCTTATATATCTATAATTCCCCCTAATCACCACATAAAACAACAAAAAACAATCAATAAATAAAGGATACCCGTTCTAAGTCGGAATTCTGGTGTAATTATGGTCGGAACGATGTGAATTTTGAATTTTCCGGCCAAAAAAATTGTACAATTGTGAGTCGCTTCTATTGTCGCTGGCCTTTTTTTGGGGTGGGATGTGGATTTTGGAAGCCGAATGGGTGGGTTGGTTTGGTTTATGTTATTTAGTTCAAAATCTTTGGGCTAGGTTTGAGCTTTAATAGTTGGGTTAATAAAAAAATATTCAGATTGGGCAAAGTAATTAAATGGTTAAAGAATAAATATATAAACCGTATTATATACTTATATATTAATAATAATCAGTGTTTAAAATTTTTATTTTTTATAAATTCGTCATTTTTTTCGAATGGGCGGTTGAAAATTTTCAAGGGATGCGGGTGAAAATTTATAAGGGGTGCGGTCAGGATTTCCAGCGAAAATTAACACTAAATATTTTTTTTCAAGGGGTGCGCCCGCCCACCCACAAATGTGGGTAGGTCCGCCCTTGCTAGATCTGGCAAAACAAGTCCATCCATTCCATTTTGGGTTGATATGGACATTCTAAATTTTAAGATAAGTTAAGATGGGCCAAACAAAATTAGTCATTAGTTTAGAATAGGTTGTGAAGTGTTGCATAAAAAAGTGAGTAGATCAGATGGGTATGAGATAAATCCCAAACGGGTCAGGATGGGTTAGAATCCATTAATGATCCAAATTAAATGGATCATAATCCGATCCATAATCTAACATAATCGATCGTGATACGATCCATATACAAATAATTTTAAATAGAAAGATCACTATCCGGATCGATCCATATTAAAAAAATAATTAAAAAACTCAAAAAATATCACAAAAAATCACAAAAAATAAAAATATTCTAAAAAATCTAAAAAATAAAAAAAATCAAAATTAAAAAAATCCAAAAAATTAAAAAAAAAAACAAAATAGCTAAAAAATTCGAAAAAATCTAGAAAATCAAAAATAATTCTAAAAAATCAAAAAATTCTAAGAATAAAAAGAATATAAAATTTAAAAATATCAAAAAATATTGTAATTTTTTTAGAATTTCTAGAATTTTTGATTTTTTGAAGTTTTTTTGGAATTTTTTTTGTTTTTATCAATTTTTTTTGGATTTTTATTTTTAGATTTGTTTGATTCTTTGAATTTTTAAGATTTTTTTTATTTTTTAGGTTTTTCCATTTTTTTGTAACTTTTTTAGATTTTTAAATTTTTTAGATTTTTTCTATTTTTTGTAGTTTTTTTTTTTATTTTTTAGAATTTTTTTTATTTTTAAGAATTTTTTATTTTTAGGTTTTTTTTCTTTTTTTATATTGTAATTTTTTAGTTTTTTTTTTTTTTTTTGCTTTTTTTAATATTTTTTGATTTTCTAGAATTTTTTTCATGTTTTGTATTTTTTAATTTTTTTTAGATTTTTTTTCTTTTTAGGGTATTTTTTTTATTTTTGTTTTCTTTTAGCATATAACAACTTAAACCCATCTTGACCTAAACCTATCTTGACCCAAACATATCTTAACCCAAACCCATCGTGACATTTTTTCTTAATAAACCAATCCTAACCCAAACTCATCCTAACCCATTACCCAAACTTGCCCAACCCACCCATAGTCGACACGAACACTGCGACTACCAACGCCCAGAGTCTTTGTAGACGCCACCCCACCCCCAACACCGTCTTTGATTACACCATTGTGACCACCACGACCCTTCCTATATTGTCACCAACTTCTATATTTAGGATGCCACAACGGTTGCCACCAATTCTAACACTGTGATGCCATCACTGTTGTTTGCCCCGCCGTCGACTCCATTTATAACCATCGTCGCCACCACAACCCTACCTGTATTGTCACCAACTTCTATACTTGGGATACCACCAACATCGTCACCAACTCCAACACTGGGATATACCATTAATGTCGTCTGCCCTCGCCACCGACTCAACTTACAAGACATGTTTTGACCTGAACCTATTATGATCAGAACTCAAATTGACCGTATACACAACCCGATTCGATCGGCTTGTTCTACAGTAAATCAATTAAATCAACAAAACAAGTAGCATAACCTGTATTCACTAAATCCATGTTAATAAAATAACAGAGTAAATTGCCATTTTAGTCCCTGAGTTTTGTCCAAATTTGTCATTTTAATCCAAATAGTTTTTTTTCCTCATCTGGGTCCCTGACTTTTCCCCTTTGTTGCCATTTTGATCACATTGTCTAACTCCATCCAAAAACCTCATTTTTAACCAGGGGTATTTTAGGGATTTTCAATTTAAATCTTTCAAATTGCCATTTTGATCCATTTTTTATATAAAAAACAATCTAATTAGTGGAATCCACCCCTACCCTCCCCTTCTTCATCACCTGCTCTCTCTCTCTCTCCCCTCTCTATCTCTATCTCTAAATCCGAATTCTTTAAAGTGGTTGGTCAGGGACAGGCATCCTTTGGTAGTAGTATCCATGGGCATTGGGGATGTGATACACACTGGCAGACGGAGCCTGAAACATGTAAACGGGATATGTTTCCTGTATAGAGGTGGTTCTGTAATTCCAAGTTTCTGTAGGTCGTGGATATATTTCTAAATTCGATCATCAATAACCGCCACAACTTCTGGCTCCTGTTCCGGGATCTGAACCATTTCTTTTTCCAACCCAAACATCAGTTCCTTAGACTGAAGATGGTCAGAATTCAACGCATCCATAGTAGTGGAACCAAAACTATTAACCGGAGTTAACGTTGGGCTTTGACCGTTAGCAGGCAAGAGAAAGAGCCTCAACTTAGCCGGAGAAGGCAAGCGATCATGCTCATGCATCATGTGTGCCAGATCATCATCGTTGGTGACGGAAATCAAGGCTTCAAGATCTTCACCTGGCAGCTAGTACTTGAAAGAGACGTTGATCGGAGTGTCGCGCTCCGGTCAAAGATAATATTTATAAGCCCAAATTACCCTTAACAATGTGTTAGCGGTAGTAAGGGGTCGAACCACGAAGAGTATGTGGTTTGTGTATGGATTCGAATGAATTAAAACAATTGTCACGATATATGAAGCTTGCTAGAATAATTTTGTGTTTTCGTTTAATTGAGAGATAAGATTTTTAACTAAATGAATTGATGAGAACGATTAACGACTACTACTAACGATTGCAAGAAAAATGGTTACTAGAACAATAATGATAAAAAGGAATCACACCCGGTTTCGGTAATTGTTAATCTAGGATTTCTACAAGTTTTAGTTTCAACTCAAATGCATTCGATTAACGGATTTAGTGTACCGTGACTTAGGTGCTACTAGCTATCAACGTCCCGAAGAACGGACAAAAAGACACTTTGTAATCAACACAAGTAAATCCTAACAACGACAATGTACAATCACATATCACCATTTCGCAAAGTCATAACTTTTAACATCGTTCGACAATTCACGAATTCGTAACAAATGTAATACTATTGTCAAAAGTTTCAAAAACCAAACACAAATTGTCACTAAGATGAAACAAGAACAATTCGAAACACTAAAATCAACAACTACCTACACCGGGGTGAAACCGAGATGATTAGCCGCTCATGGTTGATAAAGCTTGATCACCGGAAGTTTGGAACGCAAATGAAACCATCTTGAAACTTGGTGGATGAAGGAATGATGGAAGATTAGGGTTTATGGATGATGATGGTGAGATGGATGATGGATTGGATGAATTAGTGTTTGTATGATTGATTGTGTGATGGATGATGATGATTCGAGTTGTAGGTTGATGATAGATGAAATTGGATGGTGAATGATCTCCCAATTAGGCTCCAAGATGAAGATTCCAACTCTACACCAAGTGTAACTTACGTCTTGAATGCCAAGAGAACCAATGAGAATCGACCTTAACCCAAAAACTCAACATTTCCCGTTTCAGAAAAGTACTACCCGTCGCCGACGGGCTCTAGTTTTCACTTGTTCGTCCGACGGGTTAGTTGTCTGGTTACGGGTGTTTCTGGCCGACGGGACTTTCTGGGGCCCGTCCGGGACGGGTTATACCCCGTCGTCGACGGGTTCTTGAACACCAACTTCCCATTTTTCGTATCTCGCACTCCCGGTTGATCCATAACGCGTCCCGCTGCTCTGGTTTTCGACCCGGTGACCCGTAAAGCTCCCAAATAGCTCCTTAAACTTCGTTAAACCTGCATAACACAAATCTTTTTAAAAGTAGGCCATTCAAGATTGAAACTTATGTAAAAACATAAAGTTACGCAATAACGAACACCGGTTTTCAACCACGTATCACATCCCCACACTTGTCTTTTGCTTGCCCTCAAGCAAATCTGTTTTTTTTTCACTTTCACGTGGGTCGAACAACGAATACACATCCCATTCCCGAGACAAAGGTTAAGGTCTAGTGTCATACAAAAGTTCACATTCTTTACATTTTCCACATATTTACCGGTAAAGTGAATAATCACATATAATAATGGTTATCCAAGAATAACCCGCCCGTAAAACTAACAACTCATGCATATCCCTCACAATGTGCTCTCCACTCGGCTTAAAATTGGCTAACGTGTATAATGTATTAGCACTTCAACAATTAATCGCTCAAAACCGATTAGAACACGTACCCGCATAGGCTTGCAACTCAATCATTCTCCACCATCGAACATGAATACTAAGCACAAGTCAAAAGGTCTTTGAAAGGGTTGTAATGGGGCTAGGCGAAGGGTAGGAAATAGGATATTTTTAAAGTGGCTAAGGTGATGAAAAAATAAATTCGATTTTTATTACAAAAGACTAAACTAACAACACTAAATATAAACATAACTATGAGGCAACGACTCTCGCCTTTTATTCAACAAACTGCTAGCACATCTTTTTGTGTTTTTCTCAATGCTTTTTCATTCTTTTTCGCAACATTTTCTGGTTTTTTTTTTTTTTTTGAATCACAACTATACAACTTAAGCTCTTATAATCGAATTTTTCATCACACGGGTTTAAAAAGAAAAGGCTTATGGTTATGGGCTAAGTGGGTTGTCAAACGAAAGGTTTAGGCTCAAAGTTGGCTACTAGGGGATAATTTTTGGGTAAGGATATAAAAATGGTGTAAAAGGAAAAGGTTTACCTAATGCCTTAATCATTCTCGTGCTTGTATTCGGTCTATGGTCTCAAACGTATCAAAAGTTTCAAGTTCTACAATACGCGACTAATGGTCCACTCAAACAAAGAAACATGTAAATGTAAATCCATGATATCAAAGTGGCTCAAAACCTCACGTCTAAAGGTATGATATGTGAAATGCATAAATTGCTAGTTCCTTAGGCGAATTATTCCCAAATAACCACCCGCTAAATACCCGTTATGCTTATTAATTTGAACTTGACCATGACAAAAGACCAAATGGGTTGTGACATCCCTCGTTGACTTGGTTACTTGTGCTTTTAAGATCGCTTTCTAAACAAGAAATTTTGAAAATTTTTTGAAATTTTCCCCCATCCTCACACTTGAGGTAAACATTGTCCTCAATGTATAGAATTTAAATGAACGAGTCAAAATCTAAAACTTTTACTACTCCCCCATCCCCACACTTGAGGTAAACATTGTCCTCAATGTGCAAGAACTAGAGTTTTAAAACGCACAAGGGATGTGACACGTCTAACCTTCCCAAAATCTCACCCCGGAAAATAAAATACAATGTACAATCCACTTATTCCTAACTAAGAATCAAAGTAAAAGGAAACACATGCACCTGATTTGTGTCGCTTGATACTCATATCTCCTTCGCCTCTTCATAAAAACGGTTGTCCCGCGAACATGTTGTACCTACAAATTCTAATCCTTGTGTAGAAGCATGCTTCTCACAACCATCAAAATTTGTTAGTTACCTAGTTCTACCCTTTTTATGAAACATATTACCAAGCCATGTATTATTTCACTTCAATTTATGTGGACAATAATTTACAACAACAATAAACCTAACTCACTTTCGTAGGAATCACGGTTGCATTTAGCTTATGCAACAAGCCCTTTTAAACCCCCCAATAGCTTGGGAGGACGAGAGGTCTCGTGAGGGTTATATAGGGAACACACCCACAACGTTCATTTAACTAGGCAGAAATTAAATAAAAACGACACAGAAATAAAGAACAAAATATACAACAACAACATAAAATATACCATACCTCTACCGCTGATATCGCTCGTTTGGATTCACTGGCGGGTTGGGCTGGTATTGATAACCAGTGAGGGTCTCGAACATCTCCCTATAGTTATCGAGGGGACTCTGCTCCCCTTGAGGCGGCGGTTGGTACGGAATCGGGATAAAGCTAGAACCGACTGCCTCGGGCAAATGAGGGGTGAGATCGGATGGGCCTAGTGGATGAGGAAGATTGGGGTAATCTGTCCACCCCGAGTGTTCGGCGTACGGGAGACCGGCTTGAAGGTCTCTTTGATGGCGCTCCTGATCGTGGAGTATCTTGGTGTTGTTAATCGCCATTTGGTGAGAGACAGCCAAAGCACTCCAACGGTGTCGGTTCAATTCTATTTCTTCATTTTGACGTCTAACCTCATCTTCTTCCCATGCCCGTCTTCGGGCTGCCTCATCCTCTTGCCTCTTCGCCAACTGTTCCATGTGTGACCTCTGCATTGCTTGGAACAGTTGTTGCTCTTCCATAAACTTATCCATTCTCTCCCGATGGGCTGCTTGAACTGCCCAAAACTCATGCATTTGAGGTCCCTGTGCCTCCTCATAGGCTTCCCTCCTTCGGTTATACTCTCGGTCTTCACCTATGCATGCAGAGACATTGTCATATATCTCTTGCTGTCCCCGGTCAAAATTTTTGTAGGAGGGCACCCGTCTAATGTTCACAAAGCCCGCCACATCTGCATTGATTTCTCTATGCGGCCTCATGTATCTTTGTCTTGGTCTTTGTGAACCGGAGGGTTCAACTTCCTCCTCTTCATCACCCATCTCTTCATCTTCTCCCGATTCCGGTGGTGCCCCTGAAGTAAGGAACTCATACTTATGACCCAACCTGTCGGTCACAACATACTTGTTCCCCGAGAGGTTAACTTCTATATTCCAGTTCTTCTTCATAGAGGCCTTGTTAATTTCCTCCAACGGTTTAGTTACCCATAGTGATTCCGCAGGTAAGCAATTTTGTTGAACAATCATGGCACTAATGAGGCGTGTGTATGGAATAAAACGCCTCTGGGATGACTCCCGAGTAGCCCACGTATTCATCATCACTATGTGTCTCCATGATAATGTCGGGGTCCCGTATAGCAAAGAATGCACCACT
Source organism: Helianthus tuberosus (assembly GCA_030545235.1). Taxonomy (NCBI): domain Eukaryota; kingdom Viridiplantae; phylum Streptophyta; class Magnoliopsida; order Asterales; family Asteraceae; genus Helianthus; species Helianthus tuberosus. The sequence continues at coordinate 151,546,553 of CM060381.1, forward strand.
CTACAGTCACCCGCTCTAACACCTCCACGATCACCAAACCTCACCAAAATGTTCTCAACATTAATCCCTTGGAGAATCTTTCCCTCAATCGTCATTTGTTTTCTCTTTGCCTCTCCCCCATCACTGTATGGTAAAATAGCCGTGGTCATCTGCTCCGGATCACCAGCATTCATATGATTATCCAAAAATTGTTGCATAGTTGGATAGTCATATGCTTGCACCCCTAAAGAATCAAAGCGTGCAATGCAGTTGATTGTCTCGAAAGACATCGTCATTACCCCACGGCTTGTTTTACTAATCAATTTCCACTCAGCAGGAGGACTATCTTTATTCACAAACCTCAAAGTCGACAACCACTCGCACACCTCCATCAAATACACCCGCGAAGTGTTATCTTCACACCAATCAAGCACCCTTTCCCAACCTTGGCGTTCAAACATTTGTGTTATTCCGATTTGTTTAAACTCTTCAACATTCACCACTCTTTCACATAAACTCCTTTCCGGCACTGAGGTACTCACTTTGTTAACCATTTTCCATTTCCAAAGCTTGGCCTCTAACTTCCTATCTTGGTACGCGGATAAGGATTTGTTCTTCTCATCATCCCATATCTTTGCATTTTGACTATCCCTAAACTTTGCCCACTCCCAATCTTGTCTGTACAGTCTTGCATCACCCTCTGCAATGGAGCTTAATTGCTCCCACTTCCTCGGTAGTAAACCGGAAGAAGAACCGACTCCCGATGATGAAGCTTACCCTGTAGTCTTTTATCTTTTACCACCGGCCATAACTACAATCACCAACAAGCAAAACATCAATATAAACCCAAATATTTACTAAACTCTCAAACTTTGAACATGATGTGTGATGTTGAAATTTTAATTAACAAGTGAATGTAAAACCGCCTCTTTAAACTTCCAAAGTCACTCACTTTATCATAAACTTATCAATTTCTTGTTAATCTTACAATTTCTTATAATTTCAACAATATATTCAACATCACCTTCATGTTCAATCATGTTCATAACAAGTGTAATCACATCACTAAAATTATAACATGCTCAAATTCCATCCAAAACAACCAATCATACTCAAATTCATGCTAGCATAACATACATTGTTTAAACAACCTACTCTTAAACTGAAAAGTCTAAAATTTCGGAAGAAATTATGATAATCCTGCATAAACTTGAGAAGAATCCATACCTTTGATGTTGTTAAACAAGAAGAACTAAGAAAAGATGGAAAGCAAGCAACTTGATGAACACCCTTTCAAAAACCCTAAACTACACGCCCAGAAATCTTACAAACTAGCAAGAATTGATGAAAACCATGTTGGGGGTTTTGTTCCTCTCGAAAAATCACGCAAGATAGACTCAAAAATCAGGTGATTTGGTGGAGAATTGAGAGAGTTATGAGAGGTTGAAGGATTAGGGTTCTTGGTGATTTTTGGAGAAGATGAAGTTGGTAGGTGAGGTTTTAGAGAGATGAAAGATTGTTTCAGTGTTTTGAATGATATGGGAATGTTTTGGGTCGATTTATGTGGTCAATATTGAGCTTGGGTTGTGTTTGGTGAGGGTTTAGAGAGGTTCGGTTTTACCAAGTAAATAACGAAACAGGTCGGACACAAAACGGTAACCCGTCGCCGACGGGTCCCACCCCGTCGCCGACGGGCAAGGAAAATGAGGTGTGGAGCCGACGGGTTAAACATCTGTCTACGGGGTAATTGTGCCGACGGGTTATTTCCCGAAGGCGTCGCCGACGCCACTCATCCCATCGCCGACAGGCTTTACATTTTTCATTTTCAATTTTTTTTTTTTTTGAAAAATATAAGGATCTTCTGAACTTTCTTTAAAGGAACTATGTACATTAAAAATCCTAAAAAAAATATTAAAAATCTTTTTGTGACGGAAACCGTTAACGGCCCTACCACCCCCCAAAAAGTCGTGTATTGTCCCTAATACACAAAAATAAGTCTTAAAACGTACCTTTTTGTCTTCAAAACCTATTCGTGATATCCGAACTTCACACAATCAAGAGGATTAGTACAAGACAAAAACGATTAAAACACAAGAACACACAAACAATTAAATAAATGGTACATAACTTTACAAAATTTGTTACCGGTCCTTTTCATTCGACCTCATAAACCGGGATGCTTACCACGAAGCTCACTGATTCCTTGCTTTCCTCTACCTTCTCGTTACCATCAAGAAACGGTTTTAGCCGATGACCATTTACCGTTTGTCGTATTCCCGCCTGTCACGCGGGTGACCCGGGTTCGGTCCCCGGCAACGGCGCCAAAATTTGATCGGAGTGTCGCGCTCCGGTCAAAGATAATATTTATAAGCCCAAATTACCCTTAACAATGTGTTAGCGGTAGTAAGGGGTCGAACCACGAAGAGTATGTGGTTTGTGTATGGATTCGAATGAATTAAAACAATTGTCACGATATAAGAAGCTTGCTAGAATAATTTTGTGTTTTCGTTTAATTGAGAGATAAGATTTTTATCTAAATGAATTGATGAGAACGATTAACGACTACTACTAACGATTGCAAGAAAAATGGTTACTAGAACAATAATGATAAAAAGGAATCACACCCGGTTTCGGTAATTGTTAATCTAGGATTTCTACAAGTTTTAGTTTCAACTCAAATGCATTCGATTAACGGATTTAGTGTACCGTGACTTAGGTGCTACTAGCTATCAACGTCCCGAAGAACGGACAAAAAGACACTTTGTAATCAACACAAGTAAATCCTAACAACGACAATGTACAATCACATATCACCATTTCGCAAAGTCATAACTTTTAACATCGTTCGACAATTCATGAATTCGTAACAAATGTAATACTATTGTCAAAAATTTCAAAAACCAAACACAAATTGTCACTAAGATGAAACAAGAACAATTCGAAACACTAAAATCAACAACTACCTACACCGGGGTGAAACCGAGATGATTAGCCGCTCATGGTTGATAAAGCTTGATCACCGGAAGTTTGGAACGCAAATGAAACCATCTTGAAACTTGGTGGATGAAGGAATGATGGAAGATTAGGGTTTATGGATGATGATGGTGAGATGGATGATGGATTGGATGAATTAGGGTTTGTATGATTGATTGTGTGATGGATGATGATGATTCGAGTTGTAGGTTGATGATAGATGAAATTGGATGGTGAATGATCTCCCAATTAGGCTCCAAGATGAAGATTCCAACTCTACACCAAGTGTAACTTACGTCTTGAATGCCAAGAGAACCAATGAGAATCGACCTTAACCCAAAAACTCAACATTTCCCGTTTCAGAAAAGTACTACCCGTCGTCGACGGGTCCCACCCCGTCGCCGACGGGCTCTAGTTTTCACTTGTTCGTCCGACGGGTTAGTTGTCTGGTTACGGGTGTTTCTGGCCGACGGGACTTTCTGGGGCCCGTCCGGGACGGGTTATACCCCGTCGCCGACGGGTTCTTGAACACCAACTTCCCATTTTTCGTATCTTGCACTCCCGGTTGATCCGTAACGCGTCCCGCTGCTCTGGTTTTCGACCCGGTGACCCGTAAAGCTCCCAAATAGCTCCTTAAACTTCGTTAAACCTGCATAACACAAATCTTATTAAAAGTAGGCCATTCAAGATTGAAACTTATGTAAAAACATAAAGTTACGCAATAACGAACACCGGTTTTCAACCACGTATCAGACGTCGGTGTGGCATAAGGCATTTAACTTGGCGATGAGAGTAGCGAAGATGACAGAACGATGAACGACTAGGATCTTAGTCTCTCCACCGACATAGGAGAGCTGGTTATCATGAGGCCTAGGCTTGATTTTACCTCCATAACTGCACATAAACTTGACCTTGCAGACATTGTCCAAGTCTGCATCAGTACGCGAGCGTGGTGAGGAGTCACCGGATTCAGCATAGGACTAGTTCTCCATGATGATGGATGAAGTTACTTTGAATTGAACAAGAATGTGGAGGGAGATTTATTGGCTACAGGGTGGAGAGAGAGCGAGCATGTGATGAAGAAGGGGAGGGTAGGGGTGGGTCCTACTAATTAGATATTTTTTTTATATTTTCAATATAAAAAAAAGAAGAGTTAATTGCCCGGATAGTCCCTGTGGTTTGTTATTTTTTCACCTTTAGTCCCCAACTTTTTAAAATGGCATGTATGCTCCCTGTGGTTTGCTTACTTGTTACTCGGATAGTCCCCTGGATGGATGGATGGACGTTAGATTTCATTGTTAAAGACACATGAAATGACTAAACTACCCTTACTATTAAAAAAAGAGTTTTTATAACATTAAAAGAAATCAAAGTGGGTCCCACCACGTCGACTCTTTCTCTCCCTCCGCCCACCCATACCGGCAATTGTAGTCGACCACCACTACTGCGCTGCCATCACCTCTGCAACACCACCGCCATAACTGTCGACCATGTTCCCCCTCTCGTTTAAACTCCCAAACAAAACCCAAATCACTAGCGCTCTCAGTTACACCCATGTGCAGTCATTTTCTTTATACATCATCAAAGCTCTAATTAAAACAAAAACTGATTCATCATCAAGTTCTAACTAAAACAAAAATTGATCCAACGCATCATCTGAGATAAATCTGAATCATTGGGTGTTGCAAATTGATTCACCATTAAAAAAATGATTTAGCATCATCTTAGACAAATCTGAGACTTTGGGTGTTGCAATTTTGAAATCGGACAATGCATTTGAAACCCCTCTGAGACAAATCTGAGATAGAGTAATCTGAAACATGATTTTGCCGGTGTCAAATTGAACCAGGGGGTCAGAGGTGCGATGGTGGTGGGTCCTTCTAGCATTTAAATGGGAGCTAGAGGTGCGACGGTGGGGGTCCTTTTGTGTTGTTGGATTCTGCAGAAAGCCAACAGAAACTTCGGTGGAGATGGATGGGCTAAATACAGTGAAGGTTGAAGATGGTGGAGGGAGGAGAGATTGAATATGTTGGTGGGTTAAGGTTGAAGAAGATGGGGTTGTTAGGGTAGGGTTTAAGTATTATATTTAAATAAATAAATAAAAGTGGGACCTACTTAAGTTTAGATATATCTAATATTTTAAAAGTTATTTTAAAGTAAGGGTAGTTTAGTCATTTCATGTGTCTTTAACAATGAAATCTAACGTCCATTCATCCAGGGGACTATCCGAGTAACAAGTAAGCAAACCACAGGGAGCATACATGCTATTTTAAAAAGTTGGGGACTAAAGATGAAAAAATGGAAAACCACAGGGACTATCCGGGCAATTAACTAAAAAAAGAATGGATCAAAATGGCAATATAAAAGATTTAAATTGAAAATCCCCAAAATACCCTTGGTTAAAAATGAGGTTTTTGGATGGAGTTAGCCAATGTGATCAAAATGGCAACAAAAGGGAAAAGTCAGGGAACCAGAGGAGAAAAAAAAAATATTTGGACTAAAATGGCAAATTTAGACAAAACTCAGGGACTAAAATGGCAATTTACTCAAAATAATATAATTTATAAGATTTTGAAGTTGATTTTGACCCAACACTATTAGACTTGACGGTGTGGAGGGGCTTGAAGGAAGGGCGTGGAGCGACACGTGGCAACCACGTCAATGTGGTGTGGAGAAAAAAGCACGGGTTGGAAAGTGGCGTGGGAGAGAATAAAAAAAATAAAAAATAACATCAACCAATCAAAACAAACCTAAACTACACCCACCAATCAAGAGCCTCCACCTAACCCACACATTTGCCCCCACACCGGTGGAAATCCTCAAGCCCCAAACACAACGCTGGGCACGGGGTGGTTTTGCGGGCGTGGACTGGCAACAACGCCATGTTTTCGACGCCCACATCGTGATGTCTTTAATCAACGGATTACGAGCCCAGCTCCATCGCTCATAAGATAAACACAGACACAATGTCCAAACCAATCAAGAGCCGTCCGAATAATGATTGATGACCGGCCAAAAATCCAGATATAAAGAATTCTACACTTGGATATCAACCGGGGAGGGTTTCAAACGAAAACTCCTTTTATTATGGGACCTCGAAAACTCTTGAAAAAACTTAAAAGACATCAATTTTTTTTTAACATTTCTTTGGCTGTAAATCTAACATTTTTAAAATACCAGAAAAAATAATTGGTATTACACATGTGAAACACTACAAAAAACCTAAACCGGCCAACCCCCAAAAAGCTAAACCGGCCAACCCCCAACTACTAAATTTTTTTAAACATTTGTTTGTGTCGAAAAAAAAATGCTCGAATATACCCGAATGAAAGATAAGAAAATTTGTGATCTTATAGTGCAATTTTTTTAAAAAAAGTTAATAACATACAAAGAAAATAGAAATGTTAGAAAATTTATATATTATATATATATTTTTTTCTAATTTTGCCCCTCCTTCACTAAATGCCCCCTTCCCTTTCTTACTATGGGTTTTTTTATCGAGCCCTCCCTTGTATCATTATTTGCAACTTTAATTACATAACATGAAAAAGATGCAGTCATGCAGAATCGACACTCCCCCACCCACAACCATCACGCAGAAAAGCTGGATACACAACAATAACAAGCAGAAATATTATAAATTCCAAACATCATCTCAAAACTTTTATAAATTGCACAATAAATACCTAACACTAAAATAAAGCAACAAAACATTTGAATAGAACTATGGTTCATTAAAAATCGATTATTCCTGCATACCACCACCATCATGATCTTCATCGCCACCTTCTTCATCGCTTAGTTTAAGATCATCCAAAAGCTCTTCCAATGGCACAGAAGGCACATCCTCACCATCTGTCACAGACGCCATTTCCGACGGCTGATACTCCTTGTTTCGGTACAAGGATACGTTAAATCTTAACTCGGGGTGCTCTTCAAGATCCCTCAAGAACTGTTCATACTCCTTGTTCATCTTTTCTTCGTCTACTCTACCTCGGGTGTCACTTGCATCAACCTCAATCGGAAGAGCTTTAAGCTTCCAAGCACGAGGCTTTCCACGCTTCTTTTGCCTCCTTTCCTCGTAACTTTTCTTCACTAAAATAACCTCCGGCATCACAAGACCTTTGTACTTGTCTATCTCCATGTCATTACTATTAGCAGCATGTAAATCGTAACCAAGAGCATAATCACCCGCGTTTAACAGATGTCCTAGATGAGTCCTTACCATGAACATGGTATCATTCTTCCCGAAATCAGACACGCGAGCCACCTGTACATCAGCCATCACATACTTTGACCCACCAACGTTGACTTCAGACGAAATGGGATCGACATCCAATACAATATATTCCACAAGCTGTTTAGAGGAAAGAAGGGACGTAAATGACGCCCTCCAGTATTGGTCGGCATCGAGAAAACAGTGCCTGAGAGTTAACGGGTCAAGTAAAGCGATACTGTTGCTGATTTTCGTGCAAATGACAAGCGGGCCGAGGTTTCCCAAACTAGAAGCGAGTTTCGGAGGGAGACAGACCAGATCCTCACGACAAATCGGGCAAAGTTCAACAGAAAACGTGTACTTGTAATTGTAGTTATTACTTTTTGTATCCTGGGACACGAGTTGCTTGTCGTTGCGGCTCTTAACCGGGACAACCTTCTGAATAAACTCGACAAACTTAACCGCGTGACTACGATTGGAAAAAAAGAAATCAATACCTCGATCCATTTGCTTAATCCTAATCGCTCTGACAGCGGCATCATGTTTGAGAATAAGTTGCTCCAGATAAAAGAACGTCCGTCTGTGAGAAACGTGTTGTCGTAGCTGAACCGCAGCCACCCATTGATCTGGGTTCGCTTGGACTCGCGAACAGGACTCGCACATTTGATCCTGAACCACGTACTCAACCATATAAGCTTGCTCGAGAACAGCTCCGTTCATAACCTCTTTTTGAACCCTGAGTTTGACTTTGATTCGCTTGGAGTGAGGTTCGGTCCAGATGAACTCTGCGTGAATCAGCCTAACTTTGTTCAGATTTTTTAAACGCTTAACGCAGAAGGTCAAGAGTTCTTTTGATTCTAGCTGGGCTTTAAGCCAAGTTCTCGGTGGCTGCAAGTAGCAATCGCACTCGGGGCAGTGAATGATGATGACATGCTTTTGTAGACCCTCGGTTATGTCCACTTCGGAACGTAGACATTTGACACACATGTTGGCAGCATTTGGGGGCATCAGAATGCCACATTTGCAGCACAAGACACTGCCTACGGTTTGTTGTACTGTAAACATTCCTGCTTCTCCGGCCATTGTTGCTAACACAAGCCAAAAGAACAACCATCAGTTAGGGGAACCAAATTTCTATATCATTTAACAACGTTTTTACTCAAGTAACGCAGTGATGTATTGATATTGATATTGCTCTCACTGTTTATATCATGTGATTTCTAAATAAATATTTCTTCCACAACTTAGAACTAACTACAAAAATCAAGGAAAAATATGGCATAAACAATTTTAGTTAAAAAGACAACAGCTTCCACAAATGCGAAGGATACCAGGGGCCTAAGAGGGATCGATTCGAGTTAAAAAATAAAAACCATGTTTCACTTATTTACCAATGAACAGAACCAAGTGAGTTTCACACCGAACCGAAAACGAAATAAAAATTTGGTTCAGTTCAGTTTTCAACTGAAAAAACCATATATATATTTTTTTTTTTAAACAATTTTTGCATTATATATAAGGTCAAACATAAAAACCATATATGTTTTTATCCAAAACTAAACCAAGTTCTGATCTCAAAATCATTAATAAGTTTTGAGTTGCAAGATTCAAACAACTATTCAACACATCTCCAACTACTAAACAGCAATCCAATATCTAATTTCACATTCTGTTAAAGAGTTCAGAAACCTAAATGCAAAAAGCCAAAAATTGTGGTCTAAGTTCTAAACGAAAACTCACAAAGACATAAGAGTGCTAGAATGTTACATATCAGTTGTCAGAACAAAATCAATGAAGACTAAAGATCATGTGAGAATTGGCTGAGTTGAAACTTCAAATAGCCAAATAGGTTTTAGCTTGGTTTAAAAAAGCGCAAGGCGCTCTTAAGCGTTTTGGTTCCAAAAGCTTTAAGCGAAGCTTCAAGCGCGAAGAAAGAGCTTCACGTATACGAAGCGCTCAAAATAAAAATAAAATATTGTACACATCAATATCACCATATGATATGGACTTTTCCGAGGCAGCAGTAGTGCTGTTTGATCCTGAGGCCATTATGACTTGACTTCTAAACAGAAATCAAGTTGCAGAGATAATAGCTCTCAGAAATAAACTTCCGAAATCAAAGTTAAAAAAATGATGAATCGCAGGAGAAATAAACCTCTTTGAATGCTGATTATTGGAGAAAGTATGAAGAATCGCAGGAGAAGAGGAAGGGAGCGGCTGAATGAATATGTTAAAAAGATAGCTAATGTGACCTGATTGGGCTGAAGCGTCGCCTCAAACCATGGTCGCTTCGCGCTTAAAGCTCGACTCAAAACGCTTCACGTGTTGTGACGCCTCAGAGCAAAAAAAGCGACATTCACAGCGCTTCAACGCCTCATGCTTTAAGCTCGCTTTTTTAAACCAAGGGTTTTAGGTCAAGCAACTTGGAAAAAAGTAACAGATTTATGGGATTTTGGGCCATTTTGAGATCTTGGTCCAGCATAAAACTTAAGAGTGGGCTACCTGCCACTTCAAGACTACTTTGGCTAATTTTTAGAGCAAAATTAAGAAGAACTAAAATAAACAGGTTAAGATGTTAACCCTCAAATCATTGTTTAGTGTATAATAAGATAAAGCTAAATTAAAATAAGCATGCTAACAGCCGTGTTATTCTTATTAAGAAAATGGTACTAAATTATCAATTGAGTTCTATATAAAAATATTCAAGAATGTCATTTTTTTCTATAGTTATTTAAACTAAGTGAGCTACGCAAAATATTCATAAATTCTGATTAGCATTTATTCTTAATGTTCAAAGAAAAAAATAACACTAAGCCAATAAAATTTATACAATTAAAAGATCAAAAATGTAACATCAAAATATAATAACTGACCCTCTTCATATAGGTTCGGAAGTAGTGAACTCTTACTATTGCAATTTCAAATTTCAATTACATCAATGACTCGTTTTCATAAACAGATTACTAATAAGAACAAAGAGAACCAAATGGCTACCTGCTACTTCAAGTAGCCTACTTTGGCTGAGGAAAAACTTATAACCTATAACTAAGAATGGGTTATTCAGGTTTGATTTATTTGGCTTTAGTTTCGGTTTGGGCCGTCTGGTTAAAAACCGAATAATGAACACCCCTAAGTGCAACGATGATTCAACTTGGTTAAGAAAATAAAAATTAAAGGGGGTTAAGTCGGGTTAAAAAAGGCAACCATGTTCCACTTATTTACCGATTAGTGAAACCATGATTCAACTTATACTAATATATGCGAAAACTACAAGTTACCAAAAGTAAAACTTGGTTAAAAATGAAACTTCTTTGCAGGTGAAAACATTTGCCTCTGATTGTTTGCTAGTAAACTCGTTCAACATTAAAAATCTAACCTTCAAAACAATTTTGTTAGGTCTTTGAAATCATGTTTGGCATATAAAGTATAATAAAACTCATTAACCTTCAATAACCGGGTGTCAACGGGTCACCAAAGGGGCTCTTATAAAATAATATATAAAATATTATTTGCAAAAACTGGGTAATCAGATCCACCGATCACTAAGCGCATCCCTACGCGGCTACGCCCAGCCCCTTCAAATAACTCGTAAACTTAAAGGATGTTTGGATGGTGCATAATCAAAGGGATTATTGTGACTTAGAAAACAAGAAACAAACTATAAACCTATAGATAGTCCACTAATTCTATATCTCATCAATCTGTGTTCAAACCTTAGCCTAATTATTTACAACTAAACATTTAATATGAACTTTATAATTTATATAAAGGTTTATGAGACATGAATAAAATCTAAAACTGATAACTAAAATTAAAACAAACAAACCTAAATTCGCCTTGTAATCTAACCGAACAAAAACCAGCAGAAACAAAATTACTAGTATACATATCGATCAAATTAAATTGATATAAACGTTTACGAAACATGATCATCTACGTAAATCTAAAATGAAAATAACAATCAAAAGAAGCCTAAATTCACTGTGTAATCTAATTGAACATATTATTACCATGAACAAGACCAGCAGAAATCAAATTATCAAATTAAAATAGGTGAAAAATAAAAAGAAATGAAAGAAATCATACCAGTAAGTAGAGACGTAGGTTAATTGGAGACGGAGGAACAATAATATATGTAAGGTTTAAGAGGCGGTGAAGGTTTCTGTAAGTCAATAATAATGTTCCAACCAATTTAGAAGTCAAAAGGCCCAATGTTTTCTAATGGGTCAAAATCTGCTAAAAAGCTTAATGTTTGTAGCTCAACAGAGAACGACCCAAGTTCAATACTGTGATATGGGTTCACATATACAATACCGGTTTGGGCCCACACCAGTTCAGGTTAAGAAACGGTTTTTTGTGGTTGAAAATCTCAACCCACTCAAACCGATTTTGATCGAGTTCAAAACTAGTTTTAGCGTTTAAACCGGTTTTTATCAATTGTTACGCAGACTCGGACTGGTTCAAGTTGGAACTGATTTTCAACCCAAAAAAAAAAAAAAAAAAATCCCAAATCCATACCAAACCGGTTTTTTTACCGGATCGGTTTCCTAGTGAGCAGGCTTTAACTGATACACCTCTAGTTCACAGTAACAATGTCAATCAAAACACGTACTAGCTATAAAAAATGTTGCGATGTTAGGTATCGCATTTTTATAACCGTTCCCGTTAATTTATATTTTATACATTATCTTTAAAGGAAGGTCAAATGTCCTTTATGTTGACATCATATTGCAAACTATGCCCTTTGTCTTTAAAGTTGATGAGATTTATACTTTATGTTTACAAAACCTTACACATTATGTCCTTTAGCCCTAACTCTGTTAGATTTTAATGTTAAATCTGACCAAGGGGACCCTATATGAGGGTATTTTAGTTATTTTACCCTAAATACGGAAAACGAAAGTCATGTCGACCGTGCTCGATTTGCAATTGATTTGGGTATTCGATGTTGCAAAAAACGGTCGACCGAGGATAAACGTTGGTTGCTTGGTTCGATCCAAAGAGACATAATCCAATCCTAAAATTTTCATCGGATAATAAAAGTCCTCAACTTTTACTATTACATTCATGACTATCCCACGAGGTAGTTTGGGGGTCAAGTCGGCTAACACCACGGTGGTGTTCGCCGCTTTAAGTGGACCAAATTCTTATTGGTCATACAAACTACCCGGCAAGATACTCACGCTAGCACCAAGATCTAGAAGTCCCTGGAAACGGCGCCAAAATTTGATCGGAGTGTCACACCCCGGTCAAAGATAATATTTATATGCCCTAGTTACCCTTAACAATGTGTTAGTGGTAGTAAGGGGTCGAACCACGAAAAATTTGTGGTTTGCGGATGGACAAGATTGATTATAAACGATGTCACACTTTTTATGAAGCTTGTTATCTTGATGAAGGGTTTTTATTTGTTTAGAAAAGAGTGTGGGAGTTAACCGAAAAGTTTGATGCTAAATTACTTAATTAATAAAACTTGAACACTTTCGATTGCACGAAAACTTGATTGTTTGATTAAAACTATAATTGGAGAACAAGGTTCACATCCGGTTCAACAATTGCAAAGCCTAGGGTTGCTACACATTTTTAAGTTGATTTAATTGAATTTGTCATTAACGGTTTTAATATCACGAGGCTTGGGTGCCAATTGCTATCAACATTCACAACGGACCGCAATGCACTTCGTTACCTCGGACAATTAAATCCTCTCAAAATATAAGGCATAAATACACAAACTTATTTTGCAAAGTCAAATTTTAAAATCACTCGACAATTCACAAATCTAGTTCAAATGCAAGACAATTATCAATCAATTCAAATACAAACTCAACTCTTCACAAATCAACTAATAAACATAAAGCAAACCCTAAACCTTACAAAAGTCTAGACCGGGGTGAAACCTGAGAGAATTAGCTGCTCATGACGAACGACACACGATCACCGGATGATTGAAACTCGAACACGAACATCTTGAAGCTTTGATAGTGAGGATGATGATGGTTAGGGTTTACGGTTGGTGGTGATGGTAGATTGATTTGGTGAGATAATTGGGGATTAGGGTTAGGATGAATCGATGGATGATGATTGTGTAAGATGGTAATGATCGGTGATGAATTGGATGGAATGAAATTGGTGTTTGGGAGGTTCTTGGCTCCAAGAGTGGTGTTTCCACTTAAAAAAATACGTAACTCCCTCAAAATACCCTAAAAAGTGGGTTGTATTCGTTCCCACCTCAAAGGAAATAAAAAATCAGTGTTTTGTAATAGCCGAGGGCATTCCACCCGACGAGGTTATCAGGAGGGCGTCGCCGACGGCCCATATGGGCGTCGCCGACGCTATCCCAAGATTATCCCGCCCTTTAAACTAACACATCATACATATCCCAAGATTATCCCGCCCTTGAAACTAACACATCATACATATCCCTCATAATGTTCTCTCCACTCGGTTTAAAATTTAGCTAATAATGATGAATTAACAATTCTCAAATAAACACTTAAACCGATTAGAACATGTACTTGCATAGGCTTGCAACTCAATCGTCCTCCACCAATTAACGCAAACACGAAGCACAAGTCAAAAGGTCTTTAAAGGTTGTAATGGGGCTAGGCTAAGGGTACAGAATGAGATATTTTAAAAGTGGCTAATGTGATAAAAACTAAATATTTATTACATCAAATACTGAACCAAACTATGCTACAAAACATCACACTACAAGGCAAAATTTTTGCATTTTTTTCAACAACTACTAACACTTGTTTTTGTGTTTTTTCACAAAATTTTTTTCACTATTTTTCATGCCACTTTCTGAATTTTTGATTTTTTTTTTCACAAAGTCAAAACAAACTAAACCTAAAATTGAATTTTCATCACACCAGTTTAAAATTAAAAAGGCTTAATGGTTAAATGGCTAAATGGGTTGGTCAAACGAAAAGGGTTAGGCTCAAAGTTGGCGACTAAGGGATTGGTTTTGGGTAGAGATACTATAAATGGTGTAAAAAGAAAAGGTTTACCCAACGTTTTGATCATTCTTGTGCTCGTATTCGGCACACTCAAAAAAAGAAATATATGTCTATGATATATATAAGTGGATCAAAATCTCACGTGAAAAGGGTATGATATGTGATATGGAAGTCACATTAGTTTTTTAAGTGGATTATTCCTAAATAACCACCTGCTAAATACCTGCCATGTTACTAATTAGAACTTGACCATGATAAAAGACTAAATGGGTTGTGCCATCCTGACGTGACCGTGTTGTCCCGATCAGTCAAAAACCCAATTAAACCTAGGTAGCTAGGGTAAGTCGGGTATCGTATCCACGAAGAGCAGGTGGTCAGTATCGCGTGACCCGTTCGAGTAGTTAGACTATTTACAAACAATGTACAAAGTGATTATGAAGTTTGCTAATTTTATTTGTTCAATTGATTTGAAAATGAATCGGAGTGAACCAACAATGGGTATTATCTAAAACACTGGTGATTAACTAAAATTGCTACTAAAATACTAACTAGAAAGTTGAAACAAGAAATGAGAATACGGATCACACCCAGTTCGACAATTGCAAGACCTAGGGTTCCTACATGTTTTAACTTGATTCAATTGATTTGATAATTAATGCATTTAGTGTCACGTGGCTTAGGTGCCAAAAGCTATCAACGTCAAAGACAACGGACTACAATGCACTTCTTTACCAAGAACATATAAATCCTATCTACGATAAGGCATAATTACGCATATTCGTTTCACGAAGTCAAATTTCATTACTCACTCAACAATTCGTGAATTCAATACAAACGTAAGACAATTATCATAAACTTCAAATAGTCAAACACAAATTGTCACGGAATCAAATCAAATACAAAATGTCGAAACCCTAGAATTCTTACAATGTCTACACCGGGGCGAAACGCTAGGAGATTAGCCGCGCATCGCGTTCAAAATCGTCAACCCAAAATCCTCCTTTCTCTTTCTTGGTCTGCGTGCAAAGCAGCCAAAAACGTAACTCCCTGTGCGAACCCCCCTCCGAACTCGTTACCCCCAAAGTCACGTGATGATGACTTCATGTTAGCGGCCCAAATAAAAGAATCCAACACCCACGTGATGTTCATGCTGCCAAACATCCCCAAAGTCGGACCATGTGATGATGATTTAATTAATTTAATTCTTTTGAAACCAAAGCCCATATGCCCACGTGATGTCTTGTATTCCCTCAAAAGTCCCTTGAAGTCAAGTGTATTAATGTTCACCTCCAATATGGCGACCCACTATGTGATAATTAATGAAATTTTCTAATTCCCAATGTATCAAAGTTCACGTGAATGATGTCATTGTTGACTTTCTTCCTTTGATAATATAAGGTGTCAGCCCAAAAACCCCTGTGTGTGTATTATGATTTGATAGGCCCTTTTCCTTTTCTTATTAATGCCTTCTATGACCTCAAACATGTGCCGTATATTTTCTTTTTCAACAGTGACCTACGGACCGTAAGCCGTAGGCTATGGTCCGTTGGTTCTGTAAACATATCACACGCACACCGTAACTTGAATTCAGTTTTCACATATTTACCACATGGCCCCTCGACTTCATTATTTTGCGTTCTTTACACATTCAAGCTACATGTTGACTTGTAACAGCTCCCGAATAATGTAGTGTTTAGACTATCATCCTTGATAATTCTGTTTCATCACTAAACTCTCCAAACTTCACCGTTTTAAGCCGATTAACCTGTAAAACCACACACTTGCGTAGTTATCACATTCACAATGTATAACCCCATAAAACGCACTAAAAACACAATATTTAAACACTTTAACACCCGAGTTTCACACTCTCCATCACATCCCCACACTTGTAGTTTGCTTGCCCTCAAGGAAATCTGTCTTTCACTTTCACGTGGGTCGAACGAGAAACACACTTCCCATTCCCAAGACAAAGGTTAAGGTCTAATGTCATACCCGGTTCAAACTTTTTTACAATTTACAAAATATTTAACGAAAAAGTGAATAATCCCATATAAAATGGTTATCCAAGACTAACCCGCCCTTGAAACCAATAAATCATGCACATCCCTCACGATGTTCTCTCCACTCGGTTTATAATTTGGCTAATTTTTTTATGATGTATTAGCACTTTCAAAAGTAATCACTCAAAACCGATTAGAACACGTACCCGCATAGGCTTGCGACTCAATCATTCTCTACCACCGAACACAAATACTAAGCACAAGTCATAAGGTCTTTGTAAGGGTTGTAACGGGGCTAGGCTAAGGGTAGGAAATAGGATATTTAAAGTGGCTAAGGTGATGAAAATTCGATTTTTATTACAAACCACTAAACTAAACAAAACTTAATATAAACATCAACTATGAGGCAACAACTTTCGCCTTTTATTCAACAACTACTAACACATCTTTTTTTGTTTTTCTCAATGCTTTTTCATTTTTTTTTCATAACATTTTTTTGCTTTTTCTCTTTTTTTTTCGTAGATAAACAAATACAACTATACAAACTTTACGTCTATAATCGAATTTCCATTACACGGGTTTAAAAGAAAAAGGTTTTAAGGTTATGGGCTAAAGGGTGGTCAAACGAAAGGGTTAGGCTCAAAATTGGCTACTAGGGGATAATTTTTGGGTAAGGATATAAAAATGGTGTAAAAGGAAAATGTTTACCTAATGCCTTAATCATTCTCGTGCTTGTATTCGGTCTATGGTCTCGAACGTATCTAAAGTTGCAAGTTCTACAATACGCGACTAATGGTCCACTCAAACAAAGAAACGTGTATATGTAAATCTATGATATAAAAGTGGCTCAAAACCTCACGTATAAGGGTATGGTATGGTATGTGATATGCATAAAATGTTAGTTCATTCGGCGAATTATTCCCAAATAACCACCCGCTAAATATCCGTCATGCTATTACTTTGAACTTGACCATGACAAAAGACCAAATGGGTTGTGCCATCCCTCGTTGACTTAGTTACTTGTGCTTTTAAGATCGCTTTTAAAACAATAAATTTTTGAATTTTTTTTGAAAATTTCCCCCATCCCCACACTTGAGGTAAACATTGTCCTCAATGTGTAGTGTTTTAAATGAACGGGTCAAAATCGAAAACTTTTACTACTCCCCCATCCCCACACTTGAGGTAAACATTGTCCTCAATGTGTAAGAACTAGAGTTTTATAACGCACAAGGGATGTGACACGACTAACCTCCCCAAAATTTCACCCCAGAAAATAAAATACAATTTACAATCCACTTATTTGCTAACTAAAAATCAAAAGTAAAAAGAAACTTATGAACCTGATTTTTGAGCTCATTCCTCGTGTGCTCTTCTTCTCTTCAAGAAAGCGGTCGTCCCACGAACATAATGTACCTACAAATCTTAACCCTTGTGTAGAAGCATGTTTCTCACAACCATTAAAATTTATTAGCTACCCAGTTCTACCACTTTTATGAAAATATTACCAAGTCATACATTAATTTATTTTGATTTATGTGGAAAAATAATTTACAACAATAACAAGCCTAACTCACTTTCGTAGGAATCACGGTTGCATTTAGCGTATGCAACAAGCCCTTTTAAACCACCCGATAGCTCGGGAGGACGAGTAGGTCTCGTGAGGGTTATATAGGGAACACACCCACAACGTTCATTTAACTAAGAAAATAAAATAAACGAATACTAGTATAAACTCTACAACAATCATACCTGATTTACCTCTCATGTTGGTCGAAGTGCACATTTGCCTACCGAGTTTCCAACATACGCTCGGTAATTAGCATGCCGAATCCATACTCTTTTTATTATATTCGGCATACGCACTGTATAACTTCGGGGTCGTTTCTTAACAACATGGACAATGTCTTGCAACGCCACCCTTCGAATCCTTATGCACAAACCCGCATCCCCAACTTTGTTGGTTGGAGTGATAAGTTTGGAAGAAGGATGAATATGAACGTGAGCTTCTTTCGAATCCGATTCGTCTTGCGGTGTCAAATCTTCCGGTCGGTTCAAACATTCAATTACTTGCTCCGGAAGTTCCATAACCTCTTCCACCACATCACCATCCACCACTGAACCACTAGCCAACACCTCTTGGTCTCGTCTAAGTTGAGCCAATTCGTCGGCGAGATGACCCACTTTCTTTGCCAAGTCTTCATGAGCTTTATCTCTTACTTCAAACTCTTTCCTCACTTCGGTTGTAAGGGTACTCATAGCATTCATGAGGGCATCAAATTTGGAACTTATTGAGTCTTTAGGTTCCTCGTGTGCAGGTTGAGGGTATTCATTATAATAATCATCATACACCTCCCGGTAACTTGAGAAATGTGGCAATTCGGGTTCATAGTAGTACTCTTGATACTGTGGTGGTGGTGGATTATCGTATGGATAATATGAGGATGGACCATTGAAATCTTCATAGTCCGCCCTCCTATATTCATACAATCCACTGAGGTAGTCTTTCCGATCCTTGTTGGCTTGAACTTTTTCGTGGAAAACAGAGCAATCTTTTAAATAATGCTCTCCGCTTCCGCAACACTCACACGGATCATCATCTACCCAATTCATATTGAAAGATAGTACCTGCAAAACATGTACCTGCACAAACAAGCTCGACCACCCGAAGTAAAATCACAAATATACAAGAAAAAGGAAAGAAAATAAACTAAACTAAAATTGAACAAGCAATGAAATACTAAGCGCACCAGCTCCGCGGCAACGGCGCCATTTTGACGTGACCGTGTCGTCCCGATCAGTCAAAAACCCAATTAAACCTAGGTAGCTAGGGTAAGTCGGGTATCGTATCCACGAAGAGCAGGTGGTCAGTATCGCGCGACCCGTTCGAGTAGTTAGACTATTTACAAACAATGTACAAAGTGATTATGAAGTTTGCTAATTTTATTTGTTCAATTGATTTGAAAATGAATCGGAGTGAACTGACAATGGGTATTATCTAAAACACTGGTGATTAACTAAAATACTAACTAGAAAGTTGAAACAAGAAATGAGAATACGGATCACACCCGGTTCGACAATTGCAAGACCTAGGGTTCCTACATGTTTTAACTTGATTCAATTGATTTGATAATTAACGCATTTAGTGTCACGTGGATTACGTGCCAAAAGCTATCAACGTCAAAGACAACGGACTGCAGTGCACTTCTTTACCAAGAACATATAAATCCTATCTACGATAAGGCATAATTACGCATATTCGTTTCACGAAGTCAAATTTCATTACTCACTCAACAATTCGTGAATTCAATACAAACGTAAGACAATTATCATAAACTTCAAATAGTCAAACACAAATTGTCACGGAATCAAATCAAATACAAAATGTCGAAACCCTAGAATTCTTACAATGTCTACACCGGGGTGAAACGCTAGGAGATTAGCCGCGCATCGCGTTCAAAATCGTCAACCCAAAATCCTCCTATCTCTTTCTTGGTCTGCGTGCAAAGCAGCCAAAAACGTAACTCCCTGTGCGAACCCCCCTCCGAACTCGTTACCCCCAAAGTCACGTGATGATGACTTCATGTTAGCGGCCCAAATAAAAGAATCCAACACCCACGTGATGTTCAAGCTGCCAAACATCCCCAAAGTTGGACCATGTGATGATGATTTAATTAGTTTAATTCTTTTGAAACCAAAGCCCATATGCCCACGTGATGTCTTGTATTCCCTCAAAAGTCCCTTGAAGTCAAGTGTATTAATGTTCACCTCCAATATGGCGACCTACTATGTGATGATTAATGAAATTTTCTAATTCCCAATGTATCAAAGTTCACGTGAATGATGTCATTGTTGACTTTCTTCCTTTGATAATATAAGGTGTCAGCCCAAAAACCCCTGTGTGTGTATTATGATTTGATAGGCCCTTTTCCTTTTCTTATTAATGCCTCCTATGACCTCAAACATGTGCCGTATATTTTCTTTTTCAACCGTGACCTACGGACCGTAAGCCGTAGGCTACGGTCCGTTGGTTCTGTAAACATATCACACGCACACCGTAACTTGAATTCAGTTTTCACATATTTACCACATGGCCCCTCGACTTCATTATTTTGCGTTCTTTACACATTCAAGCTACATGTTGACTCGTAACAGCTCCCGAATAATGTAGTGTTTAGACTATCATCCTTGATAATTCTGTTTCATCACTAAACTCTCCAAACTTCACCGTTTTAAGCCGATTAACCTGTAAAACCACACACTTGCGTAGTTATCACATTCACAATGTATAACCCCATAAAACGCACTAAAAACACAATATTTAAACACTTTAACACCCGGGTTTCACACTCTCCATCACATCCCTCGTTGACTTTGTTAATCGTGCTTTTTAGAATGTTTTTAAGAGCACATTTAAAAAAAATTGAAAATTTCCACCATCCCCACACTTAAGGTTAACATTGTCCTCAATGTGTAGATTTTAAATGAAATGGTCAAAATCGCAACTTTTTCTCCCCCATCCCTACACTTGAGGTCAACACTGTCCTCAATGTGTTGGAATAAGGGCTTTTAAAACCCACAAGGGGCGTGGCACGACCAACCTCCCAAACTTCACACCGGTCAAAAGAAATATGCACAATTCAATCCACTTATTAACTAACTAATAATCAAAGCTAAAAAGAAACAAATGCACCTGGTTTTCGCTCATTTCTCGTGTGCTCTTCGTTCTTCAATGAAAATGGTCATCCTCACGAATATAAGTGTACTTACAAATCTCAACACTCTTTAATGAAATGTCCCTCTTTTGGCTCCGACTTATCTTTTATGTATCCTTTGATGATTTCCGCACTTTGTGTTTTTTAAGAGATTATCTTAGTTCTAGTGGCATGTCCCTCTTTTGGAGGCAACGCTACCCTCGGCCATATTGGTCTGAATCAGCAGGGATACACTCCCGCAAGGCCGGATTATTGAAAGATAGTTAAGTAAGTTGTCAATGCAAAATCCAAGTAAGTAAATGATGGAGGCATTAGGATCAACCTATTTTTCAAATCAAAACCTTTATCTTTGCTTTAACCAAAAACATCCCCCTAGATAAACCCTTTGAACCTTAAACCTTTTCATTTTCCAAACCCACAAAAACAAACCTTTTCATTTTTCATCTTTCATTTTTGTAAACCTATCGGTTATGAAATTACGATTATGACTCAATTTCAACTTTGGCAACAAAAAAAATCATAAAATTTGCCCAAAGTATTTTTTGCTTAACCACAAAGCAATAGAAAAACCGATATTTTACGCTTTTTCGTCATTTCAATAAAACATACCAAACCTGAACCACCACCTACCCTTTAAAGCCCTTTTGATATTTACAAGGATTTAACGTCAAAAAGGAGGAGGTTTGATTGATTGTCAAGCCTATGGTAGGAGTAAGTTCCAAAACCGGGCACGAGCGTTCTCGCTTACACAACTTCGGCCGAGTGGTTTGTGACCACTTATGAGGTGTGTAAATTTGTATATAACTAAGTGGAATTTTATAAAGGCATGTTATGCCCAAAGTAAATAATTTTTCCTAACTTGTGTTTTAAATAAATCATGACGAATAAGATTGTAAATAACATAAAACGAAAATAAATTTAGAACTTGGATTCCCGACACTCTAAAGATGAGACTAAAACCTTCTCTTCTACCTATTCCGTTTGGGTGTGTAAGCCACGTAATAAAGTTTTGCTTGAAGACAAGCAAAGATTCAAGTGTGTGGGTATTTGATGTGTATAAAATACAACATATAAGTTATATCAAATACGGCGTAAAATCAACCCTTTTTCAGTACTAATGTTGGAAAAAGCTTGTTTTTCTGTTCCTTTTTAATTTACAGGGTCAAAAGAGCTTAAATGTGCAAAATGAGCAAAATAACTGCAAAAACCAACATAAATACGAAGAGGGAGGAATTGACGCAACTCTCCAAGCCCCAATCCACAAGAATAGCAAGATCAGAAGACCTGATACAGGGCCGTGTCCACCAGACACGGGCCATGTCCAAGACTGAATGCTGTGCAGAAGAAAAGACAACAGCAAAGGACAAAACAGACAGCCAACACAGGGTCGTGCTAAGCCAACACGGGGCGTAGTCAACTCAAAGATTTTTAGAATCTGCGATAGTACAGCAAGTACATTGGCCACAGGTCGTGCCGTTGACACACGGGGCTGTGTTAGTACAAGACCTGACACAGCAGTTAATGAGGAAGAGAGAGAAATGACCACGGGGCCATGCCAGGCGGGCACGGGCTGTGGTGAAGCCCCTGATTTCAGCTATAAATAGATGTGCTTTGTTCCATTCCAAACCATCCCTTGGTAGATCACTTCTCTCTCACTTGCCACCACTACAACACCATCATCCACCACCATCATCCATCTTCCATCATTTAGAGTGTGTGTAGTAGTCTCAAGATCCAAGATCGATAGTAAGAGTCTTTGTCAAACAAAGGCCATGCTTGGCTAAACTCTTACATCACTTGGTGAAGACAAATCTTTTATATTTCTTTTTTTTTTATTTCCAATCTTTGGCAACTTTTTAATTGGGTATGTATTAGTGACTTTAATAACTAGCTTTATATTGAAGGCAAATTTATCTAATCATTCTTCATATGTTGTTGATTCACATATTCGTGTCTTTACTGTCTATATAAAGCGCGTTAATTGCCTTGAAGGGGGTTAGAAGGGTGGTTGGGTAAATTTTATGTCTCGTTCAGTGTATAGATCCTGCGAGAACCTGGTTCAAGCTTAGTAACACTTCACGAGTAGGACGGGCTCTACCCACCAACGGGAGAAGTGCCAAACGCTTGAATCCCTTATTTATAAACTACTATTAAAACTTTAAACCAACCCTGCGAGGACTCTATCCCTGCTGACTCAGACCAAAGGGTTGAGGGTGATCGCTGCCTGTAAGGGGGGCCACCACTTTTTGAATTAATAACTTACTTAATTATCTTTTAATAATCCGACCTTGCGGGACTGTATCCCTACTGACTCAGACCAATAGGTTGAGGGTAGAGTCGCCTTCACAAGAGAGGCCTACCACTATAACTAAGATAATCTATTAAAATGCCCAAAGTGTGGAAATCATCAAAGGATACATGAAAGTGGAGTCAGAACCAAGTGATTCCTTCTTGTCTATCTATTTTTCCTTATATTTTATTTTCACTTTTTAGTTTATCTTTTTATAGTTTTAAAAATCTTTTCTTCAAAGTTTGGTTCAATTAGACGTTAACGATAAGCCGATATTAAAAGCTCTTGTGTCATTGGACGACCTCGGTATCTTGCCATCACTATACTACATCCGCGATGGGTGCACTTGCCTTAACGCGTGTGTAGAGTGATAATAGAATATCGTGTTTTATAAATTTAAAACTTGATTCAGCGAGTAAAAAGAGCTAAAATATATCTAAAAAACATATACACACCCGTACACGTCAAGTTTTTGGCGCCGTTGTCGGAGACACAAGA
The DNA here is from genome assembly GCA_030545235.1 of Helianthus tuberosus. Lineage (NCBI taxonomy): Eukaryota > Viridiplantae > Streptophyta > Magnoliopsida > Asterales > Asteraceae > Helianthus > Helianthus tuberosus. The sequence continues at coordinate 151,570,183 of CM060381.1, forward strand.
ATTTTAAAAAAGCTTAAAATTGACCCTAATCATTTTTATCGTTTCTTTTTATGTTTTTCTTCTTTTTCTTTTGATTTTTCACTTTCTGCAGAAGTGAACTCGGGGCCGTGCCATATCTCCACGGGGCCGTGTTCACTCTCCAGTATCTTAAAATCTATATTCTGCCAGAAGCAGACTGCAACACGGGCCGTGTTACCCTAATACGGGGCCGTGTCAAACTGACAGTTTGTAGGAAAATAGTAACCGGCTGATCCCGACGGTTAAAAAAAACTTTCTGGAAAAACATGGATTTCTTTGATTATTTTTACCCCGCCACTCTTATGGTGCACAGTGCAATTATTGTGTGGAGGAGCATGAAGAATCGGAATGTGGCGTTCTAAACTTCACTCCCCACTATTTAGTCCCATCGTTTTCCTGTAACGAACACCTTAAGATGGGCGTGAGTAAAAATGATAATGAAGTCCATCCACCTGAACTCCATCAACCCTCTCACTTAGACGACTTAGAAGACATAAGTCAAATAAAAAAGAGGATTATCCTAAAAATTAAAGAAATAGAATCCTTGATGAAGGCACGATGTTCATCAAGGGTTTCATCCGAAGGAGAATCGATGGAAGAAAAATCAGGTACAAACAACAACACCAAGGTCAACCAATCCTCTACCATAGACGCTTGCGAGGACGAGAGCGATAGTCCTCCCTGTTTTGATTTCACAATGACGCTCCCCTTTACAGAGTGTGAATTTCACACCGACGGTTTAGACAAGAGCGAATCGACTCATACTTTCTTTAACAATAGCCCGGATAAGGTAAATAAGGGATGGTCCCGTTTTCCTATTTTTAAAGAAGGCTTCTACCTTTCTGATAACCTCTTGCATTTTCGTACCTCTCGCCGGAGTCTAAGGTATATCCGGCAATACGGTGTTGTTACAAACAGTAAGGAACCACCGGATAACGGATAATTCCTTAAAAAACCTAGACAATCTTTATGTCTCGTTCAGTGTATAGATCCTGCGAGAACCTGGTTCAAGCTTAGTAACACTTCACGAGTCGGACGAGCTCTACCCACCGACGGGAGAAGTGCCAAATGCTTGAATCCTTTATTTATAAACTACTATTAAAACTTTAAACCAACCCTGCGAGGACTGTATCTCTGCTGACTCAGACCAAAGGGTTGAGGGTAATCGCTGCCTGGAAGGGGGCCCACCACTTTTCGCATTAATAACTTAATTATTTTTCAATAATCCGACCTTGCGGGACTGTATCTCTGCTGACTCAAACCAATAGGTTGACGGTAACGTCGCCTTCACAAGAAGAGCCTACCACTATAACTAAGATAATCTCTTAAAATGCCCAAAGTGCGGAAATCTTCAAAGGATACACGAAATAGGAGTCGGAACCAAGTGACTCCTTCTTGTCTATCTTTTTTCCCTTATATTTTATTTTCACTTTTTAGTTTATCTTTTTATTGTTTTAAAAATCTTTTCTTCAAAGTTCTGTTCGATTAGACGTTAACGATAAGCTGGTATTAAAAGCTCTTGTGTCATTGGACGACCTCGGTATCTTGTCATCACTATACTACGTCCGCGATGGGTGCACTTTCCCTAACGTGTGTGTAGAGTGATAGTAGAATATCGTGTTTTATAAATTTAAAACTTGATTCGGCGTGTAAAAAGAGCTAAAATATATCTAAAAAACATATACACACCCGCACACGTCACTCTCTCTTTTTAAAACCAAGATTCATCATCGTTCGTTTTCATTTGTTGCCTAAAATTAACAAACAAACACAAACGAATACGAACAAGTTCATTTCCTTAACAAAAAAACACGAACATAAAATCTCATTCGGTAAGTGATGTGATTAAAATACAACATATAAATTGTGTCAAATACGGCGTAAAACAACCCTTTTTAGTACCAATGTTGGAAAAAGATCGTGTTTTCGTTCCTTTTAGATTTTCAGGGATAAAAGAGCTTAAATTTGCAAAAGGAGCGAAAAGACAGCAAAATCCAACATAAATGTAAAGAAGAAGAAATTGCCGCAGCTCGCCAAGCCCTATTTCACATCCAAACCACAAAATAACAAGAACAGAAGGCTGACACGGAGCCGTGTCCACCAGATACGGGCCATGTCCGAAGATGGATACTGGGCAGGAGAAAAAGACAACTACAAAAGACAAAAATGGCAGCTAACATGGGGCCGTGCTAAGCCAACACGGGGCGTGGTCAGCTCAAAGATTTTCAGAATCTGCGATAGTACAACAAGTACTTTGGCCACGGGCCGTGCCGTTGACACACGCGGTCGTGTTAGTACAACATCTGACAAGCAGTTAATGAGGAAGAGAGAGAGAAATGGGCACGGGGCCGTGCTAGCCGGGCACGGTTCGTGCTGAAGCTTCTGAAGACAAGTATAAATAGAAGTGCTTGGTTCCATTTCAACTCATCCCTTGTCAAACCACTTCTCTCTCACTTGCCACCACTCCACCACCACTACAACACCATCATCCACCAGCATCATCCATTTTTCCATCTTTAGAGTGTGTGTATTGTCTCGGGATCCAAGATTGATCGTAAGAATCTTTGTCAAACAAAGGCCATGCTTGGCTAAATTCTTACATCACTTGGTGAAGACATATCTTTTATGTATTTCTTTTATGATTTCCAATCTTTGGCTACTTTTTAATTGGGTATGTATTAATGACTTTAATAATTAGTTTTTTATATTGAAGGCGAATTTATTCACCCATTCTTCATATGTTCGTTTACTCAACATATTCATGTCTTTACAGTCTATATAAAGCATGTTAATTGCTTGTAAGTGGGTTAGAAGGGTGGACTGGGTAATTCTATGTCTCGTTCAGTGTATAGATCCTGCGAGAACCTGGTGTAAGTTTAGTACTACTCCATGGATTTGCCGGGAATGACTGGCCCGACTGAGAGTAAGAAATCGCTTGCATCCCTTATTCATAAACTACTATTAAAACTTTAAACCAACCCCGCGAGTACTGTATCCCTGCTGACTCAGACCAACGCGTTGAGGGTGATCGCCGCCTCGTAAGGGGGGTCCACCACATTTTGCATTAATAACTTACTTAATTATCTTTCAATATTCCGACCTAATGGGATTGTATCCTTCCTGACTCAAACCACTAGGTTGAGGGTAACATCGCCTCCAAAAGAGGGGCCTACTACTATAACTAAGATAATATCTTAAAATGCCCAAATTGCGGAAATCATCGAAAGGGTTCATGAAAGATAAGTTGGATCCAAGTGATTCTTTCTTGTCTATCATTTTTATTTTATTTTCATTTTCTATTTTTATCTTTTTATTAGTTTAAAAAAATATTTTCTAAAAGTTTGGTTCGATTAGACGTTGACGATAAGCCGGTACTAAAAGCTCTTGTGTCCTTGGACGACTTTGGTATCTTGCCATCACTATACTATGTCCGCGATGGGTGCACTTACCCTAACGTGTGTAGAGTGATAGTAAAATATCGTGTTTTATAAATTTAAAACTTGAAATCGGCGAGTTAAAATAGAGCTAAAAATATACTCACACCGACACACGTCAAGTTTTTGGCGCCGTTGACGGGGACACAAGGATTTCAAGAAAGCTTAAAATTGACGGCCTAATCTGTAACGCTCCGCATTTTTTCAAACTTTCTTATTTTAGCAAGTCATGTTGTACTTTCCATATTTAAACTCTTGTACTCTCTTTGTAATCTACTTTCATTCCGTTTGTAATTCGAGACTATTGATCTTAATGAAAACGAAACTATTTTATTCATGTTTGTGTTAGACTTATGTGCAAGAATTCATGTTTAAACGATATACTATCCAAAACTCTTGATTCGTTATTACGCTCAATGCTCGTTAAACTAGTTTAAACTCGTAAAATAATGAAACTCGAAAGTTGCGCGAAGTGATTGATCGTCGAAAACCTTTTATCCTTATTTCGTTATAAATATAATTATTTATAAATTGTTTGATTAATTAAAATTAATTAATCTTGCAATTTAAAGAGTTTATTTTTATAATAATCTAATTACACTCGTTAGACTTTAAAGTTAGTAAATTAACCTAGTTAATTTGTATTATAAAGTTAGTTTTCTTTTTAAACAAACTAACATAACATAAGTTTAGGGTTGTTTGAGTAATTAACTTAAACTTTAACTACAGGGGCTGTTTATGTCATTTCTGAAAGATCTTTGTTTCAAAAGCAACAAAAAAAAAAGAATTAAAACGCTGCTGACCGTGGGACTCGAACCCGGGTCACCCGCCTCGCACACACACATACTAACCGCTGGGTTGCGGCCTTCTTATGGTTATAAACCCGCACCAGATAACCTTTAACCCCTCTTTACGCTGAACCAAGGCAGCCCAGCGCTGCCAGACTCAAAAAAGGCGTTGTTTTGGTGTTAAATTCGAATTTTGAGCATGTTTTAACATTAATTACTTCACCAAAACCTAACCTAATCACTCCCTATAAATACCAATCCTAATCCAAGCTTCCTACACTTTTTTAAACACTCCAAACTCCCCTAAATTCACCTCTAAACAGCTGCAAATTGCAAGTTCGAGCAGAATCTTCAAGCTCCACTAAAGTGAGCATAACTTCTTCGTTTCTCATCCGTTTTAGTCCATTCTTTTTCCAGAACACTTGGCTTGACATTAGCTTCGATTCTAGGGGTGTTTCACAGCAAAGAAGTCCCTGGAACTCCAGAAAAAGGCTTCAAAGTCCACTGTTCAAGTTTGTTTTCATTAACCTTTGCTTAAACAAGAGTTTAACTCACTCAAACCCACGTCCTTATGCGCATAACCACTTGTATGGTTAGTTGGGCTTAAAAACGGGGCTGAGACATACAAGAGCAAAGGTTAAACCTCTTAAACTTTCTGTTTCGTTTAGGTTTTATAACCCATAAGTAATGTTCAAGCTCCAAGCTTGATGTAGGTGTGATTATGGAATGACTTGGGTTGTTCCAACATAAAATCCCCACATTACTTGATGATTTCTTTTAGCATAGTGTTTATTATTCTTGTATTAATCTTAGTTCATGACCCTCCTTGTATGTTTTTACAACAAGTGTAGTGGTGAACACATAAGATGTGCCTAAATGGAAGCTTGTTCTTCCTACCTCCTACATGAATTCTATGACACATTTGAGGTACCTAAATGAATATTTAATCTTCTACCTCATGCTTGAAATACTTGTTATATTGGACATATTAATATATACTACATAACCTAAATAATAACTATGTACATTCGAACCTTTGATGATGAATTCATGTTCATTTGTCAAAGTAGTAGAACATCATCTAAGACCTAAACCTTGTTATGATTCTAATGGGTGTTCAACTCATGAAAACATTATAACCCTTGTGGTTACATAGTGTCATACAAGTGTTATGTGTTGAAGATGATTATTTTGATATAATACTTTTAGGTTATTCTAAATTCCGAAGCTATAATCTTCCGTTATTCTCCAAACTCACACACCTATGTTTTCCTCGTGTAGAAGGACTATGTCACACCCCGATATTTCCACATATCACCGGTGGGCCCGGTGGGGAGAATCGTGACGTAGTTGATATCATCATGGTCAAACATACACAGAATAGCACAGCGGAAGTCTTGGAATATAAATTATTATTACAAACTCAATGTCTGAAAATATCAAAGTATTCATTATAGACGAGTCTGTAATATCAAATCCACAGGTGGATCTTTACAGAATGTATAAAATTAAGTTTAGCAGACTTTAAGGCATCTTTAAGGATTTGCAAGATCCTCTTTTTCGATACCGAGCAACTCCCAGCCTATTACGAGTAGTACCTGCCACTTAGTCTTTGGAAAATACGTCAGTTTTCATTGGTAAATACAATTAACCGACTCATTTGAAAAGAGTTTATGAAAATTGATTTAAGTGCACAATGGCACAAACCATTTATAACTTGGGATAATCTTTAATAAATTCTTGTATACTGTTTCACATGTTTGTCACACATATGGGGCCGGTTTGGAAGCCGGTCGTGATTAACCGACTCACCACTTACAAAACCCACGAAGGAGTTATCCCCAACTTGTGGGTTATTTATATTTAGCATTTGCATCTGTCGGGTGTATGCCTACACCCCGTGCATAGGTCGTGGCCATTTTTAACTTTAACGAGCCGAGGATATCCAGGACACGGTCGTTAACCCCCGATGTTTATGTTATCAAACAACACAAATTAAAACGGGTTATGCAGATTTATTAAATCACAATCCGATTAAATGATCTCATACCCGACCAAGCGATATTAATATACCGTATCCCAAGCCCGTATAAGGGAAAATAAGTTAAAAGTATTCACCTGAGCTAATACTTGATTCACAGCATTACAACTCAGTCGTATCCAATCTATCTAAATGCAGGTAGCTTTTACCGGGTGGCTCTAGTCTGGAGTGATGGTAATATATAACCAATTCAGAATGCTAGTGGTCTTATTTAAGTCGTAGACTTAGACCGACTAGCTTAAAGTATCTAAAGCGGTACGATACGCTAGATTAAGCGTTGACCGGAATAGAATGTGATTTAGACCCGACAAGTTTGGATACTTGTATAATATAGGTAAACTAAACACATTCTGGATTTTGAGGATTTAATGATAAGGTTAAACCCGTTTCGGCTATTATATGTAAACTAGTCAAATAAACCGATCCGAATGCATAATTGCGTAACGGGTAACCAAATGAACTATATACAAGTCCCATATGTTATTATGCTTAGAATATGTTAATACATCAGTAGGATGTTAACATATATGCCCAAAAAGTATTTAAAACCAAATTAAGTCCCGTAGGGGCATTTTGGTCATTTTACCCTTTATAAAGGAGGTTTTAAAACAAACCGAGGTTCTGGTCTTTGGTAATCAGTAAAAATGTTTATTTTATCACATTACATCAGTAAGATATCATACATATGTGAGGTTTACCATTCATGGCCAAACTATGCCCCGAAAGGGTATTTTGGTCATTTCACATATGCTTTTACGGACATTTTTGGAAGTCTGAGTTCATGACCTTTACCTACTGTAATGATATTAAAATTTTAATTATAAATCAGTAGGTAACGAGTCTTAGATGTTAAATATGGTTTAAGAACCATACTATGCACCTAATTAGCATAAAATCGCTAATTGACGATAATTAAAGGGTTTTATGGAAATATGAGATTTTGATCAGTTTTGAATGCCCAAAATAATTTATTTAATATATGAATTCAGTAGGAAAAGGTTTGGCATTCAAATCATTTGTAAATCTCATTTTATGCTTGAAAAGGGTATTATCGTCCTTTACCGAATAATACGAGAACTCTATGATATGATCAGTTTATAATCTGATCAATAATTCCAACAATCCCTAAAAATAATATCTTAACAGTAGGTAATGAGTTTTGGTTCAAAATTTAAGTTTAAACATGCCTTATGCAAGATATCGCAATTTACTTAATTAAAAGCTTCTAATTACGATATCGAGCATAACTCCTATTTGGGACCAAGAACTGATGTCAAATCTTCAGGACAAGCTTAAATATCAGTAACAAAGGTTTTTGTCCTCTCACATTTCTAAAAATCTCATTCAAGTGTCAAAAGGGCAAAATGGGCGTTTATAAGCATAATAACGGAAACTAGCATATACTTCAAACTACTAAGGACCAGGTAATATAACCTCAGGGGGGTATACTACAACATAATAAGGTCCTAATGGAAGCTTAAAACATGGAAGAATCAAGCTTAATTGGGTCAGAACTGAAAAGTCAAAGCAAAGTCAAGCTTTTGCGACTTTCAGTTGCGAAACGACCCTAAACTCAGAATTGTCGGGTTGAACATGCTTAGACATGTTTTAATAATTATTACTAAGTTATCAGAGTGTTAAAATATAATTTATAACCTCTGCATCTATGGTTTTAATTAATATGCACAACTCTGCCAAGTTTGACTTTTTACCTAAACGGTTTGACCCGACAATTAACTAAGCAAATGAAGGAATTAGGAGGTGCCCTTTCAGGGGTTAATCACCTACCTAACTATGGTATTATACCCACTTTCAATTCGATCAGTGGATGGACCATGAGAGTGTAAACCGAAAGTCAAAGTTTATTAGCGATATTTGACTCTTCGGTTCCTAAATCATAAAACTGAACTAATGAGTGGGCTAAGGCACTTACAAAGGGTCCATGCTATCTTTTCTACTAAGATTATGTTCCACTTCAGCTTAGGAAGGTCCAAATTTGAAAGAAAGAATGATAGAATGAAAGTGGTGTGTAGAAATGAATGAAAGCTTCAAGTATTTATAGGTTTTGGGTGAGAATTTGGATCAAGACATGTGTTAGGAGGGTTATTCAGATCATAACACCTGTTGTTACTGCTGTTATAATTGTCTTGATGCCCAAGAAAATCGTTTTGATTGGTTGGAGGTTGATAGGAGTGGTGGGCAAGCAAGAACAACTAAATAAAAAAAATTCTGCAGATATGGCCCAGGCGGCCCGCGTAAGGGACAGCCCAAAGTCCACGCGGCCCAGCCCCAGTTTGCTGTTTATGCAGTTCTGGTCCCCGATCCATGCTTGTCTTCAAAACAGCGCTTAAAAGGCTGCTGTTTGTTTACACTGCCCGCGTAACCAGGTGGCCCAGGCCCACGCGGCCCGTCTGGATGTCAGGCCCAGCAAATAAGTTTGGCGCATGTGCAGAACCAGTCCCTGTTGTTGCATTTGTTTCTTTAAACAACAACAAATGTTGCTGATTTCTTAAGTGGGCCACGAAATTTGCAGCCCATTGGGCTTATGGTCCGAGTTCAAGCCCAACAGCCCCAAACATGTTTCAGATTAATACAACTTCAGTCCCTATCTCTTTCTGAACTCTTTTTATACTTTCAAATGTGACGCAAATGGCCCAAGACTTCATCTATACATGTATATTGATAAAAATAAGGTACCATCTCGTAAATGATCAGTCTTAGACACACCAGGAAGCATGATCAATCACTGTGGAGTTCTCGGCTCTTTTAAAAGGTCACTCGATGCGTGATTTCACCTATTGACTCATTTAGTCCTTTTAACGCACAAAGTTGCGTATAATACCATTTATCGACGTTAAAGCCTTCCATGGCTCATACGAGGCATCTCGAGCATATGCTGAAATATTACGATGCTCCAGTTCCCTTAAAAGGTCACCCAAAGGTGTATTATTCAAAAGTTGACGCTTTTGGTCCCTCTAATGCGTAAACTTGCGCATATCGTCATTGAATAGCATCAAAGCCTTATGTAGCTCATGTTAAGCATTCTCGAGGGTATGGAAGTGTATCAAGATGTTTCGGGTTCGTTAAAAGGCCACTCAGAGGTAAGAATTTACATGTTGACACTTTTAACCCTTCGAAACGCAAACTTCCACATAATTACACAAACGGCTCCTTTCGTCCAACGAATGGCTCATTTGGGAATACGGACATCGTATAAGGTCACTCAGAGGCTTAATTTAAGCATGTTGACACTTTCAGTCCTTTTATAATCAAAGTTTTTGATTTTTGATGAAATTTGTCCCTCATAGTCAACGTTTGACTTTATTAGGGTTCATTACACGTGTCACCACATCATTGGACACGATTTTTACGAGGTGTTATAGAATAGGTGCTCCAAACTAATCCATCCATCAAAACCACTCGCGGGATTTCAAGTAGGAAAGCTTGCAAAAACCGTGAGTATACTCGATCCCTTTTACTTTTTACCACTTTGGGATGCAACATGTATATTATACAAAATGACTCTTAGACTATTTTAAACATACTCTATCCATGCTTAACATGAAACTATGTGTGATACTTGTTATTCTCGTATGCTATGTAAACTATTTGGTTGTTATATGCTCATTAACTTTGCTAGCCTCCCTTAACAATTATAGCGCTATAGGATTAACGCACCACCCGTTAGACTTGGGGTATTGTTAAGTTAAACATGTTACCTCCCGCTACTCTATTGGGATTAGGCTATTTTAACGCGTTGTATACTCGGGTTTGAACATATTGTACGCCATATTTGCATACTAGTACTCACATATTATGAATCATGTTGGATATGAGCACTTTTTATTCTATTTATGCTATGTAACAAAACTTGTATACTCGCCTTTGCTTTTGCATTGAACTCTATTTTAATACATGTTGCAGGTTAATTGATGAAGTGATGTTACAAGATGAAACAAGATTTAGGGTGGACTAGATACACACCTAGACTAATCTATCTTTTGTTGTTATGTTACAATTTGAAACAATGTTGTTATTTTTATTTGAATCTTGTATGACAATTAGTCTTGAAATGAAATTTGAATTAAATTAATATTGTCACATAGTGTTATGAAGTCTCTTGCAATCTACGCACTTCGTCTCATCCCGATGTTTCTGTCATCGGTTGGGGTGTGACAGATTGGTATCAGAGCCATAACTATAGGGAATTAGGAAAAAGTAGGAATGCTTTGCCCTAGTCTATAGTTCTAAGAACTTTGTCTCTTATTTGTTGTTTAAAACTTATGCATTCTACCTTACATGCTTCCTAGCAATACTTCTTGTTTGACTAAATTTATATGCCTTTCCTAAGGCTAACATGAATGCACTTTTGATTTTGACAATACTCTTGTAACATAAACGAGACGACTTTACCAAAATAGGCGTGAAACCCACAATTTGGTAAACGACTCTCATTCTACCTTAAACTATTTTTGCACGAAATTACACCATTAAGCTAGGAGTGAAATCCACAACTTAATGATAATTTCCATTTCAACTCTAGTGGACCCTCGTCAAAGTGTCAAAATTATATTTTGAACTGATGAGTACCAACCACATTTAGGGTACGAAATCGTCAAGTTAGGGGTGAAACCCGCATCTCGTCGATTAAGTCCCATCCCTTGAGTTTCAATTTCGCCAAAGTCCCGATCGTTTCAATCGATTAGAGACGTGTAGTAACTGGAAGGGTAAGATACCGTTAATCGCTTCTCGACGAGAGTATCTTACCTATAGGCCAAATCACGTTTCCTCTAATTCGAAAGAACTTTCGACCCACTTTGGAATAGTCGACGTTTCTCTACCCGAAACAATCCAATGTTTTATTGAGCCTCTCTTTTATGTATCTCAATTTATATGTGATTTTATACTTGAACGTTCATTCATTTCGAACTTTTTACTCAATTCGCACGTTTATCGCAATAAAAAACAATAGTAATCTCTCGTGAACAAACTAAATTTACGATGCTTTCATTTATTCATATTATGCTATGTGAAATTCATGATTATGCTATATGAGACGTTTAAACCTTTTATGCTATGTGAATCAATTTGAACCCTTTATGCTATGTGACACTTTATGCTATATGAATCATTTCATGAAAACAATTTTCTTAAACAAACATTATGATCAAGTCTCACCTATTCGTTCTTTTGAATCTTAGATGTCTTCTCGTCACTCCAACTTGTCTAAGAAGTCAAAGTCCCGTGTTCCAAGAAGAATATGATGGTTTTCATGGCCAACCAAATTGCGCGCATCGTCCCAAAGGCCGTTACCGAAATTCGAGCTTCCGATACTCCACACTCCTCCGTCGACTCTAAGGTTGAAGCACGCAAGCCCGTTTCGTTTAACTTTAAACATTTTTCGTCATGCAACCCCAAGCCATTCACGGGAAACGATGGGGTGACTGCCATGCTCGATTGGTTTGATAGCATGGAGGTCACGTTCATCAACAGTGAATGCCCCGAAGAGCTCAAAACGCGTAGTGCGACTGGGGTATTCCAAGCCCGAGCTCTCGAGTGGTGGACGAACGAAAGGAACATCCGTTCAAACGAAGAGGCTTATGCTTTGCCCTGGGGAGAAGTCAAGACCCTCATGATGGAAGAATTTTGCCCTCCGCATGAGCAACAAAGGTTGGAAGAAGAATTTTGGGCTCTAAAACAAGTGGGTGATGAGAACCTAGCCTACACTACTCGCTTCAAGCAACTTAGCTTCATTGTTCCTCACCTCGTTATGACCACTGAACGCAAGATAAGGAAGTACATCAGTGGGTTACCTTCTAGCATGCGCGATACGATCGAGGCAGCCAAACTCGACAATATCGAAGTTGTCTACCGTTTGGACGCTTCCCTAACCAACAATCGCATTCGCGATAAGCAAGCCGCAAACCCCGTTTCATCCAAGCCAGCTAACCAAATTACCCAACATTCGAGTAGCAATAGGGGGAAGAAGCGAAAGCAATCGAACCCTGTTTGCAATGCGATTGTACCACCCGTTAACCCAAATCCCGTTACTCCTGATAACACTCAAAAGTTGTACACTGGGATTCACCCCAAGTGTGCCACTTGTAACTATCACCATCCCCCCAATGCCAATTGTCGCCGTTGTACCAATTGCAACCGTTATGGGCACGATACCGCGTATTGCCGCAGCAACCAACAACAACAAGCACCACAAGCTCAGCAAGCACAACAAGCTCCACCTGCTCCTCGAAACGCAAGACTAGTTAGGGCTTGTTTCAAATGTGGGGATACTAATCATCTTCATCCTCAATGCCCACAATGGAATCAAGAGCAACAACAACCTCCTCGTGGACGCGCTTTCAACCTGAATGCAAATCAAGCGCGCAACAAAAATGATGTCGTTAATGGTACGTTTCTTGTTAACCATCTTTATGCTTCGATACTGTTTGATACTGGTGCGGACAAAAGCTTTGTGTCCTTAGAATTCGAATCATTGTTAAATTGCACACGCTCTAAGCTACCTAAGTCATTTTCTGTTGAAGTCGCCAATGGCAAATCCATCTTATTCAATTCTGTTCTCCTCGATTGTCGTCTTACTCTTAACAAGCACTGATGCGTGTGAAGTGTCGTTAGTTTTTAATATATTTATTAAGCCCTTTTTAACACTTTTTAGTCAAGTTTTAAATTTATAAAACACGATATTTACTAACACTAAACACACATATTGGCAAGTGCACCCATCGTGAGCGTAGTATAGTGTTGGCAAGATACCGAGGTCGTCCAAGGACTCGATTGTCGTCTTACTCTTAACAAGCACTGATGCGTGTGAAGTGTCGTTAGTTTTTAATATATTTATTAAGCCCTTTTTAACACTTTTTAGTCAAGTTTTAAATTTATAAAACACGATATTTACTAACACTAAACACACATATGGGCAAGTGCACCCATCGTGAGCGTAGTATAGTGTTGGCAAGATACCGAGGTCGTCCAAGGACACAAGAGCTTTTAGTACCGGTTTATCCTCAACGTCTAATCAAATCAAAAGTTTAGAAAAAGGTTTTAAACTAAGAAAATAAAATTTAACTAAAATGCTGAAAAATAAAAATAAAAGAAAAACAGAAAGACAAGATGAATCACTTGGCTCCGACTCGTGTTTAGTGTAACCTTTGATTATTTCCGCACTTTTGCACTTATTTAAGAGATTATCTTAGTTATTGTAGTAGGCCCCTCTTTTGAAGGTGACGTTACCCTCAACCCAGTAGTTTGAGTCAGGAAGGATACAATCCTAAAGAGTCGGATTATTGAAAGATAATTAATTAAGTTATTAATGCGAATTATGGTAGGCCCCTCTTTTGAAGGTGACGTTACCCTCGGCTAAGTAGTCTGAGTCAGCAAGGATACAGTCCTAAGTAGCCGGGTTATAGTATTAATAGTAGTTTAACTTATGAGGGGATCAAAGAGTTTGGACCCCCGCCATCCAATACCGCTAAGTATTGAAGGATGTCCTACTAAATTTGACCCAGGTCCCTTGCAGGATCTCTAAACGCTGAACAACGGCAAGACTCTTACCAAACCGTTCCCTTAACCCCCGACCAGGTAGCCAACATACCTCCATATAGACCGTGGAGATATGAATGGTGAAAATCTTTTATTTTATATAGACAGTAAAATAATGCCAAGACACCACGGACAAACGATAAGGAAGAATCACCTTCAACATAAGAAACTAGTTATTAAAGTCATTAATACATAACCAATTAAAAAGTGCGAAAAGATTAAAAATAAAAAGTATTACACTAGACACTTTGTCTTCACCAAGTGATGTAAGAGACTTAGGCAAACATGGCCTTGATTGTCAAGAACTCTTACGATCAATCTTGGATCCCGAGACGACTCACACACTCTATGATGGACAGTGGATGATGGTGGTGGATGATGGTGTTATGGTGGTGGTGGGTGGTGGGTGAAGTGTGAGAGAGGTGGTGTGCCAAGGGATGGTTTGAGCTTGAGCCAAGCACTCCTATTTATAGGCTGAACAGAAGCTCGGGCACGGCTCCGTGTCCAGTGGGCACGGCCCCGTGTCCACATCCTTCTCTTTCTTCATTAATTGCTCTTGTCTTTATTAGTTGACCACGCCCCCGTGTCCGCTGAGCACGACCCCGTGTGCAGAAGCATATCTGTACTATGAAGATTTGCCTGGATTCTGCGAATCTTATAGTTGACCACGGCCTCATGCCCGCTGAGCACGGCCCCGTGGTAGGCACTGGAAGCTTCTACCACTTTGTCTTTTCTGCTGACACTTGGGCACGCCCCCGTACTGGCTGAGCACGGGGCGTGTTCAGTCTTCTGTCTTCTTGTTTTGATTGGGAAGATGCTGTCATGGGGTCGGGCATGTCACGTTTGTTCCTTTTCTTGTATTTATGTTAGATTTTGCTGTCTTTTTGCTTCTTTTGTTAATTTGAGCTCATTTAATCCTGAAAATACAAAAGGAAGACAAAAGCACACGTTTTCCAACATTAGTACTAAAAAAGGGTTAGTTTTATGCCACAATTGATGTGATTTATATGTTGCATTTTGCACACATCAAGCACGTTTTTATTATCGACCTCATACCTATGCAACTGGGTAGTTTCGACATCATCATAGGCATGGATTGGCTTCAGAAGAACCATGCTGAAATCGCTTGTCACGAGAAGTACGTTCGTTTACCCCTTCCATCTGGCGATGTTTTGCACGTCTATGGAGACCGACCTTCAAGGGGACTGAAGTTGATGTCCTGCACACAAGCGAATAAATACTTACGTAAACAGTACTTTGCCTTTTTAGCCCACGTTGTGGAAGAAAAGGGCAAGGGAAAAAGTGTAAGTGATGTTCCAGTGGTGCGAGACTTCCCTGACGTCTTTCCTGAAGATTTGCCTGGTCCTCCTCCACCTCGATCTGTTGACTTTCGTATTGACCTCGTACCTGGTGCGACTCCTGTTGCCAAAGCTCCTTATCGTCTTGCACCTTCTGAGATGCAAGAATTATCTACGCAACTTCAAGAACTCCTCGATAAGGGCTTCATTCGTCCAAGTACCTCACCTTGGGGTGCTCCTGTGCTCTTCGTCAAAAAGAAGGATGGCTCTTTCCGCATGTGCATCGACTATCGTGAGCTTAACAAACTCACCATAAAAAATCGATACCCTCTTCCGCGTATCGACGGTCTCTTTGATCAACTTCAAGGCGCTACCTGTTTCTCCAAGATCGATCTTCGTTCTGGTTATCACCAACTTCGTGTTCTTGATGAGGACATCCCCAAAACCGTTTTCCGCACTCGCTATGGACACTACGAGTTCGTGTTCATGCCTTTTGTTTTTTTTTTTTTGAAAAGTCATACGAAGAACCGAGCTAGTTACTAAAACAAAGGGTTAAAAATGAAAAAAGTTTTGGTGGGTGAAAGGGTGTTTGGTTTGGGTTATGAAATGAAAAGGTTTAGGCTCAAAGGGGCTAACTAGGGGGATTTTGGGTAGGTGGTAAAAAAAAGAAAAATAATGGTGTAGAAATAAAAGGGTTAGTCCTAATGCCTCCATCATTTACTTACTTGGGTTTAAGTTGGTAAGGACCGGGAATGTATCGTCATGGCAAGTTCTAGAGTCGTAAGAACCAAGTGGCTATTCACACAAGAAACGAAAAATGAGCATTTAATTTAAAGATATATATTTGTATGCTCAATAAAGGCTCAAAACTCACTTTTGTGGGAATGGGTTTTTATGTGATCAAGTATATATAATCAAATTTTAACTAAGTTTGTCATGCCTTTTCATATTTTTCTTATGTTGGTTCTTTTTATCATGACGCTATCGGTTGTAAATTTGTAAAAATATAACCTTTTTAGAATTTTGAAATTTCCAAATTAAACCTAGACATGTAAAAAAATAGCGGTTCCAATAGAGTTTTATGTAAGGCTTGTATTTAGGACTTGCAAGATTCAAGGTTTTAGCATCCCCCCCACACTTAAATTACACATTGTCCTCAATGTGTCCCAAAAATAAGTTTTTAGGTTGATTGAATGTGTAAAAAAGGGTGAAAAAGCAAAAATTTTGTGTTACTGGGCACTGGACACGGCCCCGTGTTGTCCGGGCACGGCCCCGTGTTCAAGTGCCAGTAACAAAGTTAAATCAAGAGAAACAGAAGCCTGGACACGGGGGCGTGTTGGGTGAACACGGCCCATGTCCAGTTACCTGAACTGGGTCTTTTCTACAGACTGTGCAGCACGGGGCCGTGTTGGGCGGACACGGCCCGTGCTGAGCTTACTGTAAACGAAGAAAATCGTCGGATGGCACTGTTTTCCTGCATGGGGTGCTGGTTCAAGCTTCCCTTATTTCCTTTGCCATCTCAAGTGTGTTTTACTCAATTCAACACCATCCAAACACCAAATTAACTAAAACCATCATTCATTAAGTCATACAGATAATTACATAATAGTCCTAAAATTAAAATACTAGATAGTTAGGTCAAAGAAACACAAGAAATCTAAACCAAGGAGTTCTAGCCTTCTACTTATTCTATTAGCAAAATTTATGAAATGGTAAATCCTTCGGTTAAATGTGGCTTGAAAAACTCCTTTCTTTGGTCATGGGTTCCTCACACGTCGGCGAGCCATTCTTCTATCTCCCTTGGGAGAAGAAAAGCGGGCTCATTGGCATTGGTTTGAGGAGGTGCAACTTCCACCGGGACTTCTTGTAGATCTTCAAGAGGAGGTTCCGCTGGAATGTCGTCCCAACCGGTAGGGTTGTGGATTCCAAGTGCTAGGTGCCAATCATCTTGAGGGAGGATTGGTTCCATGGGAGGTGTTACAAGAATGTTTAACCTCTGGTGCAAGAGGTTTATTTCTTGAAAACTGTTTTCCAACCCCACCGAAAGATAATTTATATGGTCTATTAGGACCTCCTCTACCGAAGTCATCTCGTCAAGGGCTTCACGTAACGCCATCACGTATCTTACGAGAGTTGCTTCAATCGATGGCCTCCTTTCCCTTCGACTATTTCTGGAGTGCGCAGAAGAGGTTCCACTGTTTTGGCTAGACATTCTACGAAAACAAACCAAAAATAGTTTGTTTTAATGAAACAGTACCACGGACACGGCCCCGTGCTCAATGAGCACGGCCCCGTGTTCAACTTTCTGCATATTTTTAGAACAAGGAATCTTGGAGTTTCAAATTATTTTCTCAATTAATGAAGCATTTTTGAACAGAAATAACTTAAAACAACGTTGTGTAACTTATTTTTAACAAGATTCCTTGAACAAAAGTTTAACAAACATCACCATAAAGCTTAGAATCAAGCTTTAATGGAGGTGTTGTTGCAAGAAAGATGAAGAAGAAGGTAATGGATAAAAGAGGAAATGACAAGATGTTTGTTAGAACCTTCTTTTAGAACATACCTAGGATGGTAAGTTAGAAAATCCTTTCAAATCTCTGTCCCTGGATGGTCCAAATGTGCAGGATTCTTGGCTGCATTTATAGAAAACGACAGCATGCTGGACACGGCCCCGTGTCGGCTGGACACGGCCCCGTGTGCAGGAAAAATCCTGACACGTTTTGTCCGTATTCTGACAGAAATCAGAAGGGAATCTTTTGGTGGACACGGGGGCGTGTTGACCTGGGCACGGCCCCGTGTCGGAGGGCTGTTTATGAAGTTTGTCTATTTTTAAGGAACTTTTCCGGATCGGGCGGTTCCTTACTGGATGGAACAACCCCAAAGTGCCTAAGATACCTTAATTGTTCTAGATTAAGATGAGAACGCAAGAGGTTGTCGGTGAGGGTGATTCCTATGCTATATGTAGGTGGACAAGTCCAACCCTTTTCCGGGCTCTCGTTAAAGAAGGTGTATGTCGAATCGCTCAGGTCTATGTATGCATCGAACGAGGTCGATGGGGAGTCCTTCACGGCACAATCGACACAGGGACGACTATCGCTCAAGTCCTCACTAGAGTTAGAAGTATCGTCGGAAACAACGAAGTTGTTTGAATGCGATTCCAACACTTCTTCTTGGTTATTATCTTGAGATAAATTATTGAAATCTATCCTAAGTTCTTTTAACCAATTAAGAATTAGATCTTCCAATTGAAATAATTCATCAAGAAGCATTTCTCCTAGAAAATCTGGTTGGGAGCATTCGAGGGAGAGATAGGGATTATTTTTACGTTCGCCCCTCTTAAGGATACAAGGAAACGATGGGTCTATAGAGTGGGGCTTATAATTTAGAAAATAACATTCTAATTCCTTATGGTTACCACCACATAATTGACACCACGTACCATAAGAGTGCCGAAAGTAAAAAGTATCAGTATCACTCATTTTTGTGTCAGAAATTACCAACCGTCGGGATCTTACGGTTCCATTTTCAGTAACTGAATCTTGGGCACGGGGCGTGTCGAGTGGGCACGGCCCCGTGTTCAGCTTACTGTCTGACTTAAAACCAGATTGCCAGTTCCAATGATTGGGCACGGGGGGTGTTCAGCGGGCACGGCCCGTGTTGAGTTCTGCAGAAGCTGAAAAACTAAGAAAAATCCTAAAAAAATGAAAAATAAGAAAAAACGATTAGGCCATTGATTCCTAACTTTCTTAAAATCCTTGTGTCCCCGGCAACGGCGCCAAAAACTTGATGCGTGTGAAGTGTCGTTAGTTTTTAATATATTTATTAAGCCCTTTTTAACACTTTTTAATCAAGTTTTAAATTTATAAAACACGATATTTACTAACACTAAACACACATATGGGCAAGTGCACCCATCGTGAGCGTAGTATAGTGTTGGCAAGATACCGAGGTCGTCCAAGGACACAAGAGCTTTTAGTACCGGTTTATCCTCAACGTCTAATCAAATCAAAAGTTTAGAAAAAGGTTTTAAACTAAGAAAATAAAATTTAACTAAAATGCTGAAAAATAAAAATAAAAGAAAAAACAGATAGACAAGACGAATCACTTGGCTCCGACTCGTGTTTAGTGTAACCTTTGATTATTTCTGCACTTTTGCACTTATTTAAGAGATTATCTTAGTTATTGTAGTAGGCCCCTCTTTTGAAGGTGACGTTACCCTCAACCCAGTAGTTTGAGTCAGCAAGGATACAATCCTAAAGGGTCGGATTATTGAAAGATAATTAATTAAGTTATTAATGCGAATTATGGTAGGCCCCTCTTTTGAAGGTGACGTTACCCTCGGCTAAGTAGTCTGAGTCAGCAAGGATACAGTCCTAAGTAGCCGGGTTATAGTATTAATAGTAGTTTAACTTATGAGGGGATCAAAGAGTTTGGACCCCCGCCATCCAATACCGCTAAGTATTGAAGGAGGTCCTACTAAATTTGACCCAGGTCCCTTGCAGGATCTCTAAACGCTGAACAACGGCAAGACTCTTACCAAACCGTTCCCTTAACCCCCGACCAGGTAGCCAACATACCTCCATATAGACCGTGGAGATATGAATGGTGAAAATCTTTTATTTTATATAGACAGTAAAATAATGCCAAGACACCACGGACAAACGATAAGGAAGAATCACCTTCAACATAAGAAACTAGTTATTAAAGTCATTAATACATAACCAATTAAAAAGTGCGAAAAGATTAAAAATAAAAAGTATTACACTAGACACTTTGTCTTCACCAAGTGATGTAAGAGACTTAGGCAAACATGGCCTTGATTGTCAAGAACTCTTACGATCAATCTTGGATCCCGAGACGACTCACACACTCTATGATGGACAATGGATGATGGTGGTGGATGATGGTGTTATGGTGGTGGTGGGTGGTGGGTGAAGTGTGAGAGAGGTGGTGTGCCAAGGGATGGTTTGAGCTTGAGCCAAGCACTCCTATTTATAGGCTGAACAGAAGCTCGGGCATGGCCCCGTGTCCAGTGGGCATGGCCCCGTGTCCACATCATTCTCTTTCTTCATTAATTGCTCTTGTCTTTATTAGTTGACCACGCCCCCGTGTCCGCTGAGCACGACCCCGTGTGCAGAAGCATATCTGTACTATGAAGATTTGCCTGGATTCTGTGAATCTTATAGTTGACCACGGCCCCGTGCCCGCTGAGCACGGCCCCGTGGTGGGCAATGGAAGCTTCTACCACTTTGTCTTTTCTACTGACACTTGGGCACGCCCCCATGCTGGCTGAGCACGGGGCGTGTTCAGTCTTCTGTCTTCTTGTTTTGCTTGGGAAGATGCTGTCGTGGGGTCGGGCATGTCACGTTTGTTCCTTTTCTTGTATTTATGTTAGATTTTGCTGTCTTTTTGCTTCTTTTGTTAATTTGAGCTCATTTAATCCTGAAAATACAAAAGGAAGACAAAAGCACACTTTTTCGAACATTAGTACTAAAAAAGGGTTAGTTTTATGCCACAATTGATGTAATTTATATGTTGCATTTTGCACACATCAAGCACGTTTTTACTATCGACCTCATACCTATGCAACCGGGTAGTTTCGACATCATCATAGGCATGGATTGGCTTCAGAAGAACCATGCTGAAATCGCTTGTCACGAGAATTACGTTCGTTTACCCCTTCCATCTGGCGATGTTTTGCACGTCTATGGAGACCGACCTTCAAGGGGACTGAAGTTGATGTCCTGCACACAAGCGAATAAATACTTACGCAAACAGTACTTTGCCTTTTTAGCCCACGTTGTGGAAGAAAAGGGCAAGGGAAAAATGTAAGTGATGTTCCAGTGGTGCGCGACTTCCCTGACGTCTTTCCTGAAGATTTTCCTGGTCCTCCTCCACCTCGATCTGTTGACTTTCGTATTGACCTCGTACCTGGTGTGACTCCTGTTGCCAAAGCTCCTTATCGTCTTGCACCTTCTAAGATGCAAGAATTATCTACGCAATTTCAAGAACTCCTCGATAAGGGCTTCATTCGTCCAAGTACCTCACCTTGGGGTGCTCCTGTGCTCTTCGTCAAAAAGAAGGATGGCTCTTTCCGCACGTGCATCGACTATCGTGAGCTTAACAAACTCACCATAAAAAATCGATACCCTCTTCCGCGTATTGACGATCTCTTTGATCAACTTCAAGGCGCTACCTGTTTCTCCAAGATCGATCTTCGTTCTGGTTATCACCAACTTCGTGTGCTTGATGAGGACATCCCCAAAACTGCTTTCCGCACTCGCTATGGACACTACGAGTTCGTGTTCATGCCTTTTGGTTTGACCAACGCACCCTCCGTGTTCATGGATCTTATGAATCGTGTTTGTAAGCCCTATTTGGATCGCTTCATGATCGTCTTCATTGATGATATTCTCATTTATTCTAAATCTCAAGCCGATCATGAACATCATCTTCGCCTCATACTCAAGCTCTTACGTGTCGAACGCTTATACACTAAGTTCTCTAAATGCGAATTTTGGATTAAAGAAGTCCAATTCCTTGGACACGTTGTTAGTGAGAAGGGAATCCATGTTGACCCCTCTAAAATCGAAGCAGTGAAGAATTGGACCACACCTAAATCTCCTTCTGAAATCCGTTCCTTCTTAGGATTGGCGGGTTATTACCGCCGATTCATCTCGAACTTTTCAAAAATCGCCGTTCCTCTCACTTCGTTGACTCAAAAAGAGAAACCTTTTGCTTGGGGTCCTGAGCAAGAGGAATCTTTTCAGACTCTCAAAGACTTGCTTTGTAACGCCCCTATCCTCGCTCTTCCCGATGGGAATGACGACTTTGTGGTGTATTGCGATGCCTCAAATTGTGGTCTTGGTTGTGTTCTCATGCAACGAGACAAAGTCATCGCTTATGCCTCTCGTCAACTCAAAATACATGAGAAGAATTATACTATCCACGACCTCGAGCTTGGCGCAGTTGTTTTTGCGTTAAAGATTTAGCGACACTACCTATACGGTACAAAGTGTGTGGTTTTCACTGACCATAAGAGCCTGCAACACATCTTTGACCAAAAAGAGCTTAATATGCGTCAACGATGTTGGGTGGAATTACTTAACGACTATGACTGTGAGATTCGCTACCACCCTGGTAAAGCAAATGTCGTGGCCGATGCACTTAGTCGTAAGACTCATGTAGATTATATTCGTTGTTTTCATATCTCGAGCGATCTTCACAATTGCATTCGTGAAGCGCAATACTCGTCTATCAATGAAGGTTCTATGTCCATAGAAATACGTGGAGCTACTGAAGACCTACTCGCTTCGAAATCTGATGGTCTGCTTTACTGTCGTGGTCGCATATGGGTACCAGATCGCGACAATCTTTGTGATCTTATCATGAACGAGGCACACAAATCCAAGTTCTCAATTCATCCTGGTGCTGACAAGATGTACCATAATCTATGTACATCCTATTGGTGGCCTGGTATGAAGAGAGGCATTGCCGTATACGTTTCTAAGTGTCTTACCTGTTCGAAAGTTAAAGCCGAGCATCAACGACCTTCTGGTCTACTCGAGCAACCTGAAATCCCCGTCTGGAAATGGGATAGCATTGCGACGGATTTCATAACCAAACTCCCTCGTACACCTTCTGGCCACGATAGTATTTAGGTAATTATCGATCGTTTAACCAAGTCCGCTCATTTCACCCCTATTCGTGAAGATTTCAAGGTTGAACGACTTGCTCGGATCTATACTGACGAAATCATATGCCGTCATGGTATTCCTCTCGACATCATCTCTGATCGTGATGGTCAATTTACTTCATGTCTCTGGCAAACTTTCCAATCCACTATGGGTTCTCATTTGAATCTCAGTACGACCTTTCATCCTCAAACGGATGGACAGACTGAACGTACTATCCAAACCCTAGAGGACATGCTCCGTTCTTGTGTCATCGACTTTGGTGGTAGTTGGGATGTGCATTTACCTTTGATAGAGTTCTCGTATAACAATAGCTACCACGCCAGTAATCAAATGGATCCTTTCGAGGTGTTGTATGGTCGCAAATGCCGATCTCCTTTAAGTTGGCACGAGATTGGTGACAAACAATTTACTGGCCCTGAAATCATACAAGAAACAACAGATAAGGCTCTTCAAATCCGTGATAATCTACTCAAGGCTCGTAGTCGACAAAAGAGCTATGCTGACAAGAGACGCAAACCTTTGGAATTCAACGTTGGTGACCATGTTCTACTCAAAGTGTCTCCTTGGAAAGGAGTGGTTCGTTTTGGTAAAAAGGGAAAACTTGCCCCTCGCTATGTTGGTCCTTTCAAGATACTCGAAAGGATTGGTAAGGTGGATTATCGACTCAATTTACCTCAAGAACTCAACAATGTTCATCCGACATTTCACGTCTCAAATCTAAAGAAGTATCTCGCTGAAGAAGGACTCCAAGTTCCTCTCGAAGATCTTTAAGTCAAAGAAACCATGCATTTCGTGGAAAAACCTGTCGAAATCATGGATCAAGGAGTCAAGTTGTTGAGGCGCACTAAAATTCCTATCGTCAAGGTTCGATGGGAAGGAAAACATGGCGCCGAATTTGTTGGTACACTGAATGTCTGATGACTACGTCTGAGTTGAGTCTTAGGTCTAGATAGTTTAGTTTGGAGCTCGGAAATGAAATAGTAGTTTTAGATTGTAATTCCGCCCCAAAATGACACTTGTGTCATTTGGAGCGAAATCAGGTTGTTTGTAATTCCGCTCCTAGATGTGTTATTAGATGATTCCGCTTCAAACATATCATAGTGATTCCGCTCCAGATGATCTTGTTAATTCCGCTCGTAATTCATGTCAGTTGGAGCGGAATCAGACCTCCTATATATAGAGGTTCGGCTGAGTTCATTTGTAACGTTGGAGCGGAATTAGATCATGTGCTAGGTGTCGAAACTCTGTCAAAATCACATCAGAAACACGTGTAAAAGCTTGTAATTGATAATAGAAAGAAGTTAAAAGAATCCGAGAGTTGTTGTGACTTTGTATACGTTGATTCCGCCTTCGTATTCAGAGATGAACTACTTTACTGACATTTAGGGTCACGCAAACGATCCAACAAGTGGTATTAGAGCTCAGGACGAGGAGTTCATACCATAACAGCTTGATTCTACCAGAATTTCTCACTTCTACTCACTACTTATATTTTTCGGTTTAGAACAAGTTCCAACGGTCGGAATGGATTGAATTTCGAGTATTGTTTGTAAAACATAGTGTTAATAAACCCTAGAAAGAATCAGGTTAAAATTCGGAGTAAAAATGGTAAAAACAACCTAAAAACCTGATTCCGCTCGTGACATACTTCGCTGATTTCACCCTAAATTCTAATTCCGCTCGAGATTTACTTGTTGATTTCGCTCGTAATCAGAGTTTTTCTGATTCCGCTCGAAACATCATTCTGATTCCGCTCCTAATCAGAACAAGTCTGATTCCGCCCGAAATCAAGTCTGATTTCGCTCAGACAGTTAAATTCTGATTTCGTTCAAGAGTTACTTTCTGATTTCACTCGAAATCAGAATTTAGTTGATTTCGATCTAAAGCTGATTTCGCTCGAACTTGCTGTGTTTCAAAACTTTGAAAAATTTTCTAAGTGTTTTGCTGATTGTTTTCAGGAACGTTCAAGATGGATGATTTCAATCCGTTTTATGACATGTATGCATTTGCTGGAGATGGTGGAAATGATACATCTTCGAGTAACACCAATGACAACATGCAGAATTCAAAGAAAAAGCTATCGGATGCATTGGAGGTCGAAAGTGCTTTCGGAACCTACAACAAACCCCCAAAGTTGATGGCTATAGAAGAATACAGTAGGTGGGCAAAGAAATTTGAAGATTGGTTGAGAGCCTTTGCTTTTCCTAGCTAGAAGAGTCTAAAAAATGGTTATGATAATGGAGGCAAAAGTGGTGAAACCTTAACGACACCTGATGAAATAGAATCGTTTGTTGCTGAGCAAAAATGTATTGTGTTGCTGTTTCAGTCCGTCAGAGAAGATATCATATCTTTGATCGAATATTCTAGTGCTACAGATCTCTGGAACAAATTGAAAAAAAAATGTATAGGAAGTAAAGAAATTGTGAAAAACAAAACGAAACTACTTAGAAAAGAGTTTGATTTGTTTGGGTGTTTAAAGAATGAATCAGTTTGTAAAATGATAGAGAGGTTTGGGCATCTGAAACTGGAACTGGCGAGACATGATATTAGCTATACTCAAGAAGAGCTAGTTGATAAGCTGTTTGACTCACTACCGGATGAAATGGATTGGCAACACTATGCATTGATGCTGAAGAATACGATTAAGCCTGCAGATCTTACGGTGGATTTGTTGGTTGAGAGACTAGAGAGTCATGAGTTGGAGTTAAAGAAGACACACAAAGTCAATCATTCGTCTTATGAGCAGAACTTGGATTTGTATTATCCAAAAAGCATGATGCCAAAGAACACATCTCCCAAGACTGCTTTTTCTGCTGAGAATGTCTCCACAACCAGCAAAGAAAGTCAAAGCAGTGGCAGTGGTTATCACAGTGGGTCTTCATCAAATTCAAACCAGTCTGATGCAAAGAATTTATTTCAATGCAACATCGCTGTAGACTTAAAGAACGCTCAGAACTTCAGCGAAGAGTCTGCCAAACAACAGATGGTTTTTCTAGCATCGGTACTGGAATCGTATAAAAGCCTTGTAGCAGGAAAGATTGGCAACACCAACCTGACGAAGGAAGATTATGACCAAATAGATCCTGAGGAAATGGAACTGATCGACATAAGGTGGTGTATGGCCAGTGCAGTTCGTCGAGCACAGCGTTTCATGGAGATAACAGGGAGGAAGTCAATTGGTGGACCATCTACCAAGTTGGGCTTTGATAAGTCTAAAGTGACGTGTTTCAAATGCAAACAGAAAGGTCACTTTAAGCGTGAATGCAGAAACGCGTATGCTGATGAATCTGAGAACCCTTTCAGAGAAGATTACTACAAGAAAGCGATTTATCATCAGAACAAATCGGAGCCGCCAAGAATGAAGCAGATTGAAGATAACAAAGAAAAATCTAGAGCTCTTGCGGTGATTCACGACGATGAAGGTTTCGACTGGAGCGAGTTGTTACCTGAGGAGGATGCGGTTGGATATGCATTCATGGCAAATTCTGAACCTAAACCTTGGAAAGATAACAGAACTGAAGAACAGAAGTATAATTACAGAAGGATGTTAGCCACGAAAAAATTGATCAGATTATCTGGTATTTTTTCTGAGGCAAAAAGAGCAAAGAGATGGGATCCAGACAGGGAGTGTTATCTTGACCCCTATGGAAACATTCCTGTGGATCACAACACTCTTGATATGGAAACCATAATTCAAGAATATAAAATTGAAGATGATTATTGGCAGAAGAAATGGTGGGGAAGCGGAGAAGATGAAGAGAAAGAGAAGAAGGAGAAAGAAGAGAAAGAAAAGTCAAAGAAGATTGACACTGGGATCATTGATACGACACAGGAGTTGAATGTTGAAAACATGGGAAAGATGGCTGACAAGGTGCTGGCTGCTAAGGCACTTGAGGTAGATTCTAAATCCGATTCTGAGTCTAAAAGCCAAGTCAGTTCAAATGCGTCAACGACTGAGTTAGGTAAGAAGGTCAGTGGTGATGTTGACTGGAAAAATTGCCTCAAAGAGTGCAAGGTTTGTAGTACAAACACTTATCTCAAAGGTAAGAAGATTGAGGATCTGACTGCTAAAGTCAAAAGTGTTGAGGATCAAATTCTTGATCGTGATAAATCGGTGAAAGCTTCAACTGAACGATTAAAAGAATTAACTAACAAAATTGAAACTGATAAAATTGATCAGGAAAAGGGTTAGGAAAGAAAATGAGAAGTTAGTTCTTGAAAATCGTCAGATCACTAAAAAATTGGAGAAGCTTAAAAGCACGATCAAAGATAATGATGATAGAAATGGTAAAACATACAAAGAAAATTGCCAATTGCAATGTGTTTTGAGATTAAAAGAAGAATTAATCAACCAACAACTGGATGAAATTGCTAAATTGAAACTTAAAGTTCAAGAAGCTGAAATTGAAAATGAGCGAATCCAGTTGAAGCTTAAGAGTTACAACTCCGCAAGCTTTGTTTTGCAACACATTATTCCCAAACCCATCGGGAAAGACAAAGCAGGCGAAGATGTGTACTCTGATGGAACCGGGGTGGGTTTTCATCAAGTTCCACCACCAGTTCTTGATAATTACTCGAAAAAACAATCTGGATTGGCTGAAATTGAAGAAGAAAATGAAGTGAAACTTCCTGATTCGATTGATGTGACATTTTCTTCATCATCATCTGATGATAGTGTTCAAACTGAGATAGTTAAAAGCACAGCTGAAAGTGTTTTGTTGTCTGATTCAGCTGAAGATGATGAATGTTTCTTGGACAAGTACATTCAGAAACCAAAATCCAAAAATAACTTAAGTGATGAACCGGGTCTTGTGATGTACAAGATGGCTGGATCTGATAAGTTGTATTCGGATTCTGAGTTTTCCATTAAGAATGTTAATATAAACAAGTTGACAAATGTTTTCAAATTTGTTGAAGTTGAGATATCAGAAGTGAACAGTTTGAGTCAAACAAAGAGACAAATGAATTTTGAGAAAGATAAAGCTTACTACAAAAAGCCTGTTGTTCCACCACGTTTTTATAACAACAATCGAAACAATTGGTCGGGTGGATATCAGGGTGGTAAGAGTTATCAGAAAAGGAGTTTTCAAAACAAAAGGTTTGCTGAAAAAAAGGTGTTTGTGAACAGTTCAAGTTCACTTTATGATGAGGAAAATGAAATCTTTTTTAAATCAAATGAAGAATTCTTTGAGAAGAGGGCCTCACAACATCAGTCTGAAGGCATAATTCGGGTAGTTGATACTCGTATGTGTTTTAGATGCAACAAAGTTGGTCACATTGCAAGAAATTGCACCAACTCCAATCCTAAGACTGAAGTTGTGGAGAATCGACAGAAGAAGGTTGATTCAAAAGGCAAAGCTCCAATGGTTGTTGAGAAAGTTTTGAAAAATGAGAAAACAAAAGTCAAAATTGAACCTGTTAAGAACTTGGTAACCAAAAATGACAAATTTTATAAACGGGTTGCATCATCTCAACAAACTTGGAAACCAAAAGTTGTTGATAAACCAAAGGTTTCAGTGTCGGAAAAACAATCATCTTCTACCACACCGGTAAAGATGGATGTTCCTTTGGATTATTATGAACAATTTGAGAAACAGTCTTCTACTCTACCAGAGAAGAAGAATGTTCAAAAGAAAAATCAACCAATTGGTCAACTTAAGATTGATGAGTTTTTCTTATATAAAAAAGTTGAGGTTGGATCTGAGGATAGTTTGAAAATGAATGATAAAAAATTTCCGCCACTTTACACTGCTAAAACTCACATTAAAGTCAAGTTACCTGAGTCCAAAGAGGCTTGGGTGGCATCAAAATCTCACTAAAGATTTTGGATTTGCTGGAGCTTCCTAGTTGGTAATTGTGAAGCAGGAATCGGCATCTTTATTGAATTGTTTGTGATATGTGCAGGAACTTCCAAGAGCTATTTCAAGATGGATTATGGAGCGTCTCGACATATGACAGGGAAGACTGCATTGTTGTATGATGTTAAAAATATCAATGGTGGTTATGTGGGATTTGCTGGTCATGAAGGTGGTAGAATTATTGGAGAAGGAACGTTATCCAATGGGATTGTTACGTTTGAAAGAGTTAACTACATTACTGAGCTGGAGAATAATCTGCTGAGTATTTCGCAGATTTGTGACAATATGTATACCACTCACTTCACAGACAAAGAATGTTTGATCTTGAAACCAGGATTTGTTATCCCTGAAGAATGGATTATCATGCGGGCACCTAGAGTGAATGATTTATATGTGTTGGACATGAGTGTAGCAACTACAACAACGGGTCAGGTACATTATTTTGTTTCCAGAGCAACAGAGAAAGAATCGAAGTTGTGGCACCGGAAGATGGGGCATATACATCTTAGAAAAATGAATCACTTGGTGCACAATGATTTAGTTCTTGGAGTTAATATCAAGGGTTTTCATCTGGAAGGGGAGTGCATTAGCTGCGTCAAAGGCAAGCAGAAGAAAAAGTCACACCCTAAAAAGCAAGTCAATTCAGTTTCAAGACCGTTAGAGAGACTACATATGGATTTGTTTGGTCCAGTAAACGTCAAAAGTATTACAGTGATCTCTACTGTCTTGTGGTTACTGATGATTATTCCAGATTTTCGTGGGTATCATTTTTTAAGTCGAAAGATGAAACGTTTGACAGTTTGATGGCGTTGTTCAGAAAGATTGAAAATCTGTACCAAAGGCGTATCAGAAGAATCAGAAGTGATAATGGTACTGAGTTCAAGAACAACAAGATGGAAGAATATTGTGATGAAAGAGGTATATTGCATGAGTTTAGTGCTCCGTACACTCCGCAGCAGAATGGAGTCGCAGAACGTAAAAATAGGATGCTAATCGAAACGGCCAGAACAATGCTTGCTGATTCAAAGTTACCGATAAATTTTTGGGCAGAAGCAGTTTCCGCCGCATGCTATACGCTCAATAGAGTTCTCACTGTCAAGAAATTCAACAAAACGTGTTTTGAGCTTATAAATAACCGCAAACAGAATCTAAAGTATCTCGAACCGTTTGGGTCACCCTGTACTGTTCTAGAGCCTTTTGGAAAGTTTGGTCCGAAGAGTATTGAAGGGATATTCATAGGTTATGAAAGTCCATTACGACGAGTCTTCGTTCCAAATCTGAAGCGGATTATTGAAGCTCCTAATGTTGAATGTCAAGGTTATACAATGCCGCCGCAGAATCCTGGAGATTCATGGCGTTATCATTACGACAAGTTGTGGGATTCGTTTGACATGATGGAAGAACAAGAAGAAGAAGATTTCTTTGATGAGTTGGATATTTTGCGAGAGTATGAGTCATCGTTGGAAAGGTTCCCAGCTGAGTATTCAAGAAGACCGCAACAAGCATCAAATGACGATGAAGCAGGTCCAAGCAATGCTGGTGAACATGATGATATTCAACAAAATGAAGTTGCTCAAGATAATCAGACGGCACAGAATGATAATCAAGAATCTGAGAACATGCCAGTTTGTGATCGTGGTGATTCAGATTCTGAGGGGGAACAAATTCAGATCTCAAGTCAAACAAATCCAGTCAGTGAACAAGGTGCAAATCAGAATGTTACTAATCTGGAGGGCAATGTAGATGTTCCAGGCGAAGTAATGCCACGAACTCTTTCATATCATCCAGAGGAATTGATCATTGGAGAATTGCAGACAGGCGTTCGCACTCGAAGACAGATTGATAAAGGGCTTACATGTTTTTATACAAAAGTTGCTCCTTTGCAAACTGAATTCTCATTGAGTTGTTTTATCTCGCAGGTTGAACCAAGAACTTACAAAGAGGCGCTTACTGAAGATTCTTGGGTCAATGCAATGCAGGAGGAACTGAGCCAATTCGAAAAGTTGGGAGTGTGGAAGTTAGTGGATTTGCCAGATGGTCAGAGGAAGATTAACACCAAGTGGGAGTTCAAGTGTAAGAGAGACGATAGAGGAGTTGTGGTTCGTAACAAAGCTCGACTCGTTGTCCAGGGTTAGATTGAAATATATGCTCCAGTTGCTCGATTAGAAGCGATCAGAATCTTCCTAGCATTTGCATCTTGGAAAAACTTTAAAGTATATCAGTTAGATGTAAAATCGGCTTTTCTCTACGGGAAGGTAAAAGAGGAGGTTTATGTCGGTCAGCCACCGGGCTTTACCGATCCAGACCACAAAGACAAGGTCTACTTGGTAGACAAAGCTCTGTATGGTTTACACCAGGCCCCGAGAGCTTGGTACGAGACATTGTCTCAACACCTGCTAGCCAACAACTTTATTCGTGGAAAAGTGGATGCCACTCTCTTCACCAAAGAGGACGACGGACATCTTCTGATTGTTCAGATTTATGTGGATGATATTATATTTGGGTCAACAAATGAGGATCTATGCAAAGATTTTGAACGAGTCATGAAGCAGAAATTCGAAATGTCATCGATGGGTGAGATGAAATTCTTTTTGGGATTGCAGGTTGATCAGCTACCCAAAGGAATTTTCATACATCAAACGAAGTATGTTCATGATATCTTGGAGAAATTTGGGATGTCAAGTTCTACTCCAGCAGCCACCCCATTAGCAACGAATCATGGGATAAATCCTGATCTCACTGGAGAGAAGGTAGATGAAACGATGTATCGTTCCATGATCGGTTCGCTGATGTACTTGACAGCTTCAAGACCCGATATCATGTACCCAACCTGCCTCGCAGCAAGATTTCAATCTAACCCGAGAGCATCGCATATGGTGATTGTGAAAAGGATATTACGCTACCTGAAAGGAACTCCATCTTTGGGGTTGTGGTATCCAAAAGAAGGCAATTTCACGCTTGAAGGGTACTCCGATTCTGATTTCGGATGCTGCAAAGCTAATGCTAAATCAACAACAGCAGGGTGCCAGTTCTTTGGATCACGATTGGTCACCTGGCAATGCAAAAAGCAAACCTCTGTGGCTTTATCCACATGTAAAGCGGAGTATGTATCTGCTAGTAGTTGCTGCTCTCAGATCTTGTGGATCCAGCAACAGATGCGCGACTACGGTTTGTAGTTTCTAAACACCCCTATCTTTGTTGATAATGAGGCAGCGATTAACATTACTAAAAATCTAGTTCATCACGCTAAAGCCAAACATATTGAGATTCGTCATCACTTCATTCGTGATTGTTTCGAGAAGAGGTTGATAAGTATTGAGAAAATCCACACTAACGATCAAAAAGCTGATTTACATACCAAAGCATTTGACAAAACACATTTTCAGTATTTGCTAAAACTGAATGGTATGAAGCTTTTATCGGTGTTGGAGGAGATCATTGGCGTTGATGAAGGAGACATTGTAGATGATGTTGAGAAGCAATCTGCAATGGTTTGTCGATTTTTTTACCTATTTTAGTATTTAGGGGGAGGTATAGGGTAATATTTCAGAAAATACAAAAACAATAAAAAATGACAAAAATACAAAAACATGAGATATTTTCAAAATCCAAAAACAATAGAAAACCAGAAAAAGAGCTTGTGTAAAAAGGGAAAATGATAGTACATCGGCTTGACGGTCACGGTATGCTAAAGAAATGGAATGTTTTAAAGGTTAAACAGTCTCGCTGATGATATGCCGATAGGTTTTCATACATTTAGTAGGTTTGTTCGGGATATAAACCTAAATTTTACTTACTTATTTCGTGGGGAACACTACTTGGATATATAGGTAACCCCTGAAATCTCGTTTGAAAGATTCCTTTTTCTGATATACTAGGTTTTTATACTCAGTGATATCTGGGGTATTATTCCGGGACTTCTGCTGAATGGAAGTTCTGACCTAGTCCTCGAATAATACTTTCCGCAATGCTTGAAACATAGCATCACCCTCAGCATATATGATAAGACAATAAAATTGCTTAGCAATGCTGTTATAAAAATGATCCTCTAAAGGGGACACACTCACAAGTTGAGTCATGATCTCTCTGCTGAACGGTAGTTCTGACCTGAGCTCTCATGATTCTTCATAATTTATTAACCCCTACAGATATCATTTGTGTTATAATTGCCTGTAAGACTGAATATCGGGATCTGGATACGGGAGTATATTCAAGAGGTGGGACACACGTATAATTTTAAGTTTTTAAAACACTAAATCTGTATCCTGGACAGATCAAAATTTGTGTGAGAATTTAAAATGGATCAGTATATCGACAATCTACGCGAATTGTTTAATTCTGAGTATGTAATTGAAGCTTAATGGTACTTGTGATTTGTCGAATAGTTGATATGATTCCCTAACACGCTCATCAAAAATATATTTGTAAATAGTTTAGAAACTTTATTGAAAATTCAAAAAGATTTTACATTTCTGTTTTATTTTTGACAAACCAACGTGGAGAGTTGATCTTCGGATTCAAGAGATTGAAAGCAGATGCAGGAGATTTTTGGACTGGATTATGAGTTTTGGGCTAATCTTGATACGTTTGAGAAGTTGAAAAACTAAAGCAAGTTCATTAACTTGAAACTTGTAAATTTTCATAAACAAATTGAATCAAATGTCAGTGTGTATTGTCTCAGATCAACCAAGGTCATTAAGTTGGACTTGGTAGATTAATTGAGTAATCAGGGTCATTAACTTGGACCTGAATACTTAAGTGGATTTCTAACAATGGAGATTAAATGGTAAGATTTGATTTGAATTTATTATTATCATATATCTTATTTTTGGGTAGAGTGTATACAGGAATTCCCATGGCAACAAAAGGTCAAGTTTGAACCAGAATCAGAGCCCTAGTCTACCGAAAGGGGAGTCTGTGAAAGGGGGAGTCAAGATTCTGGATCAACAGTTAAAGGGGAGATTGAAGAAAGAGTTTTTGTATTGAGAAGACAGAGTTGGAAAGAGATCAAGACTGAAGACTCAATGCCGAAGACTTCGTCAACATCCAAGGGGGAGTCTGTTGGTACACTGAATGTCTGATGACTACGTCTGAGTTGAGTCTTAGGTCTAGATAGTTTAGTTTGGAGCTCGGAAATGAAATAGTAGTTTTAGATTGTAATTCCGCCCCAAAATGACACTTGTGTCATTTGGAGCGAAATCAGGTTGTTTGTAATTCCGCTCCTAGATGTTTTATTAGATGATTCCGCTTCAAACATATCATAGTGATTCCGTTCCTGATAATCTTGTTAATTCCGCTCGTAATTCATGTCAGTTGGAGCGGAATCAGACCTCCTATATATAGAGGTTCGGCTGAGTTCATTTGTAACGTTGGAGCGGAATTAGATCATGTGCTAGGTGTCGAAACTCTGTCAAAATCACATCAGAAACACGTGTAAAAGCTTGTAAATAGAAAGAAGTTAAAAGAATCCGAGAGTTGTTGTGACTTTGTATACGTTGATTCCGCCTTCGTATTCAGAGATGAACTACTTTACTGACATTTAGGGTCACGCAAACGATCCAACAGAATTCACTTGGGAACTCAAAAGTGACATGAAGACGAAGTATCCTTATCTTTTCGCTACTTCTTCCTAAATTTCGGGACGAAATTCCCTAAAGGATGGGAGACTGTAACGCTCCGCATTTTTTTGAACTTTCTTATTTTAGCAAGTCATGTTGTACTTTCCATATTTAAACTCTTGTACTCTCTTTGTAATCTACTTTCATTCCATTTGTAATTCGAGACTATTGATCTTAATGAAAACGAAACTATTTTATTCATGTTTGTGTTAGACTTATGTGCAAGAATTCATGTTTAAACGATATACTATCCAAAACTCTCGATTCGTTATTACGCTCAATGCTCGTTAAACTAGTTGAAACTCGTAAAATAATGAAACTCGAAAGTTGCGCGAACTGATTGATCGTCGAAAACCTTTTATCCTTATTTCGTTATAAATATAATTATTTATAAATTGTTTGATTAATTAAAATTAATTAATCTTGCAATTTTATTTTTATAATAATCTAATTAAACTCGTTAGACTTTAAAGTTAGTAAATTACCTAGTTAGTTTGTATTATAAAGTTAGTTTTCTTTTTAAACAAACTAACATAACATAAGTTTAGGGTTGTTTGAGTAATTAACTTAAACTTTAACTACAGGGGCTGTTTATGTCATTTCTGAAAGATCTTTCTTTCAAAAGCAACACAAAAAAAAGAATTAAAACGCTGCTGACCGCGGGACTCGAACCCGGGTCACCCGCCTCGCACACACACATACTAACCGCTGGGCTGCGGCCTTCTTATGGTTATAAACCCGTACCAGATAAACTTTAACCCCTCTTTACGCTGAACCAAGGCAGCCCAGCGCGGCCAGACTCAAAAAAAGGCGCTGTTTTGGTGTTAAATTCGAATTTTGAGCATGTTTTAACATTAATTACTTCACCAAACCTAACCTAATCACTCCCTATAAATACCAATCCTAATCCAAGCTTCCTACACTTTTCTAAACACTCCAAACTCCCCTAAATTCACCTCTAAACAACTGCAAATTGCAAGTTCGAGCAGAATCTTCAAGCTCCACTAAAGTCGGCATAACTTCTTCGTTTCTCATCCGTTTTAGTCCATTCTTTTTCCAGAACACTTGGCTTGACCTTAGCTTCGATTCTAGGGGTGTTTCACAGCAAACAAGTCCCTGTAAATCCGGCAAAAAGGCTTCAAAGTCCACTGTTCAAGTTTGTTTTCATTAACCTTTGCTTAAACATGAGTTTAACTCACTCAAACCCACGTCCTTATGCGCATAACCACTTGTATGGTTAGTTGGGCTTAAAAACGGGGCTGAGACATACAAGAGCAAAGGTTAAACCTCTTAAACTTTCTGTTTCGTTTAGGGTTTATAACCCACATGTAATGTTCAAGCTCCAAGCTTGATGTAGGTGTGATTATGGAATGACTTGGGTTGTTCCAACATAAAATCCCCACATTACTTGATGATTTCTTTTAGCATAGTGTTTATTATTCTTGTATTAATCTTAGTTCATGACCCTCCTTGTATGTTTGTACAACAAGTGTAGTGGTGAACACATAAGAGGTGCCTAAATGGAAGCTTGTTCTTCCTACCTCCTACATGAATTCTATGACACATTTGAGGTACCTAAATGAAGATTTAATCTTCTACCTCATGCTTGAAATACTTGTTATATTGGACATATTAATATATACTACATAACCTAAATAATAACTATGTACATTCGAACCTTTGATGATGAATTCATGTTCATTTGTCAAAGTAGTAGAACATCATCTAAGACCTAAACCTTGTTATGATTCTAATGGGTGTTCAACTCATGAAAATATTATAACCCTTGTGGTTACATAGTGTCATACAAGTGTTATTGTTGAATATGATTATTTTGATATAATACTTTTAGGTTATTCTAAATTCCGAAGCTATAATCTTCCGTTATTCTCCAAACTCACACACCTATGTTTTCCTCGTGTAGAAGGACTAGGTGCTCCAAACTAATCCATCCATCAAAACCACTCGCGGGATTTCAAGTAGGAAAGCTTGCAAAAACCGTGAGTATACTCGATCCCTTTTACTTTTTACCACTTTGGGATGCAACATGTATATTATACAAAGTGACTCTTAGACTATTTTAAACATACTCTATCCATGCTTAACATGAAACTATGTGTGATACTTGTTATTCTCATATGCTATGTAAACTATTTGGTTGTTATATGCTCATTAACTGTCACGACCCCTGACCCACCCTGGACGGAATCGGGAGCCGCGAACAGCCACGTGGCACCGGTGATTATTTTGAAAACGTTGCAGCGGAAATTTCATCAGGACCGTGAGTTAGGAAAAATATCAGAGTTTAGAAAACACCGGATTTTATTTATTAAATAGATGGGATAAACCCATGTTTTAGAATGGTAGCTTTAATAAAGATAAATTTAATTAATAAAATAAGCCACTTCTTGAAGCCTTTCAGTGTCGTATCCATCTCTTACTTCAATCTACTGTAATTACCTGAAACGCGTTTTAAAAAGGTTTTGTCAGCAGGAAATACTGGTGAGTTCATTCAGGTTTTATAAAACATATTTGTTATACTTCACAACATTAAGAGATTTTACATTTGCTTCTTTAAGATTGGCAAAGACTTAATCACTGCCAATTATAACTAGAAAACAGTGTTATAAATTACAGTATTAAGAGAGATTACAATGTTTCTGATATCAACCAACTACCCACAGTATTTGTCACTCGACCAACCATCGGTAACCTCATTGTCCAATGGTGTCTGTGACTATGGTCATATCACTCATTGGCTAACTCGTTGTCCAATACTGACGGTTATCAAGTAATGTATACAAAACCCCACATACTGGCTGTAATTTGGTGATTACATAAACTTAATCCCTGTAATTATAACTTTGAAAATAAACATGATTTTAAAAGTAATTTGATAAAAAGAGAATGACTCACATTATAAGCATGCAGATTCATACGGGCAAAGTTTAATCTACAGATAATCCTTGATATATTGCAGATTTATACAGGTAGAGCTTAGCCTATTGATTTAGCCTTGTAACCTAGTGCATACTAACTAGGTAAGTAACTTAATACAACAATTACGATAACTCACGAGATTAAAACCCTCACAACGAATGACAAAGTGCAATCACTTAAACATCCATCGGATTCACAACGAATGACAGAGTATTCCCCGAGTTCGGGTGGTACTCAAACATCCTGTCGGAATCACGACTAATGACAAAGGATAGCGCTTAAACATCCTGTCGGATAGTTTCAATCGATCGGACATTGAATCATAGCAGCGATCGAGTTAATACCCTGTTATTGCGGCAGCGTTTCGTGTTGTGTGTGTTTTTGTAGTATTTAAACAATAACTCAGCGTAAATTTGGAGTTTGAACGTCGTTCGAGTGCCAGAATTCAAGTCCCAATGTCTGCTATTTATACACGAAAATTGACAGGCTTACGGACCGTAAGCCTTATCCCTTACGGTCCGTAAGGGGACACGGAGGGTCATAGGCTTGCCACGTGTATTTCTAGCCTGGCTGAGTCGACGATTCTTGAAATTTCGATTCTGACAACGAGTTAAGAAGATAGTTGTCAAGTAGGGAATACCCCCCCTGAGTTTTAGGGGCCCTGATCCTGATTCTGATTGTTCTAAAAATTTTAGGGTTTGTGCAGAATCACTTGGGCGTCTTAATTAGGGTTTCCTATTGGATAGAATAATAAAATAAATAGGACTTTTAATGAGAGTTGTTACATTCTCCCCACCTTGTTTTAAATCTCGTCCTCGAGATTTGGGTTACGATATTTCTTTTAGACTTATGTCATATTTTAGTCAATAAAAACAATATTAAGGTAGATGACACAGAATTAAAATATCAAATTTTGTGAATACGAGTTGTACAATAAATAGGATTCAATGGTTCAACTGAATTAGTTCAAGAAATTGATGACAAACGAATGAAATGAAATGATATAATTTCCAAGGTGACTAGGTTCAAGCCAAAAGATATATTATCAATAGATATTTAAAATGAATGTGAAGGATTTTTAGAATCAATAAAATTCTTTGTCAAAAGAAAACTTACTTTGATTGGCAACTGAGGAAAATTTAGAATCGACAGGTTCAAAATAAAATAAAAGCATGAAAATGATTTGTCAAATATTGAATTATGATATGAGAGAATCAATGTGCTGAGATGAGTGAATTGTAAAGATACACCAAAACACAATAGAGTTAGTGTATCATTGTTTAGAGTTCCAATTTGTTTTAATTATGAAATAATGTGATAGTACATTAGTAGTGACCATATTTTTCATACTATATTCTAGAGATCGAAATATAATAAGAACAAGTTGTTTTGGCATGACCAACTATTATATTTGTAAAGCAAATGTAATATATATTATTTGTGTTCCTGTCTGAACCATATCTTACATATCAAATATAAATAATATGTAATATATTTTATTTGTTACGCATTTTTACTATATGTAAATGGTCACCACTTTTAAATAAATATTATTTTAGTATTTTACTATACTATGTAAAATACTTATATTTACTATGTAATATATATTACAAAACACTGCAATGAAGTTATTACATTACAAAATATTTTAGTATTATTATTTTGTAAAAGAAATCACTATTATTTATAACGTTAAATGAAAATTGTAAATAAAGGTGTAAAAATATTTATTGTACAAAAGTATTTGTAAATTAATTTGTAAATATATAACATTTAAAGGGTCGAATCTATGTGATTACTTATTTTCATTTTGAAACCATATAACGTTGTGAATGTATTTACAAATAGTGAAAATGAGGACTATTCTTATATATCATAATGTTCCTTTAACCCAACATAATTGATGACTACCATATTATTCTTATATGGTCATTTTCTTGCCAGAGCGTTATGGTACATAGTTACCACAAAACATGTGATAGACAATTTATTTATATAATTTTTATTCGTCCCTCTAATTCTTGTATTGTTTTATGAAAATATGTCTTCTCTTTACAGTACAAAGTATATATATTTTTATAAAAATATTTTTTATATATAATTAAAATTTACTAAATAAGTATGATGACTTAATTTATCTATATTAACTAGTCATTATCATGGTTGGATATTGGTTAGTGCTGTCTTGTTTAAGCATAGGTGATCAGTCCATGCCTAACTAAGGCTAGGCTACTCAATACCTGCCCCTTGACAATAACCTTAGTACCTAAAAATAATAATATTAACACCACCACTATTAATATATTATTAATAATAATAAAATTATTAATAATAAATAACTTAAATATAAACTTAAATGAGAGTATATCTCAACATAATTTTTATACATATATATAAAAATATAAATTTTTCACCTCAATGGTTTAACAAGACTTTTTAAATATAGGAATACTATATTGTAAATTAGGTAATTAATCAATTACATTTATATTTATATAATGTTTTTTTCGATCAACGATGATAAAGCAATAATATCACGAAAGGCTCGATTGATGTTGTAAGAATTATTAAGAGATACACTGAAATATGAAATGAATTTGCGT
Organism: Helianthus tuberosus; assembly: GCA_030545235.1. Lineage (NCBI taxonomy): Eukaryota > Viridiplantae > Streptophyta > Magnoliopsida > Asterales > Asteraceae > Helianthus > Helianthus tuberosus. Next base: position 151,610,038 of record CM060381.1, read on the forward strand.
ATCATTATCTTAGCACATGATTGTGTTAAGATTGCTTGTATAGAATAAATCAACCAAGCGGATTCAATATAAATGAACAAATAATTAAATCCGAAATTAGCGCAAGCTTCAGATTTTGTGAAAACATCACCACAAGGTGATTGTGATCAAAATGATTTAATGAAGTCGAGGATCACACAAGCATGTTATAGTTCAAGAAAATTGAAATGCTTGTTAAGATTATTTCGAATATGATGATTTTAATTCATCATATGGAACCTTGAATTGAATATGTAATGCGAGCAAATTCAAATAATTGAACTCGGTTTAAACAAAATGAATTTTAATAAGTTCGGACATGGTCACAACAAAAACCGTGTAAAGAAATTTGAGGTTTTCAAGAAATTCATTGACTCGATATCAAAGAGTTATCGTTTTGTAATAATGCGGTTTACAGTACCAAAAATCAAGTATAGCGAAATGATATTTGAGTTTTGATAAAATAACAAATCGGGATGAAGCCCTCCAGTGGTCTTCATAAATCAAACGAACCACATGCGCAACAACAGTGCATGTGTAATGTGTGGATTTACCAAGAAATGAAATAGATCAATATTCGATACTATGAAAGAAATCCTCATGGTATGATGACCATTAGGGGAAGTAGAGATGCGAAAGTCAACTCATTATATGCAGAAGTCAGAAAAAGAAATATAATAACCTTATCTGGAATTTCGTGTGATAACCGTTGTTAAGTGACATTACCAGGGAATGTCGATTAAAATGAAATAGGAAATTTGCAAAGGTATGTGACTTGTTTTTGTAGTACTAATAATTATGACTCTGACTAGACTGTGCACCGATGGTTGTGAAATCTTGTTACAACGTACCTCAGCGAGATTCATGTCGTTTGTAGGATCGCGTGTCAAAGTGCTTATTTTTTTATTAGTAGTTCTTCTACTGACGGAATTAGCATTAGTGTCATCGTGCCCAATTTATCTTTTCCAAAGGTCTAGCCTTGGAAGTCGTGTGTGATATATTTCGACGTCTGTGGACGTATAATTTAAGTTTTATGTGTTTTCTTATGCACTAGCACAACTTTTCATTCTTCTTACTTGCGTTAATAGTTTATGGTAACGTATTGGAAATTCTTATACTTTTGATAGTGTCCCAACTTAAAAAGTTTCCATTGTTTATTTTGTTGTACGAGTTATGAGGTAGATGATCAAACGAAATAATGTTTGATATCGGAAAAGAGATTCCTAATAAAGAAATCTAGACACATATGCTTGTGCTTTATTCCAAATTGACTTTTGGAATTTCTTATAGATATACATATCTATATAATCATATATTTCACATGCTGTAATATACATACCCTTCATAATGTATTTAACAGATTTGTATTTCCAATAACCAGTCAGATATCAGATCATGATACTATTTAGGGAAATCTTGTCACTTGTTTGACATATTATATACCCCGTCTTATCTGGTTTGCGCCGGAGAGGTAATCCCAGTATATCCGAATCAAGCTGGAGAGTCTGTTACACCATACCCAGTCTTGCCGGAGAAAATTTTATATTTCCCATAAATAGTATTTTTAAAAGTGCCTCTTTTATTAGGCTTTTATCCAGAATTAGGGAAATTTGTATTCCCGTAACATATCTTATTCTAGACCAAGTAATATCAATAAGCAAGAATTAATAGCAATTAAGTGCTATTGCCTACAATGTTCTAATCGTTATTCTTACGGCATACCAAAATCCATCATACTTTATTTACACAAGTATTTTAGCTTATCTCTAAGCTTATACTAAGGCATCTTTTCTTAAGTTCAAGTCTAAATACTATCCTGAGTGCTACCATAAAATATCAAGTACCTAACTCTTTGTTTAAATTTAGGTATTTTATTACAACACCTATTGGCTTAAATCAGTGGCTCTGATACCACCTTCTGTCACGACCCCCGACCCACCCTGGACGGAATCGGGATCCGCGAACAGCCACGTGGTACTGGTGATTATTTTGAAAACGTTGCAGCGGAAATTTCATCAGGATCGTGAGTTAGGAAAAATATCAGAGTTTAGAAAACACCGGATTTTATTTATTAAATAGATGGGATAAACCCATGTTTTACAATGGTAGCTTTAATAAAGATAAATTTGATTACATAAAACAATATTTCTTAATTTGATTTAATTAATAAAATAAGCCACTTCTTGAAGCCTTTCAGTGTCGTATCCATCTCTTACTTCAATCTACTGTAATTACCTGAAACGCGTTTTAAAAAGGTTTTGTCAGCAGGAAATACTGGTGAGTTCATTCAGGTTTTATAAAACATATTTGTTATACTTCACAGCATTAAGAGTTTTTACATTTGCTTCTTTAAGATTGGCAAAGACTTAATCACTGCCAAGTATAACTAGAAAACAGTGTTATAAATTACAGTATTAAGAGAGATTACAATGTTTCTGATATCAACCAACTACCCACAGTATTTGTCACTCGACCAACCATCGGTAACCTCATTGTCCAATGGTGTCTGTGACTATGGTCATATCACTCATTGGCTAACTCGTTGTCCAATAGTGACGGTTATCAAGTAATGTATACAAAATCCCACATACTGGCTGTAATTTGGTGATTACATAAACTTAATCCCTGTAATTATAACTTTGAAAATAAACATGATTTTAAAAGTAATTTGATAAAAAGAGAACGACTCACATTATAAGCATGCAGATTCATACGGGCAAAGTTTAATCTACAGATAATCCTTGATATATTGCAGATTTATATAGGTAGAGCTTAGCCTATTAATTTAGCCTTGTAACCTAGTGCATACTAACTAGGTAAGTAACTTAATACAGCAATTACGATAACTCACGAGATTAAAACCCTCACAACGAATGACAAAGTGCAATCACTTAAACATCCATCGGATTCACAACGAATGACAGAGTATTCCCCGAGTTCGGGTGGTACTCAAACATCCTGTCGGAATCACGACTAATGACAAAGGATAGCGCTTAAACATCCTGTCGGATAGTTTCAATCGATCGGACATTGAATCATAGCAGCGATCGAGTTAATACCCTGTTATTGCGGCATCGTTTCGTGTTGTGTGTGTTTTTGTAGTATTTAAACAATAACTCAGCGTAAATTTGGAGTTTGAACGTCGTTCGAGTGCCAGAATTCAAGTCCCAATGTGTCACACCCCGATATTTCCACGTATTACCGGTGGGCCCGGTGGGGAGTATCGTGACGTAGTTGATATCGTCATAGTCAAACAACACAATATATAAATGCACAGCGGAAGCAAAAGATAAATATATTACAATCCGAATATAAAGTAATATCAAAGTATTACAACGGAGAGTAAAGGATCCACAGGCGGATCAAATAAAAGAAAAACTGTTCAACAGACTTCAGGCATCTAGAACTTGCATGATTCCTTATTAACGCCCTGAGCTTCCAGCCATTTACGTTCAGTACCTGTCACTTAACCTTTTTGGAAAAATACGTCAGTTTACACTGGTAAATACAATTAACTGACTCATTTTGGAAAAAAAGTTTGAAAATTGATTTGAATGCACGAGGCACAAAAATATCTTTTATAACTTGGGACAATCTTATTAATAAAAATCTTGTATCCGATTTACATGCTTGTCCAACATTTAGGGCAGGTGATTATACAATACAAGCCGGTCAAGATTAATCGACACACCATAAATATAACTCACAAGAAGACAGCCTTACGAGTGAGTATATCTTTTACATACGCAACAGGAGGTGTTATGCCTACACCTTGTGCTTAAGTTATGGCCATTCACTTTTTAAATGAGCCAAGGATATCCAGGACACGGTCATTAACCCCTAATGTTATTTGTTATCAATCAATACAGATTAAAACGGGATTATGCAATTTAATCATCTCCGATTAAAAGGTTTCTACACCCGACCAAGCGGTATTTTTATAATACCGTATCCCAAGCCCGTATAAGGGAAAATAAGTTAAAAGTATTTACCTGAGCTAGCAAAGCAATTTATACTCAGCCGTATACTCTAATCAGCAAGCACAAGTACTTCTACTGGGCTCTCAATCTGGAACGAAGGTTTTATTAACCTATTAGATTCCTAACGGGTCTTATTTAAGTCGTAACTTAGACCGGTTAGTTTTAAGGAAAGGTTTACGGTTCAAAACGCATGATTAAGCGAAGACCAGAATAGGATGTGATTTAGACCCGACAAGTTTGGAGACTTGTATAATATGGGTAAACTAAACACATTCTGGATTTTGAGATAAAAACGATAACGTTTGACCCGTTTCGGCTAATTTATGCAAACTAGTTACATAAACCGATCCGAACGCGAAATATGCGTAACGGGTAACCAAATGAGTCATGAACAGGTTTCCTAAGTTAATATGCCCTAAACATGTTGTGATATCAGTAGGATCCTTCCGTTATGCCCAAAACGAATTTAAAACCAATTTATGCCTCGCAGGGATATTTTGGTCATTTTAGAGGTTATAAAAGAGATTAAATATCATTTTGAGTTACAGGTCTGATTAATCAGTAAAATACTTAATTTACTAAGTTATATCAGTAGGGTATCATATATATGTGAAATTTATTAATCATAACCATACTATGCACCGTAGGGGCATTTTGGTAATTTCAGATAGGCTTAAAAGGTCAAAACTGAAAACCTGAGTTTAAAACTTTTCCTTACTGTTAAAATATAAAAATTTACTGAATATATTAGTAGGCATCAACCCTTATATGTTTAAAATAGTTTTGATACATATTATGCGTTAAGAACGCTTAAAAAGGCGATTTGGAGCCATTTTCGGGTTTTCAACGGAAAGCTGATGTTTTTATTATTCCAGAAGGCTCAAAATAATTTATTTATCATATTAGATCAGTAGGAAAAGGTTTGGCATCAAAAGGATTTGTAAAACTCATTTTATAGCCCAAAAGGGCAAAACCGGTAATTACCGAATTAATGCTATAACCCTAAGTTATGCTCAACCTAAAAATAAATAAAAATCTTCAAAAATCCCAAAATATTATTTTATATCAGTAGGTAAAAATTTTGGTATCAAAAATTGGGTTTAGATAGGATATACGCTAATTACGCCGTTTAATTAATAAAAAGCTTTTCAATTACGCTAATGAGCATAACTTCTATTCTAGACCTCAAACTGATGTCAAATTTCAGGGACAAGTCTATAAATCAGTAATAAAGATTATTGTCCTCTCACATTTTCAAAATTCTCGTTTTAGGGTCAAAAGGGCATAACGGTCAACATTTAGGCATTTAACGGAAACATGCATGAACTAGGATTTCTATGGAACCAAGTTGTATAACCTCGGAGGGTTATACTAACTTATAATATGGTCCTAATGGAATCCTAAGGCATATCTAAACTAAGCTAAATCGGGTCAGAACAGAAAGTCAAAGCAAAAGTCAACTTTTTGCGACTTTCGGCTCCGAACCGAGCCTATACTTAGAATTGTCGGGTTGAACATGTTTAGACATGTTCAACTAATATTTACCAAGTTATTAAAGTGATAAAACTGATTTTATTGCCTTTATATCATTAGTTATAAATTTTAATTAAAAACTGATTATTTCGACCCGACAATTAACTAAGCAAACGTGGTAATTAGGAGGTGCCCTTTTGAGGGTTAAACAGCTACCTAATTATGGTCACGTAGCCATGTTCATTACGAACAATGGCTTAACCGTTTAAAAGTCAAAGCGTTTATCGAAACGCTTGACTTTTCGGCTATAACCGCTAAATATTTAACTAAGCACGAAAGGGGACACTTACAAGGGTCCAATGGACTGAAGGAGGTTCTCAAGAAGCTCGAGATCCTCACAGAAATCAGAGAATAAGCAGAATGGAATGAAGGTGTGAGGTGAAAGTGAAAACCCACCTCCTTATATACTTTTCGGGACCTCGTAGGATCGCGACAAGTGTCGGGGAGCTATATTCAGATCATTACAAGTGTAAGGTGGTTTTATAATCCTATGGGCAGCCCCTAGATTGTAGGAATACCATTTGCAATTGATTAAAACAGCTGTAACAGCTGGAAATCAAGTTTCTGAAATGGCAGTTTTGGTCCCTGCATGCTTCTAGCCCCTTTCTGATGCGTTTGAGGCCCGTTAAACCATTTTTAAGCCTCTACAATGATGCCTAAACATGAGGGACATGAAACATGCTCAAGAACATGTCGGATGTCGGTTCGTTTGGTCGTACGGTCACGTTGTTCGACTAATTACGACGAAACACGAACGGACGCTAAAAAAGATCCAAATTACGCGACGAATGGAATTTTATCATGGCGATCACTAAAATAAAATATTTTAATGCTTACATAAATTTTTGGGTGTCCGGAGATATTCAGAATGCGAGATATGCGCGAAAATGCAAACTTGTGCACTTTTTGACACTTTTAGTCCCTGCTTGACATAAAAGTTTATTTTTGCGCACCGAACACCTCTAAGCCTATATCTAAGCTTTACAAAGGATATTTAGGGCATGTTTAACTTAGGGTCATCTTCCGGAAGGTCCGTTACCCTACGAATCGACATACTTTTGCAGTTTGACGCAAATAGTCCTTTAATTGCGCAAAGTAGCGCGAAATGCCGTTTAATGATATCCAAGCCTTCCATGCCCATATTGATCATTCCCAAGCATATAATTAAATATTACTACGCTCACGTTCGCTTAGATGGTCACCGAAAGGCGTAGATTCAAAAGTTGACGCTTTAGGTCCCTCTATTGCGCAAACTTGCGCATCTCATCATTTAATAGCATTGAAGCCTTATCTAATCCATATTAGGCATTCTTGAAAGTATTATTAAACATTACGATGCTTCGGGTCTGCTAAAAGGTCATTCAGAGGTATAATTAAACATATTGACACTTTTAGTCCCTCTAACTTGCAAAGTTGCGCGTAACTTTACTTATAGGCATAAAAACCTTAGTCGGCCAATAATTGGCACTCCCGAGACTATGATCGAATATCATGAAGCTCCCGGTTTGTTAAAAGGTCACTCAGAGGTAAGAATTTACATGTTGACGCTTTTAACCCTTTATTGCGCAAACTTCAATTAATTACACAAATGGCTACACTTAATCATCAAGTGGCTCATTTGTGAATATAAACATCGTAAGAGGTTATTTAGAAACTTATTTAGGTATGATAATACTTCCAGTTCTTTCATAATCAAAGTTTTCGATTTTTCGAAAAATTAGTCCCTTAAATTCAACGTTTGACTTCATTAGGGTTTATTACACGTGTCAATACTTCATTGGACGTGATTTTTCGAGGTGTTACACAATGTCTGCTATTTATACATGAAAATTGATAGGCTTATTGACCGTAAGCCTTATCCCTTACGGTCCGTAAGGGGACACGGAGGGTCATAGGCTTGCCACGTGTGTTTCTAGCCTGGCTGAGTCGACCTTGAAATTTCGATTCTGACAACGAGTTAAGAGGATAATTGTCAAGTAGGGAATACCCCCCCTGAGTTTTAGGGGCCCTGATCCTGATTCTGATTGTTCTGAAAATTTTAGGGTTTGTGCAGAATCACTTGGATGTCTTAATTAGGGTTTCCTATTGGATAGAATAATAAAATAAATAGGACTTTTAATGAGAGTTGTTACATTAACTTTGCTAGCCTCTCTTAACAATTATAGCGTTATAGGATTAACGCACCACCCGTTAGACTTGGGGTATTGTTAAGTTAAACATGTTACCTCCCGCTACTCTATTTGGATTAGGCTATTTTAACGCGTTGTATACTCGGGTTTGAACATATTGTACCCCATATTTGCATACTGGTACTCAGATATTATGAATCATGTTGGATATGAGCACTTTTTATTCTATTTATGCTATGTAACAAAACTTGTATACTCACCTTTGCTTTTGCATTGAACTCTATTTTAATACATGTTGCAGGTTAATTGATGAAGTGATGTTACAAGATGAAACAAGATTTAGGGTGGACTAGATACACACCTAGATTAATCTATCTTTTGTTGTTATGTTACAATTTGAAACAATGTTGTTATTTTTATTTGAATCTTGTATGACAATTAGTCTTGAAATGAAATTTGAATTAAATTAATATTGTCACATAGTGTTATGAAGTCTCTTGCAATCTACGCACTTCGTCTCATCCCGATGTTTCCGCCATCGGTTGGGGTATGACATAATCATTTTTTTTTCTTTTCTTTTTATTTTTCTTCTTTTCCGCTAAAAAATCTGCTTTCTGCAGATTTAGCACGGGGTCGAGTGGGATCAACACAGGCCAAGTTAAATCTGCAGTATCTGGGAAAACCTGTTTTCTTGTTACTAGAAATATTTGACACGGGGCCGTGTTACAAGAGCACGGGGCCGTGTTACAGGAGCTAGAGGCCGTGTTGAACTTCCAGTACTGGGAACCTGAAAACAGAAAGTTTTTCCTAGACAGCATGGGCCGTGCCAGCCACAGCATGGGGCCGTGCTACCCTTCTGATCAAGCTTTCTTTTTGTTTTTGTTCGCAGAAAATCACACAATTCTGTATAATTCGCAGGAATACAGTTTGGTGCATGACCTCCACTTTCGACAAAGACATAAAAGTACCGCTTGACGAACCCTAGCGCTTTTTAAGAAAACGCCTTAAAGTCAAAAACCAACAAAAAGCCTCGATCCAAAACCCCCCCTATGGCGGATCAACGCACTCTCATGGATTACCTACGGCCTATGGTCGGTAATCTTGGAGCCGCTATTAACCCTCCTAACGTTGATGCTAACAACTTTGAGCTTCGAACACACCTTATCCAAATGCTCCAAAATTCCGCCACTTTCCATGGCTTAGCTGATAAAGATCCCCATTTACATATTACCAACTTCTTGGAAATATGTGACACCTTCTGGATCAACGGAGCCTCTAGCGATGCCGTTAGACTCCGTATGTTCCCTTTTTCCCTCAAAGACCGAGCGAAAGCTTGGTTAAACACCCTCCCAAGTGGGTCCGTATACACTTGGGATGAACTTGCACAAAAATTTCTCTTCAAATATTTCCCTCCCGCTAAAACCGCCAAACTCATGAGCGAAATTAACACCTACTCTAAGGAAGTGCCCACATCACGGTCTTGAACGTTGGCAATAACTGTCCACCTTCTACAACGGACTCGTGCCGCATACAAGGCAAATCCTTGATTCTGGCTCCAAGGGACTCCTTGGGAATCGACGACCCGAGGAAATTTCTAATCAAATTGAAGAACTTGCTCAAAACAGTTTTCAATGGCACACTCCTAGGGGCTCAAAATCTATAGCCCCGGACGCCCACAAAGTGGATGAATCCACTTCTTTGCAAGCCCAAATTGAAGCCTTAACTAATAAAATAAAGAAACTTTAATTGAACAAAACGGCTTCAGTTATGGCTTGCGAAGGATGCGGCGCCCCCCATGAAAACTGGAGTTGTATGAAAGATCTAGAAAATCAAATGGAAGCAGTAAATTACCTAAATAACCAGCCACGACCACCAGGAGTTCAAAGTAATACTTTCACTCCCGAGTGGCGTAATCATCCCAACTTTAGTTGGAGGGAATTGGGGGGTAATAACCAACAAAACCAAAATCAACGATCTAACTTTTAACAACAACCACAAAATGGGCAACAAGGTTTTCAATCACAACTAGGAGGAAGAGAAAGGCTTGATGATATCATCACTCGCCTCTTCTCTGAATCCGATAAAAGATAATTGGAAAGGTTCTCACAAACCAAAACAGGAATTAGAAACCAACGGGCTAGTATTCAAAATTTGGAAAAACAATTTAGTCAACTAGCCCAACATTTCGTCGAAAGACCACAAGGAGCCTTGCCAAGTAACACCGAAACAAACCCAAAATCCCAAGTAAACATAATCAATCTAATAAGCCGGAAGGTAGGACCCGAGAGTGAGCCAACCCCACAACAAACCGACCCAATCCAAGCTAAAACACCCACCAACGATAACCAAGAAAACACTCAACCCCAAAACACCGACACAACCAAACCACCCCCGGTCCCTTACCCCGGTTGTTTACTTCGGCAAAAGACTGACGAACAATTTACTAAGTTCGTGAGCTTGCTTAAACAACTTCACATCAATCTTCCTTTTGTAGAAGTCCTCACTCAAATGCCAACGTACTCCTAGTTTATGAGAGACTTCCTCACTCATAAAAGGAAGATTGAAACCATATAACAATTCACCCTTAGTGAAGAATGCTCGGCGACACTCCTCAACAAGCTCCCCCAAAAAAAGTTTGATCCCGTAAGCTTCACCATTCCTTGCTCTATTGGTGGATCGACAATAAGCAATGCACTAGCCGACTTGGGGGCTAGCTTTAATTTAATGCCGACCTCTATGTTCAACCGACTAGGATTGGGAAAACCACATCCTACAAAAATGAGTATCCAACTTGCGGACCGGTCTGTAAAATACCCTCAATGTGTCATAGAAAATTTATTGATAAAGGTAGGAGAATTTGTTTTTCCCGCCGACTTTGTTGTTCTAAACATGGAAGAAGACACCGAAATTCCGCTCATACTAGAACGGCCCTTCCTTGCCACCGCACGAGCTATGGTAGACATGAGCGAAGGATAACTAACATTGAGGGTTGGTGAAAAAGAGATCAAGTTTGAAGTTGGGCAACAAGCGAAGGACGATCCGGTCAAATACCTCAACACGATTGACTCAAGCTTAAACGATGCAATACAACGCTACAACTCGGGATGTGAGTCATCCCGCATGGGTAACATTTGACCGAATTTGGGTCTAGCCAAGGACCCTATAAATGTGGCGCACCGTGGAGGCATTCCATGGACTATCCAGTAGTTTAATAGTTTAATCATAATTTAATTTTAGTTAAATCTTAGTTTAATATCTAGTTTAATTTTTTCTTTTGAGTATTTAGCTTTGTAGGAGTAAGACACACTCAACAGAGGAAGATGGATGATAAAATGGAACCCATGCACGTGAAACAGAAGCCTCCCGACTCATTTTCTGCAAAACAGTAGCTGCAGCACAGGGTCGTGCTCACCCAGCACGCCCCGTGCCCGTCTTACTGTTGTCAAAAAAATTATGTCCAGAAGGTGGGACGGGCCGTGCTCACCTAGCACGCCCCCGTGGCCACCCCACTGTAAGTCTTTTGATTTCATTTGTTACTGGCACTTTGGACACGGGGTCGTGTTCCCATAGCACGGGGCCGTGCTGCAAGTGCCAGTAACAATTTGTTTTTGTTATTTTCATACTTTTTACAAATTTTTCCAAAATAAATATTTTTTGAACATATTGGGGACAATGTGTAATTTAGGTGTGGGGGGGGGGGGGGGATAATAATAAAAACCTTGAATCGTTTGTCCAAAATCAAGCCTTACACAAAATTCGCCTTGGAACCGCTAAACACCCCAAACTTTTTCAAAATTTTCTCGTTTTTTTTACTTATCTTAAGCTTAGTTGGGTAAATCAAGTTCTAAAGATTTTGTTTTTACGAATTTACAACCGATAGCGTCGTGATAAAAAGAACCAATTTAGAAAAATTACGAAAACATGCATTATAAATCCTTGTAAAATTTGATTATATATACATTTTTACACTACAACCCTTTTCCCACAAAAGTGAGTTTTGAGCCATTACCGAGCATACAAATATACATCTTTACTAATTGCTCAATTTTCGTTTCTTGTGTGAATAGCCCGTTTGGTTCTCACGAATCTTGAACTTGACAACCCGATGCGTTCCAAGTCCTTACCGACAAAAATCCAAGTAAGTAAATGATAGAGGCATTAGGACAAACCCACTTTCCAAAACAAAACCTTTATTTCTTTGATTTATTCAAAAACACCCCATTAGTTAAACCCTTTGAACCTTAAAAACATTTTTCATTTTAAACCCACAAAAAATAGCCTTTTCATTTTTCATTTTTGTAAACTTATCGGTTATAAATTTACGATCACGGCTCAGTTTCAACTTTGGCAACAAAAAAAATCAAAAAAATATGCCAAAGTATTTTTTGCTAAGCCAAAAAGCAATAGAAAAACCGATAATTTACGTTTTTCACCTTTTTTCGAATAAAACTTACCAAACCCGAACCACCACCTACCCTTCAAAGTCCTCTTGATACTTATAAGGATTTAACGTCAAAAGGAGGAGGTTTGATCGATTGTCAATCCTATGGTAGGAGTGAGTTCCAAATCGGGCACGAGCGTTTCACTTAATATTGGCCGAGTGTTGAGTAATACTTGTGAGGCGTGTAAAATTGTATATAACTAAATAGAATTTTATAAAGGCATATTATGCCCAAAATAAATATATTTTTAAAATTGTGTTTTAAGTAAATCATGACGAATAGGATTGTAAATAAAATAAAAACAAAATAGATTTAAAACTTGGATACTCGACACTTTAAAGATAGGACCAAAACCTTCTCGTCTTCCTATTCCGTTTGGGTGTGTAAGCCACGTAATAGAGTTTTGCTTGAGGACAAGCAAAGATTCAAGTATGGGGGTATTTGATGTGATTAAAATACAACATATAAGTTGTGTCAAATACGACGTAAAAACAACCCTTCTTTAGTACTAATGTTGGAAAAAGCTCGTGTTTTCGTTCCTTTTAGATTTTCAGAGATAAAAGAGCTTAAATTTGCAAAAGGAGCGAAAAGACAACAAAATCCAACATAAATGTAAAGAAGAAGGAATTGTCGCAGCTCGCTAAGTCCCAATTCACATCCAAACCACAAAATAACAAGAAGAGAAGGCTGACACGGAGCCGTGTTCACTAGACACGGGCCGTGTCCGAAGATGGATACTGTGCAGGAGAAAAAGACAATTGCAAAAGACAAAAATGGCAGCCAACACTGGGCCATGCTAAGCCAACACGGGGCATGGTCAACTAAAAGATTTACATAATCTGCGATAGCACAGCAAGTACTTTGGCCACGGTCCATGCCGTTGACACACAGGGCCGTGTTAGTACAACATCTGACAAGCAGTCAATGAGGAAGAGAGAGAAATGGGTACGGGGTCATGCCAGCCGGGTACGGGCCATGCTGAAGCTTCTGAAGACAGCTATAAATAGAAGTGCTTGGTTCCACTTCAACTCATCCCTTGGCAAATCACTTCTCTCTCACTTGCCACCACTCCACCACCACTACAACACCATCATCCACCACCATTATCCATTTTTCCATCTTTAGAGTGTGTGTGTAGTCTCGGGATCCAAGATTGATCGTAAGAATCTTTGTCAAACAAAGGCCATGCTTGGCTAAATTCTTATATCACTTGGTGAAGACATATCTTTTTTGTATTTCTTTTATGATTTCTAATCTTTGGCTACTTTTTATCTGGGTATGTATTAATGACTTTAATAATTAGTTTTTTATATTGAAGGCGAATTTATTCACCCATTCTTCATATGTTCATTTACTCAACATATTCATGTCTTTACGGTCTATATAAAGCATGTTAATTTCCTGTAAGGGGGTTAGAAGGGTGGACTGGGTAATTCTATGTCTCGTTCTATGTATAGATCCTGCGAGAACCTAGTGCAAGTTTAGTACTACTCCATGTATTGGCTGGGAATGACTGGCCCGACTGAGAGTAAGAAATCTCTTGCATCCCTTATTCATAAACTACTATTAAAACTTTAAACCAACCACGCGAGGACTGTATCATTGCTGACTCAGACCAACGCGTTGAAGGTGATCGCCGCCTCGTAAGGGGGGCACACCACATTTTGCATATAACCTACTTAATTATCTTTTAATATTCCGACCTAGTGGGATTGTATCCTTGCTGACTCAAACCACCAGGTTGAGTGTAACGTCGCCTCCAAAAGAGGGGCCTGCTATTATAACTAAGATGGTCTCATAAAATGCACAAAGTGCGGAAATCATCGAAAGGGTACATGAAAGATAAGTTGGATCCAAGTGATTCTTTCTTGTCTTTCATTTTCATTTTTATTTTATTTTCATTTTCTGCTTTTATCTTTTTATTAGTTTTAGAAAAAATCTTTTCTAAAAGTTTGTTTCGATTAGACGTCGACGATAAGCCGGTACTAAAAGCTCTTGTGTCCTTGGACGACCTCGGTATCTTGCCATCACTATACTACGTCCGCGATGGGTGCACTTGCCCTAACGTGTGTAGAGTGATAGTAAAATATCGTGTTTTATAAATTTAAAACTTGAAATCGGCGAGTTAAAATAGAGCTAAAAATATAACTAAAAATATACTCTCACCGACACACGTCAATAACCGTTCATAAACAGTTCGTGAACACGTATATTTCTTAAAAAACGAACACGTACAAGAACTTGTTCTTCTTCGTTCGGTTCGTTTACAGCCCTAGCTATAAATAATAAATTTTTCAAGATTCAAAACTAAAGCCCACTTAAATGTATTTTTCAAAGATAAATGAGTGATTGGATATATCACATAAACCAGTTTTATTAAAAGAGGTATGATATACTCGTGTTTATTCAAATTTTACGGTTCTTTATTAAAACTGATTTTTTTTCCTAATTTAACGTCCATCCATATCAATAAGTGCACAGTTAGAAATGAAATTCATTAGTCATTCATTTGTAGAACAGTTAAATTCGTAAAATTTTCTTATCTAAAAAAACTGGTGAAACTCATTTATCTATACTATTATAAAAAGGAGAAGTGATGGATATGAATGTAATTTTACATACGTACAAACTTTACAACAATATGTACAAGAAAATAAAGCATGCTTAGAGGGGTTGAAATGGTACAATTACCAAAGTTTTAAGACACTAAAGGGGTATTTTGGGAATTTAAGTGTATGGATGATTAATGATTCAGTTTCAGATCCATTCGATTCCTTTACCCTACTTTAATTCATGTTCTGGTTCTTCTCACCGTGACATTAGTGTGAAACCATGAGACAGAAATCCTACCTTCAATAACCCCTGCCCTTATCAATAACCCCGGCCGATTGAATCGCTTTGCTCCTGATTGAATCGTTTCTTTACTCCCTACATTTAAAAGAGATGATATGGAAGGACTATATGTTCCATTTATCAAAGTCTCTCTCTATCGAATCCAAGATAGTGGCCTCTACGATGGTTTGATGATGAATGATGGGAGGCTGATGAAATGTGAGCAATGTTCCTCCTGTTTTGCTTAAATCAAGAAATCCAATAAAATGTTTAAATCATGAAAGTGTCAACCCGATTTTGCTGCTTTCGTTAGTACCTGAGATGCCAGAGGGAGAGAGAGACCGACCCATCATGAAGAACCCGTTGTGAAAAGTACGTGGCCTAGGGTTACACGAGAGCTACTCATGTCTTAATTTCGTTTAATTTACGCCTGTTGTTACAATTATCACTTCGTTAACTATATTTTCTTTTTTTTGAGGTATTTGTTGACAGATTCAAATCTAACTGGAATGATGCACTTTATGTTTGTATGTATGATTAAATATCAAATTGTATTTGTGTTTTTCCAACGGAACTGGATCTTATTAGTAGTAGTTTTTTTTACTTAGTTATTTGCGACTTATTGGTGAATTCTGCGTACCGAAAGGATAGTTGAAAGGGTTTTATTAGGTAATTGTTTTGGTTGTGGTATCTAATTTTGTGAATTTTGTGATTTTCTTCTTTTTGCAGGATATGAGAGATTGATATGACAGTTTATTTACGGCTGCCGTGAGCACCACAAACACTGCCTTTGGTAGTTAATTGATGTTTTCTTTTTATTTGGAATAAATGAATAATTGAAGTTTCTTTGTTGAAAACTGATTTTGTTTTATGCATTTTTTATTTGAGTCCAACTCAAATGGAATCTAATAATGAAACAAAAGTAGCTGCTTAAGAACAATACAATTAGTTATTTATGATCATCTTTTTGATTAAAGATATGAAGTATGGGTTACTATGTATTCATGTTGCGTCCTCCGTTCTTCACAACCTTTGCGCTGGTACCAATTCGATGACCCTCTAATCAGATCAAAAAAACACATATGAATCAAGATGAACATTAACAAAAAAACGACTTTGTTTTAACGATTCTGTATGAATGAACTTATTTACAATGACCCCTACCGACCATATTTATACTCATCGGAGGATGTTAACGCATAGCTAGGTTTATATATGTTTCTTGGAACAGCACGCCTCTTTGTTTCTTATCAAACCTTTTCGTTGCTTTTGTATAAGAGATAATTTCCACAAATCTTGTTGTCCAAAATGGAATACAAAAATATGATCTAGGAGCCATAGTTCAAAAGGAAAAGAGTGAGGGTTATCATTTTCGGTCCCATATAGACATTGAAGCATTTGTTGTATAACTGCATATCTATAGCTTTCTCATGAACTAAAAGGACTGGAATTAGTCGGCTATTGTCGATCAATAAGATTTTATATTACATGCTTCTCGAGATTCCATTTACTCCCCGTGCCAAACGTGTACTAGAACTCTCGCTAGAGGAGGCCCGACAACTTGGTAATCTCCACATCCAAACAATACATATGCTGATATGCTGTTGAATCATCATAAATTTAAAAATGTGATAACGTATTTCCACCGTTGATTAATGTTTCAGGTCACAATTATATTGGATCCGAGCATTTGCTTCTTGGTTTGCTTAGAGAGGGTGAAGGTGTAGCGGCCCGTGTTCTTGAAAATTTGGGTGCATACCCAAATAACATTCGCACACAGGCAAGCTAATTCATTATATATTCATCTCTACTTTAATAAAAAATCGGATATCGGTAATCGCGGTGGGATATCCGTAATTTTAATATCATGCTGAATTTTATATATATAGAAATTTAACACTGACAATTCAGTATACTCTCCTACCATTAACAAATTAACCTTTCGCACTTGTCGTAAAAAAGATACAGAAATGGAGATTATGAGAATCGATAATGAGAGGATGAAGATGGAAAACAATCAGATGCTCTTGGAATTGAAACGTAAGGCGATGATGTCTGCGGATCTTAATCAATAAGGTCCTGAGCCTAAAATAGTAAAATAATTGTGATTTTTTTCCTTTATTGATTTTCCAGTTTGGTTACAAGCTCTTTATGTTATTCATCTGTTAATTACTGATTAGTGACTGCACTCTGTACCGTTTTGTGACGTCCTGTTTGAACCCGGTCTGAAACATATATTCAAATTAAGTTGCATGTATTAGCTGTTGATGGAGGTGAAAAAAAAACCGGTTTCTTTGTTTGAACCTGGTCTGAAACGTAGGGTTGCAGTCGGTTTTGACACACCTTAGCAGGAGCGACAAAAAAGATACCTGGTCATGGCTATCGGATAATAAAAAAACTGATTTTTCTGTTAAAATAGTCAGACATGAGCTGGAAAAGAGTTCAGCGAATACGAGTCAGAACAATATTTTTAACTGGAATAGAATTGCAGTGCCAAAAATTAATCATTTCGTCTGGAGAGCAATGGAAGGTTGGATTCCTACGGCTACGGCGTTGGCTAGGAGAAGCGTGAACGTGGGAAACGAGCGGTGTCCGTTATGTGGCATAGCTGAGGAGGACGCATATCATCTTTTAGTTGCGTGCTCTTTTGCTCGGTCCGTTTGGAGCGTTTTGGGTTGGGTTAAGCTTCCAATCCCTAGGGCCTTCGAATCGGTTAATCAGGTTCTACATCATGTGCGGAACTATGGCAACGATGGCTTAACAAAAAGAGTAGTGCAGTCTATTGCTCTTCTCACGCTATGGAAAATTTGGACGTGCCGTAACGAAAAAATATTTAACAATAGATGCGCCATTCTGAGAAACGTCGTGGAAGATATAAAAGACAATAGCTTCTGGTGGGTGAAAAAAACATCAAACATGGCTGGGCTGAATGAAGAGAACTGGAGCAAATTTGAGTTGGATAATGTACTGTCTTGAGTTTTGGTTTTGTTTATCTGTTGCTTCTGTTTTCCTTTAGAAGCTTGCTAAGGTTTTTTTGTTGTGGTTTTAATTAAAGTTCCTCTTTGGCTGGCCAAAAAAAAAATGTTTTCATTCGTTCGGTTAATTAATTGTAGTTGTTGACCAAGTCAACTGTCATTTAATCTTTCTTTTCGAGTCTGTGGTCTTATAGGAGTGGAGGGTGTTTCAGTTAACATATAATTTGTTTTTCTCTAATAATATGAAAATCTAAATGATTAACATATTATTTTTTCCATTGCATTATGGGTGATAAATTTTTAATCCGCTAAAATTCTACTCTTTTGAAATTGCATAAAGATGTATGATTGCTTGATGTGTACCGTGTTCCTGTCGCATATTGTCGACTCCGCTGCAACGCGCGGGTTTCCCACTAGTTTACTATTAAAGAGAAAGGTAGGTAGAGACCTTTCTTTTTTAACCCTCAACTTTTTGACTTTTCATTTCTTTAATCCCCTTACACTTTCAAGTTTTTCCACTTTATGCCCTTAATTTTTTGATATGAAACACTATTAACTCTTATCTTTAAGTAAGTTGCACATTCACTTCTAACTTTCAGTAATTGACAACTTTGACATCCTTTACCTTTTCTACTTAATAACTTGACACCTCCTTTGGTTTAAATGGCTTTTATGACTTTACACCGCAACGTGGACAACTTATTATACTTTTTTTAATCTATCTTCTACTTATTTTGTGTACGTTCGTAAACTGTATTTGAAAGCAAGTCGAATCAAATATACTACGTTTTCATTCGATGGCGGTGTAATTTTTTTAAGTAAAGAGTCAGGTCAAATATACAATATAAATACGAATTACTTTAACTTTCGACGCCGCCGCAACACGCGGCGGGTCAAAATCCTTGTATAATATGATAATAAAGTGTTAGGATCTTAATTTATAAATAAACTAAAGGGAGAGGATCAAATAGGAAGTTGATTTTGGCTAGGAAGGATATGAAGCAATAAGATTATGACATGTGGCAAAATTTAAAATTAAGAGGAAGGGTATTTTAGTCAATCGTATCCTTTCTTCTTCCTTCTTCTCCCCAGTAACTTCAAAACCCACCATTTTCAAAACCCACCATCTTCAACTTTTTCTTCACTTTCTATCTCAATAATCACTACATTATAGTGCGATTTTCGTCACCAATCAATGATTCAAACACCCAATCAACGTGTTTTTTCAACTTTTTGGAAAAAAAAAACCAGTTTAACTTCATACAATATCTCATTTTTTCCCGTGATTTTGAAGGGAATCGCTCGATCCGTTCGATTCGATCGCCGATAAGTGTTTCCATCATTCAAATTTCGTCAATCATTGAAGAAATCGGCTTCGATCCATGTAAGAAATTCTTGAATTGCATTTTTACGATATGGGTTTTTGAATTGAATCATTGCGTTTTACGATCTTGGCGGGGTCCGGGGGCAGCGTCCCTGGGAGCAGGGTCCAAGGGGCAGAGCCCCTGGCTGGGGTCGAGAGAACTTTTTTATGTGTTTTCATTCCATTGCGTTTTAGAGAGAACATTTTTTTTCTGTTTTTAGGCCATTGCGTTTTAGAAAAACACATTTTTGAAGTGTTTTTAGTCCATTGCGTTTTAGGTAAAACACATTTTTATGTGTTTTCAGTCCATTGCGTTTTAGATAAAAGGCATTTTTAAGTGTTTTCTGGCCATTGCGTTTTACGTAAAACACATTTTTATGTGTTTTCAGTCCATTGCGTTTTAGAAAGTACACTTTCTTTTGTGTTTTTAGGCTATTGCGTTTTAGAAATAAGACATTTCTTTGTGTTTTCTGGCCATTGCGTTTTAGAAAACAGACATTTTTAAGTGTTTCCTATCCATTGCGTTTAAGAAATAAGACATTTCTTTGTGTTTTTGATGCATTGCGTTTTAGGTAAAACACATTTTTATGTGTTTTCAGTCCATTGCGTTTTAGAAAGTACACTTTCTTTTGTGTTTTTAGGCTATTGCGTTTTAGAAATAAGACATTTTCTTTGTGTTTTCTGGCCATTGGGTTTTACAAATAAGACATTTCTGTGTGTTTTTGGTGCATTGCATTTTAGAAAAATGTCATTTTTTAGGGTTTTTTTCCATTGCGTTTTACGCAACTGGGTTTTCGAAAATATAGCAATAGTATACTCGTTTTAAAGATAAAAAACGCTCGTTTTTTTGGTGCAATTTTTATAAAAAATAATGTCGTATGAAAGAGTTATTAGCGTTTAAAAAAACGAGGGGGGATTGGACGAGAGAGAAACTATTGTTCATCACATTGTTATAAAAACCCACTTTAACACATATATGGGTGATTATCAATTTCATAGTTTTCAACACTAATTTATCAAATTATCAACTAGGGTTTGTTCCTAGACATGGTTTCAACTCAATATCATTCATACATTCAACATTCATTCCAGAATTTCGTTCATGCATGTTCATCAAAATTTCAAAATATCACCAAACTTCAAAATTCAACATACCTTGAGATCCCCTAAGCTAGGTGATCATGATTTTAGTTAGAGCCCCAATTTCCTAGTTTGATTTCCCTTGATTTGGCTGAATTTCTTGTGATTTAGGGTTTTGATCAAGAACCCTTTTTGGCTCCTGTGTAAATCACGACCAGAACACACACATGAGTGTGTGTTTTGGTGTTTTGATTTTTATTAAATTAAAACTATTTTCTCATTTAACCCATTTAGTCCCTCAAGTTTTTAAAGTTATCAAAAGGATTATAAACCAAGTTTTCTTTATTGTTTTCAAAGCACATAATTAACTAGGTTGATATTTGTAGTTACTTAGTGGGTTCCGAGAGTTATAACCCGTTTTATTTTAAGTCTCGTTAACTCAGGCTTCTTATAAACTTACTTTTCTCAAATCATTTATTCTCCTTTTAATTAATATTAGGTTTATTTACTTAAATCCTAATATTTACCGGGTAAATTTTCACCACTAACGGTATTTTACCCGTCATTAATATTAACGTGGTTTGATTACCAAACCCGTTTTTGGGGTGTTACAGTTTAATTGAGAAGAACTCTGAATCAATAATCTCAATTGAAAATAGAAGTATGAAAAATGATTTGTTACTAATCAAACCAGAAATCAGCGACGTTTATTATTATTTAAAAGGGCAGGGATACACCGGATAGAATTTAGTGTATCATTGTCTTAATACAAAACTGTATCAAGGCTACTTGAATGATGAGTCAAACGAATGACGTATGAATTAATATGATTAGGGTTTACTATTAGCACAGGCTACAAATTTATACAGACACCGCAAGGTGTTGTAGTGATTGAAAGAATTCAATGATTATGGTGACCGAATGAATTCACCGTTCTCGAAATTAACTTGAAAGTTTCAATGAAGTGAATCCGGATATTCAAGGAATAGGAGGTTCAAATGAATAACTGAATATCGTAGGATTGATCAAAGAAATGTTGGAGGTACATTGGAATAGGAATCTAGGTACCTTTATCTTAACACAAAATTGTATTAAGACTGGTTTAGGATAACAAATCAATAGGTAGATAAATTCGTACTTTAGGAGTGAAAAGGAAATGAGTCCAAGTTTTAAAGGAAATGCCACCGCAGGGTGTCATATTTTAGTAAATGATTTGAAGACTTTAAACAAGTCTACTATGGTTCCAACAAATGAAGGGTTAGTTGAGATTACCTTAAATATAATGGTCTCAATTCATCATATGGGATTTTGAGTTGAATGTATATTGTGAGTAAATTCAAACAATTGAGCTTGGTGTGGACCTATTCCAACAATGGGTATATGTAGTTGGCAAGAAAAGAGCTACGATGGAAATCTGGTAAGAATCTTTGAAAAGAAAAGGAGTTCTTCCAGAAAAGTTGTTGACTTGATATCAAGAGTCAACGTTTTTGAAATCATAGGGATTGTCAAAATTAGGGCTGGCAAATCGTGTCTTATCGAGTTTAACAAGTCTCTGACGACGCAAATAACATAAGTATTAAACATGAATACAACTTGTTTAACTACTTTATATCTCATGTCTACAACACAGTTGTATGTTTTATGTACCAATGAGAAGAAATGATAGATCGTAGCCTCCTAATTATATTAATTTTTCAAAAAGTAAAAAACCAAGTAGTGTACTTTTTCAGTAAACATATTAAAACGTGTCTTATACAGATATCTATTGCCAGCCCTAGTCAAAATAAGTATAACGAAATAAGGTCTGAATTTGTGAATAAAATATCTTTTTGAAATGAAATCACGTGCTTAATAAGCAATGCATGTACGACATAGGAATTTGTCAAGAGATGAGACAAACGAGTGTTGGCTGGAAGAAAAATAAAGACCTTTTATTGTAAAATTTTAATTGGAATCAAAAGTCAACTAATACTTTAGTACAGATAAAACATAAGGGTGCTTATTTTAAAAGTTGTCGTTGCCTCCAGTGTTGTAAATATTTATTCGTTCTCCTTAGCTTCATCTGGGTTTCTATCCTCGTTGTCGGGTGCCTTAGATAGTTTCGGGCAATAGGGATGAATATGACCTGGTTCTCCGCATTTTTAACATATATTAGTTTTCCTTCTGCATTCTTCCCCTGTATGTCCAGTCTTCTTACAGAAGTTACAGTGGAGTGTCTTCCTAGAATGGCGTCTTTTTGAACGCTTTTTGTTGTTGTAGGTAGGCTGTGCGATTGCTGATTCCATTCCTTTGTCCTTACACTATTTGTCGGAGCGGAATTCCTTATAAGAGTAGTTATAGGTTGTGATTTTCTTTCGTTTGGAAGATGAAGTTTTGGTACGAATATCATGACCTCCATTGATACTAGGGTTAGGTTTGAAGTGATGAGTATGCCTACAGTGGGTAGTAGGATTCTCGTTTATAGGCACAAAAATCTTAATAGCTTCAATGATCGAATGTATGGCATTCGATATTCCTTGAGCTATTATATTTGCTATAGTGTTTCTATCCAAAGAATTTTCATTACTAGCCTGAATTTCCTGATTACATGCGATTTCCTTTGACATCTGAATTGCGATTACTTTCAGATATTAATATCACGGAACTAAACAACAATTCAGACACGTTTTGTTGCTCACATTATATTAGCACACTTATAATTATACCTATCAGTATTATGCGTTAACAGATATATACATATATATATATATATACATATTATATTTTTAGCATATTCTTTCACTATATTTATATTTCAGCAAAATATAAGGGAGGTATATATATAATATATTATGTGCTATTTTCTTTTATCGTAGTTACGGACGAGCTTTTATTCTAGATTATGGGCTCGGTGTTTTACTAATAATGGCTTTATATTTTCTTAGCTTAGCTTATATTCTCAGGGCTCATATTTGGATAAATATTCAGGATGTTTGGTGAAAGTTGTGGTTGTAACTGTGGCTAGAATTAAAGGTATATATAAGATCCTGAGATTCCCCGTTATTGATTCTACCATCTTTCCCTTGGTGCTAACCCGTGTGTCCTTAGAGTTTCTTTTGGGTTAATTATGGTTATTGGTTCAAAAAATCATTTGGAGAGATGATGGGTAAACACGTAGGTTTGTTTCTTTAGTTATATATAAAAGCTTATTTTTCTGCAGAAGGCATTTGATTATTATATTGTATGTATTATCAAGAAATTTGTGTCTTGCATATGCATACGTATAAATATAAAGTTTTAAATTTCCTGTAGTATATACATATAATATTAATTCATAAGAATCCAATCACATAACTAATTATATTAGTTATCTTGTTTATTCCCATAACTTTGTTTATTTCTTTATATTAACAAAATAAATTTCTGTTAGATTTATTGAACATAATATTTTGGAATAAAAAGGAAATTCATCAAAAGGAATAAATTTAATAAAGATATAAATTTTCTGGATTCTTTTAGAACAATTTAATCTTTAACTGACAAGTTGACTCATTTTGGTTATAACATACTTAGGACTTGATTCTAATTCTTAATTTATTATATTTATTTATTAAGGAATCATAATAGATAATATAAAGTCTAGCGTTTCTAAATTTGATTCTTAATATATTAAGTAATGAAGTATCATTCTCATATCAGAATATATATATGTATGACTTAAATATAGCTTAAGAAATGAATTAAACTTATCAAATGATAAAAATTGTTTCTTCTTGAGATATATGCACATATATTTTAAATCATATAGTTATACCGTACTTAATGTTTTTGTACATATTTTTACTTTATGGATAAAATATCATTTATAATATTGATACAAGTTATATAAAAAAATATAGAGTTAATTGCCAAAATCGTCCCTGAGATTTAGGCAGGTTTGCCATTTTCGTCCAAAATAACACTTTTGTACCAAATTGCCCCCAACGTTTGTAACTTTTTGTCATTTTCATCCAAACCACTAACTTAATTTATTTTTCTGTTAAGTTGAGGATATTTAGATGAAACTGGCAAATATAAAACCACAGGGACGATTTTGGCAGTTTACTCAAACCATTTTTAATTTCTTTTATTTAATTATTTTTGTTACATATATAATAAAAAAGAATATACATGGAGTTTTTAGAAAAAAAAATTAATAGTTTCATCACATAATGTGACAACCGTCACTTTTCCGTACATTCCGTACACGAAATGAACAGTAATTTGTGCTTAAATGACTGTGCATGATCTGGTTTACCAGACAAATAAATTTCTGAATTCCATGCAAGTGAATTCATGCACATTTTGTGCTACAAAATATAGCTTTATTCATAAACGAGAGCGTTGCGTCAGAAATATTAGTAAACTCACCGGTAAGACACATCGTGTCAACAGAACTGCAGAAAGCAGTCAGACATTAGAATTGAGGCATAGGTGTAGGTCCGACGAAAAAAGTACATTAAAACCCAAGAGTACATACAAGGGTTTAATATATATACTCTCCGGAAGCAAAAATACGCACTAAAAAGCACCCGAAACGCACTTTAAGTGCATAATTTTAATAAATTCAGCTCTAATCAGCATTTAAACATATGAATATTATGCAGAAATTACGTTTTATTATCCAGAATACTTCCCCAAGTGTTGGGAATTGATAAGGATACAAAAAGGTACTTAAAAGACACTAAAAAGTGTAATTTAGCACTTTAACGAACTGGTGTCTAACCGAACAACCGGACATTACCCGGAACATAAAAACATTACTAGAAGCATTGTTCTTATTTTTTTTCTGAATTAGTTATGATCCCCGAACACCCAAGCACCTACTAAATACTTAGCTTTGGATGATAAACTAACTATTTGGTTAATATTTACATTAAGACCCCCCCCCCCCCCCCCACTAGCTTGAAATCGGCCTCATGGCCTATTTAGTGGATCTTGTTGATTAATTTATTAGATATTGCCATGTACTAAGAAGACATATAAACCAATGGTTACACACTTGTTGGAAGAACATTCTATTTAACCATAAGACCATTCCTAATTCATTTCATCTTCCCCAACTCACCAAAAATCCTCCATCTTTCTACCATACCTACGGCCCAAACCACACACACACACACTTTCATTTTTGATCCACATCCATCCATTCCAAGTTGATATTGAGGTGTAAGAAGGCCACTAACGAAGCTCGGTGCAAGCGGAGCTTGAAGGACCTTCACCATTTGCTTTTATCCACCTCATTTGCACTCTTGAACTTCCCTAGCCTTGTGCTAGTAGTAAGTGCTTAAACACTTCATCTTGTTCTTATTTTTAGTGGTTAATAGTTGATTGAATGGTAAAATATGAAGAAACTTTAAAGAATATGAACAAGTCTTGAACATAATGGATAAAGAATGGATAAAGGGAAAATGTGTGTGTAAATCTTGTAGATCTTGTATGATTATGAATATTTGATGATGTTGGTTAGTAAAAGTTGGATGGATCATCATCTACGCATACTAGATCATGTTCAAGAACATGAACTAGTAGGATGTTAAGTGTTAGAAATATAAAAGATGATGAAATCATCCACCATGAACTTGGAACTTGTGTAAACATAATTTTCCTTGTAAAATAAGACTCTAAACATGTAGATCTAAAGATCTACAAGTGGTTTTTCGAAAGAACCAAGCAAAAATATTAGTCTTGTTTAAAACCCGGATCTTACATGAACTAAATATATTTTTAGTAAATAAACAAGTGTGTAAACACTTGTGTAACAAGGAAGTTCAACAAAGAAATATTTTTGTGAATCTTGACTAGAAGTTGTGAAACTTCATATTCTTTAAAAATAAAGTTTTTAAGAAACTAAACTTATTTTTAAAGGTAACAAGACTTACTAAATGTGCTAGTAAGTTACTACACATTTTTGTAAATATTCAAGTTCATGAAATGGAGAAATTAATGATTATTGTTGATGATTATTGTTGATAATTGTTGTTGATGATTGTTGACGATTTAAAAGAAAATAAACACATGTTTTGAAAACATGGGAAACCTCCATTTTTAGGGGAAACTCTGTCAAAATTTTTATAAATTTTGACACTTAGAAAAATATAAGTTTTTGAGAAACTTATTCCCTAAAAATGTATTTAAGAGTATTACCAAGGTTTCCCAAATTTTTGGTGATAAGAAATGATGATTTCTTCAAGAATAAAAATGGATATAAGTATGTATATTTTTGAGAGAAAAATATATATTATTTGATCACCAACTTTTGTGCTAAGTGTATATAGTATGTGTTATACGTGCTAGTGTATTAAGACTTAAAAATACACTAAATACTCATGAGGAGTATAAACATAAAAATACACATACAACATACAAGATACATAATTCGGGTGCAAAGTGCAAAACATGAGATACTTGTATTAATTTTTGAGAAAATAATATAAGTAAAATACTTAGTTAAAAATATAAAATATTTTTAACACAACGATTCAAATACAAAAGAAAGTGACTGTACTTGTGCGACGCAAGTCTAGTGACTAACGTTAAGAAAACGCGTATAGGTTACGACGTTAATTAAGCAAATCCGGTGAAGTTTACGACGCACAGGAACGCAAAGTTGTGAGTTCATGCTCCCCCTTTTCTCTAACTGTTTTTGGTTTTAGAACTCTCGGGGGTGAAATACATGTTACAAATATTATAATTTTTACAAAGGGTAAAAATACAAGAAGCACTCTTGGTGAGAACGAGAACCGAGTGCAATATGATTTGAGAATACGAGAAGCACTCGTGGTGAGTGCAATATGATGAGCTTTAAGAAAAGCCTAGAAAATACTAGATCATGTGAGCTTAAACTAGATATTGAGATGCCATTAATACTTAATTAGGGACGAGGGTTAGATCTAACGGGTACGGCCGAGCCCCACTCATGGTCCTTATGTGACCACTTGAGTGCTTCGGTATCCCAGTCGAGGGAAATCGACGCAGTCGAGGGTAATCGACACAGTCGAGGGTAATCGACACAGTCAAGGGAAATCGACACAGTTAGAGGGAGAATATACTAATGCTTCCTATGTCCTCACATGCCTTGAAGGAGAATATACTAATGCTCCCTATGTCCTCACGTGCCTTAATGTCCTTGTATAAACAATCATTTAAAACGTGGGGTACACAAGAAAACTTGAATGATACTTGAGTACGTGGGGTACTCAAGAAAACGGGAATTATTCTTGAGTACGTGGGGTACTCAAGAAAGACTTGAATTATACATGACACATACTATGTTTTCATACAAAGTATAAAAACGTGAAATACAAAAACGCATGAACTCGCTCAACTTTATGTTGATGTTTTCCAAAAATTACATGTATTTCAGGTGACAGGATGGATCTTGGGCGCAAGTGTCGTAACTAGAAGTAGACTACAAGTTTAGATGTCATCCACTTTTGTTAAATTGTAACCTTGTCAAAGGTCATGTTTTGAAAACTTAAACAACAAGTGTTTGTAATACTCAAATTTTCATGAATGGATGAACATCGTTTTGATCATGTAGTTGTTTATTACGATTGAATGCAATGATAACAAGCTAGTCACACATCATACGCTTCCGCAAAAGACAGGGTGTGACAGTTTGGTATCAGAGCTTCGATTGTAGTGAACTAGGATTCTTTCTCGAGTCTAGACTACAATCACTAGAGTTCTCTCACGAAAACATTTTACAAAAAGGTTTTCATTGCATTCACGAAAGCGCCAAGATCCACAAGTCAGACACTTTTCAAAAAGTGACAAGGCAAGGACATTAGTGAGGAATACCTTTAAAATAAGGTGCCAACCAAAGCATAGTCTACACGAGTTAGACTTGCCAAAGACAAAATGACCCCCCAAAACGAGAGTTATACGCGATATGATACATTAAATTGCTTGATTATGCTAAGTAGCATATATGTTATTGTCATACATACATACAAATAAGTGTACGGAATGATTATTGACGTGAATAAGATACTTTCGACTCCGACTCCTATTACTGTACGTGACTCGCACGATGAAGCTACCGACCTCGCGTCCTTTGCAAAGCTCATGGCTGGGAGTGATTACCAAACAAGATGCTGAGCTTACTTCCGTAGGAGATGGCTGCTCTTCCCTCTCGAACGTGAAGATGCCAGCCTACGGCGATGATGACGAGGCAGAGGCGGCAACCTTGAACAAATTCTTGATCAACGGGACGAGATCCCTGCGGCTTATGAGAAGCAAGATTGAGACGTACTTGACCAAAAAAGGAAGATGAAGTATTCATCTTGAAGGTGCCCCTCCAACTACTAGGAATTCTCTCTATTCCTACTTCATCTAATCATCGTGCCTATTCGCGCGTAACAACAACGAGTGTTAGCGCGTGGACCACTGCAATGGTCCTTTCCATGACAGAGGTATAAGGACAGTAGTGTCCCCTCCTTGATCGATCATCTGCTTGGACAAGAGAAAATTTGGGGTAACTGTGCAAGACAATTTATTATTACGGGGGCCCACGTAATAACGACTTGTAGTGCACAGAGATCCTGGTGGACTCTGCGGGTCAAGCTACTGAAAACCATACAAAATTAATCTATAGGTGCCCTCACCTTCATCTGGTAGAACAACACATAGATCAGTGTTTTAGCACGTTAGAAAGTAGGAAGTCTGTCTTAGCCTACTTCGTGACTGACACTTCTACCTGCATACGAGACGTTTGAGAAAACGATATTTGAGCGAGAGAGGTGGAATGACATTCAGAAAGAATCAGCGACGATACACTCCCTATCACCTCCACACAAACAACCCCATCAAAGGGGAAATATACGCACCAGTAAAGCTAAAGACCTAAGAAAATCAATGAAGCAGGAAATAACTGAAACTTGAATGACCAAGGCGATGTAGCCTCGAGTTCATTTCAAACAATAAGCCAAGTTGGCAAGCCTATGTGAAGGCTCAATAACTGTTTCCTCGCTTATACACTGATTATATATATGTGTGAAATTGGGTGATCACATAATGGCTTATGGTGCTATGTATCTCATTGACAATTGGAATGTTGTTTAACCTACTTCATACCATTTTGGCAGAAGAGAATGCCGCCCAGGCGAGACACAAACACCAGTACGTTGCCAAGGACAGAAGCCGAGCTGCAAGAATGCATCTCACAGGCAATTGCGCGACATGAAGCCCTCCGCTCTAAGCACAGCGATGGCACTACTGAAAATAACCCTCCAACTAGCTGCACCTTTAAGCAGTTCCTGGACTGCAAACCATTAAACTTTGACGGAACAGGAGGCGCCGTTGCATTCGTTCGTTGGACAGAAAAGACTGACTCAGTTCTAAGAATGGGTAACTGTTCACCCCAACAGAGTGTTACCTATATCTCAGGGTTATTTCTAGATGGCGCACTCTCCTGGTGGAACCTTCAGGTTCAAACCCTTGGTGCAGATGTTGCTTATGCACTAAGCTGGGACGAGCTCAAGGAAATGATGGAAAAGAAATACTGCTCTAGGGCTGAAATCCAGAAGCTTGAGGTGGAGTTCTGGAACTTAAAAATGGACGGACCGAAGATTCTTGAATACGTCCAACGGTTTCACGACTTGTCTAGGGTCGTCCCCTACTTAGTCAAACCGGAATTCAAAAGGGTTGAACGATTCATTTGGGGACTTGCACCTCAGATCAGGAGCATGGTTACTACCTCAAAGCCCTCAACCATTGCAGAGGCTATCGATATGAGT
This sequence comes from Helianthus tuberosus, assembly GCA_030545235.1. Classification (NCBI taxonomy): domain Eukaryota; kingdom Viridiplantae; phylum Streptophyta; class Magnoliopsida; order Asterales; family Asteraceae; genus Helianthus; species Helianthus tuberosus. The sequence goes on from CM060381.1 coordinate 151,640,148, forward strand.
GTCACTCTTACTGAAGAAGCTCTACGTGCGGGAAAATTTTCGAAATATGAGGATAACAAGAAAGAGACTCATGTGGAGTCATCAGGCAATAAGAAAAGGAAGTCTTCGAACCTAAAGGTGGGCACACGAGTCAGCTACGGAAACTCTAAAGCAAACAAAAGAAAGAAGGTGAAACCGCCGCATGACAGGAGAATTGATGGAGCCACTAATAAGGCCGGTGGTAGAATATACTCGGGGACTAAGCCGAGGTGTGGGGAATGCAACTTTCACCATGAAGGTCGATGTCTGAGGCCCAAGTGCGGAAAGTGTGGAAAAGAAGGGCACATCAAGGACGCCTGTTGGGCGAAGGACCCAGATGGAAGAAATGAGAGAATACCAGGCTGCTACAAATGTGGTGAAGCAGGGCACTTTAGGAAAGATTGCCCTAGGAAGAAACAAGCAAGGAAGGGTTTTCACGATTGAAACTCGTGAAGCACGCCAGGATCCAGATGCGGTTACGGGTACGTTCCCTATTAACCAACATAATGCATCTACTTTTAATTAATACTGGCATCAACTTTAACCTTGCATGCTTAGAACTTAAGAAACCGCTTGGCCTAGTAAAATAGACGTCCCATATTCCTTAGAAATGGGCATAAAGAAGGCTAGTCTAAACAGTCGAAGCAATTGAGGATTGCATTTAGGGACTCAGAAGGCCGGAACCTTCTGTTACCATTGACTCGCGATGTCATAATATGATAGTCAGCATGGATCAGAAATCCAAGTATACAGCTGAAGTTGTTCGATATGAGAAAATCAGACGCATCCCTCATACGGATGATGAAACCCAACTTTCCTGCAATAGGTGCAAGGATGCTAGACCCCACAAGGCGGCAGATCTACGACATCCCTCATTGGTCGAAGAGGCATAGAAGCGCCTCCGAGTAGACTGCAGAGCCTGAGAACATCCCCGTGACGGAAGAAGTCCCAGTAGCCTTTTCGGAAGACTTGCCAGGAACGCCTCTCCGTAGCGACGAGAAGAGTTCAGGATAAATCGCGTGCCAGGAGCAGCACCAGTGACGAATGACGCCATACCGACTAGCTTCACCAGCGAAGCATGAACCTCTGATATAACGGCAAGAGCTGCTAGACAGGCGAAATTAAGGACATAACATCCTTAGTTAAGGAGACAAGGAGAAAGTTGGTAGTCTCCACTTTACATAAACTTCAGAAAATTGAGAATCAGAATCCTTTGCCAAGGATCTACTCGAGGACAAGAGGTCCTCCACTGTGAATACAAGTGGAAATATCCCTAAAACGACCCTTAGGACTTGCTTCGAGCATTACGAGATCCTTGTCGTATCATTTGGCTTGACACATGCGTCGACAATATTCATGGACCTCATGAATCGAACGTGTGAGCCATACCTGGATAAGTCATATACTTATTGACTACATTCTAATATGGCCAATGACCAAGGAAGGTCGTGAGCAACAGCTGCAATTTACCTCGCAACTCTTAGAGAAAGCACAGTTATGTGCAATGATGACGAAAAGCGGATTTCGAGTTCGCGAAGGGAGAACTTTAAGATACATGGTGGATAAGAACGAAATTCATGCCAACCTTGCAACCAAGAGCTAAGGAGCTAGAGTTGCAATTATGTGACGTCTCTCGACAAAGTCTCGATTGTACGTCGATGCAACGAGACCACAACATTGCATACGCGGCACATTGATTAAGGGATCATGAGAAAAGACCTTGAGATAGATACAGTGATTGCGCACCGCAACTGGACGTCATTACCTGAAAGAAAATGTTGCACGATCTTTACTGATCGCAAGGGATGCAGCACACCGATGATCGTAAGAACTCGAATATGAACTGAGCTGTTTAACGATGCAGAATGTATGAACAAGATGCGTGCTTGTGTGATAAACGTTGATAAAAAGTTGGAACACTCACTTACCCTTAGTAGAGTCTTCCTACAACAGTATTTATCACGTCGCCGTCTAAACCACTTCGTGTGAAGCTTTAGATGGAACATAATGAGTAGATTCCCGTCATGTTGAACGGAGACCAGAAATAAACAATCAACTGGCCCGAGATGGCCCAGGAAAAACTAGAGGCAAGATCCTTCAGATATGTGATCATATCAGGACAGCCCGCAGAATACAGAAAGATAGCGCCGATGAGCGGCATAAGTCGAAAGAATTTGAGACAAGAAGTATGGCTTTGATGAGAGCCTCGCCTAGAGAAGGCGTAGTGTGATTTGGAAAACGAAAAGGTAGAATCCCCGGTGTAGGGATCAGAACCATTGCTCACAAGATGAAGCTCCCAGAAAAAGATCAGTAGTGATCGCGACACATTCATGTGTCTAGTCTGTAGAGGAGTCTGACTTAAGGAACAGTCGTTGTTCCCACAAATAAAATTCACGTCAATGACAAACGACAAGAATTACTATAGAAACCTGTTGAGGTTTTGGACCAAGAGTCCGTGATACTATAGAAACCTGTTGAGGTTATGGACCAAGAGTCCACAAGATACAGAAAAGACATGATTGATCTACTTGAGTATGATAGAATTCATGACATGACCCAGAGATTTCATGGGAACATAAAGACAAATCATGAATCTAAGTGACCATATTGGTTTCACAACTCCCCTGCGACCGATGGCATCGCTTGAATTTCGGGACGAAATTCTTTTAACGGGGGGAGACTGTGACAACCGTCACTTTTCCGTACATTCCGTACACGAAATGAACAGTACTTTGTGCTTAAATGACTGTGCATGATCTGGTTTACCAGACAAATAAATTTCTAAATTCCATGCAAGTGAATTCATGCACATTTTGTGCTACAAAATATAGCTTTATGCATAAACGAGAGCGTTGCGTCAGAAATATTAGTAAACTCACCGGTAAGACACATCGTGTCAACAGAACTGCAGAAAGCAGTCAGACATTAGAATTGAGGCCTAGGTGTAGGTCCGACGACAAAAGTACATTAAAACCCAAGAGTACATACAAGGGTTTAATATATATACTCTCCGGAAGCAAAAATACGCACTAAAAAGCACCCGAAACGCACTTTAAGTGCAGAATTTTAATAAATTCAGCTCTAATCAGCATTTAAACATATGAATATTATGCAGAAATTACGTTTTATTATCCAGAATACTTCCCCAAGTGTTGGGAATTGATAAGGATACAAAAAGGTACTTAAAAGACACTAAAAAGTGTAATTTAGCACTTTAACGAACTGGTGTCTAACCGAACAACCGGACATTACCCGGAACATAAAAATATTACTAGAAGCATTGTTCTTATTTTTTTCTGAATTAGTTATGATCCCCGAACACCCAAGCACCTACTAAAATATCTACCAACTAAGTAACCTAACTAAATACTTAGCTTTGGATGATAAACTAACTATTTGGTTAATATTTACATTAAGACCCCCCCCCCCCCCCACTAGCTTGAAATCGGCCTCATGGCCTATTTAGTGGATCTTGTTGATTAATTTATTAGATATTGCCATGTACTAAGAAGACATATAAACCAATGGTTACACACTTGTTGGAAGAACATTCTATTTAACCATAAGACCATTCCTAATTCATTTCATCTTCCCCAACTCACCAAAAATCCTCCATCTTTCTACCATACCTACGGCCCAAACCACACACACACACACTTTCATTTTTGATCCACATCCATCCATTCCAAGGTGATATTGAGGTGTAAGAAGGCCACTAACGAAGCTCGGTGCAAGCGGAGCTTGAAGGACCTTCACCATTTGCTTTTATCCACCTCATTTGCACTCTTGAACTTCCCTAGCCTTGTGCTAGTAGTAAGTGCTTAAACACTTCATCTTGTTCTTATTTTTAGTGGTTAATAGTTGATTGAATGGTAAAATATGAAGAAACTTTAAAGAATATGAACAAGTCTTGAACATAATGGATAAAGAATGGATAAAGGGAAAATGTGTGTGTAAATCTTGTAGATCTTGTATGATTATGAATATTTGATGATGTTGGTTAGTAAAAGTTGGATGGATCATCATCTACGCATACTAGATCATGTTCAAGAACATGAACTAGTAGGATGTTAAGTGTTAGAAATATAAAAGATGATGAAATCATCCACCATGAACTTGGAACTTGTGTAAACATAATTTTCCTTGTAAAATAAGACTCTAAACATGTAGATCTAAAGATCTACAAGTGGTTTTTCGAAAGAACCAAGCAAAAATATTAGTCTTGTTTAAAACCCGGATCTTACATGAACTAAATATATTTTTAGTAAATAAACAAGTGTGTAAACACTTGTGTAACAAGGAAGTTCAACAAAGAAATATTTTTGTGAAACTTGACTAGAAGTTGTGAAACTTCATATTCTTTAAAAATAAAGTTTTTAAGAAACTAAACTTATTTTTAAAGGTAACAAGACTTACTAAATGTGCTAGTAAGTTACTACACATTTTTGTAAATATTCAAGTTCATGAAATGGAGAAATTAATGATTATTGTTGATGATTATTGTTGATAATTGTTGTTGATGATTGTTGACGATTTAAAAGAAAATAAACACATGTTTTGAAAACATGGGAAACCTCCATTTTTAGGGGAAACTCTGTCAAAATTTTTATAAATTTTGACACTTAGAAAAATATAAGTTTTTGAGAAACTTATTCCCTAAAAATGTATTTAAGAGTATTACCAAGGTTTCCCAAATTTTTGGTGATAAGAAATGATGATTTCTTCAAGAATAAAAATGGATATAAGTATGTATATTTTTGAGAGAAAAATATATATTATTTGATCACCAACTTTTGTGCTAAGTGTATATAGTATGTGTTATACGTGCTAGTGTATTAAGACTTAAAAATACACTAAATACTCATGAGGAGTATAAACATAAAAATACACATACAACATACAAGATACATAATTCGGGTGCAAAGTGCAAAACATGAGATACTTATATTAATTTTTGAGAAAATAATATAAGTAAAATACTTAGTTAAAAATATAAAATATTTTTAACACAACGATTCAAATACAAAAGAGAGTGACTGTACTTGTGCGACGCAAGTCTAGTGACTAACGTTAAGAAAACGCGTATAGGTTACGACGTTAATTAAGCAAATCCGGTGAAGTTTACGACGCACAGGAACGCAAAGTTGTGAGTTCATGCTCCCCCTTTTCTCTAACTGTTTTTGGTTTTATAACTCTCGGGGGTGAAATACATGTTACAAATATTATAATTTTTACAAAGGGTGAAAATACAAGAAGCACTCTTGGTGAGAACGAGAACCGAGTGCAATACGATTTGAGAATACGAGAAGCACTCGTGGTGAGTGCAATATGATGAGCTTTAAGAAAAGCCTAGAAAATACTAGATCATGTGAGCTTAAACTAGATATTGAGATGCCATTAATACTTAATTAGGGACGAGGGTTAGATCTAACGGGTACGGCCGAGCCCCACTCATGGTCCTTATGTGACCACTTGAGTGCTTCGGTGTCCCAGTCGAGGGAAATCGACGCAGTCGAGGGTAATCGACACAGTCGAGGGTAATCGACACAGTCAAGGGAAATAGACACAGTCGAGGTTAATCGACACAGTCGAGGGAAATCGACATAGTTAGAGGGAGAATATACTAATGCTTCCTATTTCCTCACATGCCTTGAAGGAGAATATACTAATGCTCCCTATGTCCTCACATGCCTTAATGTCCTTGTATAAACAATCATTTAAAACGTGGGGTACACAAGAAAACTTGAATGATACTTGAGTACGTGGGGTACTCAAGAAAACGGGAATTATACTTGAGTACGTGGGGTACTCAAGAAAGACTTGAATTATACATGACACATACTATGTTTTCATACAAAGTATAAAAACGTGAAATATAAAAACGCATGAACTCGCTCAACTTTATGTTGATGTTTTCCAAAAATTACATGTATTTCAGGTGACAGGATGGATCTTGGGCGCAAGTGTCGTAACTAGAAGTAGACTACAAGTTTAGATGTCATCCACTTTTGTTAAATTGTAACCTTGTCAAAGGTCATGTTTTGAAAACTTAAACAACAAGTGTTTGTAATACTCAAATTTTCATGAATGGATGAACATTGTTTTGATCATGTAGTTGTTTATTACGATTGAATGCAACGATAACAAGCTAGTCACACATCATACGCTTCCGCAAAAGACAGGGTGTGACACATAATTTTTATAAAGAGACGGAAATTAATTTACAGCTTCTTTATATAAATCAGTTTTATAAAGAGAAAACGTCATTGGTGTGCAACACATAACAATCGATTACAACTTTTAGTATTTATCAGTTGTAGAGATAGAAAATATTGTAAAACGTTACATATTTTTTAAATGTGTTGAGTACCTATGAAATATGTTGGTAGAAATAAAATATTTATTTAATTAAGATTATGAGGGTAACTAACTAATATTTATTCTGAGTGGCTTGAGTAAAGAAACTTTTGGTTTATAGCATTATAATTACAATTTGGTGGGTAATTTTAAGGTTTGGTAACGATACGTTGTTTGATAGAGGGAGGGGGCACTGACTTCTATTTTTTTCTTAGGAGCGTTAAAAGAGTAGAAGATGAATTACAAACTTGGTACATATGATAAGATTTTTTTATTTGACTTTTTTCAATAAGGTCACCAACATTTTAGTTTTATAAAATTTAGAGGTTTAGGTAGATTTTATTTTTATAAAACTGATCTATATAAAAAATTAGAAATTAATTTATGTCTGAGTTTATAAACATCCTTCGCCTTAATAGAAAAATTAACTTAGTTAGTGGTTGGATGAAAATTTATAAAAATTATGTGACAAAGCTATTATTTTTTTCATATAAAAATTGCATGTTACTCTTTTTTATTATATATGTAACAAAATTAACTAAATAAAAGAAATTTAAAAGAGTTTGAGTAAATTGCCAAAATCGTCCATGTGGTTTTATATTTGTCAGTTTCATCCAAATATCCTCAACTTAACAGAAAAAATAAACTAAGTTAATGGTTTGGATGAAAGTGACAAAAAGTTACGAACGTTAGGGGCAATTTGGTACAAAAGTGTCATTTTGGACGAAAATGACAAATCTGCCGAAATCTCAGGGATGATTTTGGCAATTAACTCTAAAATATATATATATATATATATATATATATATATATATATATATATATGGCTTACATATAATTTAAAAAATAAGTTTAAGCTATTTCCTGTTGATATATAGGTATTATGTATTAAAATCATTTAATTACACAGTATCAACTTGTTGTACATATTCCTGTTTCATAGATATAGTTTTGTAAAATATTCTATATTTTCCATGGTATATGTATATGTGCTTATGTGGATAGTGGAGAGTTCAAATGAGAAGAAATTTTTTGTAAGAAGAAAAAAGAAGAAATTTCAACCAATAAGAATGCTTTATTTTTACTTCATTTAATATAAGTATTAATGTTATTATAAGGGTACATTGGTAAATCTACATAGGTCATTAATTTGTAGTCTTCCTCTTTAATAGCTAACTACATTAAATAATTTGTAACTTATCCTCAAAATATATATTTTTTCAAAAAATTAAAATAAAATAATTTAAAGTGTAGGATAAATTACGACTTGTGTACGATAAATTTCAACGTGTAGGATGAATTTCGAAATATGTAGGATAACTTTTGATGTGTATAGGCAAAAAAAATTAGTGTGGAGGATAATAGTCTTTATGACTAATTAATTAGTCAAAAAAGATAATAAATGAGACAAGTGAAAAACTATTTAATGTTTTACAAAATTACCCTTTGTTCTTTTTCTTCTCAATTAAATTTTCTTCTCAAATGAACCTTCCCCTATGTGGATATAATATAATCATATTGAATAATATTTTTATAGAGTTATCATAAAAATCATGTTTTTAATGATTGTATCTAAACAATGCTAAAATAGTATATTTTAATAAAATTAATATAATTATATGTTTTGTTAAAACTTTGACAAACATATACCATTAAGTTGAGTGAAATTTTGGGGTTATATCATAAATCATAAAATATACTACTTGCATCGAGTAATATTTTATATTATGGTATTTTAGTGACATCCTACCTAAAGGGTGTTATCTTATTATATCTTTGATGCTAATATCCTAATATCATCAAAAGATTATAAGATTTATTTTGAATCATATTCATATGAGTATGATATATAATATATCACAATCATAACTTTATTAATATATTTTCTTTATATATATATATATATATATAGGGTATCCGCTAAAATGAGAACCAACTCGAGTTGTAAGAACCGCGAGAACTTTTTGATCCGGGGCGAGGTGGACCAAATTTTTTTTCAGAAACGTAGATGCATGTATAAAAACAACATTTGTAAAAAAAATTCAAAAAAAAAATGTCGTGGGTGTAGTTTTGAGCACCACAAGTTTGTGTTTACGGGACCCGTAAATTTTCCGGCCAGATTTACGGGTCCTGTAAACACAAACTTGTGGCGCTCAAAACTACACACACGACATTTTTTTTTGAATTTTTTTTTACAAATGTTGTTTTTATACATGCATCTACGTTTACGAAAAAAAAAATTTGGTCCACCGCGCCCCCTACGGTGTAGTTCTCACGGTTCTTACAACTCGAGGTGGTTCTCATTTTAGCATTCCCCTATATAGGGAGGAGTTCATGCGAGAACCACCCTTATTGCGAGAACCGCGAAAACCAATGTGAACACAACCTAAAATAGCTTCAAAAAAAAATCTAAAATTTTTTTTTTAATATTTTTTATGCTCAAATCGCTACTTTTAGTGGCAGAAAAAAAAATTAAATTTTTTTTTTTGCTTCGAAAAGTAGCGATTTTTATATAAAAAATATTTAAAAAAAAATTTGTGTGATTTTTAGCTATTTTTAGGCATTTTTGGTTGTGTTCACATTGGTTCTCGCAATAAGAGGTGGTTCTCGCATGATCTTCTCCCTATATATATATATATATATCATAAGATACAAATAAGGTTACACATATTGAGAATTTAAATGACATAAAATCATTTAGGTATAACACATAAATTGTTTTATCTTATTATTTATATTAAGATATTTTTCGAAGTATCATACCTGAATCGTGTTAACTTGTAAAAATATTAAGACATTTAATGTTAATATCGTAATATTATTATAATGTTGTAAAATTCATATTGCATTATGTTCCTACACATATAGATGGATATATATATGGAGGAGTTCATGCGAGAACCACCCTTATTGCGAGAACCGCGAGAACCAATGTGAACACAACCTAAAATAGTTAAAAAAACCTAAAAAAACCTAATAAACCTAAAAAAAACCTAAAAAACCTAACCCCCCCCCCCCCCAAGCTAAATGCTAAAAACTAGAACCCTCAAAAAACCTAAAAAAAAACCTAACCCCCCCCCCCCCCCCCCAAGCTAAAATGCTAAAAACTAAACCCCCAAAAAACCTAAAAAAATCTAAAAAAATAAAAAAAAATTCTAAATTTTTTTTAATATTTTTTATGCTCAAATCGCTACTTTTAGTGGCAAAAAAAAATTTAAAAAAAAAATTTTAATTTTTTTTTGCTTCGAAAAGTAGCGATTTTTATATAAAAAATATTAAAAAAAAATTGTGTGATTTTTAGCTATTTTTAGGCATTTTTTGTTGTGTTCACATTGGTTCTCGCAATAAGAGGTGGTTCTCGCATGATCTTCTCCCTATATATATAAATATATATATATATATATATAATGTATATCACAATTTTACTAAGACATAATATTATTAATATATTACTTATATATATGTAATATTAAACATAGCATAACTGTAAGATACATATATAGGTAACATATATTGGGGATTTAAGATTCATTAAATGACAAAAAAATCATAATAAACATATTAAGATTTTATGTTCACAGTATAACACTTAAGGTATAAATTTCCTAACATAAATGGTTAAGGTTTAGGTATTGAAAGAACACATAAAGGGCTTAAACTAGTGGCATAGCTCTGATACCACCTTCTGTCACAGCCCCCGACCCCACCCCGGGAGCGGGAGCCACGAGCCAGTCAGATGGTATCAGTGTTTATTAATTTGGCAGCGGAAATTTTCATCAGGACCGTAGTTAGGGAATATTTTTATCAGAGTTAAACACCAAAATGTTTAAAATAGATAGATGGGATAAAACCCAAGTTTTGTTGATAATACATTTATAATAACAAGTGTGACAAAACCCAATTTTCATTTGTAATATATTTATAGGGAATAACCCTAATTATTGAAAACAATTCTCCTTCTTAATTAGGTTTATCTAAGCCTTCAGTGCTCTACAGCTGGCTATTATTGGTTTCACACTAAGTTACTTGAAACACGTGTTTAAAAGATTTTATCAGCAAGAAATACTGGTGAGTGAATCCCAGTTTAATCAAAACAAGTTTTATCATTTTACAGCATTGAGGGCAATCCAGCAATTACATTTGTTTACATCTACTTTAATTACCACCCACGGTACTGTCAATCCTGACTTGTGGTCATGCTACTACTCACAGTGTAGTAACAAGTTATGTATACAAAACCCCAACATACCGACTGTAGGTCCCGTAATCCCGTATGGATCGTAACAAGACTGCTAATTAATCAAGAATGCGGAATCTTCTTGATTAACCTTCGAACACAGAACAAGAACGTATAGATGAATAAGAACTCGAACACACAAACACACGAACTTTCAAACTGATCTTCTATGATTATCAAACCTTCAAACGTTTTACAATCACTAAGATCTCCCTAGAACCTCACAGCCGATTTCTGTGTATTCTCTTAAACTCGAATGCTCTAAACAATCTCTAAAAGTCTAACCCTAAAACTCTAGGTAAAGGTTGTTTATATAGCACAACCTATACAATTCGAATTGGGCTCAGCCCATACGAATTCTGTTTACAATTCGGGCTACACTAGATAGACTTAAACTAGAAACTTTGACTTGATACACACTTGGACTTGATTGGGCTTCAATATTGGGCTTCAATATCTCGAAATCCTTAAGTCTTCATGATCCAATCTTCTGTTTAATATCCAAAGACCAATCCAAAGCTGTTGTCACATAACATGCACCAACAAACTCCCCCTTGACAATAGCTTGCAAAGGTAACTTTAGTCTTCAGAATCTGACAGTCTTTGGTCTTTGGATGGCGTCACCTTCAACATGAATTCTGTCAGCAACAGACTCCCCCTAAGCTGATGTATCCAATCACCAAATCTTCCAAGTTGTGTTTCAGCATTCCAAGTAAGTCTTCACAGCATCCATTCTGCATTGTAGAAGGAGGATTCTACCAAGCAGCAACAAACTCATCATCTCTTCACAGCAACTCTTCAGCAATGCACAGCTTCAATCTGTATACTATAAAACAAACATCTCGAGAAACCATAAGAATTTTTCAACATAGTTAAACAATTATTATTATTCAAGAGATAGTTCAAACTGTATCACATATTAAGCATTTTCAAAATAAGCACCAACACGTAACAAATTTTAATCAAACATCTTATAACCTGCATGATTTAAAATTTTGAACCCACTTTCTAACACCGTCTCCCCCTATCGGTAACAACGCCTCCAAGAATTACAGTTTTCCGTACGTTAAGAATTTTAACAGAAAAAGACACTATTTTTGTATTTTTGTATTTTCTGAAAGTAAATTAACAACAAAAACAATAAACACTCTATTTTTGTGAGAATCATCGGTAAGAAGATCATATTAGCACAATCAAACTGTTTCGTAACAAGACTATAATCCCGTATGGATCGTAACAAGACTGTTAATCTATCAAGGGTGCGGAATCCCCTTGATAAAGCTTCGAACCAGAAATAAGATTATTAGACAAAGAACACGAACACAATTCAATCAATCTGGTCTTCTATTGATTATCCACCACAAACGTTTACAATCAATTCAAGACCACTCGTAATCTCCTAGCCACTCTCTATAGATTTCGAACTCCTCTCCAATTTTCCTCTAAGTGTCTAACCAAACCCTAATGCATAATGTTGTTTATATACTACAGTCATGTTTGCATACTGGGCTTTGGTATGGGCTAGGCCATTCTCCAAGCCCATTACACTAATTAACTCCCTAACCAATATGCTAAGCCCATTACAAAATATCCAAAGACTAAATAATCAAACTATTAAGCTGTTGTCACAGAATATGCACTAACAAACTCCCCCTTGACAATAGCTTCATAGTGTAACTTTGTCTTCAAACATCTTGCAGTCTTTTGGTCTTTGGATAGCGTCAACTACACACAGTTTCTGACATCAACAGACTCCCCCTTAGCTGATGCTTCCAATCTCCAAAACTTTCATTCGTTGTAGATCAGTGAACTAGCAATCTTTGGTTAAGCAAATAAACTTCAACTCTTCCAAATCGCTCTCTTTCTGCAATGTAGTAGAAGGATCCTACCATGCATCTTAACACATTCTTCACTTCACTCTCAATCTGCACTTTACTTGTATTCTGCACTTCATTTTGATAACTGCATCAATCTGTTTAGCAACACAAGCAAGTATCTCGAAAAACCATTAGTCTTTTCCACATTTAAAGATAAACCAATATTTTATCTTATCATGCAAAAACAACAACTTGTCAGTTCAAGATGGAAGTCTTTTAAAAAGAATATTTTTAGAATTTTTGATATTTCTCAAAACAACTAAACAAACTAAACTAAACTCAAAAATATTTACAATACTTCTTTTTGTGAGAATCATGTGCAAGAAGATCATATCAGCAAAATCAAACTCTTTTCACACTATTAGATAAATCTTTATATAAATTTTCGTGTAAAGCAGTTCAAGACGATTACCAGTATGTTTATCCACCTAAACAAAATGCATGAACATTTCAAGTACCATTACCATATGATACGTTAAGGTAATATTATTACTGACATACTAGTGTGTCCCACTTTAGGATGTACCCCCGCGATCAAGGTATGCACAAAGATTCATCGTAGTAGGTGAGTATACTGAATTAATCCGTTTTGTTTTTCAACGTTTAGATAATTGGTGATCAGGTCAGTACTTCCGTACAGCAAAGAGACCAAAATATCTAACGAGGGCTAAGACAAATACCATTTTTGGTACGATTTATGCATTTTGCACATTTTGAATGACTCTCTAGGAGAGCTTCTTCATTTTCAGGGTTTTGGCATATTTAGCTCTTTTAAGATATCCTGGTTGTGCCTAGGTGAGCATGTATCTGGATGCAGCAGAAGGACAACCCTGATATCCCCGGATGAAATAACAGTACAAAGACACAAAACCTCAGATTTTGGCAATCTATTAACGCAAGATTTAAGGTCATTAAACCATACACAACTGATGTGTTCCCCACTCATACTCAGTGCATTTAGATTTATATCACATTGGTAAGTTGATTATTTCATGCTTTTTCCTACTGATACATCGTATGATGAAGCTGCTATCACACTTAAGCAATTTTATTCAGATTGAGTGTGACAGTCTAACTTGCTGATGTACTATCATTTCTTCTTTTTAACACAGTGATAACTCATTTTTTATTTTTTATTTTCTATTTTTTATGTTTTTTATTTTTCAAAGTTTTTGTATTTTTTATTTTTAAGAAAGAAGTAAACTATTTATAAAAATTCTTATGAAAAAACAGTTATTCAAGATTCCTCATCCCGTTGAGTTCGACTAAATGTTCAAAGCGAGCTCTATCAAAAGCTTTTGTGTAAAGATCAGCAAGGTTATCTAGTGTGTCGACTCGGTGTAGTTCAATTAGTCTCTTTTCAGCATAATCCCGTATAAAATGATGACGAATGTTAATATGTTTATTTCTACTGTGCTTTACAGGATTGTTTGTGATTGATATAGTGGCATTATTATCTATCATAATAGGAGTACGAGTGAAATCCAAACCGTAATCGCGCATCTGCTGTTGAATCCAGAGAACCTAAGAGCAGCAGCTACCAGCAGCAATATATTCAGCTTCACACGTAGAGGTAGACACACAAGATTGCTTCTTGCATTGCCAAGACACAATCCTGCCTCCTAAGAACTGACAACCACCAGTTGTAGACTTTCGGTTCGACTTGCATCCTCCAAAGTCTGAGTCAGTATAAGCAACAAACCTCAAATCACTATCAGCTGGATACCACAACCCAAGTTTAGGTTTCCCCTTCAAGTAACGAAGAATCCGCTTTACTGCTTTCATGTGTGACTCTTTTGGATTAGCCTGATATCTGGCACACAAGCATACGGCAAACATGATGTCAGGTCTTGAAGCACTCAAGTACATCAGAGAACCAATCATCGCCCTGTATTGAGTAGGATCAACATCTTCAGTGCTTTCATGATCTGGGCCAAGATTGTGATTTTTTCAAATGGGTGTGTTGAAAGTAGAGCAATCATTCATTTTGAACCGATTCAAAATGTCATACACATACTTCTTTTGATGAATAAACATCCCATCCTCCTTCTGATAAAATTGTAATCCCAGAAAGTAGGACAGCTCACCCATAGCGCTCATTTCGAACTTACTCTTCGTCACCTTCTCAAACTCTTTACACATGTTCTCATCTGATGACCCAAAGATGATGTCATCCACGTATACTTGTACCAGCAGAAAATCTTCCTTCTTCCTCTTTATGAACAGTGTACTGTCAATCTGACCTCTTTCAAAACCATTCTTGATCAGATGTGTAGACAGTGTCTCGTACTACGCCCTGGGAGCTTGATGTAATCCATACAAAGCCTTATCAAGTTTGTAAACCCGATTAGGATAGTCTGGATCAACGAACCCATCTGGTTATGAGACATACACCACCTCTTGGACTTTCCAGTAAAGAAATGCACTCTTCACGTCTAGTTGATAAACTTTAAAACCCTTGAAAGAAGCGAAAGCCAGAAACAAACGAATTGCTTCCAACCTTGCCACTGGTGCAAACACCTCATTGTAATCTATTCCTTCTTGCAGATTGAAACCTTTGACAACCAACCGAGCCTTTTTGCGCGTGACAATCCCTCTTTCATCCTTCTTGCACCTTAATACCCATTTAGTGCCAATATCTCTTTCACCTTTAGGAAGGTCAACTAACTCCTAAACCTTCAACTTCTCAAACTGGGCCAATTCCTCTTGCATAGCTTCAACCCATGAATTATCTTTAAGAGCCATATGAATGTTCTTTGGCTCCTCTTGGGAAATAAAGCAACTATACAAGCACTCGTTCACTATCCCAGTCTTCTCAATCGAAACAAATAACCCAGAATTCGCTGCTATGCTTCTTCTCTTCTGAACACCTGCAGTAGGATCTCCAAGTATCATGTCAACTGGATGATCTCTATTTGCTCGTGTAGTAGTAACAGCATCGACTTCTAGATTGTCACCCAAGTTTGATCCAACCTCCCCCTGAATATTCTGATTCGCAAACGGATTAATGAAATCCTCCCCCTGATTGGGTTCAGGTTCACTATCGCTTGAATCATAAACAGCAGCACCCGAGGAAGTTTTCGGAGCATCTGTCATATCAACATTCGATCTAGGCATGAACTCGCCTTCATCGTCTTCACTAATCACTGTTTGAATCAACTGAGAATCATCTGCATTAGAAAACTCAGGAATATTAAATGATTTAAAAACGCTTTCATAATCATATAATATAACAGGTCCATTCTTTGATTGTTGAGGTTCGTATGTAGTAATTTCAACATTAAAAACAACCTCAATTTTACCAGTTTTTAGATTAAAAACCCTTTTATTCGGTGTGCCAGGCACATAACCTATAAAGTAGCCTTCGTCAGCCACCTCATCGAATTTTTGTTTATCTTTATTTCGCACAATGGTGCAAGGTAATCCAAATGGTTCAAAGCCTTCCAAGTTTGGTTTTTTGTTAAACATCAATTCATGACAAGTTTTGTTAAAACATTTAACAGTTAAAACTTTGTTTAGGACGTAGCAAGCTATATATACAGCTTCTCCCCATAAAAGAACTGGTAGCTTTGAATCTGAAAGCATCGTCCTAGCGGCTTCAATCAACGTCCTGTTTTTCCTCTCAGCGACTCCATTCTGTTGAGGCGTATAAGGAACGGAATATTGATGTTCAATTCCCTTTCGAAGATAGTAGAGATCCAGAATTCGATTCTCGAACTCCGTGCCATTATCACTCCTTATCCTCTTGATCCTTGCATCATAGACGTTTTCCAATTTCGTAAAAAGATCTATCAGCATCTCCGCTGTCTCATCTTTTGTACCTAAAAAGAACACCCATGAATATCGTGAGTAATCATTAGTGACAACAAGACAGTAGTACTTTCCACCTATGCTCCTTACGTTCACTAGACTGAATAAATCCATGTGAAGTAATTCATAAGGGGCATCTATGGAATTTATTGTTTTAGACTTAGGGTTCTTGTGTTGTTTTCCCTTTTGACATGGAATGCATTTATCTTCCACTTGAAACCTCTGCATTGGAACCCCTTTCACTAGCTCATTTTTAACAAGGTAATTCATTTTTCGATAGCGAATATGGGCCATGCATCTGTGCCACAACATAGATTCAGCTTCAGATGCTTTGGATAGCAAATACGCCACAGCAGCAGTCAAATCCTTGGCACCCATGTCCATGACATAAGTATCATTTTTCCTTGGTGCATGCATTACTATCCAGTCATCCGGAATAACCAAACCCGGTTTCAGTACCAATGCCTCAGACTTAGTAAAGTTGACAGAGTGACCCTTGTCGCAGACTTGTGACACGCTCATGAGATTATGTTTAAGCTGCTCAACATAGTTCACTTTGTCCAACGTGATCTTCCCATTTGTCACTTTTCCTCGTCCGGTAATCCTACCACCTTTAGCACCAGCAAAATTCACATGTCCACCATCATATTCTTCAAATTCAGAAAACAATCTCGCATCCCCCGTTATGTGCCTAGAGCAGCAACTATCAACGTACCATAAGTTGATAATCCTCCTTAGCAGCTCCTGCACACACCAACCAAAAGATTAGTTAGATTGGGGGACCCAAGCCTTAATGGTCTTGGGTCGTCCAAATTCACCAACTACTTGAACATCCATCCAATATCCATTACTCCTAACTGGAGTCTTGGATCTTAGACCTGTTGATGGAAATGGGGTTTGATTTCCACTAGGTCTATGGTCCTGAGGGTTCCTATATGTGTTTGGACTTTGTGACCTTTGGAAATTTTGATTTTGATTCCAAGAACCTTGATAGTTGTAATTTCTAAAGCCATTGTTATAAAAAGTTCGACCACCATTATTTTGGTATCGATTTTGATATTGACCTTGACTTCTGAAATTATTTTTCATTCTTGGTGAACTACTTCTAGGTCTCTCATATCTGCTTGATGTAGATTCAGGCTGAAATTTTGGTTGATTTCTTTGAAAACGAGGAACTTGTGGAGTTCCTTTTTCAGCCTTATCTATGTCACACCCCAAAAACGTCGCAGCGGAATATAAAATGTAGTGGTGACGGAAGCTGGTGCCCATTTCTATCTTGATGTTTGATGCATTATAGTGTTGGACATATTAACTTAATTAAAACATAAGTTTTTAAGTATGACGTCCCATAACACGACGCAACCACAACATAGATAAATTGTCTTTGATCCTTATGGATCTTATTACATTTGTCCCAGAAAATTTTAAAATTAGTCCAGTATATTTTAGTGACAAAACATACATCAACAACCACAAGATACGCCATAATTCCCGAAGCCGAACTCAAGTACCTGTAGAACACGTTAAAAATCAAGTGTCAACACAAAGGAAGGTGAGTTCACTTATTCGTTTACTAACAGATTTTATTTCAAGGAAAACTTTCTGATTAGGCGTTTATTTGAAAACATCTATGTAATTTTAGAAAGTCCATTTTACTTCCTTAATAAAATCCATGGGCCTTCCATCGGTTCATTACTCCGACGATTATAGTACTGCCCAGGTTTTGTTTATTAAATTCTAGTGTCAACTTTCAGACTCGTATGTTAGCTAGACGATACGAACTATATATTAACCATGCGGGGATAATCAATGCTAGACAATAAACAGAATCTTAATTCGTCGTTTGACATTGACTCAGGGCGACCGGTCACGACGGGGTTGTCAACCCGATAGATCTACCAACAATTCCTCGCGTACCATACTTAACTGATTAAACGACATCATAGGCGCATGGTTCTTTCTCGAAGAACAAGATGATGTCTGCCTCACGTACAATATATATATCCTACTAATATGACAATTTAATATACTACGACTTACGAATTCCCCTGTCACTCAAATGTTGAGACTCAGTCCGGAATTCATTCCCATTTCATACGGTCTCGTTTCACTTAAGAAATACCGCACTCATCATATTCATTCTTCAAAATTGTTTTACTTCGAAACGTATGACTTATCAAATTCATATATTTTCAGCGAAAATATATATTTTATATTAAAAGGTATGTTTTATTTCGAAAACATTATTAAACCCTTTTAACAACGTGTTCCACCCTTAAAATATACATAAAGCAGTAAAAATAGGGGTTTAGTGACACTCACCTTTGGTTGCGTATTTTAATACCGCAATCCCAAAAATTGATTATATACGTCCTAATATGGGAACAATTCTAAATCAATATACATTTAATCACAAAAATTCTAAGTTTTTCTGTTTCTTAGAATTATCACATAACTTTGAGATTTTCTAGAAAAGTTGTCATTTTTTATTATGTTGGCACGTTAAAATATATATATATATGAGTCCATATACATTTATATATTTATTATGATTTTTGCGACTTGAACGATTTTATTGGTGACCATTATTGTGTAAATCCGTTAACACTCCCGTTTATACGCAATATGTTTATGATTTGCGTGTCGTAATACATATACACAAATGTTGACATAATTTAACACCGAAACACGCGAAATCTTGTTAACTCATCCATTTTATCATTTTTATAGCAAATATACATAAAACTTTTCATAAGTATCAAATTTCATGCTCGACAAACAAGTTACACATTTAACGCGATTTTTACCGTTTCTACCGCACAAAATGTACAAATATACATGCATAATCCAAATCTTTAAAATCATGTTAAAACTTAACATATTTTCACATTCTCATGTTTAAACCACATAATACATTTTATCACATAAGGTTCACTCAAAATTTACCCATACTAGTGTTCATTGAAAAATGCGTATTTTAGCGATTCGGTAACGGTTTCGGGCGTCGGAAGTCACGTATGATTAACCAAACACCAAGTAAACTTAAAATTAGTTAAAATACTTATTTTTAAACTAAAAATATCAGTTTAATTACTGATCTAATTCAGTTTTATAAAAATCACTCGAAAAGCCGATTTTTGACCGTTTTAACGCATAGTTTTGCGTTAAACGTTACTATAATCATCCCAACTCGAAACGACTTGATATTTTAACACAATAAATGTTATTTACTGATTAAAATAGTGGTTATAATCAGATTAGTGCAGTTTTTGTGTAAGTCACATAAATCATGCGATTTCACGTATTTTACAACTTTTAAAGCACCAAGTACAACATGCAAAGCTAGCAAAACATTATGTAAAAGTTATAAATCACTAAACACTTTAAAATAACTTTATTTTAGTGTTTATAATCTGCTCATAACTGATTTTTACTAAATCATACTCAAATCACATTATTTAATCTATTTTACAAGTTTCTAAGCCTCATGTATAACATGCAAAGCAAATAAACTTTATAACAAAGTTTTATACCATTTTAACACTTCAAATATTCATATTTTTAGTGTTTATATTCTGATTAAATTTTTTTTATCAAATCCTACTCAAATCATTATTTCATGATCATATTTTAACATGCATGTTCAAGTAAATGCATCTAATGCATTCATACAACAACATCATTATCTTTTATGTTCTAATCATGTCCAAGAACACATATACATACATATACACGAAATATTTACACCTACATAACCCTTCAAAAGTTCACTTTCTCATCAAATCCCTTTTTAAATCATGAAATACTCTTAGATCATTACTTAATGACGTTTTTGATTCATACATGTATTCTATCATTCAAGAATCATATTATTCATGAATCACTCCACAAAAAATCAAAACATAATTACATATACACACATAAATACCTACGGCTACACACACATATATATTCATCCATTTTTATTTATTCAAAAACTCATTTGTTTTTAGATTTCAAGTTTGTGTTTAAATCGAAGAACAAGAGAAACTTTTCAAGATCAACACATCATTATGAACCAAGAACAAATTTAGAAAATGATTTTTATACCTTCAAGGTTCTTAGTGGGTTTTTAACAAAAATGATGATATGGAACTTGGTTGATGCTTAAAACACCCTAAAAACACCTCTAGATCACCATATAGACTCATGAACACCTTGTAATGAGTTTGAATCCTTTCAAACATGGTTGGAATTTTCGAAATTGATGCGATATGAGGGTGTTTCGGCTGGTTTGTGAAGGAAGAGAGATGAAATGGAGTTCTTGATTTTGGTTCATTGGAATTATGAAAGAAGAATGGAGCTTTTTAAACATAATCATCATCTCACCTCATTTTGGTCCAATAAATGGAGGAGAGAGGGAGAGCAACTACAATGCATGGCTACCACAAGACCTTCTCTCTCTCTCTTACACATACCCTATACATAATTATATATATATACACATACATTCTAGGCTTTAAACTGGTATTTTACTGGATACCGGGTATTTTATCTAGCGTTTTAATCCCGTTTTAGTGCGTTTTAAATTATTTTTAACACTCTATAAAAATAAACTTACCAAAATATTATTGAACAATATTTTGTTTGCATGGACTGGCTACGTTGTCGGTATTTGGCAGTATACGCGCTGTGCTGCGCGGTACGCGCTTAAAATCGCAAAATTAGGAATTTATGCATTTTTATTTATTTTTATCATTCTAAGGTGATAAAGTCATCAAATTATTACTAAAATGATTATAAGTTGCTTTGACAGGCTGTGTTGACAGTATTTTGTCGGTACACGCGCTGCATCGTGCGGTACGCGCTTAAACTCGAAAAATAGAGTTTCCTAGCGTTTTAAATTATTTTTCCACACGGATATGATTAAAATAATTATTCTAATCATAACAAACTATTTTTAGGATTTTAACACTGATCGGGTGGTCACCGATGTTCGTTTCACATTTTAACCGTTACGCGATAAGCGTTTATCTTACCGTTGCCAACATAATTTTTATCAAAGTTTAAATTTACCAACTCATTAAATTTCACATATAAACATCATAATCAGTCAAATATGGCCCTATTACCTATTTACAACATGTGCTACAATTGTACGGTACGGCCTGAAAAGTCGGGTGTCACAGTCTCCCCCTGTTTAGGAAATTTCGTCCCCTAAATTTTTACTCTACAGGTTTTGTTTTCACACTGGGTGAAAACAGAAAAAACAGGTTTAATGAATATAGTCTTATAGTTTCTGCAAGAAACTTTGATTCTTACAAAGAATCTTCGTAGACCTATATTACATACACTCTCAATTCCTAATCTCACATCTCAACGCTCTCCTTCCTGATGGTAGCTTGAGCCTATAAGCGACTGGTCCAACTCAAGATGGGCTCTCGAAAGGACTAAGTCAATGTGGCTCAGCTTTTCTTTCCTCTGCTAAACCTACTAGTATCTCTCTCAAGATAACTCCTTTTACAGAACTAAATCTTCAATCTGGAATTCCAATAGTTCCTTCAATTGTCCATGAAATCCTTCTGTTGATCAATTGGTGACTCTTAACCTTCCCTCGATCCAGGAAAATCCTGTCGCTAGTTTCCTAGATAAACTAAAGTCTGGTTAATTGTCCTTCATCATGTTAGCTCAACAAAATGATGATCAACACTTCCATCCATGCAAGGCTTCAAACGGAGCAACCTGAATACTAGCGTGTTAATTATTATTGTAATATAACTCTGCCAAGGGCATGTGAGTATCCTAACTTTCTTCGAAATCCATCGTACACGCTCCCAATTTTTCTTTGAAAGGTCTGAAAAGCTTCCTACTATCTTGCTGTCCAATCAATTTCCCTTTTCCTTTTAGGGTTATTAGTGTCGAAAGCTGCACTAATTTAAGGAAATTCTTAATAAATCTCCGGTAGCATCTAGCTAGTCATATGGATCGTCATACTCCTGACGGGGTCTTTGGCGCTCCTCATCATTCACCAACTCCATAGTTAACTTCAATGTTTCTCATGAGTTTCCTTGGCTCGCGTGAAAGCAAGTATGTCATCGACGAATATTATCACGAATTCATCCTATTAGGGTTTCCATACCCTATTCACGAGATCCACGAATATAAATGGCGCATTAATTTAGTCAAAAGGCATGACTAATAACTCGTAATGGCCATATCGGGTTCGAAAAGCAGTCCTCAGCATAACTTCGTCAGCAACCTTCAACTGATAGTATCCCAATCGTAGATCGATCTTCGTGTAGCAGCTGGATCCCGGTAGTTTGATCGAACAAATCGTTAATCCTCGGTAAAGGGTACCGATTCTTTGATAGTCAACTTGTTCAGCTCTCTGAAATACTCTCACATCCTGAAGGATCCATCCTTCTTTCTCTCAACAAAACAGATGCACCTCAAACGAAAAGCTTGATTGAATGAAACCCTTGTCCAATAGCTCTTGAAGCTGATTTGACATTTCCTTCATTTCTAACGGTGCTTAATCTATAAGGAGATTGTGCAATTGGGTGCAGCACCGGGTACTAGATCGATCCAAAACTCGATCTGTCTTGCATGGGGCAATCCAAATAAGTCTTTTTAGGAAAACTTCTGGATAATCTCGAACAATAGGAATATGTCCGATATTCCTACATTCGGCTTTCGTATCCACCACGTTAACAAAGAACGCATGATAGCCTTTTCGCAACAACTTGGGCATCCTCCGAAACACTGACGACTCTCAAACATCAACACTCGACACTCGATCGGTCTCCGTGAACAACTATCACCTCTCTATCGTAATCAGGACGAGATATCCTAGCTAGCTTCTTCAAGCAATAGTCCCCACTTTGTCCTTGGATAATCAGTCCATTCTTACCTCCGTGTCAAGGCTCCCCAACTTCACTAGAAATAAACCAACACTAGAACTACGATCACCTAACTAAATACTACAACTACAAGTGACCTCAATAGTTTCCATCAACTTACCAATTACTAGTTCTATCGGGCATTTTATACTCAGCTTACTTGTAGGTGAACAAAAAAAATGGTTCAGAGTTTTTCGAACAAAACTCAAGTCAGCTTTGGTATTAAAAGTATGAACATAGATTGGTTTTTGATTCGAAACATATCGGTAGCAATAGCAAGATCGTCTCGTGCCTTCCCAGCGTTTAACTCGAACACTCTACCTCTGGCGTCTTGACTCTTCATTTTCAGATAATCTCTCTCTCGAAATGTCCTTGCTCACCCCACTCGTAGCATCCATTGAGCGTAACTCCATCTGATGTACTCTTGGCATAGCGCTCGCGAGTCATATATCCGATCAGACCACATCTGGCGCATCTTCTCCGCTCACCTCGAACTCTCAGACTTTCGCTTTCGCGAATCCCCAGATCTAGGCTCGGAATGCAGAATTATTTGAATGGTCGATCCGCGGTGACGACCCGACCTCACGCATACCGTTGCCACGTCATTGCATAGGGTACCAGTAAATGATCTTGGGTTACAACCCTGGATTGTTTTATGTGTACATCTATGTACTGTTCGCAAGGTTAATGAAAAATCAGAATTACGCTTTGATTATATCATAACACAGGAACTACTAAAACTTTCCGATCATTATATCACCTGAAAGGTTTCTGATTCTGTGTCCTATCAAAACCATGCCCACAAGCACCACGTCCACGTTCCTGGCCATTATTTTGGTTAGCATCGCGCTGTTCCATGGCAGTATTAACGTGTTGGGCTATGAGTTGTGCCAACTCTTTTGGGGTAATAGGTAGTCCAGAACCCTGCCTCACTTTTGGCGGCATTTCGTCGTTTCTATTATTTCAACATAATATCAACATAAGACAATATCCAAATAGTTCAATCATTAAATGCTAGTGGACCATACATTGCGCATGTATAATATCCACGTATTAATGAGAACAGTTCTTAAACTAAAAGAAACCCATTTGATATTTATACCAGAAATTACAAAGCTTGTTTTTAGTACGAAGACTAATCAAAATTTGGCATGTCTACATCAACACCCTCAACAAGCCTATATGAAATTTCCTACTAAATATCTGAAAATTTGGCATGCAAGCCATAAATAGGGTTCATCAAATGAGACATACAAAACAACCAACAGAAACAACCAATAACTAACGCTTTAATCATTGGAAGTCCAACATCTTCCTAGCAAGCTCTTATAGCTCATCATAACAGTCCATCTGTCCTTTTGAGTCCTTCATCATCTCCATGCCTCCGCGTAACGTGGCGAACTGACGATCACAGTGAGTGCGATTGACCCAAACCCCTTTCTTCCTCTTCAAAGTGGACGCTATCTCAACTCTCGAAGTCGATGCGATCTTTCTAATGGGTCGAGTCCTCTTCCTACGACAAGTGTAGACTAAAAGAGATGTAGCAAAACACGTGACTCAAGTAATAGAATAAATGATTCTGTAACTACGGGCGAAAGAATCTCAAATGTAGGCTCAACAATATCAGTGAGCAGGACTACTAATGACTCTATAGGCCGAGACATGACATATCGTAACCGTACAAACTATAAAGTAATAGTAACACCTAAGGCCTATATATAAACAGAAAATCACGTATGTACATAAACAGATAAGGGTTTTTCACACATAATAAAATTTTCCATGTTTATTTAAGAATCTTGGCTTCGAGAATTTTGGACTTTAAATCTCAAAATTCTAAGGTTGAAGTCTAGTGTTTTCCCCCGAAAACATCTAGTTCGCTAACAACCATTGGCTCTGATACCAACTTCTGTCACACCCCAAAAACATCGCAGCGGAATATAAAACGTAGTGGTGACGGAAGCTGGTGCCCATTTCTATCTTGATGTTTGATGCATTATAGTGTTGGACATATTAACTTAATTAAAACATAAGTTTTTAAGTATGACGTCCCATAACATGACGCAACCCCAACATAGTTAAATTGTCTTTGATCCTTATGGATCTTATTACATTTGTCCCAGAAAATTTTAAAATTAGTCCAGTATATTTTAGTGACAAAACATGCATCAACAACCACAAGATACGCCATAATTCCCGAAGCCGAACTCAAGTACCTGTAGAACACGTTAAAAATCAAGTGTCAACACAAAGGAAGGTGAGTTCACTTATTCGTTTACTAACAGATTTTATTTCAAGGAAAACTTTCTGATTAGGCTTTTATTTGAAAACATCTATGTAATTTTAGAAAGTCCATTTTACTTCCTTAATAAAATCCATGGGCCTTCCATCTGTTCATTACTCCGACGATTGTAGTACTGCCCAGGTTTTGTATATTAAATTCTAGTGTCAACTTTCAGACTCGTAAGTTAGCTAGACGATACGAACTATATATTAACCATGCAGGGATAATCAATGCTAGACAATAAACAGAATCTTAATTCGTCGTTTGACATTGACTCGGGGCGACCAGTCACAACGGGGTTGTCAACCCAATAGATCTACCAACAATTCCTCGCGTACCATACTTAACTGATTAAACGACATCATGGGCGCAGGGTTCTTTCTCGAAGAACAAGATGATGTTTGCCTCACGTACAATATATATATATATCCTACTAATATGACAATTTAATATACTACGACTTACGAATTCCCCTGTCACTCAAATGTTGAGACTCAGTCCGGAATTCATTCCCATTTCGTACGGTCTCGTTTCACTTAAGAAATACCGCACTCATCATTTTCATTCTTCAAAATCGTTTTACTTCAAAACGTATGACTTATCAAATTCATATATTTTCAGCAAAAATATATATTTTATATTAAAAGGTATGTTTTATTTCGAAAACATTATTAAACCCTTTTAACAACGTGTTCCACCCCCAAAATATATATAAAGCAGTAAAAAGAGGGGTTTAGTGACACTCACCTTGGGTGCGTATTTTAATACCGCAATCCCAGAAATTGATTATATACATCCTAATATGGGAACAATTCTAAATCAATATACATTTAATCACAAAAATCCTAAGTTTCTCAGTTTCTTAGAATTATCACATAACTTTGAGATTTTCTCGAAAAGTTGTCATTTTTTATTATGTTGGCACGTTAAAATAAATAAATATATATATATATATGAGTCCATATACATTTATATATTTATTATGATTTTTGCGACTTGAACAATTTCATTGGTGACCATTATTGTGTAAATCCGTTAACACTCCCGTTTATACGCAATATGTTTATGATTTGCGTGTCGTAATATATATATACAAATGTTCACATAATTTAACACCGAAACACGCAAAATCTTGTTAACTCATCCATTTTATCATTTTTATAGCAAATATACATAAAACATTTCATAAGTATCAAATTTCATGCTCGACAAACAAGTTACACATTTAACGCGATTTTTACCGTTTCTACCACACAAAACGTACAAATATACATGCATAATCCAAATCTTTAAAATCATGTTAAAACTTAACATATTTTCACATTCTCATGTTTAAACCACATAATACATTTTATCACATAAGGTTCACTCAAAATTTACCCATACTAGTGTTCATTGAAAAATGCGTATTTTAGCGATTCGGTAACGGTTTCGGGCGTCGAAAGTCACGTATGACTAACCAAACACCAAGTAAACCTAAAATTAGTTAAAATACTTATTTTTAAACTAAAAATATCAGTTTACTTACTGATCTAATTCGGTTTTATAAAAATCACTCGAAAAGCCGATTTTTGACCGTTTTAACGCATAGTTTTGCGTTAAACGTTACTATAATCATCTCAACTCGAAACGACTTGATATTTTAACACAATACATGTTATTTACTGATTAAAATAGTGGTTATAATCAGTTTAGTACAGTTTTTGTGTAAGTCACATAAATCATGCGATTTCACGTATTTTACAACTTTTAAAGCACCAAGTACAACATGCAAAGCTAGCAAACATTATGTCAAAGTTATAAATCACTAAACACTTTAAAATAACTTTATTTTAGTGTTCATAATCTGCTCATAACTGATTTTTACTAAATCATACTCAAATCACATTATTTCATCTATTTTACAAGTTTCTGAGCCTCATGTATAACATGCAAAGCAAGTAAACTTTATAACAAAGTTTTATACCATTTTAACACTTCAAATATTCATATTTTTAGTGTTTAGATTCTGATTAAATTTTAGTTTTATCAAATCCTACTCAAATCATCATTTCATGATCATATTTTAACATGCATGTTCAAGTAAATGCATCTAATGCATTCATACAACAACTTCATTATCTTTTATATTCTAATCATGTCCAAGAACACATATACATACATATACACAAAATATTTACACCTACATAACCCTTCAAAAGTTCACTTTCTCATCAAATCCCTTTTTAAATCATGAAATACTCTTAGATCATTATTTAATGATGTTTTTGATTCATACATGTATTCTATCATTCAAGAATCATATTATTCATGAATCACTCCACAAAAAATCAAAAAACAATTACATATACACTCACAAATACCTACGGCCACACACACATATATATTCATCCATTTTTATTTATTCAAAAACTCATTTGTTTTTAGATTTCAAGTTTGTGTTTAAATCGAAGAACAAGAGAAACTTTTCAAGATCAACACATCATTATGAACCAAGAACAAATTTAGAAAATGATTTTTATACCTTCAAGGTTCTTAGTGGGTTTTTAACAAAAATGATGATATGGAGCTTGGTTGATGCTTAAAACACCCTAAAAACACCTCTAGATCACCATATGGACTCATGAACACCTTGTAATGAGTTGGAATCCTTTCAAACATGGTTGGAATTTTCAAAATTGATGTGATATGAGGGTGTTTCGGCTGGTTTGTGAAGGAAGAGAGATGAAATGGAGTTCTTGATTTTGGTTCATTGGAATTGTGAAAGAAGAATGAAGCTTTTTAAACATAATCATCATCTCACCTCATTTTGGTCCAATAAATGGAGGAGAGAGGGAGAGCAACTACAATGCATGGCTGCCACAATACCTTCTCTCTCTCTCTCTCTTACACATACCCTATACACGATTATATATATATATATATACATATACATTCTAGGCTTTAAACTGGTATTTTACTGGATACCGGGTATTTTATCTAGCGTTTTAATCCCGTTTTAGTGCGTTTTAAATTATTTTTAAAACTCTATAAAAATAAACTCACCAAAATATTATTGAACAATATTTTGTTTGCCTGGACTGGCTACGTTGTCGGTATTTGGCAGTATACGCGCTGTGCTACGCGGTACGCGCTTAAAATTGCAAAAATAGGAATTTATGCATTTTTATTTATTTTTATCATTCTAATGTGATAAACTCATCAAATTATTACTAAAATGATTATCAGTTGCTTTGACAGGCTGTGTTGACAGTATTTTGTCGGTACACGCGCTGCATCGCGCGGTACGTGCTTAAACTCGAAAAATAGAGTTTCCTAGCGTTTTAAATTATTTTTCCTCACGGATATGATTAAAATAACTATTCTAATCATAACAATCTATTTTTAGGATTTTAACACTGATCGGGTTGTCACCGATGTTCGTTTCGCATTTTAACCGTTACGCGATAAGCGTTTATCTTACCGTTGCCAACATAATTTTTTATCAAAGTTTAAATTTACCAACTCATTAAATTTCACATATAAACATTATAATCAGTCAAATATGGCCCTATTACCTATTTACAACATGTGCTACAATTGTACGGTACGGCCTGAAAAGCCGGGTGTCACAATCTACACCACCAACAACACCCTCTTGTTGCTTAGGAGCAGATTTCTTTGGAGAATTTGAGACTTTCTCCTCATTATCACCTTTCTTCTCTGGTGATTTCCCTATCTGTTTCTCACTAACTTGTGCTTCAATCTTTTTATTAGGACAACAGCTAGCTACATGTCCCTTGGTGTGACATTTGAAGCACGATCTCTTTTTCGAAGACTTCTTATCTGAAGCCTTTGAACTAGATCCTGGTTTTGATGATGATGCCTTATAAGGATTTGGTTCAGTTTGCTTAGTTTCAAAATTTTCTATGTTTTTGTTTTTAGCAAACTCCACATTTGATTCATTTTCAATAACAGCTGTTTCGTTTTTCATGTCACTTCCTTGAACAAAATTAACCTTTTTAACAAAAGTTGGATTTTTATTCTTAGGATGTGAATTTTTCTTTTTCAAAACAGGTTTGCTGTTATTTTCTTTCTTAGCATCATCACTCTCAGACACATCACCTTGACTTGATATGGAACTACTTGGTGATGTTGACACAAAGTCTGTGAGCTCATTTTCATCAGGCAAGAACGAATAGTCATGACTAACAGGAGGTGGAACTTCATTGAAACCATATTAGCCCACACTGGTTCTGTCATTACTTTTCTTTAAGCCACCCATCATATGTTTCATTACAAAGGCAGAATCTCTGAATTGACTCAATTTCTTTTCAAGTTCAACAATTTTGAGTTGTGCATCTGACAACTCTTTACATTTTTCAGAAATCTCTTTTGTTTTCTCACTCATCATATCATGAGCTAAGTCTATGATTTGAAGTTTTTCATTTAACTTGCAGGTTAATGCTTCAATTTCACCTTCATAACCTTTTATCTTCTTCAAATATAACGACTCATTTCTTTTAGCAAAAAAGTTTGATTCTTTTATGTTAGACATCTCGTTTACCAGACTTTGGTTTTGTGTTGACAACCTGTCAACCTCACCCTGTAATTCACGACATTTTAAACAAACAGAAGTAGCAGAGTTACTTACCTCTCCTGTTGATTTGTCTGAGTTGGCCATGAGAGCAGCAAGTTGAGCTTCCATTCTTTTGTATTTTGCATCTTTCTCTTCAGCTTCCCTTTCATAGTCAGACTTTGGCTTTTCCTCTTCAGCCTCAATTGTCTGATTAGCCTTATTTTTCTCAGCTTCACTTTCTTTCTCAACTTCAGCATCCACCTTTGCTTCAACATCTTCACCGTTAGTTTCAGCATCATCAACGGGCACTATCTCTGCCATGAGTGCCTGAGTGACATTCTCATCATCTTCTAAATGAATACTCCAGTCATATGAACCTTCTCTTGCTGTAGAGATCAAAGCCCTTGGGTTAGAGTTGTTTGATGCATTTCTATTGTTTGAACTCTGACTCGAGGTCTCTTGTTTTTGTTTTTGACATTCCCTAGCAAAATGTCCATAACTTTGACAGTTAAAGCACCTCACTTTGGTCTTGTCAAAACCAACGCTCTTCCCCACAAACTTCCTTCCAGTTCTGTTCATGAACCGCTTGAATCTTCTAGAAATCATGGCCATTTGCCATTGCAAATCCATCTCTTCTAGATCATCAGGGTCAATCTGATGATAATCTTCAACTAAAGTGGCAGGATCAGATATCTTCCCCTGAATGTAGTTTTCATACGAAGCAACAAATGAAGCAAGTAGAGCAAGATGTTCTTCTGCAGACTTCACACTCATAGGCATCGACTTTGTACCACTACTTTGCTTAGAAGCTGATGTTCTCTTGGCTCCAGTTGATCCTCTTGAAGCAGCTACAAAACACACATCACCGTCCTCATTCATTGTGACCAGCTCATTCTCACACGAAAGAAACGCAGTAGCAGAGTCGCTAGAAGCGTTGTGAGATGAAGAAGATGTAACATTTCCAAAAAAATTATTTATATAATATATATAAAAACTTATGTTATTAAAATGCATCATGGGTAAGTTGACCAATGAAAATATGAGATATTTTGGGTAAGCATAGGAACCGATTAATAACTAATTTATAAAAATACATTATATTTAAACATACTCTGTTTTAAATGAAACTTGGTTCAAAATGTAGACACAAATATTCTCGTTCTAATGACATATTCATTGGTTTATAAAACGTCATATTTTAGAAGTTATAAACGCCAATTGAGTGAAGCAGTATATATATATATATATATATATTAATAATAATAACCTTTTACACATTTCATATCAAAAGTGTACGTGTACACTTCTACAAGAAACAACTCAAACTCAACATTAATTGAAATGAAGGATTATGTGGCCATAAAGAAGCGTAGGCTCCAAGAGATCGATTCACTATAAATAAGGCCATAGGCGCTAACATTCCTTTCTGTCTATCTTGCTACTTCTATTTTTATTTTATTCATAACAATAATAAAGCCCTGCCCTGTTTTAAGTATTGTAGCCCCTGATCACCGATACCCTGTCCAAGTGACGTAGGACCCCGTAACGTATATCAAGGCTCTGCCTAAATTCGTTGGGGTTCTGTCTCGTGATGTAGGGATAAAATGAAATTGGGTTACTATACTTAATGTGAGTGCACTATATATTCTATTAAATAATCCAGGAGTTGTACCAAGATATATCAACCCTCCAAAATATTTCTGACACCCCTAATATATTTAGAATACCCCTATATGTTTTTAAATACACCCCGTATGTGAAAACCGGGCCCGAAATACAATATAGCATTAAAAATAAATGACAAACAAGAAATATTAAGTTGAGGCGGGCCGCGTAGACCCACCCCAATCCTTACGCGGGCGGTATGAAGGTTGAGACCTGATTCCTTTGATTTTCTTAAGTTCAAGCGGGCCGCGTAAGCTACCCGTTAAGCTAACGCGGGCCGCGAGAGACTAAAAAGGTGGCGCAGCCTGGTGCGGCCACGTGGCCCAACACCCAGCAGGCCTACTTGATGTCTCAGCCCAGCTACGTTTGACCTGGGGTCAACGCGAGCCGCGTAGACCTTGGTCTACCTTTACGCGGGCCGCGAGGGAACGAGGTTCAGCAACTATAAATAGAGGCCATCGGATTTCAGTCGAGAATCGCTCACAAACGTTTCTTTTCTCTCATTTCTGAATATAGGTTTTATTAAAGCGGGTATAATACCCCCTAAATAGAGAAGTTCTGCTCCGTTGTAAGTATTATAACCCTGGATACGTATTAGATACGCTACCCGATTGATCTAGGATTCCATAACGGCTGTCGTGGTTCTGCCCGACGTAGTCGCTGGAATACCGTCTCGGGGAGGGTATTACTAATGTTAAAATGGGTTATTATACTAATACATGTGCTTATGTGTAAATTATAGATTATATCCAGGAAACCCTTACAAGAAGTCTAAGATAGCAATGTGAGTTTATCCTCTTTTTGTTAACCTTTTCGGAATGTTTTACAAAACCTTAAATGTTTTACAATGCGATTAAGCGGTGATTGAGTCTTTGTAGTTCTTCAAATACTGCCGGTATGTTGGGGTTTTGTATACAAAATTTGTACTACACTGTGAGTAGTAAGTCGGGATGACAATACGTTACCATTGGACAATGAGTTAGCCAATGTGTAATATGACCCACAAGTCAGGATTGACAGTACTAAATGGAGTAATTGTGTAGACATAAACAATGTGAACGCTCTCAATACTGTTCACTGTGACTTTTATTTAAACTTGATTAAACTGGGATTCACTCACCAGTATTTCCTGCTGATAAAATATTTTAAACACGTGTTTCAGGTAACTTAGTGTGAAGCCAATAAAAGCCAGCTGGAGAGCACTGAAGGCTTGGGAAAGTGGCAATAAAGTTACCTAAAATAAAATAGATGTTTTTATTAAATAAAATAGGATTTATTCCTATGAAAATATGTGTACTGCAAACTTGGGTTTTTCCCATGTATTTGTATTTATAAAATATGGTGGTTTACTCTGATAAAATATTTCCTAACTACGGTCCTGATGAAAAATCCACTGCCAAATTTGACAAACACGCGATACCACCGAAACTGGCTCGCGGCCGCCCGTTCCCGGGGATTAGGGATCGGGGGTTGTGACAGAAGATGTAAGCCCATTGTAAATCCCTGGATCTTGAACCTGATCATATCCAGTGTCTTTCTTCTTCATATTGAGCTCATAAGCTCTTAGCTTTCCGACTACTTCTTCCATCTCCTTGGTCTCATAATCTGCTTATCCCTTGATCATGAGAATGTAGATATCCCATTTAGTAGGTAAAGCATCGAACAGCTTGTCATTTTTCTCTATGTCAGTATAGCAATCTATATCATAATTGTCCATTTCTGACATCAGATGGTAGTATCGAGTGATGATGTCCTCAAGTGACTCATGTTTCATGTACTTGAAAACAGCGAACTACTTCTTTAGTAGATCAACTTTGTTCTTCTTGACATCTGCATTTCCCTCGTATCTTTTCTCTAATGCATCCCACGTGTCCTTTGAAGTAGTGTACTTCTTGAAGGTATGCTTGATGCCATCAGGTAAGGACATTTTTATTGCAGCCAAGGCTCTCTTTTCAGCCTCATAAATCTTTTTATCAGCCTCTTGCATGTTCACATAGGCTGTTACACGTGGTTTGCCCTCAGAATCGTGTGTTGGGTTTGTGTACCCATCGGAAATACATATCCACTTGCGTGTGTCCTGATATTCAATGAAAGATTGAAATCGGTCCTTCCATGTCAAATAATTTTCCACCTCCATCATGTTAGGCGGTTTGTTGGTAGTGCCAACCTCGTGCTCCATTCTCAAAAGCTCATTCAAATTAGACATGTTCGACATTTTAACGTTGGAGACTGATAAAACCGTACAAAATTTTTCCGAAAACTGTTTTTACCAAATTATACCGTTAGATTCGTCTCGAAAATACGATTTCAATGATATATAATGTTGAATACCTTTTTTCGGGATTTTCCAGAGTTTTTTTTTGTTTTTTTTGTCCTAAAAATCCCACGAATTCAACCGTGCAAACGGCTTGTCCAGATGAGCTATAGATAGTTCTCTAAACACGAAACAGTGAAATATTTCCTATGCTTGCCTAGAAAAATTCCACCACTTCTGAATCGCACAAGTGAAAGTCGCACAAGTTAGTCCAAGTCGCATAAGGTTTACTGGACTGCACAATCCACTAACTTTGGGCCAAACAGTTAACTTAATGGGCCTGACGCACAATTTCTGAATCGCACAAGCTGACTTCTGATCGCACAAGCTGACTTCTAATCGCACAAGATCAAATCTGATCGCACAAGATCAAACTGGGTCACACAAGAACAATCTGGGTCGCACATGAGCAATCTGGGTCGCACAAGATCTTGTCTGATCGCATAAGTTCTTCAAACGCAAATGTTCTTCAAACGCACAAGTTCTTGAAACGCACAAGTTCTTCAAACGCACAAGTTTTTCAACTTTTGAATTCCACTAATCAGCAACCAAATCCCGAAAAATCAGCAACTAAAATCAGTATTCCTTTCCAAAAGCTCGAAATTTAATTCCTTTTTCCAACTTTCCAAACAAGGGCTCCTACAAACACGAAAACAGTCAATACCAATAATCAAAACAGATCAAAATACACGAATTTTAAACTGTTCTTCAATGTTCTTGCTGTTCTTCGTAAAAATCCAGAAATTTAAACCCAAAAATAATTCAAACAAAACAACTATCTTGATTCCCTTCGATCAGTCTTGAACCACGCACAAGAGCAAAAGCTCTGATACCAATTGTAGGTCCCGTAATCCCGTATGGATCGTAACAAGACTGCTAATTAATCAAGAATGCGGAATCTTCTTGATTAACCTTCGAACACAGAAACAAGAATGTATAGATGAATAAGAACTCGAACACACACACACATGAACTTTCAAACTGATCTTCTGTGATTATCAAACCTTCAAACGTTTTACAATCACTAAGATCTCCCTAGAACCTCACAGCCGATTTCTGTGCATTCTCTTAAACTTGAATGCTCTAAACAATCTCCAAAAGTCTAACCCTAAAACTCTAGGTAAAGGTTGTTTATATAGCACAACCTATACAATTCGAATTGGGCTCGGCCCATATGAATTTTGTTTACAATTCGGGCTAAACTAGATAGACTTAAACTAGAAACTTTGACTTGATACACACTTGGACTTGATTGGGCTTCAATATTGGGCTTCAATATCTCGAAATCCTTAAGTCTTCATGATCCAATCTTCTGTTTAATATCCAAAGACCAATCCAAAGCTGTTGTCACATAACATGCACCAACACCGACGATAATTGTAGAATTACAAATACTCAATTACAGCTATATAATTTAAAATAATTGGGGTTTTATAAAAACAGTTTATGAAAAGCAGATGCACTCACATTGCTATTTTAGATAATTCCTGGTGACTTTGTGGTTATAATCTATTTAAAATAAATAATGCACACGCGTTAGTATAATAACCCAATTTATATTAGCTATACCCTCCCCTCGAGACAGAACTCCAACGACTGAGTCGGGCAGAGCCTAGACATGCGTTACGGAGCTCTAGATCAATCGGGCAGAGTAACTAATACGTAACCGGGGGTTATAATACTTACAACGAGACAGAGCTTCGCTTATTAGGGGGTATTAGGCTATAGCCCCAGCCTATAGAATTTTGAGAGAGAAATAAAGAAAATGAACGACTTGGAAATGCTGCATCTCGGTCCTTTTATAGCTGAAACAGAGTCGGGTCGCGCCCCGTGACGCCCTCCACTTCTTCTCTCGCGGGCCGCGAGGGACGTATGGCGGTTTTAGGGTTTGCTGAGTCACCGGGGGTCTTGACACGTGTCCTGCCATGTGGCACATGGGGTGTCCACCAAGCAACACTCCGTCGCGCCCCACGAAGGAGTCTCCTTCGGCTGTCGCGGGCCGCAACGGCATTAATTTATTTATTTTATTTGATATTTATTAATATAAAGGTTATTCGGGTCCGTTTCTCACATACGAGATGTATTTAGGAGCGTTTAGGGGTGTTTCTTGAGGGTTGTTATACGCGCCTCCTTTTTTTCTTTCAATTTCACTCATTTAATCTTAGCCCTTGATTAAATAAATAGATGATCAAGATTACTTCCTAGGCTTCCTACCCAAATAAACTTCATATTATATCCTAACCCAAAAACTAAAAACACTTTATATGTTTTTGAATTACATGAATAATGTTTACAGATAAATACCTAAATAAGATAATAAAGTGTTTAGGATCTTAATTTATAAATAAACTAAAAAACACTTTATATGTTTTGAATTAGATGAATAATGTTTACAGATAAATACCTAAATTAATTATAAAGCTTAATAGATAAAAGTATAAAACTTGAATTATTAGATGAATAATGTTTACAGATAAAAACCTAAATTAATTATAAAGCTTAATAGATAAAAGTATAAAACAATAAAAAAATTATTGATTTAATCTAGATAGCTTTTCTATATATGTCTGCAAATCTATGAATCATGATCACGTCATAACCTATTTTCTTTTCAGAAGATAACAAAAAATGTAACCACTGGCTCCCAGCCCAGTGGCCAGCAACAATGAAGGATAGGATTTGGGACATTTAAAAAAAAAAAAAAATGTAACCACCGGCTCCCAGCCCAGTGGCCACCAACAATGAAGGATAGGATTTGGGGCCTTTGGCGCCAGTTCGATCCTGAGGAGCGCCCGAGTTTTCTATTACAGTGCATTTACTCCGGAGAGTGTCAGCTCTTGCGGAGGGTGCAACTCCTGTCTTGGCAGGGGGCTGGAAATTTTCTCGGGGGACGCCAAGCCAAACTCTAATGCACCAAGCGTGGACCCGGTTAAGACAACATAGTCTTAGTTGCGGGAGTGGGGCGATGGTAGCTACCGATTTATAGGTAGTAGCGGCCTTGCCGTCTGTTGTGAAAGTCGCCGTCCAAAAAAAAAAAAAACAAAAAAAAAACAAAAAATGTATATAAAAAAAACTTTTTTCTCGAAGAAAACAAACAAATAAAGTATTATTAATAGATTTACATTCGAAAGGACAACATTTCCTATACATACAAAAAGCAAATGGGGGAATAGACAAAAACCAAATGAGGGAATAGTGACATACAAAAACCAAATGGGGGAATAGACAAAAACCAAATAGGAGAATAATGTCAGGCAAACCAAATGGGGGAATAGTGATATACAAAAACCAAATGGGGGAATAGTGTCAGGCAGCTGCCTGGCACTCCCTCATTGGACCAAACAATTTACTATTTTATATCCAATTTAAATTACGTTTTTACTCCTGTTTAAAATTACCGTTTTCCCCCAGTTCTAAATAAATTTACGCTTTTGTCCCCATCTCAAAATTACGATTTTGCCCTTAATTCAAAATTACGATTTTGCCTGTCACTCCCCCATTGGACCAACCAATTTATTATTTTATATCCATTTTAAAATTACGTTTATGCCCCTCTTTAAAAATACGGTTATACCCCCAGCTCAAAATAAAATTACGCTCTTGTCCCCAGCTCAAAATTACGATTTCTCCCTCGATTCAAAATAAAATTGTGGTTTTGCCCTCAGCTCAGAATTACCTTTTCGCCCCCAGTTAAAATTTTGTTTTTTACCCCAAGCTAAAAATTACGATTTTGCCATCTGTTCAAAAATGTGATTTTTCCCCCGTTTAAAAATTATGATTTCGCCCTCAGTTTAAAATTATTTTTTTTCCCCATTTCAAAATAAAATTATGCTTTTACCCCCAACTCAAAATTACAATTTTGCACTCGGTTCAAAATAAAATTGTGATTTTGCCTCCAGCTTAAAATTACGATTGTGCCCTTAGTTCAAATTTATATTACGTTGTTACCCCCAAGTTCAAATTTACGAATTTGCCCCTGTGAGAATTTACAATTTTACCCCTGGTTCTAATTTACAGTACTACCATCACTTTAGCTTTTGGCAAATTACGATTTTACCACAGTAAAAAAATACAACTTTCCCTCAGTTAAAAATTACAATATTGCCATTGTTTTAGTTTTTTTTTTATCAAAACTATAAAAGTGTTTTGTTTTAATTGGTTGACTCGATTTAATTGTTTTTCGTGTCAATGAGCTGCCTAACACTTGCTCATTATTCGGCCATCGTCCAGCAACGTGGGCGAGGCATCAACTAGTTGGAGACAAATCCTCGTCCATATTTTGGAACAATCAACCGAAAGAATACCGGCTTTTCTTAAAAATATGCACCATGATTTCCATACACCTAATAATATATTTTCTGAACATAAATAATTAATTGATTATTATTAGAATAATGTTGGAGATAGCCTTAGTGTTGTATTTACTGTATATTATTCTGTTCACGGGATTTTATATACAGATATTAAATACAAAAATGTCTAACGGGTAGATGGATCAAAGATAGAGCTTAGTTGGCTAACAACCCACAACTTAATTTTTTTTAGAAATCTTAAAGGCAACCTAATTATGGTTTTTTTAAGACCATGCGTAGTGGGCATGATTTTTTCAAAAAAAAAAACCTCCAATAACGCCGGATCTCGCCCATCCCCACCCCCATGGGCGTGTTTGGGCGTGTTTTTTTTCAAAAAAAGCCCTCCCGGCGTTTTTTAAATCACGCCAAACATCAAACAGTTTGGCCAATCACATGCATTCTTTCCTATGCTTACCCAATACCATTTTTTGGATGTTTTTTCTATTTAATTGTCTGACAGCTCTTTTTAATATAATGCCCACATCCCCACTACAACCATTTTAGAAAAACGCCCAATAATGCCCCTTGCTGACTGTACTGGCACATGTCGAAAAACGCCCAAAAATAGGGGCTTTATTCACCCAAACCACTACACATGGTCTAAGAAAAACAAGAACCATCTTTGTTGTGTTTGAGAGCATTATCATATAAAAACAATCGGGATAAGACTAATCTGTAGTAACTATCTATTAAAAATGATGAAGAATTTTATTTTATTAATAAAAAAATAGAAAAATTAAAATTACTTAAGTATATGTAAACTGGATTGATCATAAGCTTTGTCAATAACATGTTTAATTAAAATGACTTAAGTATCTGTAATAATATGAAAAAAAAAAAAACAATTATACAGGCTAGGGTTAAAATAATTATTTTCTCTCATTCAAGTAATTCAGTGAGCACATAGAATAAACTTAAATTACTTATATTTTAAGGCATAAGCATGTGTGGCAACAGCTAACCAATAACTTTTTGACTAAGACTAATGGGTATGGGGGTCGGCTAGCCCCGGCTAGGTCCGGCGCCGAGCCCTCACACCGCCCCCCTTAGCCCCGGCCCGGCTCATTCGTCTCCCCCACGCCGATTCAGACGAGCCTCCTTTCTTCTCTCTCTCTATCTTTGTCTCTCCTCTCTCTCTATCTCTCTCTAAAATTTTATATTTTTTTATTGTTGTGGGGCCTCATCCTCCATCCCTCTCCACCCCTCTAGGTTCATCCCATCCAAGCCACTCCTACGTGACGCCTACGTGGCGGCTCAACCCATCCGAGCTCATCCTCTCCATACCCTTTA
Source organism: Helianthus tuberosus (assembly GCA_030545235.1). Taxonomy (NCBI): domain Eukaryota; kingdom Viridiplantae; phylum Streptophyta; class Magnoliopsida; order Asterales; family Asteraceae; genus Helianthus; species Helianthus tuberosus. The sequence goes on from CM060381.1 coordinate 151,679,788, forward strand.
GTCTAACAAAAAAATTCTGAACTTTTTCAAGAATCTAACGCACCCCCATAAGTATGGATTTGCCAAGCTCCGTACTATTTCAATAATAAAATAACTCTCTGTATTTTATATGTATTTGCCAAGCTCCGTACTATTTCAATAATAAAATAACTGTCTGTATTTTATATGTATGTATCATGAAAAAACCTATGTTATGTTTCTAAGTTCATAATTCATATCGAAAAATAGTTATATTTATGGTCGAAAGACAGTTACATAAACAGAAAAGATAGCAATATATGTGACCCTTAAATATATAGCATAAAGGTTTTTGAAAAACTATATATTATTAAAAAAGCTATATAATATAGACACTCGACAATATCACAAAAAATATTGAAAAACACTTACTATACTAATAAGATTTTAGAGATTAAACTAAAGATGATGCACAAAAATAAATTTGATAACCTAATTGTGTAACTAAAAACACGTATTTTTTTTCGAATGACTTAACTTATACACCATTAGGGATTGAACCTCTAACCTTCTACATCCATAAGCTCTGTTTAACTTACCAGCATTACCCTCTATTCCCAAATGGATTAAAAAAGAGCCCTAAGAATCTTGAGACGTGGTAATGATGTCACTACCATTAATATGGATTAGAATCAAATACAAAAGCTCCTTATTGTAAGAATGGTACAAATACTTCTAAAAAAACCCACTAAAAAAAAAAAAAAAACCCTAAACATCAACCACCACAAAAAAAAATTAGTTATATTTATGGTCGAGAGGGTGTGTGTTTGTGTGTGTGTGTGTGTGGGGGGGGGGGGGGGGGTTAGGTTTTTGGGTGGTGGGTGTTTAGGTTTTGGGTGGTGGTGTAGTGGGTTTAGATTTTAGGTTATTGAACACTTGTCACTCTATAAATCTTTGTTACACTTCTTACAATTAGGAGTCTTTGTAGAATAACTTAACCCCTATTAATATAGTAATTTAGGGGCATTTGACCGTGTTTGGGTGATGGCTGATGAGAGTAGCTAGGGCTGCAAACGAACCGAACGAACACGAACAAGACCTTGTTCGTGTTCGTTTGTTAAGAAATATATGTGTTCGCGAACCGTTCACGAACACTTATCGAACGAGATTTTATGTTCGTGTTCGTTTGTTAAGGAAATGAACTTGTTCGTGTTTGTTTATGTTTGTTTGTTAATTTTAGGTAACGAGCAAAAACGAATGTTGACGAACACTAATGAGCAAAAAGTAATGTTCATAAACACAAAATGGAAACACACGAACACAAACAATCGTTCATGAACAAATTATATAATGCACTGATACTTATTAGATATTTAATTTCTCATAATTTTGAAGTATTTAAATAAATATAAAAAATAAAAACACTAATGAACTATCGAACACAAACGAACACGTTACCAAACGTTCACGAACATAAACGAACGAACACGACCTCTGTTCATGTTTGTTCATTTAACTAAACGAACGAAATTATTTGTTCGTGTTCGTTTGTTTAATAAACGAACGAACACAAACGAACTTCCCGCCGAACGGTTCACGAACTGTTCGCCGAACGTTTGGTTTGTTTACAACCCTAAGAGTAGCTTAACTACAAGAAAGAGGGTTAACTATGATTTTTATTAATTAACTTGTTGTAATTAAAATAATAATGATTATTATTCCTTTCACCTTAATGTCATTCCATGATTCTATCCCAAAAAGAATGATAGTTAATGCAATCATTATAATATCGGTCCCATCACGAATAAAGTTATAAAGCTAGGTTCTTTTGCTACATGTTGTGATGCATGGACGGAATTCTGATGAAAGTTGCCCTAAATGATTATTATTAGCCCATTGTATGGCTCAAATAAAGTAGTCTTTACATATATTGTTTTTTTTCTCTAAAACCGGTCTAGCCCATTGTATGCCAAGTCTTCGGTTCAATGTCACTCACCTAAGCCACCACTCAACAAACTGGGCGAGTTTGGTCAAACCATTAAAATTAAAATGTGTTATGGGAGAACCGGACTGGTTTGTTAGGATCAGACCATGACCATCAGCAGCTGCTCCAAGTCCTGGTTAAAGAGTTCAATTTCATCCGGCAAAACCACCACTTATTTTATCAAAAACAAAAACAAAAACAAAAAAAGGCCATGGGTCGAACCAAACTCATTTTTCGATGTTTACCCCGATAGGAGTAGGTTACCTTATAGGAGTAGGTTACTTGTTCTCCAAGGAATTTTTTAGTATCAATAAGGATTATATGTTCAGGGTTTATATACCTTCAATTTTAATCAAAGTGTTTTTTTTTTCTTTTTAAATCCATTGTTTGATAATATTGAAGAAGACCCGGTTTCCAACAATTGGTATCAGCGCGGTTTATCAATTTGGGAGTAGGGCTGACAATTCTGACACGAACACGATAAAACGACACGAACCTACACAAAGTTATCATGTTTCGTGTTTGACCTTAACAGATTTCATGTCTAAAACAGGTCAACACGTTAAGACCTTAACAGGTTTCGTGTCTAAACATGTTAAAACCCGTTATCCTGTTAAGACCCGTTAAGTACATGTTAATAGTTAAAAGTTAAAAAATATTATATGTCGGTGTGGACATGGGGTCATCAGTCGTGGGACCTAGGATGAATCATACACAAATACACGTGTTTCTTTTGCCACAATCTAAACCCTAATTTTTAAATATCTCTCACAAACACCACCATTCCCAATTCGGTTCACAACTTCCCCAATTCGATCGTGTTCGTATCTTAAATAGGTCGTGTTCATGTATTAAATTGTGTCTTAACAGGTCATGTTCGTGTCTTAAATAGGTCGAATGATACGTTGGTAGTTTTTTCGTGTCTTAACAGGTCGTTTCGTGTAACCTGTTTATTAATAGATTTGTGTTCGTGTTTCGAAAATCTGACACGATAAGATTTCATGTTGTGTTTGTGTTTACGTGTTTCGGGTTCGTGTCTTATCGTGTTGTATCTTAACAGATCGGGTTGACCCATTATGTCAGCCCTATTTGGGAGGTTGTTCATTAAAGGGAAGGAAAAAAGGTTGTTGTGATCAAGAAGGCAAGTGCAAGAGGGTTTATTGATCAAACGGTATCAACAAGTTATAGTGATCAAGAACAGCAGGACTGTAGCAACAAGGAGCATTGATTGTAGAGATGATCAAAGGAGAAAACTTAGGTGTAGTTAGGGGTGTTCAAAATCATTTGAATCCGAAACCGAATCCGAATTATCCGATAATTCGTATCCGAGTTATCCAAAAATTCGGATATCCAAAATTCGGATAATCCGAATTTTCGGATTCGGATAGCGATTTTGGAATTTTTTTGATATTTCGGATATCCATATCTCAAATATTAAATAATATTATTTTAATTATTAAATATATATAACAATATATGCTTGTAAACCCTAATTTCCATCCACTGCGGCACTTCATCTCCTTCAAATATTCATCACCTGAATCTTCAAACTTCATCATCGCACCCTTCATCAACCCTCGTAGCAAATTTATTGTAACGCCTCGCTTTTGTAACTTTCCTTATTTAGCAAGTTTGATTGTATTTCTATTTATGGAAAATCGAATCCTCCTTCTAATCTTCTTTCATTTCCATCATTAGACTTGAATCATAATGAAAACTTGATCTTTTTATACATCTTGTCATATGTAATTCGTAAATACTTGTTATACATTCATTATACGTGCATACTTGATACAATTTATGCACAAATCCATACTTGTTTATACATGCAAAATTCATTAATACATTCATTATTTTTTACATTACGCTAATACATTGCTGAAGAAACACTGGATAATTGACCGGAATCGAATTATCTAGGGGGTTTGAATCCGCATAAAAAGGTGGGTTTTCTCTCGTTCGATCGGGGGGAACTGTTCTTCTTCTCCGGTAAACTCTGCAAAACAAAGCACCATTAGCCTCGTCAAGGGGAGAAAAAGGGTTCTCTCCTTGACCCGACTCCGGCGTGAGAATAAGTATGTGTTTATGAAGAAGAAGAAGTATTGACGAAGTGTGTGTAACTTGAAGTTCATACCTGAATTATCCTCATATTTATAGCCGGGAGTTTTGGGAGGGAAAACCTGTTATTGAAAAGTTGACGGAAGATGCTAACGCCGTAGCGGTTATTTTTCTTCATCGTTAATTCCTTTGATCTGATGTGAGAGCACACGGATCGTTGTTTAGATCAAAGGCTGAGGTATTGCCACGTGGAAAGTGGACAAGTGATGATTTCTTTCTATTTCCATGCCATCACCGTGACTCTAAGGGAGGCTGGGGAGATGACACGTGGCCCAGACGGTTGTAACCGTCTGGGTGGTGCACGATTAAGTCTTCTAGAAGATTACTGCTGTAATATGGTGTGATTCTTTACCGTGTGGTATCAGTTAAGTAAATAATATCCAAGTCTGGATATTATTAAGCGGAAGTGCTTGTCTTAGGATTTTCATCCTTTATGAAAGCGCAAGGATTTATGATTTCCTTTTGGCGCGCGGGTGTTGTCTGCTATCTGCCTTAAGCCATTCTTTTATAAAACCAGTGCGCGGCCGCGCAAGGTAAAAAGGGCTTGAAAGACGAGGTTGTGGTATGGTCCCAAGTACTTATTACAAGGTTTTTGGGACCTTGCCCCTTCAATTGCAGTTGCACGTTTAAAGCGCTTAAAACCGACAAAGCGCGCAAAATCGATTAACTTGAAATTCGTGAAAAAGGAAATGGACCCTCTCGTGCGAAAGGCCCTTTCGCACGACAGGTCCCTGTCGCCCGTAATCGCATGTCATCCTAAACTCAACTTCAGCCTATAAATACCAACCCACTTCTTCATTTTTTTCACTTCCACAACTCTGAAATTCTCTCTAAAATTCTAATTTCGCACACTTGAGCTCATCTACTTCCAGTAACTTCCTAAGTGAGTTTACAACTCACAAACACTCTTATTTCTTTTCTACTTTTCTAAACTTTTACACATTCTTCAATCACTTGAACTTAGTTTCTCATATTCGCATTGGAAATCTGGTATTAACTCTCAACTTGTTGAGGACCCAGCTAAAGATTGGAGATGTTCTTTCAAAGTTTTAACAAAACAAACTTTCTGTTACTACACTTAGCTGATTCGGAGACTCTCTGAGCTCACAAGCTAAGTTCATAGCTGTGGGTTAGTGTTAGAGTCGATTCCAGCCGAGAAGATGAACAGTTCAACCAAAACCGAACTGATTTCAACTTGAAACAATGCCTATCACACGAAAGGCAACCTTCTCGCACGAAAGGTTCTGGTTCATCTCGTTCCGACAATTTCTAAGTGTTGAATGCTAGTCAGATCCTTATTTTCGATATGAACGATTCTAATATAACAGTGTGTGAATTGTGGAAGCCTTGGCTTCCAATCTAGTTCCACCACCTCACTTGAACTTGTAAAACGAGCACCCATATAATCTCCTAGACCTGGAACAAGTTAACCCCGTCTAGCCTCCAACACTTAGTTCATTGTTTCTATGTTGAGTTAGCACACCTGTGTTGTTCTTGTTCGATTTTTTGTGTAACACCTTGTAAAATCATGTCCAATATAGTATCGACACGTGTCATGGACTTTAAACGTGTAACAAATTGAATATGAGGGACTAAAGTTGACAAACGAAGGAAGTACATGTATATAAGGATACAAAGTGTCAACATTTGATAATTTTGCCTTTCAACAACTCTACACGATGCTTATACCCTTAAACGAATGAATTATGAAGCGTATGAAGCCATTTGTGGAAGAAAGTGAAAGTTTACAAGATGCGAGGGTTAAAAGTGTCAACATGTTTAAGTTATACCTCTGAGTGGCCTTTTAGCGAACCTGGAACCTTTTAATGATTAATTATACTCCCAAGAATAAGTGATAAAAATTTCACAAGGTTTCGATATCGTATGAGGAAGATACCTTAACTTTCGTAATTAAGGGGTTAAAAGCGTCAACGAGGCAAAACTTGTGTTTTCGGTCATCGTTTAATGAAACTGGACCTAACGATGTTTGGTTATATCTCATGGATCATAGAAATATAAATTTCATGGGTTAAAAGTGCTTAAAATGGAAGAAATTACGCTTTAGAAGGTCCAGGGGGTGAAAATGTCATTTTTGAAACTTGAATTGCTGGTCCCCTACCTCCTAGCGCTGCGCCACCACCTGAGGCACTCCTCCGTCACGCGACGCGACGGACTGCCAGCTCAAAAAAATGTTGTTTAACGTGGCAGCTTGCATGTTTGCTAAATTCCGCGAGTTTGTCACCCTCTAGCTGCTTGAAACACGCCCCTAGACACTTGTTTTCATCTCTAGAGTTGCCATAACACCTGGATCAATCTCCATGATCCTTCCTTGGCTATATATAGAGCTCATTGTTGCAACATTTGGGCACCTCACTTGAAAAACTTCCAAACACTTGTTCTGGAGATTCCTGGAGCTCAAGACCACTTCCTAAGGATCATTAGTCATGCATAGGACTTCAGTAAGTGTCATTAACCTCTCTTAATTCAGTTTTATTAGTTTAATGGCCCAAAGTCAAACCCTTCGTAATTAAGGTTTGACTTAGTGATTAATCACTAATGGTCCAGTCAATTCTCGAATTGAAAGTACCTATGAGTTGGTAATTATGTGGGTAATAAACCCTTAAAAGGGCACCATCTGATTCCCACTCTAACTAGGTCAATTGTCGGGTCAAAGTTAATTATAAAAAGTCAACAGAAAGCAAATTTTTCGCATAAATACATAATTAACAATGTAGAAGCTATGAAACCTATTTTATCACTCATATAACTTGGTAATCAATGTAAGAACATGTCTAAACATGTTCAACCGGACAATTTTCAGTTTAAGCTCGGTTCGGAACCGAAAGTCGCAAAAGTAGACTTTTGCTTTGACTTTCAGTTCTGACCCAATGTAGCATATTTTAGAAATGCCTTAGAGCACAGTTAGGACCAGGTTATAGATTAGTGTAACCCTCTGAGGTTATACAACTTGGTTCATTAGTTATTCGATTCATGTGCAAGTTTCCGTTATATGCCTAAATGTTGACCATAATGCCCTTTTTACCTTAAAATGAGATTTTTGAAAATGTGAGAGGACAAAAACCTTTGTTACTGATTTATAAACTTGTCCTAAAAATTTGACATCAGTTTGAGGTCTAGATTAGGAGTTATGCTCCATATCGTAATTAAGAAGTTTTTTATTAATTAAACGGCGTAATTAGCATAAAGCCTATCTAAACCCAATTTTTGACACCAAAATTTTTACCCACTGATGTAATATAATATTTTGGGATTTTTGAAGATTTTTAAGCTGAGCATAACATAGGGTTCTTGCTATAATTCGGTAAATGTCGATTATACCCTTTTCTTGAATAAAATGAGTTTTACATAATATTTTGATACCAAACTTTTTGCTACTGATTTTATATAATAAATAAAACATTTTGAACTTTATAAACTGATCAAAAACTCAGAGTTCCTATTTAAACCCGAAAATCGCTTAAAACCGACTTTTACGCGTTTTAAGCGCATAGTATGAATTAAAACTATTTTTGGCATATGAAACTTAATACCTACTGATGTTTTAAGTAAATTTTTATAATTAAACAGTAAGAAAAAGTTTTGAACTCAGAATTCTGATTTTGATCTTTAAAGCTTATGTGAAATTACCAAAATGCCCCTACGGTGCATAGTTTGGTTATAAAAGATAAATTTCACATATATGCAATACCCTACTTTTATGACTTATAAAAATAAATATTTTTATTGATTAAATCAGACCTGAAACTCAGATTAATATTTAAACTCTTTTATAAGCTTTAAAATGACCAAAATACCCCTACGGGGCATAATTTGAGTTTAAATCCATTTTGGGCATAATGGAAGGTATCCTTCTGATATCACAACATATTTAGGGCATAATAACTTAGGAAACCTGTATATGACTCTTGTGGTTACCCGTTATGCATTTTTCGCGTTCGGTACGGTTTATGTAACTAGTTTGCATAAATTAGCCGAAATGGGTCAAACCTTATAATCTTTATCTCAAAATCCAGAATGTGTTTAGTTTACCCATATTATACAAGTATACAAACTTGTCGGGTCTAAACCACACTCTAATCCGGTCATCGCTTAATTGTGCGTTTTGAACCGTATATCTTCCTTTAAAACTAACCGGTCTAAGTTTAGGCTTAATTAAGACCCGTTAGGAATCTAATAGGTTATTAAAACCTTCGTTCCAGATGAGGAGCCCAGGAAAAGCTACTTGCACTCGCTGATTTTGAAACATACTTGCTCAGGTAAATACTTTTAACTTATTTTCCCTTATACGGGCTTGGGGTACGGTATATAAAATACCGCTTGGTCGGGCATTGAATTGTTAAATCATATGAAGGTTAATTTATTGAGATGATCCGTTTAATTTTTTTTTGTTTGTTTAAAGCCTTTTGGGGGTTAATGACCATGTCCCGGATATCCTTGGCATCATTCATTGAAATGGCCACGACCTAAGCACGGGGTGTAGGCATACACCTGCCAGTGCATATATATATATAAAGGTATAACCGACGGAATTGAGAATAACTCGCCGCGGGATTATATCATGTGGTGTGTCTATTAATCTTTAACCCGGTATACAGCCCGGGCTACTGAACGTGTAACGAACATGTAATTCTTTTACAAGTTTATATATAAATAATTATCCCAAGTTATAAAAGATTATTTTGTGCCATGTGCATTCAAATCAATTTTCTTAAACATTTTCAAAATGAGTCGGTTAATTGTATTTACCAGTGTAAACAGACGTATTTTCCAAAAAAAAGGTTAAGCGCAGGTACTAAACGGAATAGGCTGGCTACTCCTAGCTTCAATAAAGAGTCTTGCAAGCTTAGAAGTTAAATCTGTTGAACAATAAACTTTTGAACTTTGATCCGCCTGTGGATCCTTACAACCGTTTTGTAATACACTTGATATTACTTTTTATTCGGTTTGTAATGAATTTATCTTTCGACTTCCGCTGTGTATTAAACTGTGATAATATAAATTGTCTATGATATCAACTACGTCACAATACTCCCCACCGGGCCCACCGGTAATACGTGGAAATATCGGGGTATGACAGTTTGGCTATCTAAATTCTGTTATTTCCGTTTCTATTATTCATGACCAACCGGTTAGTTAACTTTGTTAACTATTTTGTGCTTTGGTGAACTATAACGAGGTTTATACCTCCATGCATGACTTTTATGATACTCTAGACTATTATTATAATATCTCTATAACATAACTGGACTCACAAACATTACTGAGTAACAGTTAAAATGTTTAAAGACAAAGTTCGGTTCAAACAGGTCCCTGTCGCACAAAAGGGTGATCCCTTTCGTGCGAAAGGATGAAAGGCTCCTGTCGTGCGAACTGTCCTTTCGCTCGAACAGTTTGTGCCGTTTCAGTTTTCCGATTATTCTGTTTCTGCGTTCCTCATTACTGATTCTGACGGGAAAATCAGGACCCGTAAAATCACAGAAAACTCAGTGTCATAACGAGTGCCTAGATAGGATATACTTTCTGTTTTATGATACTTTCATACTTAAATACTTATGTACTTTAAATTCTAAATCCAAATCTCCCGATTCAACTCCACAAACTCACGCCTTCGTTTACCCTTTGTAGGGTAACCTTGGCGTTCCTGTGCTCGTCGTCAACTCTTCACTCGCGGGATTAACTAAGAAGATTAGCAAAACCGTGAGTATACTCGAACACCCTTTTTCCATTTTACACTTTGCGTGTAATAAGTTTACCTATTAACCTACACAGTTACACTTAGACTTTTATACAAATGCACAAACAATCCAATACATGCATACTAATACGTTATACTTGATTCGTCTATCTGGGTGATTCTTTTGTGTGATAAACTTGTAATTAACTTTGTACGAACCTCCATTTAACATGTATAGTGCTATAGCAGTAACGCACCGCCCGTAGACTTGTGGTCATGTTAAATTTAATACTTGCGGTAATAAGAGGATTGACTTGAATATTCGCATGCCAGCTTTACGTCAATCTTGATAACTAAGTTTGCCATGTGGATTCGTTTAAACCTTTTATACTTATGTTATGTATTAAACTTGTATAATTGCCAATACTTTTGTATTGAACCATGTATTTTTAAACATATTGCTGATTGATGATGTTGAGATGATGAAACTTATTAGGGATACTTTAGATACACGCCTTGAGATACTAGAATAGGTTGATGTATTTGTTGTATCATTTTGAAACAATGTTGTATCTTGATTATTGTCTTGTTGTTGTATTTTGAAACAATGTTGTAATTTGAATTTCCATGTTGTACTTGACAATGTTTTATGAAATGAAATTGGTTTTGTTATAATTATTGTCACAAATAGTGTTATGAAGTCTCGAGCAATCTCGTTCGTCTCACTCTGATGTTTCCTCCATCGGTTGGGGTGTGACATTTATTCATCATCCAAACACTTCAAGCCTTCAATCTTCATCATCGCCCGTTCCACTCCCTTCTTGTTGCCATCCATGACGCGCCCCTGTTTGTTTCTTGTCCCAAATCCAGTATGGAACAGCCATAGCCTCGCACTCTCATAGGACGCAGCCCGACGCAACCTCAAGTTGCTATTATTGTAAAGAAACCCTAACTTTGAAACAAATTTGTTCAATAACTAGATGTAGATCTGCTTGTTACTTTAGAAAATTAAATATAATATTCACTACTTCATATTGGTACTAGGTTATCTACCCGTGTGATACACACGTTGAACACTTTAAGTTGTATAAAACATAAAAAATAACTTTTCAACATTTTCATCAAGATACTGTTGATATATTCTGCTATTATATACAACCGAATCTTCAACTTTTTTTTTTCATTTTAGAAATCACCTGATCATCAATCTCTACTCAACGAAAAACTTACAACTAAGATATGTAACTTATCATCCATCAGATAACAAAGCCTCATTCTTCAAGATTCTCATCATACGCATATATATGCTTATTACACGCTGAAATCCTCACTTCCATCTTCTCATCCACATGAGACTTTTCTATCAATGTTCTCACATAAATTTCATAAAACACTCACAATTAGTACAAGGCAAGTGAATGAACATCACAAACTATGAAATCTATAATATTATAGTTGGATCATATAAAAAACAAAGTTTATTTCACACTTCTTGACCACAGTATCCGAGCACGACCGAGTTCATTTTTAAACTTCGCATTTTACTCATCTTTGTACCTACATTTATATGTAACCTGAGGAATTTTAGAAACACCATGTGAGAAAAAAATATTTTCAAGTTAGAGCTCATTTAACTTTCACAAAACCCATCACTTTCCATGACCCGCATACCAGTGTATAATGTCCTTTATGTGGCATAATATACACCTAGTAATGTGTATTACGATGGATCTGTGCCAAAATCTAAAGATAATCAAATTAGTAAGAATCCTTTATTGAGGCATTTCATCGAACACCTAGTGTGCCACAAATGCTATTATCTTGTTATAAATCTTCTATAAATCCAATTCACCAGTTAAAATTTAAAAACTTGAATAATACTATTTATTACAATCAATAATGTTAATAGAGTCAAAATGATTTGCTATTTTTCTATCTATATTGCAATAAACCGAGGTGTATGCCTCGATCAGTGTCACAACCCCCGACCCCACCCTGGACGGGATCCGTGACAGATACGAGTGGTACCGGTGTTTATTAAAATTATCGCAGCGGAAAATTTATCAGGACCGGGTGTCAGGAAATTATTAGAGTTTTCAAAACACCAAAATTTTCATTTCATAATTTGTGGGATAAAACCCGTATTTACATAAAGTATTTTCCATGGGATAAACCCTTGATTACAAAACACGTTTTATTCAGGTTTACATAGCCACTTATTTAAGCTTGAGTGCTTCATAGCACTTTTTTCTTCTCTTCACAGTAAATCACCTGAAACACGTTTTAAAACATTTGATCAATGAAAATACTGGTGAGATCATTCAATTCTTGTAACAGACAAAGTATTGTAATTTACAGCATTAAGAGTTTTTACATTTGTTTATATCTTTCAATTACCCACAGTACTTGTCACTCGCCCATTTCGGTGACTGTAGTCATAATACTATTGGCTAACCATTTGTCAAATAGGGAAACTTATCAACTAATGTATACAATACCCCACATACCAGCTGTAATTTATACAAATACTTAATCACTGTAAATACAACTAGAAAACATTCAGGGTTTTGAAAGCATTTTGATAAAAAAGAATGACTCACATTGCAGATTTAGGGTTTCAGTAATAGCATAAACTGAAATGCAACACACAATGCAACACTGTAAGGGCATAAACTTGTATAAGTTTACGTTTATCTTGATTTACTTGTTATGGGTTAGTTAAACTAGAATAGTGGGCTGAGTTGTTATGTATGTGGTCGAATGGGGTTGGGCTTGGCCCATTGTATAAGGGTATCCTATCAACTATAAATAGGGTATTCCTTATCTTGTTTTAGGTTGTTGATTGATTGCAAAACTATTGTAACGAGTACCAGACGGTTCCTTTGAAACCGTGTGCTCTTGAATCTTACAAATTCACGTATCTGATTTCCAATTCAACTTTAATGATAATCACGAGATCCAACGACGACGTGATGATAAAGTATAGCTGCATATAGGCAACACTTAAATATCCGTTGATTTGGTTTCAGATCGATCGGATAAGGTATCGTACCAGTGATTCAAGTTAGTACGCTGATTACGGGGCAGAGGTTTAGAACTTCGGGTGTAATAGAAGTATAATGAGGGAGAAAGAAAAGAAATTTTGAGCAAGTTTGAATGCTCAGTGCACGTCCAATTTATAGTTGATCTTGGACCTCGTCACGTCGCGCGACCGAATTCATGCTACACCTTCGCGTAGCGCAAAGGGGCTAGGCTAGGGCATAGGTGTCATGAGTCACTACGTAGGCATGCCACATGGCTACCACGTGGTGTCATGTGTCCACTGGCGGTCAAAAAGCCGTCGTGTCACGCGACTACATAATGTTTCCACCATTGCGTAGCGCGACGTGGCCTAAATCAGAATTCCTTCGTTTTTCATGCTGGTTTTCATCGTACACGTTTGGAGTCTCGGTTAAGATTCGTTATGGCTTTTTTTCGAGGGTTGTTACAATCAGTTCAAACATATAGATCATACACATGATATAAAAACACACACCAAAGATTTTAGAAGAACTTATTAGTTTCATATGCTATTTCAGACAACTGACTTCGACTTTCGACACCATCAATAGTCGATTACTACTCTAACAGTGGACCCTAATTAACAGACGCGCATAAATGTGAATTTTGTTTTAAGAAATTGTCGTGTTAATTTACATACCGGATATTAGAAAACAATTAATCAATGAATTAAAAAATGTAAATAAAATCTTACAAATTCACGTATCTGATTTCTTCAAACAATAGCAAAGCTTCCTTCAAAAGCCAACACCCTGCCATACACTTCACAAATTCAGTTCATAAACTACAGAAAATTAATATCTACATATATATAAACTATATAAAATCTATTTACCAGAAAATACAACTAGATTGACAATGGAGAGTGAAAAGGATCTGGTATGCCCTTATAAACTTCAACTGAGACTCAATGTGAAGAAGAGGGAGCCAGTTTCAAAGAACGATCCGTGTGAATGCTTCTGTATATCGTTTAGAAATCGAGCACCACCGTAGGATGTGTGTTTCTTGAATACGTTTTGGAGTTTTATGTAAATACAGATCTGTATGATTTGTGTTTCAGAAAGAAAGCAACATACAAAAGGGTTGTTTTGAGTTTTTGAACCATTGCTTGAAATGGATCTAAAAACAGAAGAAGCGAAGGGAATGAAGAAGAAAGGGATAAAGGAAAGGGAAAAATGGGTATTGGCGCGTGTAGTGCTTTTTACCAGGTTGTGTGGATTGTAGAGGAGAAAGTGATGTTACAAAGGCCGGGTTCCAAAAATTTTGACTTTAGGGTTTTACCTTTGAAAGATGAATTGACTTGAGGTTTAATAAAACATTAAAATTGAAAAAGCTAACAAAATTACACCTAGGATTAGTATAATATGGGGGGCTAGAATTTTGACACCTGGGATTGTAATACATTGCTTTATTATATTGAGAGATATGCTTGTTGTATGTTGATTGTTTTCTCACATTTATTTGAATCAATTATTGAATCACAGAAAGAAAGATATAATGTATGGTGGCTTTGAATGATGATATAGATGAGTTTTAATTTTAGAAGAGGTTGGAAACATATATTTTTTTTTAGAATTTGGATATCCTATTCAAATATCTGAAACCGTATTCGAAATTCATCCGACTTTCAAATATTCGAAATATCGGATATCCGAATTTGAACACCCCTAGATGTAGGGCAGTGTTAGACCGGATAAACACCAGACTTCAAAAGTGGTGAAACGGGTTTGATCAAAGTGGAAGAGAAAGGATGTTGGCCTGTTTCTTGTTGATGGTTCAAGTGTTTAGACAAGTTTTGGGTGTGATCTCAAAGGAACTAGAAAACAGTGGGTGCGGTGTTGTGTCGGCTGCAACAAATGTGTTGATGCAAAGCGAACACAAGAGACCGAGTATTAAGGTGGAAGAACTATGGGTCTTACTTGGTATTCAAGACCTATGAGGAACTTGACAAGATTAGAGGGTGATTGTTATTTGTTGGAACTAATCTTGCCAATACTCAAAAGCTGGAGGATTTAAATTGTTTATTTTAATTTAGTATGAAGATTTAGGAAATACTATTTTTATTTTATTTGGTTTCCTCATAGGAGTAGGTTACTTGTACTCCAAGGAATTGTTCAGCATAAATAGGGATTATATGTTTAGGGTTTATATACCTTCAATTTTAAGCAAAACGTTTTTTTTTCTTGTTAAATCCATTGTTTAATTATATTGAAGAAGACGTGGTTTCCAACAATTATTTCTTCTTCCGACAAGGACAACATCTACTGTCACAACCCTTCGTCTTTGCCACTGCACCACTCCACCGTCTATTGCCACCGTTGTCACATGCCCACCTTACTCTATCCCCTTTGTTGACCCCCAAATTGATTCAGATTATTAGACGAGTTGGCTTATTCATTGCAATTCTTTTGTTAAAGATAAAATGCAAAAAATCACACATAACCATTAGAGTTAATTGCCATTTTAGTCCCTGAGTTTTGTCCAAATTTGTCATTTTAGTCCAAATAGTTTTTTTTTCGCCTCTGGGTCCCCGACTTTTCCCTTTTGTTGCCATTTTGATCACATACCCTAACTCCATCCAAAAACCCCATTTTTAACATGAGTATTTTTGGGATTTTCATTTTAAATTTTTTTAATTGCCATTTTGATCCAATTCTAAAAAAAAAAATTCTAGAAAATCAAAAAAATTCTAAAAAATCATAAAAATTCTAAAAATTTAAAAAATCATAAAAATAAAAAAAAAATTCTAAAAAATTAAAAAAAATCTAAAAATCAAAAAAATTTAAAAAAATAAAAAAATCTAAAAAATCATAAAAATAAAAAAAAATTTCTAAAAATAAAAAAAAATTCTAAAAAATCAAAAATTTCTAAAAAATCAAACAAAGTCTTAAAAATCTTAAAAATCATAAAAAATCTAAAAAATAAAAAAAATATATAAAAAATAAAAAAAAAATCTAAAAACTCAAACAAACATATTTTAAAGTTTCAAATTAAAAAAATGACAATATATTCCTCGTACAGACGAATATATTTTCAAGTTTTATCTATTTTGTTGAGCGAATAAGTGGTCATAATGAGATAGAACCATTTATCCATTTAAAAAAAAAACAAATTTCATTTTAAGTTGACATCTTTTACAAACATTCTTACATTTCCACATTAATTATCACCCTTTTGGCCTTTTTATATATATGTTTTTATTGCAAAACTATTTATTACAATAGTATTTTCATCTTTAGTTTTATATCAATTAATATAATTTACTAAGTATAAATATCTTGAAATATAAATTTTATAAACTAAAACATAACATGCATGTTCGTTAGTTAGTGGTTCTATCTCATCATGACCACTCATTCACTTAACAAAATAGATAAAAATTGAAAATATATTCGCTTGGACGAGGAATATATCATCATTTTTGAATTTGAAACTTTAAAATATGTTTGTTTGAGTTTTTAGATTTTTTTTTATTTTTTAGAATTTTTTTGATATTTTAGAATTTTTATGATTTTTTAGATTTTTTTTTGATTTTTTAGAATTTTTTTAATTTTGTAGAATTTTTTTGATTTTTTTAGAATTTCTTTTAATTTTTTAGATTTTTATGATATTTTATATTTTTTATGATTTTCTTATTTTTTAGATTTTTTTGGATTTTTTAGATTTTTTTTTTATTTTTAGGATTTATTTGATTTTTTAGAATTTGTTTTTCTTCTTATGATTTTTTTACTTTTTAAATTTTTTTATTTTTTAGAATTTTTAGAATTTTTTGAGTTTTTTTAATTTTTTAGAATTGGATCAAAATGGCAATTGAAAAGATATAAAATAAAAATCTCCAAAATACCCCTTGTTAAAAATGAGGTTTTTGGATGGAGTTAGGGTATGTGATCAAAATTGCAACAAAAGGGAAAAGTCAGGGACTCAGAGGCAAAAAAAAAAAAAACTATTTGGACTAAAATGACAAATTTGAACAAAACTCAGGGACTAAAATGGCAATTAACTCTAACCATTAAAAAAAAGAAGACCAACCTTTTGTTCTACCCATAGCTACATCACATGGAATTTACAAAAAGTTGGATACGAATTTTTTTTTTTTGGAAGGAGACTTTCTGTACAAGACCGATTGGTCTTCGGGGACATGTCTAAGACATTCCCCGTCATCCCCGCATCTCCGGACGCGATGTTCGATCGGGCCCCGGCCGGCGCGTGAGCTGACTTACGCCCGGAAACCATGCTGCCCCCACACATGTTGCTGGGATAACAGTTGGGTAAAACCGGGTTGCCCTCAAGACCGCTCCATACCTCGGAAGGAAACGATCCATCATTGGGACGTCCCCCAAATGCAGCGGGTGGGGATCGAACCCGGGTCTCCAAGGAAACCCAAAGTTCTTTCCGCCCCGAAAAAAGTTGGATACGAATACACCTCCTATTTACTTGTTACACCCCTCATTTATGAGAGAATATGGTGGGCCCCGCATAGGTGTGTCATATTACTCATCTTTAATCCATCATTCAAAATCACCACGTTAAGGGTGTGGTCATTACACAAACCACTATCTCCTTTATTATTTTAATATATTTTTGTCTCAAAGTCATCAAATAGAGAGACGCGGTAATCGTGGCTTAATCCATGCCGACCACAATCAATCAAGGAGGGGGTGGTGTAGCCTTCCATTCATCTTGCTACGTGACGAATCATGTTTCAACCATGACCTCCCACACCCTTCAACCTAAGTGGGTGTAACAAGTATATAGCGAGGGTGTATTTAAGAGCACCCATTTTCGTTTTAGTGTTTGAAACCGTTGATACTTATGCACCGTAATTGTAAAATTTATTGCAAAAGGTTTTCTTCCTATATGTCTAAACTTATTTTTAGAGAACATATTTGAATAAATGTATTACGAAAATGATTGAATCAAATTCAAACAAAAATAAGCGAATTAAAATCTGTTGAATCAAATCGAAAGAAATCATTGAAAATAGAACAAATTACAAATAAAAGGAAGACAAATCCAATGATACCAATATAAACGCTAAACATGTGTTGTATGTATGGGTGCATACAATAAATAAACTAACATCAATAATACATGTATGTATGGGTGCATACAATAAATAAAATAACATCAATAATATATGTAGTGTATGAAATAATGTTTATTGTAGCTGCATACACTATACAAGTATCAACACTAACACAAACAGTGTATGTAGCATACACTACACTGAAATATCATTATGGAACAATGGTCACACTAAAATATTATCAATAACACTTCATGTAGCTGCAATTATCAATGCATACGGTAATAAAATACTAAAGTTTCACTTATATATGATTTTACCTCATGTGAAAATTTATAATCGTCAATACACACATTGAGTTTCACGTTTACAAAGAGACCCATCATAAGGTTTTGTTAATGGCAAATCATCTTGATCCAATTTTTTTAATAATTGTGTTAATAAATTACAATACTAGAAGTTCGAAGGAATGAATATTTAATGGCAAATCACGTTTACAAAGAGACCCAAAGAGACTCGTTTATTAATAAAGTAAAGAGATTTTATAAAAAAGGCAAATCATCTTGATCCAATTTTCATTTGCGTTAAATTTCTAAGGAATGTATATTAAAATCTTCCATTTTAAAAATTTCTAGTTTATAAATAAAATTCGTATCCTTAATTCACAAGACATTCTTATAAAATTTATCATATTAAAAATTAACAGATGTTTTGAACAGTGTTTTGGAAAAAGTTATAATAATATATATATAGTTTCTTTTAAGAGTAAACTGCCATTTTGGTTCCTGTGGTTTAGCCAGTTTTGCCACTTTAGTCCAAATCTCAAACTTATTACATCTGGGTCCCCGTGGTTTGCATTTTGTTGCCATTTTAGTCCAAAATTCAAAAACCCCAATTTTTCACTGTTGCAACCTGGTTTTTTGTCCTTTTCTGAAGGGGCATTTTGGTCATTTTACCTGCCCAACTACCCACCCCACCCCACCCCACCCTCCTTTTCTTCTTTCTCCTCTTCTGAATCGGAGCTTCTCTCTCTCTCTCTCTTCTCTCTCTCTCTATAGCACCACCACCACCGCCACCTCCTCCCTCCCTCTCTCTTCTCTTTCTCTATAGCACCACCACCACCGCTAAAACCCTAATTTTTAAACATAGATGCCCGTAACAATTATGGTGTAGTGTGACGGAGAAGATGAACGGCGGAGATGAAGATGGTGATGGCGTTGGTCGAA
Source organism: Helianthus tuberosus (assembly GCA_030545235.1). Lineage (NCBI taxonomy): Eukaryota > Viridiplantae > Streptophyta > Magnoliopsida > Asterales > Asteraceae > Helianthus > Helianthus tuberosus. The sequence continues at coordinate 151,698,855 of CM060381.1, forward strand.
GTTGAACGGAAACACGATGAAGGGTCGGGAGATGGTTAACAGTTGAAAGATGAAGAACATAGGAGAGCGGAGGTGACTGAACGGTGGTGTTTGTGGTGGTGACAGAGTGAAAACTTGCAGGTGGACGATGAAGGTGGTCGGAGATGATTGAGGTTTTACGGTGGTCGTAGGTGGTTGTCGGAGTATTGTGATTGCAGGCTGGTTGTTCACAGGTGAGGATCGGTGTGAAGTTCAGGTAGGTAATGATAGAGATGAATGATGTTGATGATGATATGGAGCAGGTGATGATGATGAGTGGATTTGATGCGATTAGTATCGATTCAGGTGCAGAAAGATGATGATTTAAGAATCAAGGTAAAGGTTTCAGTTATCAAATTAGTTTTCTGTTTCTTGATTTTAACGAATTTGGATTCATTTGAGATGGAAAGAGACAGATAAAGGATTTGAATTATTTGTAAATCGGCCTTTTAATGAGGTTAATAGAAAGATGCAGGTCATGTGTTGTCTGAATTGTTTGATTTTAGGTTTAGATAAAGTGATAGAGAGGCGATGGAAAGAGAGTGAGGAGAGAAAGGGTTTTTTTGTTGTTGAAGATGATGATGTTGAAGATGATGAGGGTGGGGGTGGGTAGTTGGGCGGTGGTTGCAGGGGGTGCGAGAGGGTGGTGGCAGGTGGTGGTGCTTGGCGGCGAGAAGGGGGTGGTGGTGGTTGAAGATGATGAGGTTGAAGATGATGATGATCAGGGGGTTGAGGTTGAAGATGATGATGATTTGAGGGTTTTTATATTTTGGGGTTTTTTATTAAATGAATTGCTTTAAATAAAACATAAATGACCAAAATACCCATGCACTAAAGGACAAAATAGGCAGCTCTCAACAGTCAAAAAGGGGTTTTTTTGGATTTTGGACTAAAATGCCAACAAAATGCAAACCACAGGGACCCAGATGTAATAAGTTTGAGATTTGGACTAAAGTGGCAAAACTGGCAAAACCACAGGGACCAAAATGACAGTTTACTCTTCTTTTAATAATTTTTATTATCTTCTTTACTTTTTAAGTTAGATAAGTTTGTGTTAACCGGTATTGGTATCGAAAATACCAGTATGGTTATCGGTAGATGAAGGTAAAAACCGACACCAGCCTAGTACAGAAAACACCAAAAGTCAGTATCGAATTGATTTTGAAAATCTTTTAGTTCGAGAAATTCGGTACTACTACCCGGTACCATTTGCTCATCCTTGATCACGGGTGTCGTACGAACAACAACGGTATCGTGCAACTTTTTTTGTTGATTTTCTTCAACTTTTAATGATTTCTTTTTTTAGTTTCAGTGGTAGGGATTGTAAGTGCAGTTCCTGTCGGGTAACTGTCGCTTATCAGTTCTGGTCAACCAAAGCAGAAGTCCAAGTTAAAGTCAACGATAATGAAGAATTCTAGACTACATGAAGACCATGCATTGATCAAGGGGGAGTTTGTTAATGCACTTTGGGTGAAAAGTGCATGCCTTCCAATTGTTAGGGTCTGTATTGTACATATCTTGGAACTTAGTCCAAGGTTTATCCTTGGACAATTTGTCCAAGTTTTGGTCTAGAACTTTGGCCAGGGGTTTGGTTTTTGTCTGAGTTTTGTCCCTAGTCTATATATATGTGTTGTATAGGATTAGGGTAAGGACGAAACGAAGGTGAGAAACTCTTGAAGCTTTGTGCTCCTCTCCTAACTGATTCTCCTGGTGTAAATTCTAGAGAGAGAGAGACTATGTGTTAGTGAGAGAAAGCTAGGGTTTAGATCTTTGTGATCTAAACCAGCTTGTAGAAGATGATGTATACTCGTTTGGTATGTAATCTGTGATGATTGTATTGAAATGAATGAGTTTGTCTTGCATCTTCTTCTTCATCTACCCTGTTCTTGTTCTTCATGTCTTGAATCAAGTGCAATGTTTGATGTTCGTCATCGATCCTGGAGTCGGTGTTGCTTTGTATTCGGAGAGTGAAGGTTCTGCAAGTGAACACGCCTTTATAAGCAACAATGTTAGTTCAAGTGGAACAACCAATTCCAATCAAGGAATGTACTCTTCTGGTGGAGCTCAGAAATCTCAAGGAACAAGTTTGAACATTCCTAAGGTAGATGCAAGCTGCTTAAAGTTGATTGAAGAAAACATGAGCCTTTTGGCGTCCTTCATGACTGCCTACGAGAACTTCTGTCTTGGAAAGCTCGTTGAACCGTCAAGTCTCGATGAGGACTTTGATCAGATAGATCAAGACGAAATGGAAGAACTTGATCTACAACTCAATATGGCACTGTTAGTCCGTAGAGCGAAGAAGTTTCTGTTGAAGACGGGTAGGAAGTTCATAGGAGGTCATACAAAGACTCGAATGGGAGTCGACATGTCAAAGGTGAAATGTCACAACTGCGGCATCTACGGGCTTTTCGCACGTGATTGTCGGAAGCCGAAGATGGAAAGATCGAACAGAGAAAACTACTCTCAAGAAAACAACTCAAGACCTCACAACAATTCAGCAACTACTTCCAACTCAAGTGCTCGTCCAAGTGGTTCTGAAAATCTTACACCGTCAACAAACAATGCTATGGTGGCTCAATCTTTACAAAAAGTGACTGAGCCTTACGACTGGGGTTGTGCATTGGAAGACATTTCAGGAGCTATTGTGTCACAAGCCTTTATAGCTGAAATTGTCAACGAAGAAGTGTGTGAAGAGATTGTCGAAGAGACTAGCATTGAGGAACTTGCAGTTGTAGCTGAGGTTCTTGGGGAAGAGTTGGATTCGGGAAATGTTTCTGAGAATGAAGATTACCAGAATGAAGAGTCTGTTGCAAAGGCTAACAAAACAGAAGATGGAGAAAAAGGAGAATGCTTTGAGTTCAACATCTCCACAGCTGAAATGCAGCAATTTGCGGATGCAGAAGCTAAACGGTTGGAAGAAAAATCCGGAGAAAACGAAGCATGTGCATTCATGGCTGGCATTGAGGTAAAATCATCTTCTGTAGATAAGCGATGTGCTAGATGTGTTGAGTTTGTCACCAAGGTTGATAGATATGCACTGCATAACACAAACTTAATTGCTGATTTAGAAAAATCCAGAGAACTCATTGCTGTTTTGTCTAATTCGGATAAAGAACACCGAATTAAGATAAAAGCACTGAAAAATGATATCTCTGAATTTCAGAGACTTGTGGCTCAGGGAACTGTTAAAAATCAGGAATTAAGATCTGAACTTGAAATGAACCAAAATTGTGTTTTGGAAAAGAACAAAATCATTTTGGAAAAAGATAATCTGATTTTAGACTTGCAACGAAAAATTGAAAAGTTCGGGGATTCATCTGAAGTGATGAATTTCTGTATTAACAGCCAACGTCTCAAAGAATCTGAGGAAGAAATGTTCGGCATCGGTTATAAGAAAGTGCCTCCTCCGATAAACCATAATTATACATCGATGCCAAGCATTGATCCTGAATTGGCAAATTTTGTGCCAAAGACCCCTCTGACGGTTGAACCGCAAAGTGAGTCAGAATCTGAGCCAGATGAAGTTACTGACTCAGATCAGTCGAAGATGAGTGGAGTTTCAAAGAAAAATGAAGTAAATCTTGAAAACATTGAAAATTTGATAAACAATAAGATTTTGGAAATGTTTAATCAAGTTAAAAATGTGAAGTCAAAACCAAAGTCGCGTGGGAAATCTAAAAGGTCTTTGAAAAATATCCCTAAAACTGAGTTTGTTAAAGGGGAGGATTTTGTCAAAGAAGAAGTAAAGATCGAAACTGGTTCCAACTCTCAGTTTGTGAACCAAATTTTGAAAAATTCCACCAACGACTCATCATCTTCGACCACTCATGAGGAACGTCCAAAGAATGCTGCGAAAGTTCGCAAATGTTATAAGTGTCGTGGGAAAGGACACTTAGCAGCAGATTGTCCAGATGACAAGGGTAATTCTCTTGTTGATCCTGATCAAAAGAAATCTTTTGTTGAAAAACCACAAAATGAAGCAGTTAATGTTGAAAAGAAAAACGGTAAAAATCAGAAGGTTGAGACAAACAAAGTGATTAAACAAGAAGTAAAACCAGTTGTCAAAACAAATGTTAAATCACAACAAAATCAGGATCACGGGAAGAAACCAGTTGTTATTAATCATGGTGAAAGATCGGAAAGTTCATCTCAAAGACATGATACTCGTGAGAAAACCCCTCACAGACGACAAAATCATGTTACTTTCCAAACACATGAGTATGACCAACGTTCTGGAGGTTCGAGCAACAACAATGTTAGACCTCATGCACAGAATAGATTCGTGTATGACCGAAATGCGTCACCCCCCCCGATTTCCAAATCAAAGACAGCATTCGGATAATCATCCACGATCATTCTCAAGACACGATGATGTTCCTAGATTTGGTAGGAATTTTGAGCCACCCAGGAATCAAAATTACAGTTACCAAAACTATGGAAGCCGAGGTTATGGAAACTCTGGTTATACCAACAGATCGTCAACTCCGTATAATCCACGATTTGCGGGGAGTCATTCCAACAATTTCCGAAATGGAAATGGAGGACACGATGGCAATGATGGTTATTTCAAAGAGTTTTCTTATGTTGATGAATCGGGACGACCCAAGACCATCATGGCTTGGGTCCCACACTCTAACTAAATTTTCTTGTTGGGGAGTGTAGGAGCAGCTGAAAAGAGCTATCTATATTTGGTATATCGATAGTGGCTGTTCCAGACACATGACAGGAAATAAAGAATTATTGAACAATTTTAAACAAATTCGTGGTGGTTATGTGAACTTTGCCGGTGAGAAGGGTGGATACATCACCGGTGAAGGTTCTGTGTCAAATGGAAAAATTACGCTGCATAAAGTGAACTACGTTGAAGAAATGAAGCATAACTTGATGTCGGTTTCTCAAATCTGTGATAACAAGTACACAATGCTGTTAACTGATAAAGCTTGCTTCGTCTTGCGTCCGGGATTTGTTGTTCCTGAAGATTGGATCGTTATGAGGGCTCCAAGGGTGAACAACACATATGTCATGGACATGCGCCCGTTGGTTAACTCGTCTGCTCCAGTGACTTGTCTACTTTCAAAGGCGACTGAAGATCAATCGTATCTCTGGCATAGGAGAATGGGCCATGTGCATCTGCGAAAAATGAACCACTTAGTGAAAAACAACTTGGTGTTGGGGGTTCCTTTACGTAGTTTCAATATGCACAACAAATGTGAATCATGTGAAAAAGGAAAAATCAAACGAAAGCCTCATAAACCGAAAACAGTTAACTCAATCCAAAAACCACTTGAATTGCTTCACATGGATCTTTTCGGCCCGATCCATGTTGCTAGCATTGGTGGGATGTCTTATTGCTTAGTTGTCACTGACGATTTCTCACGTTACTCATGGGTATTTTTTCTTAAAAACAAAGGATCAAACTGCTGGTATTTTAAGAGACTTATTCAAACAACTTGAGAAAATTTATTCACTTCCTATTAAGAAAATCCGAAGTGACAACGGCACTGAGTTTAAAAATCATTATATGGATGAGTTATGTCGGGAAATAGGAATAGTTCATCAGTTCAGCGCTCCATATGTTCCTCAACAGAACGGAGTTGCAGAATGGAAGAATCGTACCCTAATTGAGGCGGCCCGAACTATGCTTTCTGAATCAAAATTGTCAATTTTCTTCTGGGCCGAGGCGGTAAACACTGCATGTTATGTGTTAAATCATGTGCTTACTGTCAAAAGAGAAGATAAAACGTGTTATGAATTACTTGAAAACAAGAAACCGAACTTATCTGGGTTTCAACCTTTTGGGATCAAGTGCGTTATCAAACGCACCAAAGATACACCTAAAATGGGGGAAGTTGGAGAAATTGGGTTCTTTTTGGGATATGCCAATGGAACTCCAAACAAACGCGTTTATAACGTTAAGAAGCGTACAGTGGAGATCGTGTTTGATATAACTCCTTTGAGTTACGATCCTCCACTGTCCGAATTCGGTCCTAAAAGCGGTTACGATTATGATAAACTATTTGACTCATTTGATCTTCCTGATGTTTCAGAAGAAGATTCGGAGGTTGTCTACACACATCTTGTGAACAAAGATGAAGTGGATGCAAGCTGGAGAGCAAGTATTCCTACTAATGTGTCTTCGAATGTTCACTCAGGAGATCCAGTCGCTGATTCTTCGATTGTAAACGAAGTTGTTGCTGAGCAGATCCCCAATGCAACTGCTCAAACTACAAGTGGTGATCTTTACGTTGATTTCTCAGCATATCCAAATGTTAATGCGTCTTCTGGAAATGATCAAGCTTCTAGTAGTAATGCAAATGTTGAGGGGGAGATTCAATCAAATTTGGGAAACAATCTTCAAGCTCCGGCAATCCCAGTTCCAAGAACAAATATTCATCATCCTGTTGATAATATTATTGGGAATCCAAATGCGGGAGTGCAAACGCGAAGGAGTATTTCAGAGATGCAGTGTCTGTTCTCTGCTATCAAGAATGAAGAAATCTACAATCTTAGCCTACATGAATGTTTTATCTCTCAGATAGAGCCGAAGAACTATCAAATGGATCTGATGAGGCGATGCAAGAAGAGTTAGCTCAGTTCGACAAGTTAAAGGTGTGGAATTTGGTCGATCTTCCAAAGGGCCAACATGCAATCAACACGAAGTGGGTTTTCAAGTGCAAGAAAGACGATAAGGGTGTTGTCGTCAGAAACAAAGCACGGTTGGTTGTTCAAGGCTTCAATCAAGAGGAAGGGATTGACTATACAGAAGTTTATGCACCGGTGGCAAGACTGGAAGCCATTCGTTTGTTTCTAGCTTTTGCTGCTCACATGCGCTTCAAAGTCTATCAGTTGGATGTGAAAAGTGCGTTCCTTTACGGGAAATTGCATGAAACTGTTTATGTATCCCAACCACCGGGTTTCGAAGCTCCAGAGTCTGAGAACAAAGTCTATCTGTTGGACAAAGCTCTTTACGGTCTCCATCAGGCTCCTCGGGCGTGGTACGAGACTTTATCAAGACATCTATTGGAGCACGGGTTCTCGCGTGGCGCGATTGACTCCACACTGTTCATATTGAAGAAAGGGGGAGATTTTCTGATCGTGCAAATTTACGTTGATGACATAATTTTTGGTTCTTCAAATGAAGAATTGTGTCGTGAGTTCGAGGCGGTGATGAAATCAAAATTTGAAATGAGCGCGATGGGCGAGTTATCGTTCTTTCTAGGTCTTCAAGTGAGTCAAGAAAAAACCGGGACGTACGTGCATCAGACGAAGTATGTCCACGAGATTCTCAAAAGATTTGGATTGGAAGATAGCTTACCCTATGACACGCCTCTCCCAACAAATCACAAGCTTTCACCCGATAAGGAGAAAGATCCTGAAGTGGATCCGACTCTATATCGAGCAATGATAGGTTCGCTAATGTATCTTACTGCCTCACGACCAGATATTATGTTCTCTGTTTGTTTGTGTGCAAGGTTCCAATCAACTCCGAAGGAGTCTCACTTGAAAGCGGTCAAGCATATCTTCAGATACCTGAAAGGGACGCCTAAGCTTGGATTGTGGTATCCAGCTGAAGGTGGTCTGGACTTGATGGCATATGCTGACGCAGATTTCGGAGGGTGCCCGATGAACAGAAAGTCAACCTCTGGCGGCGCACAACTTCTTGGGAACCGTCTTGTCTCTTGGCAATGCAAAAAGCAAGTTGCCGTTTCTTTATCCACGTGCGAGGCCGAGTACATTGCTGCTTCAAGCTGTTGTGCTCAGGTTTTGTGGATTCAGCAACAAATGAGGGACTACAGTTTGAATTTTACTCGAACTCCTATTCTTGTCGATAACAACTCTGCCATTTCCATAACTAACAATCCTGTTAATTACTCACGCACTAAGCACATAGATGTTAGGCATCATTTCATTCGCGACTGTGCTGAGAAGGGTTTAATAGAAGTGGTTAGGGTAGACACCTTGGATAATCTTGCCGACCTGTTTACTAAGACATTCCATCGGGCTAGATTTGAAAATCTGGTCCGAATGATTGGCATGATCAACCCCGAGTAAAATGCTTTTCACAACTCGCATAGAAACTTTATTTTATGTTTACTGTACAGTTCTTACCGTTTTCGAAAAATTGAAAAACTCCAAAAATATTTTACTTAGTTGTAGGATAAATTTTAAGAAAAATACAAAAACATTTGAAAAATATAAAATGAAGTCGTGTTGAGATATAAGGGAAATGATAGTACATCGGTTAGTCGTATCTGGTGCAGGATTATAGTAATATATAAAATTAACCGTTAACTGTAACAACTTCATTATACGTTGCTTCGGTAGGTTTTACGCGTTAATAAGAACCTGTTTTTGGTATATAAACATAATGAACTGCGTAACTTGTGTGGTACATCTCTCGGATATATGGTCTTGGTACCGTAATTTCGTTTGATAGATTGCCGAGGTTCTGAGATACGTGGTCTTTATGCTGTTTATCATCTGGGTATCATGGTTGTTTCTTTTACCGAAAACAACGGGGACGCAAGTCTAGATCTTCCATGATACCATACATACGTGTAAATATCTTTAATACATGATGCATTCGACCCAAATAAGTGATAAACAATCACATGTCCCACAAAATCATGCGGGAGTCAAGTTCGTCTCTTTGTCTGTACGATGGTACTAACCTGTTCACGGACTTGCTCATGTGCCCTTTGCATCTGAAATTCAAGTTCCTCCTCAATAAGTGATTCTATCACAAAGGACTTGTTTTCAATCCCAAATAAGTGAGTATCTCACATTAGCTTATACGTCAAAACAGATGATAAATGGTATACTCACCAGTAAGATGATCTCTCGTGCATACCTTGATACGGGAGTATATTCTGAGGTGGGTAAACATAGTTACAATCAGTTATTAATACACTTAATCGCATATCTCGAAAACAGTGTTCGAAAGCGTGCTAAAGCTTAAGTGGACCACAATACCGTTGAACGTCTTGAACTGTTAATATCATTCTAAGAGCTTAAACTGATAATCTATGTTCTTGTGTTGGATACTGACAGAAAAACCGATATGATCTCTTTGCTCCGATTTCACAAAAAGATAATTAGTGTAAATACGTTCGTAGGTTTAATTTCTTTATTCAGTCAAAAATTCAAAAACATCAAAAAGATTTTGCTTTCTTGTTTCTATGTGCGAGTTATCATTTTGAAAATTCTCTAAGGGTTGTGAACATTCTTTAATAAGGTGTTAAACATCAAGTTAGGTAATCTTAAAATAAGTCTTTTTGTATAAAAAACGGTCATGCAAGATCCATCTAAGTGTGTGGGTAATCACGTCATTTTAAGGTGTTTCGGTAAATTTGCTTCCAAGTTGTGATATTTTTCCAAAAGTATAAGTTTTGAAGTAAGTTGTTCTGAATGATCGTGTTTTGAAATACAAATTATTAAATATTGGTTGTTTAATATTTCAATTGTTGATTCCGGGGTATTGGAATTATTTTTGGGATCCAGGTTTGGGCTGAGTATCTCCGGGGTTAAGATTCTTAATCCGGTGTTAAGTGTTTCAGGTCTGGATCGTTCATCTCAAGATGGAAGATTTGAAGAAGCTGTGTGTATCTGGATCATTCATCTCAAGATGGAAGATTTGAAGAAGCTGTGTGCGTCTGGATCGTTCATCTCAAGATGGAAGATTTGAAGAAGCTAAGACGTCTGCCGTTGCATTCCTTTGAAGAAGATCAACCGTTAGCTGATCAATACATCAAAGTCGTGCAGTTCTGTGTGAAACACCAGGCAGCAAGTACTCGAAGAGAGTATGAAGATCTCAAGACCAATGAAGACCATGCACTGATCAAGGGGGAGTTTGTTAATGCACTTTAGATGATAAGTGCATGTCTCCCATTTTGTAGGGTCTTTATTGTACATATAGTGAAAGATAGTCCCAAGTTTATCCTTGGACATTTTGTCCAAGTTTTAGCTTAGTATTTTGTCTGAGTTTTGTCTAGGACAAAAGTCAGAGTTTTGTATGTGTAGTTTATGTTGTCCGGGCTTTCTAGTTTGTCTTGAAAGTCCGGGTTTTGCCTTGTATTTATACCTTTATGTGGAATAGACAAGGTGGCGATTCTGTGTGAAAAAAAATTTCTGTTAAAGCACCGGATCGATGATGAACATCAAACATTGCACTTGATTTAAGACATGAAGAACAAGAACAGGGTAGATGAAGAAGAAGATGCAAGACAAATTCATTCATTTCAATACAATCATCACAGATTACATACCAAACGAGTATACATCATCTTCTACAAGCTGGTTTAGATCACAAAGATCTAAACCCTAGCTTTCTCTCACTAACACATAGTCTCTCTCTCTCTCTCTCTAGAATTTACACCAGGAGAATCAGTTGGGAGAGGAGCACAAAGCTTCAAGAGTTTCTCACCTTCGTTTCGTCCTTACCCTAATCCTATACAACACATATATATAGACTAGGGACAAAACTCAGACAAAAACCAAACCCCTGACCAAAGTTCTAGACCAAAACTTGGACAAATTGTCCAAGGATAAACCTTGGACTAAGTTCCAAGATATGTACAATACAGACCCTAACAATTGGAAGGCATGCACTTTTCACCCAAAGTGCATTAACAAACTCCCCCTTGATCAATGCATGGTCTTCATGTAGTCTAGAATTCTTCATTATCGTTGACTTTAACTTGGACTTCTGCTTTGGTTGACCAGAACTGATAAGCGACAGTTACCCGACAGGAACTGCACTTACAGTCTCCCCCTTAACTGTTGCATCAGTTCTGTGTGGCATCGATAATCTTCAGTCACCGGATACTGCACTTACAGACTCCCCCTTGACTAATGATATCATGCATGCTTTCAACTTTAGCTGAGACTTGATCTTTTAGGTAGAGCATAGCGATCTTCAACACTTCTAATTAAAGACTTGCTGACGATCACTTAAATGGCCGCTTTGTGAAACCCGAAGAATCTGACATCAAACACTACAGATCCTCCCCCTCAAACTACTCCCGAAACAAGTTAACGCGAACCGACCTACAACCACATGTAGGAATATCACTCGATACATTAATCTTCAAACCTAACCGGTAGCAGAAAGAAACATTGGATTTCCAATGCCCAACCTTGAACACTTCAAACTTCACAAAGACATGAAGCTCAGTTCGATAAGTTAATAACAAACTGAACTTTGTAAAAGTACATCCACCATCTTGATCAGAGTCTTCAACCCTTCATGTATGATCTCATCTCGTCATGTATCCTCATGATCAATCTCCTATCTTCACAAATCCGCTGAATCCCCGATGGCTTTCATCTCCGACCTTCCCCTCAAATCAAGAAGCCCCACATTATTTCGAGACCAGAACTAATCTTCTCTACTCTAAACAGCAACTTAATAAGGCTCAATCTTCAACTAGTCGTCAACCGAGAATTCAGCTTCATCACGTCAACATTTGATTAATAACATAAACACACGTGACAAAACTCCATCACACACGAGCTATTTCACGCACAAGCTTTATATTTACGAAGAAAATAGAAAATTTTTACTCCCCCTTTTTCTTTGTAAACTGTCAGCGTCCAAGCAAGCCCACTGTTGTTGCAGCTACTAACCAGCTAAGGTATGTAAGATTCAGTTTCCTGAGTACCAAACCCGGGTTGCAGAAGGGCCCCTTTCTGAGATTTTTAGAGCCAACGATAAACAAATTATATCAGCAACACTATCATTCTTTAGCATGGCCCCCACCAAAACAAACAAACATGCTCATTATATTCTAATTGTCGTCTTCGGTGGGCCCATAGAATAATCATCATGCAATCATTGGGCTCAACATACAACCAAAGGCCCAAGTGCAACATTACATGCGACAGAAACCCTAGCCGTCACTCATGTTACCAGCCGTCGTCACTCTCATCGGAAATCAAATTCCGATCATCTTCAACCTTGTTGGCAATCTGAATTAAAACTGTGATGAACTGAACATCTTCTACCATCACCGTCCACAATAAACCACCTTGCTCTACCTTGCACCAACGCCGTAATGTGCCATAAACCACCTTATACCATCACCGATTGTCACCAGAAACTATCCACCGCCCGGAAACAAGAAATCCGACTAACAACATAATCATCGGAGACCAAACCTAAAGAAGGTAAACTTGGAACAAACTAGAGTCAAAACTCGGAGCATTGTGTTTAGATCAAAACTCGGACCCACTGTTTTTAGATCAAAACTCGGAACAACCAGTTAAAAGTCAGATCGCAACCATATGACTGTAAAACTCGGACAATATACAAACTTCAAAACTCGGACCAGTTTTGACTGTTTAAACCCAAAAACTCGGACAACCAATCTTCAAAACTCGGATTAGTTGAACTATATAAAACTCGGACTTATGAGAATGAGAAAACTCGGAAGAAACATTGGTTGAAACTCGGACTTATGAAACTCAGAGTAAAAGTCAGAGTAAAGGTCGGACTTAACACTTCAGAAACTAGGACTTAACACTTCAGGTCAAAAAGTCAGACTTAACACTTCAGAAACTTGGACTTAACACTTCAGGTCGGACCATTTTCATAGTTAAAAGTCGGACCATTAACCTTTTAAAAGTCGGACCACTAAGGGTTTCAAAAGTCGAACAAGCATGAACAACAAACATGAACTCGGAACAATAAAGAGATAGATATTAAAAACTCGGACCCAGTTGAAAGCCTTCAAGGCTCGGACAGGAGAAAAATATAAAACTCGGACATGGTGAAGATCAGAAACAAGTCTCCGGACTTTCTCCCTAGTGTGACTTCACACTAGTTCACCAAAACCCCGGAAACAACAAACACAGAGTTTTAAAAACTCAGACAAGTTTAACACTAAGAAAAACTCGGACAGAGCAATTTTTGGATCAAACCTCATATCTGCAACAACTTGGAGAACAAAACAACCACGAACAGCTTCATTTTCTTCAAGTTTTCTCCAGAATCTTCAAGTCTTCAGGATGTTTGGCGGAAACAAACATCAAATCAAGAGCAATGGTGATTCAGAAGGCGGTTAGACCATTCTTCGGGTTTCACAAAGCGGCCATTTAAGTGATCGTCAGCAAGTCTTTAATTAGAAGGGTTGAAGATCGCTATGCTCTACCTAAAAGATCAAGTCTCAGCTAAAGTTGAAAGCATGCATGATATCATCAGTCAAGGGGGAGTCTGTAAGTGCAGTATCCGGTGACTGAAGATTATCGATGCCACACAGAACTGATGCAACAGTTAAGGGGGAGACTGTAAGTGCAGTTCCTGTCGGGTAACTGTCGCTTATCAGTTCTGGTCAACCAAAGCAGAAGTCCAAGTTAAAGTCAACGATAATGAAGAATTCTAGACTACATGAAGACCATGCATTGATCAAGGGGGAGTTTGTTAACGCACTTTGGGTGAAAAGTGCATGCCTTCCAATTGTTAGGGTCTGTATTGTACTTATCTTGGAACTTAGTCCAAGGTTTATCCTTGGACAATTTGTCCAAGTTTTGGTCTAGAACTTTGGTCAGGGGTTTGGTTTTTGTCTGAGTTTTGTCCCTAGTCTATATATATGTGTTGTATAGGATTAGGGTAAGGACGAAACGAAGGTGAGAAACTCTTGAAGCTTTGTGCTCCTCTCCCAACTGATTCTCCTGGTGTAAATTCTAGAGAGAGAGAGACTATGTGTTAGTGAGAGAAAGCTAGGGTTTAGATCTTTGTGATCTAAACCAGCTTGTAGAAGATGATGTATACTCGTTTGGTATGTAATCTGTGATGATTGTATTGAAATGAATGAGTTTGTCTTGCATCTTCTTCTTCATCTACCCTGTTCTTGTTCTTCATGTCTTGAATCAAGTGCAATGTTTGATGTTCGTCATCGATCCGGTGCTTTAACATGGATGAGCTCAGTGCCAACCAATACCGAATCGGTACTTGTACGGAAAATACCAGTTACGGTATCGGTATGTGAAGGTAAAAAACGGTAGCGAACCGGAACCGGGAACGCCAAAAGTCGTACATAATTGGTACTTAAGATCTTTCGGTTCGGGAAATTCGGTACCGTTACCCAATATCATTTGCTCATCTCTGACCACAAGTTTCATACGAACAACATTATTACCATACAACTTTTTTGGTTGATTTTCTTTTGGTCATATTTTAGTTTTTTTTTCTATATTTCCTTTTTATTCAGCGGTTTCCGTACGCAACGCGCTCGTAGTGATTTCAAAACACATGTAAACACAGACTAAACAACAAAAAACGTTCGCTGCAACGCGGCGATAGTAAAAACTAGTTCTAATAAAATTTATCAGATTTTAGAAAAAGAAAAAAGAAAAAAGGGGAATTGACCTGTAATAATCCCAATTAGACGTCATTGGTCATTCCGAGTCCCACATTTGAATATTCCCCATGCCAGTCCCACCTTTGAATATTCCCCATGCAAGTCCCACCTTTCACTTATTTTTCCTCCACCGGTCCTCAGTTAAAAAAACTTAATGGAATTAAGTTTTTTCCTCAATTACAAGCTGACGTTTTAGGGCTTTTGATCAGAACGAGGATACGAGTCGAATGATATAAAACTTATCTTGAAATTATACTTCAAACGATGAAAACGGTGTTTCAATTCGGGTGTTTAAACTTCCAATTAACAAAAATCAAGTCGTCTGGAGCACGTTTCGAGGTAAGTTTTACATCAATAGACTCGTATCCTCATTCTGATCAAAGACCCTAATACGACAGTTTGTAATTCGGAAAAAAACTTAATTCCGTTAAGTTTTTTAACTGGGGACCGGTGGAGAAAAAGTAGGTAAAAGGTGAGACTGTTATAGGGAATATTCAAAGGTGGGACAGACAATGACCAATGAAATCTAGTTGGGATTATTACAAGCCAATTAAAATAAAAGCACAAAAAGTAGTAGATTGGTTACAGCGAACAAGTAGCAACTATTTTTCTTTACCTCTGCATTACCCACACACCACCAGGTAAAATAATTTTGGAATCTCGCTATACTAACAGGTAAAAAATATATGAGATTCAACACTTTTGATTTGACATTTACAATTAATTTTATGTTGACGCAGTTTTTTGTGATTTGATGAAAAATACCAAGCAAGATTCATAATGGATTGGGAACTTTTTCAAAAGAAAACACGAAGAAATTAATGATACAATTCCGAATGAAACAACTCCTCTGAATGTTGACGTTGATTCAAGTCCGAATGTTGATAATGATAACATCCAAGCAAATGATGACGTTGATGCAAGTCCAAATGTTGATAATGATAATCCTACAACTTCAATTCCAACAACACGAGGTATTATTGATTTGAATGATCTTCCTTCGGATCTATTTGATAGGCCACCTATTTCTAGTTATCACCCAAATCAAATAGATGACATAAGAAGATCGTATCTTGTTAAAGGGGCTTTTCAACCGCGTAGTCATAAGTTTCCTGTTAAAGACGTTTATGGAAAAAAAAGACATTTTGTTGTGAGTTGGTTTAATAATTGTAGTTGGTTAGAGTATAGCATCAAAGCAGACAAAGTATATTGTCTATATTGTTACTTGTTTAAAGAAGATGTTGGTAATCAAGGCGGAAGAGATACGTGGTCATGTAGTTCTAAAGGCTTTTGTGATTGGAGTAAAAAGGGGTCATTAAAGGAACATGTTGGGAATGTTGATAGTCATCATTTAAAGGCGGCACAAAAATGACACAATCTCATGAATCAAAATTAACATATGGATGAGAATATGAAGAAGTTGACTAAAGAAGAAATGATTACAAATTATTATCGATTACTTGGTTCTGTTATGAGTGCTAGATTCTATTTAGAAAACTCTTTACCCTTTCGTGGCCATGATGAGTCGGAAGAATCTAATTCTCAAGGTATGTTTCTTTCGGTGTTAAACTTGATTAGTACTAGCCAACCGGAAATTGGAAAGTACACATTAGTGAACGCAAAAAAGAACAATAAATTGACATCGCCTAAGATACAAAAGGAGATTATTGAATGCTTTTCAAAGGAAGTAACAAAAAGCATTTGTGCAGAAATTAAAGATGATGTGTTTGGGTTGTTGGTAGATGAATCTAGTGATGTTTCTTTGAAGGAGCAAATGGCTGTAGTTGTTAGATTTGTTGATAAACTTGGAACTGTTAGAGAGAGTTTTATCGGAATTGTTCATGTCAAAGACACGGCTTCTACAACTCTTAAACAAGCCATTGATGATTTATTAGCAAGCAACCAATTGAGCATAAAACAAGTAAGTAATAAAATTCATAGTTTCTTTACAAATTTACATTATTATAATAATCATTGTTTTTTATGTTATAATTTATTTTTTTTAGGTGAGAGGCCAAGGTTATGATGGTGCAAGCAACATGCGGGAGAATTTAATGGGTTAAAAGCGTTGATATTGAAAGATAACCCGCAACACATTACATCCACTGTTTTGCTCATCAACTTCAGTTGGTTATTGTCGCTGTTGCAAAAAAACATGCCGGTGTCAAAACTTTCTATGAATTCCTTTCCATAGTTGTCACTACGGTTTCAGCTTCTTGCAAACGAAAAGATATGTTAAGGGAGGAAAAAAAGGCTAGAGTGGAAAAAGAGATACTTGAAGGTGAAATTAAAACGGGTAAAGGATTAAACCAAGAGGTTTCCCTAGCACGAGCCGGTGATACGCGATGGGGTTCACATCATAGAACCATCATCAGCTTGCTTAGATTGTTTCCGGAAGTTGTTACCGTACTTCAATATGTTAAAGAAGATGGAGATTGCAGTCAACAACAGACAAATACAAAAGGTATTATATCCTATTTTAAAAAACTCGAGTTTGTTTTTTATATGCATTTGATGGGAGATATATTAAGTTACACAAATGCTCTTTCAAAACACCTTCAACAAAAAGGTAAAGATTTATTAGAAGCGGCCAACTTGATAAATGGTACAAAACGAGTATTAAATGCTTTAAGACAAAATGGGTTTGAGCCGATGTTGGAAAAAGTGACTTCCTTTTGTAAAAAATATGACATTACAATGTTGGACATGACGGAAAGTTATGGTAATCCAAGAAACCGAAAGAATGTCATTACAAATCAACATCATTTCGAAGTAGACATTTTTAATGAGGTTTTAGACATGCAAATTCAAGAATTAGGAAATCGATTTAGTGAGGTAACAACTAGTTTGATAAAAAATATGTCGGGTTTAAATCCTTCTAACGGTTTTTCTAAGTTTGACCCATCGAAGATATTGGCCTTTGCTAAGATGTACCAAGATGATTTTACTACACAAGAAATAAGGAGTCTTTTGGGTGATATTGAGTCATTTCGTCACACAATAAGCGATTATGATAACTTTGAAGACTTGAATGGAATAAGTGATCTAGCGCGTGTTATGGTTGAAACGGGAACGCATAGTTCTTGTCCTACAGTTTATCGGGTAGTTAAGCTAGCTTTGATTTTACCGGTTGCAACCGCAACCGTTGAAAGATGTTTTTCGAAATTGAAGCTTGTGAAGACGGATTTACGCAATCGAATCGGCCTGGAATTCTTGAACAATGCTATGGTTTGTGCGGTCGAAAAGGATTTTTTACGTGAAGTAAAAGACAACGATATGATGGAACGATTTCAAGCTATGAAAAAAAGAAGAGGACAAATCTATTAGGTATTTGTTTTACTTTATTTATGTATTGTTTTTTTTAATATTGTATGATTGTATGGTTAATTTTTTTTTGGGATACCCTTGAGTTAATGTTTTAGTTCCGCCACTGTTGGTTTGGATAGTTTTTGGGTTAAAAGGTGAACCAAAACGTTAGTCACGGCTTTGGTACTTAAAAACCAAAACCGAACCTTTGAAAATTAAAACCAAACCAACCTGAAGCGTTACTAATTGTTTGGTTCCGGTTTGGTTTCACGGTTTGGGCATTACCAGATTTTTATAAAAAAAATAAAAATAAAGCAAATGTTTTAAAAACCAACTTACTTTCTGTTTTGTCTTGAAAAAGTCCATCCAGATTTTTTTACGTATAAAAAAAGCCAACATACTTTATGTTTTTACTTATAAATTCCCTCCACTTTTTCTTTCATATTAACATTCCTCTACTTGGTAATTTTGAATATAAACGTGAACTTTTTCTAAAAAAATTAATTACAAATAAGGTCCTTGGAAACCTTAAATATCATATATTTCGACTTACGTTTTTTCGCATAATCTCTACTTCCATACAAAAAATAAAATAAAAAATAGAAACATACAATAAAATTAAATTATATATATATATATATATATATATATAAAGGCCGGTTATCGTACAATAGACCTAATCGTACATTATGTACTCTATAACCACAACCGTCAGATCATCTCATTTAAACCCCGTGCTTAACTAATTTACGTCATTAAATTAATCAAATTAATATATATATATATATATATATATATATATATATATATATATATGAAACCGCCAAGGTTAAAATCGTCCATTGCGAAATCACAAACCCTGATAATCAGCAAAGAAAACTCATAATCATACCATAAACCCAAAAATTAAAAACATTGCATCCTTCTTCCAACAAGTTCCGTTCTACTTACCGGTGTGATTCAACGAGGATTGATGAGTTTTGAGAAAAGGAGCAAGGCCAACAACGATAGACCACAGTCAAAGAAGATGAATCCAGGTATTGAATGACATATGCGGTTTTATAATGGGGTTTAACTGGTTTTGAATGACGTATGCGATTTTGTATAGTTAGCTTTGTTTAGTAAGGTTTTTGTCTGAAACATATGATTTTATAAGATTAGGTATTGTTGTTAACTGTGATTTTGATAGGATTTTTGTCTGGTATGGTTTTTTTATGTGATTCTGTATGATTAGGTAGTTTTTGCAGTGGTTAGCTGATACATGTGCGATATTATAAAGGGTTTTGTAAGGGTTTTGTATGACGTATGCGATTATATACGATTAGCTTTGTTTGTTAAGGTTTTTTGTTTGAGGCATGCGATTTTATAAAGTTTTTTTTTGTAAGGCATGCGATTTTATATGTTTATTTAGTTTTGATAGTGGTTAGCTGTTACATGCGAATTTATAAATCATTGATGCGATTTTATAAGATTAGTTAGTTTTGTTATATGATTAAATGATACATGCGATTTTGTAAAATACAAACAAAAAAACCTTCAAAAAAAGTTGAACAGGGAAAAAAAAACCAAGCCAGCCGGAACCACCTAGAACAGAACCCAGGACTTTCTTTTAATACAGCAACGAAGCAATACTGTTGAGACGTCAACCAACATCATATATGGACACTGTGAAAAAAATTTCAAAAGAACAGGTTGATGAGGTCAAGAATATGGGCTTTGGGGCTACTCTAGATATAAATATCAATCATATTTCGACACGTTTGGGATATTGGCTAGCCAGAAACTTTGACGAGATGTTCGATACGTTAAACGTAGGTAAACACCAAAGAAAGATTACATCGGACACAATTTATGAGGTATTTAGAATACCAAAGGGACCAAAGCCAGTTGAAATAATAGTCGATAAAAGAAAAGTTAAAAAGGTTGAGAAGATTGAAAAGAGTAAAGAACCCAAAATTGGAAATACTGTTATGGATACATTCGTCAGTCAATGGGGGAAAACGCGAGAATTACCCATAGCTTAATTGCAAATGCAATAGATAATCAAAGAGATGGGGGGAGCCTGTTTAGAATAAATTTCCTGGTGTACTGGATGACGTTTTTTTGCGGAGATTACAAAGGCCACAACTGCAAATGATAGATGTTTGCTTGGTGTAGAGGCTGTTGAGGATATACCGCATCTAGATTGGTTCTCATATCTACTAGACACTTTGCGTCGTACAAGAGCGGGCTGGAAGAACACAAAAATACAGTTTGTGGGACTTGTTGCCTTTCTTACGGTATGCTTTACTACATTTGATAACATTTTTACAGGATCAGTTAGTTTTGTTATATGATTAAATAAAACATGCGATTTATAAGATTAGATATTTTTGGTAATGGTTAACTGATACATGTGAATTCATAACTCATTCATGCGATTTTATCAGATTAGTGAGTTTTGGTAAATGGTTAAAGAATGCATGCGATTTTATAAGGCTTTTGTCTGATAACATGCGATTTGTAGAAAATAGAGTCAGATGATGACTTTGAAGATAAAATAAATACATATTTTAATTAAAAATCAACTCCTTTTTATATTTATACAGCTTCTATACACGCATGAGTACAACAAGAGGCTTTAACTGTTCGAGAAAGTCGTGGAGATACCGATTATTCGTTATATCACATCTACGGAGATTGATAAAGTCAAGGAGCATATTGCAGATAACAGACCTCTGTGGACAAATATGAGTGAAAATGAAAATGAACAGGGCCGTTCAACGGAGGAGTATACAATACGGCCCGTTGACACCACAAAAAGCTACAGAAGAAGGATTGCACGTGCAGTAGAAAACGTAGAAACCGAGGGAGACCCTAATGAGAACATTGATGATATGATGGATTTCAGTTTTGACCTCCATGAAATGTCTCAGTTGAACCTTGTGATGGGAGCTGGGACACAGACACAGAAAATGATGGACTATTGCAACA
Organism: Helianthus tuberosus; assembly: GCA_030545235.1. Lineage (NCBI taxonomy): Eukaryota > Viridiplantae > Streptophyta > Magnoliopsida > Asterales > Asteraceae > Helianthus > Helianthus tuberosus. The sequence continues at coordinate 151,719,509 of CM060381.1, forward strand.
CTCATGTTCCACTTTCACCAACGGTAGTCTACGATTCAGCCCATCAACTAAATTGAGAAGCTTCGAACATCAACAAAAAGGTAAGCTCAACACATATTAATTTCACTTAATCCATTTATTTTAACATCTAGATTGATAGTATTTTAACTCAAAAAATATTATAGAACCTGTTGAAAAAAATGAGGACCAATGTCAAAAAATACATTAAAATGGTTCAAATTGTTAAAGGGATGAACAACTTAGTTTCAGATGCAAAAACCAAGTGTCTTTGGGATCCAGAGATTATGGAGGCCTGTAAGTAGTGGGATGAGACACTTCGGAATAATCCCATTTGTGTGCCGCCTGATTCGGTTCAAAAGCCTGGAACTGCACCGTCTGATGTTGATCACGAGCCTGGAACTGCACCTTCTGATGTTCATCATCAAGAGCCTGAAAATGCACCTTCTGATGTTCATAAAAAAGATAAAACAAACGAAGAATGTAGAAAGAAGGAAGAAGCTCAACAAGTAATATCCAATGTTTTGGACAGTGTCAGACAAATGGAATCAGAAGGTAAGCATGCGATTTCAAATTAACACGTGCGAATTTATATAAACATTGTATTTCCTATACACATGTGATTTCTTAAAATATACATGCGATTTCATGCATACAATTGATATTTGATTTCGCATGTCATGTCATGTATAGCATGCGATTTTGATTATGAGGTATTTAAATTCAATAATTTGTGGCTATAGGGGTACTACAACCAGACGATGAAGGATTGACAAATACAGATGATGGAGGAGTGACAGACACCCTTATTGCAAACATTCAAACTGTGGAAACATGTGTATACACTTACAAACCACCTATCCAAGGTAAATAACACTTTATATTAGAAAAAAAAATAAAAGCACAAAATATTATATTTTTTAACTTAATCTGGCCTACAGAAAGTGGTGAAACTGAAACTATGCTGGAAGGAACAGTGAACTTAGCCGAATCTACACAAAAGATTCCATAAAAAGTTCAAGAAAAGGAACAAGAAGTGGAAGCAGTTTCTTTAGGAGAAATTACACAGAAGGACCCCTAACAAACCGATTTAGGTATCGAAGTTCAAAAGGAGCCAGAAGTGGTATGCCTCAGGTGACGGCTGAGGAATTGCAATCAATTGAGTCACTTTTGAGCCTGGCACCCAGCCTGGTAGTAAAAAATCAAAAGAACCCAGGTAGGGGGAGAGAAAACTCAAAACCAACTCAAGCTGCAAAACAAAAAGCCAGTACAGAAGTTGTACCAAAGGGGTTAAATGAACTCCTTTATAAGACAATAGAAGCCGCCAGGATTCGAAATGAGAAAAGATGTACAGACCTTGGAGAAGCATTTTGTTCCCCTTTCTGCAACAGAATGGTAAACATGCACGAAGCACTCTTAAATCAAGAATTGAGTGTGATCTGATACACATTGGCTACATTTGCAAATATAGAGTAAGTAAAACAATTATATCAACTAAAAAACATCTATATATGTATATATACTCAAAATATTTAATTATTTAATTTTTGCCTGGCAGGGCTATATTTTACTGATCAAAAAGTGGGGTTTGCACATTCAAAAGTATCTTCGAAAGCTTCTTCAGTGGTCAGTACGTAGCATCAAACGGAATCGATGCATTTGTGGATGTTCTTAACCTTGAAGAGAAGAAGAGGGATAGAAAATCAACACCATACAGACTCTTCTTGTTTAGCACACTGATGGTATGTTTGTCTAAACATTTTGGCATTTGAAATCAAAACAGAAAATGCATATTCAATGATTTCGCATACTAAGTATAGGCAAATCGCATGTAGAACAGTAGAGACATTTCCCGTGAAAAAAAAAACAACATTTCTCATACTATTGAGATTTCGCATACAATATATAAGCAATTCGAATGTGAAAAATTTTCACACATTATTTTGCATGTACTAATTTCTCATGTATAAATACCTTGTAATACATTACTTAACATTGATTCTAATTACATAACATACAGCCAGATATCATGTACAAGGAGACTTACACAGACAACCAACGTCTAAACGTATTTGCCTCAAATTTTGAAGACATATTACTGAAATATGAGGTAAAAAAAACTTGAGTCGGTTGACTTCGTGTTTATTCCGGTACTTCAAGGTGACCACTTCTATGTCTTGTGCTTCCACTTGAAAACCAGCAAAATCAAGCTGATTGACAATTCAACAGCTAAACAAGATTTTGAGGAAAGATACAAGGGGCTTCCAGACACACTGGTAATACAAAAACATCTTCATATAGATGTTATATTTATGTAAAGCTACTGACACAATGTTGCTATATTACAGAGAAGGGTGCTGGTTTTATACCCAAGGACTTAAAACTAACACCAGCTATAAAAGCACTTGAAACATCGGTGATAGAAAGAAAAGAGATGGAATGGAGGACACATACTAACGGTGTAGACTGTGGAGTGTTTACGATGCATTATATGGAAACATACAAGGGGGAAGCACCATGGTTGACTGGATTTGTGAAAGAAGATGAAGTAAACAATAGACAGAATTTACAACTTCATCTCCTGAGACACAGATATATAAGTAAGATCATTCTATCCGAATATAATCTGGAGCGTCAACGAATAATTAAAAAGACAAATGCTTTCGATAAAAGGCCAGACAAAGAAAAGTATATCAAAGATTTGGACAAAGTAATCCCAGATAGGTTGGAAGCATTTCTTGGAAAGGACGAATAGAGTTGTTTGATGTTGAATTTCTGTTGCATATTTAGACTTGTTAGATTACATTAATGTTTTTAATTTCGCATGTTTTATGTATAAAATCGCATATTTGACATTGAATTGCTTACAATATGTAAAATATGGAAAATAAACATGCGAAATTAAATCCCATGCCATAACACAACTTGCGAATTATATGGAATATATAAAACTTGCATGTTTTATTAAATAAAGCACTAAAACAGAAAACTACAAAGATACAAAATAAACAAGTTCATTCAAAAGATGAAAGGAACTTCATTTTCATCTCCATCGAGCATCTTAAGATAGTTATTGCATCCGTCAACTCTTTCAACTACTTCTCATCCCTCTCACCCAGATCAACCATGAACATAACAGCAATTTCTTGAAGACTACTCACATGCATCTGAGATAGCAAGTTCACAATTTCTCGTCTTCCCTTCATGTTTTCTGTTACACGAGAAATGTTGGTTTCCAGCATCTCTTGACATGATCGATCCTCTTGAATTTGTTCCTAAATCCTTTTTCTCAAAGACTGTTTGATACTTGATTCAGAAGAGGATGTTGGGAGGTCTGCCATTTTTTTATAAGATAAGATATAAGTGGTTTGAAATTGTGATAAAAAGATAAACTTTATAATAAAATAAAAAGCACTGTACAATTATTGATATGAATTATTGATATCAATTATTGAACTGAATTATTTGATTTGAATTATTGAACTTAATTATAAAACACACTATGCGAAATTACATATCATTACTTTTAAAGCGTGCGAAATATTGAGCTCAACATGTTAAAACTTTATAGTGTGCGGAATGTCCAACTCAAAAATGCGAAATTACATATTCAGACTTTATTTTGTGCGAAATGTCCAACTTAAACATGCGAAATTATTCTTATGAACCAATCTTTAATACCTGCGATATGTTAAAAACAACACATGCAATATGTTAAAATCACCAAATAAAACCTGAAACATCTTATCTTCAATCTCGTTACAATCTAATAACATGAAAACACCTTCAAATCAAATAAAACCCATACCTCAACCTTAACCCTCTGATGAAAAACTAAAAAAAAAACATCCTAAATGACGAATTCAGCATTTTCGGTATCGCCAATATGTGTTCGGTATACGAATCAATCAAAAACCTACAAATCGAATTGATACGAACCATAATTAGATAGATGGTTTTGTAACGAACTCGTAATCTGCTTCATTGTTGATGGAATTCCCTAATTAGCCCTCGGATTATTGAACATAATGTCTAATATACCCTTATCTAATAAAAATGAATCATGGACACGTGTATGGCTGTGAGAATCGCGTACATAATGTACGATTAGGGGATTTGTATCCTACACTTCCTCTCTCTCTCTCTCTCTATATATATATATATATATATAGGTAGAGGATCCTGTAAAAAGTGCTCAAAGTGTGAGAAGTGTATTATAACACTATATATAATACTATATAACACAATATAAACACCGTATAACAATATGTAACACCATATAATACCATATAACACTTTGTAACACTATATATCATTATATAACAAATATAACACTATAGGTTGTCTGATAGCATGTCTATGATAGATGTATAGTGTTATATTTGTTATATAATGATATATAGTGTTACATAGTGTTATATGGTGTTACATATTGTTATACGGTGTTTATATGGTGTTATATAGTATTATATATAGTGTTATAATACATTTCTCACACTTCTCACACTTTAAGCCCTTTTTACACTATCCTTACCCTATATATATATATAAATGTAGGAACAGGATCAGCAGAGAACGCCTCAAAGTGTGAGAACGGTGAGAACGATTCTCAGCCACAAGATTTTAGTGGTTTGTGGCTGAGATTGATGCGGTGCCATTTTTGTAAATAATAGGGGCCTTAGAACTACCAGGAGGGGGTAAAATAGGAAGATCCAAACAAATGTGCACATGCTAATCACATGTCATTTTCACCCATCATATTTAAACGACAATAACTTTTTTATACGTGGTTATTTTTCGAAAAAAATTACACCATAAAACTCAACGTTTTTTTTTATCTTTCCAACGAGTTTACTATTGATATACTTTTCGAAAAAAAATTAACTGTGTTTTATGGCGTTTTTCTGACTGGGTGTTTTTTGGCGTTTTAGACTAGTTATTTTCATGTCGTTTTTCTGAACTAGGTGTTTTATAGCGTTTTCACTAGGTATTTTCATGGCATTTTTCTGAATTGAGTGTTTTATGGCGTTTTTAACTGGGTATTTTCATGGCGTTTTTCTGAATTAGGTGTTTTTATGACTTTTTATTTTGAACACCCAGTTCATGTGAGTGGGTTTTTTTTGACAATATTACCCCTTAGTGTGATTTAGCACCAATGCCACATGTCACCACCAAAATCATTCTCACCGTTCTCACAGTTTTCACCGTTTTCTCTAAATCCTGACCCTATATATAGGATTAGGATCATGTGAGAAGTAGTAGGCTAACTGAGAAACTTGAGAAGTATTCTGGACCACACATTTTCCCTAAGCAAAAAAATAAAAAAAAATGTAAAAACGTTATTTTTTTGTGGAAAAATCGGAGCTTTTCTATTAGTTTTTCTAGGGATTTATACACATGTGTATATTGTTAATCTTTTAACTATATATATGTGTATATTGTCAATTTTTTAATTATACATATATGTATATACATATTTAAAATTGAAAAATAAGTGTTGTAAATCTTTGATTGAGGTGAATGTTTAGTTTTAGCTTTAGGATTTAGCATTAGTATTTAGGGTTTAGCATTAGGGGTTAGTTTTAGCGTTTAGTATTAGTATTTAGGGTTTAGCTTTAGGGTTTAGCATTAGTATTTAGGGTTTAGCATTATGGTTTAGCTTTTGGGTTTAGCATTAGGGTTTATCTTTAGGGTTTAGCATTAGGGTTTAGCTTTAGTGTTTAGGTTTAGCTTTAGCTTTTGGGTTTAGTTTTAGCTTTTGGGTTTAGTTTTAGCTTTAGGGTTTGCATCAGGGTTTAGCTTTAGGGTTTAGCATTATGGTTTAGCTTTAGAGTTTAGCATTAGGGTTTAGCTTTAGGGTTTAGGGTTTAGTTTTTAGGTTTTAGCATAGGGTTTAGCCTTAGGGCTTAGGGTTTAGCTTTACTGTTTAGAGAGTTTTGGTTATTGTTCAATGAGCCAGTCCCAATGCCACTGTAATGAGCTCAATCAGCATTCGTTTGACCCGGTTTCCTACACTTTTTAGGTTAAGGATTTATATTTTTCATAATATACACATATGTATAGTTATAAGATTGACAATATTCACATATGTATAGTTTAAATATTAACAATATACACATGTGTATAAATCCCCCAAAAAAAACCTAATAGAAAAAGCTCTGATTTATCAAAAAAAAAAAAAGCGTTTTTTACAATTTTTTGCATTTTTTTCTTAGTGAAAATGTATGGTCCAGAATGCTTCTCAAGTTTCTCAAATAGGATGTTCTTATCTTAGAATCCCTACCCTAATGCTTCTTAAGTTTCTCAAATAGGGTGTTCTTATCTTAGAATCCCTACCCTAATGCTTCTCAAGTTTCTCAAATAGGGTGTTCTTATCTTAGAATCCCTACCTTCTCTTAGAATCCCTACCCTATATATATAGGGTAGGGATTCTAAGAGTAGAACACCCTATTTGAGAAACTTGAGAAGCATTCTGGACCATACATTTTCACTAAGCAAAAAATGCAAAAAATTGTAAAAAACGCATTTTTTTTGGATAAATCAGAGCTTTTTCTATTAGGTTTTTTTGGGGGATTTATACACATGTGTATATTGTTAATCTTTATATATATATATATAAAGAGAGAGAGAGAGAGAGAGAGCTAGGTTCATTTGTGAACTTCTCCTTCATATATGAATTTAGTGAACTCATCATATCCCTTGATTTAGTTTAAGATTATAAGGGTAAGATTGTCATTAACCATATAAGCTTAATTTTATTTGTTTTAATCATATACCAATTTCAAAATTTCAAAAGTGATTTATCAAAATTAGTTACCATGTTAGGTTATAGATTCCTATTTTCTTGCCATCTCAAATTATTGATCAAATTATACAATATTCGAAATCAATAGTAATCTAGAAAATCATATTCGACAATTTCTCATTCAAAAATTATATTTGACAGTTTCTCTTTGTTAGGGGCTGTTTGTTTACCTCTTAATGGGGCACTTAATGATTCAGACTGTTTGTTTCACGAGCAGATGTCTGAAGGATCCAGACAATTGCCTCTGAATGGTTAAGCATTACACTGAGTCTGAATGGTTAAGACCTCTAATCTGAATTGGTCAGACATTTACCTCTGAACGGTTAAGCATTATACTAGCTCTTAATGGTTCAAACCTCTTACTGGTTCAGCACTTACTGGTTTAGCACTTAACCATTCAGATGTTGCCAAACAGCCCCGTAGTGCATTTTGTGTGTTTGTTACTGTGCGAATAGGCTAGATAGAGCGTGTGTTGAATATTGTATAGATGTACGTGTGTTTAATAGTGATATGAGTGCATGACATTAAGCTGCGCAGGAGTCCTACGCAAGCAGGAGTCATACGCACATAGGAACGGAGGAACATGTCATATCAATAGTAGTGTCATGCGCTCTTGCTCATAAGTTTTGAATATTTCCTATTTGAAAAGAGATCGAGCTTTGTGCTCTCTCCCAGTGTTTAATGATGTATGCTCTTTCGGTATGGAATGGAACCTAATAAAATCGGGTTGGCTTAAACGTTATGTTGCCGAAATTTCTATTGAATTAGTATTATCTCTATTCAAACTTCCATCTAAAAATCTTATCGAGTCCTAGTTGTAGTACAAGAGCTACGGTACCGATTCAATGGATATAACCGTTGATTGAATCACCTACGCTCATGATTAGTGTGTTTTAGTTGTAAAAACCAAAATTGGACATCAATTCACGGATGAAATACCAAATTGAAGATACCATTACATTTAGAATTGATTTTCGCACATGTTTGTGGTGGTTTCATCATCAAATTCGAAGATATGAAGATTTTGAGTCGAAAAAATGCAAACAACATGCTGGAGCACACGAGTGATGCGCACGCACCACCTGAAGCGCATGAGTCATACACGTGCGGGAGAACAAAACGTAGAAGACATATGCACGTAGGGTCATACACTCAGGGGAAATTCATGCGCGCACAGGACTAAAAAAATCAACCTTTGGAGCTTTTTGAATGTTTTGTAAAAGCAACGTTATGCTGCCGAAATTTCTATGAAAGAGATATATTATGAAATCAAGTGTTCACTAATTCAATATATGGATTCCGCACTTATATTGAATTCTTAGATTTCTATACATGTGCTAATCAAGTCATATCAATTATTATACACATCAAAACCGATCCTACACTCTTTCAATCGAATGGACTAGAGATCGATAACAAAATATATCTTTTTTTCTCAAAAAATCCTCCAATCGTCGATCAAAAGTATTCGCAGATCATATGATGGGATGAAGAATCAAAGAACATTAATGGGGATTATGAATGAATAAACATCTCAATGGGGATTATGGATGTCTACAGAGAAGTAGTGACGTTTTCGAAAATTATTGTTGTTTATGCTTGAATGAAATTTAATCCCGAGGTTGAAGATTCAATTTGGTGTGCATATGAGTTCAATCTAAAGTTTCGCATGATTTAGTTTGCAAAAATTGGGATTTTATTATCTTTTGATTAATTAGGTGAAATCGTATATTTTAATATGATTGCAAAATTTTCACTTCAACTTTTTCTTAATGCTCAATAAATATTGAATAATTTCTCTAGGATTCAAAATGTTTTTATCTTTGGGCATTAACTTTTTTTAATGCGTTGTAGTTGGACAACTAGTCCATACCCACTACTATATCAAAGCTTCTGAGTTCTACTGGTAGTAGGTCGATAAGGAATTGGTGTTCGTTAATAATAAAAGGGCAATTATGCAATATTAGAGTGATAGTTATAGATTTACCATTAATTTGTTCTATAAAGTAAGGGCTTGCTAGTTCACTCAAAGTTTTGTAGATTGGAGAAACTTGCTTGAGGATTTGAATGATGAGCACTTTAGCATGATTGCAATGGATCAAGGAAACAGAAACCTTGCACTAGTTGCATTTGAGACCATAAGTGAGACTTCTGACCAACGCACTAGTGAAAGTGTTGGCTTTTGCATTGTGCTACATGCTTGATCAACAATTGCCGAATCTTCTCAAAATATTGACATCCATTCCCGAAAATACTAAAAGAACTTTGTTCGAGCAATGCATTAAGGCATTTAGGGATATCAAAGCTATGAACATCATGCTAAGAGAAAAATATGAGAAATCTGAAAAAAAAAATTAAATCAAACAATGATTTCTCACAAACAAATTCTTAAAGAAAAGCATCAAATCATTTCAAACTTAAAACATGAAGCGACAATTCATGCTGCACAATTAGGGTTACTTCTTTGATAATATAAAACATGTCAAAAAGAGCTTGAATCTACCGAGATGAACTATCAAAAGTGGGTAAAATCATGCAAAGATTTTGAGATTTTATTAAAACATCATGCATAATTAAGGCAATGTTAAATTTGGTGTAGGTTATCACCACACACAAGGACCTAGTGATTACACTCCTAAAACTTAGAATAAGAAGGAAACTAACTCCATTTCTTCAAATGGAAAGGGGATTATGAACACAAGTCTTGGTTTTTTCACACAAATTCCTTGATTAACACAATTCCAAATGGTATGATGAAACATGTGTTAATATGGGATTCAAACCAATGACCTTTGTGACTTAAGAAGGGAAAATAGCACCAACTGTTATTCCTCCAGTAGTTTCTTTTAAAACTACTAGCCCCAGCCAAAACTCTAAAGCCAAATCAAGGTCTGGCTAAGGGGTAAAAGCACAAAAGGCAAATTGTTCTGCAAAGTTTGTGAGAAGACAAACCACAATATAGATGATTAATATATGGTCTTAGTTTATTAGAAAAACAAAAGGATGAATCTGGAAAACTTTCAAGAAAAGCCAGTTTTTTATCCACGTAGCGAATCCAGTTTCTGTGAGTCAACACAATCATATGAAGTGTTTAAACCGTTGAGACTCTTGTAACAATGGCCCTGAACCATAGGAATTTCAATAGACCAGTTCAAGTAACTGATGCACCACCTGCAAACATTTGGCCAAAATAAAAGAACTACCACTCTACCCTTCATCAATAGAAGCCAAGGAGGTCTGATCAAAGTGTTGAAAGAAAGGCACTGGTAAAGAACCAAAAAGAACTAATGAGGATGGTACGTAAGTTGGCAGTTAGTTAAAATCGTGGTCAATGTGATCAATCAAGCCTTGATGGAATCAAGCCTTGATGGAATCAAGCCTTGATGGAATCAAGCCTTGATGGAATCAAGCCTTGATGGAATCAAGCCTTGATGGAATCAAGCCTTGATGGAATCAAGCCTTGATGGAATCAAGCCTTGATGGAATCAAGCCTACAAGTTATCAGGCATGGGTTCCAAAATCTTTTCATTGAAGGGTCTTTTTCATAAAAATGTATACATATATATATATATATACACACACACACACACACACATTTTTACATACAATTAAAAAAAGAAACTACTGTTTATTCTTCTTTTAACCCAAAACTGTTGGAACACTCCGACAGTTTCCCAAAATCAAATAGTTTCTTGTGACCGTTACATAAATCCTATAAATACTATTTGAGAAGTATGTGTTACCTTTACCACTCTCAAAAAATCGACTGTTGATCAATTGCAAATTCTGACTTTCAATTTTACTCACTAAGCTCTCATCTTTCACCTCAATTAATCATGGCCAACCTTACTTTTTGTCCTACTCAAAGCTACTTCTTTATATTACCAAAGAATATGATCATCCCCAATATCACCAAATCATTTATCTCATACTGAAACCACACCATGCATTAACTGTCAATCCAACAATTTACAAAACCACCCTTACTTAGTTCTGGTCCACTGCGCGATTGACAGATAATGACCAAGGGAAAGTGTTGGCGATTACTGCAACAATGGGGAAGAAAGAAATTGCCATCACCCTTGTGGCTTTAACCACCTCCATCGGCCATCGCCGCGACAACCGCTACCCACATCGCCTCACCGCCTCGTGTTTTTTACTCGGACCCGATCCGTTTCGCGTGTGGAATCTCATGGTGTTTTAGAGATAGTGATCAGGCTTACTAGCAGAGTCGTTCACTGCATCAATCGTGGGAGTTTTTGGTATTCATTAATGTACAATTCTAAACCTGCTTTGGTTGTGTTGAGTAGATTTAACTAGATCGTCGGCAGGAATAACTTTAATAGTTTTGTGTTTATTCGTGCTTTCGCATCTGATTAATAATAAAGTGTTATTATTGTTGTTGTTATTTAATATAAAATTGGATTTTAGAAAATAAAATGGATACCCAGGATTTCCTACACTAAAAATAGTTGGTGAGAAACATAGGTTTATTATAGCAAAGCATGATAAAATATGTTTATACTATTCAACAAGCATATACATCATAATTACACATTATATAACAAACACATGATGAATCAAACCTAATGACATAATGAATGATTACAGTTTCATCACCCTAGTAACGATGGATGGGTTATCAATCCTATAGCGCTTTAATATACTACCGTTGGCTTGAATAAGTTAATGATTGTGCATAGATTAAGGATTATCATGAATGATTGTTCTAAATAATATGCATGATTATGAAAACTTATGTAATGATTTGAACTGTATTAAAAAAGAATAATTTTAATGATTGCATGTTTCATTCTAAAATAAGAAAGCGGTAAAAAGGGACTATGAATCTCACCATGATGATTGATGATGCTTGTGCGTTTTCAACTATTACAAGTAAACCCTAATAATTCAAGAATGGCTAATTAGGGTTTTAAATATGGTATGATGATATTTATAGATGATATTGGTTACAGGAACCATTTGTTAAAGGTAAATTAATTAGTTTTTAGAAAGTATAAATGTTAACAACTTTCTGTGTTATTTATATTTTACATTATGAAAATAGTAAACAACGATGGAAAATTATATAATTTCTAGTCTATTAAACTAGAAAGTTTTTTACAACTTTCATTTAGAAATATCCTCTGTTTGGAAATCGGAAAGTGGTCAAAACTGTGAATCTTTACAGATCGTTTGGATTTGTGCTTCAGTTTTGTATTAAATGTTTGGGGTCGAAATGAAAGTGTTTTTAAGCGTGCCATGTATCTTTTAAACCGTACTTCAATGTATTTAATCATAAAATAAGAATTTACTTGATTTGGTTAAGTTTTGACTAAGTTATGGTTGTCTAAAGTTCAATATAGAAATCTGTCCAAAACAATATGAGCACTTATGTGTTCCCGTTGATTGTTTTCAGGGTTTATATAGTATAAAACATATTTTAATACCTTGATGACTGCATATTGAATATCACGGTTTAGAGTTTGAGTAGCCAAAAAGAGCCTAAGTGTTAAAACATTTAATAGGGTTACTTGGAAGAATTCACTGAATGCAACATCTCAACCGCCAATAAGCAAACGGGATCCTTTGATTAGTTTATGTGTTTTATGTTATAGGTGATATAATATAGATTAATATATATATTTGAATGATAATTAAATAATCAAAGTGCAAAAGGAAAAAATAATATGCAAGAATAGTGAAGATTTGTATGAAAAACGAATATAAACGAGGAACGATTTGGATGAGACTTACTTGGAAGCAAAATTTCTACAAATCAAGAGGGCAAAGAGAATGAAATATTGCATAGAATTTGGGAATTTTTGATGACTTTTGGTGTGAAAAAGGGTGAAGGGAAGGGTTTTTATATAGGGAGGCTTGGGGGGGGGGGGGGGTCTAACTATGGTAATTCTTGGAGAGAAATTTAGGGTTTAGGAACCTCTTGGGGCTCCTAATTGCATCGTAAATCAGGTCTAGGGGGATTTGTGTCAGATAATTTAGGGGCTAGGTATGACAAGTGTTGATTAGTTACTCAATTCCCCAAACGTCTCATTAATCGACGGTTTACGCGATTTACGCTTTATTGTGATTTCTAAGGGTTTTAAAAATGGATTTTTTACTTGAATTCTTTTTAAATTAAATCATTAATGTTATGATTATAATGTTATGGAATCTATTACATATGTGTTATATATAAACGAATACTTAAAACGATTGAACTACAAGCATTTACGAATGTTGCTACATATGTTACATATGCCACATTATGTTTGAATGATTGATCGAATAACACCAAATGATGATTGAATAAATATTATTTCACATGTCTAATGACTCCAAAATGATTATCATTGATATATTAAGAATGTACATGATTCGGTTAACATAAAAACCAGGAATGTTATAGTTGCGCTCAACGAAACTATTTTATTTGATTGTGTGTGGACAAGATAAATGATGGATTATACACAGAGACTGAAAGAAACTTTCCAGGGGGCGAAATTCACCCTAAATAAGTTTGGACTTGTTTGATTTTTGTGTTAAATTGACGTTCAACCATGTGAACAAAACTTGTAAATGTTTGTAAACATCAGATTTGTTTATCAATGGAAAGATCCACATGTAACGTATGTAGTAATCAACAGAAAGCCATTTTATTTGATCTGCACTATGGAAATTGGAAACAGGAAAATGCATTTTGGACGACTTGCCCATAGGACAAGCGGTACACGACTTAGAACTAGATGTCTTGTGTATAGGTAAGGAATAACTAGAAAGAATAAAATTGAAAAGACTCTCGTGTGGATGACCTTGCCTTCTATGCTAGACATCAGATGATGTGCGAGTGGTAGAGAACACGTGCTTATTAATAGATTGGAAAAGCAAAATACAAAGAGTGTAGAGACCATTTTCAATGTGGCCGGTAAGGAGGTAGTGCGTGTAGACTCGTCCTTCACAACAAAAAGGAAGAGTGTAATTCAAAGAAGACATTGTTGTCTAAACAAAATTTTGGACATTTAAAGTTGTTTTTTTAATTTTAGGAACTGTCACACCCCGAATTTCCAACCAAATCCCGGTGGGCCCAGATAGTGAGTATCGTGACGTAAGATTGGTATCATCATAGACACAAACACAAATAGCACAACAGAAGTTTTGGAGTTAAAATATTATTATAAAATTAAGTGTCCAAATGTTCAAAAATAATAATACAGACTTGTTTGTAATAAAGATCCACAGGCAGATCGTAAAATGTACAAAACGGAGATCAACGGATTACTAGGCTTTATGCAAAGGAGTTGGAAATTCCTCTTCTAGCATTACCGAGCAACTTCCAGCCTATTTACGTATCCTTGCACCTGTAACTTAGTCTTTTGAAAATACGTCAGTTTACAATAGTAAATACAATCAACCGACTCATTTTGAAAACATTTTCAAAATCATTTTAAGTGCACAAGGCACATGATTTAATAAATAACTTGGGATAATTCAAAATGATCTTGTATACAGTTTTACATGTCTGTCAATACATATGGGGCCCCGTACTAAACACCGAGACATGATTAACCGACACGCCACTTAAACCCACAAAGGAGTTATCCCTAACTAGTGGGTAAGAAAAACATTTCATATTAGCATTAGCATCTGTCAGGTGTATGCCTACACCCCTTGCTCGGTCGGGACCATTAGTAACTTAAATAAGCCGTGGATATCCAGGACACGGTCGCGTTAACCCCCAATGTTTAAGTTATCAGACAAAACAGATTAAAACGCGTCATGGAGATTTTGTAGTCACAATCCGACATGTGATTCCATACCCGACCAAGCGGTAATAATTTACCGTATCCCAAGCCCGTATAGGGAAAATAGGTTAAGAGTATTTACATAGGCTAAAACTCGTCTTAATATGCAAGAATTATAAATAGCTCAGTCGTTAATCAATTAACTAAGGTAGGTACAATTTACCGGAAGGCCTTAGTCTGGATTGATGGTATAAATAACCAATTAGAATGCTAACAGGTCCTATTTAATTCATAGACTTGGACCGATTAACTTTAAATTATCGAAAATGGTACGATATGCTTGATTAAGCGATGACCGGAATAGAATGTGGTTTAAACCCAACAAGTACTAAGACTTGTATAATATGGGTAAACAATTAACATTCTGGAAATTGAAGTAAAAATGACAAGGTTTGACCCGTTTTGGCAAACTTACAGTAAACTAGTTACACAAGCTTAACAATACGCATATAAGCGATATCGGGTAACCGGATTAGTCATAAACAAGTTCTATATGCCAATATACTTTAAATAAGTTGTAACATCAGTAGGTTAGCAACTTATATGCCCATGAAGGTTTTAAAATCAAAATATGCCTCATAAGGGCACTTTAGTCATTATGCGATGTAATATAAGAACTTGCGTATGAAATGATATTATGACCATGATCATTCTGTAAAAATACTTTGTTTATGATATAATATCAGTAAGTAATCAAATTGTTAATGCAAATGTCTGTAGCTTACGTCATGTATCGATTCTTATTTTGCTTAGTAGTTTATTGTATGTGTTAGATTTTATTTCGTATCGGTTTGAATGGTTATGTATGTAAATGACCCATTCATGCAGATGAGTCATCCGTGCGAATGGGGCATGTAGTGAATCGGTGCGAATTAGCCCCATCCGCTATTATGGTTCCGTGCGAACCCATGAGGTCTATAAATAGGGATGGTGGGCTCTTCATTTGTAACTTTTTGGAAAGAGTAGCAAAGCTCTGTCAAATTATTTTCTTGGTTTTGTAAATCAGTTTAATCAATAGAAAAGAATGTTCAACGGTATCATTGCGCATTTGTTCACTTCCTACTCAGATTCCGCACTAGATACGAAGATCAACCAAACCGATCGGAGCATTCGGAGCACCGAAAAGGTCCTCACAAGTGGAATAAGAGCTTGGAGACCGGTTTCAAGGACTTAGAACACAAGATACCAGAGATTTCAGAGAGATTCAAGCCGATTTGAATCTGATTTCATCATTTTTCTACTCTCACTTCTTCTACACATCTTCTTCAAACTTAAAACTCAAAATTAACGTCGAATCCACGGACACAATTGACTGATTTTTGGACATGTTGTGTGAAAAATTTACCTAATCAATCCTTAGAAATATCAGATCAAAATTCGAGTTAATTCACCGAAAATTCTTGAAAAACCCATGAAAAATGCAACTTAGGAGTTCGCAGGTTGTATCCGCACGAATTGACAATCTCAATTCGCACGAATCCACATAATAGTTGTGATTTTAAAAGAAATTGTTGCATCCACACGAATTGGCATTCCCAATTTATACGAATTAGTAAAACAGTTGTTTTCAAAGAACTTGGTACATTAATACAAACTGGCATTTCTGATTCGCACGAACGCACACATTTCTGTTTGACCAGTCAACAATTGACACATTCGCACGAAACGACATTCCCGTTCGCGCGAAAGGGGTTTGATTGTATTTTAAAATTTGATTTGACCGTGTGTTGACTTTTGCAGATATTTCTTGAAGATTTCAAAGTTTGTAATCATGGAGCAAGAATTCTATGGCGAATTTTATGATGCTTTTACATCCGCGACAACATCCGTGACAACATCCACACCAAAGATGGTTTCAAAAGTTATCTGTAGGATCGTTGTACGACCTGAATGAGTCGATCAGAAGAGTTTTAATCCATATCAAAGGCGGAATCAATGATATGAACTTGATTACAGCTTGATTCTCCCTAATTATCTTGTTTTTATTGATTTCAAAGCTTTACAGATCAGTTGACAATTTGGCAGCACCTCGGCTCTGAAATTCGGATCGTTACAAATGACAAACCATGCTCCACTATATATAGAGATCCTATTTCGTACGAAATGAACATAACTCATTTCGTGCGAAATGACTTTGTCTCATTTCGTGCGAAATGGCCTTGTCCATTTCGTGCGAAATGGCCAAATAACATACAAACCCTAATTTCTAGCCTATTGAGCACTGGTTTATCCTATCTAGATACAAGACTCGATTCAAGACGAAGTTAACAGACATTTGTACACCAACAGACTCCCCCTTGGATGTTGACGAAGTCTTCGGCATCGAGTTTTCAGTCTTGACCAGTCTTCTTAATTCCTTCCAAAATGTTTGACACTGTAAGCATCCTTCAATCTCTATCTTTCTTCAATCTCTAACAGCATCAGCAGCTAGCACTCGAACCTGGCTTTGACAATCTTCAAACTCCCCCTTGAATGTTGATCCAGAAACTGTATCCGATTCTTACAACTTCAGACTCCCCCTCTCGATAAGCTGGGATCGTATTCTGGGTCAAACTTTGTTCAGACTTAGCCATGAGGATCCTGCTTTGCTGCTTTCATAGGTTCAACACTGTTTCCTGCTTCTCAGAAATATAACATTATAACCTATTGACTTTTTGACTTCTTTTGTTATTTTTATCAGTTTTTAATAATCCACTTAAGTATCTAGGTCCAAGTTAATGACCCTAGGCACTTAATTTGTCTACCAAGTCCAACTTAATGACCTTGGTTGACTTGAGACAAAACAAAACTGACTTTTGTTCAACATTTTTCAAAAACATTATCTTTAAAATTACAAGTTTCAACTTAATGAACTTGTTTTGACTTTTCATTCTCACAGATTCAACATAATAAGCTCCCAACTCTTCTGTCCAGCTCAGAAACTTCCTGCATCTTCTTCAAACTGCGAGTCTGAAGATAAGCTTTGGTTTGTCGAAAAAATAAAGCAGAAATGTAAAATCTTTTTGGATTTTGAATAAAGTTTCTAGACTAGAATGCTAAACAGAAATAAAATGCAGTAAATGTAAACTATTTACAAACATATTTTTGGTGAGCGTGTTAGGGAATCATATCAGCTACCGACAAGTCACAAGTACCGTTAAGCTTTGATTTCATACTCAGAATTAAACAATTCTCTTAGATTGTCGATATACTGATCCACTTAAGTTCTCACACAAATTTCAATCTCTTCAGGATACGAATTAAGTGTTTTAGAGACTTAGCTTATACGCGTGTACCACCTCAGAATATACTCCCGTATCCAGACCACTATATTCAGTCTTACAGGTGATTGCACACTAGTGATATCTGTAAAGGGTTAAGTGCGAGACCATGAGAGCTCAGGCTTTTGCTTCCGCAAAATCAGAGAGATGATGGTTCGACTTTAGGTGGGTCCCCTTTGGGGATCTTCTTTTACAACAGCACAT
This sequence comes from Helianthus tuberosus, assembly GCA_030545235.1. Lineage (NCBI taxonomy): Eukaryota > Viridiplantae > Streptophyta > Magnoliopsida > Asterales > Asteraceae > Helianthus > Helianthus tuberosus. The sequence goes on from CM060381.1 coordinate 151,737,577, forward strand.
GATTAGCATTTTTCAATGTTTCATCATTTTTTATGCTGGGGGGGGGGGCTTTATGATTAAATATGTGCAAAGTATTATACGAGGACTAGGCTATTGCTCCCGCAAAATCAGAAGTCCAGGTATAATACCCCAGATATTACCACATACAAAGACCTAGTATGTCAGAAATAGAGTCTTTCAAACAGGATTTCATGGGTTACCTATATATCCGAGAGATGTTCCCCACGTAAAAGCAAGTTGTGATTTAGGTTTATATCTCGAACAAACCTACTAAATGTATAAAAACCTACCGGCATATCATCAGGGAGACTGCTTAACACTTTTAAACATTACATTTCTTTAGCATACTGCAACTGTCTAGCTGATGTACTATCATTTTCCCTTTTTACACAAGCTCTTTTTCGGTTTTCTAATGTTTTTGGATTTTGACAATTTTTTTTATTGTTTTTGTATTTTCTGAAAAATATAACCTACCTCCCCCTAAATACCAAAACAAGTAAAAAATCGACAAACTATTGTAGATTGCTTTTCAACATCATCTACAGTGGTACTTTCATCTACGCCAAGAATCTCCTCCGACACCGATAAAAGCTTCATACCGTTTAGTTTCAAAAGATATTGAAAACGAGTTTTATCAAACGCTTTGGTGTGTAAATCAGCTTTTTGTTCGTCAGTGTGGATTTTCTCAATTCGTATCAACTTCTTCTCGAAACAGTCTCGAATGAAGTGATGACGAATTTCAATGTGTTTCGTTTTAGCGTGATGAACAGGATTTTTTGTTATGTTTATAGCTGCCTCATTATCAACAAAGATAGGGGTGTTAAGAAATTGCAAACCGTAGTCTCGCATCTGTTGCTGGATCCACAAGATCTGAGAGCAGCAGCTGCTAGCAGATACATACTCGGCTTCACATGTGGATAAAGCTACAAAGGTCTGCTTCTTACATTGCCAGGTGACCAATCGTGGTCCAAAAAACTGACATCCCGCAGTTGTTGACTTAGCGTTAACTTTGCAGCATCCGAAGTCAGAATCGGAATACCCTTCGAGCGTGAAGTCGCCTTCTTTTGGATACCACAACCCCAATGATGGAGTTCCTTTCTGGTAGTGCAATATCCGTTTAACTATCACCATATGCGAAGCTCTCAGGTTAGACTGAAATCTTGCTGCGAGGCAGGTTGGATACATAATATCGGGTCTTGAAGCTGTCAAATACATCAGCGATCCGATCATGGAGCGATACATCATTTCATCCACTTTCTCTTCGGTGAGATCAGGATTTATCCCATGGTTCGTCGCTAACGGGGTGGAAGCTGGAGTAGTCCCGGACATCCCAAATTTCTCTAAGATATCATGAACATATTTCATCTGATGTATGAATATTCCCTTGGGCAGTTGATCAATCTGAAGTCCCAAGAAGAATTTCATCTCACCCATCGATGACATTTCAAATTTTTGCTTCATAACTCTTTCAAAATCTTTGCATAGATCTTCATTTGTTGACCCAAATATGATGTCGTCCACGTATATCTGAACTATCAGAAGATGTCCATCGACTTCTTTGGTGAAGAGAGTGGCATCCACTTTTCCACGGATGAAGCTGTTGGCAAGCAGATGTTGAGACAATGTCTCGTACCAGGCTCTCGGGGCCTGGTGTAAACCATACATCGCTTTATCCAGTAAATAGACCTTGTCTTTGTGGATTGGGTCGGTGAATCCTGGTGGCTGTCTGACATATACCTCCTCTTTTACCTTCCCGTAGAGAAACGCTGATTTAACATCTAACTGATAAACTTTAAATCCTTTCCAAGATGCAAATGCTAGGAAGATTCTAATCGCTTCAAGTCTAGCAACGGGAGCATATACTTCGATGAAATCTATACCCTCCTGCTGACTAAAGCCCTGGACTACGAGTCGAGCTTTGTTGCGAATAATAACCCCTCGATCATTCCTCTTACACTTAAACACCCACTTGGTGTTAATCTTCCTATGACCATCAGGCAAGTCTACCAATTTCCACACTCCCAACTTCTCAAACTGACTCAGCTCCTCTTGCATCGCGTTGACCCAAGAATCTTCAGTTAGTGCTTCCTTATATGTTCTCGGTTCAATCTGCGAAATGAAACAACTAAGTGAAAACTCTGTTTGTAAAGAAGCAACTGTAGAATAAAAACAAGTAAGGCCTTGGTCAATTTGTCGCCTGGTGCGTACGCCTGATTGCAACTCTCCAATGATTAGCTCTTCTGGATGGTATGAAAGAGTTCTCGGCATCACCTCGCCTGGAACATCTACCTCGCCTTCCAAATTTGTGACATTCTGATTTGCACCTTGTTCACTGACTGGAATTGTTTGACTTGAAATCTGGATTTGCTCCCCCTCGGAATCTGAATCACCACGATTGAATATTGGCCTATCATCAGATTCTAAATTATCGTTGACTGCCGTCTGATTGTCAGGAGCATGTTCACATTCTGAAAATGATGGAATTTGTTGAATATCATCATGTTCTCCAGCATTACTTGGACCGGCTTCATCATCATTGGAAGTTCACCGTTGACGTCTAGAAGTCTCAGCTGGAAATCTTTTTTGTGATGCTTCATATTCTCTCAGAATATCCAACTCGTCAAAGAAATCTGGTTCTTCTTCTATGTCGAATGAATCCCACAGAGTATCGTAATTGAAACGCCATGAGTCGCCGAGATTCTGAGGTGGCATCGTATAACTTTGACACTCAACATTATGTGCTTCGATGATCCGCTTCAAGCTTGGAACAAAGACTCTTTTCAATGGACTTGCATAACCCACAAAAATTCCTTCGATGCTCTTTGGACCAAATTTACCATATGGTTCTAGATCTGTGTAGGGAGACCCAAACGGTTCCAGATACTTCAGGTTCGGTTTGCGGTTATTGATCAGCTCGAAACATGTCTTGTTGAATTTCTTCACTGTAAGAACCCGGTTGAGTGTATAGCAAGCGGCTGACACTGCTTCTGCCCAAAAGTTGACTAGTAATTTCGAATCAGCAAGCATCGTCCTGGCCGTTTCAATTAGCGTCCTGTTCTTTCTTTCAGCTACTCCATTTTGTTGTGGAGTGTAAGGAGCACTAAATTCTTACAATATACCTCTCTCATCACAATACTCTTCCATTTTATTATTCTTAAATTTTGTACCATTATCACTCCTGATTCTTCTGATTCGGGTTTGGTACAAGTTTTCAATTTTTCTGAACAACGTCATCAAACTCTCATATGTCTCATCTTTTGTCTTCAGAAATGATACCCACGAAAATCTCGAGTAGTCGTCTGTTACTACTAGACAGTAGAGATCACCAGTTATGCTTTTGACGTTCACTGGACCAAAAAGATCCATATGAAGTCTCTTTAACGGTCTCGAGACTGAGTTAACCTTCTTTTGAGGATGTGATTTTTTCTTTTGCTTGCCCTTGATGCAACTAATGCACTCCCCTTCCAGATGGAAACCTTTCAAATGAACACCGTTTACTAAGTCGTTAGGCACCAGGTGATTCATTTTTCGCAGATGAATATGTCCCATCTTTCGATGCCATAATTGTGACTCCTTTTCAGTGGCTCATGACATGAAGCAATGAGCCTGACCCGTGGTAGTAGTGGCTACGGTCATATCCAACACGTACAGATCATTGACTCTAGGTGCTCTCATGATAACCCACTATTCGGGAACAACAAACCCTGGTTTCAATATCAAACATTCCTTATCCGTAAAGTGCGTTGTATACATATGATCACAAATCTGAGAAATACTCAGAAGATTGTTTTCAAGCTCGGAGATGTAGTTTACTCTTTCAAACGTGACAATACCATTAGATAGAGTTCCTTCACCCACTATTCGACCACCTTGATTACCTGCAAAACCCACATATCCTCCATTAAACCCTCGAACATCGTACAGTAAGGTTTTCTTCCCCATCATGTGCCGAGAAGCTCCACTATCCATAATCCAATGTGAAACGGATCTGGGAAGCTCCTGCACATATCACAAACATTTAGTTAGATTTTGATGCCACCCAAGCCTCTTTTGACTCAGGTAGTTTGACATTGAGGTGAGTTTTTGTAGTGTAAAGTGGTGGAAAATTTTTATCATTCATCTTTAAGCTCTCTTCAGATCCAATCTCAACCTCTTTGTATAGTAAATATTCGTCTCTTTGAGGTTGACCAGATGATTGGTCTTTCTTCGAAACATACTTCTTCCCTGGTGGGGTAGAAGTTTGTTTCTCAAGTTTCTCATAGTGATCCAAAGGAACATTCATCTTTACCGATGTGGTAGAAGATGATTGTTTTGCAGACTCTGAAACCTTTGGTTTTGGAGAACTTGCTTTCTTTTCAACAGATTTTGGCTTCCATGTTGGTTGAGACGAAGCAACCCGTTTGTAAAATTTGTCATTTTTAGTTACCAACTTCTTTACGGGTTCGGTTTTCTTAACTGACTCTTTTGCAGATTCAGTTTTAACTTTGGTATTTTCCTTCTTTAAAAACTTTTTCTCAACAAACATTGGAGCTTTTCCCTTTACATCATCTTTTCTTTTTGGATTCTCTACAACCACAGACTTAGGCTTCGAGTTGGTGCACTTTCGTGCAATGTGTCCAACTTGATTGCATTTGAAGCATGTTCGGGTGTCAACTACCCAACTTGTGCCTTCAGTCTGAGGCTGTGAGGCCTTCTTTTCAAAGAATTCTTCATTGGTTTTCAAAAAAATCTCAGATTCTTGCTCGGAATGAGAACTCGAGCTTTTCATAAACACCTTTTTCTCAACAAACTTCTTGTTTTGAAAGTTCCTTCTTTGATAATTCTTACCACCCTGATATCTACCCAACCATCTGTTTTGGTTGTTGTTAGAAAAACGCGGCGGTACAACAGGTTTTTTGTAGTAAGCTTTATCTTTTTCAAAGTTTAATTGCCTTTTGGAACGTTTCAAACCTTCTATTTCACAAACATCAATTTCGACCAACTTGAACACATTTTTCAATTTATCAACATTCACATTCTCTAAAGGAAATTCAAGATCCGAATACAACTTATCTGATCCTGACATCTTGTACATCACAAGATTGGGTTCTTCACTTAAGTTGTTTTTGGAAGTTGATTTCAGAATATATTTTTCCAAAAAGCATTCTTCATCCTCAGTTGTGTCACTTTCAGATTTCAAAACATTTTCAACCATACTTTTAACAACTTCGGACTGAACACTGTCTTCATCAGATGATGAAGTGAATGTGACGTCAATTGATTCTGGAAGTTTAACTTCATTTGTGTCATTATCATTAACCAATCTGGACTTTTTCTTTGAAAAATTATTTAACACTGGCGGTGGAACCTGATGATATCCAACCCCAGTTCCGTCCGAATAAACATCTTCGCCAACTTTGTTCTTCCCAATTGGTTTAGGAACGATATGTTGAAGAACAAAACTTGCGGAGTTGTAACTGTTGAGTTTCAGATTGATGCATTCATTTTCAATCTTAGCTTCCTAAAACTGAAGCTTCAGATTAGCAATCTCATCCAACTGTTGGTTGATTTGCCTCTCTTTCGACTGAAGTACTCCTTTCAGTTGGAGATTTTCTTTGATTGTTTTATCATTTCTTTCATCAGAATCTTTTGTCGTTCATTTTAGCTACTCATAATTTTCCAAAATTTGACGGTTTTCATGAATTAACTTTTCATTTTCTTTCCTGATTCGTTCTACGTCAATTTTATCATTTTCAAGTTTATTAGTTAATTATTTTATTCGATCATTTTAAGCTTTTACCAATTTGTCACGACTTAAGATCTGATTTTCAACTTCTCTGACTCTTTCTGCCAGTTCTTCAGTCATTTTACCACTGAGGTAAGCATGTGTGCTACAAACCTTGCAGTCTTTCATGCAATTTTTGCAGTCACTTTCACTTTTGGCTTTATCAGTCTTACCTGACTCATTTGTTGAATCATTAGAACTGACCTTGCTCTTTGACTCAGTTCTGGACTTAGTGTCTACCTCTAACTCTTTCGCTGCAAGAACTTTGTCAGCCATTTTCTTCAGATTTTCTGCTGTGAATTCTTTCGTCGTGTCAATTATCCTATCATCGATCTTTTTCGATTGTAGCTCTTTTTCTTTCTCTTCTTCTTTACTTCCCCACCACAATCTTTGATTTTCTTCTTGCTCTTCTGCTATTTGCTCGATCAGAGTCTCGACTAGAAGTGTTGATGGTTCCACAAGTATATTTCCCTTAGGATCCAAATAGCATTCTCTGTCAGCGTCCCATCTCTTCGCGCTTTTTGCCTCTTTCCATGCACGAAAATGTCTGTCTTTCATTATTTGAGCTAACATCTTTCTGTTGACATATTTTACTTCCTTCGATCGTGTATCTTTGAAAGGAACGATTTTTGCCATGAAGGCATAACCCACTGCATCTTCTTCCGGTAACACATCACTCCAATCGTATCCCTCATCATCATAAACAACAGCTAATGCTCTCAACTTTTCTTGGGGAGCATCTTCTGTCTGTTTCATTATGGGAGATTCAGATTTGTTTTGATGATAGATGGCTCTTTTATAATAGTCTTCACGGAATGGGTTAGCTGTTTTATCAGTAGCTGCATTTCGAAATTCACGTTTAAAATGCCCCTTTTGCTTGCATTTAAAGGATGTAACCTTCGATTTATCAAAACCTAGCTTTGTTGAAGGTCCGCCAATGGAGTGTCTGCCTGTTATCTCCATGAATCTATGAGCCTTTCTGACCGCACTCGCCATACACCATCTAATATCTATCAACTCCATCTCTTCGGGGTCGATTTGATCATAATCTTCCTTGGTGAGGTTTGTGTTTCCGATCTTTCCAGCAACAAGGCTCTCATATGATTCTAGGACATATGCCAAAAACACCATTTGCTGCTTGGCGGATTCTTCGCTGAAGTTTTGTGCATTTTTGAGGTCTATAGCAATATTGCACTGGAACATGTTTTTCGGAATTGACTGTTGTTGTTGTCTTGGAGCAGTTGATGATGATCCTCCATGATAACCACTGCTTGGACTTTCTTGATTTGACATGTTTGAATTTTCTGCTGAGAAGGCAGTCTTCGGGGACACAGTTTTAGGAATCATACTTCCTCGATAATATAAGTCAACATTTTGCTGATACGAGGAATTGTTGACTTTGTTCGTTTTCCTGATCTCCAATTCATGACTCTCCAAACTTTCGATTAGTAAATCAACTGTCAGATCAGTCGGCTTCATTGTGTTCTTCAGCATTAAAGCAAAATACTGCCAGTCTTTTTCATCAGGCAGTCAGTCAAACAGCTTATCAACCAATTCTTCCTGAGAATATACAATTTCATATCTTGCGAGTTCCAACTTTAAGTGACCAAATCTTTCTATCATCTTTGACACAGAGTCTTTTTTCAAACACCCAAACAGATCGAATTCTTTTCTCAACATTTTTTTCTTATTTTTAACAATTTCAGCACCACCCACACATTTCATCTTTAATTTCTCCCATAGATCTCTGGAATCTTTGTATTCAATCAATGATATAATATCATCTCTCACTGATTGATGAAGTAAAGCGATGCATTTCTGTTCCGCAATGAAATTCTCTTGTGGAGTATCAGTTAAATTTTCATAATCAGTTCTTCTGATGTTAAAACCACTTTTCATACTCTTCCGACTTAGATAAGCAAATGCCTATAGCCATCCTCAAATTTGCTAGCCCATCTGTTGTAATCCTCTATGTCCATTAACTTGGGCGGTTTGTTGTAGGTGTCGTAGGGATTACCAACACTCAAAGAATCAGCAATGGTTTTCTTCGGACTCGGATTTGGTGCATTTTCATTTGTATTGCTTGTTGTGCCATCTCCTGAGTTGCTAGTATAAGCAAACACATCACTGAACGGATTTAGAAAATCATCACCCATCTTTAAGTACCTGAAACAATTAACAAACACTTAGACATTTTTTTTTGTGATTTTAAAAATAAACTTCACAACTGATGCAGTTTCAAACGAAATGAATCTCAAACGAAATGGACAGTCTTCAAGCGAAATGATCTTCACGTGAAATGAAATTTGAATCTTCAAACGAAATGAGCTCCAAGCGAAATGGATTTCACGCGAAATGAAAATAACTTTCACACGAAATGCAGGTTTCAAGCAAAATGGTCCTTTGGTACGAAATGGAAGTCTATTTCGTACGAAATGAAATACTCAGTGTCTATTCCGTGCGAAATGAAGTCCAACAGGTCGATTTCGTGCGAAATGAATTCCATAAAGATGATTCCGTGCGAAATGGACTAAATCAATCCGTACGAAATGATGATGACATCATCCTATCGGCCATAATATTGTCAAATTGATCTGGTTTTAGGTCGATTTTAGGTCCAATTCTTTCAAGGATTCGATAAAACTGTGATTTACAAGATATGTGTGAAATTCAAGCCATTTTAACCGTTAAATTTTGAAAAATGTGAAGAAGAATGAGTAGAAATGAGAAATTTCAGTGAAAACAAGCTGAATTGGTATGAACTCTTCCTCTTGAGCTCTGATACCACATGTAGGATCGTTGTACGACCTGAATGAGTCGATCAGAAGAGTTTTAATCCATATCAAAGGCGGAATTAATGATATGAACTTGATTACAGCTTGATTCTCCCTAATTATCTTGTTTTTATTGATTTCAAAGCTTTACAGATCAGTTGACAATTTGGCAGCACCTCGGCTCTGAAATTCGGATCGTTACAAATGACAAACCATGCTCCACTATATATAGAGATCTCATTCCGTATGAAATGAACGTAACTCATTTTGTGCGAAATGACTTTGTCTCATTTCGTGCGAAATGGCCTTGTCCATTTCATGCGAAATGGCCAAATAACATACAAACCCTAATTTCTAGCCTATTGAGCACTGGTTTATCCTATCTAGATACAAGACTCGATTCAAGACGAAGTTAACAGACATTTGCACACCAACATTATCTCTGAAAGTCTAGATTTTGACAGTGCTTACGGAACACATCAAAAGCCGCCCAAGTTAATGAATATTGAAGATTATAATGGGTGGAAAGATCGTTTTGAAAGTTGGATTAATGCTTATGCTTTTGAAAGCTGGAAAATGTTAACTTTTGAATATCAAGATCCAAAAAATCCAGATGGAGAGATAATATCAGTTAAAGATTTTCAACCAGAAGATAAAGATTCTTTTTCTAGTGAACAAAAAATGATAACTCTTTTGCAGCAATCAGTTAGGGATGATATACTCTCGTTGCTCTAACACAATAAAACATCAAAATCTATGTGGGAGTCACTGAAAGTTAAAGCTGAAGGCGGGAAAGAAATAATGAAAAACAAAAGGTCACTGCTAAAGAAAGAGTTTAATTTGTTCAGCTGCATGAAAGGTAAAAATGTCCGACAAATGATAGAACGTTTCTGTCATTTGAAAATTGAGCTGGAAAGATTTGAGATAAAAAAGGACAAAGAGGAAATGATCGACAAACTCATTGAAGCATTACCTCATGAAGATGGTTGGCAAACTTATATCATGATTCTTAAAAATGGTTCAAAGTTTGATAAAATGACTTTAGAAATGCTGATTGAAAAACTTGAAAGTCATGAGCTGGAACTTCAAAAGCTAAACAAGCCGAACAGTTCAAATAATCAGCAAAACGTGAATTTGTATTATCGTGGTAGTTTGCTATCAAACAATCAATCATTGATGATTGGCACCGCTTTTAGTGCTGAGAACTCGAATGAATCACCAAAAAGCAGATCTTTAAATGGAGGTTCATCGAGTAGCAGTTTTGGTTATTCAAGCTCAAGTACCAATTCAAACAACCAATCGTCTTCTGCACCGAATAACAATCAGGGACAAACCAATTCTAATCAAAATGTAATACAATGCAACATTGCTGTAAATCTTAACAATGAACAGAGCATGAGTGCTGATGCGGCAAAACAACAAATGGTCTTCTTAGCTTCAATATTAGAATCTTATGAAAGTCTTGTTGTAGGTAAGATCAGAAACCCCAACATGACCAAAGAAGACTACGATCAAATTGATCTGGAGGAGTTGGAGTTGATTGATATCAGATGGTGCATGACAAGCGTGATCAGAAGAGCTCAGATATTTATGGAGATTAGTGGTAGACAAGTGGTAGACAATGTCTGGGAGGTCCTACAACGAAACTTGGATTTGACAAATCCAAAGTTACCTGTTTTAAATGTAAACAAAAAGGACACTTCAAGAGAGAATGTCCAAACTAGACTGTGGATGAAATTGTTAATCCGTTCCACGATGACTACTATCGAAAAGCAGTGTATCATCGCAACAAGGAACAACTACCAAAGATCAATCGATCATAGATTGATGAAGGATCTTCAAAAGAAAAAACAGAGCGATGGTTGTTACTCAGGAGGAAATAGTGTTTTAATTGGAACAAATATATACCGAATGAGGGTGTTGCGTTGGTTGCTAGATTAGAAGATGGCAAGATGCATCGAGAAGAATGGATTGCAAGAAGAAGGCCTTTATAAAATGTACGATGTTTTCAAAGAAGCAAGAGATGCTAGAAGATGGGATGCGGAGAGAAATTGTTACTTGGTTAAAGAAGGGAATCCTGTAGTGGATCCGAAGACAGTAGACTTTGAAGTGCTGGTCGCATCTATTCCTACTGCTGCAGAATGTTATGGATCAAAGAAAAAGGAAAAAGAATATGTGAAGAAGCATGTAAAAGAAATCATCGGTGTAAACCAAGAAATGACGGCAGAGAACCTGAAAAAGATGGCCGACAAAGTAATGATGGCGAAACAAACTGGGGTAGAAAATCAAACCAAGTCTACGGAGCCGTCAAATCAAGTTAAGTCATTGGGTAAAACTGATGAAGATGGTAAGAAATCATGTGATAAAACTGAATTGCAGTGTAGGAAATGCATGGAACCATGCAGTTTCTGTACTGAGAAAATCAAAACTTTAAAAGCCAAAAACATTGAATTCACCAAAATCGAAAATCTTTTAAAAGAAAGTAACAAGAAAATTGAATTGTTAAGAGACGATCGTAGTCTAAAAGATAAAATAATCAAGAATTCAAAAGAAAGAATTGATCTTTTGAAAGATGATTTGAAAAAGGGTGAATTGGAAATGAAAAATTTTCAAGTAGATAATAAAAAATTCAGTTTTGACTACAATAAAATGAAAGAGGCTTATGGTGAATTAAAAAGAGTAAGTACAAATTATGAAGAACGCGCTCGCAAGTATTATGAAACACAAGAAAGGTTAAAAGGTACGGTTGTAGATAAGCAATTAAGTATTAACAAATATCTGGATGAAATTGCTAGTCTTAAACTAAAACTTTATGAGACGAAAATTGAAAATGAGCGCATGGATTTGAGATTGAAAAGTTATTCAACGGATCGGTATGTTCTTGACCATATAATTCCTAAACCAATCGAAAAGAACAAGGATAGTGAAGATGTTTATAGCAATGGAGGCGGAGTTGGGTATAATCGTTGTCCACCACCTATTAATAATGATTATACTAAAAAGAATATGGGGGGTGGAAAAGGCTTTAAACCTCAAGTTGCAAACCGAACAGGCGAAAGACGAAGCTGACAAATTGCCTGAAAACATTGATGTCACGTTTGAAAAATCTTCTGATGAAGAAAAAATTGATTCTGAAGTGGTAAACAATGTTTAAAAAATGAAAGTGAAACTGACAGTGACTCCATGAAATTCAAAAGTCCAAAAGACTGTTTTGAAGATGAAGAGTGTTTTATGAACAATTATATTCCAAAATCCCAAAACAACTCAAGAAATGAACCTACTCTGGTCATGTACCAGATGTGTAGATCTGATAAGTTGTATTCGGATGAGGAACTTCCAATTCAAAATGTCAACATGGACAAGATAGAGAAAGTTTTAAACTCGTGGAAGTTGATGTGTCTGAGGTGGACAATTTGTCAAACTCAACACAGTTTTTGAATTTTCAGAAAGATAAAGCTTATTACACCAAGCCGAGAAACCCACGATTTCAAAATAAAAATCAGAACAATGTGAAGTACGGGAAGGGGGTGGTAAGCAGATTTAAAAGAGGAATTTTCAAAAATTGATGTATGTGAAGAAAATGAACTTTGTGAAAAGTTCAAGCTCAAGTTGTGACAAAGAATCCGAGATTTTCAAACAAACAAATGAAGAATTCTTTGTACAACAAGAAAAACAAAAGCAAACTGAGGGTACGAGTCGGGTTACTGATAACCAGACTTTTTTCATGTGTAATGAAGTTGGGCACATCGCGAGAAAATGTCCCAAAAACGTTCCTAAGTCTGTTATTGTTAAAAACAAACAGAAACTAACAGATGTCAAAGGAAAGGTTCCAATGTTTGTTGAAAAGAATATTTCAAAGAAAGAAAATGATTCTAAAATTAAATCTCAACCGGTCAAACAAGTTTTCAAACCGAAACAAACTGGTGAGACTTCAAATAAAATGAAAACAAAGAATCAAAATCTGGGATTAAGAAAAAGGTTTTGAACAAACAAACTTGGATTCCTAAAACTCCAGGTAAAACATCTGGCGAAACAAAAAAGAAACAAACTTCTTTGACTGCTCAAGTCAAGAAGTATGTCCCAAAGGTTTATGTTGTTGATAAGAATAAACAAACTTCTTCGACCACTCAGGTCAAGAAGTACGTTCCAAAACTTATTCAACCTTGTGACCCTCAACCAGTAACTCTACCCAATACCAGGAAGGCTTGGGTATCCCTATTCAAGTAATCGTTTTTTATCATGTTCAGGGCCTCTCGAGGTCAATTCTGTCAAAGTGGATAATGGACAGTGAAGCTTCTCGGCACATGATAGGGATGCTAGCCTTGCTCTATGATGTTAGATCTATCAAGGGAGGCTATGTAGGGTTTGCAGGTAATCAAGGTGGAAGAATAATTGGGGAAGGAACTTTGACAAATGGAAAAGTGTCGTTTGAAAAGGTCAATTACAACGCTGAATTGGAGAACAATCTGCTAAATATTTCACAGATTTGTGATCTCAAGTTCATGACACATTTTAACGAAAAAGAATGCTTAATTCTCAAACCTGGATTTATGATTCCTGAAGAATGGATTTTAATGCGAGCACCGCGTTAAAATGACCTCTATGTCCTCGACATGAGTGTTGCGTCCACAATTAACAATCAGGCGCAGTGTTTTGTTTCAAAAGTGAATGAAAAAGAATTTGTTCTTTGGCACCGCAAGATGGCTCATATTCATTTGAGAAAAATGAATTACCTAGTTCACAACGATCTAGTGGAAGGCGTTCATCTGAAGAACTTTCATCTGGGTGATGAATGTATATGTTGCAAGACAGGTAAACAAACGAGAAAGCTTCTAAATTCCATTAAGATGCTGATATTGGATGAACTTCGGTCCTGTGAATGTTAAAAGCATCTCCAGAGATCTATACTGCTTAGTTGTGACTGATGACTATTCAAGATTCTCTTGGATGTTGTTTCTAGAATCGAAAGACGAAGTATTTGAGAGTTTGATGATTCTATTCAGAAAGATCGAGAATCTATACCAGTTGCCAATCAGAAGAATCCGTAGTGGTAATGGTCCAGAATTCAAGAACAACAGAATGACCGAGTTGTACAATGACAAAGGGATATTGGATGAATTTAGCGCTCCTTACACACCGCAGTTGAAAGGGGTGGCAGAAAGAAAGAACAGAACGCTAATCGAGGCCGCACGAACAATGTTAGCTGATTCAAAACTCCCAGTGAGTTTTTGGAGTGAAGCCGTTGTCTCAGCATGCTATACTCTCAACAGACTGCTGACAGTTTAACCACACAACAAAACATGTTTCAAGTTACTCAGCAACCGAAAGCCAAATTTGAAATATCTTGAACCTTTTGGTTCTCCCTGAACGGTAATTGATCCAGATGGAAAATTTGGTGCGAGATCATTGGAAGGGTTCTTCGTTGGATATGAGAGTCCACTAAAACGCGTATATCTACCGAGCCTTAATAGAGTAATTCAAGCTCAACATGTGGATTGCTAGAGGTATACAATACCTACTCAGAAACCTGGTGATTCGTGGTTATATGACTATGAGGGGTTATGGAAATCATTTGAGCTTCTAGAGGAACCGACAAAAGAAGAATTGCTAATGCTATTCCAGCAACATCAGTCATCCTCGCATGAGCAAGTCCCGAGACCTATTGTCGTTATTCAACAACAAGGTGGATCTCATGATTTGGAAGCTGGCCCCATTCACACTCGGGTAGAAGATCAAACTCAGAAACCAGAAATAGTAGAACCCACTGAGAACATTCAAGCCATGGTGTTTGATGAATCAAATGATTCAGATTCTAACAGTCCTACATTTGACCGAGGTGAATCTGATTCTGAGGGGGAGTAGGTCCAGATTGATAGTTAGACAAATGAAGTCGATCAAAACGTGGAATAAAACGTTTCAAATCTGGGGGACGAGGTGGTAGTTCCAAATGAAGTGATGCCCAACACACTTTCATATCACCCCAAAAAGTACATTATCGGAGAATTACAATCTGGAGACCGAACACGTCGTCAGATTGATCAGGGCTTTTCATGTTTTTATTCTAAAATTGCTCCTTTACAAACTGATTTTTCCATTAAGTTCTTTATTTCGCAGGTGGAACCCAAAACTTACAAAGAGGCACTTACTGAAGAATCGTGGGTGAAAGCGATGCAGGAGGAGCTGAATCAATTTGAAAAGCTAGGTGTTTGGAAATTGGTTGATTTACCCGATGGTCAGAGAATGATTAAAACAAAATAGGTATTCAAGTGTAAACGCGACGATCGAGGCGTGATAGTCAGAAACAAAGCTCGCCCGGTAGTTCAAGGTTTCAGCCAGAAGGAGGGTATCGACTTCACAGAGGTTTATGCTCCAGTTGCTTGGCTCGAGGCAATTCGTAGTTTCCTCACATTTGCATCTTGGAAAGGGTTTAAGGTTTACCAGCTTGATGTTAAATCCGCATTTCTGTATGGAAAAGTCAAAGAAGAGGTGTATGTCGGTCAGCCACCGGGCTTTACCGATCCTGTTCACAAGAACACGGTCTGCTTACTCGATAAAGCCTTATACGGGCAGCATCAGGCCTCGAGAGCATGGTACAAGACTTTGTCTCAGCACCTGTTGACGAATGGGTTTACTAGTGGTAAAGTAGATGCAACTCTCTTCACAAAAGAAGCTGATGGACACTTGCTGATAGTCCAAATATATGTGGATGACATAATTTTTGGTTCAATAAATGACGCACTCTGCAAAGACTTTGAAAGGGTCATGAAACTCAAGTTCGAGATGAGCTCAATCGGAGAAATGAAGTTCTTCCTATGTCTACAAGTTGATCAATTGCCGGGAGGAATATTCATTGACCAAACAAAGTATGTTCACAATGTGTTGGAGAAATTTAGCATGACGGGAACTTCACTGATATCAACTCCATTGGCGCTCAATCACGGCATTCATCTGGATCCCACGGGGGATAAATTCGACGAGAGTTTGTACCAGTCAATGATAGGGTCACTCATGTACCTGACAACGTCATGACTAGATATTATGTATCCCACATGCCTCGCAGCTCGCTATCAACAAGTCCGAGGGCATCTCACAAGATCATCGTCAAGAGAATATTGCGATATCTCAAAGGAACACCAATTCTCGGCTTGTGGTATCCAAAGAATGATGAATTCAACTTGGAGGGCTACTCAGATTCTGATTATGGTTGCTGCAAATTGAACGTAAAGTCTACTACCGCTGGCTGCCAGTTTTTCAGAACTAGACTGGTAACATGGCAGTGTAAGAAACAGACTATGGTCGCTCTCTCTACTTGCGAAATCGAGTACATCTCGGCTAGCAGCTGCTGTTCACAGATATTGTGGATCCAACAACAGTTGAGAGACTATGGTTTTCAATTTCTTAACATGCCTATTTTCGTAGACAATGGGGCTGCTATAGATATAACAAAAAAACCCTGTTCATCACGCTAAGATAAAACATATTGAGATTCAACATTATTTCATTTGTGATTGCTACGAAAAGAAGTTGATTAGAATTAAAAAAATCCACACCGATGAACAAAAAACTGACTTTTATACAAAACCGTTTGATAGAGCTAAATTTCAATATCTTTTGAAACTTAACAGTATGAAGCTTTTGTCAGCACGTGGTGAAGTTGTCGAAGGTGATTCCGAGGAAGATGACGTTGAGACGTAATCTGCATCGGTTTGTCATTTTTCTTCTTTTAAAATGTTTTTAATTTTAGAGGGAGAAAATGTAGTACAAAATACAAAAACATTTAAAAATTCAAAAATGTAAAAAAACATAGAAAAAGGCAAAAAGAGTTAGTGTAAAAAAGAGGAAATGATAGTACATCAGTAAGGCAGTCACAGCATGCTAAAGAAACAGAAAGTTAAAAAAAGTGATAAACGGTCTCACTGATGATATGCCGGTAGATTTTTACACATTTAGTAGATTGATTTCGAGATATAAACCTAAATCAATAACTTTCTTAATTCATGTGGAAAATCTCTCGGATATATGGACCCAGTACTGTCACACCCTGGCTTTTGCGGAAGCATGGATTGTTTTGGTGTGACTTCTTAATACCATAGCAACAATCATAACAATGCTATATGATAAAAACACAAGATGTTCATCCATTCATTTAGTTTAAAAATACCACAACATTATTGTTTGAAAATGTCGACACTTAAAATAAGTTACAACCCATACTTGTCTACAATGTGTTCATGAGACACAGCAAAAGACTTTAAATAAAACTTGGTTTAAAGACATGTAACCCGTCCAGGTAAGGGTTACACCTCCTAAACCTACTACCCTGGATGACATCTTTTATTCAACGCAGCTAAACCCATGTATACCCCGCCGGATCCGTTAGTTCCCTGAAATACATGTAGTTTGAAAAATCAACAAAAGTTGAGCGAGTTCATGTGTATGTGAGTATGTATAAACCTTTGTATTCAATGTAGGTGTGTATGTATGTATGTATGTATGTATGTATGTCCCGGTATGATTGCAAACAAGGAAAAGATCACCAATGGTTTGCAAGGCCACTGATATGTGTGACGGTGTAGGAAGACTCAAACCTAGTAAAGTTGTACCGGGCTCCCGGCTGGAAGACATAGTTCACCTCTATGGGCCGCCTCGGCCTCATGGGTGTGGGCTCGCTACACCCAAATAGATCTATCACTCATGCCCCGTGGTCCTACAACGAGGGTTAATGGTCCCAAGTATCCGCCTACCCTATCACATGATCTATGGTTCTTTCCTTGGCTAATCATACCAATAGTATTGTAAGTACCCCTTTGTAACATGTATTTCCCCCCCGAAGTAAGTAAACAAAACAGTTTAAGGAAAAGGGGGACATGAACTCACTGTATTGCGTCTCCTGTATAGTAACGTCAACTCAAACCGGACCCACTACCCGACGACCTACAACGTACTAATGTCTATTAGACGAACGGGCCGTGCCTTGGCTTAGGGTTTAATGTTTTTGAGTTGCGTTTCTTGTGTCTCCGAATAATATTCCAAGTTATAATTATTTGTTAAAATAATTATTTTAACCTTGAATTATATTTAGTTCCGGAATAATTGTTAAACAATATTTCGTATTTATACTTCTCAAGTATTTTATATGCGTATCTCATTCCCAAGGATGGGGGTATTTTATACATGTATATTCGTAGTCGCGAAAATTATATTTTAAGTCCCACTTAGGAAAATATACTTACTCATTTGTCCAAAATTACTTATTTCCAAAATATATGTATTTTTCCCAAAAATAATATATTTTACTTCTTTAGTTTCCAAAATAATATTTTACCAAAAATATATGTGTAAGACTATTTTGCGGAATATTTTGTAAGTTACGTTTTCGCGTTTGGTTTTATAATACCAAGTGTGTAACTTAAGTATTTTATTCCTTGACATTTTTGATATTATTTTGGAGTTGTAATTCCCATGGTATTTGTTAAGTTATATTATTTTACCCAAAAATAATATAACTAGTTCACAGAATATACAAGTACTCGCACAAGTGTATTAGTATAAAATATATATTCTAAATATATATTTATCCATTTTCATTAGTAAAAATTTACCTCCGATACTTTGTATTTTTGTGACCAAACCCATGGCGAAGTTTATATTCGAAACACAAGTTGTAAAATATACTTGTAACATTTGTTAGAAAAATATTTTCTAAGTGTTGAAATTTTAGAAAATTTCGCCAGAGTCTCCTTTGTAAATTGAGGTGTCCATGCTTATTAGCATATCATTTTCTTTTCAGAAATCATTCAATCAATCAACAACAAGTTACCAAACAACATTATACTAGTCAGGTGCAAAAACAATGCACTTTACATAACAACATAAACTTGGTTTTTCATAAAAACGCGTAATAACTTAGTGGGGTGTTTAGTGGGTTTAGTTACCCTCCAAAGTGTGTTTATTTTTGTAAAACTCTCGTTCTCGGGATTTTTAGATGTTCACAACTTGTGAACTTATTTTACAAAAATATTCATTTACAACATTTCCATGTTTCACTAGTATTCACAATTTATTTCCTTCCAAAAATAATGTAAGAATCATGACTTTTCAAAAATCCGTCTTTTAACTTGGTTTGTCTAGAAAAATTATTTGTAACCCTTGGGTCCATAAGACCATATACCCACTTAGTTCACTTATTTTTCAAGAAATCACTTTGTTACCAAGTTTATGTTGAAACATGGAGGTGATTCTTTTATGTAGTTCACTAATCACCTCCGAACTTGTTAACTTAAGTTTTTTATCCTACTTTAACAAGTTCATCCATTGTGACAACCCTCACTAAACCAGGTATCCGTACGACTTAATTTATAATTAATTAATGCTTAATTACTGTGCTTGTTTGAAATTACTGATGAACTGCTACTTGATTTCTGATACATGCATATACCTGCATCATACTTTACTTACCGTCACTACATTATTTACATGCTGAACCTTAGTGACAAACATGATGCACAAAAAGCACAGTAGCACTATAAACAGATAACCTATTGAACATGCTGATAAAGCCAGCATCAGGCAGACACTGCCTCTAAGGCCTGTATGAGCCAGAAAAGTCTTACTACACTAGTGGTTAGTGTAGGGATACAAGGGTTGTAGAACTGCGTCTCTAGGAATAAGTTACAATGACTGGATGTGCCTAAAACGTGCTCTAAGCACAAAATTCAGCACTTTACATTATAATTCAGCTTTTAGCTACCTAATAAAGTGCCAAAACATGAGAAAAATATTACTAGACACTTTCCAAAGTGTCAGAAATGAGTTGTGTCACTAAAAAGGGTATTAACGACACTTTAAAGCTTTGTTAAGCACTTTAACGGATTACCATCCAACCGAACAACCGGACTATACCCAGAACATGAAAATATTGTCATTTTCATTGTTTTTCTTTTTCTGAGCCAGTTAGGGTCCCTGAACACCCTAACACCCGTCATAACACACTACACTCTACTAACCGGGTTAATCCCTAAACTTAACAAGATTAACCTAACTAGATACTTAACATTTGGTTGGATTCGAACTAGTACCCCCCCCCCCCCCCCCTTAACAAACCGTCCCCAACAGGGGGACATACTTTGTACTCTTTTGATTATAATAATCTAACATGTCTAATATCTATAAGACATATAATCCATTGGTTAATGATCTTGAATTTGTCTATAAGTTCCAAACTAAACACACTAACACCTTAACCACACACAACTCAACTTCAAACACTCCCTCTCTCTCTCAAAAGCTTCGGCCGAACACCCCTCTTGCACCCATCAATTTTTCGAGCTTTGATCTTCACATTCCAAGTTCATACAAGTGTTAAGGATCACCCACAAGGAAGCTTGGTGCAATCGGAAGGCGAAGGACCTCGTTACATTGCTTTTATCCACTCATTTTGCGTCTAGATTCTTCCCTAGCCTCGAGCTAGTAGTAAGTTGCTTAAATCACCTTCTCGGACTATTTTGAAGTGGTTAATATGATATGTAACGGTTAAAAGTCATGAACATACAAGATGAAGCTTAAAAGTCTACTAAAAACACTAAAAGTGATGGTTAAAAGCTCATATGTTGTGTAAATCTTGTAGTAATTGATTTGTGTAGTTATTTGGACCCGATCTATGTTGTGGTAGCTCGGATCATCATTTAACCCGGGTTGATCATGATCATGAATCATGACATAAGGTTGTTTTGGAAGTAACAAGGGTTAAGGGATGAAACTCTACCACACATCAAACTTGAACTTGTGTAAAAACGATTTTACTTACAAAATAGTGTTTAAAACTAGTAGATCTACGGATCTACAAGCGGTATTTTCAAAAGACCTCGTGTCAAGAGAAAACATACTTTTAAGACGGATCTTACACTAACACGAATGATTTTTAGAACACACAAGTGTGTAAACACTTGTGTAGCACAAAGTTTCGACAAAATAACTATTTTTGTAAAAGATGACGAGAAGTTGTAAAGACGGAACTTCCCTAAAAACGAGGTTTTTACAAAATCGGATTGTTTTATATGAGGATCCACTAAAAGTAATGGGATTTACTTCATAGTTTGGATAAATTACAAGTTCATGTATTTTTGCGATTTACATCTATATTGACTAGTTCGATGGTTTGAATAATGTTTATTGTTGATTGAGAAAATTGTTGGTTTGATTTGTAAAAGAAAATGATACGCTTGAAAGCGTGGCCACCTCCAGTTACAGAGGAAACTCTGGCGAAATTTTTCTAAAAACCTAACACTTAGAATTATTTTCACTATAAGTGTTAGAGATACTTGTCGACTTGTTTTCAAACTATGAATTTCGCCACGACTTTATTTACAAAATATCGGAGGTGGGATTTCACAAATAAAACGTGATACATATATATATTTAGTATATATATTTTTCACAACATCACTTGTATAAGTGTTTATGATTATTTTGTGAACTACGTAAATATTATTTTTAGAGTAAAAATAATATTACTAAGTATTATTTTGGGAGAATCACATGTATTAAAATATAATATTTTTGGGAAGAATATTTATATTTTGGAGTTAGAAATAAAATATATCTTAAGTGAGACTTAATAATATATTTCGAGATTATACGAACACACATGTATTAAATCCCCCATCCTTGGGAAGGAAAATGACTACCAAGTATATACAGAATGTAAACACGAAATAGTTGCCTAACTATTTCCCAAAAACTTAAACCATAAAGCTAAGGCACGGCCGTCCGTCTAATAGAGTTAGTACGTGTAGGTCGTCACATAGCTGCTTGATTTGGAGGCATACTTGGTAGAGACGCACCACTGTGAGTTCATGTCCCCCTTTTCTCCTAACTGTTTTCAGTTTTCTAAACTGCGGGGGTGAAATACATGTTACTTTGATTACAAGTACTTTATACATGGTATGGTCAGCTAAGGAAGGAACTGTTAGGTTATGTGATTGGGTAGGTGAAATCTTAAGAACATTAGTCCTCGTAGCACGATCGAGGAATACAAGTGATAGGTCTATCTGAGCATAACAAACCCCACCCATGCGCCCTAAGGTTGGACCATTTGGTGACCTTGTCCTATCCCCACCCATGAGCCCTAAGGTTGGACCATGTGGTGACCTTGTCTTAACACCACCCGTGCGCCCTAAGGTTGGACCATGTGGTGACCTTGTCTTAACACCACCCATGCGCCCTAAGGTTGGACCATGTGGTGACCTTGTCCTATCCCCTCCCATGCGCCCGCAGGTTGGACCATATGGTTACACATTAACTGATATGTTTCCTTATTTGCTTTCATACCAGAGTTTACAAAACCTTCATACTTACAATGATTATAAAGGTTTATTCGCACGCACATACTAAACACATGAACTCGCTCAACATTATTGTTGATTTTTCAACTTACATGTATTTCAGGGAATTAAAGGATCTGGCGCGGTATGACACGTTTTCCGCTGCACTAGTTACGAGGTCATCCGGGTTTGGGGAATGTGACTCTTTCCTGGACAAGTCACAGTCCTTAAACTGTGTTTATGTCATGTTGATGTTTGTGTTTGTTTAAACAATGTTGTTGTATTTGGTTTTTAAAACTTAATTAAATGGATGATCTTGCATGGTTTATTTCATATAGCTTTGTTATGGTTAAGCTATGGTATTAAGAAGTCACACCAAAATTAACCACGCTTCCGCAAAGCCAGGGTGTGACAGCTTGGTATCAGAGCTCTGATCATAGCGAACTAGGATTCTTTCTCGAGTCTAGACTATGATCACTAGGGCTCTCACGAAAACATTTTTACTGCGTACCACTTAAGTCCAGATCCAAAACGTTTTTACAAACAAATGTTGAGCACATTTTATTTATTATTTATAGGCTCAGTCTGGGAGGCTGAGGCTCGGTCTGGGAGGCCGAGGCTCGGTCTGAGAGGCCGAGGTAGTTGTCTAGTGGGACTAGGGAGTCAGTCTGAGAGGCTGGGAGAATTGGCTAGTGGGACTAGGAAGAGCAGTCTGGGAGGCTGGGAGAATTGGCTAATGGGACTAGGAAGAGCAGTCTGAGAGGCTGGGAGAATTGGCTAGTGGGACTAGGAAGAGCAGTCTGAGAGGCTGGGAGAATTGGCTAGTGGGACTAGGAAGAGCAGTCTGAGAGGCTGGGAGAATTGGCTAGTGGGACTAGGAAGAGCAGTCTGAGAGGCTGGGAGAATTGGCTAGTGGGACTAGGAAGAGCAGTCTGAGAGGCTGGGAGAATTGGCTAGTGGGACTAGGAAGATCAGTCTGGGAGGCTGGGAGGCTAGTGGGACTAGGAGAATTATTTGATTGCTTACTTAGTGACTAATGTGTTTATATGATTATATGATTGATTGTTATACGTATGTGCGTTTGTGTTACAAACGTCATGCCTTCATCATGTACTAGAAAGATGGACACTACGAATCCCATGGCCATAGTATCAGACGACATAGTTTCATCAGAGCACGAGGTGTACATTTCCGATACTACTGGCACCGACGATGACGACTTTCAGCCCTTTGCGCTGCCTGATGTCGTAGTAGAGACTGCTGATGGCCATCTTGTTGGGAATTTGCCACTCGCGGTGGTCCCTGCTCATGTGCCCCTTGCCGTTTATCCAGTTGTTGAGATGCCCCCCGACGTTGTCTCTGACGACGACAACGATCTATTAGAGGAGGACCCATTTGAGGGCGAGGCCCTATTGCTGCTGGTGATAGCCTACCGCTTGCTGACACTCCTGCAAGAAGAGGCTCATGCCCATTCACCTGTCCCAGACTCATTTGAGCCTGTGGCGTCCGCATCTTTGCTTATACAGGGAGTGCAGCACCACTCACACGACGCCGACCCTGATATGGCGTCATCAGCTGCACCAGTTCCCACACACAGCTTTGAGTTGATCGCGATATTGAGGACGATTCTGTTTTTCCACCTGGTTTTGATCCAGACCATGACATTGAGTTCATACACTTAGATCGGCCCTTGGAGGATTCTGTAGTCCCTGTCGACCCTATGTTTGTTGATCCGGAGCCGGCTGTGGCCCCTGAGCCAGGCGTTGCTCCTGACCCCGCATTGGTCCTTGCCAATGCACCTGCTGTTGCTCCTTGATTGATCATCTGCTTGGACGAGAGAAAATTGGGGTAACTGTGCAAGACAATTTATTATTACGGGGGCCCACGTAATAATGACTTGTAGTGCACAGAAAGCCTGGTGGACTCTGCGGGTCAAGCTAATGAAAGCCAATGTAGCAGGAAATAACTATAACACGAATGACCAAGGCGATGAGTTCATTCTATTACAAGCAATAAGCCAAGGTGGCAAGCCTATGTGAAGGCTCAGAAATTTATTTCCCCACTCATACCATGAGTATATTTACGTGTAAAAATGGGGTGATTACATGATGGCTTATGGTGTTGTGTATCTCATAGACAATTGAAATGTTGTCTAGCCCGCTTCATACCACTTCGACAGAAGGGAATGCCACCCAGACGTGTCACAGACACCAGTACGTTGCCAAGGACAGAAACCGAGTTGCAAGAACGCATCTCACAGACAAATGCACGACATGAAGCCCTCCGCTCTAAGCACAACGATGGCATTACTGGAAATGACCCCCCAACTGGCTGCACCTATAAACAGTTCCTGAACTGCAAGTCTTTGAACTTTGACGGAACAGGAGGCGCCGTTGCATTTGTTCGTTGGTCCGAAAAGATTGACTCCATCCTAGGAATGAGTTAACTGTTCGCCCCAACCGAGTGTTACCTATATCTCGGGGTTATTCCTGGATGGCACACTCTCATGGAGGGACCTTCAGGTTCAGACCCTTGGTACAGATGCTGCTTATGCACTGAGCTGGGACGAGCTCAAAGGAATGATGGAGAAGAAATACAATTCCAGGGCTGGAATCCAGAAGCTTGAGGTGGAGTTCTGGAACTGAAAATGGATGGACCAGGGATTCCTGAATACGTCCAGCAAACTCACGACTTGTCTAGGGTCGTCCCCTACTTAGTCGAACCGGAGTTCAAAAGGATGGAACGATTCATTTGGGGACTTGCACCCCAGATCAGGGGCATAGTTACTACCTCGAAGCCCTCAACCATTGCAGAGGCTATCAATATGGGTGATTGATTTATAACATGAGATGTTATGTGATTGATTTATTTATAACATGAGATGTTATGTGTTGATATTGTTGTATACTTACGTACACTTTACTTACTATGACCTGACCCATACGATCATCATTTAGAAGATGCCTCCAAGACGGGATGTACACATACCCACCAACGAGGCGGAACTTCAGGGAATCATTGCTGCAGTCATCGCACAATACGAGGCCCATCACTCCGAGCGCAACGGAGGTACCTCAGGAAATAACCCACCCAACGGCTGCACCTACAAGCAGTTCTTAGGCTGCCAGCCCCTACATTTCGATGGCACTGGGGGTGCCGTAGCCTTCGTACGCTGGATTGAGAAGACGGACACTGTTTTTCGTGCGAGCAAATGCGCCCCAAGAGATCAGGTCACGTACATTTCCGGGCTGTTCCGAGATGGGGCTCTGTCATGGTGGAAACTTCAGGTTCAGACAATGGGCGAGGCTACCGCGTATGCTCTATCATGGGACGAGCTGAAAGAGCTAATGCATAAAAAGTACTGTTCGAGAACAGAAAGCCAGAAGGTAGAAACTGAGTTCTGGAACTTGAAGATGGAAGGTCCAAAAATAGCTGAGTATGTGGAGAAGTTCCAAGTTCTATTGCGTATCGTTCCTTACATGGTAGATCCGGAGTTTAAGAGGATTGAGCGTTTCATTTGGGGATTGGCACCCCAAATCATGAGCATGGTAACGACATCAAAGCCTACAACAATCGCTGAGGCCATCAATCTAAGTGTAGCCCTGACGGAAGAGGCAATCAGGATGAACAAATTTTCAACCTCTGAGGAGAAGAAGGAGACTCATGTAGAGTCATCTGGGGACAACAAGAGGAAGTTGGCGAATTTCAAACAGGGTACCCAGTCGAGTAACAACGATAAGGCCAAAAAGAGAAAAGAGTACACAGGTATCCTACCAAAGTGCGACAACTGTCGACGTCACCATAACGGGCGGTGTAGATATGGAAAATGTGGTAACTGTGGCAAGGTGGGACATGTCAAGGAAACGTGTCGGCTAGGTACTAAACATGGAAATAGAGGTCAAGATGGTAGCGGAAATCGCGGAGGAAATAACGACGACAACAACTATCAAGGCAAGGATGGTGACGACCAAGGCTGTGGCCAAGCATGTTTTAATTGCGGTGATGTGGGGCATTTAAGGAAGTATTGCCCTAAGAACACTCAGGCACGTGGATGAAAGCTCAACAACGGGAATAGAATCCAAGCGCGGATATCGGTACGTCTCATAATAGTCAATGTTATGCTCTATTTGACAGTATTGTCAAATTTTAGCTTCAGAAAATATAGTTGTTTTAGTAGTAAGTAACCTAGATACCCAGTTCTCGATAGAACAAAGCCTAACGGAAGCTTCGATGTGATAATTGGGATGGACTGGTTGTCGAACAACCCGGCGGAGATTGTCATCCGCACCCCGACGACGGACGGAGAAATGATTGTGATTCACGGGGCAGGATACGCTCCTACGGATTATCAGGCAAGGAAGACACAAAAATTTTCCCACAAAGGATGTGTTGCATTCTTGGCTCATGTTGTGGAAAAAGAAGCCGAAGAACCAAAACTCGAAGATATCCCTGTGATTGGAGAATACCCCGAAGTCTTCCTCGAAGACTTGCCGGAATCGTCTCCTCAACGATTAGTCGAATCCCGCGTCGATCTAATTCCAGGCACTGCACCCGTAGTCGATGCATCGTAGCGACTTACATTTTCGGAGATGCAAGGATTGACAGAGAAGTTTTAGCAATGGATAGAGAAGGAAGATAACAGACCAAAATTCCCTTTTGGGGTAACCCCATTTCTACTCGTCAAAAAGAAGGATGATGATTTTTAAATAAACATCAACTACCGGGAGCTAAACAAGCTGACGATCAAGAATAGATATCCTCTGCCAAGGATTGATGATCTATTCGACCAACTGCAAGGTTCAAGCTTTTATTCAAAGATCGACCTTCGATCTGGATACCATCAGTTAAGGATACAAGAGGAGAGTATCCCAATGACAGCCTTCAGAACTCGTTATGGACACTACGAGTTCCTTGTTATGCCGTTTGGTTTGACAAACGCACCTGCAGTCTTTATGGACTTGATGAATAGAGTTTGAAAGCCGCACTTGGACAAGTTCGTGATTGTGTTTATCGACGACATCTTGATTTATTCAAGAACAAAGGCTGAGCACGAGCCGCATCTAAGAGCTATTTTGGAGCTGCTAAAGAAAGAACAGCTGTATGCCAAACTCTCTAAGTGCGAATTTTGGCTACGTGAGGTCCAATTTCTTGGACATGTGGTAAATGGAGATGGAATCCATGTGGATCCAACCAAGATCGAAGCGATTAAGAATTGGGAAACGCCAAAGACGCCAACCGAGATTCGACAATTCTTGGGTTTGGCTGGCTACTATCGAAGGTTCATTGGGGATTTTTTTCAAAAATCGCTCAACCTTTGACACTCCTTACGCAGAAAGATAAGAAGTTTGATTGAGGAATCAAACAGGAAGAAGCGTTCCAGATATTGAAGGATAAGCTCCGCAATGCGCCAACCTTAGCACTACCGGAAGGTACAGATGATTTTGTGGTATACTGCGACGCTTCGCGTCAAGGATTGGGTTGTGTGTTGATGCAACGCCAAAAGGTTATTGCTTACGCATCGCGTCAATTGAAAGTGCACGAAAAGAACTATACCACACATGATTTGGAACTTGGCGCAGTGGTATTTGCATTAAAGATCTGGAGACACTACCTTTATGGTACGAAGTGTACAATTTTTACAGATCATAAGAACCTACAACACATATTCAACCAGAAGGAGTTGAATATAAGACAAGGACGATGGGTTGAGTTGTTCAATGATTACGACTGCGAGATAAGGTATCATCCAGGGAAGGCGAATGTGGTCGCCGATGCCCTAAGTCGAAAGGAGAAGATCAAGCCCATAAGGGTTAGGGCTTTAGAAATGATTACCCAAACCGATCTTTCCTTGCGCATTCGTGCCGCGCAGAAAGAAGCTCTCAAGGAAGGAAACCTTGAAGAAGAATATCTCCGTGGGATGGAGAAGCTTTTGGTGCCAAACGAGGAAGGAACGTTATGTTTTGAGAAAAGGATTTGGGTTCCTCTGTTTGGTAGTTTAAGGAAGGTTATTTTCGATGAAGCTCACAAATCACGGTACTCTATCCATCCAGGAGCGGATAAGATGTACCAAGACCTCAAGGATTACTATTGGTGGCCTAGGATGAAAGGCGATGTTGCTATATATGTGAGCAAATGTTTAACAGGCGCTAAGATTAAAGCCGAATATCAGAAGCCTTCAGGACTTCTGCAACAACCTGAGATTCCCAAGTGGAAATGGGAACAAATCTCAATGGATTTTAGTACGAAGTTTCCAAGAACGCCGAAAGGCCATGACACTATTTGGGTAATAGTGGATCGATTAACAAAGTCAGCACACTTGTTACCTATCAGAGAGAAGGATAATACGAGCAAGTTGGCCGAAATTTACATGAGGGAGATCGTTACGCGCCATGGAGTACCTCTCTCAATCGTCTCTGATAGAGACGGAAGGTTTGTGTCAAGGATATGGCAATCCTTCCAAGAAGCTTTTGGCTCACAATTAAATCTGAGCACTGCGTTTCATCCGCAAACTGACGGTCAAAGCGAGTGAACGATACAGACTTTGGAAGACATGCTGAGAGCGTGTGTTATGGATTTGGGCGGTAGCTGGGATAAGCATTTGCCTTTGGTCGAATTTTCATACAACAACAGCTACCACACCAGTATTGGTGTCGCGCCATTTGAAGCCCTCTACGGACGCAAGTGTCGATCACCTCTATGTTGGGCTGACGCAGGTGATAGACAGCTTGCCGATCCCGAAATCGTCCAAGAGACGACAGACAAGATTGCACAGATTCGAGAACGCATCGAAGCAGCTCGTCACAGACAGAAAGCCTATGCTGATCCAAACCGGAAACACTTGGAATTCCAAGTTGGAGAAATGGTTTTGTTGAAAGTTTCACCTTGGAAGGGTGTGGCACGCTTCGGAAAGCGTGGGAAGTTAAATCCGCGCTACATTGGTCCTTTCAGAGTTCTGGAAAGAATAGGACTAGTAGCGTACAAGATGGACTTACCTGCTGAACTCCATCCAGTTCACGATACATTTCATGTATTCAACCTGGAGAAAAGTCCAACCCAAGATACCATTGCAATTCTCATCGACGAGATTCATGTTGACGACACGCTCCATTTCGTTGAAGAACCGGTTGAGGTTACGGATTGGAAAGTAAACAAGACCCGCCGGAGCAGTGTCAAGCTCGTCAAAGTTCGTTGGAATGCCAGACATGGTCCTGAATACACCTGGGAGCGTGAGGACCGGATGAAAGAGAAATACCCCCACCTAATTCCTAAGAACCCTGCATCTACAAGCAGAACTTAAAAATTTCGGGACGAAAATTTTCTAACGGGGGGAGAATGTGACAACCCTCACTAAACCAGGTATCCGTACGACTTAAGTTATAATTAATTAATGCTTAATTACTGTGCTTGTTTGAAATTACTGATGAACTGCTACTTGATTTCTGATACATGCATATACCTGCATCATACTTTACTTACCGTCACTACATTATTTACATGCTGAACCTTAGTGACAAACATGATGCACAAAAAGCACAATAGCACTATAAACGGATAACCTATTGAACATGCTGATAAAGCCAGCATCAGGCAGACACTGCCTCTAAGGCCTGTATGAGCCAGAAAAGTCTTACTACACTAGTGGTTAGTGTAGGGATACAAGGGTTGTAGAACTGCGTCTCTAGGAATAAGTTACAATGACTGGATGTGCCTAAAACGTGCTCTAAGCACAAAATTCAGCACTTTACATAATAATTCAGCTTTTAGCTACCTAATAAAGTGCCAAAACATGAGAAAAATATTACTAGACACTTTCCAAAGTGTCAGAAATGAGTTGTGTCACTAAAAAGGGTATTAACGACACTTTAAAGCTTTGTTAAGCACTTTAACGGATTACCATCCAACCGAACAACCGGACTATACCCAGAACATGAAAATATTGTCATTTTCATTGTTTTTCTTTTTCTGAGCCAGTTAGGGTCCCTGAACACCCTAACACCCGTCATAACACACTACACTCTACTAACCGGGTTAATCCCTAAACTTAAAAAGATTAACCTAACTAGATACTTAACATTTGGTTGGATTCGAACTAGTACCCCCCCCCCCCTTAACAAACCGTCCCCAACAGGGGGGACATACTTTGTACTCTTTTGATTATAATAATCTAACATGTCTAATATCTATAAGACATATAATCCATTGGTTAATGATCTTGAATTTGTCTATAAGTTCCAAACTAAACACACTAACACCTTAACCACACACAACTCAACTTCAAACACTCCCTCTCTCTCTCAAAGGCTTCGGCCGAACACCCCTCTTGCACCCATCAATTTTTCGAGCTTTGATCTTCACATTCCAAGTTCATACAAGTGTTAAGGATCACCCACAAGGAAGCTTGGTGCAATCGGAAGGCGAAGGACCTCGTTACATTGCTTTTATCCACTCATTTTGCGTCTAGATTCTTCCCTAGCCTCGAGCTAGTAGTAAGTTGCTTAAATCACCTTCTCGGACTATTTTGAAGTGGTTAATATGATATGTAACGGTTAAAAGTCATGAACATACAAGATGAAGCTTAAAAGTCTACTAAAAACACTAAAAGTGATGGTTAAAAGCTCATATGTTGTGTAAATCTTGTAGTAATTGATTTGTGTAGTTATTTGGACCCGATCTATGTTGTGGTAGCTCGGATCATCATTTAACCCGGGTTGATCATGATCATGAATCATGACATAAGGTTGTTTTGGAAGTAACAAGGGTTAAGGGATGAAACTCTACCACACATCAAACTTGAACTTGTGTAAAAACGATTTTACTTACAAAATAGTGTTTAAAACTAGTAGATCTACGGATCTACAAGCGGTATTTTCAAAAGACCTCGTGTCAAGAGAAAACATACTTTTAAGACGGATCTTACACTAACACGAATGATTTTTAGAACACACAAGTGTGTAAACACTTGTGTAGCACAAAGTTTCGACAAAATAACTATTTTTGTAAAAGATGACGAGAAGTTGTAAAGACGGAACTTCCCTAAAAACGAGGTTTTTACAAAATCGGATTGTTTTATATGAGGATCCACTAAAAGTAATGGGATTTACTTCATAGTTTGGATAAATTACAAGTTCATGTATTTTTGCGATTTACATCTATATTGACTAGTTCGATGGTTTGAATAATGTTTATTGTTGATTGAGAAAATTGTTGGTTTGATTTGTAAAAGAAAATGATACGCTTGAAAGCGTGGCCACCTCCAGTTACAGAGGAAACTCTGGCGAAATTTTTCTAAAAACCTAACACTTAGAATTATTTTCACTATAAGTGTTAGAGATACTTGTCGACTTGTTTTCAAACTATGAATTTCGCCACGACTTTATTTACAAAATATCGGAGGTGGGATTTCACAAATAAAACGTGATACATATATATATTTAGTATATATATTTTTCACAACATCACTTGTATAAGTGTTTATGATTATTTTGTGAACTACGTAAATATTATTTTTAGAGTAAAAATAATATTACTAAGTATTATTTTGGGAGAATCACATGTATTAAAATATAATATTTTTGGGAAGAATATTTATATTTTGGAGTTAGAAATAAAATATATCTTAAGTGAGACTTAATAATATATTTCGAGATTATACGAACACACATGTATTAAATCCCCCATCCTTGGGAAGGAAAATGACTACCAAGTATATACAGAATGTAAACACGAAATAGTTGCCTAACTATTTCCCAAAAACTTAAACCATAAAGCTAAGGCACGGCCGTCCGTCTAATAGAGTTAGTACGTGTAGGTCGTCACATAGCTGCTTGATTTGGAGGCATACTTGGTAGAGACGCACCACTGTGAGTTCATGTCCCCCTTTTCTCCTAACTGTTTTCAGTTTTCTAAACTGCGGGGGTGAAATACATGTTACTTTGATTACAAGTACTTTATACATGGTATGGTCAGCTAAGGAAGGAACTGTTAGGTTATGTGATTGGGTAGGTGAAATCTTAAGAACATTAGTCCTCGTAGCACGATCGAGGAATACAAGTGATAGGTCTATCTGAGCATAACAAACCCCACCCATGCGCCCTAAGGTTGGACCATGTGGGGACCTTGTCCTATCCCCACCCATGAGCCCTAAGGTTGGACCATGTGGTGACCTTGTCTTAACACCACCCATGCGCCCTAAGGTTGGACCATGTGGTGACCTTGTCTTAACACCACCCATGCGCCCTAAGGTTGGACCATGTGGTGACCTTGTCCTATCCCCTCCCATGCGCCCGCAGGTTGGACCATGTGGTTACACATTAACTGATATGTTTCCTTATTTGCTTTCATACCAGAGTTTACAAAACCTTCATACTTACAATGATTATAAAGGTTTATTCGCGCGCACATACTAAACACATGAACTCGCTCAACATTATTGTTGATTTTTCAACTTACATGTATTTCAGGGAATTAAAGGATCTGGCGCGGTATGACACGTTTTCCGCTGCACTAGTTACGAGGTCATCCGGGTTTGGGGAATGTGACTCTTTCCTAGACAAGTCACAGTCCTTAAACTGTGTTTATGTCATGTTGATGTTTGTGTTTGTTTAAACAATGTTGTTGTATTTGGTTTTTAAAACTTAATTAAATGGATGATCTTGCATGGTTTATTTCATATAGCTTTGTTATGGTTACGCTATGGTATTAAGAAGTCACACCAAAATTAACCACGCTTCCGCAAAGCCAGGGTGTGACATCCATGATGTTAAACACCCTATTACTAGTAATCACCAAATAAGCAACAACAACACCAAAACAACTTTATTTTGTCAAGAGTTCATCTTATTACATCTTCATATTAGCTAAGTTTGTGTTCATGATCTTTTTACTGTCCTTGTAGTTACATCATAACATAACTATTAACCACCATAAATGAGAAGTAAATGGGGATCAAAGAGACTTACTACTAGCTTTTAAGCTAGGGAAGAAACAAGATGAAAAATGAGTGGTTAAAGGCAAACGAGGGAGGTCCTTGACGATCCGTGAGCTCCACACTCCGTGATTCACCTTTGTGCACCTTGTAGTGGGATTAGAACACTTGAATAAGAATTGAAAATAAAGATGGGGGTGACAAGGGTTTTGGCCGTAGCTTGTTTGGGGAGGGAGGAAGAAATTTTGTGAAGAAGTGTTGAGGTTAATGGTGGTGCTTATAACCTAATTTCCTTTTAACCAATGGATTATATGTCTAGGAAGTACCATACATAATCATCCACAATCTCCATAGAGATTACATGGGGAATGTACAAAATTCAAATAAAATATCTTGTGGGGCCATGCTTGAACCGAATTCAGCCATGTAGGGGGGGGGGGGGTTAAGTGTAAGATTTGGTGGGTATTTGGTGATTAGAAGGATGTTATGTGTAAGTGTTAATGGTGAGTGCAAGTACAATCATAATCTTCACATTTCCTAGGTAGTGACATGGGGATTAGTAAGATTTGTAAAAGTCTTGTGGTGTGGGTCCCATGGGGACAGTTACCACATAGGGGGGGGGGGGGGAGGGGGTAAGATGTACGTTTGTGGGTAAATAAGTTAATTTGTGGAAGTTTAATGGTAGGTCTAGTGTTTGGTGTGTGTCATGCTTTATGCAATGTGATTAAGTGTTCGGGGACTATTACTAGCTCAAAAAAAGTGAAACAAAGTTTTTAACAATATTTTTGTGTTTCGGGTAATGTCCGGTTGTCCGGTTATATACCGTCCCGTTAAAGTGCTAAGTGATAACGTAAAGTGTCCTTTTTGTAACTTTTAGTGACCTTTTTAATTCCCGTCACTTAGGAAGGTATACAGGACCATTTTACCATATTTTTGCAAGTGACTAGCATGTTTAAATGCTGAATTTTATTAATAAATGCAGAATTCTGCATTTAGAGTGGGTTTTAGGCACTTTCTGGCACCTAAACTATCACCTAGTGAAGCAGTTTAATGGTCCTCACTTCCCTACCCTCCATACAAGTGTAGTACCTTGTCCCTGGCTCATACTGGGCCTCAATATTGTGTCTGTCTATGTGCTGGCATTGTCAGCATGTGTCTGAGTTATCCGCTCACTGTGCTAACTGTGCTTTGTGTATCAAGTTTGTCACTAAAGTCTGTGTGTAATAAATGGAGTGACAGTATGAAATGTGATGCATATGTATGTATGATGCAAAAATCATAAGGCAGTTTAATCAGCAGTTGAAATCAAGCACAGTCATTAAGCACCAATTTAATATTAATTAATTGTACGGATACCTGTAATTGTGAGGGTTGTCACATTTTCCCCCTGTTAGAGAAACTTCGTCCCGAAATTTTAGTTCTGCTACTAGATGCAGGGGTCTTGGGGAATAAATGTGGGTACTTGGCTTTCATACGATCCTCACGCTCCCACGTGAATTCTTGGCCATGTCGTGCATTCCATCGAACTTTGACGAGTTTGACACTACTCCGGCGTGTCTTGTTAACCTTCCAATCCGTAACCTCAACGTGTTCTTCAGTAAAGTGGAGCGTGTCGTCAATATGAACTTCGTCGGCAGGAATGACGACTGTTTCTTGAGTTGGACTCTTTTTCAGATTGGATACATGAAATGTATCATGAACGCCATTAAGTTCAGCAGGTAAGTCCAATTTGTATGCTACAAGCCCAATCCTTTGCAGGATTCTGAATAGACCAATGTATCGCGGATTCAACTTTCCATGCTTCCCAAAGCGTGCTACACCCGTCCAGGGTGAAACCTTCAACAAAACCATATCACCAACCTCAAATTCCAGAGGTTTCCTTCTCAGGTCCGCATAACTCTTTTGTCGATCACGAGCCGCTTTGATGCGCTCTCGGATCTGTGCAATCTTGTCTGTCGTTTCCTGGACCAATTCCGGCCCAACAAGCTGTCTATCACCCACATCAGCCCAGCATAAGGGTGATCGACACTTACGTCCATAGAGAGCTTCGAACGGTGCGTCTTGAATACTTGCATGGTAACTGTTATTGTATGAAAATTCAACCAATGGTAGGTGAGTGTCCCAACTCCCACCTAAATCCATTACGCAAGCTCGCAACATGTCTTCTAAGGTTTGAATAGGTCGTTCTCTCTGTCCGTCTGTCTGCGGATGAAAAGCAGTACTCAGATTCAACTGAGAACCAAATGCCTCTTGAAATGATTGCCAAATCCCTGACACGAAGCGTCCATCTCTATCAGAGATAATTGAAAGAGGCACTCCATGTCGTGCAACAATCTCCCTCATGTATATTTCAGCAAGTTTACTCGTGTTGTCTTTTTCCTTGATTGGCAAAAAGTGCGCAGACTTCGTTAGACGGTCTACTATTACCCAAATCGTATCATGGCCCTTGGGCATCTTTGGCAGCTTCGTTATAAAGTCCATGAAAATATGTTCCCATTTCCATTTGGGTATTTCAGGTTGCTGCAAGAGACCTGAAGGCTTTTGGTATTCAACCTTAACCTTGGCGCAAGTTAAACATTTGCCAACATATATTGCAACATCGCCTTTCATTCTTGGCCACCAATAGAAATCCTTTAGGTCTTCGTACATTTTATCTGATCCTGGATGGATTGAGTACCGTGATTTGTGAGCTTCGTCAAAAATAACATCTCTCAAACCACCAAACAAAGGAACCCAAATTCGTTTCATGAAGCACAACGTTCCTTCCCCGTTTGGTACCAACTGTTTCTCCATCCCACGGAGATATTCATTCTTAATATTCCTTTCCTTAAGAGCTTCTCTCTGCGCGGCACGAATGCGCAACGAGAGGTCTGTTTGAACAATCATTTCCAATGCTCGAACCCTTATAGGCTTGATTCTTTCCTTTCGACTCAGGGCATCGGCGACCACATTCTCCTTCCCTGGGTGATACTTGATTTCACAGTCGTAATCATTTAGCAGCTCCACCCAGCGTCTTTGCCTCATGTTAAGCTCTTTCTGATCGAATATGTGCTGCAGGCTCTTGTGATCAGTGTAGATGGTACAGCGCGTGCCATACAAATAATGTCGCCAGATTTTCAAAGCAAACACCACCGCGCCCAATTGCAAGTCATGCGTGGTGTAATTTTTCTCGTGAACTTTCAACTGGCGAGAAGCATATGCTATGACTTTCTGTCGCTGCATCAACACGCAGCCTAAACCCTAACGCGAGGTGTCGCAATATACCACGAAGTCGTCCGTGCCTTCGGGTAGTGATAAGATTGGCGCGTCACAGAGCTTGTTTTTCAACAGTTGAAATGCTTCTTCTTGTTTGTCTCCCCAATCAAACTTATTGTCTTTCTGTGTGAGAGTGGTTAAAGGTTGAGCGATTTTTGAGAAATCCTCAATGAACCTGCGATAATAACCAGCCAAACCTAGAAACTGTCGAATCTCGGTTGGTGCCTTAGGAGTCTCCCAGTTCTTGATTGCCTCGATCTTTGTGGGATCCACATGAATTCCATTTCCGTTAACCACATGACCAAGAAACTGAACTTCACGCAGCCAGAACTCGGATTTCGAGAACTTAGCGTATAACTTTTCTTTCTTAAGCAGCTCTAGAATAGCTCTTAAGTGATGTTCGTGCTCTTCTTTCGTCTTCGAATAAATCAAAATGTCATCAATAAACACAATCACAAACTTATCCAGGTACGGCTTGCAGACTCTGTTCATCAGATCCATAAACACTGCTGGTGCGTTTGTCAGCCCCCAAACGGACTAACCAGGAACTCGTAATGTCCATAACGAGTCCTAAAAGCAGTCTTGGGAATACTTTCCTCTTGGATTCTTAACTGGTGATAATCTGATCGAAGATCGATCTTTGAGTAAAAACTTGAACCTTGCAACTGATCGAATAGGACATCAATTCTCGGTAAAGGATATCTATTTTTGATGGTCAACTTGTTCAGCTCCCGGTAGTTGATACACATGCGAAAACTACCATCCTTCTTTTTAACAAACAAAACTGGAGCTCCCCAAGGCGAGAAGCTTGGTCTGATAAATCCCTTGTCTAACAACTCCTGAAGTTGTGTCGACAACTCCTGCATCTCTGACGGTGCAAGTCGATAGGGTGCCTTAGCCACAGGCGCAGCGCCTGGAACAAAGTCAATATGAAACTCGACTTGTCTTTGGGGTGGCAATCTTGGCAAGTCTTCTGGAAAGATTTCAGGATACTCCCTCGCAACTGGAATGTCTTCTATTTTTGGCTCAGCGGCTTCCTTATCAACGATGTGTGCCAAGAAGGCAACACATCCCTTTTGGAAACACTTCCGCGGTTTCAAACAACTAATGATCCTTAGAGGCGTATCGTGCTTCTCCCCATGTACCACAACCCTTTCTCCATCCGCCATTGGGATGCGAATAGTCTTCTCGTGACATACAATTTCGGCTTTGTTGCTTGACAACCAATCCATCCCTACTACCACGTCGAAGCTTCCCAGCTCGACTGGCAGTAGATCTAGTGTAAATTCGTGTTCTCACAGCTCTATCATGCAACCTCTGATAACTTCATTCGTTTCAACTAGTTTTCCATTAGCCAACTCAATTGGGTACGGAATGTCTAATTTACTAGCAGTTAACCCAAGCATTTTCTTAAATTCTAGCGATACAAAACTATAGTCGGAACCAGTATCAAATAGCACAGATGCAAAGCGTTGATTAATAGGGAACGAACCAGTAACAACATTTGGATCCTGGCATGCTTCCCTCGCCCCGATATTGAAGACTCTTCCTTATGCCTGATTGAGTTTTGGGCATTCCCTCTTAAAGTGCCCGATGTCTCCGCAGTTAAAACATCCCGATCCTCTACCGTTACCATTACCACCTTGAGCATTGTTTGCTCCCCGATTCCCAGCTTGGTTCCCAACATTCCCACGATTACCATTTCCGTCGTTCCCTCATAGTGGGCGGTTTCCATTTCCACCACGGTTGTTGTTACCAAAACCCCTTTGGCCAAAACGGCCTATACTAACCCAGCAAGTTTCTTTCGTGTGCCTAGCTCTTCCACAAGATTCACATTTCCCAGATCTGCATCGTCCCTCATGATGCAATTGACAAGCGTTACACTTGGGCAAGGTGCCCATATACCCTTTTCCTTTTGCCCTGGCTAGTGCGCTAGTGTCACCCTTCTTGTTCGAACTGCTGGTACCCTGCTTAAAGTTGGAGAACTTTTGTTGGTGCATACGTCTGTCGACTTCGTCTTCGTTCGAGTCGTTGTGAAGAAAGCACTGAAGACCAGACTGAAGACTCCGGCAATATCCAAGGGGGAATTTGTTGGTGCACGATGTCTATAGCCTACGTTTATCGGTCTAGGTCATATGTATAGATTGTATAAGGGTCGGAATGTAATTTTATGGTATTTCATGGTAATTTCGTTTGAAATGGTACCATGTCATTTCAAACAAAATTAACCATCTAATTCCGTTTGAAATGACATGTGTCCATTTCAAACGAAATTAGAACTCCAATATATATGGGAGGTGTCTTCTCATTTGAAACGGAATTCCAGATAGGGTCACGAAGTGCTGTCGAATTCCTGCCGTGTAATCAAGTTCATTTTGAATGAGAAGCAAGTATTAAAGTGATATCTTTGTTTTCTACACCATTCTTTACTGATTCAAAGCTGTTTGTTTGATTC
The DNA here is from genome assembly GCA_030545235.1 of Helianthus tuberosus. Classification (NCBI taxonomy): domain Eukaryota; kingdom Viridiplantae; phylum Streptophyta; class Magnoliopsida; order Asterales; family Asteraceae; genus Helianthus; species Helianthus tuberosus. Next base: position 151,776,071 of record CM060381.1, read on the forward strand.
CGCCTCTCAGACAGTGTGTATTGACTCATATTGACTCACTCGGTCGGTCAAATCGATCCTATAATTGGTATCAGAGCCAGTTATGAGTAAATACACCTGAATCAGTAGCTTTTTCTACTCAAAATTTGATTTCTGGACATTTGAACGGACAAAATGGACTGAGTTTTTGACAGTGTGTGTAAAAGTGTGTTTTAACAAACCCTTGAGAGTATCAGATCAAAATTCGAGCTAAAAGTGACATAAATGGACCATAAACCTTATTTCGTTTGAACGAAGCCAAGATATTCCGTTTGAAAAATTGTATTTCGTTTGAAAATCTGAGGTTATTTCGTTTGAAATAACAATTCCGTTTGAAAAAACTTCTTGCAATTTCAAACGAAATATCTTATTTCATTTGAAAATAGAGATTTTGTTTGAAGGTCTTGCCTGATTTCGTTTGAAAAGAGGTTGTTGGTCAATTCCGTTTGAAAATGGCACCATATTCCGTTTGAAATTACATATTCCTTTGAAAGTGCCATATCTCGTTTGAAACAATCTGTTAACGTGTTCTCGTGAATCAAAAGTGTCAGCCCACTATAGTGTCTCGGTCCAATCATATTTGAATATAACTTTGATCTTGTCGGCGATATCAGTTTGCATGTGATTGTAGATAACTCATAGTCTTGATAACATCAATATTTCTAACAGATTGTCGGCCACTTTCAATTGAATATATCAGTAGTTATCACATGAATACAAAAGGTATTGGCCCAATCAATTTGTTTTATCACGAGGCCCATTCATTAACAACAATTTCGGTCCAATAAGGTTTGAGTATTCAAAGTTGTGTGTCAGGTGCATTAAAGTCTTGGCTTTATCAATTACAAATACAACAGTTCACGTGAATTGATTAAGTGTGTCAGCCCACTAGGTTGAACGACCCAATCACCTTTTGTTGACAATAAATTCAAGTCCAATTCACGCAAAAGTTGTGTCAGGTTGCATCGGTTTGATCGGGTCATTTAGTCAAATTATCAGAAGTATTAAGTAAACCATTAAGTGAAATTGGTATGTTTTTAAAAAAAAAAAACTATTCTGATCATACTTGAAATTGTCGAACTTAGTGAGATTTTGGTCCATTTGAATTTGTGTTCCAGGTGATTTGTCAAGCATCGGATATTCGCCCGAGCGAATCCCCACTCGATCCGTTGTCACCGGATTTTTGTCACTAAATCGGATATTCATCTGATTCAGTGGTTTGATAAAGTGATTAAATTGATCTTAAGATTGTGTGAATTTTCGTATCGTTTGAAAATTTGTCTTCGTGAATCTTTCAATACTGAAACATGGATTCTGAGTCTTATAACTCGTCTTTCAGATATGGTATGCTTGTTCAGACTCCAGCAGATATTGCACAAAAGAAGTTTGATAGTTTTACGGGTATCAAGGGAGAGTCTACAAAAGAATTGATTGAAAGATATTGCCATCTAGTTGTGGAGATGGGGAGATTGGAGATAACTAAGACTAATGAGGAGTGGATCGATAAATTGGCAGACGCATTGCCATACGATGAATGGGGTACTTATTTGCTGGTGTTAAACAACAATTCAAATTTTGGTAATATGAACCTTAGTGTGTTTGTTGAGAAGATTCAAGCTCAAGAACTTGAACTCCAAAAGATTAGAAAAATGAAGTCTGTTGATGAAAAATTCGAACCTGAGAAAAATGTTCAAGTGGTAGAGGAGCGGGTTAAAGAAATTTCAGCTATCAAGGTTGAGAAGAAAGCTGAAGCTGAAATGATGTCCGAGAAGTGCTTAAACTGTGATAAATCTGAAGCAGACAATGTCAAACTCTTGAAAAATGTGGAGAGTTTGACATTGGAAAACAAAATTTTGAAAGAAAAAGAAAAAGATTTTCAAGATAAAATAACAGTTTTGGAAAATGAAAAATTAAAAATTGAAAAAGATTTTCAAAGTCAAATAAAGGTTTTAGAAGATTAGAAATCTATTTTTGGCAAAAATAACATTGAAAAACAAATAACAATAAATTCTCATCTTGAGAAAATCACTCAACTTCAAAGTGAAGTTGAGTGTGCTAGAAATAAAATTGCTGAGTTAGAAAAGACATTGAAAGGTTTTGTGACTTCGTCTGCATTACTATATCATATATGTCCAAAACCGATCAATTCTGTTTCAATAAGTGACAATGTCACAAATTATGACAAAGTCATAATTGAGGATTGTGATGATAAGACTGATGATGAAAATGAAAAACAGAAAATATTTTTGAAATTAAAAGAAAAATTTCAAGAAACTGTTTTACATTCTACTGAAAAAGGTGAATGCTCAACGCAAAAACTTGTAAAGAAGAATGTAGAACAAAAACAAAATGTTAAAAAACCGAAAAAATTTCAAAACAATAATAAAAGCTCATTAGTTCAGTCATCCAATCGTTATAAAAAACCACAAAAAGTTGAAAATTTAAACTCACAAAAAGTTGGTAATAAGTGGTGCAGGTTTGACCACAGTGCTCAAGCGTCAAATCAAGCTTATAGGAGAAATCATGAGTACTACAAATCAAATCAGTGTTATGATTTGAGTGTTTGGATTGATGGTGGAGATTGGTACGATAACAGGATGTGTTACAACTGGGGTTTTCAAGGACACATTGATGTTAACTGCCAGAGACAGAGATTTGAGACAAGAAGATGTTATGAATGCCAAATCAAAGGTCACATTGCCAGAGATTGCCCAATGAGATCAATGGGAAGATCGAGGGCTGAATCTCAGAAAATGACAAAAAAGAAACCAGTCAAAGTCGAAGAAAAGCCCAAAGAACAGAAAGTTCTAAAAAAGAAAGTTAAGCTTTCACAAGGGCAGAAAGACAGACTGAGGAAGAAGAGGTAGAAAGCACGAGACTATCTTGAAATAATTTTGTCCTCGGGTACACTTGTTGGTTCTAATAAGAGTGCTGATGAATCGCTTCACTCGATTGCAAAATCAAGTAAAACGAACTCATCAGATACAAATCTGAGGACTAAAGGTAGAGTAAAGGTAAAATTTGTTAATCAAACAGTTCCAATAAAGGTCGGCGATGAATCTGTTGTGTTGAAAACAAAGGAGCCACATTCTGGTAAAGAATTTGTTTCTTCAGACGCAAAGGGGTCACATTTTGGCGATGAATCTGACTCGTCAAAGTCAGAAGAGCCACAAGTTGAGCTAAAAATTGAAACGTCAGTTCCGCCAATGGATGATGTCAACTTTCCACCATTGCGGACTGAAAATTTTAAACAAAAAGATGGGAAAGTGAAAATTTTGAATTAGTTCTATTCTGAAAAGAAAGAATTTGATGTCGAAAAGGCTTTCAATGGCAAAGTAAAAAATATTTTTAGAAAGATGGTTGAGGGAAAGGTTAAAGGGGTTAAAGAATTTTATGAAACAAAAAGGAATGTTCAAACCCCGAGTGAAAATAACTCGGATACACCCAAGGCTGGTCAGGCTTGGGTGCCTGTATTTGTTGCTTAAAATCCTGACTTGCCGGAGTTCCCAAGTTGGTATTCGTGGAACAGGAATCAGCATCTTTCTTGAAAAATATCACAGATGTGAATGATGGTTGTTATGTGATATTTTGACTTACAAGTGGTTAATAAAGGACATTAAGTTGTACTTGATTTAACTATCTTACAAGTGGTATGATTATTGAAAATTGTTTTTGTGATAAACCTACAAGTGGTTGAAAACAGTGTGATGAATCAAACCCCATGTTTGTGAAACGACAAACAAAACTAATTTTCCAGAAAAACCATTTTGATTAAAATAAACTTAAGTGTTTTGAAATCATAATGGGAAAATAGTTTGTTGTTAGGGGGAGTTCTGATTGTTTATGCCAAGTGGATGGCGAATTGAAGCGATTCGATATTATGTTGTCACTTTATCTGTATAGTTTGTTTTCAAATTTTCTCAGGAAATCAAAATTGAAACATATTTTGATTTTAGGGGGAGAAAAATTTTTAAAAAAATTTGAAAATGCCAAAAACATTGAAAAATTCAAAATGAGTTTGTTGTGAAAAAGAGGAAATGATAGTAGCTCAGTTGGACTGTCACAGCATGCTAAAGAAATGGAAAGATAAAATGTGATAAACGGTCTCACTAAAGATGTGACGATAGGCTCAGCTAGACTAGTAGATTTGCGAGAACGATACAAACTTAAATGAAAAAGCCTAGTTCTAGTGGGAAACATGGTCGAAAGCATAGTACTTAGTTTTGTCCTTCTTGATTGTGTGCCTACTCAGTAATCACTGGTTGTCGAAAGACATAAAACTGGTTTAGTCTGTGAGCTTTCACAACTTTGCTGAAAAGTCACTGTGATTCTGTGTTTTCATTTTGCAAAGATTTAAACTTGTTTTATTTCTTTATTTTGTTTAAGCATTGGACATCCTCTGTGTATACGTGAGTATCGACCTGGATGTTATTGCCTAAACGTTCTGCTTTATTTTCTTTGGTGTTTCGTTTAAGCTTTGGATCACCTCTGCGTATACGGGAGTATCGACCTGGTGGTTAAAGCCTAAACAATTTCAACTTGTTTTTATTTCTTATTTTGTTTAAACATTGGATTTCTCTGCGTATACGGAAGTATCGACCTGATTGTTAATGTTTAAACATTCTGCGTTGTTTTTACACAAATCACAGTTGATGAAAGTTTAAAGGCATTACTTGAGTCAGTGTATTGCATGATGAGGGGATTTGCTGAGATCGTGGGGTCCATAAGAACTTAGTGTAAAATTAATATACCTTAACGTATCGGTAAGCATTTCGAAAGTTTTTTAGATTGAGTTTAAGTGGACAACAATATCGTCAATCTATGTGAATCGTTTAGAACTTAAAATGTTTAAAGCTTAACCGTGCTAGTGATTGGTCACATAAACTGATATGATCCTCTTACATAAACTCACAAAAATATTGTCTATAAATATTTCTTTACTGCATTTCAATATTGTTCTTTCTAGAAGTTTAGCTTTTATTTGAAAATCCAAAAAGATTTTAGACAACTGATGTTGATGAGTTGATTTTCAAAATTCCAAGTGCTAAACAAGATGAACTGGTTTGGGAGTGTGTGTGTGCTAAATTGAATTTTTTTGAGAATGATTGCATGTTTAGTTAATCAAGGTCATTAATTTGAACTTGATGTAACTATTAATGTTTGGTGAATGAATGCTCTCTATCAGTAAGTTTTTCAAAGTGATATAAATAAAAACTTATGTTTTGGGTAGAGAATGTGTAGGAAACGTTGAAAACGCTAGGTTTCGATTCCTGTGGATTAATGCCAGGTTTTCGATCCTAAGCTACAAATTCCACATTGCTATCCCGGAATAACTTAAAGGGGGAGTCTATTAGCAAAGGGGAGATTGAAGAGTGAAAGAGCCAGACTCAGATTCTGGAGAATAGCTGTTAATGGTGATTGAAGAGAAAGAGAGAGTTTGAAGGATGCTTCAGCGTCAAATATTTTGGAAAGCGTGAAGACTGATCAAGACTGAAGTTTTGATGTCCTAAAGTCTCGTACTGAAGACTCCGTCAACATCCAAGGGGGAGACTGTTAGTGCATATGTCTGTTGACTTCGTCTTGTATCATGTCTTGTATCATGTCTTATAATAGATATGATAAGTCTAGGTTATATTAGTAGATGGTAAAGGGTCGGAAATGTAATTTTGTGTTATTTAGTAGTGATTTCGTTTGAAATGTCACTATGTTAGTTTCAAACGAAATTAGTTGTTTAATTCCGTTTGAAATGACAGTTGTCATGTTCAAACGAAATTAGCTCTCCTATAAATAGGAGATGTGTCTTTCTCATTTGATAGGGAATTCCAGATAGTGCCACGAAGTGCTGTCGAATTCCTGCCGTGTAATCAAGTTCATTTTGAATGAGAAGCAAGTATTAAAGTGATATCTCTGTTTTCTACACCATTCTTTACTGATTCAGCTCTGTTTGTTTGTTTCCGCCATTCAAACAGTGAGTATTGACTCATATTGACTCACTCGGTCGGTAAAACGGTCCTACAATTGGTATCAGAGCCAGTTATGAGCCAATACACCTGAATCAGTAGCTTTTTCTACTCAAAATTTGATTTCTGGACATTTGAACGGACAAAATGGACTGAGTTTTTGACAGTGTGTGTAAAAGTGTGTTTTAACAAACCCTTGAGAGTATCAGATCAAAATTCGAGCTAAAAGTGACATAAATGGACCATAAACCTTATTTCGTTTGAACGAAGCCAAGATATTCCGTTTGAAAAATTGTATTTCGTTTGAAAATCTGAGGTTATTTTGTTTGAAATAACAATTCCGTTTGAAAAAAATTCTTGCAATTTCAAACGAAATATCTTATTTCGTTTGAAAATAGAGATTTCGTTTGAAGGTCTTGGCTGATTTCGTTTGAAAAGAGGTTGTTGGTCAATTCCGTTTGAAAATGGCACCCTATTCCGTTTGAAATTACATATTCCGTTTGAAAGTGCCATATCTCGTTTGAAACAATTTTTTAATGTGTTCTCGTGAATCAAAAGTGTCAGCCCACTATAGTGTCTCGGTCCAATCATATTTGAATATAACTTTGATCTTGTCGGCGATATCAGTTTGCATGTGATTGTAGATAACTCATAGTCTTGATAACATCAATATTTCTAACAGATTGTCGGCCACTTTCAAAATTGAAACATATTTTGATTTTAGGGGGAGAAAAATTTTAAAAAAATTAGAAAATTTGAAAAATTCATAAACATTGGAAAATTTAAAAAGAGTTTTGTGTAAAAAAGAGGAAATGATAGTACATTAGTGGACTATCAGTGCACGCTAGAGAAATGTAAAGTTTTATAAAGTTTTAAACAGTCTCACTAGGGATGTGTCGATAGGCTCAGCTAAGACTAGTAGTTTTGCGAAAATGATAGAAACATAAAGCAAAACGCCTAAGTCTGGTGGGAAACACGGTCGAACGCATAGTACTTAGTATTGTCCTTCTTGACTGTGTGCCTACTCGGTAATAACTGATTGTCGAAAGACATAAAACCGGTTAAGTTTGTGAGCTTTCACAACTGTGCTGAAAAGTCACTGTGATTCTGTGTTTTCATTTTGCAAAGATTTAAACTTGTTTTATTTCTTTATTTTGTTTAAGCATTGGACATCCTCTGCGTATACGTGAGTATCGACCTGGATGTTATTGCCTAAACGTTCTGCTTTATTTTCTTTGGTGTTTCGTTTAAGCTTTGGATCACCTCTGCGTATACGGGAGTATCGACCTGGTGGTTAAAGCCTAAACAACTTCAACTTGTTTTTTATTTCTTATTTTGTTTAAACGTTGGACTTTATCTGCGTATACGGAAGTATCGACCTGATTGTTAATGTTTAAACATTCTGCTTTATTTTTACACAAATCACAGTTGATGAAAGTTTAAAGGCATTACGTGAGTTAGTGTATTGCATGATGAGGGGATATGCTAAGATCGTGGGGCACATAAGACTTTAGTGCTATCTAATGTACCCTAATCGTATTTGTAAGCATTACAAACATCTTAGAAGAGTTTAAGTGGATCACAATATCGATGATCTAGGGTGAATTGTTTAAAAGCTTTAAGTGGTAATTTTAGATCAACGGTGCAGCTGATTTGTCTCATTAAACTGATATGACCCTCTAACGCGAACTCCCAAAAATATGTATGTATATAGTTTATTTCCTAAAATCCAAAAAGATTTTATGTGTGTTTTAGCATAAAATTTTGAAAAATCAAAAAGATTTTACTTCATCTTATTTTCGACAACTGATGTTGAAGAGTTGATTTTCAAAATTCCGAGTGCTAAACATGATGAACCATATTGGGTTGCGGAGTTTGTTTAAATGAGAAATGTTTTGAGAATGATTGCATGTTTAGTTAATCAAGGTCATTAATTTGAACTTGATGTAGCTATTAATGTTTGATGAATGAATGCTCTCTATCAGTATATTTTTCAAAGTGATATAAATAAAAACTTATGTTTTGGGTAGAGAATGTGCAGGAAATGTTGAAAAAGCTAGGTTTCGATTCCTGAGGGTTAATGTCAGGTTTTCAATCCTAAGCTACAAATTCCAGACTGCGATCCCGAAACAAGTTAAGGGGGAGTCTGTTAGCAAAGGGGAGAGTGAAGAGTGAAAGAGCCAGATTCAGATTATGGAAAAATAGCTGATAGTGGTGAGAGAAGAGAAGATAGAGAAGACCGATCAAGACCAAAGACTCGATACTTCAGACTCATCAACATCCGAGGGGGAGTCTGTTGGTGCATACGTTTGTCGACTTCGTCTTCGTTCGAGTCATTGTGAAGAAAGCACTGAAGACCAGACTAAAGACTCCGGCAATATCCAAGGGGGAATTTGTTGGTGCACGATTATTATAGCCTACGTTTATCGGTCTAGGTCATATGTATAGATTGTATAAGGGTCGAAATGTAATTTTATGGTATTTCATGGTAATTTCGTTTGAAATGGTATGGTACCATTTCAAACGAAATTAACCATCTAATTCCGTTTGAAATGACACATGTCCATTTCAAACGAAATTAGAACTCCTATATATATGGGAGGTGTCTTCTCATTTGAAACGGAATTCTAGATAGGGTCACGAAGTGCTGTCGAATTCCTGCCGTGTAATCAAGTTCATTTTGAATGAGAATCAAGTATTAAAGTGATATCTCTGTTTTCTACACCATTCTTTACTGATTCAAAGCGGTTTGTTTGATTTCGCCTCTCAAACAGTGTGTATTGACTCATATTGACTCACTCGGTCGGTAAAACGATCCTACAACTTTCGTTTGTTTTCTCCAGAGGACTCCACATGAGTTTCCTTCTTTTTCTGATCAGCATTGGAAAACTTGTTTAGCCTGATGGCTTCCTAAGTAAGTGGCACGCTCAGATCGGTGGCTTCAATAATTGTTGCTGGTTTTGACGATGTAACCATGCTCATAATCTGAGGTGCCAACCCCCAGTTGAAACGCTCCACGCGTTTGAATTCAGGCGTAACCATGTAAGGTACCACATGGGATAAATCATGAAACCTCTGAACGTACTCGGCGATTTTTGGGCCTTCCATCTTTAGGTGCCAAAGTTCTGTTTCCAGCTTTTGTATTTCATCCCGTGAACAGTATTTCTTCCTCATGAGCTCCTTCAACTCAGCCCATGTCAGTGCATATGTCGCCGCCTCTCCCAATGTTTGCACTTGCAGATTCCACCATGATAGGGCGCCATCAAGAAAAAGCCCTGAGATGTATATAACTTGCTGCTCAGGAGCACACTTGCTCATCCTTACGATTGAATCCGTCTTTTCTGCCACCTGACGAATGCAACAGCACCTCCAGTGCCGTCGAAATTTAAGGGCTTACAGTCGAGAAATTGTTTGTAGGTACAACCTGTACAGGCAATACGTTTACAGAAAGCATTAGCAATTGCACATGGAATGTCCAAATGTAATGTAATGTGTCTCAATGATTTAAACATTACCATGTGGTGGGTTGTTGTTGTTGTTGTTTGAGGTATTCCTGCTGGTCTCAGCGCGGGAGGCCTCGTAATCAGCAATGGCCTGCGAAATTCTTGCCTGCAATTCTACCTCAGTGGTTGGCAAACGTGTGTCTCGTCGTGGAGGCATCTTCTAAAAGATGATTATATTGGTCAGGTCATCGTAAGTATAGTAAGTAAGTAATATGTGTATGTAATAACATTCATCCACACAATAACACATAACATCCCATGTTATATTATAAAACAAAGAATTCAAAACGCATATAATGAGAATACTGCGATTGAGCTATTATAAAAATCAAGACCACAATACAATGTTTACAAGTTTTATAACTGTATCGTACATCAAAAGCGACTAGGGGCCACATCACCCCTGTCTGAACTATCTAGTCATATACAACAACCAAAAATCAGATATCAAAAGTCATTATGTCAAAATGCGGTCTTCAAAATGCTGTGTAGTCGGCTCAATCGATGTCTTCTCACCAAAAGTAACACTACCTGCAACAGACAAAAAATCCTCATGCTGATGGGGGAGGAGGAGGAGGGAAGAAAATCAAACGGCGCAAACACACCCAATCCTCCTCAAGTGCCTGGATGACGTGCAACAGGTAAGCTATCTGCTGCTCAGGGGTGAGGAAACGAATATCAGAATCAGGGGGTAGTGGAAGAGGAGCGTGTGGTGTGGCAAAAGGAGTCTGACAGTGACACGGGGGAAGACGTGGAGTCCTCTCCAGCTCCAAAACACGTCTGCTCAATGCATCCTGCTGTAACTGCAGGGATCTAAGTATGTCATATGTGGTATATCCGATATGAAAAGGGTGATACGGGTCTGACAGAGGCATAACATTGGGTGATGACCACAAAAATGGCTCACCCATAGGTGCCGAAGCAAGAAAAGTACTGTGTGGGGAAGGTGTAAACGAGGGCATAAATGAAAAAGCTGCTGTCGAATGGGGAATATGATCGGACTGCTGTGTGGAAGGTCCTTCCCCTAGACGGGGAGGAGGGATCTCATGTAGAAAGGTGATGGGTAAGTCCGTACGGTGGACATCAGATACGCGCGAACGATACTGGGGAACATCAAGCGGTGCAAAAACGGGTGCAATAGTGGGTGTGACTGGTACAACAAAAGATGGATAATCGTCGTCCTCTATCCACCCATTACGGGTGTCAGCATATCTCGGATCGACATGTGTGGCAAAAGGTGCACGGTCAACAAACACCGGCACAGGATCAGGCTGTGGTGCATCAACAATAGGAACATCTGAAACCGGTGGTACAACGGCTGGTGCATCAACAATGGGTGGTGCCAAGACTGGTATATCAACATGATCAGGCTCTGGTAAAGGATCAGGCAAAAGTGCAACAGCTGGGATATCAATAGGGTCATGAGCAATGACAGGTTCTGGGCCAACTGGAACAGGCTCAGCAGGTACGAACTCGACCTCAGGATCTGGGTCGACAGCATGGGGAAAGATGGGCGCAACAGACATCGCCATGTCTGAGTCAGAGTCAGATGAGTAGTGCTGCACACCCTGGGCGTGAATAGATGCGGATGCCACAGACTCAAACGAGTCTGGACCAAATGAATCAGAAGGAGCCTCCTCTACGGGAGCCTCAGCAAGTGGCATGACAACAGCGTCAGCGGTGGGAACCTCAATAATAGGAACTACAGGGTCGTCAATGGGAATATCAGCATGAACCTCAACCATGGGAACAACATGATCATCAACGGGAACATCAGCCGGAGGGACATCATCATCCATAAGGGCCACACCATCCTGGTCACCCTCCGGGGGACCCTCAATGAATAAGTCGATGTCATCATCAGCGAACTCGTCATGTGGCAGATCCTCGACAGGAACTGCGGCGAGTGGGAAATGAGCAGGGATCTGAATGAGAGGTAGATCCCCGTCGAATGGACCATCAGCTAGAGGAATATCATCCCTAAAATCTGGAAGAGCAAACGGCTGGAAAACATCCTCATCTGTGCTCGTAGTATCCGACGTATATACCTCGCTCTCAGATAGAATCTCTTCGTCCGAGACTATCGACATGGGATCCAGGGTGTCTGACACTCCGGTATCTGAAGATGGTGGCATGGTGTCTGTAACACAACCACACATATGCACATGTATCAACATGTAGTCAAATAAGCATGTAAGTCACAATCAATGTAAACAAGTAATCATCCTAGTCTTCCCCAGACTAACCCACCCAGTCTCTCAGACTAAATTCCCTAGTCTCTCAGACTAACTCCCTGGTCTCTAAGACCAACTCCCTGGTCTCTAAGACCAACTTTCCCAGTCTCTAAGACTAAATCCCTGGTCTCTAAGACCAATCTCCTAGTCTCTACATTTCCCCAGCCTCTAAGGCTGAACCTCCCTCAGTCTCTAAGACTGAACCTCCCTCAGTCTCTAAGACTGAACCCCCTCAGTCTCTAAGACTGAACCTCCCTCAGTCTCTAAGACTGAACCCCCTCAGTCTCTAAGACTGAATTATAAATTTTGAAATGTGTATTTGTGCCTTTTTGTTTGTAAAAAAAATGTTTGCTTCCCTGGATCTGGACGTTTAGTGTATGCAATGTAAAAAAGTTTGAAAACATTTTCGTGAGAGCCCTGATGATCATAGTCTAGACTCGAGAAAGAATCCTAGTTCGCTATGATCGAGGCTCTGATACCAAGCTGTCACACCCTGGCTTTTGCGGAAGCGTGGATTGTTTTGGTGTAACTTCTTAATACCATAGCAACAATCATAACAATGCTATATGATAAAAACACAAGATGTTCATCCATTCATTTAGTTTAAAAATACCACAACATTATTGTTTGAAAATGTCGACACTTAAAATAAGTTACAACCCATACTTGTCTACAACGTGTTCATGAGACACAGCAAAAGACTTTAAATAAAACGTGGTTTAAAGACATGTAACCCGTCCAGGTAAGGGTTACACCTCCTAAACCTACTACCCTGGATGACATCTTTTATTCAACGCAGCTAAACCCATGCATACCCCGCCGGATCCGCTAGTTCCCTGAAATACATGTAGTTTGAAAAATCAACAAAAGTTGAGCGAGTTCACGTGTATGTGAGTATGTATAAACCTTTGTATTCAATGTAGGTGTGTATGTATGTATGTATGTCCCGGTATGATTGCAAACAAGGAAAAGATCACCAATGGTTTGCAAGGCCACTAATATGTGTGACGGTGTAGGAAGACTCAAACCTAGCAAAGTTGTACCGGGCTCCCGGCTGGAAGACATAGTTCACCTCTATGGGCCGCCCCGGCCTCATGGGTGTGGGCTCGCTACACCCAAATAGGTCTATCACTCATACCTCGTGGTCCTACAATGAGGATTAATGGTCCCAAGTATCCGCCTACCCTATCACATGATCTATGGTTCTTTCCTAGGCTAATCATACCAATAGTATTGTAAGTACCCCTTTATAACATGTATTTCACCCCCGAAGTAAGTAAACAAAACAATTTAAGGAAAAGGGGGACATGAACTCACTGTATTGCGTCTCCTGTATAGTAACGTCAACTCAAACCGGAGCAGCTACCCGACGACCTACAACGTACTAATGTCTATTAGACGAACGGGCCGTGCCTTGGCTTAGGGTTTAATGTTTTTTAGTTGCGTTTCTTGTGTCTCCGAATATTATTCCAAGTTATAATTATTTGTTAAAATAATTATTTTAACATTGAATTATATTTAGTTCTGGAATAATTGTTAAACAATATTTCGTATTTATACTTCTCAAGTATTTTATATGCGTATCTCCTTCCCAAGGATGGAGGTATTTTATACATGTATATTCGTAGTCGCGAAAATTATATTTTAAGTCCCACTTAGGAAAATATATTTACTCATTTGTCCAAAATAACTTATTTCCAAAATATATGTATTTTTCCCAAAAATAATATATTTTACTTCTTTAGTTTCCAAAATAATATTTTACCAAAAATATATGTGTAAGAGTATTTTGCGGAATATTTTGTAAGTTACGTTTTCGCGTTTGGTTTTATAATACCAAGTGTGTAACTTAAGTATTTTATTCCTTGACATTTTTGGTATTATTTTGGAGTTGTAATTCCCATGGTATTTGTCAAGTTATATTATTTTACCCTAAAATAATATAACTAGTTCACAGAATATACAAGTACTCGCACAAGTGTATTAGTGTAAAATATATATTCTAAATATATATTTATCCATTTTTATTAGTAAAAATTTACCTCCGATACTTTGTATTTTTGTGACCAAACCCATGGCGAAGTTTATATTCGAAACACAAGTTGTAAAATATACTTGTAACATTTGTTAGAAAAATATTTTCTAAGTGTTGAAATTTTAGAAAATTTCGCCAGAGTCTCCTTTGTAAATGGAGGTGTCCATGCTTATTAGCATATCATTTTCTTTTCGGAAATCATTCAATCAATCAACAACAAGTTACCAAATAACATTATACTAGTCAGGTGCAAAAACAATGCACTTTACATAACAACATAAACTTGGTTTTTCATAAAAACGCGTAGTAACTTAGTGGGATGTTTAGTGGGTTTAGTTACCCTCCAAAGTGTGTTTATTTTTGTAAAACTCACGTTCTCGGGATTTTTAGATGTTCACAACTTGTGAACTTATTTTACAAAAATATTCATTTACAACATTTCCATGTTTCACTAGTATTCACAATTTATTTCCTTCCAAAAATAATGTAAGAATCATGACTTTTCAAAAATCCGTCTTTTAACTTGGTTTGTCTAGAAAAATTATTTGTAACCCTCGGGTCCATACGACCATCTACCCACTTAGTTCACTTATTTTTCAAGAAATCACTTTGTTACCAAGTTTATGTTGAAACATGGAGGTGATTCTTTTATGTAGTTCACTAATCACCTCCGAACTTGTTAACCTAAGTTTTTAATCCTACTTTAACAAGTTCATCCATGATGTTAAACACCCTATTACTAGTAATCACCAAATAAGCAACAACAACACCAAAACAACTTTATTTTGTCAAGAGTTCATCTTATTACATCTTCATATTAGCTTTATGTTCAAGTTTGTGTTCATGATCTTTTTAGTGTCCTTGTAGTTACATCATAACATAACTATTAACCACCATAAATGAGAAGTAAATGGGGATCAAAGAGACTTACTACTAGCTTTTAAGCTAGGGAAGAAACAAGATGAAAAATGAGTGGTTAAAGGCAAACGAGGGAGGTCCTTGACGATCCGTGAGCTCCACACTCCGTGATTCACCTTTGTGCACCTTGTAGTGGGATTAGAACACTTGAATAAGAATTGAAAATAAAGATGGTGGTGACAAGGGTTTCGGCCGTAGCTTGTTTGGGGAGGGAGGAAGAAATTTTGTGAAGAAGTGTTGAGGTTAATGGTGGTGCTTATAACCTAATTTCCTTATAACCTAATTTCCTTTTAACCAATGGATTATATGTCTAGGAAGTACCATACATAATCATCCACAATCTCCATAGAGATTACATGGGGAATGTACAAAATTCAAATAAAATATCTTGTGGGGCCATGCTTGAACCGAATTCAGCCATGTGGGGGGGGGGGGGGGTTAAGTGTAAGATTTGGTGGGTATTTGGTGATTAGAAGGATGTTATGTGTAAGTGTTAATGGTGAGTGCAAGTACAATCATAATCTTCACATTTCCTAGGCAGTGACTTGGGGATTAGTAAGATTTGTAAAAGTCTTGTGGTGTGGGTCCCATGGGGACGGTTACCACATGGGGGGGGGGGGGGGTAAGATGTAAGTTTGTGGGTAAATAAGTTAATTAGTGGAAGTTTAATGGTAGGTCTAGTGTTTGGTGTGTGTCATGCTTTATGCAATGTGATTAAGTGTTCGGGGACCATTACTAGCTCTGAAAAAGTGAAACAAAGTTTTTAACAATATTTTTGTGTTCCGGGTAATGTCCGGTTGTCCGGTTATATACCGTCCCGTTAAAGTGCTAAGTGATAACGTAAAGTGTCCTTTTTGTAACTTTTAGTGACCTTTTTAATTCCCGACTCTTAGGAAGGCATACAAGACCATTTTACCATATTTTTGCAAGTGACTAGCATGTTTAAATGCTGATTTTTATTAATAAATGCAGAATTCTGCATTTAGAGTGGGTTTTAGGCACTTTCTGGCACCTAAACTATCACCTAGTGACGCAGTTTAATGGTCCTCACTTCCCTACCCTCCATACAAGTGTAGTACCTTGTCCCTGGCTCATACTGGGCCTCAATATTGTGTCTGTCTATGTGCTGGCATTGTCAGCATGTGTCTGAGTTATCCGCTCACTGTGCTAACTGTGCTTTGTGCATCAAGTTTGTCACTAAAGTCTGTGTGTAATAAATGGAGTGACAGTATGAAATGTGATGCATATGTATGTATGATGCAAAAATCATAAGGCAGTTTAATCAGCAGTTGAAATCAAGCACAGTCATTAAGCACCAATTTAATATTAATTAATTGTACGGATACCTGTAATTGTGAGGGTTGTCACAAGTACTCCGAAATTTCGTTTGAGATATTTCCTGATTCTGAGATACTAGGTCTTTATACTTATTGATACATGGGGAATTATACTGGTCTTCTGATTTTGTGTCAGCAATGGCCTAGACCTCGTATAATGTTTTTGCGCTTAATTCCCCACTGCATAAAAATTGAGAAAATATCGAAAGATATATATTAAGTGCAGTTTGAGAAGATTGCTAAGTGGAACACACCTTAAGTCGAGCCTTCATCTCTTTGTCTGAACGGAAGTTCTAACCTGAGCTCTCAAGGCCTCGCACTAACCCAGAGACAGATATCATTTAGGTATATTCACCTGTAAGACTGAATCTAGGGAATCTTGATACGGAAGGATATTCTGAGGTGGGACACGCGAATAAGTTAGGTTCCTAAAACACTAATCTCGTATCTTGAATCAATTGAAGTTTGTGTGAAAATTTAAGTGGATCAGTATACTGACGATGCCGCAATCCCCGACCCCTACCCCGGGAGTGGGTGCTGCGAGATCCAGATCAGTGGTATCGGTGTTTATTAATTTAGCGGCGGAATACATCATAACCGTAGTTAGAAAATATTTTTATCAGAGTCAAAAACCAAACTTTTTATAATAATAAATCATTGGGGTAAAACCCAAGTTCATTTGACAGTACATTTGTAGGGGTAAACCCTATTTATTTCCTTTTTATTTAGGTAACTTTTATAGGCACTTTTCCAAGCCTTCAGTGCTCTCCAGCTGGCTTCTATTGGCTTTCACATTGTGCTACCTAAAACGCATTTTAAAAAACATTTTATCAGCAAAAAATACTGGCAAGTACATTCTATTTTGGTAAAGCACCAGTTGTTTACACATTACAGTATTAAGGGCGATTACAATGTTTATATCTACACAATTACTCGGTCAGTACGTGTCACTCGACGGATCTGTGACTATGGCCATATCACACATTGGATACCCGCGCCCAATTATGAAGGTTGTCAAGTACTGTATACATACCCCATAATACTGGTAGCAATTGAAGACATACAAAGACTTAATCACTATAATTGTATTTGAAAACATTTGAGGTTTTGGAAAACATTTTGACTCACAAAGATGTACTCTTAAATAGTGAGAAAAAGTGAATGTACTTTACAAAAATAGTTTATAAAAGAGAATGTACTCACATTGTTGACTTAGGTGATACTACTATAGCTTCCTGGTGATTCTCCTGGTTATTATCTATTAAAATTAAACAATGCACACGTGTTAATAAAATAACCCAAATCACATTAACCGTACAAATCGAGACAGAACTCCAGTGTCTGAGTCAGGCAGAGCCTTGACATGCATTACAGAGCCCTAGATCAATTGAGTGTAACACGAGACAGAACTCCAACGACTAAGTAAGGCAGAGCCTTGACATGCGTTACAGAGCCCTAAATCAACCATGTAGGGTAAAAGCAGGGTTATAATACTTACAACGTGGTAGAGCTTCGCTTTATAGTGGGTA
Source organism: Helianthus tuberosus (assembly GCA_030545235.1). Taxonomy (NCBI): domain Eukaryota; kingdom Viridiplantae; phylum Streptophyta; class Magnoliopsida; order Asterales; family Asteraceae; genus Helianthus; species Helianthus tuberosus. The sequence goes on from CM060381.1 coordinate 151,793,605, forward strand.
TTATGCCCGGGTATAATTTCTACTATAAGAAATTGAGAGAAAATTTTAGATTTTGAATGAATTTCTAATGAATTCGTTCACCCTATTTATAGGCCAGATCGGAGGTGGCTCGCGGCCCGCGTAAGCATAAGCTTCGGCCTTCGCGGCCCGCGACAACCGACGTGTCGCTTATAGGTTCGCCGAGTTAACATATAGGTCTGCCGAGTCACTTGCCACGTGGCACCATGCAGTTTCGAGCAAGCAAAGGTGCTCGCGCCCCGTGAGAGACCAAGGAGATCTTCGTCGCGCCCCGCGAGAAACCTATAATTTTTTTTCTTGATTTTTATAAATACAAGGGTATTTCAAGCTCGTTTCTCGCATACGGGGTATATTAGGAACGTTTTAGGATCACATTAAGGGTTCTAGGAGGGTTGTTATATCCTCCCCACCTTATTTTAGATCTCGTCCTTGAGGTCTACTGGAGCAGGTGTGGGTATTTCCTTTGCATCCCTGATTCTAGTTTCCAAGTGTATTCTGGTCCTCTCTTGGAATCCCATTTCACTTTGACCAGAACTAGTCTTTTGTGTTTGAGATTCTTGATCTTTCTATCTTCAATCTGAATGGGTTTCTCAATAAACTTAAGTTTCTCATTTACCTCTATGTCCTTAAGAGGTATTACTAATGATTCGTCTGCTAAACATTTCTTGAGATTACAAACATGAAACAAATCATGTATTCCTACCATTCCCTCTGACAGTTGTAGCTGATAGGCTACGGGTTCTATTCTTCTAATAATCTCAAAAGGTCCAACATACCTGGGGCTTAGCTTTCATCTTTTAACGAATCTGACCACTCCTTTCCATGGAGAAACTTTTAATAATACTTTATCTCCTACTTGAAATTCTAGAGGTTTTCGTCGGTTATCTACATAACTCTTTTGACGATCTCGTGCTGCTTTTAGTCTTTCCTTGACTTGAATAATCTTACCTGTTGTTTCTTGCACTATCTCTGGTCTAGATAATTGCTTTTCTCCAATTTCTGCCCAACAGAATGGAGTTCTGCACTTTCGTCCATAAAGTGCTTCAAATGGTGCAGCATTATTGCTTGTATGATAGCTGTTATTGTAGGAAAATTCTATGAATGGTAAATGGTCCTCCCAATTTCCTCCGAAATCAATTACGCAGGCTCTAAGCATGTCTTCCATTGTTTGTATTGTCCTTTCGCTTTGCCCATCCGTTTGAGGATGATAAGCTGTGATTAGATTTAACCTGGTTCCCATTGCTTTTTGGAAACTTGTCCAAAAATGAGAAATAAAATGGCTATCTCTATCAAATATGATAGATAAAGGAATTCCATGTAATGAAACTATTTCATTTACATATAGCTTAGCTAACTGTTCCATACTGAAAGTTTCCTTCATTGGTAAGAAATGAGCAGATTTGGTCAATCTGTCTACAATCACCCAGATTGTGTCATTTCCTTTTCTTGTCTTGGGTAATTTGGTAACAAAGTCCATTGTTATCAATTCTCATTTCCATATTGGCATTTCTAACTGTTGCAATAGTCCTGAGGGTTTCTGATGTTCAGCTTTAACTTGTGAACAAGTTAGACGTTTAGCAACGTAGTTTACTATATCCTTTTTCATTCCTATTCACCAGAAATTTTTCCTTGGGCCCTGATACATCTTATCACTTCCGGGATGTATCGTATACTTAGACTTATGAGCTTCTTCTAGAATTCTGTGGCGTAGGTTTCCTTTTTTAGCTATCCACATCCTTTTCTTATGGAATTTCCAAATTCCATCTGTTCCTCGTTCTAACTCTTTAATCATTCCTTTTAAACTTTCAGCATCGTCCTTGAATACTTTTTCCTGTACCTTTCTAATTTGATCATTTAAATCTACTTGAAGATTTAATCAGAGAGAACGTACTCGTTTCGGCTTTTCATGATATTTTTGACTTAAAGCATCAGCTACTACTTTACCTTTCCCAGCATGGTACTGGATATCACAATCATAATCACTAAGAATTTCCATCTAGCGTCTCTGTCTCATATTTAATTCTTTTTGCCCAAAAATGTACCTTAAACTCTTATGATCCATGAAGACAACAATTTATTTCCATATATATAGTGTCTCCAAATCTTAAGAGCAAAAATTATGGCTCCTAACTCTAGATCATGGGTTGTATAATTCTCTTCATGTTTCTTAAGTTGTCTAGAGGCGTAAGCTATAACCTTTTGACGTTGCATTAAAACACATCCATATCCTAACTTGGACGCATCACAATAGACTATAAAGTCTTTAGTTCCTTCTGGTAATGCGAGTATGGGTGCGTTGGTTAACCATTGTTTAAGAATCTTAAAAGCTTCTTCCTGTTTTGGTCCCCATTCAAACTTAACTGATTTGCAGGTCAGTTTGTTTAATGGGATGGCTATTCTAGAGAAATCTCGGACAAATCGTCTATAATATCCTGCCAGTCTAATAAAACTTCTTACTTCCGTTGGCGACTCAGGGACTTTCCATTTAGTAATTGCCTCGATCTTTGTGGGATCGACATGAATTCCTTCATGATTAATCAGATGTCCAAGTAATTGCACTTCTTCTAACCAAAATTCACATTTTGAGAATTTAGCATAAAGCTTCTCTTTTCTCAACAATGTCAGAAGTGTATGCAAATGCGCTGCATGTTCCTCTTTACTCTTAGAGTAAATTAGAATATCATATATAAAGACAATTATGAATTTATCCAGGTATGGTTTACATATCATGTTCATCATGTCCATAAATGCGGCTGGGGCATTGGTTAAACCAAATGGCATGACGGTAAATTCATAATGACCATACCTAGTTCTGAAAGCAGTTTTAGGAATGTCCTCTTCCTGTACTTTCAGTTGATGATATCCTGAGCATAAGTCGATCTTAGAAAAGAATCGAGCTCCTTGAAGTTGATCGAACAGATCATCGATTCTCGGTAGTGGGTACCAATTCATTACCGTAACCTTCTTCAAGTCTCGATAATCAATGCACATATGCATCAATCCGTCTTTCTTCTTAACGGATAACACCGGTGCTCCCCACAATGATGAACTTGGTTGTATAAACCCTTTGTCAAGAAGTTCGTCCAGTTGTTTCTTTAGTACCTACATCTCCATTGGTGCTAATCGATATGGTGCTTTGGCAATCGGTGCCGTTCCTGGTATTAGGTGAATTCTAAATTCAACCTCTCTATCAGGCGGTAATCCAGGTAACTCTTCTGGAAAGACGTCTGAGAATTTAGATATCACGGGGATATCTTTTAATTCTTTTCCCTTAGTATTAATGATTACGGAAATCATATATACTACTCCTCCCTTCCTTTCATAACTTGCGGCTTTCATCACAGAGATGAATTTTGTCGATCTGATTGTCTTATCTCCTTTGATTGTGATCTTTTTACCACCTGGTGTACTTACTTGTACTGACTTTTGATCACATAAAATACTAGCACGATTGGCTATCAACCAATCCATTCCTAATACAACATCGAATCCGGCTAGATTCATTGGGTAAAGGTTAGCAAAGAAATGATGGTTTAGGATTTCTATTCTTGCTCCCTGCAAGATTTCACTTATCTTAATAGATTCTTCGTTTGCTGTCTCTACCAGACAATCTTGTTGAAGTTTGGCTAAGGGTTGATCAAGAAGTTTGTAGAAAGAAGTATCGATAAAACTTTGGTTTGCACCAGAGTCAAACAATACTTTGGCAAATATATTGTTAACTAAGAACGTACCGGAAAACACATCCAGAATCATCTTGGCTTCCTCAGCAGTCAGGACAAATGCTCTAGCATTTTTTAGGCGCTTCAGTTGTCTTAGCCTTGTTGGTTGTGGCTAGAGCTGTGACACCCAGCTTTTCAGGTCGTACCGTACGATTGTAACACGTGTAGTGAATAGATAAAAAGGTTGTATGTGACTGATTATGATGTTTTTATATGATATTTAATGTGTTGGAGAGTCCAAACATTCATAAAAATTATGTTGGCAACGATAAAACAAACGCTTATTGCGTAACGATTAATGCGAAACAAACGTCGGTGACCACCCGATCAGTGTTAAAATCCTAAAAATAGTCCGTTTTGGTTAGAATAGTAATTTTAATCATATCCGTGAGGAAAAATAAATTAAAACGCTAATAAACTCTATTTTTCAAGTTTGAGCGCGTACCGCGCGATACTACGCGTATTAGACAAAATACTATCAACACTGCCAGTCAAGGCAACTGGTAATTATTTCAGTAATAATTTTATGTGATTATTTTTATAGAGTGATAAAAATAATTTAAAACGCACTAAAACGGGATTAAACGCTAGATAAAATACCCGGTATTCAGTAAAATACATGTTTTTGCTCTAATTTACATATACTATGTGTATGTATATAATTTTATGTGAGAGAGGGGGGCTTAGGTGGTGGCATATAGGCAGCCCACCTTTTGCCATTTCTTGATCTCTTGCCATGTGTGGTTCTTGGGAACATAAGCCATCATTTAAACATTCTCTACACACTTCTCATTCCCTAAACCAAGATCAAATTACACTCTCTCTCACCCTCTTGAACATTCTCGGCCGAACACCCCCTATTACACTTTCATTTTCATTTTTAAACTCAAATCTTCAAGAATCATGTGCATTCCAAAGTGATTTCAAGCTTACATGAAGGTTTAGAAGTGATTTCAAGGAGGTTTGAGCAAGAACAAGGCTTCATATCATCACTAATCTTAAAACCCACTAGGAATCTTGAAGGTATAACATTTTTTCTTTTAAATCTTGTTCTTGATTCATCATGATGAAGATGATAGTGAAAGTTTCTCTTGTTCTTGAATCTAAACACTAACTTAAAACTAAAAACAAATGGGTTTTTGAATGAAATAAAAATGGGTATATGCATATATGTATGCATGGCCGTGAATGTGTGTGTGTATGTGTAGATGTTTATGTTTTTAATGTTTGATTGAAAGATTCCTTGATTTATTTGATTTTTTTTTTGAAAAGTAGGATGCATGAAGGAATCATTATGTGTTATAAAAGAATGTTCTAAAAAGTAATCTAAGATTTGAAAGTGATATGTTGAAAAGTAAATTTTTGGAAGTTTATATATGTATATATGTTTCGTATATATATGTATAAATGTATGCATGCATATAAAAGTTATCATATAATCTTAAATGTGAAGGATATTTGCATGAATGGTTATGAATGATTTAAATGAACATGATGATGTGAAGGCATGAAATGATTATATGAGTATGATTTAATGAAAATCAGTTTTAATCAGATTACAAACACTAAAATAAGGTTATTTTGAAGTGTTTAATGATATATAACTTTGTCATGATGTTTACTAGCCTTGCATGTTGTACTTGGTTCTTTAGGAGTTGTAAAATACGTGAAATCGCATGATTTATGTGACTTACACAAAAACTGTGCTAATCTGATTATAACCACTATTTTAATCAGTAAATAACATGTATTGTGTTAAAATATCAAGTCATTCCGAGTTTGGATGATTACAGTAACATTTAACGCAAAACTATGCGTTAAAACGGTCAAAAATCGCCTTTCGAATGATTTTTATGAAACTGATTTAGATCAGTAAGTAAACTGATATTTTTAGTTTAAAAATAAGTATTTTAACTTATTTTAAGTTTATTTGGTCATACGTGACTTCCGACGCGCGAAAACGTTACCGAATCGCTAAAATATGCATTTTTCAATAAACACTAGTATGGGTAAATTTTTGGGTGAACCTTATGTGTTAAGATGTGTTATGTGATTTAAACATGTGAATGTGAAAATATGTTAAGTTTTAATATGATATTGGAAATTTAGATTATGCGTGTATACTTGTGCGTTTTATGTGATAGAAACGGCGAAAATCGCGTTAAATATGTAACTTGTTTGTCGAGCATGAAATTTGTTACATATAAGATATTTTATGTATACTTGCCTTATAAATGACAAAATAGATAAGTTAACAAGATTACGCGTGTATGGATAATAATTTATGTGAACGTTTATGTATATATATTACGACGCGCAAATCGTAGATATATTACGTATAAACGGGAGTGATAATGGACTTACATGATAACGGTCACCAATAAAATTGTTCAAGTCGAAAAACCTTATATATATATATATATATATATATATATATATATCAACGTGCCAACATAATAAAAAACGATAACTTTTCGAGAAAATTCTAAAGTTATGTGACAATTCTAAGAAATGGAGAAACTTAGGATTTTCGTGATATATTGATTTAAAAATCGTTCCTACATATAACAGGACGTGTAGAAATCAAATTGTGGGATTGCGCTATTTAAAATACGCACCCAAATGTGAGTGTCACTAAACCCCTCTTTTTACTACTTTGTATATGTTTTGGGGGTAGAACACGCCTAAAAGAGTTTAATAATGTTTTTGGATTAAAACATACCTGTTTAATATAAATTATATATATATATATTCATTGTGAATATATATGGAGTTTTGGTAAATCATACGTTTTCGAGATAAAACGTTTTGGATGAATATATGTTTCGAGGAGAAACTAGGATGGTACGGTATTTCAGAGGGAAAAACCGACCATGTTGTTGGGACGGGTTTGCTTGGTCCTAGGGATTTCAGTAAATTCCGTACAACCATTTATATTAAATTTGTCATATTAGTAGAATATATATATTGTACGTGAGGCAGGCATCATAGATGGTCTCGATATGGACCATGCGCCAATGATGTCGTTTAATCATTTAAGTATTGCACGCGATGAATTGTTGGTAGATCTATCGGTTTGACAACCCCGTCGTGACCGGTCGCCCCGTGTTAAGTCAAACGACGAATTGAAATTATGTTTATTGTCTAGCATTGATTATCCCTACATGGTAAGTATATAGTTCGTAGTGTCTAGCTAACATACGAGTCTGAACGTTGACGCTATAAATTTAATATAAAAAACTTGGGAAAATGCCTTGATGTCGAGTTTTCAAATTTACGACGGATGACCCATGGATTTTATTAAGGACATAAATGGACTTTCTAAAATTATATGGATGTTTTATAATAAACACATAATTAGAAAGCTTTTCCCTAGGGTCAAATTGTTTAAATTTGAATATGTGAACTCACCTTCCTTTATGTTGACACTTGATTTTAAACGTGTTCTACAGTGCTTGAGTTCGGCTTCGGGAATCATGGCATATCTTGTTTTGGTTGATGCATGTTTTGTCACTTAAAAATGTTGGACTAACTTTTAAACTTTCTGGGACGAATGTAATAAGATCTACAAGGATCAAAGACAACTTAATTATGTGGTTGTGTCGTGTTTTAAAACGTTATGTTTAATAACTTAAGTTTTAAATAAGACAATATGTCCAACAATTTAATGCATCGTTCAAAAAGATATATATGGGCACCAACTTCCGTCACCACTATGTTTTATATTCCGCTACGACGTTTTTGGGGTGTGACAGAAGTTGGTATCAGAGCCAATGGTTGTTAGCGAACTAGATGTTTTCGGGAGAAAACACTAGACTTCAACCGAAGAATTTTGAGATATAAAGTCCAAAATTCTCGAAGCCAAAATTTTTAAATAAACATAAAAAAATTTATCATGTATGAAACCCATTATGTGTTTATGTGCATACGTGATTTTCTGTTTATTTGGGCCTTATGTGTTACTATTCATTTTTTATCACATACTTACTTGTACGGTTATATATGTGTCACAGATGTCGCACGAACACGAGGTCATCAAGATCCACGACTTAGGTTACGAGCCAGATTTCGAGACTTCACCCAGGTCCATTCTACCAGAGATACCTATCACGACTCCACAGACGATTGCTATTGTCGAGCTTACCTCATATTTCCACGTCGACCATGCTGCTTTTGCCAGTAAGGTAGACCCCCGATATGCTTTCACTAGCAACGGGTGGATAGATGATGACGATGATGTTCCTCTCTCGATTCATGAGATGAGACAATCATCTGGTATTGTACCAGTTATCGGTGATGTCATTAGAAATGTCCCTATAGTCGGAGGATCTCTCAGTATCGCACCAGTGGTGGACGCCACTATTGACACGGCTCGACCGTTTTATCTCAGTATCGTACCAGTGGTGGACACCACTTGCTGCTGTGATCGAGCCTGTCGCTGAGATCCCTCCACCTGTTTTATCTGAGTCTTCTTTACCTGTCATAGAGTCACGCGCTCCTACTACGCCTCTTCTGGTTTATTATCGTCATAGAAAGAGGACTAGGCCTACTGGAGATATCACATCTACGTCATGCGCTGAGACGACATCTGCTTCCAAGAAGCAGAAAGGAGATAGGGTAGACCAATATTGCCACTGCGATCAATAGCTCGCTGCTCTGCGCAGAGATCTGGACTCAGCCAAGGGTAAGGCGAAGGACCTCGAGGGACAAATGGATGGGCACGATGAGTTAAAGGTTTTAGATGATGTTGCAAGAGACCAGATGTATTGGAGGATAATGGACCAAGAGAAACTTGTCAAGGAGATGTTAGAATTCTTAGGTTTGAAGCGTTGATGCTTGTTATTGTTTGTTTTGATGGGTTGTATTGTTAGACATTTTTGATACTCTTTTGTTTGGGGCCTGCGTGCCAGTTTCATTTTTGGATATTATGTGGGAATTTTGTGTGAACTTGTTATGGGTGTCGACGTAGACATGCCAAGGATAGTCGGTTTGTACCGAAAACAAGTTTAATTAATTTCTATAATGAATATCAATGATTTACTTTTGATTTAAAAGTTGTTCTCATTAATATGTGGATATTATACATGTGCAATGTTCGGTCCACTAACATTTAATGATTGAATTATTTTTGGTTATCGTCTTATGTGATTATTATTGTTGTAATAATAGAAACGACGAAATGCCTCTAAAAGCAAGACAGGGTCCTGGACTACCTACCACACCGGAAGAGTTGGCTCAACTCATAGCCCAACACGTTAATATTGTCATGGAACAGCTCAATGCTAACCAAAATAATGGTCAGGGACGTGGACGTGGTGCTCACGGGCAAGGTTTTGGTGGGGCACATATTGGAAACCCTCCAGGTAAAATATGATCGGAAAGTTTTAGTAGTTCATGTGTTACGATATCATTGGAACGTATTCCTGATTTTCATTAACGTTATTGAACAGTGCACGGATGTACATATAAAACATTCCAGGGCTGTAACCCACGATCATTTACCGGTGCCTAAGGACCCTTAGATATCACCAGGTGGATTGAGAAGATGGAATCCGTCATGGCAATCAGTGGTTGTGCTGCTGATCAACGGGTGAGATATGCTTCTTGTTCTTTTCTTGATGAAGCACTGTCCTGGCGGAACTAGGAAGTTCAAATTTTGGGTGAAGACGCTGCCTACGGTCTAACCTGGAATGAACTTAAAGAGATGCTCCTGAAAGAATACTGCCCACACAGCGAAATTCAGAAAATCAAGACCGACTTCTGGAACCTAACCATGGAAGGTCTAAATGTCAGAGCTTACACTTCTCGTTTTAACGATTTGGCGAGGTTAGTTCCACGAATGGTAACTCCTGAGTATGTAAAGGTATAAAGGTATATCTGGGGGCTATCGACATGGATTCGCAGCATGGTCACATCCGCGAAACCCACCACCTACCTAGAGGCTACTACATTGGCTAAATCGTTAGCCTATGACGCTGCACGCAAAAGTGGTCTTGATAAGAAGGAGGAAACTGGGAAGTCATCTGGCAAGGCCAAAGCAGATGCCAAATCTGAACGGTCGGGGCATTCTGAGACTAAGACAGAAGATTCGAAGAAGCGCAAGTTCGAGAGCTCGAGGAAGGAAACTGATGAGAAGCGAGACAGGAAACGCAGTTCGAGGAAGGCGTACGTAGCCAGTTCTAGCAGCTCTAGAAAGGATAACGCCAGAGATAGCCGAAGTGGTTCTGAGAGGAAGAATCACGAGGATGAGCAAAAGAAGTGTCGCAGATGCGGACGAAATGGGCATGTTACCCGCGAGTGCTATGCTAAAAGTACTCTAGAAGGAGCGAAGCTTGAGGGATGCTTCCAGTGTAGGGAACAGGGACATTTCAAGAAGGCTTGTCCTAAGGCGAAGGGTCAGAATGCCAGGGGTAGAGCGTTCGAGCTAAACACTGGGAAGGAACGTGATGATCCTGCTGTTTTCACTGGTATGTTTTTTATCAATAGCCATTCTGCGTTCGTACTCTTGAGCTGACTTGAGTTTTGTCTCGAAAAACTTTGAACCATTTTTTTTGTTCACCAACAAGTAAGCTAAGTAAGAAGTACTCGATAGAACTAGCAAATGGTAAACTGATAGAAACTAGCGAAGTCGTTCACGACTGTAGTATTCAGTTAGATGATAATAGTTTTAGTATCGATTTATTACTAGTGGAGCTGGGAAGCTTCGATGTAGTTGTGGGAATGGATTGGTTGTCCAAGAACAAAGCGGAGATTATTTGCTCGGAGAAGCAAGTGCGGATACCTCGTCCTGATGGTGGTGAAACGATAGTCATTCACGGAGATCGACCAAGTCGAGTGTCGAGTATCGTCAGTGTGATGAAGATGCTCAAGATGTTGCAAAAAGGTTATCCTGCATTCTTAGTCAACGTGGTGGATACGAAGGCCGAATGTAGGGAGATTGAAGAGATTCCTATTGTTCGTGATTATCCAGAAGTTATTCCTGAAGACTTACCTGGATTGCCCCCTGCGAGATAGATCGAATTCCGAATCGATCTGGTACCAGTGCTGCACCAATTGCAAAATCTCCTTATAGATTGGCACCGTCTGAATTGAAAGAAATGTCAAATCAGCTTCAAGAGCTATTAGACAAAGGTTTCATTCGACCGAGTTATTCGCCATGGGGTGCACCTGTTTTGTTCGTGAAGAAGAAGGATGGATCCTTCAGGATGTGTATTGATTACAGAGAGCTGAACAAATTGACTATCAAGAATCGGTACCCTTTACCGAGGATTGACGATTTGTTCGATCAGCTACAGGGATCCAGCTACTACTCGAAGATAGATCTGCGTTCAGGGTATCATCAGTTGAAGGTTGCTGACGAAGATATTCCAAAGACTGCTTTTCAAACACGATATGGCCATTACGAGTTTCTAGTCATGTCTTTTGGCCTAACTAATGCGCCAGCTGTGTTCATGGATCTCATGAAGAGGGTATGCAAACCCTACTTGGATAAATTCGTGATAGTATTCATCGACGATATACTTATTTATTCGCGAACCGAAGAAGATCATGAGCATCATTTAAAGCTAATTTTGGAGTTGTTGAAGGAAGAAAAGTTGTATGCCAAGTTCTCTAAATGTGAATTCTGGATTCGGGAAGTTCATTTTCTCGGACATGTTATAAATGAGAAAGTTATACATGTGGATCCGTCTAAGATCGAAGCGATCAAGAATTGGGAAGCACCAAAGACTCCGTCGGAGGTGCGACAATTCTTAGGGTTTGTTGGGTACTACCGGAGATTCATTGAGAATTTCTCTAGAATAGCGCAGCCATTGACGCTATTAACCCAGAAGGAGAGGAAGTTTGATTAGACGGTGAACCAGGAGGAAGCTTTTCAGACATTGAAGGAAAGGTTGTCTAGTGCACCTATTCTTTCCCTTCCTGAGGGAAGTAATGATTTCATTGTATACTGTGATGCTTCACGTTTCGGCCTTGGATGCGTTCTAATGCAGAGAGACAAAGTGATAGCCTATGCATCCATACAATTGAAAGTGCACGAGAAGAACTACACGACGCATGATTTGGAGCTTGGAGCTGTAGTGTTTGCCCTGAAGATCTGGAGACACTACTTGTATGGCATGAAGTTTACGATATACACGGACTATAAGAGCCTCCAGCACATCCTCGATCAGAAGGAGCTCAACATGCGACAACGACGTTGGGTAGAGTTACTCAACGATTACGAGTGTGATATCCGTTATCACCCAGGGAAAGCAAACATTGTTGCAGATGCGCTCAGCATGAAGGAACGGGAGAAGCCTCTACGGGTGCGCGCTTTAGGTTTGACCATACATACGAGTTTGATCGATCGAATTCGTGACGCACAACGAGAAGCTTTGAAGGATGAAATTCTAAGAAGAGAAGGTTTGAAGGGTTTAGAATGTAAACTGATACTAAAAGCGAACAAAGTAATGTACTTCATGAACCGAGTTTGGGTTCCGCTTAGAGGTGACCTCCATGAATTGGTTATGAACGAAGCTCATAAATCCAAATATTCCATTCACCCATGTTCTACCAAAATGTATCAGGATATCAAGGAGTTTTATTGCTGGCCGAAGATGAAGAGAGACATTACGATCTATGTAAGTAAATGTCTGACGTGCTCTAAGGTTAAGGCTGAACATCAGAAGCCGTCCGGACTTCTGCAGCAACCAGAGATTCCTAAGTGGAAATGGGAACATCTTACGATGGACTTTATCACCAAGTTACCCCGTACGTCGGTGGACACAATATGATCTGGGTAATTGTGGATCGATTGACAAAGTTTGCTCATTTCTTGGCACTTAAGGAAACAGAGAACACGGAGAAAATATCTCAGTTGTACCTTAACAAGATTGTAGCCCGTCATGGTGTACCAGTGTCGATCATTTCAGATAGAGACGGACGATTTGACTCCAGGTTTTGGCGATCTCTCAAAGAATCGTTGGGATCTCATTTGGATATGAGTACTGCATATCATCCTCAAATGGATGGTCAGAGCGAGAGGACCATTGAGACTTTAGAGGGTATGTTGAGAGCATGTGCGATTGATTTCGGTGGAAGTTGGGATACTCACTTGCCTTTGGCAGAGTTTTCCTACAACAATAGTTACCACGCTAGTATTAAGGCTGCTCCGTTTGAAGCCCTGTATGGAAGAAAGTGTCGATCACCACTTTGTTGGGCTGAAGTTGGCGAGAAGCATTTGACCGGACCCGATCTTATCTAGGAGACCACAGACAAAGTCGTCCAGATTAAGAATAGATTGAAGGCTGTCGCGGATCGACAAAAGAGTTATGCAGATAATCGAAGGAAGCCATTGGAGTTTCAGGTCGGTGATCGAGTCATGTTGAAGGTATCACCATGGAAGGGCGTTGTGAGGTTTGGGAAAGGGGGAAAGCTGAGCCAGCGTTATATAGGTCCTTTCGAAATCGCATCTCGAGTTAGACCAGTCGCGTATAGGCTTAAGCTGCCGCAGGAGTTGAGTGGAGTTCATGATGTATTTCATATCTCCAACCTGAAAAAGTGTCTGTCGGATGAGACGCTGATTATACCCCCAGGAGAGGTCCCAGAGAATGATAAACAGAGGTTTATCGAGGAACCAGTGGAGGTTCTGGATTGGAAAACCTAGAAACTCAGGAGGAGTAGGATTAAGTTGGTCAAAGTCCGTTGGGATTCTAAACGTGGACTCGAATTCACTTGGGAATGACAGGACCAAATGCACAGAAATATCCTCATCTCTTCCCACCAAGTGCAAAAACGAAACCTGTAAATTAGAAACTCGGGGACGAAATTCCCTAAACAGGGGGAGACTGTGACACCCGGCTTTTCAGGCCGTACCGTATGATTGTAGCACGTGTAGTGAATAGATAAAAAGGCTGTATGTGGCTGATTATGATGTTTTTATATGATATTTAATATGTTGGAGAGTCCAAACATTTATAAAAATTATGTTGGCAACGATAAAATAAACGCTTATTGCGTAACGATTAAAATGCGAAACGAACGTCGGTGACCACCCGATCAGTGTTAAAATCCTTAAAAAAATCCGTTATGATTAGAATAGTAATTTTAATCATATCCGTGAGGATAAATAAATTAAAACGCTCATAAACTCTATTTTTCGAGTTTGAGGCGTACCGCGCGATACTGCGCGTATTAGACAAAATACTGTCAACACAGCCAGTCAAGGCAACTGGTAATTATTTCAGTAATAATTTTATGTGATTATTTTAATAGAGTGATAAAAATAATTTAAAACGCACTAAAATGGGATTAAAACGCTAGATAAAATACCCGGTATTCAGTAAAATACCTGTTTTTGCACTAATTTACATATAATATGTGTATGTATATAACTTTATGTGAGAGAGGGGGCTTAGGTGGCGGCATATAGCCAGCCCACCTTTTTCCATTTCTTGATCTCTTGCCATGTGTGGTTCTTGGGAACATAAGCCATCATTTAAACATTCTCTACACACTTCTCATTCCCTAAACCAAGATCAAATTACACTCTCTCTCACCCTCTTGAACATTCTCGGCCGAACACCCCCTATTACACTTCCATTTTCATTTTCAAACTCAAATCTTGAAGAATCATGTCCATTCCGAAGTGATTTCAAGTTTACATGAAGGTTTAGAAGTGATTTCAAGGAGGTTTGAGCAAGAACAAGGCTTCATATCATCACTAATCTTAAAACCCACTAGGAATCTTGAAGGTATAACATACTTTCTTTTAAATCTTGTTCTTGATTCATAGTGATGAAGATGATAGTGAAAGTTTCTCTTGTTCTTGAATCTAAACACTAAGTTAAAACTAAAAACAAATGGGTTTTTGAATGAAATAAAAATGGGTATATGCATATATGTATGTATGGCCGTGAATGTGTGTGTGTGTGTGTGTAGATGTTTATGTTTTTAATGTTTGATTGAAAGATTCCTTGATTTATTTGATTTTTTTGAAAAGTAGGATGCATGAAGGAATCATTATGTGTTATAAAAGAATGTTCTAAAAAGTAATCTAAGATTTGAAAATGATATGTTGAAAAGTAAATTTTTGGAAGTTTATATATGTATATATGTTTCGTGAAGGAATCATTACGACACGCAAACCGTGGATATATTACGTATAAACGGAAGTGAGAATGGATTTACATGATAACGGTCACCAATAAAATCGTTCAAGTCGCAAAACCTTGAATATATATATATATATATATATATATATATATATATATATATATATATATATATATATATATATATATATATATGGACCCATATATATATATATATCAACGTGCCAACATAATAAAAAACAATAACTTTTCGAGAATATTCTAAAGTTATGTGACAATTATAAGAAATGGAGAAACTTAGGATTTTCGTGATATATTGATTTAAAAACCGTTCCTACATATAATAGGACGTGTAGAAATCAAACGGTGGGATTGCGCTATTTAAAATACGCACCCAAAGGTGAGTGTCACTAAACCCTCTTTTTACTGCTTTGTATATGTTTTGGGGGTAGAACACGCCTAAAAGGGTTTAATAATGTTTTTGGATTAAAACATACCTTTTTAATATAAATTATATATATTTTTTCATTGAGGATATATATGGAGTTTTGGTAAATCATACGTTTTCGAGATAAAACGTTTTGGATAAATATATGTTTCGCGGAGAAACTGGGATGGTACGGTATTTCAGAGGGAACCGACCATGTTGTTGGGTCTGGTTTGCTTGGTCCCAGGGATTTCAGTAAATTCCGTACAACCAATTATATTAAATTTGTAATATTAGTTGGATATATATATATATATATATATATATATATGGAGGAGTTCATGCGAGAACCACCCTTATTGCGAGAACCGCAAGAACCAATGTGAACACAACCTAAAATAGCTAAAAAAACCTAACCCCCACCCCCCCCCCCCAAAAAAAAAAAATCTAACCCCCCCCCCCCACGCTAAATGCTAAAAACTAAAACCCCCAAAAAACCTAACCCCCCCCCCCCCCAAAAAAAAAACCTAAACCCCCCACCCCCCAAAAACCAAAACCCCCCCACCCCCCCCCCCCCCAAGCTAAAATGCTAAAAACTAAACCCCCAAAAAACCTAAAAAAATCTAAAAAAAAAAATTTTAATATTTTTTTTGCTCAAATCGCTACTTTTAGTGGTAAAAAAAAATTAATTTTTTTTTTGCTTCGAAAAGTAGCGATTTTTATATAAAAAATATTAAAAAAAATTTTGTGTGATTTTTAGCTATTTTTAGGCATTTTTGGTTGTGTTCACATTGGTTCTCGCAATAAGAGGTGGTTCTCGCATGATCTTCTCTCTCTATATATATATATATATATATATTGTACGTGAGGCAGGCATCATAGATGGTCTCGATATGGACCATGCGCCAATGATGTCGTTTAATCATTTAAGTATTGCACGCGATGAATTGTTGTTAGATCTATCGGGTTGACAACCCCGTTGTGACCGGTCACCCCGTGTCAAGTCAAACGATGAAATGAAATTCTGTTTATTGTCTAGCATTGATTATCCCTACATGGTAAATATATAGTTCATATTGTCTAGCTAACATACGAGTCTGAACGTTGATGCTATAAATTTAATATACAAAACTTGGGAAAACGCCTTGATGTCGAGTTTTCAAATTTACGATGGATGACCCATGGATTTTATTAAGGAAATAAATGGACTTTCTAAAATTATATGGATGTTTTATAATAAACACTTAATTAGAAAGGTTTTCCTTAGGATCAAATTGTTTAAATTTGAATATGTGAACTCACCTTCCTTTGTGTTGACACTTGATTTTAAACGTGTTCTACAGGTACTTGAGTTCGGCTTCGGGAATCATGGCGTATCTTGTGTTGGTTGATGCATGTTTTGTCACTTAAAAATGTTGGACTAACTTTTAAACTTTCTGGGACGAATGTAATAAGATCCGCGAGGATCAAAGACAACTTAATTATGTGGTTGTGTTGTGTTTTGAAACGTTATGTTTAATAACTTATGTTTTAAATAAGTCAATATGTCCAACAATTTAATGCATCATTAAACAAGATATAAATTGGCACCAACTTTCATCACCACTATGTTTTATATTCCGCTGCGACGTTTTTGGGGTGTGACAAGAGCTAGTTTCGGACAGTTTGGTTTGATGTGGCCAGTCTCTCCACAATTGTAGCATATCCTGGCACTAGCCTTTCTCCTACAATCTTCTTCCTTATGTCCTGGGTACTTGCAAAAGTTGTAGGACACAACATACTTTCCTGAGTGCTTCTCTTTACAAAACTTACAGTAGGGTGCAGAAGAACCTGTTCCTTTTCCACGGTAGGAATTACCGGAACAAAATTCCTGGCTAAGCTTTTGAGCCAGGTTCCACTGCTTCTTCTATGGTTTGCGGTCTATTTACCTTGACTACATGTCTAATCTCACTAACTAATCCCCAAATATAACGGGAGATTAACACTGGTTCAGGTGAGGCTAAGGTTGGCACTATCCTAGCATATTCGAAGAATATGGTAGTGTAACCTTTGCAGTTTATTCTAGTCATTCAAAGATTTAGGAACTTATTGGCGATTTGTTCTTTTTCATTAGGAGGACATAATTTTCTTTCAACCATTTCCTTAAAGTTGATCTATTCCATATTATAAACTCTGTCACTTCCCCTAGGCTGGAGAACAGTATTCCACCATTCTAAGGTTGCATTTTTGAAAAGATTAGAAACAAACATAATCTTGTCTACATCTGCACATTTACTTATTTTTATGACTGCTTCTGTCTTTTCTATCCAACGTAAGGCTGCAATGGCTCCTTCATTGCCTGAGAATTCTATTGGTTTGCAGGCCAAGAATTCTTTATAAGAACAACCGTAAGAAGTGGTTCTTCTTCTTTTAGGAATTGGAGTTTGGATTATAGGTCTGTTATTATTGTTCACACTGTGACTGGGTTCAGTGTATTGGCGTTTACTTCCATTTGCAGATTTATTATTTTCTGCTTCTTTAACAGTCTTGATAATATAAGGCATATCATCTATAATTTCTTGTGCTACTATATGTTGGATGGCACTGTTATCTATTTGGTTTCCGTTATTCTCATTACTCTGGTTTTCCTGATTTACTTCGTTGTCCATCTGAATTGTGAATATTTTTGCAAGTATTAATTATCACAGAATAAATTTGGTACAACTATTTATACACATCACACAAACAATTTGTTCAAAAACGTCGATCATTGCGACTTTTACTCTTTCTATATATATGCGTCAATTACAAACTACAACTGGAAATTAAATATACTAGTAGTTATGCATCTATATCTATTTTAGTCTATCTATAGATTTTTTTTATCAAAATACAAAATTACACATATATCTAGGCATTTTCTAGGTACCGTTCATCCAGTACTGCATTTCTCGCTCATCATATTTCCAAACTAGTTTCTCCCCTATCTCTCGAATTCTATTCCCTTCATTCACTAAATTTTCTCCATACTGGTGGAGTTCATGCACATATTTTCGACTCATTGGTGGGTCTACTGGATCAGGATGAGGTACGGGTTCCTCGTAAGGGTCTCTGCTATTCATTTCAAAAAGTGTTCTATCATCATCCCACCACGGATCACGTTCAAAGGGCACTGGTTCTTAGGGAGTATATAGGGTAGAGTACGACCTATTGTCGTCAAACCATGGATCATATTCTAAAGGATGTGGGGTTGGGATTCTAGGTAACTCGTTGGGGTTAAACGTAGGTATTGGGAATTGGTTTGCTTGGTTGGGTTCTTACATCTGTTGGTCTGGGAACAAAGGTAACAGTGGCGGTTTGGCTATTTGGTTTAGGATAGAGTCTATTGCTGTAGTGGCTAACATATGGAAATCGACCAACTGTCTATCTAGTTCCTCTTCCCAAGGTGGCCCATTGAGTGTTTCCTGAGTTTGTGCATTTGCTTCCCTATTTGCTCTGACTATCGCCCTCTGTTGTTGTAACTTCTTCATTCTCTTTCTTCTCTCATGTGCTCCTCTTTTAAACCAACCTCTCTTTTTAGTAGTAAAGGGTTCCTCAGACTGTGCCTTAAATATAAATATCCCTTCCTCAGTATCGGCTGAATATCCTGAGGGATTAGGTTGAGATGATGTTCCCTCATCTTTAGGTGAACTATCTAAGTGACCATAAGCGTCCGAAGTTCCTTGTTCACTCATACTGTAAACTACCAAATAGTCAAAAAAACACAAAACACGAAATCACATAAGTTATTTCCTAACACAGAATTTAAGTGTCAGCAGAACACTTCTTTGGCTTAAACCAGTGGCTGTAGCTCTGATACCACCCTCTATCGCAACCCCCGACCCCTAAACCGGGAGCGGGTGCCGCGAGATCCAGATCAGTGGTATCGGTGTTTATTAATCTGGCAGCGGAATACATTAGGACCGTAGTTAGGAATATTTTTATCAGAGTTAAACACCAAACTTTTTATAATAATAAATCCTTGGGGAAAAACCCAAGTTCATTTGACAGTACATTTGTAGGGGTAAACCCTATTTATTGAAAACAAAAACTCCTTTTTATTTAGGTAACTTTTATAGGCACTTTTCCAAGCCTTTAGTGCTCTCCAGCTGGCTTCTATTGGCTTTCACATTGTGTTAGCAGAAACACGTTTTAAAAAACATTTTATCAGCAAGAAATACTGGCAAGTACATTCTATTTTGGTAAAGCACGAGTTGTTTACACATTACAGTATTAAGGGCGATTACAATGTTTATATCTACACAATTACTCGGTCAGTACGTGTCACTCGACGGATCTGTGACTATGGTCATATCATATATTGGATACCCGTGCCCAATTGTGAAGGTTATCAAGTACTGTATACATACCCCATAATACTGGCAGCAATTGAAGACTTACAAATACTTAATCACTGTAATTGTATTTGAAAACATTTGAGGTTTTGGAAAACATTTTGACTCACAAAGATGTACTCTCAAATAGTGAGAAAAAGTGAATGAACTTTACAAAAAGAGTTTATAAAAGAGAATGTACTCACATTGTTGACTTAGGTGATACTACTATAGCTTCCTGGTGATTCTCCTGGTTATTATCTATTAAAATTAAACAATGCACACGTGTTAGTAAAATAACCCAAATCACATTAACCATACAACTCGAGACAGAACTCCAATTACTGAGTCAGGCAGAGCCTTGACATGCATTACAGAGCCCTAGATCAAACGAGTGTAACACGAGACAGAACTCCAACGACTGAGTCAGGCAGAGCCTTGACATGCGTTACGGAGCCCTAAATCAATCGTGTAGGGTAATAGCCGGATTATAATACTTACAACGAGGTAGAGCTTCGCTTTATAGTGGGCATCATGCCCGGGTATAATTTCTACCATAAGAAATTGAGAGAGAATTTTAGATTTTGAACGAATTTCAAACGAACTCGTTCACCCTATTTATAGGCCAGATTTGAGGCGGCTCACGGCCCGCGTAAGCATAAGCTTCGGCCTCCGCGGCCCGCGACAACCCACGTGCCGCTTATAGCTTCGTCGAGTCAACATATAGGTCTACCGAGTCACCTGCCATGTGGCACCATGCAGTGCCGAGCAAGAAAAGGTGTTCGCGCCCCGCGAGAGACCAAGGTGGTCTTGGTCGCGCCCTGCGAGAAACCTATAATTTTTGTTTTTCTTGATTTTTATAAATACAAGGGTATTTCGGGCTCGTTTCTCGCATACCGGGTATATTAGGATCGTTTTAGGATCACATTAAGGGTTCTAGGAGGGTTGTTATAGACAATCTAAGTGAATCGTTTAAAACTTAAAGTTGATTTAGATCAACGACGCTTGTGATGTATCAAAAACTGATATGATCCTCTAACACAACTCACAAAAATATGTATGTAAATACATTGTTGTTGTTTTGTTCAAGATAAAACCCAAAAAGATTTTAGGATAATTTTAGCATAAAGTTTGTAAAATACAAAAAGATTTTATTTCTGTTTTATTTTCGACATCCGATGTTCGAGAGCAGATCTTCGAAATCTGGATGCAAAACAAACCTATACTATCTGGGTGGGAGCTAATCTTGAAGTGATGGAAAGCTGAAAAGTTTAACAAGTTCATTAAGTTGAAACTTGAAATTTTTGGGAAAACTTGATTGAAAATGTCAGATGGTTCATAAATCTGTTCAACCAAGGTCATTAACTTGGACTTGGTCGACTAATCGAGTAACCAGGGTCATTAACTTGGACCTGGATATTTGAGTGGATGTTAGAATCTGAAATAAGTGATAAAATTTTGAAATTTAAAAGTTGAAAAAATTAAAATTATTCTTTTGTGCATTCGCACGATTGCGGCATGGCCAAATCCGTCCGAATGGGACAAGGCCCATGAAAGGCCATTTAGGCGCATCCGTGTGTATGGCCAAACAGTGGTTATATATAAGGTTGATCCACGTTTAAAGCTCATTCGCAACTGTTTGTCATCAGAGAGACTTAGTTATTTTCTCTCAACTCAAATCCTTCCTACGTCGAAATTCTGTCGAATTTTTCTTAGATTGTGGTGTTGGCTTGCACAACATTCACAATGGTGAAAGTATGAGAGTGATTAACATTGTTTTAAATGTCCAATTTGTGATCCACGCATGTTCAGTCCTAAAACTTTAGATCTAGATCAAATTAATGGACGAAACTTAAAATTGCTCATGGAAATCAGTAAATCGACACTTGAATGATGTTAAGGAACAATCAATTTGATGATATTCAACAAAATTTGATCTTGAATCTTTGAAATTTTCTAACTGTTAAGATGAACTAATAAGGACGGATGCACGATTCGCACGAATCGGCGATCCACAACTACATGGTCTTTTTAGCTGATTCGTCCTTATTGTCCATCCGCTTTGAATGTTTATCCGTGATTAGTGCATCCGTATGAGTGTTAGAATTTTTGCAAGAGTTAGAATATTTTTCAAAAATAAAATTTTCTCTATATACGTGCATTATCTTATAACTGTTTAATGTGTTTTTGCAGGCAAAAAGTACGAATTTTGATGCAAATCATAACATTTGTTGCACGCTCGATAAAAGTCTATCAAAGATGAAACCTTTTGAAGACGTGTTAGAGTTTATCGAGAAAAGCAGAATCAGAAATTCTTTGATAGACACTCATAAGTGTTATATATCTCACGTCGAATGCTTTTGGAAGGCTGCTCTGTACGATGAATCCGAAAAGGCAATTTATTCAGCAGCTAAGATAAAAGATGATGACGGAAGGGATGTTGATGTCATAGTTGTTATTAAAGTTAGTGATATTTGGAGGGTGTTAGATCTGAAGGACAGTGACAATGATCCTGTGCAAGTTTCTGAAAGATTGTGCAAAGGTTTATGGTTTCGCATGGGATATACTGGAACGGTGAACGATTCTTATTACAACAAGTTAAATCTATCGATTCCTTACAAGTTTTTAGTACATTCGGTGATTCACGCATTATGTCATAGAAGAGGAGGGTGCGATGTATCGATAGACTACATTATGTGTATGATAATTTCATTAATTCTCAACAGGCTCAATAACATCTCATAAGTTATTTTCGATCATATGGTGGAGAATATCAAAGGTGAAAGATTCTTGAAGTATCCACGATTCGTCCAGATGTTACTTGACGACAAAATCAAGAATTTAGTGAAAATTGATAGTGACCAATTGGTGTTGGAACATATGGACAATGAGACATGGAGAAGGCTCTAAGTTTACAAAAACAAGAAGTTAACTCCTCCAACACATAGAAAGTTTGTCACGATAGCTAATCCAAACTACGTTGCTCCTCCAGATAATAAATGGAGACATGATGATAGTGATTCTAGTAAAGAGGATGAAAGTATGGAGTTATTTGAGAACAAACGATCGAAATACTTCTTGAAGGATGTTGAGAAGAAGAAAAGAAAGAGAGCAACTCCGAAGTAAACTCCAATGCAGACACCGATCACACCACACTTAATTGATAAGCCAACAGATGATGAAGCTCCACATGGTGGTAAAAATGTTAAAGGTGGTGATGTTGGTCCGTCTGATGGTATTACAACATAGGAGTTAGAAGATATGATAGCTGTTGGTGAAACTGAAAATGTTGAAAAAGTTCAAGAGATAGAGAATGTTGGTGGTGAGATTAGAGTTGAAGGTGTTGTTCATACGGACAGTAATGAAACGGAAAGTGATATTCCGTTAACACAAATAGCACCAACAACACACGATCCTAAAGCCAAATGGAGGAAGAAAGAAAAAGTTTCAAAGAGAAGACGAAGTAGTGACGATGATAATGCCTCATATGAACCTTCGGCCACTGAGATTGAAAAGTTGAAAAAGAAAGGAAAAGGTAGAATGAAAAGAATGTCTCAACCTGAAAATTCACCAAGGCAAAAGAAAGTTCGTAAGACTACAGCAGAAGCTGTTAAAGTTACATTTGGTGGCGAACCAATTCAACGAGTAGTTGAAAGAGTTGAAACTTTGACAGTGGATACTCCAATAGTGGAACCAACGAAAATTCCTATTCCAACACCACCAAGGTCTCCTATCCAACACACGATGCCAGTTTACACTGAAGAAGTTCATCATACTCCTCCTCAACAACATCAAAGTGTCCAAGAACCAGGACCGACAACGAAGAAAACTGCAACACCAAGACAGTATGATCATGAAGCTGAATATACTACAACATTTGGTGAAATTCCATTGGGTTCAGGACAAGTTCCAACATTGGATGATCTTTCAGATACACATTTCTTTGCTGATGAAAATGTTGAAGCTAGATTGTCAAAGCTTGAACAAGAAAAAGAAGCTTCTGATGAAAAGATAAAGAATGTTGAAGCTGATAACGTTGTTCTGAAGAATGAAGTTCTTGTTCTAAACGAAAGAGTTGCAGATCTTGAAGCTGGGAATGTTGCTCTAAACGAAGTTGTTCAAGGTTTGTTAACAAACAATGAACAATTAATTTCTTCTAGAACTTCTTTGAGTGTAGAGAACGAAATACTCAAGAAGGTGATGAATGATCTAGAAGTCGACAAAGAGATCAAGTCAAAGCAACTTGAAAAGTTATATGTTGTGATAGAAGACAAGCTTGGTTTGAATGTTGATACTGAATATGATCAGATTGGAATCCGAAGAGCTGAGGCTCGGAGGATTGAAAGAGAGAAGAATGCCGCTGAAGAAGTTGCTGAGGCTTCAAAAGATAAAGGCAAGGGCTAAGTTGATAACGTTCCTGATATTTCTCAATTCAACTTGGTTGGAGCGCCAGTGACAGTGCAATATAGTAAAGAAGAAACCAAAAGGCGTATAGAAGTTGAACGTCGTCGAATGAAGAAAAGAAAGATGATGAAGATGAGGACGGTCTTCGTGACATTGATGATTATCATGGTAGTGATGATAAGGGTAATGATGACGATGATCAAGGAGGTGACAGTGGAATGATGATCGTGAAATATTCTGGTGTTCATCAGGTACGTGATTTTCTAGATGACACTCAGAATGAAGAACAAGAGGATGTTAATCCTCAGGGAGAGTCTAAAACTGGTGCTGTTAACGATGAATCAACTGAAATTTTTACCGAGGCTGTGTCGACAAGCTCAGTTTCAGTTGATACTCCCAAAGTTATTTATCTCAGTCACGATGTTGAAGAGGGAGAAATTGTTCAAAATCATACTCGTGAAGAGATAATGGCGATGTTAGGTGTTGATGATGAATACTTTAAGTTTGATTTTGAAGAAGATATTGGAACGTCAACTCCTGATGGTGAGTATGTGTTTAAAATGGTGGACGAAGCTGATAACGTTGACAATGTTGTCGTGGAAGATGACTCTGAGTCTGATAAAGATGAGCCATTTCACTATTCAAGCAAAGACTCGGAAGATTTCCCAACATGTGCAGAGTGGTTCAGAACTCATAATGAGGATGATTTACGAAGGAGAGTTGAAGAGAGGGTACAAGATGAAGGTGTCCCTAGAACGCTGACTAGAGAAGAACTTCGAGAAGAACAAGAAATGGTTTAAGCCAATGCCTGAAAAGAGAAAGTTCAAAATGCCTCTCAAGTTCTTCACACGTCATCAGGATCAATCACTGGGAGATATACTTTCACGGGGATACTTAGAAGACCTTAAAGTGTATGCTATTAAGAAAGAGTTTGGGGTTCAATACTTCAAATTCCTCAGAGACCTAAAAACACTACCCTGGTGGGATATCGAAGAGTTGGTGAAAACCAAGAATATTTAGCAATGTTTGTGGGGTCCTGAGGTGATATTTCATGAAAAAAGACTTTAGGCCTATATACGTCAACAGGCTGAAGCAAATTTTCCTGTGTGGAAGCCTCATTATCTAAAGCGAATCGTGAAGGTTGACCCAGTGATAGGAGAGAAGGATATAACTCTTCACATCATGCGGCCATGATGTATGAAGTTAATGCACCTGAAGGAAATGGAACAAGACTTTTATAGGGAGTTCAAAGGGTGGTACTACAATCCTAAAGCATGTGAAGCAGTTATATCGTTACAAGAAGAAAAGACATGGTATTAGAGGTATATACATGTGCTAGACCCGATGTGGCTCGTCAACTGCTCGAAGAAGGATATAGAGTGTCTGTTCTTTAACAAGATTGTGTACTATCTGGCTGACAAAGAGCGGGCATTACAATTTCAGAAGTTGATTGATGTTTGTTTTGAAAAAGATATTAACTCAGGCCACTACTAGATGACGAACTAAAGAGATCTCGAACGATAAGAATTCTTGAAAGAAGAACGTCAAAAGGAGCTGATCAATAAAAGAATCAAGAAAGCAACGTTTTTGGCTAGCTTGAACCTAACAAGTCGGTTGCTACTAATCAAACTCCATTTGAGAAAGAAGAGAAGAAGAAGTTCAGACTCACCAAGTTCTTTGATTATATTGATTCTAATAGAGAATGGTGGTTGACCAAGGGTCGATTTGAACGTCGAGCACAACGAGAAAATCAAGAGGAACAGAGACGAAGGAAAAGAAGATATGGCAAAAGCTGACTGAAGACTATACATGAAGACTACAGTTACATCCAAAGGGGATTCTGTGAATGCAAGTGTTTGTAGCTTACATCATGTATCGAGTCTTATTTTGTTTAGTAGTTTATTGTATGTGTTAGATTGTATTTCGTATCGGATTGAATGGTTATGTATGTAAATTATCCATTCGTGCGGATGAATCATCCGTGCAAATGGGGCATGTAGTCAATCCGTGCGAATCAGCCCTGGTGTGCGTTAAGTGTGATATGATTTTATTAATATTTTGAGCCCATTTTACCCATTAGTCAAGTTTTAAATTTATAAAACACGATATTATACTAACACTAAACACACACTTGGGCAAGTGTACCCATCGTGAGCGTAGTATAGTGTTGGTAAGATACCGAGGTCATCCAAGGACACAAGAGCATTTAAAACCGGTTTATCCTCAACGTCTAATTCGATCTAAATTTTTGAGAAAAGTTTTGAAGTATGAAAATAAAACTAAAAATGAAACGATAAATAAAATGAAAAACAAATAGACAAGATAGAATCACTTGGATCCAACTCACCTTTAATGTATCCTTTGATGATTTTCACACTTTCAGACATTTTAAGAGATTATCTTAGTTATAGTAGTAGGCCCCTCTTTTGAAGGTGACGTTACCCTAAACCCAGTGGTTTGAGTAAGCAGGGATACAATCCCAAAGGGTCGGAATATTGAAAGACAATTAAGTTAGTAATTAATTCGAAAAGTGGTAGGCCCCTCTTTTGAAGGTGGCGTTACCCTTGGCTAAGTGGTTTGAGTCAGCAAGGATACAATCCCAAGAAGCCGGTTTAAAGTATTAATAGTAGTTTACATATGAGGGGTTCAAGCTATTCGCACCCCCGCCATCCAATACCGTTGGGCATTGAAAAGTCATTAATACAAACCCAATTAAAAAGTTCCAAAAGATTAAAAATCAAAAGTAATACATTAAATACTTGTCTTCACCAAGTGATGTAAGAGATTACCCAAACATGGCCTTTGATTGACAAAAACTCTTACAATCAATCTTGGATCCCGAGACTACTACACACTCTAAAGATGATAGATGGATGATGGTGGTGGGTTTTGGGGCTGTAGTGGTGGTGGATTGGTGGCAAAGTGGGAGAGAAGTGGTTTTCCAAGGGTTGCCTTTGAAATGAACCAAGCACCCCTATTTATAACCAGAACAGAGCCCTGGCCACGGCCCCGTGTCCATTGGACACGGCCCGTGGCCATCATTCTTCTCTTCCTTCATTTTATGCAATTGTCAGT
This sequence comes from Helianthus tuberosus, assembly GCA_030545235.1. NCBI lineage: Eukaryota > Viridiplantae > Streptophyta > Magnoliopsida > Asterales > Asteraceae > Helianthus > Helianthus tuberosus. The sequence continues at coordinate 151,820,693 of CM060381.1, forward strand.
AGAGGGCCCCACACGACCCAGTGTATTCTGGGCACGGCCCCGTGGTCAACTCTTTACTGTACTATCAAGATTCTGTAAATCTAAGAGTTGACCACGCCCCGTGTAGAGCTGGGCACGGCCCCGTGGTGGGCATAGAAGCTTCTGTAGAGTTTGTCTTGTTGTGCAGGGTCTGACCAATCCCCATGCCCAGCTGGGCACAGCCCCATGGTCATGTTCTGTCTTCTTGTTTTTGCTTTGGGAGATGCTGCCGAGGGGTCGGGCATGTCACGTTATTCCTTCTTCTTGTATTTATGTTGGTTTGGCTACTTATTTGTTCCTTTTGTTATTTTAAGCTCGTTTAGTCCTGTAAATTCAAAAGGAAGAAAGAAACGTGTTTTTTCCAACATTAGAACTAAAAAAGGGTTAGTTTTATGCCTCAATTGATGTAATTTATATGTTGCATTTTGCACACATCAAGCCCCATCCGCTACTATGGTATCGTGCGAACCCATGAGGTCTATAAATAGGGATGGCGGGCTCTTCATTTGTAACTTTTTGGCAAGAGTAACGAAGCTCTGTCAAATTCTTTTCTTGGTTCTGTAAATCGGTTTAATCAATAGAAAAGAATGTTGAGCGGTATCATTGCGTATTTGTTCACTTCCTACTCGAATTCCGCATGAGATATGAATATCAACTAAATCGGTCAGAGCATTCGGAGCATCGAAATGGTCCTCACACAAACATGTATGGGTTTTATGATATAAGACCAAACTATGCATCGTAGGGGCATTTTGGTCATTACATACATAGTTTGAAAACTTATTTAAAAATCTGAGTTAAGATAAAGTACCTAATGTGAATACATTTTAAATTTGTTATAATATCAGTAGGTTTCAAGTTTTGATTGATAGTTATGGTTTAAAACCATACTCTGCGCCAAAAAGGTGTTCTGGTCGTTTAATAATGTAATTTACGATCTTTAATCAAAACTCAGCATATGATCAGTTTCATAACAACAAAATATGTTAATTATATTAAGATATCAGTAGGTAATTCATTTGCAAGTTCGTTGTTGATTAAAACCTTGTTTGTTGCAAAAATGGCATTTTGGTCAAAGTTGGCAAAATATAGAAACTTGCATATAAACCCAGAATCTGATTATGATCATGTAATATAACCTCAGAGAATTATGCTACATCGTATTACGATCATAATGCAACTTTAAATCAGTAACTAACTATGCTAAATCGGGTCAGAATTGAACGTCAAAGTAGAAGTCAAACTGTTCGACTTTCGGTTGCGAACCGACCATAAAACTAGAATTGATGGGCTTGTTGGTGCATATGTCTGTCGACTTCGTCTTGTATCGAGTCTTGTATCTAGATTGGATAGATCAGAGTTTGGTTGACTAGAAAATAGGTTTTTAGTGAAGATAGTCCAGTTCGCACGAACTGGTTAACCCAGTTGGCACGAACTGGTTAACCCAGTTCATACGAACTGACCAGGTCGTATGAGACCATCTCGTGCGAACTGGGACTACTATATATAGGTGAGCTTGGTCTTTCATTTGCAGCTTTCCTGATTCCGGTAGCGGAGCTCTGCCGAAGTGTCGAACAAGCTGTAATTTGTTTCAAATCAATATAATCGACATTTAAAGAGACTCCTAGTGTAAATCAAGTTGCAATGAAGATCGAATCACTGAATTCCGCCTTTGGTTTGATCTAGAACTCTTCTGATCGACTCATTTGATCGATTCAACGATCATACAGGGTTGGACATGTTCATACATGTTCCAATATTAATTGCCAACTTGTTTAAGTGTCAAAATATGATTTATAACATACATATGATCAGATTATAACATTTACAAAAACGGACCCGTTTGACTTTTTAAACAATAAAACTTTGACCCGTCAATTGACCAAGTTAACTAGATTTTCAAGAGGTGCCATTTTAAGGGATTAATACCTACCTAATTACGATCACGTAGCCATGTTTGACTCGAACAATGGCTGGACCATAATGCTCTAAACCAAAAGTCAAAGCAATTATCGAAATTGCTTGACTTTTGGCCATTAAAGCCCATAAAATGAAAATGCAAAGGATAGAGCACTTACAAGTGGTCCAAGAGACTGAAAATAACTTAGTGGGAAGCTCCTTTCTAGTCAGGAACCTCTAGAGGAGAAGTAGACATGATTTTAAGAAATGGTGCACTTGAAAATGAAGTTTCAAGGCCCTTTAATAGTTGAGGATCATGATTCTGATCATCACAGGTGTTAGAGACCTGCTAGAGATCATTACAAGTGTCTTGAGACGTGTCAAGAACAGCCATGAAACCCCTTGTTTCAATCTAGTGTTTTCCTTGGAGCCCAATCAAAAAATCTGCCAGCAGAACCGCATACGGACCGTAAAGCCGAGGGCTTGCGGTCCGTAAAGGGTCCTCAGCGAAATTTATTTTGTAATTTGACACTTTTGGCCCCTCCACTATCAAACTATTATATATTATCAAAAATAGTCCCTCTCATCCAACAATTGGCACATATGAGAGTATGGACATGATCGTATAGCATCAAGCTCGCGATCCGTAAAGGGTCACTCAGAGGTATAAATTTAACATGTTGACTGCTTTAGTCCCTCCACATTCATACTTTCAATAGTTGGCAAAATTAGTCTCTCCCGGCCAACATTAGGCACGATTGGGATTATGTACACGTGTCAGTATATTACTGGACACGAATATGCGAGGTGTTACATCCTCACCCCCTTAAAAGAAATCTCGACCTCAAGAATTTATTCAAAAAGATGGGGGTACTTTTGTCGCATAGTGGACCCAACCTCCCATGTATTCGGGGCCTCTACAGGCATCCCATTTAACCTTTACAATAGGTATAAGCTTCCGTTGAAGTTTCTTAACATGTCGATCCTCAATCGAAATTGGTTTCTCAACAAGCCTCAGGTTTTCATCAATCTTGTCACACCCTGACTTTTGCGAAAGCGTGATTATGTGTGATTTGCTTAATATCATTGCATTCAACCATAACAAACGACTATATGATAAAACTAAGATGTTCATCCATAGATAGTTTTAAAAACATTACATGCAACATTGTTTTAAATCCCAAAACACGGACTTCGTGTTCTGAATATAACACCAACAAGTTTTAAGTTCCATAAGGACTTCACAAAAGACACTAATGAAAAATAGGCTTTGAAATATGTATCCTATCCAGGATAGGGTACATACTCCCAAACTATAACACCCCAATCGCGTAATACAACAACACGCGGCGGAAATCCGGGGAGTCATGTTACAAATTGCTCACAACTACTGGTACTAAATTGTTTCAATATTATTAACGTCGTTTTACAAACAAAGAATACATGTAATTATTCTTTTATTTTAGAAGTCTAAGGCCCGAATGCAGTCCTATGCGTTGCATGCTTGAACAGTCGAAAACCTGAAACATATGTGAAAAACAGTCAGCATAAAAATGCAGGCGAATACATAGGTTTTATTAGCCAAATAAATGGCAAAACATTTGGTATTGCAATACTTTAACAGCTACGAGAGCTGTCAATCGAAAATAAATCTTGAAGCCAAAGAATGGTAAAAGTTTAGTATTGCAATACAAAATATTAATTGTGAAAACGCGTGACAAAATAGGTTTGTATATGGCAATATGATTATTACTAAGTCATTTTATGCCTTACATCGTAATCTCGTTTAAACCATCGTAAAAACTCGTTAATATTTTATTAGAAATCCAATCAAGGATTAATAATAACTATTTTGAAATAATTCAAAACTTAAGTAAGTATTATATAAATCAAATCAATGAGTCATGATAATACTTCAGATATCTATCTAAGAATCTAACATATAAAAATATGAGAGATTCTATGAAGATTTCAATAATCAAACATTGAAACAATCATACACAAAATCCTAAAGTGAACCAGATAACGCTACAAGAATAATAAAATAAGAACACTTATATATAGGAAGTACCAGCGGCGTATCCACCATGTTCTTATTTTATTACACCCGTTTCGTTATCTAAATCGCAACTACCACATAAACACATAATTGTCAACTTGTTCCAATATTAGTACTCTAAACATCCCACATTTGTCTAACTATGAAGATAGACAGATACTACAGGGATCGGGTTCTCCAATATTAGTACACAATGAATCCAAACAGGGGCTCCAATATTAGTACTCTAAACATCCCACATTTGTCTAACTATGAAGATAGACAGATACTACAGGGATCGGGTTCTCGCCACATTGTCTCATCAAAATCGCATTAAAGTACACAATGAATCCAAACAAGGACTCCAATATCAGTACTCTAAACATCCCACATATGTCTAACTAGGAAGATAGATAGATACTAGAGGGATCGGGTTCTCGTAACATCGTATCATTGTACCACAACATCCAAAGTACTTCTTAAAAACCTTACTATGAAGATAGGAAGATTCTAAGTCTGTACTTCAATTATCCTATAAGAATCTAACTATAAAGATAGGTAGATACTACAAGGATCAACATCGCATTTGTATAATCGGAATAATACACATAAAAGCACTTAGTGAAGACACATATGCTATACATTTCGAAAACAAATCGATTACATATATGAATCACCCCAAAACATTTGAAAACGGTAAAAGAGGGGAACTATGTAATCGCCTGGGACTGCGTATAATTCCGGTTCAAAGGGAATAACAAAGCTCAAAAAGACCAAGAGTTCATGTGTTGAAGCGGTTCCTAGTGTAACGGAAACTATGTTAGAGAATCGACACCTAAATCGGAAGATCGGGTAGAATGAGGTCTTGTAAACCAAATGAGTATTGGAACTCATGTGATATGGTTTAACAAAGCCTACATTCTAAATCGGAATCTATCCTAAGTGCTTACGACCCATTAAGGTAGCTTATGCTACTTTAACGCGTCGTTCGCGCGAAAGCACGTTCGAGACGCCTAACTAGTCCTATGACAAGTATTATATGCCTTAACATATCTAATTATGTTATATAATCAGTTTAGATGTCAAAACATGTGTTACATACCCTTAAAATGAAATTATGCGAAAAGGGCATTTTGGTCATTTTCCTAAGGCATATAAACTACCTATCATACGACTAACTAAACGAAGTGACCATAAGGTATAACCTCGGAAGGTTATTCCCTATACAACTATGGTCACAAAATATGTTTGGTCAGATCCTAATGATCGACCAAATGGGTCAGGTTCGGAAGTCTAAGCGGTTGTTTAGACCGCTTATCTTACGAGCCTATACAAGCACTAAACTAAAAGTGACGAGTTAAACATGTTAAAACATGTTTAACTAAGTTAGAAAACAGGTTTTGATATCAAAATAAACGGTTTTGATACTCCAGAATAGTTTGGTTGCAAAATACGCATAGGCACGTATTTTGACCGAAACTATGACTCGTCACTACGCCTAATCAACGTGGTAATCAGTAGGTATAGTCACAAGGGACTATAACCATCATGATTACGCTCACGTTGCAAAGTTCAAACGAACTTTGTGTTGACCATAGACTGGTCAAAGCAGAAAATCAAACACTGTTTGACTTTCACGCTTGAAAAACGATAACAAGCATGAAGGAAAGTTACAAAGGGTCCAAGCTAGGAAGATTTGAACTCAAAAATTCTCAGGTATGAAGCTTCACAAGGAGAGCTTCAACTTAAAGAAGGTGATTGAGATCAAGTGTGAAGAAGATGAAGTGAAAATGGCGGGTATTTATAGAATTCCCACAACCGTTAGGATCGTTCCTCGATAATTAGGCTTCGATCTGGACCATCCATGTGTGGCACATTGTTTTGGAATACTAGGGGTGCCCAAAACCATCACACGGTATTGAAAAAGTTACACTTAGGCCCCTGAAATTCAACCTGGGTGCCAAAATTGAGGTTTCTGTCCAGATGAGGTCTTGGCATCGCACCACGGCAAATCCAAATAGTGGTGGCGCAGCGCCACCACATGCCAGCTACTAGAAACTTTTGAAAATTGGCAGTTTTGGTCCCTAAATGATAAAACTCAGTTTTCGGCATGTTTAAGCCCCGTTAACCCCATTTCAAGGCTCTAAAATGAAGTTAAAGTACAGGGAACTTAAAATATGCTCAAAAACATCTCGGATGTCGGTTCGTTTGGTCGTACGGTTGCGTTATTCGGTTAATTACGACGAAAGTCGTAACGGACGCAAAAACGATCCAAATTAAGCGACGAATGGAAATTTAACATTCCAACCACTAAAATAAAATATTTTAATGATTACAAAAATTTTTGGATGTCCGGATATATTCAAAATGTAAGATATGCGCGTAAATGCAAACTTATGCACTTTTTGACGCTTTTAGTCCCTGTTGATCAATTAAGCATATTTTCGCATAACGAACCTCTCAAAGCCTATTTCTAAGCTATGTAAAGGATATTTAGGGTACGTTTAGCTTATGATCAAGTTCTGAAATGTTCGTTACTATACGAATCAATAGACTTTCGTAGGTTGACGCAAATAATCCATGAGAGTGAATAAACTTGATTTTGACACACCAAAGATTTCAAACTTATTTTTAAGTTATATAAAAGTTATTTAAGGTATGTTAAGACTAAGTCACTATTCCGGAGTGTTTGCCGCATTAAACTGATTATGTTTAGCAATCAGTTCGCGTATAACTTTCCAGAAAGCGATTTAAAGCTTGAAAATGAACTAGAATCAAAACGTGAAATTGTAAAACATAAATAAACAAAATCTTGAGACCAAAACACATTGTTTCTTTTATAAAAGATAATGTCCTACATCGTGTGTGTTTACGGAGCACAAGTGTCACAGTCTCCCCTACTTCAGGAAATTTCGTCCCGAAATTTATTCGAAGGAGACCGTAGAGTGGAATTGAAACGACTGATGGATAAGCTGATTGCTAGATCCCAAAGATGCGGAGCATCATTTGGTGTTGGAAATTTCAGGAGATTCAAAATGTGATTTGGGATATTCAAACCATCTTAAGGTATTCAACCCTTTGAAACTTGTGAATGTCGACTAGTGTTCAAAAATCATTTAAGTATGGCACTATGTTATACTAAGCTCCTAGTGTAATCCCTAGCAAACAAAGGGGTTTCACGTACACGGTTTCTAACGCCTCACGAGGTACATCCACTGCACCATGTGCATCCCATGCATAGGAGACGGGTCAACATACCTATGGCATCAAGATCGTCACCTTTAACACCATATTATACTCCCGGTCGGCTCGATTTGAGTTAATGAATGTACTCATTGTTGTCCATCGGAAATAACCACACAAATAACAATTTAGCACATAATTACCTAATGGTCCAAGATAACATAAAATCACCAAGTGATCTTAGCAACGTTCTGAAGAATAACACAATAAGAACACTTATATATAAAAAGTACCATCGGCGTATCCACCGTGTTCTTATCGCATCATACTTCTCTCGTTACCTTAATCACTCTAGATTTTATGCCACCATACTTACCAAGGCTTACTATGATTCTCATGCGTCGAATCTCATAATTAAGTGTGCACCCATAATTACTCGTTCCGTCGCATGGTCCACATAGCTCCTCTTGTTAAGTGAGGGTAACAAATAATAAGGTCGAATTATCGTCTAAATCAAATAATCATCGTCACAACATAATGTTTGTCAAATCGAATAGTATTTTATACAAGCAATGATAACACTACTTATTTTTCATACAACCAATTTAGTAGTAGGTGTTCTATTCTAGTACAAATGTTTATATATATATGTTTCACATTAACCAAACAGGTAGAATGCAACATATACTAATCATACATTATCATCATAATGTAAGCATATCGGGAAAATGTTTTCAAATCATGCACTAGGTATGCTAAGTTAACACACTAAGCAAAAATGCATTAAAAATTAGTGTACTAAGTACATTAAATCAACATACGAAACAAATTGTATTTATAATCATGTACTATACATTTTAGATAAACAAATTATGTATGTAATGCTATGATCATAAAACAGTATTAACTTGTTCATAGTATTCGTATCAATCGTGTTACCAAGTTCGTACGAATGAACCAGAGTGCAGTCGTATTATGCTAAATTATAAGATTTAGTTCCTAAAGAACGGAATCCTCAAAATCAGCATGTAATTATAATTACTCATAGTGTAATCACATTAGAGTTTGAAATTTGGAAATGAATAACAAGGATAAAGATAAACTTCTTGAAATTTATATTGTCATTACAAACATAGTTGAAATATGTACATTGTTTTTGAAAAATAAACAGAAAATATAGAGGTTCAGATGATCATAAGCGCTTGATCATTAGCTTGAGCCTCATTGACGTTGAATACTCGTCCATTAGCATTGGCAAGCTTGGGGTAGTTTCGCTTGAAATGATTTAAGTCACCACAATTGAAACATGCTCTCGGGCGAGTATGAGTAGGGGCTGCTCGGTTCTGGATACGACATGTCACAGCTAGGTGTCCAAATAAACCACAAATTGTACACTGGCAGCAAGGGGAATTTGATGCATGATGATAGTTGCAAAGATTGCACCGAGGTTGCTTCCCACGATAAAATCCCTTAAAGGGTACTGAGTTCAGTGGAGCAGGTGCAGGAATTGCAAAATTCTTTGAAGCCTTGCGCTTCCTAGAACTTTTAGAAGATTCGGCCTTTGATCTTTTTGAATTCTCATCAACAGATTCAGTGTTTTGTTTCTTATCTCCTTTTCGAAACAATTTACCTTTTCTAACCTGGGATTCGGTTAAGATAGCGGCTAACTCCTTAGCTTCCCTAAGCGTTGCAGGTTGGCTGCTAGTGACAATGTCTTGGACAGGGTCAGGTAAACCATCGATGTATTTCTCAATGGCCCGGTCCAAAGGTGTGACCATAGTGGGGCAAAGTAGGCTTAATTGTTCAAATCGGTCAGTGTAGGCACGGTTTCCCCACTATCCTGTTTTAGATAATAGAACTCATTTTCAAGTGCCCTTATTTCACTTCGTGGGCAGAATTCCTTCTTCATAAGATCCTTAAATTCTTCCCACGTTAGTTCCATTGCTACATCTGCACGTCGGTCTCTCATAATACCATTCCACCAAGTGAGTGCTCTCCTTTGAAAGACACTCGAAGCAAAATCTACCTTGCGCTCATTAGGACACTAAACATGGCGGAATGTGCTTTCTATACTTTCAAACCATTGTAGGAGTGCAGTTGCTCCTTCAGACCCAGAAAATTTTAGCGGTTTGGTTGAATTGAAGGTCTTGAAACTACACTGGGCGTTGTTGTTGTTATTGTTGTTGTATATCTGATGAACCTGGGTTACTATGTTCGGAAGCACAGCAGCCATCTGCTGAGTAACAAGGGATGCGATTTCTTCGTGGGTTTGAGGTTGTGCATCTCGTCGAGGAGGCATTTTGAAAGTACAGCTATAGAGAAAACCAAATAAGTTAGACTTATCCAACTGTTATGAGTTTGTAACATTATTGTATTGTGAAAAAATTGATCTAGTAGAATCTTGTTCATTGGTCTTGTTCTTGTACTTAGAATATATGGTGTTGTGGATTTTGTTTTGAAACAAGAGTTGTTTTGAAAAAAATAAATTTTTTGTAATATATTTTTGGATGAGAGAATACAAACCGAGTTAATGGTTTGTATTATAAATTCTTTACCTGTTAAAAATTTATTGCTTTTAAGACAAAATGTTTTTAAATTAAAATTTTAAAATAAAGTAACTTTGTGTTTGAAATTTTGAAAATTCTCATCCAAATGGTAAAAATTTGAAATTTTGAAAGACAAGGGTAGTGTTTTGAAAATGAATTAGGATCTCGTAGTGTCGTGAAATGAAATGATGTTCATTTCAACTGTATCGAATCAAACATATCACCAAAGGTAATATGATGAAATAGTATTGGGAAAGGAAAGTTGTTTCGATTGTCGTGAAGAGCAAACATATTACCGAGGGTAATATGAATGAGTAGTGTTACAAAGGTCGTTTAGAAATCGCTCGGTAGGGTCAAGATGGATAGGTTTTTATAATGCTTCACGAAGACATGCTTTAGCCTATAAGTGGACACTCACCCTAAGAGTTCCCAGGTAAGAGTGACTGGTCCGATAATGCGGATTTGTACGAACACTCTAGCCTTAGACAGAAAACTTGGGGTACAGGCATCCACCCTTCCAGATTGCATGTGTTCACATTATTAAAACCCAAGATTTCGATGAAAAACATTTGGGGAAAACATTTAAGAAATCTTTTGATACAAATCGTTTGAGATAAAACAGGTTGTGAAATATTTTGACAAACACATTTAAGAAAACATTTTGAAAAATATTTCAATGAAAATGTTTTGAGAAAACATTTTGAGGAATACTCTAAGGCATGAAGCCTAAGGTTTAGGATAAATCATCTAAGGCTAGATGATTTGTAAATCATAGAGTAGTTATGGCACGAATAAGGATGAGGATTTAGGAAAAGAGTTCCTAAGTCTACTCACGTTTGGGTCCTAGGAAGGTTATAGACTAGGTTTAAGGCATCCTAATAACCTAATTCCCTATAACCAGTGCTCTGATACCAATCTGTAACACCCCAATCGCGTAATACAACAACACGCGGCGGAAATATCGGGGAGTCACGTTACAAATTTCTCACAACTACTGGTACTCAATTGTTTCAATATTATTAACATCGTTTTACAAACAAAAAATACATGTAATTGTTCTTTTATTTTTGAAGTCTAAGGCCCGAATGCAGTCCTATGCGTTGGTTGCTTGAACAGTCGAAAACCTGAAACATATGTGAAAAACAGTCAGCATAAAAATGCCGGCGAATACATAGGTTTTATTAGCCAAATAAATGGAAAAACATTTGGTATTGCAATACTTTAACAGCTACGAGAGCTGTCAATCGAAAATAAATCTTGAAGCCAAAGAATGGCAAAAATTTAGTATTGCAATACAAAATCTTAATTGTGAAGACTCGTGACAAAAATAGGTTTGTATATAGCAATATGATTATTACTAAGTCATTTTATGCCTTACAATGTAATCTCGTTTAAACCATCTTAAAAACTCGTCAATATGTTATTAGAAATCCAATCAAGGATTAATAATAACTGTTTTAAAATAATTCAAAACTTATGTAAGTATTATATAAATCAAATCAATGAGTCATGATAATACTTCAGATATCTATCTAAGAATCTAACATATAAAAATATGAGAGATTCTATGAAGATTTCAATAATCAAACATTGAAACAACCATACACAAAATCCTAAAGTGATCCAGATAACGCTACAAGAATAATAAAATAAGAACACTTATGTATAGGAAGTACCAGCGACGTATCCACCATGTTCTTATTTTATTACACATGTTTTGTTATCTAAATCACAACTACCACATAAACACATAATCGTCAACTTGTTCCACCTCGTAAACACGCATTAAAGTACACAATGAATCCAAACAGGGGATCCAATATTAGTACTCTAAACATCCCACATATGTCTAACTATGAAGATAGATAGATACTACAGGGATCGGGTTCTCGCCACACCGTCTCATCAAACTCGCATTAAAGTACACAATGAATCCAAACAAGGGCTCCAATATCAGTACTCTAAACATCCCACATATGTCTAACTATGAAGATAGATAGATACTACAGGGATCGGGTTCTCGTAACATCGTATCATTGTACCACAACATCCAAAATCCTAATAGTGATTCGGGATAATGCCACGAAGGGTAATACAATAAGCACACTTATATATAGGAAGTACCAGTGGCGAATCCACCATGTGCTTATTGTATTATCTAGTTTCGTTATCTAAATCACCAACAATCTATACAAAACCAACCATCGAGTCGTAAAGTACTTCTTAAAAACCTTACTATGAAGATAGGAAGATTCTAAGTCTGTACGTCAATTATCCTATAAGAATCTAACTATAAAGATAGGTAGATACTACAAGGATCAACATCGCATTTGCATAGTCGGAATAATACACATAAAAGCACTTAGTGAACACACATATGCCATACATTTCGAAAACAAATCGATTACACATATGAATCACCCCAAAACATTTGAAAACGGTAAAAGAGGGGAACTATGTACTCGCCTGGGACTGCGTATAGTTCCGGTTCAAAGGGTATAACAAAGCTCAAAAAGACCAAGAGTTCAAGAGTTGAAGCGGTTCCTAGTGTAACGGATACTATGTTAGAGAATCGATACCTAAATCGGAAGATCGGGTAGAATGAGGTCTTGTAAACCAAACGAGTATTGGAATTCATGTGATATGGTTTAACAAATCCTACATTCTAAATCGGAACCTATCCTAAGTGCTTACGACCCATTACGACCCATTAAGGTAGCTTATGCTACTTTAACGCGTCGTTCGCACGAAAGCGCGTTCGAGATGCCTAACTAGTCCTAGGACAAGTATTATATGCCTTAACATATCTAATTATGTTATATAATCAGTTTAGATGTCAAAACATGTGTTACATATGCTTAAAATGAAATTATGCGAAAATGGCATATTGGTCATTTTCCTAAGGCATATAAACTACCTATCATACGACTAACTAAACGAAGTGACCATAAGGTATAACCTCGGAAGGTTATTCCCTATACAACTATGGTCACAAAATATGTTTGGTCGGATCCCACTGATCGACCAAACGGGTCGGGTTCGAAAGTCTAAGCGGTTGTTTAGATTGCTTATCTTACGAGCCTATACAAGCACTAAACTAAAAGTGACGAGTTAAACATGTTAAAATATGTTTAACTAAGTTAGAAAACAGCTTTTGATATCAAAACAAACGGTTTTGATACTCAAGAATAGTTTGGTTGCAAAATACGCATAGGCACATATTTTGAGCGAAACTATGACTCGTCACTACGCCTAATCAACGTGGTAATCAGTAGGTATAGTCACAAGGGATTATAACCATCGTGATTACGCTCACGTTGCAAAGTTCAAACGAACTTTGTGTTGACCATAGACTGGTCAAAGCAGAAAGTCAAACACTGTTTGACTTTCACGCTTGGAAAACGATAACAAGCATGAAAGAAACTTACAAAGGGTCCAAGCTAGGAAGATTTGAACTCAAAAATTCTCAGGTATGAAGCTTCACAAGGAGAGCTTCAACTTAGAGAAGATGATTGAGATCATGTGTGAAGAAGATGAAGTGAAAATGGTGGGTATTTATAGAATTCCCACAACCGTTAGGATCGTTCCTCGATAATTGAACTTCGATCTGGACCATCCATGTGTGGCACATTGTTTTGGAATACTAGGGGTGCCCAAAACCATCACACGGCATTGAAAAAGTTACACTTAGGCCCCTGAAATTCAACCTGGGTGCCAAATTGAGGTTTCTGTCCAGATGAAGACGTGGCGTCGCGCCACGGCAAAACCATATAGTGGTGGCGCAGCGCCACCACATGCCAGCTACCAGAAACTTTTGAAAATTGTCAGTTTTGGTCCCTGAATGATAAAAACCCAGTTTTCAGCATGTTTAATCCCCTTTAACCCCATTTCAAGGCTCTAAAATGAAGTTAAAGTATAGGAAACTTAAAATATGCTCAAAAACATCTCGGATGTCGGTTCGTTTGGTCGTACAATTGCGTTATTCGGTTAATTACGACGGAAGTCGTAACGGACGCAAAAACGATCCAAATTAAGCGACGAATGGAAATTTAACATTCCAACCACTAAAATAAAATATTTTAATGATTACAAAAATTTTTGGATATCCGGATATATTCAGAACGTAAGATATGCTCGTAAATGCAAACTTATGCACTTTTTGACGCTTTTAGTCCATGTTGATCAATTAAGCATATTTTCGCATAACGAACCCCTCAAAGGCTATTTCTAAGCTATGTAAAGGATATTTAGGGTACGTTTAGCTTATGATAAAGTTCTGGAATGTTCGTTACTATACGAATTAGCAGACTTTCGCAGTTTGATGTAAATAGTCCCTGAGAGTGAATAAACTTGATTTTGACACACCAAAGCTTTCAAAACTTATTTTTAAGTTATATAAAAGTTATTTAAGGTATCTTAAGCCTATGTCACTGTTTCGGAGTGTTTCCGCATTAAACTGATTACGTTTACGCATCAGTTCGCGTATAACTTTCCAGAAAGCGATTTAAAGCTTGAAAATGAACTAGAATCAAAACGTGAAATTGTAAAACATAAATAAACAAAATTTTGAGACCAAAACACATTGTTTCTTTGATAAAAGATAGTGTCCTACATCGTGTGTGTTTACGGAGCACAAGTGTCACACAAACCATACGACACCGGATGACATCTTTTATTCCAAACAACACTTGAAAACTTCAACTCCCGCCAGATCCATACTTAGTTTACTGAAATACATGTAGTTTGAAAACATCAACATAAGTTGAGCGAGTTCATTTGTTTAGTGTGTGAGCTCGAATAAACTTTGTAATCATTGTAAGTAAGTATGTATTCGTAAACCCTGGTATGAAAGCAAACAAGGAAAATAGTTCATTAATGGTTTGCAAGGCCATTAATATGTGTGACGTGATGCAGGAAGGCTCAAACCTAGCAGATTTTGCACCGGGATTCAGTTTGAAGACATAGTCACCTCATGGGCCAAACCCCGGTCCACATGGGTGTGGGCTCGCTATACCAAAATAGATCTATCACTCATGCCCCTCGGTCCTACTACGAGGATTAATGGTCTTAAGCGTCGTACCCACCACTCACATGATCTAGCAGTACCTTTCCTTAGCTAACCATACCAAATGTAATCGTATGTAATTCACCCCCGAAGTTATAAAATCCGAAAACAGTTAAAAGAAAAGGGGGTCATGAACTCACGGTTTTGCGTTCTTCAATCCGACTGTAACTCAAAGTTTCCTCTGGTGTACACGACTACCTACAACGTACTACGATCTATTAAACGAGTGGGTCGTGCCTTGACTTAGTATTAATTAGTGTCTTTGAGTTACATTTCATTGTGTCTTCAATATTATTCCAAGTTATATAATTATTTGTTAAAATAATAAATATTTTAACTTAAATTATATTTATTAAATTTTGGAATAATAGTTAAAATAGTATATTTTAACTTGTTACTTTTTATGTATTTATACATGTATATCTTTCCCAAGGATGGGTGTATTTGTATTCGTATTCTTATACTTGTATATTTTTGCCAAGTATCGGTGGCGTATTCCGGTGTGTATTTATACGTACGAGAATACGTATTTTTTTGTAATTGTTAAGTATTCTTATACTTAATTTTTGTATTAACTTTTCCGGAATAATATTTCTAATAAAAATTCTTCAATATATATTATCAAAATATATATTTAAGAAAGATTACATAGAAAAATTATTTATAATTTTTCCTTTGGCCAAAATAATTGTATTTTCCTGTAAACTTTAAAAATAATTTATTTTCAAGTCCAACTTAGAAAATATATATAAATCCATTTTTCATCCAAAAATAATATATTTCAAGTTTATTCAAGAAAATACATTTTCTCACAAAAATAATGTCTTCTAATATTTTCAAGAAAATATATATTTTTATCTACCCAAAAATGATATATTTTCTCCTTCTCAAAAATATGATATATTTTGTAATAATTGTAAAAGTCATATTTTTGTTCTCTTGGTGTCCAAAATACCATTTTCCAAAATACCATTTTCCAAAATATACTTATGAATAAAATTTTCGGAATATTTTTGTGAGTTATATTCCTTTGTTCGCTTTCTTCAATATTTTGGGTATAATTTATATGTTCATTCTCTTGGAATTTTGGTAATATTTTGGATTGTAATCTTTGGTAATTTGATGAGTTATATTATTTCAAGTCCTAAAATAATATAACTAATACGCATAATATACAAATAATCACACACATGGTGACTTCAAATTATATATTTCCTAAATACATATTTAGTCACTTTTATTTACAAAAACCAACCTCCAATATTTATACTTTTTGTTACAAAAATTATGGCAAACTTTATATAAAATTCATGGTTTAAAATATACCTGTAAATATTTGTTTAAAAATATTTTCCTAAGTGTTTAATTTCTAGAAAAATTTTGCCATAGTTTCCCCTAAAAATGGAGGTTTCCATGCCTTCAAGGCATATCATTTTCTTTTGGTGAATCAACAACAAATTAATCTACACTTACCAATTTGCCAAAAACAAGCATAAACTACTACCTCATGAACTTGAAAATTTATAAAAATGTGTAGTAACTTACTAGTGTGTTTAGTAAGCTTAGTTACCCTTTGAAGTGTGGTTGTTTATTTAAAATCATCATTTTTGAAGAAATTGGATATTAACAACTTGTATATCATTTTTCTAAAAATATTTCCTCTTGGATTCTTCTTGTTAAATACATGATCCTACACTTGATTAACCACTAAAATGTGGTTTATTTCTTTAATAACCAAGATTAAGTAAACTTTATATTTTTGACTTGATTTCTTGAAAAAACCATTCTTGAAATCATAGATTTACAAGACTTTATACACACTTTGATCGTCACTTAACAAGAAAACAACTTATTCCTCCAAGTTCATGACTTACATGAGGATGATCTATGGATCTTTAACATAATCATCCTCTCATCTTGTTAGATTATGTTTTTAATCGTTATCTAGCAAGATCACATGATGATCTACATCAATAACATGAGTAACCAACAATCAACAAGCATAACAACACATAAACATCATGATTTCTTATGATTTTAAGCTTATGTTCAAGTTTCAAGTTCAAGATTCTTAGTGTTCATCATGATCAACAACTTGTATCTTCTTTTAACCACTAAAATAAGATGTAAAATGAAGAGTATGGTGTTCTTACTACTAGCTCAAGGCTAGGGATGATCACTAGATGAAATGGAGTGGATAAAAGCACAAGAGAAAGGTCCTTCAACTTTCACAAGCTCCAAGCTTCCTTATACACCTTCTAGCACCCTTGTATATATATGGATTTTAATGAGTATTGTTGGATGATTATGGATGTATGGTGATGGGTGTTCTGCCGTGAGCAAGGGGAAGGAGGAGGAGAAGAAGTGGTGTGTTGTATGTTTTAGACAATGAAGGTTATGGTTCTAGGAGTTAATGCTTATAACCACCAACACGTAATTTTCCATTGGTTTATATGCTTCAAAAAGAACAAACATAATCTATTAAATTAACCATATAAAATCACTAGTGGGGCCCTTGTGTTGGCCGTGAACTAGGTGGGGGGGGTCTTAGGCTAGGTTTCAACTAGATAGTTAGTTTAGTAGTTAGAAATCAAGTATTAGTTAGGTTATTTAGTTACTAGATGTTATATAGTGTGTTACGATGTTCGGGGACCATAACTAGCTGGTAATGTTAAAACAATGCTTCTAGTGAAAATTTGGTGTTTCGGGTAGTGTCCGGTTGTTCGGTTGGTTACTGGTTTGTTAAGGTGCTAAACTATGCAGTTTAGTGTGCTTTATGTTACTTTTTGTGACAGTTTTGATTCCCGACACTTAGAAAAGTATTCTGGACCATTTAACCATATTTCTGCATGATATTAGAGTGTTTAAATGCTGATTTTTGCTGATTTCTGCAGTTTAGGTGAGTTTTAGTCACTTTCCGGCACTTAAACTATCTCTAGGCAGGCAGTTTTGTGATCGATACTTTCCTACACACTATACTAGTGTAATACTTGGTTTCTGGCTCATTCTGTGTCTCAATACAATGTCTGTCCATGTACAGAACTCCGTCAGCATATTTCTGATTTATCTGATAACTGTGCTAACTGTGTTTCGCGCATCATTTGAACCAACAAAGTTTGCATGCAATAACGATATATTATTTGCAATATATGATGCACATGTATCTATATGGCAATAGTCAGAAAGCACTTCAAGTAATTAATTAAAATTCAGCGCAGTCATTAAGCACTAATCATTGTTTAATAATTGTACGGACACCCGGAATTTTGACAGTTGTCACATTCTCCCCCTATTAAGAAAATTTTGTCCTCGAAATTTAAACTACATTAACTCCTTAGGGTTATGTTATGCGTGTATGGATATGTGATGTGTGCAAAATACAACATATAAATTACATCAATTGTGGCATAAAACTAACCCTTTTTTAGTACTAATGTTGGAAAAAGTGTGCTTTTGTCTTCCTTTTGTATTTTCAGGATTAAATGAGCTCAAATTAACAAAAGAAGCAAAACGGCAGCTAAATTTAACATAAATACAAGAAAAGGAACAAACGTGGCATGCCCGACCTCCACGAAAGCATCTTCCCAAGCAAAACAAGAGAACAGAAGGCTGAACACGCCTGGTGCTCAGTGAACACGGGGGCGTGCCCAAGTGTCAGCATAAAAGACAAAGCTGTAGAAGCTTCCATCGCCCACCACGGGGTCGTGCTCAGCGAACACGGGGCCGTGGTCAACTATAAGATTCGCAGAATCCAGGCAAATCTTGATAGTACAGATACGCTTCTGCACACGGGGTCGTGCCCAGCGGACACGGGGGCGTGGTCAACTAATGCAGACAAACTGCAATTAATGAAGACAGAGAGCTTGGCTCATTTGCAAACCATCCCTTGGCACACCACCTCTCTCACACTTCACCCACCACCCACCACCATCACAACACCATCATCCACCACCATCATCCATTGTCCATCATAGAGTGTGTGAGTCGTCTCGGGATCCAAGATTGATCGTAAGAGTTCTTGACAATCAAGGCCATGTTTTCCTAAGTCTCTTACATCACTTGGTGAAGACAAAGTGTCTAGTGTAATACTTTTTATTTTTAATCTTTTCGTACTTTTTACTTGGTTATGTATTAATGACTTTAATAACTAGTTTCTTATATTGAAGGTGATTCTTCTTTATCGTTTGTCCGTGGTGTCTTGGCATTATTTTACTGTCTATATAAAATAAAAGATTTTCACCATTCATATCTCCACGGTCTATATGGAGGTATGTTGGCTACCTGGTCGGGGGTTAAGGGAACGGTTTGGTAAGAGTCTTGCCTTGTTTAGTGTATAGATCCTGCAAGGACCTGGGTCAAATTTAGTAGGACCTCCTTCAATACCCACTGGTATTGGATGGCGGGGGTCCAAACTCTTAGATCCCCTCATATGTAAGCTACTATTAATACTTTAACCCGGCTACTTAGGACTGTATCCCTGCTGACTCAGACTACTTAGCCGAGGGTAACGTCACCTTCAAAAGAGGGGCCTACCACAATTTGCATTAATAACTTAATTAATTATCTTTCAATAATCCGACCCTTTAGGATTGTATCCTTGCTGACTCAAACTTCTGGGTTGAGGGTAACGTCACCTTCAAAAGAGGGGCCTACTACAATAACTAAGATAATCTCTTAAATAGTGCAAAAGTGCGGAAATAATCAAAGGTCACACTAAACACGAGTCGGAGCCAAGTGATTCAACTTGTCTATCTGTTTTTCTTTTATTTTTATTTTTCAGCATTTTCGTTAGTTTTTATTTTTTTGTTTAAAACCCTTTTTTCTAAACTTTTGATTTGATTAGACGTTGAGGATAAACCGGTACTAAAAGCTCTTGTGTCCTTGGACGACCTCGGTATCTTACCAACACTATACTACGCTCACGATGGATGCACTTGCCCATATGTGTGTTTAGTGTTAGTAAATATCGTGTTTTGTAAATTTAAAACTTGGCTAAAAAGTGTAAAAGGGCTTAAAATATACTTAAACTTATATACACACTTCACACGCATCAATATGAATAATACCAAAGTAAATAACCACAAAACCGAATCAAGACCTATTGAATCAGGTGAATCCAGGGGCATATTACAACCATAGGAACCCAGCGGTTAAAGTTATGTGTTTTAGAATTCGATGTCAAAGGATACAAGACGTGTAGCAGTATAGCCCTGTGTAACTTAGTTAACAGGGGTTCAACAAAACAGGAGTTTCGATCAATAGAACTCTGAACGATCGTTCACAATATGCAAATGAGTTTTCAGAAACAATAGCATCCGCTAGATGAACTCAAAATCAGCAAGCTCAAATGTAATAGTAATATGGAAGTGATCCGTCAACTTTCGGACAAATAAACGAATAAAATTAGTGTGTTGACATTATTGAATTGCGAGAATACACCGAAATGAAATACAATCGAATCTGGTGTATCATTGTCTTAACTCGTAGTTGCATTAAGAATGTTTAAATGACAAGTCAAACAAAAGTATGTGTAGTTTCGTATGAAGCGGTTGACCATGATTTAGCACAAGCTACAAGTTTATACCGACACCACAAGGTGTCATAGTGAATGACATAATTCAATAATATCGGTGACCGAACAAGTTCACCGTGTTTAAAATCGAATGAAATTGTAATGAAGCAAACCTGAAAACTTGATTTAAATGGCATCATAGGATTTTTCAATTGAATATGGAACACCAAAGAACTACTGTTTCTGATCGAAGATGAAAAATAATGAATACTGCAAGGTGTTCGATCGATAATGAAAGAACGGTTAGGAGGTACACTAGAATATAAAATGAATTTATGTACCATTGTCTTAACACACGATTGTGTTACGACTGCTTTAAACATGATAAAACAGAATGGATTTAGAGCAAGTCAGTAAATAAACAACTAAATCCGTGTGCGCGATGTGTAAATGAGATTAGCGCAAGCTTCAATTTAGTGGAAGCATCAACACAAGGTGTCGAAATCATCGAATGATTTAATGGAGACATATATCAAACAAGTTTACTATGACTCGGAATAGATGAAACGCTTGCAAAAGTGAATTTGAATATGATGTTTTCAATACATCATATGATGGCTTGAATTGAATATATGAAATGGACAAGTTCAAGCAATTGAGCTTGGTTTCAGCGCAATCTGACAATAAACGTTTGTATTGACAAGGGAATTTCGGCATGGTTACAAGGATAAACCATGTATGGAAAGTAAAGAAATTTCGTGAAAGTTTTGTTGACTCAATATCGAGGAGTTGATTCTTACAATAATGCAGCTTATCCGAGACACAAGGCAATAACTGGATATAGCAAAATGATATTTGTAACTTTGATAAAAACGATCACTAGAAGGGAAGCCACATGCGTAACAAACGATGCACGTGTATCATATGAAATGATCAAGTACCGAAACAAAGGAGTGTTTGCTTTAATGAAGAAAATCGTCGTGATGCAACTACCATTACGAGGAGTAGAGATGTTAAAATCTACATGTTAGAGGCAAAACTGAAAATTTCAATATAAGAATTTTGAGTACTTCACATGTTCGTTTAACTAAAATAGCATATACGACAGAATAATGGTGTTCGCTCGAGTTAATGGACGTGGTTCCTAAGTGATAGCCTTTAATGAGCTTTGACATAAGTTCCCGAATGTCCTAAGTATATGTTTACTAGGTTCTCAAAGTTTTGTATTCTGTGTATAACTGTTTTATGCACCGTGTAGAAAACACAATATTAACGTATATTTAAAACAAATTGTTGACTCACTGTTCTTCGGTATGCTTTCTTCCTGAATCCGCAGCTGGTGTTAACCTGATCGAAGATCGATCTTGGAATAGTAATTGGATCTTTTAAGTTAATCGAATAAATCATCAATCCTCGGCAAGGGATACCGATTCTTGATGGTTAACTTGTTTAACTCTCGGTAGTCGTTGCACATACGAAAACTGCCGTCCTTCTTCTTGAGGAATAGTACTGGAACTCCCCAATAGCGAGAAGCTTGGTCTAATAAATCCCTTATCCAGCAACTCCTGAAGCTGCGCAGACAACTCTTGCATCTCTGAGGGCGCAAGTCGATGAGGTGCATTGGCTACAGGTGCGGCGCCTGGAACCAAGTCAATGCGGAACTCGACTTGTCTTTGAGGAGGTAATCCTGACAAGTCTTCAGGGAAGACTTCAGGATATTCCCTTGCCATAGGGATATCTTCGAGCTTAGGTTCTTCGGCTTCTTTTTCCACGACATGAGTCAAGAAGGCAACACATCCTTTACGCAAAAACTTTCGTGCCTTCAAACAACTGAAAATCCGTAGAGGCGTATCCTACTTCTCCCCATTATTCACGATTCGTCTCTTCATCCGCCATCGGGATGCGAATAATCTTCTCATGGTAAACAATCTCCGCTCAATTGCTCGACAACCAATCCATCCCAATTACAACGTCGAAGCTTCCCAATTCAACTGGCAGAAGATCTGATGAAAACTCACCCTCTCCAAGCTCTATAACGCAGAATCTAATCACTTCATTAGCTTCTACTAGCTTCCCATTAGCTAGTTCTACCGAGTACGGGATATCTAACTTACTAGCTATCAAACCAAGTACATTCTTAAACTCTAGAGATACGAAGTGTTGGTTAATAGGGAACGTACCAGTGGCTACGTTCGGATCATGGCATGCTTCACAAGCTCCAATGTTGAACACTATTCCATGAGCTTGGTTATTCTTAGGGCAATCTTTCCTAAAGTGCCCCACGTCCCCACATTTGAAGCATCCTGGAACTCTACCATTATTGTTTTCGTCTTGGTTTCAGTCATCATTTCCTCCTTGTCTGGAATACTTCGCCCAGCAGGCATCCTTGTTGTGTCCTTCCTTTCCGCACCTATCGCACTTAGGCCTTAGACATTGACCTTCATAGTGAAATTTGCACTCATCACATCCCGGCTTAGTCCCCAAGTAAATCTTACCACCGTCCTGGTTGTTTTTAGGGCAAAACTTCCTGAAATGCCCTATGTCGCCACAGTCAAAACAACTTTGACCACGTCCTTGATCATCACCATTTCTGCCTTGGTAGTTGTTGTTATCGTGGCTCCCTTCGCGATTTTTGCTACCATCTTGACCTTCATTTCCATGTCCAGCTCCGTACCAACACGTCTCTTTGACATGCCCCACTTTGCCACAGTTATCACATTTTCCATATTTACATTTCCCAATATGATGACGTTGACAATTGTCGCACTTAGGTACGATACCCATGTACTCTTTTCCCTTTTTGGCATTGTTGTTGTTATTCTCTTGAGTACCCTTTTGGAAATCAGTGAGCTTCCTTTTGTTCTTTCCAGATGACTCCACCTGAGTCTCCTTCTTCTCATCAGGGGTTGAAAGTTTTTCCAATCTAATTGCTTCTTTAGTGAGCGCCTTACTTAAGTTACTCGCATCGATAGTTGTTGGAGGCGTTGATGC
Organism: Helianthus tuberosus; assembly: GCA_030545235.1. Taxonomy (NCBI): domain Eukaryota; kingdom Viridiplantae; phylum Streptophyta; class Magnoliopsida; order Asterales; family Asteraceae; genus Helianthus; species Helianthus tuberosus. Next base: position 151,843,945 of record CM060381.1, read on the forward strand.
CGTCATCAAGCTCAGAATCTTAGGAGCCAATCCCCAGATGAATCGTTCTATCCTCTTAAACTCTGGTTCCACCAGATATGGAACAACTCGCGACAAATCATGAAGTCTCCACACATATTCCACCACCTTTGGACCTTCCATCTTCAGGTTCCAGAATTCAATTTCCAGCTTCTGGATTTTCGTCTGAGAACAATACTTCCTACGCATCAATTCTTTCAGCTCATCCCATGTCAAAGCATACGCAGCAGCCTCGCCCAACGTCTAAACCTGAAGGTTCCACCATGACATAGCCCCATCTTGAAACAGTCCAGAAATGTACGTGACTTGTTGCTCTGGAGTACATTTGCTCATTCGCAAAATAGAATCTGTATTCTCGACCCATCTCACAAAAGCTACGGCACCTCCAGTGCCGTCGAAGTTCAGAGGCTTGCAGTCCAAAAACTGCTTGTAGGTGCAGCCTGCAACCCATGCAGCATTATTCATAGAAAGCATTAGCAAAGCACACTCGAAAATGTCCAAACGTATTGTAATGTGTCTTAGGTGACTTAAACATTACCGTTAGGTGGATTATTCCCTGAGGTACCTCTGCTGTGTCTGTAGCGAAGAACCTCGTGCTGTGCGATGGCCTGTGTGATGTGCGATTGTAATTCTGCCTCGGTCATGGGCAGCTGAATGATCCTTTGAGGAGGCATCTTTTAAGAAGGAGATGGGATTGGTCAGGTCTTATTTGCTAAATAAATGTATATAATTGTCTAGAGTACATACACATAATAAATCATCATATCAAATAATCATGCAACGACACAATCATAACATAAACAAGTAATCCAACAATGTGTTTAGTGAGAACATGATGATTAAGCCTTCATTAATTATCGACCACGGTTACATTGTTTACAAAAGGGTTTCATATCAAAAGGGACACAGGGTCACACTACCCTTGTCCAATAAGTCTGCCAATGTACAAAGATCACATAGTCAAAAGGTGGTCTTCAAAAGTCTTCACAATCCCGGCTCAATAATGGTGTTCTCACCAAAGGTAATGCATCTGCATAAGACCAAAAACCTACTGTACTGATGGCGGGGGAGGAGGAGGGAGGAAAATCAAACTGAGAACATGTGTGAGCTCCTCCTCGAGTTTACACACATGACGAAGCAAGTAACGGACCTGCTGCTCGACGGTGAGGAATCGAGCATCAAACTCTGGGAAAGGAGTAAGAGGAGCAGGTGGACGTGCAAAAGGAGATGGTGATGAGTGTGGGGGAACAAAAGTAGGCTGACAAGGACACGGTAGGGGACGCGGTGTCAACTCAAGCTCCAAGACTCTGCGACTCATAACTTCAAATCGAAGCTGAAGTGAATAAAGTAACTCATCCTGAGTATAGCCAACAAAATGCGAGGGATGATAGGGATCTGAAATTGGCATAGAGTACGGTGGGAACCATCGGAATGGCTCATCAAGTGGTGAAGAAGTAAAAGGAGCAAAAGGTGCATACTGAGGGGCCTGAGAGAAAGCTGCTGAGACATAAGGATCATGACTAGGCTGCTGGCCTGAAGTACCCACCCCTGGACGAGGTGCGGGTATATCCTGAAGGAAGACAATAGGTAAATCAGTGCGATGGACGTCGGACTCCACAGGATGAAAAGGAGCAACATCAGCGGGTGCGGGTGGAGGAATGAATGGATCAACAAAAGGAGGGTCAACGGGTGCAGGAACTAGGTCAGGTATGAGGGGTGCAATGTCTGATAGGCCAAAAGGAATAGGCTCATGATCAGGCATGGGCTCAGGATCAGGAGGTGCAACATCAGGCTGATAAGCAGGGACAAAATCTGGCTCAAGACCAGGCTCGAGGTCGTGTGGAGGAGATGGTGCAGCTGACATCGCAGTATCATCATCAGAATCAGTGGCATAGCGCTGTAATCCAACTGCCTGCAGAGCTGAAGACGTCATAAACTCAAACAAATCTGAGACAGAGTGCAAACTAGTATCAGAGGATAACTCGATAACAGGGATCTCAGGAAGTGGAATAGCAACAACGTCCTCATCTATCTCTCCAACACCATGGGCGTCATCAGGAGGACCATCAACAAACAGATCAACGTCATCATCAAACAGATCATCAAAAGGCCAATCCTCAGGAAGGATGACCACTAGAGGAACGGGAGCGAGGATCGGTGCCACAATATGCTCACCACCGAGATGCCCGATGATAAGATGATCATGGACTGGAATGGGAACAACAAAAGGATCCTCATCTGGAATACCATCAGCAAGCAGTAAGTCATCTTCAAAATCAGGCAACGCGAACGGCTGGAAGTCGTACTCGTCATCTGATAGCATATATGGGTCGCTCTCAGTATCGGATGAAAAGATCTCTGGCTCTGGTGCGATCTCGTCATCAGAGACAATAGCCATAGGGTCGTCAGTGTTGGACAATCCTCTCTTGGATGAATACATAGTGTCTGTAACAGAAGAATCATAACATATGCACATATATTAGCCATTATCATTCAGTATGCAATCAAAGACAATGTATCATGAAATCATGTATCCTCATTATTCCTCACAAATCCTTTCTATCCTTCCTAGTCTATCGGTCAATTTGGGATGTGTGATTGCATTCGTGTTTCTTGTCTTTCCGTTTGTAAAAATGTTTGTTCCATGGATCTGGGCGTTTTGTGTATGCAATGAAAACATGTTGCAGAAATATTTTCGTGAGAGCCCTAATGATTGTAGTCTAGACTCGAGAAAGAATCCTAGTTCGCTACAATCGAAGCTCTGATACCAAACTGTCACACCCTGACTTTTGCGGAAGCGTGATTATGTGTGACTTGCTTAATATCATTGCATTCAACCATAACAAACGACTATATGATAAAACCAAGATGTTCATCCATAGATATTTTTAAAAACATTACATGCAACACTGTTTTAAATCCCAAAACACAGACTTCGCATTCAGAATACAACACCAACAAGTTTTAAGTTCCATAAGGACTTCACAAAAGACACTAATGAAAACTAGGCTTTGAAATATGTATCCTATCCAGGATAGGGTACATACTCCCAAACCATACGACACCGGATGACATCTTTTATTCCAAACAACACTTGAAAACTTCAACGCCTGCCAGATCCATACTTAGTTTCCTGAAATACATGTAGTTTGAAAACATCAACAAAAGTTGAGCGAGTTCATGTGTTTAGTGTGTGAGCTCAAATAAACTTTGTAATCATTGTAAGTAAGTATGTATTCGTAAACCCTGGTATGAAAGCAAACAAGGAAAACAGATCATTAATGGTTTGCAAGGCCATTAATATGTGTGACGTGATGCAGGAAAGTTCAAACCTAGCAGATTTTGCACCGGGCTTCAGTTTGAAGACATAGTCACCTCATGGGCCCAACCCCGGTCCACATAGGTGTGGGCTCGCTACACCCAAATAGATCTATCACTCATGCCCCTCGGTCCTACTACGAGGATTAATGGTCTTAAGCGTCGTACCCACCACTCACATGATCTAGCAGTATCTTTCCTTAGCTAACCATACCAAATGTAATCGTATGTAAACAATTTGTAACATGTACTTCACCCCCGAAGTTATAAAATCCGAAAACAGTTAAAAGAAAAGGGGGTCATGAACTCACGATTTTGCGTTCTTCAATCCGACTGTAACTCAAAGTTTCCTCTGGTGTACACGACTACCTACAACATACTACGATCTATTAGACGAGTGGGTCTTGCCTTGACTTAGTATTAATTAGTGTCTTTGAGTTACGTTTCATTGTGTCTTCAATATTATTCCAAGTTATATAATTATTTGTTAAAATAATAAATATTTTAACTTAAATTATATTTATTAAATTTTGGAATAATAGTTAAAATAGTATATTTTACCTTGTTACTTTTTATGTATTTATACATGTATATCTTTCCCAAGGATGGGTGTATTTGTATTCGTATTCTTATACTTGTATATTTTTGCCAAGTATCGGTGGCGTATTCCGGTGTGTATTTATACTTTCGGGAATACGTATTTTCTTGTAAATGTTAAGTATTTTTATACTTAATTTTTGTATTAACTTTTCCGGAATAATATTTCTAATAAAAATTCTTCAATATATATTATCAAAATATATATTTAAGAGAGATTACATAGAAAAATTATTTATAATTTTTCCTTTGGCAAAAATAATTGTATTTTCATATAAACTTTAAAAATAATATATTTTAAATCCAACTTAGAAAATATATATAAATCCATTTTTCATCCAAAAATAATATATTTCAAGTTTATTCAAGAAAATACATTTTCTCCCAAAAACAATGTCTTCTAATATTTTCAAGAAAATATATATTTTTATCTACCCAAAAATGATATATTTTCTCCTTGTCAAAAATATGATATATTTTGTAATAATTGTAAAAGTCATATCTTTGTTCTCTTGGTGTCCAAAATACCATTTTCCAAAATATACTTATGAATAAAATTTCCAGAATATTTTTGTGAGTTATATTCCTTTGTTCGGTTTCTCCAATATTTTGGGTATAATTTATATGTTCAATCTCTTGGAATTTTGGAAATATTTTGGATTGTAATCTTTGGTATTTTGATGAGTTATATTATTTCAAATCCTAAAATAATATAACTAATACACATAATATACAAATAATCACACACATGGTGACTTCTAAATATATATTTCCTAAATACATATTTAGTCACTTTTATTAACAAAAACCAACATCCAATATTTATACTTTTTTTTACAAAAATTATGGCAACCTTTATATAAAATTCATGGTTTAAAATATACTTGTAAATATTTGTTTAAAAATACTTTCCTAATTGTTTAATTTCTAGAAAAATTTTGCCATAGTTTCCCCTAAAAATGGAGGTTTCCATGCCTTCAAGACATATCATTTTCTTTTGTAAATCAACACAATCAACAACAAATTAATCTACACTTACCAATTTGCCAAAAACAAGCATAAGCAACTACCTCATGAACTTGAAAATTTATAAAAATGTGTAGTAACTTACTAGTGTGTTTAGTAAGCTTAGTTACCCTTTGAAGTGTGGTTGTTTATTTAAAATCATCATTTTTAAAGAAATTAGATCTTCACAACTTGTATATCATTTTTCTAAAAATATTTCCTCTTGGATTCTTCTTGTTAAATACATGATCCTACACTTGACTAATCACTAAAAATGTGGTTTATTTCTTTAATAACCAAGATTAAGTAAACTTTGTATTTTTGACTTGATTTCTTGAAAAAACATTCTTGAAATCATAGTTTACAAGACTTTATACACACTTTGATCATCACTTAACAAGAAAACAACTTATTCTTCCAAGTTCATGACTTACATGAGGATGATCTATGGATCTTTAACATAATCATCCTCTCATCTTACTAGATTATGTTTTTAATCATTATCTAGCAAGATCACATGATGATCTACATCAATAACATGAGTAACCAACAATCAACAAGCATAACAACACATAAACATAAACATCATGATTTCTTATGATTTTAAGCTTATGTGCAAGTTTCAAGTTCAAGATTCTTAGTGTTCATCATGATCAACAACTTGTATCTTCTTTTAACCACTAAAATAAGATGTAAAATGAAGAGTATGGTGTTCTTACTACTAGCTCAAGGCTAGGGATGATCACTAGATGAAATGGAGTGAATAAAATCACAAGAGAAAGGTCCTTTAACTTTCACAAGCTCTAAGCTTCCTTATACACCTTCTAGCACCCTTGTATATATGTGGATTGAATTAGAATTGTTGGATGACGATGGATGTATGGTGATGGGTGTTCAGCCGTGAGTAAGGGGGAAAGGAGGAGAAGTAGTGGTGTATTGTGTGTTTTAGAGAATGAAGGTTATGGTTCTTGGAGTTAATACTTATAACCACCAACACATAATTTTCCATTGGTTTATATGCTTCAAAAAGAACAAACATAATCTATTAAATTAACCATATAAAATCACTAGTGGGGCCCTTGTGTTGGCCGTGAACTAGGTCGGGGGGTCTTAGGCTAGGTTTCAACTAGATAGTTAGTTTAGTAGTTAGAAATCAAGTATTAGTTAGGTTATTTAGTTACTAGATGTTATATAGTGTGTTACGATGTTCGGGGACCATAACTAGCTGGTAATGTTAAAACAATGCTTCTAGTGAAAATTTGGTGTTTCGGGTAGTGTCCGGTTGTTCGGTTGGTTACTGGTTTGTTAAGGTGCTAAACTATGCAGTTTAGTGTGCTTTATGTTACTTTTTGTGACAGTTTTGATTCCCGACACTTAGAAAAGTATTCTGGACCATTTAACCATATTTCTGCATGATATTAGAGTGTTTAAATGCTGATTTTTGCTGATTTCTGCAGTTTAGGTGAGTTTTAGGCACTTTCCGACACTTAAACTATCTCTAGGCAGGCAGCTTTGTGATCCATACTTTCCTACACACTATACTAGTGTAATACTTGGTTTCTGGCTCATTCTGTGTCTCAATACAATGTCTGTCCATGTACTGAACTCCGTCAGCATATTTCTGATTTATCTGATAACTGTGCTAACTATGTTTCGCGCATCATTTGAACCAACAAAGTTTGCGTGCAATAACGATATGTTATTTGCAATATATGATGCACATGTATGTATATGGAAATAGTCAGAAAGAAATTCAAGTAATTAATTGAAATTCAGCACAGTCATTAAGCACTAATCATTGTTTAATAATTGTACGGATACCCGGAATTTTGACAGTTGTCACAAATCTGCCCATCTTGATGTGACATTGCTAGCGACTCATTGGCTAGACATTTCTTTAAATTACATATGTGGAACACATTTTGAATTCCACTAAGCTCCTCCGGCAGGTTTAGCTTATAAGCTACAAAACCGAAAGATTCGATTATCTTGAATGGTCCTATATATCTTGGACTCAACTTGCCCTTCTTATCGAAGTGCATCACACCTTTCCAGGGTGAGACCTTCAGTAAAACCTTGTCCCCTATTTGGAACCTAAGAGGTTTACGCCTCTTGTCAGCATAGCTCTTCTGCCTGTCCCTGGCAACTTTGAAACGATCACGGATTTGTATTATCTTATCCGTGGTCTCCAGGACAATCTCTGGTCCTGATAGTTGGGCTTCCCCAACTTCTACCCAACAAACGGGCGTTCGACACTTTCTCCCATACAAGGCCTCGAATGGAGCAGCCTTGATGCTTGTATGATAACTATTATTATAAGAGAATTCAATTAGAAGGAGATGGTCATCCCAACTACCACCTAAGTCGATCACACATGCCCTAAGCATGTCTTCCAAAGTTTGGATAGTATGCTCACTCTGTCCATCAGTCTGAGGATGGTAAGCCGTACTAAAATTTAATCTTGTGCCTAAAGATTGCTGGAAACTTTTCCAGAAATGAGAAGTATATTTAGTATCTCTATCAGATATAATAGATACTGGCACACCATGTAGGAACACAATCTCATCCACATACAACTTAGCTAACTTATCAGAGCTATACGTCTCCTTTATGGGCAAGAAATGTGCTGACTTAGTCAGCCTATTAACGATGACCCATATCGTGTCATTATCACGTTTAGGTAACTTGGTAATCAAATCCATAGTTACCATTTCCCACTTCCATGTGGGAATTTCAAGTTGTTGTAGAAGTTCTGACGGCTTTTGATGTCTAGCTTTAACTTGCGAACCTCTTCAGATCTTGATACATCTTGTCACCTCCCGGGTGAACAGAGTATTTGGAACTATGCGCTTCCTGGAGGACTACATCTCTAAGTCCTCCAAAGATTGAAACCCATATTCGACCATTGAATCTAAGAATTCCATCTTTCCCAGGTGTCGTCAATTGATCAATAGTTCCACCTAATCCTTCACTAGGAAGGTTAGCCTCCAATAGGGCTTGTTTCTGCACATCTAATAGCTTCTCATTCAAGTTGTTCCTGAGCTCAATGCTCTTGGCATTAATCCTAATCGGCTTAACCCTTTCCTTGCGACTAAGCGCATTAGTAACTACATTTGCTTTGCCGGGATGATAGCGAATCTCGCAATCATAATCATTTAATGTTTCCATCCAGCAGTGTTGTCTCATGTTCAAATCTTTCTGGTTGAACAGATGTTGGAGACTCTTATTGTTAGTGTATATAACACACTTCGTGCCATACAAGTAGTGTCTCCACAATTTTAGTGCGAATACAATGGCACCCAACTCCAAGTCGTGGGTGGTGTAATTCCTTTCGTGCACCTTTAGTTGTCGTGATGCGTAGGCAATCACCTTGCCTCTCTCCAAAAGCATATAACCCATGCCGGTGTGCGAGGCATCATAATAGACAACAAAGTCCTCAACACCCTCAGGTTGTGACAACTGGCACTTTTCCATGCATTCCGTACAATAATTAAACAGTAATCTGTGCTTTAATAACTGTGCATGATTTAGTTTACAAGACTAATGAAATTTTGATTACTGTTATACACATACAATGGCATTTCATGTTGCAAGACTTTTATCATTACTACATGCAACACAATATAGTTCTATTAATGCACAGAGCAGAGTTGGCACAGTTATCAGACAAACTAGAAGTACTGACGGGGGTTCAGTACTTTGACAGACATGATGTTAAAGACACAAAATAAGCCCCAGGACCAAGTGTTACACTAGTATAGTGTGTAGGAAAGTAGGGATTACAAAACTGCCTTCCTAGTGATGACATAGGTACCGGAAAGTGACAGAAACACACTAAAACTGCAAAATTCTGCAGAAAATAAACAAATTCAGCAAAAATTCTGCTTTTAACATCTAAATATAATGCAGAATTATGATATAATGGTCCAGAATACTTTCCTAAGTATCGGGAATCAAAACTGTCATAAAACATAACATAAAGCACACTAAACTACGCAATTTAGCGCTTTAACGAACAGTAACGAAACGAACAACCGGACACTACCCGAAACATTAAATTCTTACTAGAAGCATTGTTTTAGTGTTACAAAGCTAGTTATGATCACCGAACATTATAACACATCCTATAAACATATAACACATATAACCCTAACTAGTATACCTGAAATCTAACTATAACACTTAACTTACCATTAGAATGTTACACTTTACCCCCCCCCCCTTTTGATGGCCGGTTAGGGGACATGGGTCCCACATGAGATTTGTTTGCTATATTTTATTGGATATGTTGGAGAATATACCAACATGTTATACCATATGCCACCAAATGTTGGAAAGATTTCTTTTAAAAACACAAGACTTAACCAACTTGTCATTTTTCATCTTCAAAACACTTTCACTTCATTCTTCTTCCTCTCATTTACGGCTCACACAACACACCCACACCTCTCCATTTTTCAACCCATTCAATGCATTCCAAGGTGAACATAAGGTGTAAGAAGCATAGTTAGGAAGCTAGGAAGCTTTGGATGTTGAAGGACCCCTTGCAAGTGCTTTTAACCACCTCATCTTCATCTTGTGATCATCCCTAGCCTTGAGCTAGTAGTAAGATCATCAACATCCCATTTTACATCTTATTTAGTTGGTTAAAAGATGTTACAAGTGACATAGCATGAAGAACACTAATGATCAAGAACATAAATCTTAAACATAAGCTTAAAAATCATAAGAATACATGTTGTTAAGTGTTGTTATGCTACTTGATTGTTGATTGTTTATGTTAATGATGTTAAACATCATATGATCTTGCTAGATGGTGATTAAAGACATAATCTAGCAAGATAGGAGGATGATTATGTTAAAGATCAAGAGATCATCCTTATGTTTAAGCATGAACTTGAAGTATAAATTGTTTTCTTGAATAAAGATGATCTAAGTGTAATGAGAATCTTGTAAGTACATGATTTCAAGAAATATTTTTCAAGAAACCAAGAATAAAATACAAGATTTACATAAACTTGGTTCTTAAAGAAACTAACCACATTTTTAGTTGTTACTCAAGTGTAGAAATATATATTTAACAAGAAAAATTCGAGAAGAAATATTTTAGAAAAGCACTTTACAAGTTGTGAAGATCTAACTTCTTCAAGAATGATATTTTTAAATAAATAACCACACTTTAAAGGGTAACTAAGCTTACTAAATACACTAGTAAGTTACTACAAATTTTTATAAATTTTCATGTTCATGAAGTAGTGATTAATGCTTGATTTATGGCACTTGGTAAGTATTGTTTGGATTATTGTTGATAGTGATGATTTATAAAAGAAAATGATATGCTTTGAAAGCATGGAAACCTCCATTTTTAAGGGGAAACTATGGCAAAAATTTTCTAGAAATTAAACGCTTAGGAAAATATTTTTAAATAAATATTTACAAGCATATTTTAACCATGATTTTTCATATAAAGTTTGCCATAATTTTTATTACAAAAATTACAAAATATTGGAGGTTTGTTTTTTATAATAAAAGTGACTAAATATGTATTTAGGAGAATATATATTTAGATGTCACCATGTGTGTGATTATTTGTATATTATGTGTATCAGTTATATTATTTTAGGGCTTGAAATAATATAACTCCCCAAAATACCAAGAAATACAATACTAAATATTACCAAAAATTCCAAGAAATAAATATACAAATTATACCCAAAATATTGGAGAAACCGAACAAGGAATATAACTTACAAAAATATTCCGGAATTAGATTCGTAAGTATATTTTGGTAAACGGTATTTTGGAAACCAAGAGAACAAAAAATATGATTTTCATAAGTAGTATAAAATAAATCATATTTTTGACAAGAAGAAAATATATTATTTTTTGGTAAGAACAATATATATGTTTTCTTGGAATTAGTAGAAGATATATTATTTTTGGGAGAAAATATATATTTTCTTAAATAAACATAGAATACCTTATTTTTGGGTGAAAAATAGATTTATATATATATTCTAAGTTAAACTTGAACATGTATTATTTTCATGGTTAAAATGAAACTACAATTATTTTTGCCAAAGGAAAAATTATAAATAATTTTTCTATGTAAGATTTCCTAAAATATATATTTTGAGAATATATATTGGTGAATTTTATCAGAAGTATTATTCCGGAAAGTATAAATACAAAATTAAGTATATTAATACTTAATAAATACAGTGAAATACGTGTTCTTGTACGTATAAATACACACCGGAATACGCCACAAATACTTGGCAAATACGCAAGTCTAATATACACTAGAATGACTATACCCATCCTTGGGAGAACACATACGCATAACCGCATGATATACCAAGTAAAATATGTTATTTTAACTAATATTCCAAAATTTAATGAATATAATTTAAGTTAAAATATTTATTATTTTAACAAATAATTATATACTTTGGAATATTATAATATACATCAATGATTTAACTCATAATACACCAAGATTTCCAAAACAAGTCATAATGAACAACTAAGACAAAGAGTCATGACACGACCTAAGCGTCTAATAAAACATGGCACATGTGTAGGTAGTTGTACGACTCATAGGAGGACCTTGAGCATACGAGATAGCAGGACGCAAACTTGTGAGTTCATGTCCCCCTTTTCTCTTAACTGTTTTGGTTTTATAACTCTCGGGGTGGAATACATGTTACGAATGTTTAAATGGTATGATTTGGCTATGAAATGAACTATTAGATCATGTGAGCATAGATTGAATTTGAAATGCCATTAACTCTCATAAGAAACATGGACAAAGGTTAGATCTAACGGGTACGGCCGAGCCCCACTCATGGTCCTTATGTGACCACTTGAGTGCTTTGGTGTCCCAGTCGAGGTGATTCATCAACGGTCAAGGGTGATTTGACACAGTCAAGGAGATTTGATACGGTCAAGGGAATTCGACACAGTCGAGGGGAATTCGACACAGTCGAGGGAATTCGACGAGGGTATAAGCCTACTCATATTGAGTGCTCCCTATGTCTTCACATACATTAATGTCCTTGCAAAACATTAATTTGATCTGTTTATAGATGCTTTTCATACCTGTTTTCAAAGGAGTCTCTCAAACGTTTACAAGTTTATCAGTATTTATAAAAAACGCATGAATTCGCTTAACTTTTATTGATGTTGTTTTCAAAATTACATGTATTTCAGGAAACAAGTTGGATCTTGGGCGCTGGTGTTGTTTCGGGATATGAATAACAAGTTTAGATGTCATCCACTTTTGTTTGTTTGTAACTTAATCAGAGGTTGTGTCGTTTGAAACTTATTTGACTGGTGTTTGTAATATTTTAAACTTTATGAATGGATGAACATCATTTTGATCATATAGTTGTTTATTATAATTGAATGCAATGGTATTGAACAAGTCACACATCATACGCTTCCGCAAAAGTCAGGGTGTGACAGTTTGGTATCAGAGCTTCGATTGTAGTGAACTAGGATTCCTTCTCGAGTCTAAACTACAATCACTAGGAACTCCCTCACGAAAAAAATTTTACAAAAAGGTTTTTTCATTACATTTACGAAAGCGCCAAGATCCATGAGTCAAACATTTTTCAAAGAAAAGACAAGGCAAGGACATTAGTAGGGACGAGAATACCCCAATTAAAGTACCAAATGAGGTATAGTCTACGTGAGATAGACTTGCCAAAGACGAAACGACCCCCCCCCCCCCGAAAGGCAAACGAGAGTTATATGTGACATGATGTATCTATTTGCCTGGTTATGCTAAGTAACATATTTATTTATTGATATATATACGCATAAGTGTACGGAATAATTATTGTTGTGAACGAGATACCTTCGACTCCAAATCCTATTATTGTTCTTGACTTGCACAATGAGACTATCGACCTCGCGCTTATTGCAAAGCTCATGGCTGGAGTGATTACCAAACGAGATCCTGAGCTGAGTCCATAGAAGATGGATGTTCTTCCCTCTCGAATGTGAAGGTTCCTGACTACGGTAGTGACGGCAAGGCGGAGGAGGCAACCTTGGACAACACCCTCATCCATGGGACGAGGTCCCTGTGGCTTTTGCGAAACAAGATTGACGACACACTTGACCAGACAAGGAAGATGAAGTACTCAACTTAAAGGTGCCCCTCCAACTACTAGGAATTCTACTTATTCCTATTACATTTAATCATCGTGCCTATTCGCGCGTAACGATGACGGATGTTAGCGCGTGGACCACCGCAATGGTCCTTGCTTTGTCAGAGGTATAAGGACAGTAGTGTCCCCTCTGTGGTCGATCATCTGATTGAAACGAGGGAAAGTTGGGGTGACCGTGCAAGACAATTTATTATTACGGGGGCCCACGTAATAACAACTTGTAGTGCATGGAAATCCTGGTGGACTCTGCGGGTCAGGCTAATGATCACCACCCATCCAAATTTCTAAGTGTTCACACCTTCATCTAGTAGAACAATACCTAGCCAATTGCTATAGCACTTTACAAAGTAGGGAACCTGTCTTTACGTACTTCGTGTCTGACACTTCTACCCGTACGAGTCGTTTGGGAACCGATATCTAAGCTGTTAGGAAACTGTATTTGTAAGTATTGAAGAAAATCAGATTCAACTTGATCTGTGAAGAAGATAACAGTCCTGAAGATCAAAACAAGATGAAGAAGATTGGATAGGACAACTGAAAAGAACAACATCTACTTCAAAGTATCATAAGTTGATCAAGAGCTAAAGAAGGTTATCAGAAAAGGTCTTTCTGATGGATTTGATGATATTTCTGATGAAATATCATCAGTTTCTGACAATTCTGATCATCAAATTTTCTGATGATTTGTTCACCAGAATTTCTGATGAAGTGGTTTATCAGAAATTCTGATAAAACCCCACTTATCTAAAAATCTGCTCTATCCTGCCACACTAACCGAAGCAAGTTAACATTATCGAAAGTGTAGTGCTTAACCAAAGAGTTCTGGTAACTGAAGCTATCATCAGGATGGTTCTGTAACTCAATGATAATAATGAAGTTTTGATGTTCACAAAGGCACAGATAGATGAAACCTTGGAGCAGATGGGTTACAATCCTGTAAACCCACTACGAGCAATCACCAAAAATGGCTTCATCAAGCCATGGCAGTATCTGATCACACAAATGGGAGCATGCTTTTCAAAGAAGATCATCAATCATCATGAAGCATCCCAAAGGTTGATGGAGCATGTACGAGCACTCGTACTAGACACACCTTAAAACTTCTCTTATCACTTAATAAAAGATTTTGCAAGTAATATGTGGTCTGGCAGGCCATTCTTGATTTATCCTCGTTTTCTGATGTGGATAATCACGAGTCAGCTAGGCTTTGGAGGTGTTCCTGCAGGTTATCCCAGAGCAGAGATGAGACTTCAACAAAACATGAATCTCAACATGCTCATACCTACTAATTAGAACACTGGTTTGGTGACTGATCTATGGTTGCTCCTTGAGATGGATCATGGTGAAGGGATGGACCTTGATTAGGTTATCTTTGTTTAAAACTTAGTATGTGTAGATAGTCTCCTGGTTAACATGTTAATATAGTATGTTCCTAATATTGCTTTGTTGTATGGCTCATGATTTGGGAAAAGAAAAATGGGTAAAGAAAAATGGGTAAAGAAAAATGAGAAACATGATCATCAGAAAACAAATCATTTGACACAAAATTCTTGAGTTTCTGATGACATGAGACTAAAATCTGGTAATATAACTTAAAATCTCTCTCAATTTTTTCTGTTAAAACTTCAAAATGATAAAAAGTTTCAAAAATTATCAGAAAAAGTTAAGAGACTTGGATGCCACCAGAATATAACATGTAAGTCTCCTGACCTCATCTCATTCCCTCTCATCATGAAAAAAATAAAATAAAAAAAATAAAAATAAAAATACAAGTATACCTCTTATATAATCAAAAGAGAAACTTCGAAATCTGTTGAAAATGCTCACAAGTTTAGGGGGAATTTCAAATAAGAAATTCTGTTGAAAATTATTGATTTCTGTTGACCACATGTGAAAGGTCAACAAAATTCAAAACAGAAGAACATATAAATTCTTAACACAATTTCTGGTCAATTTCTGATGACTTTGAAATATTAAGAAGAAAAGTGATTGGACCATTAACACAGTGGGGTCCACAGAGATGAAAAGGTGTCATATGACCGATAGTATTCTCCAATCAAAATTCAGTTTAACATTTTTATGGAATGATTGAAGAAACTACAAGTTGAAAGGGCATAACCACGATTACACGATCAACCATCATTAAATGTCTTGATACCCACGATCCAACGGTTACATTCTGAACCAAATTTCACATCACACGATCTAACGGTAATAAAGATAATTAATGATCTTTTAACCGCCATTACATGGCACGTTCCATATCCCCTCAACTCCACAAACTCACAAATCTCTACTAAAACCCTCACTATATAATTCACACTTAGCAGAAATTCAAAAATCACTCACCTTCTTCACAAGAACTTCAAACCGCAATATCCCCTGTTTTTCACTCAAAATCCAAAAATCCCTAAACTTCGAACCCTAACTCACAAAATTCAACAATGGCTGAAGTAAAGCTCAACATCCCAATTGTTCAACATGATGTACCCTTTGTTGAAGACACAGAATTCCTACCAATGAAAGAAAATAATCTGCTGATGAATACTGAGCATTCGGAATATGATGTGAGATGTCAACTTTTGATATAATATCTTATGAAATGTCCAATCTCAGGGGCACTAACAAAAGGAAGAGAAGTACCAGAAAAGTTACTACCGCAATTTGTCCACACCTTCACTGAAGATGAAGAAAATCAGGTCTCTGCTCATGTATCGGGAAATGTTTCAGTAACATTAACTCCTGCAAAGGTAAGAGAATGGCTTAAACTTCCAGTTCTTGAAAACTACATTGAAGCACCAAGCAGAGAAGACTTGACAAACTTTATTATTGAGCTTGGTTACAAGAACAAGAAAATTAACAAAATTGGAGCAGTAAGAAGAAATGAAATGCCAGCCATCTGGCAAGTGATGATGGAAGTGTTAAACAAATGCCTCACATCAAAGATAGGAGGAGTTGATCAAGTCAGTAAAGCTATTTTGTCAATCATGTATGGACTCATAACTGGGTTCAAACTTGATTATGGGACAGAAATCTTCAACCTACTCAAAAGATCAATCCTTACAAGAAATGGAAGAATATCCTCACACCTGTCATATCCAAGGTTTATTTCAATCTTTATTTCTGAAACTTTTGCAGAAAGGAACATAGAAATTCCAATTTTGGAAGATATCTGGAGTTCAAATACCATGAAAGCCTGGAGTGCCACTCATGGATGGGAATCAGACAGATATATCCCTGAGTTACCAGAAAGCATGTTGTGCCTCATTGCACTAGACTCACAATACAGACTGCAACATGAAGAACTTCTTGCCAAATCAGATACTCCAACAAAAGAACCTAGCAAAGAAGGTTTTAACTGCTCTTCATCACTAGAAGAAGAAGAAGTTGAGAAGTCCTGGTCATCAGAAACAGAGGCTGCAGGAGGAGAAGGAGTTCTGATGATAACTAACTCACCAGAAAACAAGTCAGAACATGCTGAGAGCCAAAAGATTCATGAAGTTGCAATTCATCTTGAGTTTGATATTCATCAGGAGAAAGAACATCAACACTATGAAGAATCTCATATTGCTGGAGGAACTCGTGAAGATGCTGATGATCAACAGTATGAAGAAACTCACTTTGGTGGAGCAACAAATGAAGCCACTGAAGTCATACATCAAGATGAGTCTCGGGTTGCTGGTACATCTCTTTTAAACACGGTTTTAATTGATACTTCTACAAAAAGAACAAACTCAGAAGATTCAGTTAATGTTTCTTACGACTTAGAATATAGAAACACTGATGTTAATGAGGAGGTTACTAGTTCCATTCATCTCAACTCTAAATCAGAAAATGAGGAAGAGGTTGAGATCTCAACAGATAGAGATCAGGGAACTGATCAAGGAAATCTGGTAAAAGGTAATCTGTTTACCTCAAAAACTTATGGAGAATCATATATTGATATGATTCAAGGACATAAGGAAATCCAGGATGAAAATGTGTTTTTCACATCTGGTGGAGATTATTCTGGTACATTTAAGGTTGCACCAAAATCTGGTAAAGCTAAAAGTGACCCTATCATTTCCAAAACAACTGCTAATGTGTTTACAGCTGGAATGTTAGATGGAACATGTTGTTCCAAATATCCCTGAAACACCCATGAACCAAGAAAATTTGGAAACCGTCCTAGAGAAAGTTGTCAAAGCCTGCAAAAGAAGTCCAGTGGAAGAAAAGCTTGATCTATTGCTGTCAGAGATACAAGGTCAAAGGGCAGAAATGAAGACTTTGTCAGAATCAGTAGAGGTGATAAAGACACAAACTGAAAGAAACACTGAAGCAGTAAAGTCTCTTCAAAAATTAAAGGAAAAGGCACTAGAAACCAACATCTCTGCATCAGAAATTCAGAAGATTTTCACAGAAATAGAAAAGATCAAGACACAAGTTACAAATGTTATGGAGTCAAGACAATCAAGCAGTGCAAACAAGGTTTTGGAGGAAGTCACCATCCTAAGGGCAAGCAACAACAGTATGACAAATGCCCTTGAGAAGCTGTCAAAAGAATGGGTTGCCATGCAGAGGAAAGCTCAAACTGAGTTTACAAAAGTTCAGAAAAGCATAGCCAGCAACTCAAATATGGTGGGAGAGGTGCTACAACTGATGAAGAAAATGCAATTCAACATTGCCAGGTTAGCCAAAGTAGATCCCAAAGAAATCATGAAAGAAATTCCTGTTGAAGGTTCACACCAAGAAATTCCAAAGTCAACCCTACAGAAATCATCTGCTACACCAATCACCGAAGCTGGAACCACTATGATGGGTCCACCTCCAAATGTCTCAAAAGATGAAATGCTGAAAAGGTTAGCAACTTCAAAACCTCAAGTTGTCACAAATTTGAAACTTATAACTTCTCAAACTGTTCCAAAACCAACTTCTTCTAATGACACTTCCATAAGTAAATTAATGAATCTGCAAACAATGAATGAATGGGAACAAGAAGCTGATTCAAGAAAACCACAGATTGTTAAAAGAAAAATCTCTGAAACTCAATCTATCTTGGTTAGAGAGATTGACAGGGATATAATGATATTCCCTGAATACAATCTGGTGAAATATTATTGGACAAAAGAAGATGTACCAGAAAGGCCACCAACTCCTGTCAGAATGGCCATAAGGGAAGAGAAGTTAAAAAGAGGTCCAAGAAGCATTCACTACACCAATGAGAATCCAGTAAAAAGAATCTTAAAAGTGGATGAAGTAAAAGTTAGAACTGATGGTGTTGGAGGAATTTATGTGCAGAACAGATACACACTTCTAAGAGAAAATGGGGAAGAAGAAAAAGTGACTGATGAAGAAATTGCTGATAGATTACATCCTTTAGACATTCTGTTCATGAAGGATCAATATGAAAAAGAAAAGAAAAACAACAAAGAAGTCGGAAGAGCATTAAAGGGCATATCAAATGCTGGAATACAGCTGTTTGAAAGAATGGCTTTTCAGACTTTGATTTATGCATCAGCCATGATTATGTGCACAACAAAAAGGTCTATATCAGTGCACCAAATATAAGAATTCCCTCAGAGCTATTGGAAAATGCAAGATCTAGAGACATCATTGTACCGCCAAGTAAAAACAACAAACATAACAATGGTGTAATCTTCAGAGATATTGAGAAGAACAAAGCTCTATTCAGAAGTGTTGATATTTGCAAGTACTCAAATAAGACACTGAAGTTTATTATGAAAAGTATGAACAGGAGACAAGAACAACTTCAGAAGACAAGAATGAACATGGAGCATCAAAGACAAGAAATTGAACAAATGATTGAAGAATGGATTCAAGCAAGAACCTGGTAGAAAGACATGTATGACATCTGCAACAAGTATATCTCTTACAAGAATAAATTAAAGGAAGGAGTTATGCTAAAGAAATTGAAGCTGATTTGAAGAACATGCTTGTTTTTAAATTTTCATTTCATTATGTAATTTGTTTTTCAGAACATCGGTAACTGGTTTGATTTGCAAATGTTGAGTTTCCACTGTTTGGAAATTTTGTGTTCATGAGATAGTTCATTTTCTTACAATACTTAGGGGGAACTATTAGGAAACTTTATTTGTAAGTATTGAAGAAAATCAGATTCAACTTGATCTGTGAAGAAGATAACAGTCCTGAAGATCAAAACAAGATGAAGAAGATTGGATAGGACAACTGCAAAGAACAACATCTACTTCAAAGTATCATAAGTTGATCAAGAGCTGAAGAAGGTTATCAGAAAAGGTCTTTCTGATGGATCTGATGATATTTCTGATAAAATATCATCAGTTTCTGACAATTCTGATCATCATATTTTCTGATGATTTGTTCACCAGAATTTCTGATGAAGTGGTTTATCAAAAATTCTGATAAAACCCCACTTGTCTAAAAATCAGCTCTATCCTGCCACACTAACCGAAGCAAGTTGACATAATTGGATCTCATGATGACAAAGGCAAATTGATTGTTAGATTCAATGAATATGTCAAGACGCTACTTTTTGCAGGAATATACATGAATAAAAAAATGTTTATTCATGTATTCAAGCTGTCTATAAATAGAAGGCTCATCAAGCAGAGAACAATGAGTTAAGCTTAGCATTATATACATACTACAAACTCCATTGTCCTTTCACCCTCAGAATTCAAGTATTCATTTGTAATAGATAATAAACTTACAATCACCTTGTAAACCATTTTGTTTCAAAGTGATATAAACTTGAAAATTTTGTAGGTCTTGTTTCTTGAAAGTCTGATTTATATTTCCGCACACTATTTTCACATCTATTGAAATCACTTGCCATATTACGTGAGAAGAAGTTTTTAAGTCCAAACTGGGACCAACATAAGCAAGTGAAGATGGATAATACTCGGAAAGGATTTAGTGACGTTACACTCTCTATTACCCCTATATGTACAACCCCCATCTCTTGGGAAGTATACCCGTCTTTGTGAAGCTAAAGACCTAAGAAAACCAATGTAGAAGGAAAATAACTACAACTTTCATACTATGAAACTTGTATGACCGAGGTGATGTAACCTCGAGTTCATTTTGTTTTCCCCGTTACAAACAATAAGTCAAGTTGTCAAGCCTATATGAAAGCTCAGTAGTTGTTTTCTTACTTATACATTGTTGATTATATAGGCATGTGATATTGGGTGATTACATGTTTGCTTGTGGTAATATGTACCTCATAGACAATTATGGAATGTTGTCCAACCTACCCCATACCTTTTGACAAAAGAAAATGCCGCCCAGACGTGACACGGACACCATTACGTTAACTAAGGTCGAACTCAATGAGCGCATTTCCCAAGCTATAGCGCAGCATGAAGCCCTCCGCTCTGAACACCGTGATGGCACTCCCGGAGATAACCCTCCAACTGGCTGCACCTATAAACAGTTCCTGGACTGCAAGCAATTGAATTTAGATGGCACAGGAGGTGTCGTTGCTTTTGTTCGTTGGGCAGAAAAGACTAACTCCGTTCTGAGAATGAGTAAATGTTCGCCCGAGCACAGAGTTACCTATGTCTCAGGGTTGTTTTTGGATGGCGCACACTCCTGGTGGAACCTTCAGGTTCAGACCCTTGGTGAAGGTACTGCTTATGCACTGAGCTGGGACGATCTCAAGGAATTGATGCGCAAGAAATATTGTTCTAGGGCCGAAATCCAGAAGCTTGAGACTGAGTTCTGGAATTTGAAAATGGACATGCCGAAGATTTCTGAGTACGTCCAACGCTTTCACGACTTGTCTAGGGTTGTTCCCTACTTAGTCGAGCCGGAATTCAAGAGGATTGAACGATTCATTTGGGGGCTTGCACCTCAAATCCTAAGCATGGTTACTGCCTCAAAGCCTCCAACCATCACAGAGGCTATCGATTTGAGTGTTACACTTACTGAAGAAGCTCTTCGTATGGGAAAGTTTTCGGGATCTGAGACAAATTAGAAAGAAACTCATGTGGAGTCTTCAGCCAATAACAAAAGAAAGTCTTCAAACCTAAAGGTGGGCACCCAAGCCAGTTATGAAAGCTCTAAAGCAAACAAAAGAAGGGAAGTGGACTCGCCTCGTGGCATGCGAGCTTATGGAGCCACCAGTAAGGTTGGTGGTAAGGTTTACTTGGGGACTAAGCCAAGATGTGATGAGTGCAAGTTCCACCATGAAGGTCGATGTCTGAGGCCTAAGTGTGATAGGTGTGGAAAAGAAGGACACAGCAAGGACGCCTGTTGGGCGAAGTATCCCAAACAAGGAGGAAATGATGCCGGTAACCAAGACGGAAATGATAATGGTAGAGTTCCAGGTTGCTTCAAATGAGGGGACGTGGGGCACTTTAGGAAAGATTGCCCTAGGAAGAACCAAGAGAGGAAGGGTCTTCACGATCGGAGCTCGTGAAGCACGCCAGGATCCAGATGCGGTTACGGGTAC
The DNA here is from genome assembly GCA_030545235.1 of Helianthus tuberosus. NCBI lineage: Eukaryota > Viridiplantae > Streptophyta > Magnoliopsida > Asterales > Asteraceae > Helianthus > Helianthus tuberosus. The sequence goes on from CM060381.1 coordinate 151,865,491, forward strand.
GTTCCCTATTAACCAACTCTATGCGTCCATTTTTTATTAATACTGGAACCGACTTTAACCTTCTATCCTTAGAACTTAAGAAACTACTTGGCCTAGTTTCGAGTAGAATAGACGTCTCGTATTCTTTAGAATTGACAAGTAGAAGGTTAGTTAAAGCAGATGAGATGATTAAGGATTGTATTTTGGAACTTAGAGAGCGGGAACCTTCTATTACCGTTGACTTGGGAAGTCATGACATTGTAGTCAGCTTGGATTGGATATCCAAGGATAGAGCTGAAGTTTTTCCTCATAAGGAAAATCATTCGCATCCCTCTTGCGAATGATGAGACACTTATAGTACACAACCTTCTTGCAATAGATGCGAGGGCACTAGGCCCCATAAGGCGGTGGATTTACAACACCTCACATTGGTCATAGAGAGACAGAAGCGCCTCCGAATTGGCTGCATGGCCTTCCTTACTCATGTTGACGATAAGGAGACCAAGGAGCTGGAGCTGGAAGACAACCCCGTTGTGAAGGAATTTCCAGAAGCCCTTCCCGAAGGCTTGGCTGGGTTACCTCCACAGTGACAAGAGGAGTTAGGATAAACTTAGTGCCGAGAGCGGCACCCGTGGCGAATGGTGCCTTACCGACTAGCTCCGTCCGAGATACAGGAGCCTCCAATGCAACTGCAAGATCTGCTAGGCAGAGGAAATCTACCCGGCCGAGCTTCTCACCCTGGGAAGCCCCCAGTGTTATTCGTTAGGAAGTAGGACGACAGTTTTTACACGCATACACAGCCGAATCTGAGAGGAACTCGGAAGAATTAATGTGGAAAAAGTATTACGCATAGGTTACAGGGAGATAGACAACTAACCATCAAGAATCGGTACCCCTTACCGAGAATCGATGACTTATTGACCAACTGCAAGGTCCCAGCTACTATTCCAAGGTGGACTTAAGGACAGGGTATCATTAGTTGAGGACACGAGAAGAAAGTTGGCAGTTTCCGTTTTGCATCAACTTCAGAGAATTGGATACCAAGGACCGGTATCCTTTGCCCAGGGATGGATGACTTGTTCAACCAATTACAAGGTTCTAGTTACTACTCGAAGATCGACTTGAGGTCAGGATGTCCTCAACTGCGAATACAAGAAGAAAGTATCCCTAAAACAACCTTTAGGACTTGCCTTGAGCATTACGAGTTCCTTGTCATGCCGTTTGACTTAACAAATGAACCAGCAGTATTCATGGACCTCATGAATCAGGTGTGTAAGTCGTACCTGGATAAGATCGTGATTATATTTATTGACCACATTCTCATGTGCTCAAGGACCAAGGAAGGTCATGAGCAACATCTGCAATTTATCTTGTGACTCTTAGAGAAAGAATAGTTGTGTGTTAGGATGTCGAAGTGCGAACCTGGGATTCGCGAGGCAAGATTCTTAGGACACGTGGTGAATAAGAATGAGATTCATGTCGACCCTGCAATCAAGAACTAAGGAGTCCCTAAGACACAACTAAGGATTTTTGGGGATTGCAGGCTGTATCAGACGACTCCTAGGAAACTTTTCAAGGACTGCACAACCGCTAGCAACCCTAACCCAGTCGATACCTATCGTGTCTTCACCTGACAGTACCATTAGAATTGTGGTTTTTGTGACGTTTCTCGACAAGGTCTCGATTGCGTGTTGATGCAATGAGACCAAGTCATCGCGTACGCGTCACGTTGATTAAAGGATCATGAGAAGAGACCTTGAACTAGGTGCAGTAATTGCGCGTTGAAGATTTGGCGTCATTGCATGTATGGGAAAAATGATGCACGATCTTTACTGATCGCAAGGGTTCGCAGCACATCTTCGATCATAAGGACTTAAATACAAGATAACGAAGATGGATTGAGCTACTGAATGGGTATGATTGTGAGATTAAGTATCACCTAAACAAGGCAAGCGTTGTAATAAGACGCCTTGAGCTGCAAGGATCACGTAAAGCTTCTAAGGGTGCGAGCCTTAGAGATGGTCGTACAGACGAATTCCGCTATTCGGATTCGTGAAGCTGAGCAAGAGGTGCTCAAACCAGAAAGCCTTCAAGCTGAAGCTTTACGTAGAATGGAAGTGCAGTTATTACCTAAGGAAGACGGAACCTTATACTCCATGGGACAACTTGGGGTTCCGTTTCGCGACAATTTACGTACGCTTGATTTTGGACAAGGCTCATAGGTCAAGGTACTCGATCCATCCTGGATCTGACAAGATGTACCAAGACTTGAAGGATTAGTATGGATGGCCCAAGATGGAAGCTGATATAGCTACATAAGTGGGTAACTGTCTTACTTGTGTCGAAGTTAAGACAGAATACCAGAAACCATCAGGGCTGCTGAACAGCCTGAGATTCCCATGTGGAAGTGGGAACGAACCTTTATGGATTTCATTACAAGCTACTAAGAACCCAAAGAGGTCACGATATGATTGGGGTGATTATTGATCAACTCACCAGGTCTGCACACTTTCAACCAATTAGCGAGGAAGACAGCACAAGGCAGTTAGTGGAGATTTAGCCTAGAAAGGTTGTGGCACGTCAGGGAGTTCCTGTTTCTATCTTGACCAACCGAGATGGTCGTTTTGTGCGAAGGATATGGCAGATGATTTAGAAGGCGTTTGGGTCACAGTTGAACCTTAGTACTGCCTCTCACCTACAGACGGGTGGTCCAAGTGATAGGATGATACAGACTTTGGTAGACCTGCTATGTGCTTGTGTGATGAACTTTGATGAAAAGATGGATTACTCACTTGCCCTTAGTGGAGTTTTCCTACAATAATATTTAGAGTGAATTGCAAGTTTTGTCCTTTATCTTTAGGCCATTTTGCAAGTTTTGTCCTTTATCTTTAAAGTTGACGAGTTTTGTCCTTTATGTTTGAAATCAAGCACGTTTTACCCTTTGGGCCTTAAAAATCAAGCACGTTTTGTCCTTTATGTTTAAAAATCAAGCACGTTTTGTCCTTTATGTTTAAAGAATCAAGCACGTTTTGTCCTTAAAAATCAGGCACGTTTTGCCCCAAAGGGCAAAACGTGCTTGATTTTCAAACATAAAGGACAAAACTCGTCAACTTTAAAGATAAAGGACAAAACTTGCAAATAGCCTAAAGATAAAGGACAAAACTTGCAATTCACTCTAATATTTATCACACCGCCGTTTAGGCCGCCTCGTGTGAAGCTTTATATGAACGTAAGTATCGGTCCCCCCTTCGTGTTGGGCGGAGACCGGAGATAAACGATTTATCGGCCCCAAGTTGATTCGGGAAATTATAGGCAAGAGTTTTCAGATACGTGGACGTATCATGTCAACACGTGGTATACAGAAAGGCTACGCCGATAAGCGGCGGATGCTGTTGGAATTTGAGACAGGAGGTATGGTTTTAATGAGAGTCTCGCCTTGGGAAGGCGTGGTACGATTTGGAAAGCATGGGAGGTTGGGCCCACGGTATATTAGACCTTTCGAGATCCTGGAAAGGATCGAAACATTGCTTACAAGCTGAAACTTCCAGAAGAACTTACCAGTGATCACGACACGTTTCACGTGTCTAGTCTTTAGAAGAGCCTGACTCAAGAAACAGTCATTATTCCCGCAAACAGGATTCACGTCAACGACAAACTCCAATTTATTAAGGAACCTGTTAAGGTTGCAGACTGGAAGTCCACAAAACACGGAGAAGTCGTAATTGATTTGTTAGAGTTCGTTGGAATTCATATCATGGCCCAGAGTTTACTTAGGAACATGAAGACCAAATTAAGCCTAAGTGACCACATTTGATTCATAACTCCCCTGCGACCGATGGCATAGCTTGAATTCCGGGACGAAATTCTTTTAACGGGGCGAGAATGTGACAACTGACACTTTTCCATGCATTCCGTACAATAATTAAACAGTAATCTCTGCTTTAATAACTGTGCATGATTTAGTTTACAAGACGAATGAAATTCTGATTACTGTTATATACATACAATGGCATTTCATGTAGCAAGACTTTTATCATTACTACATGCAACACAATATAGTTCTATTAATGCACAGAGCAGAGTTGGCACAGTTATCAGACAAACTAGAAGTACTGAAAGGGGTTCAGTACTTAGACAGACATGATGTTAAAGACACAAAATAAGCCCCAGGACCAAGTGTTACACTAGTATAGTGTGTAGGAAAGTAGGGATTACAAAACTGCCTTCCTAGTGATGACATAGGTACCGGAAAGTGCCAGAAACACACTAAAACTACAAAATTCTGCAGAAAATAAACAAGTTCAGCAAAAATTCTGCTTTTAACATCTAAATATAATGCAGAATTATGATATAATGGTCCAGAATACTTTCCTAAGTATCGGGAATCAAAACTGTCATAAAACATAACATAAAGCACACTAAACTACGCAATTTAGCGCTTTAACGAACAGTAACGAAACGAACAACCGGACACTACCCGAAACATTAAATTCTTACTAGAAGCATTGTTTTAGTGTTACAAAGCTAGTTATGATCACCGAACATTATAACACATCCTATAAACATATAACACATATAACCCTAACTAGTATACTTGAAATCTAACTATAACACTTAACTTACCATTAGAATGTTACACTTTACCCCCCCCCCTTTGATGGCCGGTTAGGGGACATGGGTCCCACATGAGATTTGTTTGCTATATTTTATTGGATATGTTGGAGAATATACCAACATGTTATACCATATGCCACCAAATGTTGGAAAGATTTCTTTTAAAAACACAAGACTTAACCAACTTGTCATTTTTCATCTTCAAAACACTTTCACTTCCTTCTTCTTCCTCTCATTTACGGCTCACACAACACACCCAGACCTCTCCATTTTTCAACCCATTCAATGCATTCCAAGGTGAACATAAGGTGTAAGAAGCATAATTAGGAAGCTAGGAAGCTTTGGATGTTGAAGGACCCCATGCAAGTGCTTTTAACCACCTCGTCTTCATCTTATGATCATCCCTAGCCTTGAGCTAGTAGTAAGATCATCTACATCCCATTTTACATCTTATTTAGTTGGTTAAAAGATGTTACAAGTAACTTAACATGAAGAACACTAATGATCAAGAACATAAATCTTGAACATAAGCTTAAAAATCATAAGAATACATGTTGTTAAGTGTTGTTATGCTACTTGATTGTTGATTGTTTATGTTAATGATGTTAAACATCATATGATCTTGCTAGATAGTGATTAAAGACATAATCTAGCAAGATAAGAGGATGATTATGTTAAAGATCAAGAGATCATCCTTATGTTTAAGCATGAACTTGAAGTATAAATTGTTTTCTTGAATAAAGATGATCAAAGTGTAATGAGAATCTTGTAAGTATATGATTTCAAGAAATATTTTTCAAGAAACCAAGAATAAAATACAAGATTTACATAAACTTGGTTCTTAAAGAAACTAACCACATTTTTAGTGGTTAATCAAGTGTAGAAATATATATTTAACAAGAAAAATTCGAGAAGAAATATTTTAGAAAAGCACTTTACAAGTTGTGAAGATCTAACTTCTTCAAGAATGATATTTTTAAATAAATAACCACACTTTAAAGGGTAACTAAGCTTACTAAATACACTAGTAAGTTACTACAAATTTTTATAAATTTTCAAGTTCATGAAGTAGTGATTAATGCTTGATTTATGGCACTTGGTAAGTATTGTTTGGATTATTGTTGATTGTGATGATTTATAAAAGAAAATGATATGCTTTGAAAGCATGGAAACCTCCATTTTTAAGGGGAAACTATGGCAAAATTTTTCTAGAAATTAAACGCTTAGGAAAATATTTTTAAATAAATATTTACAAGCATATTTTAACCATGATTTTTCATATAAAGTTTGCCATAATTTTTGTTACAAAAATTACAAATTATTGGAGGTTGGTTTTTTATAATAAAAGTGACTAAATATGTATTTAGGGTAATATATATTTAGATGTCACCATGTGTGTGATTATTTGTATATTATGTGTATTAGTTATATCATTTTAGGGCTTGAAATAATATAACTCACCAAAATACCAAGAAATACAATACTAAATATTACCAAAAATTCCAAGAAATAAATATACAAATTATACCCAAAATATTGGAGAAACCGAACAAGGAATATAACTTACAAAAATATTCCGGAATTAGATTCGTAAGTATATTTTAGTAAACGGTATTTTGGAAACCGAGAGAACAAAAATATGATTTTCATAAGTATTATAAAATAAATCATATTTTTTACAAGAAAATATATTATTTTTGGGGAAGAACAATATATATGTTTTCTTGGAATTATTAGAAGATATATTATTTTGGGAGAAAATATATATTTTCTTAAATAAACATAGAATACCTTATTTTTGGGTGAAAAATATATTTATATATATATTCTAAGTTAAACTTGAACATGTATTATTTTCATGGTTTAAATGAAACTACAATTATTTTTGCCAAGTGAAAAATTATAAATAATTTTTCTATGTAAGATTTCCTAAAATATATATTTTGAGAATATATATTGGTGAATTTTATTAGAAGTATTATTCCGGAAAGTATAAATACAAAATTAAGTATATGAATACTTAATAAATACAGTGAAATACGTATTCTTGTACGTATAAATACACACCGGAATACGCCACAAATACTTGACAAATACACAAGTCTAATATACACCAGTATGACTATACCCATCCTTGGGAGAACACATACGCATAACCGCATGATATACCTAGTAAAATATGTTATTTTAACTAATATTCCAAAATTTAATAAATATAATTTAAGTTAAAATATTTATTATTTTAACAAATAATTATATACTTTGGAATATTATAATATACATCAATGATGTAACTCAGAATACACCAAGATTTCCAAAACAAGTCATAATGAACAACTAAGACAAAGAGTCATGACACGACCTAAGCGTCTAATAAAACATGGCACGTGTGTAGGTAGTTGTACGACTCATAGGAGGACCTTGAGCATATGAGACAGTAGGACGCAAACTTGTGAGTTGATGTCCCCTTTTTCTCTTAACTGTTTTGGTTTTATAACTCTCGGGGGTGGAATACATGTTACGAATGTTTAAATGGTATGATTTGGCTATGAAATGAACTATTAGATCATGTGAGCATAGATTGAATTTGAAATGCCATTAACTCTCATAAGAAATAAGGACAAAGGTTAGATCTAACGGGTACGACCGAGCCCCACTCATGGTCCTTATGTGACCACTTGAGTGCTTTGGTGTCCCAGTCGAGGTGATTCGACAACGGTTAAGGGTGATTTAACACAGTCAAGGTGATTTAATACGGTCAAGGGAATTCGACACAGTCGAGGGGAATTCGACACAGTCGAGGGAATTCGACGAGGGTATAAGCCTACTCATATTGAGTGCTCCCTATGTCTTCACATACATTAATGTCCTTGCAAAACATTAATTTGATCTGTTTATAGATGCTTTTCATACCTGTTTTCAAAGGAGTCTCTCAAACGTTTACAAGTTTATCAGTATTTATACAAAACGCATGAACTCGCTTAACTTTTGTTGATTTTTTTTTTCAAAATTACATGTATTTCAGGAAACAAGTTGGATCTTGGGCGCTGGTGTTGTTTTGGGATATGAATAACAAGTTTAGATGTCATCCACTTTTGTTGGTTTGTAAATTAATCAGAGGTTGTGTCGTTTGAAACTTATTTGACTGGTGTTTGTAATATTTTAAACTTTATGAATGGATGAACATCATTTTAATCATATAGTTGTTTATTATAATTGAATGCAATGGTATTGAACAAGCCACACATCATACGCTTCCGCAAAAGTCAGGGTGTGACACAGGTAGAGTTAGCACTGGAGCATTACTCAACTTGTGCTTTAGAATCTCGAAGGATTCTTATTGCTTAGGACCCTAGTCAAACTTGCCGTTCTTACGGGTCAGGTTAGTCAAAGGAGTGGCTATCCTCGAAAAGTTCTCGATGAACCTCCTATAGTAACCGGCCAATCCTAAGAAACTATGGATTTCAGGCGGCGTCTTTGGTGCTTTCCAGTTCATGATGGCTTCAATCTTAGTTGGATCCACTTGGATACCACACTCGCTAACCACGTGTCCAAGAAACTGGACTTCTCGAAGCTAGAACTCACGCTTGAAGAACTTAGCATAAAGCTTCTCCTGCTTTACTAGCTCAAGGATGCACCGAAGATGTTTCTCGTGATCAGCTTGATTATGAGAATAGATAAGTATGTCGTCTATGAAGACAATGACAGACTCATCTAGATACGGCTTGCAGACTCTATTCATGAGGTCCATGAATGCTGCAGGTGCATTAGTGAGCCCAAAAAGGCATCACTAGAAAATCATAGTGTCTGTATCTCGTCCTGAAGGCAGTCTTTGGAACATCTTCACTTCTGACCTTCAGTTGATGATAACCCGACCTCAAGTCAATCTTAGAGAAGTAGCTAGCCCCTTGCAGTTGGTCGAACGAATCATCGATCCTGGGCAGCGGATAACGATTCTTGATCGTTATCTTGTTAAGCTCATGGTGGTAGTCAATGCACATCCACATTGAACCGTCTTTCTTCTTAACAAAAAAATGGGAGCACCCCAAGGTGATGAGCTAGGCTGTATGAAGCCTTTTTCCAATAACTCATCAAGTTGGGTTCTCAATTCTTTCATCTCTGTTGGCGCTAGCCGATAAGGAGCTCTTGCAACAGGTGCAGCTCCAGGTAGGATGTCGATCCTAAACTCCACTTGCCTCACCGGAGATAGACCGGTTAGTTCTTCAAGGAGGACATCAAGGTACTCAGAAATGACAGAGATGTCTTCTATCTTCGTCTTTGGCTTGTCTACTGTCACCTGTGCCATGTAAAGACACATCCGCTCTTCAGACACATGGATGCCTTGAATAGAGACACCTTCTCAGGCAATCCATAGTGTATATCTCCTTGGATGGTGATCATTTCACCAGAAGGGGCTTTAACCTCGATGAGTTTCTTATCGCAGGCAATGCGAGCTTGGTTATGCGATAACCAATCCATGCCTAAAACTAGATCGAACCCCACCAATTTCATTGGCAAAAGAGAGATTGGAATAGAATGATTCTTAATGGAAATGGAACATTTATCAAGAATGAAAGATGCAGTTTCTATGGTTCCATCGGCAAGTTCTACCTCATAAATAATATCTAGAGTTCTTATCGGTAAGTTTAGTAGTTTACTAAACTTAAGGTCTACAAAAGACTTATCATCACCCGAATCAAATAGAACTTTAGCAAAGATATCATTGATTAGGAACGTACCCGTTATGACATTATTTTCATTGACCACCTCCTTTGCGTTCATTTGGAAGACTTGGGCATTTCCCTTCTTTGCCCCACCAGGCTTAGAAGTGCCTTCCTTAGTTGCCTTTGGGCAGTTGGTCTTGATGTGGCCCTTCTCGCCACAACCATAGCAGAAAACATCCTTAAGATCCTTACACTCTAAGGTCTTATGCCCTGTTTTCTTTCATATTCCACACGGATTGGCATGCTGATCAGAACGACACTATCCCCAGTGCCTCCTATTACAGGTCTTCCAGATGGGTCTCTCATCAGACCCCTGCTGGTTCTTCTTCTTGAGCCCAGACTGACCCTTCTTCTTGGACCTTTGGGAGGTATCCTCCTCCCTCTCCCTCTTTCCATCGGTCTCAGTTTTGACCAATTTTTGTCTTACCGCATCCAGGGTAAGAGGCATTGCAGGTCCCTAGCTAACCTGTAAGAGGTAGGCTTCGAAGCCTTTATCATGCCCTTAATTTCTAGTGCTAGACCACCAATGAAACACGCAATGCGTTTGGACTCTGGAGTGATTAGGTAGGGCACTAACCTCGATAGAGAGTTGAAGTAGGTCACATATTTCTGAGAGTCCAAGTTTTTCATAGTAAGAGTCAGAAAATCTGACTCTACCTTTTCCACCTCATGCCGCAGGCAGTAAGTCTCCTTAATGAGGTCCACAAACTTGGACCACTAAAGATTGTATAGGGGAATCTTCCCCGTGGACTGAATCATGGCCTTCCACCATGTGAGGGCATCGCCCTTGAATGATTGTGAGACAAACTTCACAATATCCCTATCAGCACAACCGTTGATATTTACTATCGTCTCCATTTCATCCAACCATCTCATGGCATCAATCGCCCCCTCTCACCATTGAAATCATGGGGCTTGCAGGAGACGAAATATTTGTAGGTACAACCGTCCCTAGAAGAACGAGACCTATCCTGAAGCACTAGTTTCTTGGGTTCACTTTTTGCAGTTGAAAAGTGAACTGAGTTCTCCCTACGAGCTGATGAATGTGGAATTGATTGGTAGTTAGGACAGGTACCACTCGATTCCCTATAATTAGCCATGAACGCATTCATGGCCTTGCCGACTTCAGCGGCAATCATAGCATGGAGATCAACTCCATCGGCGTTGCGGTTTACATTCGAATCATCATTGTTGCGACCGCTGTTTGCTTCATCTGAATTTTCCATATTCAGAAGCTTGGTACTAAACAACAAAAATAATCAATTGCTTAGTTGCAATATAACAATTGGTCATCGAATTCAGGTGACTTAAAATGTACTAGCCATGGTATCATTGAACCATACAAGCCATAAGGTTTGGATGTATATATATCCATCACCCTTTTGGACTTGTGTGCACAATGTCACAATTGCTAAAACATTTCTAACAAATGTATAATAAAATAATCAAGTATATATTTGGCCAAGGTCACAAAGGACCATTAACGACATCTGAGGTTTGGACAAAGTCCATTACCTATTAGACAGTGGATCACAGTGTCACAACTGTCATTGTCGCATTAACAATAATAGATAGCTCAAAGGCTCGTCACAAAGGACATTAAAATATGGCCCATAGGCTTGTCACGAAGGACATTTAAAATATGGCGCATAGGCTTGTCACGAAGGACATTAAGATATGGCACATAAGCCTGTCATGAAGGACATTAAAATATGGCACATAGGCCTGTCACGATGGACATTAAAATATGGCACATAGGTCTATCACGGAGGACATTAAAAACATATATAAGCCGCGATTTCATTTGATCAATGGGCTTTAAGGCTTGAACATAGTTCACCACCTTTGGACAGGGAGTTATACGACCACAACTGTCGTTGTCATAATTGATGATATAATATGGCCCGTAGGCAAATCAATTGACATCACATAGGATGTTAAAATAGATAATCATCGTACTGATGATATTAGTCATGATCTCATTGATCATATAGACTATGAGGCTTGGGCACCGTAGGAGCATTTTGTTCATTACATACATAGTTTGAAAACCTATTTGAAACTTTGAGTTAAGGTCAAGTACCTACTGTGAAAACATTTTATATATGTTATAATATCAGTAGGTATCAAGTTTTGATTGATAGTTATGGTTTAAAACCATACTATGTGCCAAAAGGGCGTTTCGGTCGTTTAATAATGTAATTTACGATCTTTAATCAAAACTCAGCTTATGATCAGTTTCATAACATCAAAATATGTTAATTATATTAACATATCAGTAGGTAATTCATTTGCAAGTTCGTTGTTGATTAAAACCTTGTTTATTGCAAAAATGCGCATTTTGGTTAAAGTTGGCAAAATATAGAAACTTGCATATAAACTTAGAACTGATTTTGATCATGTAATATAACCTCAGAGGGTTATGCTACATCATATTACGATCATAATGCAAGTTTAAATCGGTAGCTAACTCCGCTAAATCGGGTCAGAATCGAAAGTCAAAGCAGAAGTCAAACTGTTCGACTTTCGGTTGCGAACCGACCTTAAAACTAGAATTGACGGGTTGAACATGTTCATACATGTTTTAATAATAATTACCAACTTGTTTAAGTGTCAAAACATGATTTATAACATACATATGATCAAATTATAACATTTACAAAAACTGACCCGTTTGACTTTTTAAACAATAAAACTTTTACCCGTCAATTAACCTAGTTAACGTGATTTTCAGGAGGTGTCCTTTTGAGAGATTAACACCTACCTAATTACGATCACGTAGCCATGTTCGAATCCAGCAATGGCTGGACCATAATGGTCTAAACCGAAAGTCAAAGCAATTATCGAAATTGCTTGACTTTTGGCCATTAAAGCCCATAAAATGAAAATGCAAAGGATGGAGCACTTACAAGTGGTCCAAGAGACTGAAAATAACTCGGTGGGAAGCTCCTTTCTACTCAGGAACCTCCAGAGGAGAAGTAGAGAAGATTTTAAGAAATTGTGCACTTGAAAATGAAGTTTTAAGGCCCTTTTATAGTTGAGGATCATGATTCTGATCATCACAGGTGTTAGAGACCTGCTAGAGATCATTACAAGTGTCTTGAGACGTGTCAAGAACAGCCATGAAGCCCCTTGTTTCGATCTAATGGTTTCCTTAGAGCCCAATCAAAAAATCTGCCAGCAGAACCGCATACGGACTGTAAAGCCGAGGGCTTGAGGTTCGTAAAGGGTCCTCAGCGAAATTTATTTTATAATTTGACACTTTTGGCCCCTCCACTATCAAACTATTATATACTATCAAAAATAGTCCCTCTCATCCAACAATTGGCACATATGAGAGTATGGACATGATTGTATAGAATCAAGCTCGTGATCCGTAAAGGGTCACTCAGAGGTATAAATTTAACATGTTGACACCTTTCGTCCCTCCACATTCATACTTTCAATAATTGGCAAAATTAGTCCCTCCCGGGCAACATTAGGCATGATTGGGATTATGGACACGTGTCAGTACATTACTGGACACGAATTTGCGAGGTGTTACAGGAACATGAAGAATATTAGATATGTTAATTAATTTTTTGAGGAATGAATTTTTTATAAACCAATATGAAGCATAGGGAGACCATTACCAACACGAAGGAAGTCATCACCATGATATGCCCCAGAATGGTTCAAACTCGCCAAATTTGGTGTAACGTGATTGGTGGCTCTAGTGTTAGGATACCGCATGCTATATCTGGGTGAGCTAAGTTAGGCCTGCACATCAAAAGAGTTGGTTGTGGAAATAAACTGATTACGGTGAGGACAGTCTGAAAGGAGATGTCCCATTCCACATTTGTTGTAGGACCCATAAATAGTGTTCTGTGTAGAGGCCCAAGAAAATTGGTTGTGACTACAAGTTCACGACCACGAGCTCTATTATAGTTGTTGTTGCTACCACGGTAAGATCCTCACCCACCTCTAGTATAGCCACCCTTTTTGTTAGAGGTTTGGGAATTGTAAAAGGCATGCAGAGGTGGAGTTTCAGCATTGTCATTTGGCATGAGTTAATAACCATATTGAGAAACCATTTGTTGGAGATTCAAGAGCTATTGGGAGATTGAACAAGAGTGGTGGAGGCAACAAAGGCTGCAACTTTGATAGGTTGTGGAAGTTTTGTAACAATGTAGTCGTAATCTGTGAGTATATCAAATAGCTCATTGAATTCCAAAGGAGTTGGATGAGCTAGAACATTTGTTTTAAGACCATTGTATTCATCACACAAGTTATTTATCACTTGCAGGACCAGATCTTTGTCTTTTACTGGTTCATCGATGTTAGCAAGAGTGGATGCAATCTCTTGTGTACGACTGAGATAAGCAAGTGGCTTTTCATTCCCTTTCATTTGTAGCTTAAGAAGTTGTGTATTAAGTGTATATTTCCTGGAGGCAGTATGTGAAGCATAGGCTCGAGCAAAGGAGTACCATAGTTCTCAAGTAATACATCCTTGAACATGGGTAAACGATTCTTCAGATACAGTTGATATATTGATCATAGGAACATGTGCATCATTTGCAATCCAGAACTGATAGTTGGGATTGGTTGTGACCGTAGATGAGGAGTCAGATGTTATGGTGACTGTAGGATCTAGGCAAGGAATAGAGCCATCAATGTAGCCAAATAAATTCTTTGTGATCGGAAATGGTTCAACCATGGTCTCCTAGTAGCCATAATATGTTGGAGAAAGAGCAAAGACATATTTGTTTGAATTGTGAGATGCCCTTTTAGTTGAGGTAAAAGTTGTATTTATTGTCATTGTTTAAGAATCTGGTTAAAAACTGTGAATGTCGCCGGTTAAGGAGGGTGTCACCAAAAGTGTTTCTAGCGCGTGTCACCAGGAAACTTTGAACAACAGTCAAAGACGCTAATTTGTGTTAGCTGAGAGTGTCGCTGATGCAAATCTTTGTGAGAGTTATGAGTGTCGATGGCACGACGGTGGCTTGGCTCCGATACAAAGTAAAACACCGTTAAGTGTGTGATTGTTATTTGTATTTGAAATTATGTAAATAAGAGATTGCAAGGAGAGGGCTATTCATAGACCATACATTTACACAATACCACCACTAATATTTACATAATCAACCTCTAACTATCCGTAATTATTTTCTTGTCCATTCAAAAGGTGTTGATGATATTTGAGGCGGGACACATCTTAGAAACTCAATATCTCTCATGTTCACGTCGGCATGCAACTTACCTAGAGTCTTACCCTAAACTTCCAACTCTTCCAGTGGTTGTAAAAGTCCCGCCTAGGCTCCGTGTACTTCCCGAGTACTCGCTACAAGGTAGGCTGCTGAGGCACGAGTACTCTTCTCATAGGCCAATTACTCCCCGAGTAATCTCCGCCTAAGCCGAGTACTTCCCGAGTACTCCCGAATCCGACGAGGGAGCGTCTAGCGACTTTTGCAACCATGCTTCCTAATTGATATTTCACAAGAATGCAATAAACCAAAATCACACACATATCAATTATCATCTAAGAATGTGTTAAAATCCAAGTGACATTAAAGTATATGGCACAAGACAAACTAAACCAAAAGACCATGGCCCCCTGGGTGCTTCCAAAGTTGTACTACACAATCTGTAAAAAGATAATTATATCAACCAAGGCTGAGGCTGGTACCCAACAATCCCAAAACCATTAATTGATATGCATGCATACACCAACTATATATTTAAGCCGTGCAGATTAATTACCATCTCTATCCCCACCTTTTCAACCATTTATATCCATAGGGGGGCATTTTTGTCATTTCCTCTTTCTACCTTAACAAAACTTCCAAACCCTTAGCTTTCTCCACTTCATTTTCATGAAAAAGTAATTTGTCTTCTTCACATGTTAACTTAACGCCCACTTTTTCATGGATAAGTTGAGATTGTCCCAGCAAGATTTTATCCTTAGAAGCTTACTGTATTTGGTGAAGATATACTTTTTTTAAATTTTGTAAGTTTTGCATTTTATTCTAACGGCTAACACACGCCCTCTTTCTTGAGTTGTGAATTTACGAAGTTGTATGAACTTAATACATAATTTATGGTTTGAGTTTAGCATCAGCGGCTTCAGGTTAAGCCTACAAATATATTTAGCTAAACAAGTCGGTGTTGAGTGACCTTGGACGCGTCGATACATTTAATTTAGTAAAATTTTAAGCTAGGTGGTTATGTTACTTGAATTTAAATGCTAAACAAGAAATTAGCCTGAGGTGTGTAATTTTATATTTTGATCGTTATTGTTTCACATTCATTTGTATATGAGTGCAAATTTGTAATGTCAGTAGTAATACGCCAGAAAATATTTTAAAAAGTTTCGGATTAAACATGTCATGTATGCTTTCGTTTAACATGATTTTCTAGTTCATGTCATATTTAGATTCATGAACATGACTTGTGTTCCTGTGTGATGTTTGGCAACATCTGAATGGTTAAGGGTGAGAGGGGCACTCCTCTCTTAGGGGAGTGACCTCTCTTACAAAAAACCAATCAGCACGCGCCACGTCAACTCCCCCCTTAACTCCCCCACACCCTCAATTTGATGGCGGCACTCCTCTCTTAGGGGACTTGTTTTTTTATTTTTTTAATTAAGAAAATATTTTTATAAAAAGTAAAACATAATAATTTCATAAAATAAAAAATTACATTTCATTTAATAAAATAAAAATTACATCGCAATACTACATAAAAATTTTAGAAATTGCACGGCCACCCGTACTTGTTAGCGATCTCGCGCTTTCGGGCGAGGATGAACGGCAACATTTCCGGCGGAGCATCGTCGTGCGGCTTGAGGAATGTTTTCATATCTCGATCGTGCGCGTAGTTTTTCATCGTCTCGCGTTGTTCCGTTATGAGATCGCGAGCCTCCGACTCTTTTTTCTTCCTCAATTCAATCGCCTCCATCTCACTCACGTGCTTCGCTTCTTTCATGGCGGTGTACTCTTTGAATTGTGCAGCCAACTCAGCCGAGCCCTCGGACGATGTCGCTTGACGCTTGTCTCGCCGTTGTGTTCTTTGTGGCGAGGGGTCTTCGTTCATATCGGGTATGGAAGGGTCCACGTCAACGGGCTTTCTTTTTTGTGCCGAACTTTCCCCTTCCTCACCCAACAATGGGACTTGGGCCCATTTGTCGTGTTTTTGAACGACCTCCCATGCCTCGACATGTTGAAAACCGCTCGGATATCTATCTTTAAAATCCTTTAAAGCGATTTTCATCACGTTGAGATCGCTACACCCGCTTTCTCGTGTCCGATCCTACATATTATAAAATAACAAGTGTTAAAAACATATGAACTTAGTAAACAAAATTAAAAAATATACAACGTTAAAAATATAATTTTTACCGCTTGTTGGTATAGGCCGTTGAAAAAGTTTATTTTCGTCATCGTCGGGGTCCATTTAGACCGTACTTGATGCACGGTCCGGTTACTTCCACCAACTGTGGTGTTATAATGATCTAAAATTCTACGCCAAAAACCATCGCGGGTTTGTTGATTGCCCTTCTTTTTGTTGGTAGAGCAATGTACCCACGCCTTCGCCAACGCCTCTTCTTGGTCTTTTGTCCAATTTTGGCGCTCCATTTTTCCTTTTTTTCCCCGAGCGTCATCTTCTTCGTTGCCGGCGTCTTCATCCACATTATATTCATCGTCGCCGGTGTCATCTTCATAGTCGCCCAAATTTTGAGTTTCGGGCACTACTTCCTCGTCCTCGTCCTCGTCAATAGGTAGAGGACGTTCAACATTTTCTCGTGGAGATGGAACTTGTGGGGAACGAAAACCATATGGGTCGAAGGCGGGGGTTTGAGGATCCATTGATAACAAATTTTGAAAATAGCCGAAAGGGGGTTGTGGTTGGGTGTTGTAAAAGGAGGGGTGTGAAGGTTGTTGGTAAAAAAACGGGGGCTGTGAGGGGTATCCGAAAGGTGGTTGTAGTTGTGCACTTGCACCGCTCGAACCACCACGAGACGGTTGCGAGCCGCGTCCCTTAGTGTTAGAGCCGACGGACTTTTTCTTGGCTTCGCGGGGTTGGTTCTCCATTGCTCGGTTTGGCTTTGTGTTGTATTTGAAAGTTTTTTAGAGTAAGATTGAGAATTTGTGTGGTAAAAAATTAGATTTAAGTTGGTTATTTATATAGGTTAAAATTGACTTTTTTTATTGTTTTCGAACGTTGCCCAACGGTCAAATGGTGAAAGGTTGTGCGGTGAACACGCACCGCTCCCCCTCCCCGCTTGCACTCCCCGATTTGATGGCGGCGGTGTTCCCGCTCGAGGACTTCACTCACCGATCCCCTCCCCGAGAAATGCCCCGCTCACCCTAAGTGCTGAACCAATAAGAGGTTTGAACTATTAAGATGCTGTTTGTCTACCTCTTAAGGCTCTTAATGGTTCAGACATTTTACTGGTTCAACACTTAATGGTTCAGACTGTTTGTTTTGTGAGCAAATGTGTAAATGGTTTAGACATTTGTATCTGGATGGTTAAGCATTATACTGAATCTGAATGGTTAAGACCTCTAATCAGAATTGGTCAGACATTTGTCTCTGAACGGTTAAACATTATACTGGCTCTTAATGGTTCAGATCTCTTACTGCTTCAGCACTTAATGGTTCAGACCTCTTACTCGTTCAGCACTTAACCATTCAGAAGTTGTCAAACAACCCCTAAGTGCTGAATCAGTAAGAAGTCTAAACCATTAAGAACCAGTATAATGCTTAACCATTGAGAGGCAGACGTTTGACCATTTCAGATTATAGGTCTTAACCATTCAAACTTAGTATAATGCTTAACCATTCAGAAGCAAATGTCTGAACCATTCAGACATCTATTCGCAAAACAAACAGTCTAAACCATTAAATATTGAACCAGTAAGAAAACTAAACCATTAAGAGCTTCATTAAAAGCTAAACAAACAACCCATAAGGCTATATAGGGTGTGGTCATGACCCTCATGACCACCATTACCCTCCACGTCAGTGTCATGTCACCCACCTCTAATCCACAATCCAAAACCACTACCCTAAGGGTGTGGTCACGACCCAAACCACTATCCCCTTATTTATTTTAATTTATCTTTGACTAAAGAAAAAAGGAAATGGAAAGGAGGACCATGGTTGTCGTGGTTTAATCCATGCAAACCATGGTGGATTAGGGAAGAGGGTGGTATAGCCTTCCATTCATGTTCTTACGTGTCGAATCATGTCCCAACCATGACCCACACCATTTATCCTAAATCGTATCCAAGTTCGATACAGGAGGTCCAACAATTGATGGATTGCCACCGTTTAATGGCTGGAACGAAATTGGTGCAAAAATCCGATGAGTGGGACTGGAACTCTGATGGGCCGAAGGCCTTTTCTGTGCAGCTTGTTAAACTTTGGCTGCGAAGTGAAGACTCGGTGGATGACACGCAAATCTTTGAATGGTGCAAGTGGTTTCCTCTGAAGTGTAATGTTTTTATGTGGAGGGCGTGCTTGGATAGAATCCCTATCAAAGTGGCGCTTAGAAGAAGAAATATTGGAAACGGGGAGTGTTTGTGTGGCTTATGTGAGGAGTTGGAAGACAGTGTTGATCATTTATTTACGGCTTGTCGTATCGCGGTTGAGGTGTGGAATGGTATCGCTCGGTGGGTGCACATGCCAAATATTTATTTATTCTATCATGAACGTTTCGCAAGCGGTGGACCACTCAGGATTATCCAAGGGTAAAAAAGAGATAGTATATGGTATATTTGTCTTAACTTGTTGGCGCATATGGAAGGCCCGGAACGAAAAGGTGTTTAACAACATTAGTAGAAACGTGGCTGAGATTGTTTCTGATGTAAAATCGTTGGGTTTTCTTTGGTTTAGTTGTAGAAGTAAGAATAGCGTGGTGGATTGGAAGGGTTGGAAGTTTTTTAATTTTGAAGTGATGTAATTGGTCTGAGTGCGGGTTTCTCCGTCTCGGAGATTCCCGTCTTTCGGTTTTATTGAAGTTAACTTTTCAAAAAAAAAAAAAAAAAAAACAATAATACGGATGATAGATGGATCGAAATTACATCATGATTTAAAAAGTCAAATGTGTGACAAGGGTCCCGACTACTGAAATACATCTGATGCTATCTTTAGTAGTGTCACTTAGTGAAGATGCCATTTTCCCCTTTTTCACTATTAATTAATTGCTTGTCGAAGCTAAATTTAGCATAACTTTTGTCGTTTTGCGTCTTTTTTCTTAAATATCGAATATAAGTAAAAAAGAATCACAGCTTTAATTACTTAATAACTCTTA
Organism: Helianthus tuberosus; assembly: GCA_030545235.1. Classification (NCBI taxonomy): domain Eukaryota; kingdom Viridiplantae; phylum Streptophyta; class Magnoliopsida; order Asterales; family Asteraceae; genus Helianthus; species Helianthus tuberosus. Next base: position 151,885,102 of record CM060381.1, read on the forward strand.
CATTTTTCTATTCATATAACAAAGTAAATCCTATTTTTCACTTTTTTAACAAATAAAATCTTTTTTTTTTGCTAACTCACCATTATACTTAATTTTAAATAACATTTAGATGTGCATATGGAGGGCCGGGTTCGTATAACCTAACTCTAACTGAGACATTGTCCTATATATTAAAAACTGAACTTAATGAACAGTAAATAGAGAATTGTCCTAATAGTAATACAAATTGTCCTATATATTAAAAACTGAACTTAAATACAAATTGTCCTATATATTAAAAACTGAATTTAATGAACAGTAAAAACTGAACTTAATGAACAGTAAACAGAGAATTGTCCAAATAGTAATACAAAATGTCCTATATATTAAAAACTGAACTTAAATACAAATTGTCCTATATATTAAAAACATGAACAGTAAAAACTGAACTTAATGAACAGTAAACAGAGAATTGTCCAAATAGTAATACAAATTGTCCTATATATTAAAAACTGAACTTAAATACAAATTGTCCTATATATTGTCCTATATATTAAAAACTTAAGAGTTAACTGTCATTTTCGTCCCTGTGGTTTGGTCACTTTGGCCATTTCAGTCCATTTTTCAAAAATGCGTCATTTTCCTCCCCGACGTTCTGGAAATGTGTCATTTCAGTCCAAAAATCATAACCCAGTTAAGTCGGTTTGTAAATAAGGACTGATTGTGTAAATTTGTAACATAAAGGACCATTTAAGTAAAATGTATAAATATTAATATAATTATAAAATATATATAATATATATATATATATATATATATAATGTATACATATATATATACAGATCAGACGAGAGAGGGAGAGGGTGAACCGGAGCTCCGGTTGTCACCACCGCCGCCGCCGGAACCACCACCATCGTCATCATTGTCATCATCTGTTATCATCATCATCGATCATCATCGACCTTCATCATCATCATCATCGCGATCTTCGAATATTTGAATATTTTACTGTTCATCGTCTTCCCCAAAAGGTCCGGTGAGTTGCAGGCCGCCGGCACCATTACGAATATTTGAATAGAACTGTTTTTAAATAAAATAAATAATTAAATAGATGAACATGTTATTGTTCATCGTCTTCCCCAAAACAGTCAACGAAAGTCAAACCCGATCCGATTTCGATTCAAAACATGATTATAATGTAATTAAACTTGCAGAAACATAATATAAGTAATAACATACTGATTTAACAAGTAAAACCGATCCGGTATCGTTTGGAATGGCGGCTCGACTAAGCTCCGGCGATGGTTTTTCCGGCGAGACTTGCAGAGGTGATCAGAAGGTCTTTTTCGAGTGTTAGAGGATTTTGAAGAGTGTGAGAGTTTCGTATGGGTTCAGGGAAACTAAATAACATCACAATCGAATCGATTTCGACATAACTCAGTGGATTTAAACTCCACTTCGGTTAAATTATAAAAACCGATTTCCGACGATGTCAGGCACTATCTGGGTTGAATAAAACGCGTGGGTGTGTTGTTTTTAATGCAGAGAATAGAGAGAGAGTAGAGAGAGTGAAGGTGATGGTGGTGGTGATTGCAGAGCATAGAGAGAGAGTAGAGAGAGTGGTGGTTCCGGCGGCGGCGGTGGTGACCACCGGAGCTCCGGTTCTGGCGGCGGTGGTGTGTATACATTATATATATATATATATTATATATATATTTTATAATTATATTAATATTTATACATTTTACTTAAATGGTCCTTTATGTTACAAATTTACACAATCAGTCCTTATTTACAAACCGACTTAACTGGTTTTTGGACTGAAATGGCACCTTTCCAGAACGTCGGGGAGGAAAATGGCGCATTTTTGAAAAATGGACTGAAATGGCCAAAGTGACCAAACCACAGGGACGAAAATAGCAGTTAACTCAAAACTTAACTTAATGAACAGTAAACAGAGAATTGTCCTAATAGTAATACAAATTGTCCTATATATTGAAAACTAAACTTAAATACAAATTGAATTTAATGAATTGTAACATCACTAAGGAATTAGCTGGTATCGGGTACCTGTATCGGTATCGAATTTATCAAACCGGGTGTATTTTCGGTACCGGTTTGACACCGGTATTCATCGGTTTTTACCCTCAAATGCCGGTGTCGTACCGTACCAGTACCGGTACCTAGCCGTACCGTATCAGGTATATTCGGTACCGGTACCCACTTTTGGGGATTTCGGCAACGGTATTTTCCGTACCGGTTGGTACTGAGCTTATCAAATCCTATAGCAATGTAAGTAATTGCACCATTTATATTACTTTGGATTTCGTTTGAATGGGGTTTTATATACACAACAACTTTTGCTTTTTTTTTTTGTCTTTTTCTGTAATGAATGAATTGTAGCATGTAAAATTAACATGGATATTTAGATTATTGATGAGCAACTCGTATCAAATCCTGTAATCAAACCGGTATCGTATCGGTACCAAATTTACTATACCAAATCATTTTCGGTACCAATTTGGTACCCACCTTTGGCGTTTTCAGAATCGTTATTTCCGGTTCGACACCGGTCTAGCACCATACCTGTATTTATTGATTTTTACCTTCAAATACCATACCGTATTGTACCGAGCATTTTCGGTGCCGGTACCTAATTTCGATGATTTTCTGGATCGGTACTTTCGGTACCGTTACCGGTACCGAGCTCATCCATATTTTAACATGTTAGCATCGTAATAACTGAACTGAAAACAACCGAATTTCCAAGTTCTATGACATGTGGGTCCTATTATTATGTATTAGGTTATCTAACATCGCTTTTTTTAGGACGGAGTGACTATCATTTTCGCGACATTTTTATTTATGTTTTGATATTCGGTATTTGCTTGCCGTCACTGACACGCGTTTTGCAGTCATTGGGTCCCCGCCGCAATGCGCCGACGAAAATCAACTAGTTTAGTTAATCATGTAAAAAACTTGAACACTAGTTTGGACATTTTTATAACTTGAGACTTTAAATCATTTTTTCTGACTAGTTTTTTGCCTTTAACCTCTTTAAAGTTCGCTTGTTTATCTCATGTTGTATTTTAGTTGATCCAATTGTTTAGCAGGATATTGGTGATGGTTGTAATTTTACCGGATAAAAAGTTTAAAAGAAATTGGCCTTGGTTCGACATGTTTAGATAATTAGATTAATACTAATATATTTATCAACAAATATAAGAGATCTAATATCCTTCTCTTTCAACCCAAAGGTGAAGAAGTGGATTGCAAATAGTCCTCCACGGTTTGTTAATCGTATTGGGATGTTACAAACCGGTTAACCAGATCAACCCGTATTTAATCCGGCCAGTATGATTTGTTTAAGGGACTAGTTGTATTATCTTTTTACCAGAACTCAAGAACCTGTTTAGCACTAACATGTTAAAACTTCAAAATATTTGCTTTTGTAATTTACTAAAGAGTAAACTTCTGTTTTACACCCTATGATTTGTTCGTTTTAACGGTTTTGCCTCAGTCATTTAAAAATTGTCATTTTCCTCTAATAATTTACTATGTTTTCCTATTTTGCTCATTGCCTCTAACTCAGTTAACATTTTCAGTTAAAAGGAATGGTGTTTCAGTAATTTTGAATATAAGTAATTAATTATTTAGTTACCAAAATACTCTTTCAGTCAACAAAAGTTTTAGATGGAGTTAGTGTCAATGAGCTGATTGGGAAAAAACATATAAAACTATTGAAGGAAAATAGCAATTTTAAAATGATTGCTGCAAAACCATTAAAATAACAAAACTCAAAAAAGCAAAACGAAAATTTACTCTCTACTAAAATATTTTTCAAGTGACATACGTCTTGAAATTAACCAAAAAAACATTCTGCTAACAGTTGTTTATGCTCTTTGTTAAAAAAACAGATCAATGTCTTACTAGTTTTTGTATTTTTTATAACCATACTAAAAAAAAAATACAATAAATAAACACAATAAATTTGTTGATAAACTGATACCAACACCAGTCTCAAGGTTCATTGATTGCATCTCGATGATAAATAATCTTTGTTTATTATCTCAAAAGGTCAGATAGCATATTGGTTTGTGGATTTGTAGTTTAATTTGGTCTTGAGGTGAGCTGTTGCCTCTTGTCTCATTATTTTACTTCAACTCCCCCCACATGGCTTCTGCTTGTCATAAATCTCACTTACTATTCTACCACCCCATCTCCCACCCCCTCCCTCTCTCTCTCTCTAAAAACCAAACAACACACATCATGCATTCTCACTCTCAAACACCATGAATGTTCATGTTCATGTTAACATTAACAAGTAACAACATGAATGTTAACACCCATTTACTCCTTTCTTTCCTAGTCGTGGTCATTGTTAACACATGTTTCGGGCTAACAACAGATGGTATTCTGTTGCTAGCCTTCAAATACTCTGTTCTAAATGATCCGTTACAGGTGTTAGACACCTGGAATTACTCCGATCAGTCACCGTGTTCATGGAACGGTGTCGTTTGCAGTAGTAACCGCCGTGTAACAGAACTCTCACTCCCTAATTCAAAACTCGTGGCGTCCATTCCCGCCAACATAGGGTTGATTAAACACCTTAGCAAACTCGATTTATCGAATAATTCGATCAACGGGTCTATCCCGTTGTCGTTATACAATGCTACAAAGTTGAAGTTTCTTGATGTCTCAAATAATCTAATTTCCGGTGAGCTTCCGGAGCTGGTTAAAAAGTTGAAAAGTATTCAATTTTTCAACGTTTCCGGTAACTTGTTAACCGGAAAGGTGCCGGTAAACCTTGGTAGCTTAACAAACTTGACCGTGGTTTCTATGAAGAATAATTATTTTCATGGGAATCTTCCGGATGGGTTTAATTCGGTTAAATTTCTAGATCTGTCTGCCAACTTTATAACCGGATCATTACCTAAAGATTTTGGAAGTGGTGCTCTTATTTATTTTAACATTTCTCATAACAACATTTCCGGTGAGATTCCGCCGGATTTTACGAACAAAATCCCCACAAACGCAACCATTGATTTGTCTTACAATAATCTCACCGGACCGATACCGGAATCCAGTGTTTTCTTCACCCAAGACGATAATTCTTTCGCCGGAAACTCAGAACTTTGTGGGAAGCCGTTGGATAGCCTGTGTTTAATCCCCTCATCTGCTACAGTACCACCCAACGTCTCCTCACCGGCGACATCTCCTCCGGCGATAGCCGCTATTCCAAAATCCGCTGAGTCAACTCGTTCAGGCAATTCGTCGAACACCTCGAGTGCGTCTTCAAAAACCGGTTTCAAAACCAGCACACTGGTCGGGATAGTTGTTGGAGACATCGCGGGGGTTGCAATTTTGGCTTTGATTTTCATCTACATATTGAAAAAACGCAGAAGAGCTGCGTCAGACAACAAACATAAGCATGAAAGTGAAGGAAATGAGGAACCCAAAGAGTACGACTGGGCATCGTCGTCAGAAGACCATGAACGCAAATGCTTACGTTCGTGGCCATGTTTAACAAGAGTAAAAGATAAGGAAGATACAGATGAGTCATCAACCCAAAGCATAGGTTCGGAAAACGAGGAAACCATAGTGACACAAGACAGCAAGTACGAGAATTCAATGAGGAAAGAACCCGAAAAGAAAGGCGAGTTGGTGACAGTAGACGGTAGCGGGAAGGAGCTAGAGCTAGAGCCGCTGCTAAAAGCATCGGCTTATATACTCGGGGCTACGGGCTCGAGTATAATATATAAGGCCGTGCTGGAGGACGGGACGGCGTTGGCGGTTAGACGGATTGGGGAAAGCGGGTTGGAGCGGTTTAGGGATTTTGAAAACCAGGTTCGGGTTATTGCTAAGCTTGTACACCCGAATCTGGTTCGGATCCGCGGGTTTTATTGGGGTGTTGATGAGAAGCTTGTCATTTACGACTATGTTCCTCATGGAAGCCTTGCCAATGCACGTTATCGTAAGTTTTCCTCTATTTCTATGGAATTTTAGATTAATGACTATTGTACCAAGTAAAAAAAAAAAAAAATACTTTGTTAGTATACAAACTATAATTCTATTAATAATTTTAATAACAAATTACTGCATTATGCAACAATTTTTTATACATAAATATTACTTAATCTTGTATTTGCAAGTATTTATCTACGCTACCACTTTTATATGAGGGGCGTACAATAATATACTACTTAGCTCATGGGGTTGGGGGGTTGGTTCTAATAGGCAAAACCGGGAGTTATAAGTTTATGCGGTGTTGCTCTACTTAAGGTTAAGGGTTTAATTCTGCCAAAAACTGATTTTGTGTAATTTAAACTGTTAAAACAATACTATTTTTCCTAACAAATTACTATAATTAGTAAAAAAGTGTGTGTATCTGTATATGTAACCTTTAAACTTTTTAAAAAGTGTGCAAGTTAGCATTTCTTGGTGCACAATAGCATGAATGCTTTTAATGATTTTTTTCTGCAAAAGAGGAAAGCTTAAGATTGGATCCAATGGTAGATTTTTTTAATTTAATTTGATAATTCTATTACTAAAAGCATCTGGGACATGATTTGATTAATGAATTACCAAATATAGTAGTTAGATCAACAAGAATATGGCTATGCACATGCGCAGTGTAGCTATACGATATTGTTGCTGGCTAAGGTGAGCTGACGGTGGAGTAGTTAACCTTTGTTGTATTAATGCACCAAAAGACCCATGGCTTTATAGCTTAGTAGCATCTTAGGGGTGGGATAAGACTTTAAGACCAATAGGTCATGGGTTCGATTCGCACAAGGGGAGTTTTCTTATATTTATTGGGTTTCCTCCTGAATTGGTGTATATGCATTATGCGTAGTGGAGATGGATATGATCGGGTGGTTCCGCTGGTGGCACGATAATACTCCAGTGGTCCGTCAGTGATCCAAATTTACCGTTTAAAAAAATTAATGCACCAAGTGGTACCCACAAGTCAACTCTTACGTATCAATTACGGAATTACCTCTTGCCCATGGTGTATTGTAGAAATTGACACGTCTTAAAGATCTTAATGTCTCAAAATTGCACTCCATGGACCATGGTGTCCACTATAATTGAATATGGCACATCTCTCCCCATGTCTAGTTGTTTTATTTACTTTTAATCATTTGACACTTTCTTTTTGTACATTATGCAGGAAAAGTTGGATCTTCACCGTGTCCTTTACCTTGGGAGGTGAGGCTCAAGATAGCCAAAGGAACGGCTCGCGGGCTAATGTACATACATGACAAAAAACAAGTACATGGGAACCTCAAGCCGAGTAACATCCTATTAGGCTCTGATATGGAACCTAAGATAGGAGATTTTGGGCTTGAAAGATTAGTGGTGGGCGAATACAGTTGTAAAGTTGGAGGTTCATCTCGAAATTTCGGTAGTAAGAGGTCTACTGCATCCCGTGATAGTTTCCAGGATGTAACACTCGGGTCAAACCCTAGCCCGAGTCCTAGTGCAATGGGGTGCATATCGCCATATTACGCCCCAGAATCCCTTAGAAGCATAAAGCCCAATGCAAAGTGGGATGTGTTTTCATATGGTGTGGTGTTGCTAGAACTTTTGACGGGAAAGGTGATCGTCTCAGACGAGTTTGGGCCCGCTAGCATGACGTGGAGTTCCACATTGACGGATGAAGAGAAAAACAAGGTGTTGCGAATGGCTGACGTGTCAATTCGCGGTGACATGGAAGGGAAAGAAGAGGCCTTATTTGCAATCTTGAAATTAGGTTATAATTGTATATCTTCGGTTCCTCAAAAAAGACCACACATGAAAGAGGTCCTTCACACACTCGACAAGTTCCCTTGTGCTTCTTCTTCTTCGTGGTCACATATAAATTATTAGTTGGAAATTAATAATTGGAATTTTCATGTGAGACGTGTATTTATGAAGAAAATGAAAGGTAGGTAATGTATGTTTCTTTTAAGATAGTGTTTTGATTGCAATTGTTTAGAAGTAGGGTTCTTATGTCTCTGATTTGTTATTTTTTTAACATTATATCTCACCTAGTTTTCTCATTTGGCGACTAATATTTGTTTTTCTTAACAATATTCACCTAAGTTTTATTTATTTATGAGAATAATCAGGTGTCAATATATAATATACATATACAATACAGGGAGATGATCAAATAGGAAGTTTATTTTGGCTAGAAATGATAGGAAACAATAGGATTATGACATGTGGCAAAATTTCAAAAATAAAAAGAAAGAGTATTTTAGTCAAACCACAAATTAGTATCATGAAACCCTAGAAAAAAAATCCCAGCACGTCTTTCTCTTTTATGATTCATCTCGCCCCTACACCACCCCACCACCACCACCACCACCACCACTCCACCACTACCCCCTCCGTCACTGGAAGCGGCGTAGCTCCTCTTGCCTTGCCGCATTACCTCCGTAACAGGGCAGGCTCAACGGGGAGTGAAATAAAGCAAGAGCTTTAGGCCCCCATTTTCCTAGGGCCTCAAATTCTAACAAAATATATTATATGTTGGTAATTTTAGTTTTGAGATTGTTAACATTGAGGTTTATGATCTATGGGGAAGGTTCAAATGAAAACCACTAGTTATTGTGAAAACTCGAAAACTAATTAAAAACCACTAAAAAGGAGGGGGGAGACTTTTAATGAAGGAGGGGTAAAATTGGAAAAAAATATATATAACTTTTCAAACATTTCCCATTTCTCCATACGTTATCATTTTAAAACAAAAATGGCACCATAAGATCACAAATTTTTGTATCTTTCATTCAAGTATATTCGAGCATATTTTTTATGACATAAAAAAAGATTTATGGTGTCGTCTTGTTTTCAATACTATTATTATATTAGTGCACATGTGCAATATAACATGTACTACAATTGCATTACATGCTTAAAATTAGCTTTTTGAGTCTAGTTTAGCTTTTAGGGTTAGTTTTTTTGGAGGTTTAGGATTAGGATTAGCTTTTTGGGTGTGGGGGGGGGGGGGGGGGGAGGGGGGGTTTAGGGTTTTGGGGGGTGGGGGGGTTTAGGTTTTTTTCGGGTTTATGTTTACGGTTTAGTTTTAGGTTTTCGGGAGGGTGGGGGGTGGGGGGGGTTTAGGTTTTTGGGGGTGGGGGGTTAGGCTTTTGGTGGGAGGGTGGAATTAGGTTTTTGGGGGGTGGGGGTGGGGGGTTTAGGTTTTTGGGGGGTGTCGGTGGGTTAAGTGGTTTAGGCTTTCCGTATTAGTGTACTACACATGTGCATTACAACAAAAAAAAAAAAAAATTTTTGAAATTTTTTTTTTTTTGAATTTTTTTTTTCATATATAAAAACCAGCGAAATTTAAAAAAAAAATTGAAAAAAAAAAATATTGTGTGTTTTTTAGGCTTTTTTTAGTTAGTTTTCGAGTTTTCACAATAAAAGTGGTTTTCATTTGAACCATCCCCTATGATCTATAATTATGCATATACAAAGATGATTTATGAATAATAGGATCCTTAGCAAAAAAAATTCTTTTACAAAAGGGCCCTAATTTTGCTATCCGCTTTAGGCCTAGAAAATTTTAGAAAATTTTGAGCCAGCCCTGCTCCGTAATTAAAAAAAACTTTGAAAACAGAGCTGAAATACAAAGAATTTGCTGGCTATGCTATGACCTTGGTGGAGTACTCGATATCCCACTTGAAGTAAGTTTACAATTTCTAATTTGCTGTGTTTTCATTTTGTAAGTTCTTTTTTGCAAAAAGTATGTTGACGATTACATCAAGATGATGATGAGGATGAATGTACATGTCAAATTTGATTTTTTTAAGTATTTGTAAAACGCAATTTTAAGGGTTTGATTATTTTAAGTATTTATAAAACGCAATTTTACCAATTATTGAATATTTTCAACATTTCCAGTTATGTATTTGTAAAACGCAATGTTACAATATAATGAAAAAACACATTTTAGTGTCTTTTTTGTCTATTGTTTTTTATAACCCAACGGAAAAACAAAATTTTTGCGTGTTTTCAGTCCATTGCGTTTTAGAAAGAACACTTTCTTTTGTGTTTTTAGGCCATCGCGTTTTAGAAATAAGCCATTTTTATGTGTTTTCTGGCCATTGCGTTTTAGAAAAACACATTTTGAAGTGTTTTTAGTCCATTGCGTTTTAGGTAAAACACTTTTTTATGTGTTTTCAGTCCATTGCGTTTTAGAAAGTACACTTTCTTTTGTGTTTTTAGGCTATTGCGTTTTAGAAATAACACATTTCTTTGTGTTTTCTGCCCATTGCGTTTTACAAATAAGACATTTCTTTGTGTTTTTTGTGCAATGCGTTTTAAAAAATGTTATTCTTTAGGTTTTTTTTCTATTGCGTTTTACGCAACTGAGTTTTAGAAAAAAAATTTCGAAAATATAGCAATAGTATACTCGTTTTAAAGATAAAAAAAACGCTCGTTTTTTTGGTGCAATTTTTATAAAAAAATTAATGTCGTATGAAAGAGTTATTAACGTTTAAAAAATGAGGGGGGAATTGAAGGAGAGAGAAACTATTGCCTTTGATTGACTAGAATGCCTCTAAACAAACTCACGCGTCTCTTTTCTTCCCTTCAATTTCCCTCATTTAATCTTAGCCCTTGATTAACTAAATGGATGGTCAAGATCACTTACTAGCCTTCTTAGCCAAATAAACTTTCTATTATATCCTAACCCATACCAATATAATATATATGCACACGCATGAGCAGAAGCATTCAAAAACAAAATCTGTTTTTGTTAAAAATATAAGAAACCGAATAATGTATTTATACATAGTCGTCTAACAATGTCTAACAAATAGAGTTGCATAAGAATAAAGGGTATGAGGAGGGTCATCCCCATGAGGATGGGCCGTCACGTAGGACGCCACATCACCATCCTCCATGGGATGGCCCTTCTAGTATTTTGAAGTAGGGTTGTTCATGAGCCGAGCCGAGCCAGGCCAAGCTCGGGCTCGGCTCGATTATAAACCGAGCTGGCTCGGCTCGGCTCGGATTTGAAACCGAGCTGAAAATCTAAGCTCGGGCTCGGCTTAGTTTTAAACCGAGCTAGCTCGGCTCGGCTTGGTTTTGCCCGATTTTATAAAAAAAAACTAATATATACCTCTTAAAATTTAATAGCCTAAAATATTATTCAATAATTTAAAAGAATATATTCAAAATAAGTTCAACCTAATGCAATTCAAACCAAAATCAAGTTTAACAACGCAAAATAAGTTTTAATTTCAATAAAATACAATATTAGTTCATTAGTATGGCAATCAATCTTCAAATATGCCATAAATATCAAATTACAAACCTATATACATGTAAATAATAATCAGTTTTTTTGTAATATATTATAATGTATATAAAATTAAAACTTATTATAAGTAAAATAATTCGAGCTAAACCGAGCCGAGCTACAAAGCGAGCCAAACCGAGCCAGCTCGGCTCGTTACGAGCCGAGCCGAGCTAGGCTCACTTTCTAACCAAGCCGAGCCGGCTCGGCTCACTTTTAAACCGAGCCAAATCGAGCGAGCTTTTTCCGAGCTAAATCCGAGCGAGCTCCGAGCCGCGAGCTTTTTGAACAGCCCTATTTTGAAGGGGGTGGAGGATGGGCATACCCCACAAAATTATTTTGTAATTTTTTAACTTTTTTTTGTTAACTTGATAAAAACTTCTTAAAAATTAAATAAAATTAAAACATAAAACAACATAATTAAATCCATTTCATAACATAAAAAAACATTACATTTCCTAAAAATTAAAATTACTAATCCTAGAAACACGGAAAACATAAAAGCGAAAAAAAAAAAAAACGATATGACTAAAAAATACGAAACAATCTACGACGTCCATTTTTTCTTAACTTTCTCTTTCATCCTCCGGTAAATCTCGCGTTCATCCTCCGGAACAGAGTTGAGATCCAACCTCATAATACTACAATCCTCTGCTCGAGCATAGTCGGCCGACAAGTTTTTCTTATAACTATATTTTTCCGCCATGAGCTCTTTAAACGAACGGAATTCGGATATCAACTCGTCCATTTTCGAACCTGCCCCAGGAGACGTTTGGCTCGAGCCACACCTTTTTCTCTTTCCGACCACCTCTTTTTTTGCTTTGTCCCTTCCGGGGGGACGTTCCGACTCGTGAACGGGCAACACCTCCTCGTCAAATTCCGGGTCGTCGTTTATGTCGATTTGACAACGAGCGGTGGAGCCTCCCGCACTATAACTTCCGGACTCGGAATTTTTACTCCGTTTGGCGGTTGCGACCTCATTTGGAACCGGCCTCCATTGTTTCTTTCTTTAAAACGTTCCATGCTCGGAGGTGTTGGAAAGGCGTTGAATTTTTAGAGTCCCATTTAGCCAAAGCAAGTTGAGAATGTCCTCGTCGTTACTCTCACTAGGAGGATTAGTGTAAATTTGGTTATAAAATCCGCTAAAGGTGTTGATGGCCTTGCTCATTTTACGCCACTTGCCAGAGACGGAATCGATATCACGCATCGGGCATTGCTTCATAATCCCGTTAAATCTTTCTGTTATCGCCTTCCAAAAACTGGTACCCGTTTGGTTGTTCCCTAAATTTAAAAAAAATGCCTTAGTAAAAATAAAAAATAAATCTTTTTAAATTTAAATTAAAAAAATAAACTTTGGTTTATACCGACAATCGGGCGGCAAGTTGAGGACTTAACCCACGCAATTGCTAGCGTCTCCTCCTCTATTTTTGTCCAAGGTCTCACCTTTGGTTTCGAACCGCCTTTGGTTTCGACTACGGTTTCAACCGCCCTCCCCTTGTTTTTTTGCGCTTGAGATTTTGAGGTGGCGGTTCGGGGATGACTTCTTCATCATCGTCAAGTGGAACCGGGGGTTGCGATTGGGATGTTGGCGGTTGCGATTGGAATTGCGCTTGAGATTCAAACGAGTTGCGTAGCATCATTTGTTGGAGTGCTTGGTAATGTTGCATTTGTTGAACTTGAGACATTTGTTTGAACGCGTTGGGTGATTGTTGGAAACTCGAAAACGTAAATTGTGGAGACACCAATGAAGGATCGATAGTCGAAGTGTAAGCGGGAGTCGAAAAAAAGTTAGCTTGGTTCGGGTTTGGATTGTTCGGGTTGGGATTGTTCGGGTTGGGATTGTTTGGGTTGAACGGATTCATGATTTTATAAAAAAGATGGAGTTTTTTTTTTATAAAAATGGATGAGAGAAGGGAGAAGTTTTGAGATTTTGGATATAAAAAATGGATTGAGGTGGGGTATTTATTTAAAGTGAAAAAAGTATTTTTTTAATAAAATAGCCGTTACAAACAGCTAGTTTTTTGAAAATGGGCCCGTCGAGCACGTCTTCCAGGCGACGGAGAAGCCGGGACGTTCCTAAGGGGGGCGGTGTGGGGGTGCGGCACCGGGCCAAGGCCGGCCCCTATACCCTCCAATCTAAGGTGGAGGGTATGATTCAAACACTTTAGGGTGTTTGAGTTTTCTTTATCCAATAATCTCATGCCTTGTCAACTCCCCCTACTCCCTATTTTTTACTCAAACACTAGAAATGATTCAAACACCCACTCAATTAAAAAAAAAACTTTTTTGATTGGTTCTCTATCTCCTCTCTCCTCTCTCTCTCCTCCCTTTGTTCTTATTCACCATCGGTGAATACTCACCAAAAAAACCTCTTCTCTCCTACTCCCCACTCACTGATCCACCATCCGGTATCATTCCCCCCGCGGCAACTTCACTCCCCGCATCCACTCACCGATATCACTCCAACCACCCTAAGTGATTATATACAGTGAGATAAATGATTATTTAGTAGAATTGGTTTTGCTATTTAAAAGAGTGTTTATGATGCAGTTTGTTGCTTACTTACCAATTACTTTATTATAATTTCTTAATGATTTGTAAAATATTACTTAAACAACCAGCATTATATAATAATAAAGTATTTATATTAATATTATTAATAATTAATAATTAACTAGCAATAAGACCCGCGCGCGTTGCAGCGCGGGTAGGTCACAAACATCGAATGGATTAGTCCAAATGTTATGTGATGCGTTAATCATATGAAAACGCGTGTTTCGACGTTTCCCGATTGAATTCAATGTAACCTATATAAGCATTGCGATTGGATCAAAACATAAAGGAAATCAAATTTATATCGTATAATCATAATGTATTATATGTGACTCGACTCATACATAGAAAACGTAACACATGTAACGGAAAAGTTGACACATATAATTAAAATAGATTAATTAGAACTTTTTTGAAAAAAAGGAAAAAAAGAAACCCCGATTTGACTCCACTCGATTCGAAACAAATTTTACCAAACATTCATAAAATAAATACGAAAACATATTATATTTTACCTGACTCGTTTCCGAAAAAAGTTTACATAAAAACATACACAAACTTGAATGTATACCGAAACGTACATAAAAATGGTTTTTCTATACGAAAACGTATTATATTGACCTATCTCATTTTTAGAAAAAGTTTACGTCGAAACGTAGAGCAAATCGAATTCATACCGACAAATAAATAAAAATATGCACGTAAAAAATAGTTTTTTAAAGTAAAGGAGGTTAAGGGGTAAACTCAAAACAAATTATTAGTACAAAACTTAATATGTTAAATACGTTCGTAAAATCGTGCCAAGTAGCACCAATGCCACACCACTGACAACGACCATCAATGTCAGGATAAATAAATAAAAAAGGAATAAATAACACCGAATGAAAAATAGACATAAAATTGTTGAACCACGCACGCTCGTTGCGTCATGTTAATGCGAAAAATTAGACCGTAACGTAAAACGTAGAAAAGAATAACTAAATCGATCTAGAACCCGCACGTTGCGATGAACTTCTCAAACGGAGAAAAATAGACGCATTGCGATGGGTCTGTCAAACAGAAAAAAATAGACAAAAAACATTGAACCCCATACGCACGTTGCGGCGTGTTGACTCGCAAATTTAGAATGAAACATAAAACGAAAAACTTGCCAAAGATAAAAGTACGAGGGACTAAAGTTGAACATAAAAAAATGTTTGTGTTAAATTGAAAAAAATAAAAAGCTTTGTGTTAGAAGTAAAAAAATCAAAGGGGTTAAAATGTAAAAGATAAAAGACTTTTAGGTTGAAAGTAAAAATTCTAATTTTTTTTTTGAAAAACACTCTATGCATAGGATACAACCATATGAAGCACCAATATGTTGCTTATTTATAACGTGCTAATAAGAGAATTAAATTGTAACATCAAATTCAAAATAAATTGTAACATTAAATTCATCATCCAGATATTATCTCTCCACTCACTATCATTTGTGGGCCAGTTAAAATAACATAAATTAGGACAAAAATCATCAATTTCAACCTAACTCCTATATCTCCATTCTTTAAATAAAAACTAAGTTTTAGATTCTATTTTTCAAACTCAAAAGTGATATTGCTTTTTTTTTTTTTTTTCCTTTTTCAAACCTCTCGTAAGACTAGAAGGTATGGGGCCGGTTAGGCCTGGCTAGGACCGGCGCCGGTCCCCCACACCGCCCCCCTCCATCTCGTCCCGGCGTCCCCAGCAACCCACAGCCGATGTTGCCGCCCCACTTTCAAAATTATATCCGTTATATAACGGATAGTTTAATAAAAAAAATTACCTTTTCCACTTTAAATATTTATCAACCTCTTCCATTTTTTTATACCATTTCACATCCATTTCTCCTAATCTTCTCATACTCTCATCCATTTTTATAAAAAACACTCTCATTTTTTTTACCATCATGAATCCATTCAACCCAAACGACCCCAACCCAAACAATCCCAACCCGAACAATCCTAACTTTTTTTCTAGTCCCGCTTACACTCCGACTATGGATTCTTCGTGGGGGTCTCCACCATTTACGTTTTCGGGTTTCCAACAATCACCTAACGCCATCAATCAAATGTCCCAACTTCAACAAATGCAACAATACCAAGCATTCCAACAATTCATGCAACGCGGCTCGGTTCAACTTGATCAATTCCAATCGCAACCGCCAACTTCCCAACCGCAACCCTCGGTTCAACTTGACGATGATGATGAAGTCGTCCCCGAATCGCCACCTAAAGAATTCAAGCGCAAAAAAAACAGGGGGAAGGCGGTTGAAACCGAACCCGACACCGAAAAAAAAAGCGGTTCGAGAGCAAAGGCGAGAACGTGGACAAAAGTAGAGGAGGAGGCGCTAGCTATTGCGTATCTTAAGGCCTCAACTTGCCCGATTGTCGGTATGAACCAAAGTTAATTTTTTTTATATAAATTTAAAAAGAATTATTTTTTTAGTTTTACTAATGCAATTTTTTTTAATTTTAGGGAACAATCAAACGGGTTCTGGTTTTTGGAAGGCATGTACGGAAAGATTTAATAACCTTATGGGGGAAGACCCCTACCGTGATCTAGAATCCGTATCGGGCAAGTGGCGGAAAATGAACAAGTGCGTGAATGATTTTATCGGGATTTATAACCCACTTTACATCAATCGTCCTAGTGGGAGTAGCGACGAGGACGTTCTTAACCTTGCGATGGCTAAATGGGAAACAAAAAATCCGCCTTTCCCGCACCTCCGAGCATGGAACGTTTTAAAGAAAGAACCTAAATGGGCGCCGATTCCAAATGAGGTCGCAACCGCCAAACGGACTAAAACTTCCGAGTCCAGAAGTTATAGTGCGGGAGGCTCCACCGCTCGTTGTCAAATCGACATAAACGACGAACCGGAATATGACGAGGAGCCCGTTCACGAGATCGAACGTCCCGGCGGAAGGGACAAAGCAAAAAAAGAGGCGGCCGCAAAGCGCAAAGGGGCCGGCTCGAGTGGAGGGGGCGGCTCGGGTGGAGGTGGCGGCTCGAAGGCGTCTTTGAAAATGGACGACTTAATTTCCGAATTCCGTTCGTTTAAAGACTTTGCGGCCGAAAAATATAGTCACAAGAAAAACGTGTCGGCCGACTATGCTCGAGCGGAGGATTTTAGGATAATGAGGTTGGATCTCGACTCGGTTCCGGAGGATGAATGAGAGGTGTATCGGAGGATGAAGGAAGAGGTGAAGAAAAAATGGACGTCGTAGGTTTTTTTTTTTTTTTTTAGGAAATGTAATTTTTTTTATGTTATGAAATGAATTTATGTTGTTAATGTTTAATTTTTATAAAGTTTTTATTAAGTTAATAAAAAAAAACTTAGAAAATTATAAAATAATAAGATGGGGTAGCCCCATCCTCCACCCCGTCAAAAGTGAAGGAGGCCCATCCCCCACGAGCCGATGATGTGGCGCCTACATGGCGGCCCATCATCGTGGGGATTAGTCTAATGTATTAACTTTGGACAAATTGCCTGTTGCCTATTGCCTAATCGCATATAAATTAAATCAAGAGTAAACTATAATTTGTTTTCATGTTGTTTGGATCATTTTTAACTTTACCTTCTTATTTCAAACACTTTTTTATGCATTATAAAACTTCTATTTTCTTACAACCGGTCACCTCGTGGTTTCAATTCTATTAGTCTGGTGTTAAGTTTTTGTGAAAACTAGAATTACAACCCGCCGCAATGCGGCGGGGATTCTTTAGTTATAACTAAGTCGATTTAGGATGCGCACGTTATGTTGAACTTGTCAAACGGGAAAAAATAGACGATGTAAAAACGTTCACCCACACACGCACATTGCGTCGTGTTAACTCGCAAAATTTAGAACGAAACGTAAAAACGCTAAACCAAAGATGCACGTTACGATGTGTTAAGTCACAAAATTTAGAACGAAACATAAAGCGAAAAATTTACGGAAAATGAAAACTATAAAGGACCAAAGTTGAAAGTAAAAAAAGTTGTGAGGATAGATTGCAAAAGAGAAAAAGTTTTGTGTTAAAAGTAAAAAAATAAATAGTTTTGGGTTAAAAGTAATTTATGATATACTTTTGGGTGAAAAGTAAAAATGTCAATTTTTTTGTAAAACCCCCAAAGCCAAGGTTACAACAACCATATGCGTAACCATTTTTTCTTTGGAAAACCCCCAAAGCCAAGATTACAACACATAAGTAAAAAAAATCAAAGTGGTTAGATCGCAAAAGATGGAAACTTTTGAATTAGAAGTAAAAAATCAAATTAATCAAAGGGGTTAAAATACCAAAGATTAAAACTTTAAACTTAAATTGTCAAAGATTAAAACTTTAGGGTTAAAAAGGAAACAAAGATTAAAAATTTTAAACTTAAATTGTCAAAAAATAAAACTTTAGGGTAAATTGTTAAAGATTAAAACTTTAGAGTTAAAAAGGAAACAAGGATTAGAAGTTTAAACTTAAATTGTCAAACATTAAAACTTTAGGGTTAAAAAGGAAAATTTCCATTTTTTTTGAAAGTCTCCCAAAGCTTACATTACAACATATACATGCATAGTTAGGTTGCTTCTTTATAAGTGTTTAATACCAAATTACCGTTTCATAACCATGTGAAAATACCATATTACCCTTTCAGTTTGTACTGTGCATTTATACCACTTTCTCGTTGAATTTCCCACAAAAATCAGGTTTGACTTTTGTTACTACAATTTATGAAACTGAACTTGCATTGATTTTTAAAGTCAACCCAACATGTAAATCGGCTCTAAATCGTAAACGACACAGATAACAGTATACGAACAAGATGAACAATAACAAGACTAACAATAACATAGAGTAATTATACATAACCGTGCTAATCATCCAACTTAACCATGCAAGTACCATAACTTAGGGGCTGTTTGGCAACATCTGAATGGTTAAGTGTTGAACCAGTAAAATGTCTGAACCATTAAGTGCTGAACCAGTAAGAGGTCTGAACCATTAAGAGCCTGTATAATCAGTGGCGAAGCTTGACCCAAATGACCGGGAGGTCGAAAACGTATATACCAAAAAAATTCTATAGAACGGGGGGTCGAAAACGTATATACCCAAAAATTTCTATACGAAAACTATATATATAACACTACTAAGCGAAAAGTTCGGGGGGTCAGGCGCCCCTCCCCGCCCCTTCTATACTTCGCCAATGTGTATAATGCTTAGCTGTTCAGAGACAAATGTCTGACCAATTCAGATTAGAGGTTTTAATCATTCAGACTTTGTATAATGCTTAACCATTCAGAGGCAAATGTCTGAACCATTCAGACATCTGCTCGTGAAACAAACAGTTTGAACCATTAAGTTCTGAACCAGTAAGAGGTCTGAACCATTAAGAGAGAGGTAAACAAACAGCCCCTTACATATACAAAATTACATACATAACACACACACACATACATACATATCTATATATAGCTATTGCAATCTTGTTTCCTAAACCCATGCTTCCAGCCCCAATCTTCAATCCCTCTGACCACGATGACCGAAGTAGTTGAAACGACAGTCCACCCTAAAGAACCCGGGGAAAACCACTCTTATCTGAAATTAGAACTGGTTTCACAAAAACTTAACATCAGACTAATAGAATTGAAACCATGAGGTGACCAATTGCAAGAAAATGAAAGTTTTATAATGCAGTACAAATGGTTGAAATAAGGAGGTAAAGTCAAAATTGACTCAAACCATAAAAACACGAATTGTAGTTTACTCTAAAATCAAATTTTAAACTTCTGTTATGGGAAAACTTGAAAAGTATATATATATATAGGGGAAAGTTATCGTAAAAATAAACTTAACGTACAAAACATACGAATTGCATGAAAAGGAAAAAGTAGGCGGTGACATTTTTGTAATTATCAGTAACTATCAAAGTTACTCTACAAATGTACCTGTAGAGTAATTTTGATTTTTTGTAGAGTAATTTTGTAAAATGATCTTGTATAGTAATTTTGTTCTTGTAGGTTAATTATCAAAATTACACTAACCCCCCCCCCCCCCCCACCCAAACTAAAAGCTAAAAACTAGACCATAAAGCTAAACCCCATAACTAAATGCTAACAAAATTACTCTACAAAATCAAAATTACTCTACAGTTTTTTGGGGGTTAGTTGAAATTTTGATAATCACCCTACAAGACCAAAACTACTCTACAAAAGATCAAAATTACTCTACAGTTTTTTGATAAAACTTGCAGGGTAATTTTGATTCACTTGTAAAAATAATTTTGATGCAGAGTAATTTTACAAAATTACTCTACAAAAGATCAAAATTACTCTACAAGAGGAATTTTGATAGTTACTCACAATTACAAAAATGACACTGTGTTTTTTTATCTTTTTCTTCAGTTTGTATGTTTAGTACGTTAAATTTATTTGTATTTGATCTTTATCCTACATATATATATATATATATATATATATATATAGGGTAAGGATATATAGAAAACAACTTTTATTGAGAAAACCCGAGAAACTCAAAGCTCCCGACAATTTTTTTTGAAAAAAATAACACATGTAATATACATGTTTTTAAGAGTTTTGGGCAAAAAAAAAAAAAAAAACAAAAAAGCGCCGAAGGATTTTTTTTTTTTAAAATAAACAAGTTTCAGCATTTTTTGCCTAACACATGTTAGTCAACAAAGTTGCTGAAATTTGTTTATTTTTTTTAAAAATAATCCTTCGGCGCTTTTTCGATTTTTTTTGCCCAAAACTCTTAAAAACATGTATATTACGTGTGGTAATTTTTTCAAAAAAAAAGTCGGGAGCTTTGAGTTTCCCGGGTTTTCTCAATAAAAGTGCTTTTCTTTTTATCTTTAGCATATATATATATATATATATATATATATATATATATATATATATATATATATATATATATATATAGGGTAAGGTTATTGTAAAAAAGACCAAAAGTGTGAGAAAGGTAAGAAAGAATCTCAGCCATTAGATCTAAATTAATTGAAAAGGGTAAACAATGAATTTTATCATTAATTCAATTAATTAAAAACTTCCCATAACCGCCAACTTAATTATAGGAACTATATAACACCATTCAGCAAGTATATAACACCATTCAGCAAGTATATAACACCATTCATTGACTAAAATCGGATCAAAACATATTTTTTTCTCTATATAAGTATAGCAATATGGTACTCATATTAAAGATAAAAAAACGCTCGCTATTATGGTGTAATTTTTTTAAAAAAAAGTTATGTATAAAAAGTTATTGACGTTTAAAAAAGATGGGGGAAGTTACATGTGCATTACCTAATTTCTAGTGGGTTTAAAAGACTACTATATTGCCCCTAGATATTTCAAATCAGTTCAAATTAATGAAAATATTTTACAATTTGGTCCCTATTGATCTCAACCATTAGATCAAAAGATCTAATGGCTGAGATTCTTTCTTACCCTTCTCACACTTTAGGCCTTTTTTACAGGATCCTCTACCTATATATATATATCCTACTTTTGTACATGTGCCTGTTTTTATGATATGCCTCAAGATTTCAAATGAAATGCCACATCAGGGGCGGTTTTTAGTTTGGGCGTAACAAGTTCTTGGTCCTCCTTTGCTTATGTCTTTTCGTTTTGTAGTGTAAATTTTATCTGAAAATTTATGAATTTTTTAGGTGGTGTAAAATATTGGATTTTAAAAGTATGGCCTCCTCTGATTTTACTGAAAATTAAATTCAAAATCCTCCATGTTCCACATAATCCTTGATTATAACAGGACATGTGACATCACCTACACTTGTCTTCGTGGCATGACATATATGTCTACTAGGTTAAAGCCCGCGTGTACACGCGGTTTAACGAAGGAAAATACCTTGAATTTGTTCGAATTTAACTAAAATTAAATGAAATTAAACTTAATATAAATTAAAGAGACTTTAAATCAAAAGGCTTTGCTGGAATGGGTCAAACGACTGAAAATCACCCAAAAGCTTGCTACATCGTTCATATTCAGATAGATACGGAATAATATTGAACCTGTTATTGTAGTAATCATAGCTGGAACCTTAACTGTTTGGTAAAAAATATAGACAACGTAAATAAAAACGTGTGCAAGAAACTCCAACTCGTCTGATCCCATGCTAAAATATAGTCATTTCAACCCAAACCTGTTATGACTTCTTATGACATGCAATAAACCAAATGTTATGTTCCTCACTCTTGTTGCGGCTTTGAAGCTTCTATTTCTCTTCTTCTTCAATCTCGGTTCCAATATTAACCCTCTATACACAAGCATAAATCGTTAGTCATATTTCTAAGTAGCAAGCACAATGAAAGCAATAACACTATGGAAATAAATCATTCACCTTCTTAACATACTGATCCATTGTAATCTTTCCTTCTTGAAAGCAGTCTCAAGGATCTAATCATATTTTTCAAAAGTGTATCAGTGCATAATCAATAGAGCATGCATGTCAAATTTACAGCCTAAAGTGTAATCCGTAAAATTAGTGCACATATGTAAAAAGCGAAGCAATTAGACAGTCTGTGAATGAAAGTAAAAAAATCCATGGATGAAAATAAAAAAAAATCCATTTACGGATCAACAGATGTGGGCAATAGAGTTTGGATAACACTTTCTTTGTCCGCTTTTTATATTTCTTTTAAAAGAATAATGCATTTATTACGATATGTTTAGATAAAGTAATATGCAGGTTGTACGCTTGAAATATACACTTCAGGCGACTTTCAAGTTTCAACCCGGTTAACTCATCCAACCTATTTGACCCATTTCATTTTCTTTAAATGCTTTTTTATTTGACTCACTCGTTTGTGATAATATATTTAGCCCAAATAGACCCATTTAAAACAAAATCAATCAAGACTTTCACCTCTATGTTGGAAATAAAAGCAATACTCTCTGCAAGCATTTTTATAATGACTATAGCGTAAGACTACACACCCGTTGTGGCAATGGAATCCTCGGATACATAGCAACCATAACTATAGCACGGGTATAACAGTTAGAAAAAAAAAAAAAAAAAACAATTGTGCTCCAGCAGCATATGGAAAATCATTTCTCCTTCTCGAATTATAGTGTCCTACTGAAAAGGAAACTTGTAAAATAAGATTAGCCTATATTGCAATGTAAAATACACTGACCCTATATTGCACACATTAAAAAATGTGTAATCCAAACACGACAAGATTAGCCTATTTATTTAACACATGTTAAACATGTTTACATGTATTAGTTAAATTGTAAACGTGTTAACCAGATTTATAAGTTGTAAAAATGAATTAAACGGATCAAACTTATGGGACAACACCAGCATCGGATATATCCGGATGCGTGAGTAACATCGCTT
The DNA here is from genome assembly GCA_030545235.1 of Helianthus tuberosus. Lineage (NCBI taxonomy): Eukaryota > Viridiplantae > Streptophyta > Magnoliopsida > Asterales > Asteraceae > Helianthus > Helianthus tuberosus. The sequence continues at coordinate 151,908,294 of CM060381.1, forward strand.
CAAGCTCAGCAGGAGCAACTTGAAACCCTTTATACTTAATCAACTCTTTCAACCGATCAACAATAAAAAGCTCATCATCATCATCAATGAGACCAATATCTCCGGTACGCAGCCACCCGTCCACAAAATTTGACGTGAGGTCGAAGTCTAAATCAAATTTAACCCAAATACAACTAATTAGCTAGCGGTAAGTGGGTATCGAACACAAGGAGTTTGTGGAAAATGTGTTATTTGAAAATGTATCTAACTTGACTAAATTAATCTAATTGCAAATAAAATAAAATTCAAGAGTTGATTTGATTGGATTGGTTTTAAAACTAAAATTAACTAATTAAATTGCAAAGATGAAAGTTTTGGTTGTAAGCAAATTAGAGACAGATGACCATCCTAGATTTCCGGTTTCAGTTGACATTCATGTTATCATTACACTAGAAAGAACTACATAGACATAGCTCATGTGTAACTACTTGCAGTGATGAAAGGGAACTAAGTACTCAGATTCCTAGAACGTGAGGTTGTTACCCGATGATCAATCAACCCTTACCCAAGCCTAACTATACCCATGATATCTCGATTGCCAACGGCACCAAGAACGTATGGTTTCTAATTAGTTCAATGTAAAAATTAACAAGTTACTAATAAACAATCACACACCATAACAAGCAAACCATAAAGATAAGGATTGTTATTCTAGAAATTAGGAAATCAAACACGAAATGTCTCAAGCAAACCTTCAATCCAGGATGATCACAAAGTGTTTAGCCACTCATGGCTTGAATAAACATCATAACAAAAGTCTTAATGTTCCTAGAAATCACTAACATGAAAACAAGGATTCACAAGTGTTCTTCAAGCTCAAAATTCTCCAAAATTGCTCCCCCAATTCGTTGCCAAGTGATGTGTAACTGAAAATAGAATGATTGGAACTCATAAGACCCCATAAACTATGCATTAAATGCACGAGTTACAAATTTGCATCAGTCGGTGCCGTGGCAGTCAGAAGGGTCAACGGCATTCATATGGCGCCGTAGGTTACGGTGCCTAGTGGTTCCTTACGGCATGCAGGGTCTGAGCTACGGTGGTGTATTTGGCTTAGATATGGGGGCCGTAACCTACGGCAAGAGCCGTAGGTTACGGTGGTAAACATGCTTTTTCTTCTTGTTTCTCTTCCAATTTGCCATTTCCTCACTTCTTGATTTTGCCAACTTCCGACATCCTTCTAAGCTTTCTAAATCCCTCATCTTGAGCACTTTAACACCTGCACATCAAAACATCTAGTGGTTACCAAGTTCAAGCAATTAACCGGGTAAAGTATGAGATTTTAATCTATTTAACGACATTAAGGGTTGTCCTACGGACCACCCGTCAGCTTCCGGATCATTAATATAACCCATCAACAAAACACTCCATCAATCTCAAACACAACAGTAACAACCAACAATACTAATCCACAACATTCAAACCACCACTAAGCACAAACCTTTCATGATCTGATCCCCACGAATGTAGATCTCACCACACTGATTCCTCAGAAGCGAAACACCAGTATCCGGATCAACAATCTTCATCTCCGCATTACAAACAACCGTTCCACACGCTCCGGATTTGATCTCGAATGGCTCTTTCGCAAACGCTAAACACATTGCAAGCACAGGCCCTGCTTCCGTCATCCCATAGCCCTGAAAACAGTTACACATACATAATCATAAGTATTCGATAAATTAAGTTAGTCTTTGGCTAGTACTAATAGATCCAAAACCATTGATGTTACAAAAATCATAGCAAAAAAACAAACACAAGACTATAAATATTAGGGCTCTTGCAAACTGCCGTAAAGTGCAGCTCAACTAAAGGGGTTAAATTTAAAAGTATTGATTTTATAAAATCATAGCAAATACCCAGAAAAGAGATGACATCAAAAGGTGATTTTGTGGACGTCACTTGTTAAAAAACCATAAATACAAATGATAAACAGATTAAACATACATTAAAGCTTAAAGATCAGAAAAAAAAACATTAAAAATATAATATAGGTGATTCTTGATTCATGTATCATAGTTTCTTTCTGTTGATTGATACATTATGCAAAGAACTTGACACTAAAGAAACAACTTTAAACCTCCAATTTGATGAAAGATAAGAAAACTAAGAGCACAAGCGGGAAAACAAAACTCAACACGTAGGAGTGAGAGACGATTAAGAAGAGAAACAAACCTGGTAAAAAACGGCAGCATCATGGTTGAATCCTTTGGATCCTTTATGAGTGTGGACTGGGAGTAATCTAGTGGTAAAGTCAGTTTCATGGATATTCCATTGCTCTATTCGAAACATCCTCGTCGATTACCCCACATACGAACCCTATAAATTCAATTTTGTGTTAATAAACAACATGACAAAAGAAGAACACATATGAAAGTAGGATTCCTAACCTGGTGAATCTCTTCATTTCGAACAGCGACGATGAGATCTCTAGGGTTTGCTGAGTCTCATCATTTAGTTCACCAACAGGGAGAAAGTTTGCCTAAACTTCAAGATCCAAACAAAAAATCGTTGAATGATGGAATAGATTTAGGTATGGGTGTGGGAGAACTGCGTAGTAGGATTAGGGCATCCTGAAAAAGAAGATGAAGTGTTTATATGGTTCCGTATTAACTTTTTGGAGCAGGTTATGAAACGGGGCTGTGGAGCGGGAATTCAAATTTGAATCCAATATCTGGCCGCCCAAACACGTGATATGGAGATTTGACTTTAGGATTTATAAAAATAAAACAAAATTCTCACAAAATGACACATCAGATGAAAGGAAAGGGGGGGCTTGTGGAGGTAACACGTGGCATAGATAAGTTTTGCTTTATTATAGTAGAGATCTGGAAGTATATGCTTACTAGATATTTTTCTATAGAATCCATTTTCTATACATTAATACCTTCAATCGTATTAAGAAAAGTTGAGTACCTCATATGAACAAAATACATAAAATTTACATCATTTTATATAACATTAGTTTTTTTTTTTTTTGAATAATCATTATTTGAGTATAGAGGGAGATGTAGTCTGAAAAAATGTCTTCTAAAAAAAGGGTGTCTTATTCCCACATGGTTAAATCTTATTTGCACATGGTTTTCACTCTATCTCTCTCTAAATCTATCTATGTATATATAGAGAGAGATAGAGTTGAGGGGTGTGGGAATATTAACACCCTTTAAAAAATCTGAAACAAAATTTATGTTCTTGTTGACAATAATTAAACACATTTATGTTTTTTTAGATCGTGGGGTATGGTGGGGCGGGGGTTTGGGCCATGGGTTGACACATGGCTTGGGGGGGCTTTGCTGGGCTGACCCACATTGAAGAGGGTATGGTGGGGCGGGGGTTTGGGGCGTGGCCAGCCCAAACAGCTTTTAAATATTTTTTAAAACAACAAATTTAATTTTTTTAATATTTTTAAATCAAGAAAATTACATAAAAAAATCCTAACGCTTATATTTTTTCTTTATCTCTTCTCTCATCTCCAAGATTAGTTCCAACTCTTCACCCTCTAGGTGATCAATGGGCTGGGATAGAAATTTCAAATCATTTCGTTTTTGTTTTAGGGCATCTCTAGCTTCTTTGCTTTTTCGAACTTCGGCCTTTTGTTTCAGGGCATCTCTAGCTTCATGCTTTTTCGATTTGGGAAAGGTTGATGGAGGTTGGTGAAAGTTTGATGGGCGTTTGTGTAAACGGGCTAGGTATCGAATCGTCGGTGTGTGGGAAGTTAGTAAACACACGACCACCGATATACGATGCGTAACTAGCCATATCGGGCATATGAGAGTGTATTAAAAATGGACGAGGCATTGGACGATTGGGTGGTGAGCTAGGATTATTTTCTTGGAATGCAAATCGGTTGTTTGGGTCATAAGCACGATTATGAGGATGCATTTTTTGTTTTGTAGAATGATGTTAGTGCATTCATTTGTCGACTTCGTCTTATATCGAGTCTTGGTTGCGTTGCGGATTTGATCAAGCGTGACATCATCAAAAATGTCATCATGTGACATCAATGATGACATCACAACATTCTAGATGATGAAAATCAGTTCACGAAATATAATGCTCTCACAAAAGACAAAACAGTTTCTTATTTCATGTGGTTTCGCTTGAAGTTAAACATGTACGTTTCGCTTGAAAGTCTTTTAGGAGGTTTCGCTTGAGTGGTCATAGGTGTCTTCAAGCGAAAGCCTGAGTACTATAAATAGGATGATAGGCTTGTCATTTGTAACGAATTCTAGAATTGATACCGAGGTGCTGCCGGTGTTCCTTGTGACTGTAATCGATAGTAAATCAATACACAAGACGTTTATAGTGATATTCAAGCTGTTTTCACATTTGTTTCTTAGTTTCCGCCTCTGAAACGGACTAGAGCTCTTCCGAACGACTCATTCAGGTCGCGATTCGATCCTACAAGTGGTATCAGAGCTCAGGACGAGGAGTTCTTGCCAAAACAGCCTGTTTTCACCATATTTTCTGTTTTCTACACTTTTTTCTTCAAAATTCAAAAATTTTTCACGGTTAAAATCGGCTCAAATTCACACATATTATGCGCAATCATGAATTAAAAAATCCTGGAAAGTTTTAGAGCTAAAATCGGTTTAAATCTGATTAAAATTGAACTTTCGCTTGAAATTTGTTCGACTTTTGCTGATGTCACCGGCTTTCGCTTGAATTTGACCGAGTCTGCTTGAAAACGAGGTTTCGCTTGAATCGTATTTCCGGTGAACAAGTTTGTTTTTGCGTGAAAAGTACATCGAGTTGTGCAAAACATTTTACGAGGATGACAGGTCATTGATATTTGAGAAAAGAGATTATGTGAATATGTGAATTGTATCGGTTGATCAGACTTTACATGTGACTGTTAATCCTTCAAGACTTATCGGCTCAATCAGTTTTGTGTTGAACATTTAATCAGTCATTAGTCATCATTGAAAGTGCATGTGAGTTGTGTCGGCAAGAATTAATCAGGTGCATGTGATCATTGAATATTGATTGTCGGTTAAGTGGATTTGGGAGGTCCAATGGGAATTTAGAGATCAAAAATTGTCTACCACCTTTAATTGAGGTCCAATTAGAGTAAATTGAATTTCGGCACAAGTCAAAGTGTCAGTATTACATTTCATCTGGCCAAGATTTGCATGTGAATAGATAAGGTGTTGGTAATTGAAACATTTGCATGTGACTTAGAGAATGGCGGCCCAATCATCATACACACGAACTTCATATTGACCCATGATTGATCAGGTTGCATGTGTTGCATATTGACAAATCATTTAATAGATTTCAGTTCATTGCGTGTTATCAGCCCAAGTCTTTACATCATTAACAACCCAATTAACAATTGATGAAAAATCAAGCTTGTCAGCCCATGAGATTTTGTTCGGCCCAATGAGAATTAAATAGTCACAATATTGATAAGCATACATTTCGGCCCAAATCTTTCTAAGCCCAGCCCAAGTGAACTTCATTGTTTGCGGCCAATTGGAAGCTATTTGATCTAGTTCATTCATTCAATTTGCGGAATACATTAAACGAGTCCACAATTTTTCGAGACGTGTTCTAGATCGATTCAACCATCACACATTTTTACGTGTTCAGTACGTTTAAACTGATTTTGTGTTCGTTTGTTATTCCGGTATTTCCCAAAGTATCACCTGATTATTGAATCATGGCTGAGGAATTCTACAATGCTCATCAGAAAAGAATCCCGATTTTTCCAGATCTTGGAAGTGATGTTGATACGGATGATGAGGAAGAACATCTCAACAGAGCTAGAAAAGGCATTGATCCTACTAGTTTTAATTTGTTTTTTGCAGATAAAATGGAGATGCTGTATCAGAAGAAGATGGCAAGATTGAGGAAAGAGCTGGAAGCAGCAAAAATGCAAACTGATGAAAAGAAAAAGACAGAAGCTGGAGAAGCAAATGTTGATCAAGTGATTGAGAAAGTAGTTGAGAAAATCGTTGAAGTGGAGAAAGTGGTGGAAAAACTTGTTGAAGTTGAAAAAATAGTTGAAGTTGAAAAATTAGTCGAAGTTGAGAAACTTGTCGAAGTAGAGAAAATCGTCGAAGTAGAAAAGATCGTTGAGATTGAAAAGATAGTTGAAAAAGCGGTTGAAGTTGAAAAACAGTGTTCGAAGTGTTCAGAATCTTGCAAAGTTTGTGAGGAGAAAGATAAGAAGATTGCTGAATTAGCGAAGATTAAAGAAGATTTACTATCTGATGTGAAGTACATTAAGGAATCTTATGATGTGCTGAATAGAACAGTTGATGGTCTGAAAAGGACAAATTCAGAAATTGAAAAAGCAAATGACAAAATGAGTGCAACTTTAATGACAAAGCAGAGCGTCATCAATGATTATATTGAAGATTGTGCTAATCTGAAGAAGGAGCCGGAACTTGATAAGATTGAGAGTGAAAGGATTAAACGATTATTGTTGAGTTACACTACTTGTGATTATTTGTTTGATCGTGTTTATCCTACTGTTGCAGGTCTTGAGGCTTTCACGAAGAAAAAGACTGAAGATACTGATACTGGTAAGAAACCAAGTGTCAAATATAACAGATGTCCGCCCCCGATCCATGAAACTTATTCTCCCAGAAAGCCAAATGAGGAGCGAGTTAATAAGGCTCTCAACATCAAGTTAAAGTCTGAAATTATTGATGAATTACCAGACAATATTGATGTTACATTCACAGCGTCTGACACTGATCATGAGTCTGAGTTAGTAAAGAAAGTTGTCGATCAGGTGTTAGATACGGATGAAGAGTCAAAGTTGGAGTCTAAGTCAGATAGTTCGAGTTCGTCTGAGAAGAGTCCGAGTTCACCGGTTAACAGGGTTTACAATAGAGAATTCCTGTTATCAAAATCTAATTTGAATGATGGATCAATCAAAGTGGCTTATACTTTGTATGATTCAGACAAATTATATTCTGATGAGGAATTCCCAATAAGAAGTGTAAAAACTAAAATAATCAAACAGGTTTTCAAATTAACAGAAATTAATATTTCTGAAATAAAAGATTTAAATCTTGCTGAAAAACCTAAAAAGTACACTTCAAGAGTTCAACAGAGATTGAACAAGAAAAAGGGTTACAGTTATGGTTCTGGTTATCGAAAGAAACCAAACCATAATGGTAATCTTAAAAAGAAAGGTCTTGGTTTCAATTCTTCAGAAAATTATAAAAATCAGAAAACTTATAAACCAAAAACAAAATTTGTTTCAGGAGGAAGTTCAGAGGATGAACAGAAGAAACCGTTCTGGAAGCAGTCAAACAAGGAGTTTCTTGCTGAAGTGAAGAAGAATGTGAGAAAGTTTGCTCAAAGAGTTGACAGAAGAACGTGTTTCAAATGCCAAGAAGTTGGACATATAGCTTGGAATTGCCCCAAGACCAACTACCAAAAACAGGAAGTTTCTTCTAAATCTGTTTTGAGAAAGACTTGTTTTGATAAGAAAGAACAACCTATAAAAAATGTTAAAAAGTTTGAAAATTCTACTTCTGAGGAAGGAGAAAGTTCAAAACGGTTTTACAAAAGAAGAGGTGATTTGAGTAAACAAAAGTGGGTGGTTAAAACAGATAATTGTTCTGACAATGAATCTGATTCCATAAAATCAGAGGAGTCTTTGGTTGAGAAAAAGGTTGTGAATTCCGTTCCAGAGGTGAACGATGAGGATTTTCCTCCTTTGTCAAAGGAAAATTTGATGATGAAAGTGGGAAAGGTAGAGATCTCAAATCAATTCTTCGCTGATAAGGGAGAATTTGATGTTGAGAAGACTTTCAATGGAAAAGTCAAGCATATTTTCGGGAAGATGGTTGATGGGAAGGTTAAAACTGCAAAAGATTTTTATAAATCAAAATGTTGGTGGGATAGATGTGTCCCAGAATCTCCCAAGGCTGATCAGGCTTGGGGGAAAGTTTTTCCAAACTAAAAATCTGACTTGCCGGAGCTCCCAGATTGGTAAGAGTGGAGCATGAATCGGCATCTTTCTTAGCAAATGATCCTACAAGTGGTAAAGTTGGTAAAGTACAGGTGATATCTTTAAATTGTTATATTTTGATTTACAAGTGATTATGGTTGGTGAGTGAATCTGTAAGTGGTTGAAAGAGGTTTTCATTGACAAGTGGTTAATCAAGGTCATTAAGTTGAACTTGATTGGACCATACTTACAAGTGATATTTTGGAGAACGATGTGATGAACCCCTAACCTACAAATGGTTTATTAAAATCAACAAAACTTATTTTCCGGAAAAACCATTTGATTAAAACAAACTTAAGTGTTTTGAAATCACAATGGGAAAATAGTTTGTTGTGAGGGGGAGTTCTGATTGTTTATGCCAAGTGGATGACTATTTGAGGAGATTTGATATCGGTTGTCATTTTATTGTACAATTTATTTTTAAATTTCCTAAAATGTGTTTGCATTTTAGGGGGAGTAAAAATTTTCAGAAAATCCAAAAACATTTGAAAATTTGAAAAAGACAAAAACATGATAAAATGAAAAATGAGTTTTGTTGTACAAAAGAGGAAATGATAGTACATCAGTGGACTATCACAGCACGCTAAAGAATTGGAAAGTCAAATGTGATAAACGATCTCACTATGGATTTGTGAGTAGGTTTTTGCACATTTAGTAGATTGTGATGAGATATAAACCTAAAATTCAAACTTGCTTAATTCGTGGGTAACATCTCTCGGATATATGGGTAACCCCCGAAATCTTGTTTGAAGGACCCCTCTTTCTGAGATACTAGGTCTTTATGCTTAGTGATATCTGGGGTATTATCCCGGGACTTCTGATTTTGCGGAAGCAATGGCCTAGTCCCCGGAGAATACTTTACTACTTGCTTGAAATATAGCGCCGTCCTCAGCAAAAATAGACAATAAAATTGCTAATCAATGCTGTTGTAAAAAAGATCCTCTAAAGGGGACCCACCAAAAGTCGAGCCGTCATCTCTCTGCTGAACGGAAGTTCTGACCTGAGCTCTCACGGTTTCGCAATTTAACCCCTTACAGATATCATCTAGGTATACTCACCTGTAAGACTGAATATTGGGATCTGGATACGGGAGTATATTCTGAGGTGGGACACGCGATTAAGTTTAAGTACTTAAGACATTAATCTCGTATCTCGAAACAGTTGAACTTTGTGTGAAAATTTAAGTGGATTAGTATACTGACAATCTAAGTGAATCGTTTAGAACTTAAAATGATTAAAGCTTAACGGTGTTGGTGATTTGTCTCAAAAACTGATATGATCCTCTTACACAAACTCACAAAAAATATTGTTTGTAAATATTTCATTTCTACATTTCATTCCAGTTATATCAAAATTTCAAAAAGATTTTCGGTGTGTTTTAGCATAAATTTTGAAAAGTCCAAAAAGATTTTTGACAACTGATGTTGAAAAGCTGAATTTCAAAATTCCGAGTGCTGAACATGACGAATAGGTTTGGTAAAGTATGTTTAAAGATGTTTGAAATGAAAATGATATATATTCATGTGGTTCATCAGAAATTTACATGATAAATCTTTCTATTCAGGGTTGTGTCTTTAAGTGATTAGCAAAGCTTCTAAATTTGTTATATCTTATCTTTTATGAAACTTATATTTTGGGTAGAGAATATTCAGGTGAGTCAGGTTACGATATTTGAACTTGTGAAAGCCAGACTACGATCCCAGTACAAGTTGAGGGGGAGTCTGTTAGAAAGAGAGTCTAAAGATGCAAGAGCTAGGAGCCAGAGATCCTGAAAGAGAATTGGAGATAGGATAGAGCCAGATAGAGATCCTGAAGGAAGCTTAAAGACTGATAAAGACTGAAGATTGAGAAGACTCGACACTTAAGACTCGTCAACATCTGAGGGGGAGTCTGTTAGTGCATTCATCTGTCGACTTCGTCTTATATCGAGTCTTGGTTGCGTTGCGGATTTGATCAAGCGTGACATCATCAAAAATGTCATCATGTGACATCAATGATGACATCACAACATTCTAGATGATGAAAATCAGCTCACGAAATATAATGCTCTCACAAAAGACAATACAGTTTCTTATTTCATGTGGTTTCGCTTGAAGTTAAACATGTACGTTTCGCTTGAAAGTCTTTTAGGAGGTTTCGCTTGAGTGGTCATAGGTGTCTTCAAGAGAAAGCCTGAGTACTATAAATAGGATGATAGGCTTGTCATTTGTAACGAATTCCAGAATTGATACCGAGGTGCTGCCGGTGTTCCTTGTGACTGTAATCGATAGTAAATCAATACACAAGACGTTTATAGTGATATTCAAGCTGTTTTCACATCCGTTTCTTAGTTTCCGCCTCTGAAACGGACTAGAGCTCTTCCGAACGACTCATTCAGGTCGCGATTCGATCCTACAAATGAGAATAGAGATGATTATAGAAATTGAAGATGATTATTGTGGTTGAATGTGGTAAAAATAGGAATTGAAGTGTGATATTTATAGTGAAAAAAATAAATTTTTTTAACATAGCCGTTGGCCAACAGCTAGTTTGGTTTCGCCATTGAGAGCCCGCCATGTCAGCTTGCTAGACCCGCCCCACGCCCGGCTTCAAACCCAAGCCCCTTGGGCCACGCCCCAACCCAAGCCCCCAACCCAAGCCCCATACCCCATAGTCTTATGAAGCACTACCTTGCTATCATGAGGTTTAGAGTACAGGGACGAACCTACAAGCTTTTAAATCTAGGTAATGATCTATGGCCCCCAAAATACAGGGGCCTCAGTTTTTTAAAAAATATTTATGTAACATTTGTGTATTACAATATTAGGATCAAATGGACAAAACTAAAACTATATATGTTCGAAAGCCAATTGAAGAACCAATTATAAAATAAAAGAGACCCAATTCAAACTCTAAAACAATATGCAATTCATATTTAATTTAGTCCGACATCGTCATTCTCGCTAACTATAACGTCGCACATACTCATTCCGCTCAATGTCATTGCCTATTGGGGAGAAATTAGAGGTAAAATTAGTGGTGTCGCAAGGATAAAACAGGTTGGTTAACGGCTAATAGAGCACGTCGGTGTCATACGAGGATATGAATATCAAGCAAAGTTCATGACAGTTAGTGATGCAAACCCCTTCGGGTCTATAAAATCCTGATACTATGAATGAGCCTTAAGTCGAGTTACAACTATGACTTTAATTTGTGAGCTAATTCATCATAGATTGTCACCTCTACGTATTAAGACCGTGGGGTATGGTGGGGCGTGGGTTGGGGGCACGGTGCGACGCGTGGCCTATGGGACACTTAAGACCAAAAGCCAATTTCAGTGGGGTATGTTGGGGCGTGGGTTGGGTGGCGTGGAAAAAAAGTCAATTTCAAAGGGCTAGTGCTCTTGGCCAATGAAGTTCCGCCATGTCATCTGGTAGCCACGCCCCACGCCCAGCCTTAAACTCCCGCCCAAGGGGCCACGCCCAAACCCAAGCCCACCCAGGGTGGTGACTTGGGCGTTTCTCTCCAACCCACGCCCCAACCCCGCCCCATACCCCATAGTCTTTTTTTTTTGAACGGCCAACAAATTCAAATTTTATTCAAAAAACGAAATCGCCGGATTAACCATATGTTAACCCGAACGATATACACCTGTTACATCATACACCCATACTTACTAAATCAAAATTACACCATTTCTCCCACGTTAAAGTAACCATTTTTGATCGGTTTTTATACCAAAGATCAGTCATTGCTATTATATCATTCTTGATCCGCTCCAAATTAGGCTGCGTTCCTCTAAAGATGGCCTCGTTTCGACTCCTCCATATACACCAAACCGCGGTTTGGATCACCAAATAAACTAACTTCCTCCATTTCTCTGAACCTCTGGCTTTCCAGTGGTAACTGATCAAATTCGAGACCCCGAACATGAAGAAACCGTGAAGTCTGCACCAGGTAGCGATGAAGTCCCACACTGCTTGAGGCATTCCGCACGAGATAAACAGATGTTCCGCCGTTTCTCGCTGCATCCCGCAAAAAGTGCATAAACTCGAGACAACTTGTAGCCCTCTAGATTCTAGATTATCGACTGTAGGTAACCTGTTTAGGCTTAGTCTCCATACAACAAAATTCACTTTTATGGGCACCAAACTATTCCAATCAAAACCATTCTCCAAATCTTCGAACGTGGCGGCTTGCAATCGTTTTTTTACGCTACGTACCGAGAACATACCTGACGATTCCAGCGACCATTCCCAACTATCACATCCGGATAAACTGATGAAACCAGCTATCATCGCAGAAAGAGTTGCCAATTCGTTTGTTTCCGTATCCGAAGTTGGTTGCTGTGTCCAGTCGAACGAAGTGTATGTCGCACCATTCAACACCCCGTATCTTTCTCCAACCGTTGCCTGTGTTTTCCTCTCTAATCCAAACAGTGCTGGAAATTTCGTGCATAACGGCTCGTCCCCTGTCCACCAATCTGTCCAAAAGCAAACTTTTGAACCCAAACCCGGTCTAACCTTGATTACTTTTTGAACATCAATACCAGTCGTTCCCAAGTCTACCCCAATTTTTCCTACTTGCTTCCATGGTCCCGCGAGAGAGAGTTTAACTAGCATATAATTCCATGACCTCGAGGCTGCATGAATGCTCCAAATCACTTTCCTCCAAAGGCTTTCCTGGTCCACTTTAAACCTCCACCACCACTTTGAAAACATGGCAATATTGGCCTCCCGGAGCGAGCCCATGCCCAGTCCACCCAAATCTTTTGGAGTCATCGCGTTTCTCCACTTTACCCACCAAACCTTCCCGTGTTCCGTCGTTACTCCCCATAGAAAATCTCTTCGAATAGCCTCTAAACGTTTGATAATTTGGGCCGGAGCTTTGTATAGAGAAAAGAAGTACGTTGGCAGGGAATTAAGCACCACCTTGGTTAACGTTATCTTTCCTCCATACGAAATCGTGTTCGCCTTCCAAATAGATAGTCTCTTTCTAAACGTTTCAATAACCGAATCCCAGTTCTTGCGAAGGTTCATGTTTGCACCAACATACAAGCCCATATATTTAAAGGGAAATTTACCAACCTTACAGTTAAGTTCACCCGCTATACTTTGAACCCGAGAATCATTTACGCCAACCCCGAAAACACTACTCTTCGAACAATTAACTCGAAGACCTGAGGATAGAAAGAAACATCTAAGGATTCTCTGGAGACATCGAGCATTGTCCGAAGACCATTCCCCACAAATACCACATCGTCGGTGTAAAGAAAGTGGGAAACAGTTGGACCACCCATATTACACTTGATCCCTTTATAGAGCCCCACCGCACACGCTTCCTTCATAACCCCCGTTAAAGCTTCCATAGCGAGTACAAAGAGGAATGGGGACAGAGGGTTGCCTTGTTTCAATCCTCTTTGGCATGAGAATTCATGCGTAGGCGAACCGTTAACTAAAACCGAAGCCCTAGCGCCTGATACGATGGACATTACCCATTTTCTCCACTTAGGATGAAAGTTCATTTGACTTAAGATTGAATCAATAAAACCCCAGTTCAGTGAATCACAGGCTTTTTCAATGTCCACTTTAAAAATCAAACCTTCCTTTTTTGCTTTGCTTCAGCCATGCCACGACTTCGTTAAGAATAAGCGGACCTTCCAAGATACTCCTGTTTGATAGTGTTAGGATCTGAGGCTCTCATGATTGTGTTTGTTTGTAATAGATGAATAATGAATGAACATGATTCAAATGATTTACGCAGCGGAAATGAACACAAACTTTGTAAACACAATCAAAGAGGAAAAAGTTTTAGATAAACACATGCATTCCATTAGTCAAAAGATTACAAATCAAATCAAAAGATTACAATGCATGCTTACAAACTAAACTCCCCCTCAGCCTGATGCTCCCTGGTTGATTGCTCAAGATGAAAGGATTGGAGGAGAAGAACTCACTCTGTCAATCAAAATGTAACAGTATAGGGTACTGTTCCATTTATAGGCAAATCAAACCACTGAAGCATCTAAGCTGACGTCACCATGAAAGTGACATCTAACAACCTAACAACCTTTAACCACTGTTCTAATACAAACACTGTTATCTTAACCACTGACTCTGTACAATACAAGTGACAAAACTAAACTACGCTTTCTCCTTCCATTATTGCATGCCAAGCACTGATGTTTGAATATTAGTGCTTTCCTCAAAGTTGATCAGTCCTTGAGTGGGCAGTTCTTTAATCAATAGCAGTACTTAGATAGCATCGGCAGATTGAACCAGCAGTGTTTAATCTTTAGCAGTCTTTAGGGCTTCATCAGCAGTTTGAAGGACAACAGCTGTTGTATATGGACAGTGGATAGAGGACATCAGATGTTGTAAACACTTTCAAGGGGAAAGCCTGGTGTAAACTACTGCTTATGATGAATCCACTGTTGTGAACCAGTTTTGGCTTTCATTATCTGTTCCTCTGATAGGGTTCAATCCCAACAATCTCCCCCTGGAACAGATTATGCCAAAACTCTTCATTATTTTGGATCTTTATTGTCTCATCAGAAGTTCCCTAACTTGTCCTTTAAATTGCAACTCAAAATCCATGGAACTTGTATCATCCTCATCCCTACACAGTATAAGCTCAAGAAGATCTTGTAGATCTTCAACACTCAGGCCCAATTCCCTTGATATGTGCTTTACTTCTCCATTGGATCTGATCAGGGTCAATACATGGGTCTTTTCATCAGACATCCATTTTAGTATTTTTGAACCCAATGGGTTTCTTGGGAGAGGTTTATTTACGGATGAGTTTGGTGATGCTGGCCTTGTGATTATTTGTTTAGCAGTGCTCTGAGCTTTTGTTAGTTCAGAATCTCCAGCCGTGTTTTGTTTGAAAACCATTTTGATGATATCATTTGCTGCAACTATATCTTCTGCAGTTTCTTTTTCAATCTGCTCTTGTCTCTTTCTTTGATCTATCTCAATGGCTGATACATCTGCTGATGTGAACAGTGGTTCAGAAATATTGATCTGTTTTGGCTATCTGTATTCAGGATTCTGTGGTAAAATGGGATCCGTCATCCTTCTTTTCTTTAACCTTTCATAAGCCTAATCTGTGTATTGCCTTGTCCATTATGCTATGGCTTTGGAAGGTCCAACCTTTGCATCCACCAGCTCTTGTTTCTTCCTCTTGTATTCTGCGGTAAGTTTATCAATGGCCTTTTTGTATTTGCTCCAGTTTGGAGCTGTCTTTTTCTTACCTGGATCATTCTTGATCATCCTGATTCTGTTAACTTCATGCTTTAGTGCAATAAGTGGCCATTCACTGAATTGTTCTTCATTAGCTGGATAAAATTTTTCTTTCATAATAAATGCAAGATAATCCTTTCTCATTTCCTTTTGTAGGACGGCTCCAGGTGGCATATTTGATATATCTTTGCTTAGGTCTCTTGTATAATCTTCCAATTGTTTGACCTTAGTGAGTAAAAATTCCATTCTTTCTGAAATGGCTTTGTCACCTTGATCTTGCATTCAATTCTAGCTCTTATATTTGCTTGCCTGGCTTTGAGTTTTAGATATGCATCCATATTTTATGGGTTCCTGAAGCCCATGAGAGAAGGAAATCTTCTTTTTGAAGGATCGTCTTCTGTATAGAATTATCTCATCTCATCCTTTACAGCTTCCAATTCCAGTGGATAACTTGCAGCAATGGATACAAGGTTAGCAGGGTTTATTGGTTTGACTAGAGTTGGTGGAGTGGATGGTTGTGGCTCGACAACTTTGTAGGGTGTGGAGGATAAAGGAATGGGTGCTGGTATATCATCATTACTCTCATGAGATTTCCTTTTCCTTGTATAAAGCCTTTTGGGTGAAGGGGGTTTTGGTTGTGATGTGACAATGGGTTGTATTGTGATTGTTGAAATGGTGAGGGCAGTGGTAGATGGCTGGCAAACAGCTGTTGAAACAACTGGTGTTTCAACCTCTGTTGTCATTACAACTACTGATGTGTCAGTAGATGTCTTCTGCTTTTCAGCAGGTGGTGATTTGGTGGGTGGTGATGATTTTAGGTGGTAGGGGTAGGGCAGTGGTTGTGGTGTGTTTTGGAGTGGTGGTAGTTGTTTGGCTAGCAGTTGTTGAAACCACTAACATATCAACAGTTGTTGATACAACAGGAGTTACAACAACTATTTGGGTGGAAGTTTGAGATTTTGTGGTTTGAGGTTTGGAGCCTTTGGTAGGTGGTTGGGAGGCATGCTTTGTGGGTCTGGATGGTGTGGATTTGGGTTGCCTCACTTGTCTAGTGGGCTTCTTCTTTTCATCCTTAGGATTTTCATCATCCTTTGGCTCAGAAGTACCCTGTGCATTCAGCTCCATGTAAGCTCTTTTCTCCTGTTCCCACCTGGCTTTATCCTTAGCCTCTCTATCTCTTTTAACACTTGCTTTTGCTTCTACAAGTGCATTTATGGTAACATCAATTTTCTTACTACCATCTGGCAAAGGGATATTTTTAGTCATGTTTTCTTTTTCTGGTTCAATATAGAGACCATCATCAATTCCCTTATTCTTCCACTGCTTAATTTTCTCCCCCTTTTTGGCATTATCTGGAGGAAGTTTATCAATGAAGAGAACAGTGGGAGGAGCTTTGCCAGTGGTGTTCAGGATGTGGGCCTTTATAGCCTTGATGTCTGCTTGAGTATTTCTAAACCTTGACTCCATCATGTTTCTCAGCTCTTGAACATGTATTGCATGCTGCTGATCAGCCATTTGTCTTTGTTGTTGGAGCAGGGGTTGGAATAGATTCCACAACTCATTTGCAGCAAGTGCAGGTTGTGCAGGTGCTTGAGCTGGAACAATAGTGGGTTTCAATTTTTGAGCGTTTAACAACTGTTGCACCATATCTTTTATTTCAGCGATAGATGTTTCAAGATTGTCAATTCTACCCGTCAATTCCTGATATTTTAAATGATCACCCAAATTAATGGGATCATCTGATTCCCCACCAGCAGTGGTTGTATCAATGTGTGACTTAGGACATGAATCCCAAAAATCATTCATTGATGCCCCTTGTTCTTGGTACTGGGGTCTTCTTCCTTCACCACTTGATAACTTTTTGATGGTACCAGTGGTCAAAACAAACTCACTAGTGGTTATCAGAGGTGCTATAGAAGGAATTGCCTTCAAGGGAGTCTGATTGATGAAACAACTGGCCAAATGTAGATCTGTTGATCCAACACTTGTAGTTGCTGCTCCACTTGAACTACTGACAGGAATTACTTGTAACTCCTGCAGTGTAACCTCCTCAGTTGTTGCTAGGATAGCAGAGGTATAAGCATCAGACCCAGTCACTTGTGGGAGTGTACTCTCAGTGATAGGTGATTGAGAGGAACTGGTTTGTGTCTGAGCTATAGCAACTGCATGCAACAAAGGTATTATTGATTGTGGTAATGTGAGGGGTGAAGATATGGGTGTTGAAAGAGACATGTCCTTGGGATCAGGACTGAGGAAGATGGATCCAATTGGATCCAGAGCTTCATAATGTGGGGTCCCTGTGCTTACAACCTGATCCTTTTGTGAGGATGCAGGAGGAGTTTGAGGCAAGGGTGGAGATCTTTCTTCCATTTGCTGTGAGGAAGTAGTAGCAGTGGTTTTTGGTGACATTTGTGTTGTCACTGGCAGAGGCTCTGGGATCTCATCTTCCAGAGTTGCCTTTTTAGTGGGTTTGGGGGGCTTTTTGGATGATTTCTTTTTAGTCTTTTTGGTGATGGCAGGTGTGGGTTTCATAGCAGTGGGTGTGCTGCCATTATCACCTGGAGCAGTGGGCTCAGCAGCAGATACCTGAGGAGCAGTGGTAGCTGCTAAAGTCTGCCCAGGCACCTCTGCTTGTGTTTTTGCATGTGTTAACATTCTAGTGAATGTTTCAGATGTTAAACCATGTATTTGAAAAGATTCACCTTGAATGAGCAAATTTTCATTTTCCTTTCCAAATTTTTGTTTAAGATAGTAGCTTAAGAACCTTGGAAAAAGTAGAAATGATTTGCTATCAACATTTTTTACCAAATCATCAAAGATCTCCTGGGAATAGTTAAAATTTTCATTATGTAAAATAGCAAAGCCCAGGTTTTGGATCTTTAATGGTATTTCATTAAAAGCAGTTGTTTTATTTGAGACACACATCAAAAGGGTATGGAATAAAAACCTTGGTACAGAAGGGAAGAAACCTTTTTGTAAGGTGTCCCTTTTTATTTTCGCACCATACACTCTATCCAGAAAATCAGTTTTTAACTCGTTTTTGGGAAAATAAGTTTTACCTTCCTGATCATCGAGTGCAAAGACTTCTGAAATTGATTGTGGAGTGATTTGAATCTTTTTGCCCTTTATGGAAGAATTAATGGCTATAACTGTGTCACGTTGATGCTCAAGTGTGGCATTTTTCCAAAATTCTCTCTGGGTTTGTTCATAAATAGGAGCATCAGCAGTCAACAAAGTTTTGTACTTGGAAGCTGCAAGAGTGTCAATGATGGAATCGAAGGTGTTGGTGGTGGTGGGTTTTGTGAGAAGACCCAAGTAGTTGTGAGGTGCTTTATATGGGATTTCAATGGGTTCAACGGTCTTTTGAGCGACCTTTTTGGAAGATGAGGATGATTTTGATTTTGATTTTGTCATTTTGGTGAAGAAGAACGAAGAATGATTTGAGACGGAAGATTGGAAATTGCTTTTGAGAAAGGAATTTTGGAATTCAATTCGACAGTGTAAACCCTGTTTGGGGGTTTTGATCTGATGGCTAAGAACTGACCACGTGCCAACCTCTGATGGAAAGATGAATAATGGAGGACAGTTGTTTAGGAAACCACTGATGAAGCAAATATCAGTGGTTGCAACGGTCTAAGTGAAAACAGTGGATGATTTTAACTATCAGTGTATAGCTTTATCAGTGGATAAAACACTGATTTTGAACAACAGTGTGTACCAAGAAAATGAAAGAACAGGGGTTGACTTTCAGCAGTGGACAGTATTTAGGAAACAGATGTTTGAACATAACAGTGATTAGGAGTAAGGTAATGGTAAGGATTTGAGGGCTATTATGTCAGCAACTGTTAGTGCAACAGTGAATAAGCTTTTAACAAATGTTTTGAACATCTGCTGTTCTGATGGAAGAAATGATTGTCTTGTGAAACCACAATATAATGTTTGAACATCTGTTGATGGTGATTATAAAATATCTGCAAGATTGCTATCTTCAACAAAATACATTTTACATGCAAATTGTTAAGTTTAATATGTCAGCAGATTTTACAAGAATTTGCATTCAAGGTTTTGTCACATGTCTACTACAAATCTTGAAGCTTTTATGGATTACTGACAGTGGTTTAGTACCCCAGATGATGGAAACCTTTTTACTACGGCTACTCATTTTGTGTCATAATATTTAAATTAGAACATGAGTACCAACTATTTTAAGGTCTGTTAGCAATCAATTTTTGATCTGTGTTAAAACAAACTTGAGTTTGACATGACCTTGACACTTGTACCATTTCCTTTTGACCTATTTTCAAGGATAATATCACCAAAAATAAGGGTTCTATATCCTGACAGGAGTTTTAAACTTTTGCTATAAAAAACAAGTAAAAGTTCAAAATATATCATTCCTTTAAAAAAAAATAAAGAATAATATATCCTGTTTTATTTGAGAAAAACCCTTTAAAAAAATAATTAAAGGTTTTTCTAAAAACAACATCAAAAAGGATCTGGTATATTTTCCAATTAAACTCATAATCATATCACTCTCAAGTTTTATGAAAATGGTCAGTGGTTTGAAATACATTGTAATAACCACTGTTTGAAACCATTTTCTTGTTAAATTGATTGCGAAAATGAGGAGACATGTTCACATGTGTTTTTGAAAATTCTGTTTTAAACTTTGTTACTATGTGATGATTCTGAAAAACTTGTCTAGTCCTCTTATAGGTTTATTTACTGGAGATACTATTTTTACCTGAACTTCCCTGTATGAATGCACACAGTTGCTTGATGACCATTGTTTACCCTATTTTTGGACTCTTAAGTGTTTTGCATTTATACTCTTTTCTTTTGACTTCAAAAGTTTAGAGATAAACACACTTTTGAGTTTTTGTAATTTTTCTTCTTCCCTTTTTACCCTTCCCATTTATAAGTAATGAAATACTCACTGGGAGGTTTTTATTGAAGGAATACTTAATCCAAAATCATTTTGTAGCAATGTTTTGAGAGATCTGACCACTTTTGGACATGCTTATATCAAATCTCACATTACATATGATTAGAACTATTTTAACACCTGATTTTCTTAATGTGTTTTTAACAAAGTTGATTTGATCCTTTTGAGGATTCGCAACCTGTTTTTCAACACACAAGACCTAATAACTAAAGTTTTGATTTCCCTCTTTTTATGTTAACAAAAACACTAATGTTATTTAATCAAACATAGGTTTTGTTGACCTGAGGTACACACCTTAGCAGCAAACATGATGGAAACAACACGAACTTCATAACACCAATTTGAAATCAATTTGGTAAGTAAAATAATTATACCATAAGTATCTGACATATTTTCAGATCTGAAAACTATAGGTGGTTTATGCATGACATCACTTGTTATGTGAAGTTTGTGTGTCTTATGACATCTTGGTTGTTTTACAGAGTTTTTTGAATAGCTACTTTGAACGTAATTACTCGTTACTCTGTTTTTCAACTAAATACGATCAACCTTAGCATCAATGAATTTTGAGCAGAACTGTTATGTCAAATTGATTGTTAGATCGAATTTGACTGTCCAAGCTCTGATACCAATTGTTAGGATCTGAGGCTCTCATGATTGTGTTTGTTTGTAATAGATGAATAATGAATGAACATAATTCAAATGATTTATGCAGCGGAAATGAACACAAACTTTGTAAACACAATCAAAGAGGAAAAAGTTTTAGATAAACACATGCATTCCATTAGTCGAAAGATTACAAATCAAATCAAAAGATTACAATGCATGCTTACAAACTAAACTCCCCCTCAGCCTGATGCTCCCTGGTTGATTGCTCAAGATGAAAGGATTGGAGGAGAAGAACTCACTCTGTCAATCAAGATGTAACAGTACAGGGTACTGTTCCATTTATTGGCAAATCAAACCACTGAAGCATCTAAGCTGACGTCACCATGAAAGTGACATCTAACAACCTAACAACCTTTAACCACTGTTCTAATACAAACACTATTATCTTAACCACTGACTCTATACAATACAAGTGACAAAACTAAACTACTGCTTTCTCCTTCCATTATTGCATGCCAAGCACTGATGTTTGAATATCAGTGCTTTCCTCAAAGTTGATCAGTCCTTGAGTGGGCAGTTCTTTAATCAACAGCAGTACTTAGATAACATCAGCAGATTGAACCAGCAGTGTTTAATCTTTAGCAGTCTTTAGGGCTTCATCAGCAGTTTGAAGGACAACAGCTGTTGTATATGGAGAGTGGATAGAGGACATCAGATGTTTTAAACACTTTCAAGGGGAAAGCCTGGTGTAAACTACTGCTTATGATGAATCCACTGTTGTGAACCAGTTTTGGCTTTCATTATCTGTTCCTCTGATAGGGTTCAATCCCAACAGATAGGAAGGCAGAATGCTCTTCAGACACAATGTTCTGCACCACCGCTTTTAACCGACTCACTAAGACTTTCGAAATAACTTTGTTTATACAATCGATGAGGCTAATCAGTCTATAATCTCCCAATCCACCCGGGTCACTACGCTTCGGGATAAGGGCCAGAAAAGACGAAGAGCATCCATGATTGAGCACCTCATGACAATGAAACTCATCGAATAGTTTCCTAAAATCCCCTTCAAACATGTGCCAGCACTTCTTGATAAAACAGAAATTAATTCCATCAGGACCCGGTGCCCAGTCCCCAGCACAGTACTATACTGCCTTACGGATCTCATCCGAGGAGAACGGAGCCACCAACGAGTCTGCCTCAATGTCCGAGAGTGTATTCAGATTCGGGCAAATCAGTGTTGGCCTATCTTGCAACGGCTCGCTGAACCTCTCTGCAAAAAACGAGGCTGCATGGTCTTTAATGATAGAAGGATTAACAACCCACTCCCCATCAATTCTCAGTCCGTTTATTTGGTTATTGCTCACATTTGCATTAATGACCCCATAAAAATACTTGGTATTTTTGTTACCGTCACTTGTCCACCTGATTCTTGCCTTTTGTTGTAAGTCCATGCTTTTAAGTTTGTTCTCCTCCATGATATATTCTTTACAGCCTGCCCGAGTTTCCAGCTCCTGATCAAATAACACTCTCGTTTCAGCAATAACTTCTAAAGCTTCAAGCTGCTCCACTTTAGCCAAAAACTGTTTGTACTCATTAACCCAATTCTTCATTTTAAACTTTATCCATTTAAGCTTTGTTGCAAGTTTTAGATCTGCAGGCCCGTCAAACTAAAACAAAGCCCCGAGAAGCTGGACATATTCAATGAGACCCAGTAGCTCGAGCCACGAATTAAAAATCCTGGTAGGAATTGGCCCCAAATGCACCGGAATCGTATTCATCAAGACCGGACAGTGGTCCGAAATATAATTAGACAAACCCACCACCGAGGCTGCTGGCCAAGAGTTAATAAAATCCCGACAAACTAGGTACCTGTCAAGTTTACTCCGCTTACTTCCATCTGCCGACTGGTACGTATACCTCCTCCCACCCATTTGATATTCAGAAAAATCCGCTGCCTCAATAAACTCGTTGAAAACCCGAGCGTTTTGGGCGATAAACTCCGAATTCAGCCTCTCTGAAGGCCACTGAACCTCATTAAAATCACCCAAAAGGACCCACATACCTTGGCTCTGTTGCTTCATGTCGATAATTTCCTGCCACAAGCCCCTACGTTGACTCGCTTCATTAGGTGCATAAATGTTTAGTATATTCAGCCTCAAATCCGACGCCGTAAGTGTGACAACCCTCATTAAACTAGGTATCCGTACAATTAATTAAATATTAAATTTGTGCTTAATGACTGTGCTTGATTACAACTGGTGACTTAAACTGCTTTATAATTTCTGCATCATACATACATGTGCATCACATACATAATGTCACAACATTATTACACACAAACTTTAGTGACATACTTGATGCACAAAGCACAGTTAGCACAGTGAGCGGATAACTCAGAAATATACTGACAGTGCCAGTACATAGACAGACAGTGTTTTGAGACCCAGTATGGGCCAAAGACAAAGTACTACACTAGTATGGTGTGTAGGGAAGAAGGGACCATATAACTGCGTCACTAGGTGGTAGTTTGAGTGCCGGGAAGTGCCAAAAACTCACTTTAAGTGCAGAATTCTGCATTTTCAGCAAAAATTCAGCATTTTAACTTACTTGTATTATGCAGAAAATTGACTAAATGGTCCTGAATGCTTTCCTAAGTGTTGGGAATTAATCGTGTCACAAAAAGTTACATAAAAGACACTATACGGTACAACTTAGCACTTTAACGAACCGGTATCTAACCGAACAACCGGACATTACCCGGAACACCAAAATTTTGCCAGAAACATTGTTTTATTATTTTTGAGCTAGTTATGGTCTCCGAATACCCCAACACACTATAAAATATGTCATACACATATAACACTAGATTTACACATAACCTCCTAAATATCTACCTACTATCATTCAAATTTTACAATTAACCCCCCCCCCACATGCCCATTTACGGTCGCCATGGACCCACCCCCATATCTCACTAGATTTTACTTCAATATTTTATTTGATTACTTGCTTGTTTGAGTAGCCAAAATATGGAGGAAGAGATTATAAGTATGGAGCATAGGATTGCAATCTCATTCCAAATCATTTCATATCTTCTCAACTTCACCCCACTCCCTCAACATCTCTCTCCCCCTCTCGGCTCACTCTAGTGCCGCCACCACCACCACCTTGCCACCACCATCATTCCATCTTTAAGCTTAATTCAAGTGCAAGAAGGTGATCCATGGAGCTTGAAGCTTGAAGAACTTGAAGAACCTTCATCCTTAGCTTTCATCCACCATATTTCATCATCTTTTTCTAGTGATCTTCCCTAGCCTTTGAGCTAGTTGTAAGCCTCTTGCTACTAATTTTTACTTCTTATTTTGTTTGTTAAAAAGATGTACATTGTTATGAAGAACAAGAACACTAAAAGACTTAAACAAGAATCATGAATATGAAACTTAAAGATGATGAAATCTTGTTAAAATAATGTTGTTAAATACATGCATGGCACTTGATTGTTGATTTCTTGATAATATGGTGTTGATCATCATATGGAACTTGTTAAAGTATGATTAAAAACATGGTTTAACAAGTTAGAAGGTGATTATGGGTTTACATGAAATAATCATCTTCTAGATTTTTTTTTTACATAAACGATTGATATAACCAGAAAACTTGTTAAGTTACATCAAAACAGAAGGTAGACGGGCAACAAGCTGCGCCGCCAACCCTTTCTGAATTGCAAACCCCAACCTCCCGAACACAAACCCCTGCCCCCTTGGGGTCGAACAATTGCTGTGGATAACCCGTTGAACCCTCGTCAAGAAGTTGATGGCTTCTGGCGCTAGGGAGCCAAAAGTATCAAAGGCAAAAAGGATAAAGACATGTTGGTTATCTGCGCAAGCTTTAACGTGCTTATCCACTTTCTTTGATTCTGCCTTTCTTGCTGCTAGTCCAGCTACAAACCCGTTTTCCCTTAAACCAACCAAAGGGGAAACCCCCGTGAGGTCTACACAAGCATGTTTCCCCCCAGCCCAGCCAAAGACGAGCAGATCCGCTGGTCGCAGAGTAGATCTCCCTTCCATAGGGTCCGTGAGGAAATGATTTTCTTGTAAATCCGAGAGTTACAAATGATTTTTCTAAACAAACCAAGTTCAAGAGTC
Organism: Helianthus tuberosus; assembly: GCA_030545235.1. Taxonomy (NCBI): domain Eukaryota; kingdom Viridiplantae; phylum Streptophyta; class Magnoliopsida; order Asterales; family Asteraceae; genus Helianthus; species Helianthus tuberosus. Next base: position 151,933,227 of record CM060381.1, read on the forward strand.
TATTTTTAAAAGATCATGACTTTTACTTGCACCTACACCACTTTTGGAAATGAAATAAGTGTAGAGATGCTAGTAAAACAAGAAGATGTTATAAATAGATATTTTTGTAAAATTTGTTCACAAGTTGTTAACACCGAGATTCTTTTAAAGGGATAAATACACTTTGGAAGGTAACTAAGGCCACTAAACGCGTTACCAAGTTACTACGCGTTTTTGTGAAATATCAAGTTCATGATGTTATGAAAATCATATAGTTTTTGCACTTGGTGAACATAATATGGTTTAGTGATTTGTTGTGGATTGTTTGAATGATTTTTGGAAAAGAAAATGATATGCTATATAGCATGGACACCTCCGTTTTAGGGGAAACTATGGCGAAATTTTCTAAAAATATAAACACTTAGAAAATATTTTCTAGACAAGTGTTTACTAGTATATTTTAAACTATGTTTTTCAAATATAAACCTCGCCATAATTTTTGAACAAAAATACAAAGTATCGGTGGTTAGTTTTGTACATGAAAATGGTTAAAAATATATATTTAAAATATATTTTATACTAAGACACTTGTGTGAATATTTGTTTATTTTGTGGAATAGTTATATTATTCTAGGGTAAAATAATATAACTTAACAACTACCATGGGAATTACAACTCCAAAATGATACACAAAATTACAAGGAATAAACATCTAAGTTACACACTTGTTGTTGTGGAACCAAACGCTAAAATGTAACTTATGAAATATCCCGGAACATACTTTTACAAATATATTTTTGGTAAATATTGTTTTGGATACAAGAAGTGAAAATATTTTATTTTTGGGAAAAATATATATTTTGGAATACATTATTTTTGACAAATAAGTTATATATATTTTCTATGTGTGACTTAAAAATATATTATTTCAAATACGAATATACATGTATAAATACCCCCATCATTGGGAAGGAAATACGGAGATAGATACTTTAGAAGTATTAATACAAAAATATTGAATGAACAATTATTCCCACACTATATATAATTTAAGTTGAAATATTAATTATTTTGACAAATAATTATAACTCGGAATAATATAAGAAACGTAACTCAAAACATTAAACTCTAAGCCAAGGCACGGCCCGTTTGTCTAATAGACATTAGTACACTGTAGGTAGTCGTGTTCGCTGACAGAGTTTGGGTTACGAGCAGAGGACGCAATACTGTGAGTTCATGTCCCCCTTTTCCTTAAACTGTTTTGTTTACTTACATCGGGGGTGAAATACATGTTACAAAGGGATACTTACAATACTATTAGTATGATTAGCCTAGGAAAGAACCATAGATCATGTGATAGGGTAGGCGGATACTTGGGACCATTAATCCTCATATCAGGACCGAGGGGCATGAGTGATAGATCTATTTGGGTGTAGCGAGTCCACACCCATGAGGCCGGGGTGGCCCATAGAGGTGAACTATGTCTTCCAGCCGGGAGCCCGGTACAACTTTGCTAGGTTTGAGTCTTTACACCGTCACACATATCAGTGGCCTTGCAAACCATTGGTGATCTTTTCCTTGTTTGCAATCATACCGGGACATTCATACATACATTGTTTACAAAGGTTTATACATACTCACATACACATGAACTCGCAACTTTTGTTGATTTTTCAAACTACATGTATTTCAGGAAACTAGTGGATCTGGCAAGGGTATGCATATGTTTTCAGGCTGCGCTTAAATAAAAGATGTTATCCATGGTTGTTGAGTTTAGGGGGGATGTATCCCTTTCCTGGACGGGATGCATAATTCTAAACTCAGGTTTTATTTAAAGTCGTTGTGGAGTCTTTATGAACTCAGTTAGACAAGTCATGGTTTGTAACGTAATTTGGTATCGATGTTTTTGTTGTGATATTTTCTAAACTTTATTAATGGATAAACATCTCATGTTTTTATCATATAGCATTGTTATGATTGATTGCTATGGTATTAAGAGGTCACACCAAATAACCACGCTTCCGCAAAAGTCAGGGTGTGACAGTAAGATGACCCGATACATCGAGAAATCTTTGATGCTTCATAACACTGTCCATCTGGAAGACCGAAGGATTCCAGACTGAAATCAAACCCCCCGACAAGCCATTAGCGTCCACTGTATCAAATTCCATAGCAAAACGGCCCCAAAATCGTCTAACCATTTGAAAACCGACTCCCCTTATCTTCGACTCCTGGATTGCGATAAAGTGAATCCCATGTGCTGTTTTAAGGCCTCGAATCCACTCCTCTTTCCGATGGTCTCTGACCCCCCTTAAATTTATGGAAAGGAAATTCATGATTCCTCATTTACCTCCTCCTTTCCGAGAATAACCTCCTGTACCAGGTTATGATACCCATCAATTTGAAATCCGACCTTCGTCCCGACGTTAATTATCTCCTGAACTTCATCTTGCATCACTTCACCGTCTTCTACTGACGGATTCCCACGTCGTTCAACTGGTGTACTAAACCCTTGTGTCGGCCGGTCGTTGGTGAATCCATCTGAATTAAATCTTTCACAACCCCCAACGTCTGTCGTAACCCTACCCCCCTGATTGGAAATCTCTGCGTTATCCTGCACATCCTTGGTAGAAACATTGAGATCCAGCGTGCATCTATTATCCCTATTCACACCATTTAACTGATCTAAATTGGCCTCCTCAAATGGACAAGTATTCTCTGGGCTTCTAGCTTGTCTAGTTCTCTTTCTGGATCGGAACACTGGGCCCTGGCCCAAATCAGTATTTGTCTCAAATAAATTCCCCAACCTGGTCCCACCTTGATCCATGAAGACAGACCCATCTTTACTGGGAACAGGTGTTTGACACATGTCAATTGGAGTTTGAAATCCAGCCGCCTCCCCATGCACGTGACTCGAGGGTTGTCCGTCCCCATGCACCCCTTCCAAATTCACCACCTTTTCGTATTCCACCGTACCGCCACCCGGAACTGGATTTTGATCCAGACCATCTTGTTCCCTTCCTGCCGACTCCACCGGGAGTTCTCCATCCTCCAAATCCTCTTCCTCTCTTGCCGCTGATCCCATTGACGCTGTCGGGTTCTCAATCTCTGATTAATCGAGACTAGTTACAATCGATTGGAATAACTGATTTTGGCCTTCCGACACCCAAACTTTGTATTGCTTTTCCAACTACATAACATCCACCTGTTCATCAATCTTGCCACCCAACTCCATCAACACCCCACAACTACCGAAAGAATTATCGACTCCGTCCCACGAAAATTCTGAACCACACACCACCTTCCCGAAAAGACCTCCAATCTTGTCAAAAATACCACTACCTCACAGGTGAATCGTAACACCTTGCACATTTAGCCAGACGAGTCTATCATAATTCATATCCTGGCCTTGCCAAAGAACGGCACTTGTAAAAATATCTTTCCACATCACCTCCCACTGATTAATGAATGCAAAAGCAGAACGTTTGTCTTTAAGTACCACCATCAGTTTTAGTCAGCCAACTTAAGACATAGGAGAATCACTGAGCCCCGCTGAGTCGAGAAGCTTTCTTACCTCCCCCATCTCCTTAACCCCCTTAGTCTCGACGATGACCGATCGCATCATACAATGATCCGGGTAAATGGCAACTCTATCATCTGCCACCACTACTTTCTTCTTGCCCTCCCCTTGTAAAACATCTTTATAGGACATCCCGTTAGTTTTACTTACCGGAACATAAACTTTTGTCTGCCTATTCTCCGGAGCATAGCCCTGCGCCCTAGCATTCTCCTTGACCTGGCCATACTCAATCTTTCTATTGTCCTTGTTATATTTTGCGAGGCATACGTTCAACTGTGCTTCAAATATTTTTACCTTATTCATCTCATACAAGGTTGCCTTTGCATCATGAACACCCTCATATCGAATAAAACCGAAAAAGTTACCCCTCCAATCCCTTTTCTTTGCAACATAAGCATCTTTCACTAACCCATAGGGCTGGAAAGCCTTCCACAGGATAGATTTCGAAACCCCTCCTGGTAAATTTGAAACAAAAAACGATATTACTGGTTTCTAATGCACCTGGTTATCCCTCCGATTTTGATAGTAGACGTTTGTCCCCCTCCGGTCGCCCGCTCTCGTCATCTTTCTGTCACGCCTTTCAGCAAAGGAGAAACCAAAATCCAAGAGGCGAATGGAAGAATGAGGAAATCAGATTAGAGAGAAAGGTAGAGCCTGATACGTTGCCGATAGGCGGATCGAAGCAACCTCGCTCGCTAATCCCAGATCTTCATCTTCGTCGAGCGCTCCTGACCTTTCGTTTTTCTCCAGAGAGTTTTTTAGTTTCTTTCTTTTTAAAAATTTCCTTAGAAAGAGTGTATTTAAGTGTATAACCACCTAAACCCCCATACCCTATAGTCTAACAAACAACCGAACCGAAAAATCACATTGAAAAATTGAAATACCAAGGCTAAAAAGACCAAGTAGAAAAATACAAAATTACTTCATGGGCTCTAGTTTCTAGATGGAGCACCAAAAACAAGCCTATCCGTTTATATGCACACCTCAAGGCCCGAACCCAAGAAACCCAATCTAAATTTTCTACGATCCAACTATCAAAGTATTCTGGTTTGTGAATTGTGTCTTTGATTAAAAATTCTTAACATAATACTAGAATTGATGAAGGGGGTAGCCCAAGATCAAATAAAATGACTTAATTACATATACGCTCGAAAGGTTAAATGGTTCGAAGGTTCAAAAGCTGGGAGGTGGGGAAAAGCAATACGGAAACAGTAAGTAGTCACATCTCTGGATTGCTTCACCAACCCACCAGCCGCAAAAGCAATGCAGGTCCACAGAGCACACTCTATTACCCAGGGGTCAAAAGGCTTCAACCCCCGAAAGGGTAAGCCCCTCACTGCAAGCATGGTCACTAGTCAAATGCATTCCTCTTTGAGAGATGTCTTCTCCTATATATTAGACACTTCATTTACTGAATGGGACATTCCTGGCCAGCCCTGATTCCTGAAATCTCTGGTCATTCACTCCGAGTACTTGCTTCATGCGAGTTACTCCCTTTCACATCCAACACACACATTCTGTTTGCTCCTTCATCCGAATCTGAACACACTTCAGAGGAGGATCCTTAGCAAACAATAAAAATAAACTAGTGAACCTCCTTCCACGTCTTGCAAACGTGGGGGGACCCCACGACCTGCGTTAGGCAAAGTTGAACCCTTCAAACCTTTTGCCTAACCAGCCAAGCTACTATCCTTGGTCTATTATTTGTTGCATCAACAAGTTGGCGCCCACCGTGGGGCTACGCTGCTATTTCTCCTCAAAAAGACCTAGTAGTGTAGCTCTTTTCTCTTGAAACTACCATGTCTGAAAGTGGATCCCCGGGTGAAGTAAATCAGGTTCCAAACACCTCAACCCCGGGTAGTAGCCAAGCTCATGTGGCTATACCAACTTCTTTCTCAACTCCGGGGAGCACCCCCGGGTTTCTCACCTTCAACACTCCAACTCCGTCCAGATCCGGAGTTCCTTCCCCCAATGTTGGTGTCTCTGACACCCCAGCACGAGTTGAACTTACCCCAGGGGGTTGCCAACAATTTCCTTGAGTTGAGGTCTCTCCTCAACCAATATGTGAGTAGGGAAAGAGACAAGGGAGTGAGGATTCGTCTAGACTATGACGAGCCAGAACCAACGTTATCTCCCGAACCTCCCATCCCTGCTTTTACAACTAGGAATGAGGCTGGTCCCAGTAATCCTCCGAACCCTAATCCATATCTATCCGCAATGGCGAATCCAACAGTACATCCTCTCTTCTCTTCCCAACCAATTGCAAGTGGTGCTCCTTTGGGGCATGAGCTAACCCTCGACCAGCTCCTGCAGTCCCCAGTAACAAGCCTTCCAGCTTCTACAAGAACTTCGTGGGAACAAGCTCTGTCCGTGCTCCCCTTGGCACGAAGTGCTGTTATGAGCACCCCCCTTGGAGTGAGCTGCTCAGTTGCACCCGGAAGCCTTCAAGGCTTCAACCTCATGCCCCCAATGATGGCCCAAATGATGGCCAGCTTCCCGTGGCAACACTTTATTAATCAAGTGCTGGCCACTCAAGGAAACAACAACAATGGCAATAACATGGGTGCAAGGGTTGAAGAAGATTTGGCCAAACCTTATAAGCCAAGTAACCTTTCATGCTTTTCACAGCAAATAGCTGATTATGATTTTCAAACGAAGATCAAGATGCCTTCTCACATCAAAACATATGATGGGACTGAAGATCCTGAGGACCATCTTCAGATCTTTACCGGTGCAGCAAGGATAGAGAAATGGTCAAACGCTGAATGTTGTCTAATGTTCATGCAAACCCTTGTTGGATCAGCCAGGATCTGGTTCAACGATTTACCTGATCGAAGCATCGAAGCTTCGACGACCTCAGCAAGGGTTTTTCTGGCCAATTTCTCCCAACAAAGGCGATATGTCAAAGACGCAACAGTAATCTTTCAGATACAACAATGTGATGATGAAAGTCTTCGAGAGTTTATCGAACGATACAAGAAGGAAGGTCTAACATATGTAGGGGCAGACGAGAAAATGAGGGTAGATGGTTTCATGAATGCTATCACCTCAAAATATCTCACAAGAGATTTCAACAAATCCTTGCCCAAAACCTTGGAAGAAGCTCTTGAAAGGGCAGAAGCCCATATCCGGGGAGAGGAGGCAGTAGATATTAAAGAGCAAAGGAAAAGAGGATCCAGTTGGCGAAGCAACAGCCCAGCCAGAAAAAGAGGGAACTTTAACTCCTATGACAGGCACCAAAAGGGTTCAGACCATCGAAGGCCTGAAAGTCGGAACCCTCCCACCAGGGAGAAAGGCATAAGTTTCACACCGCTCACGAAGATTCCTTAAGAAATCCTTGCAACAGAAGAAGTCAAGCAGAACTTTTGGCCTCCTAGGCCTCTCCCCAAAAGCAGAAAGAATGAAAACGCCACACAATATTGTGAATTTCATGAAGAAAAAGGACACCATACCAATGATTGCTTCCAACTTAAGAAGAAGATCGAAGAAGCCGTTAAGTCTAGGGAACTTGCTCACTTGGTCAAAGGAGTAAGGGACAAAATGGCTGAAGGAAAAGGCAAGGAAGTTAATATGGTAGATTTTGATGAAAGGGTTCTATACAAAAGGCAGCGGTTGGAAGGTTGGGAGCTTCAGTGTGTTTGTTTCCCCCAACTGAGAAAGATCCTCTTTCAAACCCTCTTGTGGTTGAGGCTACTGTGGGAACGTTGCAAACAAGTAGAGCATACATAGACACCGGTTCTGCCACCGAAATCATGTTTGAGAAGTTCTTTAACCGTTTAAGCAATGAAGAACGTTCAAGGCTCCAACCCTCTAGAACCTCCATAAAAGGTATTGCCGACATACCCCTCAAGCCTTTAGGGCAGCTGACACTTGACGTCCGTTTCAGTGAAGGTCAAAAGGAGAGAGTCCAACCACTCACCTTCGTGGTTATCAACATACCTTCAAGCTACGACGTGATCATTGGAAGGCCGGGACAGTGTGCATTTTACATGGCTGTGTCCGTTGGCCATGGCACTGTCAAGTTTCCCACTGAAAGGGGAATAGCAACCGTTCAACCTTCCCAGGAAGCCTACATGGTTGAAGGTGAAAGCTCCAAAAGTGAAGAAGATATGCAAAGGTAATTGTAAACCCCAGGCACCCCGAACAGAAGATAAGGGTCAATCCTAGCCTTTCACAAGAAACCATGTCATACCTTAAAAAGCTGTTGGAACATTATAGTGATGTCTTCGCTTGGTGCCTGGAAGATATGACAGGCATCCCTCGAAGCATTGCTGAGCACGAGCTGAGAATACCATCTCATGTCAAGCCCGTGGTCCAAAAGAAACAAAGTCTGGCACCCGAAAGAAGCTTGGCTGCATGACAAGAGGTTGAAAAGCTTGTGTCAGCCGGCATTCTCCGCGAAGTCAAATATCAATCTTGGGTTGCAAACTCGGTGATGGTCCGAAAGCCAGACAATTCGTGGAGAATATGCATAGACTTCAAGGACCTTAACCGGTTTCCCGTTCAAATGCTTTCTTGATGCATACAAAGGTTATCATCAAATCCTCATGAAGGAAGAGGATGAGGAAAAAATAGCCTTTCATACGGACAAAGGGATATTCTGTTACCAAAAGATGCCTTTTGGCCTCAAGAACGCGGGAGCAACCTATCAACGCCTAGTTGATAAGGCCTTTGCAAGTCAAATCGGCAAAAACATGGAGGCATATGTAGACGACTTGGTGATCAAAAGCAAGACGGAGTATCAAATGCTCGATGACATTCAGGAAACCTTCAAGAACCTAAGGGAGGTCAACATGAAGCTCAACCCAGAAAAATGCTCTTTCGGGTTTGAGGAAGGTAAATTCCTTGGACACATTGTAGGGAAACAAAGCATCAAAGCCAACCCAAACAAGGTAAAAGCTGTTCTGGAAACCCAACCACCAAGAAGCAAGAAAGAGGTGGAGAGCTTAAACGGGAAGCTTGCAGCCTTGAAGCGTTTTACCTCCAAGTTGGCTGAAAGATCTTTGCCCTTCTACAAAACGCTCAAGAACTGCTCTGATAAGAAAGACTTCAAATGGACTGAGGAGGCTGAAGAAGCCTTCAACCAGATGAAGCAACATCTTGCTTCCTTACCTGACATTGTAGCTCCAGAAACGGGGGAGTTGATCTCGGTGTACCTTTCAGTCGCTGAGGAAGCCATGAGCGCGGTCCTCACCATCGAGCGAGAAAAGGCCCAGGTACCCGTTTATTTCTTCAGCAAAACTCTAAAATTGGCTGAAACCAAATATCCTCCTCTTGAAAAACTTGCCCTAGCCCTAGTTCAAACAACTAGAAGGCTTCGAAGGTATTTTCAAGCACACCCTATACAAGTGGTCACCGACCAACCTATTAAGAGTGTGCTTGAAAAACCAGAGAACTCGGGAAAGTTGGCCAAATAGGCAGTGGAACTAGGTGAGCATAACATCACCTACATCCCAAGAAAAGCTATCAAAGCCCAAGTCTTGGCTGATTTCATTGTAGAAGTCCCAAACCAAGCAATCACTGAAGTGAACACTGCCACCACTAAACCCTCCAACCCTGAAGCCTGGAAGCTTTTTATCGACGGAGCTTCAAGCGTTGAAGGGTCAGGGGCTGGACTCATTTTAATCACCCCAGAAGGGCTGGAATTCACGTATGCCCTCCGTTTTGATTTTCAGATCACAAATAACGAGGCTGAATACGAGGCGCTGATTGCCGGTTTAAGGCTGGCCAAAGAGATGAAGGTTCAGAAGCTTGAAGTGTTCACAGATTCATTACTGGTCTCAAGCCAAGTAAACGATAGCTATGCTGCCAAAGAGCCCAACATGAAAAGATACAAAGAAAAATCCAAGGAGCTGATGAATACCTTTCAAACGTGCAACATCAAACAAATTCCCAGATCTCAAAACAAAAAGGCCGATGCCTTAAGTAAGCTGGCATCTCTCACTTTTGCCCACCTCACTAAGAAGGTGTTGGTAGAAGTGTTAAAGGCTCCATCAATCGATGAATTGGAAGTTCAAGACGTAGTCACCGAGGAAGATCTAAACTGGATGACTCCTATCAAAAAGTTTCTAAAAAATGGTGAACTACCCAATGATCAAGTAGAAGCTGAAAGGGTTAAAATCAAGGCAAGGCAGTACGTACTACAAGGAGAAACCCTTTACAAAAAGGGTTACCTTGCCCCCTTGCTAAGATGTGTTGGTCCTGAGCAAAGTAAGTACTTGATCAAAGAGATTCACGAAGGCATACGCGGAGCTCATTTTGGAGCTAGGTCGGTGGTTGCAAAACTCATGAACCTTGGGTATTTCTGGCCCTCAATGCATCGTGATACCACTGAGCAATTGAGGAAATGTGATGCTTGCCAAATTCATGCACCAGTCCCAAAAAGTCCCAAGCATGATCTGGTCCCAATAACCTCTGCATGGCCGTTCTATAAATGGGGAATGGACATCGTTGGTCCGTTTCCCCCAAGCAAAGGTGGGGTGAAGTTCTTGTTGGTAGCAATAGATTATTTCACCAAGTGGCCAGAGGTTAAACCACTCGCAAAGATCACAGGCAAACAGGTCATTGACTTTGTTTGGGAGAACATTATCTGCCGCTATGGATTGCCGGGGGTACTTGTCGCTGACAATGGAAAGCAATTTGCTGAGAAGCCTTTCAGCGTTTGGTGCAAAGAATACATAATCAACCAGGTTTTTAGCTCAGTGGCTTACCTGCAATCGAACGGTCAAGTTGAAAGGACGAATAGAAGCATAGTGGAAGGTATCAAAACAAGACTGGGAAGGTACGAAAGCAACTGGCTTGAAGAACTGCCAAGTGTTCTATGGGCCATAAGAACGACCGAAAAAACAAGCCATAAGAGAACACCCTGTAGCTTGCTATTTGGATCCGAGGCTGTGATCCCAGCTAAGATAGGAGTTGTAACACAACGAATTGTCAACATGGATCCCGAAACAAGCCAAAAAGAGACCATGTTGAACTTACAACTCCTAGAGGAAGCACGAGACCAAGCTGTAATTCAAGAAGCTAAATACAAGCAACAAATGGAAGCCTACTACAACAAGAGAGTTAAGAACGAACGCTTCAAGCCAGGGGATTTGGTCCTTAGAAACAATAAAGCTAGCAAAAAAGAGAATCAAGGAAAGCTTGGCCCAAAATGGGAAGGCCCGTATACCATTCTTGAAGCACATAAGGGTGGATCTTACAAGCTAGCAGACTCAGAGGGTAAAAGTCTTCCAAGACATTGGAATGGAAAAACCTTGAAAAGGTTCCATGTTTAAACAAGAAAGATTGGTTTGTATTTCACAAGTTGTATTTAGAAAATGACACTACGAAAACCTTTTGTAAGAACAAGTATCTATGAATGAATGAAGTTGTTTTATTAAACTTGTCTTTCTATCCTAAGATCAGGTTGAGAACCTAGCAAAAAACTCCATGGCAAGGGCCATGTAAGGGGATGAGCTCCCAGGCCACATCGCTCAATAGGTTCAAGGGTTGAATGAACCTATATAAGGGGTGAGTTCCTAAATCAATACAACTCCATGAGACTTATTAAGTAAAAGCAAAATTGTCTCATAGACGGGTTTGAACAGCCTACGCCAAATGTTCCTTAAGCCTTAGAAAAATAACCAACAAACAGGCTTACAAAATCAAACAAAACAAGAAAATAAAAAGGATAGGTGCTATGTCTTCTTGTTAAAAATACCAAGGCTAAGTGACTGCAGCACTGAACCCTTTAAGGTATAAAACACATAAAGACAACACAAACTCGTCAAAGACAAAGTTACAAGAAGACAAAAATAATCTAAAGGACGATACAACTTAAACGAAAAGTTAAAGATACAAACCAAGTCAAGTCACAAAACTAAGAAGCCTTCAAGGCTTCAAGCCACCTAGGTGACAACTCGAAACCTCAAAGGCTTCAACTTACCTGCGGATAGCCAAAAGGCTTAAAGGGTTGAAGCCAACCAGGCTGCCTCAACGAAATAAGCACAAGTATAAAAACACAACACAAAGAAAATGGATAAACATAATATCATACCAAAGAAAGCCGTGAAAGACTTTCAATCAAAAGTTAAAACAAGTCCTAGTAACTTGCAAGTTTAGATATTGTTCAAACGACCATACAGGCCTAAAACACAACCAACGGGAACCTTAAGGGTTCCTGGAAACCTAACATTGTTCGAAGTTAACATTACAAACCACAAATTGTTTTTGAGTGCTAAGAAAGCTACGAATTAAGCATCAGTAGAGGACTTGGAAACCCCGGAACCTTCACCCTTGACCTTCTTTGCTTTCTTAGACTTCTTAGCTTTTGCACCTCCATCATCACCTACCGCTGAAGCCTCCAAGCTTGCATCCTTCGGAGCACCCTGTTCACCTGAAAAGGTGTCATCACTATCTCCCGAGTAGGACCTCTTCCTTGAAAGAGAACCCAGGATTTCAGCACATACTTTTTCATTAAGGCCCTCCGGCTTTAAGTCCTGCAACACAGCAAGAGGCTTACCAAAACAAGCAGAAACTTGATGGATATAAGGGTAGGTCAGCTTCTCCATTTGTTCAACGGAGCCTTTGAAAATATCGGAAGCCTCGGGACGAAACAGGGGAGACTTCTCCAAAGGATGGCCGGATTCATGAAGCTTATAACCAGCGATGAGGCCTTGGTGTTTCCCCAGGTTGAGCAACTTAGTATAAACTTCACCAAGGGCAGAGTTAAACTCCTTGGAGTGAAGAAGGTAAGTAACAATTTGGTGAAAACCCTGCTCAATTAACCACTGATTGTCAATGGTGGATCGAGCTACCGAAGCTTTAAACCCTTCCTTTTCCTCATCAAAAGCCCGCTGCTGAACAAATAAAGCTTCCCTGTCAGCTTTAAGTTTCAACCGATCAGCCTCAAAGCTCTTCTTCAAATCACTCATTTCAATGTCATGCATCCTAGTCAGCTCACTAACCTTTTTGTCCCACGCTTCTTCTTTCTCAGCAAACCCAGCTATCTCCTTCTTCATCGCAGCTGATGACGGGGGTAGCCCAAGACTAAATAAAATGACTAAATGTGTAAACGCTCAAATGGTTAAACGGTTCAATGGTTGAAAAGCTGTGAGATGGGAAAAGCAATATGGAAACAGTGGCCAGTCACATCCGGAGATCGCTTCACCAACTCACAGCCGCAAAAGCAAAGCAGGTCTGCACAATACACGCTATTACCCAGGGGTCAAAAGGATTTAACCCCCGAAAGGGCAAGCCCTCCACTGCAAGCAAGGTTACTAGTCTAATACATTCTACTTCGGGAGATGTCTTCTCTTATAACGTGACACTTCATTTACTTCAGAAAACATCTCCTGACCAGCTCTGATTCTCTAATCTCTGGTCATTCACATCGAGTGCTTGTTTCACACAAGTCACTCCCTTTCACATCCAACACACACATTCCCTTTGCTACCACTTCCGAATCTGAGTACAGTTCAGAGGAGGATCCATAGCAAAGAACAACAATAAACTAGTGAACCTCCTTCCGCGTTTTGCAAACGTGGGGGGACCCCATGACCCGCGTTAGGCAAAAGTTGAACCCTTCAACCTTTTTGCCTAACCAGCCCAGCTACTACCGTTGGTCTTGTATTTGTTGCATCAACAAGTTGGCGCCCACCGTGGGGCTACGCCGCTATTTCTTCTCTAAAAGACCTAGTAGTGTAGCTCTCCTCACTTAAAACCACCATGTCTGAAAGTGGATCCCCGGAAGAAGTAAATCAGATCCCAAACACTTCTACTCCGGGTAGTAGCCAAGCTCACGTGGCCATACCAACTTCTTTCTCAACTCCGGGGAGCACACCCAAGTTCCTCAACTTCAACACACCAACCCCGTCCAGATCCGGGGTTCCATCTCCCAATATCGGTGTCTCTGACGCCCCAGCACGTGTTGAACTCACCCCCGAAGGGGTTGCCAACAACTTCCTTGAGTTGAGGTCCCTTCTCAACCAACACGTGAGTAGGGAAAGAGAAAAAGGAGTAAGGATTCGTTTGGACTATGATGAACCTGAACCGACGTTGTCTCCCGGACCACCTCCCCCTCCTTTTATGACAAGAAGTGAGGCTGGTCCCAGTAATCCTTCAAACCCTCACCCTTATCTGTCCACTATGACAAATCCTACGGTGCATCCTATCTTCTCTTCCCAACCAATTACTAGTGGTGCTCCTTTGGGACATGAGCTAACCCTTGATCAGCTCCAACAGTCCCCAGTCACAAGCTATCCAGCATCTATAACAACCACATGGGAGCAAGCTCTGTCCGTGCTCCCTTTAGCACGAAGTGCTGTTATGAGTGCTCCCCTCGGGATAAACTGCTCCGTTGGCCCAGGAAGCCTTCAAGGCTTCAACCCCATGCCCAACATGATAACCCAGATGATGGCCAACTTCCCATGGCAACACTTCATCAATCAAGTGCTAGCCACTCAGGGAAATAACGGCAATAGCAATAATATGGATGCGAGGGCTGGAGAGGACTTGGCTAAACCATACAAGCCAAGTAACCTTTCATGTTTTTCAAGGCAGATAGCCGATTATGATTTCCAATCAAAGATTAAGATGCCATCCCACATCAGGACGTATGATGGGACTGAGGATCCTGGGGACCATCTTCAGATCTTCACCGGTGCAGCCCGGATAGAGAAATGGTCAAACGCTGAATGTTGCCTAATGTTCATGCAAACCCTTGTTGGATCCGCCCGAATCTGGTTCAATGATCTGCCTGCTCAAAGCGTTCGAAGCTTCGATGACCTTAGCAAGGGTTTCCTGGCCAATTTCTCCCAGCAAAGGCGGTATGTCAAAGACGCAACAGTGATCTTCCAGATAAAACAACGTGATGATGAAAGTCTTCATGCGTTCATTGAACGATACAAGAAGGAAGGTTTGACTTATGTAGGGGCAGACGAGAAAATGAGAGTGGCCGGTTTTATGAACGCCATCACCTCTAAATATCTCACAAGAGATTTCAACAAATCCCTGCCCAAGACCCTGGAAGAGGCTCTTAAAAGGGCTGAAGCCCACATCCGGGGAGAGGAGGCAGTAGACATTAAGGAACAAAGAAAAAGAGGGTCCGGCTAGAGAAGCAACAGTCCAGCCAGAAAAAGAGGGAACTTCAACTCCTATGATAGGCGGTCAAAGGGTTCAGACCCTCGAAGGTCTGAAGGCCGGAACCCTCCAAGCAGGGAGAAAGGCATAAGTTTCACACCCCTCACAAAGACCCCTCAAGAAATCCTTGCAACAGAAGAAGTTAAACAAAACTTTCGGCCTCCTAGGCCTCTCCCCAAAAGCAGGAAGAACGAGAACTCCACCCAATACTGTGAGTTTCATGAAGAAAAAGGTCACCACACCAATGATTGCTTCCAACTCAAGAAAAGAATAGAGGAAGCTGTTAAGTCCGGAGAACTCGTGTGACAACCGTCACTTTTCCGTACATTCCGTACACGAAATGAACAGTAATTTGCGCTTAAACGACTGTGCATGATCTGGTTTACCAGAAAAATAAATTTCTGAATTCCATACAAGTGAATTCATGCATGATATATGCTACAAGAATTTCGTTATGATAGCGTTGCGTAAAAAATATTAGTAAACTCACCGGTAAGACACATCGTGTCAACAGAACTGCAGAAAGCAGTCAGACATTAGAATTGGAGCCTAGGTGTAGGTCCAACGTCAAGAATGCATTAAAACCCAAGAATACATACAAGGGTTTTAATATAGACCTTCCGAAAGCTAAAATACGCACTAAAAAGCACCCGAAACGCATTTTAAGTGCAGAATCTATTTAAATTCAGCTATATTCAGCATTCAAACATATGAATATTAGGCAGAAATGTCGTTTTATTATCCAGAATACTTCCCCAAGTATTGGGAATTAAAAGGGATACAAAAAGGTACTTAAAGGGTACTAAAAAGTGTAATTTAGCACTTTAACGAATCGGTATCTAACCGAACAACCGGACTTTATCCGGAACACCAAAATATTGCTAGAAGAAATGTTTTTATTTTTCTAAGCTAATTAGGGTACCCGAATACCCTAACACCCGTCACAAGACACTACATGATAATATCTAGTCTTAACCTCCTACTTAACAACTAATGTTTAATCATTTAGTTAGAAACCAACCATGAGACCCCCCCCCCCTCATGCCATAATCGGCCATGTGGCCTAATTGGTGGATCTTATGGGATATTGTTAGATATTGGTGAATCTTGGAAGATTTAAAGCAAGATATGGTCTAGTACTTGAGGATACACAAGATCCTACAATATCCATCAAAGATCTTGCTTGGATTTCACTAGATTTCATAAGATATTTCATAGATATTATGAATCTTGAAAGATTTACTAGAGATCTTGCAAAGTACTATAAGTTACAACTAGACCCCTCCCCATATCCTAACAAAATCGGCCCAACATGTCTAAATACAAGATTATGTAATCTTCCCAAAATCTTAAATTGATTTTATTTAGATTTATTTATATATTATGTGATATTTCTTGGATTCTATAAGATTTATGAGGATCTTGAAAGATATGACTATAAGTATGACATATGGATTCTAAAGATCTTCATAATTCACTCACTTCACAACATTACACCTCTCTCACTCTCTCCCTTGCTCTCTTGATCTCAGCCAAACATAGAGCCGCCACCACCACCATTGTTCCATCCATTTCAAGGCATTCTCAAGGTGCAAGGAGCCATATAAGAAGGTTTGGTGGTCTCGGAACTTGAAGGACCTCATCCGTTTGCTTTTATCCACCCATTTTTCGTCTAGTTTCTTCCCTAGCCTCGAGCTAGTAGTAAGTGTTCTAAAACACCTTCTTGATCTTGTCTAGAGTGGTTAATAAGAGATTTGTCGGTTGAAAATCATGAACATACTAAATCACCAACTAAAAGTCTATTAAAGTGATGAATATAATGGTTAATAGATGGATAATTGTGTAAAACTTGTTAAACTTGTTTTGTGATGATTATTTTGTGTTGTTTAATGCTAGTAGTAGTTCGGATCGTCATCTAACCCGGCTAGGTTATGTTCTTAGAACATGAGCTAGTGTATGTTAAAGTATAAAAAGGACTAGATGATGAACACTACTACTATTAAACATGAACTTGTGTAAAAACAATTTATCTTATGAAATGGAGTTCTAAACTAGTAGATCTAAAGATCTACAAGTGGTATTTTTGAAAGACCAACTGTAAGACAAAACCATGTTTTAAAACCGGATCTTTCATGAAGTAGAGGTGTTTTTATGAACAAACAAGTGTGTGGACACTTGTGTAACAAAAGTTTTAATAAAGAAATAATTTTCGTAAAAACCAACTAGAAGTTGTGAAACTTCATATTCTTTAAAAATAAAGTTTTTTTAAGAAATTAAACTTATTTTTAAAGATAACAAGGCTTACTAAATGTGGTAGTAAATTACTACACATTTTTTTTAAATATTCAAGTTCATGAAATAGAGAAATTAGTGATTGTTGTTGATGATTATTGTTGATGATTGTTGACGATTTAAAAGAAAATAAACACATGTTTTGAAAACATGGGAAACCTCCATTTTTAGGGGAAATTCTGCCAAAATTTTATAAATTTTGACACTTAGAAAAATATAAGTTTTTGAGAAACTTATTCCCTAAAAATGTATTTAAAAGTATTACCAAGGTTTCCCTAATTTTTGGTGATAAGAAATGAGGATTTCTTCAAGAATAAAAATGGATATAAGTATGTATATTTTTGAGAGAAAAATATATATTAGTTGATCACCAACTTTTGTGCTAAGTGTATATAGTATGTGTTATACGTGCTAGTGTATTAAGACTTAAAAATACACTAAATACTCATGAGAAGTGTAAACACAAAATACACATACAACATACAAGATACATAATTCGGGTGCAAAGTGCAAAACACGAGATACTTATATTAATTTTAGAGAAAATAATATAAGTAAGATACTTAGTTCAAAATATAAAATATTTTTATCACAAGAAAATATACACAAAAGAGAGTGACTGTACTTCTGCGACGCAAGTCTAGTGACTAACGTTAAGAAAACGCGTATAGGTTGCGACGTTAATTAAGCAAATCCGGTGAAGTTTACGACGCACAGGAACGCAAAGTTGTGAGTTCATGCTCCCCCTTTTCTCTAACTGTTTTTGGTTTTATAACTCTCGGGGGTGAAATACATGTTACAAATATTATAATTTTTACAAAGGGTAAAAATACAAGAAGCACTCTTGGTGAGAACGAGAACCGAGTACAATATAATTTGAGAATACGAGAAGCACTCGTGGTGAGTGCAATATGATGAGCTTTAAGAAATGCCTAGAAAATACTAGATCATGTGAGCTTAAACTAGATATTGAGATGCCATTAATACTTAATTAGGGACGAGGGTTAGATCTAACGGGTACGGCCGAGCCCCACTCATGGTCCTTATGTGACCACTTGAGTGCTTCGGTGTCCCAGTCGAGGGAAATCGACGCAGTTGAGGTTAATCGACACAGTCGAGGGTAATCGACACAGTCAAGGGAAATTGACACAGTCGAGGTTAATCGACACAGTCGAGGGAAATCGACATAGTTAGAGGGAGAATATACTAATGCTTCCTATGTCCTCACATGCCTTGAAGGAGAATATACTAAAGCTCCCTATGTCCTCACGTGCCTTAATGTCCTTGTATAAACAATCATTTAAAACGTGGGGTACACAAGAAAACTTGAATGATACTTGAGTACGTGGGGTACTCAAGAAAACGGGAATTATACTTGAGTACGTGGGGTACTCAAGAAAGACTTGAATTATACATGACACATACTATGTTTTCATACAAAGTATAAAAACATGAAATACAAAAACGCATGAACTCGCTCAACGTTATGCTGATGTTTTCCAAAATTACATGTATTTCAGGTGACAGGATGGATCTTGGGCGCAAGTGTCATAACTAGAAGTAGACTACAAGTTTAGATGTCATCCACTTTTGTTGAATCGTAACCTTGTCAAAGGTCGTGTTTTGAAAACTTAAATAACAAGTGTTTGTAATACTCAAATTTTCATAAATGGATGAACATCGTTTTGATCATGTAGTTGTTTATTACGATTGAATGCAATGATAACAAGCTAGTCACACATCGTACGCTTCCGCAAAAGACAGGGTGTGACAGTTTGGTATCAGAGCCTCGATTGTAGTGAACTAGGATTCTTTCTCGAGTCTAGACTACAATCACTAGAGTTCTCTCACGAAAACATTTTTCAAAAAGGTTTTCATTGCATTCACAAAAGCGCCAAGATCCACGAGTCAGACACTTTACAAAGAAAATACAAGGCAAGGACATTAGTGAGGAATACCCATAGAATAAAGTGCCAACCAAGGCATAGTCTACACGAGCTAGACTTGCCAAAGACAAAATGACCCCCCAAAACGAGAGTTATACGTGATATGATACATTAAATTGCTTGATTATGCTAAGTAGCATATATGTTATTGATATACATACATACAAATAAGTGTACGGAATGATTATTGACGTGAATAAGATACTTTCGACTCCGACTCCTATTACTGTACATGACTCGCACGATGAAGCTACCGACCTCGCGTCCTTTGCAAAGCTCATGGCTGGGAGTGATTACCAAACAAGATGCTGAGCTTACTTCCGTAGGAGATGGCTGCTCTTCCCTCTCGATCGTGAAGATGCCTAACTACGGTGATGATGACGAGGCAGAGGCGGCAACCTTGAACAAATTCTCAATCAACGGGACGAGATCCCTACGGCTTATGTGAAGCAAGATTGACGACATACTTAAAAGGAAGATGAAGTATGCATCTCGAAGGTGCCCCTCCAACTACTAGGAATTCTCTCTATTCCTATTCCATCTAATCATCGTGCCTACACGCGCGTAACAATAACGAATGTTAGCGCGTGGACCATCGCAAAGGTCCTTTACTTGACAAGAGGTATGAGGACAGTAGTGTCCCCTCCTTGATTGATCATCTGCTTGGACGAGAGAAAATTGGGGTAACTGTGCAAGACAATTTATTATTACGGGGGGCCCACGTAATAACGACTTGTAGTGCACAGAAATCCTGGTGGACTCTCCGGGTCAAGCTAATGAAAACCATACAAAATTTATCTATAGGTGTCCTCACCTTCATCTGGTAGAACAACACATAGATCAGTGCTTTAGCACGTTAGAAAGTAGGAAGCCTGTCTTAGCCTACTTCGTGACTGACACTTCTACCTGCATAAGAGACGTTTGAGAAAACGATATTTAAGCAAGAGGGGTGGAATAACTTTCAAAAAGAATCAGCGACGATACACTCCCTATCACCTCTACACAAACAATCCCATCAAAGGGGAAATATACGCACCAGTAAAGCTAAAGACCTAAGAAAACCAATGTAGCGGGAAATAACTAAAACTTGAATGACCATGGCGATGTTTCCTCGAGTTCATTTCAAACAATAAGCCAAGTTGGCAAGCCTATGTGAAGGCTCAATAGCTGTTTCCTCGCTTATACACTGATTATATATACGCGTGAAATTGGGTGATTACATAATGGCTTATGGTGCTATGTATCTCATAGACAATTGGAATGTTGTCTAACCTACTTCATACCATTTTGGCAGAAGAGAATGCCGCCCAGGCGAGAAACAAACACCCGTACGTTGCCAAGGACAGAAGCCGAGCTGCAAGAACGCATCTCACAGGCAATTGCGCGACATGAAGCCCTCCGCTCTAAGCACAGCGACGGCACTACGGAAAATAACCCTCCAACTGGCTGCACCTATAAACAATTCCTGGACTGCAAGCCATTGAATTTTGATGGCACAGGAGGTGTCGTTACATTTGTTCGTTGGGCAGAAAAGACTGACTCCATTCTAAGAATGAGTAACTGTTCGCCCCGACAGAGTGTTACTTATATCTCAGGGTTATTCGTAGATGGCGCACTCTCCTGGTGGAACCTTCAGGTTCAAACCCTTGGTGTGGATGCTGCTTATGCCCTAAGCTGGGACGAGCTCAAGGAATTGATGGAAAAGAAATACTGTTCTAGGGCTGAAATCCAGAAGCTTGAGGTGGAGTTCTGGAACTTGAAAATGGACGGATCGAAGATTCCTGAATACATCCAACGATTTCACGACTTGTCTAGGGTCGTCCCCTACTTAGTCAAACCGGAATTCAAAAGGGTTGAACGATTCATTTGGGGACTTGCACCTCAGATCAGGAGCATGGTTACTACCTCAAATCCCTCAACCATTGCAGAGGCTATCGATATGAGTGTCACCCTTACTGAAGAAGCTCTACGTGCGGGAAAATTTTCAGAATCTGAGGATAACAAGAAAGAGACTCATGTGGAGTCATCAGGCAATAAGAAGAGGAAGTCTTCGAATCTAAAGATGAGCACCCAAGTCAACTATGGAAGCTCTAAAACAGGCAAAAGAAAGAAAGTGAACCCGCCGCCTGGAAGGAAAACTGATGGAGCCACCAATAAGGCTGGTGGTAAAATATACTCGGGGACTAAGCCGAGATGCGGGGAATGCACTTTTCACCATGAAGGTCGATGTCTAAGGCCTACGTGCGGAAGGTGTGGAAAAGAAGGGCACAGCAAGGACGCCTGTTGGGCGAAGGACCCAGATGGAAGAAATAAGAGAATACCAGGTTGCTACAAATGTGGTGAAGCAGGGCACTTTAGGAAATATTGCCCTAGGAAGAAACAAGCAAGGAAGGGTTTTCACGATCGAAACTCGTGAAGCACGCCAGGATCCAGATGCGGTTACAGGTACGTTCCCTATTAACCAACCTAATGCATCTACTTTTAATTAATACTGGCACTAACTCAAACCTTACATGCTTAGAACTTAAGAAACTGCTTGACCTAGTTTCAAGTAAAATAGACGTCCCATATTCTTTCGAAATAGGCATATAGAAGGCTAGTTGAAGCCGACAAAGCAAGTAAGGAATTATATTTTAGGGACTCAGAAGGCCTGAACCTTCTGATACCCTCGACTCGCGAAGTCATAATATGATAGTCAGCATGGATCGGAAATCCAAGTATACAGCTGACGTCATTTGATATGAGAAAATCAGTCACATCCCTCTTGCGAATGATGAAACCCAAACTCCCTGCGATAGGTGCAAGGACGCTAGACCCCACAAGGCGGCAGATCTACGACATCCCTCATTGGTCGAAGAGGCATAGAAACGCCTCCGAGTAGACTGCAGAGCCTGAGAACATCCCCGTGATGGAAGAAGTCCCAGTAGCCTTTTCAGAAGACTTGCTAGGAGCGCCTCTCTGTAGCGACGAGAGGAGTTTAGGATAAATCGCGTGCCAGGAGCAGCACCAGTGACGAATGACGCCATACCGACTAGCTTCATCAGCGAAGCATGAACCTCTGTTATAACTGCAAGAGCTGCCAGGCAGAGGAGATTAAGGACGTAGCATCCTTAGTTAAGGAGACAAGGAGAAAGTTGGTAGTCTCCACTTTGCATAAACTTCAGAAAATTGAGAATCAGAATCCTTTGCCCAGGGACTGGTGACACAAATGAGCCAATCGTAAGGTTCCAGTTACCACTCAAAGATCAACTTGAGGACAAGATGTCCTCCACTGTGAATACAAGAGGAAATATCCCTAAAACGACCTCTAGGACTCGCTTCGAGTATTACGAGTTCCTTGTCGTACCTTTTGGCTTAACACATGCATCGACAATATTCATGGACCTCATGAATTGAACGTGTGAGCCATACCTGGATAAGTCATAAATTTACTGACTACATTCTAATATGGCCAACGACCAAGGAAGGTCGTGAGCAACAGCTGCAATTTACCTTGCAACTCTTAGAGAAAGCACAGTTATGTACAATGATGACGAAAAGCGGATTCCGAGTTCGCAAAGGGAGAACTTTAAGATACATGGTGGATAAGAACGAAATTCATGCCAACCCTGCAACCAAGAGCTAAGGAGCTAGAGTTGCAATTATGTGACGTCTCTCGACAAAGTCTCGATTGTACGTCGATGCAACGAGACCACAACATTGCGTACGCGGCACATTGAATTAAGGAATCATGAGAAAAGACCTTGAGATAGATACAATAATTACGCGCCGCAAACTAGACGTCATTACCTGAAAGAAAACGCTGCACGATCTTTACTGATCAAAAAGGGTTGCAGCACGCCGATGATCGTAAGAACTCGAATATGAACTGAGCTGCTGAACGATGCAGCCTGTATGAACACAATACGTGCTTGTGTGATAAAATTTAATGAAAGGTCGAAACACTCACTTGCCCTTAGTGAAGTCTTCCTACAACAGTATTTATCACACCGCCGTCTAAACCGCTTCTTATAAAGCTTTAGATGGAACATAATGAGTCAATTCCCGTCATGTTGAACGGAGACCAGAAATAAACAATCTACTGGCCCGAGTTGGCCCAGGAAAACTAGAGGCAAGATCGTTCGGATATGTGATCATATCAGGACAGCCTGCAGAATACATAAAGATTACGCCAATGAGCGGTAGAAATCGTATGAATTTGAAACAAGAAGTATGACTAAAATGAGAGCCTCGCCTAGAGAAGGCGTAGTGTGTTTTGGAAAACGAAAAGGTTGAATCCCCGGTGTAGGGATCAGAACCATTGCTCACAAAATGAAGCTCCCAGAAAAAGATCAGTAGTTATCGCGACACATTCATGTGTCTAGTCTGTAGAGGAGTCTGACTTAAGGAACAGTCGTTGTTCCCACAAATAAGATTCACGTCAATGACAAACGACAAGAAATACTATAGAAACCTGTTGAGGTTTTGGACCAAGAGTCCGTGAGACTATAGAAACCTGTTGAGGTTTTGGACCAAGAGTCCACAATACTATAGAAACCTGTTGAGGTTTTGGACCAAGAGTCCACAATACTATAGAAACCTGTTGAGGTTATGGACCAAGAGTCCACAAGATACAGAAAAGTCATGATTGATCTACTTGAGTATGATAGAATTCATGACATGACCCAGAGATTTCATGGGAACGTGAAGACAAATCATGAATCTAAGTGACCATATTGGTTTCACAACTCCCCTGCGACCGATGGCATCGCTTGAATTTCGGGACGAAATTCTTTTAACGGGGGGAGACTGTGACAACCGTCACTTTTCCGTACATTCCGTACACGAAATGAACAGTAATTTGCGCTTAAACGACCGTGCATGATCTGGTTTACCAGACAAATAAATTTCTGAATTCCATACAAGTGAATTCATGCATGATATATGCTACAAGAATTTCGTTATGATAGCGTTGCGTCAAAAATATTAGTAAACTCACCGGTAAGACACATCGTGTCAACAGAACTGCAGAAAGCAGTCATACATTAGAATTGGAGCCTAGGTGTAGGTCCAACGTCAAGAATGCATTAAAACCCAAGAATACATACAAGGGTTTTAATATAGACCTTTCGAAAGCTAAAATACGCACTAAAAAGCACCCGAAGCGCATTTT
Organism: Helianthus tuberosus; assembly: GCA_030545235.1. Lineage (NCBI taxonomy): Eukaryota > Viridiplantae > Streptophyta > Magnoliopsida > Asterales > Asteraceae > Helianthus > Helianthus tuberosus. The sequence continues at coordinate 151,957,297 of CM060381.1, forward strand.
AAGTGCAGAATTTATTTAAATTCAGCTATATTCAGCATTCAAACATATGAATATTAGGCAGAAATGTCGTTTTATTATCCAGAATACTTCCCCAAGTATTGGGAATTAAAAGGGATACAAAAAGGTACTTAAAGGGTACTAAAAAGTGTAATTTAGCACTTTAACGAATCGGTATCTAACCGAACAACCGGACTTTATCCGGAACACCAAAATATTGCTAGAAGCAATGTTTTTATTTTTCTAAGCTAATTAGGGTACCCGAATACCCTAACACCCGTCACAAGACACTACATGCTAATATCTAGTCTTAACCTCCTACTTAACAACTAATGTTTAATCATTTAGTTAGAAACCAACCATGAGACCCCCCCCCCTCATGCCATAATCGGCCATGTGGCCTAATTGGTGGATCTTATGGGATATTGTTAGATATTGGTGAATCTTGGAAGATTTAAAGCAAGATATGGTCTAGTACTTGAGGATACATAAGATCCTACAATATCCATCAAAGATCTTGCTTGGATTTCACTAGATTTCATAAGATATTTCATAGATATTATGAATCTTGAAAGATTTACTAGAGATCTTGCAAAGTACTATAAGTTACAACTAGACCCCTCCCCATATCCTAACAAAATCGGCCCAACATGTCTAAATACAAGATTATGTAATCTTCCCAAAATCTTAAATTGATTTTATTTAGATTTATTTAGATATTATGTGATATTTCTTGGATTCTATAAGATTTATGAGGATCTTGAAAGATATGACTATAAGTATGACATATGGATTCTAAAGATCTTCATAATTCACTCACTTCACAACATTACACCTCTCTCACTCTCTCCCTTGCTCTCTTGATCTCGGCCAAACATAGAGCCGCCACCACCACCATTGTTCCATCCATTTCAAGGCATTCTCAAGGTGCAAGGAGCCATATAAGAAGGTTTGGTGGTCTCGGAACTTGAAGGACCTCATCCGTTTGCTTTTATCCACCCATTTTTCGTCTAGTTTCTTCCCTAGCCTCGAGCTAGTAGTAAGTGTTCTAAAACACCTTCTTGATCTTGTCTAGAGTGGTTAATAAGAGATTTGTCGGTTGAAAATCATGAACATACTAAATCACCAACTAAAAGTCTATTAAAGTGATGAATATGATGGTTAATAGATGGATAATTGTGTAAAACTTGTTAAACTTGTTTTGTGATGATTATTTTGTGTTGTTTAATGCTAGTAGTAGTTCGGATCGTCATCTAACCCGGCTAGGTTATGTTCTTAGAACATGAGCTAGTGTATGTTAAAGTATAAAAAGGACTAGATGATGAACACTACTACTATTAAACATGAACTTGTGTAAAAACAATTTATCTTATGAAATGGAGTTCTAAACTAGTAGATCTAAAGATCTACAAGTGGTATTTTTGAAAGACCAACTGTAAGACAAAACCATGTTTTAAAACCGGATCTTTCATGAAGTAGAGGTGTTTTTATGAACAAACAAGTGTGTGGACACTTGTGTAACAAAAGTTTTAATAAAGAAATAATTTTCGTAAAAACCAACTAGAAGTTCTGAAACTTCATATTCTTTAAAAATAAAGTTTTTTTAAGAAATTAAACTTATTTTTAAAGATAACAAGGCTTACTAAATGTGGTAGTAAATTACTACACATTTTTTTAAAAGTATTCAAGTTCATGAAATGGAGAAATTAGTGATTGTTGTTGATGATTATTGTTGATGATTGTTGACGATTTAAAAGAAAATAAACACATGTTTTGAAAACATGGGAAACCTCCATTTTTAGGGGAAATTCTGCCAAAATTTTATAAATTTTGACACTTAGAAAAATATAAGTTTTTGAGAAACTTATTCCCTAAAAATGTATTTAAAAGTATTACCAAGGTTTCCCTAATTTTTGGTGATAAGAAATGAGGATTTCTTCAAGAATAAAAATGGATATAAGTATGTATATTTTTGAGAGAAAAATATATATTAGTTGATCACCAACTTTTGTGCTAAGTGTATATAGTATGTGTTATACGTGCTAGTGTATTAAGACTTAAAAATACACTAAATACTCATGAGAAGTGTAAACACAAAATACACATACAACATACAAGATACATAATTCGGGTGCAAAGTGCAAAACACGAGATACTTATATTAATTTTAGAGAAAATAATATAAGTAAGATACTTAGTTCAAAATATAAAATATTTTTATCACAAGAAAATATACACAAAAGAGAGTGACTGTACTTCTGCGACGCAAGTCTAGTGACTAACGTTAAGAAAACGCGTATAGGTTGCGACGTTAATTAAGCAAATCCGGTGAAGTTTACGACGCACAGGAACGCAAAGTTGTGAGTTCATGCTCCCCCTTTTCTCTAACTGTTTTTGGTTTTATAACTCTCGGGGGTGAAATACATGTTACAAATATTATAATTTTTACAAAGGGTAAAAATACAAGAAGCACTCTTGGTGAGAACGAGAACCGAGTGCAATATAATTTGAGAATACGAGAAGCACTCGTGGTGAGTGCAATATGATGAGCTTTAAGAAATGCCTAGAAAATACTAGATCATGTGAGCTTAAACTAGATATTGAGATGCCATTAATACTTAATTAGGGACGAGGGTTAGATCTAACGGGTACGGCCGAGCCCCACTCATGGTCCTTATGTGACCACTTGAGTGCTTCGGTGTCCCAGTCGAGGGAAATCGACGCAGTTGAGGTTAATCGACACAGTCGAGGGAAATCGACATAGTTAGAGGGAGAATATACTAATGCTTCCTATGTCCTCACATGCCTTGAAGGAGAATATACTAAAACTCCCTATGTCCTCACGTGCCTTAATGTCCTTGTATAAACAATCATTTAAAACGTGGGGTACACAAGAAAACTTGAATGATACTTGAGTACGTGGGGTACTCAAGAAAACGGGAATTATACTTGAGTACGTGGGGTACTCAAGAAAGACTTGAATTATACATGACACATACTATGTTTTCATACAAAGTATAAAAACGTGAAATACAAAAACGCATGAACTCGCTCAACGTTATGCTGATGTTTTCCAAAATTACATGTATTTCAGGTGACAGGATGGATCTTGGGCGCAAGTGTCATAACTAGAAGTAGACTACAAGTTTAGATGTCATCCACTTTTGTTGAATCGTAACCTTGTCAAAGGTCGTGTTTTGAAAACTTAAATAACAAGTGTTTGTAATACTCAAATTTTCATAAATGGATGAACATCGTTTTGATCATGTAGTTGTTTATTACGATTGAATGCAATGATAACAAGCTAGTCACACATCGTACGCTTCCGCAAAAGACAGGGTGTGACAGTTTGGTATCAGAGCCTCGATTGTAGTGAACTAGGATTCTTTCTCGAGTCTAGACTACAATCACTAGAGTTCTCTCACGAAAACATTTTTCAAAAAGGTTTTCATTGCATTCACAAAAGCGCCAAGATCCACGAGTCAGACACTTTACAAAGAAAATACAAGGCAAGGACATTAGTGAGGAATACCCATAGAATAAAGTGCCAACCAAGGCATAGTCTACACGAGCTAGACTTGCCAAAGACAAAATGACCCCCCAAAACGAGAGTTATACGTGATATGATACATTAAATTGCTTGATTATGCTAAGTAGCATATATGTTATTGATATACATACATACAAATAAGTGTACGGAATGATTATTGACGTGAATAAGATACTTTCGACTCCGACTCCTATTACTGTACATGACTCGCACGATGAAGCTATCGACCTCGCGTCCTTTGCAAAGCTCATGGCTGGGAGTGATTACCAAACAAGATGCTGAGCTTACTTCCGTAGGAGATGGCTGCTCTTCCCTCTCGATCGTGAAGATGCCTAACTACGGTGATGATGACGAGGCAGAGGCGGCAACCTTGAACAAATTCTCAATCAACGGGACGAGATCCCTACGGCTTATGTGAAGCAAGATTGACGACATACTTAAAAGGAAGATGAAGTATGCATCTCGAAGGTGCCCCTCCAACTACTAGGAATTCTCTCTATTCCTATTCCATCTAATCATCGTGCCTACACGCGCGTAACAATAACGAATGTTAGCGCGTGGACCATCGCAAAGGTCCTTTCCATGACAAGAGGTATGAGGACAGTAGTGTCCCCTCCTTGATTGATCATCTGCTTGGACCAGAGAAAATTGGGGTAACTGTGCAAGACAATTTATTATTACGGGGGGCCCACGTAATATCGACTTGTAGTGCACAGAAATCCTGGTGGACTCTCCGGGTCAAGCTAATGAAAACCATACAAAATTTATCTATAGGTGTCCTCACCTTCATCTGGTAGAACAACACATAGATCAGTGCTTTAGCACGTTAGAAAGTAGGAAGCCTGTCTTAGCCTACTTCGTGACTGACACTTCTACCTGCATAAGAGACGTTTGAGAAAACGATATTTAAGCAAGAGGGGTGGAATAACTTTCAAAAAGAATCAGCGACGATACACTCCCTATCACCTCTACACAAACAATCCCATCAAAGGGGAAATATACGCACCAGTAAAGCTAAAGACCTAAGAAAACCAATGTAGCGGGAAATAACTAAAACTTGAATGACCAAGGCGATGTAGCCTCGAGTTCATTTCAAACAATAAGCCAAGTTGGCAAGCCTATGTGAAGGCTCAATAGCTGTTTCCTCGCTTATACACTGATTATATATACGCGTGAAATTGGGTGATTACATAATGGCTTATGGTGCTATGTATCTCATAGACAATTGGAATGTTGTCTAACCTACTTCATACCATTTTGGCAGAAGAGAATGCCGCCCAGGCTAGACACAAACACCCGTACGTTGCCAAGGACAGAAGCCGAGCTGCAAGAACGCATCTCACAGGCAATTGCGCGACATGAAGCCCTCCGCTCTAAGCACAGCGATGGCACTACGGAAAATAACCCTCCAACTGGCTGCACCTATAAACAATTTCTGGACTGCAAGCCATTGAATTTTGATGGCACAGGAGGTGTCGTTACATTTGTTCGTTGGGCAGAAAAGACTGACTCCATTCTAAGAATGAGTAACTGTTCGCCCCGACAGAGTGTTACTTATATCTCAGGGTTATTCGTAGATGGCGCACTCTCCTGGTGGAACCTTCAGGTTCAAACCCTTGGTGCGGATGCTGCTTATGCACTAAGCTGGGACGAGCTCAAGGAATTGATGGAAAAGAAATACTGTTCTAGGGCTGAAATCCAGAAGCTTGAGGTGGAGTTCTGGAACTTGAAAATGGACGGATCGAAGATTCCTGAATACATCCAACGATTTCATGACTTGTCTAGGGTCGTCCCCTACTTAGTCAAACCGGAATTCAAAAGGGTTGAACGATTCATTTGGGGACTTGCACCTCAGATCAGGAGCATGGTTACTACCTCAAAGCCCTCAACCATTGCAGAGGCTATCGATATGAGTGTCACCCTTACTGAAGAAGCTCTACGTGCGGGAAAATTTTCAGAATCTGAGGATAACAAGAAAGAGACTCATGTGGAGTCATCAGGCAATAAGAAGAGGAAGTCTTCGAATCTAAAGATGAGCACCCAAGTCAACTATGGAAGCTCTAAAACAGGCAAAAGAAAGAAAGTGAACCCGCCGCCTGGAAGGAAAACTGATGGAGCCACCAATAAGGCTGGTGGTAAAATATACTCGGGGACTAAGCCGAGATGCGGGGAATGCACTTTTCACCATGAAGGTCGATGTCTAAGGCCTACGTGCGGAAAGTGTGGAAAAGAAGGGCACAGCAAGGACGCCTGTTGGGCGAAGGACCCAGATGGAAGAAATAAGAGAATACCAGGTTGCTACAAATGTGGTGAAGCAGGGCACTTTAGGAAATATTGCCCTAGGAAGAAACAAGCAAGGAAGGGTTTTCACGATCGAAACTCGTGAAGCACGCCAGGATCCAGATGCGGTTACAGGTACGTTCCCTATTAACCAACCTAATGCATCTACTTTTAATTAATACTGGCACCAACTCAAACCTTACATGCTTAGAACTTAAGAAACTGCTTGACCTAGTTTCAAGTAAAATAGACGTCCCATATTCTTTCGAAATAGGCATATAGAAGGCTAGTTGAAGCCGACAAAGCAAGTAAGGAATTATATTTTAGGGACTCAGAAGGCTTGAACCTTCTGATACCCTCGACTCGCGAAGTCATAATATGATAGTCAGCATGGATCGGAAATCCAAGTATACAGCTGACGTCATTTGATATGAGAAAATCAGTCACATCCCTCTTGCGAATGATGAAACCCAAACTCCCTGCGATAGGTGCAAGGACGCTAGACCCCACAAGGCGGCAGATCTACGACATCCCTCATTGGTCGAAGAGGCATAGAAACGCCTCCGAGTAGACTGCAGAGCCTGAGAACATCCCTGTGATGGAAGAAGTCCCAGTAGCCTTTTCAGAAGACTTGCTAGGAGCGCCTCTCTGTAGCGACGAGAGGAGTTTAGGATAAATCGCGTGCCAGGAGCAGCACCAGTGACGAATGACGCCATACCGACTAGCTTCATCAGCGAAGCATGAACCTCTGTTATAACTGCAAGAGCTGCCAGGCAGAGGAGATTAAGGACGTAGCATCCTTAGTTAAGGAGACAAGGAGAAAGTTGGTAGTCTCCACTTTGCATAAACTTCAGAAAATTGAGAATCAGAATCCTTTGCCCAGGGACTGGTGACACAAATGAGCCAATCGTAAGGTTCCAGTTACCACTCAAAGATCAACTTGAGGACAAGATGTCCTCCACTGTGAATACAAGAGGAAATATCCCTAAAACGACCTCTAGGACTCGCTTCGAGTATTACGAGTTCCTTGTCGTACCTTTTGGCTTAACACATGCATCGACAATATTCATGGACCTCATGAATTGAACGTGTGAGCCATACCTGGATAAGTCATAAATTTACTGACTACATTCTAATATGGCCAACGACCAAGGAAGGTCGTGAGCAACAGCTGCAATTTACCTTGCAACTCTTAGAGAAAGCACAGTTATGTGCAATGATGACGAAAAGCGGATTTCGAGTTCGCAAAGGGAGAACTTTAAGATACATGGTGGATAAGAACGAAATTCATGCCAACCCTGCAACCAAGAGCTAAGGAGCTAGAGTTGCAATTATGTGACGTCTCTCGACAAAGTCTCGATTGTACGTCGATGCAACGAGACCACAACATTGCGTACGCGGCACATTGAATTAAGGAATCATGAGAAAAGACCTTGAGATAGATACAATAATTACGCGCCGCAAACTAGACGTCATTACCTGAAAGAAAACGCTGCACGATCTTTACTGATCACAAGGGTTGCAGCACGCCGATGATCGTAAGAACTCGAATATGAACTGAGCTGCTGAACGATGCTGCCTGTATGAACACAATACGTGCTTGTGTGATAAACTTTAATGAAAGGTCGAAACACTCACTTGCCCTTAGTGAAGTCTTCCTACAACAGTATTTATCACACCGCCGTCTAAACCGCTTCTTATAAAGCTTTAGATGGAACATAATGAGTCAATTCCTGTCATGTTGAACGGAGACCAGAAATAAACAATCTACTGGCCCGAGTTGGCCCAGGAAAACTAGAGGCAAGATCGTTCGGATATGTGATCATATCAGGACAGCCTGCAGAATACAGAAAGATTACGCCAATGAGCGGTAGAAATCGTATGAATTTGAAACAAGAAGTATGACTAAAATGAGAGCCTCGCCTAGAGAAGGCGTAGTGTGTTTTGGAAAACGAAAAGGTTGAATACCCGGTGTAGGGATCAGAACCATTGCTCACAAAATGAAGCTCCCAGAAAAAGATCAGTAGTTATCGCGACACATTCATGTGTCTAGTCTGTAGAGGAGTCTGACTTAAGGAACAGTCGTTGTTCCCACAAATAAGATTCACGTCAATGACAAACGACAAGAAATACTATAGAAACCTGTTGAGGTTTTGGACCAAGAGTCCGTGAGACTATAGAAACCTGTTGAGGTTTTGGACCAAGAGTCCACAATACTATAGAAACCTGTTGAGGTTTTGGACCAAGAGTCCACAATACTATAGAAACCTGTTGAGGTTATGGACCAAGAGTCCACAAGATACAGAAAAGTCATGATTGATCTACTTGAGTATGATAGAATTCATGACATGACCCAGAGATTTCATGGGAACGTGAAGACAAATCATGAATCTAAGTGACCATATTGGTTTCACAACTCCCCTGCGACCGATGGCATCGCTTGAATTTCGGGACGAAATTCTTTTAACGGGGGGAGACTGTGACAACCGTCACTTTTCCGTACATTCCGTACACGAAATGAACAGTAATTTGCGCTTAAACGACTGTGCATGATCTGGTTTACCAGACAAATAAATTTCTGAATTCCATACAAGTGAATTCATGCATGATATATGCTACAAGAATTTCGTTATGATAGCGTTGCGTCAAAAATATTAGTAAACTCACCGGTAAGACACATCGTGTCAACAGAACTGCAGAAAGCAGTCAGACATTAGAATTGGAGCCTAGGTGTAGGTCCAACGTCAAGAATGCATTAAAACCTAAGAATACATACAAGGGTTTTAATATAGACCTTCCGAAAGCTAAAATACGCACTAAAAAGCACCCGAAACGCATTTTAAGTGCAGAATTTATTTAAATTCAGCTATATTCAGCATTCAAACATATGAATATTAGGCAGAAATGTCGTTTTATTATCCAGAATACTTCCCCAAGTATTGGGAATTAAAAGGGATACAAAAAGGTACTTAAAGGGTACTAAAAAGTGTAATTTAGCACTTTAACGAATCGGTATCTAACCGAACAACCGGACTTTATCCGGAACACCAAAATATTGCTAGAAGCAATGTTTTTATTTTTCTAAGCTAATTAGGGTACCCGAATACCCTAACACCCGTCATAAGACACTGCATGCTAATATCTAGTCTTAACCTCCTACTTAACAACTAATGTTTAATCATTTAGTTAGAAACCAACCATGAGACCCCCCCCCCCCTCATGCCATAATCGGCCATGTGGCCTAATTGGTGGATCTTATGGGATATTGTTAGATATTGGTGAATCTTGGAAGATTTAAAGCAAGATATGGTCTAGTACTTGAGGATACACAAGATCCTACAATATCCATCAAAGATCTTGCTTGGATTTCACTAGATTTCATAAGATATTTCATAGATATTATGAATCTTGAAAGATTTACTAGAGATCTTGCAAAGTACTATAAGTTACAAGTAGACCCCTCCCCATATCCTAACAAAATCGGCCCAACATGTCTAAATACAAGATTATATAATCTTCCCAAAATCTTAAATTGATTTTATTTAGATTTATTTAGATATTATGTGATATTTCTTGGATTCTATAAGATTTATGAGGATCTTGAAAGATATGAGTATAAGTATGACATATGGATTCTAAAGATCTTCATAATTCACTCACTTCACAACATTACACCTCTCTCACTCTCTCCCTTGCTCTCTTGATCTCGGCCAAACATAGAGCCGCCACCACCACCATTGTTCCATCCATTTCAAGGCATTCTCAAGGTGCAAGGAGCCATATAAGAAGGTTTGGTGGTCTCGGAACTTGAAGGACCTCATCCGTTTGCTTTTATCCACCCATTTTTCGTCTAGTTTCTTCCCTAGCCTCGAGCTAGTAGTAAGTGTTCTAAAACACCTTCTTGATCTTGTCTAGAGTGGTTAATAAGAGATTTGTCGGTTGAAAATCATGAACATACTAAATCACCAACTAAAAGTCTATTAAAGTGATGAATATAATGGTTAATAGATGGATAATTGTGTAAAACTTGTTAAACTTGTTTTGTGATGATTATTTTGTGTTGTTTAATGCTAGTAGTAGTTCGGATCGTCATCTAACCCGGCTAGGTTATGTTCTTAGAACATGAGCTAGTGTATGTTAAAGTATAAAAAGGACTAGATGATGAACACTACTACTATTAAACATGAACTTGTGTAAAAACAATTTATCTTATGAAATGGAGTTCTAAACTAGTAGATCTAAAGATCTACAAGTGGTATTTTTGAAAGACCAACTGTAAGACAAAACCATGTTTTAAAACCGGATCTTTCATGAAGTAGAGGTGTTTTTATGAACAAACAAGTGTGTGGACACTTGTGTAACAAAAGTTTTAATAAAGAAATAATTTTCGTAAAAACCAACTAGAAGTTCTGAAACTTCATATTCTTTAAAAATAAAGTTTTTTTAAGAAATTAAACTTATTTTTAAAGATAACAAGGCTTACTAAATGTGGTAGTAAATTACTACACATTTTTTTAAAAGTATTCAAGTTCATGAAATGGAGAAATTAGTGATTGTTGTTGATGATTATTGTTGATGATTGTTGACGATTTAAAAGAAAATAAACACATGTTTTGAAAACATGGGAAACCTCCATTTTTAGGGGAAATTCTGCCAAAATTTTATAAATTTTGACACTTAGAAAAATATAAGTTTTTGAGAAACTTATTCCCTAAAAATGTATTTAAAAGTATTACCAAGGTTTCCCTAATTTTTGGTGATAAGAAATGAGGATTTCTTCAAGAATAAAAATGGATATAAGTATGTATATTTTTGAGAGAAAAATATATATTAGTTGATCACCAACTTTTGTGCTAAGTGTATATAGTATGTGTTATACGTGCTAGTGTATTAAGACTTAAAAATACACTAAATACTCATGAGAAGTGTAAACACAAAATACACATACAACATACAAGATACATAATTCGGGTGCAAAGTGCAAAACACGAGATACTTATATTAATTTTAGAGAAAATAATATAAGTAAGATACTTAGTTCAAAATATAAAATATTTTTATCACAAGAAAATATACACAAAAGAGAGTGACTGTACTTCTGCGACGCAAGTCTAGTGACTAACGTTAAGAAAACGCGTATAGGTTGCGACGTTAATTAAGCAAATCCGGTGAAGTTTACGACGCACAGGAACGCAAAGTTGTGAGTTCATGCTCCCCCTTTTCTCTAAAACTGTTTTTGGTTTTATAACTCTCTGGGGTGAAATACATGTTACAAATATTATAATTTTTACAAAGGGTAAAAATACAAGAAGCACTCTTGGTGAGAATGAGAACCGAGTGCAATATAATTTGAGAATACGAGAAACACTCGTGGTGAGTGCAATATGATGAGCTTTAAGAAATGCCTAGAAAATACTAGATCATGTGAGCTTAAACTAGATATTGAGATGCCATTAATACTTAATTAGGGACGAGGGTTAGATCTAACGGGTACGGCCGAGCCCCACTCATGGTCCTTATGTGACCACTTGAGTGCTTCGGTGTCCCAGTCGAGGGAAATCGATGCAGTTGAGGTTAATCGACACAGTCGAGGGTAATCGACACAGTCAAGGGAAATTGACACAGTCGAGGTTAATCGACACAGTCGAGGGAAATCGACATAGTTAGAGGGAGAATATACTAATGCTTCCTATGTCCTCACATGCCTTGAAGGAGAATATACTAAAGCTCCCTATGTCCTCACGTGCCTTAATGTCCTTGTATAAACAATCATTTAAAACGTGGGGTACACAAGAAAACTTGAATGATACTTGAGTACGTGGGGTACTCAAGAAAACGGGAATTATACTTGAGTACGTGGGGTACTCAAGAAAGACTTGAATTATACATGACACATACTATGTTTTCATACAAAGTATAAAAACGTGAAATACAAAAACGCATGAACTCGCTCAACGTTATGTTGATGTTTTCCAAAATTACATGTATTTCAGGTGACAGGATGGATCTTGGGCGCAAGTGTCATAACTAGAAGTAGACTACAAGTTTAGATGTCATCCACTTTTGTTGAATCGTAACCTTGTCAAAGGTCGTGTTTTGAAAACTTAAATAACAAGTGTTTGTAATACTCAAATTTTCATAAATGGATGAACATCGTTTTGATCATGTAGTTGTTTATTACGATTGAATGCAATGATAACAAGCTAGTCACACATCGTACGCTTCCGCAAAAGACAGGGTGTGACAACTCGCTCATTTGGTAAAGGGAGTCCGGGACAAAATGGCTGAAGGAAAGGGTAAGGAAGTCAATATGGTGGATTTCGATGGAAGGGTTCCTCATAAAAGACAGTGGTTGGAAGCTTGGGAGCTTCAGTGTGTTTGCTTCCCCCCAATGGAGAAAGACCCTCTCTCTAACCCTCTTGTGGTAGAAGCTACCGTGGGAACATTGCAAACATATAGGGCATACATAGACACGGGGGCAGCCACTGAAATCATGTTCGAAAAATTCTTCAACCGTTTGAGCAATGAAGAACGTTCAAGGCTTCAACCCTCTGGAACCTCTATAAAAGGTATCGCCGACATACCCCCTCAAGCCTTTAGGGCAACTGACACTTAACGTTCGTTTCAGTGAAGGTTTAAAAGAAAGAACTCAACCACTCACCTTTGTGGTTATCAATATCCCCTCAAGCTATGACGTGATCATTGGAAGACCAGGACAGTGTGCATTTTACATGGCCGTATCTGTTGGCCATGGCACAGTCAAGTTTCCTACCGAGAGGGGCATAGCAACCCTTCAACCCTCTCAGGAGGCCTACATGGTTGAAGGTGAAAGCTCAAACAGTGAAGAGGACAGGCAAAGGTTGGTCATAAACCCTAAGTACCCTGAACAAAGAATAAGGGTCAACCCAAACCTTTCTCAAGAGACTCTTTTATACCTTGAAAAATTGCTAACACACTACAGCGATGTATTCGCTTGGTGTCCAGAAGATATGACCGGGATCCCCCGGGACATTGCCGAACATGAGTTGAGAATACCTCCGGATGTCAAGCCTGTGGTGCAAAAGAAAAGAAGCTTGGCACCTGAGAGAAGTCTGGCAGCCTGCCAAGAGGTTGAAAAGCTTGTGTCGGCCGGTATTCTCCGAGAAGTCAAGTACCAGTCATGGGTTGCAAACCCGGTTATGGTCAAGAAGCCAGACAACTCTTGGAGGATGTGCATAGACTTTAAGGATCTTAACAAAGCTTGTCCTAAGGATTGCTATCCACTACCGGAAATTGATCTCAAGGTTGAATCCCTCACGGGTTACTCGTTCAAATGCTTTCTTTACGCATACAAAGGTTATCACCAGATCCTCATGAAGAAAGAGGATGAGGAAAAGACAGCCTTTCACACGGACAAAGGGATCTTTTGTTATCAAAAAATGCCTTTCGGCCTCAAGAATGCCGGGGCAACCTATCAACGGCTCGTTGACAAAGCCTTCGAAAGCCAAATTGGCAAAAACATGGAGGCATATGTCGATGACTTGGTGATTAAAAGCAAGACGGAATATCAAATGCTCGATGATATCCAAGAAACTTTCAAGAACCTCAGAAAGGTTAACATGAAGCTTAACCCGGAAAAATGTTCATTTGGATTCGAGGAGGGAAAATTCTTGGGTCACATTGTTGGAAAACAAAGCATCAAAGCCAACCCTAACAAAGTGAAAGCCGTCCTTGAAACCAAGCCACCAAAGACCAAGAAGGAGGTTGAAAGCTTGAACGGGAAGCTTGCAGCCTTGAAGCGTTTTACCTCAAAGTTGGCCGAAAGGTCTCTGCCCTTCTACAAAACGCTCAAGAACTGCTCAGATAAGAAGGATTTCAAATGGACTGAAGAAGCTGAAGAAGCTTTCAACCAGATGAAGCAACATCTAGCTTCCCTACCAGACATTGCGGCACCAAAAACCGGGGAGTTAATATCGGTGTACCTCTCAATCACGGACGAGGCCATCAGTGCAGTCCTCACCATTGAACGAGACAAGGCCCAGGTACCCGTTTATTTTTTCAGCAAAACTTTAAAATTAGCTGAAACGAAATATCCTCCCCTTGAAAAACTTGCCCTAGCCCTAGTTCAAACAGCTAGGAGGCTTCGAAGGTACTTCCAAGCACACCCCATGCAAGTGGTCACCGACCAACCTATTAAGAGTGTGCTTGAAAAACCTGAAAACTCGGGGCGATTAGCCAAATGGGCCATAGAACTGGGTGAACATAACATCACCTATGTCCCAAGAAAGGCTATCAAAGCCCAAGTCTTGGCTGATTTCATTGTGGAAGTCCCAAACCAAACAGCCACTGAAGTAAACACTACCTCCACTGAACCTTCCAACCCTGAAGCCTGGAAGCTTTTTACCGACGGGGCTTCAAGCGTTGAAGGGTCAGGGGCTGGGTTAATTTTGATCAATCCAGAAGGGTTGGAATTCACATATGCTCTCCGTTTTGATTTTCAGACCACCAATAACGAGGCTGAATACGAAGCACTAATAGCCGGCCTAAGGCTGGCCAAAGAAATGAAGGTTGAAAAGCTTGAAGTGTTCACAGATTCGTTGCTGGTTTCAAGCCAAGTGAATGATAGCTACATAGCTAAAGAGCTCAACATGAAAAAATACAGAGAAAAAACCAAGGAACTGATGAGTACCTTCCAAGCGTGTAACATCAAACAGATCCCCAGATCTCAAAACAAAAAGGCCGATGCCCTAAGTAAACTTGCATCTCTCACTTTTGCCCACCTCACCAAGAAGGTACTGGTAGAAGTGTTGAAGGCCCCATCCATTAACGAATTGGAGGTTCAAGACGTGGTCACCGAAGAAGATCCAAACTGGATGACTCCCATAAAAAAGTTCCTGAAAAATGGTGAATTACCCAATGATCAAGTGGAAGCTAAAAGGGTTGAAATCAAGGCAAGGCAATACATACTACAAGGAGAAACCCTTTACAAAAAGGGTTACCTCGCTCCCTTGCTAAGATGTGTCGGTCCCGAGCAAAGTAAGTATTTGATCAAGGAAATTCATGAAGGTGTATGTGGAGCTCACTTTGGAGCTAGATCGGTAGGTGCAAAGCTCATGAACCTTGGGTATTTCTGGCCTTCAATGCATCGTGATACAGCCGAAGAATTGAAGAAATGTGATGCTTGCCAGATTCATGCACCAATCCCAAAAAGTCCCAAGCATGACTTGGTCCCGATAACCTCGGCTTGGCCATTCTATAAATGGGGAATGGACATTGTTGGTCCATTTCCCCCAAGCAAAGGAGGGGTAAAATTCTTGTTGGTGGCAGTAGATTACTTCATCAAGTGGCCCGAGGTCAAACCACTTGCCAAAATCACGGGAAAACAGGTCATTGACTTTGTTTGGGAGAACATTATTTGCCGTTATGGATTGCCGGTAGTACTTGTCACTGATAACGGAAGACAATTTGCTGAGAAGCCTTTCAGCATTTGGTGCAAGGAATACAAAATCGATCAGGTTTTTAGCTCAGTGGCTTATCCGCAATCAAACGGCCAGGTTGAAAGAACAAATAGAAGCATAGTAGAAGGCATCAAGACAAGATTGGGAAGATACGAAAGCAACTGGCTTGAAGAATTGCCTAGTGTCCTATGGGCAATTAAAACAACCGAAAAAACAAGCCATAAGAAAACACCTTACAGCTTGGTATTTGGATCCGAAGCTGTGATCCCTGCCGAGATAGGAGTTGTAACCCAAAGAATTGTCAACATGGATCCCAAAACAAACCAAAAAGAGACCATTTTGAATTTATAACTCCTAGAGGAAGCAAGAGATCAAGCCGCAATTCAAGAGGCCAAATACAAGCAACAGATGGAGGCTTACTACAACAAAAAAGTCAAGAACGAACGTTTCAAGCCAGGGGACCTGGTCCTCAGAAACAACGAAGCCAGCAAGAAAGAAAATCAAGGAAAGCTTGGCCCAAAGTGGGAGGGTCCATACACCATCCTTGAAGCACACAAGGGTGGATCCTACAAGTTGGCTGACTTAGAAGGCAAAAGGCTTCCAAGGCACTGGAACGGCAAAACCTTGAAAAGGTTCCACGTTTAAACAGGAAAAGTTTGGTTTGTATCAAAATGTATGAATACCTTTTGTAAAAAGCAAGTATTGCTTAAATGAATGAAGTTGCTTTATCAAACTTGTCTTTCTATCCTAAGATCAGGTTGAGAACCTAGCAAAAAACTCC
This sequence comes from Helianthus tuberosus, assembly GCA_030545235.1. Taxonomy (NCBI): domain Eukaryota; kingdom Viridiplantae; phylum Streptophyta; class Magnoliopsida; order Asterales; family Asteraceae; genus Helianthus; species Helianthus tuberosus. Next base: position 151,973,342 of record CM060381.1, read on the forward strand.
ATGGCAAGGGCCATGTAAGGGGATGAGCTCCCAGGCCACATCGCTCAATAGGTTCAAGGGTTGAACGAGCCTATATAAGGGGTGAGTTCCTAAATCAATACAACTCCATGAGACTTGTCAAGAAAACATAAAATTGTCTCATAGACGGGTGTGAACAGCCTACACCAAATGTTCCCTAAGCTTTAAAAATATAATCCACAAAGAGGTTTTAAAAAATATAGAAATGACAAAAAGGATAGGTGCTATGTCTTCTTGTTAAAAATCCCAAGGCTAAGTGTCTGCAGCACTGAACCCTTTAAGGCATAAATAACATAAGGATAGCACAAACTCAACAAAGACAATGTTGCAAAAAGACAAAGAAAACCTAAAAGCACAATTAGACTTAGACAAAAAAGTTATAAGGATACAAACCAAAAGGGTCACAAGACTAAGAAGCCTTCAAGGTCTCAAGCCACCCAGGTAGCAACTCGACACCTCAAAGGCTTCAACCTACCAACAGACAGCCAAAATGCTTGAAAGGTTAAAGTTAAACAAACTGCCTTAATAAAAAAAGGGCACGAACATGAAAACACAATAACAAGGAAAATAGTTAAACATCATAGCATATAAAGGAAAACCCTAAAAGACTTTCAAACATAAGTTAGAGCAAGTCCTATTAACTTGCAAACTTAACTACTATTCCAACGGCCGTACAAGCCTTAAACACAACCAATAGGAACCTTAAGGGTTCCTAAAAACCTAATATTGTTCAAATCAACATTACAAAACATAAATTGTTTCCAGTACTAAGAAAGCTACGAATCAAACGTCAGCAGAGGACTTCGAAACCCCAGAACCTTCACCTTTGGCCCTCTTTGTTTTCTTCAGCTTTTTACCCTTTACACCTTCATCACCACCTATCACTGAAGCCTCCAAGCTTGCATCCTTGGGAACATCCGGCTGACCTGAAAGGGTATCGTCACTATCTCCCGAATAAGACCTCTTCCTTGAAAGAGATCCCAGGATTTCAGCACAGACCTTCTCATTCAAGCCCTCCGGCTTCAAATCCTGCAACACAGCAAGAGGCTTACCAAAACAACCAGAAACTTGATGGATGTAAGGATAGGTCAGCTTCTCCATTTGCTCAACGGAGCCTTTAAAAACATCAGAAGCCTCGGGCCGAAATAAAGGTGACTTCTCCAAAGGATGACCGGAGTCATGGAGCTTATAACCTGCAATAAGACCTTGGTGTTTTCCTAAATTGAGTAGTTTAGTATAAACATCACCAAGGGCAGAGTTAAACTCTTTGGAGTGCAACAGATAGGTAACCACTTGGTGGAAACCCTGCTCAATGAGCCATTGGTTATCCCCAGTAGCCTGAGCAACCAAAGCCTTCAACCCATCATTCTCTTTAGCAAATGCCTTCTGTTGCACAGCCAAAGTCTCCCGGTCAGCTTTCAACTTCAACAAGTTAGCCTCAAAACTCTTTTTCAAATCACCCATCTCAATCTCATGCATCCTCTTCAAGTCACTAACCTTCTTGTCCCACGCCGCTTCCTTCTCAGCAAAACTAGCTATCTCCTTTTTCATCCCAGCCATGGAGGATTTCATTTTATCCTTCTTCTTGGAGAATTCTTCATATTCCTGCATTCTTTGGCGAAAACGGGCAATGCCTTGAGGAAGCATGGCAGCAAGGTTGCAAGTACTCAAAATCATACGGGACAACATCAGGTCATCATCCATCCCAGCAATGGTCTTGTGCACTGAAGGAGGAGCAATATGACTCAGTGCATCCTCACAAACAGCAGCATCTTTGAAGCTGTCATCATTCTTCACCGACCAAGAAGGCACATAAATCCCTTCCGGATCCAACCCTTCAACGTCCCTGCTTGAAGATTCCTGAACAGGAGTGGCAACAACCTTCTTGCCTGAAACCTTTTTACCATGAACAACCAATTCTTTATCCTTCTCAGCACCTGCTTCAACACCCTGTTCTTTCGAAAATTCAATATCATCACTCAAGTCCACTGGTTCAGTAGAAGTGGATTGAGGACCAGCCTTCAACAACCGACGAGAAGATCGGCGGGTCGAAGACTTGGGAGCATTAGACTTAGAAAAACCCTTGACAGTGGCAGCACTAACATAACCTGAGCCCTCAAACCTTTGATCAATAGTTCTAACCACAACATTCTCACCAGGAACAGACAGAGCATCCTCAAAAACAACATCAGAAGTATCGTCGCTCTTAATAAAATCCAAAGCAGACATGACTGCAAAAAGCAACAACACATAAGTTATAAGTTAAGAAAAACATAAAGAGGGCAAAAAAGGAAAATGCATACCCATGCCACTCCTCATAAGAACCGGATCCCGATCAACATTCCCCCAAATTTTACTAACCCCTAAAAGAACTAGTAAGTGTTCAGGAAAGGGACGAACCCTCGAAGGGCACTCCCGGATGGCTTTGAGAAAAACATCATTCAATTCAGACTCGGAAGGTTCCGGATCATTGAGAACGGCATCCGGTTGCCTCCACACCATCTTAAATGGGAGAATAGCATCGGAAACCCAGAAAAAGCGATCCTTCCAAGCCCCAAGCGTAGTAACCATGGACGAAATAAGGCAGGTATCAACTTTGGATGTTTCAAAAGTAAACCAATCGCCATTCTTGGCCAAACGAAAAAACCGGCGAAAGAGTAAAAGGGAAGGATCATATCCAAGAGCACGACACAAAACCTCAAAATGCAAAACCCTAGCCATCCCCTTCGGATGAACTTGCCCAAAAGAAACCCGATAATACTCCAACAAGTTCAAAACAAAAAACGAAAAGGGATAACGAAGATTCGAGAACTCAAAATGACGACAATAAAGTGCAATCGAACCAGGGGTCGGTTTATCAACGGAAACATCACAAGCAGGAGCAGTTGGGTTAAACTTCCTATCAATACCATATTCCATACAAAATAAATCTACCTCCTCTTGTGTTAACCGGGAAAATGATTTTGCTAAGTCCTTACGAGCACCCATTTTTTAAAACAGAAAATGAAGAATGCAAGGTGTAAAGAAACCGAAACTAACCTTAGAGGAGGAAGGAAATGGCGAGAAACTTGGAAAAATTATGAGGAAAATGGATAAGAATTGCAAACATAAAATAAATATAAACCTACAATAGGGGTAATAATGGCAAATAGTAACTTCTGCAAAACCGCCACCCTATCAACTGCCATACATCAATTAAATCAATTGTCAGTTATTTAAAATTCAAATTCAAAATATTAACTGCCTCCAATCTTTCATGCCTTCAAGCAACGAACCCTTGAAACCTTCAGGCCATAAAATATACGCATAAAAGTCAGAAGTCTTTGAGCTCACTACCCAAAAACCTCTGACTTGGGGGGCTGATGACGGGGGTAGCCCAAGACTAAATAAAATGACTAAATGTGTAAACGCTCAAATGGTTAAACGGTTCAATGGTTGAAAAGCTGTGAGATGGGAAAAGCAATATGGAAACAGTGGCCAGTCACATCCGGAGATCGCTTCACCAACTCACAACCGCAAAAGCAAAGCAGGTCTGCACAATACACGCTATTACCCAGGGGTAAAAAGGCTTTAACCCCCGAAAGGGCAAGCCCTCCACTGCAAGCAAGGTTACTAGTCTAATACATTCTACTTCGGGAGATGTCTTCTCTTATAAAGTGACACTTCATTTACTTCAGAAAACATCTCCTGACCAGCTCTGATTCTCTAATCTCTGGTCATTCACATCGAGTGCTTGTTTCACACAAGTCACTCCCTTTCACATCCAACACACACATTCCCTTTGCTACCACTTCCGAATCTGAGTACAGTTCAGAGGAGGATCCATAGCAAGGAACAACAATAAACTAGTGAACCTCCTTCCGCGTTTTGCAAACGTGGGGGGACCCCACGACCTGCGTTAGGCAAAAGTTGAACCCTTCAACCTTTTTGCCTAACCAGCCCAGCTACTACCGTTGGTCTTGTATTTGTTGCATCAACAGCAGCCATTGAAGATTTCATCTTATCTTTCTTCTTAGAAAATTCTTCATATTCCTGCATCCACTTACGAAAACGAGCAATCCCTTGAGGAAGCATAGCAGCAAGGTTGCAGGTGCTCAAAATCATGCGGGATAACATCAAGTCATCATCCATCTCAGCAATGGTATTGTGAACTGAAGGAGGAGCAATGTGACTCAGAGCATCTTCACAAACAGCAGCATCCTTAAAGCTGTCATCAATTTTCACCGACCAACTAGGCACATAAACTTCATCCGGATCCAACCCTTCAACATCCCTGCTTGAAGAACCCTGAACAGGAGTAGCAATAACCTTCTTGGCTGAAGCCTTCTTGCTGTGAACAACCAGTTTTTCTCCTTTTCAGCACCCGCTTCAACACCTTGATCTTCAGAAGCTTCAATATCATCACTTAACTCCACTGGTTCAGTGGAAGTGGATTGAGGAGCAACCTTCAACAAACGGCGGGTAGATCGACGGGTTGAAGACTTGGGAGCATGAGACTTAGAAAAACCTTTTACATTGGAAGTACTAATATACCCCGAGCCCTCGAACCTTTGCTCAGCAGTTCTAACTACAACCTTTTCACCAGGAACAGATGGGACATCCTCAAACACAACATCAGAAGTGTCGTCACTCTTAATGAAATCCAGGGCAGACATAACTGCAAAAAAGAAACAAAAACACATAAGGTATAAGTCAAGAAAAATGCAAAGAGGGCAAAAAAGGAAAACGCATACCCGTGCCATTCCTCATTAGAACCGGGTCCCGATCAGCATTTTCCCACAATTTACTAACCCCTAATAGAACTAGCAAATGTTCAAGGAAGGGACGAAACCTCGAAGGGCACTCCCGAATGGCTTTGAGAAAAGCATCATTTAACTCAGATTCAGAGGGCTCCAGTTCATTGAGAACGACATCCGGGTGCCTCCACACCATTTTGAATGGGACAATAGAATCATAAACCCAGAAAAAGCGATCCTTCCAAGTACCAAGTGTTGTAACCATAGACGAAATAAGACAAGAATCAACCTTGGATGTTTCAAAGGTGAACCAATCACCATTTTTGGCCAAACGAAAAAACCAGCGAAAGAGTAACAAGGAAGGATCATATCCAAGGGCACGGCACAAAACCTCAAAGTGCAAAACCCTAGCCATGCCCTTCGGATGAACTTGCCCAAAGGAAACTCAATAATATTGCAACATATTCAAAACAAAGAGAGAAAAGGGATAACGAAGGTTCGAAAACTCAAAATGACGACAATAAAGAGCAATCGAACCAGGGGTCGGTTTATCAATAGGAACATCACAAGCAGGAGCGGTCGGTTTAAACATTTTATCAATACCATATTCCACACAAAATAATTCTACTTCTTCTTGGGTTAATCGAGAAAAGGATTTTGCTAAATCCTTACAAGCACCCATTTTGCAAGAAAATATGAAGAATGTAAGGAAATACAAAGGAAACCAGAACTAACATTGAAGAAGAGGAAATGAATCGCAGAGGAAAAACTTGACAAGATAATAAGGAAAGTGAATTAAAAATTCAAATATAAAAAGAAAATAAAACTCAAAATAGGGGTGATAATTGCGAACAGTTACTTCTGCAAAACCGCCACCCTATGAACTGCCATACATCAATCAAATCAGTTGTCAGTTATTTAAAATTCAAAAATTAACTGACTCCAACCCTTTAAGCCTTCAAGCGTTGAACCCTTGAAACCATCAGGCAATAAAATACATGTATAAAAGTCAGAAGTCTTTGAGCTCAGTCCCCAAAAACCTCTGACTTGGGGGGCTGATGATGGGGGTAGCCCAAGATCAAATAAAATGACTTAAGTACATATACGCTCGAAAGGTTAAATGGTTCGAAGGTTAAAAAGCTGGGAGGTGGGGAAAAACAATACGGAAACAGTAAGTAGTCACATCTCTTGATTGCTTCACCAACCCACCAGCCGCAAAAGTAATGCAGGTCCACAGAGCACACTCTATTACCCAGGGGTCAAAAGGCTTCAACCCCCGAAAGGGTAAGCCCCTCACTGCAAGCATGGTCACTAGTCAAATGCATTCCTCTTTGAGAGATGTCTTCTCCTATATATTAGACACTTCATTTACTGAATGGGACATTCCTGGCCAGCCCTGATTCCTGAAATCTCTGGTCATTCACTCCGAGTACTTGCTTCATGCGAGTTACTCCCTTTCACATCCAACACACACATTCTGTTTGCTCCTTCATCCGAATCTGAACACACTTCAGAGGAGGATCCTTAGCAAACAATAAAAATAAACTAGTGAACCTCATTCCACGTCTTGCAAACGTGGGGGGACCCCACGACCTGCGTTAGGCAAAGTTGAACCCTTCAACCATTTTGCCTAACCAGCCAAGCTACTATCCTTGGTCTATTATTTGTTGCATCAACAAGAATCATATAAACGCTTTTAAAAACTAATTTTAGTTTCTGTTTTATATAACAAAGAAAAAAAGAAAACTAAACTGTTTTATACAAACTTGTTAAAACAAAATAATGGTAAATGTGAAACACTTCAAAGTTTAAATCTCCGGGTTGAATCTAACATAATTCTACTAAGTTTTTTACACCATATTAGGATTTAAGATATCATAACAATTTAATCAAATATTCAATTCGATGTTTGTACAACAAAGTTTATATTTATTATTGTTTTTAAGATTCTCAAAACATATTCAAATAAATTTGTTTCAAAATTATTGTTACAGTCTCATATAAATCCCCATTTAAGAATGCACTAAAAATAGTCTGTTTTTCCTTAATAAGACAAATAAAGATCTTTATTCGGTGAGAAAGCCAATTAGGACTAGCTCAGTTGGAAGAGACTCTTATCTCTAAGGTCATGTGTAGTAGTTCTCGGATTCGTTTCCCAATATGGAATCATTTGGCCAGTAAACCTCCTCTTTGCCGACAAGCCCAAAAAAGAGTTCTCGAATTCGTTTCCAAAACAAAACCTTTTTTGATTCTTGGCTACAAATGTTAACATTAAAATTATGAGTATAAAATAAAAATATAAAAGTCTATAAAAGACCTTACCAATTTCGGGATCCTCCAATAAGTCAAGCCAAGCCCGGGCAAACGCGTACTCCTCGTCTGACGTCCACACTTGTTTTTTGCTTTTCGACCCGCGGTTGGGTCTTTCTTCTTATGTGACACCCGTTTGCCTCGTTGGGTTTGCTCTGGTTGTGTCTCCGGGACATAGTCGGGCTCGCCTTGTGGTGACCTGTAACCTTGTGACTAGCCGTAACCTCTCATGTTGAAGTTAAGATTAAAACCAAATTGATTTTGGTCTCATGAGATGGGTTGGCTCAAGAGGTTCATGAAACCGGTTTGGTTGTCTAAAAAGCCAGCAAACCTAGTTCCATAGGCGGTTGGTCGGGTGGCAACTAGAGCAAAGGGTTGGTTTGGAACGTGGCTTTGGTTCGGGTCTTGCTCCGAACCGTCTCTTGGACGAGGTTGACCCAAACGAGGGTTTTAGGATTGCATTTTTTTAGAGTGAAAGCTTATTTAAAAAAAATAATAAACAAATAAAAGAGTGAAGAGAATAAGAGATGAGATAGTTATATAAAAATATAAAGTGAATGGTTTATATAGGTTTCAAAAAATTTTTTTTAACTAAAAAAACAAATGATTTTTGGACCGTTTGAATGGTCAAAAAGGCAACAACTTTCAAAAATTCACATGTTATAGTCGGGGGGGGGGGGGTCGAAATCAACAAGCTATAGCGCCAAGGGGTGTTCCCCGACACCATATGGCGTAATGGCCTTGATGGAGCCCCTATAACGCTCCACCACGCAAGATCTTACTGGAAGATCGTGGGTTCTAATCCACTTAAGGGTGTAAATATAGAATTATTTTTGGGCATTGCTTAGTGGATTCATAGGTGTTGCCCTCCTTATCCTATGATCCCTTGGGTGTTGCTGTCAGAAAAAAAAAAAATAAAAAAAAAATAGTTAGAAACAACACCATTTGTATAAAACATATTACAATAAAATGTGAAATAGATATAATAGAAAATAACATGTATAAAACATATTACAATAAAATGTAAAATCTATCTCTTATATTAAAATAAAACCACTTAGCCACATGTCATTATCTCAGGCCTCTCTTTTGATGAGGTGATAGTGGTCTAAAGCCGGAGAATTAGTAAATGAGTGGGAATTTGTTTCTAAATTAAATCCTAAATTGAATCCAAAGTGGGATAAGGCTTATGACCATTAGGTCATGGGTTCGATTCTCATAAAGGGGTTTTTTTTTCATTTATTGGGTTTCCTCCTGAATTGGTGTATAGGCATTATTGCCTAGTGGAGATGGATATGATCGGGTGGTTCTGCTGGTGGCACGATGATACTCCAGTGGTCCGTCAGTGATCCAAATTTGCCGTTCAAAAAAAAAAAAAAAAACGGACTTTCCTTTTGCTAAAACTATTTCCCTCTTTTTAGTGTGATTTCAAATCACAAAACATAATCTTCCTTCTAATTCCTCTGTCGCGATTTCATCTTGCAGTCTCTAAAACTGAAACCCTATTTCTCAAACACCGATTTATGGATTGTGAGGTCTTCCCTAATCACATTCCCCTTTTCTTTTTTCTAAAACTCTAGCTTACAAATTCGTTGTGCAAATCATTCTCCTATGCTTCTAATTCTCTCTGATCCGTACCTTAAAATCTCAAGGTACTAAATCTTCTTTTCGTATTTGTTTATCGTGTTATTTTTTTATCATCCTTATCTAATCATTTGATTTAACGTGATAGGTCTGCGATGTTCCGATAGCGGCACACGGTTAATTCTGAGAAACCGGTTAGGGTTCCGCCACATCAAGCGGTTGTGGTTAAGGAAAATATGGTGATGAAGGCAGATTAAGTCTTCATTCCTCAATATCTCCACCTTCAATGTCAACAAATGCTTTTTTTTTTTTTTTTTTTTTTCTGATAATCAATCAATCACCTTTATTGTTATTTTATGTTTGGTTTATTCCTATCCCTGATCTCCTTACATTTAAGATCTGATGTGTGAAAAATCAATGGGATTGTTAAGTTATTATGAGATTCATTTGATTGTTTTTTTTTTTCACTAGAATGATGTTGGATTATCATATCATAGATTGGGTTTGCATTTGATCGGAGGTAGATATGAACACATGTATTGTTTTATGATTATTTAATTCCTTAAGTATATCATATAATCTTAACTTCTCTCTTAATCAATTAAAAAGAATCTGAATACATCTTAATTCTCAAATATCACCGACAATTCTAAATTATATCAAAGTAACATTCTAGGTTTATATTAATACTTTCACAAGTTAATATATTCGTATATATGACAACTTATTCTATTCGTATATATGACAACTTATTCTGAAACACTGGTTATGGAGTTGGGTTATGATATTGGATCGTATTATGTTGACTTGGTGCAAAGGTTCTAAATTGGTTGGAGGAGATTATATTTGGATAATGATAATATTAATCTAGTGTTTAGAATTCGTAATCTAAATATGATCGAGTTATAATTTTTAATATCCAAAGTTAATTGAATTTTGTCTATAAAAAGTTAACATCTTGAATCAAGAGATATAGGCAAAAAGCTCATTTTGTGTTGAATTGGCAATGGGCGTCCGTGCGGGAAGCTCGACAAGTCTGTTAACTGAGGATTGATTCACAAGTGTTAAATCTAATTGCTTATTTGAGGAACTACAAAGAGAAATGTATTCAATTTTCTTTAAACTATTGTAGTAAAGAAAGATTTTTTTAATTGCTTATAGTAGATTTGTCCTTGCTTTATTACAATTATCTTGACTTTGTGTGATTAAGAACATGGCAGGAAGGAATTACTCTAGGGTTTAGGAAGGATGTTTAGGGGTTTTGGTATGACATATTGTGTTGCTAAACTTTTTGTTTGTAACACCTGCGTCCCTAAACTTCTAGCTATTGGCAATTTTAGTCCCTAAACTATGTGATACTTGACACTTTTGGTACTTGTGATGCTTAAATCTAGATTCTTGATTCTTAATACTATGATGCTTGATTCTTGATTCTAGAAACTTGATTCTTGATATTTAACACTATGAGACTTGATTCTTGAGGCTTGATTCTTGATACTTGATACTTGGAAACTAGATTCTTGATTCTTGATACTTGATTCTTATGGAACTATGATTCTTGATACTTTGGTGCTTGACTCTTGAGACTCGTGCAACTTGAGACTTGGTTGAACGAGAGACTGGAGGCTTGTCACTGGCGGAAACTATGAAACTTGGAAACTAATGTGTTAATGATATAATCTAGTTATGTGATACTATTACCCAATAATACGCAACGCAACGCTTTATCTAACTCGCAAACGAAACAAAGACGGGAACACGGAAAGGATGGGATTGACCGAATGGCAATTCGATCGGATGACCATCTGATCGGATGACCATCCGATCGGATCCATTCGATCGAAGTGCCATCCGATCCGTGCCACACCGCCTTAACCTTCCTCTCTGACACTATAAATAAGCCTGTCACATCATTCTCACTGATGTGACAGCCTCCTTCGACCAAGACGCATGCACTCCCACTTTTCTTCTATTTCTCGGCAATTTCGGTACGTTTTACACTAGATTCTTGTACATCTTTGATCTACACACTATGCTCTACAATATTCTTCTTTGAAATCTCACATTTTACCGTGAAATCTCTGACTCTTGAGGGTGACGTCATCAGGGCGGTTTGTACAAACTGTGGTGTGATGTCATTCTAGTCAAGATCTAGCTCAGATCTAAGGAATTTCATGCGTTTTTACACCAAATCTTTACCAAATCTAAACTTTTCAGCTAAAACTCATGTTTTCTTCTATCTTTTCTTAAATCTTTACTTGAAACGGTGGAATTCGGATCTAAACGGACTATAGACTTGATGATTAGTCTGGAGTCGGTTTAGAAACGGATTGTTGCCGGAGAAGATGACCAGAGTACGAATTCTGACATAAACACAATCAAAGTTAGACACCTGAACGGACTGGGGTGATTCCTGTCCGATCAGATTGGCTGGATACTGATGTGGTAACCACTGTCTCAATACGTACCGTGCGGTCGTCGTTAGAATCAAAACATAGAAACTTTACAAGAGTATGAACGGGACAAGGCCTCCCAATCGAATGGCAATCCGATCAAACTACTGTCCAATCGAACGGCCATCCGATTGAAGTGACATGTGCCTTGAAACCTTTCAACACTTAGAAACTTTTTCAGAAACTTAACTACCATCGTCGAATGGCAATTCGATCAAACTGTCGTCCGATCGGACGACCATCCGATCGAAGTAACTTGGGTTGAACTCTTGGCTTAACATTTTGGAATCTCAACACTTGGATCGAATGAACATTCGATCGAATGGCCATCCGTATGGATGACCATCCGATCGGATGACAATCCGTCCCTTCACTCACAATGGTCACCTCAATCAAATGGCAATCCGATCAGACTGCCGTCCGATCGAACGACCATCCGATCGGATGACTGATCCGACACTTTGCGCAATCTCGTTATTCTACTCGACACTTACTTGTTGTAATCTAATCAGGCTAAACCTAAAGAGCTCCATTTGATCCAATAACAGTTCGTACTGTTAAGCAAATCACTGTGAGTATACTCGATCCCTTTTTGTTTTAAACTTTGGGATGCAACATGTATTCTATGAAACTTGAAACTTGATACTTTTGGAATCTAAACTCTATCCTATGTGTATGTGAAACTTTTGATTCTTGATTCTTTATGCTATGTTTTTTTTTTTTTTTTTTTGAAACTTGATACTTTTGGAATCTAAACTCTATCCTATGTGTATGTGAAACTTGTGATTCTTGATTCTTTATGCTATGTTTTTTTTTTATCCAAAATGTGTAGTTCCGCCTTAACAATAGTAACGCTATAGGAAGATGCACCTCCCCATTATTCTCGGGGGTATTGTTAGGAGGATTCTAGTTTTCCTTGAGTCTTGGGAAAACACCAAAGCATCGGGACACTTGGGCTATCACTTGGACTGCGAACACTAGCATGGCTGAAACTATTTTTATCACTTACATGATGGATATGAGTCTTTTAATCTACTATGCTATATACTCAAACTTGTATACTCGTCGGTACATTTCTGTACTGACTTTATTTTAATACATGTTGCAGGCTGATAGGATGCTATGGGAACAAGTGAAACGAGCTAGGATTGATGCTTAGAAACTCGCCTAGTTTAATCTATCAAACTTGAATAATTTTGGTGATATGTAACTGATACTATGTTATGGTTGGTGGTTGATTCTAGACAATATTAACATGAAATGGATTTAATCTATATTGAAATAACTAGTGTTATGGAATCTCATGAGCAATCTGAATGCTTAGTGCCGCACCCCGATGTTTCCGCCATCGGTTGGGGTATGACATTGTTGTACTGAGCAAACTTCAGGTTAAGATTGTAGATTAGGTCTCTGCAACAATTTGATATGGAATTTAATGCTTGGGAATAGGTTTTGATTTTTAAAAAGTGCAACCTTTACAATTTTTATTTCTACTACAATTATTATGTTGTATTATAAATTGCCCTTTTATTCTGTTGTATTATAAATTGCCCTTTTCGGTCTAATTGATGTTTGATTTTGTGAGCATATTTGTTGTGTTTCAAAGGACTATTCTTATGTCCTAATGTACCTTCATTACTTCTTCATAATGTCCGCATTGATCACAACAACTCATGGTGATATGGAAGTCCAACAAGCAACACAAGAGGCAGAACACACACTCTTGCAAGCCTCCATGCTCCGAATCAATCTCTATCAGACACCATTGCTTCTGATTATCTAAACACCCCTACAAACATGGCTAACTACATGTTCAGATGGCTGCAACAATGGATAAAGCTCGCCACTCTTGAAAATTTCGTCATATAGATCCCTTTAATTTTTACAAGAAAGTCAATTCCAAAACATCCAAAAACAATGAAAATGCAACATTAAGTGACGACATTTTTTGGTAGGTGAAGATCTAGAGAAAGTCGAGATACTATCAAATGTGTTTTTAACTAAGAGGTGTTTAAGCCAATTACATTAAGTAACATATTAAATGTCATACTCATTTTGTAGAAGAAATGACAATCATAGCTTTACCTGTACCTCCAAAAGAGGTTATCCACGATTAAAGGTAACTTAATATGTAAAGTTGATAATGTGAGAGGATCTAATTGAACTAACTTAGAAATAATTACTGCGTTCTCTTTTTCTTTTATTGAGTTTTACACATAACTAAAGTTTTAAAATATTATTAAAACTTATATTATTATAAAGAAACTTCTTGGGGGTAACATAAAAAAAGAAAGTACGATTTGGTTCCTTTATATGAAGTTAACATATTTATGTTGGTAGGGGGCAAATCGTTGCACACCTTATGTATATATTTGTTGCTATTATTTGTCACTCGGTATTTTTTAGTTACTTTGAATAAGTTGTTTGGGATTAAACTGATTATCTATAAGTTGTTTTGAATAAATTGGTTATCCAAACAAACCATGTCCAACAACAATAGCCTGTTAATTCAAGTTGCTTTTAGAAAATTGCATGGGAGATTAAGAACATAACGCTATTGCAAATGAGGTCATGAAAGAATTAGGGTACAAAGGTAATTCTAAAATTCTTTTAGTTGCCTTAATATGAATGTACATTTACAAAGAAAATAAAACACATATGTAGGATCTTTTATATGCTTGAATGTGATTTTTGACATTTTTGCACTAGGTTTTGGATACTGTGATTTAGGCATTTCTGCACTAACTATCTAGGTTGTCTACCAGATTATAAGTATACTTATGAACTTTTTAAAAAGAAGAAAATGTAGCATATTTCTACTTCTTAGGATCCTCGGTCCTCATGATATATCTTTTCATTGTTAATCTTTTAGAAAAAGTGTAGCATATGTATGCTCATCTTATGTGTGAGACATATCTAATGGAAACTCTGTCTGTCTTTTTTTAACGAACTGGCATATCCAAGCAATGGATATGCCTTCATCATGGTTACCAGAGCTCGTAAGTTAAGGCTAAGGCTAATATGAATTATGATTATGCCATATATACTTCTAATTTATTTTTCTATAATCTTTATAATATGTTTATTGAATCCATATATTTATCGTATGTTTGGTGGTTGGCTCGACAGTGATCGATGAAAAATCAGAGTGGGGTTCGGGGTTGTTTTGCACGCCGATGGTGGCGGAAGTTGTGGTTGTTGTTTTCAAGTATATGATTATTTCCTTTATCTTTTTAATCAAATCGCTCATTTGATATGCATAAATGTATTGAAGATTGGGGTACCTTTATCTTCTTTGTTGTGCATAATGGGGCAAAAGGGTGACTTTGTAATGCTTTTTTTTTTTTAAATAAGTTCAACTCATTTGTATTTGTAAATAAAAAATAGAGAAATGGCTTATTTTTTTGATATTCTTTCGACTTTTCTTATGTAGTCTTGTGGTTCTATGGAGAAAAGGAAAGGAAGTTACTAGAAGAGCTTGCAGATTTAGTAGGAACTCAAGCTCGATAATTTTTATTTTTTGCCATTTTCTTGCGAGTGTAGCTGTGTCGATAAGTAAAATCGATTAACTTGATGGATATGTATATTTCATGTAGGTGAAACCCAACACGCAGGAAGTTAAACTATTAGAAGTTGATGCAATGATGATACTTATATATATTTATTTTAATACAAAGCTATAATAATAAAACACAAATATTTGTTGTTCTATGTATGTAGTATGCGAAACCCAACATACAGGGACAACATTAATTCATTTTCGTATGCATTTTTACTGTTCACAAATTTATGTCAACCCTTTTAAATATTACATGATTTACTTTACGTCACTCGTGTAACACACGGAAACTTAAACTAGTTTATATAATAGAAAATAACATGATTAAATGTATCCTTAGTTGAAAGTGTCGAACAAATATGAATAATAAGATTCAGTTGAGGCCACATGACGACCGTGATTTTGTTAAAACATGTTTCATGAATATTCATGTGTTTCTCTTATGGCACAACTCTATGTTCGAGAGTTTCATTAAAAAGGGAAGTGGAAAGGAGTGGAAGAAAATTCTTCCCTTATATTTTTCTTTTCAAAATAGGAGGTTAAAGGGAGACAAATTTAAGATTTTATCATTTATCATTTTGTCCTACCACTTAACCTATTATACATTTTATTTCCCTTCATTTCCTTCAAACTCGAGAACACGAAATCAAATTATATCTTTCCATTTCCCTCTCCCAGTTTTCTCTCCTAAATTCTCTTTCTCTTCTTTTGTTTTCTTTCCTTTAGTAAACTCGGGAACATAGAATAAATTCTTAGTGCCTCTCCTTCTTTAACAACAACAATCACTCAATCTCTTATTAGAAATTGTTTTGTATTGTTAATCATGTTTTATAGTTTTCTTGTTCAATTGTTTTGGTTCATAGTCTTACGACTTGTATTAGATTGAACAAATTCTCTAGAGATTCTTGATTCTATCATAAAAATACCATTCCCGACATAGTATCAGAGCCCAAGGCTCTCATATATTGATATGCTATCATCAATTCTGGTTCCCGCTAGTTGAAGATGGGTGTTCGAGTTGAAGACCGATGTTCCGTTTAAGGAGTGCTGCATAAGTTTTCTCGTCTATACCTTCCATTTGATCAAAGGGTTGAGTTAAGGGTAGTTTTGAATAAATTGCAATTTTCGTCCTTTATGTTTGTAATGGATTGCAATGGATAGACTTAACTTCAATAATTACGGTCACAATCCTTTATTTGGAAAACGCATTACACATTTCGTCCTTTAGCACTAACCAAGTTAAAATTTTCAGTTATGTCTATCCACTTAAGGGTATTCCGGTCATTTCATGTTTATATTTAAAATATTCATTAATAAACAAACACCATCTTCCCCAACCCTAACCCTAGAATATCTCCTCTTCATCTCTCTCCAATCAACCTCTACCACCACCACTCATTATCGCCGGAAGCCACCACTAACAACAACCTTCACCACCAAATCTCTGAAAATATTACATAATGAACCTCGCAGTTAACTTCAATATTGACCAGCTGTAACCCAAGTTGTGAATTTGGATGAAGAAACTGAGGAATTGGATATTCATAATTTTGTTGGTGATTTGCGAGCACTAATGGTAGAAGACAGTGATGATGTAATCACGTTGGATAGTGATGATGATGAAGTGTTATCTGAGCCAAAAGATGGAAAAGTATACAAAACAATTATTTAAAGCCATGATTTAAGAATTTCATTTGAAGACTGTGTATTGTAATTTATTGTGGTTTTCATACTGGTTTTTTAAAAGTCGGATGATTTAATTAATGATTTTGTAACTACATTTCTTATCTGGATCTTTGTGGCAACGCGTTAGTGCAGTTGGTGCACAATCATTTGAGGTTAAGTCATCCACAGGAAGCAATTTGACCGACAAAGTAACTGAAAAGTTTACTTGGTTAGTCCTAAAGGACGAAATGTGTAATGCGTTTTCCAAATAAAGGATTGTGATTGTAATTATTGAAGTTAAAGGCTATCCATTGCAACTCGTTATAAACATAAAGGATGAAAAGTGTAATTTACCCGGTAGTTTTTTTAATCTTTCTATTATACAAACTTTAACTACAATCATGTAATTAAGGTTGGATTGGGGGCTAGCTTCAATTATCGCGTACCAATTATAGAATCCATTGAGTCTTTTGCACAATTAGGTTTCTAAAAGAAAATGGAAAATAAGAAACCTTTTTTTTTTAAATTTGATTGATTAATTCACAAAGTTTATGATGTATACCGGGTCATCTAACCTGACGTTACATGAGTCGCCAACTGAGTACATGTATTTTATCAAGTTACATTAGTTGTTTGATCATTATCGTTATCGTTATCGTTATCATGGGATGCCATGGAACCCACGTAAATGTCCAGTTCATTTGTTTTTCATGTTTGTAATCTCCGTAAATAAGAGCCTTTCATGTTTTAATGAGATATGCAAAAAGATGATTCAAGATTCCTTTTAAATTTCTTTCAGTTCCCTTCTATTTTCATAGCAAATGGTGAAAATACCGCCTGCGACCCAGTCTTCAAAAAGAAGCAAAACAAGCTCGTTTACTCGTTATGATGCTTGGAACGAAGCTGATCTAAACTTAAGCAACAATATTGTCGAAACTGAAGGGAATCGTTCACCCTGAAGAGATAAAAAAGAGGCCATCAAAATCATCAAGTGATGGTGTGACTACATCCAAAGTTTAGTCGAGCTAACAGATTGTATTGATACGTTTAATAATATTCAACAAAAAAAGCTCGAGGGAAAAATAGTATTTGTGTGCTTGTTCAAGAGAAATTGAATATGAAAAAGGAGAAAGAATTGGTGAAAAAAAAAAACGAGTTTATTTAAAGTTCCTCTCGCTATGAACATTGATCACATCACTGGACCCGGAAGACAAATGTACGAAGATATGAAACAACAAATTATGGAAAATATGGCCTTAGTTAGTTATGTTTTTTTAATGTCTTTATTATTTTCGTATTTCTTTTAAATTTATGTTATGTTATTGTTTTAATTAATATAAATGTATTTTTTTTGTTTTTCAAAGAATAAGAATAAAAAATGATTTAGTTATAAAAAATAACATACCCCATTGCTCTTTCCCACCACCCATGGTTTTCGTGTTTTGGAGGGCAAAACCCTCACTAAGGACGTGGGGCATATGGTTGTTGAATGGAGGATGATGGTGATTAATGGAGGATGACGATGATTGTTTTAAAAATAAAAATAAAAAATTAATAATAATGAACAAAAAACTTCCTTTGCCCTTGCCCACCATCCCATGGTTTTGGGATTTTGGAGGGCAAATCTCCCTCTGCCTACGTGGTAGACACATAGCGAAAAATGCCCCATTCACCTTTCACACCACACCAAGTAACCAAAGAATATAAACCTATACCACTTTTGCAAGGCAAACACTATACTACTTGTAGGACCGGCTAGGGGAGGATCTAGTCGCCTAATCCTTGTTGTCAAACACACCCGGTTGTGCGGAATCCAACCGGAGATGCAAACCGAGATAGAACACGAAAAATACACGACACACAAAGTTCACCGTTTAACACCACTGTATTAATACGAATGAAAGGTTCGGTTACAAGCACAAGGTTTACAAATCTATTCTGCAAACTCTCTCTAACTCTCGTGTGTGTGTGTTTTTGCTCTGAGTGTTCTCTCTGTGTTCTATCCTGAAACAGAAACATAACATGTCTATTTATACTCACAGACACACAAGGCTTGACGAATCAGACTAAGACTCGACGAATCAAAACCAAACTCGACGAAAGAGGATTGAGGTTGACGAAACAGGCTTGTTTCGTCAACTATATACTTGTTTCGCCGATGTTGGGCTTTGGCCCAAACAGTGAAGGCCCATGTCACATTGTTCATGCCATGCACGTACATGAACCATATTTTCATATTTGTGAAGTGTAGTCAACATGGTGACATCATCATGACATCATCATGATGATGTCATGATGATGTGTCAAGCGGGAAACGTTCTCGGCTCTCCGTGCTTCGCGTGTCGAACTCTGGGACGCACGACGGAGGAATGTCGTGTCTTCGGGCTTGAGCCGAACCTAACCGGGTCGAACTGAACCGAGTCGCGTCGAGTCGCGTCCACATAATATGTATCAACAAACTCCCCCTTGGACGCTACTCGCGAGATTCAACTTCCATGTCTTCCACGTCGGAGGATCTTCAAGGTCTTCACGTCTTGTAAGAAGAAAGTGTATCAACAAACTCCCCGTTTCATGTAGGAAGTGTGTTGACAAACTCCCCCTTAACATAAGCTCCCCCTTGAGTTATGCTTGTGAACGACTTGATCTTTATAACTTGAGATCCTTGTGGTATTGATGATGGTCAACGGCAACTCGATCATCTTCATCACTTGAGTGCCTTTACGTCGTGTCTTCATTCCGAAGCTTGTCATCGACCATGTTCTCCTTGCCTTTAGAATCTGCACATGCAAGAAATCTAAACGCGTAATGAGAACAACTGCTTGGAATATCATAAGCAACCGACACACGTGTGACCATTATTCAAACAACTACCGTCCGACAGTTTGAAAGTTTAACAAATTTATCAATTTTAGACCTTTAACTTTCAAAACTTGTTAACTTCGACATTTTATGAAGGAGCAATTGTTTTCCGGCTTACAATCAGGATTTTGGGTAGGATAGACTCGAGTTCCAACATCAGTCAATCAAAAATAAATAGAAGCAAAATCTTTTTGGCTTTTATAAAGTTTATATTAAAACACACCTAAAATCTTTTTGGAATTTTTCATTTTTCAAATGTAAAGACGGAAAGCAATAAATAAATATATACAAAGATACAGAAACTGAAAGCAGTAAATAAGTATTTACAGACAATCTTTTTGCGAGTTTCGAGGGTAAGAGAATCATATCAGTGTACGGTCATGCCAAAACGCTCTTTTTGTTCAATTAGTTAACATTTTAGATAAGCATCCTATAACAATTATCGGTATTGTTGTCCACATAAGCTCAACTTATCAGATGTAATCATGGCGAGGCGATACATTAAGGTATGATTTATACTTACCGACCGGTGTTCATCCACATCACGACACATTCCCGTATCAAGGTATGCACGAGGGTTCATCTTACCGGTGAGTATACCGATTATCATCTGTTTGACCGTATATGATGTGAGATTCTCACTTATTTTGATTGAAAACAAGCCCTATGTGATAGAATCACTTATTGATGAGGAACTTGATTTTCATATGCATGTGGGCACAGGAGCAAGTCCGTGAACAGGTCAGTACTTTCGTACAGCAGAGAGACGAACTTGACTCCCGGATAAATGTGATATTTTATCACTTATTTGTTTGGACATGTGATTGTTGATCACTTATTGAGGTCGAATGCAGTATGTACACGTATGTATGGTATCATGGAAGATCTAGACTTGCGTCCCCGTTATTTTTCGGTAAAAGATACAACCATGATACCCAGATGATAAGCAGCATAAAGACCGAATATCTCAGAACCTCGGCAATCTCTCAAACGAAATTTCGGTACCAAGACCATATGCCAATGAATGGTTCCCACCCAGTCTTCAGTCGATTTTAAGTTTATATCACCCTGCACACTTTAAAATGATTGTGAGCCTACCGATACATCTTATATAGAGCTGCTTATCGCTTTTCATTTTGCATTTTAGTTTAAAGAGGATTCAACAGACCACTGATCTACTATCATTTTCTCTTTTTCTCGCCAGGAAACTCATTTTTGTTTTTCTATTGTTTTTGTGCTTTTGAAATTTTTCGATGTTTTTGGTTTTTCAAATTTGGATTTACTCCCCCTAAAATCAACAAACTAAGATAAAATTTAAAAACACAAAGGTATTTACAAAAATGACTTTCCGATGTTGGTTAACTCATGTTATACCTCAATGCCGTTTACCAAAATTAGTTTTTAATCTGAAAAGATTTCTTGAATTTTGGAAAAATCAGTTGGCATGTCGGTTAACGGTGCGGACCATGACCACATTGACGAGTTTCATAGTGAAACAATCACGTGTGAGGTGATATTCGAGGACAACGTGTCAGGCCAAAGAGTGCTACGAGAGGATAACAAATCACAAAGCAGCTTAAATATCGACAAGTATAGGAGAGATTAGAAATTTAAAACCGTATCCTGCAACTGCTTCGTGCATTGCCAGGAACCTGAGCGCTCTCCCAAACTGGATATCCACCCGGTGTGGATTTCAAAGTCGATTTTGTAGCTACTGAAATCTCTTGACAGCAACAAGATCATAAACCTTTGGGTCCGGCTGGTCTTCCACATTTCACCAGCGAAGGTTTTTGTCTTTCTCTTGAGAAGTAGTGTGCGGTTGTTCAATCCATGCCAAGGCATCCGCACACCCGGTGTAGTTTGATCAACTAACACATTTTCTTCAATCACACCGCGAAGAAATGTACACTGCACGTTCATCTTGCTGATTTCGAACTTCTGACGTGCTGCAGGTGCGTACATTTTGATTGAATCTATCCTGGGGACCCGATCAAAGCTTGATTGTAAAAGGCTTTGCATTTTTGTCGAAGCTTTTCAAACTCTTTCAACGGACAATTTTGTTTCTCTTTTCCTTTTCTTTTCTTCTCTCCATCAAAGGCAACAATTTCTTCTGTCGCCTATTTTGTGCATGGACACTCCACTATCAACAATCTCACGACTATTGAAAGTTCCTCCTGGAATATCCTACACACTCATTCAAAGATTAGACGGAGAGGGGGACCCAAGCCTTTGTGGACTTGGGTCGTCCTTGATCATCAATAAAAGTGATTTCAATCACTTGATGATTAGGAAACAGAACCTGTGGTGCTCCCCCCGACTGAATTACCTGTTTTGGTTTCCAAGCTGTTTGTCCTTTACCAGTATTTGTATTAATTGTTTTTGCATTTACTGGTTTTACCGTTTTAGGTTTTGCTTGAACAGGTTTTTCTTCTTTGCCCTCTGATTTTAAGGCCTTCTCAATTACCTTTTGATTCTTTTGTTTTAACTTCTTTTCCCTTTCTTTCAAGACACGTGGGTCTTGTTTCAGGGAAACAGGTCGCTTTTGGTAATTGGTTTCTTGGGGAGCACTCGTTTTTGCCTTCAACTTTTGCAGGTATGGGCAGTATCTAACAATATGCCCAACTGTGCCACACTCAAAACACATTCTCCGCTCTACAAACCTTGGAGAAACATGTTGATGACCAGACTGAGAACCAGAAAATGAACTTTGTGATCTAGATGTACTTGGACCTAAATCACATCCGTTGGAGTGTTGGGTGTAATTATTCTGATCATTTCGTTTTAAAATTCTAACTTGTTTTATAAAATCAATGTTAGATTTATCCTGAAATGTTTCCAGTTTATCTGTACCCTTGGATCCAACAAAGTTCACTTTCGGTTCTCGCTTCTTAACAGGAGCTCTTTTGTTTTGCACCTTTTGCTGCTGAACTTTAGGTGCTTGAACATTCTTGTTCTGAGCCTTCTTTCCCTGTACCCTACCCTTTCCGGAGTTCACTTGTTGTTTTCGCTCAATTGGTTGTTTTTGGTTTCCGTATTGTTTTCTAATTTGTTCAGACGGAATTGGATCACATTGAGTGACGGTAACTTTGCCACTTTTGTTCCCCAAAAACTTATCAATACATCCTTCAAAAATTTGCTCAATTAAATCTTGATTTACATTTTTAATTGGAAAATCTTTGTTAGAGTAGATTTTGTCATCTCCTTTGAGCGTATACAACAAGTTATTCCCTTCACTGCTAGAAATAAGGGAATCCATTCCTTTTGACATGTCAGTCTTACTCGGTTCCACTGGTGGATCACACAAGATGTGATTCTCGATTGGAATATCTGTTGTAACCGAGTTAGACTGTTGTTTCACAATTTCTACAGATTCATCATCTGATGAATCAGATTCATCATCCGAAGAATCAGTATCCACAGCAATGGGAGGACTCTGTTCCTTAACAGACGATGAATCTGTCACATTCTCAGACTCAGATTCTGATTGACCTGAGGATGATGTACCAGTTGTGAACCCGAGGCCTGCTGCAAAATCATCTAGATTGAGTGGCACAGTAGGTTCAAAACGGGGCATATCCTCGTCATCAGGCAATTTGGAGTAATTGTGATTCATTGGGGGAGGACATGATTTGAATCCATTACACTTCCTATCCCCCTTTTTCTTTTGAACATCAATAATGTGATCCAAGACATAGCGAGAATTGGAATAGCTTTCCAATTTCTGCTTAATTGTCTCACATTCACATCGAGCTGTTGCTAACTCTACCATTTGCTTTTCAATTGTGTCAATTAAATCATTGTTAGCATGTTGTTTTCTCAAAACAGCCTTTTGTAATTCAGAAACATCATGTTTTAATGACGCAATTGTTGCTTTAAACTCCTTTTCATTTCTGGTTAAAAACAAGTTAGCTTCAGTTGCTTTAGAAAGATCAACAATCAATTCTTGATTGTGTTTGTGTGTGATTTCAAACTGACTTTCCTGTTCAGCATATTTAACCTTTAAACTATCACAATTTTCACAACTAACTACAGTGGGTTCATCGACACATACCTGACTTGATGAACTGTCGACATTAGCCGTAAAGGCTGAATGGAAAGAAAAAGATCCATCTTCAGAGAAAAACTTAGCAAGCTTCTCGGAAGTTCCAGCAGATTTCTGGCAGAGAATAGATCTCCTCTTGCATAATACTTCAGCTTCAGCCAAAAGTTCATCAACCTTCAAATCTAAAGCATCACTTGATAAATCACCAGCATCAAGTGATTCCCCATCCATGCTCCCACTATAACCCGAACTATCTTCATCTTCTGAAGATTCACCAGCAGACACGGGTTCTACTACCTTCTCAGTCACTTTAGCATAACATGCTGTTCCACCATTTCCTCCTTCTCCAAGCTGAAGCGACCAATCACAACCTTCATCTATTTGAACCACAAGTGCCTGGTTGGCATTTGATGGCCCTGTCTGGCTTTGGTTGTTGACAGGTATCAACGTACGAACATTGTTCCTGTTCTGGTTCTGCTGGTTGCCTTGATTTCTGAAGGGATTTTGATTTCCATGCTGAGCTGGTCTTGTGCATTCCCTTTTGAAATGACCTCGTTCACCACAGTTAAAGCATGTTACAGCTTGCTTGTCGAACCCATACTTGGTGTCTTTCTTGCTTTCCAAGTTGGTTCTCCCCGTCCTTTCCATAAACTCTTTTGCTCTTCGAATGGCACTAGCAAGAGCCCATTTGATATCCATCATTTCAAACTCGTCTCTATCCACTTGCTGATAATCTTCATTGGTTAGATTGATATTCCCAATCTGACCTGCGATCAATCCACAATAAGCACTAACCAAAGTATTCAACATCTCCATATGCTCCTTGGCTATTTCGACACTGACTTTGGAAAAGTTGGAAGTGTCTAATCTGACTGTGTTTGGATTGGAAGTGGCTTGAATGTTTGAAGAGTTTCCATAAAACCCTTGCTGTTGCGGTTGTTGCTGCGGAGCTGTCGGTGTCGGTTTCACATCTGGTCTTGGATACATCAAGTATGCTGAAGGATCGAACTGATCTGTTGTTGAAGGTGCAGTGTTTGAGATGAAAGCTGTTTGAAGCTTCGCATGTTGAGAAGCTGGTTTTTCTCCACTGATACCTCCTGCAATCCCAAAATACATCTCTGGACTTTGAGGAGTTAGTGTTCTTTTTGCCTTCAGTTTTTCTTCTACATCCTTGTTCTCCAATTTTTGAATTAAATCATAAACGGTGATTGTGTCTAAAACACCATTTTCTTTAAGGATTTCAAGATAACTGCTCCACTTTGCTGGTAAGCTATCAGCAAATCTCTTTGTCATTTCTTGTGGAGTGGCATTGACTTTAAAAGCAAACATCTCGCTCAACAAGTGATGAAACCTTGTAGATAAATCTGCCAAAGTCTCATTTTCCAAACACGTGAATCCTTCAAATTCTTTCTTCAGTAAATCTTGCTTGATCTTTCTTGATTGAGCATTTCCTTCACATCTTAACGTGAGCATATCCCACAAGCTTTTAGTGGTCGTGCAGTAAACAAACTGGTGGTAAATGTCTCTGTTAAGAGCTTGTGTGAGAATCATGAATGCTTTCTTTTCTAACTCAAATTTCTTCTTATCTTCATCAGACAGAGTGCTGTAAGTTTGTGGATTAGCTCCTGCAACTTCCAACTCATTGTCAAATGGAGTGAAGAAACACATCCATAGATCTTGACCTTGCCCCTGAACATAAGTTCTCAGCCTTTCTTTCCACCATCCCCAATCATTTATGTGATTCAGCTTTGGCGGTTTTGTGCTTGTACCAGTTTCACTGTCGTTCTGCATCATAGATTGAATGCTGCTGCTTTGATTTGTGACCAATGCCCATTGATTTGCAGTTATCATTGCAGCTTGAGTTGGGGCAATAGCTCGCAAGAATGCAGTTTTGTCGAACTCTGGCTCAGGTTGTGTAACTGATGATCGTGAAGATGTTAGAGTCCACGCGGTTGGATCCCATTGACCGTTTGTTCCCATTTTAAAAATTAATATATTAAGTGAAAATTGATTTAAAATAAAAATAATTTTCACAAACTATGTTAAAATTTCGAATGATAACAACCAGCCGAAGGATCCTTGATCGAAAGACCTGAAACACACAAACAGTTAAACAACTAGTGCAAACCTTCTGTTTAAAAATTACAACTTTGACGAAACACGTTTCCACGAAACTGAAACTGTTTTGTTATCTTTTACGAAACAGATTTCAGATTTTAAACTGAGCTCCTAGACGAAACAGGTTTGTTAAACTGGGTTTTATAAAAGACGAAACTGGCCCAGTTAATTGTTTGGCGAAACAGGCCTTACAATTTTGACTCAAATGAAATGGCGAAACAGGTTAGTTACTTGGGCCCTTTTAGTGATGAAAAAGAATTCCACTTTTAGGTTTTGAAAGTAAACGAAACACAGAGCCCAAACACCTAGTCAATTTATTTTGATGAAACAGATAGTTTGTTTGTGGGCTCCAACTTTGGCGAAACAGATTTGTCACTTTGGGCCTTTTAATTGACGAAACAGGGAGGTTGTTTAAGGCCCAACAAAAGTCGACGAAAAAGAATGAGGCCCAGTTGGCGACGAGACTGAAACTTGTTTCGCCAAAATATTCTGTTTCTGATTCGTTGAGTTGTGTTTCGTTGAATGTTTGTTTCACCAAAAAGGTGTCAGTGGGTTGGTAAAATTATTCAAACTATGTCAGACACTACACTCCTTTTTCAACTCTCTGCACGTCCAACTTTACCAACTAAATCATTGTTTACCAACTTGATCTGTTCAAATAATATTTTATAATCAAATCACAATTTTCAATGAACACAAACAACTTTTATAACTTATCTGGAAGATCAAAAAGGCAATTTTATCAAGAACCCTTTGAATGAACAGATGAATTTTTTGAATTTCTGGAAAACCTTTGATATTTCAAACACAAACTTTTGCTAAAATGTTAACAAAACCAACAAAATAATCATGCAAACATGAGTAATACAGGGTTTTGATAAAAACAATCAGCAAAACAACAAGATTTAACCAGATTTAAAGAGTTTTTCCAGAAAATATGAATTTTGAAAACCCGAAAAACAACCCGAAAACACCTCGGTTTTAACAAGGAGAAGAGCCAAGGCTCTGATACCACTTGTAGGACCGGCTAGGGGAGGATCTAGTCGCCTAATCCTTGTTGTCAAACACACCCGGTTGTGCGGAATCCAACCGGAGATGCAAACCGAGATAGAACACGAAAAATACACGACACACAAAGTTCACCGTTTAACACCACTGTATTAATACGAATGAAAGGTTCGGTTACAAGCACAAGGTTTACAAATCTATTCTGCAAACTCTCTCTAACTCTCGTGTGTGTGTGTTTTTGCTCTGAGTGTTCTCTCTGTGTTCTATCCTGAAACAGAAACATAACATGTCTATTTATACTCACAGACACACAAGGCTTGACGAATCAGACTAAGACTCGACGAATCAAAACCAAACTCGACGAAAGAGGATTGAGGTTGACGAAACAGGCTTGTTTCGTCAACTATATACTTGTTTCGCCGATGTTGGGCTTTGGCCCAAACAGTGAAGGCCCATGTCACATTGTTCATGCCATGCACGTACATGAACCATATTTTCATATTTGTGAAGTGTAGTCAACATGGTGACATCATCATGACATCATCATGATGATGTCATGATGATGTGTCAAGCGGGAAACGTTCTCGGCTCTCCGTGCTTCGCGTGTCGAACTCTGGGACGCACGACGGAGGAATGTCGTGTCTTCGGGCTTGAGCCGAACCTAACCGGGTCGAACTGAACCGAGTCGCGTCGAGTCGCGTCCACATAATATGTATCAACACTACTAGACCACTAAGTCATAGGCATACAATGTTCTATGATTATAGAAATGTTTCACCCACATCTTAATCTCTTATCCACCAAGCCATAAATTAACCACCTTTCGTTTTTAAAAACAATACGATTGAACAAAATTGGCAGCATTTATTGTTGAGTAACAAAAAAATGAATAATATACAACACCAACAATACATAGTCTAAACTAACCAATAACTCACTTATTGGTGGATCTATGAGAGTAGGATGTAATAATATACAACACCAACAATACCTTAAGGGATTGAGATGCTGCTGACCCTTGGCTCTAAAAGCCCTATCATGACATGAACAATATATAAGAACCCTAGAGTGTAAATAACAAAAATATTAGTGCTAGTAAGCTGCCAGTTGTAGTGAATGTTGAAAGAGTGTAAGTTGTGAAACAGAAAAGACAATACATGTAACATCATGAATATATAAAACCAAGAAGAATGTAACATGCATGGGTCACCACAAGTCTATATAGCGCTAAGTCCTCATGATAAGCTAATGCAGATCTCTACTCTCCCCCTACAATCCCTAACCATAATCTTACGCTTTCACAAAAATTTTATCATTGACTATGTCCTTAGAGATGTGTACGTCTATCAAA
Source organism: Helianthus tuberosus (assembly GCA_030545235.1). Lineage (NCBI taxonomy): Eukaryota > Viridiplantae > Streptophyta > Magnoliopsida > Asterales > Asteraceae > Helianthus > Helianthus tuberosus. The sequence continues at coordinate 152,001,045 of CM060381.1, forward strand.
TCCTGCATGACCCTCTCATCCCAAGTAATTTTTGGTCTGCCTCTACTCTCTAACCCTCCTCCCCCTACAGTAAGGGTTTCCTCTGACCTAACTGCTCTGTTATATGTCTTTTTCTCACATGCCTAAACCATCTTAATTTTCTATCATTTATGTTATAGATATACTAGCCAACCCTGATCTATGTTGAAAAACCTCATCTTTAATTCGGTCTAGTCATCACCATAAATAAGGTATTAAATAAATATATAAATTGGTTGTCTTCTTGAACAAAACATGAGCATTTAATTGTATATAAACGCTTATCATCTTCACCATAAACAAGGTGAAGTAGATATATTATTAATTGGCATAAAATCAAATAATTGAGCAATTGCTATGAATTATTTTGTGGCATGGCTCATTGATGAAGATCAATGCATGGAAGATGCATAACATTGAATCTCTCTTTTATTCAACGAAGGTTTCAATATAAGTTAACTATATGATATCGTACTCCAACAAATTAAACGTTTCAAATTTGTCATTATTCCTTTCTTGTCGAACGGCTTTTATTATTATTACTAATATATAGTATAATCATCAAAGTAAAACGATTATAAGTTTCGTATATGCTAACCTATTTACCCATAAGCTAGATTACTCAACTTTAATATTGAGATCAATCAGCCAATTACTATTTATATGGGAATTCTCTATCTTTACAAGAGCTAAATAACAAAACACAATAACAAATTTAGAAAAATAAAATGAACTACCCAATGAGTGACTATAATGTTCAAGTTTACCAGACGGGGGTTGGTCTAACTGGCAAAGCTATTGGAATTAAGGTGTTGCTCCCTTTGAGATCAAGGGTTCGAGCCCCACCAAAGATGGATTTGATGCAATTTAAGCCATAAACAATGTTCAAGTTTACCGGGCTGATAGCCAAATAGTGTGGGCCTCTTCTTAACTTGCTGATTTTATGTGAGCTAGCTTGTCTTTCACGGACTTAAAATTGGGCCTTTTTACCACTTTATAAAGTGATCATATATTGGAAGTGGGCTTATCGTGGCTGTACTTAAGACTTAAATTTTTATTTAGTTGCTCTTAATCTGCATAGGATGGTCACAGGTCGAAACAACTTTACTTTCATTTTACCAGTTTCGATATATAAAGAGTGCTAGTGTCCCTTTCTCATTAAAAACGTAATATCTCTCACATGATGGTGGCTAAATTAAACATATGATAAAATTATATTATTCAAAAGAGTAAAATGCACAAAACATCCTTTATGTTTCTTAAAACTTGCAGGTTTCATTCTTAATGTTTAAAACTTGCTAAAAACAACCTTTAAGTTTATTTTTGTTACGGGTTCAATCCTTTATGACTAACTATGTTAATTTAATCAGTTAAATTCCCTCACATGCATTACACGTGATGGTAAATTCGTCATTTTGGTTTCTTTGAAATGTGTTGAGGAAGATTTATGAAGAGGGAGATCTTTAATTTCTTCAAGAAAATATTCTTCTCGTGGTGCAAGCAACAATATTTCTTCTCCACATTTGCCTTCACGCCCTGTTCTCCACCTTTCCTTATTTAGAAAGTGTAATTCGTGTTTCTATTTTTGAAAATTTGTAACCGTATCGTATTCGTATTTCTTTTCTAATCTTGTAATCCGAGACTTCGATCATAATGGAAATTCACTCTTATACTTACTTTGAGAATAAAACTCTGATATTTTACATTAAAGAATGATATGAATATATACAGAAGGATAGCCACACATTATGGAGTGAATTACTCCTTTACAATCCTTTACAGATATATATTATAACAACCTATTTTGACTATTCAATCAATATTAAATATGGTTGTTGACGTTGAGCTGTTATCATGGCTATTACCCCCTTCAAGCGAACAGGCAGGGGTCCAACGCGAAGCTTTGTGCGGAAAAGTTCAAACAAAGGTCGAGATAGGATTTTTGTGAAGAGGTCGGCTACCTAGAATGTGGTTGGAATGAATTTGGTGTTTAAGCACCCTGCAGAGACCAATTCCCTAACAAAATGATAATCTGTATCAATATGTTTGGCCCGTTTATGAGAGATCGGGTTTTGACTTAGGAATAAAGCACTCTTATTGTCACATAAGAACGTAGGTCGGTCTGGTGGTAGAGCATATAGTTCACGTAACAGATGAGTAATCCAGATGATCTCGGCAGTAGTGTTTGCCCTACATCTATACTCGGGCTCACAACTTGACCGGGAGACAGTGGGTTGTTTCTTGGCAGTCCAAAAGACCAAGTTTCCACCTAAGTAAATAGAATATCCATATATAGAGGGCCGTGTCTCGATACACCTTGCCCAATCGGTCTCCGAGTACCCTACAAGAGTGGTTTGGATAGGTCGGTCAAAGGTTAGGCCAAAGGATAAAGTGCCCTTAACATACCGGAGTATTTGTTTAACGAGTTGGCAGTGAGCGGTAGTTGGGTTGTGGAGATATTGACTCGCTTGATTGACGGCATATGAAAGGCCGGGTCTCGTTATGGTGAGATATTGAAGAGCTCCGACTAAGGAACGATAAAGAGTAGGAGCATGGAATGGGATGATGTTGGAAATGAACGCATCGGTGGTAGTAAGTTGGGTTGCCACCGGTTTGACGTCGAGAAGACCGTCTCGAGATAGAATGTCAGTGGCATATTTAGTTTGGCTTAGAAATAACCCTGATGAGTTTTGGATGACTTCATGACCAAGAAAATAATTTAAGTTGCCAAGATCTTTAATTTTGAATTCCTTGTGTAATCGGGCAGTGAAATCATTGATGACTTGTGGATTGTTACCGGTAACTATGACATCGACGACATAGACAAGAAGATTAAGTAGGTCCGTGTCGGTTTTATAAACGAAAAGTGACGAATGAGCTCGGATTATGGAAGCCATTGGTGCTTGTTTTATAAATGAAATCTAAGAGAGACAAGAAAGGTGCTTAGGCGTTGAAACCAAGCCCTTGGTGCTTGTTTTAGACCGTATAGAGCACGTCTTAGATAACACACGTGATTAGGAAATTTTGCATCAACAAAGCCTGGTGGTTTTTCCATGTAAATCGTTTCAGACAAGTGTCCATTTAGGATTGCACACCTCCTTTGGTCAAACAAGTCAAATAATATCAATCGCACAAGTTTATGGTCAAACAAGGTCAACGAATGTTAATCGCACAAGTCTTGGTCAAGTGAGGGGTAATACAGACTTTTCACCCAAACATTCAGGGGCAAAAACGTCAAACATCAACTTGTGCAATTTCATCGGACGACGTGTGCAGACCACTCGCCGTCTCCAGTTAACTTCTCCGACGACATCTGCAATTTCCGGCTGTCACACCCTGACTTTTGCGGAAGCGTGATTATGGTGTGACTTTCTTAATATCATTACATTCAATCATAACATCAACTATATGATAAAACCATAGGTTTGTCATCCATTAAATAAGTTTAAAACATAACAACATTGTTTTAAAACGTAGCCTTCAAATTCAAGTTTTACAAACCGTACAAAATTTTTATGAGTTCATTAAGGACTCATCAAAAGATATTGAATAACACCAAGGTTTGGAAGACGTGTCTCGTCCAGGAATAAGACACACTGACCAAACTCAAAGACCATGTATGATATCTTTATTTCTAACGCAGCATAAAAACTTCCAACGTTCGCCAGATCCACTTACAATTTCCCTGAAATACATGTAGTTTGAAAACATCAACAAAAGTTGAGCGAGTTCATGTGTTTGTTTGTGTGTATGAGTAACCTTTGAAATCGTTGTAAGTATGTATGTAAGTTTATAAGTCCCGATATGAAAGCAACAAGGAAAAACAGATCACCAATGGTTTGCAAGGCCATTGATATGTGTGAAGTGATGCAGGAAAACTCAAACCTAGCAGATTTTGTCAGTAAGACATAGTCACCACATGGTCCACTCAACGGACTCAGGGGTGGGGCTCGCTACACCCAAATAGATCTACCACTCATGTCCCTCGGTCCTACAACGAGGATTAATGGCCTTAAGTGTCATACCCACCACTCACATGATCTAGCAGTACCTTTCCTTAGCTAACCATACCAAATGTAATCGTATGTAAACAGTTTGTATCATGTATTTCACCCCTGAAGTTATAAAACTGAAAACAGTTAAAAGAAAAGGGGGACATGAACTCACAGTTTTGCGTCTTCAGTATTCGTAACTCAAATCCCTTCAGTAACCACGACTACCTACAATGTACTAATGTCTATTAGACGGACTGGTCGTGCCTTGTCTTAGTATTAACGCTTTTTGAGTTACGTTTCCTTTATGTCCTCATTATTATTCCAAGTTATAATTACTTGTTAAAATAATAATTATTTTAACTTAAATTACATTTTTAAGTTTTTGGAATAATTGTTAAACAATACTTTCGTAATAATACTTCTCAAGTATTTATATTCGTATTTCCTTCCCAAGGATGGGGGTGTCTCATACATGTATATCCGTATTCTTGTATTTGTACAACTTGCCAAAAATATGATATAACTTTGTGATAATTGTGAAAATCCCATTTTCATTCTTTCGGTGTCCAAAATATTATTTACCAAAGATATACTTATAAAGGTATTTTCCGGAATATTTGGTAAGTTACATTCTTGTTCGGTTTTTCCAATATTATGTGTGTAACTTGTGTATTTATTCCGTATGATTTTTGGTAAAATTCTGGATTGTAATTTCTTGGTATTTGTTAAGTTATATTATTTTAACCCTAAAATAATATAATTACTACACAAAGCATATGAATATTCACACACATCATGTCTTTAATGTAAATATATATTCTAAATACATATTTATCCATTTTTATTTATAAAAACCAACCTCCAATACTTTCATTTTTGTAACAAAATTATGGCAAAGTTTATATGGAAAACTCTTGGTTAAATACTCTTGTAAATATTTGTTTAGAAAGTATTTTTCTAAGTGTTTGTGTTTTTAGAAAATTTTGCCATAGTTTCCCCTAAAAATAGAGGTGTCCGTGCTATCAAAGCATATCATTTCCTTTTCAAAATCATTACAAACAATCAACAACTTAATCAATACTCACCAAGTGCCAAAACTATACAATTTACAAAACAACATGAACTTGAACTTTCACAAAAATTTGTAGTAACTTGGTAGTGTGTTTAGTAGGTCTAGTTACCCTCCAAAATGTATTTACTCCTTTATAAACTTCATTCTTGAAATATTTAGGTGTTTACAACTTGTAAACATATTTTACAAAAACATTTCTTTATGACATCTTCTTGTTTCACAAGTGTTTATACACTTGTTTTACCACCAAAAATAGTGTATGTTTAAGTAAGGACCAAATCTATGTAAATCTTGTTATTTAACTTGGTTTCTTTGGAAACTATTTTTGAAATCATCCAAATCTATGTCTAGTAAACATGTTACATGCTTCATCATTCACAAAATCATTTTCATAGTTCAAGTTCATGAAAGACATAAAGTATGTTGATCTTGGTCTTTCACAAGATTATCACTTTAACTTACTAGATCATGTGTTTAATCACAATCTAGTAGGTTTCTTATGATGTCTAACATCACTAACACAAATAATCAATCATCAAGAAGCAGATCAACTCTAATCATCATGTATTCATATGGTTTTAAGCTTATGTTAAAGTTTCATCTTCAAGTTTCTTAGTGTTCTTTAAACTTTACATCATGTATCAACCTTTAACCACTTAGATAAGATGTAAAATGAAGAGATCAAGACTCTTACCACTGGCACAAGGCTAGGGATGATCAAGTGAATAAAACAAGTGGATAAAAGCAACCGGTGAAGGTCCTTCAAATTCCGAAAGCTCCAAGCTTCCTTAGACACCATCTTGCACCTTTGTGAGTGTATGGAATGGATGATCAATGGATGAAGGTGGTGGTGATGTGTGTGGTTGGCTACGACCGTGAGGAAGAAGAGAGGGAGAGAGAGTTATGTGTGTTAGTGGGTGAAAGATGAAAGAGATTAATGATCCTCCATGTCTTTCTTATACACATGTTTAGGAATTAACCAATGGATAATATGCTATTTAAGTACAAGACATAATCTTTCAACAAATCTTAGTAGATCAAGCAAGATCATGGGGTGGGCCACACCCTTGGTGACCGTCCACATGAGGGGGGGGGGGGTATTAGTTGTGGCTTGATGGTAAGTTAGATAATCTAGTTAGTTTTCAAGTATAATGTTTAGTGTTTAAGTGTATTATGTGTTATATAGTGTGTTAGGGTGCTCGGGGATCATAACTAGCTCAGAAACATTAAAACAATGCTTCTAGTATAATTTTGATGTTTCGGGTAATGCCCGGTTGTTCGGTTAGATACCGGTTCGTTAAAGTGTCAAACTATACCGTTTAGTGTTCTTTATGTACCCTTTTGTGACACTTTTAATTCCCGACACTTAGGAAAGCATCCAGGACCATTTAGTCATGTTTCTGCATAATATTAATGTATTTAAATGTTGATTTGCTGAATTTTCTGCAGAATTCTGCACTTTAGGTAAGTTTTAGGCACTTTCCGACACTTAAACTATCTCCTAGAAAAACAGTTTTGTGGTCCTTACTTCCCTACACACCATACTAGTGTAGTACTTAGTTTCTGGCTCATACTGTGTCAAAACAACGTCTGTCTATGTACTGAACTCCGTCAGCATTTTCCCGGTTTGTCTGTTAATTGTGCTAACTGTGCTTTGTGCATCATTTATGTCAATATGTTTGCATGCAGTCAATGATGTGTCATTTGCAATATGTGATGCACATGTAAGTATAATCCAGTAATCAGAAAGCAATTTAAGTCATAAATTATAAATCAGCACGGTCATAAGCACTAATCATTATTTAATAATTGTACGGATGCATGCAAATTTGACAGTTGTTACATTCTCCCCCTGTTAAGAAAAATTCGTCCTCGAAATTTGTACTACCTTAACTCCTTAGGGTTACATTATGCGTGTATGTATATGAATAATACTGAGGTAGGTAACCTCAAAACCGAGTTAAATCTTTATTCACATCAGGTGAATCCAAGGATATATTACATCAACAAGAATTCAATGGTTAAAAGGTATGTGTTCTAGCATTTGATGTCAAAGGACACGAGATGTATAGACGTATAATCTAGTGTAACTCAGTTAACGGGGGTGTAACAAAGGAGTTTTGACTAATGGATTCTCAAACAATTGGTCACAATATGCAAAAGATTTTTCACGAACCATAGCATCCGCTATATGAACTCAAAATGAACAACTCAAATGTGATAGTAACATGAAAATGATCTGTCAACTTTCGAATAAATGAATGGTAAGGTTTAGTGTGTTGACATTCTTGAATTGCGAAAATACGCCGAATGAAATACAAGCGAATCTGGTGTACCTCTATCTTAATTCGTAGTTGCATTAGGAATGTTTAAATGATAAGCCAAACAAAAGTATGTGTAGTTTCGTGTGAGATGGTTGACCATTATTAGCACAAGCAACAAGTTTGTATCGACACCACAAGGTGTCGTAATGACATAATTCAATAATAGGGGTGACTGAACAAGTTCACCGTGTTTGAAATCAAATGAAAGTGTACTGAGACAATCTGAAGATTCGATTTACACAATGTCATAGAGTTTTCAATTGAATACGGAACATCAAAGTACCGCTGTTTCCGTTCGAAGATGAAAAAGCAATAAGTACCGCAAGGCATTCGATCGATAATGAAAGAATCGTTAAGAGGTACACCGTGATATGAAATGATTCTAGGTACCATTGTCTTAACACACAATTGTGTTGAGACCGCTTTAATTGTGATAAACAAACGGATTTAGAACAAATAAATGGACAATTAAATCCGTGTATGAGGTGCGTAACCAAATTAGCGCAAGCTTCAATTCTGTGAAAGTATAACTGTAAGGTATCGAAACCAATAAACAATTTAGTGGAGTCGTAGACCAATCAAGTCTACTACGATTCGAAACAAAAGAACCTTTGCAAAAATATTTGAATATGATGCTCTCAATACATCATATGGCGTCTTGAATTGAATATGCGAAATGGATAAGTTCAAGCAATTGAACTTGGTCACGGCGTAACCTGACAATAAACGTATGTATCAACAAGGGAATCTCAGCATGGTTACGAAGACAAGCCATGAATACAACTTGTAATAAAAGGAGTTTCAAGAAAGTGTGTTGACTCGATAACTAAGGAGCCAACAAATACAATAATGTAATCCATTCGAATCACAAATCAATAATTAGTTTAAGCAAAATAGTATTTGGACCTTGATGAAGTGCTTATTTGAAACGAAACCACATGCATAACGAATGGTGCATACGTAACATATGACTTTCCAAGAAATGATACAATGAGTATTTGTTAACATGAAGAAATGATCAAGTACCGAAGCAAATGCGTGTTCGCTCTCAGCGAAGAAAATTAACACGATGCAACTACCATTAAAGGGAGTAGAGATGCAAACATCTACTCGCTAGAAGCAAAAGTGAAGATTTCAACAAAAATAAATTTAAGTACTTTCTGTTTTGTTAACTGAAATTTAAGTACTTTCTGTTTGCTTGAATTACAGATGTGGTTCCTAAGTAACAACCTTTACGAGTTTGGACCTGGGTTCCCAAAGATCCTAAGTACATGTTTTCTAGATTCTCAATGTTTCGTATTCTGTGTAAAACTGTTTTGTGTATCGTGTAGGAAACACCATTTGTGTATGTTTAAAACAAGTTATTGTCCCACAATTTCCCGGTAAACTTTCTTCCTGAATTCACAGATAATGACACTCAATCATCGATCAGTCATGAAATTGTAGTTGGATCCTCACAGTTAGTTAAATAAATAATTTGTTAATCCTCAGCAAGAGTTACTGACTCTTGTTGGTTAGCTCGTTCGGCTCCTGGTAGTTGATGCCCATTTGAAAATCATCGTCCTTCTTCTTGACGAGCAGAACTGGGGTAACCCAAAATGGGAAACTTGGTCTGTTAGCTTCCTTCTCTATCATCTACTGAAGCTACACTGACAATCCTTGTATCTCCGAAGGTGTAAGTCGCTAAGGTGCATTGACTGCAGGCGCGACGCCTGGAATCAAATCGATGCGAAATTTGACTTGTCGTTGAGGAGATAATTCTAGCAAGTCTTCGGGGAAGACTTCAGGACATTCCCTTATCACAGGGATATCTTTGAGTTTTGGTTCTTCGGCTCCCTTGTCCACGACATGAGCCAAGAAAAACTACACATCCTTTACGCAACAACTTTCGTGCCTTCAAGCAATTAGTAATCTGTAGAGGCGTATCCAGCTTCATGGGTCACGATCGTTTCTTCGTTTGCCATCGGGATGCGGATATCAATCTCCGCTCGATCACTTGACAACCAATTCATCCCACTTACCTCGTCGAAGCTTCCCAACTCAGCTGGCTGTAGATCAAGCGTAAACTTACGTGCTCCGGGTTCTATCTTGCCATTTCCACATACTTCGTTGGCTTCCACTAGCTTCCCATTAGCTAGTTCTATCGAGTACGGGTTATCTAACTTACTTGCTACTAAACCAAGTATACTCTCAAACTCTAGAGATGCGAAGCTAAAATTTGCAACAATATCTAGCAGCACAGATGCATAATGTTGACTAATATGGGACGTACCGATATCCACGCTTGAATTCCTGGCGTGTCTCCCTAGCTCCGGTGTTGAGCTTTCATCCTTGTGCCTGATTGTTTTTAGGGCAATATTTTCTGAAATGCTTTTTGCTTCCACAGTTAATACAACCTTGAGCACGTTTTTGTTTGTCACTCGTTCTGCCTTGATAATTGTCATTGTCGTTGTTTCCTCCGTGATTCTCGCTACCATCTTGGCCTCCATTTCTACGTTCAGTATCTTGCCTACAAGTTTCCTTGGGATGCCCCCTCTTGCCACAGTTATCACATTTTCCATATTTACATCGCCCGACATGATAACGTAGACAATTGTCGCACTTAGGTAGGATACCCATTTAGTCTTTTCCCTTTTTAGCCTTCTTCTTGTTACTCGCCCGAGTAACCTTCTTGAAATTTGCGAGCTTTCACTTGTTATCTCTAGATGACTCTACATGAGTCTCCTTTTTCTCTTCTGAAGTGGAAAATTTTCCTAGTCTAACCGCTTCTTCAGTGAGCGCCACGCTTATGTCGATAGCCTCGGTGATTGTTGGAGGTTTAGATGTTGTCACCAGGCTTAGAATCTGAAGTGCCAATCCCCTGATGAAACGTTCGATTATCTTAAACTCTGGTTCCACCAGATGCGAAGCAACTTGTGATAAATCGTGAAATCTCTGCACATACTCAGCTATCTTTGAACCTTCCATTTTCAAGTTCCACAGTTCAGTCTCCCACTTCTAGACTTCTGCCCTAGAGCAATATCTTTTACGCATCAGTTCTTTCAGTTCATCCCACGTCAAAGCATACGCAGCAGTCTCGCCCATTGTCTGAACTTGAAGGTTCTACCATGACAGAGCCCCATCTACAAATAGTCCAGCTATGAACATGACCTGATGTTCGGGGGCGCATTTACTTAATCGTAAAACATAATCCGTCTTCTCAACCCAACGCACAAAAGCTATGGCACCCCAGTGCCGTCAAAATCCCTAGGCTTGTAGCTCAAAAACTGCTAGTAGGTGCAGCCGTTGGGTGGGTTATTTCCTGAGGTACTTCTGCTACGTTCGAAGCGAAGAGCCTCATGCTGTGCGATGGCTTGTGAGATGCGCTCTTGTAATTCTGCCGCTGTTGTTGGTAGAGGGTTGTTGGTATCGATGTTCCCTTGTATCGACATCTTCTAAGAAGAAGATCGGTTAGGTCAGGTCTTATTTGTTCAGGGAGTGCATATAGTTGTTTAGCGGTCATATGTACATACACATAATAGATTATCATATCAACCAATCAAGCAATAGCATAGCATAACTAAGTAATTTGGGAATTATGTTTAATGAGAGTATAGCACGTAGCATAATAATTATGGCTCACACACGCAGATCAACATCGTGCTTAACGAAGACATAGCGACTGAGCTTTCATTGGTTATCGGCCTCAAAGTATTGTCGTATGACGATTGGGCTTTCATTATTCTCCGACCACAATTACATTGTCTTACAAAATGTATTACATCGATGGGACACAGGGTCACCCTACCCTTGTCCAACAAGTATATCAGTGTATCAAAATCACGTAGTCAGAAGTGGTCTTCAAAAGTCTCCACAATCTCGGCTTATCATTAGTGTCTTTACCCAAAAGTAATGCAATCCGCATAATCCCGAAACCAACTATACTGGTGACTGAGGTGGAGGAGGGAGGAAAAGCAAACTGCTAACATGCTCGAGCTCCTCCTCGAGCTTGTATACACGTCGGAGTAATTAACTGATCTGCTGCTTGATAGTAAAGAAACGAGCATCGAAACTTGGGAAAGGTGTAATAGCTGCAGGTGAGAGTGCAGAAGGAATCTTTGATAAATGTGGAGGATCAAAGTATACTGGCAATAGACAAGGTGGAGGACGTAGTGTCAGCTTAAGCTCCAAATTTCTGCAACGCATAACCTCAAACTGTAGCTGATGTGACAGGAGCCACTCATTCTGTGTATAGCCTCCATAATGTGAGGAGTTGCAGGGGTCTGAAATCAGCATAGTGTATGGTAGGGACCATCGGAATGGCTCGTCCATCAGTGAAGTATTGAAAGGAGCAAACGGTGCGGCCTGCGAGGTTGGGGAAAATACTGCTGTAGCAAAAGGATCGTCATGTGGGTGCTGACCTGGAGTACCTTTCTGGGGTGCGGGTATGTCCTGAAGGAAAGCGATAGGCATGTCGGCGCAATGGACGTCGGTCTCCATAGGAGCATTATCAGCGGGTGTAGGTGCGGAAACAAACGTCTCAACCAGAAAGGAGATCATCAGGTGCAGATACTGGGTCAGGTATAAGGGGTGCAATGTCTAGTAAACTAAAAGAAATAGGGTCATGATCAAGCAAGGGCTCAAGATCAGCAGGTGCAACATCAAGCTGACCCAAAAGGAACAGGAGCTGGCTCAGGAGCAGGCTCTGGGTCGTGTAAAGGTGTGGGGTCTCAAGCAGGTGATAGTGCAGTAGTCATAGTGGTGTGGTCGTCCGAGTCAGTAGCAAAAAGCGGTAACCTGTCCGTCTGTAAAGTTGAAAAATGTCGCAGACGCAAAGGAGTCTGTAATCGCGTGTATACTAGAATTAGAGGATAGCTTGATAACAGGGGTTTCAGAAGTGAAATTTGTAATAACGTTCTCGTCTAACTTTCCATCATCAAGGGCATCATCAGGAGGACCATCATTAAACATGTCAACGTCATCATCAACTATTCGTCGAGTAGCCAACCTTCGGAAGAATGTCCACAGGAGGCGCAACATCGAGGATCGGAGCCATGGTGTGCTTACCATCGGGATGACCAGCGATGAAGTGGTCATGGACTGAAACAAGGATGACAAAAAGATCCTTGTCGGGGAAGCCATCAGCAAGGGTAAATCATTACCAGATTCTAGTAGTGCGGACGGTTGGAAGTCATCCTCGTCCTTGGTCAGCATATTAGGATCACTCTCAGTGTCTGACGTAAATATCTCCGGTGTAGGTGCAATCTCATTATCTGTGGCGGTGGCCATTGGGTTGTCAATGTCTGACAAATCGCTTTCTAAAGAAGGTGACACGTGTGCCGGTACATAATAGCATGTATATTCATAGTAATCACTAACACTTAGTATATTGCAAACAAGGACAATTCATCATGTAATCATGTATTCACCTTATTCTTCATGAAACTTTCTATCCTTCCTAGTCTCTCAGACTAAGCCACCTAGCCTCTCAGACTAAGCTTCCCAGTCTCTCAGACTGAACTCCATAGTCTCTCAGACTAAACTTCCCAGTTTCCCAAACTGAATTTCCAAGTCTCTCAGACTAAACGCCCAGTCTCCCAAACTGTCCCAACTAGTCTCTCAGACTGACTACCCAGTCTCTCAGACTGAACTACCCAGTCTCTCAGACTGAATCTCTCAGATTAAACTCCCAGTCTCTCAGACTGAATCATAAACATAAATCTTGAAATGTGTTTCGTGTCCTTTGTTTGTAAAAATGTTTGTTTCGTGGATCTGGGCGTTTCGTGTATGCAATGAAAACATGTTTGTAAAAACGTTTTTGTGAGAGCCCTAATGATTGTAGTCTAAACTAGAGAAGGAATCCTAGTTCGCTACAATCGAAGCTCTGATACAAGCTGTCACACCCTGACTTTTGTGGAAGCGTGATTATGGTGTGACTTTCTTAATATCATTGCATTCAATCATAACATCAACTATATGATAAAACCATAGGTTTGTCATCCATTAAATAAGTTTAAAAATAACAACATTGTTTTAAAACGTAGACTTCAAATTCAAGTTTTACAAACCGTACAAATTGTTTATGAGTTCATTAAGGACTCATCAAAAGATATTGAATAACACCAAGGTTTGGAAGACGTGTCACATCCAGGAATAAGACACACTCACCAAACTCAAAGACCATGGATGACATCTTTATTTCTAACGCAACATAAAAACTTACAACGCCTGCCAGATCCACTTACAATTTCCCTGAAATACATGTAGTTTGAAAACATCAACAAAAGTTGAGCGAGTTCATGTGTTTGTTTGTGTGTATGAGTAACCTTTGAAATCGTTGTAAGTATGTATGTAAGTTTATAAGTCCCGGTATGAAAGCAACAAGGAAAAACAGATCACCAATGGTTTGCAAGGCCATTGATATGTGTGAAGTGATGCAGGAAAAATCAAACCTAGCATATTTTGTCAGTAAGACATAGTCACCACATGGTCCACTCAACGGACTCAGGGGTGAGGCTCGCTACACCCAAATAGATCTATCACTCATGTCCCTCGGTCCTACAACGAGGATTAATGGCCTTAAGTGTCATACCCACCACTCACATGATCTAGCAGTACCTTTCCTTAGCTAACCATACCAAATGTAATCGTATGTAAACAGTTTGTATCATGTATTTCACCCCCGAAGTTATAAAACTGAAAACAGTTAAAAGAAAAGGGGGGACATGAACTCACAGTTTTGCGTCTTCAGTATTTGTAACTCAAATCCCTTCAGTAACCACGACTACCAACAATGTACTCATGTCTATTAGACGGACGGGTCGTGCCTTGTCTTAGTATTAACGCTTTTTGAGTTACGTTTCCTTTATGTCCTCATTATTATTTCAAGTTATAATTACTTGTTAAAATAATAATTATTTTAACTTAAATTACATTTTTAAGTTTTTGGAATAATTGTTAAACAATACTTTCGTAATAATACTTCTCAAGTATTTATATTCGTATTTCCTTCCCAAGGATGGGGGTGTCTCATACATGTATATCCGTATTCTTGTATTTGTATAACTTGCCAAAAATATGATATAACTTTGTGATAATTGTGAAAATCCCATTTTCATTCTTTCGGTGTCCAAAATATTATTTACAAAAGATATACTTATAAAGGTATTTCCCGGAATATTTGGTAAGTTACATTCTTGTTCGGTTTTTCCAATATTATGTGTGTAACTTGTGTATTTATTCCGTATGATTTTTGGTAATATTCTGGATTGTAATTTCTTGGTATTTGTTAAGTTATATTATTTTAACCCTAAAATAATATAATTACTACACAAAGCATACGAATATTCACACACATCATGTCTTTAATGTAAATATATATTCTAAATACATATTTATCCATTTTTATTTATAAAAACCAACCTCCAATACTTGCATTTTTGTAACAAAATTATGGCAAAGTTTATATGGAAAACTCTTGGTTAAATACTCTTGTAAATATCTGTTTAGAAAATATTTTTCTAAGTGTTTGTGTTTTTAGAAAATTTTGCCATAGTTTCCCCTAAAAATGGAGGTGTCCATGCTATCAAAGCATATCATTTTCTTTTCAAAATTATCACAAACAATCAACAACTTAATCAGTACTTACCAAGTGCCAAAACTATACAATTTACATAACAACATGAACTTAAACTTTCACAAAAACTTGTAGTAACTTGGTAGTGTGTTTAGTAGGTCTAGTTACCCTCCAAAATGTATTTACTTCTTTATAAACTTCATTCTTGAAAGATTTAGGTGTTTACAAGTTGTAAACATATTTTACAAAAATATTTCTTTATGACATCTTCTTGTTTCACAAGTGTTTATACACTTGTTTTGCCACCAAAAATAGTGTATGTTTAAGTAAGGACCAAATCTATGTAAATCTTGTTATTTAACTTGGTTTCTTTGGAAACTATTTTTGAAATCATCCAAATCTATGTCTAGTAAACATGTTACATGCTTCACCATTCACAAAATCATTTTCATAGTTCAAGTTCTTGAAAGACATAATGTATGTTGATCTTGGTCTTTCACAAGATCATCACTTTAACTTACTAGATCATGTGTTTAATCAAAATCTAGTAGGTTTCTTATGATGTCTAACATCACTAACACAAATAATCAATCATCAAGAAGCAAATCAACTCTAATCATCATGTATTCATATGGTTTTAAGCTTATGTTAAAGTTTCATCTTCAAGTTTCTTAGTGTTCTTTAAACTTTACATCATGTATCAACCTTTAACCACTTAGATAAGATGTAAAATGAAGAGTTCAAGACTCTTACCACTAGCACAAGGCTAGGGATGATCAAGTGAAGAAAACAAGTGGATAAAAGCAACCGGTGAAGGTCCTTCAACTTCCGAAATCTCCAAGCTTCCTTAGACACCTTCTTGCACCTTTGTGAGTGTATGGAATGGATGATCAATGGATGAAGGTGGTGGTGATGTGTGGGGTTGGCTACGGCCGTGAGGAAGAAGAGAGGGAGAGAGTGTTATGTGTGTTAGTGGGTGAAAGATGAATGAGATTAATGATCCTCCATGTCTTTCTTATACACATGTTTAGGAATTAACCAATGGATAATATGCTACTTAAGTACAAGACATAATCTTTCAACAAATCTTCATAAATCTTAGGAGATCAAGCAAGATCATGGGGTGGGCCACACCCTTGGTGACCGTCCACATGAGGGGGGGGGGGGTATTAGTTGTGGCTTGATGGTAAGTTAGATAATCTAGTTAGTTTTCAAGTATAATGTTTAGTGTTTAAGTGTATTATGTGTTATATACTGTTTTAGGGTGCTCGGGGATCATAACTAGCTCAGAAACATTAAAACAATGCTTCTAGTATAATTTTGATGTTTCGGGTAATGCCCGGTAGTTCGGTTAGATACCGGTTCGTTAAAGTGTCAAACTATACCGTTTAGTGTTCTTTATGTACCCTTTTGTGACACTTTTAATTCCCGACACTTAGGAAAGCATCCAGGACCATTTAGTCATGTTTCTGCATAATATTAATGTATTTAAATATTGATTTGCTGAATTTTCTGCAGAATTCTGCACTTTAGGTAAGTTTTAGGCACTTTCCGGCACTTAAACTATCTCCTAGAAAAACAGTTTTGTGGTCCTTACTTCCCTACACACCATACTAGTGTAGTACTTAGTTTCTGGCTCATACTGTGTCAAAACAACGTCTGTCTATGTACTGAACTCCGTCAGCATTTTCCCGGTTTGTCTGCTAACTGTGCTAACTGTGCTTTGTGCATCATTTATGTCAATATGTTTGCATGCAGTCAATGATGTGTCATTTGCTATATGTGATGCACATGTAAGTATAATGCAGTAATCAGAAAGCAATTTAAGTCATAAATTATAAATCAGCATAGTCATTAAGCACTAATCATCATTTAATAATTGTACGGATGCATGCAAATTTGACAGTTGTCACACCGGTGACTAACTAGGGTTCCGAACAGTGTTTTCTGAACAACATTTAATAATCTGATGACTTATAACACTTTAGACACCTAAGAAACTTTATATTTTCAGGCCATACCATACTCGATTTCATCATATTTGTGATTTACCTACCCGTTAATCACCGTATAAAGACCCACAGAAACAGTTCACGTACCTGGTTATGCATTCAAGATGTATCAAAAAAATGAAATCACTGACCTTTTGATTTTCCTTTAGGGTTAGACATTTGCAATCAGTGAACTTTGAACAAGTGTTGAAGATGATGATGATGTAGATGGTGTGCAGAAGAGGGGTGTGCTATCGGAGGTTTTGATATTTTTGAGAGAAAACCCAAGTTTGAGTAAATGATTGTAAAACTTGAAATTGCTATTGCACATCTCCCTATATACCTAATCATATTCTTTCAACCAAGAGGGCCCACCAAGTGTGCGTTGGGCCCAACCGCCTTTTCAAACACAGTTTTAGATTTTGTGGGGCCCACCAAATTTACAGTGGGTCCAGCTCGAATCCCGAGGATAAACCTTTTTAAAAAAAACTTCGGGCAAGGATTATTTTATGAAGATTCGGTCTTTCTCTATTCATAAACAGACGGTAACGAATTTTAGAATATTTATATACTACAATCTAAATATTTACACACAAAAAGACACAAAATATTCACAAACTAAAAGGCAATATATACATAACTTTTGCATGCACTTTTCTTACGGGATCAAATCACAGAGTTTCGGGCCCAACTACATTTATCAACACAAATTTACTTTGGTAGATCCGAGTGATTGCCAGTATGTTTTTCCTCTTAAACTTATCTCCCTAGGCTTTCATCAAATAACGAACTGCAACTGATTTATCATTTATCATTTTTCATTTTAAATTATATGAACACTCAAATTAATCACGATCAAATCCTGGAATTTTAGTTTTGAACAGGCTATCATATGAGTAATTTCCCTTCCACATATTTCACAAGCCCATTCTTGCATTCTGAAACCTTGACTGGACTGGATTGAGAAGAGAACAGAATGGATCAGCAGAGATGGATATAATGTACAAATCAAATGAGATTTTCTCAGTTTGATATAGGTTTTATTTTGGGGTTTCTTTTGGGCACTAGAGGGCCTCTTTTGGGTGTATTTGATCCACAGAGCGACAACGTACAGCTAGGTCTTTGCTCACGCAAAACAGAAACCAACGTTGCCTAGCACCTCCAGGTCTTTGCTCACGCAAAACAGAGGAGATACACGAGTTGGTTAGAAAAGATTTCAGAACTAGAACGAAATTGTGTGTATCGGGACGTCACACACGCATTCAAATAGCCATGTCCTAATTCCAAGTGATGTTCTTTCCTGAGGTCATAGAATAATGTTAGTGTTCAGCACAGAACCAGTCAAAGAGTCCAGCGATCAGGATAAAGCCTACCAACACATCACTCTAGAGTCAGACCATTTCAATATTGGTCTTACATGAGTCAGCCTTAATCCCCATAGTGAAAATTCATTTCATTTCCCAGGTTGTAGTAAAGGCATATCAAAGAACTATTTTTGTACTTTTCTGATTTTTCAAATGTTTTTGTATTTTTCTGGTTTTTCAAATGTTTTTGTATTTTTCTGAGAGACTACATCCCCCTAAATTTTTGCTTAAAATTTAAAATACAAACAAATTAAAAGAAAAACAATTTTAAGAAACAAATTTACAGAAACGAAGAAATATATTTATGTGTGACCGCGTTCAATCCTCGAAATCGACCATTTTGAGGCGTTTAAGAAGAGCAAGAAAACGTGATTTATCAATCGGTTTTGTAAAAATATCTGTGATATTGTCGTCAGTATGAATTTGATCCATTTTAATTAGACACTGGTTGAAAGAATCACGAATGAAATGATTTTTTATGGCAATATGCTTGGTTTTTGAAAAATATACCGGATTTTTCACTATTTGGATAGCTGCATCATTGTCACAATAAATGGGAGTTCGGGAAAAATTCAAACCGTAATCCACCAGCTGGTGTTGAATCCAGATAACATGAGAGAAGCAAGCTGAAGCGGCCACATACTCTGCTTCTGCAGTCGACAGTGAGACAGTTTGCTGCTTCTTGCATTGCCAGGAGATGAGGCGATCCCCCAGAAACTGGCACCCAGCTGACGTAGACTTCATATCCCTACCAAGGCCTCCAAAATTGCTGTCATAAAAATCACACAGATCAAATGGAGATTCTTTTCGATACAGAAGTCCAAGCCGAGGCCTGCCCTTATGATATCGAAAGATTCTCTGAACAACATTTGAATGAGAGAGTTTAGGAGCAGCCTGATAACGTGCACATTGACACACAACAAACATGATATCTGGTCTACTGACTATCAAATACATCAACGAGCAAATCATTGACCGGTACAGTGTGGCATCAACAGCTTCTCCCTCCAGATCTTCAGTCATCACTGGTCTTTCTGCCATAGGAGTATTTACAGGTTTAGCATCTTGAAGCTTAAACTTGGCGATGATATCATCAACATATTTTCCCTGATGAATGAGAATTCCCTTGAAGTCCTGACGAATCTGCAGACCCAGAAAGAAACTCATCTCTCCCAAAGCACTCATTTCAAATTGCTTCTTCATAACTTCCTCGAATTCCTTGCACACTGCTTCACTAGTGGATCCAAAGATGATGTCGTCCACATAGATCTGCACTAAGATTTGGTCCTCTCCCACCTTTCGAATGAACAGTGTCTGATCAATTACTCCACGAGTGTATCCATGAGCGAGCAGATGCTCCGTTAGAGTAGCATACCATGCACAAGGAGCCTGATGCAATCCGTACAAAGCCTTATCAAGCTTATAAACATGACGAGGACACTGTTTGTTCACAAAACCCGGTGGCTGTGACACATATATCTCTTCCTTTACTTTGCCGTAGAGAAACGTTGTCTTGACATCCATCTGATAAACTTTGCATCCCATTAATGATCCATACGCCAGAAAGATTCTGATTGCCTCTAGTCGGGCCACAAGAGCATATACTTCATCATAGTCAAGGCCTTCAATCTGTCTAAACCCTTGGACAACCAGTCTTGCTTTGTTGCGAACAATCATTCCACTATGGTCTCTCTTGTTTCGATAGACCCATCTAGTTCCGAGTGATTTCTTTCCAACAGGTAGAGTAACCAACTTCCAGACTTTCAGTTTCTGAAACTGATTCAATTCATCCTGCATTGCATCTACCCAACTAGGTTCCAAAAGAGGCATATCAATTGTCTTTGGCTCGATTTGTGAGATGAAGCATGAAAACAAACAATTGTTTATGATTCCTGGCTGACTTCTGGTCAACACTCCAGCCTCTATCGGTCCAATCACATTTTCAATGGGATGATCACGCTGGACACTTGCAGGAATGGCAACTTCTGGAGCAGTTCCAGTCGGTGACAGATTAGTTATGTGATCAACTGCTACTGACTCAGTTTGGCCAACGATTTGCTCTTCTTCTGAACCATCTGCGATAAACTCGTCAGGAATGGGACCATCAAACAAGTCATTTTGATCGTTGGGTGTGTCCTCATCATCAGATGAATCCAACGTCTCCCCTCCATCATTGAGAATGTCGGTATAATCAGGAACCACTTGAATCTCTGGTGCTGATGTTGAAGATGAGGCTACAGGTGTGTGATCCCCCACAACTACCCTCAAATTCAACATCCACTTCTTCTTCAGTGTTATGTGGGACAAATGAGGATTGAGAAGCAACATTTAAAGTACCAGAAGTACCTGCATGAGCAACATCAAGAATGTCAAAGGATTTAAAAAGATAAGCATAATTATAGAGAGTAAATGGTCCGTTTCCAGCATCCGTCTGATTTTCTTCGAGCCACTGCACATCGTAAGACTCAACAATCTATCTAGTCTTCTTGTTGTATACTCTATATGCAGTCTTGTTTTCATGAGCAGGTTTTCCAGCATATCTAATGAAATAGCATTCATCTCCCCTAGCATCAAACTTTGGTATGGATTCCAAGTGCAAAAGCGTGCATGGACAACCGAAAGCTCTAAAGTGCCCAATAAATGGTTTTTCGCCGAACATTACTTCATGAGGCGTCTTCATTCGTGCTTTGTTAATAATAACTTTGTTCTGAACATAGCATGCAGTATTAATAGCCTCTTCCCAGAAGAAGACTAGGAGCTTAGAATCACAAAGCATTGTGCGAGCTGCCTCAATTAGGGTTCTATTCCTTCTTTTGACAACTCCATTTTGCCGAGGAGTTCCAGCAGCACAGAAGAAATTCAATTCAGCATTCTTGAATTCAGTTCCATTGTCACTTCGAATTCCCTTCACTTTCTTGCCAGTCTGATTTTCCATAAAGATTATGAATCTTTTGATCAATTATGCAGTCTCACTTTTGTTAACTAAGAAGAAAACTGAAGTAAAAAGTGAGCAGTCATCAGTAATTACAAGACAGTAAGACTTTCCAGACAGACTGAGCACATTCACTGGACCAAAAATATCCATGTGAAGAAGCTGCATCACACTGTTAATAGTGTTGACAATTTTGGGAAAATGAGGTCTTCGATGTTGTTTACCCTTAGCACAGGAAACACATTTTTCAAAGGTTATGAAATCTTTTACCGATAGACCCTTTACCAACCCCAGTTTTGCAAGACGATTTAGATTTTTCACATTTGAATGTCCTAAACGACGATGCCACATCATAGCATTGTGCTTAGAGATTTTGGTAAACAAACATGCAACGTTTTCAGTAGGTGGTTTATTCATGTCAATGACATAAGCGTTGCCCTTTCGTTCAGACTTCAACAGTATCCATTCATCAGGAATGACCATTCCTGGTTTCAGAATAAGACAGTGTTTATCAGTGAAGTGAGTTGAGTAACCGTTGTCGCATATTTGAGTAACACTCAGCAGGCTATGCTTCAACTCGGGAACGTAGTTGACGTCTTTGAAATAGAGATCACCATTCTTGACTGTGCCTCGTTGCATGATCTTTCCTTTCTCTCTTCCTGCAAAAGCAACATAACCTCCATTAAATTCTTCAAGATCAGAAAGTTGGGATAAATCGCTAGTCATATGCCTAAAACAGCCACTGTCAATGACCCAGAGTCGAATGACAGCCCTCCATAACCAATCCTGCACAATACGCGGGATCAATTATATTTTGGTACCCAAGCCATAGTTGTAGTGGGTACACCCTGTTCATTAACATATGTGACTTGCATCCATATCAACTTTTCCTTAGAGTAGATAGGTTTGTCATTGATGCACGATGATTTAGGAGAGTTGTCTGGAACATAATTCTTAGGTTTCTAAACTTGCCTAAGTTTTTCCAATTTCTTGGATGCTGTTGGGTTTGAACCCTACCAGAGGAACAGTTGATTAAAGCCAAAACTGGATCAGAGCAGTGGATCCAGAATAAGCGGTTACTATATTCAAATCTCTCCCCTTGAAAGTGGCTAAACAACTGATGACCTCTATCTACTGCTCATCTACAACAACTGATCACTCAACTACTGATGAAGACATAAAGACTGTTGAAGACAGACACTGATGCTCAATCTACTGATCTGGGTCAAGCACTGCTGAAGATGTAAAGTACTGCTGGAGTCACAACAGTGGAATGAGAAGCAGTAGTTTAACTTGTCTTTGTATTGTATTGTATTGTATTGTATTGTATTGTATTGTATTGTATTGTATTGTATTGTATTGTATTGTATTGTATTGTATTGTATTGTATTGTATTGTATTGTATTGTAATGTATTGTATTGTATTGTTATCAGTAGTTTGTAATAGCAGTAGTTGTAATAGGTCAGTAGTTACAGGTTGTTAGGTAGTTAGATGTCACTTTCATGGTGACGTCAGCAAAGATGCTTCAGTGGTTTGCTCGTGCCTATAAATAGAACAGTACCCTGTACTTTCATCACTTGTCATCCTGCACGAACAAACCGTTGTGAGCTCAAGCTGAGGGGGAGTTTGTAATACATGTATGCAGTTGTAATTGAAGATTGAAATAAATTTAATCATCCAGTTCAATGATAAACATGTGTGTTGAAAGCAATTCTCCTGTTTGATTGTGTGTGAAAGTTTGTTTCCATTTAATTTCTGCTGCAATTACTTATTCATCTTCTTAATTCTCAAACAAAACACAATCATAAGAAACTCAGATCCTAACAATTGGTATCAGAGCTTGGACAGTCAAATTTGATCTAACAATCATTTTGACGTAAATAGTTCAGCTCATAATAGTTGATACTTCAAATTGTTCGTGTCATTGAAAAACAGAGTAAGGTTTAATCACCATCAAAGTTGATTAATCAGTGTCTGTAAAATAACCAGGATGATGTCACAATCACAAGATGTTAACAATAGCATCGGTTCTCTCTTCAAACCACCCATGTTGAAACGAAATGAGTACAACATCTGGCAGAGAAGGATGGGTCACATCCTTGCTCAACAGAATGCCGGATGTTAGAATTCGGTTATCTTTGGACCACATGTTCCAATGGTGCCGAGTGTTGAGGATCCAAAGAAGTTCGAACCTAAGAAAGTTGAGAACTATACTGATCAGGATTTTCAGAAAATTGAACTGGATGCCAAGGCATTTAGCATCGTTGCATCCTCACTTCCTAATGAGATTTATGCTGGGCTGTTACACTGTAACAGTGCCAAGGAATTGTGGGATGCACTGAAGGAACAGTTTGGGGGTACTGAAGAAGTTATTGAAAACAACAGGGAAATTTTGAACCAACAGTATGAAACATTTTGTCACATTAAGGGAGAAACATTAACACAGCAGTTTGAGCGATTTAGTTGTCTCATTAGTGAACTTAAACTTGTTAACACTGAACTTCCAAAATCAACCGTTAATAGCAGGTTTTTAAGGTCGCTTCCTGAAAAATGGGACACAATTGCTTTTGTAACTAGAAATTCTGTTGAGTTCAAAGATCTGACCCTGACCCAACTTCATGGTAGACTTCTGACCTATGAAAGGGAGTTAAACCAGAAAAAGAAGTTGCAAGAGTCTGGAAAAGTTGCAGATGACTACTTATTTGGCAACACAGCTCTATTGGGTCAGGAAGAGTCTAGCAGCAGTAAGGATCAGAGTTATGATCATTTTATTGACATAACTGCTGGTGCAAATTTCAACTCTGATCCTCACTCATCCAATTTTTCTTTCACAACAAATGGAGAAAGCCAGAACTCTGACAATATGTGCTTTGAACTCAATGATTTACAGCATTTTGATCCAACTGATCTTGAAGAAATGGACATTTTGCATCAACTGGCATTGCTAAGTGTAAGAACTAGCAAGTTTTACAAAAGGATAGGGAGAAAATTCCCAGGGTTACATGGGAATCTAAAAGTGGGGTTCGACAAATCCAAGATCAAGTGCTACAAGTGTAATAGGTTAGGTCATTTTGCTAGGGAATGCAGGAGTCAAACCACTGGTCCAATTATTACACATACCAGCTCAAACCCTAGACCACAAAATAACCAAAGCACTGTGCACTATGCCCAATATACCCCTGCTGCCCATGTTAACACTGCTCACTATGCACATCCTGCAACCCCTGTTCCTGTGCATTATGTTCAAACCACTGTTCCCCAAATTCAGTATGTCCAAGCCCCTGCTCCCCAGGTTCAGGTGCAACAAGTTGCACCTCAACAATCTGCACCAATAGTGGTTCAACCAGACCAACAAAGCTTTTTCACACAAGGGCTGGTTGATTGGAGCAGTTTACCTGAGGAATTAGGAGATGAAAATTTTGCACTCTATGCACAAAGCACTGTTTCTGGTAATGATATCTGTTTTGTAGCATTGGAGACCATACAGGAGGGGCTGGAAGCTGAAGAAGAGCAGTCAAGTGTTGAAACTGTTGACAAAATTACTAAAGCAGTGGTTACTGCTGTTGCTGATGAAGTACTGTTGGGAGAAAGTTCAAAACCCCTGTTGGAACCACTGTCAGACCCCTGGTCCAAAGAAGAAGAAGAAGAGAAGAAAGAAGGTGGAAAAGAAGAGATGAATCAAGAAGATAGTGATCATACATGTGATTGTTTAGACAAATGCATCATAGCATTTGCTAACATTAAAGAGGTGAATGAAAACCTTAGGGATAGGTTGTTAACTTCTGAAGTTCAATTTGAAAAGTCATTAAAAGAACTGAAAAACAAATTGAATGAAAAAGAAAGTGAAATTTGCAGCATCAAACAAGAGCATAACATAACCAAGGACCAACTCCAAACAATTATAGAAAAATATCAAGTTTGCAAAAAGGAGTTGGAAGACACCCAAATCACTTGTGAAAAATGGGTGGAATCCTGCAAAGGTTATGAAATCATGCTTGAAAAACAGCTTGAAAGTAATGTAAAATTTGGCAGAGGATTTAGAAAAAATGACCAAGTTGAAAACACTGCTGCAAATCAAGCTGGTTTTGTTGAAATCATTCTCACAAACAAGGATGGCCAAGAGGTTAAAATAACTGACAAACTTGGTAACAAGATCACTCTGGAAAGATCTGTGGGGTCCTCAACTTTTGAGGAAATTGAGAAGTACCAATTTAAACCCACATGGTCTGATGAGTGTGACATCCTTGAAAACTTCAAGCCCATGGACTTCATAACCACTGATGGTGTAAAAGCTCCCAAGGCCAAGGTCATACCTCTTAAGGACATCCCAACAGTAGTTCAAAACTCTGTTGCAAAGGAGTCTGAAAAGAGAAAGAAAAGAGAAAAGATTAAAAACTTGTTTTGTGATTTCTGTGAAAAGAAGAATCATCTAACAAAAGATTCTTTTCAGCTATAAGCATATGATATTAACAAAACAAGTGTTATTGAACCTGCTAAGAGCTGCACCATCTGTGGTAAATCAAACCACATCACTCAAGAATGTGTGTACCTCAAATCCTTTAATGTAAAAAAGAATGCGCACACTGCAAAAACATCCTTGAGTTCATCAACACCACCAGTCAAGTTTCAAAAGAATCAACCACTGTTTGTGCCAGTTCAAACAACTGTTACCAAACAGTTGAACCAAACCTCTGTTAAAAGAGATGTTCAGGTGACTGATGCACCCCCTGCTAACCAATACCGAAGAGGTAAAGGTCAACCACCATACCAAAGGGTCCCATATGTTTATGAAGCCTACAAAAGGCCTTCTAAACTAAGAGTGAACAGGCATCCCTTTGGGTATCAACAGCTGATAGGGCAAGACCCCCAACAGTGGTTAGAGAAAAACAGTTCTAAAACTGTCCAAACCCCTGAGCTAACCACTGTCCATCCACCTGAACTTAACCTAGACACTGTTGAGACCCCATCCAAAGCCTTATTGACTTTGGAGACCCTAATGAACTAAACTTTTACTTGATGTGCAGGGAGCTTCTGCATGCTTAGATAGTCTTTGGTATGTAGATAGTGGAGGATCCAGGCACACGACAGTATGTAGAGCCCTACTCAAGGATTTCAAAACTCATGGAGGGGGTGATATATCCTTTGGTAATAATAGTAAAGGGAAGGTTATGGGGTCTGGTACAGTTCAGTTTGGTAATGTTAAGTTTGAAAATGTCAATCTGATAGGCAATCTAATATTCAACCTCCTAAGTGTCTCACAAATGAGTGATAAGGGCTATGGCTCATTCTTTACAAAGGAGTGTTGGTCCAGAAATGGTTGAAAATATTGAAGAAATAATAAAAATGGAAAAACCCAACTTGTTGCTCAAACGAGTGGCAATGTTTATGTAGTTGATATGTCAAAAGAGAGCCCCAGGACTGATGTCTGTCTGTTCTCAGCCGCCTCTAACAAAGAGACAGAATTATGGCACAGAAGATTGGGGCACACAAATCTCAAGATAATCACTGCTTTGTCAAAACAGTGGTTAGTAAGAGGTTTACCTCAAAAACTGTTCACCTGTCCTGAGCATTGTGTTTCCTGCCTAAAAGGAAAACAACATAAAAGCTCCTTTAAGCTCATTGAAGAGACCAAAACAACCAAGTGCTTGCAAATGCTTCACATGGATCTGTTTGGCCCAGTTAAAGTCATGAGTCTTAGAAAGAAAATATATTGTTTGGTTATTGTTGATGACTTTTCTAGGTTTACATGGACTTACTTTTTACACTCCAAAGATGAGACTGCAGGCATTTTGCAAGACTTTGTTACACAGGTTGAAAAGCAGTTTGACTTGCCAGTAAAAGTCTTTAGAAGTGACAATGGCACAGAGTTCAGAAAATAAGGAGTTGGATGATTTCTGTATGTCAAAAGGAATTGTAAGGCAGTACAACATTCCAAGAACACCAGAACAAAATGGGGTTGTTGAAAGAAAGAACTGGACTTTGATTGAGGCTGCCAGAACCATGCTTGCTGATTCAGGTTTGCCATTAACTTTCTGGGCAGAGGCAGTAAACACTACTTGCTATGTCTAGAACAGAGTTTTAATCAACCCCATGCATCAAAAGACTGCCTATGAACTGCTGTATAAAATAAAACCACTGATCTCATATTTCAAAGTTTTTGGCTGCCCATGTTTCATTTTAAACTTAAAAGATTCTATCTCAAAGTTTGCAACCAAAATTGATTGTGGTTACCACTTGGGATACTCAACCACTGCTAAGGCCTACAAAGTGTTTAATACATGGACCAAAACAGTGGAAGAGACTTTGAATGTGAAGTTCAATGAGCTTTCATCAATGAAAATCCCTGCAAACCCTGCAAAATTGTTTGATCTTGATAAATTTACTTTTGAAAATGTTTCTGTTAAGACTAACAGTGCAGGTCCATCAGAAAATCCTCCATCAGACTACGGATATGAAATCATCATTCCACAACAAAAGTCTGCATCAAATGGTAGAGCAGCAGATGTTCAAAACAGCTGTCAAAGTTCAACCACTGCTACCTCAACAGTTGTTGACCAAAGTAGCCCATTAACCCCTGCTTCCACATCATCAAGCACTGTTGATAAAAATCTTTCAACAGTGGATAAAAATCAACCTGCTTTCACACTAGTTCCTCCTATTCCTCCACCTCCATTTCAAGCCACTGTTGGATCATCAAAGTCATCAGCAATGGTTAGCTCAGATGATTCACATTTGCAACCCTTACCATTAAATGCCATTGTTCCATACAAAGGAGAGTTAATCTTCTTGAAGTCTCATCCACCTGACCAAATCATTGGTAACATTAGTGAATGGGTGCTCACAAGAAGTCAATCCCAAAACATCTGTCTTTTTGCTGGTTTCATATCTCTCCATCAGCCAGTCAAGTACCAAGAGGCACTAAAAGACAACAGCTGGGTAGAAGCCATGCAAGAGGAGCTCCAACAGTTTAAAAGACAACAAGTATGGGAGCTTGTACCACTGCCAGAGGGTGTGAGTCCTATTGGCACAAAGTGGGTCTTCAAAAACAAAACTGATGAAAGGGGCATTGTTGTCAAGAATAAAGCAAGGCTAGTGGTTCAAGGTTTTAGACAGGAAGAGGGCATTGACTATGATGAAACATTTGCCCCTGTAGCTAGATTGGAAGCTATCAGACTGATCTTGGCCTTTGCTGTCAACCACAACATCAAGGTGTATCAAATGGATATCAAATGTGCATTCCTCTATGGAAAAATTCAAGAAGAGGTATATGTTTTTCAACCTCCAAGTTTTGAGGATCCATTTAATCCAAATCCTGTCTACAAGCTAAATAAAGCTTTCTATGGCTTGAAACAAGCACCAAAAGCCTGGTATGAAACTCTTTCCACCTTTCTTCTTTCCATTGGTTTCACAAGAGGTAAAATTGACGAAACACTGTTTTTAAAATGGAGAGGGAAGGACTTGATGATTGTCCAGATTTATGTGGATGATATCATTTTTGGAAGCACATGTACTAAAATGTGTGAAGAGTTTAGGCAACTCATGACAGCTGAGTTTGAGATGAGTGCAATGGGTGAACTCCAGTGCTTTCTTGGTCTCCAAGTAAGGCAACTGCAAAATGGAACTTTCATCCATCAAGGCAAATATGCCAAAGAACTTTTAAAGAAATTTGAGATGGATGATTGTAAACCATGTAGTACACCCATAGCAACCAATAAATTAGTCATGTCTGATGAAAATGATGATTTGGTTGATCAAACTCGGTATAGAAGCATGATTGGGTCTTTATTGTACCTAACTGCATCTAGGCCAGACATCATGTTTGCAACATGTGTTTGTGCAAGATCCCAATCAGCCCCTAGAAAGTCAAACCTTATTGCTGTAAAACGGATATTCAGATACCTAAAAGGTGCTCCCACACTTGGTATCTGGTATCTAGCTGATGGAAATATCAAGCTTTCAGGTTTCTCAGACAGTGACTTTGCTGGATGTGACAAGACAAGGAAGTCCACTTCAGGAGGGTGCTAATTCCTAGGCAATTGCTTAGTGTCTTGGCAAAGCAAAAAGCAAGCAGCTGTTTCCACATCCACTGTTGAGGCAGAGTATATAGCTGCTGCAAGCTGTACAGCCCAACTACTTTGGCTTCAAAATCAACTGCTGGATTTTGGTATCACTGCCTTAAAGACACCTCTCATGTTGGACAGTCAGGCAGCATAAAATATCACCAAAAATCCAGTATCCCATTCAACCACCAAACACATTGATATCAGACATCACTTTGTGAGGGATTGCTATGAAAAAGGTTTGATTTCTCTGCACCATGTACCAACTAAAGATCAGCTGGTAGATGTGCTAACACAAGCCTTAGACACATCCACCTTTGAAAACTTGATCTCTAGGATTGGCATGCTGAACATGGAATAACAAGAAAAATCTTGTTTTTCTATGAATAAAAGCATTAAAATGTTTTCAGAAAAATCAAAATTCCATCCTTAAATATAACTAAAAATGAAATTTTCATTAAATCCTTAAAAGTCTGCCATAACCATTGTTTTTGGTTCAAACATCTGTTTTGATAATATTGTCCACTACTGAAAGTCAACCACTGTTTTCTCATTTCCTTGTTAATCACTGTTGTTCCAAATCAGTGTTATAACCCACTGAAAGGCTATCCACTGATAGATGAAAATCAGCCACTGTTCTCATTATAACCGTTGCAACCACTGATACTTGTTCCATCAGTGGTTTCCTTAACAACTGTCTTCCATTCATCATCAGTGGTTGACACGTGGACAATACATATCCGTCAGATCTTTTGTAACCGCTGCCACGTCAGCATTCACTTTTTCCCTTTATAAAATCCTGATCAAACAAGGTTTTCACTGTCGAATCGAATTCAAAATTCCTTTCTCAAAGCAGTTACCATCCATTTCTCTCAAATCATTCGTCATCTTTTTCCTCTTGCAATCACACCAAAATCGCCATGGCTCTTCCATATAAAACTTCTCACAATTACTTGGGTCTACTGACAAAACCAAGTCATACCACCACCTTCGATTCCGTCATTGACGCTCTTTCGTCTTCAAAGTACAAAACTTTGTTGACCTATGATGCCACAATTTACCAGGATACCCAGCAAGAATCTTGGAAGAATGCGAAACTTGAATCTCAAGATAAACACCCCTAGCCATTACTTCTTCGATAAAGGGTGTTCCAGTTAAAATCACACCACAAACTCTGTCAGAGGTTTTTGAACTAGATGATCTTCAAGGTAAAATTTCTTTCTTTAAAACAAAGTATCAAACAGATTTTCTTGAAAGAGGGTATGAAGAGGAGATGAAAAAGGACACCTTACAAAAAGGTAGTTTTCCTCCTGCAACAAGATTTTTATTCCATACCCTCTTGATGTGTGTTTCCAATAAGACCACTGCTTTCAATGAAATACAATTGAAGATCCAATACCTGGGTTATGCTATTTTGAAAGAAGAAAATTTTAACTACTCCCAGGAGATCTTCAATGATTTGGTAAAAAATGTTAATAAAAAATCATTTTTACTGTTTCCAAGGTTCTTGAGCTATTATTTTCAAAAGAATTTTTCAAAGGATACTGCTCATGTGCTTATCCAAGGTGAACCTTGTCAAATAAATGGCCTAACACCTGAAACATTTACAAGGCTATCAAAAGTTTCCAAAACACAAGCAGAGGCTCCTGAGCAGACTTTAGCAGCTACCACTGCTCCTCAGGCACCTGCTGCTGAGCCCACTGCTCAAGGTGATCACAGCAGCAAAATAACTGCTGTGAAACCTACACCTAAAACCACTAAAAGACCAAAACAAAAGAAAACACAAAAGCCCCCCAAACCTACAAAAAAGGCAACTCTGGAAGATGAGATCCCAGAGCAACTGCCAGTGACAACACAAAAGTCACCAGAAACCATTGCTGCTACTTCCTCACAGCAGTTGGTAGAAAGATCTAAACCTGAGCCTCAAACTCCTCCTGCTTCTTCTAAAAAAGAACAGGTTGTAAGAACAGGGACACCAAATTATGATGCTCTAGAATCACTTGATTCTATCATCCACTGCCCACTGCCCGGGGCAAATTCTCTTTCCACACCAATACTCACTGCCATACTTCCACCACAAATATTACCTCTATTGGATGCAGTTGATTCAGCCCAGACAAAACTCAGTTTATCTCAATCACCTGTTCATGAGATTATGCCACAGAAAGTGACTGAGTCTAGTGTCTCAATCTCTGTTAACCCACCAATAGTTGAGGAGGTTACACCCCTTGAGTTACATGTAACTCTTGGTGGTAGTTCAAGTGAAGCAGCTACTACAAGTGTTGAACCCACTGGTTTACACTTGGACAGTAGTTTCATCCCTAAGAATTCCTTGAAGGCAATTTCTTCTATGGGGCCCATGGAGTTTCCAGTATTTACTGGATCCATTAAAATGGTAACCTCTTTTGGAGAAAGAAGTCCCCAGTACCAAGAAAAAGGGGCATCAGGGGATGACTTTTGGGAAACTTTCCCTAATTCAACCACTGATACAACCACTGCCAGTGGGAAATCAGATGATCCCATTAAGTTGGGTGATGGTTTAATGTACCGAGAATTGACGGATAGAGTTGACAAACATGATACATCTGTTGCAGAAATCAAAGACATGCTGCAACAGTTGTTGAAAGCACAAAAGGTACCATCCATTGCTGCACCAGTTCAAACATCTGCTCCATCATCTACTCCCACTACTGCTGAGCTTTGGAGTCTATTTCAACCTCTACTTCATCAACAAAGAGCATATGCTGATCAGCAACATGAAATACAAGTTCAAAAGATCAGAAATATGATGGAAGCTAGGTTCATGGATAGACAAGCAGACATAAAGGCAATCAAGGCCCACCTGCTGAAAACCACTGGTTATGCTCCTCCTCCTATAATTTTTGTTGATAATCCTCCACCAGCTGATGCCAAAAAGGGGGAGAAAATGAAGCAGCTAAAGAAAAAGGGATATGAAGATTGTCTATACATTGCACCAGATAAATCAAGTATGCTTGCAGACATCCCTAAACTAGATGGTTCCAAAAAGGTTGATGTAACCCTAAATGCCCTTGCTGATGAAAAGTAAAGGTTAAAAAGGTATATGGAGGCAAAAAGAAAATCAAGGTTTGAACAGGAGAAGAAAGTTTATATGGAGATGGAAGATCAGGGTGTTTCTGAGCCCAAGGATGAAGAAAATCCTAAGCCACAAAGAAAACAGCCCACTAGAAAAGTGAGGCAACCCAAATCCATACCTTTCAGACCCACAAAACACACTCCCAAACCTCCTAAAAACTCCCCACATCAAACCTCTAAACCAACAGATGTTGAAACTCCTGTTGTATCAACTGATGTTGGTGCTTCAGTGGTTTCAGCAGTTGTTAACCCAACAACCACCACTTCAACACACACTACAACCACTGCTCCCACTTCAACCATTGCCTTATCAAAAACATCCTCACCACCACAAAATCCCCATTCCAAAAAGTAGAAGACAGCTGATGACACATCATCAGTTGTAATGACAACAGTGATTGAAACACCAGTTGTTTCAACAACTATTAGTCAGCCACCTTCCACTTCAATCACCACCACTCAAATCACCACTTCTCAACCCACCAAAACACCACCAACCTCTCCTAAACCAAAAAGGAGAAGGATAATTTTGGAAGATGATGATTCTTCACCACCTCCAACTTCATCACAACCACTGTCCCTTGTTACAATTCCAAACCCTGTTCCACTCTCTTCAGCACAAGTTCAAAACCTAAACACTGCCATTGTTCCTGCATCTGTTCAGTATCCATTAGAGCTTCAAGTAGTTAGAGAGGAGATAAAATCCTTCTACTATGAAGATGAGCCTGCAAAAAGGAACTTGCCATCTGTTCAAGGATATCCTAGGCCTAACAACATTGAAGAATACTTGAAGTTGAAGGCTCAACAAGCTGAGGATATCTCCAAAAGAAATACAAAAGGAAAATCTGATAAAGAGATTCAAAGATACTTTCAATATCTGCTCAAACAAGTCAGAACTTTGGAGCAGTTTTCAAAATATTTGTGTCAAAAGCTCTCAGAAAGAGATGATGAAACCTTGAGAAAAGACTATATTGAGCACATTATGGCATTCAAGAAATACAAGGGAGAAAAAGCTCAATATAAAGAATGGACAGTTGGTGAGCTCAAAGAGGAGTTAGAATGAATTGAAAAGATGAACAAAGAAAAAATAAAACATACTCCTCCTGTTTGGACAAAGTACAAGAAAAATGTACCAGAAAGAACTTTAAAGCTGAAGAGGATGAAAGAAGAGCTAATTACTGCAGATTTTGGGTTAAGGAATCAAGTGACAAGGTGGTCAGAGGATAAAGTGATGGCATATTACAAAAAGCTGGAAGAGTTGAGAAAGAAAAATCCAAATGTTCCTCAAAAGCCTGTTTACCCTGAAGCAGTGGTTCCAGCTAAACCACAAAAACTGCAAGTCAGGAAATCCACTGCTCCACCTGGTGCCATCCTTTATCAAAGAAGGAAACAAAAACAGATGGATACAGAAACAACAGAGGATATAGCAGCAGGGGATGACATTTTAAAATCAGTCCTCAAGCAGATGATAGCTGAAAATCCTGAACTTGCTAAAGCTCAAAGCACTGCTTAGCCAGTTATCACCAAGCCACCATCTCCAAACTCATCATCAATAAAACCTCTCCCAAGAAACCCACTAGATTCAAAAATACTAAAGTGGAAATTTGATAAACAGACCCACGTATTGACTTTGATCAAATCCAGTGGTGAAGTGAAGAAAATATCAAGGGAACAAGCATTGGGCCTGGGTGTTGAAGATCTGCAAGATCTCCTTGATCTTACACTGTGCAGGGATGAGGATGACACATATTCCTTGGACTTTGAATTACAATTCAAAGGTCAAGTCAGGGAATTGTTGATGAGGCAATAAAGATCCAGAATAATGAAGGGTTTTGGCATCATTTGTTCCAGGGGGAGATTGTTGGGATTGAACCCTACCAGAGGAACAGTTGATTAAAGCAAAAACTGGAAAAGAGCAGTGGATCCAGAATAAGCAGTTGCTGTATTCAAATCTCTCCCCTTGAAAGTGGCTAAACAACTGATGACCTCTATCTACTGCTCATCTACAGCAACTGATCACTTAACTACTGATGAAGACCAAAAGACTATTGAAGACAGACACTGATGCTCAATCTACTAATCTGGGTCAAGCACTGCTGAAGATGTAAAGTACTGCTGGAGTCACTACAGTGGAATGAGAAGAAGTAGTTTAACTTCTCTTTGTATTGTATTGTTGTCACACCCCTATTTTCCACGTGTCACCGGTGGGCCCGGTGGGGAGTATAGTGACGTAGTTGGTATCATCATAGACAAACAACACAATATATAAGTGCACAGCGGAAGCAAAGATAGATTCATTTCAACTTGAATAAAGCGTAATATTCAATATCACAAATAGTTGAAACGGATCCACAGGCGGATCAAAATAAAAATAAGATATTGTTTAACAGCTTTATTGTCGTCCAAGCTTGCGAGACTTATTGTGGACGCTCTAGAAGACCGCCAGCCTAGTACGAGTAGTACCTGCACTTAATCTTTTTGGAAAAATACGTCAGTTTACACTGGTAAATACAATTTAACTGACTCATTTTGAAAAGGTTGAAAATTGATTTGAATGCACATGGCACAAAACATTTTATAACTTGGGATAATTATGTAATATAATCTTGTGAACGTATTACATGTTACTTGTGCGTTCAGTAGCCCGGTGCATCCCGGGTTAAAGATCAATAGACCCTCCACATTAGAGTTATACACTGACAGGTGTACGCCTACACCCCGTGCTCAGGTCGTGGCCATCTCGTAAGATGATGCCAAGGATATCCGGGACATGGTCATTAACCCCCCAAAGGCTTTAAGTGAACAAGACTGTTTAAACGAGCCGATCAAATTATTCAATTAACCATTCAGAGATGTAAGATTTGATGCTCGATCAAGCGGTATTCTATATACCGTAACCCAAGCCCGTATAGGGAAAATAAGTTAAAAGTATTTACCTGGCCTAAATATAAATTCAATCTCGGCCGTATACCATCAAGCAAGTACAGATAGCTTTTACTGGTTCTTCTATTCTGGAACAAAGGTTTTTAATAACCTATTAGATTTCTAACGGGTCTTTATTTAAGCTTAAGCTTAGACCGGCTAGTTTTAAAGGACGATACGGTTCAAACGCACGATTAAGCGAAGACCGGATAGATTGTGATTTAGACCCGAAAAGTTTGAATACTTGTATAATATGGGTATACTAAATACATTCTGGATTTTGAGACAAAAATGATAGTGTTTGACCCGTCTTGGTCAATCTATGCAAACTACTTACATAAACCGAACCGAACACGAAAAGAGCGTTACGGGTAACCGAAAGAGTCATATGCAAGTTCCCTGAGATAATAAGCTCTAAATATGTTATAATATCAGTAAGTTATTTTCTATTATGCCCAAAATGGATTTAAACCCAATTTATGCCTCATAAGGGCATTTTGGTCATTTAAAAGATTAAAAAAGAGTTTATTTGTAAATCTGAGTTACGGGTCTGATTTATACAGTAGGTATACTAAATTTAACATATTATAACAGTAGGGTATGACCCATATGTGAAACTTATCATTTAAAACCAAACTATGCACCTTAGGGGTATTTTGGTAATTTCACAAGGGCTAAAAATGCCAAAATTGGAAACCTGAATTTATAAACTTGTACTTATTGTTATTTTATAAAAATATGCTAAGAACATCAGTAGGTATCAACCTTATATGTTTAATATGGTTATAGTACAAACTATGCGTTAAAAACGCTTAAAAAGGCGATTTAGAGCTGTTTCCGGGTTTTTAAAAGAAAACTGATATTTTTATATTTCCAGAATGCTCAAAATATTTTATTTAACAAATAAAATCAGTAGAAAAAGGTTTGGAGTCAAAAGGATTTGTAAAACTCATTTTATGGCTTAAAAGGGCAAAATCGGTATTTACCGAATTAAACTTAGAGATCTATGATATGATCAGCCAAAAATTAAATAAAAATCTTTAAAAATTCCAAAATATTATGTAACATCAGTGGGTAAAAAGTTTGATATCAAAAAGTGGGTTTAAATAGGTTATATGCTAATTACGCCGTTTAAGGAACACAAAGCTTTCAGATTACGATATTGAGCATAACTCTTAATCTAGACCTCAAACTGATATCAAATTTTAGGTGCAAGTTTATAAATCAGTAACAAATGTTTCTACTCTTTCACTTTTTCAAAAATCACGTTTTATAGTAAAAAGGGCATAATAGTCAACTTTTAAGCATTAATCGGAAACATGCATATGGACCGGGTAAGTGATGAACCGAGTTGTAAAATCTCAGAGAATTAAACTTATATGAAAATTTGTCCAAAATATGCTCTAATGCAGATCTCAAACATGCATGAACGGATCAGAACTGAAAGTCAAAGGAAAAGTCAATTTATGCGACTTTCGGTTCCGATTCGGGTTTAAACTGGAGATTGTCGAGATGAACATGTTGAGACATGTTCTTTCATTAATTATCAAGTTATTTTAATGATCAAACAGGTTGCATGTACCCTACATTGCTAATCATGCTTAATTTTGCAAAAACACATTCTGTTGACTTTTTGAAACAATCTTTGACTCGACAATTAGCATACTTAGAGTGGGAATCTGAAAATACCCCTTTGAGGGTTTGTTACCCACATAAATACCAACTTGTAGGTACTTTCAATTTGAGAAATGGCTGAGCCAAATTCGTTTAATCACGAAGTCAAACTTAATTTACGATGGATTGACTTTCGGTTAATAAACTAAGCTAGAACGGATTTGAGAAGGTTATAAACACTTACAAGAGTCCTAACAAAGCTTAGAGATCACTAGGAAGTTGCCTTGTCGTCCAGAAAGCTCCAGAAATGTTCTTGTGAATTTTTGAAAATGTAAGTAATGAAAGTTTCAAGCTTCAAGTCCCATTTATGCAGATTTTGATCTGATTTGATGATGATGCAGGTGTTTGTAGATGTTGTATGATCAGTCCAAGTGCCCTTGTATGCATATAAACCCATTGGAGAGCCCATGGTATCGAGTACAGCTGGAAACAACTCGAAATCAGACCTGAACTGGCAGCTGTGCGCTGATATGTCGCTGGTGCCTCGTAGGCGGGCCGCGAGACATGTTACGCGGGCCGCGTACATGTGTGCGACCAGCCAAACAAGTTTCTCTTGTTTTACAATTTGGTCCTTGATCTTTGTAACGTGGTTTTTGCTATTTTTCTTGCACATTAGACCTTAAAACCTGACTTTTAAGGACCTTGGGACATTTACAAACATGGTAAAGTCCTTGGTTAACTTTGTGCTTACCCGAAAAGTCACGAAATTCAACGTTAACGCATTTAACCCTTCGTGCACGGTTTTGATCATATCTTTCTCATACGATAACGAAACTTGATGAAATTTTTACCACATATTCTAGTGAGTATATTTTATCATTACAAAGCTTCGGGTTTGCCAAAAGATCACTCAGAGGTATACTTTCAACATGTTGACACTTTTAGCCCCTGTAGTTTGTAATTCCTCACTTTCTTTCATTTTCCGCTTCGTATGATCCATGATTTATCCGTTTAAGGTTATAAACACCATGTAGGGTTATTGTAGAGCCTATTTATCCATTGTTGACACTTTGGACCCTTATATTCACATAGTTTCACTGTTTGTCAACTTTAGTCCCTCTAAAGTACTTTTTCACATATTCCAGGCTTATGACACGTGTCAATACATCACTCGACGTAAATTTTTCGAGGTGTTACAATTGTTATCAGTAGTTTGTAATAGCAGTAGTTGTATTAGGTCAGTAGTTCCAGGTTGTTAGGAAGTTAGATGTCACTTTCATGGTGACGTCAGCAAAGATGCTTCAGTGGTTTGCTCGTGCCTATAAATAGAACAGTACCATGTACTGTTCTATTAGCTCTTTCATCACTTGTCATCCTGCACGAACAAACCGTTGTGAGCTCAGGCTGAGGGGGAGTTTGTAATACATGCATGCAGTTGTAATTGAAGATTGAAATAAATTTAATCATTCAGTTCAATGATAAACATGTGTGTTGAAAGCAATTCTCCTGTTTGATTGTGTGTGAAAGTTTGTTTCCATTTAATTTCCACTGCAATTACTTATTCATCTTCTTAATTCTCAAACAAAACACAATCATAAGAAACTTAGATCCTAACAGATGCCTTTGGCGAAACATGTGTGGAGTTTGGAGTGTGACTTTTTGTTTTCAACTTCATTTGTTTAGCTTTGTTCTAGTCTCCATCAGAAGGCTTCACTTTGGAATTAAGCTTCTTAACAGGTTTAGATTTTAAGTCTTCTCCTGTTTCGAAGGCTTGACATTCCCTTTTGGATCCTTCTGATGCTCTCCCTTTTTGAGTTTATCATGACGCTTCTGACAATTTCTTGCAATGTGTCCAGCATCTCTACACGTGTAACATATTTTTCGTTTCACATGTGGTTTTGCCTGAGATCCATCAGTATTTTCAGAACTTGAGGACTTGTGTGGTTCCTGAGATGCAAACGAGACATGTTTAACTTTATCCTTAAAAATAAAATGACATTTAATTGGATTGTTTGATCTTGATTTTGGTGGAACATATTTTGTTTCACTTCCTCTTTAAGTCTGTTTTACCAATAGATTT
Source organism: Helianthus tuberosus (assembly GCA_030545235.1). Taxonomy (NCBI): domain Eukaryota; kingdom Viridiplantae; phylum Streptophyta; class Magnoliopsida; order Asterales; family Asteraceae; genus Helianthus; species Helianthus tuberosus. The sequence continues at coordinate 152,040,087 of CM060381.1, forward strand.
TTAGACTTATCAGCTTTATTAGGCAAAACAACTGAATTTAAATCCACACAAATAGAACCAAAATAAATGTCAGAACATTCATTGCTCTTTAAAACCGAGCCCACACTATCCAAAGCATTAGAAGAAAATGAAATATTGTTTGACTTTTCATAAATTAAAGAACTGTTTTTCTGAATTTTATTTTTCAAAACAAGTAAAGCAACGTCATCCTCATCATCTTCATCTACCCAATCTTCAATAATTACTTGGTCTGCATTTGAAGAAACAAGGTTAGTATCGTTCATTTACTCACAAACGGTGTCACTTGATGTAGCAGTATTGCTTTAGCTTCTAGTGACACCATTGATTCGGAAGGATCAGAATTATTTTCGTTTAAACATTTAGCAGGGGCTTTTGTGGTTTCATCACCATTTAACTCAACAGAAGCTCCTGATGTTGCTTCTGATTCTTCTTTGATCGAATCTGATTAAACTGTTTCAGATGATTCATTTGTTGACTCTACTGTATCAACTGACTCTGAGTTGTCATAATCAGTCTTTTCAGAGGAGTCACATGTTGAATCAGATGAAACTAATGATTCAGAACACTCAACAGACTCAATCTCAGTTTGAGGTGTCTCTGCTTCTTCAGGTGATGCACTGTTGACATCAACTGATTCAACCATTTCTGATTTCTCTGGAGTGGTTGTCTCAGAAGTATCACAAGTTGTATCACATGAGGAAGCAGATTCGCTCTGTTTGCCATTTTTCTTTCATAAATTCCGTTAAACCTTTTATCATGGCAAACTCAATGTTGTCTACATTTACTCTAGACTCTCTTACTTCAGGCTCTTGTGTTAGTGATTTATTTTCAGTGACTGTTGTGACACACAAGATTCAGCTTTTTCCAGCACTTGAAAATGTTTATCAACACTTACATTATTCTCAAAATTTAAGGTTTCTGTGTGATTTAAAACATTTTCTGATTTAATAAACATTTGTTGATAAGCCTGCTTTTTCTAAAATGATTTCAGTGTTATCAGGCCTAGTGATTTTTATCTTCGAGACTTGACAGGTTAAGGTTTCTTATCCTCTGGTCTCCCGTATTCCATTTTGGGTAAATTGTCTATCTCCTCTTCAGTCATTGGAATTGAGGAATAATTGTGGCTGTATGGTGGAGGTATGTATACAAAACCCAACCCTTTATTCCTCACTTCCTTTTTGCTATATTTTAACTATTGATTTATCATCTTTTCGACTTTTCCACTTGAAACGTCAATTTTTTTAAAATTGAATTCTGTATTTTCAAAAGTTGATTTTAAGTCATTTAATTCAACAGTTAATTTTTCAGATAGCTCTTTGAAGTGGAGATATCGACAGTTCGCTTCGCTTAGATCGCTATGCAACTTTCGAATATCATACTTTTGCGCCTCCAGCATATCCTTATACCCATCCACTTTCTTTTTGACTTCATAATTACTGGATCTGGTATATTGAAGTTGCATAACAAGTGAGTCGGCCTGTTCTTTAAACCCTTTTACTTTCTCCCTACACTTAGAAGTACAACAAACATCATCTACACATACCTCAGCCTTAGAAGGAGTGTAGTCGTTCATTTGAGCCATGAGGGCGTGATAGATTGTTACCTCAATGTCTTCAGTTGCTGATTCAGTGTCTTCTTTCACTTCTGCCACGAGAGCTTGATTTGACTGATATAAAGTGTCTGCAGTGAGCTACAAATCATTCATCTGTTGTGTCCAATCGAAGCCCCCTCCTTCCTGAACCACCAGTGCACTTCCAGGATTTGCAACTAATTTTGAAGCGATTGTTTGATTTCTGGCAGCAATGTTTGAGGATGAAACCTGAGCGGGATGAGAAACAGTGATGTTTTAGGTTGACACAACGTTTGGGGCTGGTCGTGCAGCTGAACTAATAGTGACTGTAACATTTGGATCCGCTCTCTCCCTTCTTGGTTATTTACACTCTCGAGCGTAGTGCCCAGGCTCATGTCAGTTATAACATCTGAGCTTAGATTTGTTCCAACCAAGCTCATGATCAGTTGTTTCCCATTTGTTTCTACCAGTTTTCTTCACGAAGTTTTTAGCTCAAAAAACTGCCATGGCCATCTGCCAAGTGATATCCATTTCTTCAACATCATAAGGATGGATTTCCAGCAGTTCAGTAGAATTGATGTTATTGGCCACCCTTCCAGCAATAAACGCATGATAACAGTTCATCACCCCTGTCATGAAAGCCATAGCTTGCTCAAATTCCTTCGAAGTAGCCACATAAGAGTTTGTTGCGGCGAAAGCAATAGTAATGTTTGAAAGAAGTTGAGTGGGTGTAGAAGCAGATTGATTAGCAGGCTGTGGAGCAAATTGAATTGGGTTCACTGGTTGCGCAGGAGCAGAAAAGTATCCAGATTGATTGACGTAGGTTCCAAGGTTAGCGGGATACAAAACAGTAGAAGGTGTTGAAGCGAGCTCATTCCTTGCTGAGATACCAAAGCAGCGTTTGTCAACACACCTGCATTGTTGTAGCTTGCAGTGTGGTTGTAGAGCCTTTGTTTATCGTCCATCTCATAGGACTTTAGCAATGATATTAGCTCAGAAAGAGTCATTCTGGCTAAGTCCCTGGTTCTTTTGATAAGGGTCACATTTGTATCCCAGTTTCTTGGAAGAGCATTGAGAAGTTTCTTGTTGATAACAGAATTTTCCATCCTGATATCATGAGTCTTCATATCACTCACCAAAGCAACAAATCTTTGAATTTGATATTCCAAAGTTTCTCCTGGGAAGTGATTGAACAGATTAAACTTTTGAGTGAGCATCTCCCGTCTGCTTTCCATCATTTCTTCGTTTCCTTCATACATAGCCAAGAGAGCTTCCCACATTTCCTTTGCATTTTTGCAATCTCGAACTCCAATGTCAATTTCTGGTGCCAGCACAGAGTGTAGCATAGCAAGAGCCTTGAAATCAATGTCAAGCTTTTCACGATTCTCTTCAGTAAATTGAGACTCAGGCTTAGGTGCAGTGGTTCCCTCAGCTTCGTTCAAGACATAGGTGATCACAGTTGGTTCGTTGCAAATGGACCTCCAGGCCTTTGGATCTTTGATTCTCATGTATTGGATGAATATGAATTTCCATTCTAAAAAGGATCCCCCCGAAATGAGCCTAGGAATCCTGTTGTTAGCTCCAATTATGTTATCTAGATCCTGGTTAATAGCAGCTTTTTCAGTCAATCCCAATTGATTAATTTGATCCATTTCTGAAAAGACAGTTAAACATATAGGTAACAGGTAATTTAAATATAGAACAAATTATCACTATCCCTTATGGTTACAAGACAGTTTAAAACAATTCAGAATATTCAACAAATAGTCAAAAGGTCCAAAACAAAATATGGTTCGTGTAGTAGTCCAAACGGTCCAACACAGTTCAGCACACTCGAAAAAGTCCAACCACAATCGCACACCTGATGCAGTCGCACACTTGACCTCTTGCAAAGGTTCAGAAGCAATCACACAATTTCACAATCGCACAGTTCAAACGAAATGCACAGTCCAATCGCACAATTCCACACTTTCAGATGAACCTTTAATAAATCGCACAATTTGACAATCGCACAGTTCACCAATATCAACAGTTCAGATGAACAGTTCATCGCACACCAGGCTTCCAATCGCACACCTTGTTCTGGATCGCACAAGTCACAAAGTTTGGGCCTGAATCCTTAAAAGCCCAATTAGTTCACGATCGCACACCTGTTTTGGGCTCGCACACCTTTTCCAAGCCCACACCGGAGATTTAAAACAACTTGATCTCGCACACCTTCATTCGCACACTTTTATTTTGGAAATGAGATCACAATAATTTTCAACGACAATCCCGAAAGATCTAGTGATTGAATTTTCAATTTTGTTTGAAGATTTCCAGCAACAAACTTTCCAAAATTCCTGCAAACACAATCAATCTTGCACACAAACGGATCAAACCCCAGTTTTATTAAATTATGATGAATATTTGATGATCTTCGAAGCATAAAACCCAGAAATTTAAAAATTTCAAGAAAACTTTTAACTAAAATTACGAAGTTTTGGGTTTGAAAACTTTCAATTTCACAAGACTAAGTCCTTCAATATCAAAAATCAATTTTCAAATCCCAATTTTGATACCAAAATAAGCCAGTTTCATGAAAAATTTTCACCAAAACGCATTAAATTGAGTTTAATCACTGTGTTTTGTTTTACAATATAGCAATCTGATTTTGAACGAAACACAAACAACTTTCAGATTCTGGGTTTGAGCCTTAACTTGGGTCAGTTTTGAGAATCAAACAGAAGGTTTTTGAAGTAGAAAAACGTGCAGTTCATATAATCAAAGGCAATAAAGACAGTCGAACATGTAAAAATACAATCATATTTAAATGGTACGAGAAAAAACATACCCTTTTCTTATCAGATTCGAGCAATGAGCAGCAGCAAGAACAACTTCAATCTTCAAGATATCCGATCCAACCGAGCCTTCGCAAGACTAATTAGGCTCTGATACCAATTGTAAGTCCCAACACAATACAATCGGATATCAAACACCAAACAAGTAGCGGAATTACAAGCAAGATGTCGAAGATTGAAAGGAAAATGTATTAATTCAAAGCAAACTAGAACACACGAACTCAAGGGATCGTCTGGTATCCTAGTCGCACAAGTACAAGAGTTTATCCAAGAATCAGCAACCACAAATGACTAAGGAATCCCTATTTATACAAGCATAGGAGATCCTATTACAATGGGCCAAGCCCATACCCCATAGACTACAAAACAACTAATTAAGCCCACATGTGTATCGAACCTAAAACCAAACAAACCAACCCAAGACAGACGCAAACCTAAACTAGTTTATACCCTTACAAGCATCAAGTTTGTCACGCATAGCGACTACCCAATTTTGGTTTTTTAAGGTTGTTTTGACACCTTTCGGGATGTGGGTGGCAAAGAGAGCATGATGAAGATGGCTTGTTGAATAGTGTGTGATATCGGCAAAGTGTTTAGGTTTGTGGATGCTGGACTTTGATCGACTCTGCATTAGGTGGGTTGAGATTGTTTGAGGTTGGGTGGTTTGTGTGAACATTGAACCAGTGGAGTGGGGAATGGATGTGGCGACTTTAGGAACGGGATTTGTTTGGGCTGGAGAATCAGTATGAACATGAGGATTTTGGGTGAGTGGGGTTTGCTGATAATGCGAGTTGGAGGTTGTGGGGCGAGAGGGGATTGGCTTATTTGGGCTCGTAAGTGGGCTTGGGGTGTAGTGGTGAGGGCAGAGGGTGCACATGGTGTGTTTTTTAGTTGAGTTGTGACATGGCGTATTATAAGAGGTGGATGGATTAATGGTTGAGTTGGGATTCGGTTGTCGGATATTATCATCAAAATTTCAAATAAGAAGTATTGCTTCATCAATATTGGAAACGATACTGGTGAAGGGAAAATGCATCTTCATCAAATTTTGCGTGTCGTGTGATATACACCCGTGAGGTGGATGGATTAAGGCATCGATAGCCTTTGTATTAGGGACTATACCCAACAAAAATGCAAGGTGCACTTCATGGAAGAAGTTTGTGTTTAACATAGTCTCTTAGGTAGGGAAAGACACGGAAACCGAATACTCGAAAAGTGCCATAAGATGGTGGTTGTTTGAAGAGTACTTCAAATGGAGATTTGTTATCGAGAAGTGGGGTAGGAAGACGATTAATAATGTATGTGGCGGAAGTAAAAGCATCAAGCCATAATTTGGCCGGTGCATGAGAGTTGAACATCATGGCCAATCCCGTTTTGGTTATGTCACGATGTTTCCATTCGGTTCGTCCATTTTATTGGGGTGTGTGTGGGAATGACAATCTATGGTGAATGCCTCGTTGTTGGAAAAGGTTTTTTACCCGGTTGTTGGTGAACTCGGTGCTACCATCACTTTGGAATACTTTGACATTACGTGTAAATTGGTTTTCTACAAAGTTTAGAAAAGTGATGAGTATATTGTAAAAATAGGATTTGAATTTTAACGGGTAAAACCAAGTAAAATGGGAGAAGTTATTTATGAATATAACATAATACAAATATCCATCGGTAGATGCAATAGGTGCGGGACCCCAAAGATCACAATGAATCAAATCCAACACATGTGATGATCGTTTATAATTTTCAATAAAAGGTAAACAATGTGCTTTGGATAATTGACAAGACGAACATAGACCCGGTTTGGGTAATAAAGAAGTAACAAATACGTGTCCGAGCTTATTCAAATTGGAAATGACATCAAACGAGACATGGCCTAAACGGCTATGCCATTTATTAAACGCGGCTCGGAGATGAGGAGCAGCAAGAGCAGCAACAAAGAACTTGTGACTTTGAGATAGGACATAAAATCCGTTCTCACATGTGCCTCTAGCGAGCACCGCTGCCGTATTTCGGTCCTGAACGTGAAAAAAAATTATTAGAAAATAAGACATCAACGGGTGAGTCATTTGTTAATCTACTAATAGAGAGTAGATTCTTTGTAAGATTTGGAATAGCAAGGACGTTATTTAAGGGTATGTTATTAATGGTTGTGTTACCGATTTGAGTGACGGGTAGCGATTGACCGTTACCAAAGGTGACATGATTATTAACCGAATCAGCATGAGATTCATCGAGACCTTTGATGGATCGGAGCATGTGAGCCGTGGCCCCAGAGTCGGCGGTCCAATCAGGAGTATTCTGGGCTAAGTTGCATTGAGCATGAAATGCTTGAGCTAGATTTGCATCAAGCGGTACGGCTTTTTTAGCATAGCTGGAGAGATTAAGACACATACTAGCATAATAACCCTCATTCCTGCACAGTTGGCAATGGGGAGGGTGTCTAGTGTTCGTTGAGCAACCACGGCTGGCTTGAATTAGATGATCCTCGAAAATGGCATCGTTGGGAGGAGTTACCAGAGGATTTGAAATGAGATGGAAAACAATGAGATTGGGCAGAAATTGCGGCTTGAGGTGTTGGGTGACCATTTAAGGTTTGTAGGAAAAGTTCATGATTTTCCGCTTGGCCAAGTAAATCACGAAACGGTGATGAGGGTTTAACAGTTCACTGAGTGGTAGAGAATTTTTCAAAGGAGGAGCCAAGACCGTAGAGAAACCATTGCCGTTTATCTTCTTCAATCACCGGGTAACCAATAGCCGCCAATTGATCGCATAGAGATTTGAATTTCCAACAAAACTCGGAGATAGTAGAAGTACCTTTTTGTAACTGACAGAGAGAGAGTCACGAAGAGTGTGCATTCACTCGATAGACTGATGGCTATATGCGTGTTCAAGAGCCTGCCAAACATGATAGGCTGAGGCATGTCCAATGGCTTCCACCATGGCTTCTTAAGATAGGGTTGAATGGAGAAAAAGGAGCACTATTTGGTTTGCTTCCTTCCATTTAATTAAGTCTGGATTTGAGGTGGTTTTGTCATCAGTGGTGACGGTTTCCGCTGGTGTGACGGAGGAGCCGTCTATGTGTTCAAGGAGATGAAGATAGGAAAGGACAGGTTCAACTTAGCTTTTCAAGAGGAGATAGTTTGTGGAGGTGAGTTTTATTGTGATGAGATTTTGGAGAGTGTGGAGTAGAGTGGTGGTTGGATCGAATGAAGAAGATGAATTAGTAGGTCCAGCCATGGAGAGAAGTGAAAAAAAGAGGTAGGGTTACGATGGATGTTGGGCAGAGTAACCTAGGCAGATGATACCATGTGAGAATAAAACTCTTTGGTATTTTACATTAAAGAATAATATGAATATATACAGAAAGATAACCACACATTATGGAGTGAAATACTCCTTTAAAATCCTTTACAAAAATATATTATAACAACCTATTTTGACTATTCAATCAAATATTAAATATGGTTGTTGATGTTGAGCTGTTATCATGGCTATTACTTACACTTGTTATGCTTATACTTATACATGATCAAACTTGGATACACATTTGCATGCAAACCGAGACTTATTATATACTTGATTTATCATTTATACGTTGCACGATACTTACACGACACTTCTAGCATAAAATGATAAACAAATGGAAGTTAATGGACTAATTTGTGACAAAACGAAACTGGTTTGATTAATAGAGGCGCCGCGTCACACGAAAACACCCCCACATTGGCTTCACGCGACGCCACGGCCATGGATCCGTAGTGAGTTGTTTCCTTGATTCGGATTGGCCATCTTCTTCCACTATCCTCCTTCCCAAATCACCTTCAAACCTCATTAAACACTAAACCCTACTTCACCATTATAAAACCAAGCCTCCATCACCTCATTTGCACTTTTCTAACTCTCTAATCACTCTCTAAGCACTCCATAATCAGCTGATTTGCAAGTTTGTGGCATAATTCTCTAAGTGCCAAAGTGAGCATGTATCTCACTTTTCTTCTTCTTGAAATCTTGGAAGACCTCTAGGATTATTTCCACAAGTTTACCATGGTAAACTAAGGTGGAACATCACCATTTTTAGCTCTAACTTTCTATTTTGGAGAAGAACTTTACTTAAACTTAGTTTTCTTGTAAGAATCATGCACCTATCTTACTTCTAACCAAACCTATGGTTATGGAGTTGAATAGGGTTGATTCCCATGAGTTTAGAGGTCCAAGAACCTCCTAAACTTTCTGCTTTGATAAGTTCCAAGCAACCTTCAAGTGTGTGACCATCCAAGTTCACCATTGTTCATATGGTGAGTCTTACATGTGTCTAAATGTGTGAACCATTGAAGCTTGGGCTTTCCAAACTTGTTCCACTACCACACTTACTTGTTTTTGTTTATATTCATCCAAGTAGCTTCCAAGAATTAAAGTAACACAACCCCACCGCACCTCCAAAATTTGCCATGATGGGTATAGAACACCCGGGTTGATCTTACTTGGCTACTTGGCAAACTAGTTAGTTTATAATTCTTATCATTCATGACCAACCGGGTTATCAAGTATGTTGATAACCTTGTGCTTTGGTGAATTCATACAATGAGGTTTAATGGATGCTAACCATCCTACCTCCATGCTTGACTTATATGACAATACATGAGAACACATGATGGACTAAACTATATAATCTATAATATATATATATATTTAACTGAATTCTTGAAGTTAAGCTGATTATGGTTAAGTGTCATGAACTTAGGTTATACTATCTTCCTTTCTAGACTCCTTGTTTGTGATGCTAATGGGCAATTTAGGACCCATGAAAACACATAAAAACTTAGTGTCCAAATGAGTATTTAGACAAGATATACTTTCATTATACATATACTTTTTATACCTAATTCCGAATCCGAACTCTCTACAAACTCCGAACACTTATACACCTTCGTTAACCTAATGTAGGGTAACTTTGGTGTTCTTGAATCTCAAACTCTTCAACTCACATACGCGGGATTACTACACAAACCATGAGTATACTCGATCCCATTTTCTGTTTTAAACACTTTGGATGCAACATGTACACTTATACAAATCACGAATCACGATTAAACTTGTTTACGCACATACTCTATCCGTTAATAACATGACACTTGTATTATTCTTGCTATTGCATGATATGTTATACTTGTGTTCTATATGCTCATTAAATTTGCAAACCTACCTTAACAATTATAGCGCTATAGGATTAATGCGTCGCCCGTATTCTTGTGGTATTATTAAGTAAACTATTTTACAATCTTGTCGCTTCGGCGACAATGGTATGCACGATTGCGGTACACTTTGGTTTGACTTATAGTGAACACATGCTAGTATGATAATAACAATGTATGCAATTTACCATGTTGGATATGAGACAATGTTATTTCACAATTATGCTATGTAATTAAACTTGTATACTTGCCAACTTTTTGTTGATCATTATTTTAATAAATGTTGCAGGAAACTAGTTGATGACGATGAAGAATATTACATAGGGTGCATTAGAAACACACCTAGATTTAAACTTATGTATTTTGTTTCACGTTGTTTCGTTATTTGCAACTTGTTGTATCTTTCCTTTCAAACAATGTATTTGTCCTTTTAGTATCAATGAAATTTGAATTATCTAAATATTGTCACAGTTAGTTGTTATGAAGTCTCTTGTAATCTCGTTTTCATCTCACTCTGATGTTTCCGCCATCAGTTGAGGTGTGACAGACACCCACCTGCTCACCTTATAAGTTTTCAAAACACAACAATAAACATTTGTACTTCCAAAATTCATAAAACTTAACGAGCCTGTGATCCCATTCTCTATATATGAACCAAGGAACGCACAAGTTTTTTTTATAAAGAATTATAATGGGGTCAGAAAGATTGTTGTAGGGAAGTTGTTTGATACTCTGTTTCGTGTTTACGCGGAAAACAGAAGGTTTGAGGAGAGTTTGGAGGTTTTTGAGTATATGAAGAATAACGGGTTTAGTATGATTGATGATAGGTCTTCTATGGTGTTTTTGCTTACTTAAAAAAGATGTGGAAATTTTGGGTTAGCGTCGATTTTTTTTCCCCGAAAAATGCTTGATTCAGGAGTTGTGTAAGGTTGGGAAGAGTGTTAAGGCTAAGTAATTGGTGGATGAGATGGTTGTGAAGGGGGTTAAACTAAATGTGAATACGTATGATGCTTTGATCGATTAACATTTGAAGAAATCTGAGTTTAGGGAAGTGGAGGTGATTCTTGATTTGATGAAGAGGGAGAGAGTTTTGGCGACTTATACACCTTTGAATGAGTTTTGTTCTATGTTGGGTGACATGCAGAAAAGGTGTTCGATGAAATGCTTGAGAAAGGGATCATTGCAGATGTTTATGCGTACACTTGATCGGAGTGTTGCGCCCCGATCAAAGATGAAATTTATAATCCTAATTTACCTCAAACTAATAGTTAGTGGTAGCAAGGGGTCAAATCACGTAGAGTCTGTGGTTTATGCCGAGACTAGGTCAATTATTAATTTATAACAATTATGAAGCTTGCTAAACTGAATTTTAGTTTGTTTTTTTTTTGAAAAAGGTGTTCGAATTTGATCGACAAGTTGATTAAAACTTATGAAAACAAATTACTCGAGGTTTCACTAAACTGATTTCTTGATTTTAAACAATAAAGAAAGAACAAGTTTCACACCTGGTTCGATAAATTCAAGATCTAGGGTTCCTAAACGTTTTAACTTGATTTAGCTGCGTTTGATTATTAACAAATTTAGTGTCACGTGACTTAGGTGTCAGGAGCTATCAACGTTTCTAGAACGGACCGCAATGCACTTCTTTATCAAGAACATGTAAATTCTAACCTAAGACAAGGCATAATTGCACATAAACATTTCGCAAAGTGAAATTAATCTTCACTCGACAATTCACGAATTCGATACAAATGAAGATAATTTTTAAAGGTTTCAAATATCACAATCAACTAGTCACAAATCAAATTAAGCACAATATATAAACCCGAGAAAATCTTATAAAAATCTGCATCAGGGTGAAACCCGAGAAGATTAGCCGCTCATGGTTGATGAATCATGAACATCGGATGATGAGTATGAGCACCGAGCCATGATCTTGATTCTTGGAGGAATGATGAAGGTTAGGGTTATGGTTGAATAATGATTGTGGATTGGATGGATGATGTTAGATTGATGATGATTAGGGTTTAGGATCGAATGATTGAAGGTGGTGATGATTGGTGATTCAAAATAGGTTAGATGTGATGTAAAAAAATGCTCCAAGAACTGGTGATGAACTTCAAAGGTCATAACCCATGTTTTATCCTTTCAAAATTCGGTCAAAGAAACTCAAAAATCGAAAATCAGCGTCAGAGAAATGGACATAGCTTCGACGACGCATGGATGGGCCATCGACGACGCCCCCATCTTAATCAAGTTTTCTCCGACGTTTCCCGCTACTATTAACACAGGTTTTTTGACGATGGGGCCCTAGGTCGTCGTCGACGCCTCCGCCACCTCGGGTTTCCTGTTTACTTCGTTTCACGTGACCGGTTGGTCCCGATCGCATCCCGATGCTCCGTAAATCTCCCGAATAGCTCCTTAAACCCCGTTACACATGCAAAACACAAATTATATCAAAGAAGGCTATTCGAAACTCAAATTCATGTAAAACATAAACTTTAAAAAGATTAAGCAACGGGTTTTCAACCACATATCAACATTTTGGTAATTAGTTGCAACTGTAAGCTAGGGAAAATGAGAAGGGCTTTTAAGTTGTCTGATGAGTTGATGGAGAGAGGCCTTGTCCCGAACGTTTATACGTATGGCGTGTTGCTAACTGGTGTATCTAAAGAAGGGGTGAGGAAAGCTGTTGAAGTTTTGTGAGTTTTTTTTTTTTTTTTTGGGGGGGGGGGGGGGGGTGTTATAATAAGAGAAACCAAAATGACGAATTTACCCTCACATATTATGCATGTGAGGGAATTTAATTGATTAACTTAACTTGGTTAGTCATAAATGATTGAACTTGTAACAAAAATAAACTTAAAGGATGCTTTTAGCAAGTTTTAAACATTAAGGATGGAACCCGCAAGTTTGAGGAAACATAAAGGACGTTTTATACATCTTACTCCTATTCAAATGATAATCTTGTTTGTTTAAACAAGAGATTTGAAATGTTTTAAGATGCCGATTATGATTTTGACTAGTTTGACTTACCTAGGTTTTAGTTAAGTCTCTCTCTCTCTATGTATATATATATATATATATATGTATAGGGCTAGGGTAAAATGAAAATTCATACGAGTTGTGAGAACTTATAGAACTCGATCTTACGAAAGGTTTTTTCAAGAATTTTTTTTTTACCAAAAATCCTAAACATAATCAACTTTTTCCAAAAATAAAAACAATCACTTTTTTTTAATTTATAATAGTTGTGAATGATTATGTCATCATTTTTTTACAGCTGCTGTAAGGGGCCGAAGACACCACTTCGATTTTTTTTTTATTTTTTTTTAAGTTGGCTTTGGAAAATCTTAAACTTGGGGTGTAAAAAAACGGGGTCGAAACTCGCACGTGACGGCCGAATTCTCTAAGTTCTCACAACTCGTAGTGATTTTTCCTTGATCTTGATCCTATATATACAGGGTCTATATATATAATGTATATATATATATACATATATATTGTTTAAATTATTATAGTCCTTAATGTGCGATGCGTATGCATAACGTGTATAATTATGAATATAGCATGCGTGATTAGGGTTTGAGTTTTATAACATGCGTAATTTACCATTATACGCATCGCACGTTAAGGACAATTGTACGTTAACCTTCACACACATGCGCACACACACACACACACACACACACACACACACACACACACATATATATATATATAGGGAGCCGCTAGAATGAGAACCACCACGAGTTATGAGAACCACGAGAACCGCGCCCCGCGGGTGGCCGTTGACCACGAAATTTTTTTTACACCTAGATCCGTATATTTTAAGACCGGGTGTAAATTTTGGGTTCAAACGGCGCGCCCGAGGGGGTAGTTTTTTACGCCCAAAGTTTGGGTTTTTTTAATTTTTCTTTTTTTTTTTAACCAAACTTTGGGCGTAAAAAACTACCCCCTCGGGCGCGCCGTTTGAACCCAAATTTTACACCCGGTCTTAAAATATACGGATCTAGGTGTAAAAAAAATTTCGTGGTCAACGGCCACCCGCGGGGCGCGGTTCTCGTGGTTCTCATAACTCGTGGTGGTTCTCATTCTAGCGGCCCCCTATATATATATATATATATATATATAGGGAGGGGCTCATGCGAGAACTCCATTTATTGTGAGAACCATGAGAACCAATGTGAACACAACCTAAAATAGCTAAAAGAACCTAAAAAAAACCTAAAAAAACCTAACCCCCCCCCCCCCCCAAAACCTAAACCCCCCTCCCCCAACCCCCAAAAACCTAAACACCCCCCCCCCCCCCAAGCTAAAATGCTAAAAACTAAACCCCAAAAAACCTAAAAAAATAAAAAAAAAATCTATATTTTTTTTTTGATTTTTTTAATATTTTTTAGGTTAAAATCGCTACTTTTCGAAGCAAAAAAAAAAAATCTAAAAAATTTTTTTCTTTTAATTTTTTTTTTTGCTTCGAAAAGTAGCGATTTTAACCTAAAAAATATTAAAAAAATCAAAAAAAAAATTTTTGTGTGATTTTTAGCTATTTTTAGGCATTTTTGGTTGTGTTCACATTGGTTCTCGCGGTTCTCGCAATAAGAGGTGGTTCTCGCATGATCTTCTCCCTATATATATATATATGAGAAAGATCGGTTAGGAACCACCCTTTATTGCAAGAACCGCGAGAACCAGTGTAAACACAACCAAAAATACCTAAAAAATTAAAAAACCACAAAATAATACTTTTTTTTTAAATCGCTAACTATCGTCACTAAAAAATAAAAAAATAAATAGTGACGAAATTTAGCGAATTTAAATAAAAAAAACTTTTTTATCATTTTGTTGTGGGGTTTAGCTTTTATGGTTTAGTTTTTAGTATTTACCTTGGGTGGGGTGGGTGGGGGTGTTTAGGTTTTTGGGGGTGGAGTAGGGGTTAGGGTTTTTTAGGTTTTTGGGGGGAGGGGATAGGCTTTTTTTAGGTTTTTGTTGGTGGGGGTTAGGTTTTTTTAGGTTTTTGGGGGTGGGGTTTTTTTTTTAGGTTTTGAGGGGGGGGGGGGGGTTAGGTTTTTTTGGTGAGGTATAGTTTTTTATTATTATTTTTTAAGGGGGGGGGGGGTGTTTGGGTTTTTAGGTGATGGTGGGGGTAGGTTTATTTTGTTGTGTTCACATTGGTTCTTGTGGTTCTTGCAATAAGGGGGTTCGCGAATGAACCTTACCCTACACACACACACATATATATAAGCAGGGTGCCCACGTGATGCGACGAGGGAAAAATTTGCATTATGGTACTTGTTGCTGGTAATTTTCATATATGTATAATATTTATTGTAGTATCCATTAGTGGATACACGTCACAAGCGTAGCAATCGGTTAATCCATTTCATTATGGTGTGCATGGTTCGGTTATTATCCTCAACTGAAGCCGAAACCGAAGTTATCGGTTAGTCTATTTTATTAACCAACTGGTTTTTGGTTATCATTTTGGTTTGAATGATTAGATTGACAACTTTTGATTTAGTTCATTTAATTTTGGTTAATAGCTAAAACCAAACTGGGGCTAAAACCTTTACTTAGAAATACATGAAGTTGAGATATAAATACATGAAATGGTTTGTGATTGCATAAAGTATGTGTAAACATGTTGCACCCAAAAGTGTAAAACGTAAAGAGGGGGGTTCGCGAATGAACCTTACCCTACACACACACACACACACATATATATATATAAGCAGGGTGCCCATGTGATGCGACGAGGGAAAAATTTGCATTATGGTACTTGTTGCTGGTAATTTTCATATATGTATAATATTTATTGTAGTATCCACTAGTGGATACACGTCACAAGCGTAGCAATCGGTTAATCCATTTCATTATGGTGTGCATGGTTCGGTTATTATCCTCAACTGAAGCCGAAACCGAAGTTATCAATTAGTCTATTTTATTAACTAACTGGTTTTTGGTTATCATTTTGGTTTGAACGATTAGATTGACAACTTTTGATTTAGTTCATTTAATTTTGGTTAATAGCCAAAACCAAACTGGGGCTAAAACCTTTACTTAGAAATACATGAAGTTGAGATATAAATACATGAAATGGTTTGTGATTGCATAAAGTATGTGTAAACATGTTGAACCCAAAAGTGTAAAACGTAAAGAGGGTGTTCGTGTATACTCACGGTTTTGAAAATATTCGTTTGTTAATCCGCAAGTTTAAGAAGTTGAGGAGAGTGCTGGAACACCGAGGTTACCTTACATGGGGTAAACGAAGGTGTTAGTTATTGGAGTTAAACGGAGGATTTGGATTCGAAATTTAAAGTATAAAAGTATGTTTAAACAATAAATATATCTTGTATAGGCACTCGTTGTGACACTAAGTTACTGTGATTTTATGGGTCCTGGGTTCCCAATAGAATCAACAACGAGGAACTCAAAACTGAGATAAACGAAAAACCGAGCATGCAAAACGCTGTCCATTCATGCGAAAGTTTCTGTTCGGGACACTTTTCACCATTGATTGATTAACGTTCTAATTTTGGTTATATTTAGATATGTTATTATATTATGTAGTATATGTTAACAGTCAGAGAGTTCATAGAAGTCATGCATGGAGGTATAACACCTCGTTATAAGTTTCACCAAAGCACAAGTTCATTAACATCGTTAAAAACCAGTTGGTCATGAATAACAGAAATCAAACAAAAAAATAAATAGATACCAAACAGCCGAACAAGGACAATCGGGCGTCTCATTCCCAACATGGGAAGTGTTGGAGGCGAGGCGGGGTTAGCTTATTTTGAGTCTAGAAGACTGTTTGGGTGTTTGTTTGCAAGTCCAAGTGAGACGCTGGAACTAGATTGGAAACCAAGTTTTCATAGTTCACACTTCTGTTAATCACAGATGCACCCATATTGAAGATGGGGATCCAAGATAACATTCAACGCTTAGAGATTTGTCAGAACGAGATCAACAGAATCCATTCGCGCGAATAGAAGGTCCAGTCGTGCGAGTGCATTGTCTAGTCGCGCGAATGGGTTCTCCATTCATGTGAATGGCTTCTGTTTTGGGACGAGTTGGTTCGGCTTTGTTTGAACAGTCTCGTTTCTTGGCTGGAATCAACCTCAACACTAACCCCCGGCTATAGACTTAGCTTGTGAGCATGGTAGGTTCTTGATTCTACCAAGTTTCAATACTAAAATAAGTGTTTTTATAAAAGTTTGAAAGAATAAAACTTAAATCCTTACACTTGAACCTCAATGTGGTAAGCTTCAACATCAGACTGCCAAGGCAAGTCTGTGAAACACCCAAGAGTGTAACCAAGCTATGAAGGATTGAAGAAAAGTAGGAGAAATGTAGAATTTTAGCTAAGGAAGTAAGCTTGTAACTCACTTGGAAGCTACTAAGTGTCTTGTCTGAATATGAGTGCTCAGAGATTTTGAGAGAGAATGTGAGTAAGTGGAAGGTGTGAAGTGAGGGTGAAGGGTTGTATTTATAGGCTGAAACAGAACTTGGTGCGAGTGGAGTTTGGAACGAATGGGGCATTCGTGCGAGTGGGAGAGCCCCCTTCGCCTGGAAAGAATGGTTCAGTTGCACGAAGAGTCAAAGTTTCCATTTTCGCATATTTTAGATGGTTTTGAGTGTTTTAAGCATGTAAGTGTGATGTATGTGTATGAATAAAATGCATGTATAAACTGAGATTGCAAGTATTTCAAGTATGAGTTTGCGTATATGAGCATGTATCAATGTTTGCACGTATCACAAGTATGTAACGAGTATGTATCAAGTATGTATAACACAATGTATAAAAATGGTCGCGTTTTATTATATGATCAAAGCCTCGGATTACAATGTTTAGAAAAGTAATACGAATACAAAGGAATTAAAAGTACCAAATACTGACATACCTTCTAAACAAGGAAAGTACCAAAAAGTGAAGCGTTACAACACACACATATATAAGCAGGGTGCCCACATGATGCGCGGGGGCAACAATTTTCATTTTGGTACTTGTTTCTTGTAATTTTCTTATATGTATGCTATTTATTGTAGTATCCACTAGTGGATATACGTTATAAGCGTAGCAATCGGTTAATCCATCTCATTGTGGTGTGCATGGTTTGGTTATTATCCTCAACTGAAGCTGAAACCGAGGTTATTAGTTAGTCTATTTTATTAACCAACTGGTTTTTGGTTATCATTTTGGTTTGAACGGTTAGATTGACAACTTTTGATTTAGTTCATTTACTTTTGGTTAATAGCCAAAACCAATCTGGGGCTAAAACCTTTACTTAGAAATACATGAAGTTGAGATATAAATACAAGAAATGGAGGTATTTTATATATGAAGTACATGAATTGGAAGTATAAAAGCTAAAAATATATGTAAATATAAACAGTTCGGTTAATTTTGGTATAACGAGGGTAAAAAAAATGGTTACTAATAACTAGTTTTCTTGTTAATCGGTTTTAAGTTAGTTCAGTTGTTCGTTGATTTTGGGTCAGTGTTATTTTATTTCGATTTGGTTTCGCTTGATGATTCAGTTATTGCTCACCTCTAGATACCATTAATCATGCAACATATCAATGTTTTTAACTAAAAAACTATAGCTATACTATACTCAATTAAAGAGAACAAAATGATTGTTTTTATAGTGTAATTTTTTTAAAAATATTTATGTACGAAAAAGTCACGGCCGTTTAAAAATCATAGAGGTAATTAGTTTTCATAAAGGGGAAAATTGTAACTACTACCTAATTTTCTATAATTTTGTTAAAATTGAGGGTTTAAAGTGTAATGAGATAAGGGGATTAAAATGTAATTAGTGTTTAAAAGACTAATTTATCCGCATTTTAGGGTTGTACCTAATGCATTAAGAAGAAAATAAGTTCTTAGTTTTTGGGTATTTTAAAATGTCTCACTCATTTTAGGGTTGTACCTAATGCATGCATTATAATATAGTTTAGTCATAGATATATATGGATGGGTTATGAGAAAACTACAAAAAAAAACCTAAAAACACACCAATTTTTTTCTACAAAAGTTCACTATTTTTAATGTATAAAAACATTTCTTTCAAAAAATAAATAAATACTACACATGTGCGTTACTATGAAAAAACCTAAACCCCCTAACCCACCCCTTCCCTCGCCAAATCCTAACACCCCACCCTCTATAAAAACAAAAACCTAAAACTAAACCCTAAACGCACCCCCCTCCAAACCTAAAAACAAAACCCTACATCTACCCCCTCCAAAAAAAACCTAACCGTAAAAGCTAAACTAAACCCAAAACCTAAAGCTAAATTACATGTGAAACATATACATAACGGGCAAAGCGAATGTCGTGGCCGATGCACTTAGTCGAAAGAATCACGTCAAGGATCTTGACATTCGTGTAACCAACCGTTCTCGTTGTTTCCAAATCCAAACCGACGTCCAATCTCGTATCTGGGAAGCACAATACTCATCCATCAATGAAAACAATTTGTATGACGAGATGCCATGTGGTGCCTAAAGTCAACTCGAGCCTATATGTAATGGTATCTTCCACTCTCTCAATCGTATTTGAGTTCCCAACCGTGACAACCTTCGTGATCTTTTGATGAACGAAGTGCATAAATCACGGTATTCCATTCATCCCGGTGCGGACAAAATGTACCAAGATCTCTATTGAACCAATTGGTGGCCCGATATGAAAAAGGACATTGCCCTCTTCGTGGCAAAGTGCCTCACTTGTTCCAAAGTAAAATCCGAACACCAACGTCCTTCGGCTTACTCGTACAACCCGAAATTCCGATGTGGAAATGGGTTTGTAACGTTTCGTATTTTTCATTCCTTTTCATTTGATTGTAATTCGTATTTTAATTTCCATCCTTTATAATTCGAGATTTGATCATAATGGAAATCATATTTTGTATTATTTTTGTTTAATCATATTTACATAATACGTAAACAATCACGAAATACGCGTTTTATAAAAAACCGAGCCATGCAACGAGATTATAAATTCTTTGAAATATTATTCATACGTGTTAGAGTTAATTGTCCGGATGGTCCTTGTGGTTTGTTATTTTTTCATATTTACTCCCAAACTTTCTAAAATTACACGTATGCTCTCTATGGTTTGTTTCATTGTTACTCGGACGGTCCTCGGGTTGGATGGAAGTTAGTTTTTCTAGTTAAGTTGATAGGAAATGACTAAATTACCCTTACTAATAAAAAAATAACTTTAACATTAAACTAATTAATCATCTAAAAATTAAAGTAGGACCCCATTATTATTTAAATATAAAAACTATCCCAAACCCCACCCATCCCCACCTCTATCTTCTTCTTCACTCTTTACACTATGTTCCCGAGTCCATTTAAAGGGGGAGGGGAGGTGAGGGGAGGGGAAGGAAAATTTTCTCTCATAATCTCTTCAATTTGGGAGGATGAATATATGGTCGTATTTGGTCATATTTTCTTCCCTTTTCCCTCCCCTCCCCCTGTTAAATGAAACTCGGGAACATGGTTTTTCATATTTTCATCTCTTTTCCCTCCCCTCCCCCTGTTAAATGAGACTCGGGAACATAGTGTTAATGCCGACACCATCACAATTTATAACCTTGCCACCACCGTCTGAAAAAAGAAATAAAAGAACACCATTTAACAAACAATAAGCCTAAATCACAACCATGACCACCACCATAGTCAAATTTTAGTTTTTCCTTTTCCAAACAACCAAAAAACAAATCTGACCAACTGATGGTCTTCGTTGATATTGTTTCTTCCTCAAACAACCCGAATAATCATGAGCCTAAACACACCGTTAAAACACAAAACGAAAAACCATAGCAGCCCTCAGGTTGTAGTTCATTCCGACGATCACCTGGATATTTCATTTGACGACTTTCATGAACCACTGGTGGTTTGTCGTCAGTCGTCATCGATGATACAAAAGACGAAGAAGAAAGGGGAACGGGTAACGATTTGATCTCTCTTCGTCTTCAAAAAAAACATTGTTTCACTGCATCTGATCTCTCTTCGCCTCTTGAACTGAGCATATTAAGAATCATACATGGTAACGATCTCCAATCCCCTTCTGTTAGTATTTTCAGATTCATTTAATCAATTAAATCCACATGAACTGAAGAAAAAGTGTGATTGTAATGTTTAGAAGGTGTAGAAGGTAGAAGCGAAAGTGTGGGCGATGGTGTGGGTGTTGTGGTGTTGGAGAAGGAGGAAAGGTTGGGTGGGGGTGGGGGTGTGGTTGAGTGGTTTATTTAAAATAAAAAGTGGGCCCTAGTTGATGTTTTTCTAATTGTCTTGGTCAAAAATCAAACAAACGATAATGTAATCAAATCTGATTTTGTGAGGTAGTGTGCTTGTATGTTGAATAAATTAATGAACAAGTGTGAAATGTAGTGAACAATGGACACAAGGATTTATACGAGGAAAAAACCCTTGATCTTAATGAGATCTCTGTTGGATCGTCCGGTGACCCTAAACAATCAGTATGAGTAGTTCATCATCATTTGCAAAGGCGGAATCAATGTAAATGACGTCAAACAGCTTGTTTCCTTTTAATCTTTATCTATTGATGATTTCCTGAGCTTTTACAATCAATTCTGACAAAAATCCGGCAGCACCTCAGCTCACACACACATAATTCCGTATGAAAATGACAAAGCACAACCCCTATTTATAGACCTTGTGATTTCGTTTGAAGATGACACATACCTGTTCAAACGAAATTACATGTCATGATTTCGTTTGAACATGTCCATGTCTTCCTCAAACGAAATTACACACTAACATGCAATCTAACCCTAATTCAATCCCTGTTGCGCACTCGTTTATCCAATCTAGACATAAGACTCGATTAAGACAAAGTTAACAGACAGTAGATGCACCAACAGACTCCCCATTGGATGTTGGCGAAGTCTTCGGTGTCGAGTCTTTAGTCTTAGTCTCTATCCAAATTGTCTTGACATTGTAAAAGCTTCCTTCAATCTTCAATCTTCAAACTTTTATCTTCAATCTCCCCTTTGAGTGTTGATCCAGAATGTGAACTCCCCATTTCGCAGACTCCCCCTCTCGATAAGCTGGGGCTTGAATTCTGATTCAAACTTTGACATTTTCTTTGCCATGGAGAACTTGATTCCTGTTTCCTGCATAATCTCTACCCAAATATAAGATATATGACAATAACAGTTTCAATCTAAACTTACCATTCACTTCATTTGTTGGTCTTGTCAGAATTAGAAATCCACTTAAGTATTCAGGTCCAAATTAATGACCCTGATTACTCAATTTGTCTACCAAGTCCAACTTAATGACCTTGGATGATCTGAGACAATTCACACTGACTTTTTGTTGATTTTTTTCTGAAAATTTACAAGTTTCAAATTAATGAACTTGCTTTAACTTTTCAACTTTCACAAACTTATCATGTTATAGCTCCAAACTCATCCTCCAGCCCAGAAACTTCCTGCATCTGCTTCGATTCGAATCTGAAGATCAGCTTTCCACTTTGGTTTGTCGGAAAATAAAGCAGAAGTGTAAAATCTTTTTGAATTTTTAATAAAGTTTCTAAACTAGAAATGAAATACAGAAATAAAATGCAGTAAATGTAAACTATTTACAAACATATTTTTGGTTGAGCGTGTTAGGAAATTATATCAGTTATCTGACAAGTCACAAGTACCGTTAAGCTTTGATTACATATTCAGAATTAAACAATTCGCTTAGATTGTCGATATACTGATCCACTTAAATTTTCACACACATTTCAATCTGTCCAGGATACGGATTAGGTGAATTAGAGACTTAAACTCATTCATGTATCCCACCTCTTGAATATACTCCCGTATCCAGATCCCAATATTCAGTCTTACAGGTGAGTATACCACATATGATATCTGTAATGGGTTAAATTGCGAAACCGTGAGAGCTCAGGTCAGAACTTCCGTTCAGCAGAGAGATGACGGTTCGACTTTAGTGGGTCCCCTTTAGAGGATCTTTTTTACAACAACATTGATTAGCAATTTTATTGTCTCATCATTTATGCTGAGGGTGGCGCTATATTTCAAGCATGCGGTGAAGTATTCTCCGGGGACTAGGCCATTGCTTCCGCAAAATCAGAAGTCCCGGGATAATACCCCAGATATCACTGAGTATAAAGACCTAGTATCTCAGAAAGAGGGATCTTTCAAACAAGATTTCAGGGGTTACCTATATATCCAAGTAGTGTTCCCCACGAAATAAGTAAGTAAAGATTTATGTTTATATCCCGAACAAACCTACTAAATGTGCAAAAACCTATCGGCATATCATCAGCGAGACTGTTTAATCACTTTTAAACATTACATATCTTTAGCATACCGTAACTGTCAAGCCGATGTACTATCATTTTCCCTTTTTACACAAGCTCTTTTCTGGTTTTCTATTGTTTTTGGATTTTGAAAATATCTCATGTTTTTGTATTTTTGTCATTTTTTATTGTTTTTGTATTTTCTGAAAATATTACCCTATACTCTCCCCCTAAATACCAAAACAAGTAAAAAATCGACAAACCATTGCAGATTGCTTCTCAACATCATCTACAATGTCTCCTTCATTAACGCCAAGAATCTCTTCCAACACCGATAAAAGCTTCATACCATTCAATTTTATCAAATGCTTTGATATGTAAATCAGCTTTTTGCTCGTCAGTGTGGATTTTCTCAATTCGTATCAACTTCTTCTCGAAACAATCTCGGATGAAGTGATGACGAATTTCAATGTGTTTGGTTTTAGCATGATGAACTGGATTTTTAGTAATGTTTATCGCTGCCTCATTATCAACAAAGATAGGGGTGTTTAGAAATTGCAAACTGTAGTCGCGCATCTGTTGCTGGATCCACAAGATCTGAGAGCAGCAGCTGCTAGCAGATACATACTCCGCTTCACATGTGGATAAAGCCACAGAGGTTTGCTTTTTGCATTGCCAGGTGACCAAACGTGGTCCGAAAAACAGACATCCCGCTCTTGTTGATTTTGCGTTAACTTTGCAGCATCCGAAATCGGAATCGGAATACCCTTCGAGCGTGAAATCACCTTCTTTTGGATACCACAACCCCAATGATGGAGTTCTTTTCAGGTAGCGTAATATCCTTTTCACAATCACCATATGCGAAGCACTCGGGTTAGATTGAAATCTTGCTGCGAGGAAGGTTGGATACATAATATCAGGCCTTGAAGCTGTCAAATACATCAGCGATCCGATCATGGAACGATACAACGTTTCATCTACCTTCTCTCCGGTGAGATCAGGGTTTATCCCATGATTCGTCGCTAATGGGGTGGAACCTGGAGTAGAACCTGACATCCCAAATTTCTCCAAGATATCATGAACGTACTTCGTTTGATGTATGAAAATTCCTTTGGGTAGTTGATCAACCTGCAGTCCCAAAAAGAATTTCATCTCACCCATCGATGACATTTCAAATTTCTGCTTCCTAACTCGTTCAAAATCTTTGCACAAATTTTCATTTGTAGACCCAAATATGATGTCGTCCACGTATATTTGAACTATCAGAAGATGACCGTCGAGCTCTTTGGTGAAGAGAATGGCATCCACTTTTCCACGAATGAAGCTGTTGGCTAGCAGGTGTTGAGACAATGTCTCGTACCAAGCTCTTGGGGCCTGGTGTAAACCATACAGTGCTTTGTCTAGCAAGTAGACCTGTCTTTGTGGATTGGCTCGGTGAAGCCCGGTGGCTGACCAACATATACCTCCTCTTTTACCTTCCCGTAGAGAAACGCCGATTTAACATCTAACTGATAAACTTTGAAATTTTTCCAAGATGCAAATGCTAGGAAGATTCTGATTGCTTCTAGTCGAGCCACGGGAGCATATACTTCAGTGAAATCTATACCCTCCTGCTGATTGAAACCCTGGACAACGAGTCGAGCTTTGTTAGGAACAACAACCCCTCGATCATCTCTCTTGCACTTGAACACCCACTTGGTGTTTATCTTCCTCTGACAATCAGGCAAGTCTACTAACTTCCACACTCCTAACTTCTCAAACTGACTCAACTCTTCTTGCATAGCATTGACCCAAGAATCTTCAGTTAGCGCCTCTTTATTTGTATGCGGTTCGATCTGCGAAATAAAACAACTAAGTGAAAACTCAGTTTGTAAAGGTGCTACTGTAGAATAAAAACAAGTAAGGCCTTGGTCAATTTGACGTCTAGTGCAAACGCCTGATTGCAATTCTCCAATAATCAGCTCCTCTGGATGGTATGAAAGAGTTCTTGGCATCACCTCGCCTGAAACATCTACCTCACCTTCCAGATTAGTAACATTCACCTTGTTCATTGACTGGGTTTGTTTGACTTGAAATCTGAATTTGCTCCCCATCAGAATCTGAATCACCATGATCAAATACAGGCATATTATCATATTCTTGATTATCATTGACTACCGTCTGATTATCATGAGCAACTTCCTCTTGTTGAATATCATCATGTTCACCAGCATTACTTGGACCTGCTTCATCATCGTTCGAAGCTTGTCGTTGTCGACTGAAAGTTTCTGCTGGGAATCTTTCCAGCGATTCTTCATACTCTCTCAAAATATCTAACTCGTCAAAGAAATCTGCTTCTTCTTCCTTTTCTTCTTCCATGTCAAACGAATCCCACAAAGTATCATAATGAAAATGCCATGAATCTCCAGGATTCTGCGGTGGCATTGTGTAACCTTGACACTCAACATTGTGTGCTTCAATAATCCGCTTCAAACTTGGAACAAAAACTCGTTTCAATGGACTTGTATAACCCACGAAAATTCCTTCGATGCTCTTTGGACCAAACTTTCCAAACGGCTCTAGAACTATGCAGGGAGACCCAAACGGTTCCAAATACTTCAGGTTCGGTTTGCGGTTATTGATCAGCTCGAAACACGTCTTATTGAATTTCTTGACAGTGAGAACCCGATTGAGTGTATAGCATGCGGCGGATACTGTTTCTGCCCAAAAATTAACTGGTAGCTTTGAATCAGTAAGCATCATCCTAGCCGTTTCAATTAGCGTCATGTTCTTTCTTTCAGCTACTCCATTCTGTTGCGGAGTGTAAGGAGCACTAAATTCATGCAATATACCTCTTTCATCACAATATTCTTCCATCGTGTTATTCTTGAACTTAGTACCATTATCACTTCTGATTCTTTTGATACGCCTTTGGTACAAGTTTTCAATTTTCTTGAACAATGCCATCAAACTATCAAACGTCTCATCTTTTGTCTTTAGAAAAGAAACCCATGAAAACCTTGAAAAATCATCCATGACAACCAAACAATAGTAATCACCAGTGATGCTTTTGACGTTCACTAGACCAAAAAGATCCATATGAAGTCTCTCTAAAGGTCTTGATACTGAGTTGACTTTCTTTTAAGGATGTGATTTCTTCTGCTGCTTGCCTTTGATGCAGCTAATGCACTCCCCCTCAAGATGAAAACCTTTGACATGAACACCTATAACCAAATCATTGTGCCCCAAGTGATTCATTTTTCTAAGATGAATATGTCCCATCTTCCGGTGCCACAATTGCAATTCCTTCTCAGTTGCTCTAGAAACAAAACAATGTGCCTGACCCGTTGTTGTAGTTGCTACACTCATGTCCAATACATACAGATCATTCACTTTAGGCGCTCTCATGATAATCCATTCTTCAGGGATAACAAATCCTGGTTTCAAGATCAAGCATTCTTTGTCAGTAAAGTGCGTTGTATACATCCTATCACAGATCTGAGATATGTTCAGAAGATTGTTTTCAAGCTCGGCAATGTAGTTAACTCTTTCAAATGTAACAATCCCATTGGATAACGTTCCTTCTCCAACTATTCTACCACCTTGATTACCTGCAAATCCCACGTAACCTCCATTGAAATTTCTAACATCGTATAGCAGGGCTGTTTTCCCCGTCATGTGCCGAGAAGCTCCACTATCCATAATCCATCGTGAAACTGATCTTGGAAGCTCCTGCACATATCACAAACATTTAGTGAGATTTTGTTGCCACCCAAGCCTCTTTTGACTCGGGTAACTTGACATTAATGTGAGATTTTCCAATGTAAAGTGGTGGAAAGTTTTTGTCATTCATCTTCAAGCTTTCCTCAGAACCAACCTCAACCTTTTTGTATAAGAAAAACTCATCTTTCTTAGGTTGACCAGTTGGTTGATTTTTCTTTTGAACATTCTTCTTCTCTGGTGGAATAGAAGATTGTTTCTCCAATTGTTCATAATAATCCAAATGAACATCCATCTTCACCGGTGTGGTAGAAGACAATTGTTTTTCTGACTCGGAAACCTTTGGTTTAGATGAACTTTTTGGCTTCCATGTTTGTTGAGATGGCGCAACCCGTTTGTAAAATTTGTCATTTTTAGTTTCCAACTTCTTAACAAGTTCAGTTTTGAATTTTTTTTTTCTCATTTTTCAAAATTTTCTCAGCAACTATTGGAGCTTTGCCTTTTGCATCAACCTTCCTTTTCAAACTCTCAGCAACTTCAGACTTAGGCTTAAAGTTGGTACACTTTCGTGCAATATGCCCAACTTTGTTACATTTGAAGCATGTACGAGTATCAACTACTCGACTTGTGCCTTCAGTCTGAGGTTGTGAGGCCCTCTCCTCAAAGAATTCTTCATTTGTTTTCGAAAAAATCTTAGATTCTTCATCAAAAAGTGAACTCGAACTTGACACAAACACTTTCTTCTCAGCAAACCTTCTGTTTTGAACATTTCTTCTTTGATAATTCTTACCACCCTGATAACCACCCGACCATTTGTTTCGATTGTTGTTAGAAAAACGCGGTGGAACAACAGGCTTTTTGTGGTAAACTTTATCTTTTTCAAAATTCATTTGCCTCTTTGTCTGTTTTAAACCCTCTACTTCAGACAAATCAATTTCAACCAGTTTGAAAACATTTTTCAATTTGTTCACATTAACATTCTCCAATGGAAACTCAGAATCCGAATACAACTTATCCGATCCCGACATCTTGTACATGACAAGAGTAGGTTCTTCATTTAAGTTGTTTTTGGATTTTTGTTTCGGGATGTATTTGTCCAGAAAACACTCATCATCATCAGCTGAATCACTATCAGACTTCAAAACACTTTCAGCCATGCTTTTAACAATATCAGTTTGAACACTATCATCAGATGATGATGAAGAAAATGTCACATCAATTGAATCTGGAAGTTTAACCTCATTTTCATCGTCATCATTAACCAACCCAGACTTTTTCTTTGAATAATTGTTTAACACTGGCGGTGGAACCTGATGAAACCCAACCCCAGTTCCATCCGAGTAAACATCTTCGCCCGCTTTGTTTTTCCCAATGGGTTTAGGAACAATGTGTTGTAAAACAAAGCTTGCGGAGCTGTAACTGGTTAATTTCATATTGATACGCTCATTCTCAATCTTTGCTTCTTCAAACTGAAGCTTCAATTTAGCAATCTCATCCAGTTGTTGGTTGATTTGCTCTTCTTTGTGTCTGAGAACTACAGTTAAATGCTCATTTTCTTTATTGGTTTTACTGTTTCGTTCATCAGAATATTTAACCGTTCGTTTTATTTTTTTCAAAATTTTCTGAAATTTTACGATTTTCAAGAACCAATTTTTCATTTTCTTTCTTAATTCTTTCTACTTCAATTTTATCATTTTCAATTTTATCATTTAACTTGTTAGCTCGATCATTTGAAGCTTTGAGCATCTTATCACGATCTAGAATCTGATCTTCAACCTTTCTGACTCTTTTTGTCAGATCTTCAACCTTTGCATTACTAGAGTAAGTAAGTGTACTACAAAACTTGCAGTTTTTCATGCAACTTTTGCAGTCACTATCACCTTTGACTTTCTTACCTGTCTCACTTGTTGAACTGTTTGGACTGACCTTGCTTTTAGACTCAGTTTCAGACTTAGAGTCTACCTCAAGTTCTTTTGCAGCAAGCACTTTGTCAGCCATCTTTCCCAAGTTTTCAGCTGTGAATTCTTGAGAAGTATCGATAATCCCATCATCAATCTTCTAAGACTGTGACTCATTCTCTTTCTCTTTTTCTTTCTCTTTCTCTTCTCCACCTCCCCACCATTCTCTCTGTCTGCCATCTTCTTCTTCAGCAAATTCCTTAATGAAAGCTTCTATACTAAGAGTTTTCGCATCAATAGCAATGTTTCCTTGAGGATCCAGATAACATTCTCTATCAGCATCCCATCTTTTTGCTTTCCTTGCTTCCCTGAACACCCTAGATAATCTCATCATCTTGAATTCTGCTTTCTGGCTTGGTATTTTTGTTCTTCAGTTCTTGTGTCTTTGAAAGGAACTTCTTTTGCTACGAAAGCGTATCCTACCGCATCTTCCTCTGGTAGCACATCACTCCAATCATATCCCTCCTCATCATGAATGACAGCAAGAGCTCTTGATTTTTCTTTGGGGTTATCTTCAAGCTGCTTCATTCTGGGCGGTTCTGATTTATTCTGATGATAGATCGCTCTTTTGTAGTAATCTTCGCGAAATGGATTTGCAGTATCATCAGCAGGAGCATTATGACACTCACGTTTAAAGTGTCCGTTTTGTTTACATCAGAAGCACGTGACCTTTGATTTGTTAAAGCCCAATTTGGTGGAAGGTCCGCCAATTGAATGTCTCCCAGTAATCTCCATAAATTGTTGTGCTCTCCGGACTGCACTGGCCATACACCACCTGATATCGATCAGTTCCATCTCTTCAGGATCTATTTGATCATAGTCCTCTTTAGTCAGGTTGGTGTTTCCAATCTTGCCCGCCATGAGGCTCTCGTACGATTCTAACACCGACGCTAAGAACACCATATGCTGTTTTGCTGATTCTTCACTGAAATTTTGAGCGTTCTTCAGATCCACAGCGATGTTACATTGGAACAGATTCTTTGATGCAGATTGGCTTGGATTTGATGAAGAAGATCCACTATGAGGAATTTCTTGTTTCACAGAATTTGAACTCTCTGCAGAAAATGTTGTTCTTGGAGAGCCAGTCTTTGGTAGACTCCCTCTATAATACAACTCCACATTCTGTTGATAAGATGAGTTGTTGACTTTGCTAGATTTCTTGATCTCCAACTCGTGACTCTCTAGTCTTTCGATAAGCAGATCCACTGTCAACTCTTCAGATTTGATTGTATTCTTCAACATTAATGCAAAGTACTGCCAATCTTGTTCATTCGGCAACGAGTCGAACAATTTGTCAACTAACTCTTCTTGAGTATATACAATTTTGTGTCTTGCCAGCTCCAATTTCAGATGCCCAAATCTCTCAATCATCTTGGAAACAGATTCGTTCTTTAAACAACCAAATAAATCAAACTCTTTTCTTAATAGTTTCTTTTTGTTTTTTACTATCTCAGCACTGCCTACACACTTTACCCTCAGTTTCTCCCAAAGATGCTTTGAATTTTCATATTCAATCAATGAAATTATATCATCTCTCACAGACTGATGAATCAACGCGATGCACTTTTGTTCAGCAATATATCTTTCAATCTCATCAGTATCCGTCAAACTTTCACCAAAAAGTTCTCCTCTAGTATAACCAAGCTTTAAACTTTTCCAGCTTTGATATGCAAAAGCTTGAAGCCACTCGTCAAATCTCGTAGCCCACCGATTGTAATCTTCTATCGCCAACAACTTTGGAGGTTTGTTGTACATCCCATATGCACTCTCAACACTTAATGTATCCGAAAGAGTCTTTTTCGCACTCGGAGCTTTCTCGTTTGTGTTGTTTGACGTGTCGTTTGAAGTATCATCTCCACCGTTCCCAGCAAAAGCAAAGATATCACAGAATGGATTCGTGTAATCATCCATCTTTCAAGTACCTGAAATAATCTACAAACACTTAGAAATATTCTTGAAATTTTGAAAAATTGCTTTCAAACGGAATAGCTATCTCAAACGAAATCTCTAATTTTGTTTGAGATTTCAAACGGAATTACTGAATTATTATAACCTTCAAACGAAATTACAACCAAGTACACTCTCAAGCGAAATTACCCAAACCTTTCAAGCGAGATACCTCATTCAAACGAAATAACCCATATCCTTCAAACGAAATCAGGTCAATTGTATGTTTTCAAACGAAATTATCAGGTATTTCAAACGAAATCAGTATGACATCAGCATTTTACGAACAATTTTCAAACGGAATTAGGTTTTTGATCAAGTTTTAAGCCGAATTTTAGTCCAAAACTTTCAAGGATTAGTTAACTCTATGTTTCGCTTGATATGTGAGAGTTTTAAGCCATTTCAACCATGAAAACTTGTTCAAATCAGAAAAGAAAGAGTAGAAGTGAGAGAATCCGATGAAATCAAGCTGAATTTGGTATGAACTCCTCGTCCTGAGCTCTGATACCACTTGTTGGATCGTCCGGTGACCCTAAACAGTCAGTATGAGTAGTTCATCATCATTTGCAAAGGCGGAATCAATGTAAATGACGTCAAACAGCTTGTTTCCTTTTAATCTTTATCTATTGATGATTTCCTGAGCTTTTACAATCAATTCTGACAAAAATCCGGCAGCACCTCAGCTCACACACACATAATTCCGTATGAAAATGACAAAGCACAACCCCTATTTATAGACCTTGTGATTTCGTTTGAAGATGACACATACCTGTTCAAACAAAATTACATGTCGTGATTTCGTTTGAACATGTCCATGTCTTCCTCAAATGAAATTACACACTAACATGCAATCTAACCCTAATTCAATCCCTGTTGCGCACTCGTTTATCCAATCTAGACATAAGACTCGATTAAGACAAAGTTAACAGACAGTAGATGCACCAACAATCTCTGGCACAAAAAACCTCGGATAGTGAAAACTATCACTATCAAATGTATTCTACTAGAAATGTTTACAACTTCGGAAGTTGATCAAGTGTTGTACAATGTTTGCTAGAATGATAGTGTATTCGAGAGCTAGTGTCACACCCCCAAAATACCACATGCGGAATCCCCCACGAGGCGTGTGACGTACCAGGATCTAGCCACCAATCACATTGAACTCATGTCAATAATTCAGTTAAACTTTCATTTATTAAAATAAATCGTTATCAAAACATTATTTATTAATCAGCGGAAGCATAACACAATAGTCAACAATTTCGTAACTCAAGTGTATAAAAGCCATTAAACTTGTCCTGTGAATTCCTTGTAACTTGACCCATGACCACTCCAGCATCCCAGACAACAAGTTCCAACAACATGTACCTAAAGGCCTTCAAGCATGCAGAAAAATGTGTATCAGACAACGCTGGTGAGTTCACAGTTTGTTTAACCATTTGTTACCAAGTAGTGACTTATGATATGTTATGTTATGTTGATAATAACTCGATACCGCAGACGGCCCTTTTTGCCCTTCCCCAATGGTCTGTCAAACATTGGTCATGATTTAAAGTTATTAGTTCACGCCCGTCCTATCCACGTACGTAGTGAGGGTGCCAAACCTAATAGCGCTATCAACTAATAACCCTGTTGCCCTACAAGCAACTAACCCGGTAGTATGATGGGACTTAAGTGATAGAAGTGAGTGTATTATCAAACATCAACGTTTACTGAAAACCGTTGCATATTCCATACAAGAATATGCGTTTGTGAAATCCGTCTCACATCCCCTACAAGGATGTGGGTATTTGAAAGGCGCCTCATATCCCCTACGAGGATATGGGTTTATGAAAATCTGTAAACAAGTTTCATCAGTTTGATTGTCCCCACCGGACTCATGCTTGTTTTGAGAGAAGTGAACTCACCTTAGATTTGCTCGGTATGTTTTATTACTTTGTTTCACAATGATCAACCATACCCTACCGTGGTTATTAAAACATTATTTATTAATCAACGGAAGCATAACACAATAGTCAACAATTTCGTAACTCAAGTGTATAAAAGCCATTAAACTTGTCTTGTGAATTCCTTGTAACTTGACCCATGACCACTCCAGCATCCCAGACAGCAAGTTCCAACAACATGTACCTAAAGGCCTGCAAACATGCAGAAAAACATGTATCAGACAACGCTGCTGAGTTCACAGTTTGTTTAACCGTTTGTTACCAAGTAGTGACTTATGATATGTTATGTTGATAATAACTCGATACCGCAGACGGCCCCTTTTGCCCTTCTCCAATGGTCTATCAAACATTGATCATGATTTAAAGTTATTAGTTCACGCCCGTCCTATCCAGGAACGTCGTGAGGGTGTCAAACCTAATAGCGCTATCAACTAATAACCTCGTTGCCCTACAAGCAACTAGCCCGGTAGTATGATGGGACTTAAGTGATAGAAGTGAGTGTATTATCCAACATCAACGTTTACTGAAAACCGTTGCATATTCCCTGCAAGAATATGCGTTTGTGAAATCCGCCTCACATCCCCTACAAGTATGTGGGTATTTGAAAGGCGCCTCATATCCCCTACGAGGATATGGGTTTACGAAAATCCGTTAACAAGTTTCATCAGTTTGATTGTCCCCATCGGACGCATGCTTGTTTTGAGAGAAGTGAACTCACCTTAGATTTGCTCGGTATGTTTTATTACTTTGTTTCACAGTGATAAACCATATCCTACCGTGGTTACCAAAGACAGTCAGTTTAGTCATAAATTACTTCATGTAATCACACAGTTTGCATTCAACACAACCATCCACTTCTCATGTGCATAACACTCAATAACATTCAAAGTTTGCATACATCGCAAAAACACCGTATGATTTGTAGCAACCACTCAGTTTTCATGTTAGTCTACATTCCTAGTACATATTATGCAATAGCATTCAACAGATGAGTTGGTTATTCACATTAGTTGATTCAGATTGATCAATACAAGTTACTTATCGCACATAGTTTGCATCCATCATATGATCATCTCGAATTGCATATCAGACACTCAGTTGTCAAGGTAACATTTAACAATTGGATTGGCTACCTATACGAGTCGGGTCAAGATCCTCACAACTAGTTTACACTACCATTATGCTTTAAACAGAATATCACAACACATGCTAATAACAAAACCAGAAGGGACGAAACATCAAATCACATGGGAACAATCTCGGCGAACAACCACATGTGACGAAACACCAATGTTTCGTCGAACAACCATACGTGACGAAATACCAATATTTTGTCGAAGTCAGTTTGTGACGAAACTCTAATGTTTTGTCGTGACCGGGTTGTGACGAAATACTACTGTTTCGTCGTGGAGAACTTAGCCTACAAACCCTAACTGTTTCATCGCATCATCATCATTCGGTCCATTCATAATTTCTATTAATCTGCTAAAACACACGATATCACACAACAACCCATCTCTTTCATTGCTAACCATCTTAACAATCAACATCTATCAAGATAAATCAACAGTTATAAGGATCGGGATTCATGAACCCTAGTTTTTATTATATAACAGTTTCATCAACATCAATCATTCCAATCATCATTCAGTTTATTCTAAATACATAATCAACATCGACTCAATTCATAACATTCATGTACCAACACAACCACATATAATAAGAGGGTTAAATTGCATAACGATGAGAACATACTAACCGAGTTACAAGGAAAGGAGTAGCGTGCTAGACTAGGAAGAAGAGGACTTCGATCTCGTGAGGGGCTGCCATCGAAGGTTAGATAGGTTTAGGGTTTGCAACCGTTAGAAAGAAGATGTGTGCTCCTTTATATGCATTTACGTATACAGAAAGGAGAATCATGGGCCTGGGTTATGAGAAGGACCGACAAAAGACTATGGGCCGACGAAAGACTCTTCATGACGAAAGACTATATTTCGTCGAGAGGTGGAGTTGATGAAAGACCTATGTTTCGTCGAGTATAACAATGACGAAGAAACTATGTTATGAAACGTGCACAAAGCAACCACACAAACAATACAATAAACATGTATAATTATCTCTTAACAAACATGCAGCATTAATCCGTTTATCAAGGTAGAGTTGTGAAACAGATAATTGCATAGAAGCAAGACCTTGAAAGCTCGGGTTGTCACATCATCCCCAACTTGAAAGAAATTTCGTCCCGAAATTTAATAAGTAAACTGAAATAGCGAGGTGTTAAATCAGGATGACTGTGGGTTTTTCCACAGGTACCACATCATCCCCAACTTGAAAGGGAATTTTGTCCTAAAATTCGCCAACGATATCAGAAGTTGATACACCCGTTTGAACAACTGAGGATACTAGACCTTACTCTGGTCATTGCATTCCCACGTGAACTCCAGTCCACGTCTTGAGTTCTAACGAACTCTCACGATTGGAAATTGGGCTATTCTAACGAACCTTACTTCCTCGCCTATGTCTTTGGTTGGCTCCTCGACCACTGCAACTCGTCTAATAAAAGTATTACAAATGTTTCATCAAACACTGCCTTGGATTCGAGACATAAATGACATCATGCACGTTACGCAATTCGTCGGGTAACTCGAGTTTGTAGGCGACGTGACCGGTTCTTTCTAGAATTCTGGATAACTCAACGTAATGTAAATTAAGCTTGCCACGCTTCCCAAACATACCACACCCTCCCCGTGTGAAATTTTCAACATGATATGATCGCCTATAGCGAACTCCCAGTGTTTCCTAAGCTTGTCAGCTTTCCTGACGGTCACGCGTTGTCGCCAAACGATTTCCGATCTAAACAATTTTCTCAAGAGGTTCGAGTACAAATCTTGGATCTGTGACAAGTAGATTGGAATTATCATTCATGCAATGCCTCAAACAGAGCTGTCTGAATACTAGCATAGTAACTACTGCATTATAACCCAACCAAGGGTAGGTATCCTTCCAATTTTCACCAAAGTCAAACACACACATACTCGCAGCAAGTCTTCGAGTGTCCAGATGGTTCGTTTACTCCGACCGTTAGTCCTATGGTGATAAGTAATGCTCATGTCTAGACGTGAGCTAAGGGTGTTGTGTGTTGCCTGTCATAAATCAAGCATAGATCAAAATGAAAGGTAACAAGAGTTGACACCTCGTGCCTAAAACTCGCCTCTCTCAGAGGAACACTCACAGCTGTGCAGACTCGTCGGTTTCCTTGATTGCAAGAAAATGTGCTGGTAACGTGAGACAATCAACGATCACCCAGGTGATATTATTTCCATTTCGAGTTGTAAGTAGACTAGTGACAAAATCCATGGCAGTCTGTTCTCATTTTCCATATGGGTGTTGCCGGTTGCTGATACTCCACCTTGACTTTCCCACAAGTCAAACGTCATACACATACATTGCTAGGTGGGTCTTCATGCCCGATCACCAGCACAAGATTTATAGATCCTAATATCTCTCATCAAAATCCAGACGACTAGAATGTCGAAGCCGGTGTGCTCTGCTCAACACAAGTTTCCCTAAAGTTGCTGTATAATGAGATCCACACTCGTTCCTAAAGGTAGCAAATATCATCCGACCTGCCAAAGGTTGCTTCTCCATGCCCCGCATGGGTTCAACTTGAAAATCTTCTTCCCTCAGTTCTCTAGTTTGAACAGAGCGAGTTTGATCAGGTAAGTTAGAGTCGATAGTGAGCTGCAAAGCTCATGCACATTCATGTTTCACAGTCGTAATCATCCAAAGGTTCCATCCAGCGATGCCATTAACTGATTTAGCTCTTTCGAAACCAGGGTACACGGGAGGCCCTTGTGATCGGTCTAAGTAGTGCATTCGGCACCATCCAAGTAATGCCTCCAACTTAAATCCAAAGACCACGGTTTCCACCGCAGGTTGTGTGTCGTGCAGTTCCTCTTTGTAACTCCATTACGTAAGTCATCACTCTCTCGTGTTGCATCGGTATGTAACTGGGACTCTGATTTGGAGCATCATGGTATACCACTAGATCACCCATACCCTTAAGTAAAGACGATGCTCAGTGCATTGCAGGCTTGGGATTCGAAAGCTGAAAAGACGTCCTCTTGTTTTGTCTTCCACGAACACAGCACCCTGCTGTGCTAAAGAGATTTAAGCTGCGCGATCTTCGAAAATCCTATGATGAATCTGCGATAGTATCTAATGAGACCAAGAGATTGTTGTATCCTCGAAGGGATCTTTGGTGTCGATCAGTTTCTAACAAAATGGATCCTAGCGTGATCCACGTGTATTTCCCACTTCGTTGTTTATATGACCAAAAATGTACCTCTCGAAACCAGAAGTTACCTTTAACAAGACTTCTCGCGGAGTGGCTCCTCCCTCGGGAGCTCAAAAATAGGATACATATGCCGCCCATGTTATTCCTTTCTCCTGGAAATAATTCAAAACGTCATCAACAAACACGGTCGATTCTTGTGGTCCATAAAGCTGCTGGTGTGTTGATTAACTCAATGATCATGGTGTACAAAGTCGCAATGGCCGCATTGCATTCGATATGCCATTCTAAGAGCATTCTCCCCTTGGACTTCCATCTGATGATAGTTCGTTTGTTAGTCAATCCTCGAATGGAAGCTTGTCCCTCGCAACGGGTCGACAGGTTGTCAATACATGGTCGAGGCAAGCGGTTCTTAACGGTCACCTTGTTTGGTTCTCGATAATCAGTACACATACGAAAAGGCTTATCTTCACGGATATAACTGGGCTCCCCAAAGCGAAAAACTAGGTCCGATAAAATTCCTGTCTAACCGTTCCTGAAGTTGTTCAGGCAGTTCCTGCAACCTTCCTGATGTGAGACAATAAGGAGTACTAGTAATAAGGGCTGCTTCTGGCATGATACCGATCTGATATCCCACCTGACGATGTGAAGGTAAACCTGATAGTTCTTCTGGTAGCACATAGGGAGAAATCACGAACAATTGGTGGATCCTCGATCCTCTTTTCCTTAGCCTTAACATCAGTAACGAGTGCTAACATAACGGGGTAATTCTTCCGTAGACACTTCTGGCCTTCATTGCTGAATTGATGCTAACCTCTGCACCCCTCGGATACTTTATGACAGACGACAACTTTCTCCTCACAGGGTATATCTATGCGATATCTGGTTAACCAATCCACACTAACTACTACATTGTAACTACCAAGGATAGCAG
This sequence comes from Helianthus tuberosus, assembly GCA_030545235.1. Taxonomy (NCBI): domain Eukaryota; kingdom Viridiplantae; phylum Streptophyta; class Magnoliopsida; order Asterales; family Asteraceae; genus Helianthus; species Helianthus tuberosus. Next base: position 152,077,779 of record CM060381.1, read on the forward strand.
AAAGAAGGTCGATGTCGAACACTTGTCCCACAAAGTCGAGTTTGCATCCCAACGAACATATGAGGTTTCAATTGACTTGCCATCAGCCGATTCCACAACAGGTTCGATTTCAAGAAGCATCAGGGTTAAACAGAATAGAGACGAAGTGATTAGTTACCCAAAGACATACAAGCTACCATGTTGCTATAATGCCTGGCGTCGCCTACGCCAATCTTAAATGTCCTTTCCTCGAGCACCACTTCCAGTGTTGTTGTTATGGTCACGTGGATTCCCATTACTGTCATTGTTCCCTTGGTCGTTGACATTTTGACTTAACAACAGTCAATCCTTGTCGAAGTCACCTTCATTTCCATACTGAGAGTTATGATTACGAGTACCTTGATGTCGTCATGACCGTTGCCCCTAATGTCGTTGCTTGAAACGAAGTCCTGCGACCCTTCACCAACAGGGTCCATCTTTTCACCTTCCGCGTCACACCCTAAGGCACTACGTATTGTGCTGTCAATTACACGTTTCACACTATAGTCAATTGTCATCGCTTATGTCCCGATTGATTCGTAAAGGTTGACTCCCATCAGTCGCTGACTAGGGTTGGAGATTCGATTGCAGTCACTTTGCTGGTGTTCGTTGCCGGTAATCAGGGTCGTCCTAATACTGAGGTCGACAAGGTACTACGCTCATCTTCTTGTCCATCGATCTTGCATGTCGATTGTGTAATACACGGTATGCTGCTAGAGTGTTGCAAAAGTGATCGCACTTCGGGATCTAAGGCGTCAGTATGTTAAATTCCAGCAAATGAAGATAAGTGAGAAAGGTATAAACCAATCATTCGACGCTGCGACATTCAACTCAGAGACGTTCGTACTAGCACCTAACATGCTACACAGTTCGCTAGACATTCGGATGGGTGTTCAGATAATACTCGATAGCATCGAGATTCGTAAGGGTTCAGAGGGAAATGAAAGGACCACGTCCAAGCAGGAGACAACCATTGCTACGACCCCTATGGGTTGTTGTGTTTCACATTGATCAAATAACGGAACAGAACCCCTTTTTCACTTGTTAAGCCTCACTGGGACTCACATGCACCACACTTTATTATTATGTGTGCACCCACAATAATATTGTGATTTGCATGCTCATCTCAGCTCCTCCTAACTCATGTCAAATGGTTCCTCAAACTCGAATACCAAACAGAGGTTATCAAACGATAAGATCACAAGAATCTAAGGACTACGACACACCAACTACGCGTCATAAAGTAAACAAGCAATTCATGAAATTATGCTATAGTGATGAGTGTGTGTTCGTATGCCACATCATAAACAATTGATTACTAGTCATGTAATGTATACAACAAGTGAGAAAGACGAACCTTGCAATCTGGAGCTGAGTGTTGTGGTCCGATTCACGTATTCAGAACTGTTCGGTTATAGTCTGGTTTTACAAAACATTTTAAAACCAAGTTCACTATAACCAGTGGCTCTGATACCAAAATGTCACACCCCCAAAATACCACATGCGGAATCCCCCGCGAGGTGTGTGACGTACCTGGATTTAGCAACCAATCACATTGAACTCATGTCAATAATTCAGTTAAGCTTTCATTTATTAAAATAAATCGTTATCAAAACATTATTTATTAATCAGCGGAAGCATAACAAAATAGTCAACAATTTCGTAACTCAAGTGTATAAAAGCCATTAAACTTGTCTTGTGAATTTCTTGTAACTTGACCCATGACCACTCCAGCATCCCAGACAGCAAGTTCCAAAAACATGTACCTAAGAGCCTGCAAGCATGCAGAAAAACGTGTATCAGACAACGCTGGTGAGTTCACAGTTTGTTTAACCGTTTGTTACCAAGTAGTGACTTATGATATGTTATGTTATGTTGATAATAACTCGATACCACAGACGACCCTTTTTGCCCTTCTCCAATGCTCTATTAAACATTGGTCAAGATTTAAAGTTATTAGTTCACGCCCGTCCTATCCAGGTACGTCGTGAGGGTGCCAAACCTAATAGCGCTATCAACTAATAACCCTGTTGCCCTATAAGCAACTAACCCGGTAGTATGATGGGACTTAAGTGATAGAAGTGAGTATATTGTCCAACATCAACGTTTACTGAAAACCGTTGCATATTCCCTGCAAGAATATGCGTTTGTGAAATCCGCCTCACATCCCCTACAAGGATGTGGGTATTTGAAAGCCGCCTCATATCCCCTACGAGGATATGGGTTTACGAAAATCCGTTAACAAGTTTCATCAGTTTGATTGTCCCCACCGGACACATGCTTATTTTGAGAGAAGTGAACTCACCTTAGATTTGCTCAGTATGTTTATCACTTTGTTTCATAGTGATCAACCATACCCTACCGTGGTTATTAAAACATTATTTATTAATCAGCGGAAGCATAACACAATAGTCAACAATTTCGTAACTCAAGTGTATAAAAGCCATTAAACTTGTCTTGTGAATTCCTTGTAACTTGACCCATGACCACTCCAGCATCCCAGACAGCAAGTTCCAACAACATGTACCTAAAGGCCTGCAAGCATGCAGAAAAACGTGTATCAGACAACGCTGGTGAGTTCACAGTTTGTTTAACCGTTTGTTACCAAGTAGTGACTTATGATATGTTATGTTATGTTGATAATAACTCGATACCGCAGACAGCCCTTTTTGCCCTTCTCCAATGCTCTATCAAACATTAGTCATGATTTAAAGTTATTAGTTCATGCCCGTCCTATATAGGTACGTCATGAGGGTGCCAAACCTAATAGCGCTATCAACTAATAACCCCGTTTCCCTACAAGCAACTAACCCGGTAGTATGATGGGACTTAAGTGATAGAAGTGAGTGTATTATCCAACAATAATGTTTACTGAAAACCGTTGCATATTCCCTGCAAGAATATGCATTTGTGAAATCCGCCTCACATCCCCTACAAGGATGTGGGTATTTGAAAGCCGCCTCATATCCCCTACGAGGATATGGGTTTACGAAAATCCGTTAACAAGTTTCATCAGTTTGATTGTCCCCACCAAACGTATGCTTGTTTTGAGAGAAGTGAACTCACCTTAGATTTGCTCGGTATGTTTTATTACTTTATTTCACAGTGATCAACCATACCCTACCGTGGTTACCAAAGACAGTCAGTTTAGTAATAAATTACTTCACGTAATTACACAGTTTGCATTCATGTAACACCCTTATTAATATTTAACGATTTTCGTATAATTTACGAAAATAAACGGGTAATTAGAATTTCAATACATTGAAAATACGGGTTTCATTAAACTTTATTTACAGAATTAAAACTATACAAAATAACATGTTTGAGTTCGTCATTTGACAAAACAACGATACATAGTGCGGAAGCTTATTTCTTGATCGTGTTCGGTTCTTCGTTGTGCTTGATCGTCCGCCGGTGCTAAAATAATACCTGAAACTCATAAAACATGAGTTAGATTAGTCATACGTAACTTAGAACGTATTTAAACGAGTCCGGGAAGCGAAACTGATTAAAATAAAAAAAAATTCGCCAAAACAGGGCTCCGTCGCGCCACGCGACGGCGCCACGTTGCTCCCTCGCGCCACGCGGGGGAGACCAGTTTCCAGCAGGCTGCAGTTCAGTTCAGCTATGCCAGTTTTTACGGAAACGGCCATAACTTCTTCGTTATTGATCCGTTTTACCCGATTATTTTTCCTATGCGTCCGTAATTTAATCCTCCATCTTATGGAGTTAAAATCCTACATCCAACATAAGAAATTTTGAGACTTCTAAGCCTTTGACTCGTTACCTTTTTACCGAATTTTAACCCGTTTATGCATTTTATCAAACAAACGTATTTGTTTGATTCCTATATCACATACACTTCTTCAAATTAATGTTACCTACCATATTAGGTTCTAATCATAGGTTTATTACACAATTTAAACCCATTTTCGCTCTTATGCTTATTTTGACCCGTTAAGGGTATTTAAGCACTTTAAAGCTTGAAATCGCTTTCATTCATTTCTAGCTTCTTATTCCTTCATTTCTTATCAAGTAATCTTCCATTACAACTATAAGTGTGTTGGATCTAATGTGGATATCTATATGTTCCGAGTTTTACCCCTCGGATTATTATTTTACGGCAAGACTCAAATAGAGCCATTTGACTAATCGTATTACATCTTTCAACTTCCACACTTATTCTAAGTATTTATCAAATCATGAAACTCGTTTCCAAACAACCTTTAAGGGTTGTTTGTTCAATTTAGCCTACAAGGGTGTTTTGGTCAATTTTGGTCCTTCTTTTACGACAAAGGACTTTCAGATACTTGTTTGACCCAAAAATCCGGTCTTCTAACTATGACCTTGTTTAGAAACCATTATGTTTCTAAAACACTACATTTATAACTTGAATTATTCGGTTTATCTTTAAGATAACCAAATATCCAATTTGACCTTATTTAACTCTTAGAGAACCTCAAATTCTATATGATGAGTTGAATCATTACGCAAACCTGGCTCGGATCAATGTATTGACCCGTTACGATACCTTGCCTTAGTGGCGCTAAGTAATAGCGATGTCAACATTCAATCGATATTTATTCCTGTAATCATGCAACTCGACAAAACATTAGCCGATATTGTCAAAGGGTGATATTTTCACCTTTTGACCCGTTTGGTCTATATGACCGTTTAACTATGCGAGATGATATTTATCATCATCTCATATACATGACTCGTTGCGTTTAATACCGTACGGTCATTTTACTTATAAACCGTTTATTACCACTTTCGACTCTTTATGTCTTACGCGGAAAAGCGTCTTTTTGATACCAACGGTTATTGTCAACGTGTGACCATATTACCGTTTTACCCTTATTAATTGTATTGATTTACCTTACAAGGTAATCATTCAAAACTCGTTATTTATTAGTCATTGCATGACTAAATGATCTTATTAGCTCTTTTTAATCATTCAACATGGTTTATCGTTATTGTCTTTTGTTCCGAACCGCACATGTCGGGTCGAAACATCATAAGTCAAATATGAATTTAGATTATTCATAATCTATAAATCCAATAGATATTAATAAAAGGTGTAAGCTTTAACTTACCTAGCATCCAAGCAACGTTTTCTTTTCGTACTTGCTCCGTTTGACCCGCTCCCTCCTCCAAGCTTTCACCTAGCTTGTTATGCGTCAAACTATTGTCAATCATTTACAAGGCGGTTAAATTAGTCATTAACAATCACGACTATTCCACCTCACTTATTTTCTATGTCAAAGCTACTGTTCGACTTCGTGCTTAGTTAACTTAGTTTATCAAAGTTAACTACTTTCAATCACATGGTTTACATCATTAAGTCTAAATCAACATAGTATTTAGAACCCTTTTTTTAATAAGCTTTAACGCATAATTCTTTATAATAATCAAATCTGCGTTTTTACCCAACTTTTAGCATTTTAATCCTCACTTAGGCGTTTCATCAAACACCAAGCGGGTCAGATTTTTATATCATCAAAACCAAGTTTATGACTTGTAATTATCATCTAAATTAACTTCGATTAGACAATTCTACACATGTCTTAGCATCCATATTTCTGAAACTTACTCTTAAATTCAGATTATGCTAGAACAAGATCATAGTTCTAGGGTTTATCAAGTTTTCTTCAAGCTCACTAATCACCTACAATGGTGATTATGAACTCTATAATTAACATGAAATCTTTTAACAAGATTTCACCTAGGGTTCATCCCTAGACACCATATCCCTTCTAATTTCATTCATGCATGACACAATCAAGCTCAATTTCGATTTTTCATCATTAACCTAGAATTTAAGATGAATCAAAACATCAAATTTTTGCATACCTTATGATCTTTTCAGCGAGGTGATCACTAATCCATGCTTGGATTTCGATTTGAGACTGATTTGGCCTCTCAATTTCTTGGATTTAGACAAGTTAGGGTTGAACAAAGGAGTTCCTTTGCTCCTGTGGGAAATATCGACCAGAACACACACTTAGAGTGTGTGTTTTGGTGTTAATGTTTTATTAAATAAAACTGGTTTCCATCTTCTCACCTTTAGTCCCTCTACTTCACACAAGTTTGCATAAAAGGGTGTTTTAACCCTGCTTTTCTTATTATTCCAAGACTTATTACTAACTAGGTTATTTATTTCCTAGTTACTTTATCTTGTTCTCAGCCCGTTTTATTTTAAGTCCCGTTAAATCTCGGGCCTTTTATATACTTTGCTTTTCTCAAAGTATTTCTCATCCATTTAAATAAATATTAAATTTATTTATTTAATTCCTAAAGTTTACCGGGTAAGTTTTACCACTAACTGTATTTTACCCGTCATGTAGTATTAACGTGGTTTGATTTCCAAACTCGTTTTCGGGGTGTTACAAGTCTACCCCCCTTAAAGAGGTTTCGTCCTCGAAACCTTTTCTTACATAATTCATTGAGTTTAAACTCAATGTATTCGATCCGAGAAATATTTTAAACATTACTTATACTTTTTAACCAATCGTTAGTATTACCCGAAAAGTACGGTAACATCTTTTTGGTTACTAATTGTCTACATATCTCATACGACATAGTGTAACTTCGAAATAACGTAATCTCGTTATTTCCACTAGTTTAGTTACTTAGCGATATTCATCACTTTCATATACTATCGAATCCTTTATGGATCCGTTACTTTGACCCGTTTAAAGGTCTTTAGTGAAATCTTTCACTTTTAGCAACAATTTCTTTTATTTTCAAATTCATTTATTCGGTTCAGTTATACCGAATCCACCGCTTACAAACAACCAAATTTACTTAAATGACCTTAACCGGTCTCACTAACTAGACTTATTAGTCCAGTTGCTTTTTACCGCTCGCTTGGTGATAATGTGATTCAACTTCACATTGCATTTCTTGACTGTGATCGTGTCACGTCATGTTTAATTTATATCAACCTTTCATTTTCGAAAATACCACTTTTTCGAATATATCGTCTTGCACCTATCGATGTTAAGACCCATACTCTTTGATATTTGTTATTTCCAAATTCGTCTTATAGTATTCATATTTGTTAAAACGTTGTTTCTTACTAAAACTGAATTTTAGTTTAACGTTTTTCCTTTTAACTATGTCAATTACTCATATTAAGGAAATTGACAACCCATAATTTATTCTTTTCCGTTCTCATTTTACGCGGGGAATCATAACTAGTTCCCTTGCTTTACACTATTGACCCGTAGGTTCTTTCACTTAGCCTCATAGGCTATTTCTTTAAAATTTTCACCTTTTTAAGGTGAGACATTAACAACTCATTTCCTTCTTTTTATGACCCGAGGGTCTTTTTGGTCCCATAGACCTTAACACTGTGTTTAATCCCGTAGGTTATGATGATCCCGTAGATCATCTTTTATTCTTGTCTATATTCAAATGTATATATACATATATAGCTTCAAGGCATCTCTTATTATGTTTGGAATCGTTTATTTTCGCTCTTGAACTTCAATTGACCTTGACCGTAGTCTAAGGCTTCATTTGTTTACTTACGAACTAATCCTCCGACTTTATGACTTCTGACGTTAATTACGCGTCAGTTTGTTCTACGCTTACCGTTTCCCGGTTCATACTTATACTTCTATACAACCCATTACCCGGGTTCTTTTATCTTAACGTTCTTAACGCCCATAACCCTTTACATAGGTTAGTTAACATCTCACACTTTTACTTATTCAGTCCGCGCCTACTTACATTAGCAAGCGTCATCATTTATTTAATTCGTTTGACTTGTTCGTGTGAAATTTCATCACTGGTGAACGTCAAATTTCATTCTTTGTTCGACCCGTTCGACTTTTAACTAGTCGAACGCAATTTTTTTATCAAAATTTATGTTTGCGAAAATTCTTGTCATCTTTTAGTCATGACTCATATTCCGAGTCTTTTGACTTTCTATTTCGCGTTCCTGTTTCCCAGTCTACGCATGCGTTTAAATCCTTACCCACCAACCGGGTGTTTTACCGAAGTCGTTATTATTGCAACCCTTACGGTATGCATTATGACTTTGTTTCGCTTTTATATTCCTACTTTGTTCTCAAATTTGGTGTTTTACAAAATCGGCCCGTTAAGAGTCATATTTGCATTCTCCGGGTTCGAGTGTAAGCACACCCCTCCCAATTGCATACCTTAATCCTTTTACATTAATCTTTGTCCCTTCACTCGGGCTCATCATCCTAATGTAATACGCTTCCGTCACCCGGCTGTGCGTTTACATTATTATCAAATATTTTGCTCATTTGATTCATTTGGGTACTTTTAAGTTAGTCCCATTCACCCCGCCCTTACTACATCGGATGTAAACGTGTCCGCCATAAGAAGTTCATGGTATCATATGCCACTACTTACTTGGCCAGAGTAAGCGATTAACACATGACACACATGACCTTTTCATAGTTTTCACATCACGCCCTATGTAAGTAACACCTCTATTTGTTTCTCTTGGAAACAATATCCCGAATACATTTTCTATTCGGTTTTTTCCAAGTTTTTAATCTACATATGCAACTTTCAATTTCTACTTATTTGTTGCATATTACTATTTGTGCGATTATTTAAAATGTGCACCTGGTAATGCTTGCCTTAACGGGCTTTCTTGCCATTACTTATTTGCGATCGTTACGCGATTTAGGTCCTTGATGAGTATGCTCTTCTTGTCATATCTCGGACCGTTCCATCATCATATCCACAATTCGTTTGACTCTCGTCGTCTTCAAACGCGAGTGTCCTTCAATTAAAACATTCACAAAAGTTAGTAACGTCAACTTCAATAATCTCCCGTATTATAATACAAGGCTTTTTCTACTATACGCGTCAACGCGCGTATTTTCGTCAACTATATCAATCATTTTAATTGGGGTAACGTGTATCACACGATAGCCCTATGTGTTGTTTACAACACTTTAGCATGCTAAACTATTAACATACATGTACTTACCGGATTTGCGATCAAGCCTCGAACCGAACACATTTGTCAACAACCTTGAGCTCTGATTACCAACTTGTAACACCCTTATTATTATTTAATGATTTTCGTATAATTTACGAAAATAAACGGGTAATTAGAATTTCAATACATTGAAAATACGGTTTTCATTAAACTTTATTTACAGAATTAAAACTATACAAAATAACATGTTTGAGTTCGACATTTAACAAAACAACGATACATAGTGCGGAAGCTTATTTCTTGATCGTGTTCGGTTCTTCGTTGTGCTTGATCGTCCGCCGGTGCTAAAATAATACCTGAAACTCATAAAACATGAGTTGGATTAGTCATACGTAACTTAGAACGTATTTAAACGAGTCCGGAAAGCGAAACTGATTAAAATAAAAAATTTCGCCAAAACAGGGCTCCGTCGCGCCACGCGACGGCGCCACGTTGCTCCCTCGCGCCACGCGGGGGAGACCAGTTTCCAGCAGGCTGCAGTTCAGTTCAGCTATGCCAGTTTTTACGGAAACGACCATAACTTCTTCGTTATTGATCCGTTTTACCCGATTCTTTTTCCTACGCATCCGTAATTTAATCCTCCATCTTATGGAGTTAAAATCCTACATCCAACATAAGAAATTTTGAGACTTCTAAGACTTTGACTCGTTACCTTTTTACCGAATTTTAACCCGTTTATGCATTTTATCAAACAAACGTATTTGTTTGATTCCTATATCACATACACTTCTTCAAATTAATGTTACCTACCATATTAGGTTCTAATCATAGGTTTATTACACAATTTAAACCCGTTTTCGCTCGTATGCTTATTTTGACCCGTTAAGGGTATTTAAGCACTTTAAAGCTTGAAATCGCTTTCATTCATTTCTAGCATCTTATTCCTTCATTTCTTATCAAGTAATCTTCCATTACAACTATAAGTGTGTTGGATCTAATGTGGATATCTATATGTTCCGAGTTTTACCCCTCGGATTATTATTTTACGGCAAGACTCAAATAGAGCCATTTGACTAATCGTATGACATCTTTCAACTTCTACACTTATTCTAAGTATTTATCTAATCATGAAACTCGTTTCCAAACAACCTTTAAGGGTTGTTTGTTCAATTTAGCCTACAAGGGCGTTTTGGTCAATTTTGGTCCTTCTTTTACGACAAAGGACTTTCAGATACTTGATTGACCCAAAAATCCGGTCTTCTAACTATGACCTTGTTTAGAAACCATTATGTTTCTAAAACACTACATTTATAACTTGAATTATTCGGTTTATCTTTAAGATAACCAAATATCCAATTTGACCTTATTTAACTCTTAGAGAACCTCAAATTCTATATGATGAGTTGAATCATTACGCAAACCTGGCTCGGATCAATGTATTGACCCGTTACGATACCTTGCCTTAGTGGCGCTAAGTAATAGCGATGTCATCATTCAATCGATATTTATTCCTGTAATCATGCAACTCGACAAAACATTAGCCGATATTGTCAAAGGGTGATATTTTCACCTTTTGACCCGTTTGGTCGATATGACCGTTTAACTATGCGAGATGATATTTATCATCATCTCATATACATGACTCGTTGCGTTTAATACCGTACGGTCATTTTACTTATAAACCGTTTATTACCACTTTCGACTCTTTATGTCTTACGCGAAAAAGCGTCTTTTTGAAACCAACGGTTATTGTCAACGTGTGACCATATTACCGTTTTACCCTTATTAATTGTATTGATTTACCTTACAAGGTAATCATTCAAAACTCGTTATTTATTAGTCATTGCATGACTAAATGATCTTATTAGCTCTTTTTAATCATTCAACATGGTTTATCGTTATTGTCTTTTGTTCCGAACCGCACATGTCGGGTCGAAACATCATAAGTCAAATATGACTTTAGATTATTCATAATCTATAAATCCAATAGATATTAATAAAAGGTGTAAGCTTTAACTTACCTAGCATCCAAGCAACGTTTTCTTTTCGTACTTGCTCCGTTTGACCCGCTGCCTCCTCCAAGCTTTCAACTAGCTTGTTACACGTCAAACTATTGTCAATCATTTACAAGGCGGTTAAATTAGTCATTAACAATCATGACTATTCCACCTCACTTATTTTCTATGTCAAAGCTACTGTTCGACTTCATGCTTAGTTAACTTAGTTTATCAAAGTTAACTACTTTCAATCACATGGTTTACATCATTAAGTCTAAATCAACATAGTATTTAGAACCCTTTTTTTATAAGCTTTAACGCATAATTCTTTATAATAATCAAATCTGCGTTGTTACCCAACTTTTAGCATTTTAATCCTCACTTAGGCGTTTCATCAAACACCTAGCGGGTCAGATTTTTATATCATCAAAACCAAGTTTATGACTTGTAATTATCATCTAAATTAACTTCGATTAGACAATTCTACACATGTCTTAGCATCCATATTTCTGAAATTTACTCTTAAATTCAGATTATGCTAGAACAAGATCATAGTTCTAGGGTTTATCAAGTTTTCTTCAAGTTCACTAATCACCTACAATGGTGATTATGAACTCTATAATTAACATGAAATCTTTTAACAAGATTTCACCTAGGGTTCATCCCTAGACACCATATCCCTTATAATTTCATTCATGCATGACACAATCAAGCTCAATTTCGATTTTTCATCATTAACCTAGAATTTAAGATGAATCAAAACATCAAATTTTTGCATACCTTATGATCTTTTCAGCGAGGTGATCACTAATCCATGCTTGGATTTTGATTTGGGACTGATTTGGCCTCTCAATTTCTTGGATTTAGACAATTTAGGGTTGAACAAAGGAGTTCCTTTGCTCCTGTGGGAAATATCGACCAGAACACACACTTAGAGTGTGTGTTTTGGTGTTAATGTTTTATTAAATAAAACTGGTTTCCATCTTCTCACCTTTAGTCCCTCTACTTCACACAAGTTTGCATAAAAGGGTGTTTTAACCCTGCTTTTCTTATTATTCCAAGACTTATTACTAACTAGGTTATTTATTTCCTAGTTAGTTTATCTTGTTCTCAACCCGTTTTATTTTAAGTCCCGTTAAATCTCGGGCCTTTTATATACTTTGCTTTTCTCAAAGTATTTCTCATCCTTTTAAATAAATATTAAATTTATTTATTTAATTCCTAAAGTTTACCGGGTAAGTTTTACCACTAACTGTATTTTACCCATCCTGTAGTATTAACGTGGTTTGATTTCCAAACCCGTTTTCGGGGTGTTACAAGTCTACCCCCCTTAAAGAGGTTTCGTCCTCGAAACCTTTTCTTACATAATTCATTGAGTTTAAACTCAATGTATTCGATCCGAGAAATATTTTAAACATTACTTATACTTTTTAACCAATCGTTAGTATTACCCGAAAAGTACAGTAACATCTTTTTGGTTACTAATTGTCTACATATCTCATACGACATAGTGTAACTTCGAAATAACGTAATCTCGTTATTTCCACTAGTTTAGTTACTTAGCGATATTCATCACTTTCATATACTATCGAATCCTTTATGGATCCGTTACTTTGACCCGTTTAAAGGTCTTTAGTGAAATCTTTCACTTTTAGCAACAATTTCTTTTGTTTTCAAATTCATTTATTCGGTTCAGTTATACCGAATCCACCGCTTACAAACAACCAAATTTACTTAAATGACCTTAACCGGTCTCACTAACTAGACTTATTAGTCCAGTTGCTTTTTACCGCTCGCTTGGTGATAATGTGATTCAACTTCACATTGCATTTCTTGACTGTGATCGTGTCACGTCATGTTTAATTTATATCAACCTTTCATTTTCGAAAATACCACTTTTTCGAATATATCGTCTTGCACCTATCGATGTTAAGACCCATACTCTTTGATATTTGTTATTTCCAAATTCGTCTTATAGTATTCATATTTGTTAAAACGTTGTTTCTTACTAAAACTGAATTTTAGTTTAACGTTTTTCCTTTTAACTATGTCAATTACTCATATTAAGGAAATTGACAACCCATAATTTATTCTTTTCCGTTCTCATTTTACGCGGGGAATCATAACTAGTTCCCTTGCTTTACACTATTGACCCGTAGGTTCTTTCACTTAGCCTCATAGGCTATTTCTTTAAAATTTTCACCTTTTTAAGGTGAGACATTAACAACTCATTTCCTTCTTTTTATGACCCGAGGGTCTTTTTGGTCCCATAGACCTTAACACTGTGTTTAATCCCGTAGGTTATGATGATCCCGTAGATCATCTTTTATTCTTGTCTATATTCAAATGTATATATACATATATAGCTTCAAGGCATCTCTTATTATGTTTGGAATCGTTTATTTTCGCTCTTGAACTTCAATTGACCTTGACCGTAGTCTAAGGCTTCATTTGTTTACTTCCGAACTAATCCTCCGACTTTATGACTTCTGACGTTAATTACGCGTCAGTTTGTTCTACGCTTACCGTTTCCCGGTTCATACTTATACTTCTATACAACCCATTACCCGGGTTCTTTTATCTTAACGTTCTTAACGCCCATAACCCTTTACATAGGTTAGTTAACATCTCACACTTTTACTTATTCAGTCCGCGCCTACTTACATTAGCAAGCGTCATCATTTATTTAATTCGTTTGACTTGTTCGTGTGAAATTTCATCACTGGTGAACGTCAAATTTCATTCTTTGTTCGACCCGTTCGACTTTTAACTAGTCGAACGCAATTTTTTTATCAAAATTTATGTTTGCGAAAATTCTTGTCATCTTTTAGTCATGACTCATATTCCGAGTCTTTTGACTTTCTATTTCGCGTTCCTGTTTCCCAGTCTACGCATGCGTTTAAATCCTTACCCACCAACCGGGTGTTTTACCGAAGTCGTTATTATTGCAACCCTTACGGTATGCATTATGACTTTGTTTCGCTTTTATATTCCTACTTTGTTCTCAAATTTGGTGTTTTACAAAATCGGCCCGTTAAGAGTCATATTTGCATTCTCCGGGTTCGAGTGTAAGCACACCCCTCCCAATTGCATACCTTAATCCTTTTACATTAATCTTTGTCCCTTCACTCGGGCTCATCATCCTAATGTAATACGCTTCCGTCACCCGGCTGTGCGTTTACATTATTATCAAATATTTTGCTCATTTGATTCATTTGGGTACTTTTAAGTTAGTCCCATTCACCCCGCCCTTACTACATCGGATGTAAACGTGTCCGCCATAAGAAGTTCATGGTATCATATGCCACTACTTACTTGGCCAGAGTAAGCGATTAACACATGACACACATGACCTTTTCATAGTTTTCACATCACGCCCTATGTAAGTAACACCTCTATTTGTTTCTCTTGGAAACAATATCCCGAATACATTTTCTATTCGGTTTTTTCCAAGTTTTTAATCTACATATGCAACTTTCAATTTCTACTTATTTGTTGCATATTACTATTTGTGCGATTATTTAAAATGTGCACCTGGTAATGCTTGCCTTAACGGGCTTTCTTGCCATTACTTATTTGCGATCGTTACGCGATTTAGGTCCTTGATGAGTATGCTCTTCTTGTCATATCTCGGACCGTTCCATCATCATATCCACAATTCGTTTGACTCTCGTCGTCTTCAAACGCGAGTGTCCTTCAATTAAAACATTCACAAAAGTTAGTAACGTCAACTTCAATAATCTCCCGTATTATAATACAAGGCTTTTTCTACTATACGCGTCAACGCGCGTATTTTCGTCAACTATATCAATCATTTTAATTGGGGTAACGTGTATCACACGATAGCCCTATGTGTTGTTTACAACACTTTAGCATGCTAAACTATTAACATACATGTACTTACCGGATTTGCGATCAAGCCTCGAACCTAACACATTTGTCAACACCCTTGAGCTCTGATTACCAACTTGTAACACCCTTATTATTATTTAACGATTTTCGTATAATTTACGAAAATAAACGGGTAATTAGAATTTCAATACATTGAAAATACGGGTTTCATTAAACTTTATTTACAGAATTAAAACTATACAAAATAACATGTTTGAGTTCGTCATTTAACAAAACAATGATACATAGTGCGGTAGTTTATTTCTTGATCGTGTTCGGTTCTTCGTTGTGCTTGATCGTCCGCCGGTGCTAAAATAATACCTGAAACTCATAAAACATGAGTTGGATTAGTCATACGTAACTTAGAACGTATTTAAACGAGTCCGGGAAGCGAAACTGATTAAAATAAAAAAATTTCGCCAAAACAGGGCTCCGTCGCGCCACGCGACGGCGCCACGTTGCTCCCTCGCGCCACGCGGGGGAGACCAGTTTCCAGCAGGCTGCAGTTCAGTTCAGCTATGCCAGTTTTTACGGAAACGACCATAACTTCTTCGTTATTGATCCGTTTTACCCGATTCTTTTTCCTACGCGTCCGTAATTTAATCCTCCATATTATGGAGTTAAAATTCTACATCCAAAATAAGAAATTTTGAGACTTCTAAGCCTTTGACTCGTTACCTTTTTACTGAATTTTAACCCGTTTATACATTTTATCAAACAAACGTATTTGTTTGATTCCTATATCACATACACTTCTTCAAATTAATGTTACCTACCATATTAGGTTCTAATCATAGGTTTATTACACAATTTAAACCCGTTTTCACTCGTATGCTTATTTTGACCCGTTAAGGGTATTTAAGCACTTTAAAGCTTGAAATCGCTTTCATTCATTTCTAGCATCTTATTCCTTCATTTCTTATCAAGTAATCTTCCATTACAACTATAAGTGTGTTGGATCTAATGTGGATATCTATATGTTCCGAGTTTTACCCCTTGGATTATTATTTTACGGCAAGACTCAAATAGAGCCATTTGACTAATCGTATTACATCTTTCAACTTCTACACTTATTCTAAGTATTTATCTAATCACGAAACTCGTTTCCAAACAACCTTTAAGGGTTGTTTGTTCAATTTAGTCTACAAGGGCGTTTTGGTCAATTTTGGTCCTTCTTTTACGACAAAGGACTTTCAGATACTTGTTTGACCCAAAAATCCGGTCTTCTAACTATGACCTTGTTTAGAAACCATTATGTTTCTAAAACACTACATTTATAACTTGAATTATTCGGTTTATCTTTAAGATAACCAAATATCCAATTTGACCTTATTTAACTCTTAGAGGACCTCAAATTCTATATGATGAGTTGAATCATTACGCAAACCTGGCTCGGATCAATGTATTGACCCGTTACGATACCTTGCCTTAGTGGCGCTAAGTAATAGCGATGTCATCATTCAATCGATATTTATTCCTGTAATCATGCAACTCGACAAAACATTACCGATATTGTCAAAGGGTGATATTTTCACCTTTTGACCCGTTTGGTCTATATGACCATTTAACTATGCGAGATGATATTTATCATCATCTCATATACATGACTCGTTGCGTTTAATACCGTACAGTCATTTTACTTATAAACCGTTTATTACCACTTTCGACTCTTTATGTCTTATGCGGAAAAGCGTCTTTTTGAAACCAACGGTTATTGTCAACGTGTGACCATATTACCGTTTTACCCTTATTAATTGTATTGATTTACCTTACAAGGTAATCATTCAAAACTCGTTATTTATTAGTCATTGCATGACTAAATGATCTTATTAGCTCTTTTTAATCATTCAACATGGTTTATCGTTATTGTCTTTTGTTCCGAACCGCACATATCGGGTCGAAACATCATAAGTCAAATATGACTTTAAATTATTCATAATCTATAAATCCAATAGATATTAATAAAAGGTGTAAGCTTTAACTTACCTAGCATCCAAGCAACGTTTTCTTTTCGTACTTGCTCCGTTTGACCCGCTCCCTCCTCCAAGCTTTCACCTAGCTTGTTACGCGTCAAACTATTGTCAATCATTTACAAGGCGGTTAAATTAGTCATTAACAATCACGACTATTCCACCTCACTTGTTTTCTATGTCAAAGCTATTGTTCGACTTCATGCTTAGTTAACTTAGTTTATCAAAGTTAACTACTTTCAATCACATGGTTTACATCATTAAGTCTAAATCAACATAGTATTTAGAACCCTTTTTTATAAGCTTTAACGCATAATTCTTTATAATAATCAAATCTGCGTTTTTACCCAACTTTTAGCATTTTAATCCTCACTTAGGCGTTTCATCAAACACCTAGCGGGTCAGATTTTTATATCATCAAAACCAAGTTTATGACTTGTAATTATCATCTAAATTAACTTCGATTAGACAATTCGACACATGTCTTAGCATCCATATTTCTGAAATTTACTCTTAAATTCAGATTATGCTAGAACAAGATCATAGTTCTAGGGTTTATCAAGTTTTCTTCAAGTTCACTAATCACCTACAATGGTGATTATGAACTCTATAATTAACATGAAATCTTGTTAGGGTTCATCCCTAGACACCATATCCCTTCTAATTTCATTCATGCATGACACAATCAAGCTCAATTTCGATTTTTCATCATTAACCTAGAATTTAAGATGAATCAAAACATCAAATTTTTGCATACCTTATGATCTTTTCAGGGAGGTGATCACTAATCCATGCTTGGATTTCGATTTGGGACTGATTTGGGCTCTCAATTTCTTGGATTTAGACAAGTTAGGGTTGAACAAAGGAGTTCCTTTGCTCCTGTGGGAAATATCGACCAGAACACACACTTAGAGTGTGTGTTTTGGTGTTAATGTTGTAACATCTGTGCTTGTAATCATTGCGAACAATTCAGTATTCAATAAAACAATGTTATTTGATCCCAATGTTTGTTTGGTTGTGTTTTACATTTTTCATGTTTTGACTTTTGCTCAATTTCAAACTCTATATCGCTTTCTAGAGATTTATACGCAAACTGGTGCGTAAACGTAACCAGTTTAATGCGAAAAATACTCCGAAACATCAACATATACTTAACATACCTTAAATAACCTTTACATAACTTAGAAATAAGTTTTAAAGGCTTTGGTATGGCAAAAACAAGTTAATTCGCTTACAGGGACTAAATTTGACAAACTGCGAAAGTATGCCAATTTGAACTGTAACAGACATTCCGGAACATGACCATAAGTTAAACACACCCTAAATATCCTTTACATGGCTTAGAAATAGGCTTTGAGGGGTTCGGTATGCTAAAATAAACTTTTGGGTCATTCAGGGACTAAAAGCGTCAAAAAGTGCACAAGTTTGCATTTTCGCGCATAACTTACGTTCTGAATACATCCGGGCATCCAAAAATTTATGTAAGCACTAAAAAGTTTTATTTTAGTGTTTGGCATAAGAAAAATCCATTCGTCGCGTCATTTGGATCGTTTTTCACGCTAATGCGCATTCCGTCGTAATTAAGCGAACAACGCAACCGTACGACCAAACGAACCGACATCCGAGATATTTTTGAGCATGTTTTGAGTTCCCTATACTTTAACTTCATTTTAGAGCCTTGAAATGAGGTTAACGGGGTTCAAACGCATCGAAAATAGCTTAAACGGGCTGCAGGGACTATTTCTGCCATTTTTGAAACATTTCTGAATCAGGTGCATGGTGGCGTAGCGCGAGCCCCTCAGGCTCTTACCGTCGCGCTACGCGACTGCCTAACCTGAACAGAAAAATCAGATAAGATTGATTAGTCAGCAGATTACAGCTGTTAATCTCACAACCACAAACCCACACTTGCCCTTTAAGCTCATGAGAGACCATTTTTAGTTACCACAACTTTCCAACAAGTGTACGCACGAGATTCGATCACGTTATTCAAGAAACGATCTTAACGGTTCGGGAAAAACTATAAATACCCCACCCCCATTTGCTTCAAACTCACAAGAATCTGATCTAATGTGCTCTAAGTTGAAACCTTTGTTTCATACCTGAGCTATTTTGATCTAGATTAGCATTCGGGGACCCTTCGTAAGTATTCCTTCGTTCTTTTATTGCTTTCGAGTCCGAAAGTCAAACTTTGTTTGACTTTCTGCATTGACCAGTTTATGGTCAATGCGAAGTTCGTTTGAACTTCGCAACGTGATTGTAATCACGATGGTTATAGTCCCTTGTGACTATGCCTACTGATTACCACGTTGTCTAGGGTCGTAAGGGTAAGCGATCTGATAAATCGCTTATACCTTCAAACCCGACCCATTTGGTCGATCATTAGGATCCGACCAAACACATTAGGTGACCATAATAGTTGTATGATAGGTAGTTTATATGCCTTAGGTAAATTACCAAAATACCCCTTTGATGCCAAAATTCATTTTAAACATATGTAACATAACTTTTGACATCTAAACTGATTTGACAACAATATTAGACATGTTAAGGCATATGTTACTTGTCATAGGACTAGTTAGGCGGTCCAAACGCATTTTACGCGAACGACGCGTTAAAGTAGCATAAGCTACCTAAACGGGTCGTAATGGGTCGTAAGCACTTATGCTAGGTTTCATTTAGTATGTAGGATTTGTTAAACCATATTACACGAGTCTCCATACTCGTTTGGTTTACGAACCCTCATTCTATCTAAGTCTTCCGATTTAGGTCCGGTTTATTAATGTAGTACCTATATTAGGTGCCGTTTGATTTTCGAGATCTCTAGCATTGCTTGGTGGTTATCTTAGGACTTCTGAGCAATCTCAAGTGAGTACATAGACCCCTATTTACTGTTTTTCAAACTATTTTGGGGTGAAACACATGTGCCTACTTGTTACTTTCGTGCCTTTCATGCTTTCATATCATATGCTTGTTATGTTCATTAGTACATTATAGTACATGATTTCATTACATTTTATGCTATGTATGTCGATTGTGTGCATACTTAGTACATCGCTTTACATTACATTTCATGCTATGTATGCCCATTGTGTGCGTACTTAGTACATCGTTTTACATTACATTTCATGCTATGTATGCCCATTGTGTGCGTACTTAGTACATTGTTTTACTTTACATTTCTGCTATGTATGTTGACTGATAGCATGCTAGCACATTGATTTACATGACTTTTCTGCTTTGTATGTTAACTTAGCATACTTAGTACATTGTTTTCATATGACATGTATACAATTGCTATAACATTTGGTTTGCACAAACGGGACTTATATACGTTCATTAACATTAGCTACGCCGCTCGGTAGTAAGTACTGGTACCATAGGACTTGACAAATCCCATTCCTGACATCTCGGGTTTGTTTGGATGTAAGGAATGACTGAATCCGAAAACATTTCTTTTGATAACCTTAACTAAAAGGGTTATCCGACTGTCTCAAGGCTTGAATGTATGCGTTAACTCACCACATAAATGTTTGTATCAATGTAACATGCATTACTTTGCAAAACATAACTTTTTGATATATTCAAAATACTTTGTTTTGTACATTTCTACATTCGGATATGTGACAATACTTTACTTACAATACATAACATTTGTTATACATCACTTGACTACATTTGGACATTTAAACATTTGACTTGACTTATACAAGGACTTTTGACTATTGGTTTAAACATAGACTTTATACATTGGTGGTTTTGTTTAAGTGATTTAAGTAACGAGGCGTGTGTAATATGATACAAGCATGGTGGATACGCCGCTAGTACTTCCTATATATAAGTGTTTGTATGGTATTACATATCGTAGCGTTATTTGAATCATTTCAATTTAGACATATAACATTTTATTCAAATAACATATCTTTCACAAGACATTGCTTTACAAATAACTTATTTTATACAACTCATTTTACTTGGTTATACATTTAACCATACATTATTCTTTTATTTATACATATCATTAGATCTTATCGCTTTTTCAAATGATTTACAAGACAAAACAATTTACAAGGTTCATGACTGACTTTTTCTAAGCAACTTTTTCTAAACTTATAAGTCATGAATCCTATTTTCATAAAACCTATGTATCTCACAGGCATTTTTATGCTGACGTACCTATTTTCACATGTGTTTTCAGGAGCTTTTGCATAGGATGATGATCGTGACACTAGGGCGGACCTGTGCCTTAGAGACTTAAAATGAAGATAGAACTAGTTTAATTAAGTTGTGAACTCTTTGATTTCTGTTTAAGACAATGTAACTCTTATGTTGATAAATAAAATACAACTTTGAATGCCATGGTTATGAAACAATTAATTCTGTTACAACACTCCCCGACGTTTTCCGCCACATTTTGTATGTTATACGTGGTCGGGGTGTGACAAATGTTTTATTAAATAAAACTGGTTTCCATCTTCTCACCTTTAGTCCCTCTACTTCACACAAGTTTGCATAAAGGGTGTTTTAACCCTGCTTTTCTTATTATTCCAAGACTTATTACTAACTACCTTATTTATTTCCTAGTTACTTTATCTTGTTCTCAACCCGTTTTATTTTAAGTCCCGTTAAATCTCGGGCCTTTTATATACTTTGCTTTTCTCAAAGTATTTCTCATCCTTTTAAATAAATATTAAATTTATTTATTTAATTCCTAAAGTTTACCGGGTAAGTTTTACCACTAACTGTATTTTACCCGTCCTGTAGTATTAACGTGGTTTGATTTCCAAACCCGTTTTCGGGGTGTTACAATTCAACACAACCATCCACATCTCATGTGCATAACACTCAATAACATTCACAGTTTGCATACATCGCAAAAACACCGTATGATTTGTAGCAACCACTCAGTTTTCATGTTAGTCTACATTCCAAGTACATATCATGCAATAGCATTCAACAGTTGAGTTGGTTATTCACATTAGTTGATTCACATTGATCAATACAAGTTACTTATCGCACATAGTTTGCATCCATCACATGATCATCTCGAATTGCATATCAGACACTCAGTTGTCAGGGTAACATTTAACAATTGGATTGGCTACCTATACGAGTCGGGTGAAGATCCTCACAACTAGTTTACACTACCATTATGCTTTAAATAGAAGATCACAACACATGCCAATAACATAACCAGAAGGGGCGAAACATCAAATCACATGTGAACAATCTCGGCGAACAACCACATGTGACGAAACACCAATGTTTCGTCGAACAACCATACGTGACGAAATACCAATGTTTCGTAGAAGTCAGTTTGTGACGAAACTCCAATGTTTCGTCATGACCGGGTTGTGATGAAATACTGATGTTTCGTCGTGGAGAACTTAGCCTGCAAACCCTAACTGTTTCATCGCATCATCATCATTCGGTCCATTCATAATTTCTATTAAACTGCTAAAACATATGATATCACACAACAACCTATCTCTTTCATTGCTAACCATCTTAACAATCAACATCTATCAAGATAAATCAACAGTTATAAGGATCGGGATTCATGAACCCTAGTTTTTATTATATAACAGTTTCATCAACATCAATAATTCCAATCATCATTCAGTTACATAATCATCATCGACTCAATTCATAACATTCATGTACCAACACAACCACATATAATAAGAGGGTTAAATTGCATAACGATGAGAACATACTAACCGAGTTACAAGGAAAGGAGTAGCGTGCTAGACTAGGAAGAAGAGGACTTCGATCTCGTGAGGGGCTGCCGTCAACGGTTAGATAGGTTTAGGGTTTGCAACCGTTAGAAAGAGGATGTGTGCTCCTTTATATTGATTTACGTATACATAAAGGAGAATCATGGGTCTGGGTTATGAGATGGGCCGATGAATGACTATGGGCCGACGAATGACTCTTCATGACGAAAGACTATATTTCGTCGAGAGGTGGAGTTGATGAAAGACCTATGTTTCATCGAGTATAACAATGACGAAGAAACTATGTGATGAAACGTGCACAAAGCAACCACACAAACAATATAATAAACATGTACATTTATCTCTTAACAAACATGCAGCATTAATCCGTTTATCAAGGTAGAGTTGTGAAACAGATAATTGCATAGAAGCAAGACCTTGAAAGCTCGGGTTGTCACATCATCCCCAACTTGAAAGAAATTCCGTCACGAAATTTGATAAGTAAACCGAAATAGCGAGGTGTTAAATCAGGATGACTGTGGGTTTTTCCACGGGTACCACAGCTAGTATTCGCGAGAGAGTGTGTGTGTTTTCTGCTAATAGCAATAATAATCTCTAAACACTTGATCAACTCATTTAAATGGAAATAACACACAAGTCCAAAAAAGGTGGATGGCCACGTCCAAGCAAGTTAACGTTGAACCATTTCCACACGTGCATCATCTTCAACGAGTCTAGTCCGATATGCTCGCCATGACTCAATCCATATCGTCCATGACCTGCATGCCGTTATGAAAATAAACTGAAAAAAATTGTTAGTTAAGTTATAAAAATAATAAGGATCCGTGATCCTCAGACTTCCTGCATCAGTTGTTAAGGATCAGTGATCAAGGCTGATCTTAGGATATGTGATCCACAAGTAATAAAAATTAACCCCTAACATTTGCCCCCCAAATATGGTTGATTATCAACTAAATTGATTGGCCATATTTCCCTTAAATGTGGACTAGCCGTTAGAACCACAACTAGTCGTTACGGTCAGGCTGACGTCATTGACTTGATTGGTCTAGCTTATCATTGCTATTATATAGGATGGAGATAAGATCAAGAGTTCATTTAAATGCAGAAGATCATTTTATAATTGATGTGTGCAAAATGCAACATATAAATTACATCAAATGAGGCATAAAACTAACCACTTTTTTAGTACTAATGTTGGAAAAAGTGTGTTTCTTACTTCCTTTTGAATTTTCAGGACCAAACGAGCTTAAAAGAAAAAAAAGGAGCAAATAAGCATCCAAAACCAACATAAATACCAAAAGAAGGAATAAACATAACATGCCCGACCCCTCGGTAGCATCCCCAAAGCAAAAACAAGGAAACAGAAGACTGACCACGGGGCCGTGCCCAGCTGGGCATGGGGCGTGGTCAGAGGCCTGCACAAAAGACAAACCTGTAGAAGCTTCCACGCCCACCACGGGGGCGTGCCCAGCTCAACACGGGGCATGGTCAATGTAAACATACGCAGAATCTTGATAGTACAGATAAGAGTTAACCACGGGGCCGTGCCCAGGAGACACGGGGTCGTGCGGGGCCCTCTGCTGACAATCGCAAATAATGAAGGAAGAGGAAAGGCTGGCCACGGGGCGTGCCCGCTGGACACGGGGCCATGGCAAGAGCTTTGTACTGGCTATAAATAGGGTTGCTTGGTTCACTTGAAAGGCATCCCTTGGCAAACCACTACTCTCCCACTTTTCCACCACTCCGCCACCACTATAACACCAACACTCACCACTATCATCTATCATCCATCTTTAGAGCGTGTAGTAGTCTCGGGATCCAAGATTGATTGTAAGGGTTCTTGCCAATCAAAGGCCATGTTTGGTTAAGCCTCTTACATCACTTGGTGAAGGCAAGTCTTATTGTATTACTTTTGATTTTTAATCTTTCGGCATTTTTTATTTGGGTGTGTATTAATGACTTTAATAACTAGTTTCTTATGTTGAAGGTGAATTTTCTTTATCATTTTTCCGTGATGTCTTGAGGTTACTTTACAATCTATATAAAGTAAAAGATTGCATCATTTGTGTCTTTATGGTCTATATAAAGGTACGTTGACTACCTGGTCGAGGATTAGGGGAATTGTTTGGTAAAGTTCTTGTCTCGTTCAGTGTATAGATCCTGCGAGGACCTGGTTCAAGCTTACTAGGACCTCCTTCAATACCCACTGGTATTGGATGGCGGGGGTGCGAATAGCTTGAACCCCTCATATGTAAACTACTATTAATACTTTAAACGGCTTCTTGGATTGTATCCTTGCTAACTCAAACCACTTAGCTGAGGGTAACGTCACCTTCAAAAGAAGGGCCTACCACTTTTCGCATTAATAACTAACTTAATTGTCTTTCAATATTTCGACCCTTTGGGATTGTATCCCTGCTGACTCAAACCACTGGGTTAAGGGTAACGTCACCTTCAAAAGAGGGGCCTACTACTATAACTAAGAAAATCTCTTAAAAAGTCCGAAAGTGTGAAAATTATCAAAGGATACATTAAAGACGAGTTGGATCCAAGTGATTCTATCTTGTCTATCTGTTTTTTATTTTATTTATCTTTTCATTTTTAGTTTTATTTTCATGTTTCAAAACTTTTCTTCTAAAAAATTTGGACTGATTAGACGTTGAGGATAAACCGGTACTAAAAGCTCTTGTGTCCTTGGACGACCTCGGTATCTTACCAACACTATACTACGCTCACGATGGGTGCACTTGCCCAAGTGTGTGTTTAGTGTTAGTATAATATCGTGTTTTATACATTTAAAACTTGATTAATGAGTAAAATGGGCTTAAAATATTAATAAAAATATATCATGCTTTGCACACACCAATAATCCTCAATCCGGAGCATAATCAGGTATTCTCTTCTTCTCCAAAAATCCTTTCCTTTCTTCTTTATCCTTCATCTTTCTTCAGCATCACTATGACTAAGATGGTTACTAGATCATCACCCAACAAGGGTCATAACTCTGATAGTCCACCTAAGAGTCAGAATCTGCTGAAGAGTCCATCTTCAGAATTTTGTCGCTTTACTGATCCTAAAGTTGATCAGTTTTTCTCATGTTTCCCACCAAACACGGTGTTTCGCTCTTTTGATTTTTCAGTCAAAAGTGATTCTGTATCCTCAACCTGGGTCTGTTTTCCAGTAGCTCCATTTCAAATAGGTTATTCATACCCCTTCCCCGAATTAACTCAGCGTTTCTTTACATTGACTGGTTTGTCTTACAATCAGGCCATGCCAATGTTATGGAGGGTGTTGTACACTATTGAGCGAATCATCAAGGATGAGGGGTTAAGCTTCAACCTTTCTGAACTAGCTTGTCTTTATAACCTGGTCTCTCATGGTTCCCACATATTTCTGTTTAAAGCCAAGCCACAGCATCCACTCCCACTTCTCAAAACCACCAAGAACGACACTAACTGGAGAAATTAATTCTTCGTTGTTAGGAGAGATACCATTCCACTAGGGAATACCCTCCCTAAAAAGTGGGCCTTGAAGGGTAGGATATATGATCCTTATGATAGAATTGTGGGAACTTTAATTCTTTCTTATTGAGGATAACTGATCCTATTTTCTATGTTTATGAAGTGGACAATTTTTCTTCATTGGCTGAACAACCTAGTACCGAACAAAGATTAGCAGTGTTCTAGGCTCTGGACTCCACCACCAGGACATTCTGTTGGATCGTCGTGTGACCCTAACGATTCAATCAGAAGAGTTTAACATCAATATCAAAGGCGGAATCAATGATATCGATGTGAATACAGCTCAATTCCTCTTAATTATCTTCTTATTATTGATCTCGAAGCTTTTACAGATCGTTTGACAAATCGGCAGCACCTCGGCTTTGAATCGGAAAAGTTACAAATGACAAGGCACAACACATATATATAGGTGAGCTAATTTCACACGAAATAGTACATGCGAAATCAGTTTTCATGCGAAATCTGATTTCGTACGAAATCACCACTTAATTTCGTATGGAATTACCATTTGGTAATTTCGTGCGAAATTACCTTCCAACCAATATTTGACAGATTTCTCGTACTACATGCCCTGATCTGTTCATTCTATTACAAGACTCTATAAAGACGAAGTTAACAGACATCTATGCACCAACAAACTCTCCCTTGGATGTTGACGAAGTCTTTAGCATCAAATCTTCAGTCTTTAGTCTTGATCTATCTTCTTTTCTGTCCAATTTGTCTGACACTGTAAGCATTCTTCAATCTCTATCTTCAAAACTCCCATTTGAATGTTGATCCAGAATGTAGACTCCCCCTTTCAATATGCTGGAGCTCAAATTCTGGTTCAATCTTTACACTTTCTTTACCATGGGGATCTTGTTTCCTGTTTCTCAAGAATATAACATTACAATCTATTCTCCTTTTTTACTACATTTTGAAGTTTTTAGCAGTTTCTATTAATCCACTTAAGTATCTAGGTCCAAGTAAATGACCTTAGGCACTTAATTTATCTACCAAGTTCAACTTAATGACCGTGGTTGATCCAATCGAAACAAAACTGACTTTTGTTCAACATAGTTTCAAAACATTTTTCTGAAAATAACAAGTTTCAACTTAATGAGCTTGTTTTGACTTTTCATATTCACAAGTTTATTATGGTAAGCTCACAACTCATCTTCCAGTTCAGAAACTTCCTGCATCTTCTTCAAACTTCGAATCTGAAGATTAGCTTTCCATTTTGGTTTGTCGGAAAAAATAAAGCAGAAATGTAAAATCTTTTTGGGTTTTGAATAAAGTTTCTATACTAGAATGCTAAACAGAAAAAAAATGCAGTAAAAGTAAACTATTTACAAACAAATTTTTGGTGAGCGTGTTAGGGAATCATATCAGCTATTCGATAAGTCACAAGTACCGTTAAGCTTAGATTTCATACTCAGAATTAAACAATTCACTTAGATTGTCAATATACTAATCCACTTAAATTCTCACACAAATTTCAATCTGTCCAGGATACGAATTAGGTGTATTAAGAACTTAAACTCATTCATGTGTCCCACCTCTTGAATATACTCTCGTATCCAGATCCCAATATTCAGTCTTACAGGTGAGTATACCACAGATGATATCTGTAAGGGGTTAAATGCGAGGGCCGTGAGAGCTCAGGCAATTGCTTTCGCAAAATCAGAGAGATGACGGCTTCAACTTTAAGTGGGTCCCTTTTGGAGGATCTTTTTTACAACAGCACATGATTAACATTTTTCAATGTTTCATCATTTTTTTCTACTTAGGGTAGGCTTTTATTTCAAGCAAGCGTAAAGTATTATACGGGGACTAGGCCATTGCTTCCGCAAAATCAGAAGTCCCGGGATAATACCCCAGATATCACTGAGTATAAAGACCTAGTATCTCAGAAAGAGGGATCTTTCAAACAAGATTTCAGGGGTTACCTATATATCCAAGTAGTGTTCCCTACGAAATAAGCAAGTTTGAATTTAGGTTTATATCCTGAACAAACCTACTAAATGTGTAAAAACCTATCGGCATATCACCAGCCAGACTTTTTAAACTTTACATATCTTTAGCATACCGTAACTGTTAAGCCGATGTACTATCATTTTCCCTTTTTACACAAGCTCTTTTCCGGTTTTCTATTGTTTTTGAATTTTGAAAATATCTCATGTTTTTTTTTTAATTTTTACTGTTTTTGTATTTTCTAAAAATATTACCCTATACTCCCCCCTAAATACCAAAACAAGTAAAAAATCGACAAACCATTGCAGATTGCTTCTCAACATCATCTACAGTGGTACCTTCATCTACGCCAAGAATCTCCTCCGACACTGATAAAAGCTTCATACCGTTCAATTTTAACAAATATTGAAAACGAGTTTTATCAAACGCTTTTGTATGTAAATTAGCTTTTTGTTCGTCAGTGTGGATTTTCTCAATTCGTATCAACTTCTTCTCAAAACAGTCACGAATGAAGTGATGATGAATTTCAATGTGTTTCGTTTTAGCGTGATGAACAAGATTTTTAGTGATGTTTATCTCTGCCTCATTATCAACAAAGATAGGGGAATTAAGAAATTGCAAACCGTAGTCGCGCATCTGTTGCTGGATCCACAAGATCTGAGAGCAGCAGCTACTAGCAGATACATACTCCGCTTCACATGTGGATAAAGCCACAGAGGTCTGCTTCTTGCATTGCCAGGTAACCAATCGTGGTCCAAAAAACTGGCACCCCGCTGTTGTTGATTTAGCGTTAACTTTGCAGCATCCGAAATCTGAATCGGAATACCCTTCGAGCGTGAAATCGCCTTCTCTTGCATACCACAACCCCAGTGATGGAGTTCCTTTCAGGTAGCGTAATATCTGTTTCACAATCACCATATGCGAAGCTCTCGGGTTAGATTGAAATCTTGCCGCAAGGCAGGTTGGATACATGATATCGGGTCTAGAAGTTGTCAAATACATCAGCGATCCGATCATGGAACGATACAACGTTTCATCTACCTTCTCTCCGGTGAGATCAGGGTTTATCCCATGGTTCGTCGCTAATGGGGTGGAAGCTGGAGTAGAACCTGACATCCCAAATTTCTCTAAGATATCATGAACATACTTCGTCTGATGTATGAAAATTCCCTTAGGCAGTTGATCAACCTGAAGTCCCAAGAAGAATTTCATCTCACCCATCGATGACATTTCAAATTTTTGCTTCATAACTCTTTCAAAATATTTGCACAGATTCTCATTTGTCGACCCAAATATGATGTCGTCCACGTATATTTGAACTATCAGAAGATGTCCGTCGACTTCTTTGGTGAAGAGAGTGGCGTCCACTTTTCCACGGATGAAGCTGTTGGCTAGCAGGTGTTGAGACAATGTCTCGTACCAAGCTCTCGGGGCCTGGTGTAAACCATATAGCGCTTTATCTAGTAAATAAACCTTGTCTTTGTGGATTGGATCAGTGAATCCCGGTGGCTGACCGACATATACATCCTTTTTTACCTTCCCATAGAGAAATGCCGATTTAACATCTAACTGATAAACTTTAAATCCTTTCCAAGATGCAAATGCTAGGAAGATTCTGATAGCTTCAAGTCTAGCAACCGGAGCATACACTTCAGTGAAATCTATACCCTCCTGCTGACTGAACCCCTGGACTACGAGTCGAGCTTTGTTACGAATAACAACCCCTCGATCGTCCCTCTTGCACTTGAACACCCACTTGGTGTTTATCTTCTTGTGACCATCAGGCAAGTCTACTAATTTCCACACTCCTAACTTCTCAAACTGACTCAGCTCCTCTTGCATCGCGTTAACCCAAGAATCTTCAGTTAGCGCTTCCTTGTATGTTCGCGGTTCAATCTGCAAAATAAAACAACTAAGTGAAAACTCAGTTTGTAACGGAGAAACTGTTGAATAAAAACAGGTAAGGCCTTGGTCAATTTGACGTCTAGTGTGAACGCCTGATTGCAATTCTCCAATAATCAACTCTTCTGGATGGCATGAAAGAGTTCTCGGCATCACCTCGCCTGGAACATCTACCTCGCCTTCCAAATTTGTGACATTCTGATTTGCACCTTGTTCACTGACTGGAATTGTTTAACTTGAAATCTGGATTTGCTCCCCCTCAGAATCTGAATCACCACG
The DNA here is from genome assembly GCA_030545235.1 of Helianthus tuberosus. Lineage (NCBI taxonomy): Eukaryota > Viridiplantae > Streptophyta > Magnoliopsida > Asterales > Asteraceae > Helianthus > Helianthus tuberosus. Next base: position 152,107,980 of record CM060381.1, read on the forward strand.
ATCGAATATAGGTCTATCATCAGATTCTTGATTATCATTGACTGTCGTCTGATTGTCAAGATTTTGCTGAATATCATCATGTTCTCCAGCATTACTAGGACCGGCTTCGTCGTCATTGGAAGCTTGAAATTGATGTCTAGAATACTCAGCTGGGAATCTTTCTTGTGATTCTTCATACTCTCTCAGAATATCTAACTCGTCAAAGAAATCTGGTTCTTCTTCTATGTCAAACGAATCCCACAGTGTATCGTAATTAAAGCGCCATGAATCGCCGGGATTCTGCGGTGGCATTGCGTAACCTTGGCATTCAACATTGTGTGCTTCAATAATCCGCTTCAAGCTTGGAACAAAGACCCGTTTTAATGGACTTGAGTAACCCACAAATATTCCTTCAATGCTCTTTGCACCAAACTATCCAAAAGGCTCTAGAACTGTGCAGGTAACGATTCTAAATACTTCAGGTTCGGTTTGCGGTTGTTGATTAACTCGAAACATGTCTTGTTGAATTTCTTCACTGTAAGAACCTGGTTGAGTTTATAGCAAGCGGCTGACACTGCTTCTGCCCAAAAATTGACTGGTAATTTCGAATCAGCAAGCATCGTCCTGGTCGTTTCAATTAGCGTCCTATTTTTTCTTTCAGCTACCCCATTTTGTTGTGGAGTGTAAGGAGCACTAAATTCTTGCAATATACCTCTCTCATCACAATACTCTTCCATCTTGTTGTTCTTGAACTCTGTACCGTTGTCACTCCTGATTCTTCTGATTCGAGTTTGGTACAAGTTTTCAATTTTTCTGAACAACGCCATCAAACTTTCAAACGTCTCATCTTTAGTCTTCAGAAATGATACCCATGAAAATCTTGAGTAGTCGTCTGTAACTACTAGACAGTAGAGATCTCCAGTTATGCTTTTGACGTTTACTGGACCAAAAGATCCATATGAAGTCTCTCTAACGGTCTTGAGACTGAGTTAACCTTCTTTCCAGGGTGAGATTTCTTCTTTTGCTTGCCTTTGACACAGCTAATGCACTCCCCCTCAAGATGAAAACCTTTCACATAAACACCAATAACTAAGTCATTATGCATCACGTGATTCATTTTTCGCAAGTGAATGTGGCCCATCTTTCGATGCCACAATTGTGATTATTTTTCCGTTGCTCTTGACATAAAACAATGAGCATGACCTGTTGTAGTAGTTGCTACACTCATTTCCAACATGTACAGATCATTGACTCTTGGTGCTCTCATGATAACCCACTCTTCGGGAACAACAAATCCTGGTTTCAAGATCAAACATTCTTTGTCTGTAAAGTGTGTCGTATACATACGATCACAAATCTGAGAGATGCTCAGAAGATTGTTTTCAAGCTCGGCGATGTAGTTTACTCTTTCAAACGTTACAATTCCATTTGATAAAGTTCCTTCACCAACTATTCGACCACCTTGATTGCCTGCAAATCCCACATATCCTCCATTAAACCCTCGAACATCGTACAGTAGGGTTTTCTTCCCTGTCATGTGCCGAGAAGCTCCACTATCCATAATCCAACGTGAAACGGATCTTGGAAGCTCCTGCACATATCACAAACACTTAGTTAGAAGTTGATGCCACCCAAGCCTCTTTCGACTCGGGTAACTTGACATTTAGGTGAGTTTTTGCAATGTAAAGTAGCGGAAAATTCTTGTCATTCATCTTTAAGCTCTCCTCAGACCCAATCTCAACCTCTTTATATAAAAAGAAATCATTTTTAAGAGGTTGACCAGATGATTGGTCTTTCTTTGATACATTCTTCTTTTCAGCACGTAGTAGCCTCTTGTGGTTCAAGTTTCTCATAGTAATCCAAAGGTACATACATCTTCTTAGTTGAAGATGATGATTTTGCAGTCTCAGAAACCTTTGGTTTTGGAGAACTTGATTCCTTTACAACTGATTTTGGCTTCCATGCTTGTTGAGGCGACGCAACTCGTTTGTAAAATTTGTCAGTTTTAGTTACCACATTCTTTACGGATTCAGTTTTGAATTTGGTGTTATCATTTTTCAAAACTTTCTTCTCAACAACCATTGGATCTTTCCCTTTTGCATCAGCTTTCTTTTTCTGACTCTCAGCAACTTCAGACTTAGGCTTTAAGTTGGTGCACTTCCGTGCAATGTGTCCAACTTTGTTGCACTTAAAGCATGTACGAGTATCAACTACTCAACTTGTGCCTTCAGTCTGAGGCTGTGAGGCCTTTTCTTTAAAAAATTCTTCATTGGTTTTTGAAAATATTTCAGATTCCTGCTCGGAATGAGAACTTGAGCTTTTTACAAACACCTTTTTCTCAACAAACTTCTAGTTTTGAAAGTTCCTTCTTTGATAATTCTTACCACCCTTATAACCACCCGACCAATTGTTTTGATTGTTGTTAGAAAAACGCGGCGGTACAACAGGTTTTTTGTAGTAAGCTTTATCTTTTTCACAGTTTAATTGCCGTTTGGAACATTTCAAACCTTCGATTTCAGACACATCAATCTCAATCAACTTGAAAACATTTCTCAATTTGTCGACATTCACATTCTCCAAAGGAAAATCACGATCCGAATATAACTTATCAGATCCCGCCATCTTGTACATCACAAGATTAGGTTCTTCATTTAAGTTGTTTTTGGATTTTGATTTTGGAATATATTTATCCAAAAAGCATTCATCATCCTCAGTAGTGTCACTTTCAGACTTTAAAACATTTTCAACCATGCTTTTCACAACTTTAGATTGGACACTATCTTCATCGGAAGATGAAGTGAATGTGACATCAATTGTGTCTGGAAGCTTAACTTCATTAACTTCTTCATCATTAACCAACCCTGATTTTTTCTTTGAAAAGTTGTTTAAAACTGGTGGTGGAACCTGATGAAATCCAACCCCGGTTCCATCCGAGTATACATCTTCGCCTGCTTTGTTCTTTCCAATTGGCTTAGGAACTATATGTTGAAGAACAAAACTTGCGGAGTTGTAACTTTTCAGTTTCAACTGAATGCGTTCATTTTCAATTTTAGCTTCTTGAAACTGAAGCTTCAACTTAGCAATTTCATCCAGTTGTTGATCGATTATCTCTTCTTTTACCCTAAGAACTCCTGACAATTGAACATTTTCTTTGTATGTCTTACCATTTCTTTCATCAGAATCTTTTACCGTTTGTTTTAGCTTCTCAAAATTTTCTGAAAGTTGACGATTTTCATGAATTAGCTTTTCGTTTTCTTTCCTAATTCTTTCTACGTCAATTTTATCATTTTCAATTTTCTCAGTTAAATATTTTAATCTATCATTTGAAGCTTTTAACATTTTGTCACGGTTTAAGATCTGATCTTCAACATCTCTGACTCTTCCTGTCAATTCTTCAACCTTTTTACCGTTGAGGTAAGCAATTGTACTACAAACCTTGCAGTCTTTCATGCAATTTTTGCAGTTGCTCTCAGTTTTAGTTTTCTTACCTGACTCATTGGTTGCATCAATCTGACTGACCTTGGTTTTAGACTCAGTGCCAGAACCAGAAACTACCTCTAGCTCTTTCGCAGCAAACACTTTGTCAGCCATTTTCTTCAAATTCTCAGCCGTGAATTCTTGTGACGTATCAATAATCCCATCATCAACTTTCTTTGGCTGCAGCTCCTTTTCTTTTTCTTTTTCTTCAGCTTCTCCTCCTCCCCACCACTCTCTCTGTCTGGCTTCTTCTTCTTCAGCAATTTGTTTGGTGAGGGTTTCAATATCAACAGTATTTGGATCAACAGCAATGTTTCCCTTAGGATCTAGGTAACATTCTCTATCAGCATCCCATCTTTTCGCCTGTTTAGCTTCTTTGTATGTACGAGAGATTCTAGTAATCCTGTTCTGAGCTAGCATCTTTCTGTTGATTTATTTCACTTCTTCTGCTCTGGAGTCTTTGAAAGGAACAATCTTTGTCACAAACGCATAGCCCACTGCGTCTTCTTCTGGTAACACTTCACTCCAATCATATCCCTCATCGTCATGGATAACAGCAAGAGCTCTGGATTTTTCTTTGGGATTTTCTTCTATCTGCTTCATTCTAGGGGATTCAGATTTGTTTTGATGATAGATTGCTCTTTTGTAGTAATCCTCTCTGAATGGATTTGCAGTATCATCAGCAGGTGTGTTTTGACATTCACGTTTAAAATGTCCCTTTTGTTTACATTTGAAGCACGTGACTTTTGATTTATCAAAACCAAGTTTATGGAAGGTCCACCAATTGATTGTCTGCCTGTAATCTCCATGAATCTTTGTGCTCGTCTGACCGCACTAGCCATACACCACCTGATATCTATCAACTCCATTTCTTCTGGGTCGATCTGATCATAATCTTCCTTGGTGAGGTTAGTGTTTCCAATCTTTCCCGCAACAAGACTTTCGTATGATTCTAGAACAGATGCTAAAAACACCATTTGCTGCTTTGCGGATTCTTCACTGAAATTTTGAGCATTCTTTAGATCCACAGCAATGTTACATCGAAACAAATTCTTCGGAACTGGTTGACTTTGAGTAGTTGAAGACGAACCACCATGAAAACCACTGCTTGAACTTTCTTGATTTGAAGTGTTAGAACTTTCAGCTGAGAAAGCTGTCTTAGGAGACACAGTTTTCGGGATCATACTACCTCGATAATACACCTCAACATTCTGCTGATATGAGGAATTATTTACTTTGTTTGATTTCTTGATCTCCAATTCATGACTCTCCAGTCTTTCAATTAACAAATCAACCGTCAGATCCTCCGACTTGATTGTGTTCTTCAGCATCAAGGCAAAGTATTGCCAGTCTTTATCATCCGGTAGCGAGTCAAACAGTTTGTCAACCAACTCTTCTTGTGTGTACACGATTCTGTGTCTTGCAAGTTCCAGCTTTAAATGCCCAAATCTTTCAATCATCTTTGACACTGACTCGTTTTTCAAACATCCAAATAAATCAAATTCTTTTCTTAACAACTTCTTTTTGTTTTTGACTATCTCAGCACTACCCACACATTTCACTCTCAATTTCTCCCATAGATCTTTCGCATTTGCGTACTCAATCAACGATATTATGTCGTCTCTCACAGATTGATAAAGCAATGCACTGCACTTTTGTTCAGCAACAAAACTATCTATATCATCAAACTCTGTTATATTTTCATAATCTGATCTTCCCATATTGAAACCAATCTTCAAGCTCTTCCAACTTGGATATGCAAACGCTTTTAGCCACTCTTCAAACCATTTAGCCCATCTATTGTATTCTTCAATCGCCATCAGTTTAGGAGGTTTGTTGTATATGCCATATGCACTCTCCACACTCAAAGCATCACACAGAGTTTTCTTTGCACTCGGATTAGGAGCATTTTCATTTGTGTTGTTTGATGTATCATCTCCGGTGTTTCCCGTAAAAGCAAACATGTCACTGAACGGATTCATAAACTCATCCATCTTCACGTAACTGAAACAATCAATAAACACTTAGAAATTTTTTTGATTTTTAACAACAATTTCAAACGAAATCACTTCACACGAAATGACTTCAAACGAAATAGCTTTCAAGCGAAATAGCTTTCAAGCGAAATATCAGCTTCAAACGAAATAACAGCCTTCAAACGAAATAGTAATTTCGTTCGAAACAAACCAAATGAAATATAATTTCGTGCGAAATAAGCATGGTTTCAAACGCAATTAGCCTCTTTGGAACGAAATAGTAATTTCGTATGAAATCCTCAAACGAAATCTAATTTCTTACGAAATTAATCAGCAATTTCAAACGAAATTAACCCCAAACTGTAATTTCGTGCGAAATTATGAAGCTATTCCGTGCGAAATCAGGATGACATCAGCATGTCGGCCACCATTTTGTCAAATTGATCCGGTTTTTGTTCGAATTTTGGTCCAATTCTTTCAAGGATTCAATAAAACGATGTTTCGCGTGTAATGTGAGAAAATTAAGCCATTTTAACCGTAAAATATCGTTTAATTTTGAAAAGGAGTAGAAGTGATGAAAACAAGCTGAATTGGTATAAACTCTTCTTTCTGAGCTCTGATACCACTTGTTGGATCGTCGTGTGACCCTAACGAGTCAATCAGAAGAGTTTAACATCAATATCAAAGGCGGAATCAATGATATCGACGTGAATACAGCTCAATTCCTCTTAATTATCTTTTTATTATTGATTTCAAAGCTTTTACAGATCGTTTGACAAATCGGTAGCACCTCGGCTCTGAATCGGAAAAGTTACAAATGACAAGGCACAACACACATATATATAGGTGAGCTAATTTCGCATGAAATAGTACATGCGAAATCTGATTTCATACGAAATCACCACTTAATTTCGTATGGAATTACCATTTGGTAATTTCGTGCGAAATAACCTTCCAACCAATATTTGACAGATTTCTCGTACTACATGCCCTGATCTACTCATTCTATTACAAGACTCTATAAAGACGAAGTTAACAGACATCTATGCACCAACACATTCAAGCCAAAAGCCAAAGATCTAGCAGAAGCATCCTCAACATCCTTAACCATGTCAAGTAAGTATTAATATATGATAAAATGTTAAGTATGTTTGAAAGCTAAGGATCATGTATACTTATCTTTTTTTGTTGTCTGGATAGGTGCTCAAAATTCTGCCTCTAAATCCGTTTTCAAGTTTGATATTGGCGACATTAACATCATGATTTATCCTCGTTCTTTGAAGAGGGAGCTGGCCAAGGGCCAAAGCCAACCTGAGCCAAAAACGATGTCTACCCGTGCTAGGACTGGCTCCAAGAGGAAGAAGCCTGCCGATAGCACCGATGATGCCTTCCAAGTTGAGCGCCACTTCCATGATGTCATCACTGAGGTAAGGATCCTGGATCCTCGTAAGTACTCTGATCTTCTGTTGTTGTGACCTGTAGTGGTTTATCCATCTCCAAGCCATCCATGACAGAAGCCTGGCTAAAGCAGAGGAGAAACCACCGCCGCAGCCAAGGACAAGAGGATCTCCCAGCTAGAGAAGGAGATCAATGGTTTGGAAAAGAAAATCATGGTTGCTGAGATGGAAGACAACAAGGTAGAGCTGGAAGCTACTAAGGAAGTGAAGGTATGTGCTGCCTGGACCGTCCTACAGGCTAGGATAAAAATGGCTAAGGAGGCCATGGATCCTACTTTTGATCGCTCAAGCTGGAATGTCGATGGATGGAAGTTGGCCCTCGAGAACCTTGGTGCTGAAGCTGAGGAGGAGCAGGTGTTGTCATTGGAAGCTGGTACAAACGGAGCTAAATAGCGAAAGGATGAATTTGGAGGTGAAGCTGGTGGGGATGATGCAGCTGCTGGTGGTGCTGTGTAAATGAGCGATGATGGATATTGATGCCTAGGCTGGAGCCCATTTTTTCTGTGGTTAATGGTGTTTTTAATTTTCAAACAACTGGTTTTTAATAATTTCGAACAATAGATTCTAGGATTAAGGATCACTGATCCTTTGAACATCAGGTAGGATGCCAGATGGTGGAGGGATCCTCTGTTTGGGGGATGAAGCCTCTGTTATCCTGCCTCTTTTACTTTCCTGCATTTTATTTTCTACACAAACACTTTAACTATTAGACATCCCTTATCTGGCATGGGTGGATGGTCCACATTTTGCTGGTGAAATCCAGGCCAGATGTTTTTGGTATATGATGAATAGGTTTTTAAATAATATTAAACTTTTTGGCTATATTTGTTGTTGTTCCTTTACTCTTTAAGTTTCCTTTTTTATTATGCTTGTGTTCGCTATATCCAAAGATCTCGTCATCAATTATCTGTAAAATCATAAGTTATTGAAAATTTGATAATGCTAAGTTAAAGAGAAAATTTTAAGTGCTTCAATGAATATGGATCATCGGTCCTTAACCAAAAAAGGATAAGAGGTAACTTGCAACATAGAAAAAGTTAAGGATACAACATACCAGAGAATCCAAGTTAGGATTCTATATCCTTGTAAGTTATTACTAAATAAACAAACTATGAAAATTAGTTAAAGCTTTAAGGATCCGGGATCCTTATTGTCAGAACTTGTATAACTTTAAAGCTCCAAGATCCTATAAGAAAAACAAACTTGGGACTAAGCCAAACAATTGGGATATACCCGTAATAACTAGGGACAAGCCCAACAAACTGGGGACGAGCCCAACAAACTGGGGACGAGCCCAACAAACTAGGGACAAGCCCAAATAAATGGGGACAAGCCCATATAAACGGGTGTAAACTGGGGTCTGGCCCAAACTAGCGAATTTCCCAACGTAAATGTCATGAAAATGCCAAAACATTAGGTATCGTGAAAATGTTAGAAACCTTATGATAACGGATGTATGGTACGTCTACCATTATACTTGAGATCCTACATATGGCCAACATCAATGAAATTGTCAGCCACTAAGCGCGTACTGGTCCCATTACCTTGAACCATACTTAGATAAACGTGCGCTACTGGTGGGGTGTCAAAACCCAATTCATGTGAAAGGTGAAAACCTTTAAACCTTAGAAGGTATGAGATACCTTAGCTGGGAACAAGCCTAAAAACTGGGGATAAACCCAAAAACTTTGGAGAGTTGGCCAACAACTTTGGAGAGTTGGCCAACCACCTTATGAAAATAGATGTTAAATGTTTAACATCTTTGACTTATGATAAGTAATAAGTATAAAATGAATGAAAATGAAAGTAAAAATGTTACTGAATGAAGGATCATATGTTAGGATCGGAGGCTCTCATGAGTGTGTTTGTTTGTGTAACTTGAACAATCAATAAATATGAAATGATGTAAAGTGCAGCGGAAATGAACACAAACTTAGTAAACACAATCAAAGAGGAAGATAGTTTTGATAAACATTCGCTTTTCATTTAGTCGAAAGATTACAAATCAAAGCAAAATTACAATGCAAGCTTACAAACTAAACTCCCCCTCAGCCTAATACTCCATGGTTGATTGCATAAGATGAAAGGATTGGATTGAGGAGAAGAACTCACTCAAAACTATCAAATGTAACAGTACATAGTACTGCTCCATTTATAGGCAGACCAAACCACTGAAGCATCTCAGCTGACGTCACCATGAAAGCGACGTCTAACAGCCTAACAACCTGTAACCACTGTTCCTATACAAACACAACTAATCTTAACCACTGATTCTACATAAGACAAATAATACACTAAACTACTGCTATCTTCTTCCATCAGTGCTTTCCTCAAAGTTGATCAGTCCTTGAGTGGGCAGTGCTTTGTCATCAGTAGATTGAACCAGTAGTGTTTACTTCTTCAGGGCTTTATCAGCAGTTTAAAGGGTAGCAACAGTTGTACTCGGACAGTGGATATAGGGCATCAGATGTTATAAGTACTTTCAAGGGGAAAGCCTGTTGTAAACTACTGCTTATTATGAATCCACTGTTGTGATCCGGTTTTGGCTTTTATTATCTGTTCCTCTGATAGGGTTCAATCCCAACAATCTCCCCCTGGAACAGATAATGCCAAAACCCTTCATTATTCTAGATCTTTATTTTCTCATCAGAAGTTCCTTAGCTTGTCTTTTAAATTCTTCTTCAAAATCCTTGGAACTTGAGTCATCCTCATCCCTGCACAGTGTAAGTTCAAGGAGATCTTGTAGTTCTTCAACACCAAGGCTTAGTGTTTGTTTCCTTGATATGTACTTCACTTCACCATTGGATCTGAACAGGGTCAATACATGGGTCTTTTGATCAGACATCCACTTTAGTATTTTTGAACCCAATGGGTTTCTTAGGAGAGGTTTATTTACTGATGAGTTGGGAGATTTTGGCCTTGTAAAGATTTGTGAAGCAGTATCCTGAGCTTTTGCTAGTTCAGAATTTTCAGACATTTGTTTGAAAGCCTTTTCTATGACTTCATTTGCTGCAGCTATATCTTCTGCAACTTCTTTTTCAATCTGCTCTTGTCTCTTTTGTTGATCTAGCTCAATGTCTGAAATATCTACTGATGTGTTTGGTGATGATGATTTGTTCAAAACCTTTTTGGCAAGGTCCTGAAGTCTTGCTGATCTATCTTCATCTAAAGCCATTTTATTGATGGCTTCTTTAATGTACTCAGCTTCTTTTTCTTTTTCTTCTTCATTGGTCAGTTGTTTCCTCTTTTCTTGGTTTATCACAATGATAGAGGTATCTGCTGATGTGAACAGTGGTTTAGGATCAATGAGCTGTTTTGGCTCTTTGTGTTTAGGCTTCTTTGGTGAATTTGGATCTGTCACTTTTCTTCTTTTCAGCCTTTCATAAGCCTCATCTGTATACTGCTTTGTCCATTTTGCTATGGCTTTAGCAGTATCCACCAACTCCTGCTTCTTTCTTTTGTACTCAGATGTAAGGTCAGCAATGAGCTTTTTGTATTTGCTCCAGTTTGGAGTTGTCCTCTTCTTGCTTGGATCATTTTTTATTCTTTCAGTTCTGTTTTCCTCATGCTTTAAAGCAACTATTGGCCATTCTTCAAATTGTTTTTCTTCAGCTGAATAGAATTTTTCTTTCATGATGTATGCAAGATATTCTTTTCTCATTTCTTTTCGTAGATCTGCTTTGGGTGGTAAATTTGTCATTTATTTGCTCAGATCCCTTGCATAGTCTTCCATTTGTTTGACTTTGGTGAGCAAAAATTCCATTCTTTCAGAAATGGCTTTGTCACTTTGAGCTTCACTTTCAAGTTTGGCTCTTATCTTAGCCTGCCTTGCTTTGAGCTTGAGATATTCATCCATATTTTCTGGGATTATGAAGCCTATGAGAGAAGGAAATCTTCTTTTTGAAGGATCATCCTCAATGTAGAATTGTCTCATCTCATTTTTAACAGTTTCAGGTTCCAGTGGGTATTTTGCAGCCATAGGATCATATTTGTCATCACCTGCCTGAGTTGTTTTTCTTTTTCTGGTGTAAGTTTTATTCAGTGAAGGAGTGCTTTTGGGTGATTTGTTGATTGTAGTGAAGATGGCTTGAAGTGAAGTAAGGGTAGTGGTGGATGGTGGCTGACTAACAGTTGTTGAAACAACTGGTGTTTCAACCTCTGTTGTCATTACAACTACTATTGTGTCAGTAGATGTCTTCTGCTTTTGAGCAGGGGCTGAAGGTGGTGAAGTTGTTTTTGGTGGTGGTGATGGAGAGGCTGATGATGTCTTGGGTGGATCAGTGGTGGTGGTTTGAGTGGTGGAAGGTGATAAGGCAGTGATTATAGTATGTGTTGGAGTGATGGTTTTAACAACTACTAAAACTACTGATGTATCAACAGTAGTTGATACAGCAAGAGTTTTCTCTTGAAGTCATGTTTTTCTTTTTCTGGTTCAACATGAAGGCCATCCTCTATTCCCTTTTTCTTCCATTTCATAATTCTCTCCCCCTTTTTGGCATTATCTGGGGGAAATTGATCTATAAAGAGAATATTGGAAGGAGCAGTACCAGTGGTATTCATCATCTGGGCTTTTATAGCCTTGATGTCTGCTTGGGTGTTTTTGAACCTTGACTCAATCATATTTTTCAATTCTTGCACATATATTGCGTGTTGCTGATCTGCCATCTGTCTTTGTTTTTCGAGCAGGGGTTGAAATAGATTCCATAGCTCATTTGTAGCAGGTGCTGGTTGTGCAGATGCTTGAGCTGGAACGGCAGTGGGTTGTGTATTTTGAGCTTTTAACAGCTGTTGTACCATACCCTTTATTTCAGCAACAGAAGTTTCAAGGTTTTCGATTCTGCCCGTCAATTCCTGATATTTTGAATCATCACCCAAATTAATGTGATCATCTGATTCCCCACCTGGAGTGGTTATATCAATGTGTGATTTAGGAACAGAATTCCTAAAATCATCCATTGATGCCCCTTGTTCTCGCTACTGGGGACTTCTTTCTTCAGCACTTGATAACCCTTTGATTTTACTAGTGGTCAGAACAGTTTCACTAGTAGTTATCAGAGGTGCTATAGAAGAAATTACCTTCAAGGGAGTCTGACTGATGAAACAACTAGCCAAATGTAGATCTGTTGATCCAACATTTGTAGTTGCTGCTCCACTTGAACTACTGTCAAGAATTACTTGTAACTCCTGCAGTGTAAACTCCTCAGTTGTTTCTGGGATAGCAGAGGTATAAGCATCAGACCCAGTCACTTGTGGGAGTGTACTCTCAGTAATAGGTGATAGAGAGGAACTGGTTTGTGTCTGTGCTATGGCAACTGCATGCAACAAGGGTATTATTGATTGTGGTAATGTGAGGGGTGAAGATATAGGTGATGAAAGAGACATGTCCTTGGGATCAGGACTGAGGAAGATGGATCCAATTGAATCCAGAGCTTCATAATGTGGGGTCCCTGTGCTTACAACCTGATCCTTTTGTGAGGATGCAGGAGGTGTTTGAGGCAATGGTGGAGATCTTTCTACCAACTGTTGTGAGGAAGTAGTAGCAATGGTTTTTGGTGACATTTGTGTTGTCACTGGCAGTTGCTCTGGGATCTCATCTTCCAGAGTTGCCTTTGTTTTGGGTTTGGGGGGCTTTCTGGATGTTTTCTTTTTGGTCTTTTTGGTAATGGCAGGTGTGGGTTTCAAAGCAGTGGTTGTGCTGCTATGATCACCTGGAGTAGTGGGCTCAATAGCTGATACCTAAGGAGCAGTGGTAACTGCTAAATTCTGCTCAGGCACCTCTGCTTTTGTTTTTAAAGGTGCTAACATTCTAGTGTATGTTTCAGGTGTTAAACCTTTTATTTGAAAATAAACACCTTGTTTGAGCAAATTTTCATTTTCCTTTCCAAATTTTTGTTCAAAATAGTAGCTTAGAAACCTTGGAAAAAGTAAAAATGATTTGCTATCAACATTTTTCACCAAATCATCAAAGATCTCCTGGGAATAGTTATAATTTTCATTATGTAAAATGGCATAACCCAGACATTGGATCTTTAATGGTATTACGTTAAAAGCAGTTGTTTTATTTGAGACACACATCAAGAGAGTGTGAAATAAAAACCTAGGTGCAGAAGGGAAGAAACCTTTTTGTAAGGTATCCCTTTTTGTTTGTTCTGCATACCCTCTTTTCAGAAAATCAGTTTTCAACTCGTTTTTAAGAAATAAGTTTTACCTTGCTGATCATCGAGTTTAAAGACTTCTGAAATGGATTATGGAGTAATTTGAATCGTTTTACCCTGTATGGAAGAGTTGATGGTTATGACTTTATCGTCTTGTTTTTCAAGCGTAGCATTTTTCCAAAACTCTCTCTGGGTTTGTTGGTAGATTGGAGCATCTGCTGTTTTCAAAGTTTTATACTTTGATGCAGTCATGATGTCGATGATGGAATCGAAGGTGTGGTTGTTGGTGGGTTTTGTGAGTAGACCCAAGTAGTTGTGAGGGGATTTGTACGGGATTTCAATGGGTTCAACAGCCATTTGAGTGTCCTCTTTGGGAGATGAGGATGATTTTGATTTTGATTTTGATTTCGTCATTTTGATGAAGAGTAGCGAAGAATGATTTGGATGAAAGGTTGAAAACTGTTTTGAGAAGAGAATTTTGGAATTCAATTCGACAGTGTAAAACCCTGTTTGGGGTTTTGATCAGGGCTTTATTTAGGGAAAAAGTGAATGCTGATGTGGCAGCGGTTACAATAATCTGATGGCTAAAAACTGACCACGTGCCAACCTCTAATGGATGAATAGTGGAGGACAGTTGTTTTGAGAGCCACTGATGAAGCAAGCATCAGTGGTTACAACGGTAATAATGTGATAACAGTGGATGATTTTCACTATCAGTGGATAGCACATCAGTGGATACAACACTGATTTTTGAACAACAGTGCTTATCAAGAGAATGAGAGAACAGGGGTTGACTTTCAGCAGTGGACAGTGTTTAGGAAACAGATGTTATAGCAAAGCAGTGGTTAGGGGTAATGGTAAAGATTTGAAAGACTAGTATATCAGCAACTGTTAGTGCACCAATGGATAAGCTCTTGATGAATATTTTGAGCATCTGCTGTTCTGATGAAAGAAATGATTTTATCTTGTGAAATCACAATATCATGTCTAACATCTGTTGATGGTGATTCTGAAATATCTGCAATACTGTTATTCTCAACAAAATACATTTTAGATGCAAATTGTCAAGTTTAATATGTCAGCAGTTTTTTTTCAGAAATTTTCATCCAAGGTTTTGCCACAAGTCAATTACAGGTTTTGAAGCTTTTATAGATTCCTGACAGTGGATTAGTACCCTAGATGATGTAGACCCTTTTTACTAAGGCTACTCATTTTGTGTCATAATTTTTGAATTAGAACATGAGTACCCAAGCATTCTAAGGTCTGTTGGCAATCAATCTTTTAAACAGTGTTAAAACAAACTCGAGTTTGACATGACCTTGACACTTGTACCATTTCCTTTTGATATGTTTTTGAGGATAATATCACCAAGAAAAATAAAGGTTTTATATCCTGACAGGAGATTGAAACTTTTACTATAAAAAACAAGTAAAAGTACAAAATATATCATTCTAAAGAAAAATAAAGAATAACATATCCTGCTTTAAAGAGAAAAACCTTCTTAAAAAATTAAAGGTTATTCTGAAAACAACATCAAAAAGGATCTGGTATATTTTCCAATTAAAACTCACAGTCACATCATTCTCAAGTTTTAGGAATATGGTCAATGATTTGAAATACATTGTAATAACCACTGTTTGGGACCATTTCCTTGTCAATTGATTGCAAAAATGAGGAGACATGTACACATAGGTTTTGAGAGTCCTGACATAGACTTTACCATGTGATGATGTTGAAAAACTTGTTTAGTCCTCTGTCAAGTTTAACCACTGGTGATTCAATTTTTACCTGAATTTTCCTGTACCAATGAATGCACACAGTTGCTTGATGACCATTGTCCACCCTATTTTTGTACTCTTAAGTGTTTTACATTTATACTCTTTTCCTTTGACTTCAAAGGTTTTGAGATAAACACACTTTTGAGATTTTGTGATATTTCTTCTTCCCTTTTTACCCTTTCCATTCATAAGTACTGAACTACTCACTGGGAGGTTTTATTAAAGGAATACTTATTCCAAAATCATTTTGCAGTAATGTTTTGAGAGATTTGGTCATTTCTGCACGTGCTTATGCCAAATTTCACATTACCAATGATCTGGACATTTTTTACAGCTGATTTTCTTAATGTATTCTTAACACAATTGATTTTGGTCCTTCTGAAGGATTCTCAACCTGTTTTTCAATACATAAGATCTAAATGACTAAAGTTTTAATTTCCCTCTTTATATGTAAACAAAAACACTAATGTTTTTATGAACATAGGTTTTTGTTGACCTGAGGTTCATACCTTAGTAGCAAACATGATGGAAACATCAAAAACTTCATAACAACAGTTAAAGTCAATTTTCGTAATAATTTTACCATAGTTATCAGACATATTTTCAGATCTGAAAACTATAGGTGGTTTATGTATGACATCACCCGTTATATGAAGTTTGTGTGTCCTATGACATCTTGGTTGTTTTACAGAGCTTTTGAGTAGTCACTTTGAACATGATTTCTCGTTACTCTGTTTTTCAACTAAATACAATCAACCTTAGTATCAATGATTTTGAGCTGAACTGTTATGTCAAATTGACTGTTAGATCGAATTTGACTGTCCAAGCTCTGATACCAATTGTTAGGATCGGAGGCTCTCATGAGTGTGTTTGTTTGTGTAACTTGAACAATCAATAAATATGAAATGATGTAAAGTGCAGCGGAAATGAACACAAACTTAGTAAACACAATCAAAGAGGAAGATAGTTTTAATAAACATTCGCTTTTCATTTAGTCGAAAGATTACAAATCAAAGCAAAATTACAATGCAAGCTTACAAACTAAACTCCCCCTCAGCCTAATACTCCATGGTTGATTGCACAAGATGAAAGGATTTGATTGAGGAGAAGAACTCACTCAAAACCATCAAATGTAACAGTACAGAGTACTGCTCCATTTATAGGCAGACCAAACCACTGAAGCATCTCAGCTGACGTCACCATGAAAGCGACGTCTAACAGCCTAACAACCTGTAACCACTGTTCCTATACAAACACTGCTAATCTTAACCACTGATTCTACATAAGACAAGTAATACACTAAACTACTGCTATCTTCTTCCATCAGTGTTTTCCTCAAAGTTGATCAGTCCTTGAGTGGGCAGTGCTTTGTCATCAGTATATTGAACCAGTAGTGTTTACTTATTCAGGGCTTTATCAGCAGTTTAAAGGGTAGCACCAGTTGTACTCGGACAGTGGATATAAGGCATCAGATGTTATAAGTACTTTCAAGGGGAAAACCTGTTGTAAACTACTGCTTATTATGAATCCACTGTTGTGATCCGGTTTTGGCTTTTATTATCTGTTCCTCTGATAAGGTTCAATCCCAACATCATATATCCTTTAAGAGTCCTGGATCCTGAATCAGAATATTGAAAACATTGAGGATCCCTGATCCTTCTTACATGAAGTATTTCCTGAGATGAACAGCATTCCAAGCTCTTGGTAGGAGATCACCATCCATGGTTAGCAAGCGATATGCCCCCTTTCCTACTTCTGCTTCTATTAGATAGGGGACTTCCAACTTTGGTGACAGTTTGCCATCAGTTGGATTTGTAGTGATTTGGAATGCCTTCTTCAACACCAAATCACCAACTTGAAATCTTCTAAACATTCTTGTTGTATGATCCAACCACTCTTTGCTGGTAGCTAGCCATCCTCATTCTTGCTAAATCTCTAAGCTCATCTACAATGTCTAGGTCTTGGATCATGTTTTCAGCATTTGCTTCAGGATCACGGATGCTTGTTCTTGTTGTAGGAACCACCATTTCTGTAGGGATCACTGCCTCAGTTCCAAAGACTAGGGAGAATTGAGTTTGGCATGTGGCATTCTTTGGAGCTGTCCTATCAACCCAAAGGATATATGGTAGCTCTTCAGCCCATTTTCCCTTATTGGATCCTAACTTCTCCTTCAAGTTGTTGATGATGATATTGTTACTTGATTCTGCCTGACCATTAGCTTGTGGGTGGACTGGTGTTGATGTTATCATCCTAATCCCCCAGCCGTCACAAAAGTTAGTAGTTCTGTTCCCAATAAATTGGGATCCATTATCATAAATAATTTCAGAAGGAATTCCAAATCTAGTAATAATATTTCGTTTAATGAAGATATAACTTCCTTTTCCCTGACTTTAATAAAAGCTTCAGCTTCTATCCATTTGGAGAAGTAGTCTGTCATAGCTTGCATGAATACTTTTCCTCCATATGCTTTAGGGAGTTTACCTACTATATCCATTCACCATTTCATAAATGGCCAAGAGGAAACCACTAGATATAAAGGTTTTGCCGGCTACTAACATATGTTGCTATGTCTTTGGCAAGTATCACACTTCCTTGCATATTTCACAACATCCTTTTTCATTGTAGGCCAATAGTATCATGTTCTAAGGATCCTTGGGAATAGTGCTCTGCCCCCAGTGTGATTTCCACAATCTCCTTCATGAAAATCCTTCAAGACTTCTTGAATTTTTGGATCCTCAATACACCTCAAATACGGACCTGCAAGGGATCTCTTGTATAATATGTTATTCATTATAGTAAATTGAGATACCTTGATCTTGAAAGCTCTAGGATTCTCCCCTGTGGGAATTTCCCCATTCTGGATATATTTCATGATCGGAAGGATCCATGATCCTGAACTCGACTGTATACCATCACTAGGTACAATTGCAGTATCCTCAACTATCTCCATTGCATCCTTCTCTTCAATTGCAGGAGAAGGGATATGAATGATAGGAATGTTGATATCTTCTTGTATCTTAAAGTATGATCCTAGATTTGCTAAGGCATCTGCTTCTACATTTTCCTCTCTGGGTACCTCTGTTATGCTGAAAAAATAAAAGAATTTGCCAATTTCTTGACTATTTCTAAATATTTAATTGGTTTATCATCTTTGACAGCATATGATCCATTAAATGGTTAGTAATTAGCAACGAATCAGTATATACTTGAAGATACCTGATCCTCATGTGCTTAGCTAATTGCAAACCTGCTGTTAGGGCCTCATATTCTGCTTCATTATTAGTTGTTTGAAATTCACATGCAATAGATTGGGGTATTATGCCCCCCTGTGGCGATTTTAGTAGTAGGCCTAGTCCAGATCCTTTGACATTTGAGGCTCCATCTGTGAAGAGTGTCCAAAGATCCTTGGTCTCCTCAAGTTGTTGCACCTCTAATTCAGCTTCCCTTTGTAGATCACTACTGAAATCAGCCACAAAGTCAGGTAAAGCTTGAGACTTGATGGTAGTCCTAGGTTCATACTTAATGTCATATGCACTAAGTTTAACTGCCCATTTTTCCATTCTACCTGACATTTCAGGCTTCCTAAGAACATTCTTAATAGGAAAGTTAGTCTTAATAATAATAGTATGTTTTCAAAGTAATGTCTAAGTTTAGTGGAAGCAATAATCAAAGCAAAAATTAATTTCTCTAAATGAGAATATCTGGCTTCTGCATCAAGAAAGCTTTTACTTACATAGTATACAGGGTGTTGTTGGCCTTCGTGATCCTTAACCAAGACTGCACTTACTGCCTTACCTAAAACAGCTAAGTACAAGGATAATGGCTCACCATCTTCTAGTTTCATCAGGGCTGGTGCTGAGGATAGATAATCCTTAAGAAATTTAAGAGCAACTTCATGCTTCCGAGTCCACTCAAACTTCTTATTCTTCCTCAGTATATCGTAGAAATCCTTGCACTTTTCTGAGGACTTTGAGATGAATCTGTTCAATGTTGCAATCCTTCCTGTTAATCTTTGAACATCTTTGGCATTGGTTAGAGATTTGACGTTTACTATTGCTTTAATCTGTTCCGGACAAGCTTCAATCCCTCTTTTGGTCACCATGTATCCTAGGAATTTTCCAGCTTTGACACCAAAGTGACATTTTGAAGGATTTAGCTTCATGTTGTATTGATCGAGGATGTTGAATGCCACTTCGAGATCCTTAAGATGATCCTCTGACTTCTTGGACTTTCACCACCATGTCATCGATGTCCGTAGTGTCTCCAAGTTGCTCTTTGAATATCATATTCACTAGTCTTTGATAAGTTGGCTTCAATGAGGAGGTGTAACAGTTTTTGGCCTCCTGTTGATCACTTTCAATCTTCACTACTCCCCATGGAGTTGGTAGCTTCACACATTGGTGTTATGTAGAAGGAACAACTTTCATATCATGTATCCATGGCCTGCCAAGGATCACAATTTAACAAGACAAATAGTCAATAACATAAAATTTTTGGACAGAGTTTACCCCCTCAATATAGATTGGGAATTTGATGTCCCCAAGCGTATTCTTTGTCTCTCCGCTGAATCCTACAAGGACAGATGATCTCAGAACTATCTCTGACTTCGGGATATTCATCCTTTTGAGGACATCCAATTGAATTATGTTCACTGAGCTCCCACCATCGATTAGGATCCTGCGAACAAAATGGTTGGATATAAACAAAGTAATGACTCAGATGTAGGCTTTTCATTCTTCTTAGTCCATCTAGCTTTCTCACCTAAATTCTGTTAAGCAAGCATCAATTCGTTATTATCAACAGAAAAACAATATTCATATATGTGAGGATATTCTTCCTCATCTTCTTCTTGTTCAACAGAGTGACCATTCTGATTCTCATATTTGGAGTATTGCTTGGATCGATTATTCTTAAACTAGGATCCTTGTTTCTCCTGTTTTGATGATCCAGATATTCTATCATGGATCCTTTTGTCATCCTCTAGACGGATGAATCTTAGAGCCCTGTTTCTTACTTCATCCAAGTTCCTGCATGGTGTCATGACAAGATCATCATAGAAAAGATAATCTTTTTGCAATCCCATTTTAAATGCTTCTACAGCAGTGGCAATATCTAAGTTTGGAATTTCTAAGAATTCTCTACCAATTTAGTAACATAATCTCTAAGTGATTCATCACGACCTTGGGTGATCCCATACAAGTCACTAGTTAACCTTTCAAATGTTCTACTACAAGAGAATTGGTTATTAAATAAGTTAACTAAGTGAGAGAATGAAGTTATAGAGTAGGGAGGAAGACTTAGCAGCCATTTTAATGCTCTCCAGTAAGTGTAGACCCAAAGCCCTTGCAAAAACATGCTTCTTTCAGTCTTTCAGGAATGGGATTGATTTCCATTCTTTCTCTATATTGAGCTACATGTTCCTCTGGATCAGTGGTGCCATCATATAACTTCATGTTGGGGGGTTTGAAAATAGTTTGGTATCTCATCATTGCATATGGGTGGTGCAAAGTGAGATATTCTGTGATTTCCATTCGGGATCTCAGGAATGGGTTTAACTACTCCTGAGACACTGGATATCATATCCTTGAGCTTTTGTAATTCTCTAGCCATAGCTTGGTTGATTCCTACATCCTGCATATAACCAAAGTTAGTATAAAAAATAGTATTAAATTATTACCTCCTAACTAATTTGAAGTTGGTATTCCAGAAGTATATCGCGGAAGACACGTCTGGCATAACAGTAGGTCCAGAAGAAGCAATGGTTTGCATAGGATGAAATCCCCTTCATGAATTTCAGAGCTTCTCCATGACTGTCTGCCTAAGGATCCTTGATCCTGAAATATATTGGGACCAGGGTAGTTCTGGATGCGTGATCCATAAATCCTTGAATCCTGGATGAGGATCCTTAATTGTTGAAGTAGGATCCTTGAGCGGGAAACGTGTCCGTGTATCCTTCAAGTATGATGAAGGATCCTTGATGCTGGCTGGTTGTCACCGCTCAATGTTGATGGATAGAGGATCCTTGAGGAAGGGTCATGGCCAATGATCCAGACTGATGGATCGATGATCCTTGAAGAAGGGTCATTGCCGGTGATCCCTGTTGTGTAATGGAGGATCCTTGAGGTTGCGTGTTGGAAATCCTGGATTGTTGAGCTACATTTGCTGGGGTGATAAAGTCCAACATTCTGGGCACCAGTGGAGAGTGATCCTCCGCTGGCCTCTTCTATTTCTTGATGTCGTCAATCTCCCAAGGATCCTTTGGTTAGTCTTGTCATGTTGCTCCATATAGCTCTTTATCTGCGAAAACAAAACAGAAATGTCACTGTTAGTATTAGTGGAAGAAGACCTAGTAGAAACTTTTGATCCTTGGAAGAATAATGATGTCCTCTTTTGAGTGTTATCTGGATTATTCTGGTATGGTGGTGGAATTTGAGGAAATGATGCACTGGTTTGGGATGAGGTAACCACCGGCATGACACTTGAAGTGGATTTTCCTTGAGAAGCCATGGAAATGATGATGATGAACAGAAATGAAGAAAAAACAGATTTTTTTCAAAAAATGGAAGCACCACTTGCCCACGGTGGGCGCCAAACTGTTTTGGTCAAAAATCAAACAAAGGATAATGTAATCAAATCTGATTTTGTGAGGTAGTGTGCTTGTATGTTGAATAAATGAATGAACAAGTGTAAAATGTAATGAACAATGGACACAAGGATTTATACGAGGAAAAAGCCCTAGATCTTAATGAGATCTCCGGCCCAAAAAACCTAGGATAGTGAAAATTATCACTATCAAATGTATTCAACTAGAAATGTTTACAACTTCGGAAGTTGATCAAGTGTTGTACAATGTTTGCTAGAGTGAGAGTGTATTCGAGAGCTAGTATTCGAGAGAGAGTGTGTTTTTTCTGCTAATAGAAATAATAATCTCTAAACACTTGATTAACCCCTTTAGATGGAAATAACAAGCAAGTCCGAAAAAGGTGGATGACCACGTCCAAGAAAGTTAACGTTGAACCATTTCCACATGGGCAACATCTTCAACGAGTCTAGTCCGATATTCTCGCCATGACTCAATCCATATTGTCCATGACCTACATGCCATTACGAAAATATACAGAGAATAATTTTTAGTTAAGTTATAAAAATAATAAGGATCTGTGATCCTCAGACTTCCAGCATCAGTTGTTAAGGATCAGTGATCCAGTCTGGTCTAAGGATATGTGATCCACAAGTAATAAAAATTAACCCCTAACACTAATGTTATTAATTATATTGATTTAAATGAAAAAGGTTAAATAGGTCATTTCTATAACAACCCTCCTGAATTTTTCTGACACCCTAATATATCTTAAAATATCCCTATATGTCCTAAAATACACCTCGTATGCGAAAACGGAACCTGAATACCTTTATTTTTATAAAAATTAAATAAAAACGAATTTTTAAGGTCTCTCGCTGGGCGCGTAAGCCACCCCCTTGACCTACGCGGGCCGCGACAGCTCTAATCTCAGGCGAGTCCCCAGGCCGCCATGTGTCGGACTCGTGTTAAGGCTACGTGTCAACGCGGAAAGGCTACGGCCTAGTCTACAAGACCTCGCGGGCCGCGTAGACCCTGGCCGAGTCTTACGCGGGGCGCGATGAAGAAAATTTCAACCCTATAAATTGAGGGCATCGGCTTCAGTCTCCGATCGCTCACAATTTCTTTCTCTCTCGACTTTCTACATAATATAAGCTATTTCCGGGTATTAT
The DNA here is from genome assembly GCA_030545235.1 of Helianthus tuberosus. NCBI lineage: Eukaryota > Viridiplantae > Streptophyta > Magnoliopsida > Asterales > Asteraceae > Helianthus > Helianthus tuberosus. The sequence continues at coordinate 152,130,554 of CM060381.1, forward strand.
AACCCCCTAATTAACGAAGTTCTGCCCCATTGTAAGTATTATAACCCCGGTTACGTATTAGATATGTTGTTCGATTGATCCAGGGTTCCGTAACGGCTGTCAAGGTTCTGCCCGACGTAGTCGTTGGAATGCCGTCTCGGGGAGGGTATTGCTAATGTAAATATTGGGTTATTATACTAACATGTGTACATTTTTTGTAATTAATAGATAACTACCAGGAAACCCTTAAAAGAAGTCTAAGACAGCAATGTGAGTAATCTCCTTTTTGTAAATTGTTTTTACAAAACCTTAAATGTTTTACAATGCGATTAAGCAGTGATTGAGTCTTTGTAGTTCTTCAATTACTGCCGGTATGTTGGGGTTTTGTATACAAAATGTGGAACACGTTACCATTGGACAAAGAGTTAGCCAATGTGTAATATGACCCACCAGCCAGGATTGACAGTACTGAATGAGTAATTATGTAGAAATAAACAATGTGATAGCTCTCAATACTGTTAAAGGATAAAACTCTTTTTGATTTAAACTGGGATTCACTCATCAGTATTTCCCACTAACAAAATGTTTTTAGACACGTTTCAGGTAACAAAATGTGAAAGCCAACTGGAAGCCAGCTGGACAGTACTGAAGGCTTGGAAAAGTGGCTATAAAAGTTACCTAAATAAAAGAAGATGTTTTATTCAATAAAATAGGGATTTTCCCTAATAAAACGTTTGTAATGAAAACTTGGGTTTTATCACAATATGTTTAATATGATAAAAGCATGGTATTTACTCTGATAAATATTTCCTAACTACGGTCCAGATGAAATTTCCGCTGCCAAAAATGATAAATACCGATACCACCAAAACTGGTCTCACGACCGCCCGTTCCCGGGACAGATAGGTGGCGGGGGTTGCGACAGAAGGTGGTATCAGAGCCAAGCACTGATTCAGCCACAGAAGTGTTCTGCTAACACCAAGATATTATTCAAATTGTTAGTAAATTAATTATGGAAATACGTGCATAATTGTATTTTATTATTGTGTATTATTTGACTATTTGTTAGTTTACAGTATGAGTGATCAAGGACCCTCAGACATTTATCGTCAGTTGTCCGATTCACCTAGGAGTGAAGGTACCTCTTCCAAGCCTGCCCTCTCTGGCTATTCAGCTGACCAGGAAGAAGTGATGTTTGTGTTTAAGGCTCAGTCTGAAGAGCTATTCCCTCAGAAAAAGAGAGGATGGTTCAGTAAGGGAGCACACGAGTGTAGGAAAAGAATGCGAAAGTTGCAACAGCAGAGAGTCCTAGCAGCAGCTAAGCGAGAGACTGTTGGATCGTCGTATAACCCTAACGAGTCAATCTGAGTAGTTCATCATCAAAAACAAAGGCAGAATCAATGTAAATGATGTCAACACAGCTTGTTCCTTTCTAATCTTTATCTATTACTGATTTCCTGAGCTTTTACAGATCTGATTACAATTCGGCAGCACCTCGGCTCTCAAACAATGACCTCTAATTCCGCTCCAAATGAACACAGCACACACCTATATATAGAGTTCTGATTCCGCTTGAACGTGACATGAGTTTCAAGCGGAATTACCTACTTTCACATATGAAACCCTAATTTCAATCCTGTTGTGTGCTCATTTATCCTATCTAGACATAAAACTCGATTAAGACGAAGTTAACAAATACTAGATGCACCAACAGACTCCCCCTTGGATGTTGACGAAGTCTTCGGCATCGAGTCTTTAGCCTTTGTCTCTTTCCAAATTGTCTTGACATTGTAAAAGCTTCCTTCAATTCTTCTTTTCTTCAATCAACAGCTAGCATAAATCACAAAAACAGAATCTTTAATAACCTTCAAGCTCCCCCTTGAATGTAGATCCGGGAACTGCATCTGACTTTTAAGTCTTCAGACTCCCCCTATCAGTAGGCTGGGATTTTGCTTAGCTGCTTTCTCAAATTCATACCTGTTACCTGCACAGTCTCTACCTAACTATAAGATATATGACACTAACAGTTTCAATCCAAACTTACCATTCACTTTCAATTTGATGATCTTGTCAGAATTAGAAATCCACTTAAGTATTCAGGTCCAATTTAATGACCCTGATTACTCAATTTATCTACCAAGTCCAACTTAATGACCTTGGATGATCTGAGATAAAACACACTGACTATTGTTCAATATATTCAAACAATTTTCTGAAAATTTACAAGTTTCAAATTAATGAACTTGTTTTGACTTTTCCATTTCTCAAGTTTTAAAATGATTAGCTCCAAACTCATCCTCCAGCCCAGAAACTTCCTGCATCTGCTTCAATTCGAATTTGAAGATCAACTCTCCACTTTGGTTTGTCGGAAAATAAAGCAAAAATGTAAAATCTTTTTGGATTTTCAATAAAGCTTCTAAACTAGAAATGAAATACAGAAATAAAATGCAGAAATAGAATACAATGAAAGTAAACTATATACAAACATTTTTTTTGGTGAGCGTGTTAGGGAATCATATCAGCTATACGACAAGTCACAAGTACCGTTAGGCTTTAATTACATACTCAGAATTAAACAATTCACTTAGATTGTCGATATACTGATCCACTTAAATTCTCACACAAATTTCAATCTGTCCATACGAATTAGGTGTTTTAGAGACTTAAACTCATTCATGTGTCCCACCTCTTGAATATACTCCCGTATCCAGATCCCAATATTCAGTCTTACAGGTGAGTATACCACAGATGATATATGTAAGGGGTTAGATGCGAAACTGTGAGAGCTCAGGTCAGAACTTCCGTTCAACAGAGAGATGACGGTTCAAATTTAGGTGTGTCCCCTTTAGAGGATCTTTTTTACAACAACAATGATTAGCATTTTTCATGTTTCATCATTTTTTGGCTGAGGGCGATGCTATGTTTCAAGCAAGCAGTAAAGTATTATACGGGGACTAGGCCATTGATTCCGCATTATCAGAAGCCCCGGGATAATACCCCAGATATCACTGAGTATAAAGACCTAGTATCTCAGAAAGAGGGATCCTTCAAACAAGATTTCAGGGGTTACCTATATATCCAAGTAGTATTCCCCACGAAATAAGCAAGTAAGGATTTTAGGTTTATATCCCGAACAAACCTACTAAATGTGCAAAAACCTATCGGCACATCATCAGCGAGACTGTTTAACGCTTTAAACTTTACAAATCTTTAGCATACCGTAACTGTCAAGCCGATGTACTATCATTTTCCCTTTTTACACAAGCTCTTTTCTGGTTTTCTATTGTTTTTGTATTTTGAAAAAATCTCATGTTTTTTGGATTTTTGAATTTTTTACTGTTTTTGTATTTTCTGAAAATATTACCCTATACTCCCCCTAAATACCAAAACAAGTAAAAAATCGACAAACCATTGCAGATTGCTTCTCAACATCATCTACAATGTCTCCTTCATCAACGCCAAGAATCTCTTCCAACACCGATAAAAGCTTCATACCGTTCAATTTTAGCAAGTATTCAAAACGAGTTTTATCAAATGCTTTGGTATATAAATCAGATTTTTGTTCGTCAGTGTGGATTTTCTCAATCCATATCAACTTCTTCTAGAAACAATCGCGAATGAAGTGATGTCGAATTTCAATGTGTTTCGTTTTACCGTGATGAACAGGATTTTTAGTAATGTTAATCGCTGCCTCATTATCAACAAAGATAGGGGTATTAAGAAATTTTAAACCGTAGTCGCGCATCTGTTGCTGGATCCACAAAATCTGAGAGCATCAACTGCTAGCAGATACATACTCCGCTTCACATGTTGATAGAGCCACAGAGGTTTGCTTCTTACATTTCCAGGTGATCAAGCGTGATCCGAAAAACTGACATCCCGCTGTTGTTGACTTTGCGTTAACTTTGCAGCATCCGAAATCAGAATCGGAATATCCTTCAAGCGTGAAATCGCCTTTTCTTGGATACCATAACCCCAATGATGGAGTTCCTTTCAGGTAGCGTAATATCCGTTTCACAATCACCATATGCGAAGCTCTCGGGTTAGATTGAAATCTTGCTGCGAGGCATGTTGGGTACATGATATCAGGTCTTGAAGCTGTCAAGTACATCAGCGATCCGATCATGGAACGATACAACGTTTCATCTACCTTCTCTCCGGTGAGATCAGGGTTTATCCCATGGTTCGTCGCTAATGGGGTGAAAGCTGGAGTAGAATCTGACATCCCAAATTTCTCTAAGATATCATGAACATACTTCGTTTGATGTATGAAAATTCCCTTAGGTAGTTGATCAACCTGAAGTCACAAGAAGAATTTCATCTCACCTATCGATGCCATTTCGAATTTCTGCTTCATAACTTGTTCAAAATCTTTGCACAGATTCTCATTTGTTGACCCAAATATGATGTCGTCCACGTATATCTGAACGATCAGAAGATGTCTGTCGACCTCTTTGGTGAAGAGAGTGGCATCCACTTTTCCTCGGATGTCTGTCGACCTCTTCTGGATGGTATGAAAGAGTTCTTGGCATCTCCTCGCCTGGAACATCTACCTCGCCTTCCATATTAGTAACATTCTGATTTGCACCTTATTCACTGACTGGGTTTGTTTGACTTGAAATATGGATTTGCTCCCCCTCAGAATCTGAATCACCACGATAAAAAACAGGCATATTATCAGATTCTTGATTATCATTGTCTGCCATAGGATTATCCGGAGCAACTTCATTTTGTTGAATATCATCATGTTCTCCAGCATTACTTGGCCCTGCTTCATCATCATTTGAAGTTTGTCTTGGTCGTCTTGAATACTCAGTTGGAAACCTTTCCTGCGAAGACTCATACTCTCTTAGAATATCCAACTCGTCAAAGAAATCTTCTTCTTCTTCCTTTTCTTCTTCCATGTCAAACGAATCCCACAAAGTGTCTTAATGAAAATGCCATGAATCTCCAGGATTCTGCGGTGGCATTGTGTTACCTTGGCATTCAACATTGTGTGCTTCAATAATCTGCTTCAAGCTTGGAACAAAGACTCGTTTTTGTGGACTAGCATAACCCACGAAAATTTCTTCAATGCTCTTTGCACCAAATTTTCCAAAAGGCTCTAGAACAGTGCAGGGTGACCCAAACGGTTCTAGATACTTCAGATTCGGTTTGCGATTATTGATCAGCTCAAAACATGTCTTGTTGAATTTCTTCACTGTGAGAACCCGGTTGAGTGTATAGCATGCGGCTGATACTGCTTCTGCCCAAAAGTTAACAGGTAGTTTGGAATCAGCAAGCATCGTCCTGGTCGTTTCAATTAGCGTCCTGTTTTTTTCTTTCAGCGACCCCATTCTGCTGCGGAGTGTAAGGAGCACTAAATTCGTGCAATATACCTCTTTCATCACAATATTCCTCCATCTTTCTGTTCTTGAACTCAGTACCATTGTCGCTTCTGATTCTTTTGATATGCCTTTGGTACAAGTTTTCAATTTTTCTGAACAACGCCATTAAACTATCAAACGTCTCATCTTTCGACTTCAGAAACGAAACCCATGAAAACCTCGAAAAGTCATCCGTGACAACCAAACAATAGTAATCACCAATGATGCTTTTGACATTTACTGAACCAAACAAATCCATATGAAGTGTCTCTAAAGGTCTCGAAATTGAGTTTTCTTTCTTCCCGGGGTGAGATTTCTTCTTTTGCTTGCCTTTGATGCAGCTAATGCATTCCCCTTCCAGATGAAAACCTTTCACATGAACACGAGTAACTAAATCATTGTGCACCAAGTGATTCATTTTTCTGAGATGTATATGACCCATCTTCCAGTGCCACAATTGTGATTCCTTCTCAGTTGCTCTTGACACAAAACAGTTAGCCTGACCCATGGTTGTAGTAGCTATGCTCATGTCCAATACGTACAGATCATTCACTCTAGGTGCCCTCATGATAATCCACTCTTCGGGAACAACAAATCCTGGTTTCAAGATCAAACATTCTTTGTCTGTAAAGTGCGTTGTATACATGCGATCTCAAATCTGAGAGATGCTCAGAAAATTATTTTCAAGCTCGGCGATGTAATTCACTCTTTCAAACGTAACAATCCCATTGGATAACGTTCCTTCACCAACTATTCTACCACCTTGATTTCCTGCAAATCCCACGTAACCTCCATTAAATCCTCTAACATCATACAATAGGGTTTTCTTCCCCGTCATGTGCCGAGAAGCTCCACTATCCATAATCCAACGTGAAACGGATCTTGGAAGCTCCTGCACATATCACAAATACTTTAGTTAGATTTGGATGCTACCCAAGCCTCTTTAGACTCAGGTAACTTGACATTAATGTGAGTTTTTGCAATGTAAAGTAGCGGAAAATTCTTGTCGTTCATCTTTAAACTCTCTGCAGACCCAACCTCAACCTCTTTATACAAGAAAAATTCGTCTTTTTGAGGTTGACCAAATGGTTGGTCTTTCAAAACACCCTTTTTCTCAGAAGTAACAGACTCTTGTTTTTCAAATTTCTCATAGTAATCCAAAGGAACATTCATCTTTACCGATGTGGTAGAAGACGATTGTTTTTCTGACTCTGAAACCTTTGGTTTTGGAGAACTTAATTTCTTATCAACTACTTTTGGCTTCCATGTTTGTTGAGGCGAAGCAACCCGTTTGTAAAACTTGTTAGTTTTAGTTACCACATTCTTAACGGGTTTAGTTTTGATCTTGGTGTTGTCATTTTTCAAAACCTTTTTCTCAACAACCAATGGAGCTTTTCCCTTCACATCATCTTTCTTTCTTGAATTCATCACAACTTCAGTCTTAGGCTTTAAGTTGGTACACTTTCGTGCAATATGTCCAACTTGATTGCATTTGAAGCATGTTCGAGTGTCAACTATCCGACTTGTGCCTTCGGACTGAGGCTGCGATGCTTTCTTCTTAAAGAATTCTTCATTTGTTTTCGAAAAAATCTTAGATCCTTCATCAGAAAGTGAACTTGAACTGTTCACAAACACCTTTTTCTCAGCAAACTTTTTGTTTTGAACATTCTTTTTCTGATAATTCTTACCACCCTGATAACCACCCGACCATCTGTTTCGATTGTTGTTATAAAAACGCGGTGGAACAACAGGTTTCTTGTAGTAAGCTTTATCTTTTTCAAAATTCATTTGCCTCTTCGTCTGTTTTAGACCTTCAATCTCAGACAGATCAATTTCATCCAATTTGAACACATTTGTCAATTTAGAAACATTAACATTCTCCAGTGGAAACTTAGAATCCGAATACAACTTATCCGATCCCAACATCTTATACATGCCAAGAGTAGATTCTTCATTTAAATTGTTTTTGGATTTTGGTTTCAGAATGTAATTGTTCAGAAAACACTCTTCATCCTCAACTAAATCACTATCAGACTTCAAAACACTTTCTACCATGCCTTGCACAATCTCAATTTGAACACTATCATCAGATGAAGAAAATGTAACACCAATTGACTCTGGAAGTTTTATTTCATTTGTTTCATCTTCATCATTAACCAACCCGGATGTTTTCTTTGAAAAATTGTTTAACACTGGCGGTGGAACCTGATGATACCCAACCCCAGTTCCATCCGAGTAAACATCTTCGCCTACTTTGTTTTTCCCGATGGGTTTAGGAACAATGTGTTGTAAAACAAAGCTTGCGGAGTTGTAACTGGTTAATTTCATATTGATACGCTCATTCTCAATCTTAGCTTCTTCAAACCGAAGCTTCAATTTAGAAATCTCATCCAGTTGTTGGTTGATTTGCTCTTCTTTATATCTAAGAACTACAGTTAAATGCTCATTTTCTTTATTGGTTTTACCATTTCTTTCATCAGAGTCTTTTACCGTTCGTTTTAGTTTGTCAAAATTTTCTGCAAGTTGACGATTTTCGTGAATTAGCTTTTCATTCTCTTTCCTAATTCTTTCTACTTCAATTTTATCATTTTCAATTTTCTCAGTTAAATTTTTAGCTCGATCATTTGAAGCTTTTAGCATTTTATCACGGTCTAGAATCTGATCTTCAACCTTTCTGACTCTTGTTGTCAGTTCTTCAACCTTTGTATCACTAAGGTAAGTGAGTGTACTACAAAACTTGTAGTTTTTCATGCAAATTTTGCAGTCACTATCACCTTTGACTTTCTTACCTGACTCTCTTGTTGAAATGTTTGGACTGACCTTGCTTTTAGACTCAGTTTCAGACTTAGAGTCTACCTCAAGTTCCTTTGCAGCAAGCACTTTGTCAGCCATCTTCCCCAAGTTTTCAGCGGTGAATTCTTGTGAAGTATCAATAATCCCATCATCAATCTTCTTAGACTGCGACTCATTCTCTTTCTCTTTTTCTTTTTCTTTCTCTTCTCCACCTCCCCACCATTCTCTCTGTAAGGCTTCTTCTTCTTCAGCAAATTCCTCAATGAAAGCTTCTATACTAAGAGTTTTCGCATCAATAGCAATGTTTCCTTGAGGATCAAGGTAACATTCTCTATCAGCATCCCATCTTTTTGCTCTCCTGGATTCACTGAACACCCTAGATAATCTCATCATCTTGAATTCTGCTCTACCCTTTCTACTGAGGTATTTTTCTTCTTCAGTTCTGGTGTCTTTGTAAGGAGTAATCTTTTCTGCTTCGAAAGCGTATCCTACTGCATCTTCCTCTAGTAGCAGTTCACTCCAATCAAAACCTTCGTCATCATGAATAACAGCAAGAGCTCTTGATTTTTCTTTGGGGGCATCTTCAAGCTACTTCATTCTGGGCGGTTCTGATTTATTCTGATGATAGATCGCTCTTTTGTAGTAATCCCCACGGAATGGATTTGCAGTATCATCAGCAGGAGGGTTACGACATTCACGTTTAAAATGTCCTTTTTGTTTACACCTGAAGCACGTGACGTTTGAATTGTCAAAGCCAAGTTTTGTGGACGGTCCACCGATAGAATGTCTCCCAGTAATCTCCATGAACCGTTGCGCTCTCCAGACTGCACTGGCCATACACCACCTGATATCGATCAGTTCCATCTCTTCAGGATCTATTTGATCATAGTCCTCCTTATTCAGGTTGGTGTTTCCAATCTTGCCCGCCACGAGGCTCTCGTACGATTCTAATACCGATGCTAAGAACACCATCTGTTGTTTTGCTGACTCTTCACTGAAATTTTGAGCGTTCTTCAGATCCACAGCAATGTTACATTGGAACAGATTCTTTGATGCAGATTGGCTTGGAGTTGTTGAAGAAGATCCACTATGAAAACCACTGTGAGGAATTTCTTGATTCACATTATTTGAATCTCTGCAGAAAATGCTGTTCTTGGAGAACCAGTCTTTGGTAGATTTCCTCTATAGTACAACTCTACATTCTACTGATAAGATGAGTTGTTGACTTTGCTAGATTTCTTGATCTCCAACTCGTGACTCTCCAGTCTTTCGATAAGCATATCCACTGTCAACTCTTCAGACTTGATTGTATTCTTCAGCATTAATGCAAAGTACTGCCAATCGTGTTCATTCGGCAGCGAGTCGAACAGTTTGTCAACCAACTCTTCTTGAGTATATACAATTTTGTATCTTGCCAGCTCCAATTTCAGATGCCCGAATCTCTCAATCATCTTGGAAACAGACTCGTTCTTTAAACAACCAAATAAATCAAACTCTTTTCTTAACAGTTTCTTTTTGTTTTTGACTATCTCAGCACTACCTACACATTTTACCCTCAGTTTCACTCAAAGATCTTTTGAATTTTTATATTCAATAAACGAAATTATATCATCTCTCACAGACTGATGAATCAACGCGATGCACTTTTGTTCAGCAACATATCTTTCAATCTCATCAGTATCTGTTAAACTTTCACCAAACCGTCCTCTAACGTAACCATTCTTTAAACTTTTCCAGCTTGGATATGCAAAAGCTTGAAGCCACTCATCAAACCTTGTAGCCCACCTATTGTAATCTTCAATAGCCATCAATTTTGGAGGTTTGTTATATGTACCGTAAGCACTCTCCACACTTAAAGCATCATTGAGAGTTTTCTTTGCACTCGGTGTTGGTGTAGTTTCATTCGTGTTATTTGATGTGCCATCTCCCGAACCACCGGTAAATGCAAACACATCACAGAAATGATTCATGAAATCATCCATCTTTCAAATACCTGAAACAATCAACAAACACTTAGAAAAAATTTTGATTTTGAAAAAGACAGTTTCAAACGGAATTATCTCAAACAAAAATCAGCTTTTCAAGCGGAATACTGCTTCAAACGGAAATAACTTTCAAGCGAAATTAGCTTTCAAGCGGAATCAGTTACTTTGAACGAAATCACTTATTTCGCTTGAACTTTCAAACGGAATAACCAAAATAGCTTATTTCGCTTGAAATCACTCGTGCAAATTCAAGCGGAATTACAATGACATCAGCAATTTCGAACAGTTGTTCAAGCGGAATTACAAGTTTTTATCAGATTTTGTTCGAATTTAGGTCCAATACTTTCAAGGATTAGTTAAAAGTATGTTTCGCTTGATATGTGTGAAAATCAGGCCATTTCAACCGTTGAATTATGTTCATATCAGAAAAGAATGAGTAGAAGTGAGAAAATCCGGTAAAATCAAGCTGAATTGGTATGAACTCCTCGTCCTGAGCTCTGATACCACTTGTTGGATCGTCGTATGACCCTAACGAGTCAATCTGAGTAGTTCATCATCAAAAACAAAGGCGGAATCAATGTAAATGATGTCAACACATCTTGTTCCTTTCTAATCTTTATCTATTACTGATTTCCTGAGCTTTTACAGATTTGATTACAATTCAGCAGCACCTCGGCTCTCAAACAATGACCTCTAATTCCGCTCCAAATGAACACAACACACACCTATATATAGAGTTTTGATTCCGCTTGAACGTGACATGAGTTTCAAGCGGAATTAGGTGATTTCGCTTGAACCTGCCACAACTCATTTCAAGCGAAATTATAATGCTAATTTCGCTTGAACTGTTCAATGTCATGTTCAAGCGGAATTACCCACTTTCACATATGAAACCCTAATTTCAATCCTGTTGTGTGCTCGTTTATCCTATCTAGACATAAAACTCGATTAAGATGAAGTTAACAAACACTAGATGCACCAACAGAGACAGATGCCCATACACAGGATATGCTTAATAGGAGCTTAGCCAATTTTCATATCCTAGCAACCACAGCTACCGACCCAAACCTGGAACAACTAGTAGTCCCACAACCCTTACCTTTGTTTCCCACGCAGCCGATGGAGATAGAAAACAACCCCGAAAACCAAGTCCAAATGCATGATTTCAACCCTGAGGAGATACCTAGGATACCAGCCCCCAATCCCTTAGACCCAGACTACGATCCGTGGTTTAATGATCACAAGGATTATGTGCAACGCTACCACCTAAACGATGTACCCATGCCGAACTTAGCAGCCTATCCAGGTCTGGACCCTCTAGATCCCTATTACGATAACGATGAATACATTAGGGAGATCTTAGAGAACCATACCCTCAGGAGGAGCCCATGCCCCAGTACCCAGATCCAGTACCAGCACCTGCACCCCCAATGAGTACAGAAAATGTGCAAGAGCTCCGAAGTTTCGGAGAAGAGATTTTAGAGAGTAGCGAGAGAATGAGGCAGGTAGGAGAGCGACTCGTCTGGAAGTACGACGAGCGCAATATGGATTACTAGATGAATCCATATCAGTGAAGGTGATGGTGGAGATAGTAATAATATATATATATATATATATGTGTGTGTGTGTGTGTGTGTGTAATAATAATAATCTATGTTGTAGTATAGACCACTTCGTGGTTAGTGATGCATAGTAGTATTGTAATTTTAAATTTCAGTATCAGTTTGTAGTAGATGTATAATAGATAAAAAATAGTAAGTCGCAATGCTCGACGCATTTGACCAATATGTGTGTTATGTGGTTGTTGCCTAAATTATTAATTATTTTGTGATATTAATAATTGGTAAATGTTTAAAATTCAAATGGACAACGAAGTGAATCAGGAAAACCAGAATAATGATAACCAGAGTAACAATAACCCGGATAATGAAAACCCGAACAACAACAATAATGGAAACCAAGTGGATAACAGTGCCATGCAACATATAGTGGCACAAGGGATAATAGATGCGATGCCATATATTATCAAAACGGTTAAGGAAGCAGAAAATAAAAGTAAACATGATAGTAAACGACCCTCTGAACCTGAACATGGCGTAAACAATGGAACCGTACTTCAAGTGCCCATTCCCAAAAGAAGAAGAACTGTGTCTTACGGTTGTTCTTATAAAGAATTTTGGTCTTGTAAACCAATGGAATTATCAGGCAATGAAGGGACCGTTGCATCTCTACGCTGGATAGAAAAGACTGAGGCAGTCTTAAGAATAAGTAAATGCGCGGAAGAGGATAAGATAATGTTTGCTTCCAATCTGTTTAAGAATTCAGCACTAGAATGGTGGAACACTATCCTTCAGACTAAGGGAAGTGATAGAACTTACAATATGGAATGGGAGGAATTTAAAAACATGGTAGAAAGGAAATTATGTCCTCCTAATGAAAATGAACAGATAGCAAACAAATTCCTAAACCTTAAGATGATTGGGGTAGATAGTAAGGGTTATACTACATTATTCTTTGAATATGCTCGAATAGTACCAACCATTGCATCACCTGAACCAGTATTAATCTCCCGTTATATCTGGGGATTAATTGGGGAGATAAGTGTAGTCAAGGCAGCTAGACCCCAAACCATAGAAGAACCTGTTGAACTAGCAAACACAATGACAGATGAATTAGTCCGTACACGAGAAGAGGATCAAAGGAGGAACCTAACCCAGAAGTTTACCCAAGAATTCCGTTCTGGAAATTCTAACCGTGGGAAAAATGTAGGTTCTACCTCTGCACCCTACTGTAAGTACTGCAAAAGGAAACATTCTGGAAGATGTTCCATATACTGTAACTTTTGCAAAATATCTGGACACAAGGAGGAAGACTGCAGGAAGAAGCCTAACAACAGGATATGCTACAACTGTGGAAAACAAGGTCATATCAAGCCAAATTGTCCAAAACTAGCTCCAGCCACGAACACCAAGAATACTAAAAATGCTAGAGCATTTGTTCTAACTGCAGAAGAAGTAAAGATGATCCCGGATGTGATCACCGGTACGTTTTTAGTTAATGATGTTTTTGCTAAAGTATTATTTGACTCTGGTGCGAACCAAAGTTTTATTAATACTTCATTTTGCAAACTTCTCAAATCAACCATTAACTAAACTCCCACAAGAATGTCTAGTAGAGACAGTAAATGGTGAAACCATTAAGATTTCTAAAATCTTGCAGGGAGCAAGAATAGAAATTTTAAATCGGAAATTTATTACAAACCTTTACCCAATAAATCTGGCAGGATTTGATGTTGTGTTAGGAATGGATTGGTTAATATCCAATAAATCCAGTATTTTATGTGATCAAAAGTTAATCCAAGTAAATTCACCAAGGGGTGAAAAGATCACAATTAAAGGAAATAAATCCTCTAGATCAACAAAGTCCATCTCTGTGATGAAAACATCAAGTTATATAAGGAAAGGGTCATTAGTGTATTTGATTTCTATAATCACTAACACTAAAGGAAAAGAATTAAAGGATATTCCAGTAGTATCCCAGTTTTCAGATGTATTTCCAGAAGAGCTACCAGGGCAACCTCCTGACAGGGAAGTTGAATTCAGAATCCATTTGATACCGGGAACCGCACCAATTGCCAAGGCACCTTACCGTTTGGCACCCGTAAAAATGCAGGAACTAAAGAAACAGTTGGACGAATTGTTGGAGAAAGGATTCAATCAGCCAAGCTCATCACCATGGGGAGCACCGATTTTATTCGTTAAAAAGAAGGACGGATCAATGCGTATGTGCATTGACTACCGTGAATTGAACAAAGTCACGATTAAGAATCGGTATCCATTACCAAGAATAGATGATCTGTTCGATCAATTGCAAGGAGCACAATTTTTCTCTAAAATCGATTTAAGGTAAGGATATCATCAATTAAAGGTACAGGAAGAGGACATTCCTAAGACCGCTTTCAGAACAAGGTATGGCCATTATGAATTTACTGTCATGCCATTTGGTTTAACCAATGCCCCAGCTGCATTCATTGACATAATGAACCGAATATGTAAGCCATATTTGGATAAATTCATAATTGTCTTTATAGATTATATTCTCATTTACTCTAAGAATAAAGAGGAACATGCAGCGCACCTGCACGCACTTCTAAGTTTACTGAGAAAAGAAAAGCTTTATGCTAAGTTTTCGAAGTGTGAGTTTTGGTTAGAACAGGTACAATTTCTTGGACATCTAGTTAATCATGAAGGAATTCATGTAGATCCCACCAAGATCGAGGCAATTACCAAGTGGAAAACCCCTGAGTCACCAACCGAGGTTAGAAGTTTCTTAGGATTGGCCGGTTATTATAGAAGATTTATTCGAGATTTTTCTAGCATAGCCATTCCCCTAACTAAGCTAACTTGTAAATCTGTTAAGTTTGAATGGGGACCAAAACAAGAAGAAGCATTTAAAATTCGTAAGCAAAGATTAACCCATGCACCCATACTAGCGTTACCAGAGAGAACTGAAGATTTTGTAATCTATTGTGACGCTTCTAAGTTAGGTTATGGATGTGTGTTAATGCAACGTCAAAAGGTTATAGCTTACGCTTCTAGACAACTTAAGAATCATGAAGAGAATTATTCAACCCATGATCTAGAGTTAGGAGCTATAATTTTTGCCCTTAAAATTTGGAGACATTACCTATACGGTAGTAAGTTTACCATTTTCACCGACCATAAGAGTTTAAGTTATGTTTTTTAGAAAAAGGAATTGAATATGAGACAAAGACGTTGGATGGAGATACTTAGTGATTATGATTGTAATATCCAGTATCATGTAGGAAAGGCAAAAGTAGTAGCTGATGCTTTAAGTCGAAAGTATCATGAGAAGCCAAAAAGAGTACGTTCTCTTAAGTTAAATCTGCAAGTAGATTTAAATGAACAGATTAGAAAGGCACAAGAATCAGTAATCAAAGATGATACTAAAAAATTAAAAGGAATGATTAAGGAATTAGAACAAGGAACATATGTAATTTGGAGATTCCATAAGAAAATAATGTGAATACCTAAATTAGGAAACCTACGCCACCGTATATTAGAAGAAGCCCTTAAGTCTAAGTATACAATGCATCCTGGAAGTGATAAGATGTATCAAGACTTAAGGAAGAATTTTTGGTGGATAGGAATGAAAAAGGACATAGCAGCATATTTTGCAAAGTGTTTAACCTGTTCACAAGTCAAAGCTAAATATCAGAAACCCTCAGGTTTATTGCAATAGTTAGAAATGCCAGTTTGGAAATGGGATTTGATAACAATGGATTTTGTTACCAAATTACCCAAACAAGAAAAGGTAATGATACAATCTGGGTGATTGTAGATAGGCTAACCAAGTCATCTCATTTCCTACCAATGAAAGAAACTTTCAGTATGGAACAATTAGCTAAATTATATGTAAATGAAATAGTTTCATTACATGGAATTCCTTTATCAATTGTTTCTGACAGAGATAGTCGCTTTAGCTCTCATTTTTGGACAAGTTTCCAAAAAGCAATGGGAACCAAGTTGAATCTAAGCACCGCTTATCATCCTCAAACGGACGGACATGCTTAGAGCTTGTGTAATTGATTTCAGAGGTAATTGGGACGATCATTTACCATTGATAGAATTTTCTTATAATAACAGTTATCACACAAGTATCAATGCTGCACCATTCGAAGCACTTTATCGACGAAGGTGCCGAACGCCAGTCTGTTGGGCAGAAATTGGAGAAAAGCAACTATCTGGACCTGAGATAGTACAAGAAACAACAGACAAGATCATTCAAGTCAAGGAACGACTGAAAGCAGCACGTGATCGACAAAAGAGTTATGCTGATAACCAACGAAAGTCATTGGAATTTCAAGTAGGAGATAAAGTATTATTGAAAGTCTCTCCTTGGAAAGGAGTGCTAAGATTCATCAAAAGGGGAAAGCTAAGTCCCAGGTATATTGGACCTTTTGAGATTATTAGAAGAATAGGACATGTAACCTATTAACTACAACTGCCAGAGGAAATGGCAGGAATACATGATGTATTTCATGTATCTAATCTCAAGAAGTGTTTAGCTAATGAATCGCTAGTAGTGCCTCTTAAGGATATAGAGATAAATGAACAGTTAAAGTTTGTAGAAAAGCCTCTACAAATCGAAGACAGGAAAGTTAAGAAACTCAAGCACAAGAGATTAGTTCTGGTCAAAGTGAAATGGGATTCCAAAAGAGGACCAGAATACACATGGGAGCTTGAATAAAAAATGCAAAGGAAATACCCACACTTGTTCCAGTAGATCTCGAGGACGAGCTCTAAAACAAGGTGGGGAAGATATAACAACCATCCTGAATTTTTCTGACACCCTAATATATCTTAAAATATCCTTATATGTCCTAAAATACATCCCGTATGCGAAAACGGACCCTGAATACCTTTATTTTTATAAAAATTAAATAAAAACGAATTTTTAAGGTCTCTCGCGGGGCGTGTAAGCCACCCCCTTGACCTACGCGGTCCGCGACAGCTCCAATCTCAGGCGAGTCTCCAGGCCGCCGCGTGTCGAACTCGTGTTAAGGCTACGTGTCAACACGGCAAGGCTACGGCCTAGTCTACAAGACCTCACGGGCCGCGTAGACCCTGGCCGAGTCTTACGCGGGGCGCGACGAAGACAAATTTCAGCCCTATAAATTGAGGGCATCGGCTTCAGTCTCCGATCGCTCACAATTTCTTTCTCTCTCGACTTTCTACATAATATAAGCTATTTTCGGGTATTATACACCCCTAATTAACGAAGTTCTGCCCCATTGTAAGTATTATAACCCCGGTTACGTATTAGATACGCTGCCCTATTGATCCAGGGTTCCGTAACGGCTGTCGAGGTTCTGCACGACGTAGTCGTTGGAATGCCGTCTCGGGGAGGGTATTGCTAATGTAAATATTGGGTTATTATACTAACATATGTACATTTGTGTAATTAATAGATAACTACCAGGAAACCCTTAAAAGAAGTCTAAGACAGCAATGTGAGTAATCTCCTTTTTGTAAATTGTTTTTACAAAACCTTAAATGTTTTACAATGCGATTAAGCAGTGATTGAGTCTTTGTAGTTCTTCAATTACTGCCGGTATGTTAGGGTTTTGTATACAAAATGTGGAACACGTTACCATTGGACAAAGAGTTAGCCAATGTGTAATATGACACACCAGTCAGGATTGACAGTACTGAATGAGTAATTGTGTAGAAATAATCAATGAGATAGCTCTCAATACTGTTAAAGGATAAAACTCTTCTTGATTTAAACTGGGATTCACTCACCAGTATTTTTCACTGACGAAATGTTTTTAAACACGTTTCAGGTAACAAAATGTGAAAGCCAACTAGAAGCCAGCTGCACAGCACTGAAGGCTTGGAAAAGTGGCTATAAAAGTTACCTAAATAAAAGAAGATGTTTTATTCAATAAAATAGGGATTTTCCCTATGAAAATGTTTGTAAAGAAAACTTGGGTTTTATCCCAATATGTTTAATATGATAAAAGCATGGTATTTACTCTGATAAATATTTCCTAACTACGGTCCTGATGAAATTTCCGCTGCCAAAAATGATAAATACCGATACCACCAAAACTGGTCTCGCGGCCGCCCGTTCCCGGGACAGATAGGGGGCGGGGGTTGCGACAATCTCCCATCAACTTAACTAGAAAAACTAACTCCCATCCCGACTGGGGACTAGTCGAATAATAACCGAACAAACCATAGGGAACATACATGTAATTTTAGAAAGTTGAGGACTAAAGGTGAAAAAATGACAAACCACAATGACTGCCTGGGCAATTAACTCTACATGGTATTACCATACACATACTTGCATACACCTTAAAACCCTAAAACATGCTTAACTTTAAGCTTAAGGAATAAAATAAAAAACCAAACAACTCAAGGGGTGAAAATGGAATTTTTGTGTTTTCCGGTGGTCCACAAGGGGTCCCTAGTTAGTAAGTATTTTCTGCTCGCGATTTTTACCTCTTTCCCTCCTTTCAACCCCCAACCACCTCATTTAACACCCAAACCCTAACCTCAACTATAAATAAAACCCCTTACCACCTTTTAAACACTTTCCACACCACAAACACTCTCTCTAACACTCTCAAATCTTCAAGAATTTCAAGTCTAGGCAGATTGTTCTAAGTTCAAAACAGTGAGTTTTGAACTTGTTTTCACACTTTTTCTTCTTGTTTTCTTCCTTCTCCTTCCTTGGAAAACCTCTAGGAGTATTACCACATATTTACCAAGGTAAATAAAGATGATATACCACATATTCACTTTTGAGGTTTAAGTTAGGATTTAACTTTATGAACTTGTCTTTCTTGAGCTTTGTTCTTGGAATGTTTGCAAACTAAACCAAACCACCAACTAACTTATATGTTGAATGCTTTGTGTTAAGGTTTTATTCCAGAAACATGAGGTTCATATACCTCTATTTCCTATTTTTGTAATGCTCTAAGTAATCTCCAAGCACTAAGGTGAGCAAGACTACACCAAGTCTCTAACCACACCATGTTGGAATCACTCGTCTAGTTAACCTCACTTGGTTACTTAGTGAATTAGATGTTTATTTTATGTTCTTCATATTTGTATCATGACCATCCGAATAATCCATATGATAATTTGTACATTGATAAATTCTTAAGGTTAATAGATTTATCCTACCTTATACTATTTATAATATAGATCGAGTAGAATGCATGTAGATTTCAATATGTTTAAGATTTTTTTTAATGTTTGGTATTTGATGGTTTATTATTTATCAAAGTGCACATGTGCATATAAACTGTATGCACATTTTATGTTTTTTTATAGAGAAAAGTGTTTGGATAGTCCCTGTGGTTTGCTTTGTTTTCACCTATAGTCCCTACATTTCTAAAGTTACAGATATAGTCTCCAAATTTTGCACATTCATTCTCGGATGGTCCCTGAAGCGGATGTATGTTAGTTTTCTGAGTTAAGTTGGTTTGAAATGACTAAAACGCTCTTAATATAAACAAAATAAATTAATTAGTTGGACCCATTTCTTCTAAAACAACATAACAACACCACCCCCACCTTTCTCTGTTTTCTCTCGCGACAAAAACCATCGTCACAAGTCCACCACCACCAATAACCTACAAACATGCAATTAACCCGATTCTGGCGAGACTAATATGTGATTCGGATCCCGGAATAGAAACTTTTGATTGCCACACACCCGCGGCAATCTAATTAAACTTTTTAATCATTCCAAAACAAACCCATCGCATCAACCGGTTGGGGAAGATGAAGAGGGTGAGGTGGGTGGTGGGTCCCACATAATTTTTAAGTGTAAATTATATTTCTTTTTAACTTTTTAATTATTAGTTTAACAAGTAAGGGTATTTAGGTCATTTCACGCCCAGTTAACACCAAAAACTAACCTCCATCCGTTTCAGTGACTATCCGAGAACGAATTTACAAAACTTTGGGACTATAGCTATAATTTTAAAAATGTAGGGACTATAGTGTAATCTGAGTAAAACACAGGACTATCCGGACACTTTTCTTTTTTTATATATTAAAGATATATTATACAATCATTAAAATAGTGGAGAGAGAAATAAACAGTGTTTTTTTTTTCTTTCAGTTAGCGCTATACAAACGTGCATCCGCGATTCATAGCATAATATTGATTTCAAAATGACGGTGAGTGATAGTGTGAGCGCAAACAGACACACATATGTTTAGTTTTTTCGGTACATAAAAACATATAATTAAAGTGGACTCACCATAACCAATTACTAAAAAACACAACCAACCCATTGACGGGTGTGCAAAGTCGGTTAACCGCCGAGTCGGTTAACCATTGTTTTGGTTAATCTAAAAGTGTTAACTATAACCATAACCGATAGGCGGTTAACCATGGTTCGGTTAATCGACAGTTATGGTTTGATTATGGTTATTTTGGTTATTAACCGATATATTATTTGGATATTTTTAGATAAAAATATGGTTGTATTCTTATATATAGCTTATTGATTTTTCAATAAATAAACCTGATTATGTTCTTATACGAGATATTTTAGCTTACATAACATATACCGTATACTGAAAACGAATTACTTAGTTCATAAGTAATTAATATAACCACATTTTGGATATAGATATTTAGTTTGCTAACGCAATAAATTAAAAAAAATGACACAAATAAATAAAGACAAGAAACTAAGAGGAAGATGAAAAAAAATAACTCTAATGCTTACTAAATATTTAACTTCAAACGTAAATATAAAAAAGAATCACAAATAAATTTAAAAAAAAAAAAAAGCAAGGTTCGGTTCGGTTAAATTCGGTTAATGAAAATACCTTAACCATAACCAAAATGTCGGTTAATCATATTCGCCTACCCATAACCATTCGGTTTGGACGGTTTCTGTTAATTTTTTCGGTTAACAGTTTGGTTTTTGGTTGGTTCGGTTTTTGCTCACCCCTAAATTTTGTTGGGTTGGTTGGGTTCAATGTTTTCCATTAAATAGTTTATAAGTTGTTTAGTTTTTTTCACCACTGCTATCCTTAACCCGATTAAATCTATAATAAATGATAATTTTGTCCCTCCCTTTTTATCTCAATGATCTGCACCACGGTGTGGTCAAAGGTAATAATAGATGAATGTTCACACATTGCATAAATGGCATGGACCATCTAAAATCAATCATGCGCCTAAGAGACTAAAGTATGAAGGTCACCTAACATTACACACCAATTATGATATTTCATGTGCATATTAAAAATTGTAACAAAATCATTGACTTAATATCTCAATTATGGTTGTTACTTTTTAATCCCATTAAAATTTGAAACAAGCCAATTTTGTGTCAATTTAATTAAAGGATAATTTTATATTTAAAGGATAAGAATAAAACTACTAATCCTAATTGAGTATTCTATCCTCTATTTATGTTTCTCTTTGAAGAAACTTAGTCTACAGTTAAAAAAAATAATAAATATTGATAATCTTTTATGGAGAAAATGAATATAAGTGTGAAATAAAATATTGGCTAACAAAATGATTTAATTGAGTTACAAAGCAGTGGGATAGCAGGTCACATAATTAATTTATGTATCACAATTCAAGTAAAAAAAGTGTATATTAAAGTAGGAGTGAATTGCAAGTTTTGTCTTTTATCTTTATAACTAATTGCAGGCGGTGTCCTTTACCTTTAAAGTTGATGAGTTTTGTACTTAATGTTTCAAAATCCTGCAAGTTATGTCCTTTGACCCTAACTCAGTTAGATTTTTCTGTTAAGTTTAGTCATGTGCCTTGCACATAAGGGTAATCTTGTCAATTTATCTCTTTGGGGACTAATTGTGTAAATAAACTAACCATTTTATTATAAAATACTTTAAAAAGATTAATAAGAAATTAATATAATTAAAAAAGCATCTAATCTCCCGTTCTCACCTCTCCCTCTCTCCTGCTTACCACAACCATCCACCACCACTACCACCATCCACCCCACACCATTGCTGCCATCGCCACCGTCATCGCCACCACCACCACCACCGCAACCTGCTAACTGCCGCCAAAACCTAAAACACCGATCCAAAAACTCAACAACCCAAAAACTCAAAAACCTTAACAAATCGATCCAAAAACTCAACAACCAAAAACTCAAAACCTGAAAAAAAAAAAAAAAAAAAAAAAAGAACTACAAGGACGTTAATCACATACCAATATTAATTAACCTAAGTAAATGTAACATCACCACACTCCCTCACTTCTTTCAGAAGCTTCACCCCCACCCTTTACAGCTTCACCCCCACCCTTTACTCCCTTTTCTCATATCTCATACATACAAGCACTCATAAAAAACAAATCGTTAATACCCATCACTGCAGTGTAGGTTATGAACAAACTAATCACATGGATAGATTCCAACAAAACAATCACCATCGGCTCCGAAAACTTCAAATTTAATAGTGAGACGAAGCACCACCACCGGAAACTTCAATATATAACTAATCACTGAGATAAAGCACCACCATCACTTGTGGAACTAAAACCCCCAAATATGTTTCCTTCAATATTTGTTTGTGAAATGTTCAGGGGAATTAAGGTTACGGTTCAGGATGTGGATGAAGGATTGGGGGTTTTGGTGCGGGAACCGACGTCTTTTTCATGATTGTAATGGAAGCTAGTGGGGGCGGTGGTGGGTCTGGTGGTGGTGTAGTGTAGAATGAGAGAGAAGGGTTGAGAGTAAAAGAGAGGGGTAGTATATATTATGAAATGACAAACTTACCCTCATGTGTAGGGCACATGACTAGATTTAACAAATAAAATTAACTGAGTTAGGACCAAAGGACATAACGTGTAACATTTAGAAACATTAAGTACAAAACTCATCAATTTTAAAGGTAAAGTACACCGCCTGCAATTAGGTATAAAGATAAAGGACAAAACTTGGAATTCACTCTTAAAGTAAAGGGGGAGTGGTGTTCAAACATATGGAGAATAGTAAAATCTTCATCTAGTCAATAACCTTATCCTATGTCAACTCCTTTTTACACTCTCTATTTTGCACTCAATCACTAGGGAGTCCATTTCTTTTTTATAGAGTAAACTACAATTTTACCCCATGGGGTTAGAGCCAATTGGCACTCTGACCCCCTCCATGAAAATAACTGCAATCCCCCCCCCCCCCAACGTTGTTGTTATGTCGCAATATTACCCCCTGCCATTAGTCAACGCTTGTTTGACTGTTATAGGTAAGGGTATTTTGGTAATCTGTAGGATCGAGTTGTGACCCAAATGAGTCAATCGGAAGAGCTCTAATCTGTTTCAAAGGCGGAAACTAAGAAACAGACGTGAAAAACAGCTTGTTTCACTATTCATCGTCTTGTATATTGATTAAAATCAGTTTACAGATCAAACGACGCTTCGGCAGCAGTTCGGTACCGGAACAATGAGAGTTACAACTGAATTCGCTTGAAAGGTATATATAGGGGTTGAGATTTCGCTTGAGGGTGTCAGATGCCAGTTCAAGCGAAATCACACATAATGATTTCGCTTGAACATGTCACATGTCACTTTCAAGCTAAATCACTTCCTTCAAGCGAAATTACCTATAATACAACCTAAAATCTCCTATTTTCTCGTACATCGCGCCCTGATCTAACAAACCTAATACTAGACTTGATATAAGACGAAGTCGACAGACGTATGCACTAACAGACTCCCCCTCGGATGTTGACGAGTCTTAAGTGTCGAGTCTTCAACGTCTTCAGTCTTTATCAGTCTTTGGGCTTCCAGAATCTCGATCTGGCTCTTGCCTCACTCTAATTCCTTTTTCAGCATATCCCAGAATCGAATTCCTGGCTCTATTCTTCTACATTCTCTTGATTAGATCTCTTGATTCCTTAAATTCATGCATCAGCAATCTTAGGATCAGAACCTGGCTCTTTGTCATTCAGACTCCCCCTCAACTTGTGCTGGGATCGTAGTCTGGCTTTCACAGGTTCAAGCATTGCAACCAGGCTCTCCTACAAATCCTCTACTCAAAACATAAGTTTCATAAAAGATAATATATAACAAACCTAGAAACCTTGCTAACCACTTATAAACACAATCTGAATAAAAAGATTTATCATGTAAGTCACTGATGAACCACTTGAATGAATATCATTTTCATTTCAAACAAACTTTCCCAAACCTGTTCGTCATGTTTAGCACTTGGAATTTTGAAAATCAGCTTTCCAACATCAGTTGTCTAAAATCTTTTTGAATTTTTCAAAAATTATGCTAAAACACACCGAAAATCTTTTTGGATTTTTTATATAACAGAAATGAAATGCAATAAGTAAATATTTTCATACAATATTTTTGTGAGTTTGTGTAAGAGGATCATATCAGTTTTTAATACCAATCACTAGCACCGTTAAGCTTTAAACATTTTCAGCGCTAAACGATTCACATTGATTGACGATATTGCTGTCCACTTAAACTCAATCTAAAAACTTTCGAAATGCTTACTGATGCATTAAGGTATATTAGTTTTGCACTAAATTCTTATGGACCCCACGATCTCAGCATATCCCCTCATCATGCAATACACTGACTCAAGTAATGCCTCTAAACTTTTATCAACTGTGATTTGTGCGAAAACAAAGCAGAATGTTTAAACATTAACAATCAGGTCGATACTTCCGTATACGCAGAGAAAGTCCAATGTTTATAAAAAATAAGAAAATAAAACAAGTTGAAGTTGTTTAGGCTTTAACCACCAGGTCGATACTCCCGTATACGCAGAGGAGGTCCAAAGCTTAAACGAAACACCAAAGAAAATAAAGCAGAACGTTTAGGCAATAACATCCAGGTCGATACTCACGTATACGCAGAGGATGTCCGATGCTTAAACAAAATAAAGAAATAAAACAAGTTTAAATCTTTGCAAAATGAAATGCACAATCACAGCAACTTTTCAGCAAAGTTGTGAAAGTTCACAGACTTAACCAGTTTTATGTCTTTCGACAATCAGTGATTACTGAGTAGGCACACAATCAAGAAGGACAAAACTAAGTACTATGCTTTTGACCATGTTTCCCACTAGAACTAGGCTTTTTCATTTTAGATTTGTATCGTTATCGCAAATCTACTAGTCTAGCTGAGCCTATCGTCACATCTTTAGTGAGACCATTTATCACATTTTATCATTCCATTTCTTTAGTATGCTATGACAGTCCAACTGATCTACTATCATTTCCACTTTTTTTACAACAAAACTCATTTTTGAATTTTATCATGTTTTTGCCTTTTTCAAATTTTCTAATGTTTTTGGATTTTCTGAAATTTTTACTCCCCCTAAAATGCAAACACATTTTAGGAAATTTGAAAACCAACTGTACAATAAAGTGACAACTGATATCGAATTACTTCAGATCGCCATTCACTTGGCATAAACAATCAGAACTCCCCCTCACAACAAACTATTTTCCCATTGATTTCAAAACACTTAAGTTTGTTTTAATCAAATGGTTTTTCCGGAAAATTAGTTTTGTTGATTGATTTTACCACTTCTAGGTTAGGTGTGAGAGATCATCACTTAGATTCTTTCTACTTTACAATATAATGAACCCCATTTTTTTAACCACTTGTAGAAAATTTAACATTTCCCTATCTTTTCAACACAATCGTTAGTAGAAAATCAAGTACAACTTAATGTCCCTGATTTACCACTTGTAAAACGAAATCACTTTCGTGAATTTCTCAAGAAAGATGCCGATTCCTGCTCCACTCTTACCAACCTGGGAGCTCCGGCAAGTCAGGATTTTTAGTTAGGAAAAACTTTCCCATCAACCATCTTCCCGAAAATATGTTTAAGCTTACCATTAAAAGCCTTTTCAGCATCAAATTCTTTGTTACCAGCAAAGAATTGACCTGAAATCTCAGTTTTACCAACTTCAACTTCAAATTTTCATTCGACAATTTAGGAAAATTTTCATCGTTCACCTCTGGAACGGAATTCTCAATCTTCTTCTCAACAGATAACTCTTCTGATTTTATGGAATCAGATTCATTGTCAGAAATACTTACAGACTTCACAATCCATCTTTGTTTACTCAAATCCACACGTCTTTTGTAAAATCGTTTCGAAGTTTCACCAACTTCCAACGTCGATTTATCAACACATTTCTTTCTCATTTCAGAGTTAGAGGACACTCCCTGTTTTGAATAAGTGGACTCTTGGCAGTTCCAAGCAATATGTCCAGTCTTTTGACACTTGAAACAGATTCTTCTATCAACCCTCTGAGCAAACTTCTTCACATTTTTCTTGACTTCGGCAAGAAACTCTTGATTTGATTGTTTCCAGAATGGTTTCTTCTGCTCATCTTCAGAACTTCCTCCTGAAACAAATTTTGTTTTTGGTTTATAATTTTTCTCATTTTTATAATTTTCTGAAGAACTAAAACCAAGACCTTGTTTTTTGAAATTACCGTTGTGTTTTGGTTTCTTTCGATAACCTGAACCATAACCGTAACCCTTTTTCTTGTTCAATCTCTGTTGAACTCTTGAAGTGTACTTATTAGGTTTTTCAGCAAGATTTAAATCTTTTATTTAAGAAATGTTAATTTCTGTTATTTTGAAAACCTGTTTGATCATTTCATTTTTGACACTTCTTATTGGAAATTCCTTATCAGAATATAATTTGTCTGAATCATTCAAAGTATAAGCCACTTTGATTGGTCCGTCATTCAAATTAGATTTTGATAACAGAAATTCTTTATTGTAAACCCTTTTAACCGGTGAACTCAGACTCTTTTCTGACGAACTCGAACTTTCAGACTCAGACTCTGGTTTTGACTCTTCATCCGTATCCAACACCTGATCGACCACTCTTTTTAATAACTCAGACTCATGATCAGTGTCAGACGCTGTGAATGTAACATCAATATTGTCTGGTAATTCATCAATGATTTCAGACTTTAACTTGATGTTGACTGCCTTTTTTAGACGCTCCTCGTTAGGATTCCTGGGAGAATAACTTTCATGGATCGGGGGCGGACATCTGTTATACTTGACACTTTGTTTCTTACTAGTATCAGTATCTTCAGACTTCTTCTTCATGAATGCTTCAAGACCTGCAACAGTCGGATAAACACGATCAATCAAATAATCACAAGTAGTGTAACTCAAAAGTAATCGTTTAATCCTTTCACTCTCAATTTTCTCAAGTTCCACTTCCTGTTTCAGCTTAGCACAGTCTTAGATGTACTCATTAATGACGCTCTGCTTTGTCATTAATGTTGCGCTCATCTTTGTTATTGCGTTCTCAATCTCTGAATTCGTCCTTTTCAGACTATCAACTGTTTTGTTCAGAACATCATATGACTCCTTCACATACTTCACATCCGACAACAAATTCTCTTTCATCTCTTCTAGATCAAGAATCTTCTTATCTTTCACTTCACACTCTTTGCAATATTCCTCACATTTCAAACACTGTTTAATGACCTCAACTATCTTTTTGACTTCAACAACTTTCTCAACTTCAACAATCTTTTCTACCTCAACTATTTTCTCTACTTCGACAAGTTTCTCAACTTCGACTAATTTTTCAACTTCAACTATTTTTTCGATTTCAACTATTTTCTCCACCACTTTCTCCACCTCAACAATTTTCTCTACTACTTTCTCAGTTGCTGGTTCAACATTAGCTTCTCCAGCTTCTGTCTTTGCTTTTTCATCAGCTAACATTCTTGCTGCTTCCAATTCTCTTCTCAATCTGGCAATCTTCTTCTGATTTAGCATCTCCATTTTATCTGCAAAGAAGAAATTATAGCTGTCATGATCTAAGCCTTTTCTAGCTTTATTAAGATGTTCTTCTTCATCATCAGTATCAACATCACTTCCAAGATCTGGAAAAATCAGGATTCTTCTCTCACTAGTCTCATCTTCACCCAGAATTTTAGCAACAAAACATGAACCTTGTGGAATATATTTATCCCAGTTAAAACTTTCTGCAGCTAGACTTGAACCTTGTGGAATGTAGTTATCCCAGCTAAATCCTTCAGCAACAAACTCATCATCTTGATCAATTATCCCAAAATAAGCTTTCTTATTTGCTTCCTCGATCATTTTACCATGAGCAATCTTTGTATCCTTTTGTTGAGGTTGTTGATCAATCTGATGAAAAATTGATTTCTGATAATAGTTATTCTTTTCTTGATTCCCGGTAGCTTCATTGTTTTTGCATTCTCTCTTAAAATGACCCTTTCCTTTACACCGGAAACATGTAACTTTTGATTTGTCAAAACCCAACGGAGAAGTAGACATTCCTCGAAACTCATCTCTACCGGTAATTTGTTGAAACTTTTCTGCTCTCCTACAAGCACTGGCCAAACACCACTTCACATCCATCAACTCAAGTTCCTCTGCATCAATTTGGTCATAATCTTCTTTTGTAAGCATAGGATTTCCAATCTTGCCTGCAATCAAACCTTCATACGATTCCAACATAGCAACGAGTGATGCCATGTGTTGCTTGGCTATCTCTGGAGACAAATTTTGACCATTTTGAATGTTCAACTTGACATTGCACTGCAGATTTGTTGAATTCTGTTGTTGAGGACTTGATGGTTTAAAGTTTGGATCAAAGCTTGAATATGCAGATGAAGATCCACCACTCTGTGTCACATTACTACCCTTTGTTTCAGACGAACTGTCAGCACTAAAACTAGTTCGAATCTTTGGACTAGAACTGGGGGTAACCTCAAACTTGTTCCCTTTGTAATACAAACTGACATCTTGTTGAGCATTTGGATTTTACGTTATTGCAGTTTTCTGAATATCCAACTCCTGCTCTTCAATCTTTTGAATAAACTGTGCCAAATTCATACTCTGAGACTTTCTTAAGTGTTTCACAATCATCAAATAGGTTCCCCACTTATGTTGTGGTAGTGCTTCAGCTAGTTTATCGACCCACTCATCATCATCTTTCTCAATTTTCAATCTTCCCATTTCTAATACCAGATGACAATATCTATCAATTGTCTGCTTTGTTGTTTCATGTTTGAAAGCTGTAAACATATCAAACGATTTTTTCAATAATGCCTTTTTGTTTTTGATCATATCTGCACTTCCTTTGAATTTCTGAATCAACGCTTCCCAAATAGATTTAGCCGTACCATTATGTTGAAGTAAAACAAAGATATCTTCTTTTATCGCTTGTTGAAGAATACTAATCATCATTTTCTCACTTGTAAACTTCAGCTTGTCACCCTCTGAATAGTTAACAATAGCTTTTTCAATCCCACGTTCATTTTTAGGTTTCTCATAATCTTTCAACAACGAACACCACGCGTCAAATTTATAAGCTTGCACCCAGTTCTCAAAACGATTATGCCACCCTTTGAAATCCTCAATGTACATCAGTTTTGGCGGTTTCTGATGAGTTCCAGTTTCATTCTCACTGTATAGAGTTTCAGCAGCAGTAACTGGTGCAACAGGTGTAGCAAACGCATTGTAGAATTCCTCAGCCATGTTTCGGAAAAAAATTTCACACAAACACAATTTCAAGCGAAATACCACCCTCAAGCGAAATACCCTGAAGCGAAATAAGATCCAAAAGCAAAAGCAACTAATTTCGCTTGAATCAACTCAAGCGAAATCCAACCTTGAAGCGAAATCACAATTGAACCAAAAACAACTCAAGCGAAATCACCCCTAGAAGCGAAATCACTGAAGCGAAATCTGATATAATTTCAAGCGAAACCAAGTTTTCAAGCGAAATCAACCTCCTAATTCGGCTTGAAATGCTGCCGATGTCATTTTTGCGATCTGTTTTCAAGCGAAATAACGTATTTTTACCAGATTTAAGCCGAATTAATGTCCAATTCTTTCAAGGATTACTTAAAACACTATTATGTATGTTATATGTGAAAATCAGACCATTTTGACCGTGAAATTTTGTAAATTTTCAAAAAGAAGGTGTAGAAGTCAGAAAAATGGCAGTTTTTGGCAAGAACTCTTCTTCCTAAGCTCTGATACCACTTGTTGGATCGAGTTGTGACCCAAACGAGTCAATCGGAAGAGCTCGAATCTGTTTCAAAGGCGGAAACTAAGAAACAGACGCGAAAAACAGCTTGTTTCACTATTAATCGTCTTGTATATTGATTAAAATCAGTTTACAGATCAAACGACGCTTCGGCAGCAGTTCGTTACCGGAACAATGAGAGTTACAACTTAATTCGCTTGAAAGGTATATATAGGGGTTGAGATTTCGCTTGAGGGTGTCAGATGCCAGTTCAAGCGAAATCACACATAATGATTTCGCTTGAACATGTCACATGTCACTTTCAAGCTAAATCACTTCCTTCAAGCGAAATTACCTATAATACAACCTAAAATCTCCTATTTTCTCGTACATCGCGCCATGATCTAACAAACCTAATACTAGACTTGATATAAGACGAAGTCGACAGACGTATGCACTAACATAATCTTACCCCATATTTATTATTATTATTATTATTTAAACAAAACAACCCTAAGATAATGTTAAACAACCGTCTTCTTCTTCTTCGTTTCACAAACAGAAAACAACCCTAAGGTTGGTCGGTATCGATGAAGATGACGATGATGGTGATCGGATTAAAACGGAGATGAAGATAATGATGGCGGTGAGACGATGACGGTGATGTGATTCTGCGGATACACGGTGGTCGTTCAAAAGGAGAAGAAGACGATGAACTAGATGAACAGATAGTGATTGGAGGTGGTGGTTATCGTCAAACTATTGATGATGATGATGATGATGAACGTTATGATTTGATACGGTGAACGGAGAAGACGGTGATTGTAAGATGATTGTAAGATGATCGACGGAGAGGTTGTGGATGATTGTAAGATGATCGACGGTGATTGTAAGATGATCAGCGGTTTAGGGATAAAATCAGCGGTGGTCATCTTCAAGTTTGGGGATAAAATCAGCGGTTTCATTGAAGAACTGATGGATCTAATAGCAAAGGGAAAACTTGATCAATTGTTGTCATCTTCAGGTTCAATGAATCCATTGAAGTGATGAAATTTTGCTGTTGGTTTAATTTATGGGTTTTTCAAGATTTTCAATTCCTATATACCCAGTAAAATTTCTTTAAATTTTGTGCAGTAAAGCTTAAACCTTTATCTTTACAAACATTTTCTTGAATTTGCACTATTTGCTCAAAAATTGGTATTTATTTCAGTTAATTTGTGGGTTGTTAAAGATTCCCATATACGCTGCAAATTTTCATTAAATTTCATGAAGTGAAGCTTAAACCTTTATCTTTATAAACATTTCTTGAATTTGCACTATTTGCTCAAAAATTGGTTTTTGTTTCGGTTAATTTGTGGGTTGTTCAAGATTTTCAATTCCCATATACCCTGCAAAATTTCTTTAAGTTTCATGGAGGGGGTAATGTTTGGAACAGTCTACAACACGGGGGGGGGGGGGGGTAATATTGCATAATACAGATAACCATAGGGGATTAGAAGAATGGGTAATATAGTCATTTTACATAGGGGGTAATATTGCAGAGTAGAACAGATCATAGGGTGTAAGAAGGAAGGGTAATATAGTCATTTCATATTCCATTTAACAGATCTGTTAACTTATTTGATGGCAGGGGGTAATATTGCGACATAACAACAACGTTGGGGGGGGGGGGTTGCAATTATTTCCATGGAGGGGGTCAGAGTGCCGATTGGCTCTAACCGCATGAGGTAAAATTGCAGTTTACTCTTTTTTATATTTTTTTTATTTCTACAAATTGTGCATTAAAAACAAATAAAACATATATTAAACATAATAAACTTACATTTAATTAAAAAACACATTACATAAAAATAAACTAGAAATTTAAAACATAAACCATAAAACTAAAAATTTAGAAAGGGCATGGCCAATTATTTTTTCGCGATCTCCCGTTTCCGGGCTAGAATAAACGGTAACATCTCGGGTGAAGCATTGTCGTGTGGCTTAGTAAACATCTCCATATCCCGATCATACAAAAGTTGTCGCACTGCCTCAGGTTGTTCCGCCACTAACGTAACACTATGGTATCTTCCTCACGTTTTTTTTATATTCGACAACTCTATCGTTTGTGCTTGTTTTGCTTCTTTCATAAGGGTGTATTGTGAGAGCTTCTCAGTCAAAGCCATTTTGCTATCGAATGGTGTTGCGGCTCTCTTATCTTTCTTTCGTGGTCTTATTGGTGAGGGGTCTATGTTTATATCGGGTATAATGCTAGTGAACTTAGTTCTCAGTCTACCCGCATTATAGTTACCCGAATTCGACGACTTTCTATTATGGCCCGAACTACCACTATCTTCACCCAGCAATGGTATCGGGGCCCATTTGTTGTTTTTATTAACAACCTTACACGCCTCAACATGATGAAAACCAATCGGAAATTTTGGTTGGTACTCTTTTAAAGCCCTTGTCATGATTTCGTCGTCGTCACACCCACGACCACGAATACGATCCTACGTATATAACAAATATAACTAAAATATAAAAACAAAAACAATGTTATAGAAAATATTTTATAAAGTAAAAAAATAAAAATTATACCGTTTGTTGCCAAAGGCCGTTGAAGTAGTTTAACTTCTTCAACATAGGGAGCCATTTTGAACGTACTTGATGAACGGTTCGTGTACTTCTGCCGACCATTGCGTTGTAATGCTCGAGAAGTTTTCTCCAAAAAATGTCCGATTTTTGTTGGTTGCCTTTTTTCCTTGTTTAAAGAACAATGAACCCATGCCTTGGCTAAGGTCTCTTCTTGTTTTTTCGTCCAAGATTGACGCTCCGCCTTTCCTCCCTTTTCTTTCGGCTCACTTGCTTCACCAGCATCTTCGTCTTCCACCTCATATTCTTCTTCGTCTTCGCCAATTTCTTCATCCAAATGTTGTGTTTCGGGGACAACCTCTACATCTTGGTCTTCATTGTCATCGTAGATTGGAAGCGAGTGCTCGATTTCTCTCTTGGTGATTGAGTTGGTGGGCTCCTAAATGCAAACGGGTCGAATGAATTTTGCGCTTCCATGGAGTATTCGTACATGTCGGGTGCAGCCATTATTGGATCGTGTGGGTGTGAAAATAATTGTGGCATAAAATTAGGTTGGGGTTGGGTGTTGTAAGAAGTCGGTTGTGAAGCGTGGGGATAAAAATATTGAGGTCGAGAGTTTGTTGAATATCCGTATAGGGTTTGAGACGGTGCACTCGGACCACTAGAACCACCTCGCCTCGTTTGCAACATGCGTCCCCTTGGGTTTGAACCCGATCCTTGGCTAGCGGAACCTTTTTACTTGGCTTCACATTTGTTTTGTTTATCCATGGTATGTAGAAATGTAAGATTGTAGTGAAAGTGGTGTGAGAAGATTGAAATGTGTGGATTTTATAAAAGAAAACAAATATTTTTTTTTAATTTGGCAACGGTTATAATTTTCATCGGTGAGTAGTCACCGTTCCCACCTTTCACCGATTACCGAAAGAAAGTATGCGACGGTATACTACGCCGCAAAGCCCCTTCCCCGATGCATTCACCGGACCCGCCCCTACCACCCTAGAAGGTGTATAAGTATTCATAATGGGAACGATCCACTAAAAAGTGAGTTTTATCTAAGTAGCCTAAGAAGGATTGTGAGAGCATTCACAATAAATTCTTTATCCGTATCCATATATTTACACTAAAAACAACTACTTTTTCTGTCTGCTTTTCAAATAAATAATATTTTTTTACCTTTATCATTACTTTTTTTTCTCTCTCATCCACTCACAACCATTTCTAAAAAAATCAGCACAAAAAAAAATCTGCTACAAAGAATCCGGCACAAAATATTCAGCAAAAAAAAATTAAGACAAAAAGAATTCAGCACAAAAATTTAGTACACAAATGTAGTATAAAAATGTAGTACAAAAATCTAGCACAAAAAAAAAATACTATACAACATGGAAATACAACCCATTTTTTGGGTTTCTTTAGTTGTCATATTTTATATAGCAATAGGGTACTCAAATTAAAGATAAAAAGACGTTCGATTTTATAGTGAAACTTTTTATAAACATACAATGGCGTATAAAAAATTATGAATGTTAAAAAAATGGGGGTGAAATATGCATGTGTCTTGCATGTGGAGAGAAAAAGTCAATAAATATGATTTCCAAAGATACACTTACACTCCTCTTTTTCCTACATTTTCATCTTAACCATTGATTTATAAAATAAAATGTTAAGATTTATTTTCATCCTACTTTGACAAAATAGACTTTTTTATTTGATCCTACCCTAGTATTCATATGTCTTTCTACTTAAAAATTTGTTTTGTATTTCTTTCTTGAACAATAAAAAATGAAATTTTATCAAGGAAATAAAAGGACTTCCATCAAGGAGCTAGAAGGCATGAATACATTCCTAGTCCAAAGATGTTGGTACAGTTGTCAAAAGTTTTGTCCTTTCTAGTGGGCGCAAGTTCGATTCTCGTTATGGTCATTTTTTAGGGACATCTGGGTGAAGAGACGAATCAAGAATTTAATCCCGGGTTCGAACCTGGCGGGGGGCGAGGGTTTACAGATTTCATCTGGTTCCCGCGCATCAGGAGGCACGATCTTACAATAGTCGAGGAGTCAAACTTAGACATAGCCCGAGCAGGGTGAGTTTACACGTGAAATTCTTTGGAATTTAGAAAAAAGGCATGAATACATCCAATCATATTAGGTTATGTATTTGATGTCTCTATAATTAAGGTGGTGTTTGTTTTTCTAAAAAAGATCTGCACAGGCTCTTCTGTTTGTGCGTGCTGACCACACGCATACATTGCTATCTACGGACTGTTTGGTTTTCCGAAGACGTTTCATTAAAAAAAGTCTACAAGACCTCTTGTTGGTGCAGAGTTGGCCCAGTCACTTCTAAGATATTCTAAGGTCTGTAGAGGGTTAAACACCACCACCCACCACCGTCCACCACCCACCATCGTCCATCACCACCACCGTCCACCACCACCCACCACCGTCCACCACCACCTTTCGTCCACGTCCACCACCGACGTCCACCGCCACCACCGTCCAACAACAACAACACCACCACCGTTCGTTCACCACCACCAGTTTATTTTATAAGTCTACATACGTTAAAAAAACAAACAGTTTTTTTCTTACAGACTGTAAAGGTTTGGTTTATCTTTTCTTCTACAAATATCTGTATATATGGTCCTTAGACTGCAGACATTCTACCTGTTATTAACGTTTCATAATTTATTAATTTAATTTAGTAAACTCAAATAAAAGAATAAAGCAGTGTTATACTTTGTTTTCTATAGGCTTGTTATGCTTTGTTTTAAAATAGGTATATATTCATAACTTCAATTTACAAATTAGTTGTTCTTCCTTCATAGCCCAGTGGTTGGGCCGGTTTGTCCTCCTAGAGGTCACCGGTTCGACTCCCGCTTGTGGCGAAAGGGGGTAGGACACCCGTGCGCAATGATGGTGAAAAACCTACCGAGGAGGGTTTGATCTTGAGCGTCACTCCGGTTTTCATCCGGCTGTTACTCTAGCGAGGCAACTCGTGTAGAGGCAGTACGGTTTCCGGGGGAAAGCCTTCGACCCAAGACTGATAAACCCAGCGCTGGCCTTGCTATCTGGGCCCACGTTCTTGGCGAGGGTCCACGATTTGCGGATGTGACAATGGTCACCATTAAGAAGTTCACCTTTCAAAAAAAAAATTTACAAATTAGTTATTATCTCATTTGATTTTAAAAACCAACCCGAACAGTAGGTGAATTTTATTTATATTATTAATGAAAACTTTATTAAAACACATCATCACCGACCCAAACCGAGCTAGCGAAATATCCTTATGTTTCGATCTACTACTATACCACAACCCCCTAGCCTTAACACTGAAACGCCAAACTTTCTAATGGTCAAACACAAGACTTAAACAATGAAATTTTTACGACCGAAATTAAGCTTTTATGCATTTTTTTAAAGTTCAATCCATACTTACAAGATAACCATTTAAAAACTAGTTACGAACCTACCAACACTTTACAAAATTATGTAATACAAGTCTTGGGATAATTTAACAGCTAGACTTTATCTATGTAACAACCAAAATGTTTTGACCCGTTTGCATAAGTTGAATCCGGAAGCGCGTCGAGGGCAAAATGGAGTGTGTATTCATTTCAAGCAAGCAATCTTTTTAAAGCAAAGATTTACCTACAACCACAATTCGACATTAAAATAATATAATGCATCTAACACGGAATTGAAACTTCCAGTAAACATGATAATCATCAAATAGTACACTGGCAAGCTATACTACTATAACTTTTCTTTCTTCTTTTATTTATTTTGACTTTCACTTATTCAACCCGTTAATAACCGGTAAATCTTAATCATTTTTTATCATCATCCTCATTATTCAATTTACCCATTTATAACTGTTCATGACGGGCCAATTACATAATTATTCTTCAACATATCATTCTAATTTGTTTGACCCGTTCGTAACGGGTCAATCACATGACCACTCTTAGACATATCATTCTAGTTTGTTCGACCTGTTTGTAACGGGTCAATCTCATGACCATTCTTTAACATGACATTCTAGTTTGTTTGACCCGTTCATAAAGGGTCAATCGTGTGCCATTCTTTAACATGACATTCTAGTTCGTTTGACCTGTTCATAATGGGTCAATGGCGTGACCATTCTTTAACATGACATTCTAGTTCGTTTCACCCATTCTTAATGGTTCAATCCCGTGACCATTCTTTAACATGACATGCTAGTTCGTTTAACCCGTTCATAACGAGTCAATCGCTTGACCAATCTACAGAATACAATAATAAGCATTACTACTAATGAAACTTAAATCGTATAAGTAATGTACCTCGATCTTGCGAGCCTTGAGGATTCTTATTGAATGAGCATCCTCTCTCTCTAACCTGGAAGTTCCTAATCCTAAGTAATAAGCACCTTTCTCATTTATCATCTCCTCTCTCTAACCTGGAAGTTCCTAATCCTAAAGGAGCATCCTCTGAGTTCTAAGCATTATAAGGATCACTTGTAATTGTTCCTTTCTAGCTCTCTTTTTTTATAGGCATTTATTAGCCGGAAGTCAAGCAAATTGACTTTTGCTTTGACTTTCGGTTTAGACCATTATGGTCCAGCCATTGTTCGAATCAAACATGGCTACATGATCGTAATAAGGTAGGTGTTAATCCCTCAAAAGGGCACCTCCTGAAAATCACGTTAAGTTGGTCAAATGATGGGTCAAAGTTAAGTTAAATAAAAAGTCAAACGACAGATTTTCGAAAACTTTATAAAATGAACTTGTAAATGTTATAACTCATGTTTTTAACACTAAATTAGTTGGTAACTAATATTAGAACATGTATGAACATGTTCAGCCCGTCATTTCCAGTTTACATGTCGGTTCGCAACCAAAAGTCAAGCAGTTTAACAGTTGCTTTAACTTTTGATTCTGACTCGATTTAGCAACTTTAGCTACTGATTATTAGTTTCATTATGATCATATTATAGTGTAGAATAACCCTCTGTGATTATACTACTTGATCATAATCAGATTCTGAGTTTTTACACAAGTTCTTATAATATGCCTAATAATGACCAAAATGCCCTTTTGTGCAAAACATGGTTTTAATCAATGATAAACATATGATAAGCCTAATAATTACCTACTGATATGGTAATATAATTATCATGTTTTGGTAGAATGAACTTGTTTATAACATATGTTTTTATACAAATTCAGGAATTATGCCACATTATGACTAAAATGCCCTTATGGTGCATAAATTGATTTTAAAACCATAATTTTCATATAAGTTGATAATTTACTGATGTTACAACATAATTAAAGTATTTTAGCACATTGAACTTGTTTATAGCTCATCTGACACCCGATAATGCCTATGCGCATACGGTTAGCTTATGTAACTAGTTTACGTAAGTTTACCGAAACGGGTCAAATCTTTTCATAATCATCTCAAATTCCAGAATGTGTATAATTTTCCCATATTATACAACTCTTAGTACTTGTAGGGATTAAACTACATTCTATCCGGTTATCGCTTAATAAAGTGTATCGTATCGTTTTCATTATTTTAAGTTAACCGGTCCAAGTCTATGATTTGAATAAGACCCATTAACATTCTAATTGGTGATAATACCATCCATTCCAGACTAAGGCATTCTGGTAGATTGCAACCAAGCTTAGTTAATTGATAACGGCTGTGCTTATTATATGTTCTTGCATTGTAAGACTTGTTTAAGCCAGGTAAATACTCTTAACCTATTTTCCCTATACGGGCTTGGGATACGGTAAATTATTACCGATTGGTCGGGTATGGGATCATATGTCGGATTGTGACTAGAAAATCTGCATAACCCATTTTAATCTGTTTTGTCTGATAACTTAAACATTGGGGGATAATGCGACCGTGTCCTGGATATCCTCGACTTAAGCACAGGGTATAGGCATACACCTAACAGATGCTAATGCTAATATAAAATATTTTTCTACCCATATTGGGGATTGTAACGCCCCGTATTTCCGTATTCCTTTAAAAAAATAATATGTATTCGTTTTTCTTTTTTGAAATCACAGTCGAAATCGGATCGAGAAACTGATTAGAAACGACAACCGGCAAATTTTACGCATTTTAACGAAACGACGAACGAACGCGATTGATATCGAGTATCGATACCATTTTACATGTTTTCGGACCTAAAACAACATTTTACGACATTACAGGACGTTCGGGTTCGAAAACCGATTTCGTAGACGCGACCGGGCCACTTTAAAGCGCTAGAAACTAATTATCGTGCCTTGGGCCCAACATACCAAACCCTACCTATATAAAGCTAAACACACACACACACACTTGCCGCACACACACACACACCTTCTCTCTCTCTCCGATTCTGACAGCCAGTCCGGCGACGACCACGGTGGCGGCACGGCGACGTCACCACCGGCGATGACTTTCCGGCCGACTTTTACAGCGGAGCTCCGGCGTACCCCCTAAACCGAGGCCTCTGAACTCGATTCCGGTGTCGGTTTCATCACCGGAGCACCGGAAGTGGCAGTTTCAAGCTCCAGCAGTCCCAGTTCAAGCATTTTTCTCCGGTAAGTCACCTAACACCTTCTCCTCTTTTTCAAATCTTTCCGGATTCCTACTAATTCCTACCAGTTCAAATTTGGGTTCTGATTCAGGTACGGGTTTGGTTTTGGTTCCGGTGGAACCGACAATGGTGGCGGTGGAGGTGTTTATCAGCCGGTTCAACAGGTTCGAGTTCCGGCGATGCCAAGTAACTCCGGCGACATCAGTTTTGGTTCTCAGGTCTGTTTGTTTTCGGTTCAGGTTAGTTTTAAGGTTCAGCTTTTGTTTTTATTTTTATTCAATTCAGCCGCCCTTCTTTTCTTTTGTTCGATTTGTACAGACTCGGTACAGTTCAGTCCTCACGGCATAGTCGACTCGGGTTCAAATTGGTTCAGCTCGTGATTCGGGTTAGCTTCAGGTCAGATCTGACGTGGTTCGGGAATGAGTTTGATTCGAGTTCAAGTCTTGATTCTGTACGGGTCAGATTTAATTGATTAAGATGACGGCTCGGGTCACGGTCCGGTTCGGATTCAGTCAAAAGTTCGGGTCAAAGCTGGTCAATCTGGTCAAACAGTCAACGCCGATCAAACCAATCAGATTCGGTGTTCGGTAACATTCTAACGTCTGGAAGTTCATTAGATTATTTATGTTAAATATCAATTTTATGCGAAACGACTTTTATGAATTGTAAACGTGCATAGAACTATATATATATTAGCCTTATTATTTATTATTTCGTATTTTTTTTATCATTTTTAATGAATTATTGAGTTTTGACAAAATATATCGACAACATGTTTTGTCGGGATCGTCCAAAAACAGAGGAAACTCTGCCCGTTTTTTCGTAAAAATCCACGAAACAATACGTGTTTAATTTCAAAACGATTTTTATTTTTGATTCGTTTCTTTTATAACCAAACCTCTAAACTTATAACATAAATGGATAATTCTTTTTATAAAAATAAATTTTCATATTGAGATAAAATATAATATACGAATTCAAAATTATGCAAAACATAAATATTAGGATTATTCTTCTTTTAAAACCAATAAATAATAGCGAGTTCGTGTTATTTTAAATATCTAGGATAACCACTCTCGTTCGTTCTCTTGGAATTTCGTTCACTCATGCACCATCGTTTGCCCTTATAAGGTGACCTCGGTGTTCCGTCCTCCTAATCTCATTACTCATCAACAATTGGATAATTGGAAAGCATATGCAAATTTTGTGAGTATACTTGACCCATTTTACCGTTTTCATACTTTTGGGTGTAACATGTTTATATACAAAACACACTTATTATACGAATTCTTATGCAAATACATAAACCAACAATCCAATACATGCTTACTATTTGTTATGCTTGATTCGTGTTTTCTGGACCATACTTATGTGATGAACTTGTCATTAGCTTCGTACGAGCCTCCATTTAACATGTATAGCGCTATAGGAGTAACGCACCGCCCGTAGACTAGTGGTCATGTTAAATTTTCATTTATACTTGCGTAAACAGAGGGTTGACTTGTAAATCGCATGCCAGTTTATACGTTAATCTAGATAACTAGGTTTGCCATGTGGATTGTTCCTTATCGTTTTTATACTTACATGTTATGCACCAAACTTGTATGCTCGCCAACACTTTTGTATTGAACTATACTTTTAAAACATGTTGCAGGTTTAGCGATGATGTTGATGATGCATTGAATCTAGTAGGATGCTTAGATACACACTTTAAATTTGTATTCTTATTGTATTGTATTTCGTTACTCATGTTGCATTTATTTCAAATCTTTGTAATTGACTTTTTAGAAATGAAAATGAAATCCATTATTTAATTATTGTCATAAATAGTGTTATGAAGTCTCTTGCAAACTCGTTTTCGTCTCACTCCGATGTTTCCGCCATCGGTTGGGGTGTGACAGGGATACCCTTTATGGGTTAAAAGTCGCGTGAATCATGTTATCGGTTTCTATACCGAGCCCCATATGTATTGACAGGAATGTAAAACTGTATACAAGATAATTATTATTGTCCCAAGTTATTTATAAAATACATGTGCCTTTGTGCACTTAAAACAATTTTGAAATATTTTCAAAATGTGTCGGTTATTTTTATTTACCAGTGTAAGTTGATGTATCTTCAAAAGACTAAGTGACAGGTTGCGAGGTTACGAAATAGGGTGGAAGTGCCCAGTAAGATGAATTTGCAACTCCTTTCATAAGAAGCCTATTAGTCTTTTATTTCATTTTGTAAATTTACGATCCGCCTGTGGATCTTTTAATACACTATTCGTCTGTATTATATTATGAACACTCGGACATTTATATTGTAATAATTTAAATCCAAGACTTCCGCTGTGCTATTTGTGTATTTGATATCAATCTCGTCACGTAAACCCCATCTGGGCCCACCGGGTGTTGTTGAAATATCGGGTTGTGACAGGTTGGTATTAGAGCCAACGTTTGAGAGAATTAAACACTAGCCTTTTGTGTTTAATCTCAATATCATAATCCTTAGACTTTCTGAGTCTAGACATTGACCTAGGATTTACTCTAATCTTTATTAAGTTATATATATATATATATATATATATATATATATATATATATATATATATATATATATATATATATATTGTTTTTTTTATTTTTGACAGGATATAGCATACCGCTAAGATTCAGAGGCAAAGGCAAAGGACCATTGCGAGGAGGTCCATCGGGACATGCACCCTCACTACCTCATAGCTCGGAACACCGACAATACTTGGATGATTCCTACTCGTCTCAATCGGCGAGACATTCTTTTTCCCATAACTCATCACCATCACATCATTCCCACCATTCCTATCATTATCACCAATCACATCACTCCCATAAATCCCATCATTCACACTCACATTCCTTTCATGGGTCATTTAATCCAAACCAGTATATCAACACTCCACCAGTTGCCCAAAACCAATTGGACCAGCCAAACCAGTCGGACGAATACTCGGATCCGGAAATGCCACCATCTGGATCGCATATGCACCCAATCAAGATTTCCAGTGGTTCTGCATCTTATGCAGGATCACCCTACCACGGTCCTAACGAATGGGACCAATATTTCAATTAGTTTACATTTGTTCAAACCCCTCCATATCAACCTCCGACACCGCCTCCGCCGCCTCCACCAGAGGACATGCAAATGGAGCCTGTGGAACAACCACAGCCGCCACCATAACCAAGGAGGAAACGTGGAGCGCGCATGTTTGTGCTTATGGGACCATGGTCAAGCCCGCTACCACCATTGCCCCAAACATACCCTCCTATCCCTGAGGACCACAAATGGGTGGACCCTCAAATACAGTACCAGTGGTTGACCCAACACCACAAACTTTTGTTCAACCACCACCATCGGGTTTTGATAACCCAATTCTGACGTATCCAGAAACGACTGGGTACGATCCTTTTAAACTTACTACGCCTATAGATTTTAACTATCAGGCACCATCATACAACCCTTATATGTAGGAAGTCGTTCACAATACTCTATACCCGTCTCCCTTCCCTCCTGCATATCCAACTAATTGATATCCAAATTATGGATACCAGTATCTTGTTATGCCTCAACCACAGCCACAGCCACCACCACAAATAGAGGCCCTTAATCATGCCTTGGAAAGAGTGGAGCACCTTCAGCGACAGTCTGAAAAGACTGAGAATAAGACGAGCAAGATCTTTAAAAAGCTTAACAAAATGTTTAGGGGAAAGAAGGACGAGTGAAGGCTTTCTTTTATCTATCTTGTATTGATTTTTATTTAAATACCAAAAGTCCTTGCGTGGACATGTGTTTTCTTTTAGTCCCTGCATGGACATGTATTTCTTTTAGTCCCTGCGTGGACAAGTGTTTCATTTTATTTCAAAAGTCCTGTTTAAGGCCAAGTATTGTAATCTTTTACCTATTAGTGATAATTTTTAGAATTATCTATAATATATGTATTAATTACATCCTTTCAAGCAATCTTCTCGAATTTAATTCGAACTTTATCGATCTGCTCAATATTTCAAAAGATCTTCTTAATAGTTTTGACCAACCATATGGCAAAGTCTATATTATTGGCAATTATAAATGACAGTTAAGGATGAATAGCCCTCCGGTCCAGAGGTGGTGAACTATTTTCAAGCCTCATAGCCTTTATGGTCAAATGAGATCATGGCAACTTATATATATTGTCAAACCATTAAGACAATTATTTTGTATTAACATTCAAGTAATGTTAATATTCCTGGCGATGTGATATTGGGGAAATCACACTAACCATCTAGGTGGTGGACTACGTCCAAGCCTTATAGCCCATATGATTAAATTATATCATGGCTAATATCATCAATGCGATGATCATTTTTCTAAACATCCTTAGTGTTGACCTACCTACGGGCTATATTTTAGTGTCAATTAAGACAAATGATAGTTGTGACCTTATGGTTCCCTGTCCAAGGTGGTGGACAACGTCCAAGCCTCATAGTCTATATGATCAAATGAGATCATGACTAATATCATCAGTGCGATGATTATCTATTCTAACATCCTTAGTGATAGTTTGCCTACAGGCTATATTTTATTGTCAAATATGACAATGACAGTTGTGGTCATATGACTCCCTGTCCAAAGGTAGTGAACTATGTTCAAGCCTTAACGTCATTTGATCAAATTAGATCGCAGCTTATATATAATATCATCCATTTAAAAATTTGTCAATGCGATAATGACAGTTGTGACTTTACGATCCACTGTCCAATAGGTAATGGACTATGTCCAAACCTCATAGCCCTTGTTGGTCCTTTGAGACCGTGGTTAATTATACTTGATCTATTCAACATTCATTTGAAATGTTAAAATTATGAATTTGGCATTTGTGACGTTGTGCACACTAATCCAAAAAGGTGAAGGATTTATATATCCAAACCTTATAGCCTATATGGTTTAATAATACCATGGCTGATGAAATTTTTAAGTCATCAGATTTGATGACCAATTATTATAATGCAACTGAGCTATTATTTATTATGGTTTTTAGACAAACTTATATATGGCGAATCCAAATGCGGATGGACCTAACATATGGAATAATGATGACTTAAACAATGCCAGCGACGTTGAAGGAGCAAACCTCCAAGATATGATAGTCGCAGAAGTCGGGAAGGCTATGAATAATTTCATAGCTAAATTTAAGGGATCGAGCACTGCTCATTCCAAGTCCCATTCCATTCCACATTCATCTGCCCGCAAGGAAAGCTCACATTATTCTTCCACTGCGAAGAGTGAGCCAAAGTAGGTTTTCAAGGAAAAGTCCCATGCTGCTAAAGACAGGTGTACGTATAAGTATTTTGTTTCCTGCAAGCCCCGTGATTTCAATGGAGAGAAAGGGGCTATTGATGCCATGAATTGGCTAGACAAGATGGAGACTTTGGTGGATATTGTTGGGATTGAACCCTATCAGAGGAACAGATAATTAAAGCCAAAACTGGGTCAGAGCAGTGGATCCAGAATAAGCAGATGTTTCA
This sequence comes from Helianthus tuberosus, assembly GCA_030545235.1. NCBI lineage: Eukaryota > Viridiplantae > Streptophyta > Magnoliopsida > Asterales > Asteraceae > Helianthus > Helianthus tuberosus. The sequence goes on from CM060381.1 coordinate 152,174,898, forward strand.
TACAAGTCTCTCCCCTTGAAAGTGGTTTCAACATCTGCTGACCTCCTATCTACTGATCATACAAGCTACTGACCGTCAATCTGCTGCTCAAGTAAAGACCTGATGGAAGACTAAAGCTCTGCTGCTCAATCTACTGCCTTGAGTCAAGTACTGCTGATCCGGACAAGCACTGCCGGGTTCACAGCAGTGGAAGGATGCAGCAGTTATTTAAGTGTCTTTTATGTAATGAAATGTAATAGCAGTAGTTAGTATAGTAGTGTTTGTATAGATCAGAGGTTAGAGTTTGTTAGGAGGTTAGATGTCACTTTCATGGTGACGTCAGCTAAGATGCTCAGTGGTTTGCTAGTGCCTATAAATAGAACAGTGCTCTGTACTGTTCTATTAGCTCTTTACAACAATCGTCTTCTCTGCACGAACAAACACTGAGCTCTGGCTGAGGGGGAGTTTGTATCAAACATTGCTTTGTAATCGTCATTGAAACTAAATTCAATCTTTCGGTTCATAGTGAAAAGTGTTTTGATTAAAGCAATACTCTCGTTTGATTGTATGCAAAGTTTGTTTCCATCTTAATTCCGCTGCACAACTCATTCATTTCCATCTTAATTTCAAACGTAAAATACAATCAAAACCAAACTCAGATCCAACAAGTGTTATCAGAGCTAGGACAGTCAAATTTGATTTAACAATCATTTTGACATAAATAGTTCAGCTCAAAATCGTTGATATCGATAGTTTGTTCGTTTTTGTTGAAAAACAGAGCAAGGTTTAATCACCATTAAAGTTGATTAATCAGTGTCTGTAAAACAACCAGGATGACGTCACAATCACTAGATGATAAGAATAATGTTGGCTCGCTTTTTAAACCACCTATGCTTAAAAGAAATGAATACAACATCAGGGAGCGAAGGATGGGACACGTCCTTGCTCAACAGAATACTGAATGTTGGAGGTCTGTTGTTTTTGGTCCCCATGTTCCTATGGTGCCAAGTGCTGAGGATCCAAAGAAGTTCGTACCAAAACCTTATGAAAACTATACTGAAACTGATTTTCAGAAGTTCGAACTCGATACCAAAGCATTTAGCATCATAGCATCTGCATTACCAAATGAGATATATGCAGGACTGTTACATTGTAACAGTGCCAAAGAGCTATGGGATGCATTGAAGGAACAGTTTGGGGGAACCGAAGAAGTTATTGAAAACAATAGGGAAATTCTGAATCAGCAGTATGAAACCTTCTGTCACATTAAGGGTGAAACATTGACCCAACAATTTGAACGTTTTAGTTGTCTCATCAGTGAGCTAAGGCTTGTTAAGGTTGAATTTCCAAAATCAACTCAAAATAGCAGGTTCCTTAGATCGCTACCTGATAAATGGGACACAATTGCATTTGTGACTAGAAACTCTGTTGAGTTCAAAGATCTGACCCTGACCCAACTTCATGGTAGACTCCTGACCTATGAAAGGGAGTTGAACCAGAAAAAGAAGTTGCAAGAGTCTGGAAAAGCTACTGATGATTACTCATTCGGTAGCACAGCACTTCTGGGTCAGGAAGAATCTGGTAGCAGTAGTAAGGAACAGGGTTATGATCATTTCATTGATATAACAGCTGGTGGTAACTTTACCAACCCTGATCCTCACTCTGCAAATTATGCTTTCACTGCAAACACTGAAAACCAGATGTCAGATAATTTGTGCTTTGAACTCAATGATTTGCAACATTTTGATCCCACTGACTTAGAGGAGATGGACATTTTGCATCAGCTGGCTTTGCTTAGTGTGAGAACAAGCAAATTCTACAAAAGAACAGGGAGAAAGTTCCCAGGGCTACATGGGAATCTAAGGGTTGGGTTGGATAAATCGAAAATCAAGTGTTACAAGTGCAATAGGCTAGGTCATTTCGCTAGGGAATGCAGGAGTCAAACTACTGGTCCTATAATCACTCATCCTAGCTCAAACCCTAGACCTCAAAATCAAAGCACTGTGCACTATACCCAAGATACCCCTGCAGCTCATGTTAACACTGCTCATTATGCTGCCGCCCCTGTGCCTGTGCATTATGTCCAAACCACTGTTCCACAGATTCAATATGTTCAAACCCCTGTTCCCCAGGCACAAGTGCAACCTGTTGCACCTCAAACAGCTGCTCCAGCAGTGGTACAACCAGATCAGCAAAGCTTTTTCACTCAAGGCTTTGTTGACTGGAGCAGCATGCCTGATGAGCTTAGTGATGAAAATTTTGCACTCTATACTTCTAATGAACCTTCTAATGATGAATTTTGTTTGATGGAATTAGAGTCAATACCAGAGGGGATTGAAATTGAAGGTGAACAGCTAAGTGATGAAACAGTGGATGAGGTAACTGAAGCAGTTGTTAATGCAGTTGCTGGTGAATTGCTGCTGGGAGAAAATTCAGAAACCCTGATTGAACCACTGACAGACCCATGGTCCAAAGAGGACAAAGAAGAAGAGGAAGAAAAGAGAGCAGGTGAGAAGGAAGTAAGAGCTAATGATGAAGAAAATCATCAATGTGATTGTGCAATGATGGCTGCTGCCAAGGTATCTCCTCAAGTTCTTGAAAAACTGTGTTCTGACAATTGCATTATTGCTTTTGCTAACATCAAAGAGGTAAATGAAAACCTTCGGAATAAAATCTTAACTGATGAGGTCAAATTTGAAAGTTCTTTAAAAGAACTTAAAAACAAATTGACTGAAAAGGAGAAAGAGATCAGCAGTCTTAAAGAAGAGCAAAGCATAACCAAAACTCAACTCCAAACTATGGTAGAAAAATACCAAGTTTGCAAAAAGGAGTTGGAGTCCACCCAGATCACCTGTGAAAAATGGGTAGAATCATGCAAAGGGTATGAGGTTATGCTTGAAAAACAGATTAAAAGCAATGTAAAATTTGGTGTTGGTTATAGAAAACATGATGATTAAAACACTGCTTTTGAAAAATCTGTTCAAACCACTGATGTAACAACTGAGTTCATCCCCACAAACAAGAAAGGACAAGAAGTGAAAATCACTGATAAACTTGGTAACAAAATCACACTTGACAGACCAATGGGATCCTCTACTTTTGAGGAGCTTGAAAATTATCACTTTAAACCAAAATGGTCTGATGAGTGTGATATTCTTGAAAATTTCAAGCCCACGGACTTTACATCAACTGATGGTGTTAAAGCTCCAAAAGCTAAAGTCATTCATCTCAAGGACATCCCAACAGAGGTTAAAACCTCTGCTGCAAAGGAGTTCGAAAAGAGAAAGAAGAAAGAAAAGATCAATAACCTGTTTTGTGAATTCTGTGAGAAAAGGAATCATCTAACAAAAGACTGTTTCCATTTAAAAGCTTATGATTTGAACAAAACAAGTGTCATTGTTCCAGCTGAAAGCTGCATTGTCTGTGGTAAAACAAACCACAAAACTCAAGCATCTGTGTATCTCAAAAACTTTGATGTAAAAAAGAATGAGTACACTGCTAAAACATCCTTGAGTCCATCAACATCATCTGTCAAATTCACCAAGAACCAACCACTGTTTGTGCCAGTTCAAACAGCTGTCACAAAACAGCTGAACCAAACATCTGTCAAAAGAGATGTTCAGGTTACTGATGCATCCCCTGCCAATCAGTTCAGAAAAGGCAAGGAAAAACAGTCTTACCAAAGGATTCCACACGTTTGTGAGGTCTACAAAAGGCCCTCTAAACCTAAAGTGAACAGGCATCCTTTTGGGTACCAACAGGTGATTGGTCAAGACCCCCAACAGTGGTTAGCAAGAAACAGTACTAAAACTGTCCAAACCCCTGACCTAACCAATGTCCATCAATGTGCATCCATCCCAGACACTGTTGAGACCCCATCCAAAGCCCTATTGGCTTTGGAAACCGTAATGAAATAATCTTTTTACTTCATGTGCAGGGAGTTTCTACCTGTTTAGATAGCCTTTGGTATGTTGATAGTGGAGGCTCCAGGCACATGACTGGATGTAAAGCCCTACTCAAAGATTTCAAAATTCATGGAGGGGGTGATATATCCTTTGGGAATAACTGTAAAGGGAAAGTTCTGGGGTCTGGTACAGTACAATCTGGAAATGTAAAATTTGAAAATGTCAATCTGATAGACAGTCTGAAATTCAAGCTCCTGAGTGTTTCACAAATGAGTGACAAGGGGTATGGGTCATTCTTCACAAAGGAGTGTTGTAGGATTGTTGGACCAGAAATGGTCAAAAAGATTGAAGCAATAATAAAAACTGGTCAAACAAAACTTGTTGCTCAAAGAAGTGGCAATGTTTATGTTGTTGATATGTCAAAAGAGTGTCCCAGAGCTGATGCCTGTCTGTTCTCAGCTGCCTCCAACAAAGAGACAGAACTTTGGCACAGAAGACTGGGGCACACAAATCTTAAGACAATCACTGAAATTTCAAAAAATGGTTTGGTAAGAGGCCTACCACAAAAATTGTTTTCATGTCCTAAACATTGCATTTCCTGTTTAAAAGGAAAACAACATAAAAGTTCTTATAAGTCCATTGAAGAGTCCAAAACAACCCAGTGTTTGCAAATGCTACACATGGATTTGTTTGGCCCAGTTCAAGTCATGAGCCTCAAAAAGAAAAGATATTGTCTAGTTATTGTTGATGACTTTTCTAGGTTTACATGGACTTTCTTTTTACACTCAAAAGATGAGACTACAGGCATTTTGCAAGACTTTGTGACACAGGTTGAAAAGCAATTTGATCTTCCAGTGAAAAGCTTCAGGAGTGACAATGGCACAGAATTAAAAAATAAGGAGTTGGATGCCTTCTGTGTGAAAAAAGGGATTGTAAGGCAGTACAACATCCCTAGAACACCAGAGCAAAATGGGGTAGTTGAAAGAAAGAACAGAACTTTGATTGAGGCTGCCAGAACCATGCTTGCTGATTCAGGTTTGCCATTAACTTTCTGGGCAGAGGCAGTAAACACTGCTTGCTATGTCTAGAACAGAGTTTTAATAAACCCCAGGCACAAAAAGACTGCTTATGAAATTCTGTATAAAATCAAACCACTGATCTCATATTTCAAGGTGTTTGGCTGCCCATGCTTTATTTTGAACTTAAAAGATTCCATTTCAAAATTTGCAGCCAAAATTGATTGTGGTTATCATCTGGGATACTCAACCACTGCCAAGGCCTACAAAGTGTTTAATACACGGACCAAGGCAGTGGAGGAGACTTTGAATGTAAAGTTCAATGAACTTTCATCAATGAATATCCCAGCAAATCATGCAGATCTGTTTGATCTTAATAAATTCACTTTTGAAAATACTGCTGTCAAGACTAACAGTGCAGGTCCATCAGAGGATTCAACACCAGACTATGGGTATGAAATCATCATCCCTCAAAGGTCTGTCAAAATGGGAAGAGCATCAGATGTTCAAAACAGCTGTCAAAGCTCAACCACTGCTACCTCAACAGTTGTTGACCAAAGTAGCCCATCAACCACTGCTTCCACATCCTCAAATACTGCTGACAAAAATCCCCAAACAGTGGATAAAAGTCAGCACGTGTCCACTTCATTACCTCCCATTCCACCACCTTTTGAAGCCACTGCTGGATCATCAAAGTCCCCAGCAGTGGTTAGCTCAGATGATACACATTTGCAGTCTTCACCAACAAATGCCATCATACCATACCAAGGAGATTTAATCTTCTTGAGATCTCATCCACCTGATCAAATCATTGGCAACATCAATGAAGGGGTGCTCACAAGAAGCCAAACCCAAAACATTTGTCTTTTTGCTGGTTTTCTATCACTCCATCAGCCAGTCAAGTACCAAGAGGCACTGAAAGACAACAGCTGGGTAGAAGCCATGCAAGAGGAGCTCCAACAGTTTAAAAGACAACAAGTATGGGAGCTTGTACCACTGCCAGAAGAGGTTAGTCCCATTGGCACAAAGTGGGTCTTCAAGAACAAAACTGATGAAAGGGGTATTGTTGTCAAGAATAAAGCTAGGCTTGTGGTTCAAGGTTACAGACAGGAAGAGGGGATTGATTATGATGAAACATTCGCCCTTGTTGCAAGATTGGAAGCCATTAGACTGTTCCTGGCCTTTGTTGTCAACAACAACATGAAGGTGTTTCAAATGGATATCAAAAGTGCTTTCCTCTATGGTACAATTCAAGAAGAGGTGTATGTCTGTCAACCTCCAGGTTTTGAGGATCCATTTTATCTAGATCATGTCTACAGGCTGAACAAAGCTCTGTATGGCCTGAAACAAGCACCAAGGGCCTGATATGAAACTCTTTCCACCTTTCTACTCTCAAATGGTTTCAAAAGAGGTACCATTGATAAAACACTGTTTTTTAAAATGGAGAGGAAAGGATTTAATGATTGTCCAAATTTATGTGGATGACATTATTTTTGGAAGCACATGTAATGCAATGTGTGAAGAGTTTAGGGAACTCATGACAGCTGAGTTTGAAATGAGTGCAATGGGTGAGCTGCAATGCTTTCTTGGTCTCCAAGTTCAGCAAATGCAAAATGGAACTTTCATTCATCAAAGCAAATATGCAAAAGAACTTTTAAAAAAATTTGATATGAATGATTGTAAACCATGCAGCACACCCATGGCAACAAATAAGCTGGTCATGTCTGATGAAAAGGATGAACTGATTGACCAAACTCTTTATAGAAGCATGATTGGGTCTCTTTTGTACCTAACTGCATCTAGGCCAGACATTATGTTTGCAACATGTGTTTGTACAAGAAGTCAATCAGCCCCTAGAAAATCCAATCTTATTGCTGTAAAAAGGATATTCAGATACATAAAAAGTGCTCCCACACTTGGTATCTCGTATCCAGCTAATGGGAATATCAAGCTTTCAGGATTTTCAGACAGTGACTTTGCTGGATGTAACACCACAAGGAAGTCCACATCAGGAGGGTGCCAGTTTCTAGGTGATTGCTTAGTTTCATGGCAAAGCAAAAAGCAAGCAGCTGTTTCAACATCCACTGCTGAAGCTGAATATATTGCTGCTGCAAGCTGTACAGCTGGGTAGAAGCCATGCAAGAGGAGCTCCAACAGTTTAAAAGACAACAAGTATGGGAGCTTGTACCACTGCCAGAAGAGGTTAGTCCCATTGGCACAAAGTGGGTCTTCAAGAACAAAACTGATGAAAGGGGTATTGTTGTCAAGAATAAAGCTAGGCTTGTGGTTCAAGGTTACAGACAGGAAGAGGGGATTGATTATGATGAAACATTCGCCCCTGTTGCAAGATTGGAAGCCATTAGACTGTTCCTGGCCTTTGTTGTCAACAACAACATGAAGGTGTTTCAAATGGATATCAAAAGTGCTTTCCTCTATGGTACAATTCAAGAAGAGGTGTATGTCTGTCAACCTCCAGGTTTTGAGGATCTATTTTATCTAGATCATGTCTACAGGCTGAACAAAGCTCTGTATGGCCTGAAACAAGCACCAAGGGCCTGATATGAAACTCTTTCCACCTTTCTACTCTCAAATGGTTTCAAAAGAGGTACCATTGATAAAACACTGTTTTTTTAAAATGGAGAGGAAAGGATTTAATGATTGTCCAAATTTATGTGGATGACATTAGTTTTGGAAGCACATGTAATGCAATGTGTGAAGAGTTTAGGGAACTCATGACAGCTGAGTTTGAAATGAGTGCAATGGGTGAGCTGCAATGCTTTCTTGGTCTCCAAGTTCAGCAAATGCAAAATGGAACTTTCATTCATCAAAGCAAATATGCAAAAGAACTTTTAAAAAAATTTGATATGAATGATTGTAAACCATGCAGCACACCCATGGCAACAAATAAGCTGGTCATGTCTGATGAAAAGGATGAACTGATTGACCAAACTCTTTATAGAAGCATGATTGGGTCTCTTTTGTACCTAACTGCATCTAGGCCAGACATTATGTTTGCAACATGTGTTTGTGCAAGAAGTCAATCAGCCCCTAGAAAATCCAATCTTATTGCTGTAAAAAGGATATTCAGATACATAAAAAGTGCTCCCACACTTGGTATCTCGTATCCAGCTAATGGGAATATCAAGCTTTCAGGATTTTCAGACAGTGACTTTGCTGGATGTAACACCACAAGGAAGTCCACATCAGGAGGGTGCCAGTTTCTAGGTGATTGCTTAGTTTCATGGCAAAGCAAAAAGCAAGCAGCTGTTTCAACATCCACTGCTGAAGCTGAATATATTGCTGCTGCAAGCTGTACAGCCCAACTCCTGTGGCTTCAAAATCAGTTGCTGGATTTTGGTATCACTGCCTTAAAGACACCACTTATGTTGGATAGCCAGGCAGCAAAAAATATCATCAAAAATCCAGTTTCCCATTCAACCACCAAACATATCGACATCAGACATCACTTTGTGAGGGATTGCTATGAAAAAAGTTTGATTTCTCTGCATCATGTTCCAACTAAAGACCAGCTGGCAGATGTGCTCACAAAAGCATTAGACACTGCCACCTTTGAAAGATTGGTCTCTAGAATTGGCATGCTAAACATGGAATAACAAGCAAAATCTTGTCTTTCTATGAATAAAAGCATTAAAATGTTTTCAGAAAATCAAAAATCCATCCTTAAAAATAGCTAAAAATGAAATTTTCATTTAAATCCTTAAAAGTCTGCCATAAGCACTGATTGTTCAAAAGTCTGCTCTACTTCAAAGTCTGCCCACTGCTGAAAGCCATCCTATGTCCACTTATTTCCTTGATAAACTCTGTTGTTCAAAAGCAGTGTCTTATCCATTGATATGCTATCCACTGATAGTGAAAATCATCCATTGCTTTCATTATACCGTTGTAACCACTGCCTTCATCAGTAACTTTCATAAAAGTACTGTCCTTCATTTCTTCAGAGTTTGGCATGGGGGCAGTACATAGTGGTCAGTACTTTTGTAACCGCTACCACGTCAGCCTTCACTTTTTCCTCTATAAAACCCCCCACTTCACACCAAAAACAGGGTTTTACTGTCGAATTGAATTCTCAAAAATTCTTTTCTCAAAGCAGTTTTTCTCCACATTCCTTCAAAAATTTCTTCGATCATCATCTCCAAAATGACAAAATCGAAGCCATCTGCAAAACCCACTTCCAAATCATCGTCAAAAGCGGCCTCTCAAACGGTCAATACCACTGAAATCCCACACAAACCATCTCACAATCTTCTGGGTCTTCTCACAAAACCCGGCACCACAGATGCTTTCGACTCCATCCTCGCCAAAATGGCTAAATCAAAGTACAAAACTTTGTTAACCGCCGATGCACCAATTTACTTAGCAACCCAACAAGAGTTTTGGAAAAACGCAATCCTTGACAAACAAGGTGAAACTGTGGTAGCCATTAACTCCTCTTTAAAGGGTAAAGCTGTTAAAATCACACCACAATCGATATCAGAAGTCTATCAACTCGAGGATCAGCAAGGTAAAACTTCTTTCCCTAAAAACGAGTTAAAAATTGACTTCATTGAGAGAGGGTATGCAAACACAATGATGAAGAAAGCTACCTTACAAAAAGGTTTCTTTCCTTCTGCAACAAGGTTTTTATTCCATACCCTCCTAATGTGTGTTTCAAACAAAACCACTTCTTTTAATGAAATACCATTAAAGATTCAAAATCTGGGATATACTATTCTTCAAGAAGAAAATTTTAATTTTTCTCGGGAAATCTTTAATGATTTGGTTAACAATGTTGAAACAAAATCATTCTTACTGTTTCCAAGGTTTTTAAGCTATTATTTTGAAAAGAAATTCAGTAAGGATGATATTGCTGCAATAAACCAAGGTGGATGTTTTCAAATAAACAGCTTAACTGCTGAAACTTTTACTAGAATGTTAACACCTTGTAAAACACAAGCAGAGGTACCTGAGCAGATTTTAGCAGCTACCACTGCTCCTCAGGTATCTGCTGCTGAGCCCACTGCTCAAGGTGATCAAAGTAGCAGCACAACTACTTTGAAACCCACACCTAAAATCACCAAAAAACCACAGAAAAAGAAAAATCAAAAACCCCCCAAACCCATCAAAAAGGCATATCTGGAGGATGAGATACCAGAGTTACTGCCAGTGACAACACAAAAGTCACAAGAAACCACTGCTGCTACTTCCTCACAGCAGTTGGTACAAATATCTCAACCCATAGCCGAAACCCCTCCTGCTTCTTCACAAAAAGAACAGGTTGTACAAATAGGGTCTCCACATCATGATGCTCTGGAAACACTCGTTTCCATCATCCACAGCTCAATTCCCGGGGCAAATCCTCTTTCTACACCAAACATCACATCCACAATTCCCACACCCACTAAACTTCTGTTGGATGCAATTGATTTGAACCAGGCACTAACCAGTCCTTCTCAATCACCTATTAATGAGAATATACCGCAACAAATGACTGGGTCTGATGTATCAATCCTTGCTAACCCACCAACACAACCTGAGGAGGTTACACCCCTTGAGTTACAAGTAACTCTTGGTGGTAATCCAAGTGAAGCAGCCACTACAACTGTTGAACCCACTGGTTTACAGTTGGACAGTGGTTACATTAATAAGACTTCCTTGGAGGCAATTCCTTACATAGCACCTCTGCCAACCACCAGTGGATTTATTTTTCCCACTGGCAACATCAAAATGTTGTCAAGTGTTGAAGGAAGAAGACCCCAGTACCAAGAAAAAGGGGCATCAGTGGTTAGTGTTTGGAGTACACTCCCTACCTCAACCACTGATAAAACCACTGTTAGTGGGAAATCAGATGATCCCATTAAATTAGGTGATGATTTAAAATATCAGGATTTGACGGAGCGAATTGAAAAATTGGATACATTTGTTGCAGATCTTAAAAACATGCTACAACAGGTGTTGAAAACACAAAAGATGCAATCCACTGTTGTTCCACCTCATGCACCTGCTCCACCACAAGCATCTGCTACAAATGAGCTCTGGAACCTCTTCCAACCTTTTCTCCAACAACAAAAAGAAATGGCTGATCAGCAACATGAACTACATGTCAAAGTGCTGAGAATCATAATGGAGTCTAGGTACAAGAACACTCAAGCAGATATTAAGGCAATCAAGGCCCAGTTATTGGAAACCACTGGCACTGCTCCTCCAACAGTACTCTTTATTGATCAACTTCCAGAAGATAATGCCAAAAAGGGGGAGAAAATTCAGGAGTGGAAGAAAAAGGGAATAGATGATGGTCTGTACATTGAACCTGAAAGGGATGCTATGAACAGAAAAAATCCTGTGCCAGATGGTAGTAAAAAGGTTGATGCTACTCAAGAAGCACTTGATGAAGGAGTAGCAAGTGTAAAAAGAGATAGAATGGCAAAGGATATTTCAAGATGGAATGAGGAGAAAAGAGCTTTCATGGAACTGTATGCGTAGGGTTGTTCTGGGTCAAAGGATTCTAAAAATCCTAAGACAATAAGAAAACCTAAGTCCATCCCATCCAGAATTCCAAAGCACATTCCAAAACCACCATCCAAAAGCCATCAGCATCAAACCACCACCCAAACAGCTGTTGTAACTCCTGCTGTATCAACTACTGCTGGTACTTCAGAGGTTTCAACATCTGTTATCACTTCAACACACACCACTTCAACACACACCACAACCACTGTTTTACCACCACCACCATCACCACCAAAAACAATCTCACCATCACTTTATCCTGCCAAAAAGCAGAAGACAACAGATGTTACAACATCTGCTGTAATGACAACAGTGGTTGAAACACCAGTTGTTTCAACAACTGTTAGTCACTCACAAACCACTGCCACCCAATCTACCACCACTGTTCCATCCAAAACATCATCAGTCCCTCCTCAAACAAAAAGGAGAAGGCTAATCCTCAAAGATGATGATCATTCACCACCACCAACATCTTCAAAATCCCTGTCACTTGTCACTATTCCAAAACCCATGCCTTTCTCTTCAGCTCAAATTCTAAAGCCATTACCTCCTGCTGGTGTTTCATTTCCTCTGGAACTCATTGCAGTTAGGGAAGAAATCAAATCCTTTTACTATGAGGATGACCCAGCTAAAAGGAGTTTGCCATCAGTTGAAGGATATCCCAGGCCAAACAATATTGAAGAATACTTGAAACTCAAGGCTAAGCAAGCAGAGGATATCGCAATAAAAAATAAACAAGGGAAATCTGATAGGGAATTTCAGCAAAACTATCAGTTTCTACTCACACAGGTCAGAGCAATGGAGCAATTTGCCAAAAATGTATGTCAACAAATCTCAGAAAGGGCAGATGAGTCCTTGAGAAAAGACTACATTGAGAACATTATAACCTACAAGAAATACAAGGGGGGAAACACATGTACAAAAACTGGACCATTCCTGAGCTTGAAAAAGAGGCAGCCAGGATTCAAGAAATGATCAAAAATAAGGTCAACCAGACTCCTCCTGAAAAGTTCAAACAGTTTGAAGCTGATAAGGCATTAGAGTTGAAAAGAATGAAAGAGGAGCTGATAGCAGCTAATTATGGGTCAAAGAATTCAGTGACAAAGTGGGGAGAAGATAGGGTCAGGGCTACCTACAAAAGGTTAGAGGAACTTAGAAAGAAAGATCCAACAGTTCCACAAAAGCCTGACTATTCCAAAGCAGAGGTCTCAAAAAGACCACCAAAGCTGCAAATCAAAAGAGCCACTGCTCCAGCTGGTGCTGCCATCTACAAAAGAAGGAGCTAAAACCAGTCAGGGGCTGAAACAGTTGAAGATCTAAAAGCTGGAAATGCTATCGTAAAAGAGGGCATTAAAGTAATGATGAAAGAAGATCTTAAACTGGAATAATCTGCAAGTACTGCTCAGTCAGTCATGAATAGGCCAGCCTCACCAAACACCTCTGCAAATAAAAATCTCCCAAGAAACCCACCAGGCTCAAAAATACAAAAGTGGGAAACTGACAAACAGACCTACGTATTGACTTTGCTCAGGTCTGGTGGAGAAGTGAAGAAAATATCAAGGGAACAAGCTCTTGGCCTGAGTCTTGAAGATTTGCAGGATCTCCTTGATCTTCCACTTAGCAGGGATGATGATGACACAGATGCCCTAGACTTTGAACTACAATTTAAAGGTCAGATAAGGGAACTGCTGTTGAGGCAATAAAATTTTTTCCACAATAATGAAGAGTTTTGGCATTATCTGTTCCAGGGGGAGATTGTTGGGATTGAACCCTATCAGAGGAACAGATAATTAAAGCCAAAACTGGGTCAGAGCAGTGGATCCAGAATAAGCAGATGTTTCATACAAGTCTCTCCCCTTGAAAGTGGTTTCAACATCTGCTGACCTCCTATCTACTGATCATACAAGCTACTGACCGTCAATCTGCTGCTCAAGTAAAGACCTGATGGAAGACTAAAGCTCTGCTGCTCAATCTACTGCCTTGAGTCAAGTACTGCTGATCCGGACAAGCACTGCCGGGTTCACAGCAGTGGAAGGATGCAGCAGTTATTTAAGTGTCTTTTATGTAATGAAATGTAATAGCAGTAGTTAGTATAGTAGTGTTTGTATAGATCAGAGGTTAGAGTTTGTTAGGAGGTTAGATGTCACTTTCATGGTGACGTCAGCTAAGATGCTCAGTGGTTTGCTAGTGCCTATAAATAGAACAGTGCTCTGTACTGTTCTATTAGCTCTTTACAACAATCGTCTTCTCTGCACGAACAAACACTGAGCTCTGGCTGAGGGGGAGTTTGTATCAAACATTGCTTTGTAATCGTCATTGAAACTAAATTCAATCTTTCGGTTCATAGTGAAAAGTGTTTTGATTAAAGCAATACTCTCGTTTGATTGTATGCAAAGTTTGTTTCCATCTTAATTCCGCTGCACAACTCATTCATTTCCATCTTAATTTCAAACGTAAAATACAATCAAAACCAAACTCAGATCCAACAGATATCAGCGGTTTTGCTGATAAGATGTTGTGAAGTATGTCTCCCAATCATTTAAGGGGGACGCCCTAACCTAGTGGAAGGCCATGATACAATCTACAGGGAAGATACCCTTGTATAATCTTGAATGGTCCAAGTTTGTGGACCTCATAAAGGAGACGTATTGCCCACCACATGAGGTGGAAAAGGTGGAGTCAGACTTTCTGACTCTTACTATGAAGAACTTAGATTGTCGGAAGTATGTGTCCGACTTCAACTCATTGTCCAGACTAGTTCCTTATCTGATCACGCCTGAGTCTAAGCGCATTGCATGGTTTATCGGTGGTCTAGCACCGGAGATCATGGGTATGGTGAAGGCTTCAAAGCCTACTACATATAGGTCTGTTGTGGACCTATCCCTTTCGCTCACTCAAGATGAAGTGAGGCGAAAGTCGGTTAAAACTGAGACCGACGGGAAAAGGAAACGGGAGGATGATAACTCCCAGAAGTCGAAGAAAGGGAAGTTCAGGTTCAATAAGAACCAACAAAGGTCTGACGAGAGGCCTGTGTGCAAGACCTGCAACAAACGGCATTGGGGACAGTGTCGTTCAGATCAGCGGGCGAAACCATGTGGTATATGCAAGAGATCGGGTCATTAGTCCTTGGACTGTAGGTAGGGATGAGCAGAAAACCGAAATAACCAAACCGTAACCGAAATAACCGACAAAACTGAACGAAACAAAAACCGATGGTTCAGTTTTCGGATTTTTAGTAACCGAAATTTTTGGTTCAGTTTTCGGATAACCATTTTCAATAACTAAAAAAAACCGAACCGAACCGAAACGGAAAAAACATATATTTTTATGTTTAAGTTTAAGTGTTTAACCCATGCTATTAGAAATTATTAATTTTATTCTTGAATATTAAGTACTTATAATAAAAACATTAAATGTTTATTTATAATTGAGATGATTTATTTATCGCCTATAACAAATAACAAAATTTAATATAAAAATTAAAGAATCTTCAAAGTATTATAAAAGAAAAGGTCCTAATAAAAACTTTGAAGAAACATAAAAATAGATTAGAAGGTTAGGTTTATGTAAACATTTTTAGTTAAAAAGATTAAGTATAATAACTTAAATGTAACCATATAAGAAAGATTATTAAATTTTGAATTATACTTTTTATTTTTGAATCTTACTTTTGTTTAAAAAACCGAAAAAACCGAAAAACCAAACCGAACCAGTTTAAAAACCGAAACCGGAAAAAACCAAAACCGACATTTCGGTTTCGGTTTTGATTTTGCCCAAAAACCGAACCGAACCATGCACACCCCTAACTGTAGGGGCTTAAAGAATGTCGTGTGTTACGGATGTGGCGACAAAGGCCACATTAAGACTAACTACCACAAAGCTGCCAAATAGGGTACTGCAAAGCCCAGAGAGGCGAAGAAGGGGAATGCTCGAGCTTTTTAGCAAACTGCGAGGGAAGCAGTCAATGACACCAGTTTCATAACGGGTACGTTCCTCATTAATGATATCTTTTCTAGAGTTCTTTTCGATTCTGGAGCTGATAAGTCATTTGTAGACCATAAGTTTAGTAAACTACTAAACCTACCTATAAGAACTCTAGATATTGCTTATGAAGTAGAACTAGTCGACGGCACCTTAGAAACCGCTTATTCTATTCTTGATGGATGCTTTATATCCATCAAGAATCATGTTGTTCCTTTGTCTCTTCTGCCAATGAATTTGGCGGGGTTCTATGTAGTCTTAGGCATGGATTGGTTATCACATAACCAAGCCAGAATTGCATGCGATAAGAAACTCATCAAATTCAAAACCCCATCTGGTGAAATGCTCACCATCCATGGAGATTTACACTATGGCTTGCCTGAAAAGGTGTCTCTACTCAAGGCCTCCAAGTGTCTGAAAAGAGGATGTGTCATTTACATGGCACAAGTGACTATTGATGAGCTGAAGCCCAAGATAGAAGACATCTCAGTCATCTCTGAATATCCCAATGTATCCCTAGAAGAGCTACCCGGTCTACCACCGGAGAGACAAGTGGAGTTTAGGATTGACATTTTACCAGGAGCTGCTCCTGTAGCAAGGGCTCCACATCGGCTAGCACTGACAGAGATGAAGGAATTGAAGACCCAACTAGATGAACTTTTGGAGAAAGGCTTCATTCAACCTAGTTTTCACCTTGGGGGGCTCCTATCTTGTTCGTCAAGAAGAAGGACGAGTCAATGCGTATGTGCATTGACTACCGTGAGCTAAACAAGATAATGATGAAGAATCGTTATCCGTTGCCCAGGATCGACGACTTGTTTGATCAACTTCTAGGGGCTAGTTACTTTTCCAAGATAGTCTTGAGATTGGGATACCATCAACTAAAGGTCAGGAGTGAAGACGTTCCAAAAACTGCCTTCAGAACAATATACGGTCACTACGAGTTTCTAGTGATGCCTTTTGGGCTCACAAATGCACCTGCAGCATTCATGGACCTCATGAATAGAGTCTGCAAGCCGTATCCAGATAAGTTTCTCATCTTCTTTATAGACGACATACTTATATATTCTCGTAATCAAGCTGATCACGAGAAACATCTTCGGTGCATCCAAGAGTTGTTAAAGCAGGAGAAGCTTTATGCTAAGTTTTCCAAGTGTGAATTCTGGCTTAGAGAGGTCCAATTTCTTGGACACATGATTAGTGAGCGTGGTATCCAAGTGGATCATGCCAAGATAGAAGCCATCATGAATTGGGAAGCACCAAAGACACCATCTAGGATACATAGCTTCTTAGGATTGGCTGGATATTATAGAAGATTCACTGAGAACTTCTTAAGAATAGCCACTCCTTTGACTACCCTGACCTGCAAGAATGTCAAGTTTGATTGGGGTCCCAAGCATCAAGAATCCTTTGAGATTCTAAAGAACAAATTGAGCAACGCTCCAGTTCTAACTCTACCTGAGGGTATTGAGGATTTTGTCGTGTATTGTGATGCCTCGCACACAGGAATGGGTTGTGTGCTTATGCAGAGTGGCAAAGTGATTGCATATGCATCACGACAACTAAAGGTGCATGAGAGGAATTACACCACCCATGATTTAGAGTTAGGTGACGTTGTATTTGCATTAAAGTTGTGGAGACATTAATTATGTGGCACGAAGTGTATCATATACACATACCATAAAAGTCTCCAACATCTGTTTAACAAAAAAGATTTAAATATGCGACAACGCCGCTAGATGGATACTATAAATGATTATGATTGCGAGATTCGCTATCATCCAGGCAAGATAAATGTGGTTGTCGATGCACTAAGTCGCAAGGAAAGGGTTAATCCAATTTGGATTAATGCTATGAGTATTGAACTCAAAATTTGCTTAAATGAGAAGCTATTGGATGCTCAAAAGCAAGCCTTGTTAGATGCTAATATTTCTAGTGAAGGATTGGATAGAACTATTGACCAGTTGTCACCTGGAAAAGATGGAATCCTTATATTGAATGATCGAATATGGGTTCCAGTCTTCAGAGGGATTAGAGATCTAATCCTCCAGGAAGTGCATAATTCTATATATTTTGTTCACCCTGGAGATGACAAAATGTATCAAGATCTGAGAAAGAACTACTGGTGGATGGGTATGAAGAAATCCATAGCCACCTACATAGCTAAGTGTCTGACGTGTTCACCAGTTAAAGCTGAACACCAAAAACCGTAAGGACTTCTACAACAACTTGAGATTCCCATGTGGAAATGGGAGAAGGTAACTATGGATCTGATTACCAAGTTAACTAAGACCAAATGTTGCAATGACACGATTTGGGTCATCGTTGATGGGTTGATAAAGTCAGCCCACTTTTTTTCCAATTAAGGAGACGTATAGTTGATAAATTGGCTAAATTGTACATGGACGAGATTGTGTCCCTGCATGGCATGCCAGTATCTATTGTATCTGATAGAGATACTAGATATATATCTCACTTCTGGAAAAGTTTCCAACAATCATTAAGCACGAGATTAAACTTCAGTACGGCTTACCATCCTCAAACTGATGGACAGAGTGAGCGTACTATCCAAACTTTGGAAGATATGCTTAGGGCATGTGTGATTGACTTGGGTGGTAGTTGGGATAACCATCTCCCCCTAATAGAATTCTCCTACAATAACAGTTATGATACAAGCATCAAGGCTGCTCCTTTTGAGGCCTTGTATGGGGGAAAATGTCGAACGCCCGTCTGTTGGGCTGAAGTTGGGGAAGCCCAATCTGGACCAGAGATTGTCCTAGAGACCACGGATAAGATTGTGCACATCCGTGATCGTCTCAAAGCTGCCAGGGATAGGCAGAAAAGTTATGCAGACTAGAGGCGTAAACCTCTTAAGTTCCAAGTAGGGGACAAGGTCTTACTGAAGGTATCACCCTGGAAAGGTGTGATGCGTTTTGGAAAGAAGGGTAAGTTAAGCCGGAGATATATCGGACCATTCGAGATAGTCGAATGTGTCGGATCAGTAGCTTACAAGCTTAAACTACCGAATGAGCTTAGTGGAATTCACGATGTGTTCCACATCTGTAACTTAAAGAAATGTCTAGCCGATGCTAGCAATGTTACATCACGATGTGCAAATTGACGAAAACCTGAGGTTTGTTAAGAAACCAATTTCGATCGAGGATCGACAGGTTAAGAAGCTCCGAAGGAAGTTAATACCTATTGTAAAGGTCAAATGGGATGCACGTCGTGGCCCCGAGTATACATGGGAGGTTGAGTCCACTATGCGAAAAAAGTACCCCCGTCTTTTTGAATAAAAATCTCGAGGTTGAGATTTCTTTTAAGGGGGTGAGGAGATAACACCTTGTAAAATTGTGTTGAATTATATAAAGACACGTGTCCACTCTCAAATATGCCTAATATTGGATGGGAGGAACTAATTTTGCCAAACTATGAAATTATGAAGGTGGAGGGACTAAAGGTGTCAACATGCCATTTTATGGCCTCTAAGTGACCCCTTGCGGACCGTATAGCCTCGTGCTTACGAACCACAAGTATAAGTTATTTTTTGATTCTAGGTAGCAGATACGGACCACATGGATATATACCTTACGGTTCGTAAGGGGTTTGAAATCAGTGTACGCCTCATTAGCTTACAGACCGTAAGCCAGAAGGCCATACGGTCTGTAAAGGACTGCAAGTGTTAGAATTTTGTTTGGAGGCCAAGAAACTCTACACTTGTGCCACCTTTCTTGCACATTGCCACCTTGAAGCTACTCTAGACACGTCAGTACACACTTGGAATGATCTTAGATAAGCTCTAACACCTGTCTTGATCCTAATCCAAGCTCTTCAACTATAAATAGAACCCTCATGTTGAGTTCACAACTTGCACCTTTCTCATTTATCATCTCCTCTCTCTAATCTGGAAGTTCCTAATCCTAAAGGAGCATCCTTTGAGTTCTAAGCATTCTAAGGATCACTTGTAAGTGTTCCTTTCCAGCTCTTTTCATTTTTATAGGCTTTTATTAGCCGAAAGTCAAGCAAATTGACTTTTGCTTTGACTTTTGGTTTAGACCACTATGGTCCAGCCATTATTCGAATCAAACATGGCTACATGATTGTAATAAGGTAGGTGTTAATCCCTCAAAAGGGCACCTCCTGGAAATCACGTTAAGCTGGTCAAATGACGGGTCAAAGTTAAGTTAAATAAAAAGTCAAACGACAGATTTTCGGAAACTTTATAAAATGAGCTTGTAAATGTTATAACTCATGTTTTTAACACTAAATTAGTTGGTAACTAATATTAGAACATGTATGAACATGTTCAGCCCGTCATTTCAAGTTTAGATGTCGGTTCGCAACCAAAAGTCAAGCAGTTTGACTTCTGCTTTGACTTTCGATTCTGACCCGATTTAGCAACTTTAGCTATTGATTATTAGTTTCATTATGATCATATTATAGTGTAGAATAACCCTCTATGGTTATACTACTTGATCATAATCAGATTCCGAGTTTTTACACAAGTTCTTATAATATGCCTAATAATGACCAAAGTGCTCTTTTTGTGTAAAACATGGTTTTAATCAATGATAAACATATGATATGCCTCTACCTACTGATATGGCAATATAATTATCATGTTTTGGCAGAATGAACTTATTTATGACATATGTTTTTATACAAATTCATGAATTATGCCACATTATGACTAAGATGCCCTTATGGTGCATAAATTGATTTTAAAACCATAATTGTCATATAAGTTGATAATCTACTGATGTTACAACATAATTAAAGTATTTTGGCATATTGAACTTGTTTATAGCTCATCCGATCACCCGATAACGCCTATGTGCATACGATTAGCTTATGTAACTAGTTTACGTAAGTTTACCGAAGCGGGTCAAATCTTTTCATAATCATGTCAAATTCCAGAATGTGCATAATTTTCCCATATTATACAAGTCTTAGTACTTGTAGGGATTAAACTACATTCTATCCGGTCATCGCTTAATCAAGTGTATCGTACCGTTTTCATTATTTTAAGTTAACCGGTCCAAGTCTATGACTTGAATAAGACCCGTTAACATTCTAATTGGTTATAATACCATCCATTCCAGACTAAGGCATTCCGATAGATTGCAACCAAGCTTAGTTAATTGATAACGGTTGTACTTATTATATTTTCTTGCATTGTAAGACTTGTTTAAGCCAGGTAAATTCTCTTAACCTATTTTCCCTATACGGGCTTGGGATACGGTAAATTATAACCGCTTGGTCGGGTATGGGATCATATGTCAGTTGGCCTGTAAACGAATTAAATGAACACGAACATATAATCAAACACATTTTTTTGTTCGTGTTTGTTCATTAAGAAATCAGGCATGTTCGTGTTCGTTTATGTTCGTTCGTTTAAAGCCTAAATGAACAGTTCATGAACATAAACGAACACAAACGAACATAAACAAAAAAAATGTAACTGAACATAATTGAATAACCATAAACAAACATAAATTAACATGATTGAACAAACATAAATGAACAAAAATGAACGTAATTGAACAAATATAAACAAACATAATTTAACATTAGTGGACACAAACAAACAAGTCTAATATATTACAGTTCATCCAAAAACACATCTAAATTAGGGTTCATATACTGAAATTAAGTAGTTTTTATATAAATATTAAGTGATCAGTTACGCTATAAGAAAATTTTTAAAATTTCATTTTTATTACTTTGTTCGTGTTCGTTCGTTTATTAAATAAACGAACATAAACGAAGTTCCCATCGAACAAGTTCACGAACATTTCATGAACGTTCGGTTCGTTTACAGGCCTATATGTTGGATTGTGACTAGAAAATCCGCATAACCCATTTTAATTTGTTTTGTCTGATAACTTAAACATTGGGGGTTAATGCGACCGTGTCCTGGATATCCTCGGCCCATTTAATTGCAAATGGCCATGACTTAAGCATTGGGTGTAGGCATACACCTAACAGATGCTAATGCTAATGCTAATATAAAATATTGTTCTACCCATATTGGTGATGCCCTTTTATGGGTTAAAAGTGGCATGTCGGTTAATCATGTTATCGGTTTTTGTATCGGGCCCCATATGTATTGACAGACATGTAAAACTGTATACAATATAATTATTATTGTCCCAAGTTATTTATAAAATACATGTGCCTTTGTGCACTTAAAACAATTTTGAAATATTTTCAAATGTGTCGGTTATTTGTATTTACCAATGTAAACTAACGTATCTTCAAAGACTAAGTGATAGGTTGCAAGGTTACGAAATAGGCTGGAAGTGCCCGGTTAATGCTTAAGAGGAATTTACAACTCCTTGCATAAGAAGCCTATTAGTCTGTTATTTCATTTTGTAAATTTACGATCCACCTGTGGATCTTTTAATACACTATCCGTCTGTATTATATTTTGAACACTCGGACATTTATATTGTAATAATTTAAATCCAAGACTTCCGTTGTGCTATTTGTGTATTTGATATCAATCTCGTCACGTATACCCCATCCGGGCCCACCGAGTGTTGTGACACACACACACACACACACACTGATGTGTGTGTTTGTGTTTTAATTTTTTTTAATAATTTCATTTTCTCACTTGTCCAAAATTGGTACCTCAAGTTTGAGTGTTCATTTCTAAATGGTTATGGTTCATTCTTAGGCTAAGATTTCACATGCATTCTAACTAGGTTTAGTTATCGTTTTTCATGGAAGTAAACAATTAACCATACTTATATATTTATCGTAAACACATATAGTTATTTAAAATTTTTGGGGTGTTACAAGTCTAACCCCTTAAACGAGGTTTCGTCCCCGAAACCTAAATACATACCAAATAACGTGAGGTAGTGCTCCCGCATTTCATCTTCCGACTCCCACATTAGCTCTGATCCCTTCCTATGTTGCCATTGGACCAAAACTTGTCTAATAGCTTTGTTACGAAGACGTGTTATCTTGGAATCTTTAATAGCTAGCAGGTTTTCAACGTAATTGATTCTCTCATCTACTTCGATGTCTTCGAGCGGCACGTAAGTCGTTTCATCTGCAAGACACTTTCGTAGTTATGATACGTGGAAAGTATTGTGAATCCCATCCAATTCCGGTGGTAATTCCAACCGATATGTTACTTTCCCAACTCGGGCTAAAATCTTGAAAGGTCCAATGTAACGAGGGCCCAACTTTCCTCATTTACGGAATCAGATTATACCTTTCCATGGAGAGACCTTCAACAACACATAATCCCCAACTTGAAATTCAATAGGTCGTCTCCTTTGATCCACATAAGCCTTTTATCGATCTTGAGCCCCTTTTAGTCGAGGTCGTACAAGATCAGTCTTTTCATTAGTCTTGGCCACTACATCCTTGGGTGCAGTTTCTCTTTGTCCTACCTTTCCCCAACATACAGGAGTTCTACATTTCCTTTTGTATAACATCTCGTATGGAGCCATTTGTATGCTATTGTGATAGCTATTATTATACGAAAATTCCACCAAAGGCAAGTGGTCATCCCAACTACCACCAAAATCCATAACACAAGCTCTTAACATATCTATGAGCGTTTGGATGGTTCGCTCGGATTGACCATCTGTGTGGGGATGGTAGGTGGTACTGAAATGTACTTTTGTACCCATTTGCTCATGAAACCTTTGCCAAAACCGGGATGTGACCTGATCCGATACGATGGACAGAGGTACTCCATGATAAGATATGATCTCATTTACATAAATTTCCGCCATCTTTTCTGAAGAGAAAGTTTCTTGGATGGGTAAGAAGTGAGCGCTTTTGGTAAGGCGGTCTACAATTACCCATATAGCGTCATACCCCTTCCTTGTCTTGGGAAGTCCAGTTACCAGATCCATCATCACATGCTCCCATTTCTATACCGATATATCTAATGGTTGTAACTTTCCATAAGGCTTTTGATGTTCCGCCTTCACTTGTGAACATGTTAAACATTTCGTGAAGTACTTAACAATATCACGCTTCATCCCCCGCCACCAATAGTTTTTCTTCAAATCTTGATACATTTTTGTGGCCCCCGGGTGTATCGGGTATCGGGACTTATGAGCCTCTTCGAGTACCGCGGTCTTTGCCTAAATAAACCGAGTTATCCAGATTCGGCCAAACCTTATTTTGATCCCATTTGCATTTTCTTCCAGTTTATCCACAAACCCCTTCGTTCGTTCTTTCTTTGGATCTTCCGCATTCAACGACTTCATTTGGGCCTCTTGTATCATTTCGCGAAAGTAGGTCGTAGTTACCATTTTCATGGACTTTACTCGTATTGGAGGTGGGTAGTCCTTTCGGCTTAGGGCGTCTGCCAAGACATTTGCTTTGCCTGGGTGGTAAAGGATGTCGCAATCGTAATCTTTGATGAGCTCTAGCCACCTTCGTTGTCGCATATTTAGTTCCTTCTGTTCGAAGAAATACTTGAGACTTTTATGGTCTGAATAAATCGTGCTTTTCGTTCCATACAAATAATGCCTCCATATCTTTAATGCGAACACCACCGCTGCTAATTCCAAGTCGTGGGTCGGGTAATTACCCTCATGTTGCTTCAATTTCCTTGAAGCATACGCAATGACCCTACCCCTTTGCATTAGAACACACCCCAATCCTTGGTGCGAAGCATCTGTGTACACAACCAAGTCTTCAGACCCATCCGGTAATGTCAACACTGGAGAGCTCGATAGTTTCTCCTTTAGCGTTTGAAAGGCTCATTCTTGTACTTTCCCCCATATGAACTTCTCATTCTTCTTGGTCAGTTTAGTCATAGGCAAGGGTAATTTTGAAAAATTCTGGATGAACCTCCTATAATACCCTGCCAAGCCTAGAAAACTCCTTACTTTGCTTGAGTTCCTCAGGGAAACCCATTCGTCACAACCTCTACTTTGTACGGGTCCACCAGAATGCCTTTCGCATTTATCACGTGACCAAGAAATTGCACCTCTCTTAGCCAAAAAGCACATTTGGAAAACTTCGCATAAAGCTTCTCCTTACGGAGTATCTCAAGCACCTTATGTAAGTGTTGTGCATGCTCGGACTCGCTTTGGGAGAAAACCAAAATATTGTCTATGAACACAATTACATATTTGTCCAATATAGATCGACATACATGATTCATGAGGTCCATAAACGTGGCTGGTGCGTTTGTTAATCTGAAGGACATCACTAGAAACTCATAATGTCTGTAACGAGTTCTAAATGTAGTCTTCGCCACGTCTTCCTCTCGCACCCTTACTTGATGATAGCCCGAATGTAGATCAATCTTTGAAAACCAACTCGCCCCTTGCAGTTGGTCGAAAAGGTCATCGATCCGCGACAAGGGGTAATGGTTTTTTAGTGTTAATTTGTTCGGTTCTCGATAATCGATGCACATACGCATCGAGCCATCCTTCTTTTTTACGACTAGAACGGGCGCTCCCCATGGTGAAACACTCGGGCGTATAAAACCCTTATCAAGTAACTCTTGTATTTGCGTCATCAACTCTTTCATCTCGGTCGAAGCCAATCGATAAGAAGCCTTGGCTATTGGTTTGGCACCCAAATTTAGCTAAATTCAAAACTCCACTTCACGCTCGGATGGGAGCCCTGGTAAGTCTTCCAGAAACACATCCGTAAATTCATTCACGATCTTGACATCTTCAAATCTTGGGGCACCATGATGAGTATCTACTACATTGGCCAGAAATGCTCTACTTCCATTCCGTACATACTTGACGGCTTGAACGATGGTGCAAAGTTTTGGGTTAACGTTCCTTTCCCTTTGTATACTTACCCGCTTTCCCTTGGGTGATAGGACATGAATCAACTTCCTTTCACATTGGATTTCAGCATCATATCGGGCTAGCCAATCCATATCTACCATAACCTTGAACTCCCCCAAAATCATAGGAACAAGGTCAATGTCAAATTCCTCGTCCTCTATAGTGATCTTACAATTCCTACACACTTCTTGTAATAAGTAATTCTTACTATTCGCTATTTCTACTTCTAATGGTATAGGCATCTTTTCAATTCTAAAGGAGGGGTGGCGTATTAGCTCACTTGATACAAATGATCTACTTGCCCAGTATCAAATAGTATATACGTAGGTATGGAATTTAGTAAAACTATACCTGATACAACATTCAGGAAGGCCTTGGCTTCTTCCTTAGTAATTTGAAACATCCTTCCCTTAGCCCTCGGGGTTTCATCTTTCTTTCCATCTTTACTTGTCTTTTGTTGCAGCTTTGGACATTCCGCCTTGACATGTCCCGACAAGAAACAATTTAAACAAGTTCTTGACGGGTTTGGGCATTTGTAATATGGTAGTCCTTCTTGGCTGCAATTGTAACACCTCTTTTTACCCAACAAGCATTCTCCCGAGTGGAGCTTTCCGCACGTTTTGCATTGGGGAGCCCCACCCTTTATATTCTTCTTACTAATATGATCATGAGACCTCAGCTTCTTTGATGGGCTTGGGTTACTGCTTCTTTCTACCATCCTCTTCTCTTATCGTTCCACTTGATGCTTGAGCTCTATTTCTCGATCTCTAGCCCAATTAATTAGCTCATTCAACGTTTTACACTTTGAGGGAGTGATGAACTCCCTAAATTCTACCCTGGCCATATCATGATACTGGTTGATTTTCATCCTTTCTGTCCTCATGAAGTCTTGACAAAATGAAATTTTGTAAAGGAATATGTTAGTGATCTCATCGATTGACTCATTTCCTTGTTAAAGACGTAGAAAATCTTCTTGAATTCTATCCACGGTGGATTGTGGGCAATGGTACTTCAAGAAAGGTTCTTTAAACTCTTGCCAGGTTAATGTTTGAAGCTTCTCTTCATCCAATTCCTTGCAATGGCCATCCCACAAATCCTTAGCTTGGAGTTGGCCCGTTGCAAACATCACTTGATCTTCTTTTTCGCACCTACTTCTTACGAAAACTGCCTCCATATTCGAGATCCATCTTTGACATACTATTGGATCGATCTCTCCGTTGTACGATGCAGGGTTACATGCCATGAAATCTCTGTACGTGCATCTACAAAACCCCTTCTTGTTTTGGGATTCACCAATCATATCCTTTAATTCTTCCAATTTTCTCACCATCATACCTTCAATCGCTTCTAACACATGACTTTCTACTTCTTGAGCTAATTGAGAAATGTTGGCTTGTATGGCCTTCCCCACTTCTTCCGAAATTTTCTTGTTCAATGCGTCTTGCCATGCCAAGTCGTTGTCATTTAAACCCCTTTCGTCCGCCATCTACACAATCACATCTTTCTTTTATTAACATTTCACATTCATTAGTTTTATCACATTTATTTGAACAATCATTGTCATATTCCATACTTATGCATTCTTACTATCGTATGGCCAAAAAGGCCACGAAGCAACTATGTGCCATCATAAAGTTGGAGAACTTATTATTTCATACATTTTCAACCTTCCTTTCGAAACGTTTTGTTCCCAAAACATCCTAACATAGCATAATATAAAATTCGCACGTCTTCTTATCAGTTTTTGGGGTTCTATAGGGGTTACGGAATAGGTTTTAGGAGGTACGGGGCTCGTGACGTGAAAAAACATAAAAAACAGCATTGCAGGTTGCAGACGGCATCGGCGACGAGCCCTTCAACACCCCGTCGGCCTGAAACCAGCGTAGACAGTAATTTAGTGTGTCGGAACCAGGAGCCGCGTCAAGGACGCCATAATGGCCCATTGCCGACGCCATATCTGGTCTCCAGACGCTGTTTTCTCCTTTCAGCTTGTATGACTTGTTTCTGAACCCCATTTCACCCAGAATTGGCCTGAATTTCCATGAAAATCCTACTCTGATTATCTTGCATAACCTTTGCAACCCCTACTATCCCATAACCTTACTCATTACACGTAATCATTAAAATTTTAAAAGAAAATGCTTACTTGTATTACGTCTCGAAATGAACACACACTTGTACGAGCTCTCGGTTTGAGTTCAAGCACCCCAATCTTGTGTCACAACCCGATATTTCCACGTTTGACCGGTGGGCCCGGTGGGGAGTATCGTGACGTAGTTGATATCATCATAGTCAAACAACACAATATATAAATGCACAGCGGAAGCAAAAGATAAATATATTACAATCCGAATATAAAGTAATATCAAAGTATTACAACGGAAAGTAAAGGATCCACAGGCGGATCAAAATAAAAAGGAAATTGTTCAACAGACTTTGACATCTAGAGCTTGCGAGACTTGAGTAATGATGCCTGGAGTAGCGAGCCTATTTCGTCTAGTACCTGCACTTAGCCTTTTTGGAAAATACGTCAGTTTACACTGGTAAATACAACTTAACTGACTCATTATGAAAAGAGTTTGAAAATCGATTTGAATGCACTTCGGCAAAATATCGTGTATAACTTGGGAAAATTATTTGTATATAATCTTGTATACAGTTTTACTTATTTGTCGTCCATCAGGGCCGGTTTGTAGGGCCGGACAAGATTAACTGACACGCCACAGGTATAATGCCCACAAGGATTGTATTCCTCTAAGTGGATTACCAGTTTTTACATAATGCATCTGTCAGGTGTACGCCTACACCCCGTGCTTAGGTCGTGGCCATTTCGTAAAATGATGCCAAGGATATCCGGGACATGGTCATTTAACCCCCAAAAGCCATACACCAAATAATACATATTAAACGGGTCATGCAAATACATTAATCACAATCCAATTTAAATGACTACACACACCCAACCAAGCGGTACTTTTATAGTACCGTATCCCAAGCCCGTATAGGGAAATTAAGTTAAGAGTATTTACCTGAGCAAAGTATAAATCAAATACAGCAAGTGCAGGTAGCTTTTACTGGGCTCCTAATCTGGAACGAAGGTTTTTAATAACCTATTAGAATCCTAACGGGTCTTTAATTAAGCTTAGACTTAGACCGGTTAGTTTTCAAAAGGAAGACACGGTTCAAACGCATACTAAGGCGAAGACCGGTTTAGAATGTGGTTTTGACCCGACAAGCTTGTATGCTTGTTTAATATGGGTAACTTAAACACATTCTGGATTTTGAGACAAAAACGATATGGTTCGACCCGTTTCGGCTAATATATGTAAACTAGTTACATAAGTTGATCCGAACGCGACAAGTGCGTAACGAGTAACCAAAAGAGTCATATACAGGTTTCCTAAGTTAATATGCCTTAAATATGTTGTGATATCAGTAGGATACCTTCCATTATGCCCAAAACGAGTTTAATCTCAATTTAAGCCCCGTAGGGGTATTTTGGTCATTTTAAAGATTATAAAAGAGGTTAATTGAAATTCTGAGATTCGGTTCTGAATACATCAGTAAAATAACTTATTTTATTAGGTCATATCAGTTGGTAATAGGTCTTATATGACAAAATGGTTTTAAACCCAAACTATGCGTTTAATACGCGTAAAAAGCCATTTTAAGTGATTTCCGGGTTATACAGGAAATCTGAGTTTTCTGATCTGGTTATAAAGTGCAAAATACTTTATTTATCATATAAAATCAGTAGCAATTGGATTGGTTTCAAGATATTATGTAAAACTCATTTTATACACAAAAAGGGTATAATCGGTATTTACCGAATCAACGCCATAACCTTAGGTTATGAGCAGGTTAAAGATAATTACAAATCTTTAAAAATCTTAAAATATTATATTACATCAGTGGGTAAAAGGTTTGGTGTCAAAAATTGGGTTTAGATAGGCTTTATGCTAATTGCGCCGTTTAATTACTAAAAGGCGTTATAATTACGCTAATGAGCATAACTCCTAATCTAGACCTCCAACTGATGTGAAATTTTAGGGACAAGTTTATAAATTAGAAATAAAGATTTTTTTCATTTCACTTTTCCAAAATTCTCATTTTATGGTCAAAAGGGCATTATGGTCAACATTAGGCAATTAACGGAAACGTGTAAACGAATCGGACAAACAACGAACCAACCACAGAGGGTTATACTAACATGTAGCCTGGTCCTAAGGAAGCTCTAAGGCATTTCTAAAACATAGTAAATCGGGTCAGAACTGAAGTCAAAGCAAAAGTCAAAGTTTTGCGACTTTCGGTTCCGAACCGGGTCTAAACAGAAAATTGTCGGATCAAACAAGCTTAGACCAGTTATTATACTTATAACCAAGTTATATGACTGATAAAATAGGTTACATGCATTCTACATTGTTAATTACATGTTAATTTGCAATTTAGGCTTCTGTTGATTTTTTCTAGACAACTTTGACCCGACATTTGATCTAGTTAGAGTGGGAATCAGAGGGTGCCCTTTTAAGGGTTTATTACCCACATAATTACCAACTTATAACTACCTTCACTTCGATTAATCACTGGACCATTTATGATTAATCGCTAAGTCAAACGTTAATTACGACGGTTTGACTTTTAGGCTAATAACTAAGCAAAACTTAATCAAGGAAGGTCAAGGGTACTTACCAAAGTCTAATGCACTATTAGAGATGACTTGGGTCTGCTCTTATGCTCCAGGAAGCTCCATAAATGCAGATGAAAGGAATGATCACAAGGTTGCAACATGAATGGCCTTTTATAGTGAATTTGATCCATTATGATCATGACAAATCATGCTACCCTTGTTCCCTGATCATCAACATGTGTCCGTAAGGCCTAGGAACTATTAGGGGTCGCCCATGGATATGAAAATATCCTCTTAAGTCGGTTACAAGCTCAAACAGCCAACTGTCCCGATTTTCTGCATCTGTTCATGCCTTACGGACCGTAAGGGTCTACCCTTACGGTCCGTAAGCCTTCTCCAGAGGGCAAAAATTCTTGCCCTTTCAAGCTTCGAACGGGTAACTTAGTGTAATACGATTTTAGGCCGTTATTTTCAGTATGGGGCCTCTTGTTTGGGTCATGAACATTTTGTACCACCTTGAAATGATATAAAGTTTCCTTGGATCCTTTTGAAAGTGCCGTAAATGAAGGTTGTCGTGCACATCCTCGTAGGATCCCATTCTTGTGTAATTCGAATCAATCATTGCTAGCGTTTACCGGATTTGAGTATACCAGATGTTTATAATATATATTAGGGTCTTGGGATTTATAATTAGGTCGTTCAGAGGTGTTTAATTAACATGTCGACTCTTTAAATCCTACCATACATCTTTGATTAGATCCGGATTTATAACACTTTTTGTCTTACATGACACGTGTCGTTATTTTATTGAACACGAATTTTCGAGGTGTTACATCCTCACCCCCTTAAAAGAAATCTCGACCTCGAGATTTACTGAAACAAATGAGGGTACTTTTCTTTCATTGTGGACTCTACCTCCCACGTGTACTCGGGACCTCTACGGGCATCCCATTTAACCTTTACGATAGGTACATGCTTCCTTCGAAGCTTCTTAACCCGTCGATCCTCAATCGACAAAGGTTTTTCAACAAACTTTAAGCTCTCGTCAATGTGCACATTTGTATGTGGTATGACTAGTGATTCATTAGCGAAACACTTCTTCAGATTGCAGATGTGGAATACGTTATGAATAGCACTGAGCTCTTCAGGTAATTTTAACTTATAAGCAACTGATCCGACACATTCGATGACCTCAAATGGTCCTATGTACCTCGGGCTTAACTTACCTTTCTTACCAAATCGCATCATTCCCTTCCAGGGTGATACTTTGAGCAACACTTTATCACCTACCTCGAATTTCAGAGGTTTACGCTTTAGATCCGCGTAGCTTTTCTGCCTATCTCTGGCAGCTTTCAGGCGGTCACGAATCTGGACAATCTTGTCCGTCGTTTCAAAGACTATTTCGGGTCCTGACAGTTGGACATCTCCAACTTCCGCCCAACAAACGGGAGTTCTGCATTTTCTACCGTACAAGGCCTCGAAAGGCGCGGCTTTAATGCTCGAATGGTAGCTATTATTATATGAGAACTCGATTAATGGCAGGTGGTTATCCCAACTACCACCTAAGTCAATCACGCATGCACGAAGCACGTCTTCCAACGTTTGGATTGTACGCTCACTTTGCCAGTCCGTCTGAGGGTGGTAAGCCATACTGAAATTTAAGCGCGTGCCCAAAGATTGTTGGAAACTCTTCCAAAAATGTGATGTGTACCTAGTATCTCTGTCAGAGATAATAGACACAGGCACGCCATGTAGACATACAATCTTATCTACGTACAATTGGGCTAACATGTCGGAGCTGTAGGTCTCCTTAATGGGTAGGAAATGTGTTGACTTAGTCAGTCTATCCACTATTACCCATATCGTATCATTTCCTTTCCTTGTTTTTGGCAACTTGGTGATGAAATCCATTGTCACCATCTCCCACTTCCATGTGGGAAGTTCAGGCTGTTGTAGTAAACCTGACGGCTTTTGATGTTCTGTTTTGACTTGTGCACACGTCAAGCATTTAGCTACATAGGCAGCTACAGACTTCTTCAAGCCTATCCACCAAAAGTTTGCCTTTAAATCCTGGTACATCTTATCAGCTCCAGGATGAACGGAATATTTAGAACTATGGGCTTCCTGGAGGATAACATCCCGAAGTCCTCCATAAACTGGGACCCATATTCGTCCATTCAATCTCAGAATTCCGTCCTTGCCCTGAGATAACTGTTCTTCGGTTACTCCTAGCTTTTCGTTAGGATAGTTAGCTTCCAGCACAACTTCCTTCTGTGCAACTAACAACCTTTCATTCAAACCGTTCTTTATCTCAATGCTCTTGGCATTGATCCTTATGGGTTTCACTCTTTCCTTCCAGCTTAAGGCATCAGCAACCACATTCGCCTTGCCTGGATGGTATCTTATCTCACAGTCATAATCATTTAAGGTTTCCATCCATCGTCTTTGCCTCATATTCAAATCCTTTTGGTTAAACAGGTGCTGGAGGCTCTTGTGATCAGAGTAGATCACACACTTGATTCCATATAAATAGTGCCTCCATAGTTTCAGTGCAAATACAACGGCACACAACTCCAAGTCATGGGTGGTGTAATTCTTTTCGTGCACCTTTAACTGTTGTGACGCATAGGCAATAACTTTGCCTTTCTGCATAAGCACACATCCCATCCCTGTGTGTGATGCTACCACAAATTCTTCAATTCCATCAGGCAATGTCAATACGGGAGCGTTGCTCAACCTTTGCTTCAGAATATCAAAAGATTCTTGCTGCTTAGGCCCCCAGTCAAACTTAATCTTCTTCCTAGTCAAAGACGTTAGGGGTGCAGCAATCCTTGAAAAATTTTCAATAAAACGCCTGTAGTATCCTGCTAAGCCTAGGAAGCTACGAATCTCTGTAGGCGTCTTTGGCTCTTGCCAATTCATGACAGCTTCCACCTTAGCGGGATCCACTTGGATTCCACGCTCACTTACAACATGTCCAAGGAATTGGACTTCTCGAAGCCAAAATTCACACTTCGAAAATTTGGCGTAAAGCTTCTCCTGCTGAAGTAGTGAAAGAATACATCGAAGATGTTTCTCATGGTTGGCCTGATTCTTTGAATAAATCAGAATGTCATCAATGAAGACGATAACAAATTTGTCCAAGTATGGTTTGCAAACACGGTTCATGAGATCCATGAATGCCGCTGGTGCGTTAGTGAGCCCAAAAGGCATCACTAGGAACTCGTAATGACCATAACGAGTCCTAAATGCAGTCTTGTGTACATCTTTATCTTTAACCTTCAATTGATGATAGCCTGACCTCAGATCGATCTTAGATAAGTAGCTTGCCCCTTGAAGTTGATCGAACAGATCGTCGATCCTGGGCAATGGATACCTATTCTTGATAGTGACCTTATTCAGCTCACGGTAATCGATGCACTGACGCATCGATTCGTCCTTCTTCTTTACAAATAAGATTGGTGCTCCCCAAGGAGACGAACTAGGTCTAATGAAACCTTTGGCTAGCAATTCATCTAGTTGTGTTCTCAATTCTTTCATCTCTGTTGGTGCCAACCTATAAGGCGCTCTCGCAATAGGTGCTGCTCCGGGGATGATGTCAATTCTGAATTCTACTTGTCTATCTGGTGGTAAACCAAGTAGATCTTCAGGAAACACTTCAGGGTATTCAGAAATGACGGGGATATCCTCTATCTTAGGTTTCGGGTCATTCATAGTCACTTGTGCCATGTAAATGACACAACCCTTCTTCAAACACTTAGAGGCCTTGAGCATAGTCACTTGCTTAGGCAGTCCATATTGGGTATCTCCTTGAATGGTAAGTGGTTCTCCAGATGGAGTCTTGATCACCACTTGCTTCTTATTGCACACTATCTGGGCTTGGTTACGAGATAACCAATCCATGCCTATAACTATGTCGAAACCGGCGAACTTCAAACGAAGTAAAGACAATGGAAATGAGTGGTTCCTAATGGATATAACACATCCATCTAACACGGTTGAGACGGTTTCTATGGTTCCATCAGCTAATTCCACCTCATATTTCACACTTAAGGTTTTAACAGGCAATTTCAACAATTCACAAAACTTATTATCTACGAACGACTTATCAGCGCCTGAATCAAAAAGTACTCTTGCATATACATCATTTATGAGGAAGGTACCTGTGATCACATTGTCGTCCTGGACGGCTTCCTTTGCATCCATCCTGAAGACCCTAGCATTGGTCTTCTTTCCTTCATCAGGCTTCTTGGCGTACTTAGGGCAGTTGGTCTTGATATGCCCTTTTTCATTGCAATTGTAGCATGTTGCGTCTTTTATCTTCTTGCACTCTATCGTCTTGTGCTCTTTAGACTTTCATAACCCACATGCAGGTGATCCTGACTTAGAATTGGACTCAAGTTTGCACTTTCCAAAGTGGCGTTTTTGGCAAGTCGTGCACTTTGGCTTTTCCTCTATTCGCTGACTATTACTTACAGACCCAAACTTCTTAGAATCAGTGTTTCCCTTGTGCTTCTTCTCTGACCCTCGTGAGTTATCATCCTCACGCTTCCTCTTACTTTCTTCAGAATTCTTTAGCGATCTCAACCTGACCGCATCTAAAGTAAGGGACAGAGAGAGATCGGCTGTTGACCTAAACGTAGCAGGTCTTGAAGCCTTAACACTGGCTTTGATCTCTGGGGCTAAACCCCCAATGAAGCGAGCAATCCTCTTGGGTTCTGGTGTTACTAGGTAAGGAACCAATCTGGACAGGGTATTGAAACTGGTGAGGTAAGCTTGAGAATCTAAGTTTGTCATAACCAATGATAAGAAATCTGACTCGATCCTCTCGACCTCGTGTTGAGGGCAGTAGTTCTCCATAATGAGAGCAACAAACTGCTCCCATGACATGTTGTAGAGTGGGATCTTCCCAGCAGCTTGAATGAGAGACTTCCACCATGCTAGTGCCTCTCCCTTGAATGATTGAGATACAAACTTCACTACATCCCTTTCAGCACAACCGCTGATATCGACAACTGTGTCCATTTCATCCAACCAGGTCATACAATCAATTGCCCCTTTCTCCCCAGTGAAATCCCGAGGTTTACAGGAAACAAAGTATTTGTAGGAGCAATCCTTTTCACGGGGTCCTTGATTCAAAACGACCCTTTGAGATGGATCACTTTGATGATTTGAAGAATGTCGATCATCATCTTTCTTTGGCTCATCCTTCTTAGAGGGCGGTGGCTTGCTGTGAGCCTCCGAATGAGTCTTAGGGACAGACTTAGAGTGGGGTACAGATGAGGCTTTACTATGCATTTCACTATACTCCCTAAATTGCTCCTCTACAGCTTTAGATACAGCTAAATCAATCAGTGTATGAAGCTCTCCTCTGGTTATATTAATCCTATCATCATCGCGGTTTTCCAGAGGGTGACTGTTCTCTTCCTCTGACCTAGCCATGTAGCTTTAATTGCTACATAAAATCAAACAAGGACAAGGTTTATACGGAAGCTTATACAGTTTTATCGTTTTAAACGATTTATTAACCATGTTTTTAATACACATTTTAGTTCATTTGTAAAATATGTAATTGTTCAGGATCTTTATCAAAATCCTAAATTATAAGTTAATAATAGCACAAAAGGTCTAGTCACGTAGACAAGTTTAATTTATAAGCCCTGATTTTACGGAATCGAGGCATTAAGGTTTGAATCAAAGTTCATTACCTTTTCTTGACAGGGAGTTGTAGGCTACCACTGTCTTTAGTCCCAGAGGACGTTAATTATAGCCCGTGGGCACTTCATCCTTAAGGGATGATTATATAAATAAGGGAATTTAGAATAACCCATTTAAGAATGACTTATGTGATTTCATCGTATCACATTTTGTCAAGCATGTTAATATGCTTTCAGATATTTAACAAAGATTTGAATCTTTTGAATAAGTTTTACCATCTTGGCCATGTCTGCAATGACATTTAGGCTAGGTTTTACCCTTTAGACTCTTTTTAATATTTAACGCAGAACAATCCTAAATTGAAATGTTAACAAGGATCTGAATCTAATTGTGGAACTACCATCTTGGCCCTGTCTTAAGGTGACATATGGCTAGGTCTTGTCCTTTTTTAGATTTAGCCATTTTATTATAATGGTAGATCTTATAATACAGGAACGATATTTTAAGTATAATCGTTCCATTAAAATTTAAACAAGTATATGGTTGCCCTAAACAGGACTTCTAATAGAAAATGACTTGCCCATGCAAAGGCTAATCAGAAAAATAACAAAGGAACCAAATAAGCACAAAATAAAACGAATTAGGATTAGTCCTATGTTCTTGTCTAGACTCAAGAATGTGCAACTGTGTAACTGAGATTAAACACAAAAGGCTAGCATTTAATTCACTCAGTGTTGGCTCTGATACCAACCTGACACAACCTGATATTTCCACGTTTGACCGGTGGGCCCGGTGGGGAGTATCGTGACGTAGTTGATATCATCATAGTCAAACAACACAATATATAAATGCACAGCGGAAGCAAAAGATAAATATATTACAATCCTAATATAAAGTAATATCAGAGTATTACAACGGAAAGTAAAGGATCCACAGGCGGATCAAAATAAAAAGGAAACTGTTCAACAGACTTTGACATCTAGAGCTTGCGAGACTTGAGTAATGATGCCTGGAGTAGCCAGCCTATTTCGTCTAGTACCTGCACTTAGCCTTTTTGGAAAATACGTCAGTTTACACTGGTAAATACAACTTAACTGACTCATTTTGAAAAGAGTTTGAAAATCGATTTGAATGCACTTCGGCAAAATATCTTTTATAACTTGGGAAAATTATTTGTATATAATCTTGTATACAGTTTTACTTATTTGTCATCCATCAGGGCCGGTTTGTAGGGCCGGACAAGATTAACTGACACGCCACAGGTATAATGCCCACAAGGATTGTATTCCTCTAAGTGGATTACCAGTTTTTACATAATGCATCTGTCAGGTGTACGCTTACACCCCGTGCTTAGGTCGTGGCCATTTCGTAAAATGATGCCAGGGATATCCGGGACATGGTCATTTAACCCCCAAAAGCCATACACCAAATAATACATATTAAACGGGTCATGCAAATACATTAATCACAATCCGATTTAAATGACTACACACACCCGACCAAGCGGTACTTTTATAGAACCGTATCCCAAGCCCGTATAGGGAAATTAAGTTAAGAGTATTTACCTGAGCAAAGTATAAATCAAATACAGCAAGTGCACGTAGCTTTTACTGGGCTCCTAATCTGGAACGAAGATTTTTAATAACCTATTAGAATCCTAACGGGTCTTTAATTAAGCTTAGACTTAGACCGGTTAGTTTTCAAAAGGAAGACACGGTTCAAACGCATACTAAGGCGAAGACCGGTTTAGAATGTGGTTTTGACCCGACAAGCTTGTATGCTTGTTTAATATGGGTAACTTAAATACATTCTGGATTTTGAGACAAAAACGATATGGTTCGACCCGTTTCGGCTAATATATGTAAACTAGTTACAAAAGTCGATCCGAACGCGACAAGTGCGTAACGAGTAACCAAAAGAGTCATATACAGGTTTCCTAAGTTAATATGCCTTAAATATGTTGTGATATCAGTAGGATACCTTCCATTATGCCCAAAACGAGTTTAATCTCAATTTAAGCCCCGTAGGGGTATTTTGGTCATTTTAAAGATTATAAAAGAGGTTAATTGAAATTCTGAGATTCGGTTACGAATACATCAGTAAAATAACTTATTTTATTAGGTCATATCAGTTGGTAATAGGTCTTATATGACAAAATGGTTTTAAACCCAAACTATGCGTTTAATACGCGTAAAAAGCCATTTTAAGCGATTTCCGGGTTATACAGGAAATCTGAGTTTTCTGATCTGGTTATAAAGTTCAAAATACTTTATTTATCATATAAAATCAGTAGCAATTGGATTGGTGTCAAAATATTATGTAAAACTCATTTTATACACAAAAAGGGTATAATCGGTATTTACCGAATCAACGCCATAACCTTAGGTTATGAGCAGGTTAAAGATAATTAAAAATCTTTAAAAATCTTAAAATATTATATTACATCAGTGGGTAAAAGGTTTGGTGTCAAAAATTTGGTTTAGATAGGCTTTATGCTAATTGCGCCGTTTAATTACTAAAAGGCGTTATAATTACGCTAATGAGCATAACTCCTAATCTAGACCTCCAACTGATGTGAAATTTTAGGGACAAGTTTATAAATCAGAAATAAAGATTTTTGTCCTTTCACTTTTCCAAAATTCTCGTTTTATGGTCAAAAGGGCATTATGGTCAACATTAGGCAATTAACGGAAACGTGTAAACGAATCGGACAAACAACGAACCAACCACATAGGGTTATACTAACATGTAGCCTGGTCCTAAGGAAGCTCTAAGGCATTTCTAAAACATACTAAATTGGGTCAGA
The DNA here is from genome assembly GCA_030545235.1 of Helianthus tuberosus. Lineage (NCBI taxonomy): Eukaryota > Viridiplantae > Streptophyta > Magnoliopsida > Asterales > Asteraceae > Helianthus > Helianthus tuberosus. The sequence continues at coordinate 152,213,165 of CM060381.1, forward strand.
ACTGAAGTCAAAGAAAAAGTCAAAGTTTTGCGACTTTCGGTTCCGAACCGGGTCTAAACAGAAAATTGTCGAATCAAACAAGCTTAGACCAGTTATTATACTTATTACCAAGTTATATGAGTGATAAAATAGGTTACATGCCTTCTACATTGTTAATTACATGTTAATTTGCAATTTAGGCTTCTGTTGATTTTTTCTAGACAACTTTGACCCGACATTTGATCTAGTTAGAGTGGGAATCAGAGGGTTCCCTTTTAAGGGTTTATTACCCACATAATTACCAACTTATAACTACCTTCACTTCGATTAATCACTGGACCATTTATGATTAATTGCTAAGTCAAACGTTAATTACGACGGTTTGACTTTTAGGCTAATAACTAAGCAAAACTTAATCAAGGAAGGTCAAGGGTACTTACCAAAATCTAATGCACTATTAGAGATGACTTGGGTCTGCTCTTATGCTCCAGGAAGCTCCACAAATGCAGATGAAAGGAATGATCACAAGGTTGCAACATGAATGGCCTTTTATAGTGAATTTGATCCATTATGATCATGACAAATCATGCTACCCTTGTTCCCTGATCATCAACATGTGTCCCTAAGGCCTAGGAACTATTAGGGGTCGCCCATGGATGTGAAAATATCTTCTTAAGTCGGTTACAAGCTCAAACAGCCAATTGTCCCGATTTTCTGCATCTGTGCATGCCTTACGGACCGTAAGGATTGACCCTTACGGTCCGTAAGCCTTCTCCAGAGGGCAAAAATTCTTGCCCTTTCAAGCTTCGAACGGGTAACTTAGTGTAATACGATTTTAGGCCGTTATTTTCAGTATGGGGCCTCTTGTTTGGGTCATGAACATTTTGTACCACCTTGAAATGATATAAAGTTTCCTTGGATCCTTTTGAAAGTGCCGTAAATGAAGGTTGTCGTGCACATCCTCGTAGGATCCCATTCTTGTGTAATTCGAATCAATCATTGCTAGCGTTTACCGGATTTGAGTATACCAGATGTTTATAATATATATTATGGTCTTGGGATTTATAATTAGGTCGTTCAGAGGTGTTTAATTAACATATCGACTCTTTAAATCCTACCATACATCTTTGATTAGATCCGGATTTATAACACTTTTTGTCTTACATGACACGTGTCGTTATTTTATTGAACACGAATTTTCGAGGTGTTACATCTTGGTACTTGAATCCCTCAAACCTTGGCTCTGATACCAACTTGAAAATCCCAACTTTCTAATGGTCAAAAACAAGACTTAAACAACGAAATTTTTACAACCGAAATTGAACTTTTATACATTTCTTAAAAGTTCGATCCATACTTACAAGATACCCATTTAAAAACTAGTTACGAGCCTACCAACACTTTACAAAATTATGAAATAGAAGTCTTGGGATAATTTAACAACTAGACTTTATCTATGTAACAACCAAAATGTTTTGACCCGTTTGCATAAGTTAAATCCGGAAGCGCGTCGAGGGCAAAATGGAGTGTGTATTCGTTTCAAGCTAGCAATCCCTTTAAAGCGAAGATTTACCTACAACCACAGTTCGACATTTAAATAATATAATGCATCTAACATGGAATTCAAACTTCCAGTAAACATGATAATCATCAAATAGTTCATTGGCAAGCTATATTACTATAACTTTTCTTTCTTCTTTTATTTATTTTGACACTCACTTATTCAACCTGTTAGTAACCGGTAAATCTTAATCATTCTTTATCATCATCCTCATTATTCGATTTGCTCATTTATAACCGTTCACGACGAGCCAGTTACATAATTATTCTTCAACATATCGTTCTAATTTGTTTGACCTGTTCGTAACGGGTCAATCACGTGACCACTCTTAGACATATCATTCTAGTTTGTTCGACCCGTTTGTAACGGGTCAATCTCATGACCATTCTTTAACATGACATTCTACTTCATTTGACCCGTTCATAACGGTTCAATCGCGTGACCATTCTTTAACATGACATTCTAGTTCGTTTGACCCGTTCATAACGGGTCAATCGCCGAAAAACGTTTTTGCCCTGAAATCTCAACATTTTCGTCTAAAAACTCTTTGTAACCTTATTACGGACCTTTTAGGAACGTTTTTCTAGTAAGAGCCTCAATTATTGAGGTCGTCGGAAAACTATTTTTTGTCGGAAAACTTCTTTTTGACCGGAAAACTCAGCTTTTTGGTCAGAAAACTCAACATTTTCATCTCAATCCTCTTTGTAACTTTAGATCGGACCTTTAGCAACCTTTTTCTGACCAAAAACTCTTTTTCTGCGACCGAAGACTAATGGCGTTAGGTTTCCGTTAGTTTGGATCCATTGGCGGCTAATATATTAATAGTTGAGACTGACAGTAGTTATTTTTGAAGTTAGGATTGTTGGCGGCAACGACAAATAGAGTAGATTATTAAAAATCAAGCTCATTTATAAATTGATGACCAATTTGACAACCGGTTTATTTTAGAAACATTGTTCTAAATTATTATCTATCATCATTTTGTAAATATAGCACTGATTTGGACTTATGTAGCAAGTCTATTTTATATTTATATCAAGATCTTTCATAATATACATATTTTTTTAAGTAATAAATACAAATTAAAACTAGTATCAAATCATACGTGCCATGTGTGGTCATAGTATGCATATAATATGTACGATAATATGGTCACATTAACAAACAATATCTTAAAATTCAACAATACTATAACTAAACGAGACATGATATCTATCGTGTCCTTTGGTTTTATTGTAGAAGTCTAACTTCTATCTAACATCACATCATAATTAACCCCATGATAGAAATGAAAACTATCGTTTCAACCACCATATGAATTAATTCCCCAGAAAAGTAATACTTCCAATTTTTTCAAATTTACTATTTTTATACGTTAAAAATCATTTTTAATGAATTGATAAAAATAGACAAACGCTCATCTTATTGTGTTTTCACACATTTATATAATACAGTTAAGAGTATACGGTATGGGGTATGTGCGTACCTGGCCACGGTGTGGGATGATTTGGTCGTGGGCAATAGCGTAAAACATTGTGTTGAAGGTCCCATTGTTACAGCGTGAAGCTTTGGGCGTGGAGGGTTTCACGGAATGTGAAGCACTCAACAATACTTAGACATTTGTTGAGAAGTTGCGGATAAGAAGAAACAAAAAAGGGGGAAATGAAAACACAAAAGGCTAATCCATTTTTTTAGATAGATGACACAATAACTAATGGGGTGATGGTCCATTGGCAAAGACAAAGCTTTTAAACACTTAGGTTTGGAAGGGGGTTTTGGGTTTAAATCTCATAGATGACAAGAATAAAATAAAATTGCCATTCAAAAAAAATTGCATAATGGTACTTTAATTATTTGTATTATTAGTCATAATGTAATTTTAACTGTTAATGCTAGTATTATTATCAATAATCTTAATTGTTAAAACATTAAAGGATCTAAAAATTCAATAAAATGATGTGGCAATGGAAAGTGAACCACATCATAGTAAGATATAAGGGGTAGAGGCGCTCATCACTTACCACACACTCATCACTCACAACATCCAATCAATTTTCGTCATGTCATCGAGCATTATTCCATCACTAGTGATGGATTTTAGTGAAATGTCCATCACTCACCACACACTCATCTCCATCATCAAAATCATTCACAAAACAACAACGCGTGTTCATGGCCACGCGTTTTATTCTTCACGCGTGATAAAAAGCAGTGGCGGCGGTGTTTCATTAGCTTCCACGGCTGAACAATCGATGATCGCGGGGCGCCTCGTCCTGCTAAGATGACTGTGTTAAAAATGATAACACGCCTCATAGTGTGAAACCTAAATTGGGTTAGTATTGTTTGATTAGTGGGTTATGAAATTGACACATCAAGATCTTATTTATATTTTCACATGTTCATATTTACACCTTTCATTATGTTTTTGTGCATTATAATGTTGTACATTGAGGTGTTGTACATGTTATCTAACATTTGGATGTTTCTCATTTTGGAGTGAGCATCTAAAGTTGTACCTTCAGTTTTAAAAGACAGTAATAACCATTTATATTGAATTGCATACTTTTCAAACACCAACCTACAGCTGGTTCCCAACCATTGTGCTTCACATGACCTGTGTTTCAATTACTTATTTGGGTAAAAAATCATTTCATATAACTTTCTTTTGGGCCACTTTAGTGTTACTGTGGAGCTAACTAAATAAAAGTCATAATATCAATATATTATTATAAGCTTTAAATATTACATCAAACATTAATTTTTGTATGGTTAACAATGTATATCAAACATTGATATTAATATTTATTAATAAACCAACCCATTAGTGGTTTACATAAACAATTAAACAAACTAAGGTTGTTTGTATGGTTAACAATGTATATATAATGTTTTCAGTTTAGTTAATATAGCTTTTATATGTTGGTATAGTTTAATATATATAGTCTTCTAAAAACAGGCAGTCGTAGGAAGAGTATTAAATGGACTTCGATTGAATTTATTCTAGCGGCATTGGAATCATCTCGTTGAACTCTACGATCTTAGATTTTATGTTTCGCTTTTGGATTTTTAGCTTGTAAGATTTTAGCATTTTTGTTTACATTATTTTGCATTGTGTCTTTTATTTTGCATTGTATCTTTTTTTTATTTTCGTTATTGTGTTCTTTTGTGATTCATTGTGTATTTTTTCATCGATATTGTGTTATATTTCTCGACATTGTGTTATATTTTGTGATTCATTTTGTTATATTTTGTCATCTACTGTGTCTTTATACCCTTTCTTATATTTAGAAGACTTTGTAGGATAGCTTTACCATTTATATGTTTTGTACCCTTCCTGGATTTATAAGATTTTGTAGCAGCTAAAAAGTTAAATATATATATTTTTTAAACGTCAACGCTTGCTCCTACTTAGTTACACCAATAATTCTAAACTATTAACACTTGCATAGGATTGAATCTGAGACTTCTCCTCTAAAAGACGCATTCCTCTACAAAGTGGGCTAACAGCAGCAAAAGAAGCAGCAGCAGCAACCTATGGCCACTCTTTCTTTATATAGATAATGGTCAAATTATGCAGATTTAGATTTACACACTATTTTGATTTATATATGTTAATTAAACGTAAAGATTTATCCACCATTTGTGGCCTAGTGGTTGAGAGGCTTGGGTTCTCTAATGGAGACCCAAGTTCAATCTCCACTTGTGTCACTTTGGTAGATTAGACAATGATAAATAGAGCATAGCTTCCTTGCAGAAGTGTCAGGTTCTATCCTAAGCTTACCTGGGTTTTCCTCCCACCGTGTGTTACACCAGAGAGTGTTTATGGTGGTACAACGTCTGTCAAATGGCAGTCGGTGGAATGGTTTCCCGGGGGAACGCCCAAGCCACACTCTGAAGCCAACGTGAGCTCGGTTAAGAAAACATAGTTTGACCGGATGGGGGCAACGAGGCTCTACAATTTAGAGAGTGCAGTGGCCAAACACAAGTTAGTCGTCGTTTCAAAAAATATAAACATAAACTAGATAAATATTCTCGTACATCTGAAAAATAGTATAGTGATTTGCTTATTCGATAACGCAAATAAGAAGATATGACGTATATTTAGTTGTTATTACATTTTTTTATTAGAAAGTAGATTGAACAATGAAAAAAACAAGAATAGTAAAGACTGACGGTTAGGGGGAAGTCAAGTCCTTCCTTAGGCTTCCTATGGAAGGCCCCCAATAATCTCGTCTTCAATAATAAGAGACCGCGATAAGCGGGTGGTTGGGGAATTCAAGTCCTTATGCTTCCTTTGGTTGAAGAACTGGGTAAAACTTGCGGATTTGGATGAGTCTAGTTGATTTGTTTCGATTTCTTGTAAATGTTTTCCTTTCCTTTATGTTGGCTTGTTCTTGTGCTCCCTCTAGCCCCTTGCTAGCGGGTTCGTTTTCTAATCAAATATCACCTTTAAAAAAAGTAAGGATTTTTGTTTAATACATTGAGTCATAAGTTTACCAAGAGTATTAAGCCTACTAAATTAGTTGAGGGGTATCATATTGGATATCCATAATTATTATGCAATTTTCACAATAATGTGTTCCAACTTTCCTACAAAGCCTAGAGTCAAAATTTCTTGATTGAGTAGCCAAATAATTCCACCAGCCAGTTTATGCTACGCCAACATCAATATTTGACCTAATTGAAGTGTTCCCATGAAGCCAAATCATGTAAAAGACAATATTATCATACAATAACCAACTTCACACATCTAGCAATAAAAATGAATAATCCATATATATTATCACTTAAAACCCTACTCCCTCATCTTAGCAAAGATAACTCCAATATCTTTTTCTTGGTTTTGATTTCGAAAATGTTTAACAAAATGGTGTTACTCGGTTATCGGGCATGTAAATAACACACGAAAAACCAATATCTTTTGCGATATTTGGAATGAACAAAGGTAGTTTAATGTACACAACTATCATTGCATCAGGTACAAGCTTTGATAACAACATCCGTTCGGTATTCATCTCAAAAAGGTTTGATGGAAGCCAAAGCTCAGTGTGATTTGGGTCGATCTTTTTTTATAACACTGTTAACTCACACACCCTCTAAACCTGCTCCTAAATTTACACCCGAGACTAGTTATCTCAATCCCTTTGGTATTTTTGGTCTTTCAAGAAACAAAAACAAATCTTGCAAAAACAAAAAAGAAAGATTTGGTCTGTTTTTTCCAACATGGACAACTGGTTAAACATAATGTACAGGTTATCTTTGCAGTATATGATTAACCAGGCTATAAAAGACAGCATTATAATTTGCAAATAGATATATTCTTTCTTTCACATATATGCACAAAAACAAAAGGGATGAAGAGAATCTGCTGTTTCACTGCAAATTTGGTCCCAATTCTTTCTGACAAAAAGAAATTCAAATATGGAAGCCCAGCAGAAACACCCATCCTCATCAAAGTGTCCAAGTTGCAACTATAAGTATGCTTTCTCTTTGACCAGAAACAAAAGATAAAAATAGTAAAGAAAAAGAAAAGAAAAAGTGTTAAAAATATTCAAGTAAATCCATTCATAAATATTGGATTTTTTTATATTATAAATGTTTTATTTATATGTTTCAGTTTGCTTTCTCTTTGACTAGAAAGAAAAGATGAAGCAGTAAAAAGGGTTCTAAGCATTCAGTAAAACTCAACCATAAAAATTGGAGCTTTGAGATTATTAATTATTTTACCAAGAATACAGCAAAAGGTACAAGAAAGTGAACTCTCACCAAGGTTTTTTACTTTGAGTGAATCAATAATGAAAAGTTGACCAAGTCAAAGCTTGACATCACAAGGAAAGGAGAGGATGCATCATCATATATCATTCCAAAATTATTTGGGTGGCCCCCAATATGTGCATAGACATTGAAATCTCACTTTCTCCTTAGAATTATTATAATCATAAATTTATTGTTGTTTTACACTAATGTCAAACCATAAACCAAACAACCTTAAAGTAGAGAAAAAGCCCTTGGGGACAAAGGCAGTCCCCACAAACTCAAGAGGTTCCCCATATATTTAATTTTAGACATCCATACCACACTTTACTTTTCATCTTTATAAGATCTTCTCCCTCAATGATCAATTTGTTTTTTCTACAATTTATTATTTTTCTTTATGTTGTCATAAATGTAGAATCAAGGTTTACAAGTCGAATACACTCAAATACGCAGACAAGTGTACTCATTCGACGTATACCCTCTTCTCGACAGTGGTGGAGCTTGAACGAAAATCGATGAGGGGAGCTCTCAAAATCCAAATAAGGGGAGGCGTACTCTTAAAAATTCAATATTAACACTACGAAGGAAAAATCAGGGCACCCCCTGACCCCTATAATCCTCCGCCCATGCTTCTCGACATTGTAAATTATACATATATAGAGGCATTACATTATTGTTAGCATCTTAAGAATCTTGAAAACCTAATCATTAAGAATTTTAACCCCTAAAAGACAACAAAACAAGAATCAAAGTCCTATTTTCAAAATCATATAATCACCTTTCTTGATATGATTTATCAAGCAGGTACAAAGCATAATATTTTACAAATTAACAATTTTGAAAGTCAAAGGTCAACAGACAAGAAGCTACCCTTTTGTCAAAATATTGTTCACTGTGCAGAAATACAGTAAAATGTTTAGTATGCTAAGAAACTTTTAAATAGAAAAGGCTAATCTTTTAATACAGGAATGTAATAAATATTCCAGCAAACAAGAATCAAAGGGTAGCTTTGAGACATATATTTGAAAGTTCAACTGACTTGACAATTTCTGTACACCAGTGTGTCTATTTATGATCCTACCCACCTTAAGTTGTTGATTTATGATATTCAACAAGTGGCATAATTCCACATAAAAAATGGAAAAAGTATCATCCTTACATTAGTACCTATAAGCAACACAGAACATACACGAATTGATATATAAACGGTACTGAACGGACAAGCCAAATTAGAGCGAACTTTTCGAATCTTTTCGATTCAATGTGACTTCACATATCCAAATCAAATAGCACCATAACAACATACTATAGCGAATAAACGTCCAAGAAGAGATTGTAAATTAAATACGATACTTAAAAAGAAAGCGGATTAATGGGGGTTGCTAAGGACAGTGATGGACACGCGGTTAACTGGAGTCAATCTCATTTGTTGCTCTTGAGCTCGGAATCTCTTGAACTGAACTTCGGGTGATGGTGAAACCGATGAGGCTATTGCCCACGAGTTGTTAGAGTTATCGCTGCTGAAATATGCATCAACTACACCAATTGGACTGCTGGGAACCGAAGAGTATTTCCGTTTGGGAGTTTGGAAATAACAACTTCCAGGATTATTTGATACATCCATGATGAATTTTGAACATTTGTCTATGTTTTCCTGTTACGATATACAATTCAACTTATCTTAGCTTGCTATGAGTGGGATTTTAATGGCTTGTTAATTCAATTTGATGCAACGGGTACGCTAAAGTCGTATGAAATGCATGTGAGAAAGGACTTGATTCCTTAATGTAAAGGCATCCAGATAAGCAAGTAAAGAACAAACCTCACTGATGTTAAGAATATTCATAAGCTGATTTCGGTAATCCAATGCATTATCCGGCTCAATCTCCTTGCTAACAATGCACATTATAGCAGCCGCCATCACAGAAGGAAGAAACCCCTGAAACCTCAAATCTGCATTCATTGTAACAAAAATAAGCCACTCGAATACTCAATTCGATAAACCATTCACAGGTTCAACATTATAAGCTTACCATTAATAACAGATAAAAGAATCCGCTCACACCGTCGCAGAAACTCATAATGTAGACTCCGAGTCATTAAACCGAGCCTACGCATAACGTAATCGAAAAACGCAAGAGGGGTTACTGGATTCATCTTCCATTCAAGACAAGACAACACCAAAAGTTCCATCTTCATAACAGTCTTTGACTCAAACACAAATTTTGACCCTTGCATCTAAACAAATTCACTACAATATTAGTTCTCAGGCATTTTCACAAACATTAAAAAAACTAACACAAAACACTTACTTGCAAATCCAAAAGCAGAGGAGCTTGGATCTCTTCAACTTTAGAAGCTAAAGAAAGACAAGCCACAGCAACCAAGTGATTCATCCATGGCTTATCTTTCTGAAATGAAACAGTCATCAAAAACTTATCATAATAATTAACAGCTAGAACAGTTGTCAAGGCAACAAAGCCATAATGAGTGCTGACTCTATTAATCCAATCAACAGATTCTTTTCTCAAACACATTAAAGATTCATCACAACCCAATTGGATAAGTTTCTCTTTAGTTAAAAGTGTATAAAGCTCATCTTCTTCCCATAAAAGATGTTGCTGAAAATGAGTAAAGTTTGAATCTTTATCCTTCAAGATTTGATCTTCTGGGTCTAATGAACCAAACCCACATCCAAAATCAAAATCTTGTTCTTGTTCATCACAAAAAAGGGCATCTTCAATAGCAAAGATAGGGTTTTGGGGACGCACATTTTGTTGTTTTGACACCATCATCTTGTGAGAAGAAAATGTAAGAGACACTATTCATTATCTTTACAGTAAATTGGAGATACAGAGGTTGTGTAACAATAACATGTCTGTGTTCACTCTCTCTCTCTCTCTAGACACTGATAGTTTTAGAGAGAGAAAGGGGATTTATCTGAAAGAAAAGAAGTTTCACGCTTGTCCACCCACCCACCCCTTTCTTTATCACACACAGTATGCTTTTTATAAAAGAAATCCTTAATTTTCAGTAGATTAATCAAGGGTTTTTAAGGGATTGTTATCGTCCAATCGTATATACGGGTTGTGACTGATGTGTGTGTATGGCAGGTTTTTATAGGTTTATATTTATTGGTATTATTTTGTCCCTATCCTTTTATTACCTTTTTGTTTCACTTTAGTCCTGGAGTTTTATTGATTTACAAAACTGGCCATCCAAGTCAAAATTGGATTGTATTTTTAGTTAAAACTTAAAACGACGTAGTTTATCGGTTTGGTTAAGGTTTTTGAGATCTTGATCTTGATTTTAAGATTTTAATCTATATAGTTTTGTTTAAGATTTGATCATGTGTAAGATTTTTCGGACATAAGATTCGTGTATTGACCCCATAAGATTGAATGATCCAAATCCGATACAACATAATATTGTTTTGACGTGAATTAATGAGTTGACGACTATAAATGATATAAGTTATATCGATAGAGAACACAACGGACTAGTCGATTATATTACGTATTGTACTTCAAGAGTAAAATAAGGCACGAGGGAGTGGAAGTGGCAAGTAGCAGGACGAGAGGAAGTAGTTGTTGATATGGCGTCTCTGGTACAGGTGGGGACACTGTTTCAGTCAATTTGGGACAGTGAAACGAAGCAACAACATGATACTTTTCCCGATTGGAGTAGACTCAATGCAAGAACATGGTGGAGAACGATGCAACATTGGGATGAGAATTTCCAGCTTTGGTATTAGTTGTATCGGTGAAATATGCAATACCCACTCCCCCAAGGCCTCACCTAATGACCTAAATCTCCAATAACCTAGTTTATTTGAAATCATCAGAGGTCAATCACATTCAAACTTTTAATTATTTATTAATTTAAGTTTAGCATGCATTTAATTGTTGACATTAATACCAATACATATGATAGAGAGGAAGCCATTGAAATGAGATCTTACAATCCTGATCTAGCAATCTCGGTTTGATAAGAACGAACATATCTTGATATTTCCGACATTACAATTGATAGTACTTAAGATTGACTGCGACTAAATGCGCTTAGACTAAGGATGGGGACCCGGTGTCTGCGGCTGAATGGGTTCATACTATGGTGCTTATGAGCTTCTTGCGTGACATTAAGATTTCATGGGCGACGGACAAATGGACCTAAAGGAATAATTTAGGGGTAATCTTGTCATTTCACACGCACTTAACTGAGAAATTTAAAATATGTTAGCGTCAAGGACCACACGAGTGCAAAAATTACAACTATTAGGACCACGCGTGTAATTAGTGAATCACTGGGACCAAATCTGCAATTTTCGCAAACCACAGGGACCAACCAAGCATTTAACTCTTTACTCAAACACGTACCTTAAATACTAACATACTCAAAAATATCATTAAAAAATGATGTTTATACTTTTTAGATGTAGAATTTTATTCATAATAGTGCCATGTCTAGTTTAATAAATCTATACTATCTATGTATAAACTTTTACCGTCATTTGTTCATATAAGTATACATTTGAATGTTTTATACAAAAATAAATTTAATATTAACTTATGTTACAAAACAGTATTTTGTGTGTATGGTGAGTGTGAGACACATGTAAGGACAAATCAGGTGTGATGTTATAACAAATAAATTGGTTGAAATTGACATAAACGAGACTAAACTAAAACCTTAGATTGCTAAAATATAAATAAAAGTATATTTATAAAAAAGAAAACAATACGCGGTATATGTAAAAATAAATGTGTGGGTTAATGTTTTTTACCGGAAAAAAAATGAGCAGCAAACATTTGTACCAACAACAAAAAGACAATGCTTTCTACAGTTGTCAATTTTTGTTTTATTTGGTAACATTTGAATCTTACAATTTTTTTTCTCATAAATACTGAAAACCGATAAAAGTCAAACAAAAATAAATATAATTTAAAGCCTTCAACGTAAGAAAATTATAGTTAAAATTTTTAGCTGTCATAGTTTGTTTTCTTTAACACAAAAACAAAATACATATAGGCCAAAGATCATAAAAGTAAAACGTTGGTTTTTTGGAAATGACAGCAATTTTATTAATTTTATAAACCACCAAGTAAAAACCATTGGGTGAAGCCAAGTTGCCAACCAAACACCACCAGATGCACAAGAGACCGAAATACTCGGGTGTAAACACCCACGGGCAAGAGTTACGCGGTTTCAAGTAGGAAAAACATATCACTCGAGTCTCCTTTATAAGTCAAGTAATGGGATTTCTTTGCGCGTTGTTGCGTTCAATAAAATTTATATCAAATCACATATAAATATAAGGGCCTTGTATTGTATATTCGGACTTTTACAAAACGTTATATTTGAAAAGAAAAAAATATATACGTTATATTGATCGAAAAACATGAAAACGAATCCCAACACTGGTTCCGCTAATACCGATATCGGTACCGACGTTGCTTGGTCGGTATTGGTTTGGCCCGTTTCGTTAACGTAAGGAACCGACAGTCGGTATATTTTACGACACTAAAAATACATTATTTTGAACACAACTCGGTTCTTATGTAACACCAAAAAATATATTTGTGTTTTACATCCACCTAAATAATAAAAACATATATCAGTAACAATTTCGATAATAACAATTACGGTACCTATGTTGTTCGGCCAGTATCATGTCCGTTCATCACAATACCGACAATATAGTTTGCGATGCAAAAAAAAAATTCGAATGTAACTTTGTTCTCAGCAAAATTTATACTGGAACGTCAAGATAAATAATTAAACACAACCGCGCATACTGTTTTATAAAAAAAGTTAACAAACGCAAGTTATCGGAAAAAATGTCAAATTTGTAAAAAATCAAAATATATATGTTAAAAACGTATATTATATATAATATCAGGGGTGAAACTGTAACTTACAATAAACACAAAATATACATGCATATGCAAATATATACACAAAGAATACAACCTTCAAAGATAGCACCGTTCAAAATAGTGTCTACCTTGATATAATGTTAAAAACGGCTCAAAATATATGATATTTTTATACACGTCGTTTTTAAATGCAGTGTTCGTTGTCGCTTATGCATATCTGTTGCTACAACAAAAACAAGACCAAGGACTGTTGCGATATCTCCGAGGTAAAAGAGTTCAAGGTTTCAATTAGCCTAACGCGGGTCGTGGGGTCCCCCACGTTTGCAGCACGTGGAGGTGGATCACTTTGTTATTATTCACTTTGAATTATGGATTGAAAGATGTTCAACCCAGAATGTCTATGCTTAGTGAGATAATATTGTAGTGAGCCAAGAATAGAACAAGCAAGATGCAAGTTCTGGAGATAAGAAGATAAACCAGAGATCAGGATTGATCAGGGGTGATCTCTTTGCTGAAGACAAGGGTTGTAATTTATAGGGAAAGGATTTTCTATAAAGAGAAGCCTTTGACAAGTGATCCTTCGCTGCAGTGAGGGACTTGCCCTTTTTGGTAGGTTGAAGGGTTTGGACCTGCGGGTAAAAGAGTGTGTCTTCCCACATGCTCTGTTGCGGCTGTGCAGGAAGGTTCACACGTAAAGTGTTGATGTGACCGGACACTGTGCTTGTCCTTTTTACTGTTCATGACAGTTAGTCAGTTTTGAACCCTTTTGGCTTTCAACCCTTTAAGCTATGTTACATTTTAATCAGTTTTTAAGCTTTGAGCTACCCACGTTATCAGCCCCCCCCCCCCCCAAGTCAGAGGTATTTGGGGTGTAAGCTCAAGTGCTTCTGACTTTTTGTGCATTACTTTTATTGCTTAAAGGCTTCGAGGCTTCAAGATTTGAAGGGTTCTGTGCGGTTGAGTTTTGAGATTTGAATTTTGAAATGACAATTGATGTGATGGATGGTAGTTTGGGGCTTTTAGGTACCAGAGCATGTAACTGACAAGCTTCATATTTTCGCAGTTGTTCGTAGGTATCTCGATGCATGGAAGGACAAAAGTGTCCGATGTTCATCAACTTTGACACTACCGATCTTGGGCCATAGTGATCCCCAGATATCCCTTCGTGAACCTCTTTGATCAGATATTGGCTTTGTTCTGGGCCAAAGCATCGAAGTAGTGGTGCAAGGTATCCTTTTTTGTAAAGAATATCTCCTTGCAACACATACTGCCTTGACTTCATACGAACCCTATTAGCCTCTGCTAATCATCGGGTAATTCACCATTTTTGAGTAACTTTTCAATGGGAGTCATCCAATTTGGCCCTTCTTCAGTGATTACATCTTGAACTTTAAGTTCTTGAATGGATGGGGTCTTCAATACTTCAACTAGTACCTTCTTGGTGAGATGGGCAAATGTAAGAGATGCAAGCTTGCTTAGTGCATCAGCTCTCTTGTTTTGAAATCTTGGAACTTGTTTGATGGCACATGTTTGAAATGTGTTCATCAATTCTTTTGATTTCTCTCGTTACTTCTTCATGTTGGGCTCTATTGCTATCTAGCAGTCGTTTACTTGGCTTGAGTTAAGTAAAGAGTCTGTGAAGACTTGAAGCTTTTGAACCCCCATTTCTTTGGCTAACTTCAGCCCATCAATCAATGTTTCGTACTCGGCTTCGTTATCAGTGTTCTGAAATTCAAGCCGAAGAGCATATGTAAATTCTAACCCTTCAAGGTCGATTAAGACTAGACCAGCCCCTAACACTTCGATACTGGAAGCCTCATCGGTAAAAAGCTTCCAGGTATCAAGGTTGAAGGGTTCAGCTGTAGTTGTATTAACTTCTGTTATGGCTTCTCTAGGGACTTACAAGATGAAGTCAGCCAAGATTTGAGCTTTGACAGCTTTTCTTAGAACATAAGTGATTTTATGTTCACCTAGTTTGACAGTCCAATTAGCTAGCCGCCCAAAATTTTCTGGTTTTTCAAGCACATTCCTGATAAGTTGGTTAGTGACCGCATGTATTAGGTATGCCTGAAAATACCTTAGAAGCATTCTGGCTGTTTGGACTAGGGCTTGAGCAAGTTTTTCCAAAGGAGGATACTTGGTCTCTGCTAGCTTTAGAGTTTTGCTGAAAAAGTAAACGGGTACCAGAATTTTGTTTCGTTCGATGGCCAGGACCACGCTTATGGCTTCTTTAGCGACTAAAAGATAGGCAGAGATAGTTTCTCCCGTTTTTCCGGGGCAGCAACGGCTGGGAGTGAAGCCGAGTGTTACTTCATTTGGTTGAAGGCTTACTTGTCAACACACCCTTTGAGAGTTTTAAAGAAAGGTATGGACTAACGTTTCAAGGCTGCAAGCTTTTCATTTAGGTTTTCTACCTCTTTTTTGCTTTGTGGGGATCTCGTGTCAAGGACTGTCTTAACCTTGTTAGGGTTGGCTTTAATGTTTTGTTTTCCCACAATGTGCCCTATGAACTTGCCTTCTTCAAAACCAAATGAGTACTTGACTGAATTGAGCTTCATGTTGATCTTTCTCAAGTTTTAGAAAGTTTCTTGTATGTCGTCAAGCATTTGATATTCCGTTTTGCTCTTGATCACCAGGTCATCAACACAAACTTCCATGTTCTTGCTAGTTTGCCCAGCGAACGCTTTATCAACCATACATTGATAAGTGGCACATGCATTTCTTAAAACAAAAGGCATTTTTTGATAGCAAAAGATACCTTTATCAGTGTGGAATGCGGTTTTTTATTCATCTTCTTATTTCATAAGGATCTGATGGTAACCCTTGTAGGCATCAAGAAAACACTTGAATAGGAAGCCTGTGAGCGAGTCAACCTTGAGATCTATTTCTGGCAGCGGATAGCAATCCTTTGGGCAAGCCTTGTTTAAATCTTTGAAACCGATACACATCCTCCAAGACTTGTCAGGTGGGATCCTTAACTCATGTTCAGCAATGCTACGAGTGTTGACGGTCGTATCTTTTGGGCACCAGGCAAAGACATTGACATAGTGCAAGAGCAGCTTTTCAAGGTACGAGAGGGTTTATTTGAAAAGGTTAGTGTTTACCCTTATCCTCTACTGAGGATACTTTGGGTTTATGACCAACCCTTGTTCATCGTCTTCGTCCTTTTTTTGGACTTTCTCCTTCAACCACGAAAGCTTTTTATGTAGGTTGAAGGGTTGCTATTCGTTTTTCAGTGGGAAACTTCACAGTGCCTTGACCAACTGAAACTGTCATCCCAAACACACTTTGCCCTGGCCTTCCAATGATGGCATCATAGTTGGAAGGGATGTTGATTACCACAAAAGTGAGTTGTTTGGTTCGTTCCTTGATTCCTTCGCTAAAACAAACACCAAGGGTTATTTGGCCTAAAGGCTTGATAGGCATGTCTGTGATACCTTCGATGGAGGATTCAGACTGTTGAAGCTTCGAACGTTCATCTTCGTTGAGAGAATTAAAGCATTTCTCAAACATGATTTCGGTGGCTGCACCGGTGTCAATGTAAGCCTTTTGTGTCTTGATGGTTCCTATGTTGGATTCCATCACCAGAGGGTTTGAAAGAAACTCTCCTTCCGGTGGTGGGAAGCAAACATATTGACGTTCCCAAGCCTTGAAATGATAGCGTTTGTGGGAAGCTTTGTTTTCAAGGTCGACCATGTTCACTTCCAACTTTTTTTTTCTTCAACCATCTTGTCCTTGACCCCTTTAACCAAGTGAGCCAGTTCAGACTTGACAGCTTCTTCGATCCTCTTTTTGAATTGGAAGCAATCATTGGTATGGTGACCTTTCTCTTCGTGAAACTCACAATACTGGCTTGATTTTTCCAATCTTTTGTTTTTTGGCAAAGGTTGAGGAGGGCGGAAGCTGTGTTTTACCTCTTCGGTTGCCAAGATCTCTTGTGGAGTCTTGGTTAAGGCTGTAAAGTTTATGGTTTTTTTTTTTCGGTTTTGAGGGTTTCGGCCTTCAGGCCTTCTGGAATTCGAACCTTTGAACCATTTGTCATAAGAGCCATAGTTTCCTCTTTTCCTATTAGGACTATAGTTTTGCCAGTTAAGAGTTGTAACACCTCGTAAAAACCATGTCCAATGATGTGTTGACACGTGTACTAGACCCTAATAAAGTCAAACATTGACTATGAGGGACTAATCTTGTCAAAATCGAAAATCTTGAATATGAAAGGACCGAAAGTGTCAACATGCTTAAACTAAGCCTCTGAATGACCTTGCACGGTATTCGTATTCTCATATTAAGCCACTTGTTGATAATCGAAACTGTTTGCGATAAATTCAAAAGTTTGTGCTTCAAAAGGTTAAAAGCGTCAACATGTTAATTCTTACCTCTGAGTGACCTTTTAACGAACCCGAAGCATCATGATGTGCAATCATACTCTCAGGAATGTCTATTATGGGCTACATAGAGCTTTGATGCTATTAAACAATAATACGCGCAAGTTTGCACGTTAAAGGGACCAAAAGCGTCAACGTCTAAAACTACACCTTTGAGTGACCATTTAAGTGAACTGGAGCGTTGTAATATTTAAGCATACGACCGGGAATGCCTAATATGGGCCATGAGAGGCTTTGATATCGTTAATTGATATAACGCACTATGTTAAAAGGACTAAAAGCGTCAATGTGTGAAACTACGCCTTTGAGAGGCCTTTTAAACAAACCGGGAACTCCGCAACGCTCGGCCGCACCCCCTAAGTATGCCTAAGATTTGCCATTAAAGGTCTTTGAACTTTATATTAATATTACACATGAATATATAAAGTATTGGCCATTTATGCAAGATATGAAAGTTTAAAAATGCATATAAAAGAAACAGGGACCAAAACTGTCAAGGGGCCAAACCTGGTGAGCTGGGCCTTTCGCTGGCGGGCCGCGAAGGCTGCTGGGCCGGCTTACTAACAACAGCAGCAACCAGATTTCTTTTTTTTATGGTTTTTGTTATTTCTTGTTTACCACTCCAAATTAAAACCATTTTTAACAAATATGTGGACTTGTATATTGATTTTAAAACCTGAAATACACCTGTGATAATCCTATTGAATCCCAAAAACACTTGGCAAGATCATAGAAGTTCTTGAAAACTATAAATAGGTGAGGATTTTTACTTTCAAACTTGCACCTTTCCATTCTATCTTCCCCTATCTCAAACTTGGAAGTTCCTGAACTACTTGGGAGCATCCTCTGAGTTCCTTTCAGTCTTTAGGACCAATTGTAAGTGTCCTTTCATGACTAGTTCATTTTATTTGGCTTTTAAAGCCGAAAAGTCAAGCGTTTACGATAAACGCTTGGTCAATTGACGAGTCAACGCATAATTGTTTTAAAAAGTCAACGGGACAGTTTTTGAAATAATTGCGATATGTGTTTAGAAGTATTCTAAATTACGTTTTATCAGTTAAACAACTTGGTAATAATTATTAGAACATGTGTAAACATGTTTGGCTCGTCAATTCCAGTTTTAGGGTCGGTTCGTAACCGAAAGTCGCGAAGTTTGACTTCTGCGTTGACTTTTGATTATGAACCAAATTAGATTAGTTTGTTACTGATTTTAGGTTCCGTTATGATCTTAATATAATGTAGCATAATCCTATAAGGTTATATTACACGATCATACTAGAAATCTGAGTTTTTGCACATGTTCCGTTAATATGCCGTACTTTGACTAATATGCCCTTTTTAGCAAAAATAAGGTTTTAGACACCAATAAGCTTTCAAACAACTTTGGTACTGATATGTTAACATGTTTAACATATTTCGATATTATGAATCTGATCATAAACTGAGTTTTCGTGAAATATCGTAATTTATGCTTTAAATTGACCAAAATGCCCTTTATGCGCGTAGATCGGTTTTAAGCATAATTTTTCATACTAAACTCATTGCCTACTGATGTAATATCATAATTAGGATAATTTGGGATGTTCATTCAGTTTACAAACTGAGTTTACGCATAGGTTCTTGAATTACGTCCTTAAATGACGATAGTGCCCTTTGCACCTAAAATGGTTAAAAAGCGTAATTTTCATGCAAAAACTTTTTACTACTGATATGTTATATTAATTAACATAATTGGGTCATATAGACCTGGTCATAACATCAGCTTTCCCTTAAACGTCGCACATATCGTCATTTAACGATTTTAACGCCGTTTCGGCGCGTAGTATGGTTTTAAACCATAACTACCAATCAAGACTTGTTACCTACTGATTTCATAGATCATTTTAAATATTTTTATAGTAAGTATAGGGTATGAACTCAGATTCCCAAATTAGCCTTCAAAACTATGTGTGAAATTACCGAAATGCCCCTACGGAGCATAGTTTGGTTTTAAATTATAACACACACATATGTTTGATATCATACTGATATTATATCTTAAATAAAATGTTTTCAAAGAATATTTATGATCGTAACATCAGATTGTACTCAAATTTCTTTTATACGTCGTAAAATAACCAAAACGCCCTTCTTAGGCATAGTTTGATTTTAAAACCTTAACGGGCATACAAGATGATATCCTACTGATATTATAACTTGTTTAGAGTATATTGTCATATGGAACTTGTTCATGACTTACCCGGTTATTCGTTATCGCTTATACGCGTACGGTTAGGCTTACGTAACTAGTTCACGTAAGTTTACCGAAACGAGTTAAACCTTATCATTTTTACTTCAAAATCCAGAATGTGTTTAGTTTACCCATATTATACAAGTCTTCATGCTTGTTGGATCTAAATTACATTCCATTCCGGTCATCGCTTAATCTAGCGTATCGTACCGTTCCTAATACTTTAAGCTAGCCGGTCTAGGTCTATGACCTAAATAAGTCCCGTTAGCATTCTAAATTGGTTATATATTACCATCATTCCAGACTAGAGCCTCCCGGTAAAAGCTATCTGCATTTAATTAGATTGGATACGGCTGAGTTATATAAATCTTGCTGTAAATCGAGTAGTAGCTCAGGTAAATACTTTTAACTTATTTTCCCTTATACGGGCTTGGGATACTGTAAAATATTACCGCTTGGTCAGGTATGAAATCATTTAATCGGATTGTGATTAATAAATTACATAACCCGTTTTAATTTGCATTGTTTGATAACATAAACATTCGGGGGTTAGCATGACCGTGTCCTAGATATCATCGGCTCATTTCATTAGTAAATGGCCACAACTTAAGCACAGGGTGTAGGCATAAACCTGACAGTTGCGTATGTAAAAAGATATACCCACTTGTTGGGGATAACTCCTTGTGGGTTTATATTAGTGGTGTGTCTATTAATCATGTCTCGGCTTCTATCCACGGCCCTGAACTTACGACAAACATGTAAATCTGTATACAAGATTATTTTTATATAATTGTCCCAAGTTATAAAAGAGATATTTTTGTGCTTTGTGCCCTTAAACAAATTTTCATAAACATTTTCAAATGAGTCGGTTAATTGTATTTACCAGTGTAAACTGACGTATTTTCAAAAGACTAAGTGACAGGTACGACACGTAATAGGCTGGGAGCTGCTTGGTGTTAATAAAGGATCTTGCAAATCCTTAGGATACCCTCAAGTCTGCTAAACTTCATTTTGTACATTTTATAATGATCCGCCTGTGGATTTAATATTGCAAGCTCGTATGTAATTATCCTTTCGGTATTTTCAGACAATTTGGTTTGTAATAATATTTTATATAACAAGACTTCCGCTGTGCTATTCTGTCTATGTTTGACTATGACGATACCAATCTTACGTCACGATACTCCCCACCGGGCTGAGCTGTAAATATCGGGGTGTGACAGGTGTGACAACTGGCACTTTTCCATGCATTTCGTACAATAATTAAACAGTAATATGTGCTTTAATACCTGTGCATGATTTAATTTACAAGATGAATGAAATTTTGATTACTGTTATATACATACAATGGCATTTCATGTTTCAAGACTTTTATCATTACTATATGCAACACAATAGAGTTCTATTAATGCACAGAGCAGAGTTGACACAGTTATCAGACAAACTAGAAGTACTGATGGGAGTTCAGTACTTAGACATACATGATGTTAAGACACAAAAAGCCCTAGGACCAAGTGTTACACTAGTATAGTGTGTAGGAAAGTAAGGATTACAAAACTACCTTCCTAGTGATGACATAGGTATTGGAAAGTGCCAGAAACACAATTAAACTGCAAAATTCTGCAGAAAATAAACAAATTCAGCAAAAATTCAGCTTTTAACATCTAAATATAATGCAGAATTATGATATAATGGTCCAGAATACTTTTCTAAGTGTCGGGAATCAAACCTATCATAAAACATTACATAAAGCACACTAAACTGCGCAATTTAGCACTTTAACGAACAGTAACGAAACGAACAACCGGACACTACCCGAAACATCAAATTCTTACTAGAAGCATTGTTTAAGTGTTACAAAGCTAGTTATGGTCATCGAACATCATAACACATCCTATAAACATATAACACATATAACCCTAACTAGTATACTTGAAATTTAACTATAACACTTAACTTACCATTAGAATGTTACACTTTACCCCCCCCCCCCTTTGATGGCCGGTTAGGGGACATGGGTCCCATATAAGATTTATTTTAATTATTTTATTGAATATGCTTAGAATATTCTAAGCGCAATATCTAAAAGATTATGCAAATGTTGGGCGATATTATAAAAAAAATCTCAAGATCACTAGACTTCTCATTTCACCACTCAAGCTCACAAAATCCTTCTTCTCCCCTTCAAACCTATGGCCCAACACCCCCTCACTAACACTTCCATTTTCAATCCATTCTCAAGTAATCTAAGCATACATTAAGGTGTATCAAGTACATTTAAGAAGGGTGGAAGCATCGAAACTTGAAGGACCTCTCATACAAGCTTTTAACCACCTCTTCTTCATCTTGTGATCATCCCTAGCCTTGAGCTAGTAGTAAGATCATCTACACTCTATTTTACATCTTATTTAGTTGGTTAAAAGATGGTATAAGTTGATAATCATGAAGAACACTATGAATCAAGAACATGAAACTTAAACATAAGCTTAAAAATCATAAGAAATCATGTTGTTAAGTGTTATTATGCTTCTTGATGATTTATTATTTGTGTTTATGATGTTAAACGTCATATTATCTTGCTAGATGGTGATTAAAGACATAATCTAGCAAGATGAGAGGATGATTATGTTGTAGATCCAAGTAATCATCTTTATGTTAAGGCATGAACTTGAAGTGTAACATGTTTTCTTGAAAAATGATGATCTAAGTGTAATGTAGATCATATAAATGGATGATTTTAAGAATGATTTTTCAAGAAACCATGTTAAAAATACAAGATTTACATAAACTTGGTTCTTAAAGAAACTAACCACATTTTTAGTGGTTAATCAAGTGTAGAAATATATATTTAACAAGAAAAAAATCAAGAAGAAATATTTTTAGAAATTCACTTTACAAGTTGTGAAGATCTAAATTCTTAAAGAATGATATTTTTAAATAAATAACCACACTTTAAAGGTTAACTAAGCTTACTAAATACACTTGTAAGTTACTACAATTTTTTATAAATTTTCAAGTTCATGAAGTAGTGATTAATGCTTGATTTATGACACTTGGTAAGTATTGTTTGGATTATTGTTGATTGTGATGATTTATAAAAGAAAATGATATGCTTAGAAAGCATGGAAATCTCCATTTTTAAGGGGAAACTATGGCAAACTTTTTCTAAAAAATTAAACACCTAGAAAAATATTTTTAAACAAGTGATTACAAGTGTATTTTAACCATGGTTTTTCATATAAAATTTGCCATAATTTTGTTACAAAAATTACAAATATTGGAGGTTGGTTTTTGATAATAAAAGTGACTAAATATGTATTTAGGAAAATATATATTTAGATGTCATCATGTGTGATTACTTGTATATTATGTGTATTAGTTATATTATTTTAGGACTTGAAATAATATAACTCACCAAAATACCAAAAATTACAATACAAAATATTACCAAAATTCCACGAAATGAATGTATAATTCATGCCCAAAATTGGAAGAAACCGAACAAGGAATATAACTTACAAAAATATTCCGAAATTAAATTCATGAGTATATTTTGGTAAATGGTATTTTGGAAACCAAGGAAACAAAAATATGATTTTTATAAATATTACAAAAATATATCATATTTTTGACAAGAAGAAAATATAATATTTTGAGTAACGAAGAGTATATGTTTTATTGAACAATTAGAAAATATAATATTTTTGGAGAAAATATATATTTTCTTAACAAATTTGGAATATATTATTTTTGGGATGAAAAATGGATTTATAAATATTTTCTAAGTAAATCTTGAAAATATGATATTTTTGAGATTTATATTAAAAATATGAATATTTTTGCCAAGGAAGAAATACAAGTAATTTTCTATACAAGTTTCTTAAAATATTTATATATATTTTAAGAATACCAATTGGTGATTTTTATTGGTTAAAAATAATATTCCGGAAAGTACAAATACAAAATTAAGTATATGAATACTTAATAAATACAGTGAAATACGTATTCTTGTATGTATACATACACACCGGAATACGCCACAAATACTTGGCAAATACACAAGTCTAATATACACCAGTATGACTATACCCATCCTTGGGAGAACACACACGCATAACCGCATGGTATACCAAGTTAAAATATGTTATTTTAACTAATATTCCAAAATTTAATAAATATAATTTAAGTTAAAATATTTATTATTTTAACAAATAATTATATAATTTGGAATATTATAATATACGTCAATGATGTAACTCAGAATACACCAAGATTTCCAAAATAAGTCATAATGAACAACTAAGACAAAGAGTCGTGACACGACCTAAGTGTCTAATAAAACATGGCACATGTGTAGGTAGTTGTACGACTCATAGGAGGACCTTGAGCATACGAGATAGCAGGACGCAAACTTGTGAGTTCATGTCCCCCTTTTCTCTTAACTGTTTCTGGTTTTATAACTCTCGGGGGTGGAATACATGTTACGAATGTTTAAATGGTATGATTTGGCTGTGAAATGAACTATTAGATCATGTGAGCATAGATTGATTTGAAATGCCATTAACTCTCATAAGAAATATGGACAAAGGTTAGATCTAACGGGTACGGCCGAGCCCCACTCATGGTCCTTATGTGACCACTTTGAGTGCTTTGGTGTCCCAGTCGAGGTGATTCGACAACGATCAAGGGTGATTTGACACAGTCAAGGTGATTTGATACGGTCAAGGGAATTTGACACAGTCAAGGTGAATTTGACACAGTCGAGGGGAATTCAACACAGTCGAGGGGATTCGACGAAGGTATAAGCCTACTCATATTGAGTGCTCCATATGTCTTCACATACATTAATGTCCTTGCAAAACATTAATTTGATCTGTTCATAGATGCTTTTCATACCTGTTTTCAAAGGAGTCTCTCAAATGTTTACAAGTTTATCAGTATTTATACAAAACGCATGAACTCGCTCAACTTTTGTTGATGTTTTCAAAATTACATGTATTTCAGGAAACAAGTTGGATCTTGGGCGCTGGTGTTGTTTCGGGATATGAATAACAAGTTTAGATGACATCCACTTATGTTGGTTTGTAACTTAATTAGAGGTTGTGTCGTTTGAAACTTAATTGACTGGTGTTTGTAATATTTTAAACTTTATGAATGGATGAACATCATTTTGATCATATAGTTGTTTATTATAATTGAATGTAATGGTATTGAACAAGTCACACATTATACGCTTCCGCAAAAGTCAGGGTGTGACATTTTGGTGTCAGATCTTCGATTGTAGTGAACTAGGATTCCTTCTTGAGTCTAGACTACAATCTCTAGGACTCTCTCACAAAAACATTTTCACAAAAAGGTTTTTCATTGCATTCGTGAAAGCGTCAAGATCCATGAGTCAAACATTTTTCAAAGAAAAGACAAGGCAAGGACATTAGTAGGGAGGAGAATACCCCAAATTAAAGTGCCAATATGTGACATGATGCATCTATTTGCCTGGTTATACTAAGTAACATATTTATTTATTGATATATATACGTATAAGTGTACGGAATAATTATTGTCGTGAACGAGATACCTTCGACTCCGAATCCTATTATTGTTCTTGACTCGCACGATGAGACTATCGACCTCGCATTTATTGGAAGCTCATGACTGGAGTGACTACCCAACGAGATCCTGAGCTTGTTTCCGTAGAAGATGGCTGTTCTTCCCTCTCGAATGTGAAGGTGCCTGACTACGGTAGTGACGGCGAGGCGGAGGAGGCAACCTTGGACAACACCCTCATCCGTGGGACGAGGTCCCTGTGGCTTTTGCGAAACAAGATTGACGACACACTTGACCAGATAATGAAGATGAAGTACTCCTCTTAAAGGTGCTCCTCCAACTACTAGGAATTCTCCTTATTCCTATTATGTTTAATCATCGTGCCTATTCGCGCGTAACAATGACGTATGTTTGCGCGTGGACCACCGCAATGGTCCTTGCTATGTTGGAGGTATAAGGACAGTAGTGTCCCCTCTGTGGTAGATCATCTGCTTGTAGCGAGGGAAAGTTGGGGGGCCCACGTAATAACAACTTGTAGTGCATGGAAATCCTGGTGAACTCTGCGGGTCAGGCTAATGACCACCACCCATCCAAATTTCTAAGTATTCACACCTTCATCTAGTAGAACAATACCTAGACAATTGCTATAGCACTTTACAAAGTAGGAAACCTGTCTTTACCTACTTCGTGTCTGACACTTCTACCCGTACGAGTCGTTTGGGAACCGATATCTAAGCAAGTGAAGATGGATAACAATCGGAAAGGATTTAGTGACGTTACACTCTCTATCACCCCTATATGTACAACCCCCATCTCTTGGGAAGTATACCCCTCTTTGTGAAGATAAAAACGTAAGAAAACCAATGTAGAAGGAAAATAACTACTACTTTCATACTATGAAACTTGTATGACCGAGGTGATGTAACCTCGAGTTCATTTTGTTTTCCCCGTTACAAACAATAAGTCAAGTTGTCAAGCCTATATGAAAGCTCAGTAGTTGTTTCCTTACTTATACATTGTTGATTATATATGCATGTGATATTGGGTGATTACATGTTTGCTTGTGGTAATATGTACCTCATAGACAATTATGGAATGTTGTCTAACCTACCCCATACCTTTTGACAGAAGAAAATGCCACCCAGACGTGACACGGACACCATTACGTTAACTAAGGCCGAACTCAATGAGCGCATTTCCCAAGCTATAGCACAACGTGAAGCCCTCCGCTCTGAACACAGCGGTGGCACTACCGGAGATAACCCTCCAATTGGCTGCACCTATAAACAGTTCCTGGACTGCAAGCCATTGAATTTTGATGGCATAGGAAGTGCCGTTGCTTTTGTTCGTTGGGCAGAAAAGACTGACTTCATTATGAGAATGAGTAAATGTTCGCCCGAGCACAGAGTTACCTATGTCTCAGGGTTGTTTTTGGATGGCGCACTCTACTGGTGGAACCTTCAGGTTCAGACCCTTGGTGAAGCTACTGCTTATCCACTGAGCTGGGACGAGCTCAAGGAATTGATGCAGAAGAAATACTGTTCTTGGGCCGAAATCCAGAAGCTTGAGACTGAGTTCTGGAATTTGAAAATGGATGGGCCGAAGATTTCTGAGTACGTCCAACGCTTTCATGACTTGTCTAGGGTTGTTCCCTACTTAGTCAAGCCGGAATTCAAGAGGATTGAACGATTCATTTGGGGACTTGCACCTCAAATCCTAAGCATGGTTACTGCCTCAAAGCCTCCAACCATCACAGAGGCTATCAATTTGAGTGTTGCACTTACTGAAGAAGCTCTTTGTATGGTGAAGTTTCCGGGATCTGAGACAAACAAGAAGGAAACTCATGTGGAGTCTTCGGGAAATAACAAAAGAAAGTCTTCAAACCTAAAGATAGGCACCCAAGTCAGTTACAAGAGCTCTAAAGCAAACAAAAGAAGGGAAGTGGACCCGCCTCGTGGCATGAAAGCTTATGGAGCCACTATTAAGGTCGGTGGTAAAGTTTATTTAGGGACTAAGCCGAGATGCGAGGAATGCAAGTTTCACCATGAAGGTCGATGTCTGAGGCCTAAGTGTGATAGGTGTGGAAAAGAAGGGCACAACAAGGATGCCTGTTGGGCAAAGTATCCCAAACAAGGAGGAAATGATGATGGTAACCATGACGAAAACAATAATGGTATAGTTCCAGGTTACTTCAAATGTGGGGACGTGGGCACTTTAGGAAAGATTTCCCTAGGAAGAACCACGCGAGGAAGGGTCTTCACGATCGGAGCTCGTGAAGCACGCCAGGATCCAAATGCGATTACGGGTACGTTCCCTATTAACCAACTCTATGCATCCATTTTTGATTGATACTGGCACCGACTTTAACCTTGTATCCTTAGAACTTAAGAAACTACCTGGCCTAGCTTCGAGTAGAATAGACGTCCCGTATTCTTTAGAATTGGTGAATGGAAGGTTAGTTAAGCGAAGGAGATGATTAAGGATTGTATTTTGGAACTTAGAGAGATGGAACCTCCTATTACCGTTGACTTGGGAAGTCACGATATTGTAGTCAGCATGGATTGGATATCCAAGTATAGAGCTGAAGTTGTTCGTCATAAGGAAAATCATTCGCATCCCTCTTACGAATGATGAGACACTTATGGTACACAACCTTCTTGCAATAGGTGCGAGGGCACTAGGCCCTGAAAGGCGGTGGATTTGCAACACCTCACATTGGCCATAGAGACACGGAAGTGCCTCCGAATGGGCTGCATGGCCTTCCTTACTCATGTTGCCGATAAGGAGATCAAGGAGCTGGAGCTAGAAGACAACCCCGTTGTGAAGAAATTTCCAGAAGCCCTTCCCGAAGACTTGGCTGGGTTACCTCCACAGCGACAAGAGGTGTTATGATAAACTTAGTGCCGGGAGCGGCACCCGTGGTGAATGGTGCCTTACCGACTAGCTCTGTCCGAGATACAGGAGCCTCCAATGCAACTGCAAGATCTGCTAGGCAGAGGAAATCTACCAGGCCGAGCTTCTCACCGTGGGAAGCCCCCGGTGTTATTCGTTAGGAAGTAGGACGATAGTTTTTACATGCGTACACAGCCTAATCTGAGAGGAACTCAGAAGAATTAATGTGGAAAAAGTATTACGCATAGGTACAGGGAGATAGACAACTAACCATCAAGAATCGGTACCCCTTACCGAGAATCGATGACTTATCGACCAACTGCAAGGTCCCAGCTACTATTCCAAGGTGGGCTTAAGGACAGGGTATCACTAGTTGAGGATACGAGAAGAAAGTATCCATAAAATGACCTTTAGGACTCGCTTTGAGCATTACGAGTTCCTTGTCGTGCCGTTTGGCTTAACACATGCACCGGTAGTATTCATGGACCTCATGAATCGGGTGTGTAAGACGTACATGGATAAGATCGTGATTATATTTATTAATTACATTCTTATATGCTCAAAGACCAAGGAAGGTCATGAGCAACATCTGCAATTTATCTTGTGACTCTTAGAGAAAGAACAGTTGTGTGTTAGGATGTCGAAGTGCGAACCTGGGATTCGCGAGGCAAGATTCTTAGGACACATGGTGAATAAGAATGAGATTTAGGTCGACCCTACAATCAAGAACTAAGGAGTCCCTAAGACACAACTAAGGATTGTTAGGGATTGTAGGTTATATCAGACGACTCCTAGGAAACTTTTCAAGGACTGCTCAACCGCTAGCAACCCTAACCCAGTCGATACCTATCGTGTCTTCACCTGACAGTACCAATAGAATTGCGGTTCTTGTGACGCTTCTCGACAAGGTCTCGACTGCGTGTTGGTGCAACGAGACCAAGTCATCGCATACAAGTCGCGTCGATTAAGGGATCATAAGAAGAGACCTTGAACTAGGTATGGTGAATTGCGCGTTGAAGATTTGGCATCATTACTTGTATGGAAAACGCTACACGATCTTTACTGATCACAAGGGTTTGCAACACATCTTTGATCGGAAGGACTTAAACGTAAGATAACGAAGATGGATTGAGTTACTGAATGATTATGATTGTGAGATTAAGTATCACCTGGACAAGGCAAGCGTTGTAACGGACGCCTTGAGCCGCAAGGATCACGCAAAGCCTCTAAGGGTGCGAGCCTTAGAAATGACCGTACAGACAAATTTTGCTACTCGGATTCGTGAAGCTGAGCAAGAGGCGCTCAAGCCAGAGAACCTATAAGCTGAAGCGTTACTTAAAAAGGAAGTGCAATTATTTCCTAAGGTAAACAGAACATTATACTTCATGGGATGACTTGGGGTTCCGTTTTGCGACAATTTACATATGCTTGATTTGGGATAAGGCTCATAGGTCAAGGTACTCGATCCATTATGGATCCGACAAGATGTACCAAGACTTGAAGGATTAGTATGGATGGCCCAAGATGGAAGTTGATATAGCTACATAAGTGGGTAACTGTCTTACTTGTGTCGAAGTTAAGACAGAATACTAGGAACCATCAGTGCTGCTGCAACAGCCTGAGATTCCCATGTGGAAGTGGGAACGGACCTTAATGGATTTCATTACAAGCTACCAAGAACCCAAATAGGTCACGATATGATTGGGGTGATTATTGATCAACTCACCAGGTCTTCACACTTTCTACCAATCAGCGAGGAAGACAGCACAAGGCAGTTAGCAGAGATTTAGCCTAGAAAGGCTGTGGCACGTCACAGAGTGCCTGTTTCTATCTTGACCGACCGAGATGGTCGTTTTGTGCCAAGGATATGGCAGATGATTCAGGAGTCATTTGGGTCACAGTTGAACCTTAGTACTGCCTCTCACCCACAGACGGGTGGTCCAAGTGATAGGATAATACAGACTTTGGTAGACCTGCTATGTGCTTGTGTGATGAACTTTGATGAAAAGATGGATTACTCACTAGCCTTTAGTGGGGTTTTCTTACAATAATATTTATCACACCCCCGTTTAGGCCGCCTCGTGTGAAGCTTTATATGAACGTAAGTATCGGTCCCCCCTTCGTGTTGGGCGGAGACCGGAGATAAACGATTTATTGGCCCCAAGTTGATTCAGGAAATTATAGGCAAGATTGTTCAGATACGTGGACGTATCAAGTCAACACGTGGTATACAGAAAGGCTGCGCCGATAAGCGGCAGAAACTGTTGGAATTTGAGATAGGAGGTATGGTTTTAATGAGAGTCTCGCCTTGGGAAGGCGTGGTATGATTTGGAAAACGTGGGAGGTTGGACCCACGGTATATTAGACCGTTCGAGATCCTGGAAAGGATTGGGACCATTGCTCACAACCTGAAACTTCCAGAAGAACTTACCAGTGATCACGACACGTTTCACGTATCTAGTCTTTAGAAGAGCCTGACTCAAGAAACAGTCGTTATTCCCGTAAACAGGATTCACGTCAACGACAAACTCCAATTTATTAAAGAACCTGTTAAGGTTGCAGATTGGAAGTCCACAAAACACGGAGAAGTCGTAATTGATTTGTTAGTGTTCGTTGGAATTCATATCATGGCCCAGAGTTTACTTGGGAACATGAAGACCAAATTAAGCCTAAGTGACCACATTTGATTCACAACTCCCCTGCGACCGATGGCATAGCTTGAATTTCGGGACGAAATTCTTTTAACGGGGGGAGAATGTGACAACTGGCACTTTTCCATGCATTCCGTACAATAATTAAACAATAATATGTGCTTTAATAACTGTGCATGATTTAGTTTACAAGACGAATGAAATTCTGATTACTGTTATATACATACAATGGCATTTCATGTTGTAAGACTTTTATCATTACTACATGCAACACAATATAGTTCTATTAATGCACAAAGCAGAGTTGGCACAGTTATCAGACAAACTAGAAGTACTGACGGGAGTTCAGTACTTAGACAGACATGATGTTAAGACACAAAATAAGCCCTAGGACCAAGTGTTACACTAGGATATTGTTTAGGAAAGTAGGGATTACAAAACTGCATTCCTAGTGATGACATAGGTACCGGAAAGTGCCAGAAACACACTAAAACTGCAAAATTCTGCAGAAAATAAACAAATTCAGCAAAAATTCAGCTTTTAACATGTAAATATAATTCAGAATTATGATATAATGGTCCAGAATACTTTCCTAATTGTCGGGAATCAAAACTGTCATAAAACATAACATAAAGCACACTATACTGCGCAATTTAGCACTTTAACGAACAGTAACGAAACGAACAACCGGACACTACCCGAAATATCAAATTCTTACTAGAAGCATTGTTTTAGTGCTACAAAGATAGTTATGGTCACCGAACATTATAACACATCCTATAAACATATAACACATATAACCCTAACTAGTATACTTGAAATCTAACTATAACACTTAACTTACCATTAGAATGTTACACTTTACCCCCCCCCCCTTATGATGGCCGGTTAGGGGACATGGGTCCCACATAAGATTTCTTTTAATTATTTTATTGAATATGCTTAGAATATTCTAAGCACAATATCTAAAAGATTATGCAAATGTTGGGTGATATTATAAAAAAAATCTCAAGATCACTAGACTTCTCATTTCACCATTCAAGCTCACAAAATCCTTCTTCTCCCCTTCAAACCTACGGCCCAACACCCCCTCACTAACACTTCCATTTTCAATCCATTCTCAAGTAATCTAAGCATACATTAAGGTGTATCAAGCACATTTAAGAAGAGTGGAAGCATCGAAACTTGAAGGACCTCTCCTACAAGCTTTTAACCACCTCTTCTTCATCTTGTGATCATCCCTAGCCTTGAGCTAGTAGTAAGATCATCTACACTCCATTTTACATCTTATTTAGTTGGTTAAAAGATGGTATAAGTTGATAATCATGAAGAACACTATGAATCAAGAACATGAAACTTAAACATAAGCTTAAAAATCATAAGAAATCATGTTGTTAAGTGTTATTATGCTTCTTGATGGTTGATTATTTGTGTTTATGATGTTAAACGTCATATGATCTTGCTAGATGGTGATTAAAGACAAAATCTAGCAAGATGAGAGGATGATTATGTTGTAGATCCAAGTAATCATCTTTATGTTAAGGCATGAACTTGAAGTGTAACATGTTTTCTTGAAAAATGATGATCTAAGTGTAATGTAGATCATATAAATGGATGATTTTAAGAATGATTTTTCAAGAAACCAAGTTAAGAATACAAGATTTACATAAATTTGGTTCTTAAAGAAACTAACCACATTTTTAGTGGTTAATCAAGTGTAGAAATATATATTTAACACGAAAATTCAAGAAAAAATATTTTTAGAAATTCACTTTACAAGTTGTGAAGATCTAAATTCTTCAAGAATGATATTTTTAAATAAATAACCACACTTTAAAGGTTAACTAAGCTTACTAAATACACTAGTAAGTTACTACAATTTTTTTATAAATTTTCAAGTTCATCAAGTAGTGATTAATGCTTGATTTATAGCACTTGGTAAGTATTGTTTGGATTATTGTTGATTGTGATGATTTATAAAAGAAAATGATATGCTTTGAAAGCACGGAAATCTCTATTTTTAAGGGGAAACTATGGCAAAATTTTTCTAAAAAAATTAAACACTTAGAAAAATATTTTTAAACAAGTGATTACAAGTGTATTTTAACCATGGTTTTTCATATAAAATTTGCCATAATTTTGTTAAAAAAATTACAAATATTGGAGGTTGGTTTTTGATAATAAAAGTGACTAAATATGTATTTAGGAAAATATATATTTAGATGTCATCATGTGTGTGATTACTTGTATATTATGTGTATTAGTTATATTATTTTAGGACTTGAAATAATATAACTCACCAAAATACCAAAAATTACAATACAAAATATTACCAAAATTCCAAGAAAACGAATGTATAATTCATGCCCAAAATTGGAAGAAACCGAACAAGGAATATAACTTACAAAAATATTCTGGAATTAAATTCATGAGTATATTTTGGTAAATGGTATTTTGGAAACCAAGGAAACGAAAATATGATTTTTATAAATATTACAAAAATATATCATATTTTTACAAGAAGAAAATATAATATTTTGAGTAAGGAAGAGTATATGTTTTCTTGAACAATTAGAAAATATAATATTTTTGGAGAAAATATATATTTTCTTAACAAATTTGGAATATATTATTTTTGGGGTGAAAAATGGATTTATAAATATTTTCTAAGTAAATCTTGAAAATATGATATTTTTGAGATTTATATTAAAAATATAAATATTTTTGCCAAGGAAGAAATATAAGTAATTTTCTATACAAGTTTCTTAAAATATTTATATATATTTTAAGAATACCAATTGGTGATTTTTATTGGTTAAAAATAATATTTCGAAAAGTACAAATACAAAATTAAGTATATGAATACTTAATAAATACAGTGAAATACGTATTCTTGTACGTATACATACACACCGGAATACATCACAAATACTTGGCAAATACACAAGTCTAATATACACCAGTATGACTATACCCATCCTTGGGAGAACACATACGCATAACCGCATGATATACCAAGTTAAAATATGTTATTTTAACTAATATTCCAAAATTTAATAAATATAATTTAAGTTAAAATATTTATTATTTTAACAAATAATTATATAATTTGGAATATTATAATATACGTCAATGATGTAACTCAGAATACACCAAGATTTCCAAAACAAGTCATAATGAACAACTAAGACAAAGAGTCGTGACACGACCTAAGCGTCTAATAAAACATGGCACATGTGTAGGTAGTTGTACGACTCATAGGAGGACCTTGAGCATACGAGATAGCAGGACGCAAACTTGTGAGTTCATGTCCCCCTTTTCTCTTAACTGTTTCTGGTTTTATAACTCTCGGGGGGTGGAATACATGTTACGAATGTTTAAATGGTATGATTTGGCTGTGAAATGAACTATTAGATCATGCGAGCATAGATTGATTTTGAAATGCCATTAACTCTCATAAGAAATATGGACAAAGGTTAGATCTAACGGGTACGGCCGAGCCCCACTCATGGTCCTTATGTGACCACTTTGAGTGCTTTGGTGTCCCAGTCGAGGTGATTCGACAACGGTCAAGGGTGATTTGACGCAGTCAAGGTGATTTGATACGGTCAAGGGAATTTGACATAGTCAAGGTGATTTTGACACAGTCGAGGGGAATTCGACACAGTCGAGGGGAATTCGACACAGTCGAGGGGAATCGATGAAGGTATAAGCCTACTCATATTTAGTGCTCCCTATGTCTTCACAAATTTTAATGTCCTTCCAAAACATTAATTTGATCTGTTCATAGATGCTTTTCATACCTGTTTTCAAAGGAGTCTCTCAAACGTTTACAAGTTTATCAATATTTATACAAAACGCATGAACTCGCTCAACTTTTGTTGATGTTTTCAAAATTACATGTATTTCAGGAAACAAGTTGGATCTTGGGCGCTGGTGTTGTTTCGGGATATGAATAACAAGTTTAGATGTCATCCACTTATGTTGGTTTGTAACTTAATTAGAGGTCGTGTCGTTTGAAACTTAATTAACTGGTGTTTGTAATATTTTAAACTTTATGAATGGATGAACATCACTTTGATCATATAGTTGTTTATTATATTTGAATGCAATGGTATTGAACAAGTCACACATCATACGCTTCCGCAAAAGTCAGGGTGTGACAACAGGTTGGTATCAGAGCCAACGTTTGAGTGAATTAAACACTTGCCTTTAGTGTTTAATCTCAAATGACACAATCGCATATTCCTTAGACTTTCTGAGTCTAGACTTAACATAGGAATATTCTCATCCCTATTAAGTAAACATTGTTTTCGATTTTATGTGTTTTGAATATGTCGCCAAGCAAAGAAGCCGTTGATGGAAATTCTCCACGTCCGAAGCCAAGAAATGCCAAGCTTCATACCACGGCTAGGATAAGCATGCGACCGGTTGGAGGAAAGACCTTTATGGACCTATTCCCAAAACCAAACCTTTTTAAACTCTTAACCAGACTTCGGAGTCCATACGGGAGGTCCCTGAGGCTCAAATTTTGGAGTCTGTACCAGTGGAGTCCATGCCAGGAGGTCCCTGAGGCTCCCATATTGAAGATGATACCAATAAATGCCAATGATCACTATTTCTTATCTCCAAGTTTTGGAATTCCAAACTTGGACTAATCTTGTCAAACTTCAATCCGTGATCCAGTTTTAAATTTTCTAATCATTAAATCCTTGGATTCTATTTCTGCAACGGATTCTGGTTTGAAATGTTTACTTTATTCACTAAGATCTTCAGGGTCACTACCGCGTATGATAAATAGAGAAGAGAAACAATCGGAATAAAGTATGAAAGGCATTAGAAAATCCTTCTTCCATTATATTTCTTTTCCTTTAAGTCCCTGTATGGGCATTTGATTATTGTAGACCGTTGTGGACATATCATTTCATCATAGTCCTTGTAGACTTACCTCTTCTAATGAGACTTGGTATATACGTTTGTCTATCGTAGTCCCTTCGAGGACATTATATTTCAATAATAGTCCCTTCATGGGCATCATACTTCAAAATAGTCCTTTCATGGACTTTATACTCCATTATAGTCCCTACATGGACATGTTATTTCATTAAAATCTTTTTGTAGACATATTATTTTATTAAAGTTCCTTGGCGAATATAATAATTCATCACAGCCCTTTCGAGGACATATCGTTTCACTATTGTCCTAATGTTGACATACCTTATAGTCCTTATATGGACTTATATTTCTCCTTCCGTCCCCGCGTGGACTAGTATTACTTCTAAGGACCCATCTCTTCTATATAGTCCCTGTATGGACGTTTGTTCACTTATAATTCTTTAATGAACATATCTTTTTGTTTGAGTCCCTGTGAGGACATCAGTTTAGCAAAGTCTCCTTTGTGCGCATGCTGTACCAATATAGTCCTTTTATGGACGTCTTATTTCATTAAAATCCCTTAGGGGATATGCTATTTCGAAATAGTCCCTTTTGTGGACACGAGATTTCATCATAGTCCCTTAGTGAACATGTTACTTCGTTGTAAACCCTACGTAGATATGGCATTTCTTTATAGTCCCTTTATTGGCAAATTGTTTCAATATAATCCCTATATGAACTTATAATATCTTATAGTCCTTATACGGACTTATATTTTTCCTTTTAGTACTCTGTGGACAAATAAGATACTAAAAGTCCTGATTAAGGCACTGTTGTAAATTTCCTAATGATTTATGGGAAGCTTTTAAAATTTTATATAGGTATTCATTTCGTCCTTTATCAAACAATAGTATCAATTTTATTCGAACTTTATCGATCTGCTAAATAATTTCAAAAGATCTTCTTAATGGTGTAACCTAGCCAGTATGTCAATACGGACATGCTATGATGGTAAAACCCTCTTAAGACAATTAATCTTTGTTTACATCCAAGAACATGTTAACACTCCTGGCAGTGTGACTTGAGAAACCACACCAGCCGTCAAGGTAATTTGGACTACGTCCAATCCTTAAGGCCTATATGATCGAATTAGATCATGGCAAGTATCATCAATGTGATGATCATAATATAAACATCCGTTAGTGATGAAGTGCCTACGGGCTAAACTTGTTGTCCTATAAGACAACGACAGTTGTGGTCTACGACCCCCTGTCTAAAAATGTTGGACTATGTCCAAGCCTCATAGTCTAAAAGATCAATATGATCATGACTAATTTCATCTAATACGATGATCACATTAATATAACATCCTTTAGTAATGTTTCGCCCACGGGCTATATACTATATTGTCCACTAGTGACATTGACAATTGTGACCGTTATGGTTCACCGTCGAAGGTAATGGGCAATGCCCAAGCCTTATAGTCTATAAGATCGATAAGATCATGAATAATATCCTCAATTACGATAATTACATATATATATAAACATCCATTAGTGATGACCATTGAATTGCCTTTTTGGCAAAATAAATCGTCTTTCAAAGCAATGACAGATGTAGTCTATGACTCTCTGCCCAAAGGTGAAGAACTATGTTCAAACCTTAAAGTCCCTGATCCAATAAGGTTACGACTTATAAGTTAATGTCCTTCGTGGCAAGCCAATATGCTATAATTTGTCGTTCGTGACAATTTAACATGCTAAATATTAACGTCCTTTGTGACAAGCCTATTGTACCATATTTTATAAATGTCCTTGTGACAAGGCCATTTTGTGCCATACCTAAATGTCTTTTGCTACAAGGTCTTCATGCCATATGATTACTTATGTCCTTCATGACTAGACTTTATGCCATATCATTTTATGTCCCTCATGACGGGCCTCTGTGCCATATTTAAAAGTACATGTGGCGAGTCTTCGAGCTATCAAAAAATCCTCAATATGACAAAGACAGTTGTGATATTCTGATCCCCTGTAAAAAAGGTAATGGACTCGGTCCAAACCCTAAATGCCATTGATGGTCCTTTTGTGACCTAGACTAAATGTAATTGATATACATACCAATAACATTCATTAGGAATGTTGATAACCCATTAGCCTATATGGTTAAATGGTACCATGGCTAATATAGGTTAGGTCGTCAGGATGATGACTAGCTATTGTAATGCAACTAAGCAATGGTTTAAATTGGTGTTTAGTACCAAGCTTCGAAAATGGCAAACTTCGATGAGATAAATAATACTCGCAATCCTAATGATGCGAAGAATACTAATGATGCTACAAATATGAACCTTAATGTTAATAGAGTTAATCTCCAATATGTGATTGACAGAGCTGTTGGAAAAGCTATAAGAAAGGTCATGAAAAAGTTCGAAGAGCCGAATGCTACTTGCTCCAGATTCCATTCGAAACCACATTCCTTTGCTCATGAGAAGAGCTTTGTTCATGCTTCGAATTCGAAGAAAGAACCAAATAAGATGATATATAATGAGGAGCCCCATTCCTCTAAAGGATGTACTTACGAGTACTTTGACTCTTGCAAGCCAAGAGACTTCAATGGAGAAAAAGGGGCCATTGATTGCATGAAATTGTTGGATGAAATAGAAACCATTATGTATATCAGCGGTAGTGCTGAGAAAGACATTGTGAAATATGTATCAAAGTCATTCAGGGGCGATGGTCCAAGTTTATGGACCTTATCAGAAAAAAACCTATTGTCTGCGACACGAAATGGAAAAGGTGGAATAAGAATTTACGACTCTCACCATGAAGGGTCTAGACTGTTGACAGTATGTTACAGACTTTAATTCATTGTCTGGGATAGTGCCCTATTTGGTTAACCTAGAATCTAAGTGTAATGCAATATATATATATCGGTGGGTTAGCATCGAAAATAAAAGGGCGTATTAAGGCTACAAAGCTTGCTTCATATAAATCCACTATGGATCTATCTCAGCCACTCACATTAGATGGGTTAAGAAGTAAATCAGTCAAAACTGAGACTGCCGGAAAAAGGAAAAGGGAGGAGGAAAACTCCCAGAGATCTAAGAAAAAGGGCAAGTCAGGATTTGATAAGAACCAACAAAAGTCCAATAAGAAGCCTGTATGCAAGACCAGCAACAAAAGGCACTGGGACAATGTCAAACAGACTGAAGGTCAAAGCAGTGTGGCATCTGCAAAAGAACTAGTCATCAATCCCATGAATGTAGAAACTTAAAGAATGCAGTCTGTTTCGGCTGTGGCGGAAAGGGCCACATCAGGACTAACTCCCTAGAACTGTCAAGGAAGGTATAGTTAAATATAGAGAGACTAAGAATGGAAGAGCCTAAACTCCTTTGATGAATACCAGAGGTAGTTCGTATCAATAATGACACCAGGTACATCCCTTATCGTGAATCAATTGCTAAAGAATTCTGTTTTGATTCAGGTACTACACCAGGTACTACTAAGTCTTCCATATATCATAAACTTAGAAAACTTTTAGAATTTTCCCATAAGAACTCCAGATATTAAGTATAAGGTAAAGCTTACCGACGAAAATGATAGGAACCTTTTCTTCTATTCCTGTCAGGAATCCTCGTTCATAAAATCTAGAGTACTCTCTCTCCAGATGGAGTACGACAATATATGTTATTTTATTTTATTATCTCATTGATTTCTATCAACTGCGAAGGCCAGATTGTATGATAAAAGCGCCATATGAGGATTGGTGTATCTTAGTGTGTCCCATAGATTGCTTCCATGCCTGATCAGTATGGAGGTTTAATGCATGGAACCACTGAGATATCCCAATAGTCATATTGTACTAAAGTCGGCTAGTGGTATTCAAAGAAGATATCCAATATAGAAATGTCCAAATAAGTGTCACTAATTAAGGCATCCATGCATTCATAAAGAAATGTGTCATTTATATGGCACAGATAACGATAGATGAACTGAAGCATGAGATTCAGAATATCTCTGTCATCTCTGTGTATCTCGATTTTCTTCTCTGAAGAACTACCCTATTTACCTCCTGAGAGGCAAGTGGAATTAGGATTAACGTCCCACATAGGGCAACATTTATTGTAAAAGCTCCATATCAGTTAGTACCGACAGTAATGAAAGGATTGAAACCCCAATCAAATGAGTTTTAAGATAAAGGTTCATAAAGCCTAAATCATAATTCTGAGAGCTCCAGTATTATTAATTAAGAATGACGGTTCATTATGCTTATGCATTGATTGCCGCAACCTTATTTAGGTAATGATTAAGAATCGCCATCAGCTACCCAGGATCGTCGATTTGTTCGACTAACCATGAGGTTAGCTATTCTTTAAAGATTGGTTTAAGCAGTAGTTGGAATGACTATCTCGCCTTAAATAAGCTCTCCTATAACTAATAGTTAGTATATAAGCATCAAGGATGCTCCTTTGGAGACATTGTATAGATGGAATGTTAAACGCCCGTTTGATCGACAGAAGTTTAGTAAGTCCAATTATCAAGACCTGAAATTACCCTGGAGTCAACGGATAAGATCATATGAATCCGTGATCATCTGAAAGCTGCCAGTAATCGGCAGAAAATCAATGCTGACAAGAGTCGCAAACCTCTTAAGTTCTCAATAAGGAACAAGATTCAACAGAAAGTACCGACCTAGAAAGGTGTGCTGCATTTTGATGTAACGGGAAAATAAAACTCTATATATATAGGACCATTCGAGAAAATCAGGATATGTCAAGATCGGTAGCCTATAAGCTAAAACTTACCTAAGGAACTTGATGGTATTCATAATGTGTTCCACACTTGTGATTTCAGGATATGTCTAGCCGCTAAGTCAATAGAATTATCACATAATGATGTGCAGATTAATAAAAATCTGTGGTTTGTTGAGAAACTGGTATCGATCAAGGATCGACAAGGTTAAGAAGCTCCGACAGAAATATATGCCTATTATTAAGGTTAAGCGGGATGCCGTAGAGGCCCCGATTATACATGGGAGGACATGTTCACTACGTGACAGAAGTACTCCTATCTTTTTGAGCAAATCTCGAGGTCAAGATTTCTTTTAAGGGGGTGAGGATGTAACACCTCGTAAAAACCGTGTCCAATGATGTGTTGACACATGTACTAGACCCTAATAAAGTCAAACGTTGATTATGAGAGACTAATTTCGTCAAAATCGAAAATCTTGAATATGAAAGGACCGAAAGTGTCAACATGCTTAAACTAAGCCTCTGAATGACCTTGCAGGGGTATTCGTATTCTCATATTAAGCCACTTGTTGATAATCGAAACTGTTTGCGATAAATTCAAAAGTTTGTGCGTCAAAGGGTTAAAAGCGTCAACATTTAATTCTTACCTCTGAGTGACCTTTTAACGAACCCAAAGCATCATGAAGTGCAATCATACTCTCAGGAATGTCTATTATGGGCTACATAGGGCTTTGATGCTATTAAACGATAATACGCGCAAGTTTGCACGTTAAAGGGACCAAAAGCGTCAACGTCAAAAACTACACCTTTGGGTGACCATTTAAGCAAACTGGAGCATCGTAATATTTAAGGATAGGGCTTTGATGGTTAAAGGGACCAAAAGCGAAAACGTCTCAGGAATGTCTATTATGGGCTACATAGGGCTTTGATGGTTTTTGTTATTTCTTGTTTACCGCTCCTAATTAAAACCATTTTTAACAAATCTATGGACTTGTATATAGATTTTAAAACCTGAAATACACCTGTGATAATCCTATTGAATCCCAGAAACACTTGGCAAGATCATAGAATTTCTTGAAACCTATAAATAGGTGAGGATTTTTACTTTCAAACTTGCACCTTTCCATTCTATCTTCTCCTATCTCAAACTTGGAAGTTCCTGAACTATTTGGGAGCATCCTCTGAGTTCCTTTCAGTCCCTAGGACCAATTGTAAGTGTCCTTTCGTGACTAGTTCATTTTTTTGGCTTTTAAAGCCGAAAAGTCAAGCGTTTACGATAAACGCTTTGACTTTTAGTTAGACCGTAATCGGTCAAGCCATTGTTTGCAACGAACATGGCTACATGATCGTAATTAGGTAGGTATTAAACCCTCAAAAGGACACCTCCTAAGAATCACGTTTGCTTGGTCAATTGACGAGTGAACGTAATATTGTTTTAAAAAGTCCACGAGGCAGTTTTTGAAATAATTGCGATATGTGTTTAGAAGTATCCTAAATTACATTTTATCATTTAAACAACTTGGTAATAATTATTAGAACATGTGTAAACATGTTCGGCTCGTCAATTCCAGTTTTAGGCTCGGTTCGTAACTGAAAGTCACGAAGTTTGACTTCTGCGTTGACTTTCGATTATGAACCGAATTAGATTAGTTTGTTACTGATTTTAGGTTCCGTTATGATCGTAATATAATGTAGCATAATCCTATAAGGTTATACTACACGATCATATTAGAAATCTGAGTTTTTTCACATGTTCCGTTAATATATCGTACTTTGACTAATATGGCATTTTTAGCAAAAATAAGGTTTTAGACACCAATAAGCTTTCAAACAACTTCGGTACCGATATGTTAACATGTTTAACATATTTCGATATTAAGAACCTGATCATAAACTGAGTTTTCATGAAATATCGTAATTTATGCTTTAAATTGACCAAAATGCCCTTTATGCGCGTAGATCGGTTTTAAGCATAAGTTTTCATACTAAACTCATTGCCTACTGATGTAATATCATAATTAGGATAATTTGGGATGTTCATTCAGTTTACAAACTGATTTTACGCATACGATCTTGAATTACGTCCTTAAATAACGATAATGCCCTTTTTGCACTTAAAATGGTTTAAAAGCGTAATTTTCATACAAAACCTTTTTACTACTGATATATTATATTAATTAACATAATTGGGTCATATAGACCTGATCATAACATCATTTTTCCCTTAAACGTCGCACATATCGTCATTTAATGATTTTAACGTCGTTTCGGCGCGTAATATGGTTTTAATCCATAACTACCAATCAA
Source organism: Helianthus tuberosus (assembly GCA_030545235.1). Lineage (NCBI taxonomy): Eukaryota > Viridiplantae > Streptophyta > Magnoliopsida > Asterales > Asteraceae > Helianthus > Helianthus tuberosus. Next base: position 152,255,975 of record CM060381.1, read on the forward strand.
GACTTGTTACCTACTGATTTCATAGATCATTTTAAATATTTTTACAGTAAATATAGGGTATGAACTCAGATTCCCAAATTAGCCTTCAAAACTATATGTGAAATTACCGAAATGCCCCTACGAAGCATAGTTTGGTTTTAAATTATAACACACACATATGTTTGATATCATACTGATATTATATCTTAAATAAAATGTTTTCTAAGAATATTTATGATCGTACAGCAGATTATACTCAAATTTCTTTTATACGTCGTAAAATGACCAAAACGCCCTTCTAAGGCATAGTTTGATTTTAAAACCTTAATGGGCATACAAGAAGATATCCTACTGATATTATAACTTGTTTAGAGTATATTGGCATATGGAACTTGTTCATGACTTACCCGGTTACTCGTTATCGCTTATACGCGTACGGTTAGGCTTACGTAACTAGTTCACGTAAGTTTACGAAACGAGTTAAACCTTATCATTTTTACTTCAAAATCCAGAAGTATTTAGTTTACCCATATTATACAAGTCTTCAAGCTTGTTGGATCTAAATTACATTCCATTCCCGTCATCGCTTAATCTAGCGTATCGTACCGTTCCTAATACTTTAAGCTAATCGGTCCAGGTCTATGACCTAAATAAGTCCCGTTAGCATTCTAAATTGGTTATATATTACCATCATTCCAGACTAGAGCCTCCCGGTAAAAGCTATCTGCATTTAATTAGATTGGATACGGCTGAGTTATATAAATCTTGCTGTAAATCGAGTAGTAGCTTAGGTAAATACTTTTAACTTATTTTCCCTTATACGGGCTTGGGATATTGTAAAATATTACCGCTTGGTCTGGTATGGAATCATTTAATCGGATTGTGATTAATAAATTACATAACCCGTTTTAATCTATATTGTTTGATAACATAAACATTCGGGGGTTAACATGACCGTGTCCTGGATATCCTCAGCTCATTTCATTAGTAAATGGCCACAACTTAAGCATGGGGTGTAGGCATACACCTAACAGTTGCGTATGTAAAAAGATATACCCACTTGTTGCGGATAACTCCTTGTGGGTTTATATTAGTGGTGTGTCTATTAATCATGTCTCGGCTTCTATCCCCGGCCCTGAACGTACGACAAACATGTAAATATGTATACAAGATTATTTTTATATAATTGTCCCAAGTTATAAAAGAGATATTTATGTGCCTTGTGCCCTTAAACAAATTTTCATATACATTTTCAAATGAGTCGGTTAATGGTATTTACTAGTGTAAACTGACGTATTTTCAAAAGACTAAGTGACAGGTACTACACGTAATAGGCTGGGAGCTGCTTGGTGTCAATAAAGGATCTTTCAAATCCTTAGGATGCCCAAAAGTCTGCTAAACTTCATTTTGTACATTTTATAATGATCCGCCTTTGGATTTAATATTGCAAGCTCGTATGTAATTATCCTTTCGGTATTTTTCAGACAATTGGATTTGTAATAATATTTTATATTCCAAGACTTCCGCTGTGCTATTCTGTGTATGTTTGACTATGACAATACCAATATTACGTCACGATACTCCCCACCGGGCCTACCGGGCTGAGCTATAAATATCGGGGTGTGACAAGAGTTCTCTCTCTTTTTTTTGTTCTTTGATGTCTACAGCTTATTCTCCTCTAATGTGGGCTTCAGCCATTTCGAGTGCTTCTTCAAGGGTTTTGGGCAAGCATTTATTGAAGTCTCTTATGAGATATTTGGAATTTATAGCATTCATGAACGCTGCAAAGCTAATCTTTTCATCGGCGTAAGTTAAACCTTCCTTCTTGTACCTTTCGATGAAGTCTCTAAGACTTTCATCATCACGTTGTTATAGGAAACCTTTGCTAAGATCTTCAAAGGTCTGAATGCTTCGTTCAGGAAGGTCATTGAATCATATGCGTGAAGACCCTTCAAGGGTTTGCATGTACATGAGACAACATTCGGGGTTCGGCCATGTTTCAATTCTTGCAGCCCCGGCGAAGATTTGGAAGTGGTCTTCAGTACCGTGATGGCATCTTTATCTGGGTTTGAAACTCATAATCAATAATTTGTTGAGAGAAGCAAGACAACTTGTTGGGCTTATAGGGTTTTGAGAGGTCTTCTACTACCCTTGAAGCTGGGTTACCGCTTAAGGTACCCTGGTGAGTGGTTGGCACTTGGTTGATGAAGTGCTGCAAAGGAAATTGTGCCATCATCTATGTCATCAGCTAGGGCATAAGGTTAAAGCCTTAAAGGATTTCTGATGGTACTCATAAAAGATGTCATCTGTGTCATCTGCTGGGGCATAAGGTTAAAGCCTTGAAGGCTTTCTGATGGTACTGTATAAGGCATTCCCATGGATGTGCTCATGACCGCTGATGCGTGTCGAGTGTGATATATTTTTAAGTGCACCCATCGTGAGCGTAGTATAGTGTTGGTAAGATACCGATGCCGTCCAAGGACACAAGAGCTTTTAGTACCGGTTTATCCTCAACGTCTAATCAAATCAAAAGTTAGAAAAAGGGTTTTTTTAAACTAGAAAAATAAAACTAACTAAAATGCTGAAAAATAAAATAAAATAAAAAATAGATAGACAAGATGAATCACTTGGATCCGACTCGTGTGTAGTGTAACCTTTGATTATTTCCGCACTTTTTCACTTTTTAAGAGATTATCTTAGTTATTGTAGTAGGCCCCTCTTTTGAAGGTGACGTTACCCTCAACCCAGTAGTTTGAGTCAGCAAGGATACAATCCTAAAGGGTCGGATTATTGAAAGATAATTAATAAAGTTATTAATGCATAATGTGGTAGGCCCCTCTTTTCAAGGTGACGTTACCCTCGGCTAAGTAGTCTGAGTCAGCAGGGATACAGTCCTAAGTAACTGGGTTAAAGCATTAATAGTAGCTTACATATGAGGGGATCAAAGAGTTTGGACCCCCGCCATCCAATACCAGTGGGTATTGAAGGAGGTCCTACTAAATTTGACCTAGGTCCTTGCAGGATCTATACACTGAACAAGGCAAGACTCTTACCAAACCGTTCCCTTAACCCCTGACCAGGTAGCCAACATATCTCCATATAGACCGTGGAGATATGAATGGTGAAAATCTTTTATTCTATATAGTCAGTAAAATAATGCCAAGACACCACGGACAAACGATAAGGAAGAATCACCTTCAACATAAGAAACTAGTTATTAAAGTCATTAATACATAACCAAATAAAAAGTGCGAAAAGATTAAAAATAAAAAGTATTACACTAAACACTTGTCTTCACCAAGTGATGTAAGAGACTTAGGCAAACATGGCCTTTGATTGTCAAGAACTCTTATGATCAATCATGGATCCCTAGATGACTCACACACTCTATGATGGATGATGGTGGTGGATGATGGTGTTGTGGTGGTGGAGTGTGGAGTGTGGGTGAAGTGTGAGAGAGGTGGTGTGCCAAGGGATGGTTTGCAAATGAGCCAAGCACCCTGATGTGTGCAAAATGCAACATATAAATTACATCAATTGTGGCATAAAACTAACCATTTTTTAGTACTAATGTTGGAAAAAGTGTGCTTTTGTCTTCCTTTTAGATCAGGATTAAATGAGCTCAAATAAACAAAAGAAGCAAAAAGGCGGCTAAATCTAACATAAATACAAGAAAAGGAGCAAACGTGGCATGCCCGACCTCCCGACAACATCTTCCCAAGCAAAACAAGAAAACAGAAGGCTGAACACGCCCCGTGCTCACTGAGCACGGGGGTGTGCCCAAGTCCCAGCAGAAAAGACAAAGCTGTAGAAGCTTATATCGCCCACCACAGGGCCGTGGTCAACTATAAGATTCGCAGAATCCAGGCAAATCTTGATAGTACAGATATGCTTCTGCACACGGGGCCGTGCACAACGGACACGGGGCCGTGGTCAACTAATGCAGACAAAATGCAATTAATGAAGACAGAGAAGGATGTGGACACGGGGCCGTGCCCGAGCTTCTGTTCAGCCTATAAATAGGAGTGCTTGGCTCAAGTTCAAACCATCCCATGGCACACCACCTCTCTCACACTTCACCCACCACCCACCACCACCATAACACCATCATCCATTGTCCATCATAGAGTGTGTGAGTCGTCTCAGGATCCAAGATTGATCGTAAGAGTTCTTGACAATCATGGCCATGTTTGCCTAAGTCTCTTACATTACTTGGTGAAGACAAAGTGTCTAGTGTAATACTTTTTATTTTTAATCTTTTCGCACTTTTTACTTGGTTTTGTATTAATGACTTTAATAACCAGTTTCTTATGTTGAAGGTGATTTTTCCTTATCATTTGTCCGTGGTGTCTTGGCATTATTTTACTGTCTATATAAAATAAAAGATTTTCACCATTCAGATCTCCACGGTCTATATGGAGGTATGTTGGCTACCTGGTCGTGGGTTAAGGGAACGGTTTGGTAAGAGTCTTTCCTTGTTGAGTGTATAGATCCTGCAAGGACCTGTCAAATTTAGTAGCACCTCCTTCAATACTTAACGGTATTGGATGGCGGGGGTCCAAACTCTTTGATCCCCTCATATGTAAGCTACTATTAATACTTTAATCCGGCTATTTAGGACTGTATCCCTGCTGACTCAGACTACTTAGCCGAGGGTAACGTCGCCTTCAAAAGAGGGGCCTACCATAATATGCATTAATAACTTAATTAATTATCTTTCAATAATCCGACCCTTTAGGATTGTATTCTTGCTGACTCAAACTACTGGGTTGAGGGTAACGTCACCTTCAAAAGAGGGGCCTACTACAATAACTAAGATAATCTCTTAAAAAGTGCAAAAGTGCGGAAATAATCAAAGGTTACACTATACACGAGTCGGAGCCAAGTGATTCATCTTGTCTATCTGTTTTTCTTTTATTTTATTTTCAGCATTTTAGTTAGTTTTTATTTTTCTAGTTTAAAACCTTTTTCTAAATTTTTGATTTGATTAGACGTTGAGGATAAACCGGTACTAAAAGCTCTTGTGTCCTTGGATGACCTCGGTATCTTACCAACACTATACTACGCTCACGATGGGTGCACTTGCCCATATGTGTGTTTAGTGTTAGTAAATATCGTGTTTTTTAAATTTAAAATTTGGCTAAAAAAGTGTAAAAAGGGCTTAAAATATACTTAAACTTATATACACACTTCACACGCATCAAGTTTTTGGCGCCGTTGCCGGGGACACAAGGATTTTAAGAAAGTTAGGAATCAACGGCCTAATCGTTTTTTTTTATTTTTTCTATTTTTTTAGGATTTTTCTTAATTTTCCAGCTTCTGCAGAACTCAGCACGGGTCGTGCCCTCTGAACACGCCCTGTGCCCAATCATTGGAACTGGCAATCCTGTTTTAAGTCAGACAGTAACCTGAACACGGGGCCGTGCCCACTCAACACGCCCCCGTGCCCAAGATTCAGTTACTGAAAATAGAACCGTGAGACCCCGACGGTTGGTAATTTCTAACATAAACATGAGTGATACTGATAGTTTTTACTTTCGGCACTCTTATGGTACGTGGTGTCAAATATGTGGTGGTTCCCATAAGGAATTAGAATGTTATTTTCTAAATTACAAGCCCCACTATATAGACCCATCGTTTTCCTGTATCCTTAAGAGGGGCGAAAGTAAAAGTAATCCCTATCTCTCCCTCGAATTCTCTCAACCAGATTTTCTAGGAGAAATGCTTCTTGATGAACTATTTCAATTAGAAGATCTAATTCTTAATTGGTTAAAAGAACTTAGGATAGATTTCAATAATTTATATCAAGACAATAACCAAGAAGAAGTGTTGGGATCGCATTCTAACAACTTCGTTGTTCCCGACGATACTTCTAACTCTAGCGAGGAGTTGAGCGACAGTCATCCCTGTGTCGATTGTGCCATGAAGGACTCCCCATCGACTTCGTTCGATGCATACATAGACCTGAGCGATTCGGCATACACCTTCTTTAACGAGAGCCCGGGAAAGGGTTGGACTTGTCGACCTACATATAGCATAGGAATCACCCTCACCGACAACCTCTTGCGTTCTCGTCTTAATCTAGAACAATTAAGGTATCTTAGGCACTTTGGGGTTGTACCATCCAGTAAGGAACCGCCCGATCCGGAAAAGTTCCTTAAAAATAGACAAACTTCATAAACAGCCTTTCGATACGGGGCCGTGCCCAGGTCAACACGCCCCCGTGCCCACCAAAAGATTCCATTCTGACTTTCTGTCAGAATACGGACAAAACGTGTCAGGATCTTTCCTGCACACGGGGCCGTGTCCAGCCAACACGGGGCCGTGTCCAGCATGCTGTCGTTTTCTATAAATGCAGCCAAGAACCCTGCATATTTGGACCATCCAGGAGCAGAGATTTGAAAGGATCTTCTCACCTACCATCCTAGGTATGTTCTAAAAGAATGTTCTAACAAACATCTTGTCCTTTCCTCTTTTATCCATTACCATCTTCTTCATCTTTCTTGCAACAACACCTCCATTGAAGCTTGATTCCAAGCTTTATTGTGATGTTTGTTAAGCTTTTTGTTAAAGGAATCTTGTTAAAAATAAGTTACACAACATTGTTTTAAGTTATTTCTGTTAAAAAATGCTTCATAAGTTGGAAAAATAATTTGAAACTCCAAGATTCCTTGTTCTAAAAAACTGCAGAAAGTTGAACACGGGGCCGTGCTCATTGAGCACGGGGCCGTGTCCGTCGTACTGTTTCATTAAAATGAACTATTTTTGGTTTGTTTTCATAGAATGTCTAGTCAAAACAGTGGAACCTCTTCTGCGCACTCCAGAAACAGTCGAAGGGAAAGAAGGTCATCGATTGAAGCAACTCTCGTACAATACGTAATGGCGTTACGTGAAGCTCTAGAGGAGATGACTTCGGTAGAGGAGGTCCTAATAGACCGTATAAATTATCTTACGGTAGGGCTGGAAAACAGTTTTCAAGAAATTAACCTCTTGCACCAAAGGTTAAACATTTTTGTAACACCTCCCATGGAACCAATACTCCCTCAAGAGGATTGGAACCTAGCACTTGGAATCCACAATCCTACTGGGTGGGATGACCTTCTAGCGGAGCCTCCTCTTGAAGATCTACAAGAAGTCCCGGTGGATGTTGCACCTCCTCAAACTAATGCCAATGAGCCCGCCTTTCTTCTCCCAAGGGAGATAGAGGAGTGGCTCGCCGACGTGTGAGGAACCCATGCCCGAAGAAAAGAAGTTTTCATGCCGCATCTAACCAAGAGAATTATCTTTTTGGAAATTTTGCTAGTAAAATAAAGTTTAGGCTAGAACTTCTCGATTTGGATTTCTTGTGTTTCTTTGACCCACTTATCTAGAATTTTAACTTTTAGGACTATTATGTAATTCTATCTATGACTTAATGAATGATGGTTTTTAGTTAAATTGGTGTTTGGATGATGTTGAAATGGATAAAAACACTCGGGATGGCAAAGGATAACAAGGGAAACTTGAACCAATACCCCATGCAGGAAAACAGGGCCATCCGACAAAACTTTCTTCTTTACAGCAAGTTCAGCACGGGCCGTGTCCGCCCAACACGGCCCCGTGCTGCACAGTCTGCAGAAAATACCCAGTTCAGGTAAACTGGACACGGGCTGTGTTCACCTAACACGCCCCCGTGTCCAGGATTCTGTTTCTTTTTTTTTAATTTTGTTACTGGCACCTGAACACGGGGCCGTGCCCGGACACCACGGGGCCGTGTCCAGCGCCCAGTAACATAATTTTTTGCTTTTTCACACCTTTTTACACATTCAATCAACCTAAAAACTTATTTTTGGGACACATTGAGGACAATGTGTAATTTAAGTGGGGGGGGGGGGTGGGGGGGATGCTAAAACCTTAAATCTTGCAAGTCCTAACTACAAGCCTGACACAAAACTCAATTGGAACCGCTAACCACCCCAAATTTTTTTCAAAAAATTTTCATTTTTTTACTTGTCTAGGTTTAACTTGGGAATTTCAAATTCTAAAAAGGTTATATTTTTACAAATTTACAACCGATATCGTCGTGATAAAAAGAACCAACATAAGAAAATGATGAAAAGGCATGACAAGCTTAGTTAAAATTTGATTATATATACTTGATCACATAAAAACCCATTCCCACAAAAGTGAGTTTTGAGCCTTTATTGAGCATACAAATATTTATCTTTAAACTAAATGCTCATTTTTCGTTTCTTGTGTGAATAGCCGCTTGGTTCTTACGACTCTAGAACTTGCCACGACGATACATTCCCGGTCCTTACCAACTTAAACCCGAGTAAGTAAATGATGGAGGCATTAGGACTAACCCTATTTAATTTCTACACCATTATTTTTTTTTACCACCTACCCAAAATCCCCCTAGTTAGCCCCTTTGAGCCTAAACCTTTTCATTTCATAACCCAAACCAAACACCCTTTCACCCACCAAAACCCTTTTTATTTTTAAACCTTTTATTTTAGTAACAAGCCCGGTATTTCGTATGACTTTTCAAAAAAAAATGATTAATGATGATGCAAAAGAGAAATAAACAAACAAGTTTATCAAAAATAACTTTGTTTAAATAAAAGCTTCATCAAATAAAAGTTGCAAAAAATCAAAAGTCTTACGAAAACCGACGCTTGTTACGCTTTTCGCCCTTTCACTAACCACTAACCCAACCACCTATCTTTAACCCAAGCCTAACCCTTCACCCCAAAAGTCCTCTTGATATTTACAAAGGTATATAGTTAAAAAGGAGGAGGATTGATTGCTTGGCAAGCCTATGGTAGGAGTAAGTTTCATGTCGCTCTCGAGTGATTCACTAAAATACATCTTCGGCCGAGTGTTGAGTGATCCCCGTGAGGTATGTGAACTTGTATATACATAGAATTTTAAAGAGGCATGTTATGCCCTAATAAGTAATTTTTCTTATGAAAAGTTTTAAATAAATCATGACGAATAGGATTGTAAATAAATAAAAATAAAATTTAATAAAGAATCTTGGAAATCCCGACACTCTATGACAAGCCCAAAAACCTTCTCTTCTACCCATTCCATTTGGGAGTGTAAAGCCACATTATAAAGAGTTTTGCTTGAGGACAATCAAAGATTCAAGTGTGGGGGTATTTGATGTGTGCAAAATGCAACATATAAATTACATCAATTGTGGCATAAAACTAACCCTTTTTTAGTACTAATGTTGGAAAAAGTGTGCTTTTGTCTTCCTTTTGTATTTTCAGGATTAAATGAGCTCAAATAAACAAAAGAAGCAAAAAGGCGGCTAAATCTAACATAAATACAAGAAAAGGAGCAAACGTGGCATGCCCGACCTCTCGACCGCATCTTCCAAAGCAAAACAAGAAAACAGAAGGCTGAACACGCCCTGTGCTCACTGAGCACGGGGGCGTGCCCAAGTCCCAGCAGAAAAGACAAAGCTGTAGAAGCTTCAATCGCCCACCACGGGGCCGTGCTCAGTGGACACGGGGCCGTGGTCAACTATAAGATTCGCAGAATCCAGGCAAATCTTGATAGTACAGATATGCTTCTGCACACGGGGGCGTGGTCAACTAATGCAGACAAAATGCAATTAATGAAGACAGAGAAGGATGTGGACACGGGGTCGTGCCCAATGGACACGGGGCCGTGCCCGAGCTTCTGTTCAGCCTATAAATAGGAGTACTTGGCTCAAGTTCAAACCATCCCTTGGCACACCACCTCTCTCACACTTCACCCACCACCCACCACCACCATAACACCATCATCCACCACCATCATCCATTGTCCATCATAGAGTGTGTGAGTCGTCTCGGGATCCAAGATTGATCGTAAGAGTTCTTGACAATCAAGGCCATGTTTGCCTAAGTCTCTTACATCACTTGGTGAAGACAAAGTGTATAGTGTAATACTTTTTATTTTTAATCTTTTAGCACTTTTTACTTGGTTTTGTATTAATGACTTTAATAACTAGTTTCTTATGTTGAAGGTGATTTTTCCTTATCGTTTGTCCGTGGTGTCTTGGCATTATTTTACTGTCTATATAAATAAAAGATTTTCACCATTCATATCTCCACGGTCTATATGGAGGTATGTTGGCTACCTGGTCGGGGGTTAAGGGAACGGTTTGGTAAGAGTCTTGCCTTGTTCAGTGTATAGATCCTGCAAGGACCTGGGTCAAATTTAGTAGGACCTCCTTCAATACTTAACGGTATTTGATGGGGGGGTCCAAACTCTTTGATCCCCTCATATGTAAGCTACTATTAATACTTTAATCCGGCCATTTAGGACTGTATCCCTGCTGACTTAGACTACTTAGCCGAGGGTAACGTCGCCTTCAAAAGAGGGGCCTATCATAATATGCATTAATAACTTAATTAATTATCTTTCAATAATCCGACCCTTTAGGATTGTATCCTTGCTGACTCAAACTACTGGGTTGAGGGTAACGTCACCTTCAAAAGCGGGGCCTACTACAATAACTAAGATAATCTCTTAAAAAGTGCAAAAGTGCGGAAATAATCAAAGGTTACACTATACACGAGTCGGAGCCAAGTGATTTATCTTGTCTATCTGTTTTTCTTTTATTTTATTTTCAGCATTTTAGTTAGTTTTTATTTTTCTAGTTTAAAACCTTTTTCTAAATTTTTGATTTGATTAGACGTTGAGGATAAACCGGTACTAAAAGCTCTTGTGTCCTTGGACGACCTCGTTATCTTACCAACACTATACTACGCTCACGATGGGTGTACTTGCCCATATGTGTGTTTAGTGTTAGTAAATATCGTGTTTTATAAATTTAAAACTTGGCTAAAAAAGTGTAAAACGGGCTTAAAATATACTTAAACTTATATACACACTTCACACGCATCAAGTTTTTGGCGCCGTTGTCGGGGACACAAGGATTTTAAGAAAGTTAGGAATCAACGGCCTAATCGTTTTTTTTTTATTTTTTCTATTTTTTTAGGATTTTTCTTAATTTTTCAGCTTCTGCAGAACTCAGCACGGGCCGTTCCCGCTGAACACGCCCCGTGCCCAATCATTGGAACTGGCAATCCTGTTTTAAGTCAGACAGTAAGCTGAAACCGGGGCCGTGCCCACTCAACACGCCCCCGTGCCCAAGATTCAGTTACTGAAAATAGAACCGTGAGATCCCGACGGTTGGTAATTTCTGACATAAACATGAGTGATACTGATAGTTTTTACTTTCGGCACTCTTATGGTACGTGGTGTCAAATATGTGGTGGTTCCCATAAGGAATTAGAATGTCATTTTCTAAGTTGGTAAGGACTGGGAATGCATCGTCGTGGCAAGTTCTAGAGTTGTGAGAACCAAGCGGCTATTCACACAAGAAACGAAAAATGAGCATTTAGTTTAAAGATGTGTATTTGTATGCTCAATAAAGGCTCAAAACTCACTTTTTGTGAGAATGGGTTTTTATGTGATCAAGTATATATAATCAAATTTTAACTAAGTTTGTCATGCTGTTTCATAATTTTCTTATGTTGTTTCTGTCTATCACGACGCTATTGGTTGTAAATTTTTAAAAATATCATCTTTTTAGAACTTTGAAATTCCCAACTTAAACCTAGACAAGTAAGAAAAATGAAAGATTTTTGAAAAAAAATTGGGGTGTTTAGCGGTTCCAATAGAGTTTTGTGTAAGGCTTGTAATTAGGACTTGCAAGATTCAAGGTTTTAGCATCCTCCCCACACTTAAATTACACATTGTCCTCAATGTGTCCCAAAAATAAGTTTTTAGGTTGATTGGATGTGTAAAAAGGTGTGAAAAAGCAAAATTTTATGTTACTGGGCGTCTGGACACGGCCCTGTGTTCAGATCGCCAGTAACAAAAATTGAAATAAAGAAACAGAGGGCTGGACACGGGGGCGTGTTCAGTGAGCACGCCCCGTGTCCAGTTACCTGAACTGGGCATTTTCTGCAGATGGTTGGGCACGGGGCGTGTTGGATGAGCACGGCCCCGTGCTGAACTTGCTGTAATGAAGAAAATTTTGTCGGATAGCCCTGTTTTTGTGCATGGGGTGCTGGTTTAAGTTTCCCTTAGTATCCTTCACCATCCCGAGTGTGTTTTATCCATTAAAACATCATCCAAACACCAAATTAATTAAAACCGTCATTCCATTAAATACAGAGAATTACATAAGTTCCTAGTGAATTTAAAGACGAAGCAGAAAAATAAAAGCTAAAGGTCCTAAGATAGATGGGTCAAGTGGTACATAAAATCATCCTAAGGAGTTCTACTTTTATCAAAATTTCCGGAAGTAACCTCCCGATATTTAAAAGATTTGTAGAACTTTGGGCCGAGGGGTATTCCCTAGATGTTATTAAAGCCATTCTTCTATTTCCCTTGGGAGAAAGAAGGCGAGATCGTTTTCTTCAACATCTTGCGAAGGGGGAATGACACCAACAGGAACCCTTGTAGTACGTCCCGAGGGGGCTCCGGATGTATGGCGTACCATTCGGCCAGTATGATGACTTCGGGAACCACATTCCATGCCCTTTGGGTAATGATTGGAACCAAAAGAGGAGAAGCGAGAATGTTCAACCTTTGGTGCAGAAGGTTAACTTCTCGAAGACATCCCTCTAATCCCACCTTCAAATGATTGATACGGTCGACCAATGCTTCTTCCACTCCCATCATCTCATCAATGGCTTCTCTTAAAGCGTAAACATAGTTTACAAGAGAATCTTCAACCGTTGATGACCTTCTTCCTTGCCGGTTGTTCCTGGAGTGCGATGAAGATGTTCCGCTACCTCTGCTCGCCATTCTGAGAAAACATACCGAAAAGAGTTCAATTTTATGGAGACAGTACCTCGGACACGGCCCCGTGCTCAATGAGCACGGCAGATATCTGCAGATTTTTGGAACAAGGAATCTTGGTGTTTTAATTTGTTTTCGTGATTTTTAAAACTTTTTCAAGCAGAAACAACATAAAACATTGTTGTAGAACTTACTTTAACAAGATTCCTTGGCACACCACCTCTCTCACACTTCAAGTTCAAACCATCCCTTGGCACACCACCTATCTCACACTTCACCCACCACCCACCACCACCACCACAACACCATCATCCACCACCATCATCCATCATTGAGTGTGTGAGTCATCTAGGGATCCAAGATTGATCGTAAGAGTTCTTGACAATCAAAGGCCATGTTTGCCTAAGTCTCTTACATCACTTGGTGAAGACAAGTGTTTAGTGTAATACTTTGTATTTTTAATCTTTTCGCACTTTTTATTTGGTTATGTATTAATGACTTTAATAACTAGTTTCTTATGTTGAAGGTGATTCTTCCTTATCGTTTGTCCATGGTGTCTTGGCATTATTTTACTGACTATATAGAATAAAAGATTTTCACCATTCATATCTCCACGGTCTATATGGAGATATGTTGGCTACCTGGTCAGGGGTTAAGCGAACGGTTTGGTAAGAGTCTTGCCTTGTTCAGTGTATAGATCCTGCAAGGACCTAGGTCAAATTTAGTAGGACCTCCTTCAATACCCACTGGTATTGGATGGCGGGGGTCCAAACTCTTTGATCCCCTCATATGTAAGCTACTATTAATACTTTAATCCAGTTACTTAGGACTGTATCCCTGCTGACTCAGACTACTTAGCCGAGGGTAACGTCACCTTCAAAAGAGGGGCCTACCACATTATGCATTAATAACTTTATTAATTATCTTTCAATAATCCGACCCTTTAGGATTGTATCCTTGCTGACTCAAACTACTGGGTTGAGGGTAACGTCACCTTCAAAAGAGGGGCCTACTACAATAACTAAGATAATCTCTTAAAAAGTGCAAAAGGGCGGAAATAATCAAAGGTTACACTATACACGAGTCGGAGCCAAGTGATTCATCTTGTCTATCTGTTTTTCTTTTATTTTATTTTCAGCATTTTAGTTAGTTTTTATTTTTCTAGTTTAAAACCTTTTTCTAAATTTTTTATTTGATTAGACGTTGAGGATAAACCGGTACTAAAAGCTCTTGTGTCCTTGGATGACCTCGGTATCTTACCAACACTATACTACGCTCACGATGGGTGCACTTGCCCATATGTGTGTTTAGTGTTAGTAAATATCGTGTTTTATAAATTTAAAACTTGGCTAAAAAAGTGTAAAAAGGGCTTAAAATATACTTAAACTTATATACACACTTCACACGCATCAAGTTTTTGGCGCCGTTGCCGGGGACACAAGGATTTTAAGAAAGTTAGGAATCAACGGCCTTATCGTTTTTTTTTTGTTTTTTCTATTTTTTTAGGATTTTTCTTAATTTTCCAGCTTCTGCAGAACTCAGCACGGGTCGTGCCCTCTGAACAAGCCCCGTGCCCAATCATTGGAACTGGCAATCCTGTTTTAAGTCAGACAGTAACCTGAACACGGGGCCGTGCCCACTCAACACGCCCCCGTGCCCAAGATTCAGTTACTGAAAATAGAACCGTGAGACCCCGACGGTTGGTAATTTCTGACATAAACATGAGTGATACTGATAGTTTTTACTTTCGGCACTCTTATGGTACGTGGTGTCAAATATGTGGTGGTTCCCATAAGGAATTAGAATGTTATTTTCTAAATTACAAGCCCCACTATATAGACCCATCGTTTTCCTGTATCCTTAAGAGGGGCGAAAGTAAAAGTAATCCCTATCTCTCCCTCGAATTCTCTCAACTAGATTTTCTACGAGAAATGCTTCTTGATGAACTATTTCAATTAGAAGATCTAATTCTTAATTGGTTAAAAGAACTTAGGATAGATTTCAATAATTTATATCAAGACAATAACCAAGAAGAAGTGTTGGGATCGCATTCTAACAACTTCGTTATTCCCGACGATACTTCTAACTCTAGCGAGGAGTTGAGCGATAGTCATCCCTGTGTCGATTGTGCCATGAAGGACTCCCCATCGACTTCGTTCGATGCATACATAGACCTGAGCGATTCGGCATACACCTTCTTTTACTTGTCTAGGTTTTACTTGGGAATTTCAAATTCTAAAAAGGTTATATTTTTACAAATTTACAACCGATATCGTCGTGATAAAAAGAACCAACATAAGAAAATGATGAAAAGGCATGACAAGCTTAGTTAAAATTTGATTATATATACTTGATCACATAAAAACCCATTCCCACAAAAGTGAGTTTTGAGCCTTTATTGAGCATACAAATATTTATCTTTAAACTAAATGCTCATTTTTCGTTTCTTGTGTGAATAGCCGCTTGGTTCTTACGACTCTAGAACTTGCCACGAGGATACATTCCCGGTCCTTACCAACTTAAACCCGAGTAAGTAAATGATGGAGGCATTAGGACTAACCCTCTTTAATTTCTACACCATTATTTTTCTTTTTTTTACCACCTACCCAAAATCCCCCTAGTTAGCCCCTTTGAGCCTAAACCTTTTCATTTCATAACCCAAACCAAACACCCTTTCACCCACCAAAACCCTTTTTATTTTTAAACCTTTTATTTTAGTAACAAGCCCGGTATTTCGTATGACTTTTCAAAAAAAAATGATTGATGATGATGCAAAAGAGAAATAAACAAACAAGTTTATCAAAAATAACTTTGTTTAAATAAAAGCTTCATCAAATAAAAGTTGCAAAAAATCAAAAGTCTTACGAAAACCGACGCTTGTTACGCTTTTCGCCCTTTCACTAACCACTAACCCAACCACCTATCTTTAACCCAAGCCTAACCCTTCACCCCAAAAGTCCTCTTGATATTTACAAAGGTATATAGTTAAAAAGGAGGAGGATTGATTGCTTGGCAAGCCTATGGTAGGAGTAAGTTTCATGTCGCTCTCGAGTGATTCACTAAAATACATCTTCGGCCGAGTGTTGAGTGATCCCCGTGAGGTATGTGAACTTGTATATACATAGAATTTTAAAGAGGCATGTTATGCCCTAATAAGTAATTTTTCTTATGAAAAGTTTTAAATAAATCATGACGAATAGGATTGTAAATAAATAAAAATAAAATTTAATAAAGAATCTTGGAAATCCCGACACTCTATGACAAGCCCAAAAACCTTCTCTTCTACCCATTCCATTTGGGAGTGTAAAGCCACATTATAAAGAGTTTTGCTTGAGGACAATCAAAGATTCAAGTGTGGGGGTATTTGATGTGTGCAAAATGCAACATATAAATTACATCAATTGTGGCATAAATCTAACCCTTTTTAGTACTAATGTTGGAAAAAGTGTGCTTTTGTCTTCCTTTTGTATTTTCAGGATTAAATGAGCTCAAATAAACAAAATAAGCAAAAAGGCGGCTAAATCTAACATAAATACAAGAAAAGGAGCAAACGTGGCATGCCCGACCTCTCGACCGCATCTTCCAAAGCAAAACAAGAAAACAGAAGGCTGAACACGCCCTGTGCTCACTGAGCACGGGGGCGTGCCCAAGTCCCAGCAGAAAAGACAAAGCTGTAGAAGCTTCCATCGCCCACCACGGGGCCGTGCTCAGTGGACACGGGGCCGTGGTCAACTATAAGATTCGCAGAACCCAGGCAAATCTTGATAGTACAGATATGCTTCTGCACACGGGGGCGTGTTCAACTAATGCAGACAAAATGCAATTAATGAAGACAGAGAAGGATGTGGACACGGGGCCGTGCCCAATGGACACGGGGCCGTGCCCGAGCTTCTGTTCAGCCTATAAATAGGAGTACTTGGCTCAAGTTCAAACCATCCCTTGGCACACCACCTCTCTCACACTTCACCCACCACCCACCACCACCATAACACCATCATCCACCACCATCATCCATTGTCCATCATAGAGTGTGTGAGTCGTCTCGGGATCCAAGATTGATCGTAAGAGTTCTTGACAATCAAGGCCATGTTTGCCTAAGTCTCTTACATCACTTGGTGAAGACAAAGTGTATAGTGTAATACTTTTTATTTTTAATCTTTTAGCACTTTTTACTTGGTTTTGTATTAATGACTTTAATAACTAGTTTCTTATGTTGAAGGTGATTTTTCCTTATCGTTTGTCCGTGGTGTCTTGGCATTATTTTACTGTCTATATAAATAAAAGATTTTCACCATTCATATCTCCACGGTCTATATGGAGGTATGTTGGCTACCTGGTCGGGGGTTAAGGGAACGGTTTGGTAAGAGTCTTGCCTTGTTCAGTGTATAGATCCTGCAAGGACCTGGGTCAAATTTAGTAGGACCTCCTTCAATACTTAACGGTATTGGATGGCGGGGGTCCAAACTCTTTGATCCCCTCATATGTAAGCTACTATTAATACTTTAATCCGGCCATTTAGGACTGTATCCCTGCTGACTCGGACTACTTAGCCGAGGGTAACGTCGCCTTCAAAAGAGGGGCCTATCATGATATGCATTAATAACTTAATTAATTATCTTTCAATAATCCGACCCTTTAGGATTGTATCCTTGCTGATTCAAACTACTGGGTTGAGGGTAACGTCACCTTCAAAAGAGGGGCCTACTACAATAACTAAGATAATCTCTTAAAACGTGTAAAAGTGCGGAAATAATCAAACGTTACACTATACACGAGTCGGAGCCAAGTGATTCATCTTGTATATCTGTTTTTCTTTTATTTTATTTTCAGCATTTTAGTTAGTTTTATTTTTCTAGTTTAATACCTTTTTCTAAATTTTTTATTTGATTAGACGTTGAGGATAAACCGGTACTAAAAGCTCTTGTGTCCTTGGACGACCTCGGTATCTTACCAACACTATACTACGCTCACGATGGGTGCACTTGCCCATATGTGTGTTTAGTGTTAGTAAATATCGTGTTTTATAAATTTAAAACTTGGCTAAAAAAGTGTAAAACGGGCTTAAAATATACTTAAACTTATATACACACTTCACACGCATCAAGTTTTTGGCGCCGTTGTCGGGGACACAAGGATTTTAAGAAAGTTAGGAATCAACGGCCTAATCGTTTTTTTTATTTTTTCTATTTTTTTAGGATTTTTCTTAATTTTTCAGCTTCTGCAGAACTCAGCACGGGCCGTTCCCGCTGAACACGCCCCGTGCCCAATCATTGGAACTGGCAATCCTGTTTTAAGTCAGACAGTAAGCTGAACATGGGGCCGTGCCCACTCAACACGCCCCCGTGCCCAAGATTCAGTTACTGAAAATAGAACCGTGAGATCCCGACGGTTGGTAATTTCTGACATAAACATGAGTGATACTGATAGTTTTTACTTTCGGCACTCTTATGGTACGTGGTGTCAAATATGTGGTGGTTCCCATAAGGAATTAGAATGTCATTTTCTAAGATGGTAAGGACTGAGAATGCATCGTCGTGGCAAGTTCTAGAGTTGTCAGAACCAAGCGGCTATTCACACAAGAAACGAAAAATGAGCATTTAGTTTAAAGATGTGTATTTGTATGCTCAATAAAGGCTCAAAACTCACTTTTTGTGAGAATGGGTTTTTATGTGATCAAGTATATATAATCAAATTTTAACTAAGTTTGTCATGCCGTTTCATAATTTTCTTATGTTGTTTCTGTCTATCACGACGCTATTGGTTGTAAATTTTTAAAAATATCATCTTTTTAGAACTTTGAAATTCCCAACTTAAACCTAGACAAGTAAGAAAAATGAAAGATTTTTGAAAAAAAATTGGGGTGTTTAGCGGTTCCAATAGAGTTTTGTGTAAGGCTTGTAATTAGGACTTGCAAGATTCAAGGTTTTAGCATCCTCCCCACACTTAAATTACACATTGTCCTCAATGTGTCCCAAAAATAAGTTTTTAGGTTGATTGGATGTGTAAAAAGGTGTGAAAAAGCAAAATTTTATGTTACTGGGCGTCTGGACACGGCCCTGTGTTCAGATCGCCAGTAACAGAAATTGAAATAAAGAAACAGAGGGCTGGACACGGGGGCGTGTTCGGTGAGCACGCCCCGTGTCCAGTTACCTGAACTGGGCATTTTCTGCAGATGGTTGGGCACGGGGCGTGTTGGATGAGCACGGCCCCGTGCTGAACTTGCTGTAATGAAGAAAATTTTGTCGGATGGCCCTGTTTTTGTGCATGGGGTGCTGGTTCAAGTTTCCCTTAGTATCCTTCACCATCCCGAGTGTGTTTTATCCATTAAAACATCATCCAAACACCAAATTAATTAAAACCGTCATTCCATTAAATAGAGAGAATTACATAAGTTCCTAGTGAATTTAAAGACGAAGCAGAAAACTAAAAGCTAAAGGTCCTAAGATAGATGGGTCAAGTGGTACATAAAATCATCCTAAGGAGTTCTACTTTTATCAAAATTTCCGGAAGTAACCTCCCGATATTTAAAAGATTTGTAGAACTTTGGGCCGAGGGGTATTCCCTAGATGTTATTAAAGCCATTCTTCTATTTCCCTTGGGAGAAAGAAGGCGAGATCGTTTTCTTCAACATCTTGCGAAGGGGGAATGACACCAACAGGAACCCTTGTAGTACGTCCCGAGGGGGCTCCGGATGTATGGCGTACCATTCGGCCAGTATGATGACTTCGGGAACCACATTCCATTCCCTTTGGGTAATGATTGGAACCAAAAGAGGAGAAGCGAGAATGTTCAACCTTTGGTGCAGAAGGTTAACTTCTCGAAGACATCCCTCTAGTCCCACCTTCAAATGATTGATACGGTCGACCAATGCTTCTTCCACTCCCATCATCTCATCAATGGCTTCTCTTAAAGCGTAAACATAGTTTACAAGAGAATCTTCAACCGTTGATGACCTTCTTCCTTGTCGGTTGTTCCTGGAGTGCGATGAAGATGTTCCGCTACCTCTGCTCGCCATTCTGAGAAAACATACCGAAAAGAGTTCAATTTTATGGAGACAGTACCTCGGACACGGCCCCGTACTCAATGAGCACGGCCCCGTGTTCAGATATCTGCAGATTTTTGGAACAAGGAATCTTGGTGTTTTAATTTGTTTTCGTGATTTTTAAAACTTTTTCAAGCAGAAACAACTTAAAACATTGTTGTAGAACTTACTTTAACAAGATTCCTTGAATAAAAATCTAACAAACATCTCAATAAGGCTTGGAATTATGGAGATTTCAAGCTCTAATGGAGGTATCAAGAAAAATTGAAGAAGAAGGTAATGGATAAAAGTGGAAAAGACAAGATGGTTATTGGGAACCTTCTTTAGAATATACCTAGGATGGTATGTGTGAATATCCACCAGATCTTTGTCTTTGGAGTGGCCCATATGTGTAGGAATCTGGCTGCATTTATAGAAAATGACAGCACGCTGCGCATGGCCCCGTGTCGACTGGACACGACCCCGTGTGCAGGTGAAGTCCTGACACATTTTGTCTGTATTCTGAAACGAAATCAGACGGAAATATTTGGGTGGACACGGGGGCGTGTTGACCTGGACACGACCCCGTGTCTAGAGGCTGTTTATGAATTTTCTTCTATTTCTAAGGAACTTATTAGGATCGGGTGGTTCCTTACTGGATGGAACAACCCCAAAGTGCCTGAGATACCTTAATTGCTCTAGACTAAGTCGAGAACGCAAGAGGTTGTCGGTGAGGGTGATTCCTATGCTAAATGTAGGTGGACAAGTCCAACCCTCTCCCGGGCTCTTGTTAAAGAAGGTGTATGCTGAATCGCTCAGGTCTATGTATGCACCAAACGAAGTTGATGGAGAGTCCTTCACGGCACAATCGACACAGGGACGACTATTGCTCAAGTCCTCGCTAGAGTTAGAGGTGATTTCGGGAACAACGAAGTTGTTTTTATTTGAATGTGATCCCAATAATTCTTCTTGGGTATCTTCTTGAGGTGGATTAATGGAATTCAATTCAAGTTCCTTTACCCAATTACGAATTAAATCCTCCAATTGAAATAGTTCGTCAAGAAGCATTTCTCCTAGAAGATCCGATTGGGAGCTTTCGAGAGAGAGATAGGGATTATTTTTACTTTCGCCCCTCTTAAGGCTACAGGAAAACTATGGGTCTATATAATGGAGCTTATAATTTAGAAAATAACATTCTAAATCTTTATGAGGGCCTCCACATATTTGACACCACGTACCATAAGAGTGCCGAAAGTAAAAAATATCAGTATCACTCATGTTTGTGTCAGAAATTACCAACCGTCGGGATCTTACGGTTCTGTTTTCAGTAACTGAAACTTGGGCACGGGGGCGTGTTGAGTGGGCATGGCCCCGTGTTCAGCTTACTGTCTGACTTAAAACAGGATTGCCAGTACCAAAGATTGGGCACGGGGGCGTGTTCAGCGGGCACGCCCCGTGCTAAGTTCTGCAGAAGCTGAAAATCTAAAAAAAATCTAAAAAAAATAGAAAAATAAGAAAAAACGATTAGGCCGTTGATTCCTAACTTTGTTAAAATCCTTGTGTCCCCGGAAACGGCGCCAAAAACTTGATGCGTGTCGAGTGTGATATATTTTTAAGTATATTTTAAGCCCTTTTACACTTTTTAGCCAAGTTTTAAATTTATAAAACACGATATTTACTAACACTAAACACACATATGGGCAAGTGCACCCATCGTGAGCGTAGTATAGTGTTGGTAAGATACCGAGGTCGTCTAAGGACACAAGAGCATTTAGTACCGGTTTATCCTCAACGTCTAATCAAATCAAAAGTTAGAAAAAGGGTTTTTTAAACTAGAAAAATAAAACTAACTAAAATGCTGAAAAATAAAATAAAATAAAAACAGATAGACAAGATGAATCACTTGGATCCGACTCGTGTGTAGTGTAACCTTTGATTATTTCCGCACTTTTGCACTTTTTAAGAGATTATCTTAATTATTGTAGTAGGCCCCTCTTTTGAAGGTGACGTTACCCTCAACCCAGTAGTTTGAGTCAGCAAGGATACAATCCTAAAGGGTCGGATTATTGAAAGATAATTAATAAAGTTATTAATGCATAATGTGGTAGGCCCCTCTTTTCAAGGTGACGTTACCCTCGGCTAAGTAGTCTGAGTCAGCAGGGATACAGTCCTAAGTAACTGGGTTAAAGCATTAATAGTAGCTTACATATGAGGGGATCAAAGAGTTTGGACCCCCGCCATCCAATACCAGTGGGTATTGATGGAGGTCCTACTAAATTTGACCCAGGTCCTTGCAGGATCTATACACTGAACAAGGCAAGACTCTTACCTAACAGTTCCTTTTACCCCTGACCAGGTAGCCAACATATCTTCATATAGACCGTGGAGATATGAATGGTGAAAATCTTTTATTTTATATAGACAGTAAAATAATGCCAAGACACCACAGACAAACGATAAGGAAGAACCACCTTCAACATAAGAAACTAGTTATTAAAGTCATTAATACATAACCAAATAAAAAGTGCGAAAAGATTAAAAATAAAAATTATTACACTAAACACTTGTCTTCACCAAGTGATGTAAGAGACTTAGGCAAACATGGCCTTTGATTGTCAAGAACTCTTACGATCAATCTTGGATCCCGAGACGACTCACACACTCTATGATGGATGATGGATGATGGTGGTGGATGATGGTGTTGTGGTGGTGGTGGTGGTGGAGTGTGGGTGAAGTGTGAGAGAGGTGGTGTGCCAAGGGATGGTTTGCAAATGAGCCAAGCACCCCTATTTATAGCCTGAACAGCAGCTCGGGCACGGCCCCGTGTCCATCCTCCTTCTCTTTCTTCATTAATTGCAGTTTGTCTGCATTAGTTGACCACGCCCACGTGTCCGCTGGGCATGACCCCGTGTGCAGAAGCGTATCTGTACTATCAAGATTTCCTCAAATTCTGCGAATCTTAGAGTTGACCACGGCCCCGTGTCCGCTGGGCACGCCCCCGTGGTGGGTGATAGAAGCTTTTACAGTTTTGTCTTTTCTGTAGACACTTGGGCATTCCCCCGTGCTCACCGAGCACGGGGCGTGTTCAGCCTTTTGTTCTCTTGCTTTGGTTGGGAAGATGTTGTTGGGGGGTCGGGCATGCCACTTTTATCCCTTTTCTTGTATTTTTGTTAGATTTAGCTGCCTTTTTGCTTCTTTTGTTCATTTGAGCTTATTTAATCCTGAAAATACAAAAGGAAGACAAAAACACACTTTTTCCAACATTAGTACTAAAAAGGGTTAGTTTTATGCCTCATTTAATGTAATTTATATGTTGCATTTTGCACACATCAACCGCACCTCGAGCCAAAGGTAGGGTGGCCATGGCAGGGGGAACACTTAAAGCTGGTGACTGCCATAATTGACCAAGAGTGGTTTCATGCCCAATAGGTGCAACTATTGTAACGAGTTGGGAGGTAAATAAGGGAAAAGCAGTTGGACTTGGCCTCCCAAAAGCTCAAGGGCTTGGGTTGAGTGGTTGGTCTGTCACACTAGGACCAGCTTCAAGGAAAGATGTGGCTGAACGTGAGCTGCTAAAAGGAAGAAATGGAGGGCCAAGTGACAATGAGGGTTCAGACTCCTCATAATTTAGTCTTATTCTCACCCCTTTTTCCCTTTCTAGGCTCACATGCTAGTTGAGAAGAAATCTCAGTTGTAAGAAATTTCTAGATACTCCCTCGGGTGTTAGATCTATGCATTCCGGTGTACACATTGCACCGATTTGAGGATATGCAACCCCTGATCGAGATGTGGTTGGCATTTGAAAAGAAGTGAACTACGGGAACATAGTCCCCGTTGGAGTACTTCCGAAAGTAGAGAAAGGTGACCAGAGTTTGGTGTTAAATTGGTGTTGTTAGGTTCCTGATTTACCTCGCTGGGAGATTCGCTTTCAAACATGATGTAAAGAGAAAATGGAGCTACACAACTGGTCTTTAAGATAAAGTAAGTGGTGTAGCCCCACGATGGGCGCCAACTTGTTGCTACAACAAATACAAGACCAAGGACTGTAGCGATATCTGACGTGATGTCGTGGTCTCACTCAAATTTAATCCAATTACAACTAATTAGCTAGCGGTAAGTGGGTATCGAACACAGGGAGTTTGTGGAATATGTGCTATCTAAATGTATGTCTAACTAACTAGATTAATCTAAATTGCAAGAAATGTAAATTTCAATGTTTGGGTTGATTGGTTTTAATTATCTAGAATTACTAAATTAGAATACAAATCAAAGTCAAGTTTTGTAACAGGATAAGAGGGTAGTGATCATCCCGAGTTTCAGGTTTTAAGTGACAACTAACGTTCATGTTCAACTGGAAAGAACCACATAGACATGGCTCATGTAAGATCAATTATTTGTGATGAAAGGGAACTAAGTACTCGGATTCCTAGAACGCGAGGTTGTTACCCGATAATCAATCAACATATATCCAACCCTAATCCCTCCCATGATATCTCCATTGCCAACGGCACCAAGAACGTATGGTTTAGAACTATGATCAAACACACATCAACAATTTACAAATAATCATTCATACACCGTAATCAACTAAACAACACATGCAAAGTTTATTACTCCAGAAATTAAAGATCAAAACATAATTGTCACAAGTAAAACCTTACATTCGAGGATGATCACCAACGAAATTAACCTTCCATAGTTCGGTGCATCATCATAACACAAAGTTTAATGTTCATACGAATCAAAAACACAAACCGAATGTTTAGAATCTTCAAGAACACAAGAAAACAAGCCAAAATCACCCCTATGCTGCTCCATAACTGAAAACAATGATTGGATTTGAAAAGACAAAATAAAACATCATAAATTAGGGCAGTTACACATTTCTCACTGGCCTCCACCGTAAGTTACGGTGGCCACCGTAGCTTACGGTGGCTTGGAATGGCTTACGGTGGGTCTCTACTGCCTTACGGTGGAAGAAAAATGCTGGGGGCTACCGTAATTTACGGTAGCTACCATAAATTACTTAGAGGTTGTAACATGGCAAGGCAAATGGGTAGGATGGAAATACATATGCGAAGTAGCTAACGATTCAACCCGGTCTTTTATTTCTAACTAAAACAAAACATAAACAACTATATACAAACTATCTCATTCATTTTTTTTTCATTTTTCATTGCTTTTTCTTTTTTTTTCTTTTCTTTTCATATCTCTTTTTTTCTTTTTTCTTTTCTTTCGATTTAACAAATATAACAAACAAGCATACTGGAATAAGATGATTATACTAATAGACCGAGTCAAATACGGGTTAATTTTTTAAGAGAAAGTAGGCACGGGTTAACAAAAGATCGGCTCAAAGCTCAAATGGGCTACTAAAGTCCAAACCCCCGTCCCTCTCGCTACCATGCTCGTATATATAATTTATGAGGTCCAACCCCCCAAATCCCACACTCGCACTCACCAAGACGAGGCTACCTAATTGCCCTTATCCTTTTCACATGCATATCAAGCTAAGGCCTCAAACCGCATTCAAGCACAAGTTCTAATGCACCACCACCCATTGCCACTCTCATCAAGAAAAATGTATTCTAATAAATTCAAGTAGTTGCGCAACTCTCACCAAGAAAGAACAAGGGGATATGGGTTGCCGGTGTGTCATGCAATTTAATACTCAACTGTTCAATTTGGAGCATTTTTCGCTTGATTTATTTTTAAATTTCACAATTTTTTCAAAATTTCCCCTCATCCCCACACTTGGGATACATTGTCCCCAATGTATGGTTTTGAAGGGAAGATCGCTTAAACCACTACAACATCAATTGTAGCTTTTCCACTCAAACCCAAATTTCTTTTTGTTTTTGTTTTTTTTTAACTCCTAAAAACACCACCATTCTTTCACAACCCGTTAAACTCAACACATCATAACACCACCCAACCATGAACATAAACATGAATATATACAAAGGTGCACAAAATGAGAATAAGACACGACCTGATCAGTAATTCAGCAGTGTTGGTAGTGATGCAGCTGCGGTAATCGGACAGGAACATAAACATCTCTTGGATTCACTGATATCTCAACGGGGATGTTGCCAAACATCCCCACACTTGAATCATTGCATCCGCGAGGATTGAAACATAGTAACCTGCCAAAACACAAACACAACCCCAAAACAAAACAAAACCAAACAAACACGAATACAATACTCTACATCTTCGGGCTGCCTCCCGAGAGCGCTAAGTTTAAAGGTCTTCAGCCAGACCATACCTGATATGCGTTATGGTGGTCTCAATGCACACTTACCCAAAACATTTCCAATGAATGCCCGGAAATTTACATGCCATCTCAATAGGTTTGTCAGTATAATTAGCATGTTCAGACTACACTTGCGGGTTTCGCTAATCCACTTCATGATGTATACCCTGATGTCTTGTAGTTTCACCCTTCTCATCTTCTTCCTCGAACCCTTTTCCCCACACTTGTTGTTTTGAATGATTGATATGGGAAGAGGTTCGGTACACATATTCATCTCCTCAGACTGTTCTGCCTCATCATCTGCACACACCATCTGATCCACCTGTGACTCTTCATCAGATAAAGGACTCATTGGTGTGGTATTATCATCCACAACCTCCTCCTTCATGTGAGAATAATCTCTAATATCATCAGGTAATGGTGAAAGGCGTTGTTCTATTTCTATCTTCATTTTTAAATTCTGACACTTAGAAACTAAACAGCTGATTCGATCTTCATCGGAAAGGTTAGGTGCTGATAAATGCTGCTCGAGTTTGGACAAAGTTACTTCCAATATAGCAAGCTCTTTCTCCTCCTCGGTCTGATAAGTATAAACACCCTCGGGCTCAGAATATTCTTTGGGATGATATTGTCGATATCCCTGATACGGTCTTAAGATGTGCGCATCCATCATTTTTTTATTCCAATACTTTGGGTTTTCTGAATACACCGTGCACACATCATATCCATCCGTATGATCACGACTACAACAAAAACATAAACCATCCGTCCTTGTCTCATAATTAACATCCTCGTCCCGATCATATCCATCCGAGTAATAATCATCCTCCATTTCTTAGTCATAATCATCAGTGTATGATGGAGGTGGAAGCTGTGAAACATAAGACACCGGTTTTCCATGTGCCCTCCTGTAGTGGGCCTCGTGGCAACCGATACACGGATGACGTGGACCCCCGCACAATATACACTTAGAGAAGCTGAAATCTGTGTAATGCACTGTCATCTTGCACAACACAACTCAACTACCAAGTGTAAATCACGAACATCAAAGGAAATCTTTTTAGGATTTTTATTTTTTTTATTTTTTTTAACTAATACACAAGATAACACACGTTGCGCACTACTCCCCGGCAACGGCGCCAAAATTTGACGTGATGTCGTGGTCTCACTCAAATTTAATCCAATTACAACTAATTAGCTAGCGGTTAGTGGGTATCGAACACAGGGAGTTTGTGGAATATGTGCTATCTAAATGTATGTCTAACTAACTAGATTAATCTAAATTGCAAGAAATGTAAATTTCAATGTTTGGGTTGATTGGTTTTAATTATCTAGAATTACTAAATTAGAATACAAATCAAAGTCAAGTTTTGTAACAGGATAAGAGGGTAGTGATCATCCCGAGTTTCAGGTTTTAAGTGACAACTAACGTTCATGTTCAACTGGAAAGAACCACATAGACATGGCTCATGTAAGATCAATTATTTGTGATGAAAGGGAACTAAGTACTCGGATACCTAGAACGCGAGGTTGTTACCCGATGATCAATCAACATATATCCAACCTTAATCCCTCCCATGATATCTTGATTGCCAACGACACCAAGAACGTATGGTTTAGAACTATGATCAAACACACATCAACAATTTACAAATAATCATTCATACACCGTAATCAACTAAACAACACATGCAAAGTTTATTACTCCAGAAATTAAAGATCAAAACATAATTGTCACAAGTAAAACCTTACATTCGAGGATGATCACCAACGAAATTAACCTTCCATAGTTCGGTGCATCATCATAACACAAAGTTTAATGTTCATAAGAATCAAAAACACAAACCGAATGTTTAGAATCTTTAAGAACACAAGAAAATAAGCCAAAATCGCCCCTATGCTGCTCCATAACTGAAAACAATGATTGGATTTGAAAAGACAAAATAAAACATCATAAATTAGGGCAGTTACACATTTCTCACTGGCCTCCACCATAAGTTACGGTGGCCACCGTAGCTTACGGTGGCTTGGAATGGCTTACGGTGGGTCTCTACTGCCTTACGGTGGAAGAAAAATGCTGGGGGCTACCGTAATTTACGGTAGCTACCATAAATTACAGTAGGCTTCAGCATGCAATTTTGTTTTCAGCATAACTTTTTCGTTTCAACTCCGTTTTCTTCACCGTTTTCTCCTACGTTCTCGTAATTTCGTCCTCTATAATGCTATCCTCTTAATTCTTACATACCAATAATTGATTTTTTTTTCATTTATTCTCCGTCTTTCAATCTCTAATCCAGTCGTGCCTATTCGAAGCTTCATTTCCACACTTTTAAGGCCCAAATGTACCTGAAACACAAGCAACCATAGTTATCTAATTCTAGACAATTACCCGATTAAATGTGGGATTTTAATATCGTTTGTACCACTTAAGGGTTGTCCTACGGACTACACGTCAATATCTCCGTGGTAAAAGGGTTCAAGGTTTCAATTAGCCTAACGCAGGTCGTGGGGTCCTCCCACGTTTGCAGCACGTGGAGGTGGATCACTTTGTTATTATTCACTTTGAATTTTGGATTGACGGATGTTCAACCCAGAATGTCTATGCTTAGTGAGATAATATTGTAGTGAGCCAAGAATAGAACAAGCAAGATGCAAGTTCTAGAGATAAGAAGATAGATCAGAGATCAGGAATGATCAGGGGTGATCTCTTTGCTGAAGACAAGGGCTGTTATTTATAGGGAAAGGATTTTCTATAAAGAGAAGCCTTTGACCAGTGATCCTTGGCTGCAGTGAGGGACTTGCCCTTTTTGGTAGGTTGAAGGGTTTGGACCTGCGGGTAAAAGAGTGTGTCTTCCGACATGCTCTATTGCGGCTGTGCAGGAAGGTTTACACGTAAAGTGTTGATGTGACCGGACACTATGCTTGTCTTTTTTACTGTTCACGACAGTTAATCAGTTCTCAACCCTATTGGCTTTCAACCCTTTAAGCTATGTTACACTTTAATCAGTTTATTAAGCTTTGAGCTACCCACGTCATCAATATCCTTGAAGAGTGCATCAAAGATTAAGAAAATGTGTGACCCATCTAGAACCTACTTATATGAAGTTAAGGTTACTCATGTGTTGAGTCCATGGCAGGACATAACCAATAATCTATGATTATACTCGGGGTGGATATGATGCTCCTTGTGGGATTAAACTATTCAAGGACATTGCATGGCACTTACATGCCTAGTCTATGCCAGGCGATATAGGAGTGGGTTCGATCTTTTCGGGCAATCTGACATGGCAATGTCACTTTCCAAAAAGTTATAAATGGTGGTTAAAGAATGGTGATTGGAAAAGATCTGTCCAGGAGACCCATGTTTGCGAGTAAAGCTAGTGGACAAGATCATTATCCCTCGAGTGTTTCGTGAGGTAGTATAACCTCATGGGGAGTTTTGTGCATGCTCGAGTTCTGTAAGGGCTTGAAAAGGATTATGGCCAATCCAATTAAATGAAGAATATGCTAAGGTCGATGGAGTTTCGATGGGAAGAGCGACTGAGCAAGAAACTGATATTCTAGAAAAATTTGTCGTTGCATGTTGGGGTCAAATGTCTGCTGATCGTCACTTTAACCAAATTTACAAGTGTATCAAAAGTGCTTAAACTTTTGGGTATCTCCCTAGTCGGGATTTGGGGCCACCCCCACCCCTTATGAGTTTCAAAGTGGGACGAAACTGGTGACCATGACAACACGCAAGATGTGTGACAACTGTCAAATTTCAGATGTCCGTACAATTATTAAACAATGATAAGTGCTTAATGACTGTGTTGAATTACAATTAATTACTTGAACTGCTTTTTGATTATTACCATATACATACATGTGCATCATATATTACAAATGACATATCATTATTGCATGCAAACCTTGTTGATTCAAATGGTGCACGAAACAAAGATAGCACAGTTATCAGATAAATCAGAAAAATGCTGACGGAGTTTAGTAAATAGACAGACATTGTATTGTATTGAGGTACAAAATGAGCCAGAAACCAAGTATTACCCAAGTATAGTGTGTAGGAAAGTAAGGATCACAAAATTGCCTTCCTAGTGATAGTTTAAGTGCTGGAAAGTGCCTAAAACTCACATAAACTGCAGAATTCTGCAGAAAATCAGCAAATTCAGCATTTAAACACATTTATATCATGCAGAAATATGCTTAAATGGTCCTGAATACTTTCCTAAGTGTCGGGAATCGAAACTGTCATAAAAGGTAACATAAAGCACACTAAACATCATAGTTTAGCACCTTAACGAACCGGTAACCAACCGAACAACCGGACATTACCCGAAACACCAAATTTTCAATAAAAGCATTGTTTTAACATTACCAAGCTAGTTATGGTCCCCGAACATAACAACACACTATAAAATACCTAGTAACTAAATACCTAACTAATACTTGAATTTTAACTAACTTAACTAACTATTTAGTTATAACCTAGATCTATACCCCCCCCCCCCTAACCTAGTTCACGGTTACAAGAGGCCCCACAAGAAGATTTTATTTGAATTCTTTATTTGATCTTGTCTTGATCTTTTGAGGACATAAGGACCAATAGATTAACACATGTTGGATGAAAGTTTATTTAAACCTAAAGTCCTTATTCATTTCTCATTACCATCATCACCAACAAGCTTCTCTTCTCCTCCCTCCATGCTCACGGCTCACATACCCACCCCACACACATCCATTTTCGTTCAACAATCAACCATTCTAAGGTGTCCACAAGGTGTCTCTAGCATCATTAGGAAGCTTGGAACCTTTGAAAGTTAAAGGACCTTCACCATTTGCTTTTATCCACTTCATTTCTTCTCTTGATCATCCCTAGCCTTGAGCTAGTAGTAAGAACACTAATCTCTTCATTTCACATCTTATATAAGTGGTTAAAAGATGATACATAATGTTAATCTTGAAGAACACTAAGAATCAAGAGAATGAAACTTGAGCATAAGCTTATATCATGAAGAAATCATGTTATTTATGTGTTGTTATACTTGTTGATCATTGTTTGCTTATATAAACGATGTATATCATCATATGATCTTGCTAGATCATGATTAAAAACATAATCTAGCAAGATGAGAGGATGAACATGTTGGAATTTAATGAATCATCCTCACATAAAGCATGAACTTGAAAGAATATAACGTGTTCTTGTGAAATATTGATTAAAATCAAATGTAAGTCTTGTAGATCTAAAACTTCAAGAGTGATTTTCCAAGAAACCAAGTTAAAAATACAAATTTTACTTAATCTTGGATTTCAAATAAATAAACCTTATTTTTAGAGGATAAACAGGTGTAGAAACATATGTGTAACAAGAAAAATCCATGAAGAAACATTTTTAGAAAATGTGACTAGGAGTTGTAAAGATCTATTTTCTTTAAAAATGATGTTTTTAAAGAATCAACCACACTTTAAGGGGTAACAAGGCTTACTAAAAACACTAGTAAGTTACTACAAATTTTTATACATTTTCAAGTTCATGAAGTGGTAGTTTATGCTTGATTTTGGCAAAATTGGTTAGTGTAGATTGTTTAATGTTGATTGTGGATTGATTGTGATGATTTACAAAAGAAAATGATATACCTTCAAGGTATGGAAACCTCCATTTTTAGAGTAAACTATGGCGAATTTTTTCTAAAAATTAAACACTTAGAAAATTATTTCTAAACAAATAATTACAAGTGTGCTTTAAACCATGAATTTTTACATAAACTTTGCCATAATTTTTGTTACAAAAATTTTAAATATCGGAGGTTGGTTTTTATAAACAAAAGTGACTAAATATATATTTAGGGAAATATATATTTAGATGTCACCATGTGTGTGATTATTTTTATATTATGTGTATTAGATATATTATTTTAGGACTTGAAATAATATAACTCATCAAAATACCAAGAAATTTCAATCCAAAATATTACCAAAATTCCAAGGGAGTGAACATATAAAGTATACCCAAAATATTGGACAAACCGAACAAAGGAATATAACTCACAAAATATTCCTGAAAATTATTTACAAGTATATTTTGGTAATTGGTATTTTGAACACCAAGGGAATGAAAATGGGATTTTCATAATTACTACAAAATACATCATATTTTTGACAAGGCGAAAATATATTATTTTTGGCAAGTAAAAGTATATAAATCTTTCTTGGCATTATTCGAAGATACATTATTTTTGGAAGAAAATAAATTTTCTTAAATAAACTTTGAAAATATTATTTTTGGACGAAAAATGGATTTATATATATATATTTCTAAAGTTAGACTTGAAAATATATTAGTTTTGAGACTTGTATGAAATTTATAAATATTTTTGCCAAGGAAAAATTATAAATAAATTTTCTAAGTAATATCTATCAAAATATATATTTCAGAAATATATAATGATGTATTCTTACTAGAAATATTATTCCGGGAAAGTTAAAAATTAAGTATAATGATACTTAATAAACACAATAAAAATACGTATTTTCGAACGTATAAATACACTCTGGAATACGACACCGATACATGGCAAAAATATACAAGTATAAGAATACGAATACAATTACACCCATCCTTGGGAAGGATATACATGTACAAATACACTTATGTGTCAAGTTAAAATATACTATTTTAACTAATACTCCAAAATTTAATAAATATAACTTAAGTTAAAATATTACTATTTTAACAAATAATTATATACTTGGAATAATATTGATGACACTAACTCAAGACACTAATTAAGACCAAGGTCAAGGCACGACCTACCCGTCTAATGAACCGTAGTACGCATGTAGGTAGTCGTGCGTTCTAGAGGATGCTTTGAGTTACATTGGATACGAAGAACGCAAAACTGTGAGTTCATGTCCCCCTTTTCTTTTAACTGTTTTCAGTTTTACAACTTCGGGGGTGAAATACATGTTACAAATGTTTCGATGATTACAAATGGTATGATTAGTTAAGGAATGTACTGCTAGATCATGTGAATGGATAGGCGATTGACTTAAGACCATTAATCCTTGTATAAGGACCGAGGGGCATGAGTGATAGATCTATTGGGAGTTGCGAGCCCCACCCATGGGCCTGCGAGTTGGCCACGTGTGGTGACTATGTCGTTTCGCCGGAGGGCCCGGTACGAAATACGCATAAAGGGTTGAGTGCTTCCTATACCATGTCACATATATTAATGTATTAGCTACACATTAATTGATCTGTTTCCTTGTTGCTTCATACCAATTTACAAATACACACATACATACTTACAAATGTTTTCAAGGTTGTTCGCATACACATACAAAACACATGAACTCGCTCAACTTTTGTTGATGTTTTCAAACTGCATGTATTTCAGGAAATTAAGTATGGACCTGGCGGGCGTTGAAGTTACAGGTCATGTCTCTAATAAAAGGTGTCATCCGAAGTCGAAGGGTTTGGGTTACGTATTTTATCTTGGATAAGATACATGGCTCGAAACCTAGTTTGTTCGTGTCTTTTGCGAAATCCTTATGGGTCTAAAACTTGCTGGTATTGTATTTTGAACATGAAGTCTGTGTTTTGGGATTTAAAACAATGTTGCTTGTAACTTTTTAAAACTATCTATGGATGAACATCTTGGTTTTATCATATAGTCGTTTGTTATGGTTAAATGCAATGATATTAAGCAAGTCACACCAAATCACGCTTCTGCAAAAGTCAGGGTGTGACAGTTTGGTATAAGAGCTTCGATTGTAGCGAACTAGGATTCCTTCTCGAGTCTAGACTTCAATCATTAGGGCTCTCACGAAAATATTTTACAACATGTTTTCATTGCATACACGAAACGCCCAGATCCAGAGAAACAAACATTTTTACAAAAGGAAAGACAAGAAACACGATTGCAAGGTTTGCATGTGTGGTTTAGTCTGGGAGACTGGGTGATTTAGTCTGGGAGACTAGGTGGTCTAGTCTGGGAGACTAGGAAGGATAGAGAGGTTTCATGAGGAATAACAAGGATTTATGATTACATGATAAATTGCCTTTGTTTGCATATGTTCGGTGTTAGTGGTTACTATACGTACATATGTTAGGATTACGACGTTGTAGGCACACATGTTATCCTCAGAGAATGGGTTGTCGGATGCCCGCAACCCGAAGGAAGTCGCATCAGACGACGAGGTCATGCCTGCGCCAGAGATATATACGTCAGACACTGAGAGTGATCCTGACATGCGGTCCGAGGACGACTTCCAACCGTTCGCGCTACCAGACTTTGATGATGATTTACCCATTGCTGATAGTTTCCCTGACGAGGATCCTTTTGTCATTCCTGTTTTGGTCCATGACCACCTCATCACTGGTCATTCCAATGGTGAGCCCATCATGGCTCCGATCCTCGATGCCGTACCTCTCGTGGTCATTCCTCCCGAGGATCTGCCTTTCGATGATTAGTTTGATGATGACGTTGATTTGTTTGTTGATGGTCCTCCTGATGACGCCCATGATGATGGAAAGTTAAACGAGAACGTTATTGCTATTCCACTTCTTGAGATCCCTGTTATCGAGTTATCCTCTGATTCTAGTTTGCACTCTGTTTCAGACTCCTTTGAGTCTGTGACATCTTCAGCTTTACAGACGGTCAGATTGCATCTTTTTGCTACTGAGTTAGATGACGACGCCGCTATGTCTTCCGCACTATCACCTACTCGAGATCCCATGTAAGACCCACATTGGAAATTTACACGATTATAACTTTAAAATACGCATTTTAATACTAAAAATGCGATTTTACAAAAACTTAGTTGTACACGTTTACATAAATCACTTATAACAAAACAAAACAAGATTTAACGTGGAAGCTTTATTTAACGTGTGTTCGGTTCTTGTTCGACGCTTGATCTTCATCCGAGACTTCTCGTCATTCACCTATGATCAAAACCAACTTAAAAGTTAGTTTTGATAGTTAAATAACAAGCACAACAAGGTAAATGGGTCAAATAAACAAAAATTTCAAATTTTTACGCCGTCGCCACGCGCCACGGCAAACCCCGTTGGTCGTGACGTGATGCCACGCCTTCATTTTGACAGAATGTTTTGTTCTGCAGTTGCATATTCCCAGCCAACCTTAAGTTTACGGAAACGAGCATAACTCTTTCGTTATTTGTCCGCTTTACACGCTTCTTTTTCCTATGTGATCATAATTTAATTCTCCATCATATGGAGTTAACATCCGACATCCGGATTAACAAAATTTTAGACTTTTAAGCCTTCGGCTTAAAAATACTATTAGGAACTTTTGACCCGTTCATGCATTTATCAAATAAACATGTTTGTTTGATCCCATTTTCAAATGAACCTTATCATTTCAATGTTGCCTATCATATTAGGTTCAGTTTACGAATTTATGTACATTCTTAAACCCGTTTTTACTTAAATGCTTATTTTGACCCGTTAAGGGTATTTAAGCACTTTTCCGCATAATTCATGCTCGTTTATTTCTAGCATCTTATTTCCACATTGTTTATCAAATGATCTTCCACCACAATTATAATTGGGGTGGATTTAACGTGGCAATCATTATATTCCGAGTTTTACCCCTCTGATCATTATTTTACGGCAAAGACTCTTATAGAGTCAAATGACCAAAGACTTACATTTTTCGCTTTTTATACTTATTCTAAGTATTTATTTAAGCAAACTACTTGTTTCCAAACAACCTTTAATGGTCGTTCGCTCGATTTAGCTTACAAGGGCGTTTTGGTCCATTTCAGCCTTTCATTTACGATGAAGGGCTTTTGGAAAGCATGTTTGACCCAAAATCCCTCTTTTTAGCTATGAGCTTATATTAAAGGTCATTAGGGTTTCAAAACACCATGACCATCATTTAAATCATTCGTTTTACCTATTTAAAGTAACCGAATGTCCATTAACTTCATTTAACTCTCAATGAACCTCTACTTCAAATTGAGTAGTTAACCTATTATACATACCTGACGCGGATCAATATATTGACCGGTTTCGATACATTGCCTTAGTAGCCGCTAAGCAATAGCGATGTAAATATCCATTTGATATTTATTCC
Source organism: Helianthus tuberosus (assembly GCA_030545235.1). NCBI lineage: Eukaryota > Viridiplantae > Streptophyta > Magnoliopsida > Asterales > Asteraceae > Helianthus > Helianthus tuberosus. The sequence goes on from CM060381.1 coordinate 152,292,126, forward strand.
TATAATCATACAACTCAACAAACCATTAGTCGATATTGTCAAAGGGTGGTAATTTCACCTTTTGACCCGTTTGGTCTAAATGACCGTGAATCTTTATGAGATGATATTTATTACCATCTTATCTATATGACTCGCTCCGGTTTACACCGTATAGTCATTTTACTTATAAATCATTTATTGATTCTTTTGACCCATTATAACTTACGCTATAAAGTGTCTTTCACAAACTAACGGTTATTGCCAACACGTGACCAAAATACCGTTTTACCCTTATTATTTGCATTGGTTTACCCTACGAAGTAACCACTCGAAACTCATTATTTATTAGTCATTGCATGACCAAATAATCGTTTTAGTCCTTTTTAACCATTAAACATGGTTTATTACCATTGTCTTTTGTTCCGAACCGCACATGTCGTGTCGGAACATCATAATTCAAACATGACTTTCTATTATTCATAACCTATAAAACCAATAGGTATTAAATAAAAGGTGTAAGCTTTGACTTACCTTGCATCCAATTTATGCTTTTCGTTCATTGCTGATTCATTTGACCCGCTTCCTTCCCGAGCTTTCACCTAGCTCGTCAAGCGTCAAACTATCATCATAAGTTGTAAGATGGTTAGACTAGTCATAATCATTCACGACTATTCCATCCTACTACCTTTATGTCGAAATTATCATTCGATCATATAAAAGGTTATTTTGACTTTAAAAAGTCTAACTGCCTATTAACATAATTAATTACACGGAGTAGCTCAACTACTCGTTTAATTACTTGGTCAATTACCCGGTAAACATCATCTTTATGTTACCGTTTTAATCAAGTTCTTATCATCATAATTCACCGAATTAATACACAATAATATTAAACATCATTTAACATAAACCTATCATCAATTTTATCATATCATACTAAACTTATTTCATAGTAAGTATGATTATAGACTCAAATATACAATTTGTTCAAGTATTTCCTGATTACTATCTTATATGATGATTCTAATCATAATTATATCATCATTTTCATCATATGATTAATACCTACTTATCCTAGTGTGGTAAATCATCAAATCATTCAAATTATAGCTTCATATGTATAAATTTCACTTAGGGTTTGATTCCTAAGCAAGTATATATCACTAATTCAATCATAGCTTCAATAATTCATTCATAATTCACGATTATGATGATTATCCAAATTTCACAACTTCACAAATCATCAAAATTCGACGTACCTTATGATCCCCTAGCTTGGGTGATCGTTAATCCACGTTCAATTGTGAATTTCAGCATCAATTTGACCTTCAATTTGATGATTTATTGTGAACTAGGGTTTTAGTTCATGGGAGCTTGTTCTGATCGATCCAGAACACCTTCAACACACACTCAATGTGTGTTTCAGGTTTTTAAATTTCTTTTATAATTAAACTTTCAAGTTTATCCACTTTGGCCCCTCTTGTTTGGTTAGTTTATTAAGTAGGCCACAACCCACTTAATTTCAATAACATTTCTTCTAATCAACTAGGTTAAATATTCCTAGTTAATTTAGTGGGTTAGGGGAATTATTGACTAAGTTTATTTTAAGTCCCGTTAACTTAGGCTGCTAAAAACTTTATTTTTCTCAAAAGCATTATTTTCCCTTTTTATTTATTATTAGGTTTAGTTATATAAATCCTAATATTTTCCGAGTTAATTTTACCACTAACGGTAATTTACCCGTCGTTTAGTATTAACTTGGTTTAATTACCAAACCCGTTTTCGAGGTGTTACATCCCACACCTCCACACGACCCAGAGCATAGTCATTAACTAGCTCCTGTTCCTTTTGGGTCAGCCTGATTGTTGCACCTATTGATCTTGAGCCGATTTCTGATCCTGGCCATGTTCCGTTTGAATTACCAGATATTGCACTCCCTATTCCTGGCCCAGTACCTGTACCTGTTGATCTTCCCTTTTGCCGAGCCATTTATTCCCCCATCGGCACCCGCTGATGTTGCTCCTCTCCCTCCTGTAGAATCCGATGTCCATCACACTGATTTGCCGAATGTTTTTCCTTCAGGACATCCCTGCACCCCATCCAGGGGAAAGTACTCCAGGTTAGCACCCGTGTGATGATCCTTTTGCTACAGCAGCATTTCCTCCGACCTCACAGGCTGCACTGTTTGCTCCTTTCACTTCTTCACCGCTGGACAAGCCATTCCGATGGTCCCTACCATACACTATGCCGATTTCAGACCCCTATCATTCTTCACATCATGGAGGCTACACACGGGATGAGTTGCTCCTGTTACTTCAGCTACAGTTTGAGGTTTTGAGTCATAGAGTTTTGGAGCTTGAGCTGACACCACGCCCTCCACCCTGTCTATGCAAGTATACCTTGATCCTCCACATTCATCACTGTCTCCTTTTGCACTCTCACCTGCTGCTCTTACACATTTCCCAGGTTTTGATGCTCGTTTCTTTACTATCAAGTAGCAGATTAGTTACTTACTTCGACGTGTATACGAGCTCGAGGAGGAGCTCGCATAAGTTTGCAGTTTGCTTTTCTTCCCTCCTCCACCTCAGTCATCAGTATAGTTGGTTTTATGTTTTATGCGGATTGCATTACTTTTGGGTAAAGACACTACTAATGAGCTGAGATTGTGGAGACTTTTGAAGACCACTTTGGACCATGTGATTTTTGGCATATTGACAGACTTATTGGACCAGGGTAGTGTGACCCTGTGTCCCTTATGATGAGATACACTTTGTAGACACTGTGACTATGGTCGGCAAATAATGAAAGCTCAGTCGTCATGTTCTTACTAAACACGTTGTTGATCTACATGTTATGCTATAATTGTGATGTTATATGATTCCTTGCTACGACGATTGCTTATATGCATATGTATACATGCCTCCTAGGTCTTATTCGTTAAGTAGATGCTTATGTGCTTGTGTCCTTAATAAGACCTGACCTAACCGATCTTCTTCTTAGAAGATGTCGCTTCAAAGGAACACCGATACCAACAACCCTCTGCCGACGACAGAGGCGGAATTACAAGAGCGCATCTCACAGGCCATCGCACAGCACGAGGCCCATCGCTCCGAACGCAGCGAAGGTACCTCAGGAAATAACCCACCCAACGGTAACGTTTAGTCACTTAAGACACATTACAAAACGTTTTGACATTTCCAAGGGTGTTTTGCTAATGCCTTATGTGAATGATGTTGCTTATGTCGCAGGCTGCACCTACAAGCAGTTCTTGAGTTGCAAGCCCTGGGATTTCGACGGCACTGGGGGTGCTGTAGCCTCCGTGCGCTGGGTTGAGAAGACGGATTCTGTTTTGTGGTTGAGAAAATGCACCCCAGAGCATCAAGTCCCGTACATATCTGGACTGCTTCAAGATGGGGCTCTATCATGGTGGAACCTTCAGGTTCAGACGCTGGGCGAGGCTGCTGCGTATGCTTTGACATGGGACGAACTGAAAGAACTAAGGCATAAGAAGTACTGTTCGAGAGCGGAAATCCAGAAGTTGGAAACTGAGTTCTGGAACTTGAAGATGGAAGGTTCAAAGATAGCTGAGTATGTGCAGAGATTTCATGATTTATCACAAGTTGTTCCATATCTGGTGGAACCAGAGTTTAAGGGGATCGAACGTTTCATCTGGGGATTGGCACCTCAGATTCTGAGCATGGTGACAACATCGAAGCCTCCAACAATTACCGATGCTATTGACTTAAGTGTGGCGCTCACTGAAGAAGCGGTTAGACTGGGAAAATTTTCAATCTCTGAAGAGATGAAGGAGACTCCGGTGGAGCCATCTGGAGATAACAAGAGAAAGTTCACAAACTTCAAGAAGGGTACTCGGGCGAATAACAACAACAAGGCCAAAAAGGGAAAAGAGTACATGGGTAAACTACCTAAGTGCGACAAGTGTCGACGTCATCATACCGGGCGATGTAAAAATGGAAAGTGTGACAACTGTGGCAAAGTGGGGCACTGCAAGGAGACGTGTTGGCATGGGACGGGACGGGACGTGGAAAGAGAGGTCAAGGGTGTTTTAACTGCGGCGACGTGGGGCACTTTAGGAAAGATTGCCCAAGGGAGATTAACCAAGACCGTGGAAGAGCGTCCAACACCGGAGCAAGGGAAGCACGCCAGGATCCAAACATGGCTATCGGTACATCCCTTGTTGGTCAACGTTATGCATCTGTGTTGTTTGATACTGGTGCTGACTTTAGCTTCATATCTCTAGAGTTTAAGAATATACCTGGTTTAGTAGCGAGTAAATTAGATACCTCGTAGTCGATAGAACTAGTTAACAGGAAGCTGGTAGAGGCCAAAGGAGTGATTAGAGGCTGTGTTATAGAGCTTGGAGAGCGTGAGTTTTCGATAGATCTTCTGCCAGTTAAGCTAGGAAGCTTCGACGTCGTAGTCGGGATGGATTGGTTGTCAAGTAATCAAGCTGAGGTTGTATGCCATGAGAAGATTATCCGCATCCCGATGGCGAGTGAAGAGATGATCGTGATTCATGGGGAGAAGCAGGATACGCTTCTACGGATTATTAGTTGTTTGAAGGCACGGAAGTTTTTGCGTAAAAGGTGTATTGCCCTTTGAGCTCATGTCGTGGACAAGGAAGCCGAAGAACCGAAGCTCGAAGATATCCCTGTGGTGAGGGAATATCCTGAGGTCTTCCCCGAAGACTTGTCAGGATTATCTCCTCTACGACAAGTCGAATTCCGCATCGACTTGGTCCCAGGCGCCGCGCCTATAGCTAAGGCATCTTATCGACTTGCGCCTTCAGAAATTGCAAGAGTTATCAACACAGCTTCAGGAGTGGTTAGATAATGGATTTATAAGACCAAGCTTCTCGCTTTGGGGAGCTCCAGTGTTGCACGTCGAAAAGAAGGGTGGTGACTTCCAAATGAGTATCGACTACCAAGAGCTGAACAAGTCAATCATCAAGAACCGGAATTCCATGCCGAGGATTAACGATTTATTTAACTAACTACAAGGATCCAACTACTATCCTAATATTGATCGTTGATCGAGTATCATTAGCTGTGAATTTAGGAAGAAAGTATACCAACGTACAGTGAGTCAACAAGTTGTTTTAAACATACGCTAATACTGTGTTTTATACACGATACACAAAATAGTTACACACAGAATACAGAACTTTGAGGGTTTAGGAAGCATGCACTTAAGACCGTCGGGAACTTATGTCGAGATTCATTAAAGGTCACCACGTAAGAACCACGTCTATTAACTCGGGCAAACACTATCATTTTGTCATGCAAGCTATTTTAGTTAACCGATCAGATAAAGTACTCAAATTTATTTTATTAATATTTCCCACTTTTGCATCTAATGAGTAGATTTTCTCATTCCTACTCCTCTTAATGGTAGTTGCATCATGACAATTTTCTTCATTTGAGCAAACACTTATTTGCTTCAGTACTTGAGCATTTCATATGATACACAAGCAATCGTTTGTCACGCATGTAGCTTCCCTTCTAATGATCGTGTTCATCAAAGTTACAAATATTATTTCGTTATATCTGATTATTGCCTTGTGACTCGGATATTCTGCATTATTGTAAGTATCAACTCCTTGATATTGAGACAACAAAACCTTCTTGAAATTTCATTTCTTTTCAGTTACATACATGGTTTATCATTGTAACCATGCCGAAATCCCCTTGTCGATACATACGTTTATTGTCAGATTACGCTGAGACCAAGTTCGATTGCTTGAACTTATCCATTTCGCATATTCAATTCAAGACACCATATGATGTATTGAGAGCATCATATTCGAATTCATTTTTGCAAGCGTTTCATTTGTTCCAAGTCGCAGTAGACTTGTTAGGTCTACTGCTCCAATAAATCGTTTGTTGCTTTCGACACCATGTACTGATGTTTTCACTAAATTGAAGCTTGCACTAATCTCGTTTACGCATCTCATACACGGATTTAATTATTTATTTATTTGCTCTAAATCCGCTCTGCTTCATCATGATTAAAGCAGTCTGAACACAATCGTGTGTTAAGACAAGGGTACATAAATTCATTTTATATTCCAGTGTACCTCCTAACGGTTCTTTCATTATCGATCGAATGCCTTGCAATATTTATTACTTTTTCATCTTCGATCGGAATCGATAGTTCTTTGGTGTTCTATATTCAATTGAAAAATCCTACAATGCCGTTTGAATCAAATTTCCAGGATTGCTTCATTACACTTTCATTTGATTTCAAACACGGTAAACTCGTTCGGTCACCGCTTTATTGAATTATGTCATTACGAAACTTCTTTCAACTTGGGGATGATGTGACAACTCGAAATTTAGAACCTTTCGTGTATGCTTAAACGCGTGGCTAGTTAGCTTATGTGATTAATGACAAATGAACCTTTACGTGATTATGTGTTATTTGTGTGTGCTTGTGAGTATACGATGTATGTATATATGAACCGAGACACAAGAACCCGACTCGAGACCATGTGGTCTCGAGTGAACGATGCAACATTGGGCCGGTTGGGCCACACACCCACACTTAGCCTATCCGAGAGCCCACTAGGGTGTATTACTAGGAGCGGATATATAAACTTGATAGTTAGACATGTTGCCATTTTGATAACACTCATACTCTCCTCTACACACACACTCTCCATTCTCTCACTAAAACCCTAGACACCAAGCATCACACTCTTCTCCTTCTTCTCGGATCAAACCAACCGACCTCAAAAGGATTTCTCGGATTTGCTTGTTCACACCAAACAAAGCTTCATCTTTCACCACCTCACAACCGGTTAGTGTTTATGATGTTTGTTAGTGTTTATGATGCTTGTTAGTGTTTATGATGCTTGTTAGTGTTTATGATGTTTGTTGGTTAGTGTTTATGATGTTTGATGTTATGGATGACATGATTGAACTAGAACCGTTTGTACAATGATGATGTGCTTGTGAATCGTGTGTATGATGTTGATAATCGGAACATGCTTTGATTTCGGATATGTGGCATAATGAACTTATGATGTTTTGTGTTTAAATGTAGTCTAAAACACTAGTTGTTGATGTTCATATAAATCGGATTGTGTACTCTTGTGTTAAGAACCGAAAGCTTGCTATTAGGGTGATTTGTTGATAAGTTGTTCATGATTCTTGTTAGACCTAGGTTCATAGGAATGAAGATGAACTACTTGAATATTGAAGAACAAGATGAACATGATGAACACATGAAGAACTTGTTGAATATCATATGAACATGTTGAATATTTGAAATCTGATATGTTTGATCCATTTTTAGTAATTTGCTAGACAAGAAACATGTTTAAGGATTTTGGTTGGATAGTACAAACTGTTACATGAAATCAGAATGTTAGTGGGTAGTACACTGTACCGAATCAGCTCCTGTCCAACCGAAACCATCAGTTGCGACTCGAAACCAAGCACAACGAGTCGAGATCCCCGATTGCGACACCGGTTGCGAGTCGCAAACACCTGGTTGCGACTCGAAACCACACATGATCAGCACACCAACTTTGTGACTCGAAACCATTGTTGCGAGTCCGGTTGCGACTCGTAACCAAGACAGCATGAACCGAAACCATGGTTGCGACTCCGGTTGCGAGTCGCAAACACCTAGTTGCGACTCGAGACTATACACGGATACTCGCTGTTTGGGCTTGCACCTCATTTCGGACTTAATTGTTTGGGCCGGACCTTTGGGCCTACTACACGGACCTCATACGTACTGTTGTTTATGAACGATTATTTGGGCTGCTATAGATGAACTTGCATGCAACGTGCTAGCATACGTGTAGAACATACGTGCAATACATGGTTGGAACCTGACTTGTATGATACAACTATGATAGGACGTGAGTAGCCACAACATTGCTTGTTTGACTTTTCTGTGTTTCTACCGAGCAAACCAAGGTGAGTTCACACCCTCTACAAAGCATGGGATTCCCAGGGGTCGGGAATTGGGGTTAAGGAACTGGGTTCCTCGTCCTCCTTGGGTAGGACAGCAAAGGTTCAGGAATGTAATTCCTCGTCCTCACGGACAGATAACTCGTACTAGACCAAAACTCTATCACGAAGTCCCTCCTTTTTATATCGACTTAATCGCCGGGCCAATGGCGAGCGGGTCATTAGTTAGATAGCGCTATTTAGGTTTGACAAACCACACACCGTGCCGCAGAGGACGGGCGTGAACTAATGGATCTGGGGCACGTCAATGCTGATAGACATTGACAGTTTCAGGGCACATAAACATGACTACAGTCAGCAGTCGATATGGTAACGAGTCTAGTGTATACATGGGGTAGCCCCCACGGCCGAAATGCCAGATAACTAACATGGGGTAGCCCCCACGGCTGGATTGCCAGAGTAACCGGGAATATACAAGTCACGTTTTTAACTATGGGGTAACCCCCACGGCAGGATGCCAGCTAAAGGAAACTGTTTTCGAAACAACTTAAAACGAACACCCAACCGTGAACTCACTCAACTTGTTGTTGACTCGTTACTACATGCTTTGCAGGTCCTTAGGTTTCTTAGCTGGAGCTTGCATGGAGGAGGATCGTTGTGGGACATGGACGGCTGTGTGCCACGTTAAACTTTGGAACAATTAAACTCATATTTTGTTTTAAGACTTATGCTTCCGCTTGCAACTTAACTATGTTTTGTTTGAACACCAATTGTATTGGTTGGATTTTTATAACTACTTACATGCTTGTTCAATATGATTGGTGGCTGGATCCTGGTCAGTCACGCCTCTAAGCGGTAGTACTCCGCAGGTGGATTTTGGGGGTGTGACAGCTTTCACGTTACGATTACCTTTGAGCTTGCTGATTCTGAGTTCATATAGCGGATGCTATTGTTTCTGAACACTCATTTGCATATTGTGAACAATCGTTCGAAGTTTATTCGTCGAAACTCCTCTTTTATTGAGCCCATGTTAACTAAGTTACACTAGATTATACATCTATACGTCTCGAGTCCTTTGACATCAAATTCTGAAAACACATACCTTTTAACTGTTGGGTTCTGATTGTTGTAATATGTCATTGGATGCACCTGTTTCGAATAAGTTTTCATTCGGTTTTGTGGTTATTCACTTTGTGTTATAACGTAACCCTAAGGAGCTAATGTAGTTAAATTTCGAAGACTGAAATTTTCTTAACAGGGGGAGAATGTGACAACTGTCAAAATTTCAGATGTCCGTACAATTATTAAACAACGATTAGTGCTTAATGATTGTGCTGAATTACAATTAATTACTTGAACTGCTTTCTAATTATTACCATATACATACATGTGCATCATATATTGCAAATGACATATCATTATTGCATGCAAACCTTGTTGATTCAAATGGTGCACGAAACAAAGATAGCACAGTTATCAGACAAATCAGAAAAATGCTGACGGAGTTCAGTAAATAGACAGACATTGTATTGTATTGAGGTACAGAATGAGCCAGAAACCAAGTATTACACTAGTATAGTGTGTAGGAAAGTAAAGATCACAAAACTGCCTTCCTAGTGATAGTTTAAGTGCCGGAAAGTGCCTAAAACTCACATAAACTACAGAATTCTGCAGAAAATCAGCAAATTCAGCATTTAAACACATTTATATCATGCAGAAATATGCTTAAATGGTCCTGAATACTTTCCTAAGTGTCAGAAATCGAAACTGTCATAAAAGGTAACATAAAGCACAATAAACTGCATAGTTTAGCACCTTAACGAACCGGTAACCAACCGAACAACAGGACATTACCCGAAACACCAAATTTTCACTAAAAGCATTGTTTTAACATTACCAAGCTAGTTATGGTCCCCGAACATCATAACACACTATAAAACACCTAGTAACTAAATACCTAACTAATACTTGAATTTTAACTAACTTAACTAACTATTTAGTTATAACCTAGATCTATACCTCCCCCCCCCCCCCACCTAGTTCACGGTTACAAGAGGCCCCGCAAGAAGATTTTATTTGAATTCTTTATTTGATCTTGTCTTGATCTTTTGAGGACATAAGGACCAATAGATTAATACATGTTGGATGAAAGTTTATTTAAACCTAAAGTCCTTATTCATCTCTCATTACCATCATCACTAACAAGCTACTCTTCTCCTCCCTCCATGCTCATGGCTCACATACCCACCTCACACACATCCATTTTCGTTCAACAATCAACCATTCTAAGGTGTCCACAAGGTGTCTCTAGCATCATTAGGAAGCTTGGAACCTTCGGAAGTTGAAGGACCTTCACCATTTGCTTTTATCCATTTCATTTCTTCTCTTGATCATCCCTAGCCTTGAGCTAGTAGTAAGAACACTAATCTCTTCATTTCACATCTTATATAAGTGGTTAAAAGATGATACATAATGTTAATCTTGAAGAACACTAAGAATCAAGAGAATGAAACTTGAGCATAAGCTTAAATCATGAAGAAATCATGTTATTTATGTGTTGTTATACTTGTTGATTATTGTTTGCTTATATAAACGATGTAGATCATCATATGATCTTGCTAGATCAAGATTAAAAACATAATCTAGCAAGATGAGAGGATGAACATGTTGGAATTTAATGAATCATCCTCACATAAAGCATGAACTTGAAAGAATATAATGTGTTCTTGTGAATTAATGATTAAAATCAAATGTAAGTCTTGTAGATCTAAAACTTCAAGAGTGATTTTCCAAGAAACCAAGTTAAAAATACAAGTTTTACTTAATCTTGGATTTCAAATAAATAAACCTTATTTTTAGAGGATAAACAAGTGTAGAAACATATGTGTAACAAGAAAAATCCATGAAGAAACATTTTTAGAAAATGTGACTAGAAGTTGTAAAGATCTATTTTCTTTAAAAATGATGTTTTTAAATAATCAACCACACTTTAAGGGGTAACAAGGCTTACTAAAAACACTAGTAAGTTAATACAAATTTTTATAAATTTTCAAGTTCATGAAGTGGTAGTTTATGCTTGATTTTGGCAAAATTGGTAAGTGTAGATTGTTTAATGTTGATTGTGGATTGATTGTGATGATTTACAAAAGAAAATGATATACCTTCAAGGTATGGAAACCTCCATTTTTAGGGGAAACTATGGCGAAATTTTTCTAAAAATTAAACACTTAGAAAATTATTTCTAAACAAATAATTACAAGTGTGCTTTAAACCACGATTTTTTACATAAACTTTGCCATAATTTTTGTTACAAAAATTATAAATATTAGAGGTTGGATTTTATAAACAAAAGTGACTAAATCTGTATTTAGGGAAATATATATTTAGATGTCACCATGTGTGTGATTATTTGTATATTATGTGTATTAGTTATATTATTTTAGGACTTGAAATAATATAACTCATCAAAATACCAAGAAATTTCAATCCAAAATATTACCAAAATTCCAAGGGAGTGAACATATAAAGTATACCCAAAATATTGGACAAACCGAACAAAGGAATATAACTCACAAAATATTCCGGAAAATTATTTACAAGTATATTTTGGTAATTGGTATTTTGAACACCAAGGGAATGAAAATGGGATTTTCATAATTACTACAAAATATATCATATTTTTTACAAGGAGAAAATATATTATTTTTGGCAAGTAAAAGTATATAAATCTTTCTTGGCATTATTCGAAGATACATTATTTTTGGAAGAAAATAAATTTTCTTAAATAAACTTTGAAAATATTATTTTTGGACGAAAAATGGATTTATATATAGTTATTTCTAAAGTTAGACTTGAAAATATATTAGTTTTGAGACTTGTATGAAATTTATAAATATTTTTGCCAAGGAAAAATTATAAATAAATTTTCTAAGTAATATCTATCAAAATATATATTTTGGAAATATATAATGATGTATTCTTACTAGAAATATTATTCCGGGAAAGTTAAAAATTAACTATAAGGATACTTAATAAACACAATAAAAATACGTATTTTCGAACGTATAAATACACTCTGGAATACGACACCGATACATGGCAAAAATATACAAGTATAAGAATACGAATACAATTACACCCATCCTTGGGAAGGATATACATGTACAAATACACTTATGTGTCAAGTTAAAATATATTATTTTAACTAATACTCCAAAATTTAATAAATATAACTTAAGTTAAAATATTATTATTTTAACAAATAATTGTATACTTGGAATAATATTGATGACACTAACTCAAGACACTAATTAAGACCAAGGTCAAGGCACGACCTACCCGTCTAATGAACCGTAGTACGCATGTAGGTAGTCGTGCGTTCTAGAGGAAGCTTTGAGTTACAATGGATACGAAGAACGCAAAACTGTGAGTTCATGTCCCCCTTTTCTTTTAACTGTTTTCAGTTTTACAACTTCGGGGGTGAAATACATGTTACAAATGTTTCGATGATTACAAATGGTATGATTAGTTAAGGAATGTACTGCTAGATCATGTGAATGGATAGGCGATTGACTTAAGACCATTAATCCTTGTATAAGGACCGAGGGGCATGAGTGATAGATCTATTGGGTGTTGCGAGCCCCACCCATGGGCCTGCGAGTTGGCCACGTGTGGTGACTATGTCGTTTCGCCGGAGGGCCCGGTACGAAATACGCATAAACGGTTGAGTGCTTCCTATACCATGTCACATATATTAATGTATTAGCTACACATTAATTGATATGTTTCCTTGTTGCTTCATACCAATTTACAAATACACACATACATACTTACAAATGTTTTCAAGGTTGTTCGCGTACACATACAAAACACATGAACTCGCTCAACTTTTGTTGATGTTTTCAAACTGCATGTATTTCAGGAAATTAAGTATGGACCTGGCGGGCGTTGAACATGTCTCTAATAAAAGGAGTCATCCGAAGTCGAAGGGTTTGGGTTACGTATTTTATCTTGGATAAGATACATGGCTCGAAACCTAGTTTGTTCGTGTCTTTTGCGAAGTCCTTATGGGTCTAAAACTTGCTGGTATTGTATTTTGAACATGAAGTCTGTGTTTTGGGATTTAAAACAATGTTGCTTGTAACTTTTTAAAACTATCTATGGATGAACATCTTGGTTTTATCATATAGTCGTTTGTTATGGTTGAATGCAATGATATTAAGCAAGTCACACCAAATCACGCGTTCGCAAAAGTCAGGGTTTGACAAGATGGATATATTACTCCTTAGGGATCCAAGAATATGATATAGTTCTCGCATACCAAGTATGTCACACCCCCAAAATCCACCTGCGGAGTATCACCGCTTGGAGGCGTGACTGACCAGGATCCAGCCACCAATCATATTGAACACGCAAGTAAGTAATTATAAAATCCAACCAATACAATTGTTGTCTAAACAAAACATAGTTTAAGTTGCAAGGCGGAAGCATAATGTTCAAAACCAAAACATAAGTTTAAACGTTTCAATGTTTAACATGGCACACAGCTGTCCATGTCCCACAACGACTCTTCCCCATGCAAGCTCCAGCTAAGTACCTATTGACCTGCAAAGCATGTAGTAACGAGTCAACAATAATGTTGAGCGAGTTCACAGTTGGGTGTTCGTTTCAGTTGTTCCAAAAATAGTTTCCTTTATCTGGCATCCCTGCCGTGGGGGTTACCCCGTAGTTGAAAACGTGTTTATTTTATTCCCGTTTATTCTGGCAATCCAGCCGTGGGGGCTACCCCATGTATAGTTATCTGGCTTTTCGGCCGTGGGGCTACCCCATGTATATACTACTAGACTGGTTACCATATCGATTGCTGACTGTAGTCATGTTTATGTGCCCTGAACTGTCAATGTCTATCATCATTGACGTGCCCAGATCCATTAGTTCATGCCCGTCCTCTGCGGCACGGTGTGAGGCTTGTCAGACCTAAATAGCGCTATCTAACTAATGACCCGCTCGCCATTGGCCCGGCGATTAAGTCGATATAAAAAGGAGGGACTTCGTGATAGAGTTTTGGTCTAGTAAAAGTTAACTGTCCATGAGGACGAGGAATTATATTCCTGAACCAGTACTGTCCTACCCAAGAAAGGACGAGGAATCCATGTTCCTTAACCCCATTCCCAACCCCTGGGAATCCCATGCTTTGTAGAAAGTGTGAACTCACCTTAGGTTAGCTCGGCCGATAAGTAAAGGTCAATCGAGCTGCTAGAGGTCAACCACGTCCTAACATGGTTACCATACAAGTCAGGTCTAGGTTCAAGTAGTGCACGTATGTTTACACATAAGCTAACAAGTTACGAACATGTATTGATCATGGCAACACATAAACAGTCTAGAACATAGCATTTTCATACTTGTGCGATTCAAGATGTATTGGGCCGAATCATTTGTGAAATTCACTGACATAAGCCAACTAAACATTTCGGCCCAACATGTTGTGCAGTCGGCACAGCCTTGTGCGACCCACATCATGTTGTGCGATTCAGTAATACACCCGGCCCAACATATACACCCAGCCCAACAATTAACATAACAGTCCTGCATGTATCGGCCCAAATAGACAACACAAGTCTTGTGCGATCCGGGTAGACTTGTGCGATCCGATTGGGTTGTGCGACTGGGTTTGGGCTTTGAGGCCCAACCGTGTAACAGTTGGTGTGTGGCCCAAGCCTTATACGATCATGCATATCCTGATTGTACACTGTGCTTAACGTGTTTGTACCCGACTTGTGCGATTGCATCTTGTGCGATTAGATCAGATCTTGTACGATCTGATCTTGTGCGACCGAGATACTTGTGCGATTGGTTACATAATATCCGAAATTCATGCTACTAGTTATATCATTCAATAGTTTCCTTATTTGCATACAATCAATCAACAAAATCAACAGTTTCTAATTAATCCATATATCGATCAAAACAAGGTTTTTATCATAAAATTCATATGAACCCTAAATAAACATTTGAATCAAGAACACAACCTATCCAACATTCAATCGGCCCTAACCCTAGGATCATCACATATCATCCGAATTCAAACACAACACAGCCGACTTACCTACCTTCGGTTCTAATCATAGTTATCATTATTTGATTATTAATTCGCATCATGATCAAATCATACATATATGAGCCGATTTTATGAACATCAACCATTAACAATTTATAACACATTCAATCACATACCATTCTTACAACATCATGTAGCGCATGTATAACACAACATCATACAATCAAAGTAATACACTAACCGATTAGAGAGTAGAACAAGGATGATCCAAACCAAAAGCTTAGAGAGAGATGGGGGTGTTGTCGTCGACTTCAAAAGGAGAGAAAGAGAGAGTAGGGTTTGTGTGTTCTAGAGTGATTTGCAAATGATAAGGGAAACAAACCCTTGAAAGGATTTTGTGCCGGGTTATATAGTTAGGTGGCCGAAACCCCTAGTGGGCTGTCCATTGAGTTCGATTTCAAGCATAGTGGGCCGAGTAGGATAAGCAAAATAAGGCAAAGAGATGCGGCCCAAGTGTATTGTGCGATTGATTCGTGTTGTGCGTTTGGGCTCGTTTGCATACATACATACATACATTACACATAGCACATATCAAACATTTAACTCATAGACATTTATTACTCTAACATATCAAACAATCACGCCGAGTACACATACATTACATAAGTTCAAAACATGCTACACTTAGCACACAGATAGGTTCTGAAATACGAGTTGTCACAAAGTACACTGTTTTAAATGACCAAACCACAGGGATCAAAACGGAAGTTTACTCCTGTTTTAAAGCAAACTGTTTCACATTTCACACAAGTCAAATCATGTGAAACTGAAATGTGTAGTTTGTTATATTTTAGTTTTTTATTAGGGCTAAATCATACACCATTGAATCCTAATCCTAAATATATACATATATTTATTTATCTTAGGAAAGTATATATAGAAAACTCATGTATTGCAAAATACATTTGTTTTCGTTGTATAGTTTGTACAAATTTTGAGTCGTTTTATGTCGTTAATTTATGGGTTTTGTATACTACCGAGTCATTTGTGTTTTGTAGGGTTACAGAGGCAAAAGGAAACTAAAACGAGCATAATTGAAGAAAACCGAGCCTCCGAACGTGTCACGATTGATCGGGAATTGAAAAACGAAGAAAATGGTGAAATAACGCATGTCGCGTCGCACGATAGGGATTGGATTGGTGTGTCGTGTGAAGCGACGCCTTCATAAGACCCCACATGCTTTAACCATGTCACGTTGCGCGACAGATCATCCACCTACCCATCGCGTGACGCGACGGGACTTCTGATCGTGAAAATTTTGATGTTGGCCCAGTTTTAATATTAAAACCTAATACACAACTTATAAAGATCATAAACTGATGTGGATATGAACTAAGGCTGCTTTGGGGCAATTTTGGGATATCAAGAAGCAAAAGTTGAAGACTTGGAGCTACGGGGTCGTGAATCATCAAGTTTTCATTATTCGGTTTCTCTGTTCCTTGTTTCTTTTGTTTTTAAACATGTCTTGTGAACTTATTATGACTGGTGTTATCATTTTCAACATGATTTTAGGCTAAAATCTTGTTACTACCTAGGTTTTGAGATGATTATTTAACGATGAATGGTTTTTCTTTCGGTTTTTTGGTAACAATTGATGGATTAATACTTTACTAAATTATCTTGATCATGAATTCAGATGTTATGTATGCTTATTACTGATTTAAAATCTTTCATAGTTCCACTTGCGTTTTTGTGATGGTCTGTCATGTATGAATGCTAGCTAGGTTTCCTATTGTGTGTTTTCGATTAGTTTACGGTCAATTGTATAGGTTTTCCGTACGAACTAGGTTTTAGAGATTTTAAGTGTTCTGCCTAGTCCAATAGCTGTGAAGTGAGGATTAGTTAGGTTTTCTTCGTCACTAGACGGTTAGGTGTTGATCGTGTGTGAACGGGTCTTCCTTTATTGTCTTTTGATAGTTGCGTACCTAAGTCTGCTGGATTGTTCGTAGATTACCCCTTTACACTTAGAGTGCATTGCGATTGTCGCACTGTGAGGTAGACCGTCTTTCGGGTACTTTAGTATTGTTGGATTCACTATGAGGCTATTCGATTAACCGGTGAGTTTAACAACTTTTAGGGTTCTCTTAATGGGTATCCTTAAGAAGGCATCCTTAAGAAGGGTTGAGGATACTCTAGTATTTTTCCTATTAGTTTAGTATTATAGATCCCAGTTCCATCTAATTATCATTACCGTTAGAAAACCATGATTCACAAATAGGATTCCAAACCTAGGTAGTGCTTTTCCATTATATGATCTCGTCCCTAGTAAAGTCCGTGTCTTAGTCAATTCTAGGTATTCTTTTAATTAATTGCATTTAAATTTTTAGAAACCCCCCTCAAAACATAAAAAAAACCATCTAAATTGAGTCAGTTTAGATAACTAGTATATGTTTTTAACAGAGTCTCGTGGGTCGATATCCGAACTTACTTTAGTTATCCTAGTTTCGATAGGTTCACTTACCGGTCAGTAGTTTAGTTTTTAGAAAGTCTATAGTATTCCTTCCTGCCTAGTTTAGGGTTAATTAGTATAAACTAAATAAACTACCCTCATACATCAAAAACTTGTTAAAAAAAACAAATAAGTTTTTGTGTAACATATGTTATAGTCGCATTGCGCAAAACTTGTTTATGTTTTTTAAAATATCCTTTCGGCGTTTTTTTTTCTCAAAACTGTTAAAGACATGTATATTGCATGTGTGATTTTATTTTTGCTCAAAACTCTTAAAGACATGTATATTACATGTGTGATTTTTTTAAAGCAAAAAATGTTAGGACATTAGAGTTTCTTAAATTTTCTCAATAACCATGTGTTTTCTCCCGATACTTCCGTAATCTATATATGTCTATCTATACTGTATTATAATGCATGAGGGGGGGGAGATTTTAAGATACCCAAAAAATAAGAACATTTTCCCTCTTAATTTATAAATACACCCCTAAAATGAGGGTAAATTGGTCCTTTTTAACAATAATTATATATCAACCCCCGTTCTAATTACACTTAAATTCCTGAGTTTTAGCATTTATGGGTAATTAATTACACTTTTCTCCCTCCACAACAAACTTATAATTCCTTTACGTATTCTTGCTATATCTTATAAACTATAATGTTTTTAAAAAATCCAAAATTATTGTGACGACCTACTCATTTTTGTCGACGTTTCGATAGTTGTCTTGGTCAGTATTGACGTGTAGATTAAAAGGTACAAGTAGATGATGTCTTAGTGTACAAGTGATTTAAAACCCAGCGTACTTAGTCATTATCCGAAAATGTTTAATAGTTACAGAATGTCAAGTGATTAAATATCATGTCAATTTAATGATCTGATTTAGATTACACTTTAATCCATCATCTTTAACAAAATTATAGATAATTATTTAGTATTTACACTTTATTTCTTATAAAAAAGGGCAAATGCCATAAAAACCAACATACTTTCTATTTTTTCACATAAAAGTCCTTCCACTTTTTTTTTGCACTTAAAAAAATCAACATACTTCCTTTTTTTTCATAAAAATTCCTTAGCTTTAACAACATACTTTTTATGCACATAAAAAGCCAACTTTTTATGCATATAAAAACGAACATACTTTTTTTTGTCTTATAAAATTCCCCTAACCCCTTTTTAAACTTAAAAACAACATACTTTCTACTCTTGTATAAACTTTAACAACAAAAAAAAAATCGGGATCGAATGAAATCAAGAAAACATTATTTGTCAAATTAGGTTATATTTTTATAAAAATTTAAATTATACATACCATTTCATATTTTATTTTATTTTAAGTTATGTCATTCATGCTCATGAATTTTATTATATTGTTTTCCAAATAATATTGATTGTTATCAAGTTATTGAATTTAAAATGGAAAAGAAATAACAAATATTGAGCATACTTTGGTTTGTCATATATCCAACTTAAAACGTTATTTCATCTCAATTCTTTTCAAACGTAATATCAATAAGTAAAAAAATATTCACAGTTTTGTTCAAATTTAACATTTCGAGGGACCTTTATATGCAAAACGTTGTTTAGTGACTTTTATGAGACAAAAAAAATATGTTAGTTTTTTAAGTGCAAAAAAAGTGGAAGGACTTTTGTGAGAAAAAAACGTAAAATATGTTGGTTTTTTATGACATTTGCCCTATAAAAAACTAACTCCCCCATGTTTTTTAAGCAGTCAGAACTTTTTGGTCCGTTAATATATATTTTTTTAATTTCATCATATAAACGAGTATTTTATTCTATTTAATTTGAGTATAGTATTGCTATAGTCTTTTAATTAAAAACGAGTATTTTATTCTATTTAATTTAAATATACTATCGCTATAATTTTTTAATTAAAAAAATTGATATGTTACGTGATTAACAGTGGCTAAAAGTGAGTAATAACTAAATCGTTAACCGAAACCGAACCAAAATAAACCAAAAACTAAATTAACTGGAACTGATTAATCGAAACCACAATTAACCAAAAACGGTTATCAATCTTTTGTACCCTCGTTTAACCAAAATTAACTGAACCGAACCGAACCATTCATATTTCCATATATTTCTAGCTTTTATACATTCAGTTCATGTATTTCATATTTATACCCTCATTTTATGTAATACCTCCATTCCATGTACCTATACATCTGTTTCATGTATTTATAACCTAAGTTTCATGTCTAATCAAAAGTTTTAGCCCAAGTTTGGTTTTGACTATTAACTGAAATTAAATGAATCAAACCAAAAACCGTCAGTCTAACTGAATAAACAAACGATTAACTGAAACCGTATTGGTTAATAAAATAGACTAATCGATGACCTCAATTTCAGTTGAGAATAATAATTTAACCAACCGAATAATGCACACTGTGGCAATGTTTGTGTTTCCTGTTGCATCACGGGTGCACCTATCAGTTATTAATCAAAATCGGTTATTGATGAGCAATAACTAAATCGTTAACCTAAATCAAACCGAAAATTGACGAAACTGAACTAAAATCAACCAAAACCTGAATTAACTGAAACCGAATTAACCATAAACGGTTATCAGTTTTTTGTACTCTAGTTTAACCAAAATTAGCTTAACCGATCCGAATCATTCATATTTTCATATGTTAATAGCTTTTATACCTCCGGTTCATATATTTTATATCTCCATTTCATATATTTATACTTTCATTTCATGTATTTATACATAAATTTCATATATTTCCAAGAAAAAGTTCGATTTTTGCTATTAACTATAATTAAATGAACCAAACCAAAAACCATTAGTCTAACTAAATAAACCGAAGTGATTAACCGAAAATCGTCTGGTTAATAAAATGGACTAACCGAACCGACTAAACCATGCACAACACAATAAAATAGATTACCCGATTACTTCGCTTTTGATGTATATCTATCACAATGATGCTACAATAAATATTACATGAATAAGAAAACTACCAAAAACGAGTATCGCAATGCGATGTGTCGCTCACTTGATAGTTCGGCTCGACTTAGTTCGGATTATTTTACTTTTAATATAATTTATTTTTATGTATATTATAATATTTATTATTATTATTTACATGTATTTAGGAGGGTAGTTTGATATCCATGTCATATTTGAAGGTTGATTACCATGCTAATGAACTTAGAGCATTCACATTGGAACCTCCATCTCCGGGTATGTTTCATTGAATTTTTAAACTTATTTTGTGTTATATTATACTTTATTTTGGCTTGTAATACATTAGGTTATGCTTATTTTGAATATGTTATTTTGAACTATTGAATAATATTTTAGACTACTGAATTTTAAGAGTTATGTTTTAATTTTTCTTTTTTAAAATCGAGCCAAACCAAGCCAAGTCAAGCCAACTCGGTTTAAAACTAAGCCGACCCCAAGCTTAGATTTCCAAGTCGATTTCAAATTCGAACTGAGCCGAGCCGACTCGGTTTATAATAGAGCCAAGCTTGCCCCGACTCGGCTCAATTCGGCTCGTGAACAACCTAGCCAACCTTCCTCAAATTATAATAATTTTTGTTTTACGTTTTCTCGAATTTTAGATTTGTAATGATATTTTCACTCACAAGTCAACCTTCTTTGTAATGATATTTTCACTCACAAGTCAACCTTCCTCAAATTATAATAACTAGTAATTTGGCCCGCAGGCGATGCGTTGCGGGCTCGTTGCAAATATCGAATGGATCAGTCCAAACGTTACGTGACGCGTTAACCATATCGTGTTTCAACGTATCCAATTTAACTCAACGTAACTTGTATAAGCATTAACGTAACTTGTATAAGCATTGCATTTGGATCAAAATGTAAAGTAAATCAAATTTGTATCATACAATCATAACATATTTATATGTGACATGACCCATACATATGAATCGTATCCAAAAAAGAAAACATAAAAACATGTATAAAGAAAAAATGACAAGTATAATCAAAATACAAAAGAAAACACATTCACATTAAGGGGACATCATGAGTGTTCTGCAAAGTAAAATTGTACGCGTTGCCGAGGGGGGGGGGGGGTCGAAGCGTAGAGTGACTCGAATTTATATCCTCGAGTGAAAACGTATTATATTTGACCTCACTCGTTTTGTTACAAAATTTACGCCGAAACGTTGACCAACCGAAATGTACATAAAATAAGCATAAAAGTACATTATATTTGACATGATTCGTTTTGAAAAAAAAAGTTAGCGTCAAAACGTAGACGAACCCGAATTTATACCTACACATGCGTAAAAATACGCACGCAAAAAAAAATAGTTTTTAAAAAGTAAAGGAACGATAGGGGTAAACTCAAAACTTTAAAATTTTGAGAGGGCCAAAATAGTATTTTATAAAGATTTTAAAGATAACGAAAATTTAGTTTATTAAAATGGGACATCGTGAGTGTTTTGCAAAGTAAAATTGTACACGTTGCGGGGGGGGGGGGGTCGAAGCGTAGAGTGACTAGAATTTATAACGTCGAGTGAAAACGTATTATATTTGACCTCACTCGTTTTGTAACAAAATTTACGTCGAAACGTTGACCAACCGAAATATACATAAAATAAGCATAAAAATGTATTATATTTGATATGATTTGTTTTGAAAAAAAGTTAGCGTCAAAACGTAGTCGAACTTGAATTTATACATACACGTATGTAAAAATACGCACACACAAAAAGTAGTTTTTAAAAAAGTAAAAGAACGAAAGAGGTAAACTCAAAACTTTAAAAACTTGAGAGGGCCAAAATGGTATTTTATAAAGATTTAAAGACAACGAAAAATTAGTTTATTAAAACAGAAACTAACGATCGAATGCTATGAAAGAAAAATTAAATTAGTTAAATATTTGAGAATTAGTATGCTAAAAGAAAATTATAAGGGGTTAGGATTGTCATATACAAAAAAAATTGAGGGGGTTGATGGAAAGTAGAAAGTCGAAAACCCACCGACATCCTACTTTAAGATTACGTATAATTTTTGTTTTACGTTTTCTCGAATTTTTTATTTTTAATGATATTTTCTCTCACCATCTTAATAACAGAAAACATGTTACACTTCAAACCAATATAAATTTTATCTTGACAAATAAACTGTTATACTTTACTCACTTCAAAACCCTATACTATTTACACTTGTAGCATTCACATTTCAGTCTTTATTTGATCCTTCTCTAAATAAATTCAGTAAAAAACCTTAAAAATCTTACTCAGTTCAAAGCCTTATAGCACTTGCACTTACATAAATTATGCGTAATAATTAATACCCGGGGTAGAAGAACAAAACCCCATAATGGGCTTTTATCACGCGTGGATATTTTCAAACCACCACCACTACCTCCAATTTTCACGCTCCCATTTTTATAAACGTGGTATTTTTGGCGCGTTATGGGGTATTGGGTTATGAGGGAAATTGTTGGTTGGGTGAAAATTGTTGGGTGTGGTGGTGAGTGATGACAATTTCCACTAAAAAAAGTTGTGAGTGAGACCATGCGGAGTGGTAAGGGTGAATAAAGCCCCCCGTCTTTGGGCGTTTTCCGCCATGTGGCCGTACAATCAGCAAGGGGCATTATTGGGCATTTTTTTTAAAATGGGTGTAGTGGGGATGTGTACATTATGTTAAAAGGGTGTAGAGAATTAAATATAAATAAAAAAAAACTACCAAAAAAACTATAGGCCAAAAAAAGGAAGCTCAAATGTGATTGGCCAAAAAATTGCCCGAACAGCGTGATTTAAAACACGGCAAAACAAAAAAAAAGGCCAAACACGCCCATGCGTAGTGGTTGGTCGGCGTGATTGGGCGATATTGAGCACAAAAAACGCTCATTTGGGCAGCCACTACGAGTGGTCTGATGGGATAATGGTTGATTATATGGCGGAACTTGATTGGATATTGTGAGTGATGGAATTTGTACAAGTGATGACCACCCCTACCCCCCCCCCCCCCCCCCCTTAAGAGGCATTTTTTCGCCACATCAACCTCATAACGCCCCTACAAAAATATGTAACGGTTATTACCGCTTAATGCCTGTTTTATTCATTACTTTTCATTTTTTTCTCTTTATTTGGGCATTATCCTAGAAATGTACCTTCCTGTTAATGCCCCTGTAACGCCCAAGGAGGTGATATTGAGGGTGTTATCAAATCCTATCACGCTCTTATACAAGGCTGGCTCTGACAATCCGTGTACTCTGTTCGAGCTCGAAAAAAACGTGCCCTTAGGCAGTGGCGAAGCTTGAGATTTCCGACCGGGAGTTGAAAACATATATACCAAAAAGTTTCTATAAAACCGGGGGGTAAAAAACGTATATACCCAAAAATTTATATACGAAAACTACAAGCTCTCCACTACTGAGCGAAAAGTTCGGGTTGCCGCCCCCTCCCGCCCCCACAAAGTTACGCCATTGCCCTTAGGCCTTAACGAAATTGAGTATTGAGCTCACTAAACCTAATGCCAATGGACTACTAACTAATCTAAAGCATAAGAATAGTTTTGTAAGTGGGCCTATGTTGGTGTTTGTACGGGTATACCCTATTAAAAAATATTTTACATATACATATTGTGTTTTTTTCATAATATAATGTGGCCTTCGAAATATCGTGTCCTGGCTGGCTATGCTTTTATAATGCTCATTATGTATGGTGTTAGAGCATTCAGATTTGAGTCTTTATTGTTATCCATATGTAAAAACCTTTCTAGTAGCAAACCTTAAAAATGACAAGAATCATATAGCAAAGTGATTGTCAGACTAAACGACTACGTACGTTACTTACAAACCTTCAAAATACTGTGTAAGTGTGTTCATGGTTATGAGGACCTCTTATTACATTAATTCTGAGGTTATTATCATTAAAAACAGGGACAGAGAACTATAGAAGTTTTCATTTACACCCTCTGAACCACAACACCACTCCGTTTCGGGTCATGTTGGTCAGTTCTTTCAATATCTAATGGAAAACACTTTAGGGATCTTAATATACCTGACAATCCAGTAGCGGTTAGAGATGAAGAAGAAGCCATCTTGATCGGTGCCCGTTTAGGGTGAGCAGTTAGGATGGAGATGAATACAGATTGTAGTGAGGGGGCCGTAAACTTTATGGTGTATCTTTAGGGTTCCCCCAATAACCTGTATTTATATGCTTCACCCAAGGGGAAACCCTAATTAACTTTTTTTTTTTTGGAAAGCAAATTTCATTAAAAAACCGACAAAATCTCCAAGAAGGAGAAAAGCCACAAGAACCGAGTTACATTACATCAAAATTAAAATGACACCATCGTTTCCAATCTACCGTATCCTTTTTAAATCTACTTTTGTACCACAAGTAGCCTAAGCTTTTAATATCCGCCACAATCTTCACCGCATCCGGTTCTATGCTAGAAAACGTCTTTTCGTTCCTCGCCTTCCAAACTCTCCAACACGTAACAATTAGAATGCCGTAGACAATTTCCCTCTTAACATCCTTAAGCTGCATATGATCGACGACGTCTAAAACATCTTTAATCGAAAAAACAAAAAACGGAGCCATCTTGCACCACGTCGAAATACCAGCCCAAACCCCCATAACAAACCTACAAGCCGAGAAAATGTGGTCTACCGTCTCTTCATATTCACCGCAGAAGCTGCAAAAACCTTCTCCCACATAAACATTCCGTCTCCGAAGCGCTTTGGAAGTCGGAATGCGATCTCTAAGAGCCCTCCACATGAAAATATTACACTTGCTAGGAATCCAACAACACCATTTAAACACTTCACCATTATTACCAATGTCATTCCCATTAATCCACTTCCTGATGTCTTTAGACGAGCAAACAAGATCCGATCCAAAATCCCAATACCAATCGTCCTCTTTATCTAATAATTCCAATGCTGCTATATCTCTATAAAGACTAACAACCTGAAGAACCTCTACCTCCGATGAAGGGTACGAACTCCACGACCAATGCACCACGTTTCGGCCACCTGAACGATCGAACTTCTCCTCCACCGTACAGAATTTATTTTGTTCCAACCGAAACAATTCAGGATACAAAACCTTAAGGCTGCGTCCTTCTATCCAAAGGTCGATCCAAAAACGAATATTTTTACCATTTCCAACTTTACCCCGAATAAAATCAATAAAACATCTACCTTGATATTTTAATCGAGAGCCCAAAATTGCGATTTTACTCCAAGTACCCGAAACAACTTTTTTAAAAGGAATCGGCTCCCACCTTCTCACAGAAACATGAATCGCATCGATAACTTTTTTCCACAGAGCCTCCGGTTCAACCCGATAACGCCACAACCATTTGAGAATCAAAGCATTGTTACAGTCCTCTAATTTTTTTATGCCCAAACCTCCATGCTTTTTCGGCTTAGAGACATCCTCCCAAGCTACCCAATGAATCTTGTGCCTATCCTCATTACCTCCCCATAGAAATCTCCTCATAATGGCTTCTAAACTATCAATAACCGCCTTTGGCGCTTTGTATAATGAAAAAAAATAAGAAGGAAGACTCTCTAACACCGAAGAAATAAGCGTAACTCTCCCTGCCATCGACATAATATTAGCTTTCCATCTCGATAATCGTTTCTTGAACACATCAACGATCACCTCCCAGTTGTTAATTCGGTTCATGTTCGCCCCCACCAATATACCCAGGTATTTGAATGGAGTAGATCCTGACCGGCACCACAACCCCAGAGCTCTAGACTCAACCTCTTCCAATGATTTACCAATACCAAATAAAACCGACTTGTTGAGATTGATCCGAAGGCCGGACACCAAATGAAAAATCCGTAACAATCTTTTTAAAGCAACGAAATTAGATCCCGACCATTCCCCCATAACCATAGCATCATCGGCATATAATAAATGAGAAATAATAAATTGGCCATCAGGAAAGCGGACTCCATCAAAAGCCCCCCCCCCCCCCCCCCCCGCGCACGCCTTCCTAATCATGCTAGAAAAGGCTTCCATAACAATTAGAAACAGGAAAGGAGAAAGAGGATCCCCTTGACGAATACCTTTTTCACAATTGAATTCAAAAGTGGGAGCTCCATTCACCAACACAGACGATCTGGCTGACATAAGAATACCTTTAATCCACTTACACCACATATCCGGGAATTTCATTTGACGTAAAATGGAGAGCAGGAAATCCCAGTTCACGTTATCGTAAGCTTTTTCAAAATCAATCTTAAAAAAGAATAATTCTTTACCTTGCTTTTTAGCCCATGAAAGAATCTCACTAATAATCAGTGGCCCATCCAAAATATATCTTCCCGACAAGAAAGCAGATTGAGTTTCATACGTAACTTTTCCCATCACCATTTTAATTCTATTAGCCAAAATTTTAGAAATGACTTTACTAATAACTCCAATCAACGTAATGGGCCGATACTCTCTAAGACAAACCGGATCATTGACTTTAGGAATAAGCGTGATAAACGATGACCCCACCCCTCTACTAATTGTCCCTGAATCTGCAAAATTCTGCAAAATATCTTGAAAATCATCTGCGAAGAGGTGCCAGAACCTCTTAATGAAACGAAAGTTGAAACCGTCTGGGCCTGGCGCTTTATCACTGCCACAATCAAAAACTGCATCTCGAATTTCTTTCGCTTCAAACGGTTTAATCAGCTCCATCCCGTCCAAGTCATCTAAAACCTTTAAATCATGACACACCAAACCCGACCGATTCTTCATATCCTCATAAAAGCGCTCTTTGAAAAACCGATTAACCTCTTGTTTAACCAAGGAGGGTTTGAAAACCCAACTATCGTCGATCATCAATCCTGGAATAAAATTACTAACCTTTCTTTTATTAATCAGCCCATGAAAAAACGCCGAGTTCTCGTCTCCTTCTTTCGCCCATCTCACTCTAGATTTTTGTCGAATGTCTTTGACTCTAGCGGATTCAAACTCTTTAATTCTATTCGCTGCTTCTTCATACACCCATAATTCGGCATCCGTTAAATCCCTTTCTTCAATAGCGGCGTCCAACTCAAGAAGCTCTTGTTTTAGTTGCTCTTCCTCCTCCAGCTCGGAAGTGACTTGAGTTTTGCGCCACTCCCTCAATGCATCCCTTATCCTTTTAAATTTACCCATTAGACGCACGTCAGGAGGACCATCGCCATGAACATCGCTAACAGCTTTTGCAACAATGTCCTCCAACCCATCTTTAGACAACCACGAGTTAAAAAACCTGAAAGGCTTAGCACCAAAGTTACGCGCAACCACCTTTAACAACAAAGGACTGTGATCCGATTTATCTCTACCAAGCGCCCGATATTCAGCGTTCGGCCACTCATTAAAACCATTCCAAGATAAAAAAAATACGATCTATTCGGCTACACTTATTCCCAGTGACGAAAGTGAACTTTCTACCTTTCAACTGAAACTCATGAAGGCCCGCATTATCAAGGAAATCGTTAAACTCCCCCGTAACCGAGGGATGGAACTTAGAATTCCTCCTCTCGTCACGATCCCTGACACAATTAAAATCGCCTCCTACCACCCAATATCTGTGATCATCAACCATACGACGCAGTAACTCGGACCAAAGAATACGTTTATCTACCAACTTCTGAGGAGCGTAAACGTTAACCATAACCATATCTTTTCTTGAATCTTTCACCAAACCGTGAACCAGTAAAAAATATTTATGTTTTTCCACATTCAACATTTGAAACTTTTGAGTGTCCCACATAGAGACCAAACCTCCCGATCGGCCCGTAGCCCCAACCCAGTCATAGCCAAACGCACCGTTGCCCCAAAAACCAGCAACATTAAACCCATCCAACGAACTAAACTGTGTCTCCTGCAACATAAGAAAACCCACTTCATTAAAAACTCTCAACCCCCTAACCCAAGGACCTTTAACATTGCCACCCATCCCACGAATGTTTAAAGACATAACATTCATTTACCACCCGCTTGACACCCTTCATCCGAAATCTGCTTTTCAACATACTCTTCAAACCTCTCCATATTGGTTACTCCCACCAAGTTGGCCATTAAAACAGTACCGCTAACTTCCGAAGCAATCACATTACCGTCCTCACTTTCCATACTCCCAACTACTGTACATACATTACCATCTTGTAAACCTTCACTACGAACTTCATCGTTAAAATCTGATGACTCATGCTCTCCATTATTTCCGGAATTCAAATGGTCCTTACTCCTCCCCACCGTAAAGATAAAGCGATCAATGTCATACGGATCGTTATCATCCCTAACCCTTTTCTTCGGACGTTCGTACCCATTCGGAGAATTAGATTTGCTTCTGTCCGTTTTTTTCCATGTAAAAGCCCCTTTCCTTCTCCTAGTATCATTAACATTAAAACCTTCAGCATACGTAGCAGGTTCGTTCACAACTACGTTAACTATATGTTTCGAACTTTCGTCATTTGATGTATTCATCGTTTCAACATTAGGAGACTGATTAATCCCTTCAATCGGCACACTATCTACCATAGTTTCATTCTCCACCACATTAACGGCTTCGACATCACTCTCGCTATCATCGGTATCAAATAAACAGTCGGGAATCCACTCGCAAAGCTCCTCCTCCACGTAAACCAAAAACGTCATTTTATTCCACTGAACCTTCACCACCTGCTGAATTCTATCCGAGCGTTTACACAAAATACCGCCACTCGCATAAGATACATCATCGCCATGCTCTGGAAAGAGAGCCGATTGAATCACCGTTCCGAACGACGAAGCAATACTATCAAAAACATCCGAATTAGCAATACACAACGGCAAACCATGTATTCTAATCCACGCTACCCTTTCCAAACCAAGCACTTGCCCTTTCCACACTTCTAAAGATTCGAAAACCTTCTTCCATTCAGCCTCACGACCATAAAATTCTAGAGCTTCATCCTTGTTCTCAAACAACAACACCACTGATAAACCCCCGATATATTTTATTTTAATCTTAAAACTAGATAGTCCCCTGAGCAGAGTTCTAAGATTAGTAAGCCCATACAACGAGTTAACCCTACCCACAAGACCACAATCATACCAGTGCTCAAAAGCTTTGACACTATCACCCACTTTAACCTCCATCATACTATCAACAACCTCCTTATTCAAAAGCGTGTCCCTAAACGATCTCGCCCCATCTACATAAATGTCATCCGGAACCCCTTCCCCAGGCGAAACACCACTACCAGACCCAACGTGCATGGAAGCATGCACATCGACGACAGGCCTAACTGGCTCCCATTTAGTCTCCTCTTTATGATTTAAATCCATCCCATCAACAAATCTTGCTTTCACAATATAGAGTTTATACGAACCTATCCAAACATCCTTTAACGATTCCTCCAGATCGGCCATATTACGACCAATCTTAAAAGAAACGAACCCAAACCGTTTACCTAGTTTATCCACTTTTCTAGAAATATACGTACCGTGAATATCCCCAAACCCTTTAAGCGTTCTTACCAGATCCGCCGATGAACACCGAGGAGGTAAATTTGAAACGAAGAATTTCTTGATCTGATCCCCATTCTCGTTTCTCTTCTGATGTTTCTGGCCGTAATGAGACTTAAACTGCACATCGTACCACTGATCCGTCTTGTACTTTTCCTTGCCCGCCATTGAAGAAGATCGAAACCCTTTGTCGCCGTAAATCTCCCCTACTTTGTCGGAGGAAAAACCTTATGTCTTTTTCCCACTTTTAAAAAAACTAGTACGGGCCTTTACGTCCATCAAATAAAGCCCTGGTAAATTTTATAGGGATATTAAGGTAAATTGATCTGGTTATTAGATAAATGATCAATAAGGGCACCATAAATTATTTAATAAATAAATAATTTACTCTAACATTCTCCCACTTG
This sequence comes from Helianthus tuberosus, assembly GCA_030545235.1. Taxonomy (NCBI): domain Eukaryota; kingdom Viridiplantae; phylum Streptophyta; class Magnoliopsida; order Asterales; family Asteraceae; genus Helianthus; species Helianthus tuberosus. The sequence goes on from CM060381.1 coordinate 152,322,493, forward strand.
GCTGAGTGATCATTTATTATGAGTATTAGATAAGCCTGATCAGGAGTTAATACTCATTTTAGTTTTAAACCAAAATTGCAGCAGAAAAATACAGTCTTTGAGTCAGTTATTCAACTCAGGACCCCCATTAATCATACTACAATCCCAAATTTGAAACCTAAGCAAAGTAAGGATCAATTTACAAGTAAGCCCTTAAACGATGATTTGTATAATAATAGTCTTTACGTCATTAGGCTAGCGAAACGTAGTTAGAGACAAACAAATCAAATGAGGAAATTTTTATCATTAAATGTAAGTAAGTACAATATGCATTTAAATAAGGTCTTTACAAAAGCCCATCTTCAAAACATGTTCTTCGAATACTTTAGGTGGGAGACCTTTAGTCATCGGATCCGCAAGCATATTTTTCGTACTTATATACTCAATACAAAGCTTTTTTTCCTCAACACGTTCACGTACGAACAAATACTTTGTATCAAGATATAATCCAGCTCCGGTCGAATTGTTACTGTTCGAGAAGTTAACGACAGCTGAGTTATCACAGTACAGCTTCAGTGGTCTAGATATGGAATTAACAACTTTGAGTCCAGTAATCAGATTCTTTAGCAACATTCCATGACAGGTAGCGTTATATACAACAATGTATTCTGCCATCATAGTGGATGTTGAAGTTAGTTGTTATTTATGACTCCTCCATGAAATAGGTCTGCCGGCTAACATAAAGATATAGCCTGAAGTGGATTTCTTGTCATCTTTGCATTTAGCAAAGTCAGAATTAGAATAACCAACCACTTCCAAAACGTCACTTCTTCTATAAGTCAGTTTATAGTCTTTCGTCCCCTGAAGATATCGAAGTACTTTCTTCGCTGCTTTCCAGTGATCAAGGCCAGGATTATACAGATAACGGCCTAGCATCCCTATAACATAAGCGTTATCTGGACGAGTGCAGACTTGAGCATACATGAGGCTCCCAACTACTGAGGCATAAGGTATCATTCTCATTTGCGCCTTTTCATCCTCAGTTTTCGGGCATTGAAAAGAACCGAAAACATCTCCTTTAACTACTGGAGCTACAGAGGGAGAGATGTGTTGCATGTTATATCGACTAAGGACACGATCAATGTAAGCCTTTTGTGATAAGCCCAAAATTCCATTTCTTCTATCTCGATGTATTTCGATGTCAATAACATAAGAAGCCTCTCTGAGATCTTTCATGTCAAAGTTATGCGAGAGTAAGCGCTTCGATTCATGCAACATATCTAAGCTATTACTTGCCAATAGAATATCATCTACGTAAAGGACAAGTATAGCAAAATTGCTCCCACTCATCTTGAGGTAGGTGCATTGATCCACTTGGTTCTTCATAAAGCCTTGCTTCTTCATGACTTCATCAAACTTAAGATACCATTGACGTGATGCTTGCTTCAAACCGTATATGGATTTCTTCAGCTTGCAGACAAGATGTTCTTGACCTTCAGGTTTGAACCCTTCAGGTTGCTTCATGAACACGTCTTCATACAAGTCTCCATTAAGGAAAGCAGTCTTGACATCCATCTGATGCAACTCTAAATCAAAATGAGCTACTAGGGCCAAGACGATCCTTAAGGAATCTTTTCAAGAGAAAGTGGAAAAGGTCTCTTGATAATCGATTCATTCTTTCTGAGTGTAGCCCTTTGCAACCAACCTTGCTTTATATCGTTCAACGCTTCCATCCGGATTTAGTTTTGTTTTGAAGACCCATTTACATCCTACGGGTTTAACACCGTCGGGTAATTCAACCAAATCCTAAACGTCATTTTTCTTCATGGAGTCAAGCTCGCCAGTCATTTTTCTCGGGAAATTGAGAGTACTATGTAAGAATGAAAAGCATTCCTGATAAGAATGAAGAGTGTTGAATTCCTAATTAAGTACGGATCAACAAGATATGAATAATATGTCTGAATCCGTGAGACGGATTCAGGGAATGAAAGGTATGAATGATATGTTTGAATCCGTGAGATGGATTCAAGGATGAAAGATATGAATAATATGTCTGAATTCGTGAGACGGATTCAGGGAATGAAAGGTATGAATGATATGTTTGAATTCGTGAGACGGATTCAAGGATGAAAGGTATGAATGATATGTTTGAATCCGTGAGACGGATTCAAGGATGAAAGGCATGGATGATATGTTTGAATCCGCGAGAAGGATTCAAAACACAGGAGTAATGAAAGGCATGAATGTAATGATTGAATCCGCAAGGCGGGTTCAAAATGAAGAGATGTTTGAATCCGTAAGGCGGATTCAATGAAGGAAAAAGCATGAATGATGCGTCTGAATCCGTGAGACGGATTTCAAAAATATAAAAAGATGAAATTAATCCGCATAAGAAGATGTCGACAGTTTGACCATGAGTGAGTCGAACGGGTCATAGAAATAAGTATAAAGTAAAAGGTGATAGTATAATAGATGAAGTTGGACTAGGTTACGCGTTAGATGTGTTAGTCATTGACTCTTAGAAGTCAGAATGATGACGGGCTATGACCCGGACAATAACTTGAGTATGGGCGGGAATGGTAAGTTTGGTAAGAAATATTGAAACGATGTATTAAGGTCTTTGCAAGTAAGCATGAGGGGAAGGAAGTACGAGCGTGTACTTCAGTTGTTGAAATGATTAATAGAATGAAAGGATTGCATGTAAGAAATGGAATGAGTGATATGTTATAGCCTGGACGTAGGAAATTGTAGAAGGATTATAAGTGGGTAATCCCCTAGTATAATGAATGTTTAAATGAAATATGCTAACCGCAAAGTTTGCTGATGATAATGTTAGAATTATTGATGTGACGAAGCAAATCGTATTGGTGAAAGGGTGTGCACGAGCAGAAGCTCATTACACGGATGAATGAAACCTGGCCTGTTACGGATAGTACTCGAGGAGGAGATGAGTGATCTGGGTTACGGATCGCTGGTTTGTGAAATGAAAAGAGGTTAGTAAAGTGTTTAGCTCATGTTGGATAGATATGAACTAGTATGATACATTTGTATATGTAAATTAAGTAATGCATAAAGTGAAAGCAATAGTAATGTGAAATGAGCGAAATGATTTAAGGGTAACGTAAAGGTATGCAAGGTATAAGTAACTGTAGAAAACATAGAATAAGGTTAACGTTAGAGTTAAGCACGTAGGTGTGACTATGAAATAGTAGTTTTGTTGTGGTAACAAAACAAAAGTTAAATGTTATACAGGGAATGTAATTTTTAAAAGATGAGATGGAGATATTAGATCCATTAAGAACAGATCATGTTAAAGGTTGAAAAAGGTATGTATATTGACCCGTTATTGACAGGTCAAGGAAAATGATATATGAAAGTATGATCAGGAAAGTATGGACTTGTTTGGAAACAGTCAATTGTTTGAATAGTTTATGAATCGAGAGTGTATGGTTACCCATTACTATGATGTGTTAGTTAGAGTTAAACATATCTGAGTATGTGCAAATTTCGATGGAAGATCGTATAGTCGATGAAAACATTATGAATGTTGAAATAAACAAATGGGAGTGATAGTAATGGGAGGTTGGAATGGTTTCAAGTAAATAAAAAAAAAAGAGATATATAATGCATATGATATACGAGCATTAGAAAGATGAATGAACCATTAGCTATGGAAGCTGTTAGGAATTAGTATTATTTAGTGAAAGAAACATTAATAAGAACTCTGGGACAGGTTCTTGAAAATGGAGGATAGTCATTGTGATGGGCTCGTGGCCGTGTCGAGGGGACGTAGAGAAGAAATAATTAGTGTTAAATAAAGGAAAGGAAGGATAATGTGTGTTCGATGAAAGTGAGAAAGGTTTCGGGGACGAAACCTCGTATAAGGGTGGTAGACTTGTAACGCCCCAAAAATCTGAATGTTAATATTTGTCGTATGTTCTTATGTGACACGTCATGAAATAAATAACTAGGCTATTTAACCTAGTTAAGGGTATGGTCAAAAGTATTAAATGATAAAGGTAGTGTCACTTATGTTTTAAAAGGCAAACCCGAGGGGCTAGAGTGGAACAGATGAAAGTTGACTACTAATTAAAAGGGTCAATACACACACAAAAACACACATACGTGCGTGTTCTTGAAGCTTCAGGAGCTCTCAAGAGCTCCAAACCCTAGTTCCACTAAATCACCAAATTAAAGGGTGAATCGAAGCTCAAATTCAAGAAGGAACACGGATTAATGATCACCTTCACGAGGGGATCATAAGGTATGTCTTAAATCTAAGATTTGTGATCATGTGTAAAGTGGGTTATGTTCTAATCCATGAGTTTAAGTGGAATTGAGCATGAGTATGTGTTATAATCAACATATAGAACATGAATTATGAATGGTTTGTGCTAATTTGATGTTTAGATGATAAACCCATTAGTTATGGTGATAAAGATGACTAGACTCATCACCTATGTCCAATTCTTGTTGAAAGTATGATGTATTATGTGGGTATGATGAATTCTTGTTAGATGAATTAGGAGGAATATGATGATGATATGTTTGATGTTCATTTGGAATGATACATGATGATTAGTAGTAGGTTTTGAGGGATTATGTATGAGTTTAGAAGATTTATGCATGAATTAGTTGTACTTTATGCTTAAAAGATGGTACACACATCAAGTGTATGATAAAATGTATATAGTGTTGTCCGTATGGTCAATTATGATGTTACGAGTATACGATGATAAGTCGATAGTTAAATATGGTTAATAGTTGACTTCTGAAAGTCAACTAAGTATAAGTAACATGATTTGACTCGTTGTCGTAAAGGTAGGATTGTAGGAAGTCGTATGGTACATGTTATGTTGATATGCGTGATCCGTGATTATATGATGAATTACATGAATCAAATGTGAAATATGTGGTTGATATGATCGTTAACGTGTACAATTGTGTATACTAACGAGAATGTGATGGGTGACATGAAAGTATAGGAATCATGTCTAGACGGATTCAAGCGTGTAAGGCTAACGGGTCAAGAGATGGCAAAGGATCGGATACGAGCACGGACGCATAAGGTAAGTGATTTTCGTAATCACCTCGTAGTTCGACTAAGTAATATGGTGTTCTAATTATCTAAACACGATGTTTGTGGTCGAATATGTGTGGTAGGCTTTCGTCGTAATTTATGGGATTAAAGTTGACCAAAATGCCCTTGATGGGTATTTTGGGCAAACGATCTTAGAAAGTAGTTTAAAAACAAGTTATTCGAGTAAAGTAATGTTTTGGTCAAGTATGAAAGTGGGAAGTATGGTCTTGTTAGTCACAAGACCAATTAATGCGCGAACACCCTTAACGGGTCAAAATAAGTTTATGAATGAAAATGGGTTAAGAGGATGCAATACATCCAAGAATTTAGTCTCTTATGATAGACGTCACTGATATTATTAGGTTCATAAGGATTTATGGTAAAACAAACAAGTTATGTTGATGAATGCATGAACGGGTCAATTCTTGGTAGAAAGGGTAGTAATCCGAGGACTTAAAAGTCTGAAATCTTGTTAATCCGGATGTCGGGTCTTAACACCATAAGATGGGAAATTAAATTACGGACGCGTAGGAAAAAGAATCGGGTAAAACGGACCATTAACGAAGAAGTTATGACCGTTTCCGTGAAATGCGGTCGTGCTGGGAATCTGCAGCACAGCAACAACAACTTTCTGTTTGTTTGAGGGCGTCGCGTAGCGCGACGGCCCGTCGCGTCGCGCGACGGGTCATTTTTCTCCGGAAATTGTTTTCGTGCCTCGTTTTGCCTTGGGAACTCGTTTAAACGCGTTTTAAGTTGCGTATGACTATTTTAAGTTACTTTTTTATAAGCTTAAGTGTATGCACATGTGTAAATAGGTATGTATGTATGTTTACAAGTATGTGAGTAAGAATGTGGATATACAAGGGTATGTATGAGAGTAGACATGTATAAGTTTGGTTTGTTGTAAGTAGGGATGTATGTATGCATGTATATATATAATGTCATGAGTGTATGTAATGATGTAGATATGGGTACATGTAGATACGTATAAAATGATGTAGATGTGCTCGTATGTAAGTATGCATGTAGGTTGGCATGTATGTGCGTGAGTATGTATGCAAGTAGGTGTGTATGCTTGTGTGTACGTATGTATATAAGGAGATAATATGTACGAAGTTTAGGTATGTATGGAAGTCATTCAGTACGATTAAGTGTTTACGCTGTTTATTCGTGTACCTGGAGTTATGAGTGTGATGCAGGAATGGCAAGGAAGTCTCATCACGGATTGTAAGACAGGATGGAAAAGCTGGGATGTAAAGAGTATAACGAAACGAGAAGTAACGAGAATAAACTTTATATGTTTCTAATGCGTACTAATGATGTGAATTATATGTGGTGAATGCAGGTAGTACCAGTCATGAGGATATCCAAAGATGGGAGATCGAGGATCGAGTATCAAGATAGATTGTACGGGAGTGTTGAGTACGTAAATGAGTGAAGCCAGTTTATGATTTCTTATTTGTAAATGAGTATAATAAATGTATTTATTGAGAAAGAATTAACCCTAGAAATGAGATGAAGTGTGTCAAAGTGTTGAAACTCAAGAAAATTTTTATGGTACGAATTTCCGCTGCGACTTTAGTCAATTACGAATATGGGTCTGACAGTTTCATAATCATCAAAATTAGTGGGCCTTCTCGCCCTAGATGACCTCCTAGGTTGATTCTCAACTTCGACATTGGAGGGTCCTTCGTTCTCAGGTACATGCGGAGCAACAATTAATTCTGAATGAGTTGTAGGTGGTACAGTGACATATGGTTCAGCATCGAGTACAAGAGGAGTAGTAATAGGAGGTAATGAAATGGACGAGTGTCTCCCCCCGCTTCTTGTACTTCTTGTAAATCATTGTAAGGATTTTCACTGTTCCCACTAACCTTAAAGTCCTTAAGAAACGCGACACGCTTGGTTTCTACAATACGAGTGACATGGGAGGGACAATAGAATCTATAACCCTTTGAGTGATCTGAATATCCAATAAAGAAACAACTTGTTGTTTTCATATCCAGTTTCTTTAAGAAAGGGTTATAAAGTTTAGCTTCGGCAAGGCAACCCCATACTTTCATATATCTAAGACTCGGTTTCCTTCCTGTCCAAAGTTCATAAGGAGTTTTAGGGACAGACTTCGAAGGAACTCTATTGAGTATATGAACAACTGCTTTTAAGGCCTCGGTCCAGAGGAATAAGGGCAAGCCTGAGTTGGCTAACATACTACGTACCATGTCCATTAGGGTTCTATTTCTTCTCTCAGCGACACCGTTCTGCTGAGGAGTACCGGGCATAGTATATTGGTTCACGATCCCCTGGCCCTTACAAAACTCATAAAATGGACCAGGAGCCTGACCCACGTCAGTATGTCGACCATAATATTCGCCTCCTCTATCTGATCTAATAACTTTTATTTGACGATCTAATTGTTTTTCAACTTCAGCTTTATAGTCTTTAAAAGTTATGAGAGATTCAGATTTTTCTTTAATGAGATACAAGTGCATATAACGTGAATAATCATCAATAAACGTGATAAATGAAGTGTGTCCAGTTATGCCAGCGATGTTATAAGGGCCACTAATATCAGTATGAATGAGTTCTAATAAATTAGAGCTCCTAGTGGCACCTTTCTTATTCGCTGATGTCATTTTACCTTTAAGGCATTTGACACATGTTCCAAAATCATTGAAATCGAGAGGTGGTAAGACCTCATCCTTCACAAGTCGAGTTAAGCATTCTCGTGAAATGTGGCCTAAACGTTGATGCCACAACATGGATGAGGTTTCTAAGTCTCATTTGCGTTTTCTCTTTGTTAAGTTCTCATTAATATTATATGATAACAAAGACTTGGAAAAATCATCATCTAATTCTAATCTATAGAGACCACCATCCAAGAAGCCATAACCAAATATTTGAGAATTAAAACTGATAGTAAGTTTGCCATGACCATGAGAAACAAGAAAACCGTCTACATCTAACTTTGGTCCTGATACAAGATTCCGAGTAATCTCAGGAATATATAAGGTATCATAAAGTCTAATAGTTAAACTGGTTTTCATAACTAAATCTAATGTTCCCACGGCCTCGACTACTAGCGGCTTTCCATTTCCCAGCTTAAGCGTTCTTTGGTTTCTTTCCAGCTTCCGGATTGTATGGAATCCCTGTAAGGAATTGGTTACATGAACCATAGAACCAGAATCAAACCACCAAGAATTAGATGGAATATTTAAATTAAAGGACTGAAGTATCACGAAAAGATTATCACCAGACCTTCTGCTTATGTCTCACTTTACGGCATAACTTGCAGTGAATCTTCCCTTTGAAGTCATTAGAGCCAGAAGCACTTGCACTTGTATCCCGCTTTTGGACCTTTACATTAGGCTTCTTATTGTAGTTCCCCTTCCTTTTCTTCGAGTCAGCAGTCATCAGGTAAGCAACATCGGCTTTCTCCAGCTTTAGATGTTCCTCTTCTTGCACACACATGGCAATCAACTCGTTCATCTTCCATTGGTCCTTCTGAAGGTTATAGTTGACTTTGAATGCTTCATAAGATGCGGGCAGAGACGTCATGATAAAATGCACCAGAAAGCCATCACTAATCTCCATGCTAAATCCCTTGAGCTTTTGGGCCATGTCATTCATTTTCAGGATGTGCTCAAGAATACCGCTGATCCCATCATACTTTGTAGTCACCAATTTCAGAATGAGGGTGCTGGCTTGCGCCTTAGACGTTCCTTGGAATTGAGCCTCCACATTAGTTAGATATTCCTTAGCTGTAGCAGCGTCAGGAATGGCTCCCATGATAGCAGGACTTATCGAGTTTTTCATGAAGATAAGAGACAAGCGATTAGCTCTCTCCCACTTTTGATGGAGTAGTTTTTCAGCTTCAGTACTCTTATCAGTAAGAGCAGGGGGAGCGTTTTCAGTTAGCGCACAGTCAAACTCCATGAGTGCGAGAGTAAGGTCAAGAGAATCCTTCCACGAAGCATAGTTCGCACCAGTTAAAGTATCAATAGCCATAGCAGGAGCTGATAGTGGATTAGAATGAGAAGAATAAGATACACTTAGAAAGAAGAAGTTAGAGTGACTTATGGGTAACCTAAAACTAAGGCATGCAGAAATTAAGACCATTATACTAAGGAAGCTGTGATAACGTTATTTATACACACCAATTTTAAATAAGGTTCTACTTGAATGACGGTTTTCGCTTTGGCTATGACCAATCATACAAGTATTATGAACAGTCAGACTATGCAGATTAGGTGTAACACATCACCTTTGGGCAGAAGTTGAAACATCATAATTTTAGGCACAAGTCAATGTTTACGAGACACGAGTGTAACACATCACCTTTGGGCAGATAATGAAACACTCATGCATCTTAGGCAGAAGTCATGTGTATATCATATGAACAAATGTAATAAGGTAAGTGTTACACTAGGTTTGTTCAAATAATAAGGACATACACCTAAGTGACTATGCTTAAGTTCACTAAATAACGTCACAAGTAAACACATCACCTTTGGGCAGAAGTGAGAACTTGAAAAAAAATGTTATTTTAGTTAAGCAAATTTTAAATCAATAAAAAAAATTAGTTGAATGATTATTTAAAAGTTAGGTTTATAAAACATAATAAAGTAAGGTTTTATAAATTTAACCCGTGAACTTGATCCCGTGAAATAACGAAGTTAATCCGATAAGGGTGGTTCAACTACTTTTAAGGGATTTTGATTATAATTTCGAAATATTTCATGTGTATCTATCCAAGTTAATTATTCGTTTATAAACTAAAATAAAATAATATTTATACGAATCTTGGAGATAAAGTTACACAACTTTAGGAAACATAATCAAAATCTGACAATCCAGTAGCGGTTAGAGATAAAGAAGAACCCATCTTGATCGGTTCCCGTTTAGGGTGAGCAGTTAGGATAGAGATGAATACAGATTGTTATGAGGGGGCCGTAAATTTTACGGTGTATCTTTAGGGTTCCCCAATAACCTGTATTTATATGCTTCACCCAAGGGGAAACCCTAATTAACTAGTACGGGTCTTTACGTCCATCAAATAAAGCCCAGTTAATTTTATAGGGATATTAAGATAAATTGATCTGGTTATTAGATAAATGATCAATAAGGGCACCATAAATTATTTAATAAATAAATATATAATTTACTCTAACATGTCAAAGTTAAACGAATGATGCAAGTGAGTCACTCGATCCACTGTAGTTACTTAATGGTTAAATCTTGGCCAGGTTATTATACATTAAAATCAGCACATTCTTTACTAGGATTAAGGTAAATTGCGTTATATAAGCTTTTTTTAAAGACAATTTTGGATGAGGACCACTACATCAATCAGCAGGAAACCAAAACCAATAAATCTGGGAAAAACATCTTTATGGGAATTGAGCCCAGGACCTAATGGTCTCTAAGGTAGTGTTTAGTATGCAGGAATTGAAAGTGGAATGGAATGAATTATTGCGAGGGAATGAAAAAAGGTGTGTTTGGTTAGTCAACGTAATGGAATCACCCATTACATAAGTCATTTCATTCCCTCAAATTCATTTCATCCACTCCCCCTGTTTTTTTTTTCATTCCATTCCCTCTCTCAGCCTACGTCACAAACACCGCTCATCACCTCCACCATTTGCCACCACCACCACCGTCCTCCGCCGCCCGCCGCCACCTTCGCCTGCCGCTACCGCCATCGACTACCATCGCTGGCACCCGCCATCGTAAACCACCGCCACCCCGACAACTACCGCCACCCTCCGCCGACCACCACCACCACCATGCTTCGCTGCCACCACCCGCTACCGTCGACCACCACCACCCACCGTCGTCGTCGCCACCACCATCGACCACCATCGCTGCCACCCGCCACCACCGACCACCGCCACCCGCCACCACAGACCACCGCCAACCCCGACCATCGCCGGAACCACCGCTAACAACCGTCACCCACCGAGCACCGCCACCCACCACCACTACCACCGACCACCGCCACCCATCGCTGCCACCGCCACTAGCCGCCATCGATCACCTCCACCACCCATCGCCGATTTAATTCATTACTCTTTTCTTACCTACCAAACAACACAAGGTAATGGTTTATTCCTTTTCTGCATGGTAACCAAACAACGCTATGGAATGTAATGATTTATTTCATTCCTTTGTCAATTCCATTACCTCGTTCATTTCATTCTCTCATCTATTCCATTACGCCATACCAAACAGGGTAAGTCTATAAAGCCATACGCGTTGTGTTATATTAGCCAACTTTAATAATTTATATCACCATTTGGAAATCTTGGAATCTTTCTATATTTGTTCAAGAAAACAATCATTTCCCATATGTATGGCTTTGGTTAGTGCTTCAATTTGTCAATGCTATCTTCATTTTGCTTTTGTACTTTTGATAGCGCAGGATGGGCAGGAACAAAGAGATTGAAGATGATATATGTTAGTGATGATTGCTTTGCATAGACTCTAGAGATTGAGGCATTGAGCGTGAGGCTACAAAAGGGTACATCTTTGCTAAAGAAAAAACTCTATTGGACATAGACAATTAAAGGGTACATCTTTGCGTGAGAAATGACAAGCAATGTTCACTATAATAGAAGGGCGGATGTCGCCAATAAAAATTCTTTCTTTTGGATTACGAGTAGGTCGAAATTTTGTAATATCAATTGTGCTAGATTAACGACTTTAACATTCGTGACGCCATTTTGTAATCCTTCGAGTTTCAGTTTCTTGCTGGCCCAGTTTCTATATTTTGTTATATACAGTCAACTTTTGTTTTTACGGCATGTTTGTGATTTTTATTACAACTGTTTATTTCTTTAATGTGTTCTAATTCAGTCAAAGTGTTTGTCTAAGTGAAGAGAACTGTATGTTTGTGATTTTTATTACAGGGTAAAGATCCGGTACAAATAGTTCTTAACCTAGGAAGTGTAGGAAATCGGGTCAAACGAACTCCGATTGAGCTCATTCCAGCGGCGTTGGAACCGGCTCGTCGAAACCTAACCAGAAACCCTAACCCCTTAAACCTAAACCCTAAACCCTAAAAAAAACCCTAAAGCTAAACCCTAAGGCTAAATCTTATACTAAACTCTACGCTAAACCCTAAAATCTAAATTATAAACCCTAAAAGCTAAACCCTAAATGCTAAACCCTAAGGCTAAACCCTAAATGCTAAACTCTAAAGCTAAACCCTAAATACTAATGTCAAACCCTAAAACTAAACCCTAAAGCTAAACCCTTAAGCTAAAATCTAAAGCTAAACCCTAAAAGTTTTTTTTCAAAATCATAGTCAAAACTTCCACACGAAAAAAGGCAATTACAAAGCAATGGCAGGTAGTCGGGCAACAAGTTGTGCCGCCACCCCCTTTTGAATAGAAAAACCAATTCTACTAAATACAAAGTTTGAAACCTTTAGCGACGTAGAATTACTATTAACGACTTTTTGAACACGATTCAAGAGTCGCACAGCGTCAGGAGCGAGACCACCAAAGGTATCAAACGCAAACGGGACAAACACATGTTGATTCTCCCGGCAGGCTTTCTCATGTTTTGCCACTTTGCTCGCCTCTGCCTTGAGCACCGCTTGCCCTACGACAAAACCCTTTTCCTTGAGCCCGACAAGGGGGGAGACTCCAGTTAGATCTACACAAGCGTGTTTCCCCCATTCCCATCCAAACACAAGGATGTCCGCCGGGCGTAAAGTGGACCTCCCCTCTGAGGGGTCAGTCAGGAAATTTACTGGAGCCTCCTTTTTGGCAGAGATCCTGGCCCGCTTAAGAACATCGCATAACACATCTCTCACCCAATCATGCCGATATTTAAATCCTGGTAGCTCTTTACAGTGGATCGCGTGCTCGCCGAAAGAATCCAAACACGCTTTGCGGCATACCGGACATGGCTCGTCAACTGGGAACAAAGGAATCATCAGTCGGTATCTAAGGATAGCAAGGTATTCCACAGCCGACATGTGTTGCCCCAAGCCTTCAATAGGTGCGACAGAAAGAAAATCCTGAGCATATGGGGCACGTAGACATTCAAACACAGCTCTTTGCCGAGGGGATAAAACAAACTTCTCTTCAAACCTCTTGACAATTTCGCCATATAAAGCATTCGCCAGAATTTTTTGGGATTTAGGAGGGGCGGTGTCTTTAATGTAGAAACCGCCAATATCAAGGTCGGGAAGAGAACTATGCAAAAGGTCCAACGCACTCCTGTAATCGGAGTCTAAAACATCCCCACCACATTCTCGAAGTATGTGGTCTTGTAAACCCCAAGATTGGGCCCTTGAAGCCACGAAAGCATATGAAGAGGCATCCTTGGCCGTACAAATCCCTAAGCCTCCGAACCGGGCCGGGAGAGAAGCCAACCTCCACTGGAGATCACCAAAAAAAGGCACCCCCACAAACAACAATATCCTCTAATGCTCCCCGGAGACCTTCATCAAAAACAGAGACAGCTCCCCCGACCAGAGAAGGTTGACACGTTCGAAGACCAAACAGTAATTTAGCAACACCCATACAAGAACGAAGCAAGATGAGCTCGCTCTGAGGGTCCCGTAGGCGTTTAAGGCACCTCATCAGCTCAACTGCACAGTTCGCTCTTTTAAGAGACATACCACTGATAAACTCTGCATCACGACTAACGGCACCCCCCAGGAGTTTCACACCCAGCACCGGCCTCCCAATCCCCCGAGGGAATAAGCCCTCCTGAACCTTTACACCATTGCAGGTTGGCCAGAAAACTTCAGTTTTCTTTATATTAAGTTGAAGCCCTAAGGAAGGACCCTCAGCTCTGATGATATCTAAAGCATTAGCCACTTGGGTAGCATCTCCAATAAGCGTTCCGTCATCTAGGTACCAGGCGTGAAATAGAAGTTTGCAGCGATCCCTTATTCGGTGAACAAGGGGGTGTAGAACAAGGGAAAAAAGGAGGGGTCCCCCTACTGAACGCCAGTAGAAGACCAAATATACTCATCCCCCACATATAATCTAGCTGGTTGACCATATAAAAAATCGACCCACGTAGAAATAGAAGGACACCTTTTCCTTACCTCGTACAGTAGGGCTGTCCTATCAACCAAATTAAAAGCGTTCGAAAAATCAACAGTAAGCATAGCAAGAGACCCATCTTGGTGGTACTCATTAAGGAACCTGTTCGCACTATGAAGAACGGCCTCTGCCCCACACGGAATCCCCACCCCAAACTGGAAGTCGCTAAGGTACTTGGCCATCTCCTTCCCAACACCTTTCATGGCCACCTTGGCGATCACCCTCCTCCAAATCGACCCAACAGCGATAGGCCTAATCCCATTATCCGGTTTGAGAAGAGGTGTAAGAGGAGCAGAAGCAACAAATTCCGCCAGACTCCTCTGGCACCTCCCCCCCAAGCACAAATTAACCATAGCTGAAGTAGCCCTAAGCAGGCTATCAGCAATCTCAGACCCCTCCCCACAAAAAGCATCTAAAAGATGTTGGGCCCTTAAGCCGTCTCTCCCGCACGACGTACCTTTGGGGAAAGATTTAATACACCCGAGCACACAATCAGACTCCACCACAAGAGGAGACTCAGAAGGCAAGGAGGCAGGCATGGAAGGAGGGGACATACATGGGTGCTTAGCCACTAAAGCCTCCAGAGTATTCTTATTGAGAGGGGCGACCCCCGAGGAGCATAAAACCTTAACCGCTGCAGTGAAATGACCATCAGCAACCTTACGTAAACATTGTTTCACATTGGTCCCCCCACACTCATTGTCATCCTCAGTGCCATTTTTGATTCCATCCTTAACCCCCCTCGCGGGTTGATCAAACAACGATTGGACAAGAGTGGCAAAACCCTCACGATCACCCCACTGAGCCAAAGACCGCTGGATGCTAAGGCATTGGCCCGTCTTCCTATTGCCCGACCTCTTGTCCTGACGACCAACAGGCTTGAACACCCGCAAGGTGCAACGTGGTAATATCAAAAGTCGAACCCATGCCTCAACAGAATCAGGCATAGCAACCACCTTGTCCAAAGCTGCAGTTAAGACTTGGGCAAATGCCATACGACAACTAAGGGGGATACTCTTAACAGTCTTGATGGGGAGGGAGAAAACACGGTCAAGCAAAGCAATATCTACACCCAACTCTTCCGACGAAGTATCAACGTTTTCAACACCGGGTCTAGTGATGCCAACAATAAAACCTTGTTCATCTCTCTCACCTGGCACAAACCGAATAACCTTATCCTCATGGTGGCACGCCCGACTGAGAGCATGAGGGCACATACACTCTCCACATAACCATTGTCCGGACACCCTCAAAGCTTCACAAACAGAGGTAAAAAGATTAAGATCGTCAGCAATTGCACATCTCAAAAAATCCTTCCTCTCGTCTGAGCCCAAATGGTGACTTTTGATATGTGCCATTAACCTTGAGAATCCCTTAGCCCCCACCAAGCCATCGGGGCAACAATGAAACCATCGGAAAGGACAAGGCCAGAAACCGCTACCATTAGAACCAACCATAACAAAACTAAGTAAGCGGAGTCGACACTTAGATAATGTCGCGTACGCCACCACCAATAAAGGAAACCCAACCCAAAAGGAATCGTAGCTGAGGGTCAAAAGGTAATTGAACCGCTACGCTAAAAAACCCCAAAGAAATCACCTAGGCATTTCGTCGAACACCTTGACGAGCCGGTTCTAACGCCGCTGGAATGAGGTTAATCGGAGTTCGTTTGACCCGGTTTCCTACACTTTGTAGGTTAAGATTGTTTTGTATTTGATCCTACCCCTTTTATATTACAACCGTTTATTTGTTTAATATGTTCTAATACAGACAAAGTGTTTGTCTAAGTGAAAAGAACTGTTTCACATAAACAATTTGAAGTAAGATACCAAAGAGGAAATGTTGTAGCAGTACCCGATGATTTTCTCTACGGGAGGTTGCCGGTTAGAGTCTCGTTGGTGACAAAAGGTCATGCGTGAGCCATAGTTTTTACCACAATGGGCCTTCGGGCGGTTAGATTCCCCTGGAATAGGTGATGGGCCGGGTCGCCAGCGTTGTTTGTGATTGCTGGTGTGGATGACTTTTTGCCTATGGGTATACCCGGGTGGCCGGGGTTTGGTAGACGTTCGAATTTTGGTTTTTTTTTAAGTAAGATGTTCTATATGGAATGGGTAGAAATTTGCTTGGGTTTTCATTTTATTATATTGAAATACACAGACAACAACAGACGGGTCTCAACTCTCAAACTAGTTTTGAATGTTATAGATTCGTGTGACAGCATTAATTTTGTTTACTACAAACAAGATGACATCCACTAACACTGTTTATGTAAACTAAACCATAAAATACTGACAAACATGAAAAAAGAAGAATGCTACATGTATTGTATATTGTATATGGGTGCGTGTATTCTATTTATCGAAAACAAAACACCGTGAGAACCCCGGTTTGTGTTTGCGTGTATATCTCTTAATTTCTTTACGTGTTTCTATGGTAAAAAGTAGTATTATATAATTATATTCCTGCCTTCCAAAAAAAATATAAGTATATTCCTATTTGTTTACCTGCATGCTTAGAACACTTTTATATATTAGAGTAAATTAAAAGTTTTGTCCTTTATGTTTATATTAAATTTCAGGTGGTGTCTTTTGTCTTTAAAATTGATGATTTTTTTGTCCTTTATGTTTGTATTAAATTTCAGGTGGTGTCCTCTGTTTTTAAAATTGATGATTTTGTACTTATTGCTTCCAAATGTTACATTGTTTGTCCTTTATCACTAACCTAATTAATTTTAAACGTTAAAAGACATCACATGCAGGTCACATGAGGGTATATCTGTCATTTCTAGCACACTTTCCATTTTCCCCAAACTTATACCAACCCAAACCCTAGTTTCTCTCTCTCCCTCCCTCTCTCTCACATCACCACCCACTTTCACCATCTGCCTGCCACCCACCACCTGAAACTGACCACCTTCAAACCGTTTCCACCATAATCAGACATAGCCGGAATCAACACAACACAAAATGAATTCAACCGAAGCCAATATGTCGTCGTTCAAACCCAAAAAACTTCTCAGATCATCCATCAGAGAACCACTCAAAACGCCTGAAAAACCTTCAAATCCGTCGCGA
The DNA here is from genome assembly GCA_030545235.1 of Helianthus tuberosus. NCBI lineage: Eukaryota > Viridiplantae > Streptophyta > Magnoliopsida > Asterales > Asteraceae > Helianthus > Helianthus tuberosus. Next base: position 152,339,688 of record CM060381.1, read on the forward strand.
AGAGTTCTCACGCGCCGCCAGCAATCTCTCAGGTCGGTGAAACAAATACGAGAAGCAGCGAAGCAGCTCCAAAAATAGATCTGAAACCGTTAACATCCGTTGCAGATTCAACGGAAATCGAGATCGTGAAACCTAACGCCGTTAAATCATTTCCAGAAAAGTAAGATAGATCTCAAAATTCCAACGGCTTTCACCTTTAAAACATGTTGTTGATGCTGACCTAAATTTTTTGTGTGTTCAGGTATGAAATGTTGAATAAATTCTTTCATAGCTTAACCTCTTATTTTAGACTGCTTCGATTGAAAGGATCTATGTCAACGTTCACGAATATTAGCCGTCAGGTTCAGAGCTTTACCGATAGGTATACTGAATGAATGATTTGTTACATTCTGTTTATGTATTTTGAATAAACTGAATGATAGTTGGTTTTCTGTTCATATTTTGAAGGTGGTGGTCGGTTTCCGGTGGTAGGAGATGGTGATAGTGGGCGGTGATGTGAGATAGAGGGAGGGAGAGAGAAAGAAACTAGGGGGTTTGGGTTGGTATAAGTTTGGGGAAAATGGAAAGTGTGCTGGAAATGACTGATATACCCTCATGTGACCTGCATGTGATGTCTTTTAACGTTTAAAATTAACTAGGTTAGTGCCAAAGGACAAACCGTGTAACATTTGAATACATTAAGTACAGAACTCATCAATTTAAAAGGCAAAGGACACCGTCTGAAATTTGATACAAAGATAAAGGACAAAAGTTGTAATTTACTCACATATTTATCAGGGGAAAGTGAATACGGTGCTGTTAGACGTATAACCTTACGCGCCAAACCCATCAAACTACGTAGTTTTGATTAAAATCCTTAAAAAGATAAAATATAACTTTTATTTCTCAAATCCCTAAATAACCGAAAAAAAAGAACGTGGTTTATCCCAAAATCCAAATCCCCAATCCGGCCATGGATTGCGATCTTGAACAAGAGATCTGTTCTCTCGAGGATTCAGGAAGAAAGGTACCATCCATCTCTCCACCTACCTCCGAACCTATCACGTCGGAGATTACGTCGACATAAAGGTCAACGGCGCCGTTCACAAAGGTATGTGTCACACCCCCAAAATACCACAAGCAGAAACCTCCGCAAGGTGTGTGACGTACCATGATCTAGCCACCAATCACATTGAACTCATAATAAGATTTCAAGTAAAAGTTTTCATTTATTAAAATAAAGTATTACAAAACATTAAATATAATACAACGTGTTCAGCAGAAGCAATATTCAGTGTTTAATCAATTCAAAGCCCAAGTGTATGTAACCAACTAGTCTCGTTTCGTGTTTCCATGTGTCTCGACCCATGACCACTCCTGCATCCCAGACAGCAAGTTCCACATCTAAATATCTCTAACCTGCGAGCATGCAAACAAGTGTATCAGCATAAAGCTGGTGAGTTCACAGTTTTTGTAAAAGCGTTTAGTTACCAAGTGTTTGGTTCAGTTCAAAAGCAATGTTGATAATAACTCGATACCGCAAGATGGCGTCAGTTTGTTTGCCCGTCCCCAATGCCCTATCAAACATTGGTCATGTGGTTAAGGTCATTCACCAAAAGTGTACGGTTCAGTCAAGTTAATGGACCACTCGAGAGTATTACGACCCAGTTACAAATGTGAAATTCAAATCTTATATGCAAGGGCTTATGAGCCCAGCCGTATACTATGCGGCCCATCTGGAGCAAGCCCACACTCCGTGTGTGGCAGCTCTAAAGTGTGCGACCCAGTTCAGATTGTGCGACCCACCACCTCGCGGCCCAATAGCACTGTCTGGTCCAAAGTGGTGTGCGACCCAATATACCGTGCGGCACCCTCATGAACTTGAATAAAAATATTTTTTCTTGAAATATTAGTAAAGAAAGAAAGTGAGGATCATGTAGATCCGGTTTTTACAAAGGACTTTTCTAAATAAACCAAGTTAGAGAATCGGTTTTTGGAAAATCATGACTCTTACATACACTTATACTATTTTTGGACATAAAATAAGTATGAAAACCTTTTATTTACAAGAAGAGTTCAAAGGATTAATTTTTGTAAAAATTGCTTACAAGTTGTAAACACTAAACTTTCGTAAGAGAATGGTTTTTTTTAAAGAAACGAATACACTTTGGAAGGTAACTAAGTCCACTAAAAGCTTTACCAAGTTACTACGTGTTTTCGGGATATATCAAGATTCATGATTAATATGTAACGCGTATAGTTTTTACTCGCGGTGATGTAAAGTTGTTTAAAAGATAATTGTTGATGATTTTTGATTGAATTTGAAAAGAAAATGATATGCTTATTAGCATGGACACCTCCGTTTTTAGAGGGAAACTCTGGCGAAATTTTCTAAAAATCCCAAGACTTAGAAAATTATTTTCTAACAAGTGTTTACAAATGTGTTTAACCTTGTTTTTCGGAAGTAAACTTCACCATGAGTATTGTTACAAAACTTCAATTGTCGGAGGTGGGTTTTCGAAAATAAAAGCGGATAAATATATATTTAGAATATATATTTCATACTAAAACGCTTGTGTGGTTATTTTGGGAACAAGTTATATTATTTAGGACAAAATAATGTACCTTAGCAAAATACCATCACATTTATAAATCCGGAAAATACGTTTACAAATATATTTTGGGGTAAATATTATTTGGATACAAAGAATGAAAATATATTATTTTTGGGAAGAATATATATTTTGGGATATATTATTTTGATAAATAAACTATTACATATCTTCTAGAGTGGGACTTAAAAATATATAATGTCAAGACTTTAAATCACAAAATACATGTATGAAATACCCCCATCCTTGGGAAGGAAATACACCTATAAAATACTTGAGAAGTATGAATACGGAATAGTTGCCAAACTATTATTTCAAGATCTAAAAATATAATGTACGTTAAAATAATTATTATTTTAACAATAAGTTATAACCTGGAATAATATCAAAGTATCATAACTCAAACGTAAATATAAAGGCAAGGCACGACCCGATCGTCTAATAGACATTAGCACATTGTAGGGAGTCGTGTTTGCTGACGAGACCGGAGATTTGAGTACGATACAGGAGACACACTTCAGTGAGTTCATGTCCCCCTTTTCTCTTAACTGTTTTCGGTTTTATACTTCGGGGGTGAAATACATGTTACAATTATACAGACATTTTTATACATGGTATGGTTAGCTTAAGGAGGGACTTTTCATACACCGTTAGATCATGTGAGTGGGTAGGCGGCTACTAAAGGCCATTAATCCTCGTCATAGGACCGAGGGACATGAGTGATAGATCTATTTGGGTGTAGCGAGCCCACACCCATGAGGCCGGGGTGGCCCATAGTGGTGACTGTGTCTTACAGCCGAGGCCCGGTACAAATTTGCTAGGTTTGAGTCTTCCTACATCACTTCACACATATCAATGGCCTTGCAAACCATTGGTGATCTCTTTTTATTCCTTATTGCTACATACCAGGGATTTTTCATACACCGTTTACAAAGGATTAAGCATACATCATTTACAAGGGTTTATACATACTCTCATACACATGAACTCGCTCAACTTTTTGTTGATTTTTCAAACTACATGTATTTCAGGGAATTGATCGGATCTGGCAGGTGATGCACGTTAAGCTGCGTATTAAATAAAAGATGTCATCCAGGGGAGTAGGGTTTGGGATGTGTAACCCTTGCCTGGACGGGTCACATGTCTCCAAACCTCGTTTTATTTAAGGTCTTTTGTTGAGTCCATTGGGAACTCATCTTTAAACAAGTCATGGCTGTAACTTATTTTGGGTTGATGATTCAAGACAATTATGTTGTTGTAGGATCGATTTCGGACCTAAACGAGTCGCGTAGAAGAGTTTATCTCAGTTTGAACGGCGGAAACAGACAAACCGAGTACAATTTAGCGAGAATTCACTTTAATATGTTGATTCTATTAAACAGAACGACGTTTACAATCCGATCAACACTTCGGCAGCACTTCGTGGCTCACCGGAAGAACACACCTCTCACTCTTATCTGATTTCGTTTATGTGGCTATTTATAGGTGTGATGATTTCGCTCTTATGTTCATGACTAGGGGTGCAAACGAGCCGAGCCCGAGCTCGACCAGGCTCGAGCTCGAGCTCGTTTAACATAAGAAAGCTCGAGCTCGAGCTCGGCTCGATTCGAGTATTATTTCTAAAGCTCGAGCTCGGCTCGAATGTAATTTTTCAAGCTCGAGCTCGGCTCGGGCTCGACTCGTTTAGTATTTATTAATTAATTTGTATTAATTATAATTATTATTATACATATAATTTAGTTATTTTTTTATATTTATAAAAATGGTAATTATTATTATATAAATATATGTTTAATATATTAACAAAAAAAAATAAACTAAAAGCTCGTTTAGGCTCGCGAGCCGGCTCGAGCTCGATAAACGAAGCTCGGGCTCGGGCTCATTTACTAAACGAGCTTGTTTTTGGGCTCGGGCTCGAGCTTGAGCTCGTTTAAGCTCGGCTCATTCGAGCTTTTTCTCGAGCCGAGCTCGAGTAGCTCGGCTCGTTTGCACCCCTATTCATGACACATAAGCGAAATCACCCTCATGCCCATATAAACGAAATTACATTTGACATAAAAACGAAATCACCTTTGACAAAAAAACGAAATCACCTAACTAAGCCATAAATGCTTTTTGTCTTATGTGTAGTGATGTCATGATGATGTCACTTTGATGATGTCATCATGACATCATTCTTGAACAACTTCGCAACGAACCCGAGACTCGACATAAGACGAAGACGACAGATGAATGCACCAACAGACTCCCCCTCAGATGTTGACGAGTCTTAAGTGTCGAGTCTTCGCATCTTCAGTCTTTATCAGTCTCTTTTCTTTCTTAGCATATACCAGGATCTTCTCTTTGGCTCTAACCTCGTCAGACTCCCCTTCTCATCATGATGGGATCGCTGTCTGGAATTAGCTATCACCTTGAGATCAATCCCTGGCTTTATCTCTGTTCAGCTCAACTCCTGCACACATTTTCTTACCACAACATAAGTTTTTACTTAAATCAATAAGAAAAACTTACTGGAAATAGTTTCATCAAGTTCAAATTAATGACCTTGATTAACTAAACTCAATTTCTTTCTCAAAATAAATTTCTCAATTCAATATACACACTCCCAAACCAGTTCATCATGTTCAGCACTTGAAATTTTGAATATCAGCTTTCCAGCATCAGTTGTCGAAAATCTTTTGGACTTTTCAAAATATGAAACAAAAATGCAATAACATAAATTTAATGCAGAAATGAAATATGTACAAACATATTTTTGTGAGATTGCAAAAGAGGATCATATCAGTTTATGTGACCAATCACTAGCACCGTTAAGCTTGATTTCATTTTATGCTCTAAACGATTCACATGGATTGACGATATTGTTGTCCACTTAAACTCAATCTAAAAACTTTCAATCTGCTTACCGATACTATAAGGTATATTAAGATAGCACTAAGTTCTTATGGACCCCACGATCTCAGCATATCCCCTCATCATGCAATACACTGACTCAAGTAATGCCTTTAAACTTTTATCGACTGTGATTTGTGCGAAAATAAAGCAGAATGTTTAAACATTAACAATCAGGTCGATACTTCCGTATACGCAGAGAAAGTCCAATGTTTAAAAAAAATAAGAAAAGTAAAACAAGTTGAAGTTGTTTAGGCTTTAACCACCAGGTCGATACTCCCGTATACGCAGAGGTGATCCAAAGCTTAAACGAAACACCAAAGAAAATAAAGCAGAACGTTTAGGCAACAACATCCAGGTCGATACTCACGTATACGCAGAGGATGTCCGATGCTTAAACAAAATAAAGAAATAAGACAAGTTTAAATTTTTGCAAAATGAAATGCACAATCACAGCGACTTTTTAGCAAAGTTGTGAAAGTTCACAAACTTAACCAGTTTTATGTCTTACGACAATCAGCGATTACTGAGTAGGTACACAATCAAGAAGGACAAAACTAAGTACTATGCTTTCAATCATGTTTCCCACTAGAACTAGGCTTTTTCATTTAGGTTTGTATCGTTATCGCAAATCTACTAGTCTAGCTGAGCCTATCGTCACATCTTTAGTGAGACCGTTTATCACATTATATCTTTCCATTTCTTTAGCATGCTGTGACAGTCCAACTGATCTACTATCATTTCCTCTTTTTAACAACAAAAACTCATTTTTGAATTTTTTAATGTTTTTGACATTTTCAAATTTTCTATTTTTTTAAAAATTTTTACTCCCCCTAAAATCAAAATATGTCTCAATTTTGATTTTCTGGGAAAATTTGAAACAAACTGTACAAACTTGACAACTTGATGAGAATCACTTCAATTCTCCATCCACCTGGCTTGAACAATCAGAACTCCCCCTAACAACAAACTATTTTCCCATTATGATCTCAAAACACTTAAGTTTGTTTTAATCAAATGGTTTTTCCGGAAAATAAGTTTTGTGTGTCTTTTCACAAATTCGGGGATCTCTCATCACCTTGTTCTCTTTAACCACTTGTATGATTTAACATTTATCGATTTTTTTTTCAACACAATCACTTGTAGAAAATCAAGTACAACTTAATGTCCCTGATTTACCACTTGTAAGTTGAAATATCACTTTCGTGAATTTCTCAAGAAATGTGCCGATTCATGTTCCACGCTTACCAACCTGGGAACTCCGGCAAGTCAGGTTTTTCATTTAAACAGATTCACCCAAGCCTGACGGTCCTTGGGTGATTTTGAATTCTTGTTCAACAATGGTGGAAAATTTGCATCATCCATTGTTAGACCAGAATTCTCAATTTTTACCTCAACAACTGGCTCCTCTGGCTTTACCACACCAGATTCATCGCCTGAACATGGCTTGTCTGACTTTGATGAGCCAGATTCATCGCCGACATGTGGCTCCTTTGTTTCTGAAGAAACAGATTCATTTCCAGCAACTTTCTTTTTCATCTTTCTCTCTTTCTTTACTCTCTCCTCAGATTTGTATATGAAGAATTCGTTTTACTTGATTTGTCAGTCTTTGGCGAGCAAGACGATTTATCAGAACTTTTATCTGTTTTACCAGTTGTATCCGAGGACAAAATCTTCTCGAGGTACTCTCTAGCCTTCTTCCTCTTCTTCCTCAGTCTGTCTTTTTGCCCCTGTGAAAGCTTCACTTTCGTTTCTTGAACTTTAGGTTCTTGAACCTTCTGTTCTTTGGGCTTGACATTGACTGGAATCTTTACTTGCTTCTGAAATTCAGCCCTCGATCTTCTCATTGATCTCACTGAGCAATCTCTAGCAATATGGCCAATGATGTTGCAGTTAAAGCATCTCCTTGATTCAAACCTCCAACTCTGGCAGTTAACAGCAATGTGTCCTTGATAGCCGCATCTGTAACACACTCTGTTATCGTACCAATCACCACTTCCAGTCCAAACATTCAGATCATAGCATTGTTTGGCTTGGTGATAATCATTTCTCCTCCTAAAAGCTGGATTTTGCTTTGAAGCACTGTGGTCCGACCTGCACCACTTATTACCAACAATTTTTGAGTTTTGATTTTCTAATTTTTTTGATTTTTGATTACGATTGGATGATTGAACTGATGAGCTTTTATTCTTGTTTTGACCATTTTCTGAATTTTTAACTTTTTGTTTCTGTTCCACTTTCTTCTTCAAAGGTTTTTGCGTAGAGCATTCTCCCTTTTCAGTTGATTGTAGAACAGTTTTCTGAAATTTTTCTTTTAATTTCAAAAATATTTTCTTTTTCTCATTTTCAGCATCAGACTCTGACTCAGACTCATCTGCTGAATAAAACTCTTCATTTTTATCATCAGTTTTATCATCACAATCTTCAACTTTGACTTTGTCAAAGTTTGTGACATAGTCACTTATTGGAACGGAATTGATCGGTTTTGGACAGGGGAACACAAATGAAGTCACAAAACCTTTCAATTTCTTTTCAAGCTCATCAATTTTGTTCCTTGAATTCTCAGCTTCATTTTGAAGCTGAGATATTCGTTCAAGATGAGACTTGATTGTTTTTTCGTTTTCAATTTTAATGTTTTCAAGAACATATTTTTCATTTTCCAAAACTTTTAACTGTTCTTGAAATTTTGTTTCATTTGCTTTCAGATTTTTGTTCTCCAATTTTATCCAAAAATCTTCATCTTCTGAAGATTTCTTTTTACTTTCAAAATCCTTTTCTTTCTCTTTCAAAACCTTGTTTTCTAATGTCAAACTGTTCAAATCATTTAACAGTTTGTCATTTTCAGATTTCAACCTCTCACAATTTTCCTGCAAAACAAGAATCTGTTTATCAGCAGATTTCTTTTCATTCTTCATAACTGAAATCTCTTCAGTCTGTTCCTCTCCCACTTGGACACCTTTACTCTTGCTCTTCTTTAATATTGATTTTCCGCTTTGACTTTTCTTCTTCTCAGCATTCCTCTCCATCTGTTCTTCAAGTTTCTTAATGAATTGACCAATTGCCAAATCAGAGTATTCTCCAGTTCTTTTTAAATTCAAAAGATATGTACCCCATTCTTGTTGAGGTAAGGAATTGGCTAATTTATCAACCCATTCATCTGGACTTTTCTTAATACCCTTCTCAGACATCGAGCGAACAAGATGGCTATACCTCTCAATGATACCTTTTGTACTTTCTCCTGGACAGCCTGAAAATGAATCAAATTCTTTCGTTAATACATTTATTCTATCAAGTGTTTCTTTTGTCATTTTAAAGAAATTGATATCCATGATTCTTGTAGTTCAAGCGGAATAGCAACCTGTCTTTTAAGCGGAATACCTGAAACAAACAAACGATCAGTTTAAACAAATTATCGATTAATCGAATAAGACTAGTACTCGAACTGGTGATAATTCTATGTGAACTGAAAGTTGACACACTATGCGGACAGCTTTGACCTGATGTGATTTCAAACCGAGCAATATGAATTTCTTTAACTTTTGGCACAAATCCACTTATCCGACAAACATCAAAAATCACATGCACATTAAATGGTTCTGATCACCTCTTGCAAATGGCATAATATACGATGCACTTTCCAGAAACTACCTCGTTACATGAAACAAATCACATGGGTCGATGACAACTTGGGCTGACAATAATGATATAAACCAACACCTGATTGGGCCAACAAAAACTCAGCAACTCGAAAACATTTTTAATTGGATCTCACAATCCACTAAACCGACAATTTTCAATAAATGATCACATGAATTGATATATTTCTTCACATGGGCTATGGATCACTGATTGGGCCGCAGATATAGAATAGTGAGCTGACACAATGACTTTCAAATATTTGCCGACATTTTAATTTTTTTCACATGCACACATTTATATCCGACCAACAACTAAGATATTCACATTAATCAACACATGCAATCTGACTTCACTTTAATTCCCAACAGATTTACATGAACCGAATGTCTTAATTGGATCTTTTAAATGAAAATGGCCGACAACTCATCTATCTTCACATGCAATTCTTGAAACAAATCAAGACAACCAATTTCTTTGTATGATGACAAAATCGATTCACGTGATCCTGACACACATCCATTTAGCCGACTTTCACATGTAAACCGATAAAAGAAGAGGATAATTTTCGAGAGTCACATGCAAGATGACACAAACATGAATTCTTTTCCAATTATCAATGACCTGACAATGCAACACACTTCAATGTATTTATCACGTGAAAGACAGTTCAAGCGGTTCACACAACTCAATATACTTTCAAATGATGTCAGTTTCAAGTCATCGATGATGTTCACAAAAGCGAAATCACTTGATGTCCCAATAAGCGAAATCAGGAGTCTCTGTTCATAAAAGCGGAATCAAATTGTTCACATAAGTGGAATTAAACTGTTCAAAAGAGCGGAATCAGCTGATTACATCATCAATATCACAAGTCCGTATAAGCGAAACCTCAAAAATCCAAGGTTTTAGGTCGCTTTTAGTTATGAAACTTTCAAGGATTTATTAACTATCAATTCCGAGCACACTGTAAAAGTTTGAACCGATTCTGACCGTAAAATTTTTTAATTTTTTGGAAAAGAATGGTGTAGAAACAGAATTATCGGCTGAATTGTGTAGAACTCTTCTTCATTGGCTCTGATACCAATTGTAGAATCGATTTCCGACCTAAACGAGTCGCGTAGAAGAGTTTATCTCAGTTTGAACGGCGGAAACAGACAAACCGAGTACAATTTAGCGAGAATTCACTTTAATATGTTGATTCTATTAAACAGAACGACGTTTACAATCCGATCAACACTTCGGCAGCACTTCGTGGCTCACCAGAAGAACACACCTCTCACTCTTATCTGATTTCGTTTATGTGGCTATTTATAGGTGTGATGATTTCGCTCTTATGTTCATGACACATAAGCGAAATCACCCTCATGCCCATATAAACGAAATTACATTTGACATAAAAACGAAATCACCTTTGACAAAAAAACGAAATCACCTAACTAAGCCATAAATGCTTTTTGTCTTATGTGTAGTGATGTCATGATGATGTCACTTTGATGATGTCATCATGACATCATTCTTGAACAACTTCGCAACGAACCCGAGACTCGACATAAGACGAAGACGACAGATGAATGCACCAACAGTTGTGGTATTTTCTAACTATATTAATGGATGAGCATCTTGTGTTTTTAATCATATAGCATTGTTATGATTGTTGCTATGGTATTAAGAAGTCACACCAAATAAACCCACGCTTCCGCAAAAGCCAGGGTGTGACAGCTTGGTATCAGAGCCTCGATCATAGCAAACTAGGATTCATTCTCGAGTCTAGACTATGATCACTAGGGCTCTCACGAAAATGTTTTCAAACATTTTTACATTGCATACACTAAAAGTCCAGATCTGGGGCACAAACATTTTACAAACAAAAGGCACAAATACATCGTTCAAAATTCATATTTCAGCCTTAGAGGCTGGGGAGGTTCAGCCTTAGAGGCTGGGGAGGTTTAGCCTTGGAGGCTGGGGAGGTTCAGTCATAGAGACTAGGGGAAATTTAGTCTTAGAGACCAGGGAGTTGGTCTTAGAGACCAGGGAGTTGGTCTTAGAGACCAAGGAGTATAGTCTGGGGAATACTAGGACGATTACTTGCTTACATTGTTGTGACTTACATGCTTATTTGATTATATGTTGATATATGTGCAATTGTTGTGATTGTTTTATTACAGACTTCATGTCTTCTTCGAGTGGAATTTCTGACCCCGTGGCAGTAGATTCAGATGACCCGATGCACACAGATCCAGAGGTCTTTACATCTGATACGGACAGTAGTGACGACGACGATTTCCAACCTTTCGCGTTGCCGGATTTCGGTGACGATGTTCAGCACGCTGATGGTATTCCTGATGGGGATCTACCCCTCGTTCCGATTCCTTCTCCTATTCCACTTGCCACATTTCATGTAGAGGATTTGCCACTCGATGTTGTGTCTAATGACGACATCGACCTTTTCGTCGAGGGTCCCCCTGAGGACGACCATGAGGGTGGGGGCCCGATTGCTGATGATGTCGCCATTCCTTTGGTTGAGGCTCCGGTTGCGGATGCTGTTGTGTTACCACCTGTTGAGGCTCTCGCTGAGGAGATCTTATCTGATCAGTCCGGTACTGATTCTTTTGAGTCAGTATCATCTTCCACTTTGCACGCCGTTGGATTGCGTCGATATCCTACTGACTCCGACTCCGATACAGCTATGTCAGCTGTACCCGGTTCACCCCACGAGTTTGAGTTTGATCCTGAGTTCGAGGACGAGTTTGATCCAGTTTTTCCTCTTGATTTTGATCCCGATCACGAGATCGAGTTTATTCCTGATGACCAGCCCTTGGAGGCACCAGTGGACATGATCTAGCAAGATGAGAGGATGATCTTGTGAAAAAAGCAAGATGAACATCCTTTATGTTCATCGTGGACTTGAAAACAAAGATGGTTTTGTGAATGATTATGATCTAAACATAATATAAGTCTTGAACATGGATGATTTTAAAGATAGTTTTCTCAAGAAACTAAGTTTACTTACAAGATTTACATAAACATGGTTTTTAAAGAAATTAATCACATTTTTAGTGATTAATCAAATGTAGAAACATGTTAATGACAAGAAAAATTCAAGAAGAAATATTTTTAGAAAATCAATTTGTAAGTTGTGAAAGTCTAAAATCTTCAAGAAGGTGATTTATAAATAAATAAATAACCACACTTTAAAGGGTAACTAAGCTTACTTAACACCACACTAAGTTACTACAAATTTTTATAAATTTTCAAGTTCATGAAGTAGTGTAAATGGTATGATTTTGGAACTTGGTAAGTATTGTTTGAATTGTTGATGAATTGTGATGATTTTTAAAAGAAAATGATATGTTTTGAAAGCATAGAAACCTCCATTTTTAAGGGGAAACTATGGCAAAATTTTTCAAGAATTTAAACACTTAGAAAAATATTTTTAAACAAGTGTTTACAAGTGTATTTTTAACCATGATTTTTCCTATAAAAATTTGCCATAATTTTTGTTAAAAAAATTAAAAATATTGGAGGTTGGTTTTTGATAATAAAAGTGACTAAATATGTATTTAGGAAAATATATATTTAGATATCACCATGTGTGTGATTACTTGTATATTATGTGTATTAGTTATATTATTTTAGGACTTGAAATAATATAACTCACCAAAATACCAAGATTACAATACAAAATATTACCAAAATTCCAAGAAAATAAATATATAATTTATACCCAAAAAAATTGGACAAACCGAACAAGGAATATAACCTACATAAATATTCCGGAATTAAATTCATACGTATATTTTGATAAACGATATTTTGGAAACCAAGAGAACGAAAATATGATTTCTACAAGTAATACAAAAATATATCATATTTTTGAGAAAAAATTCATTAAAATACTCTCCTGATTGGCGATTTTGGCGATTTTTCTGGATCTAGGGTTTTCTTGCTTCGTTTTTCAATTTCTGTTGTCTTCTTCCTCGATTTTTTCTCTGTTTCTGTGGATTGCTTATGGATTTTATTCCTAAGCATGATTCTGTTCATATTCCCCCTGATCCTCCGCCGGATTTAGGGGCTGGGGGTTTCATTATGGAGCCTGTTGGTCTTGTGTTTTCTAGTGACAGTAACTGTGGGTTTGGAGGTATGAAGAATAGTGAAGAGGATTTGAAGATGAAGGATGCTGGTATGGGTTGGTCTGATTGTGCTAGGGTTTCGGAAGTTTCTGTTGGCTTGGATTCAGGTATTATTCTTTCTATTATCCTTAGGGAAGCTGATTTGGTTTGTCTAGGGAATGTGTTGGGGGATAATTGGAAGTCTAGGGTTCTGAATGAGAAACTCGTGTTCAATAATTTGGATCTGAAGGTTTCATTTAGTGCTGATTCAGGTCTGGATGTGTTGAAGGTTGGTTGTTCTGTGAATTTGATTATAGAAGGGTTGGATAGGGGGGATTATTATGATGAAGTTTGCTCTGATCAGTTTGGATCTGTTTTAGAGGTTTTGACCAAGCTGGCTAAGTTTGGGGGCAGGATGGGTGGGAAGGATATGGTTATGAAGGAGATGAGTGGTAGGATTAAGTTCCCTCAGTTAGATCCTAATACTAATGTGTTTGATCTAAATACTTTTGGGAATTTGGATATTATGGAGAAGAGGAAGAAGAGGTCGATTAGGAATGAGGGTTTAAAGGTGAAGGCTAGTAAAGTTATGTGGGATGATAAGTCGTTTGTGAGAGTTCCTTTAGAGGGAAATATGGCTGGTAAGGATGAGGTGTTGCCTGATGGGGCTTGTGCTCATGAGTTGGTTGCTTCTTTGGTGAGTTTGGGGAATAAGGAATAGAGATGGGCTGGTGAGAAGCAGCAGGAGAAGTGGGTTCAATGATAATGCCAGAATGTTTAGCTTTGCTGTGGATGCTTTAATTTTTTTGTTTAATCCGGGTTCTAAGGATGGAAAAGTGCAGGAGCCTGTTCTTGAATTTATAGCAAATGGGGGGAAGAATGTTAGTGGTATTGTTGGGAGTGATAAGAAGGGGAATGGTGTGATGATAGGAGGGGATAAGAATCATAAAAGAGTTTCTATGAAGAAGCTTATTTAGGAGAAATCTGTAGAAATTAGCCCGTATCGTATTTCTAAAGTTAATTCGCCTTTTATCAATAGTTTGGGGCCTCATGTGAAGTCTTTTTTGAATTCTGTCAAGCTGAAGGATAATGTTGTATTTACGGCAACCAGAAGTGCTGTTAAGGGGAGTGAGAAGGAGAAAGATACTTTATCCTATGCAGCTACTGTAGGTGAGTCAAGGAATGTGATGACTGAGAAGGTTCAGTTCTACCCTCCTAAAGTTTTAGACAATGGTGATAAGGTGGCTGTGATTAAACCTGAGAAACTTGCTGAAGCCAAAAAAGTATATAGTGCGTATTTGTATGGGTATTTTGTGGGGAAAGATCTGTTGGTGCATCCGTCTGTCGTCTAAGTCTTGTATCGAATCTTGTATAGAATAGGTTAGTTCAGGGCACGAGAATCGTGAATATGAGTTTTAGTGCTGATTCCGCTCGAAATGTAATTGTCTGATTTCGCTCGAAGATAACATGCTGATTCCGCTCGAAATGACTCATTGTCATTTGGAGCGAAATTAGAGCCTCTATATATAGGGTTGCTAGGAGCGAAATCAGGTAGATTTGTGTGTGTGTTCTTCCGGTGAGCCACGAAGTGCTGCCGAAGTTTTGAGTCGATTGTAAAAGTCATCCAAATCAATAGAATCAACAGTTTAAAGTGAATACTCGGTGAATTGAACCTGATTTGTCTGTTTCCGCCGTTCAAATCAGGAATAGTTCTTCTGTTAGACTCGTTCAGGTCCGAATTCGATCCTACAAGTGGTATCAGAGCTAAGGAGGAAGAGCTTTTGCCAATTCAGCCGAAAATTATGTTTTTCTACACCTTCTACATCTGTTTTTACAAATTGACCGAGAAAAAGTTGTCGAATTGTTCTGATTTTTGCACAGTGTGCTCGGAATCATGTATTAACAAAGCCTTATAAGTTTCAGCTTTAAAATCGACCTAAAATTGACATTTTTAGTGATTCAGCTCGAAATTGCTCGATTGATTGATGATGTCACCAGTGATTCCGCTCGGAAATAAGTCCTGATTCCGCTCCAGGTCAGCTCCAAAAGTTTGATTCCGCTCCAGAATATTGACTAATTCCGTTCCAGAATATTGACTAATTCCGCTCCAAGTTGTCCTGCTTGAAAGTTGGGTTTTGATTCCACTCCAACAGCTTGATATTCTAATTCCGCTCCAAAGTTCAGTTTAGTTTCGCTCCAGGATACATTATCTAGTGATTCCGCTCTAACAAATTGTTTGGTGATTCCGCTCCTGGTTACTTGTTGATCCCACTCCAAACAGTGATCCCACTTAAATCATTGATTTCGTTCGAAAGAATTGTTGTGATAATTTTTTAAATCTGAAAAATGGACGATGAATTTTATAACGCGTTCGCTACCCCTGTTACCCCGATGAGTATTGCACAGAACACGATGTTGGAGAACGAAACGGGAACTATGCAAAAACCTCCCAAACTAATGAACATCGAAGAATATAAGGGTTGGGAAGGTCGTGTCGAGAATTGGGTGCAAGCTAACTATCTTGATGCGTGAGAATGTGTCGAGACGAAATACATTCGACCGACGAATGATGATGAAGAGGTGGTTCCTATAAAATATCTAAGTGCCGATGCTAGAAAGAAATATAAAAATGAGAAAATGATGTTAAGTCTTCTACAACAAGCAGTGAAAGAAGATATCTTGGTTCTCTTGCAACACAATGGAACTTCTTACTAAATTTGGAAAGCGTTAAGATCGAAGTTTCATGGTAGTCAAGAGATGGTCAAAAACAAGAAATCGCTTTTGAAGAAAGAGTTTGATTTGTTCCGTGGGTTGAAGAATGAAAGCACAAGGCAAATCATTGAGAGATATTGTAATTTGCTAGCTAACATGAAGAGATTGAGCATCAAGAAAGACAATGAAGAGTTGATCGAGAAGCTTGCTGATGCTTTGCCACACGAGACTTGGGGTACATATCTGATGATGCTCAGAAACAAGAAAGGATTCAATACACTCACTCTGTGTAAGTTCATTGAGAAGTTGGAAGCTCAAGAGATGGAGCAAAGGAAGATTGTTCGAATGAAAGATTTCGATGGTGAACAGGATATTGGGTTGTATTACAAAGCAGGGGTAAATGAGAAAACCACAAATTTTTCGCCAAAAGTGGAAACTGCTTACAACGCCAAGAATTCATCAGGAAGCTCATCTAAAGGATCGAGCAGCAGTAATAGTTTCTCATCATTTCCATCATTCGATCCGAACATTTCAGCAACAAAGAATGGGAGAAAACTTCAGTGTAACATTGTACTAAATCTTGAGAATGATCAAGATTACTCCGAGGAAGTTGCTAAAAATCACATGTCTTTGTTAGGAATGGTGTTGGAATCTTATAGTAGTTTTGTGGCTGGAAAGATCAGGAATCCTATGCTTACTAAAGAGGATTACGATCAGATTGATGCTGAGGAGATGGAGGTTATGGATATTAAGTGGTGTTTGGCCAGTGTGTTGAGGAGAGCTGAGAAATTCAAACAGATCACAGGAAGAAATGATCTTCGTGAGGCTAATGTTTCTACTTTAGGTTTTGATAAATCTAAAGTCACTTGTTTTCGATGCAGGGAGAAAGGACACTTCAAGAGGGAGTGCACCAATCGTGAGGCAAGTGGAGCTCAAAATCCGTTTAACAACAACAATGATTATTACAGAAAAGCCATCTATCATCAAGTTGCTCAACAACCACCTCAACAACAACAACATCAGGCACAAACGGCACACGGAAGGAATATGATTGAAGATTCTGGAAAGAGAGCTTGTGTGGTTAATCAAGAGTATTTGAAGAGAAATGATGGTAGCGCCTTGATAATAGATCAAGATGATGAAAGATTACCTGAAGGTTTTAGCTGGGAAAATTTCACATGGGATGATTATGTTCCTGATCAAGCTCCAGTTCACATAGCTTTTGTTGCTAGGATTGAAGAAGATAGTGATGATGATCGTGAGTATTGGTCAAAGAAAATGGCAGATCATTTGAAAATGATGGCTGAGAGTGACAGTGAAGATAAGAAAGCAAAGAAGAAAAAGAAAAGGGTAAAGACACCAGTTAGCAGTGATGACGAAGAAGTTCCAGTGATCAAAAGGAAAGTAAAGGTTGAAGTTCCAAAGTTTAAAGTTGATGAAGAAGTTGATGCTAAAAAGATTCATGTGAAGTGTGACACTTGTGAAGCTATAAAGAAGCAGAACAGCACATTGATTTATAACTTGAACAGTTTGAAGGAATCTTATGATGTCCTGAACAAAGCTATGAATCAATACAATCATACAAGTGAAGAGCAAGCAACTGCAATGAAGACACTTCAGGGTGCTTTCATGATCAAGCAGAAAGTGGTGAACAACTACATCGAGAAGTGTGTTGCTCTTGAACAGAAGCTAGAGTTACAAAGAATTGAAACGGAAAGAGTAAATCATTTGTTGAAAAGTTACTCATGTACTTCTTATGTCATTGACAGGATTTATCCAACTGTTAAAGGCATGAAGGCATTTGAAGAGGATGAAGTAACTGAAGAAAAGAATGATGATGGAAAAGTGGCTGAAGAAAAGACTCCAGAAAAGAAGAACAAGAAGAAGAGTGACACAAAGAAAAAGACTGACAAGAAGGATTCTGGTAAGAAACAAGATGTCAGTTACAACAAGTGTCCACCCCCGCTAGAAAATGGATATTTGCCCAGAAATCCAAATTCAGAAAGAGTCGAAAAGGCAACAAATTTACAGTGGGAGTCGGAGTCCTCAGTTAATTTGCCAGAAAATATTGATTTTACGTTTACATCATCTGACACTGATCATGAGTCGAGTTAATAAAGAAAGTCGTCGATCAGGTGTTGGATAAAGATGAAACTGAGGAGTCAAAGTTGGAGTCAAACTCAGAGTCAAAGTCTGGTTCTGTAAGTTCGAGTTCGACAGTCAACAGTTCAAAGTCTTCAGTTAAAAGGGTTTACAACAAAGAATTCCTGTTATCAAAGTCTAATTTGAATGACGAAATGTTTAAAGTTGCATATACTTTGAATGATTCTGACAAATTATATTTTGATGAGGAATTTCCAATAAGAGGTGTTAAAAATGAATTGATAAAAAAGGTTTTCAAATTAACAGAAATTAATATTTCTGAAATAAAAGATTTAAATCTTAACGAAAAACCTAAAAATACACCTCAAGAGTTCAACAACGCTTAAACAAGAAGAAGGGTTACAGTTCTGGTTCTGGTTTTCAAAAGAAATCAAACCAAAACCGTAATTTCAAAAAGAAAGGTCTTGGATTTATTCCAACAGAAAAACAAAAAAATGAAAAATATGTTCGTGATTTTAAAGCAAAAATGACATTTGTTTCAGGAACTAGCTCAGAAGAGGAAGAAAAGAAAGAATTCTGGAGGCAATCAAACAGTGATTTCCTTTCAAAGAAGCAAGAAGAGATGAAGTTTGCTGGACAGAGGAAAGATACGAGAACCTGTTTCCAATGCAACAATGTTGGACATATTGCCAGAGATTGTTCTAAGGCAATACCATCAAAACAGGGAGTTTCTCGTAAACAAAAAGAGAAAGTGATTGAGTTTAAACCACCAATTGACAGAACAAAGTTATTCAAAAATTCTACATTTGAAATTGGTGAATGTTCAAACAAGTTTTACAAGAAGAGAGCTAAAAATGACAAACAAAAATGGGTGGTTAAGAAGTCTAGAGGTAGTTTTAGCGATGATTCTGATAGGTCAAAATCAGAGGAGCTATCTTCTGGCGATGAATCTGATTCCACAAAATCAGAGGAGCCACAGGTTGTTTCAAAAAGTGAAGAATCAGTTCCGATTGTGGATGATGATAATTTTCCACCACTTCGGGCTGAAAATTTTAAAAACAAAATTGGTAAAGTTGAGATATCAAACCAATTTTATGATGATAAAAAGGTTTTTGATATTGAAAAAGCTTTTAACCCCACTGTAAAACATATTTTTGGAAAAATGATTGATCGAAAAGTCAAAGGGGTTAAAGAGTTTTACGAGAAGAAGATGAAGAAAGATAAAGTTGAACTATCCCTGGTTTGTGACTGGGATGGTACATATTACAAACAGTAAGTCTGTGGACTTGCCGGAGCTCCCAGGTTTGTAAGAGTGGAGCAGGAATCGGCATCTATCTTTCTTGGTTGGTAATTTTACAAGTGGTAAAGATGGTAAAGTACAGGTGATATTTAAATTGTTGGTTTTATAAAAATGGTATAATTGGTAGGAAAACCTACAAGTGGTTGAAGAATATTTACACTTACATGTAACACCTCGAAAAATCACGTCCAATGAAGTATTGACACGTGTAATAAACCCTAATGAAGTCAAACGTTGAATTTAAGGGACTAATTTTTAGAAAAATCAAAAAACTTTGATTATGAAAGAACTGGAAGTATTATCATACCTAAAATAAGTTTCTAAATAACCTTTTATGGTTTTTATATTCACAAATGAGCCACTTGTTAATCAAGTGTAGCCGTTTATGTAATTAATTGACTCAAGTTTGCGCAGAAAAGGGTTAAAAGCGTCAACATGTTAAATTCTTACCTCTGAGTGACCTTTTAACAAACCGAGAGCCTCATGATATTTGATTATACTCTCGGGATTGCCAATCATTGGCCACCCAAGGCTTTTATGCCCAAAAGTGAAGTTACGCGCAACTTTGCAAGTATAAGGGACTAAAAGTGTCAATATGTTTAATTATACCTCTGAATGACCTTTTATCGAGCCCGAAGCATTATGATGTTTAATAATACTTTTAATAATGCCTAATATGAATTAGATGAGGCTTCAATGCTATTAAATGATAAGTTACGCAAGTTTGCGCATTAGAAGGGCCTAAAGCGTCAAACTGCTAAAGTATAGCGATT
Source organism: Helianthus tuberosus (assembly GCA_030545235.1). Lineage (NCBI taxonomy): Eukaryota > Viridiplantae > Streptophyta > Magnoliopsida > Asterales > Asteraceae > Helianthus > Helianthus tuberosus. Next base: position 152,359,807 of record CM060381.1, read on the forward strand.
CGTATGTTATCGGACCTTACGGAATATGACCATGAGATAAACATACCATAATTATCCCTAATATAGCTTAGATATAGGCTTAGAGGTGTTTGGTGCGCAAAAATAAGTTTTTAAGTCATGCAGGGACTAAAAGTGTCAAAAAGCGCACAAGTTTGCGTTTACGCGCATATCTCACATTCTGAATATCCCCGGACACCCAAAAATTTATATAAACACTAAAATATGTTATTTTAGTGTTTGACTTGATAAAATTCCATTCGTCGCGTCAATTGGTTCGTTTTTCGCGTCCGTCCGTGTTTCGTCGTAATTAACCGAACAACGTGACCGTACGACCAAATGAACCGACATCCGGCATGTTTTTGAGCATATTTCATGTTCTCTATGCTTAGGCATCATTATAGAGCCTTAAAAATGGTTTAACGGGCCTTAGATGTGTCGGAAATAGCATTTAGAAGTGCAGGGGCTAAATCTGTCAACAAGTGAAAATTTCAGAGTGCTGACCAGGTCCTTGCGCACCGTAAGGCTGAATCCTTACGGTGCGCAAGCAGTGCCCAGATGCAGTAACTTGGAAATGTTGTCTGTTCAGCCCATTCAAACGACATGTATTGCCCTTTTTCACTTCCATGCGCGTCCCCTACTAATTTTAGGGCTTAGGGACGTGTTAATGATCAGGGATCACTCTTAGACTTAGTTGTCATCATCAAAATGGATCAGGAACACTATAAATAGCCCCATTGTTGCAATACTTGATCACTCATTCATTCCTTCATCTCCTGATCATTTCTGGAACTCAAGACCTCCTTCTAAGCTTCCCTAATAGTGCATGGGACCTTGGTAAGTCTACTTAACCTTCCCTAATCTTGTTTTGCTTAGTTATTAGCATAAAAGTCAAACCATCGTAATTAAGGTTTGACTTATCGATTAATCACTAATGGTCCAGTGATTAGTCGAATTGAAGGTAGTTATAAGTTGGTAATTATGTGGGCAATAAACCCTTAAAAGGGCACCCTTAGATTCCCACTCTAACTAGATCAAATGTCGGGTCAAAGATGTTTAGAAAAAGTCAACAGAAGCTTAATTTGAAAATTAACATGTAATTAGCAATGTAGAAGGCATGTAACCTATTTTATCACTCATATAACTTGGTAATAAGTATAAGAACTGATCTAAGCTTGTTTGATCCGACAATTTTCTGTTTAGACCCGGTTCGAAACCGAAAGTCGCAAAGCTTTGACTTTTTCCTTGACTTCAGTTCTGACCCGGTTTAGAAGGGTTTGGAAATGCCTTAGGGATTCCTTAGGACCAGGCTACGTGATCGTATAACCCTCTGTGGTTGGATCGTTGATTGTCTGATTCGTTTACTCGTTTCCATTAAATGCCTAATGTTGACCATAATGCCCCTTTTGACCATAAAACGAGAATTTTGGAAATATGAAAGGACAATAATCTTTATTACTGATTTATAAACATGCCCCAAAAATTTCACATCAGTTGGAGGTCTAGATTAGGAGTTATGCTCATTAGCGTAATTATAACGCCTTTTAGTAATTAAACGGCGCAATTAGCATAAAGCCTATCTAAACCCAATTTTTTTGACACCAAACCTTTTACCCACTGATGTAATATAATATTTTGAGATTTTTAATTATTTTTAAACTGATCATAACCTAAGGCTATCGTCTTAATTCGGTAAATACCGATTATACCATTTTTATGTATAAAATAAGTTTTACATAGTATTTTGACACCAATCCAATTGCTACTGATTTTATATAATAAAAAAAGTATTTTAAGCTTTATAACCTGATCAAAAAACTCAGATTTCTTGTATAACCCGGAAATCGCTTAAAATGGCTTTTTAAGCGTATTAAACGCATAGTTTGGGTTTGAAACCATTTTTGTATATAAGACCTATTACCAACTTATATGACCTAATAAAATAAGTGATTCTACTGATGTATTCGGACACGAATCTCAGAATTTTAATTAACCTCTTTTATAATCTTTTAAATGACCAAAATACCCCTACGGGGCTTATTTTGATATTAAACTCGTTTTGGGCATAATGGAAGATATCCTACTGATATCACAACATGTTTAAGGCATATTAACTTAGGAAACCTGTATATGACTCTTATGGTTACCCGTTACGCCTCTTGCGCGTTCGGTTCGGTTTATGTAACTAGTTTGCATAAGTTTGCCGAAACGGGTCAAACCTTATCATTTTTATCTCAAAATCCAGAAGGTGTTTAGATTACCCATATTATACAAGTCTTCAAACTTGTCGGGTCTAAAACACATTCTATTCCGGTCTTCGCTTAATCATGCGTTTGAACCGTATATTTCCTTAAGACTAACCGGTCTAAGTTTAGGCTTAATTAAAGACCCGTTAGTATTCTAATTGGTTATTTATACCATCATTTCTAGACTAGAGCCTTCCGGTAAATTGTACCTACGCTTACTTAAGTGAATACGGCTGAGTTATTATAATTCTTGCTATTTAAGACAGGAGCTAGCTCAGGTAAATACTTTTAACTTATTTTCCCTTATACGGGCTTGGGATACGGTATTATAAAAATACCGCTTGGTCGGGTGTAGAAACCTTTTAATCGATAATGATTAAATTGCATAATCCCGTTTTAATCTGTATTGATTGATAACAAATAACATTAGGGGTTAATGACCGTGTCCTGGATATCCTTGGCTCATTTAAAAAGAGAATGGCCATAACTTAAGCACAAGGTGTAGGCATAACACCTCCTGTTGCGTATGTAAAAGATATACTCACTTGTAAGGATGTCTTCTTGTGAGTTATATTTATGGTGTGTTGATAAATCTTGACCGGCTTGTATTGTATAATCACCGGCCCTAAATGTTGGACAAACATGTAAATCGGATACAAGATTTTTATTAATAAGATTGTCCCAAGTTATAAAAGATATTTTGTGCCTCGTGCATTCAAATCAATTTTCAAACTCTTTTCCAAAATGAGTCAGTTAATTGTATTTACCAGTGTAAACTGACGTATTTTCCAAAAAGGTTAAGTGACAGGTACTGAACGTAATTGGCTGGAAGCTCAGGGCGTTAATAAGGAATCTTGCAAGTTTTAGATGCCTGAAGTCTGTTGAACAGTTTTTCTTTTATTTGATCCGCCTGTGGATCCTTTACTTTCCGTTGTAATACTTTGATATTACTTTTTATTCGGATGGTAATATATTTATCCTTTTGCTTCCGCTGTGCATTTATATATTGTGTTGTTTGACTATGATGATATCAACTACGTCACGATACTCCCCACCGGGCCCACCGGTAATACGTGGAAATATCGGGGTGTGACATTACAAGTGGTAAAATCAAGGACATTAAGTTGTACTTGCATTTTCCTACAATTGGTTAATCAAGGTCATTAGTTTGAACTTGATTCGACCATACATTCATGTGATATTTTGGAGACAATGTGATGAACCCCTAATCTTCATGAGGTTTGAAAATCAAACTTATTTTCTGGAAAAACCATTTGATTAAAACAAACTTAAGTGTTTTGAAATCAATGGGAAAATAGTTTGTTGTGAGGGGGAGTTCTAATTGTTTATGCCAAGTGGATGGCGAATTGAAGTGATTCGATATCAGTTGTCACTTTATTGTACAGTTTATTTTCAAATTTCCTAAAATGTGTTTGCATTTTAGGGGGAGTAGAAATTTTCAGAAAATCCAAAAACATTTGAAAAATTTTAAAAAGCCAAAAACATGATAAAATGAAAAATGAGTTTTTGTGTCAAACAAGAGGAAATGATAGTACATCAGTGGGCGATCACAACATGCTAAAGAATTGGAAAGTTAAAAATGTGATAAACAATCTCACTGCGGATATGCCAGTAGGTTTTTATACATTTAGTAGATTGTGACGAGATATAAACCTAAATTTCAAACTTGCTTAATTCGTGGGTAACATTTCTTGGATATATGGGTAACCCCCGAAATCTTGTTTGAAAGGTCCCTCTTTCTAAGATACTAGGTCTTTATACTTAGTGATATCTGGGGTATTATCCCGGGACTTCTGCTGAATGGAAATTCTGACCTAGTCCCCGCATAATACTTTCTGCAAATGCTTGAAACATAGCATCACCCTCAGCAAATTGATGAAACAATAAAATTGATAGTCTTTGCTGTTGTAACAAAAGATCCTCTAAAGGGGACACACCAAAAGTCAAAGCCGTCATCTCTCTGCGTATACGGAAGTATCGACCTGAGCTCTCACGGCCCTCGCATTTTAACCTCTTACAGATATCATCTGTGGTATACTCACCTGTAAGACTGAATATTGGGATCTGGATACGGGAGTATATTCTGAGGTGGGACACACGATTAAGTTTAAGTGCTTAAGACATTAATATCATATCTCGAAGCAGTTGAACTTTGTGTGAGAATTTAAGTGGACCAGTATACTGACAATCTAGGTGAATTGTTTAGAACTTAAAATGAAATGAAGCTTAACGGTGTTGGTGATTTGTCTCAAAAACTGATATGATCCTCTTACACAAACTCACAAAAATATTGTTTGTAAATAGTTCTTTACTGCATTTCGTTTAATTTCAAAAATCCAAAAAGATTTTCAGTGTGTTTTAGCATAAATTTTGTAAAATACAAAAAGATTTTCGACAACCGGTGTTGAAAAGCTGATTTTCAAAATTCCAAAAGCTAAACTTGACGAACTGATTTGGGAGTGTTGTGTGTGAAAGATTTTAGAGTCTTGTTACAAGTGGTCATCAGAAGTTTTGAAAATGATATTTCTTCAAGTGTGGTTCATCAGAATCTATAAATGTTAGATCATTTCTGTGATATTTATAAGTGGTGTTTGAGTGTGTTAAAGTTTTATATTAGAAAACTTATGTTTGTGGTAGAGAATGTACAGGTTTGAGGAAGAGTCAGGTTCCTATACCTGAGGACTCTGTGAGTTTAACAAGCCAGGCTGCGATCCCAGCATATCGAAAGGGGGAGTCTGAAGATACTTAAAGGAAGGAATATGTTGGTGATGAAAAGAGAAAAGAAGATAGAGATTGAGGATACTTACAGCGTCAAACATTTCAAAAAGAAAAGCCCAAAGGCTGATAAAGACTGAAGATGCGAAGACTCGACACTGAAGACTCCGTCAACATCCGAGGGGGAGTTTGTTGGTGCATCCGTCTGTCGTCTAAGTCTTGTATCGAGTCTTGTATAGAATAGGTTAGTTCAGGGCACGAGAATCGTGAATATGAGTTTTAGTGCTGATTCCGCTCGAAATGACATATTGTCATTTGGAGCGAAATCACATAAAAGTCTAATTCCGCTCGAAATGTAATTGTCTGATTTCGCTCGAAGATAACATGCTGATTCCGCTCGAAATGACTCATTGTCATTTGGAGCGAAATTAGAGCCTCTATATATAGGGTTGCTAGGAGCGAAATCAGGTAGATTTGTGTGTGTGTTCTTCCGGTGAGCCACGAAGTGCTGCCGAAGTGTTGAGTCGATTGTAAAAGTCATCCAAATCAATAGAATCAACAGTTTAAAGTGAATACTCGGTGAATTGAACCTGATTTGTCTGTTTCCGCCGTTCAAATCAGGAATAGTTCTTCTGTTAGACTCGTTCAGGTCCGAATTCGATCCAACAAGATCTGCCAATTGGTATGGTGAGATATCATTTGTATAAGATGTGGAAGAAGTTTGGGATAATGGACATTTCGACTAACAACAATGGGATATTCTTTTTCAAGTTCATAAATGAGGTGGGAATGATTAATGCTGTTGAAAAGGGACCTTGGTTGGTGAATGACATTCCTCTTTGTATTAAGAAATGGGAGGCGGGTATTTGTTTGGAGAAAATATAGCCGTCAGTGATTCCTTTATGGGTTACAATTCCTAACTTGCCGTTGGAATTGTGGAATTCTTAAAGTATATGTAGCATGCTTAGTTGTATTGGAAATCCTATCTTATTTGATAAGATTACCACTGAAATATGTGGGTTAAAAGAAGGGCCTCCTGGGTTTGCGAGAGTGTTGGTGGAAGTGGGTGCTGATAATGTTTTGCCTGAGTTTGTTAAAGCGTATTATCCTGAAGATGATGGGAATCCGGCGTTTATTAAAGAGGTAAGGGTGGCTTATCAGATAAAAGTTAAAAAATGTTCGGTATGTAAAGTTTTTGGACATGATTTTGAAGCATGTACTAAGAGAATTTTGTCTGAGGATGAGTTCAGTATTAAGGCAATGAAGTTACTGAATGATATTAAAAAGGCTAGAGATCAAACTCTTCCGGTGTCTGGTGTGGATTCTGATGGTTATTAAGTTGTGGGAAAGAATAACAAAGTTATCAAACCGGTGGATAACAAACACGGATACATGCAGGGGAAAGGTAATATGTATAAGAGGGTTCAAGGGGGAGGAAATAAAATGGGTAATGCTGGGAGTAGTGGTAGAGTGAATAATGGAGGGGCTAGTACTTCTGGGGTAAAAAATGATAAAGGGGAGAGTATAAGTCAAAAGAGTGGTCCTAAAGGTGAGCATGTGAAGAGTAGTACAGGTATAGGAAAGGGTGGGGTGGGAAATGTGGTGAAGCAGGAATATAGAGTTAAAACTCAAGGAGCGGGTAATGCTAAGAAGGGTGGTATTAGTGGGGAGAATATTGTTAAAGTTGAGAATATATTTGAAGTTTTGGGGAAAGAGGATATGGGGGGGAGATGAAGGAAGAGATTGGAGGGGTGAATAAAGGTAATGTGCAGAGTAAAGTTATGAACGTTGATAAGGGGAAGAATGAGGTTAATGATGTGAATATGCAGGAGAGAGTTTTGAAGCCAATTAATATTGGGGGAAATAAGAATGTGGTTCAGGGAAAAAATGATAGCTTGGATGGTAAAATTGAAACAAAGGTAAATACGAAGTCTGGTTATTTCAAAATGAATGAGGAGCAATTTAATGAAGTGGCTCATTATGTTCTTAATAAGATCTGTCCTGCAAACGATACTATGTTGAAATGGAATATTGGTCAGAAAAAGTTATTTTTTGAACAGTGGGATAAACTTATGTTTCAAAAAGTGGTGGATTCTTGTGAGGTTGAGTCTGAAGGTGATGAGATGGTTGTGGCTATGAAAGATGATGGGGACAGTGTTACTGATGGGCCTGCTCATGTCTTGAGTAGCTCAGTAGATGGTGTCAGTTTACAATGAAGATTCAGATTATGGCTTGGAATGTGCGGGGTCTTGGGTTAAATGAAAGACAGTCAGAAGTTAGAAGGCTTTTAAAAGATAACAAAGTTAATGTTTGTGGTTTGGTTGAAACTAGGGTGGGATGTGATAATATTCTTAATGTTGGGCTGAAAATAAGTAGGAGATGGAATTGGTTTTCTAATGCTGATATATGTGGTAGTTGGGTGAGAATTATGCTGGGGTGGGATCCTAGAGTGGTTGATTTGACTGTTGTGGAATATAATGAGCAGGTTATTCATTGTGCTATTAAAAGTACTGGGAATAAAGATGTGTTGATGTGTTCTTTTGTCTATGGGTTTACTAAAGTTGCTGGGAGGAGATCTTTATGGAAAAGTTTGTTGGGTTTTAGTAGGAATGTACAGGATATGTCGTGGACTTTATTAGGAGATTTTAATGCTATCATTAATCCTGATGAGAAGAGTAATGGTCATAAGAGGGTAAATTACGGAATGGAGGAGTTTAAATGCTGTGTTAATGAGATGAATGTTGTTGATATTTCGATGTCAGGGTTGTTTTTTACGTGGAATCAAAAACCGGGGAAGAGTGGAGGTATTCTCGAAAAGTTAGATAGGGTTATGGGGAACCAGAAGTTTGTTGAAGTGTTTCCTGCTGCATTTGCTAAGTTTTTGTCGTTCTAAACTTCGGATCATGTTCCTGCTCTGCTTGTTTTGGATTCTGGTTGCAAAGCATAAGCCGTTTAAGTTTTGGAATTATTTGGTGGGTAAAGATGAATTTCTGCCAACTGTTAAAAAGGGTTGGGAGAACAAGTTTGTGGGTTGCAAAATGTTTGTTGTTTTTTCCAAATTGGCTTTGAAGAAACCTTTGAGAAATCTGAATTTTAGTCAAGGAAATTTACATAAGAAAGTTGAGTTGTTAAGAAGTGAGGTGGAAAGAATTCAGAAGGAAATTGTGAGTGATCCGTTAAATGAAAAGTTGAGGGCTGAAGAGGCTATTTATGTTGCTGCATATAAGGATGTGTTAATTGATGAGGAATATTTGTTGAAACAAAAATCTAGAGTTCATTGGTTAAAGGTGGGGGATCAGAATTCGAAGTATTTTCATCAGTCTGTAAAGAACAGGGAATGCAGGAACAAAGTTAATGTTTTAGAAGACTTGGAAGGTAATGTTTTTTCTAGGGAAAATGTGGGTGAGGGTTTTGTGAAATACTTCAAGGGTATTATGGGATTGTCAGTTGATGTTGGGAGGATTGTTGATCCGAGGGGTTTGTTTATTAATAAATTGAGTACTGGTGAAGCTGAGCAGCTTGTTACTAAAGTGAGTAGGGAAGAAGTGAAAACAGCGATGTTTCAAATTGATGATGAGAAAGCACCCGGGCCGGATGGGTATACAGCTAATTTTTTTAAATCTGTCTGGGGGGTTATTGGTGAGGATATTACTGATGCTGTGCTGGAATTTTTCTGTAATGGGAAATTATTGAAAGAAATTAATGCTACTATTATCTCAGTGGTTCTGAAGGTCAAAGTTCCTAACAAGGTGAATCAATTCAGACCTATTGCGTGTTGTAATGTCATTTACAAATGCATCAGTAAAGTTTTGTGTAATAGATAGAAGAATGTATTGGGAAAATTGGTCTGTAATAACCAGAGTGCTTTTGTTCCGGGGAGGCTGATCAGTGATAATATCATGTTATCGCAAGAATTAGTTAAAGGGTATGAATGGGCTAAGGGATGTCCGAGGGTTTCTTTCAAGATTGATCTGCAGAAAGCGTATGACTCTGTTGATCATAGGTTCCTTGAAGAATGTTTGGTGAATTTTGGGTTGCATAAAAAGTTTATCAGGTGGATAATGGTTTGTATGACGTCTGTTCAGTATTCAGTTGCCTATCATGGGAATCTATATGGTTTTTTTAAGGGAGAAAGAGGGCTGAGGCAGGGGGATCCTATTTCCCCATATTTGTTTACTTTAGTTATGGAGGTATTAAATCTGATGCTTATAAGAAGAATTAGTGCTGCTGAAGGTTTTAGTTATCATTGGAGGTGTGGTAAGTTGAAACTAACTCACTTATGTTTTGCTGATGATTTGTTTATTTTTTGTGGGGCGGATATCGGATCTGTGAAGGTTATTAAGGACGCTCTTAATGAATTCAGTTATGTGTCTGGTTTGGTGCCCAATATGAATAAAAGTGATGTAATCTTTGGTAATGTTGATGAGAAGGTTCAAAAGTTGATTCTTGAAGTGTTACCTTTTAGAGTTGGAGTTTTTCCTAAGAAGTATTTGGGGATTCCGTTATCTTCTAAGAGGTTGTATCAAAAAGTCTGTAAAGTCTTAATTGATAGAGTGAAGGGGAGAATTTCTAATTGGAAGGTCAAGTTTTTATCCTTTTCTGGAAGAGTTCAATTAGTTAAATCTGTTTTATCTTCTATTACTATATATTGGGCTTCGTTGTATATACTTCCTGTTGCTATTAGACAAGAAATTGAGAGGCTGTTGAGTGGGTTTCTGTGGAGTCAGGGGAGAGGAAGTAAGGGGATGGCTAGGGTTAAGTGGAAGGATATTTGTATGGCAAAATGTCAAGGTGGGCTGAACATATCTTCTTTGAGAGTTCAGAATGTTGCTTTGATGTCGAAGCATGTATGGAATATTTTATCTAATAAGGATTCTGTTTGGGTTAGGTGGGTTGAAAAATACAAGTTATGTGGTAAAAGTATATGGGAAATCAGTGAGACTAGTATGGATTCTTGGAGTTGGAGACAAATTTTACAGCATAGGAGTATGTTTAGAGATAAATTATGTGCTGTGATAGGTAATGGGAAGGGAGTGAGGGTTTGGATTGATCTTTGGCATGAAAAGGGTATTTTATTGAATAGTATTAACAGAAGAGATATTAAGGCTGCGGGTTTTAATATGAATACTAGGCTTGCTGAAATTTATGATGGTAAGGAATGGAAGCTGCCTCAGGAGTGGTTTGATAAGTACCCTTGGTTAGTGTCTTTTAATTTTCATCAGTTTAATGCTTTAAGAGGATAGTTTTATGTGGAAATGGATGATGGTAAGGTGGAGGAGTATGCAGTTAGAAGAGTGTATAAAACTCTTTGTATGAATGGTCCGAAGGTGCTTTGGAGTGGTGTTGTATGGTTTAGTCAAAAGATTCCGAAACATGCATTCATTTTATGGTTAACATTTAAATTCAGGCTGCTTACTCAGGACAGGTTACTCAGTTGGGGTTTTGTTGGTGATCTGAGGTGTGCTTTATGCAGGAAGTGCCCTGATAGTCATAAACATTTGTTTTTTGAATGTGAGTATGCTTTGGTAGTTTGGAAAAGGTGTAAAGTGTTTGGAAAAATGATTGATGCTCCTAGTTCATGGTCTGATATTGTTAAATTTGTGGAGGAAAAGGGATTTCTGAAATATGTATGGGGAGTTATTGGGAGGTTAGTTCTTGCTGCTTCAGTGTATTTTATTTGGCAAGAAAGGAATCGTAGGCAGTTTGAGGAAGAAAAGCGATATGTGCAGCAGTTATGTGATACTGTTTTTGATACTGTTAGAATGAGGCTGCTTGGTTTAAGATTTAAAGATACGGTTAGTATGAGAATGGCTGCTGATATATGGGGATTTGAAGTGAAGGCTAAAGATAATGGTAATAATTTGGATGGGTTTGCAAATATGGGAGTTGGTTGAGATGCAGGTTTGGTTAATAATGGATGGCTGGGGTAGGATGGGGATGTTTGTTGTGGTTATGGTTAGCAGTTGGTGGGTTTGTAGGTGGGAGGGTATAGTTGGTAATATTGGGAGCATTTATGGGAGTTGGAGGGGTATTTTGGGTATATTCTGGTTTGGGAATATTGATGGTGTTGTGTGGTTTTTTGGGAAAGGGATTGTGATGTATGGGTGTGTTGGTTGGAAGTTGTTGTGTAAAAATTATGTTTTTGAGTTGGTTCTTTTAACAGATGGATATTTGGGGGTTTATGGGTGTTGGTTTTATATTGACCCAGGAGGCGAGGGGAGGCTTGATAGTGTGGTGTGTTGGGATTATGCTAAGTGTGGTAATTTGGAAGTTCTATGTGGTGCAAAGAAGGTTAATATGGGAAGCTGATCGTTGGTTGAGTGGCTGGATGAAGGATGGCTGTTGGATTACGTGTTGCTGATTAGAAGTTTGCTGGAAATTCAGGAAGCTGAAGAGTTGAAGATTCAAGAGTGTTTTTATGTTTTGTTTTTTTGCAGGTACCTGGATGGATGCTATGCTTTTAATTATGTTTTGTTTTTTGATAGTCTTGATGTATAGGGTTTTTGGTTTTGTTTTTTGGTTTTGTATTATGATGGATTGGTTTATGTTTAGTTGGATTGGTAGGATTGTGGTGTGTCTAGGCAGGAGCCGGATCTTGCTGATCTATTTTGTTAGGCTTGCTGCATTAGGGGTGGTGTATTCCTTGGGTTTTATGTCCCGTGAGTCTAAACCCCTTTAGGTGTAAATATTTTTGTTATTAATAAAATTTACCGGAGGTGCCGCCCTCCTTTACCAAATATATATATATATATATATATATATCATATTTTTTTACAAGAATAAAATATATTATTTTTAGAGTAAGGAAAAATATATATGTTTTCTTGAGTTACTTATGACACCTGTGTCACTTCAACCATCAAACAAAGACCAAACCAATAAAATGTTATATTTCATTCTTGGGATTTGTATAAACATGTGTATCATTTGCACATATCAATTCTTGTTCAATTTCAAGCCTTAAATCGCTTTCTGGAAGGTTATACGCGCACTGATGCGTAAATATAACCAGTTTAATGCAACGAACACTCCGGAATAGTGAAATAGGTCTAACATACCTTAAATAACCTTTACATAACTTAGAAATAAGTTTTGGAAGGTTTGGTATGCCGAAATCAAGTTAAATCGCTTACAGGGACTAAAGTTGACAAACTGTGAAAGTATGCCAATTTGAACTGTAACAGACATTCCGGAACATGACCATAAGTTAAACACACCTTAAATATCCTTTACATAGCTTAGAAATAGGCTTTGAGGGGTTCGGTGTGCTAAAATAAACTTTTGGGTCATTCAGGGACTAAAAGCGTAAAAAAAAGTGCACAAGTTTGCACTTTCGTGCATAACATACGTTCTGAATACATCCGGACATCCAAAAATTTATGTAAGTACTAAAATATTTTATTTTTGTGTTTTGCATAAGAAAAATCCATTCGTCGCGCAATTTGGATCGTTTTTCGCGCTTATGCGCATTCCGTCGTAATTAACCGAACATCGCGATCATACGACCAAACGAACGTTGGTGACCGACCGGAAAATATTTAAATCCCAAAAATATTCTGTTATGATTAAAATCTTATTTTAATCAGGTCCGTGTTGAAAAATAAATTAAAACGCCTAAAAACGTTATTTTTCAAAGTTTAAGCGCGTACCGTGTGTTTCTGCGCAACACAGTGCTTCTACTGCAAAACGCAGACAACGCAGCCAGTCCTGGCAACTGAAATTTATTTCAGTAATATCTTGGCGAGTTTATTTTTATAGAGTAATAAAAATAATTTAGAACGCCATAAACCGGGATTTAAACGCTAGATAAAATACCCGGTACCCAGTTAAATACCCGTTTTAGCCATATGCCAGGAATATGCTAAGGTATATGCTAAGGAATATGCTAGGAATATGCTTGGAATATGCTAGGAATATGCTTGGAATATGCTAGGAATATTCTATATGGAATATCCTATAAATACCCAACCCCATTCAACCCAAAACCCACAAAAATCTGATCTAAAAGCTCTAAGTTGAAGCCATTGCTTCATACCTGAGCTACTTGGATCAAGATTAGCTTTCGGGGACCCTTTGTAAGTGTTCCTTCGTTCTTTTATTCGTTTAGCGTTAAAGTCAAACTTTGTTTGACTTTCTGCATTGACCAGGTTATGGTCAATGCGAAGTTCGTTTGAACTTCATAACGTGAGCATGATCACGATGGTTATAGTCCCTAGTGACTATACCTACTGATTACCACGTTATCTAGGCGCAGTGACGAGTCGTAGTTTCGGCCAAAATGCGTATTCTTGCGTATTTTGTAACCTAACTACTCTTAGGTATCAAAACCGTTTGTTTTGATACCAAACCTGTTTTCTAAACTTAGTTAAGCATGTTTTAACATGCTTAGCTCGTCACTTTTAGTTGTGTGCTTGTCTAGGGTCGTAAGGGTAAGCGATCTAAACAATCGCTTATACTTTCGAACCCGACCCATTTGGTCGATCATTAGGATCCGACCAAATACATTAGGTGACCATAGTATATAGGGAATAACCTTCCGAGGTTATACCTTATGGTCACGACGTTTAGTTAGTTGTATGATAGGTAGTTTATATGCCTTAGGTAAATTACCAAAATGCCCTTTTGACGCCAAAATTCATTTTAAGCATATGTAACATAACTTTTGGTATCTAAACTAATTTGGTAACAATATTAGACATGTTAAGGCATATTTTACTTATCATAGGACTAATTAGGCATTCCGAACGCGTTTCACGCGAATGACGCGTTAAAGTAGCATAAGCTACCTAAACGGGTCGTAATGGGTCGTAAGCACTTAGGTTAGGTTTCATTTTAGTATGTAGGCTTTGTTAAACCATATTACATGAGTCCCCATACTCATTTGGTTTACGAGCCCTCATTCTATCCGATCTTCCGATTTTAGGTCCGGTTTATTAACGTAGTTACCTATATTAGGTGTCGTTTGTTTTCCGTGATCTCTAGCAATTTTTTTTGGTTGTTACACAAGGACTACTAAGCACTCTCAAGTGAGTACATAGTCCCCTCTTTTACTGTTTTCAAACTGTTTTGGGGTGAAGCATGTGTACCTATCTGTTATTTTCATGATTTCAAAGTATAATTGATTATACATGTTATTACTTATCATTTGACAAACTAAATGTCTATCTATGGTTTAAATATTGATTTCTCAAAGAACATAAAATAAAATGTTGAATTGTACTTATTTTATGTTCACCAGACCGATTGGTAGTATGATATAGCGCTATAGGACTAGACACCCCATTCCTGTTGTCATGGAATGTCTGAAACCAATTTGTTTCTCCATCGAAATAGGGATTGCCTTTGTGGTATCCCTATAGTCTCAAAGGTGTATTTTGATGCACTAGGTCTGAATGAATTCTTAAATCACACTTTTATAGTATAGTTTGATATACTCTCATGTGTGGTATTGTACAAAACCAACATATATTTTGTAAATCATCCAAAGCATATTTTGATATGTTATTTATGAAACCAAAACATAGTTTAATATGTTACTTACAAATCCAAAGTATACTTTTGATATGCTACTATAAGGTTATTCGTTTAACCTTACATTATTTTACAGAGCATAACTTTTGATTTATTCAACCACTTTGTTTTGTACATTTTTACTTATGGTTTAAGTAGTATCAGTTTACTTACCATACATAACTTTTGTTTACACATTACATGGTTTACATTTAGCTTGGGTAATACAATAATATTGGACTATTGGTTTAAACATGAACATTCTATATTGGTGGTTTGGTTTGAGTAAGTGACTTAAGTAACGAGGCGTGTGTAATATGATACAATCATGGTGGATACGCCGTGGTACTTCCTATATATAAGTGTTTGTATGGTATTACATATCGTAGCATTATTTGAATCATTTCAATTTAAGACATATATCATTTTCTACAAATAACATACTTTTCACAAGACATTGTTCTACCAACAACTTATCTTATACAAACTCATTTTTACTTGGTTATTCATTTAACCTTACATTACTCTCTTACGTATCATCTATTTTATCATCACTTTTCGAATGATTTATAAGACAAAACATTTTACAAGGATCATGACTGACTTTTGTTAAACAACATTTTATAAACTTATAAGTCATGAATCCTATATTCACAAAACCTATGTATCTCACAGGCATTTTTATGCTGACGTACCTATTTTTACATATGTTTCAGGTGCTGTCCTGAGATGATTGTTGATACATGCTACATTTAGGATGGACTCGTGCCTTAGCGACTTTAAAACTTGGAAGATCATAGTTGTACTTATTTGATTGTATTAAAACAATGAGTTCATTTATTCAATAAAACAAAATTATTTATTCCATGGTTACGAAACAATGATTCTGTTACAACACTCCCCGACGTTTCCGCCACGTCTAGTTGTTTTACGTGGTCGGGGTGTGACATTACTAGAAAATATATTCTTTTTGAAGAAAATATATATTTTCTTAAACAAATTTAGAATATATTATTTTTGGGTGAAAAATGAATTTATGAATATTTTCCAAGTTAAACTTGAAAATATATTATTTTTGAGGTTTATATGAAAATATAAATATATTGCCAAGGGAGAATTATAAATAATTTTCTATACAAGTTTTCTTAAAATATTTATATATATTATGAATATATATATTGGTGAATTTTTATTAATTAAAAAATAATATTCCGAAAAGTATAAATACAAAAATTAAGTATAAGAATACTTAATAAATACAAGAATACGTATTCTCGTACGTATAAATAAACACCGGATTACGCCACCAATACTTGGCAAAAATACACAAGTCTAAGAATACAAGTGTAAGTATACCCATCCTTGGGGAAGATATACATGTATAAATACATAATGTCTCAAGTTAAAATATATTATTTTAACAAAAATTCCAAAAATTAATAAATATAATTTAAGTTAAAATATTTATTATTTTAACAAATAATTATATACTTTGGGATAATACTATGACACAAAGAAACGTAACTCAAAGATACTAAGTCATAACAAATAAGACAAAAGTCAAGGCACGACCCCTCCATCTAATTAACCATAGCACGTGTGTAGGTAGTCGTGCGACTGAAGGAAAACTTTGAGTTACCGGGTTACGAGATGCAAGAATGTGAGTTCATGTCCCCCTTTTCTTTTAACTATTTTCAGTTTTGTAACTTCGGGGGTGAAGTACATGTTACAAGTTGTTTACAAACGTTTACATATGGTATGGTTAGCTAAGGAATGAACTGTTAGATCATGTGAGTAGTGGGTACAACGCTTAAGACCATTAATCCCCGTATAAGGACCGAGGGACATGAGTGATAGATCTATTTGGGTGTTGCGAGCCCCACCCTTGGGACCGGGATTTGGCCCATGAGGTGACTATGTCTTCCAGCCAGAAGCCCGGTACAAAATCCGCTAGGTTTGAGCCTTCCTGCATCACTGCACACATATTAATGGCCTTACAAACCATTAATTGATCTGTTTCCTTGTTGTTTTCATACCGGGGTTTACAAATACATACTTACAATGATTACAATTTTATTACGAAATCACATACAAAACACATGAACTGGCTCAACTTTTGTTGATGTTTTCAAACTACATGTATTTCAGGAAATTGAGAATGGATCTGGTGGGCATTGAAGGTTTTCAAGTTGTGTCTTCGAATAAAGGATGCCATCCAGTACTGAAGGGTTTGAATCGTGTGTTGTATCCTTGATAGAACACATGGTTCAAAGCCTCGTTTTATTAGTATATTTTGTGTCAAGTCCATTATGGAACTTAAAACTTTGGTTGTGTTGTATTCTAAACTTGAAGTCTGTATTTGGATTTAAAACAATGATGATTGTATTATTTTGAAACTTCTAAATGGATGAACATCGTGGTTTCTATCGTATAGTTGTTTGTTATGGTTGAATGCAATGATATTAAGCAAGTCACACGCAATCACATTTCCGCAAAAGTCAGGGTGTGACAGAGAAGCTTTGTGATCTTACAAACATCACTGTGAACAAGAATGTTGTGTTCGGTGACAGCAGTGTTTTGGTCCCGGGAGGTGTTCGTATTGGTATAAATGGTGTTTTTTAAGTTTTTTTTATTCAATTTTAATTTTATTTAGAGTTAATTGCCATTTTCACCCCTGAGGTTTGGGCACATTTGCCATTTTCGTCCAAAATGACAGTTTGGTACCATTTTGCCCCTCACGTTTGGCCATTTTTGCCATTTTCATCCAAATCTCTAACCTAGTTAAAAAGTTCTGTTAAATGAGAATTTTTTTAATTTAATTTTTTATATTTACTCTATAAAATATAATAAACAATTATGTTCTTTTTAAATAAATAAATAAAATATATGTATATATATAAAAATACACACAGATCACCATCTCCATCTCTCTCTCTTCTCTGTCTTCTCTCTCATCTCCTATCACCGCCACCACCGTTCCCCACCACCATTCCCCACCATTATAGCCTGCAAATATTATTCCCTCTCCCTCCCCCCATTCAGTTGCAACTTCCATTTCGTACTATTTCGCAACAGATTTCCCCTGCTGCTTCCATGATCATTCTTCTGATCCACCCATTTGACTAAAATTGGTTAGGTAAATGATGGTTTTGATGAAGATGCTAAGACCCCTTGTAGAAAACAACGCATGGGACTACTGCATTGTATGGAAGTTTGGTGATGATCCTTCAAGTATTAACTATTACTCTGACACCCAATTTGATTAACACATCACTGAATAATGTATCTGGGTTTTTAGTTTTGGGAGTAATTGTTCAGGTGTATTGAATGGATGGGGTGCTGTTGTAGTGGTAGCCAAGGTGTTTGTAGAAATGTCAAAGAGGAAATGGAGTTGCTGCATGTTCCTTACCTTTGCAGAGATGTGTACGTTAAACACTCCATAAGGACCAGTGCTTGTGAAAAACTTGCCATGATTCCTTCTTCTTTGTCATTGTTTCATGGGTAACCAATCATCTTTATTTTTGGTTTAATGTTCTGTCAGTTAAAAAAAAGTATATATGTTGTTAATGTTTGAATTTGCACTACCAGAATCCATGGAGAAGTAGCTGTGTCTAAACAGGGGCGAATTGTTTGAATGGATGGTCTCCGTATGCGATTTGATGGTGGTGGTGGGGTGCTGGTGGTGGTGGTCTCCGTATGTGATTTGATGGTGGTGGTGGGGTGATAGTGGTGGTGGTGGTCTCCGAATTGTTTGACCAGCGATTTGATGGTGGTGGAGGTGGTGGAACGGTGGTGGAGGTGGTGGGGAATGGTGGTGGCGGTGATAGGAGATGAGAGAGAAGAGAGAAAGATGGAGATGGTGATCTGTGTGTATTTTTATATATATACATATATTTTATTTATTTATTTAAAAAGAACATAATTGTTTATTATATTTTATAGAGTAAATATAAAAAATTAAATTAAAAAAATTCTCATTTAACAGAACTTTTTAACTAGGTTAGAGATTTGGATGAAAATGGCAAAAATGGCCAAACGTGAGGGGCAAAATGGTACCAAACTGTCATTTTGGACAAAAATGGCAAATGTGCCCAAACCTCAGGGGCGAAAATGGCAATTAACTCTTTTATTTATTTTTTGTTTTGATTGAATATAAATGGTGTTTGGTTAGGTACACCTGCAATGACCTCAAGGGGTTTAGTTGAGAAGGATTTTGAGCACATTGGGGAGTTTCTTCACCGTGCAATTCAAATCACTTTAAGCATCCGGAAGGAGTTTGGGAAATTGCTGAAGGATTTCAACAAGGGTTTGGTGAACAACAAGGAGATCGAACAACTCAAGGCTGATGTCGAGAAGTTTTCCGACTCGTTTGACATGCCTGGGTTCTCATTGGAGAAATGAGAATCTTCACCGGTTAGGAGAATCTGCAGCAGCTTCGGGTTCAGATGAATGAGGCCGATTATGTGCTGCTTCATAAGACGCTCATGGGGATCGCTTATACAACAACGTGGTGTATGTGGAAAGCAAGAAACGAGAGAATCTTCAAAGGCGTAAACAGAGAGGATGGGTCGATAATGGAAGAGAATGTGGCGACCCTCTTTGGCTGGATTAATAGCAGGTGCAAGGAGTTGAAATGTGGCTTGGAAGTTTGGAAGATAGATCCTTGTAACAACTTTTATTTTTGTAACATGTAGGCTGTGTGTTTTTTAGCCTTACTGCATTGTTGTTTTGTTTTTTTTTTCTTGTGATTCCAGCTCTTTGTTGGTCTTCCTTTTTAATAATATGTTGTTGTTCAAATTTAAACTTGGCTAGCTGTTTGTAATAAATTGATTTTCTTGTATTGTTCTCGAGACTCTTGTAGGTATATCTTGTATACTATGAAGTGGTTATCTTATATAAGTTTTGTTTATAATATGCCTTGTTGTTTTGGTTAATTTTATATCAGTTTTCATGAAACAATGACATGAGAGACAATAGAACCACAATAGAGCTATGAAACATCTGTACAAACATCAAACATGTTAAATAGAGGTTTCGATCTCCCATCAGCCAAAAAATATTTCTTGGAGATCCATCCTCAAATAAATCCACAACAAAATAGAGGTTTATATCTTCTATTAATTTATCTTGGAAATGCTTAATAAGCCCATAGAACTCCTTTTTGTATTGTTTCCGTTCAACAGCTAAGATATCAGCACATTGCTTTGATGTAACATCATTTTCACATGGACTTTTCATGGTGTTTACGACCTTCCTGATTTGACTAGGTTTCAACCCGGATTGACTAAGTTCCAACATTAGAGATTTGCAAGCTTCTGCGCGATGAAGCTTCCCATGAGACAGGTGTTTCATAACTTTAGTAGGAGTAACAGTTAGTTCATGATTTTGTGAATCATTAAATTTATCTACTAGCGATTTTCCATTTTTACCTTTTGAAATCCTAAGAAATGCTTCACATCCGGTCCTTAATTCCCTACGACGTTTGACATCTCCTTTAGAACTATCACACTTTAAATCTTTAAACCCCTCTTTGTTGCATACATATTTCCTTTTATAAGGTCCATTTGTTGTCTTATCCTTAAAAGTGGAACGAATACGTATTCCAAACCCATGTACAAATGCATAGTGATTGTAGAAATCATATGCGTCACCAAGAGTATCAAAAACCTGCCCGATCACATCATCATCATCATCATCATCATCATCTACTTCTTTCTCAAACTCAAAATCCATGTCGAAGTCTTTTACATTCTCTACTTCAACATCGGAATCGCTATGCACGACTAAATACCCATTTGAATCAATATCATCAATCAAATTCGATTCTAAGCTTCCTCCTCTGGTTGAACTCTTGAATCCATTAGCTTAGCTTCTGAATGTTCTACATTAACAAAAGTACAAACATGTCGAAACCGATAAATTGATGAACGACCTGGGAAAAAAGCATTCTAAAAACATGTCTGATCATGATATTTAAGGTAATTTTAGTCAAAACATGGAGATTTATTGCAGAATACATAATCGATTAGCAAATCATCACCAGTACTAAATCCATTCTAAGGAACTTTTAAATAAAAAACATGGAGATTAATTAATTGAATACATGATCGATTAGCAAATACCTGATCGATTAATCTCTGACGTGATAGGTTCGGAAGTAGGTGGAGAGATGGATGGTACCTTTCTTCCTGAATCCTCGAGCGAACAGGTCTCTTGTTCGAGATTGCAATCCATGGCCGGATTGGGGATTTGGATTTGGGGATGAACCACGTTCTTTTTGTTTCAGTTATTTAGGGATTTGAGAAATAAAAGGTTTATTTTATCTTTTTAAGGATTTTAATCAAAACTACGTATAGTTTTGATGGGTTTGGCGTCAAGTCCCAATCGACAACCAAACCAAATAGAAAAGATGAAGAAAAGAATTTAGATCGAATAACTCTCAATCTTATTAATCAGAAAATAACTCAAAACTGATTACATACTCTCAAACCATAACTCGGTTTTTCTCTAGTCTTGTCTCTTAATAATGTCTAACCCTAACTTGGTTTATATAGGCTTACCCTAACTTGGTGACCAAGACATTACCAAATAACCTTAACTTGGTGACCAAGACATTACCAAATAAAATTATAATGTAATTAGGAAACTTAACCAATTATGACCAACTTGTCAACATTGATCCCTCAAGTTCACCGACTTGTGACTTGAACTCCTTTGTTACCTTTCACATCACCGACTTGTGATGAGTCGGGAATTACCGCCAACATGGCGTGTAAAATTATACGTCTAACAGCACCGTATTCACTTTCCCGGTGTTTTTATACCATTGGGTAATTTAATTAATATATATGGACAAGGTGAGACAATTGCTAACATGCACTTTTAAAGAAAATAATACTAACATTTTAGTCGTTAAACCATTGCAAGCCCAAAGCCCAATGGTTTTACGAAAAAACGAGTCAAACAATCATTCATTTTTATTTCATTATAAGCCCCTTCAAAGTAAGTTATATACATAAGCACACTCCAACCTAGGGATGGCAATGGGTCGGGTTTGGGACGGGTTTAGGTAATCCCAACCCCAAACCTGTCACAAAACCCGTTGGGTTTCTAGCGGGTAAATACCCATCGGGTATCGGGTATACCCGCGGGTTTCGGGTAACCCATTAATTTTAAAAAGTTTACCCGTTGGGTATACCCGACCCAAAATCCATCGGGTAACTTCTAATCAGTTACATTTAGTATTATCACTCAAGAAATATATCAAATAACTATAATGTATACGAGATAAAATACCTATATGTATAGAAAAAAGGATGTATTATATATTTACATATTTAAAAATATAAAAGAAATTATATCGGGTATACAATCGGGTAAACGTGTTTACTTTATTGGGTAATTGGGTCGGGTAAACGGTAGATCACCAAATCCCAAACCCGCGAAAAAATAAAAAACTAGTCCCAAACCCGATTAAACGACCCCAAACCCGTCCCAGATGTGTCGAGTTTCGGGTTTATCCATCGGGTTCGGGTTCGATTGCCATCCCTACTCCAACCTTTATGAAAAACAATTCAACCTAAAACTTAAATGGTGCAAGTTAGATTTTAGTTGAACCCAAATTATACCAACTGAGTCGATATTTCCTACAATATCCATTCGTGAGCCCATTCGATTGTAGATGTCCTTATTGATAGAAGGCTAGATGATTTGATTTTAATAAATAGGTGATTTTGTTTAAGTAGTAGCTCTTAATACAACCTTCCTCATTTATGTGTTATTTAGTATAATAAGTTAAAAGCTGAATCTAATTTTATAAAAACTAGAAATTGGTACAATATTACTCTCGGGTATACATAGAGGTCTCTAACACCAATGGTGTGGTGGTCCATTGACAAAGGCAAAACCTTTAAAACACTTAGGTTGGGAAGGGGAAGGTCTTAGGTTAAAATCCCATAGACGACAGGGATTAAAGAAATTAACCGTTCAAAAAAAAAAAAAAAACATAGAGGTCTCTAACATGAGACATATAGAGAACAAAATATCTATAGCTGACATACAGATCATGAGTATGAGTTAAGAGGTTATCCAATAGTTACCTAGTTTGGAGAACCAAAAAATAACCTTTTTTTTAATTGAATGAGCATGTAATACATTAGGATAATTAAATGCAACATGTTATTTTTTGCTAAGGAGCTAATGGATAGAGGCTAAATATATTTAGCATGTTAGTCCCATAAATCCATAATGGATAGAGGCTAAATATATTGTACTCATTTTATCACATGACAAGGGACGATATATATGAGATTCGTTTGACGATATTTTGATCCCTATATCATATCATGTAACTTAAAAATATTTAAAACTTCTTAGGGGCTGTTTGTGTCACACCCCCGAAATACCACCTAGGGAGTGTCCCTGATAGGCGTGTGACGTACCAACAACGAGCCACTAATTACATTGAACCCATACAAGTTTATAAATAAATCCTCAATTATTAATGAAAATATCATCAACAAGTTTAAATGAAAGCGAACATGTTCAGCGGAAGCAAATGGTAAACCCAAGTTAAATTGTTTCTAAAACCAATGTATAATATCAATAGTTTAGTCACATGAATCCCTCGAGTCGACCCATGACCACTCCAGCTACTCCAGATAGCAAGTTCCCAAATCCAAGATATCTAAAGACCTGCGAGCATGCAACAAGTGTATCAGACAATGCTGGTGAGTTCATAGTTTTACGAAAACGTTAGTTACCAAGTGTTTAGTTAATCCATTGAATTTAATTCCGAAAGTAATGTTGATAATATCTCGATACTGAACAAGACGGCTCCTGATGTATGTTTTGCCCGTTCCCCAGTGCTCCTATCAAAACACTGGGCATGACTGGGTCATTAGTTCACAACCGTCCTCCCCGGTACGGTGTGAGGGTGCCAAACCAAAGTAGCGCTACCAACTAATACCTGTTACCTCCCCGGTAACACAAAAGATGGGACTTAAGAATGATAGGGTGAGATTATTATCCAGCATCCCAGTTTTACCCAAAAGACTTATCCCTCCCCGGGATACCCACTGACTGTCCCAACCACCGGGACGCATGCTCAAGATGAACTCACCTGTGGTTTGCTCGGTAGAATTAATTACCCGTTTAACAATGTGATCAACCAAGCCCTAGGATAGTTACACACGACAATCAGTTTGCATACAAACACAACATGTAATATTCCACGTTTATTCATCAGATAGTGCACACGTATACAAGTATTGGCATTTCTAAGTATATTGTATAATAACACATCAACCATGTACGGCCCCAAAACATGAAGCCCAGTTAATCATGTGGTTCGTTTACAAGTGTATGGCCCAACAACTCGGGCCCGGTGAACTGTTATGACCCAGCAGGCCTAAGGCGCAAATCGCGTGTACAGTAAAGTCCGGAACATATGTAACGTTTACTATGCGGCCCACTCTTATTATCTAGTCCATGATGCCATTTATCATGATCCTACCTTATGCGGCCCAATTATAATCCATAACCAGAATGTATGTTAATGTGTGTGTGTGTCCCTCTACTATATATAACCCTCGGCCCAACCAAAACGGATGTTATCCGTCCCATACCCTAGCCCAAATGGATTTGCATGTTATTGTTATTAGTTCAAATTCCCAATTTGCCCCAACCATCCAAGCCCATAATCAATTTAATCTAAACTCACAATCATCATCAAACAATCTTGAAGTCATAAACTAATACTGGTTACACATCATTGTTACATTGCACATGCATAGTTTCTTCATATTACTATAGTAATCCCATCTATACTACCATCACCTAATACTTTCATGCATGAACATAACACACCAACTTCATCAGTTTATTACTAAAGTTCGTTGACCAACCCTTAGTGCTTATGTATATATTTATGACCCTAACAGATTACGTCCCATATGTACACATCATCGAATACCCAAAAGACAAACAAGACTAATAATTACTCAACATACCCTAGACTAACAATGACATTCATATTCGATTAGATCCAGACTATACATGGCCACCACTTTTAATAAAGGTTATCATATCAACTTGTCAGCCCACTCATCCTCAAATGTATTGGACCACAATAACTACTGATCTATCATAATTGATTTGCTTGACTTTTTGTGAATTTAGTGAACATTCTAATTAGACCGAATACACTTAGTGGTTTCGAACAATTACAAATTACACTTACTTTTGCAGATCGGTACATCAAAATCAATCAACACATATATTCATTCGGGTTTGCTATACGTTTAGGTTTACCGATTCGTTGTTTCATCATTACTTCACACAACCATCTTATAATTTTCTCATGGCAGTTGATGGTTACAAAACACTTATTTAAATATCCACATACGCTAATCATCATCCAATCACATATCAGATTCTCGCACATAATTCATTGTTATCAAAAAGTATTATTACTTCTAAACAAGGTGTGCAACCGATCAACATCAATAATCAACACGAATATACACACATAAGAAAACCGAGATGCTATAAACTAACCAGGCTATGTATAGGGCTAGGCACCAAGGATGATCTCTAAGAGAAAAGGGCTTCGACGTAGGGGAGGGGTCTGCCGTCGTAATTTATTGATGGGGTGATATTTGTTTAGGGTTTGCCATATTGTATACGAAGCAAAAGAAAGGGATTGGGCCGAGTTAATCACAATATGTGAGTTGGGCCAAATTGGTTCACATGTGTTGGCGGCCCAAAGATAAAAGCGACCGGCCCAAAGTAGTTAGGGATAAAGGCGGCCCAAAAAACATAGGTTTATGCTATTTAACGGAGTTATTATACGTTAAGTTTAAGTCTAACGGAATTATAACGGCACAGATTAACGTCACTGACTTTTCAAGTTCGGGTTGTCACATCATCCCCGACTTGAAAGAAATTTCGTCCTGAAATTTGACAAGCAAGCACAGAGAAGTGAGGTGATAAATCAAGATTGCTGCAGATTTTCCTTAGGTGCCACATCATCCCCAACTTGAAACGGAATTTCGTCCAGAAATTCGCCAATGATATCCGAAGTTGATAAAACCGTTTGAATTACTGAGGGTACTAGGACTCACTCCGATCAGTGCGTTCCCATGCGAACTCCGGTCCACGTCTTGAGTTCCAATGAACTCTCGCGATTGAAATTCGACTATGCTTACTGACCTTGACTTCCTGGTTCCTGTTTTCGATGGATTCGTCGATGAGCTGCAACTTGTTGTTAATCTATATATTCAAAACGTAAATGACATCGTGAACGTTACCAGAACTCCAAATGTCCCAGCGTATCGTAAACTAAGGTTGCCACGTTTTTCCAAAGCGTACCGCACCCTCCCAGGGTGAGATTTTTGGTTATGACACGTTCGCCTACAGCGAACTCCCAGTGTTTCCTAAGCTCATCAGCTTTTCCTGACGGTCACGCGTTACAACCAAACGATTTTCGATCCAAGCAATCTTCCCAAGAGTTTCGAGTACAAGTCCTGGACCCGTGATTAGGTTGTCCCCCACCTTAATCCAACAAGGAGATTAGCGCTACTATCCATGCAATGCCTCAACGGAGCTGTCTAAATACCAAAACGGTGGCTGTTGCAGTAGAACTCAACCAAAGGTAGATGTCCTTCTTACTCTTACTAAAGTCAATCACTCACATGCTCACAGCATGCCTTCGAGTGTCTGGACGATTCGTTTACTTTGACCGTTTGTCCAATGCTCATGCCTAGACGTGAGCCAAGGGTGTTGTGTGTTGTCTGTCATAAATCAAACATAGATCAAAATCAGAGGTAACAGGAGTTGGCACCTCGTGCCTAAAAGCCGCCTCTCTCAGAGGAACATCCACAGCTGTGAAGACTCGTCAGTTTCCTTGGTTGCGAGAAAGCGTGCTGGTTACGTGGGACAATCATCGATCACCCAGGTGATACTCCACCTTGACTTTCCCACAAGTCAAACATCATACACATACTTTGCTAAGTGGGTCTTCATGCCCGATCACCAGTACAAGATTTATAGGTCCTAATATCTCTCATCAAAATCCAGACTTCTAGAATATCGAAGCCGGTGTGCTTTGCTCAACACGAGTTCCCTTGGATTGTTGTATAGTAAAACCCATGCTCGTTCCGCGAAGTAGTGAATATCGTCGGACTTGCCAAAAATCACTTCTCCATACCCCGCATGGACCTAACTTGAAAATTTTCTTCCTTCAGTGCCTCGGTTTGAGCAGGGCAAATCTGATCAGGTAAGTTAAAGTCGATGGTGTGCTGCGAGACTCATACACGTCTAGGTGTCATAGTTGAAATTGTTCAAGGGTTCCATCCAACGATGTCATTACATGCTTTAGCTCCTTCGAAACAACGGTACACGGGAGGCCCTTGTGATCGGTCTAAACAGCGCATTTGGTACCGTCCAAGTAATGCCTCCAACTTAATTCCAAAGACCATGGTTTCCATTATAGGTTGTGATTCGTACAACTCTTCTTGTAATTCCACTACGTAAGCCATCACTTTCTCGTGTTGCATCGGCACGCAACTGGGATTTTGATTCGAATCATCATGATATACCACTAAATCACCCGCACCCTCCGGTGAAGACTATGCTCAGTGTATTGCAGAGTTGGGATTTGAAAGCTGGAAAGACGTTCTCCTGTTTTGTCTCCCACGAACACAGCACTCTGTTGTGCTTAAGGGAGTTAAGCTACGCGATCTTCGAAAATCCTGCGATGAATCTACAACAGCATCCACCGAAACCAAGAAATTGTTGTACCCCCGAAGGAATCTTTGGTCTCAATCAGTTTCTAACAAAATGGATCCTAGCACGATCCCCGCGTATTTCCACTTCGTTGGTTACATGATCAAAATGCATCTCTCGAATCTAGATGTTATGTTTAACAAGTCTGCACACGTAGTGACTCCCCCCTCAGGAGCTCTAAGATAAGATACAGATGTCTTCCATGATGTCCCTTCCTCCAGGAAATGACCCAAAAAGTCATCAATAAACACGGTCGATTCTGGTGGTCCATAAGCTGCTGGCGTGTTGATTATCTCGATGGTCATGATGTACAAAGTCGCACTGGCCGCATTGCGTTTGATATGCCGTTCTAAGAGCATTCTCCCCTTGGACTTCCATCTGATGATAGTTTGTTTGTTAACCAATCCTCGAATGGGAGCTTGACTCTCGCAACTAGTCGACAGGTTGTCAATACATGGTCGGGGTAAACGGTTCCTGACTGCCACTTTGTTGAGTCCTCGATAATCAGTATGCATACGAAAAGGCTTATCTTCACGGATATAAAGGGGGCTCCCCGGAGCGAAAACTAGGCCTGACAAAACTTCTGTCCCACAGTCTCTGTAGTTGATTTGACAGTTCTTGCATCCCTCCTGGCGCAAGACAGTAAGAAGTACGAAGAATTAAGGTTGCCTCTGGCGTGAGATCAAACGGAGATTCTGCCTAACAGTTGTGGAAGTAAACCCGAAATTTCCTCGAGTAGCACGCCGAGAGGAATCACGAACCATTGGTGGATCCTCGATCCTCACCTCCTTAGTCCCAACATCAGTAACGTGTGCTAACATAGCGGGATAATCCTTCCGTGGACACTTCTGGGCCTTCTTTGTTGATATGATGCTAACCTTTACACCACTCTGACACTTCAAAATATAATGCGACACAAATTTCCTTCCCACAGGGTATATCTACGCAATATCCAGTTAACCAATCTACACAACTACTGCATCGAAACCATCAAGGATAGCAGGAGGAAAGTCGATGCCGAACACTTGTCCCACAAGGTCGAGTTCGCATCCCAACGAACATATGAGATTTCAATTAACTTGCCATCGGCCGGTTTCCACAACAGGTTCGGTTTCGAGAAGCATCAGGGTTAAACAGATCCGAGACGAAGCGATTTGCTACCCATTCAAGCTACCATGTTGCTATTATCCTGTCGTCGCCCATGTCAATCCTAAATGTCCTTCCGCGAGCACCACTACCAGTGTTGTTGTTACGATCACGTGGATTCCCAATACTGTCATCGTTCCCTTGGTTGTTGTCGTCTAGAATTATCAACGGCCAATCCATGCCGTAGGCACCTCCATTTCCATACTGTAGGCTACTATTACAAGTACCTTGGTGTTGCCATGACTGTTGCCTCTAATGTCGTTGCTTGAAACGGAACCCTACGATCTTTCACCAACCAAGTCCATCTTTCCACATTCTGTGCCACGCCCTAAAGCGCTAATCACTGTGCTGGTACTCACATATTCCACACTATAATCAGTTGTCACCGCTTATGCCTCGATTGATTCGTAAGAGTCGACTCCCATAAGTCGCTTACAAGGGTTAAAGATTCGATTGGAGCCAATTTGCTGGTGTTCGTTGCTAGAAACCAAGGCCGTTCTAATGCTGAAGTCGGTGAGATACTACGATCATCCTCTTGCCCCTCGATCTTGCAAGTTGGTCGAGTAACACACAGTACGTTGCTAGGGTGTTGCAGAAACGATCGCACTTATGGGATCTAAGGCGTCAATACACAGAGTTCCAACTGATGAAAAGGAGTGAGAAGGTTTCGACCAATCCTTCGACGCTGCAACATCTAACTCTGGGATGTTTGTACAAGCACCTAACATTCTACACAGTTCGCTAGGCGTTCAGATGGGTGTTCAGGTAATACTCGATAGCATCGAGATTCGTGAGCATCCAGAAAGGAGTGAAAAGATCACGCTCAAGTAGGAGACAATCACTGCTACGACTCCTATAGACTGTTGTGTTTCACATCATTCAAATAACATAACGAAACCCCTTTTTCACTTGTTAAGCCTCACTGGGACTCGCATGCACCCCACATTATTATTATGTGTGCACCCACAATAATAGTGCGATTTGCATGCTCATCTCAGTTCCTCCTAACTCATGTCAAATGGTTCCTCAGACTCGAATAGCAAACAAACAAAGAACATCTCAAAACATGAGTCACGAATGTCTAAGGTAACACCTCACTATCAACCACTCAACACATACAGGTAACTCATAAATCCATACTGTTGTGCTAAATGTGCAATCTCATGCAATATCATATGTAAGTGTTCACTAGTTATGCAGTACAATGAGTAAACAAAAGACGAACCTTGCAATCTGGAGCTGAGTGTCATGGTCATATTCAGAACTTGGTCAGTTATAGTTTGGTTTTATAAAAACGTTTTAAAACCAAGTTCACTATAACTAGTGGCTCTGATACCAAACTATCACACCCCAGAAATACCACCTAGGGAGTGTCCCTGATAGGCGTGTGACGTACCAACAACGAGCCACTAATAACATTGAAGCTATACAAGTTTATAAATAAATCCTCAATTATTAATGAAAATACCATCAACAAGTTTAAATGAAAGCCAACATGTTCAGCGGAAGCAAATGGTAAACCCAAGTTAAATTGTTTAAAAAACCAATGTATAATATCAATAGTTTAGTCACATGAATCCCTCTAGTCGACCCATGACCACTCCAGCTACTCCAGACAGCAAGTTCCCAAATCCAAGATATCTAACGACCTGCGAGCATGCAACAAGTGTAACAGACAACGCTGGTGAGTTCATAGTTTTACGAAAATGTTAGTTACCAAGTGTTTAGTTAATCCATGAATTTAATTCCGAAAGTAATGTTGATAATATCTCGATACTAAACAAGACGGCTCCTGATGTATGCTTTGCCCGTTCCCTAGTGCTCCTATCAAAACACTGGGCATGACTACTGTCCTCCCCGGTACGGTGTGAGGGTGCCAAACCTAAGTAGTGCTACCAACTAATACCCGTTACCTCCCCGGTAACACAAAAGATGGGACTTAAGAATGATAGGGTGAGATTATTATCCAACATCTCAGTTTTACCCAAAAGACTTATCCCTCCCCGGGATACCCACTGACTGTCCCAACCACCGGGACGCATGCTCAAGATGAACTCACATGTGGTTTGCTCGGTAGAATTAATTACCCGTTTAACAATGTGATCAACCAAGCCCTAGGATAGTTACAC
This sequence comes from Helianthus tuberosus, assembly GCA_030545235.1. Lineage (NCBI taxonomy): Eukaryota > Viridiplantae > Streptophyta > Magnoliopsida > Asterales > Asteraceae > Helianthus > Helianthus tuberosus. Next base: position 152,390,357 of record CM060381.1, read on the forward strand.
ACGACAATCAGTTTGCATACAAACACAGCATGTAATATTCCACGTTTATTCATCAGATAGTGCACACGTATACAAGTATTGGCATTTCTAAGTATATTGTATAATAACACATCAACCATGTACGACCCCAAAACATGAAGCCCAGTTAATCATGTGGTTCGTTTACAAGTGTATGGCCCAACAACTCGGGCCCGGTGAACTGTTATGACCCAGCAGGCCTAAGGCCCAAATCGCGTGTACAGTAAAGTCCGGAACATATATAACGTTTACTATGCGGCCCACTCTTATTATCTAGTCCATGATGCCATTTATCATGATCCTACCTTATGCGGCCCAATTATAATCCATAACCAGAATGTATGTTAATGTGTGTGTGTCCCTCTACTATATATAACCCTCGGCCCAACCAAAATGGATGTTATCCGTCCCATACCTTAGCCCAAATGGATTTGCATGTTATTGTTATTAGTTCAATTTCCCAATTTGCCCCAACCATCCAAGCCCATAATCAATTTAATCTAAGCTCACAATCATCATCAAACAATCTTGAAGTCATAAACTAATACTGGTTACACATCATTGTTACATTGCCCATGCACAGTTTCTTCATATTACTATAGTAATCCCATCTATACTACCATCACCTAATACTTTCATGCATGAACATAACACACCAACTTCATCGGTTTATTACTAAAGTTCGTTGACCAACCCTTAGTGCTTATGTATATATTTATGACCCTAACAGATTACGTCCCACATGTACACATCATTGAATACCCAAAAGACAAACAAGACTAATAATTACTCAACATACCCTAGACTAACAATGACATTCATATTCGATTAGATCCAGACTATACATGGCCACCACTTTTAATAAAGGTTATCATATCAACTTGTCAGCCCACTCATCCTCAAATGTATTGGACCACAATAACTACTGATATATCATAATTGATTTGCTTGACTTTTTGTGAATTTAGTGAACATTCTAATTGGACCGAATACACTTAGTGGTTTCGAACAATTACAAATTACACTTACTTTTGCAGATCGGTACATCAAAATCAATCAACACATATATTCATTCGGGCTTGCTATACGTTTAGGTTTACCGATTCGTTGTTTCATCATTACTTCACACAACCATCTTATAATTTTCTCATGGCAGTTGATGATTACAAAACACTTATTCAAATATACACATACGCTAATCATCATCCAATCACATATCAGATTCTCGCACATAATTCATTGTTATCAAATAGTATTATTACTTCTAAACAAGGTGTGCAACCGATCAACATCAATAATCAACACGAATATACACACATAAGAAAACCAAGATGCTATAAACTAACCAGGCTATGTATAGGGCTAGGCACCAAGGATGATCTCTAAGAGAAAAAGGCTTCGACGTAGGGGAGGGGGTCTGTCGTCGCAATTTATTGATGGGGTGATGTTTGTTTAGGGTTTTCCATACTAGATTTGTATATTAACACCCTTAGTTTACGTATAAGAAGCAAAAGAAAGGGATTGGGCCGAGTTAATCACAATATGCGAGTTGGGCCAAATTGGTTCACATGTGTTGGCGGCCCAAAGATAAAAGCGACCGGCCCAAAGTAGTTAGGGATAAAGGCGGCCCAAAAAAACATAGGTTTATGCTATTTAACGGAGTTATTATACGTTAAGTTTAAGTCTAACGGAATTATAACGGCACAGATTAACGTCACTGACGTTTCAAGTTCGGGTTGTCACAGTTTGGCAACTTGTGAATGGTTAAGTGCTGAACCAGTAAGAGGTCTGAACCATTAAGTGCTGAACCAATAAGAGGTCTGAACCATTAAGAGCCAGTATTATGCTTAACCATTCAGATGCAAATGTCTGACTAATTCAGATTAGAGGTCTTAACCATTCAGACTTTGTATAAAACTTAACCATTCAGAGACAAATGTCTGAACCATTCAAACATCTGCTCACGAAACAAACAGTCTGAACCATTAAGTGCTGAACCAGTAAGATGTCTGAATCTAATTAAGAGCCCCATTAAAAGGTAAACAAACAGCTCCTTATTTTTTACAAAGGAGCTACATTTTGTATCGTGACTTATACAAAATACTAAAGCATTACAAAGGTCTAATCGTGACTTATACAAGATACTAAATCATTACAAAGTCCTAAACTAAAAAAACTATTGTGTTATAACTAATATACGAAAAATAAAATTTTGAAATAATTTGGTACTAAAAAAATAAATTTTTGAAATGGAAAAAACGGTCAACAATGAAACTAAAAGTCTAACTTTTCATTTTTCAAATTGTTCCTCTTGGTTATTTTTTAGTCAACATGAGAAAGTCAAAGTCCCAAACATCAACCCTTACGTTGGGCCGGCAGACCATTCAAACCCATTTTCCACCCACTCACCCATTCCCTTTCATAAACCCATATATAAACCTATTAACCAAAATCATCAAACAAAACAAACAAAAAAACTACAATTAAAAAAATTAAAAAGACTATTTCCAATTTTCCACCTGTATATGGGCCAATCCCCCTCCTCCCACGCGCCGCCGCCTGCCGGTGTATCCAACCACCGTCCGGTCACTCTTCCACCGTCTTCCTCCGCCGCCACGTCAGAAATTCATTTATGTAAACACTCGCAAGAGGAATCTGATGAGTTATCCGATTCAATAATCGATTATTCTTCTGAAATTCCTGACGATTGTTTAGCCCTAATTTTCCAGTTCGTAACTTCCGGCGACCGGAAACGCTGCTCGCTAGTATCCAAACGGTGGCTACTGGTCGAAGGTCAAAGCCGCCACCGTCTCACACTCAACGCGCAATCGGAACTCCTTCCGATCATTCCGTCACTGTTTTCACGGTACGATTCTGTAACAAAACTCTCTTTACGTTGCGACCGTAGATCCGTTAGCTTAAACGACGCCGGATTGATTCAGATCTCTCTCCGGTGCCGGAACCTCACGCGCGTTAAACTACGCGGCTGCCGAGAAATCACCGAGTTAGGTATGGCAGCGTTAGGTAATAACTGTAAGAATTTGAAGAAATTCTCGTGTGGATCTTGTAATTTTGGTGCCAAAGGATTAAACGCGTTTTTAGATAATTGTTCTTCACTTGAGGAACTATCGGTTAAGCGTTTACGTGGTATAGATGATGGTGGAGCACCGGAGCCGATCGGTCCCGGTGCGAGTGATAGCTCGCTCAAATCTATAGTTCTTAAGGAGCTTTATAACGGTCAGTTGTTTGGACCGCTGATTTGCGGTGCGAAGAAGCTGAAAACGTTGAAGTTGATTCGGTGTTTAGGCGATTGGGATAGGATACTGGAGACGATAAGCGACTCTAATAGTTCAGATAGTTCATTAGTTGAAGTTCATTTGGAGAGAGTTCAGGTGAGTGATATAGGTCTTTCGGCGTTATCTAAGTGTGCAAATTTGGAGATTTTGCATATGATTAAGACTCCGGATTGTACTAATACCGGTGTTATGGAAGTGGCTGAGCGTTGTAAGTTGTTGAGAAAGGTTCATATTGATGGGTGGAAGACGAATAGGATCGGGAATGAGGGTTTAATCGCGATTGCGAAACATAGTGTAAACCTGCAAGAGCTGGTTTTGATTGGAATTAACCCTAGCTCGGTTAGCTTAGAAGCTATCGCGATGAATTGTAAGAAACTGGAAAGATTGGCCCTGTGTGGAAGTGAGACAATAGCGGATAGTGAGATTTCTTGTATTGCGTCGAAATGTGTAGCGTTGAAGAAGTTGTGTATTAAACGGTGTCCTGTTTCTGATGAAGGGATCGAGGCATTTGCTTTTGGTTGCCCGAATTTGGTTAAGATTAAGGTGAAGAAATGTAGGAATGTGACGGGTGAAGTTGGGGACTGGCTAAGATCTAAGAGGGGATCTTTGGTTGTTAATGTGGATGTCTGTGCAGCTGAAGTTGAAAATGTGGATGCACAAGAGGAGCCGGTGGAATTTTCGGCTACAATGAACCAGGAGTCTCTGGCTACTAGCGCTAGTGGCCGAGGAGGATCCATTTTCAGGACACGGTTTGGGCTTTTGGGAGGTAGGGGTTTTGTGACTAGCACTTTCAGGAGATGGTCAGTTGGTAACAGCAGCTCCAATGGTAACTTATGAACTGTATCTTACAATGTGAACTACAATCACCAATTGTTCTTTCTATTTAATCATACTGTAATTTATGCACCACGTAAATTACTTACAATCAATTGTTTTCTTTTTCGTTTACTTTGTATACCACGTAAATTACTTCGTAATCTTTGTGTCATTGTTTTCTTGATGTATATCAATTTTATGAATGCAATTTCTTATTTAATCCTCCACTAGAGGATCATTCATGACTGTAGAGTGTTGTTGGTCAGTGATGGTAGTCTCTTGTGAGTGTGTGACAGCTTTGAATGTTAATGGTGGATTAAGAGTAGGTAGTTTGTGGTTGGGTTTTTTAGGTAAATTTAACCTTTCTGTTGTGATATTCCCATATTGCCCCCTTGGTATCCTACTATAATAATTTATTATAACTAGGATTGCGACCCGCCGCAATGCGGCTGAAATTCTTTAGTTATAACTAGGTCAATCTAGGACCCGCACGTTATGTTAAACCTGTCAAACGGGGGAAAAATAGACGATGTAAAAACGTTCACCCACACACGCACGTTGCGTCGTGTTAACTCGCAAAATTTAGAACGAAACGTAAAAACGTTAAACCAAAGACGCACGTTGCGATGTGTTAAGTCACAAAATTTAGGACCAAGCATAAAGCGAAAAATTTGCGGAATATGAAAACTATAAAGGACCAAAGTTGAAAGTAAAAAAAGTTATGAGAATAGATTGCAAAAGATAAAAAGTTTTGGGTTAAAAGTAAAAAAAACAAATAGTTTTGAGTTAAAAGTAATTTATGAAATACTTTTTGGTGAAAAGTAAAAAAAAATCAATTTTTTTGGAAAACCCCCAAAGCCAACGTTACGAAAACCATATGCATAACAATTTTTTCTTTGAAAACCCCACAAAGCACACCCCGCGTTGCGGCGGGGCGTAAAATGGTGTCAAATAGTACTAATGTCACACAACCGTAATCGACCACCAACACTGACTCGACCTAGGATATGCGTGTTGCGACAAACCTGTCAAACATGGAAAAATAAAGGTAAAAACGTTGAACCACACATGCACGTTGCGTCGTATTAACTCGAAAATTTTAGAACTAAAAGTAATTTATGAAATACTTTTGGGTGAAAAGTAAAAAAATTTTTTTTTTTGGAAAACCCCCAAAGCCAACGTTACAAAAACCATATGCATAACCATTTTTTCTTTAAAAACCCCACAAAGCACATCCCGCGTTGCGGTGTGACGTAAAATTGTGTCAAATAGTACTAATGTCACACAACCGTAATCGACCACCAACACTAACTCGACCTAGGATATGCGTGTTGCGACGAACCTGTCAACCATGGAAAAATAGAGGTAAAAACGTTGAACCACACATGCACGTTGCGTCGTATTAACTCGAAAAATTTAGAACTATACGTAAAACGAAAATTTGCGAAAGATGAAAAGTATAAGTGACAAAAGTTGTGAAGTTAAATTGCAAATAATGAAAAGTTTTTGGTTAAAATTAAAACAACAAATTATGTAGGGTTAAAATTGTAAAAAGTAAAAACCTTTGTGTTGAAAATAAAAAATCAACTTTTTTTTAGAAAACACACAAAGCATAATGTACAAGTAATAATGCATAAAAAAGTTGCAAAATTATATATGGAATAATACCCATATTGCCCTCTCTAGGTGTCCTACCTTAATGGTGTGTTAGATACAATATAATGTGTGGAGCATTGTTTTTTAAGGGTTGGGTAAAATTCAATTGGTGAGGTGTTGTTGGAACAGTGACTCAAAGCATGAACATAAAGAGCTTTTTTTAAGTGAGGACAGATAATGTTAGGTTTGCCTATGTGAATTCAGAATCTTTGTTTATGATCTTAGGTGGTTTAAATTGACCCGTAGAGATCTCATCACAAAAAGCCCAATCATAGAACTTAAATAATATATAATCTATATTCTAATACTAAATAATAATATATTAATATTAGATTTTGATGCATGTGAAGTGTGAACATGCGTTTTGTTTATAACTGATCTTCTACCCGGTGTTGTCCTTGAGTACCAGTCCAAATGCTCAAGTTTTGTGTCTTACCGGGTTCGGGTTTATGTGTCAACCTAGAGTTTCTGTTGATAGACAAGACCCATAAATTGATATTGGACTACTGGACTATATGTTTCATGAGGCCAAGAAAACCCATGTTGATGCAAGGATGCATTTGCTGTGCACCCATTAGAGGTAATTTATCACATATATCCTTAATGCAACGTGGTATATATGTGTGTGAACTTGTATCACTGTATTAATTTTTTGTTTTGTGATTTTCAAGAGACGGCCCCGTCTTTATGACTTTGGTATGTTGGGAAATAAACAATGTGAAGGGGAAAACACACAAACAAAGTTCACTGGTATATTAAAGAAACCACCAGTCACTGGTCACTGCTAAGTACTATTATTCATATGGAAGAATGAAGAAATAAGTTTGATGAGTAAACTTTCGTTTTGCTCAATGTGGTTTGGTCGTTTTAATGGTTTTGCATCAATTATTTAAAAATGCCATTTTACTCCTTGATGTTTCGGTTTTGTCGCCAGTTTACTCCACGGCCTTAACTCCATCCATATTGTATGTTAACTGAAATGGTATTTTGGTAATTACAAATATAAAATAAAGGCACTTTGGTAATTTATATTTAAATGTAAAGTATCAATATACACACACACATAACAAATACAAACACTATCTCTCCTCTCTTGCTTCTCCACCACCTGCTACCATCACCACCTTCAACCTTCACTTCCGACACCCACCGCCATCGAATCGAATATGAGCAAAATCAAACCTCTTTACCAAAAAAATCTAGCCAACGACCAAACCCTAGCAAAACCATCACCTGCTGCCGCCACCACCACCAGCAGTCTACCATCATCTCACCCCCTCTCTCTTATACCCCTTTCTGGCGGCACCACCAGCAAACAACGCCATGTTTTATAGCCAGACCACCACAAAACCCAGATCCGACCTCAAACCGTTGACAGGCGACGACACCTCCGCCACCGCCACGACCGCAACACCTACATCCCTACCAACGACACCAACGCATCCTCAACTCATCCAGCTCTTTGTTGTTAGTCAGGCATACATAATTATTTTTTAACAAACAGTCGAGCAAACCCTAAATCCCCAAATATAAGAACAAAAACCCTGATTTCCTATAATCGTTGAACTTGAATCGGGCTTCGTTACAAGTAACAGATAAAGCGCTTTGGTTCGAAGGTGTTATATTAATAGAAAGCATGTATTAACCTACCGTTTAAATGTTTGAAGGCTCAAAAGAAACTTGGTCGGAGCTCTTCATGTCCGACGAGTTTCACAGAGGATTTAAATGGGTTCTAAAGACCGAAGATTGAGGTCTTCAATTGGGATCAATTAAACGATGTCGGTTAATAAAACTTGTTGAGATACGATGGTTAGATTTGGCGGTGGTGGTTTTTTTGGGGAAGATGTCGGTGGTGTTGGTTTTTTTTTTTTGGGAAGATGGCAGGTTGTGGTGGTTGTTGGTGCAGGTAGCAGGTGGTGGTGGCTGTCAGGGTTAATGGTTAGTGGTTAGTGGTGGTGGTGAGGTGGTGACGGTTGGTGGTGGTGGTTGTTAGTGATGGAGAAGAGAGAAGTGTAGAGAGGGAAGAGAGATAGTAGAGAGAGAAGAGAGAGGGTATAGAGAGAGAAGAGATGATGAGATATAGGTTTTGTTATATTTATTATTATATGATATATAATCTTTATGTGTAGTTTTACTAAAATATCTTTAGTTTTATGCTTGAAGTTATCAAAATACCCTTTTAGTTAACAAACAATTTGGATGGAGTTAGAGGCGATGAGAAAAATGAAAAAAAAAAATAGTAAACTATTGAAGGAAAATGACTATTGTTAAATAATTGAGGTAAAACCGTTAACGGCCAAATCACAGGAAGTAAAACGAAAGTTTACTCAAAGTTGATTTTGATTGAAGTCCCTTAGATTCCCTTGAAAACCTACCTGATCTGGATCTTGGAACGAGAAGGGTTCTGAATTGCATAGGAAAGGGAAAAAACCGAATAACCAAACCATAAATGGAAATACTCAAAACGAGATAACAAAACCAACCGAGAAATTGATGATTCAGTCATGGTTAATATATGTAAAAATAGTATAATTATTTGAAGTGGCACTAAAACCAAGCTTTATATAATGTCATGTCGAAAAAACATTGTTACAATGGTATATAATTACCATATTAATCGAACGCTCAACGAACTGTTTGTGAATCATTCGACAAGAAGTTCGTTAATATCCGTTTGTTTAAAAAATGAACGAACACAAACAAGAATTTTCGTTCGTTAAGTTAAACGAACGAACATGAATAGAGATTGAGTTCGTTCGTTTACGATCGTGAACGCTCGGTAATGTGTTTACTTATCTTTGCTCATTTATATTCATTTGTGTTCTTTCATTTAACGACTTCTATATGTTGTATTTTTTCTTTGTTTTATTGTTTTTAGTTTTTTAAAATTTTGAAACCCTTATTATACTATATGTCTCCCCTAGCATCCTTCATTTAACCATTTTAATTTCAGTTTGTGTTAAAGTTTGACAAACTTTTTAATTTTGTGTTAATTATGTCAACTGTGTTCTTTTAATTATGCTAAGTGCTTATTTAGTTTTTGGTAGATTTTTCATAATTTTTTTAATAAAAAATGCATATTTATTCTAAAATAAATATATGTTCGTGTGTATTCATTATTGTTTGTGTTCATTAATGTTCATGAACATTTGTTTGAGTTGATTTGCGTTTGGTAAGTGTCCGTGAACAGTTCATGAACACGTTCATTTCCTTAATGAACAAACACAAACAAAAAATCTCATTCTGTAAACATTTGTGAACAGTTATGAATATGCTCATACTATTTGTTCGTATTCGTTCGGTTCGTTTACAACCTTACATATTAGTTATCGATTGTTCTTACTTATATATGAAAAGGATTGCTTATATTATTAGACACAATATATAATCAGATTGATTAGTTCGAATTAGCCTAATCCACATAGGTTCAAAGCCTATGGTTAACTAAATTAACCCAAATATGTTTCTCAATAACTAAATTAACCGAACCATTTATAACCAACTTGATGGTTACAAGAATATGAAATCAAAATATCAGTTATAGGTTCCACTTTAACCAAAAAGGAGAACTGATTGTTAGGCCGGAGGGTATGGAGGTGCCACCAGGGCCACCTCACCCTCTATAGCGTCACCCGGCGCCATATCTCCACACCCTGCGATTCAAGAAGGGGCGCTATAGGAGAGGCTCCATGGTGGTAACTGTGACAACTCGTATTTCAACCTCTCTTTGTACTTTGATGGAACCAGTTAGAACGTTATGTGATTATATGAACTTTAATGATTAATTGAAATGTTATGTTTGATATGTGTTACGTGTAACAAATGTATGTATATAAACGAACCAATCGCACAACACAACCCGATCGCACAAGCCCATTCGGGCCACATTCTTGTACTCGAACCATAAGAGCAGCCCATGAAGGGTTCGACCCACTCCCCTTAGTTCGTATAACACATAGGGTGTTGGTATAAATACCACACTTTACCTAATTTCATAAAGTTTACAAAATCCTATTCTCTCATTCTCTCCTCTCGAAGCCGGCGGCCACACATCCTCATCCCTAGAAGCTTTCTTGTTCGGATTAACTTTTGTTTATCCTATAATCCGGTTAGTGTTTATTGTTGATTAATATTGTGTATGATTAGATGATGTGTAATTGTTTGATGTCTCTCTAGGATTAATCTAAACCTGTTTAAATATATGATTTTGACCTAGAACCGATTGCATGTTGGACGAATATATATGGATGGTTTGATGAATTGATTATGTAATTATGCATGCTAGAGATCGAAATCGTGATTCCTGTTAATATGCCTAAGTGTAAGGATTGTTGCTTGTGTTTTGTTCATGCTTGAACGGATTAGGGTTCATATGAATCAACTGATTAAACCGTGTTTTGATCGATTAATGGATGGTTAGAGATTGTTGATTGTGTTGATTGTTAATTACAAGTATGGTAACTGTTAGAATCAATTTGTAAAATCAATATGTAACGATTTGATTTTTGACTAAATCATAATGGAAACAATATAACTAAATGGCATAATTTTCGGATGTTAAAACAAATCACACAAGTTTCTCTTCGGTCGCACAAGATCAGACCACATAGGATCTGATCTGATCGCACAACACAGTCGCACAAGCCGTAGAGCGCATCTGATTAAACACAGCGTACAACACAGCTATTGCATGATCGCACAAGACCTTGTGGATCGCACAAGATAGTGCTGATCGCACAAGGCTTGGGCCTCACACGAATCTCACTACTGTTGGGCCTCAAAGCCCAAGTCCAGTCGCACAAGTCGTTCGGATCGCACAAGATATCTGGACCGCATAAGACCAATGTATGTTATTATTTGGGTTGTGTACTTTGTTGGGCTTATTTGTAAAATGGGCCGGGTATTTTTGGATCGCACAACCTGTTATGGGTCGCACAAGATATGTTGGACGCACAACAGGTTGGGCTGGGTATCTTTGGGCTACATTAGGTGGATCGTACAAGTTAGACATGATGAGTACTTGACTGTTACTGTTAATGTGTTAACATGTATTATGTGTTTGCCATGATCAATGTGTGTTCATAACCTGTTAAGCTATTTGTAAACATACGTGCACTATTTGCACCTAGACCTGACTTGTATGGTAACCATGTTAGGACGTGGTTGACCACTAGGAGCTTAATCGACCTTTACTTATCTGCCGCGCTAACCTAAGGTGAGTTCACACTTTCTACAAAGCATGGGATTCCCAGGAGTTGGGAATGGGTTAAGGAATATGGATTTCCTCGTCCTTTCTTGGGTAGGACAGTACGGGTTCAGGAATATAATTCCTCATCCTCATGGACAGTTAAATTTCACTAGACCAAAACTCTATCACGAAGTCCCTCCTTTTTATATCGACTTAATCGCCGGGCCAATGGCGAGCGGGTCATTAGTTAGATAGCGCTATTTAGGTCTGACAAGGCTCACACCGTGCCGCAGAGGACGGGCGTGAACTAATGGATCTGGGCACGTCAATGATGATAGACATTGACAGTTCAGGGCACATAAACATGACTACAGTCAGCAGTCGATATGGTAACGAGTCTAGTAGTATATACATGGGGTATCCCCCACGGCTAGAGAGCCAGATAAGTACACATGGGGTAGCCCCCACGGCTAGATTGCCAGAGTAAACGGGAATAAACAAAACACGTTTTCAACTATGGGGTATCCCCCACGGCAGGGACGCCAGTTAAAGGAAACCGTTTTTAGAACAACTTAAAACAAACACCCAACTGTGAACTCGCTCAACTTTGTTGTTGACTCGTTACTACATGCTTTGCAGGTCACTAGGTACTTAGCTGGAGCTTGCATGGGGAAGGGTCGTTGTGGGACATGGACAGCTGTGTGCCATGTTAAACATTGAAACGTTTAAACTTATGTTTTGGTTTTAAACATTATGCTTCCGCTTGCAACTTAAACTATGTTTTGTTTGGACACCAATTGTATTGGTTGGACTTTATAATTACTTACATGCTTGTTCAATATGATTGGTGGCTTGATCCTGGTCAGTCACGCCTCCAAGCGGTGATACTCCGTGTGTGGATTTTGGGGGTGTGACAGTAACGAGCTGGTTTCGTGTGGAACGAGGTGACTAATGTTGAATGTTACCGTTCAACGGTAACAATTTAAAAAAAATTAATTTCTTTTTTTATAAATTAATACTATAAATACCCAACATTCTCTACATTTTTTATACCATTGTTTAAACTTTCTCTACTTTTTTTATACCATTCTCTACACTTTTTTTACATCATTCTCTATAATGTTTCCCAACAACCCATGGGACCCGACCAACAAATGAAAATAGAGAAACAAATCCAAAAAGACATCGATTTTCACGCGAGAGATTTGTCAAATCTACCGGAGTAGGACCGAGTCATTTTGGAGGCTTGTAAGGCATAAATTCAGGCGAAATATATATAGTTTTTTTCTAGTACATTGTGTTTTTTTATAATGACTTTGTAATGTTTTTATTTTTTTTAATGTAATTATGTTTTTTATTAAATTTTCTAGTTATTAAAATTGTCATTTAATTTAAAAAATTAAAATATATAAATTAAATAATTAGGTAATGATGACGGGGACTCCATCTCACTCTGCAAGTTAAAGGGGGGCGTGATAAAGCCCCCTGACTGACGTGGATTCTATGTGGCGATGACATGTCCTGATAAAGCCCCTAAAGGCTCTATCCCACACCCTCCAGTCTTAGTGTATACATTATCAAACATTGTCCGCTGGCTTAGTTACATAACTAAAACTTTATTTTGATTGCAAAATATATATATATATATATATATATATATATATATATATATATAGGATAAGGCTAGGTAGAAAACCCTCCTTAGGTAGAAAACCCGGGAAACTCAAAGCTCCCGACATTTTTTTTTTTTTGAAAAAAATAACACATGTAATATACATGTTTTTAAGAGTTTTGGGCCAAAAAAATCAAAAAAGCGCCGAAGGGTTTTTTTTTAAAAAAAAAACAAATTTCAGCAACTTTCAGCATTTTTTGTCTAACACATGTTAGTCAACGAAGTTTTTGGAACTTGTTTATTTTTTTAAAAAAAAAGTACTCGGCGCTTTTTTGATTTTTTTGGCCCAAAAGTCTTAAAAACATGTATATTACATGTGTTATTTTTTTCAAAAAAAAAAATGTCGGGAGCTTTGAGTTTACAGAGTTTTCTAAGAAAGATAGGGTTTTTTGTCTAGCCCAACCCTATATATATATGAACATATGATACAAATGTTGGTTATTCATATATTCACATCCTACATTTCTAAATTCACAAATGTAAAAAAGATTAAATATGCAAAACAAATCAATAAAGCATGACATAAGACATGTGCTAGATACACAATTTAACTACGCCATGAGTTGGACAAATTTAATGTATCAAGTAACTAAATTTTTTTTTAAATCTTTAATTAAGTGACTCTTAAGGAGAGTTTCATGTCAATTTATTAGTTTTTATTAGAGTTTATGTCTCTAATAAAATCTTTAATTAAGTGAGACTTATATCAATTTAAAGATAAAGCTATGGTTTTTGAAATTGCGATCAATGACTACATTTTTATAAAGCTTATATAACAGAATCCTGGGTTGCAAGCCTTTATTCGATTGAAGATGAAAAGAGAGAAATCTAAACACTTGTTATAAACAAGGCAAGTGCTTTAAGATGATTCAAGGTTATATTAAAGCTAAATTAAGTTATTGAAGGGGTATGGTCCTAGATCTCGCGTCAGCACGACCGCGAGTGACCATTACTCTTATCAAAAACCCCCACCAGCAAGAACTTATCTATGTCCGGGCGGGCACGTGCGAACACAGCGGTCGAAACCAATCTGTCCAGTGATGAGAAGACTTACCTTAAGTACGGAACGGATGTTACGCATAGCGATGCGGCCTGGCACCACATCCTATGAACATTTTCGTCACGACAAGGGATCTGGACAACAATAACAGTCACCAAGCGGCGATGCGGCACGGCACCGCATCCCTTATATGTCTTGGCCAGAACAAGAACGCGGGAACAACATCAGTTACCGCAAGCAGCGATGCGGCCCGGCCCGGCACCGCATCCTGCCTACAAGGCAAGTGGGTCTGACACCACATTGCAAGTGGCACTGAGGACAGTCACCTGTCAGCCCACATGTAAGCAACAGACTGACACCACAGCAGGACGTGGCATAACCACCGTAACCGACATGTCTGACACACCTGCAGGAGACTGTGCGATGTCAGACTAGCTACTCAACTACCCTCCTTCACTCCTCGGCTATAAATACCCATCCCAAACCAGGTTTGAGGTATCTCTTCACAACTCTCTCACTACTACTACTATCACACTTTGCTTCCCAAGCAAATTACTGATTCTCACGCCGGAGAGTGGTAACAAGGAGCACCCCCCACCCCATTCTCCTTGTTACGAGTCACGGTTTGTTTCCTTGTGCAGGAGATGAACCAGCAGACGATCCTCAGAAAGAAGGGATTAACCCTACTTGACGAGACCAGTGAGTTAACCACCTCGGTTAACCATTGTTTCATCATCGGCGCCCACCGCTACTCTTAGCACTTTTTTCCACATTCCTTTCTCTCCCAAGATCATGTCTGATCGTCTAAACAACACTACCGGGGATAACCTAAACCCCGCAAACCCAGGGCCCACGGGGATCGCCCCCCCCCCCCTGCCCCAAATGCTGAACACATTGGCACATCAACGCAAGGGGGCGCACCCCTTACGTTCGCACACGATCTTTCACAGTATGCTTCTGTAATACCTCCGGGCATGAACCTCCACGCCTGGTATGACCAACAACAAGCTATGCTGGCCGCAGCATACAACAGAGCTTGCGCAGAAGCGCAAGTACCGGTCGGGCCTACCCCGGCACCGCATATACCTGCGGGTCGTATTTTACAATACGACGGCAGGGCCCCCACACACCCAGCCTCCCGAAGTAGGCATGAAGACCGCTGCTCCTCTTACTATGAGGTCCGCACAATTAATGAGGATGATTCCTCATACGGGTCCCGCAGCAAGGGCCCAATACATAGCCGCCTGGGCCCTCATGGCGAAAACATGAGGCAATCCACAGCCCACCGCGGCCCGGCATCCATAGCCCACTGAGACCTCAGTCCCACAATGAAGGATATGGCCGTACCGATCCGGACGACCATACATACTGCGGGGAGTCTCATGCTACTAGCATTAGACCAGGAGGACGCAATTATGTTCCTCCTAGTCAACCCCGCACCACATATCTCCGCGCTGCAAAGCGCCACCAGAGCCAACCCTACAGGCCAAAACCTGCGGCCGAAAACTACAAGTTCGCCCCGGAGATTGCCCACGCCGATGTCACCACCACTAAATTCCCATTAAACATTGGGAAATACAATGGTTCGTCCGACCCGGACGATCACATGAACATTTTCACCGGCGCAGGGTGCAACGGCAGGTGGGACGAGCCCACCTGGTGTCATTTTTTCCCCCAGACCCTCACTGGTCTGGCAAGGGCTTGGTTGGATTCTTTGCCAGTGGGATCACTTGCCTCATTTGAGGACTTGCAAACAAAGTTCCTCACACATTTTAGCCAGCAGCGATGTCACGAACGTGATTCTATGGACGTCATGAACATCTGGCGCGGAGACAACGAATCTCTCGAGGCGTTTGTCGTCCGTTACAACAAAGAGTGCCTGGAGATAGGCGGCGTTTCAGACCAAATGGCACGCAACCATTTCATTCGAGTCGTCAAGGACGAAGAAATGGTTATGACCATCTCCGGCAAGGAAGGCTTGCCAAAGAAATGGGAAGACGTCATGGCCGCGGTCAAGACGTACGCCCAGACTCAGCGGTCTCTCAAGCCGCACGTCACAAAGGCACAGCCCCAAGCGGAAGGCCAGTCCTCCCGCCAAGAACCCAAGCGCAACAACAAGCGCAACCGGGACACATGGAATCGCGACAGCGATCCCAAACCATATGTCCCGCGCAATAACCAGCCCGACGCAAGGGCCACAATCAACGCCCAACGTGAAAACCAGGCGTCGAAGAAGGAATCTCGGGACCGTAACTGGACCGAGATCAACCAGTCGCCAAGCGACGTCCTCCTTACGGACGCACAGTTCCTGCGACCGGCCCAACCAATGAAGTCCAAAAAGAACCAGGATCTCGCACTCTACTGTGAGTATCACAAGGACTCGGGCCACACAACAAACAACTGCATCAGTCTCCGACTGGAGATTGAGCGAGCCCTAAAAGAGGGGAAGCTGCAACATCTGTTGCCAGCCGCGCAAAAGCAAACCAAGCCCATCACCCCCCACAACGAGGGCACCTCCACGGGTAAGAGGACCATGTACGTGGCCTCAACCCACATGATCAATGGAGGACGAGC
The DNA here is from genome assembly GCA_030545235.1 of Helianthus tuberosus. Taxonomy (NCBI): domain Eukaryota; kingdom Viridiplantae; phylum Streptophyta; class Magnoliopsida; order Asterales; family Asteraceae; genus Helianthus; species Helianthus tuberosus. Next base: position 152,406,577 of record CM060381.1, read on the forward strand.
AAAGCCGCGCAAGTCGGCAAGAAGACCGGACAATGACTGGAAAGACGAACAAGTTGTCTTTCCAAAAGTCCGGGGCGGACCGCGCGACAGGCGCGCCGTCGTTATCACAGGCTACATGGCTCACTACTGCACCGAGCGACTATTCATCGACCCGGGTAGTACATCCGACATCATATACGAGCAGTGCTTCAACCAGTTCGATCAAGAAGACAAGGATCGGTTGCAGCCGGTAGACTACCCTTTAGCCGGATTTGCGGGGGAAACCGTATCCCCCTAGGCCAAATCACTTTTCCTGTGCGCCTCACCAATGGAAGGCACACGCGAACGGAGGAGGTAAACTTCATGGTTTTACCCCACACCTCCAAATACGACGTACTTCTCGGGAGGGAGTCCCAGGGCGATTTCAACATGATTACATCCGTCCCCCACTCTACTATAGGTTTCCCAACCGAGACGGGGATTGCGATCATATATGCCCGCAGAGAAGTTATGTCCACGGACGAGCTGCGTCCGACCAAGACAGCAAGGCCTACCCCTAACACCCAACCAGAGAAATGGGTTCTTAACGCAAGATACCCAGAGCAAACGGTCACGTTGGGCCACGCCTTGCCCCACAACATCAGAGCGCACCTGAAGCAACTCCTCTTCAGAAACCAAGATATTTTCGCATGGACACCCGCAGACATAACAGGGGTGCCACACGAAGTTGCGCAACATTTCTTGAACACCTTTCCAGGTATCAAGCCGGTGATCCAAGGCCAACGCCACCTTGGATCAGCAAAGAACGAGGCGATACATGAGCAGGTCAAAGAACTGCTCTCCGCAGGCATCCTGAGGGAAGTCAAGTACCAGACTTGGTTGTCCAACCCAGTCATGGTAGAAAAACCAACCGGGGGCTGGCGCATGTGCGTCGATTATAAAGATCTCAACAAAGCTTGCCCCAAGGATTGTTACGCACTTCCAGAGATCGACGAGAAAGTCGACAACCTCGCACCATTTCGATGGAAGTGTTTCCTCGATTGTTACAAAGGCTATCACCAGGTACAGATGGCAATTGAGGATGAAGATAAAACGGCATTCCGCACACCTACCGGGAATTACTGTTATACAAAAATGTCGTTCGGGTTGCGCAACGCGGGCGCAACCTACCAAAAATTGATGAACGACACTTTTGGACGACCTAGTCGTCATGAGCATGGAAGAGGATACCATGCTCACCGATATTGAAAGAACATTCCAAACTCTGCGAAGCGTCAATATGAAGCTCAACCCAGGGAAATGCTCGTTTGGAATGGAAGATGGCAAGTTCCTTGGATTCATCGTGACAAAAGATGGATTCAAGGTGAACCCAGAAAAAGTTCAGGCGATCGAGCGCATGCCATCGCCTTCCACGATGAAAGAAATGCAACGACTAGCCGGCAGGCTAGCCGCACTGAATAGATTCTTAGCCAACCATGCAGCTAAGTCTTATCCTTTCATCAAGACCCTGCAGAACTGCTTAAAAAAGGAGCAATTCCAATGGACCGCAGAGGCCGAAAACGCTTTCCAGGAGATGAAAGAGTGTTTGATTCAACTCCCAACTTTAATCGCACCACGCAAGGGTGAGCCACTTATTTTATACCTGTCTGCCGCAGACAACGCAGTAGGCGCGGTACTCATAGTGGAACGAGAGGGAGTTCAAACACCCATCTACTATATCAGCAAAATGCTCAACGACCCAGAGACAAGATACTCCATCATGGAGAAGTTGGTACTGGCACTAGTGTACGCATCGAGACGGTTACGAAGTTACTTTGCAAACCACGTTATCACGGTGTTAACCAACTACAGGATCGGGCCGATCCTATCGAAACCCGACATTTCTGGGAGATTAGCAAAATGGGCCATTGAACTAGGCGCGCACACGCTGATCTATAAGCCGCGCCCCGCAATCAAAGGCCAAGTTCTAGCTGATTTCGTGGCCGAAGTACCGGCAAATCGCATAAAGGAATGCGAAGAAGAACAAAACCCTACACCACCTCCATCCTCCTCAGAAACCTGGGCACTATATACCGATGGTGCATCCAATGAGGAAGGTGCAGGTGCGGGTCTGCGACTCGTCAGCCTCGATGGCCAAGAGCTTACCTATGCAATCTGCCTCGACTTCAAAAGCACAAATAACGAGGCAGAGTATGAGGCTCTACTGGCAGGGCTACGACTGGCAGTCAAACTCGGCGTCCAACATTTGGAAGCACACGTCGACTCATTATTGGTTGCAGGGTAGATGCGCGGCGACTATGCCGCAAAAGGGGACATCATGATACTCTACCTTGAACAAGCCTTGCAACTGAAATCAAAGTTCGCTTCTTTCAATATTCGACATATTAACAGAAGTGAAAACAAGCCCGCGGATGCACTGTCAAAACTCGCATCCACTAGCTTCCAACATCTGGCAAAGGAGATACGCATCGAGATTCTGCAAAATCCCTTAGTACCCCTGCGCCAAGTCAATGTCATCCAGTATGGCACAACATCCTGGATGACACCAATCATTGCATACTTGCAATCAGGTGTTACTCCTGAAAGCAAGGCAGAGGCACGTAAGTTGCAATACAAAGCGTGCCATTAACAAATGGGAGACGGTATCTTATACCGTAAATCATACATGGGGCCACTCCTACGATGCGTCGATCCCCAAGATGCCACGTACCTTATCAGAGAGATACACGAGGGAATCTGTGGCATACACGCGGGCCCACGCATGGTGGTGGCCAAAATTATGAACGCCGGGTACTACTGGCCCGGTAGGCACCTGGATGCGGTCAAAGTCTTGCGCAAATGTTTCAATTGTCAGCGGCATGCCCCCAAGACCTTGCGCCCCAAGAACAACCTCATCCCCGTCACCACCGCATGGCCATTCCAAAAATGGGCAATCGATGTGGTGGGACCATTTTCGGACGCACCAGGTGCGGTGAAATTTATCGTAGTGGCTGTTGATTACTTCACAAAATGGGTAGAGGCACAACCGCTCGCCTCAACCACCGCTATGATAACAAGGAAATTCGTCTGGGAACATATCATCTGCCGTTTCGGTCTACCGATGTGCATCGTTACCGACAACGGCACCAACTTCGCTGCTGATGACTTTAAAAAATGGCTAAAGGAACTAAACATTGAACACATATTCTCCTCAGTGGCGCATCCGCAAGGGAATGGCCAAGTCGGGAGTATCAATAAAAGTTTAGTCGAAGGCATCAAAGCACGGTTGGGAACAGCCAGACATGGCTGGGTCGATGAACTCCCGAGTATCCTATGGGCCCACAGGACGAGCCCAAAGACAAGTCACGGTGAGACACCCTTCAGCCTGGTCTATGGCACTGAAGCGGTGATCCCCGCTGAAGTAGGTCTCCCTTCACCACGAATGTTGGCTGTCAACAGGATAGACAATAGCGTTGAACGCAGGGTTGATTTCTACCTCCTAGAAGAAAGGCGTGGAAATGCAGCAATCAACGAGGCCAAGTACAAAACCAAACTTGAAAAGTACTATAATGCACGCGTCCGCATTTGTACCTTCAACCCGGGAGACTATGTCCTTCGTGACAATGAAGCATCTAACGCGGAACGCCCAGGGAAACTTACCCCCAAGTGGGAAGGACCCTACCTCATCCAAGAGGTCCTGGGCAAAGGCGCGTATAAACTGCAAACATTAGAGGGCGAACCTATCGCACGCACATGGAATGCACAACAGCTTCGACGCTGTTACATGTAAGCCCTGTTTTTACATTTACCATGTAACCTATTGGGTCGCAGGCCATTTGCAAATAAATAAATGAACGATTCAATGCAATATTGTTTATTTCCTTCTATTACAAATGCGTGTTCCACTTTGCGGTATCTGCAAAAACAGATTGGCAAAATCTTCATTCGCGATACCCACACAAAGTGGTAACCACACACAAATATTGTAATAGGCCAGCAAAGGCAAAACGTTAAATGTGTATCCGGATGGATACGCACATACGGTTTTCAAAAAGCCTACACAATTCCCAAACCCTAACGGGATAAAAACAGGTATTGACTAATGCTCATGCGACAAAGGTATAGAGTATACTCAACTGCGCTTTACACGCCGGTAGAGTTCTTCATACTTGCATATCACCTAGATATGCAAAAGGCAAATTCAGACTTAGTGCTATTCACAATAACATTAACTCATACAAGTTCAAACATGCAAGTAGTAAAAACACTTATACAACTTGAACGAAACGGTTAAAACTTTGTATTCAAAAAATTTCTACACCTACGTGGTGTACAAGATATTTACGTAAAGTTTCTAACATTTACATCGGGGAAACAAAAAAGGGCACGTAGGCCAACCTAGTCCTTCTTTGCACCACTGGTCTCCGCACCACCCTTGCCATCACCAGCGGTCTCTTCCTCCTCTTCCTCATCAACATACAACAACCGCAAGCGGTCCACATAGTCTTCCGCATCCAAGCATTTATCAACTTCCTCAAGGGCGGAAATGGACATGTCGTTGTACGCTGCGAGAGTGGCAGCAAGACGCGCTTCAGTATCCACGCCATGGAACCCAGACCTTTCATCGGTATATTTGCCTTGGGATAAAAGGTTCATATGACTGATGCATCGGTTGTAGCTAGCTTTAAAACCAGCATCCCGTGCGCGCAGCCTAATCTCCACTACAGCGGCTGCGTTCTCAGGAGCATCGAGGATAGCACTAACAATCTGCAAAATATAAGCAATAAGATTAGCAAAGGCAAACCTAAAAAGATAGCAAAGGCAACGTATACTTACATGCCCGATACCATGATAACGCATCCAATCAAGATCAGCCTTCAACTGCTTAAAGAAAGAAGTCAGGTTGTCTCTAGCCTCAGCAGCCTCCCTTGCCCGCACTTCAGCTTCAGCAGCGCGGGCAGTGACCTCCTCAATAATGGTCACCCGGCTCTGCCTTCAGCCTTTCAACAAGGAAAACACAAGTATACAAAGATAATCAATAATACTTGTGGAACAAATATACAAATTCAAGAGCAAAAGAAACTTATACCTGGAGGCCCTCAACAGTCTTGTTCAAGTTGGTACGGTCAACATTTGCCTCTTCAAGAGCCTTGGCAGTGCGGGCCCCCGCCTCCATGGCCTCTTTGGCAATCGCCTCAGCTGCGGCCTTCTCCTTGACCAAAGCAGCATTCGCTGCCTTGACATTAGTCAGCTCCTGACGAACACGAAACAACGTTTCATTCTGTTTGGCCCAAGATTCTTTCCAAGTCTTGCGCTCATTAGAAAGTGTTTCTTTCCAACTCTTGCGCTCATCAGAAAGCAATTTAGCGAGAGTACGAACCTGTTTAAGGCCAGAATTTGTAGCCCACTCCTCAATCTGCTTATGCTGCTCAAAAGTAGCCTTATCCCTTTTAAGCTGCTCCGCACCCTCACGAGCAGCTTTCACCAACGCCTCAGCCTCAGCCCGCAAGCAAGCACTTTCCTCCTCCTTGCGCGCCAACACCTTGTAGTCTTCCATAATGTCATTCGCCATTATGGAACTCCCAATAAGCATGGAGGAGAGTTGGTTGATCCGGAGCTCGCGGGCAAAGCGCGGGCCTGATTAACTTCAAACGGGGTGCCCAAACCACCCAAAATCTCCTTACAAGCAGAAGGATCACTTGAAATATCATCCCCTTGCATAATGCTCCAAGGGGGACGATGATAGTTCACAGCCTGGTCTTCAGTATAGGTACGGTAGTAGAACTCCAATTCAGACTCTTCAGGCTGAATAGGAGGCCCTTTAAAACCCGCACCCCCAGAAGCGGAACCGGAAGCCTTCTCAGAAGCATGAGATTTTTTCTTTTCAACATCAGAAAACTTCAAGTTCAGATCATCAGTATCCTGCGGGGAGATCAGATTATCATGGGAATCCACCGTATCGAAGATCTGGGCCACGACTTTCTTTTCGGTATCCTCTGCCCGCGCAGAGGGCTCAGGCACCACTTCAATGGAAGGGCTTCTGGTAAATTCTTTATTAACCCCCACATCCACATCCGCAGCCGTGTCATGCGGGGGGGGGGGGGGGGAAGGAGCATCAAATAAAGAGAACCCTTCATCCTGCGGTTCTGCAAACAAAGCAAAAATAACAATCAATTACAAAGTACAATGACAAACAATTGTAAGATGATGATTCACTTACCAGACACAACGGCAGGCTTCGCCTGGGAAATAACAGTTGTCCGTTTCGTTTGCAACCTCGGATGTTTTTTTCCCACCGGCCCCAGCAGCCTTCTCCTCTGCCTTCCTTTTTTTCTTCTCATCAGCAGGCTTGGAACCCGCAGAGAATCCACCTGCCGCCGCACTACCACCTGGAACACCCAAACCCTCAAGGGTGTCAGACACTACCACGTAATCGGTATATATGCGAAAACGAGAACAAGGGGTACCTTCCGCGTGCGGAACCAACGGAGGAACAACTGCGGTTTCAGGTTTTTTCTTGTGGCGACCCCGCACAGTTTTCTCCACATGCTTCTTGGGAGCACCCTTCACCTCAAAGTCACCCAGGGCCCCAAGAGTACCTGCGTTTAAATCATCAAACAAGCAAGTCAGAAAGGTGCACTTCTTTACAAAGCAAATAAGAAGATGATAGACTATACCTTTGCCTTGCGGCAGGGGTGCCTTCAGCCCCTCGCGATCAGGAACGCGGAAGTTGTCAAGAATGGTCAAGTTATAACCTTTTTCACCTTCCGCACACCGAAGTATCTCAACCTTGCCCTTGAAGTTCGGATCAAATATCCTCCACATGGCAGCGTCCTCTAATAGTACACTTACAAATCAGTAACACACAAGGAAGTAAGGAAACCGCACAAGAGTAAACATACTTACCACCACTCTTCTCCCGCACAACGGACCTTGCTTTCCTATCAGGCCTGGTCAACATCATCTGTAGCACCCACAACTGCGAGTTGTCCAACTTCTTAAACTCAATGGTCTTCAAACTTGGGAACCACTCCACCGTCGTCGCACTAGGAATCTCAATGCTTTCTGCTACGATCGTCTCGTTCACATTGCGAAAAGTCATCCTGGCAACGATCGTCGCAGCCTTAACGTAAAAGAATCTGGTTTTCCACTTCGTGATACCCTTGGGAGGGGTCATCAGCTTAGGGCTCCCATACCGTTGGCCAAAAGAAAAAAAAACCCAGTATTCACCGTCAACTGATAGAACCGCCGGAAGCTTTCAACAGTAGGCTCTATTCCGAGAGCACGAAAAGTATACTCAAAATTCCGAATCCGGATCATGCCAAACGGACTCAGTTGGGAGATATGAAGCTTGTAAAACTCCAAAATCTCAGCAACAAACACAGTCAATGTTAACCGGAGATTACCATCAACGAAGAAATCGGCCCACATAGTGACGTAACCGGCCGGAGCATCGACAACGCTCTCACCTTCATGTGGGTGGATAGCCCCATACTCTTGGGGCATCTGAATGCTGGTCATCAGGGTATCAAACTGACCCTTCGACCACTTCAACACTGGTAAGCCCCCACCGGGGGCAGCACCACCTTCTTCTTCCTCTTCTACCGCCGCCGGCGAAGAAGGATTTGGGTTTTCACCCTCGGCATTATGAGGATTTGATGGCTCAGCCATTGGAATAACGAAGACAATATCTGAAGGATCAGTTCGAAAACTAAGGCACCTCACCGGAATATTGACGGGTGGTCCACGGGACAACCTTTAAGTGTGTTAAAAGATAAGTTAATCCCCCATTTGATCATGTAATTGTCTTGAATTAGATGACTACGTTTGCTTGTGTTTCAGGTACATTTGGGGCTTAAAAGTGTGGAAATTAAGCTTTGAATTGGCGCGACTTAATTAGAGGATTGAAGACGGAGAATAAATGAAAAGAATAAAATTTTGGAATTGAAGAATTAAGAAGATAACATGATAGAGGATGAAATTACGAGAACGTAGGCGAAAACGGTGAAGAAAACGGAGTTGAAACGAGAAAGTTATGAAGAAAACAAAAATTGATTGCTGAAGCCTACCGTAACTTACGGTGGTACCGTAATTTACGGTAGACTCTGACAAAAATTGATGCCATAACTCAGTTTAAATCCACCGTAAACCATTTTAAGCCACCGTAACTTACGGTGGTACCGTAATTTACGGTGGAGGCCAGCGTGAAACTTGTAACTCCCTCATTTAAGGTTGTTTATGCTGCCTTTTCATTAGGGAATCATTCCCATTCATTTTGTAACTTCTAAGGGGCGAATTTGGGGTGTTCTAAGGTGTTCTTGAGTGATCTAAACATGAAGACTTTGTTTTTGATTCCAATGGACAAAGGTTCGATTGTGATGATGGTTCATAACACTATGAGCGGCTAGGTTTGCTTGGTGATCGTCTCGGATGTAAGGTTTTATTTGTGACAATTATGCTTGTTCTTTAATTTCTGGAATATTAGACTGTGCATGTGTTGTTAGTTTATTATGGTGTTTGATTGGTTGTTTGTAAATTGTTGATGTATGTTTGATCATAGTTCTAAACCATACGTTCTTGGTGCCATTGGCAATCGAGATATCATGGGAGGGATTAGGGTTGGATATGTGTTGATTGGTCATCGGGTAACAACCTCGCGTTCTAGGAATCCGAGTACTTAGTTCCCTTTCATCACAAACAATTGATCTTACATGAGCCATGTCTATGTGGTTCTTTCCAGTTGAACATGAACGTTAGTTGTCACTTAAAACTTGAAACTCGGGATGATCACTATCCTCTTATCTGTTACAAAACTTGACTTTGATTTGTATTCTAATTTAGTAATTCTAGATAATTAAAACCAGTCAACCCAAACATTGAAATTTACATTTCTTGCAATTTAGATTAATCTAGTTAGTTAGACATACATTGAGATAACACATATTCCACAAACTCCCTGTGTTCGATATCCACTTACCGCTAGCTAATTAGTTGTAACTGGATTAAATTTGATTGTACCTACGACAAGCACGTCAAATTTTGGCGCCGTTGCCGGGGAGTAGTGCGCAACGTGTGTTATCTTGTGTATTAGTTTGAAAAAAAAAATTAATCAAAATTAAAAAAAAAAACCAAAAAGATTTCTTTTATGTTCATGATTTACACTTGGTAGTTGAGTTGTGTTGTGCAGGATGACAGGGCATTACACAAATTTCAGCTTATTTACGTGTAGATTGTGCGGGGGTCCACGACATCCATGTATTGGTTGCCACGAGGCTCACTACAGGAGGGCACATGGAAAACCGGTGTCTTATGTTTCACAGCTTCCACCTCCATCATACGTTGACGATTATGAATCAGAAATGGAGGATGACTATTATTCATATGGATACGATCGGGACGAGGAAGTTTATTATGAGGCAAGGATGGATGGTCTATGTTTTTGTTGCGGTCGCGATCACACTTATGATTATGATGTGTGCCCGGTGTATTCGGAAAACCCGAAGTATTGGAATAAAAAGATGATGGAAGCACGCATCTATAGACCGTATCAAGGATATCGACAATATCATCCCGAAGAATATTCTGAGCCCGAGGGTGTTTATGTTTATGAGACCGAGGAGGAAAAAGAGCTTGCTGTATTGGAAGTAACTTTGTCCAAACTCGAGCAATATTTAGCAACACCCAACATGTCTGATGAAGACCGAATCAGCTGCTTAGTTTCTAAGTGTCATACTTTAAAATTGAAGATAGAGATAGAAGAACGCCTCTCACCATTACCTGACGATATTAGAGATTATTCTCACATGAAGGAGGAGGTTGTGGAGGATAATACCACACCAATGAGTCCTTTATCTGATGAAGAGTCACTTGTAGATCAGATGATGTGTGCAGATTATGAGGTAGAGCAGGCTGATGGGATGGATATGTGTACCGAACCTCTTCCCATAATTCAAATTAACAAGTGTGGGGAAGAGGGTTCGAGAAACAAGATGAGAAGGGTGAAACTACCAGACATTAAGGTATATGTCATGAAGTGGACTAGCAAAGCCCGCAGGAGCAGCTTTAACATGCCAAATAGACTGACAAATCTATGGAGATGGCATGTAAATTTCCGGGCATTTGTTGGAAATGCTGCGGGTAAGTGTGCATTAAGACCACCATAACGCAAATCAGGTATGGTCTGGCTGAAGACCTTTAAACTTAGCGCTCTCGGGAGGCAGCCCGAGGATGTAGAGTATTGTATTTGTGTTTTGTTTTGTTTTGTTTTGCTTTGTTTGGTTTTGTTTTGGTGTTGTGTTTGTGTTTTGGCAGGTTATTACGTTTCAACCCTCGCGGATGCAATGATTCAAGTGTGGGGATGTTTGGCAACATCCCTGTTGAGATATCAGCGAATCTAAGAGATGTTTTTGAACCGGTCCGATTACCGCAGCTGCATCACTACCAACGCTGCTAATTTACTAATCAGGTCGTGTCTTGTTCTCATCTTTTGTGCACCTTTGTATATATTCATGTTTATGATCATGGTTGGGCGGATGGGTGGTGTATTGGTTTTGATGTTATGTGTTGGGTTGTGCTAAGTTGGTGGTGTTTTTAGTTATATAAAAAAAACAAAAAGAAAGTTGTGGTTTGAGATGATGAGCTTTTGGTTGATGTTGAAGGGTTTAGCGATCAAGTCTTTCCAAAACCATACATTGGGGTCAATGTATCCCAAGTGTGGGGATGGGGGGAAATTTTGAGGTTTTTAAAATTTTTTTAAATCAAGCAAAACATTGTGAGAATTTGAACACCTTGGATTACACCCGAATGATGCACCGGCAACCCTTGATACCCTTTTATTCTTGGTGAGAGTTGAAGCCACACATGTAAATAAATAAATAATACTTGTTCTTGACGAGAGTGGCAACGGGTGGGGGTGCATTAGAACTTGTGCTTGAATGCGGTTTGAGTCCTTAGTTGAATGTGAATGTGAAAAGGATAAGGGCAATTAGGTAGCCTCGTCTTGGTGAGTGCGAGTGTGGGATTTTGGGGGTTGGACCTCATTAATTATATATATGAGCATGGTTGCGAGAGGGGCGGGGGTTTGGACATTTAGTTGCCCATTTTGTGCCTTAAAGCCTATCGTTTGTTACCCCTTAGCTAGTTCCTAAAATTTACCCAACTTAACCCGGTCTTATAGTGTTAGTAGTAGTTGTAGTAGTATGTAGATATATTTGATGTTATGATGATATTTGATAGAAAAAAAAAAGAAGAAAAAAGAGAAAAAAAGCAATGAAAAAAAAGTGAAAAAGCAATTAAAAAGAAAAAAAAGATTGATGTTGCAGTGTCTTATACATAGTAGTTAAGTTTGGTATTTGTTAGTTTGTTTCAGTTGTGTAATAAAAGACCGGGTAAAGTTTTCGCTACTTCATATATATTCCATTTCCTACCCGTACACCTAGCCACGTTACAACCTTAAAGCCCCTTTGATTTGCATTTATGTTTGGCGCTTGTTAGGAGGAGGACCGATTTAGGTATAAGCATATAGTTGTGCAATCACCCATTTGCCTTTTGTGTGTCTAGCTCACAATTGCTAGTGCTTACTTGTTGCCGAGAGGAGAGATATAGAGAGGGGTGTGTTATTTTGGGTGTTAAGAAAGGGTTAGTAAAAGGACTACATGTTTATGCTTGGTTTACGTTGATCACTTGTGAACTTGGAAATGGTTTTTGATGGGTTGCTTGGGGGCAAGCAACGGTTAAGTGTGGGGATGTGACGGGTGGTCCACGGGACAACCCTTAAGTGTGTTAAAAGATAAGTTAATCCCCCATTTGATCATGTAATTGTCTTGAATTAGATGACTACGTTTGCTTGTGTTTTAGGTACATTTGGGGCTTAAAAGTGTGGAAATTAAGCTTCGAATAGGCGCGACTTAATTAGAGGATTGAAGATGGAGAATAAAATTTTGGAATTGAAGAATTAAGAAGATAACATGATAGAGGATAAAATTACGAGAACGTAGGCGAAAACGGTGAAGAAAACGGAGTTGAAACGAGAAAGTTATGAAGAAAACAAAAATTGATTGCTGAAGCCTACCGTAACTTACGGTGGTACCGTAATTTACGGTAGACTCTGACAAAAATTGATGCCGTAACTCAGTTTAAATCCACCGTAAACCATTTTAAGCCACCGTAACTTACGGTGGTACCGTAATTTACGGTGGAGGCCAGCGTGAAACTTGTAACTCCCTCATTTAAGGTTGTTTATGCTGCCTTTTCATTAGGGAATCATTCCCATTCATTTTGTAACTCCTAAGGGGCGAATTTGGGGTGTTCTAAGGTGTTCTTGAGTGATCTAAACATGAAGACTTTGTTTTTGATTCCAATGGACAAAGGTTCGATTGTGATGATGGTTCATAACACTATGAGCGGCTAGGTTTGCTTGGTGATCGTCTCGGATGTAAGGTTTTATTTGTGACAATTATGCTTGTTCTTTAATTTATGGAATATTAGACTGTGCATGTGTTGTTAGTTTATTATGGTGTTTGATTGGTTGTTTGTAAATTGTTGATGTATGTTTGATCATAGTTCTAAACCATACGTTCTTGGTGCCGTTGGCAATCGAGATATCATGGGAGGGATTAGGGTTGGATATGTGTTGATTGGTCATCGGGTAACAACCTCGCGTTCTAGGAATCCGAGTACTTAGTTCCCTTTCATCACAAACAATTGATCTTACATGAGCCATGTCTATGTGGTTCTTTCCAGTTGAACATGAACGTTAGTTGTCACTTAAAACTTGAAACTCGGGATGATCACTATCCTCTTATCTGTTACAAAACTTGACTTTGATTTGTATTCTAATTTAGTAATTCTAGATAATTAAAACCAATCAACCCAAACATTGAAATTTACATTTCTTGCAATTTAGATTAATCTAGTTAGTTAGACATACATTGAGATAACACATATTCCACAAACTCCCTGTGTTCGATATCCACTTACCGCTAGCTAATTAGTTGTAACTGGATTAAATTTCTTTGTGACCACGACATCACGTCAAATATCAACAAAGTTTATCGGAGAAGATGAAGAACGCTCTCTCTCTTTCACCGGAAAATTTTTCAAATTTTAAACAAGTGAGGAGAAATCAAACGGTTTCCCCTTATATACCCATCGCAATTAATGCGAGCCAGTAACCGAATCATCACGTTTGAAATGAGCGAGTTATGCGACGCCACGTGTTCAGCGACGGTTCCGCTGACGGTTACCACACGCGAGTGGCCGCCCACGCGCCTGACAAAGGAGACGTTTACACTCCTGCTACAGTGCATTTATTGCATTGGGCAATGCAAACGTCCTTTCATTTCAGCACATGCCAGAAAATCCTACCAACTTTCACCAACTCACACGTGCGTTCTGCCACATATGCAACAAAAGAGCGACAACATTATCCAAACATAAACGGCATGCGGTTTCTCTGGTATACCGCACCATAACCCATACCGCATGTCGTTTTTTACATACCCCTCAAAAAAGGCAAAATAAATATCTCTACAATATGTAAAGGGGTATAACCAATATCCGCATATACCCACGAGCACACGTGGAATATGCGAAGATGACACACACGAGCCCGTACATATGTGTCAAATACTCAGAACCAGCGTTTATCTTTGGACTACGAAAACCACTTCTCAGGATGCGGTAAACCGCATTCCATGCAACCCTCTTCAAGCTTCAAAACCCTCGTGTCCGGTTCACAACCACAGAGGGGACGCAAACAGCTTATCTTTAGGAAAAAGGACGAGTATGCTGGGCAACCGCACATCAGCAACCCTGACTCCTGATCCTTCAAGAGCCACCTCCAAGCTTCAAGCTCTTTTAAAGCGAGTTTTCTGTGACAAACTGCAGACACTCACGAGTAGCTGCGGCAAAATACAAGTACGCAGACGGTAGCTACGGAAGAGCCATGACTAAACCGCCACGCGGTTGATCAAAGCCACTTCCAGGAAAACTGCCTTCCAACTAAGCGTGAAGGAAAGTGGTTACAGAATGTATGCGGATGAGTTTCACTCAGATTCCCAAGTATCTAAAGTGATCTCCTTGAGCAACAAGACAAGCAACAGTGGTAACAAGTCTGCTTATGACTCTATTTGCCCACCTATGGACCGCATAGAATAAACAATGGTGGGCACTACCAGGCCTATAACCATGTTTATTTGCCCATAGTACAGATTCACATTGTTCGACCAAACACGACCAACAATGACGCAAGTACCCCACATCGTTCAACCAAACATGGCCAACGATATGCGGCAACGAAGTAACCGCAAAGGACGTGCGGTTACTTGAGAGCTAAGCTGGAGAACACGAATACCCCGCAAAGCAGGGATCATCGTTGTATGTCCAGTTGATGAACATAGAGCTTAAGCAAAGCACTTACAGCATTACCTCAGCTGACGCAGAGGTTACAACTAGAGTTGCGGTAACGGACATCTTCCGTCACCATCTCAAAGGTTTGTCCGAACCCTGCTAACATCTTCAGTCACCGTCTCAAAGGTTGGTTCGAAACACCAACAGGTGGCTGATGACATCAGAAAAAGGTAGACCATATTACCGGATCAAATCCTTGGCCGAGAATTCCGCATCAGACGGAACTTGCTCACCGGTACGGAAGAGACGTCACATGACTCTACCGAACTCCCAGCTTGATTTACTTGAAGCAGGAGCCATCCGCATGGCCCATATTCTACCTTCTAGACACCATAGTCAAGTATTCCTCCCACATGCAACTTGCATAAGGAAGCAACACTAGACTGGGGGGACTTTGTGATAACCCGAACTTTCGAGGTCAGTGACGTTAATCTGCACCGTTATAATTTTGTTAAACTTAAACGTAACACATAATAATTCCGTTAATTAGCTTACACCGATGTTTTGGGCCGCTTTTATCTCTAACCACTTTGGGTCGCGAATTATGAGCTCTTATATGCCGAATGTATGTTTGGGTCGTCCCCAAAACCTGTAAAGCCCATAGGAGTTCCTAGAGTGTGTTGTTAGCCATAGTGAGTGGGCCTAAGCCCATTTCGGATACCCTTAGACCCGCCTACTAGACCTTTGCAAATTAAATACATATTAGATTATTTAAATGGGCACTTGGGCTTGAGCCCATGATCACAACCGGCCAAGAAGGAACCAACCTCAAACTTATTGATATTAATATTGATACGTAACAAGATCTTCCTACATAAAAAGCTCAATAAACAAACCCTATTACTACCCTATTACTTCTTCATAATTTACGTAAGGCAACATGAGACCCCCGCTCTCACTTTCGTTGAAGTCTCCTCTCTTGAGGATCATCCCGTGCGTCTAATTCTGTTCGGTTGGTAATCTATATCTCAGTTTTCCTTATGTGGGTTTAATTTGTGTTTAATTAGTATGTGATAGGTGATTGTAGTTATGTGTATATGGTTCGAGCATGTGTTGGAAATCACCCACTGCCATGATGAATTATGTATGTGTTGTTTATGATAATTCTTATCTTATTATTCTGCATGAGATTTGGATTAATAAAAGTATTATGATTTGGTAGTCGATTAATTGTGGCATAACAACATAATGTTAGGGTCCTAATTAATCATAAAGGCATGATGGGCTTTATTTAAACCTATTATTGATATTCTTTATTAATAAGTATGTAATAATCGGTGGTTTAATTATATGGATCTGTTAAGTGTGAATCAGATATTAGAACTATTATGTGAAAGCCACGATAATCAAACCTGCATAGTTAATTAATTGGGGAAACGAAAATTGTTTTGGGCCGGTAATGCATGGGATGGGCTGTGGTGATTCGGGTAAACAAAGATGTAGGACAGGATTGAATGGATATGCACCAAGAATGGTAATTAGTTTCTGTTTAGACTTTGGGCCCAACAACTATCATGTTAGTTTGTGTTGATTGGGTCTTAGACGTAACTGGGCCAATGTAAATGAATCAATTTATATTAGAAGGTGTTTGGGCTTGTTCAGCTGGGCCGCAACATGAGAACGGGGTGGTTTAAGGGTGCGGGCCAGGATGTGTTGGGCCGGGTAACAACAGCGACCCATCTATCAACTGGGCTGTTGAGACGATGGGCTGCACCCTCGGCCACATGTGAACGGGTTTGTTTATCTTGTTGGGCCTCGGGTTACTAGGTAGTGTAATATATTTAGTAACGGGTGTTGGGCTACAGGTTAATGTAGTTATATGTTAGTTATGGGCCACGGTAAATTGGTTTGGGTTTGGATTAAATGGTTGGGCCGAATTGTTTTGTGAGTAGTTGTGATGTGTTGGGTAATGCTTGTTGGGTATTAATTGTATTTGCATGTTACGTGAGTATAAACCGAACTATTTGATATGTGTTATACTTGCTTATACTTGTGGAATATGTGCAAAGAATCTGTGAATTATGGGTATGTGAAACTGACTATTATTGGAACCAAATTAGGATTTGGGGTGTCCAACTGTAAACAAGTAAACTAGTCTAACCGTGCAAATCCAAGGTGAGTTCACACACTTTCTAAGGCATGGGATTCCCAGTGGTTGGGAATGGGTTAAAGAATTAAAACGGAACCTACATATCCTCCTTGGGTAGGATATGTACGACCATCCTCCATGGGTAGGATGCCAATATTAATCCTGCGTATTCTCCTTGGGTAGAACACGTACGTTCGTCCTCATTGGGTAGGACAATAACCTTAAACTTACTAGACAAAACTCTATCATTAAGTCCCTCATTTTATATCGACTTAATCGCCGAGGCCGATGGCGAGCGGGTCATTAGTTAATAGCGCTATTAGGTTTGACAAACCTCACACCGTGCCGGTCGGACGGGCGTGTACTAATGGATCATGGCAAACAGTCAATGATGATAGACACTGACTTAGGGCACAACTTACTTTCGTCAGTAGTCGATATGGTAACGGTCTAGTGGTTCACATGGGGAAGCCCCCACTGATTATGGATATGGTTTGGGAAACAAAGATACTGGTTAACTCGTGGTTTACGAAACAACTCATGGTTTTCAAAACAAACTTGTAAAACTAAACAACCAACTGTGAACTCGCTCAACTTTGTTGTTGACTCGTTGTTACATGCCTTGCAGGCCTTTAGGTACCTATTGTTGGAACTTGCTGTTTGGGAGGCTGGAGTGGTCATGGGTCGAGATACATGGAATCGCAACACAAGACTAATGGTTTATAAACACTTAACGAATGAATTATGCTTCCGCTGTATACTGTGAATTGTTTGTAACGCTGTAACACTTAATGTCAATAAATGAAAGTTTTATTTAATTATATTATGTGAAGTTCAATGTGATTGGTGGCTTGGATCCTGGTACGTCACACGCCCCGCGGTATTTCTGTATGTGGTATTTTAGGGGTGTGACAGACTTGAAGGGGTATGGTCCTAGATCTCGCGTCAGCACGACTGCGAGTGACCATTACCCTTATCAAAAACCCCCACCAGCAATAACTTATCTGTGTCCGTGCGGGCACGCGTGAACACAACGGTCGAAACCAATCTGTCCAGTGATGAGAAGACTTACCTTAAGTACGGAACGGATGTTACGGATAGCGATGCGGCTTGGCACCGCATCCTATGAACATTTTTGTCACGACAAGGGATCTGGACAACAGTAATAGTCACCAAGCGGCGATGCGGCACGACACCGCATTCCTTATATGTCTTGGCCAGAACAAGAACGCGGGAACAACATCAGTCACCGCAAGCAGCGATGCGGTCCGACACCGCATCCTGCCTACAAGGCAAGTGGGGCTGACACCACAGTGCAAGTGGCACTGAGGACAGTCACCTGTCAGCCCACATGTAAGCAACAGACTGACACCACAGCGGGACGTGGCATAACCACCGTAACCGACAGGTCTGACACGCCTGCAGGAGACTGTGCGATGTCAGACTAGCTACTCAACTACCCTCCTTCACTCCTCGGCTATAAATACCCATCCCAAACCAGGTTTGTGGTATCTCTTCACAACTCTCTCACTACTACTATCACACTTTGCTTCCCAAGCAAATTACTGATTCTCACGCCGGAGAGTGGTAACAAGGAGCACCCCCCACCCCATTCTCCTTGTTACGAGTCACGGTTTGTTTCCTTGTGCAGGAGATCAACCAGCAGACGATCCAGCCAACGATCATCGGAAAGAAGGGATTAACCCTACTTGACGAGACCAGTGAGTTAACCACCTCGGTTAACCATTGTTTCATCAGTTATGAAATTCTTTAAAGATAAAATAAAAAGTAGAAAATCACTGAAGCCAAATGAAACATACTAAGACAAAAAAATATCACATAAGGTTTATAAAACCAAATGAACTTTTATAACAAACAAATTAATACATTGAAATTATCTTTATAAAATTAACTAAAGTTTGTCTTTTATAAAATGAAAAGGATTCAACACTTCAAAACTGATTGGAAGAATCTTCTAATGAAAGAAGTCTTCCTACAAGTTTTCAGTGTTGAAATTTCAATAATCCACGTTCAATCGTTCATGCAAGAATCAACCATTTGGAAATTCATAACAATTTTTATTTAAAAATATGCCCAAATATTCAAACATTCTTCTTAAAGAAATGGTCAAACTTGGTTTTGTCTAAGATGTAAATTCTTAGTAAATAACGTGGCAAAATGATTAAAAAACTAAGAAAATAGTTATGACCTGGTCGTGGACGTGTCGTGGCTAGGCTTTATTTTCTTCTTCTTTTTTTCTTTCGGAAAGTTAATTTTCACTCGATATAACTACTACTACAATAAGGTCATACGTAGTGGGGCGGTATGCCCAAGCATAGCGCCGGTATAGCGCCGGGCACACCGCCACGAGGGGCGCCATCGATCGGAAAATTGGGGGAGGCACGATGTCTATAGCGCGTTGATGAAATGTTATTTAATAATTTTGACCGTTAAAAAACGGTCATATTGAATAAAAAAAAATCAATTTTTTTTTTCACACTATAAATAACTCCCAACTCTTCCATTTTTTTAACAAATCATACTCAAATACCCTCTCCTTCTCTATATATTTTTTAAAAAGTTTTGAAGCTACTCCCACCCTATTAAAAAAAATGGGTTCCCCGTCGGAAGACTCGTTCACCGATACAACAATGACGACGAAGAAGATTTCGAGGAAGAAGAGGTTGAGGAATTCGAAGACGGGAACCTTGAAGACGTAGGTTTGGATGCTGGAGAAAACGAAGAGGAAGAAGGAGAGAACGAAAATGAAGCCGAAGAATAATATTTGAAGTGTTGTTTTTTTTTGTTTTTTTTAGTCCAACTTTTTTTTTTGGAACCGTTTTTTTTTATGTTATTGTAATCTTTTTTTTTTTAGTGTAATGTTTTTTTTTAATTTAATGAAATGAATTTTAATTTTATAAAGTTAGAAAATAATTATAAAAAATTAGAAATTAAATAATTGAGTAATGATTAGGCGGGGGCTTTATAACTATGGGCTTAAAATGCATAACGCCCCATAACGCCCACCCGCACACGTGGCGCGCCACGTGTCGCATAACACCCACAAAGGGGCGTTATGACTACACATGGCCTAATGGCATCTAGTACGAAAGTCGCTTAATTTTCGTAAACTTTTTGTAACGTGAAGATAGGATTTTCATAAATTGGTGATTGTGTTTTAGAGAGAAATGAGAGTAGGGGAAAATTAGTTCTGTTTTTTCTTTTTGAGTTTTAGTCCATGTGTAGTCGCACGGGGTATAGTGCCATTTGTGCACATAGCTCTCTGTGGCGCTATAGGCGGAATCCTGCGAGCTCACGAAATTATAACGGTCGCTACTCTAAGGTTTCTCACACGCATATATGTGTGTGTATATATATAATTGAAGGGGTTAACCACTACACACTCAAGTTATATAACCCCCATTTCTTATAGATCTACCACTATCGTATAACCCCATATCACAAAGGATTATAAGAGTTACCACTACATGACATTCTAATCGATATTTTTTAGAGATTATGAGAGAGAAAGGAGTTAAGAGGTTACCACTACATGACATTCTTTTTTTTTGAACGGCGATTGACTCCAACAGTCGAGAGGATCACACCCACATTGCATGGGTCCCTAGTCCCTCTCGGGCGAGGCATCCGAGGTTAACCATAGGCGCTCCACGAGAAAATTTCCAGCCGACAGCCACTTGACTACCGTTGCAGCCTCCGCACTCAAGAGCCGGAGTAACCGCACTGTAATAGAAAACTCGTGTGCGGCTCAAGACTCGAACCCGGGCTATTACGCACTCAAGGCTCTTATCCATCATTGCCATGACCCCTCAACCAAGGTTGGGGTCATTTACCCCCAAATGCAATAGGTGGGGATCGAACCCGGGTCTCCAAGGAAACCCAAAGTTCTTTCCACCACTCCACTACAAGTGGGGGATACCACTACATGACATTCTAATCGATATTTTTTTAGAGAGTATGAGAGAAAGAGGAGTAAATAACTCTTTGAGTTTGAAGTTCTCATATTACCATCAACTATTATATTATATGGGTAGGGATCCTAAGAGAAGTCCACCCTATTTGAGAAACTTGAGAAGCAATCTGGACCACACATTTTCCCTAAGCAAAAAATGCAAAAAAAAAGGTGAAAAAAATGCAATTTTTTTTTTTTTTATGAAAAATCGCTGCTTTTTCTTTAAGAATTAAAAAATAAATTTTTTTTTTTTGGATTTATACACATGTGTATATTGTTAATCTTTTAACTATACATATATGCATATTGTCAATTATACATATATGTATATACATGTTTAAAATTGAAAAAATGTGTATATTGTTAATCTTAAACCATAAACACTAAAGCTAAACCCTAAACTCTAAACCCTAAACTTTAAACCCTAAAGCTAAACCCTAAAGCTAAACCCTAATGCTAAACCCTAAAGCTAAACCCTAATTCTAAACCCTAAAGCTAAACCCTAATGCTAAACCCAAAAGCTAAAACTAAACACTAAAGCTAAACCCTAATACAAACCCTAAAGATAAAGCTAAACCCAAAAGTTAAAGCTAAACCCAAAAGCTAAACCCAAATGCTAAACCCAAAAGCTAAACCATAATGCTAAACCCTAAATACTATTGCTAAACCCTAATACTAAACCCTAATCTTAAACCCTAAAACTAAACCCTAAACCATAAAGCTAAACCCTAAACCCTAATGCTAAACCCTAAATACTAATGCTAAACCCTAAATAACACTTATTTTTCAATTTTAAACATGTATATACATATATGTATAATTGACAATATACATATATGTATAGTTAAAAGATTAACAATATACACATGTGTATAAATCCAAAAAAAAAAAAATTTAATTCTTAAAGAAAAAGCTGCGATTTTTTCAAAAAAAAAAATTTTGCATTTTTTCACCTTTTTTTTGCATTTTTTTGCTTAGGAAAAATGTGTGGTCCAGAATGCTTCTCAAGTTTCTCATTTAGCCAACTACTTCTCACATGATCCTTATCCTATATTATATTATATTATTGGATGAATAGTGATTTTTTTTATCGTTTTGTATTTTTATACTTTTACCTTTTAAATTTTAACGTTGACATTTACAACTCATTAACTTTCTAAAGACTTTGTAATCGAGTTTTACGTGTTTATTTTTATGTATATGTGAATATAAGTTCAAGTTAATTTACGGTTCGACGTATTTTTTTTTCCCGAAAATGAGTCAAATATAATATGTTCTTATGCTTATTATTATGTACGTTTTTTGTTGGTCTATGTTTTGATGTAAATTATTTTTCCGGAAATGAGTCGCGTCAAATATAATATGTTTTCTTGCTTATTTTTATGCACGTTTCCAAGTGGCCTATGTTTTGACGTAAAAAGATTTTGGAACGTCGCGGCAACGCACGAGGCAATTTATTAGTTATATTACATTATATAAGGGTACAATTGTAAAATTATAATTTTTCTTTCTCTTTCTTTCAACTCGGGAACATATAAATCTTTCATATCCTTTCATTTCCTTCAAAACATGAAACATAAAATTAAGGGTAAATTACATGTTTCGTCCTTTATGTTTACACCAATTTTCAGTAGATATCCTTTTGTTTCACAAATGTTAGGAATTGTACTTTATGTTTTAAAAAGCTTGCAAGTCACATCCTTTGCCCTAAACTATGTCTAATTTCAATAGTAAATCTAGTCATGTGCCTTGCATATGAGGTCAGTTTGGTATACACAAATGTAAATCAATGGCCAGGATTTGATGTGAAAATACACTAGTGTATTTTACAATTTGATGATGTAAATCAATGGTCCGAATTTGTTCACTCAGATGACAAATATACTAGTGTCAACTTTAGAACCACACCCTATATATATATATATATAGGGTTAGGTTCATTAGTGAACAACCTCTTGATTGTGAACACTAGTGAACTAATCCTAACCATTGATTATCAATACACAAGTGTAAATCAATGGCCAGGATTTGATGATGAAAATATACTAGTGTATTTTACGATTTGATGATGTAAATCAATGGTCAGGATTTATTCACTTAGTTCACAAATACACTAGTTTTTACTCTAGAACTTCACCCTATATATATATATATGGGTAGAGTTATTGTAAAATGGGTATGTTTTGTGATAAGTGTAGGAAAGAATTTACACCATTTGATATACAATCTAGTTGTTGAGATTATAATGGCAAAATTGTAAATAGTGTTTACCATTAAAATAATTAATTTTCTATATTAAGGGTATAAATGTAAATTTAACATTTTTAAATTAAAAAACCCACATGCAATGCAAATGAAAGTTTCCCCCGTACTTTTTAAATGCTAATAACTTTTTATACGTAACTATAATCTAATGGTTGAGGTTATAATGACAAAATTGTAAATAGTGTTTACCATTAAAATAATTAATTTTCTATATTAAGGGCATAAAGGTAAATTTAACATTTTTAAATTCAAAAACCCACATGCAATGCACATGCAAGTTCCCCCATCCTTTTTAAACGTCAATAACTTTTTATATGTAATTTTTAAGAAAAAATTACACCATAATAACGAGTGTTTTTTTATCTTTAATATGAGTACCATATTGCTATACTTATATAGAAAAAAAATTACGTTTCGATCGAGTGTTTTAGTCCATGGTGTTATGTCTATTTTGTTTTACTTGTATAGTGATTCAAGGCGTTGTGTTTTATAGTAAAACACTATAAACGTATATAAACACACCATAATATTGCAAATACATTCAATGGTATTTGCAATGTTATGGTGTCTTATAAAACACCATGAACGTATATAAGACACCATAACATTGAAAATGGTAGTTTGCTGAATTCAATGGTATTATATACGTTCATGGGGTTTTACTGTAAAAGATAACGCCTTAAATCACTATACAATTAAAATAACATAGACAAAACACCATATACTTAAACATCCGATCGAAACATAAATTTTTTTTCTCTATATAACTATAGCAATATAGTACTCATATTAAAGATAAAAAAACACTCGTTATTATGGTGTAATTTTTTTTAAAAATGTTACGTATAAGAAGTTATTGACGTTTAAAAAAGACGGGGGAAATTGCATGTGGATTTTTAAATTTTATCTTTAATTAAGTTTTTTTTATTAAATTACTTAATTGCCCTTATCCTAATAAATTAAATAATGACATGTGTCCTTATCATGTCTTTTCTTATCCTTCTCACAAATTTCATCTTTTTTACAGTATCCTAAACCATATATATATATATATATATATAGTGGAGTTGTCCTACAAAGGGAGTATTATATAAGAAGTGTGAGAAGGATTTTGGGCCATTAAATGAATTAAGGTGCGGTTATGATCTAGCAGTGACAAAATTATAAGTCACGTTATTTAAATATCTATTAATTGAGGATCATAGAGGTGGAATGGTAATTGATCTTGTTTTAAAATCATAAAGTGTCATATATAACTTGCGATTATTAAGCTATCTATATATATATATATCTCTCTCTCTCTTCTTTCTTCCTTCAAAATCGAAATTTCTAAAAAACAAATGGATGATCGCCTAAAAAATAGAGTTTTACATACAAAAGTATTCCAGATTGCATGTGGTATAAAACACCATGATAAGAGCATATTCTGAAAAAAAAAAAAACAGGTATAAAACATCATACTAAAACACATTCCGAAAATGCAGGTTTAAAACACCATGTGTTAATGCATGTATAAAACACTATACTAAGAAATATCTTCTTATTATGTATAAAACACTATACTAAGAACATCTTCTGGAAATGCAGGTTGTAAAACATCATGAATTCAACTAAGACTTTATTAGAACACCTACGTAAACATATAGAAACACTATACACGATTTAAAACACCAAGTATTAATGTTGTGTTATTACGGTTAAATAAAACACCAAACTAAGAACATCATCTGGAAAACGTAAGTTGTAAAACACCATGAATTGAACAAAGACTTCATTAAAAACCATGTTATCTAAACATGTAGCAACATCATATGCGATTTACACACCATGTACTAATGTTGTGTTATTAGGCTGGAGGGTGTGGGATGGAGCCCCTAGGGGCTTTATCAGGACACGTAGGATACACGTCAGTCAGGGGTGTCACACCCTGACTTTTGCGGAAGCGTGATTAGGTGTGACTTGCTTAATATCATTGCATTCAACCATAACAAACATCTATATGATAAAACCATGATGTTCATCCATAAATTAAGTTCAAAACATTACAATCGTCATTATTTAACACCAACTAAGACTTCAAGTTTACATAACAACCCATTGTTTTAAGTTCCCTACTGGACTTCACAAAAGATACTTAACAAGACGAGGCTTTGAACCATGTATCCTATCAAAGATATAATACATGATCCAAACCCTTCAACGTTGGATGACATCATTTATTAAAGACACATCTTGAAAACCCTTGATAGCCCGCGAGATCCATACTCAGTTTCCTGAAATACATGTAGTTTGAAAACATCAACAAAAGTTGAGCGAGTTCATGTGTTTTGTATGTGTGCACCAATAACCTTGTAAAACTTTTGTATGTATGTATGTTTCTGTAAATTGGTATGAAAGCAACAAGGAAACAAATCAATTAATGTGTAGCTAATACATTAATATATGTGCAATGGTGTAGGAATGGCTCAATCCTTTATGCGTATTTCCTACCAGCCTCCGGTTGGAAGACATAGTCGCCTCATGGTCCAACCCGCGGGCTCATGGGCGGGGCTCGCAACACCCAATAGATCTATCACTCATGTCTCTCGGTCCTTAAATAAGGATTAATGGTCTTAGGTTACTCGCCTACCCATTCACATGATCTAACAATACCTTTCCTTAGCTAACCATACCATTTGTAATCATAATCATTTATAACATGTATTTCACCCCCGAAGTTATAAAACTGAAAACAGTTAAAAAGAAAAGGGGGTCATGAACTCACAATCTTGCGTTCTTCGGTCAAATAACTCGAAGCTTCCTTTATGTCGTACAACTACCTACAAACGTGCTGCGGTTTGTTAGAAGGGTGGGTCATGCCGTGACTTAGTCTTAGTTAGTATCTTTGAGTTACGTTTCTTTGTGTCATCAATATTATTCCAAGTATATAATTAGTTGTTAAAATAATAAATATTTTAACTTAAATTATATTTATTAAATTTTGGAATATGAGTTAAAATAATATATTTTAACTTAACACTTAACGTATTTGTACATGTATAACTTCCCCAAGGATGGGTGTATTCATTCTCGTATTCTTAACCTGGTGTATTTTTGCCAAGTATCGGTGGCGTATTCCGGTGTATTTATAAGTACGAGAATACGTATTTTTTGTAGTTATTAAGTATTCTTATACTTAATTTTTGTATTAATTTTACCGGAATAATATTTCTAATAAAAATTCTCCAATATATATTCTCAAAATATATTTTAAGAAATATTACATAGAAAAATCATTTATAATTTTCCCTTGGCAAAGTATTTATATTTCTATATAAGTCCTAAAAATAATATATTTTCAAGTTTAGCTTAGAAAATATATACAAGTCTATTTTTCACCCAAAAATAATATCTTCTTAATAATTTCAAGAAAATATATATTTTTATTTACCTAAAAATAATATATTTTCTCCTTGTAAAAAATATGATATATTTTTGTTCTTTTGGAGTCCAAAATACCATTTACCAAAATACACTTATGAATTAAATTCCGGAATATTTAGTGAAAGTTATATTCCTTGTTCGGTTCCTCCAATATTTTGGGTATAATTTGTATATTTACTTCTTGGAATTTAGGTAATATTTGTATTGTAATTTCTTGATATTTTGCTGAGTGATATTATTTCAAGTCCTAAAATAATATAACTAATACACATAACATACAAATAATCACACACAAGGTGACATCTAAATAGATATTTCCTAAATACATATTTAGTCACTTTTATTTACAAAAACCAACCTCCAATAATTATAACTTTTGTAACAAAAATTATGGCAAACTTATATGAAAATCCACGGTTTAAAATATACTTGTATATATTTGTTTAAAAATATTTTTTTTCTAAGTGTTAAATTTCTAGAAAAATTTTGCAATAGTTTCCCCTAAAAATGGAGGTTTCCATGCTTTCAAAGCATGTCATTTTCTTTTATAAATCACCACAATCAACAATAAACCAATCAACACTTACCAATTTGCCAAAATCAAGCATAAATTACTACTTCATGAACTTGAAAATTTACAAAAACTTGTAGTAACTTACTAGTGGGTTTAGTAGGCTTAGTTACCCCTTTAAAGTGTGTTTGTTTATTTAAAAACTTCATTTTTGCAGAATTTAGATCTTCACAACTTGTAAATCATTTTTCTAAAATTGTTTCTTCTTGAGTTTTTCTTGTTACATATATATTTCTACACTTGTTTAACCATTAAATATGTGGTTAATCTCTTTAAGAACCAAGCTTAAGTAAATCTTGTATTTTTTTACTTGGTTTCTTGAAAAATCCTTCTTGAAATCATTGATTTACAAGACTTTTTATTCACTTTAATCATCATTTTACAAGAAAAACAATTTTCACTTCAAGTTCATGATTTACATATGGATGATTACTTTGATCTTAACATAATCATCCTCTCATCTTGCTAGATTATATCTTTAATCACTATCTAGCAAGATCTCATGATGATTAACATCAATAACATGAGCAATCAACAATCAACAAGCATAACATCACTTAAACAACATGATTTCTTATGATTTTAGTCTTATGTTTAAGTTTCATGTTCAAGATTCACAGTGTTCTTCAAGATTAACAACTTATACCATCTTTTAACCAACTTAAGAAGATGTAAAATGGAATGTAGAAGATCTTACTACTAGCTCAAGGCTAGGGATGATCACAAGATGAAGAAGAAGTGGTTAAAAGCTTGTATGAGTGGTCCTTCTACTTCCGAGAGTTCCTAGCTTCCTTATAGTGCTTCTTACACCTTTGGATGGCACTGGAATGGATGAGAGTTGATTGATGATGATTGTTGTGTGGGTGGAGGTTCACGGCCGAAGCTAAGGAGAGTGGAAGAAGAAGAGTGTGTGTATTGTGTTGGTGAAAGAATGAAAGTTCAAGTTCTAGTGGTTAAACTTATAATACTCCAGCATCATGTAAACTAGTTTGTAATATGTATACTAAAGATGGAGACAAGATCCAATATATTATCAAAATAAAATCAAGATGTGGGGGCCACATGTTGGCCACGAATAGGGGGGTCTAGACTAGGTTTTAATGGTAGTTAGTTATATTAGTTGAAATCTAAGTAATCTAGTTAGGTGTTTAGTTGTTATGTGTTTACATAGTGTGTTATGATGTTCGGGGACAATAACTAGCTTGGAAATGTTAAAACATTGCTTCTAGTGAAAATTTGGTGTTTCGGGTAGTGTCCGGTTGTTCGGTTGGTTACCGGTTCGTTAAGGTGCTAAACTATGTAGTTTAGGGTGCTTTATGTTACCTTTTGTGACAGTTTTGATTCTCGACACTTAGGAAAGCATTCAGAACCATTTAACCATATTTCCGCATGATATTAAGTTGTTTAAATACTGAATTTTGCTGAATTCTGCAGTTTATATAAGTTTTAGGCACTTTTCGGCACTTAATCTTTCACTAGGAAGGCCGTTTTATGATCCTTACTTTCTTACACACTATACTAGTGTAACTCTTGGATTCTGGCCCATTCTGTATCTCAATACCATGTCTGTCTATGTATTGAACTCCGTCAGCATATTTCTGATCTGTCTGATAACTGTGCTATCTTTGTTTTGTGCACCATTTGAATCAATAAAGTGTTGCATGCAATAATGATATGACATTTGCAATATATGATGCTCATGTATATATGACAACAATAAGCAGAAAGTATTCTTGTCATAAATGTTAAATTAGCACAGTCATTAAGCATTAATTACTGTTTAATAATTGTACGGATACATGCAAATTTGACAATTGTCACATTCTCCCCCTGTTAAGAAAATTTTGTCCTCGAAATTTAAACTACATTAACTCCTTAGGGTTACGTTATGCGTGTATGGATATGAATAATACCAAGGTGATTTACCACGAGACCGAATCAAGACTTATTAGATCAGGCGAATCCAGTGGCATATTACAACAATAAGAACCCAGTAGTTAAAAGGTATATGTTTCAGAATTTGATGTCAAAGGATACGAGACGTATAGGTGTATAACCTAGGGTAACTTAGTTAACAGGGGTTCAACAAAAGAGGAGTTTGACCGATAGAATTCCAAACGATCGTTTACAATATGCAAATAAGTTCCAGAAACAATAACATCCGCTAGATGAACTTAGAATCAGCAAGCTCAAATGTGATAATGACATGAAAATGATCCGCCAACTTTCGAACAAATAAATGAATAAAATTAGTGTGTTGACATTATTAAATTGCGAGAATACACCAAAATGAAATACAACCGAACCCGGTGCATCAGCGTCTTAATACATAGTTGCATTGAGAGTGTTTTAAATAATGAGTCAAACGAAAGGTATACGTAGTTTTGTATGAAACGGTTGACCATGATTAGCACAGGCTACAAGTTTATACCGACGCCACAAGGTGTCGTAGTGAATGAGATAATTTGATAATAGCGGTGACCAAACAAGTTCATCGTGATTGAAATCAAACGAAAGCACAATGAAACAAATCTAAAAACTTGATTTCAAACAACATCGTAGGATTTTCGATTGAATATGGAAGATCAAAGAACTATTGTTTTCGATCAAAGATGAAGAAGGCAATAAATATCGCAAGGCATTCGATCGATGATGAAAGAAACGTCAATAGGTACACTGGAATATAAAATGAATTTATGTACCATTGTCTTAACACACGATTGCGTTAAGATTGCTTTAGCATGATAAATCAGAGCGGATTTAGAGCAAGTCAATGAATAAATAATTAAATCTGTGTATGAGATGTGTAAATGAGATTAGTGCAAGCTTCTATTTAGTGAAAGCACCACCACAAGGTGTCAAAATCAACAAACGACTTAACAGGGTTGTAAACCAAACAAGTCTACTATGACTCGGAACAAATGAAACGCTTGCTAAAATGAATTTGAATATGATGCTTTCAATACATCACATGGTGTCTTGAATTGAGTATGCGAAATGGACAAGTTCAAGCAATTGAACTTGGTTTCTGTGCAATCTGACAATAAATATATGTATCGACAAGGGAATCTCGGCATGGTTACAAGGATAAACCATGTATGTAACAGGAAGGAAAAGAAATTTCAGGAAAGTTTTGTTGATTCGATATCAAGGAGTCAGCACCTACAATAATGCAGGTTATCTGAGTCATAAGGCAATAACTGGATATAGTGAAATAGTATTTAGACTTTGATGAAACGTCTATTCGAAACGAGACCACATGCGTAACAAACGATGCATGCGTAACCTATGAATTTTCAAGAGACGAAGCATTGAGTATTCTCTATAATGAAAGAAATGCTCGTGATACAAGGACCATTAAGAGGAGTAGGAATGTGAGAATCTACTCATTAGATGCAAAAGTGGGAATTTCAATAAAAGAAATTTGAGTACTTTATCTGTTCGGTTAACTGAAATAGCATGCATGGCAAAGTAATGGTGTTTGCCCGAGTTAGTAGACGTGGTTTTTACGAGATAACCTCTAATGGACTTCGACATAAGTCCCCGAAGGTCCTAAATGCATGTTTCCTAAGTTCTCAAAGTTTGTATTCTGTGTGTAACTGTTTTGTGTACCGTGTATACCACACAACATTAGTGGACTATTAAAACAAATTTTTGACTCACTGTTCTTCGGTATACTTTCTTCCTGAATCCGCACCTGATGATAAACCGGTCAAAGATCAATCTTAGATTGGTAGTTGGATCCTTGCAGTTGGTTGAATAAATCGTTAATTCTCGGAAAGAGTTACCGACTCTTGATGGTTAGCTTGTTCAGCTCCCAGTAGTCGATGCACATTCGAAAGCTACCATCCTCCTTTTTGTCGAACAACACTGGAGCTCCCCAAGGCGAGAAGCTCGGCCTTGTGAATTCTTTTATCGGATAACACCTGAAGCTACGTGGATAACCCTTGCATCTCTGAAGGCGCATGTCGATAGGGTGCTTTGGCTACAAGCGCGGCACCTGGAACCTAGTCAATGCGGAATTCGACTTGTCGTTGAGGAGGTAATCCTGGCGAGTCTCTTGGGAAGACTTCAGGATATTCCCTTACCACAGGGATATCTTCAAGCTTTATAACAAAACCTCTTAATCACTTCATTCGTCTCTGCTAACTCCCCGCTAGCCAATTCTATCGAATATTAGATGCCTAACTTACTAACAACTACATCATGCATGTTTCTTAAAATCTAGAGATACAAAGCTAAACTCGGCACCAGTATTAAACAGCACGGATGAATAACGTTGAATAATAGGGAACGTACCAGTAACCACGTTTGGATCCTAACGTGCTTCCCTAGCTCCGATGTTGGACACTCTTCCACGTGCCTGATTGTTTTTAGGGGAATATTTCCTGAAATGCCCCACGTCACCGCAGTTAAAACACCCTTGACCACGTCCTTGATCATTACCATTTCATCCTTGATAGTTGTTGTTGTCGTTGTTTCCTCCGCGATTTCCGCTATCATCTTGACCACCATTTCCACGTCCAGTACCATGCCTACACGTCTCCTTGACATGCCCCACTTTGCCACAATTATCACATTTTCCATACCCACATCGCCCGGTATGATGACGTCTACAATTGTCGCACTTAGGTAGGTTACCCATGTACTCTTTCCCCTTTTTGGCATTGTTGTTGTTATTCGCCCGAGTACCCTTCTTGAAATTTGTGAACTTTCACTTGTTATCTCCAGATGGCTCCACATGAGTCTCCTTTTTCTCCTCCAAGATTGAAAATTTTCCCAGTCTAACCGCTTCTTCAGTGAGCGCCACACTTAAGTCGATAGCATCGGTAATTGTTGGAGGCTTCGATGCTGTCACCATACTCAGAATCTGAGGTGCCAATCCCTAGATGAAACGTTCGATCCTCTTAAACTTTGGTTCCACCAGATATGGAACAACTCGCGATAAATCATGAAATCTCTGCACATACTCAGCTATCTTTGAACCTTCCATTTTCAAGTTCCAAAATTCAGTTTCGAACTTCTGGATTTCTGCCCTCGAACCATACTTCTTACGCATCAGCTCTTTCAGTTCGTCCCACGTCAAGGCATACGCGGTAGTCTCACCCAACGTTTGAACCTGAAGGTTCCACCATGACAGAGCCCCATCTAGAAACAGTCCAGAAATGTACGTGACTTGTTGCTTTGGAGTACATTTGCTCAATCGTAGAACAAAATCCGTCTTCTCAACCCAGTGCATGAAGGCTACGGCACCCCCAGTGCCGTCGAAATTCAGGGGTTTGCAGCCCAAAAACTGCTTGTAGGTGCAGCCTGCGACATAAGCAACATCGTTCACATAAGGCATTAGCAAAGCACACTTGGAAATGTCCAAACGTTTTGTAATGTGTCTTAAGTGACTAAACATTACCGTTGGATGGGTTATTTCCTGAGGTACCTCCACTGTGTTCGGAGCGAAGGGCCTCGTGCTGTGCGATGGCCTGTGAGATGCGCTCTTGTAGTTCCTCCCCTGTCGTTGGCAGAGGGTTATTGGTATCGGTATCCCTTCGCGGCGACATCTTTCTTCTAAGAAGAAGTTCAGATAGGTCAGGTCTTATTCGTCAAGTAAGTAAATAGTTGTCTAGAGGTCGTATGTACATATTCATATAGGCAGTCATCAAAGCAAGCAATCAAGCAAAAACATAAGCTTAGCACAACATATAAATCGACAAAGTGTTTAGTGAGAACATGACGACTGAGATTTTATTAATTACCGACCACAGTTACATTGTCTACAAAGTGTATTACATTGAAAGGGACATAGGGTCACACTACCCCGGTCCAATAAGTCTGTCAATTATACCAAAAATCACGTGGTCAAAAGTGATCTTCAAAAGTCTTCCCAATCCCGGCTCAATAGTAGTGCTCTCACCAGAAGTAATGCATCTGCATAAGACCAAAAACCTACTGTACTGATGGCGGAGGTGGAGTAGGGAAGAAAAGCAATCTGCGAACATGTGCGAGCTCCTCCTTGAGCTCGTATACACGGCAAAGTAAGTAACTGATCTGCTGCTCCATAGTAAGGAAACGAGCATCAAAACCTGGAGACGGTGTAAGAGCAGCAAGTGGGTGTGCAAATGGAGGAGGTGATGAATGTGGAGGAACAAAAGTAGACTGATAGGGACAGGGTGGAGGACGTGGTGTCAGCTCAAGCTCCAGAACTCTGCGACTCAAAACCTCAAACTATAGCTGAAGCGGCAGGAGCAACTCATCCCGTGTGTAGCCTCCATAGTGTGAGGGATGATAGGGGTCTGAGATTGGCATGGTGTATGGTGGAAATCATCGGAATGGCCCATCTATCGGTGTAAATGCGAAGGGAGCAAATGGTGTCGCCAGAGGGATCAGAGGGAAAACTGCTGAAGCGAAAAGGGTCATAGCTAGGGGGCTGGTCCGAAGCATCTTCCCATGGTCGGGGTGTAGGGATGTCCTGTAAGGAAACAATCGGTAATTCAGTGCGGTGTGCGTCAGACTTTACAGGAGGGAGAGGAGCAACATCAGCGGGTGGAGGTGGAGGAATGAATGGCTCGACAACTGAAAGTTCAATAGGTGCAGGCACTAGGTCAGGAATAAGGAGTGCAATGTCTGGTAATCCAAACGGAAACATAGTCAGGATCAGGAATTGGCTTAGGGTCAATAGGTGCAACATCAGGCTGACCAATAGGAACAGGAGCTAGCTCAGGAGCAGGCTCTGGATCGTGTGGAGGTGTGGGATCTCGAGCAGGTGATAGTGCAGCAGACATAGCGGTGCGTCATCTGAGTCAGTAGCAAAAAGCTGCAATCCGGCCGCCTGTAAAGCTGAAGATGTCACAGACTCAAAGGAGTCTAAAAACCGAATGCAAACTGGTGTCAGAAGATATCTCCACGACAGGAATAGCAGGAGGTGGAACGGCTACAACATCCTCATCTATCTCCCCATCGCCCTGGGCGTCAACTGGAGGTCCGTCTACATACAAATAGACATCGCCCTCGAACAAGTCATCGATAAGCCAAGCCTCGGGAGGAACGACCACAAGAGGTACGACATCGAGGATCGGAGTCACGATGTGCTCACCATCGAGGTGACCAATGATGAGGTGATTGTGAACTGGAGCAGGAATGCCAAAAGGATCCTCGTCAGGGAAACCATCAGCAATAGGTAAATCATTGCCAAAGTCTGGTAGCGCGAACGGCTGGAAGTCGTCCTCGTCCTCGGACAACATGTCAGGATCACTCTCAGTGTCTGACGTATATATCTCTGGTTCGGGTATCACCTCGTCGTCTGACACGAGAGCCACCGGGTCATGGGTATTCGACAATCCATTCTCTAAGGATAACATGTGTGCCTGTAACGTCGTTATCATAACATGTATACCTATAGTAATCACTAACACCTACTATATGCAAACAAAGACAATTTATTATGTAATAATGTATTCACATCATCCTTTATGAAACTGTTCTGTCTTTCCTAGTCTACCCCATGCAGACTAAACCACCAATGTGACCTTGCATTGTGTTTCTTGTCTTTCCTTTTGTAAAACGTTTGTTCCATGGATCTGGGCGTTTTGTGTATGCAATGAAAAGTAGGTTGTAAAAATATTTTCATGGGAGAGCCCTAATGATTGTAGTTTAGACTCAAGAAGGAATCCTAGTTCGCTATAATCGAAGCTCTGATACCAAACTGTCACACCCTGACTTTTGCGGAAGTGTGATTAGGTGTGACTTGCTTAATATCATTGCATTCAACCATAACAAACATCTATATGATAAAACCATGATGTTCATCCATAAATTAAGTTCAAAACATTACAATCGTCATTGTTTAACACCAACTAAGACTTCAAGTTTACATAACAACCCATTGTTTTAAGTTCCCTACTGGACTTCACAAAAGATACTTAACAAGACGAGGCTTTGAACCATGTATCCTATCAAAGATATAATACATGATCCAAACCCTTCAACGCTGGATGACATCATTTATTGAAGACACATCATGAAAACCCTTGATAGCCCGCCAGATCCATATTCACTTTCCTGAAATACATGTAGTTTGAAAACATCAACAAAAGTTGAGCGAGTTCATGTGTTTTGTATGTGTGCATGAATAACCTTGTAAAACTTCTGTATGTATGTATGTTTCTGTAAATTGGTATGAAAGCAACAAGGAAACAAATCAATTAATGTGTAGCTAATACATTAATATATGTGCAATGGTGTAGGAATGGCTCAATCCTTTATGCGTATTTCCTACCAGCCTCCGGTTGGAAGACATAGTCGCCTCATGGTCCAACCCGCGGGCTCATGGGCGGGGCTCGCAACACCCAATAGATCTATCACTCATGTCTCTCGGTCCTTAAATAAGGATTAATGGTCTTAGGTTACTCGCCTATCCATTCACTTGATCTAACAGTACCTTTCCTTAGCTAACCATACCATTTGTAATCGTAATCATTTATAACATGTATTTCACCCCCGAAGTTATAAAACTGAAAACAGTTAAAAAGAAAAGGGGGTCGTGAACTCACAGTCTTGCGTTCTTCGGTCAAATAACTCGAAGCTTCCTTTATGTCGCACAACTACCTACAAACGTGCTGCGGTTTGTTAGACGGGTGGGTCGTGCCTTGACTTAGTCTTAGTTAGTATCTTTGAGTTACGTTTCTTTGTGTCATCAATACTATTCCAAGTATATAATTAGTTGTTAAAATAATAAATATTTTAACTTAAAGTATATTTATTAAATTTTGGAATTTGAGTTAAAATAATATATTTTAACTTAACACTTAACGTATTTGTACATGTATAACTTCCCCGAGGATGGGTGTATTCATTCTCATATTCTTAACCTGGTGTATTTTTGCCAAGTATCGGTGGCGTATTCCGGTGTATTTATACGTACGAGAATATGTATTTTCTTGTAGTTATTAAGTATTCTTATACTTAATTTTTGTATTAATTTTTTCGGAATAATATTTCTAATAAAAATTCTCCAATATATATTCTCAAAATATATTTTAAGAAATGTTACATAGAAAAATCGTTTATAATTTTTCCCTTGGCAAAAGTATTTATATTTCCATATAAGTCCCAAAAATAATATATTTTCAAGTTTAGCTTAGAAAATATATACAAGTCTATTTTTCACCCAAAAATAATATGTTCCAAGTTTATTTAAGAAAATATATATTTTCCCAAAACTAATATCTTCTTAATAATTTTAAGAAAAAATATATTTTTATTTACCCAAAAATAATATATTTTCTCCTTGTAAAAAATATGATATATTTTTGTAATAATTGTAAAAATCATATTTTTGTTCTTTTGGTGTCCAAAATACCATTTACCAAAATACACTTATGAATTAAATTCCTGAATATTTAGTGTAAGTTATATTCCTTGTTCGCTTCCTCCAATATTTTGGGTATAATTTGTATATTTACTTTTTGGAATTTTGGTAATATTTGTATTGTAATTTCTTGATATTTTGGTGACTTATATTATTTCAAGTCCTAAAATAATATAACTAATACACATAACATACAAATAATCACACACAAGGTGACATCTAAATATATATTTCCTAAATACATATTTAGTCACTTTTATTTACAAAAACCAACCTCCAATAATTATAACTTTTGTAACAAAAATTATGGCAAACTTTATATGAAAATCCATGGTTTAAAATATACTTGTAAATATTTGTTTAATTTTTTTTTTTCTAAGTGTTAAATTTCTAGAAATTTTTTGACATAGTTTCCCCTAAAACTGGAGGTTTCCATGCTTTCAAAGCATATCATTTTCTTTTATAAATCACCACAATCAACAATAAACCAATCAACACTTACCAATTTGCCAAAATCAAGCATAAATTACTACTTCATGAACTTGAAAATTTACAAAAACTTGTAGAAACTTACTAGTGGGTTTAGTAGGCTTAGTTACCCCTTTAAAGTGTGTTTGTTTATTTTAAAACTTCATTTTTGAAGAATTTAGATCTTCACAACTTGTAAATCATTTTTCTAAAATTGTTTCTTCTTGAGTTTTTCTTGTTACATATATATTTCTACACTTGTTTAACCATTAAAAATGTGGTTAATCTTTTTAAGAACCAAGCTTAAGTAAATCTTGTATTTTTTTACTTGGTTTCTTGAAAAATCCTTATTGAAATCATAGATTTACAAGACTTTTTATTTACTTTAATCATCATTTTACAAGAAAAACAATTTTCACTTCAAGTTCATGATTTACATATGGATGATTACTTTGATTTTAACATAATCATCATCTCATCTTGCTAGATTATGTCTTTAATCACTATCTAGCAAGATCACATGATGATTAACATCAATAACATGAGCAATCAACAATCAACAAGCATAACATTACTTAAACAACATGATTTCTTATGATTTTAGTCTTATGTTTAAGTTTCATGTTCAAGATTCATAGTGTTCTTCAAGACTAACAACTTATACCATATTTTAACCAACTTAAGAAGATGTAAAATGGAATGTAAAAGATCTTACTACTAGCTCAAGGCTAGGGATGATCACAAGATGAAGAAGAGGTTGTTAAAAGCTTGTATGAGTGGTCCTTCTACTTCCTAGAGTTCCTAGCTTCCTTATAGTGCTTCTTACACCTTTGGATGTGTATGGAATGGATGAGAGTTGATTGATGATGATGGTTGTGTGGGTGTAGGTTCACGACCAAAGCCAAGGAGAGGGGAAGAAGAAGAGTGTATGTGTTGTGTTGGTGAAAGAATGAAAGTTCAAGTTCTAGTGGTTAAACTTATAATACTCCAACATCATGTAAACTAGTGTGTAATATGTATACTAAAGATGGAGACAAGATCCAATATATTATCAAAATAAAATCAAGATGTGGGGGGCCACATGTTGGCCGTGAATAGTGGGGGGGGGGGGGTCTAGACTAGGTTGTAATGGTAGTTAGTTATATTAGTTGAAATGTAAGTAATCTAGTTAGGTGTTTAGTTGTTATGTGTTTACATAGTGTGTTATGATATTCGGGGACCATAACTAGCTTGGAAATGTTAAAACAATGCTTCTAGTGAAAATTTGGTGTTTCGGGTAGTGTCCGGTTGTTCGGTTGGTTACCGGTTCGTTAAGGTGCTAAACTATGCAGTTTAGGGTGCTTTATGTTATCTTTTGTGACAGTTTTGATTCCCGACACTTAGGAAAGCATTCAGGACCACATAACCATATTTCTGCATGATATTAAGTTGTTTAAATGTTGAATTTTGCTGAATTCTGCAGAATTCTGCAGTTTATGTAAGTTTTAGGCACTTTCCAGCACTTAATCTATCACTAGGAAGGCAGTTTTATGATCCTTACTTTCCTACACACTATACTAGTGTAACTCTTGGTTTCTGGCCCATTCTGTATCTCAATACCATGTCTGTCTATGTACTGAACTCCGTCAGCATATTTCTGATCTGTCTGATAACTGTGCTATATTTGTTTCGTGCGCCATTTGAATCAATAAAGTGTTGCAGGCAATAATGATATGACATTTGCAATATATGATGCTCATGTATATATGACAACAATAAGCAGAAAGTATTCTTGTCATAAATGTTAAATTAGCACAGTCATTAAGCAATAATTACTGTTTAATAATTGTACAGATACATGCAAATTTGACAATTGTCACAAGGGTGCTTTATCACGCCCCCCTTTAACTTGCAGGGTGTGGGATGAAGCCCCTTATTAAACAAAATAAAAAAAAAGATTTCATTGGATTAAATCAAGTGGGCCCCACCTGAACATCTCATTCTTGGCGTTAACATGATGGAGCCCCCTTCTATAGCGCCCCTTGTTGAATCGGTGGGTGTGGGTGTATGGCGCCGGGTGGCGCTATAGGTGATGAGGTGGCACGATGGAGCCCCCCCACACCCTCCGGCCTTACAGTTAAATAAAACACCATACTAAGAACATCTTCTAGAAACACATGTTGTAAAACGCCATGAATTGAACTAAGACTTTATTAAAATACCGATCATGTAAGATTAATCGGAGATATAGTTAAAGATAAAAACCCTGAAAAGTCTCTTCAAAACATAACTACATTATCTTTCCTTGTTTGCATTGTGGATAATTAAACTAATATCCTCAATCACTTATTTTAATCAATGTTAAGTGTCCTCATCTTATTCCTTTTTAGACTTCTTAGGCTAATGGTCCTTTATAGAGGAACCTTAACACACATACACATACATATATATAGGGTGATGTTCCTGTAAAAAAGACCTTTTTCGTGAGAAGTGTGAGAAGACATAGAAATTGACATGTAGGCACCATATTTTGGACTAAGCATGATGTTTTGGAAAGAAAAACACCAAACATAACAATTTAAAATACAATGCAAGTTTTGAATTTCTATAATCATCAAAAACACGTCAAACTTTGATACAAAGATATTTAAAATGTCGCCCTACCCGTTTTCAAGATTATTCACACCAACAACTTTTGAATTTCAACTTTTCAAACCGTATACTAGAATCATATAATCAATAAGAGATTAAGAGGCAACAAACTCATCCTATAAAGAGTAGAACAACTAAAAAATACCTCAAAACACATAAAAGTTTAAACCTTTTTAACCCATCCTATTATCTTTTGAGTCTTGAACAAAGTCAAATAAACATCAAAATAACCAAAAACAAAACATGTATCTGTCTAATATTTGCGATTACAAGCTGTTGGTGGCCGGAATTTTGCAGTCGTCGCTGGCAGTGAGGTAGAGGGATGGCGGGAGTGGCACTGGCAGTCGAATTGGGTTTGTTGTCTTGTGGATTGATTTTGTTTAATTAAAGTAGTATTTGAGTTGGGCTTGAATTGATATTAACTTATTGGGCTTGATGTTTGGTTACAAGAATGAATACAAGTTTAATTAAATGGATTAATGGGCTAACTTGTTTACATAATTTGGTCGGGTTTCAATCCTTCACAATTTTTTTATATAAATTCCTAACATTTTTTTCTAAGGGGTGCGGACGAAAATTTCCAAGAGGTGCGGTTTGGATTTTTCGCCGAAAATAGCACTAATTTTTTTTCAAAGGGTGCGGCCGCCCATCCGCTTCACCTTCGCCCCTGCAAGTCGGTGACGTATCATCCCAACCTAATTTAGTTGCAACCAATAGTTTTCTTTCAATTTGGGCCAAATCCAATACTAGTTCGATCCATGACCACTATTATCATTTATTTTGCTTTTGGTTTGTCATGTGGCCCATTTACAAAGTTACTCCACCAAATTTCTTGTGTATTTAATTCATTCACTTTTGAATACCTGTGGTTCAATAAAAAAAATAGATTTATCAACAATACATATTAACCTTCAAGAATTCAATTAAGTGCAAATTTGATGATCTTTTCATTAGAATTCTACGACATCCTCTAAAGATGATAAAATTAACTAATTTAATGCTTATAAAGATAACTATTGATGCTGAAAGATTTTATCATATTTTAGCTCATTATCATCTCAAACCTATAAAATATTAAACACAAATCAATTATGAGTAGAATTTAATAAAAATAACTCTAAAACTACTCAGAAGTGTAGAAAATATTACGTAAAATATGTACATTTTAAACGACATCAAGCATGCTTGGTTTTAGAAGTTGGAACTTGCAACTCCTCAAATAAAAGACCGATTGTAAGACATGTGGGAAGAGACATTGGTGACTATGTCGGCTGGAACAACACCAGAAACCCTGTGGCATATGCAAGAAGATCGTCCATAGAACCCACAAGTGTAAGGAGATAAAGAACGCTGTTTGTTTTGAGTGTGGCGAGAAAGGCCACATCAGAACCAGCTGCACCAAACGTGCCACTGGTGGAAACTCCAAAGCTGGGGAAACCAAGAAGTCAAATGCTCGAGCCTTTCAATTGACCGCAAAAGAGGCGGTGAAAGACACAAATGTTATAACAGGTACGTTTCTTGTTAATAACATTGTCGCACGTGTCTTATTTGATTCTGGAGCCGACAAGAGTTCTGTAGATCATAAGTGTAGTAAACTATTAAATCTACCCTTAAGAACTCTAGATCTTTCGTATGAAGTTGAAATAACTGATGGTATTATCGAGACAGCCTCTAAGATTCTAGAGGGATGAGTTATATCCATCAAGAATCAATCCATTCTTATAAATCTTTTACCTATGACTCTATCGGGATTCGATAGAGTTTTAGGCATGGATTGGTTATCCCATAACCAAGCTCGTATTGCTTGCGACAAAAAGCTAATCGAAATTAAATCCCAATCTAGTGAGACACTCACCATTCATGGAGACCGACACTATGGGTTACCTGAGTATGCATCTTTGCTTAAGGCATTCAAGTGTCTGAATAGAGGATGTGTCATTTACTTGGCACAAGTGACTGTAGATACACCAAAACCCAATATAGAAGATATACCAGTTATCTCTTATCTCTGAATATCCCGATGTATCCCTAAAGATTTACCAGGTCTACCCCTAGAAAGGCAAATCGAGTTCCGAACGACATATTTCCTAGGTCAGCTCCTATACTAGAGCTCCATATCGCTTGGCGCCAACCAAGATGAAAAAATTGAAGGCCCAACTTGAAAAACTATTAGAGAAAGGTTTCATACAACCATGTTCATCTCCTTGGGGAGCTCTATCCTATTCATCAAGAAGAAAGACTACTCAATGCGAATGTGCATTGATTACCATGAGTTGGACAAGATAATGATAAAGAATCGTTATCCCTTGCCAAGAATTGATGACTTGTTCGATCAACTGCAAGGAGAAAGTTTCTTCTAGAAGATCGATCTTCAGTCTGGTTATCACCAATTAAAGGTCAGGAGTGAAGATGTTCCAAAAACCGCTTTCAGAACAAGGTACGGTCTATGAGTTCTTGGTTATGCCATTCGGACTCACTAACGCATCGGCAGCTTTCATGTAACTCATGAATAGAGTCTGCAAATCATATCTAGATAAGTTTGTCATTATCTTCATATACGACATACTTTTCCACTCACGCAACAAAGATGATCACGAGAAACATCTTAGATGTATTCTTGAGTTGCTAAAGCAAGAGAAACTTTATGAAAAATACTCTATGTACGTTTGGCTTAGAGAAGTCCACTTCTTAGGACACGTGATCAGTGAATGCGGAATTCAAGTAGATCCACCAAAGATCAAGGAAATCATGAATTAGGAAGCACCCAAGACACCTTCTGAAATCCGCAGTTTCCTAGGATTGGCCGGTTATTATAGAAGATTCAATGAGAACTTCTCAAAAATAGCCACTCCCTAAATGCGTTAACTCGTAAGAATCCAAATTTGAATGGGGGGCCGAAGTAGAAAGAATCTTTCGAGATTCTAAAGCAGAAGCTAAGCAGTGCCCTAGTATTATCATTACCCGAAGGAGTTGAAGATTTTGTGGTTTACTATGATGCTTCGCACACAGGATTGGGTTGTGTGTTGATGCAAAGAGGCAAAGTGATTGCTTATTGTTGGGATTGAACCCTACAAAGGAACAGTTGATAAAGCCAAAACTGGTTCAGATCAGTGGATCCATAATAAGCAGTTGTTTGTACAAGTCTTCTCCCTTGAACAGTGGCCCTAACATCTGATAACTCAAAGTACTGCTCTTCACAACTACTGCTGATCTAAAAGACTGTTGAAGATAAAGCACTGATGCTCAATCTACTGATACGTTTCAAGTACTGCTGAAGACCCAAAGCACTGCTGGAGCTATAACAGTGGAATAAAGAATCAGTAGTTTAGTTTATGCTTTGTATTGTCTTATCTAATCAGTTGTTTAGTCATCAGTGTTTGTATTGATCAGTGGTTGTAGGTTGTTAGGAGGTTAGATGTCACTTTCATGGTGACGTCAGCCAAAGATGCTCAGTGGTTGTTCTGTACTATAAATAGAATAGTACCCTGTACTGTTCTATTAGCTCTCTTTCACCAAGTCATTCTGTACGAACAATCAAGTGAGCTCAGGCTGAGGGGGAGATCTGTGCATGCATGCATTTAGTTTGTTTATTGTAATAAAATACAATCATTCGATTAAATGTCAAACATGTTTGTTGAAACTTATCTTCCATTGATTGTGTGTTAAA
Source organism: Helianthus tuberosus (assembly GCA_030545235.1). Lineage (NCBI taxonomy): Eukaryota > Viridiplantae > Streptophyta > Magnoliopsida > Asterales > Asteraceae > Helianthus > Helianthus tuberosus. The sequence goes on from CM060381.1 coordinate 152,449,392, forward strand.
AGTTTATTTCATTTATTCCGCTGCAATTCATCTCTGTTTCATCTTCATTTCTTATTAAACAAACACAATCTAGCAAACTCAGATCCTAACACTTATGCATCGCGACAACTCAAAGTGCACGAAAAGAACTACACCACTCGTGATTTAGAATTGGGTGCAGTAGTGTTCGCGTTAAAGTTTTGGAAGCACTATTTATATGGCACAAAGTGTATTATATACACGAACCACAAAAGCCTCCAACACATATTTAATCAGAAAGATTTAAATATGCGGCAACGCTGTTGGATGGAAACGTTAAATGATTATGAATGTGAGATTTGTTATTATCCTGGCAAGGCTAATGTTGTTGCTGACACCTTGAGCCGTAAAAAAATAAAACCGATAAGGGTTCACACTAAGAGAATTGAACTACGAACAAGTTTAAATGAGAAGCATGCCTTATTAGAAGCAAATGCTCCTAATGAAGGATTAGATGGAATTGTTGAACAGTTAGCACCTGGAAATGATGGAATCTTGAGATTTAATGATAGAATATGGGTTCCCATCTTTAAAGGACTCAGATATCTGATTATCGAGGAATCACATAACTCAAAATATTCGGCACATCCTGGAGGAGATAAAATGTACCATGATTTGAAAAAGAACTATTGGTGGATGCGCATAAAGAAGTCCATAGTCACCCATGTAGTCAAATGTGTGACATGTTCGCAAGTTAAAGCCGAACACCAGACGCCGTCAGGTTTGCTACAACAACTTAAAATACCCACATGGAAATGGGAAATGGTAACAATGGACCTAGTTACCAAGTTACCTAAAACCAAACGTGGCAATGGCACGATATGGGTTATAATCGACAGACTGACTAAGTCAGCTCATTTTCTACCAATTAAAGAAACTTTTAGTTTGGACAAATTGGCCAAATTATATGTGGACAATATCATGTCCCTTCACGGTGTGCCAATATCAATAGTATCATATAGAGATACTAGATACACATCACATTTTTTGAAAAGTTTCCAACAATCCTTAGGCACGCGCTTGAATTTCAGTGCAGCTTACCATCCACAGACTGATGTCTAAGTGAGCGTACAATCCAAACTCTAGAGGACATGCTAAGAGCATGTGTCATTGATATAATTGGTAGTTGGGATGATCACCTACCATTGATAGAATTCTCCTACAATAATAGTTATCATACAAGTATCAAGGTCGCTCCATTTTAAGCCTTATATGGGAAAAAATGCAGAACGCCTGTTTGTTGGGCTGAGGTTGAAGAAAACCAACTATTTGGGCCTAAGATAGTCCTTGAGACTATGGATAAGATAATACAAATCCATGACAGGCTCAAAGCTACCCGAGATAAGTAGAAAAGCTATGCTGACAAGAGGAGAAAACCTCTTAATTCCAAATCGGGGATAAAGTCTTATTAAAAGTGTCACCTCGGAAAGGTGTAATGAGATTTGGAAAGAAGGTCAAGTTGAGCCCAAGATATATTGGACCATTCAAGATAATAATATGTGTCGGTTCCGTAGCTTACAAACTTAAGATACCTGAGGAACTAAGTGGAATCCACGATGTATTCCACATCTCGAATTTGAAGAAATGTCTAGCCGATTAGTCGCTAGCCATGCCGCACCATGACGTGCAAATAGATGAAAACCTGAGGTTTTTTGAAAAACCTTTATCGATAGAGGATCGACAGGTTAAAAACCCCGAAAAAAATGATCCCCATCATGAAAGTTAAATGGGATTCCCATTGGGGCCCTTAATTCACATGGGGGGTTGAATCAAATATGAGACAAAAGTACCCTATATATTTGAATAATATCTCGAGGAAATGATTTCTTTTAAGGGGGTGAGGATGTAACACCTCGGAAATCCCTGTTGACCAATTTCGTTGACCAACTTCCCACGACGTGCGGGGGAGCCATTTTTCCAACAGGTTGCCAACAAATCTTAGCTTTCCACACTTAGCCAAAATTTTCAGTTTTCACCATGTTTTACCCAACTTGGCACAAACTCAAGTTGTCATACTTAGGACTTTTCCTTTCAAACTTTATGTCCAAAATCCACAATCCGGACCCGGATTTATTAGCTTCCAATTCATTCTTTCGGTTAGGCATTTTACCCAAACCGACCCGTTAAGAGGCATTAAGCTTTCTAGCTCAAACCTCCCATATTCCTTGTTAACTTTTCCATTCCCTCCATCCACAACCCCGATTGTGATTGGTAATAATGGATAAATATTTAGCTTCTATGACCTCGTGGGTCGTTTATACTTCGGTTTTACATGCCTAATCCATAGTTTGTGGCCCTATAGGCTATAAACGTCCTGTTTAGTTTGCCATTCATAGTCTTCTTCAAAACCATGAGTGGTGACTATCATTTATTCATTCTCACCTTGATTTTGTTGGATTTTGTGGATTGATTTAGAGAGAGTTCTTCATTTCTCTCTCTAAAACTTGACACACACACATACACATATCCAGTGTTTTCCTTTTTCCTTCTTTTTTACATAACATCTTTCTAACTTGTCTAATTTCAGCCCCTTAGGTTTAGTTAGTTAGCTTTGTTTGGTCATAACCCACTTATTTCTTACTAATAGATAACACATACTAATTGGATTAAGTATTTCCAGTTACAATACTTCATGTTAAAATATCACAATAAACATGATAATCAAAATTTAGTATTTTAGGGGGTTACAATATATATATATATATATATATATATATATATATATATATAGGGTATGGTTCATGAGTAAACAATGGTGTATTTGTGAACAAAATGAACAAATCTTGTCCATTGATTTAAGAGACCTTGAGATTTAATATCAATGGTAGTTTTCCAAATGTTATATGTTACATGGTTTTTAATTAAAAGATATGAAGGCTAGTTAGTAATTTCCATTCTTTCGGTTATTAGGAGATCAAATAACAAATCAAATTAAGCCCTAAGCTCGTTCTGTCTCTCTCTAAAAACTAAAAAGCGACGACCCTTTTTTTCTTCCGGCCAATTGTTCTACACATCCATCTTTCACGACGGTTACATATTCAGGCGACATATCAAGTACCAATTTCAAGTGTATTTTGGTTTTTATAATTTTCTGTTTCATCCGATAGTGTATAGTTCAATAGTTGTTCCTGTAAAAGCTAGGTTTTAGATGATTGTGCATATAAAAAGCTTTATATATTGAATTAGGTTGGTTTAAGCTGCTTGTTTTACATTTGATTAGTGGGTTTTGTGGTAGTTTTGTTCCAATTTTGTTCTTTATTTTAGGGTTCATCCGATTTTACAAGAAGTCCGTGTTTTAAACATATGTTTATAAAAAAACTGTAGGAATCACATTGCTGTTTGTTAGTTTATTTTTTCACATTTTGTAAAAGTGGTTTGTGTTTGATAGGGTTGATAAACAAATCTATACTCTGTTATACACATACGTATGCTTGTGTTGAAGAGATTGTTCATTAGCTGCTACTTTGTTGTAATGATTCATAATTGACAAGATGTCACTATACATAGGTGTATAATTACGCTATAAAAATCACGGATACACATGTGTATGAACTGTTATACAATAGTTTGGGTGTTTTGTTTCGTATTGGAGTAATGTTTGGTTCTACAAATATGTATAATCTCATCTGATGTTGCAGATATGTTTGGATTTTATCGTTGGAATGTTGCTGATTCGATTATACACGTATTAATACTCTGTTTTTTTGGGTTTATTTAGTTATACACATATGTATATTGTTTTGTTGTTCTTATGTGTATAAACACCTTGTGTGTAGAAATTAATTGTTTATACAGTAGTTGATTTGTTCGGATTTGGTGAAGGATATACATATGTATATCTAATTGTGTGATGTTTGTACATATACATATATGTATATTAGTCATTGTGTGTAAATTGGTCTAATTCTTGTGTGTTTGTTTTGTCACACCCCGACCGCGTAAAACAACAAATCGCGGCGGAAACGTCGGGGAGTGTTGTAACAAAATCATTGTTTCATAACACATGGAATTTAAAGTTTGGTTTCATTAATTAAAATCTTTACATTGTCTAGAAATTTACAGAACATAACATAAATTAAATTGTCTCTCATAGTTTTAAGTCACTAAGGCCCAGGTCCATCTAAGTGTGTCACGAACATCATCATGCAATAGCTCCTGAAACACATGTGAAAATAGGTACGTCAGCATAAAAATGCCTGTGAGATACATAGGTTTTGTTGTTGTGGGATTCATGACTTGTAAGTGAAAAGTGTCACACCCCGACCGCGTTAAAACAACAAACCACGGCGAAAATATCGGGGAGTGTCGTAACAGAATCATTGTTTCACAACACATGGATTAAAGTTTCGTTTTATTGAATTAAGTTTATTACATTGTATTGAACTTAGAAACAAAACATGAACAAATTGACTTTCATTGTTATTGAGTCACTAAGGCCTTGTCCATTCCTATGTGAGTAAGCATCATAATCATCGTTAAACATCATCAACTTATGGTACCTGAAACATATGTGAAAATACGTCAGCATAAAAATGCCGGCGAGTACATAGGTTTTGTGAGAGTATCGGATTCATGGCTTGTTTACATGGTAATCACTAGGTATAGTCACAAGGGACTATAACCATCGTGATTACGCTCACGTTGCAAAGTTCGAACGAACTTTGTGTTGACCAAAGACTGGTGATATAGCGTAAAATACACATATTTGTCCTGTGTAGATTGTATAATTATTGTATAGTTTTTATTTGTTTTTATATAGTTTTAGTATTATATTATATTATTTGGTGTTTTGGCAGGTCCTGGTGCAAATGGAGCGAAAATGAGTAAAATGTAATTAACCAACCAATTGGGCAGAGTGGAGTACCAGAGACCGAAGTAGAAATTGCCGCTATTTTCCTTGATTGGGCCAAGTCCTAAATTACTAAAGGGCCAATTGTGTTTGAGTGGGATAAGGATTTGTTACATGCAGAAGACGATGACATTGATAAGGGAAAAGAAAAGATGATATATTTTTGTTGAGGATTTCAGTTATTGGGGCGATACACAAGAAAAAAATAAAAGATATAATATATTTGAGTTGGAGATGGATTCGTAGGTTTTCATATACGAACAACCTTAAATCCCACAAAACCATATATATGCCGTATATTAATTATGGAGGCATAAATGGGGACCAATTATAAAAGAAAGGGTGGGCTGCCATCTTTATCCTTTATGGTTGAAGAGTGCGAAAAGAAACATCAAAAAGAAAAGAAAATAAAGGCCAACATTCGTTTATTAGGCTATAGGGTGTGGGGGTCATTATTGGGACATGATTTGCCACCTAGGAACATGAATAGAAGGTTACACCACCCCCTTGATTGATCCACCATGGTTTGCATGGATTAAACCATGACAACCATGGTCCTCCTTTCCATATTTCAACAAATCATTTCCTTTTTTTTTTAGACAAAGATAAATTAAAATAAATAAGGGGCTAGTGGTTTGGGTCATGACCACACCCTTAGGGTATTGGTTTTGGACAGTGGATTAGAGGTGGATTACATGGCACTAACATGGAGGGTCATGGTGGTCATGAGGGTCATGACCACACCCTATAGCCTTATTGTTAAAGTGTGCCACAACAGGAAAGAAAGAATTAATATTCTTTTGGGCCGCCAGATACTGTTCCAGCCCATCAAATGGCATGTGATCGTGAGAATTGGGCACATTATATAAAGTACGATGGACGAATGAGGAACAAAAAGGGGAGACGCACCTAGACGATCAGAAAGAGAGAACATCGAGCGAATTTTGAAGGGTAATTGAGCAAGAAATCAAGCCTGGGAATTATTGGAGTCAAGTGGGAAGCTTAGATATCAAGAAATTTACGGGTTCTATCTCACGATTTCTTTTATTTTCTAGTTTCTTGTTCTTACTTCAATGAATTCTTGTTCTAGACTTTGTGTTTATATTTTTAAGACTATGATTCTTGGCTAAAATCCTTTAACTACCTAGGCATGACAATAGTTTAAATAAAGTTTGGATTTTTATTCGGTTTTTGGCGTGGTTTATGGATTTTCTTGTATTGTAAAGGCTATGGAATTTTAACTTGGTGTATATGCATGCTTGATATTTGTTTTATCGCTGTTTATTGCTTCGTATAATCCTTGGTGACGGTCTTTATCACATAATAGGGTTGTGCTAGGGTTCTTGATTTAGGTGAGTGTCTATATCACATAATAAATATTTAACTCTTTAAGGTGAAATTACGTAACTAACCTTAGAAGTAATATTCGGTAATTTAATAAAATCAAGTGTTCTGCTAATCTTGTCGCTGTGAGGCTCGAGGTTATTAATAGGTCTCAGTTTGGTTTATAGCTAGGTCTAAGAAATTGGTCTAGTCCTTAAACATTCTCTTGTCTATTAAACCAAGATTAAAACCCATAGTTGCCTTAGACTTTCGCGCTGTGAGGTAGATCGTCTTATTTAGGCACTTTCAAGAAGTTAGAGGACTGTGAGGAAATCTAAAAACCGGTAAGCGTAACAGCCTAGGTAGTGCCACAAGAATCACCTTGAGAGGGATTGAGGGGCTTAGTTGGTATCTTAATAGGTTTAGCATTTAAAGATCCCGGTTCCATACCACAAAACTATCGAATAGAAATCCATTCTGAGTTAAATTTGCGTCTAGCCTAGGTAGTCTTCATCACCACTGGTCAAAGTCTTCATTCGAGTTCGTGTTTAGTTATTTTAGCTAATCTAGTTTAGTCGTTTTTTATATTTTTAGGATATTTAGAAACCCCCAATCAATAAACAATTAGTTAAAGTCCGTGTCAGTCTAAGTCTAGATAGAGTCATTAGCGTAATTTAGTAGAGTCTCTTGGGTTCGATACTCGGACTTCCTTAGGCTATACTGCATCGATCGGTACACTTTCCGGTCGTGTGGTTTAGGTTTTAGAGAGTCTTTGTTTTATAAATTTAAAACTTAGAGAGTCTAGTTTAGGGTTTAATTTAGTTAATTTAGTTAAACCACTTTTAGCACATCAACTGGTCAAAGCAAAAAGTCAAACATTGTTTGACTTTCATGCTTAAAATGCATAAAAGTATGAAAAAAACTTACAAAAGGTCCAAGCCTTGAAGATTTGAACTCAAATTGCTCAGGTATGAAGCTTGAGAGCTTCAACTTAGAGCAGAAATGAGAAAAAATGTGAGGAATGCTTGAAAACGAAGTGGGTATTTATAGATTTTGAAGAACCGTTAGGATCGTTTCTTGTAATTCGTGCTTTAATCCTAACCATCCAAGTGTTACCCATTGTTTACAAAACATGGGGAACTCAAAAACCATCAAATGATATTGCAAAACAAGGATTAAAACAATCAAAACCAGCTCAAATGGCCAAGTTCAATGTTTCTGTCAGGCATGTTGTCGCGGGCCGCGTAGACATGTACATAGTCTTACGCGCCCCTCCTAAGCCAACTTTGACAGAATGCTAGTTTTAGTCCCTGCAAGTCCAAAACTTGGTTTTTGATGCATTTTTGACATGTTTAAGCCTCGTTAACCCCATTTCAAGGATCTACAATGAAGTTAAAGTATAGGGAGCATGAAATATGCTAAAAAACATCTCGGATGTCAGTTCGTTTTGTCGTGAGGTTGCGTTATTCGGTTAATTACGATGAAAACTCGAACGGACGCAAAAACGATCCAAATTACGCGACGAATGGTATTTTTTCATTCCAATCACTAAAATAAAATATTTTAATGATTACAAAAATTTTTGGATGTCCGGATATCTTCAGAACGTAAGATATGCGCGAAAATGCAAACTTATGCACTTTTTGACGCTTTTAGTCCCTCTTGATTGAATAAGTTTATTTTCGCACACCGAACCCCTCCAAGCCTATTTCTAAGCAATGTAAAGGATATTTAGGGTATGTTTAACTTATGATCAAGTTTCGGAATGTTCGTTACTATACAAATCGGCATAGTTTTGCAGTTTGACATAAATAGTCCATGCGATCGAATAAACTTGTTTTTGACATACCAAACCATCCAAAACTTATTTTTAAGATATGTAAGGGTTATTTAAGGTATGTTAAGCCTATGTCACTATTCCGGAGTGTTTTTTCGCATTAAAATGATTACGTTTACGCATCAGTTTGCGTATAACTTTCCAGAAAGCGATTTAAAGCTCGAAATTGAACAAGAATTGATATGTGAAAATGATACACTTATTTATACAAATTCCAAGTATGAAACACAATATTTCATTGGTTTTGTATTCGTATGATGGTCGAAGAGGCACATATGTCACAGTATCTCCTACTTTAGGAAATTTCGTCCCGAAATTTATTCGTACGAGTTTGCCTGTAACATTGTGTTAAACAATTGTCTTGCAGGGAATCTAGGGTGTTATCTAGTTGCGTAGAGTAACCCATCAAAGATATGCAAGGCATAATCTTGTCATTTCCCAGTGGATATACTTTGAAGCGAAAAATGAACGGATGATTCATTTTCTCCAATGGATTCTTCGTTAGATATGGAAATGAAAGATAAATAGGTTATTCGTTTCCATTGGATATTTCTTCAGAAGCGAAAATGAATGAATGATTCATTTTCCTCAACGGGTACTTCGTCAGAAGTGGAAATGAAGGATTATTTGAATAAGATATTCATTTCCCTGATGGATATTTCTTCAGAAGCGAAAATGAATGGATGATTCATTTTCCTCAATGGGTACTTCGTCAGAAGTGGAAATGAAGGATTATTTGAATAAGATATTCATTTCCCCGATGGATATTTCTTAAGAAGCGAAAATGAATGGATGATTCATTTTCCTCAATGGGTACTTCGTCAGAAGTGGAAATGAAGGATTATTTGAATAAGATATTCATTTCCCCGATGGATATTTCTTTAGAAGCGAAAATGAATGGATGATTCATTTTCCTCAATGGGTACTTCGTCAGAAGTGGAAATGAAGGATTATTTGAATAAGATATTCATTTCCCCGATGGATATTTCTTCAGAAGCGAAAATGAATGGATGATTCATTTTCCTCAATGGGTAATTTGTCAGAAGTGGAAATGAAGGATTATGTGGATTATTCATTCCCTCAGCGGGTATTTCTTTAGAAGTGAAAATGAATGATCAATTCATTTTCCTCAGTGAGTACTTCATCAGAAATGGAAATGAATAGAGTTAACGTTAGATACATGACAAAACTTGTTGTGATTTCTGTGCACTAAATTCCATAATTATGTATGCATCCATAATTACGCAATTCCTTGCACAGTTCTCATAGTTTGTTTTATAATGTGTAGGGGATAGAATTTTTTGAATAATCTTGAGATAACTTTGATTAGGTCAACACATAAACACATAAGCACATAATTGTTCACTTGGTTATTAATTTGTTATCAGTTTGTTATTAATTGTTATTAACTTATTGTCGATTTGTACATGGGCATTCAAGGTACACCAGGAACCCAGTCAATGGACTTCAACATCCTCAAGAATCTATCTGTAAAGATAGGATGATCTTATAAGAATTCAATTTTGTTTACAAGGAATCGTAACATTCGTATTAAGGCACACAAAGAATCCAATTAAGGACTTTTGATTCTGCGTTTTGAACATCCACGAGGATCTAATTATGAAGAAGAACCTCTAAGGATTTGGAATTCGTATAGCGGGAAGAGTTTAGGAATCTTGTACTAGGTATGCTATAACAACATACGAAGCATAGTGTTTATGAAATAAAGGTGCTAGATATGCTAAGACAACATATGAAGCAAACGGATCCTTGATATCATTTGTGCTAAGCATGCTAAATCGGCGTACAAAGCAAGGTGTTCTTGGAAATCGCGTGCTACGTATGTTAAGGCAACATACGAGCAAAATTGTTTTTTAAAAGCTATGATAGGGATTGTTAAAAATATGATTTTGAAAACCTTTTGTAATGTTTTTGAAATCATGTACTAGGTATATTAGGTAAACATTTTTATAAGATGTTTTAAAACCATGTGAGATGATTTTGAAAACATGAATGGGGTTTTTGAAAACATGCATAATATTTTGAAATCATATGCTGTGTAAAATATCGTGAAGTCGGGAAGATATGATAAGTAAGACTGACGGGTGGTCCGTAGGACAACCCTTAAATGAGCTAAATACGTGCATATCCCATATTTTACACGGTTATGTATCGTGAATGTGATAACTACGAATGTTCGTGTGTTTTACAGGTATATCGCTTAATTCGGTTAAATTGGAACCGTAGGCTACACTGCATATAAAATGGGCTCGCTGACATGTGGGCTGACACTAGCATAGGCTGGTGGACTTTTGGGTATTGGAATTCTTTTGGTTGGCAGACATAGGCTATGAAGAGATCATTATTTATTATATACACACTCAACAAAATTCTCACTTTGTCAACACATCACGTGCACATGAGGACTTCTAAAAGCCATCACACAAAAGTCAACAATTACTACATAATCATCATCATCTCGTGATTTGGGGGAAAGGAAGCAGACATCATCATCACACATGATAGTGGGCTGCACATGGACTCCTTTTGTTGGGCCGATTTGGAGAAACAAACAAGCACAACATCACGGTTAGGGGTGACAGAACTCACATGGATCATCATTAATATTCTTGTGAAGCCATCAAATCATCATCATTGGAGTATGGGCCGATTGTTTTCATCATCAGGTTGGACTCCAACACAACACATGTGAAGATGGATTTGGGCGGCACATGTGACATTGGAAGCAAAGCAAAACAATCAAGTTATCACCGTAAATTACGGTCCTACCGTAATTTACGGTGGACCGGATTTTGACTTGATTCCCACCGTAACTCAGGTTGTTTGTACCGTAAAACATTGAAGGCCACCGTAACTTACGGTGGAGCCGTAAGTTACGGTGGATGCTGCGAGGAAACTTGTAACTGCCTCATTAAAATCAGTTTTATGGTGTCTTTTCACCTAATCTCATCATTGGTCGGTTATTGGTGATCCTAGGGGCGATTTTGGCTGTTGGTACTTGGTTGCAAACAATTTCTAACATTGGGTTTATGTTTTTGATTCATATGAACACTAAACTTATTGTTATGATGATTCACCAAGCTATGTCCGGCTAAACTTATGGTGATCATCCTGAATTGAAGGTTTGTCTATGACTTTTGTGTTTGGATTCGTATTTCTAGAATAATAGACTTGCAATGCATTTGTTTATTATGGTGTGTGAATGTTTGTTTGTAAATTGTTGATTGATGTTATAATCATATCCTAAATCGTACGTTCTTGGTGTTGTTAACAATCGAGATATCACGGGAGGGATTAGGGTTGGATATTAATCAATTGGTTATCGGGTAACAACCTCGCATTTTCATAATCCGAGTACTTAGTTCTCTTTTATCACAACAAACAATCATACATGAATCATGTCTATGTGATTCTTTCTAGTGAATTTAACACAATTGTCAAAAGCAAACCGGAAGTTTAGGATGATCGCTTTCTCTTAATCTGCTTAACAACCAATTTTGATTCGTAATTAGTTATTAATTTAGTTTTCTAAAACAACAATCCAAATCATTGATCTTTATTTTTCTGCAAATTAGGTTAATTGTAGTTTAATTGCAAGGCTATATAATTGACATACTTTCCACATACTCCCTGAGTTCGATACCCTATTACCGCTATCTATAGTTGTTTTGGGATTAAATTTGCGTGACCCACGACAATCACGTCAAATTTTGGCGCCGTTGCCGGGGAGTAGTGCGCAACGTGTGTCAGTTTGTTAGTTTTGCTTTGTTATTTTCGGGTTTACACTGGTGTGTTTAGTGTGCAGGTTCTACAGGTGCATGCATACTAGAGGCTCTCACAAAGCTTCACCATTGTCATTTGATCCAGAAATCGAAAGAACACTAAGGCAAAACCTAGTTTTACTATGCGAAAACAGAATCATTGGTTCACCTACTTCACCCATTACACCAAGAAACATCATGGACGAAACACAAGTACCACCCACAACGGGTCAAACGACCTCAACTTTTATACCTACTTCCACACAACCATCACCAAACACCACTATTCCAAACATCACCACAATTCCTACTCCAATCCATGATACTACACCATCCAACACTACACAACCGATTACTACTCAAGTTGAATCCAGTCTTACCTTTAGCCCATCTGCCACCATTCCACCATTATCACACTTCTTTCCTTCAACTACGGGTCAATCATCTTCTACTCACTCACTACCACAAAGCTCAACCGTTATCCATACTACCTCTACATATCGACGATCGAACCAACCGGGTATGCAATATTCGTCTTATCCTTATTTGCAATCTTCGGGTATAGGAGGAGATGGGTATTTTGAAGGTTATGAAGAAGAGTTTGAGGGATACGAGGAAGAAGGATATGTGTATGGGGGTGATGGAGATCAAGGAGAGTTCGGTTATGTGCAAGGTCAATCTCAAGGGATGGCAAGTGTAGGTGGAATGCAACAACAACAACTCCTACCACAACATATTCGGCCAAGACCACAAGGGCCACCAATGCAACGCCCTATTCCATTGCAACAAGTTCGGCCGCAAAACGTACAACCTCAATTCCAAAGGCCGATTCAACACCAACCGATGCCACAACAACAATTTCAACCACCGTTCGCACCACAAGGGCATATACCAAGACCTATGGGTCCTATTCGTCCAAGGGGTCGATTGGGTGTTCCAAGAAGGCATCTTAGGGAACAAGCACGGGGAATAGAAGCGCATTTCAGGCCGATAATTACTCAAAACCCTTCACCGGTGGTTATCCCTCACAACAATGAAGGAAGAACTTTTGAAGTAAGGACTAATTCTTTACAAAGTTTGCCGAAATACAAAGGGCTAGCAACGGAGGAGCCGTATTTCCACTTAGAGGCCTATGAATCAATTTGCAATACTCTTGGGAGTCAAGGTTTTTTGGCTGATGATGTCAAGTTGGTCCTATTTCAGTTTTCTTTGGAGGACAAGGCAAAGAAGTGGTTCTACACTTTGCCTTCAGCATCTATATATACTTGGGCGGAGATGCAACAAATTTTCTTAGACGAATTTTACACCGCCCAAAAGACTAATGATGCTAGAAAGGGGTTAAGGAGTTTTCAACAACAACATGGTGAAATGTTTCATGAGGCTTTTGAGCGTTTCAATATGATGATCAAAAATTTCCCTCACCATGGAATTGAATTGTGGGAATTAATGAATGCTTTTCACGAGGGGTTGAGTGCCGAAGATGCTCGTGATTTAATGTCCATTACCGGTGGGACTTTTGGCACGAACTATGAGAATGATGATTGGGAGTTCTTAGAGAATATGGCAATTACATCAAAGAGAAAGGCTCAAGCATCGAGGAGAGCGCGACCGGCCATTGCCCGACCTCAAGTGCATGCAATAGATGATGGTAATGTTCAAACTACTAACCAAATTTATGATGTGTGTGCTTTGTGTAATGAAATAGGTCATGCGGCTGAAAATTGCCAAGGAATGGTGGAAGGGCAATATGAAGAGGTGAATGTTGTGCAAGGACAAGGAGGGGGTGGTAGAAACTACAACAACATGAATTCTAATACCTACCACCCCGGGTTGAGGAACCACCCAAATTTTCAGTATGGGAACCCTTCAAATCAAGCTAACCCGAATTTCCAAGGAAACCAAGGATTTCAAAGGCAATATCAAACGGGTCAAAGCTCTTCGGGTGGAAATGAGATGATGGAGATGTTGAAGGCGATGCAAAGTGAAATGCAACGAATGAACCAACGTGATGAGGTTCGGATGCAAAAAGACGAGGTTCGTGACAAAAGCATCCAATCGTTGACCACTCAAATGGGTCAACCTGCGAGTGACGTGGCGATATTGAAGAAAGCAAAAGGCCAACTACAAAGTGACACGGTGACAAATCCCAAGAACACAAAAAGCATTAACATCAATGTGGTAAGCACCGTTCCAAATACTAAATTTAATGAAACATTGCTAACTTCTTCGTGTCAAGTGAATGCAGGTTTGGAAAAAGATGCCGAAGTCGAGAATGATAAAGAGTATGAAGCGCCAATCGTGCCTATCCGTGTGGGAAAATTAAAAATCCCTCATGCATTATTGGACTACGGGGCAAGCATGAGTGTGCTACCAAGCGATCTATACGATATGTACGACTTTGGTCCAATTGAAGGTATCGACACCATGGTGAGCTTGGCGGATGGAAGTTGGAGGCGTCCACGGGGAATGGTTAGGAATGTTAAGATTCAGTTGGGAGAGTTTGAATACCCGGTGGATTTTCTAGTTTTGGACTATGCTTCTACCAACATGGCATCACAACAAAGGGTAATCTTAGGTCGACCGTTTCTATACACAGCAAATGCTCAAATTAATTGTAGAGACGAGATTATTATCATGACCGAAAAGAACCGTAGGTTGTACTTTGATGTTCAAACTAGAGTGATTAGTTATGAGTCCATTGAGAGGAAGGGTGGTGAGTCTAGTGATTGTATGAAAAATGTGCTTCAAAGAATGAGAAAAAAGCACCCACCGGATCGTGAAGAAAAGCATTTGGGTTCAAGCAAGAGTGTATTTGATTACCCACCGAGTCAAAACAAGATGGATGCATTTTGCTCAATGGCACAAGGAAGTGATGGAGATGGCAGGAACCGATTCTTTGAGCCACCATAAATGGGGGTGGCACGGTCTGGCTGAAGACGCGAAACTTAGCGCTGCACGGGAGGCAACCCGAGGTTTTTCACTAATCTTGTTATTTCTTTAGTTTTCTTTGTTTCAGGGCTTTAGCAACACTCAAGTGTGGGGAAGATGTGCGGATATTTGTGTGAAGGTGGTGATTGGAAATTGGATCATTTACAATATCTGTTGTGTCAAACTTCACCAGGTCAATGTACTTTTTCCTTAGACTTGTCATGTTCTTTAGCTGTGAAATATTGTTAGTTTATTAGTTTGCTTTTGTTTAAAAAAAAAAAGAAATTTGAGGTTTGAGATTTAAAGCTTTTTGTTGATGTTGAATGAATTTTAGTGATCAAAGCCTCCTAAAACCATACATTGGGGTCAATGTATCCCAAGTGTGGGGATGGGGGGAATTTTTGAAGATTTTGAAAAATTTTGAGTCAAGCAAAACGATGTGAAAATTTGAACACCCTAGATAAACCCCAAATGTGCACCGGCAACCCTTGATAACCTTTCATTCTTGGTGAGAGTTGAAGCCACACTTGTATATAAATAATGCTTATCTTTGATGAGAGTGGCTACGGGTGGGGGTGCATTAGAACTTGTGCTTGAATGCGGTTCGAGGCCTTAGTTGAACATGAATGTAGAAAGGATAAGGGCATTTAGGTAGCCTCGTTTTAGTGTGTGTGAGTGTGGGATTTGGGGGGTTGGACCTCATAAGTTATATATATGAGCATGGTTGCGAGAGGGGCGGGGGTTTGGACATTTAGTTGCCAATTTTGTGCCTAAAAGCCTATTGTTTGTTACCCCTAGCTACTTACTTAAAAATTTACCCAAATTTGACCCGGTCTTATAGTGTTAGTAATAGTAGTAGTAGTTTTAGTAGTATGATGTAGATATGTTTGAAGCTTTATTGTATGGTTGCTTGCTTTGATTGAAAAAAAAAATCAGAAAAATCAGAAAAAAAAGAGAAAAAGCAATGAAAAATGAAAAAAAGAAAGGATGTTTAGTTATCTTGTATATTACTTATGTCTTGTTTATTGTTTTTTTTTTCATTGTGTAATAAAAAGACCGGGTTAAATTTTCGCTACTTCATATATATTCCATTTCCTACCCATACACCTAGCCACGTTACAACCTTGAAAGTCCCTTTAATTTGCATTCATGTTTGACACATTTTAGGAGAAGGATCGATTTAGGTACAAGCCTATAGTTGTGCAACCGCCCGTTAGCCTTTGTGTGTCTAGCTCATATTGCTAGTGCTTACTTGTTACCGAGAGGAGAGACATAGCGATGGGTGCATTGTTTTGGGTGTTAAAAAGGGGTTAGTAAAAGGATTGCTTGTTTTGCTTGGTTTACATTGATCACTTGTTGAGAAATAGTTTTTGAATCGGTTGCTTGGGACAAGCAACGGTTAAGTGTGGGGATGTGACGGGTGGTCCGTAGGACAACCCTTAAATGAGTTAAATACGTGCATATCCCATATTTTACACGGTTATGTATCGTGAATGTGATAACTACGAATGTTCGTGTGTTTTACAGGTAAATCGCTTAATTCGGTTAAATTGGAACCGTAGGCTACGCTGCATATAAAATGGGCTCGCTGACATGTGGGCTGACACTAGCATAGGCTGGTGGACTTTTGGGTATTGGAATTCTTTTGGTTGGCAGACATAGGCTACGAAGAGATCATTATTTATTATATACACACTCAACAAAATTCTCACTTTGTCAACACATCACGTGCACATGAGGACTTCTAAAAGCCATCACACAAAAGTCAACAATTACTACATAATCATCATCATCTCGTGATTTGGGGGAAAGGAAGCAGACATCATCATCACACATGATAGTGGGCTGCACATGGACTCCTTTTGTTGGGCCGATTTGGAGAAACAAACAAGCACAACATCACGGTTAGGGGTGACAGAACTCACATGGATCATCATTAATATTCTTGTGAAGCCATCAAATCATCATCATTGGAGTATGGGCCGATTGTTTTCATCATCAGGTTGGACTCCAACACAACACATGTGAAGATGGATTTGGGCGGCACATGTGACATTGGAAGCAAAGCAAAACAATCAAGTTATCACCGTAAATTACGGTCCTACCGTAATTTACGGTGGACCGGATTTTGACTTGATTCCCACCGTAACTCAGGTTGTTTGTACCGTAAAACATTGAAGGCCACCGTAACTTACGGTGGAGCCGTAAGTTACGGTGGATGCTGCGAGGAAACTTGTAACTGCCTCATTAAAATCAGTTTTATGGTGTCTTTTCACCTAATCTCATCATTGGTCGGTTATTGGTGATCCTAGGGGCGATTTTGGCTGTTGGTACTTGGTTGCAAACAATTTCTAACATTGGGTTTATGTTTTTGATTCATATGAACACTAAACTTATTGTTATGATGATTCACCAAGCTATGTCCGGCTAAACTTATGGTGATCATCCTGAATTGAAGGTTTGTCTATGACTTTTGTGTTTGGATTCGTATTTCTAGAATAATAGACTTGCAATGCATTTGTTTATTATGGTGTGTGAATGTTTGTTTGTAAATTGTTGATTGATGTTATAATCATATCCTAAATCGTACGTTCTTGGTGTTGTTAACAATCGAGATATCACGGGAGGGATTAGGGTTGGATATTAATCAATTGGTTATCGGGTAACAACCTCGCATTTTCATAATCCGAGTAGTTAGTTCTCTTTTATCACAACAAACAATCATACATGAATCATGTCTATGTAATTCTTTCTAGTGAATTTAACACAATTGTCAAAAGCAAACCGGAAGTTTAGGATGATCGCTTTCTCTTAATCTGCTTAACAACCAATTTTGATTCGTAATTAGTTATTAATTTAGTTTTCTAAAACAACAATCCAAATCATTGATCTTTATTTTTCTGCAAATTAGGTTAATTGTAGTTTAATTGCAAGGCTATATAATTGACATACTTTCCACATACTCCCTGAGTTCGATACCCTATTACCGCTATCTATAGTTGTTTTGGGATTAAATTTGCGTGACCCACGACAATCACGTCAAAGACCAATCAAAGGCTTACGGAAGTACCCTTGGGCATCCTATTAAGGATTTGAAGTGGTACTTTGGGTATTCGTCCAGAGTTGTAACTTGCGTGTGACACTCTAGGTTTTCCCGAGCAAGCTACTTGTATTAGCATTATGAGTACGTACATTTTAAATGAAAGTTTATGAATTATCTTGGTGTGCTATGTGATCCTTGTATTAAGTTATGTGTATGTAATATATGTATATATGTATATGTGTATATATGTGAGCTGAGACCCCAAGGACCCGACTCGAGACCACTCAGTCTCGAGTGACCCACAACAGTTGGGCCACACCTCCTTGAGCCCACTCGGAAACCCTTTATGGTGCACCGACTTGGAACGAGTATAAAGCCCCCTCATTAGCCAACATTTCCCTATTTTGGACACTCCATCATTAGCTCAAATCCCCAAACATTCCCCCACACTCACTCCCACACTCTCCTACCTTCTCTCACTAAAACCCTAACAACACCACCTCCTCTCCTCCTCTCGGGTTCGAACCGGCAGCCATCGGAGGTCTCGGATCAGCTCGCATACACCGATTTGAAAGCTTCATTCTTCACTACTTCACAGCCTTGCACCCACACTTGAATCGATTAGTTGCTCCTTTCATTATAGTTTGCAATGTATGGCAAAAATGTGTGCTTGATGAGTGATATACATGTTCTAAGAGGATAGATGAGTTAAAATGACTAGATGATTAGTGTGATTAGTTTAATGATAGATTTTGTGTTATTGAAATGAATGTGTAGCATAATAGGTTTTTACGGTTTTGATTGTTCAAAAGAGGAATAATGTATGAACCATGATGCTTTGATGATTCCTTGACATGTTGATATGAAACTTACTTGATATGATTTTATATGAGTGAAAGTGTGTTATGATGATTAGATGATTGATTATCATGTTTCTCATAAAGTGACTAGGTTGTGTATGTAAAGATTGATCTGTTTTAATATTAGAATAGGGGGATTTAGTCCGTTTGGATGAATGATAGGCATGGAATATATAAATGGATGAAACAGTGAAGAACATGTTGAATATGATATGAGTATTTGAAATTGTTGTGTTTGATCCGTTTTGACTAAGAACTAGATAAGGAAACATGTTTGTGATATTTGATTGGTTAGTACATAAAATCATGATATTGCAATTCTATTGGATAGTACAAAATGCTGGCGGGTATTCTAGAAGGATTCTCTCATCAGGTGTGCAAGTCGAGACCCCCGGTCTCGACTCGAGACCATCAAGTGACAACTCGAGATCATCAACTGACTACTCGAGAACAGTTGTTACATCAGTGGTTTTTACAAAGGTCTCGACTCAGCAAGAGGTCCATCAGTGTTGCGACTCGAGACCATCGGTGGTTGCGAGTCAAAACACTGCCTTGTTGCGACACAAAAATGCACAACTCAAGACCAGCGGTTGCGACTCGAGACCACCACCAACAGTGGATGACACTTGAAACCACCGTCCATGTCTACGGCTGTGGTCGAGACTCGAGACCACTTCCCAGTGGTTTCGACTTGAGACCACTCATCAGTGGATTCAACCCATCAGTGGTTTCGATTGGGCCGTGCTGTTTTTAGGCCACATTGGTTTAGTGGGCTGCTTCTCGTGTTGACTAAGTGTGATTTGTTTTCTGCATAAATTGCTAGCATGATAGGGCAGGCCCAATAACCTTGAATGACTTATATGTTATGTGATAACTGTTACTGTTTGACTGTTCAAACATTAGAGCAGGCCCAATAACTCAACGGATAACTGTATGGATGCTATGTGTTAGATTCAAGTAGGATATACGTGAATTAATTGTATCCGTGCCTGACCCATACTGGTAACCATGTTAGGACGTGGTGACCAGCGTGCTTGACCAAGTAAATTAATTTACCGAGCAACCCAAGGTGAGTTCACAACTTTTAAAGCATGCATTCCCGGTGGTTGGGAAATGGAACTTAAAACAACGCTATCCCCTTGTAAGGGATACAAACCTACTTTCCTCCTCTTATGCGGGACCTTTAGTTAATTACTATTTATATTGGATGCAACAAGCAATACTAAACGAAACTCTATCACTCAAGAACCTACTGCTTAATACCGATTAGTCGCCGGGGCCAGGCGAACGGGTTATTAGTTGATAGCGCTATTTAGGTCTCACCAGCCTCACACCGTGCCCGCGTATGGGATCGGGAGTGAACTAATAGACTCTGGCAAACCGTCAATGATGATAGAACATTGATAAACGGGGCACTCTACGGAAACGTACGGTCGCATAGTATTCGGTATTGTAAAACCAGTTTAGTAGCTTACTTAAGGGGTAGCTCCCCTTGGCATGGTATAAATGAGTAAATTAACTGTTGAAACAAGTTTTTGGAATTAAAAACTGGACAAACTCATGAACTCGCCAACATTATGTTGATACCCTACTGCATGCTTTGCAGGTACCTAGTGAATCAGGAGCTTGCAGCTTGGGGATGTGTAGTGTTCGTCTTAACCCATGTGTTGGGTTCTATAATAAACTTAAACTATGAACTTTGTTTGAACTATGTTGCCTATGCTTCCGCTACTTACTTAAACTGCTATTTGAACTTAAAACTTTTGAACTTTAATTATGGTATTTACTAACCTTTGTGGTTGGTGAATATTACCACTATTATTAATTGAACGCTCAGTATAATTGGTGGCTGGATCCTGGTCAGTCGCACGCCTCGCGGTAGTACTCCGCACGTGGTTTTGAGGGTGTGACAGATTGGTATCAGAGCCATTGGTTATAGTGAACTCGGTTTTAAAAAGAAAGTCTTTTTGAGAAAAAACCAGACTATAACCCGTGACTCGTGACGACACTACACTCCAAGTGCAAGACTCGATGTATTAGACCCCATGGCTCGGACTTGTGTTTAATTACCTGTTTGTTTTATGTCTATGCTCCACTATATGTACTAGTGTGCCTAGTTAGATGTATACACCTCCCTCTTCTATCTCATTCTCGTTGCATTACGACATCGCACTCATGTTATATTTTCTGGTTATGAAGACAATGAGTGGACATGGAATAGGAAACGTTAACATGACTCAGGCTCAGTTCATTAACCTGATCAACACGGTGGCTGCAACTTTCGCAGCTCACCCTAGAGGTAAACTCGTTATTTCAGGATGTTTAGATCCTACCCCTGCATCGTCTTTTCACCCCTAAACCTATTCGCTTTGCTTCTCACAACAGGTCAGCATGCGCCTACGCAACCACGTGTTTGTACTTTCAAAACCTTCATGGATTGCAAGCCTCTCCATTTCAATGGCACTGAGGGTGCCATAGGCCATCTACACTGGATTGAGAAGGCCGAAGCTGTCTTTGCTGTCTGCGAGTGTCCCCCAGCTAATTGGGTGAAGTTTGCTACTGGTACGCTTGAAGGAAACGCGCTTTCATGGTGGAAAGCGCAGATTCAGATGCTTGTTTGGAAACTGCTAATGCTACTGCTTGGGAAGATTTCAAGAACATGATCAAGGAAGAGTACTGTCACATGGATGACATCCACAAGCTCGAAAACGAGTACTTTGAGCTTAAGATTGTTGGTGCATCTAGTGTCTGTTAACTTCGTCTTAATCGAGTCTTATGTCTAGATAGGTTAAACGAGTGCACAACAGAGATCAAATTAGGGTTTGTTTGTGGTTAAGTGTGTAATTTCGTTTGAATGGGACATGAGCATATTCAAACGAAATTAACTCATGTAATTTCGTTTGAACAGAAATGTGTCACTTTCAAACGAAATCACTCAGGCTATATATAGGTGTTGTGCATGCTCATTTCATACAGAATTACTAGTGTGTGTTTGAGAGCCGAGGTGCTGCCGAATTATAACCAGACTTGTAAAAGCTCAGGAAATCAGTAATAGAGAAAGATTAGAAAGGAACAAGTTGTGTTGACATCTTTTACATTGATTCCGCCTTTGTATTTGATGATGAACTACTCAGATTGACTCGTTAGGGTCACACGACGATCTAACAAGTGGTATCAGAGCTCAGGACGAGGAGTTCATACCAATTCAGCTTGATTTTACCGGATTCTCTTACTTCTACCCATTCTTTTTTGAATTGAACAAGTTTTCACGGTTGAAATGGCTTAAAACTCTCACATACCAAGCGAAACATAGTGTTAACTAATCCTTGAAAGTTTTGGACTAAAATTTGGCTTAAAACTTGATCAAAAACATAATTCCGCTTGAAACTGTTCATAAAATGATGACGTCATAGGTTATCTCGTTTGAAATACCTTGGTAATTTCGTTTGAAAATACCTATTTTACCTGATTTCGTTTGAACTATCTTGGTAATCTCGTTTGAAAGTGCACAATATACCTAATTTCGATTGAAGAAGTTAGTTAATTCCGTTTGAATAGGTATCTCGTTTGAAATGTATGGCTGATTTCGCTTGAGAGTGCACTTAGGTGTAATTTCGTTTGAAGTTCATATAAGATCAGCAATTCCGTTTGAAATCTCAAACGAAATTAGAGATTTAGTTTGAGATAGCTATTCCGTTTGAAAGCAACTTTTCAAAATTTCAAGAATATTTCTAAGTGTTGGTTGATCATTTCAGGTACGTGAAGATGGATGATTTCAATCCATTCTGTGACGTGTTTGCTTTTGCTGGAAACAATGGAGATGATATTTCAAACGACACTTCAAACAACACAAATGAGAAAGCTCCGAGTGTGAAGAAAATTCTTTCAGATACATTAAGTGTTGAAAGTGCCTATGGAACATACAATAAACCTCCAAAACTGTTGGCCATTGAAGATTATAATAGGTGGGTACAAGATTTGACGAGTGGCTTCAAGCTTTTGCATATCAAAGCTGGAAAAATTTAAAGAATGGTTACCTTAGAGGAGAACGTTTTGGTGAAAGTTTGACAGATACTGATGATATTGAAAGATATATTGCTGAACAAAAGTGCACTGCGTTGATTCATCAGTCTGTGAGAGATGATATAATTTCATTGATTGAATATGAAAATTCAAAAGATCTTTGGGAGAAACTGAGGGTAAAATGTGTAGGTAGTGCCGAGATAGTAAAAAACAAAAAGAAACTGTTAAGAAAAGAGTTTGATTTATTTGGTTGTTTAAAGAACGAGTCTGTTTCCAAGATGATTGAGAGATTTGGGCATCTGAAATTGGAGCTGGCAAGACATGGAATCACTTATACTCAAGACAAGTTGGTCGATAAATTGTTTGATTCGCTGCCAAATGAGCAAGACTGGCAATACTTTGCTTTGATGTTGAAGAACACCATCAAGCCGCCATAAGTTTTGACAGTGGATCTGCTTATCGAAAGATTGGAGAGTCACGAGTTGGAGATCAAGAAATCTAGCAAAGTCAACAATTCATCTTATCAGCAGAATGTGGAGTTGTATTACAGAGGAAATCTACCAAAGGCTGGTTCTCCAAGAACAACATTTTCTGCAGAGAGTTCAAATTCTGTGAAACAAGAAACTCCTCACAGTGGTTTTCATAGTGGATCTTCTTCAACAAATTCAAACCAATCTACATCAAAGAATCTGTTCCAATGTAACATTGCTGTGGATCTGAAGAACGCTCAAAATTTCAGTGAAGAGTCAGCAAAACAACAGATGGTGTTCTTAGCATCGGTGTTAGAATCGTACGAGAGCCTCGTGGCAAGCAAGATTGGAAACACTAACCTAACTAAGGAGGACTATGATCAAATAGATCCTGAAGAGATGGAACTGATTGATATCAGGTGGTGTATGGCCAGTGCAGTCCAGAGAGCACAAAGGTTTATGGAGATTACTGGGAGACACTCTATCGGAGGACCGTCCACAAAACTTGGCTTTGACAAATCAAAAGTCACGTGTTGTTATTCATGATGATGAAGGTTTCACGAGGATTACTACAAAAGAGCGATTTATCATCAGAATAAACCAGAACCGCCCAGAATGAAGCAACTTGAGGATGCTCCCAAAGAAAAATCAAGAGCACTTGCTGTTATTCATGATGATGAAGGTTTTGATTGGAGTGAACTGTTACCAGAGGAAGATGCAGTAGGATATGCTTTCATAGCAGAAAAGATTTTTCCTTTCAAAGACACCAGATCTGAAGAACATAAATATCTCGCAAGAAAGCAAAAAGCAGAATTCAACATGATGAGATTATATAAGGTGTATAGTGATTCCAAGAAAGCAAAGAGATGGGATGCTGATAGAGAATGTTACCTTGATCCTCAAGGAAACATTGCTATTGATACGAAAACTCTTAGTATTGAAGCTTTCATTGAGGAATTCAAAGCAGAAGAAGATGCCAGACAGAGAGAATGGTGGGGAGGAGGAGAATCTGATGAGAAAGAAAAAGAGAAAGAGAATGAATCTCAGTCTAAGAAGATTGATGATGGGATTATTGATACTTCACAAGAATTTACCGCTGAAAACTTGGGGAAGATGGCTGACAAAGTGCTTGCTGCAAAGGAACTTGAGGTAGACTCTAAGTCTGAAACTGAGTCTAAAAGCAAGGTCAGTCCAAACGTTTCAACAAGTGAGACAGGTAAGAAAGTCAAAGGTGATAGTGACTGCAAAAGTTGCATGAAAAACTGCAAGTTTTGTAGTACACTCACTTACCTTAGTGATACAAAGGTTGAAGAACTGACAACAAGAGTCAGAAAGGTTGAAGATCAGATTTTAGATCGTGATAAAATGCTAAAAGCTTCAAATGATCGAGCTAACAAGTTAAATGATAAAATTGAAGTAGAAAGAATTAAGAAAGAAAATGAAAAATTGGTTCTTGAAAATCGTAAAATTTCAGAAAATTTTGACAAATTAAAACGAACGGTAAAGGATTCTGATGAAAGAAACGGTAAAACCAATAAAGAAAATGAGCATTTAACTGTAGTTCTTAGACACAAAGAAGAGCAAATCAACCAACAACTGGATGAGATTGCTAAATTGAAGCTTCAGTTTGAAGAAGCTAAGATTGAGAATGAGCGTATCAATATGAAATTAACCAGTTACAGCTCCGCAAGCTTTGTTTTACAACACATTGTTCCTAAACCCATTGGGAAAAACAAAGCAGGCGAAGATGTTTACTCGGATGGAACTGGGGTTGGGTTTCATCAGGTTCCACCACCAGTTTTAAACAATTACTCAAAGAAAAAGTCCGGGTTGGTTAATGATGAAGATGAAATGAATGAAATAAAACTTCCAGTGTCAATTGATGTTACATTTTCTTCATCTGATGATAGTGTTTAAACTGATATTGTGAAAGGCATGGCTGAAAGTGTTTTGAAGTCTGATAGTGATTCAGTTGAGGATGAAGAGTGTTTTCTAAACAATTACATTCCGAAATCAAAATCCAAAAACAACTTAAATGAAGAACCTACTCTTGTCATGTACAAGATGTCGGGATCGGATAAGTTGTATTCGGATTCTGAGTTTCCTCTGGAGAATGTTAATGTGGAAAAGTTGAAAAATGTTTTCAAACTGGTTAAAATTGATTTGTCTGAAGTAGAAGGTTTGAATCAGACAAAGAGGCAAATGAATTTTGAAAAAGATAAAGCTTACTATAAGAAACCAGTTGTTCCACCGCGTTTTTATAACAACAATCGAAAAAGATGGTCGGGTGGTTATCAGGGTAGTAAGAATTATCAGAGAAGGAATGTTCAAAACAAGAAGTTTGCTGAGAAAAAGGTGTTTGTGAACAGTTCAAGTTCACTTTCAGATGAAGAATCTGAGATTTTTTCAAAATCAAACAAGGAGTTCTTTGAGAAGAAAGCTTCACAGTCTCAGTCTGAAGGCACCAGTCGGGTTGTTGATACTCGAACATGCTTTAAATGCAATCAAGTTGTTGCACGAAAGTGTACCAACTTGAAGCCTAAGACTGAAGTTGTGATGAATTCAAGAAAGAAAGATGATGTGAAGGGAAAAGCTCCATTGGTTGTTGAGAAAAAGATTTTGAAAAATGATAGCACCAAGATCAAAACTGAATTTGTTAACTAAAAATGACAAGTTTTACAAACGGGTTGCATCATCTCAACAAACATGGAAGCCAAAAGTGGTTGAAAAATAATCAAGTTCTCCAAAACCAAAGGTGTCCGAGACTTCAAAAACATCATCTACTACTGAGAAGATGTTTGTACCTGTGGATTATTATGAGAAACTTGAAGAACAAAAGTCTATGGTTTCTGAAAAGAAGAATTTTTTAAAGAAAGACCAATCATCTGGTCCACCTCTTAAAAATGATTTCTTTTTATATAAAGAGGTTGAGATTGGGTCTGAGGAAAGCTTGAAGATGAATGACAAAAACTTTCCACCTTTAATCCTCAAGAGAACTGTCATTAACGTTGAGTTACCTGAGTCGAAAGAGGATTGGGTAGCATTAAAATCTCACTAAGTGTTTGTGATATGTGCAGGAGCTTCCAAGATCCGTTTCACGATGGATTATGGATAGTGGAGCTTCTCGGCACATGACGGGGAAAACAGCCCTGCTGTACGATGTTAGAAATTTCAATGGTGGTTATGTAGGTTTCGCAGGCAATCAAGGTGATAGGATAGTTGGGGAAGGAACGTTATCCAATGGAATTGTTACGTTTGAAAGAGTGAATTACATCGCCGAGCTTGAGAATAATCTTCTGAGTATTTCTCAGATTTGTGATAGAATGTATACCACTCACTTTACTGATAAAAAATGTTTGATCTTGAAACCAGGTTTTGTTATCCCTGAAGAATGGATTATTATGAGGGCACCTAGAGTGAATGATCTGTATGTATTGGACATGAGTGTAGCAACTACAACCACGGGTCAAGCACATTGTTTTGTGTCCAGAGCAACTGAGAAGGAATCGCAATTGTGGCACCGGAAGATGGGTCATATACATCTTAGAAAAATGAATCACTTGGTGCACAATGATTTGGTTATCGGTGTTCATGTCAAAGGTTTTCATCTTGAAGGAGAATGCATTAGCTGCATCAAAGGCAAGCAGAAGAAGAAATCACATCCTAAAAAGAAAGTTAATTCAGTCTCAAGACCGTTAGAGAGACTCCATATGGATCTGTTTGGTCCAGTAAACGTCAAAAGTATTACAGGGGATCTATACTGTCTAGTGGTAACGGATGATTTTTCAAGGTTTTCATGGGTTTCTTTTCTGAAGACGAAAGATGAGACGTTTGATAGTTTGATGGCGTTGTTCAAGAAAATTGAAAACTTGTACCAAAGGCGTATCAAAAGAATCAGAAGTGATAATGGTACTGAGTTCAAGAACAACAAGATGGAAGAATATTGTGATGAAAGAGGTATATTGCATGAATTTAGCGCGCCTTACACTCCGTAGCAGAAAGAAAGAATAGGACGCTAATTGAAACGGATAGGACGATGCTTGCTGATTCAAAGCTACCAGTTAATTTTTGGGCAGAAGCAGTATCCGCCGCATGCTATACGCTCAATCGGGTTCTCACTGTTAAGAAATTCAATAAGACGTGTTTTGAGCTGATCAATAATCGCAAACCTAATCTGAAGTATTTAGAACCGTTTGGGTCACCCTGCACAGTTCTAGAGCCTTTTGGAAAGTTTGGTGCAAAGAGTATCGAAGGAATTTTCGTGGGTTACTCAAGTCCTCAGAAACGAGTTTTTGTTCCAAGCTTAAAGCGGATTATTGAAGCACACAATGTTGAGTATCAAGGTTATACAATGCCTCCGCAGAATCCATGCGATTCATGGCGTTTTCATTATGATACTTTGTGGGATTCGTTTGACATGGAAGAAGAAAAGGAAGAAGAAGATTTCTTTGACGAGTTGGATATTGTAAGAGAGTATGAAGAATCGCAGGAAAGGTTTCCAACAGAAACTTTCAGTCGAAAAAGACAAGCTTCGAACAATGATGAAGCAGGTTCAAGTAATGCTGGAGAACATGATGATATTCAACAAAATGAAGTTGCTCATGATAATCAGACAGCACAGAATGATAATCAAGAATCTGAGAACATACCAGTATTTGATCGTGGTGATTCAGATTCTGAGGGGGAGCAAATCCAGATTTCAAGTCAAACAAACCCAGTCAGTGAACAAGGTGCAAATCAGAATGTTACAAATCTGGAAGGTGAGGTAGATGTTTCAGGCGAAGTGATGCCAAGAACTCTTTCATACCATCCAGAGGAGCTGATCATTGGAGAATTGCAATCAGGCTTTCGCACTAGACGTCAAATTGACCAAGGCCTTACTTGTTTTTATTCTATAGTAGCACCTTTACAAACTGAGTTTTCACTTAGCTGTTTTATTTCGCAGATCGAACCGCGAACTTATAAAGAGGCGCTAGCTGAAGATTCTTGGGTCAATGCTATGTAAGAAGAGTTGAGTCAGTTTGAGAAGTTAGGAGTGTGGAAGTTAGTAGACTTGCCTGATGGTCAGAGGAAGATAAACACCAAGTGGGTGTTCATGTGCAAAAGAGATGATCGAGGGGTTATTATTCGTAACAAAGCTCGACTCGTAGTCCAGGGTTTCAGTCAGCAAGAGGGGATAGATTTCACTGAAGTATATGCTCCGGTTGCTCGTCTAGAAGCGATCAGAATCTTCCTAGCAATTGCATCTTGGAAAAATTTCAAAGTTTATCAGTTAGATTTTAAATCGGCGTTTCTCTATGGGAAGGTAAAAGAAGAGGTATATGTCGGACAACCACCGGGCTTCACCGATCCAATCCACAAAGATAAGGTCTATTTGCTAGACAAAGCACTGTATGGTTTACACTAGGCCCCGAGAGCTTGGTACGAGACATTGTCTCAACACCTGCTAGCCAACAGCTTTATTCGTGGAAAAGTGGATGCCACTCTCTTCACCAAAGAGGTCGACGGAAATCTTCTGATCGTTCAGATATATGTGGACGACATCATATTTGGGTCAACAAATGAAAATCTGTGCAAATATTTTGAACAAGTTATGAAGCAAAAATTCAAAATGTCATCGATGGGTGAGATGAAATTCTTCTTGGGACTACAGGTTGATCAACTGCCTAAGGGAATTTTCATACATCAAACGAAGTAGGTTCATGATATCTTGGAGAAATTTGGGATGTCAGGTTCTACTCCAGCTTCCACCCCATTAGCAACGAACCATGGGATAAACCATGATCTCACCGAAGAGAAGGTAGATGAAACGATGTATCGTTCCATGATCGGATCGCTGATGTATTTGACTGCTTCAAGACCCGATATTATGTACCCAACCTGCCTCGCAGCAAGATTTCAATCTAACCCGAGAGCTTCGCACATGGTGATTGTGAAAAGGATATTACGCTACATGAAAGGAACTCCATCATTGGGGTTGTGGTATCCAAAAGATGGCGAATTCATGCTCGAAGGGTATTCCGATTCAGATTTCGAATGCTTCAAAGTTAACGCTAAATCAACAACAGCAGGGTGCCAGTTTTTCGGATCATGATTGGTCACCTGGCAATGCAAAAAGCAGACCTCTGTGGCTCTATCCACATGTGAAGCGGAGTATGTATCTGCTAGCAGCTGCTGCTCTCAGATCTTGTGGATCCAGCAACAGATGCGCGATTACAGTTTGCAATTTCTAAACTCCCCTATCTTTGTTGATAATGAGGCAGCGATTAACATTACTAAAAATCCAGTTCATCACGCTAAAACCAAACACATTGAAATTCGTCATCACTTCATATGAGATTGTTTCGAGAAGAAGTTGATACGAATTGAGAAAATCCACACTGATGAACAAAAAGCTGATTTACATACCAAAGCATTTGACAGAACTCGTTTTCAGTACTTGTTAAAATTGAACGGTATGAAGCTTTTATCGGTGTTGGAAGAAATTCTTGGCGTTGATGAAGGAGACATTGTAGATGATGTTGAGAAGCAATCTGCAATGGTTTGTCAATTTTTTACTTGTTTTGGTATTTAGGGGGAGTATAGGGTAATATTTTCAGAAAATACAAAAACAGTAAAAAATTTTCAAAAATACAAAAACAGTCTCGCTGATGATGTGCCGTTAGGTTTTTACACATTTAGTAGGTTTGTTCGGGATATAAACCTAAAATCTTTACTTACTTATTTCGTGGGGAACACTACTTGGATATATAGGTAACCCTTGAAATCTTGTTTGAAAGATCCCTTTTTCTGAGATACTAGGTCTTTATACTCAGTGATATCTGGGGTATTATTCCGGGACTTCTGATAATGCGGAAGCAATGGCCTAGTCCCCGTATAATACTTTCTGCATTGCTTGAAATATAGCACCGCCCTCAGCTAAAAAATGATGAAACATTGGAAAATGCTAATCATGGCTGTTGAAAAAAAAGATCCTCTAAAGGGGACACACCAAAGTCGAAGTCGTCATCTCTCTGCTGAACGAAAGTTCTGACCTGAGCTCTCACGGTTCTTCGCAATTTAACCCCTTACAGATATCATCTGTGGTATACTCACCTGTAAGACTGAATATTGGGATTTGGATACGGGAGTATATTCAAGAGGTGGGACACATGAGTAAGTTTAACTCTCTAAAACACTAAATCCGTATCCTGGACAGATTGAAAATTGTGTGAAAATTTAAGTGGATCAGTATATCGATAATCTAAGTGAATTGTTTAATTCTAAGTATGAAATTAAAGCTTAACGGTACTTATGACTTGTCGAATAGCTGATATGATTCCCTAACACATTCACAAAAAATATGTTTGTAAATAGTTTACTTTTACTGCATTTTATTTTTGTTATTCATTTCTAGTTTAGAAACTTTATTGAAAATCCAAAAAGATTTTATATTTCTGCTTTATTTTTGACAAACCAAAGTGGAAAGCTGATCTTCATATTCGAATTGAAGCAGATGCAGGAAGTTTCTGGACTGGAGGATGAGGAGAGCTTAACATGATAAGTTTGTGAAAGTTGAAAAGTTAAAGCAAGTTCATTAATTTGAAACTTGTAAATTTTCAGAAAATTGTTTTTAAAAAATTGCACAAAAATGTCAGTGTGATTTATCTTAGGTCAACCAAGGTCATTAAGTTGGACTTGGTAGACTAATTGAGTAATCAGGGTCATTAATTTGGACCTGAATACTTAAGTGGATTTCTATTTTTGGCAAGATCATTGAATGAGTGAATGGTAAGTTTGGATTGAAATTATTATTGTAATATATCTTATATTTGGGTAGACATTATGCAGAAAACAGGAGTCAAGATCTCCATGGCATCTAAAATGTCAAAGTTTGAACCAGAAAACAGGAGTCAAGATCTCCATGGCATCTTTAGTAGACTTTTAAGCTTCAACTTGTATGTTCATAACTTTTAACCGTTACATATCATTTTAACCATCTTAAAATAGTTCGAGAGGGTGATTCAAGCAACTTACTACTAGCTCGAGGCTAGGGAAGAATCTAGTCGCAAAAAGAGTGGATAAAAGCAATGTAGTGAGGTCCTTCGCCTTCCGATTGCACCAAGGTTCCTTATACGCGATCCTTAACACTTGTATGAGCTTGGAAAGTGATGATCAAAAATCGAAAATGATGGATGGGGGTGGGGTGTGTTCGGCCGAGAGCTCTAGGAGAGGGAGAGAGTGTGTGTGAGTTGTGGTGTTAAGTGTGTGTTATGTTGGATTAAGCTCATTACTTATAAACAATACTCAAGGATATTAACCATAGGATCATGTGCCTAATGGATATTAGACATGGTTGATTAAAATAATCAACATGGTACAAGGGTGTCCCCCAAGGGGACCGAATTCGGTTAGAGAGGGGGGGGGGGGTCTTGGTCCGATTCCAACTAGTAGTTAGGATATTAGTTAGGTTAATCTAGTTAAGTTAAGTGATTAACCCGGTTACTAGTGTGTTGTGCTTTACAGTGGGTGTTAGGGTATTCAGGGACCCTAACTGGTTCAGAAAAAGGTAAATAATGAAAATGACAATATTTTCATGTTCCGGGTATAGTCCGGTTGTTCGGTTGGATAGTAATCCGTTAAAGAGTTAAACAAGCTTTAAAGTGTCGTTATTACCCTTTTTAGTGACACAACTCATTTCTGACACTTTGGAAAGTGTCTAGTAATATTTTTCTCATGTTTTGGCACTTTATTAGTTAGCTAAAAGCTGAATTATTATGTAAAGTGCTGAATTTTGTGCTTAGAGCACGTTTTAGGCACATCCAGTCATTGTAACTTATTCCTAGAGACGCAGTTCTACAACCCTTGTATCCCTACACTCACCACTAGTGTAGTAAAATATTTCTGGCTCATACAGGCCTTAGAGGCAGTGTCTGCCTGATGCTGGCTTATCAGCATGTTCAATAGGTTATCCGTTTATAGTGCTACTGTGCTTTTGTGCATCATGTTTGTCACTAAGGTTCAGCATGTAAATAATGTAGTGACAGCAAGTAAAGTATGATGCAAGTAAGTACATGTATCAGTATTCAAGTAGCAGTTTATTCACAAGTTCAAGCAAGCACAGTAATTAAGCAGTAATTAATTATTAATTAAGTCGTACGGATACCTGGTTTAGTGAGGGTTGTCACATTCTCCCCCCGTTAGAAAAATTTCGTCCCGAAATTTTAAGTTCTGCTTGTAGATGCAGGGTTCTTAGGAAATAGGTGGGGGTATTTCTCTTTCATCCGGTCCTCACGCTCCCAGGTGTATTCAGGACCATGTCTGGCATTCCAACGAACTTTGACGAGCTTGACACTGCTCCGGCGGGTCTTGTTTACTTTCCAATCCGTAACCTCAACCGGTTCTTCAACGAAATGGAGCGTGTCGTCAACATGAATCTCGTCGATGGGAATGGCAATGGTATCTTGAGTTGGACTTTTCTTCAGGTTGGATACATGAAATGTATCGTGAACTGAATGGAGTTCAGCAGGTAAGTCCAGCTTGTATGCTACTAGTCCTACTCTTTCCAAAATTCTGAAAGGACCAATGTAGCGCGGATTTAACTTCCCACGCTTTCCGAAGCGTGCCACACCCTTCCAGGGTGAAACTTTCAATAAAACCATTTCTCCCACTTGGAATTCCAAGTGTTTCCGGTTTGGATCTGCATAGGCTTTCTGTCTGTGGCGAGCTGCTTCGATGCGTTTTAGAATCTGCGCAATCTAGTCTGTCGTCTCTTGGACGATTTCGGGACCAGCAAGCTGCCTATCACCTGCGTCAGCCCAGCATAGGGGTGATCGGCACTTGCGTCCGTAAAGGGCTTCAAATGGCGCGACGCCAATACTGGTGTGGTAGCTGTTGTTGTATGAAAATTCGACCAGTGGCAAATGCTTATCCCAGCTACCGCCCAAATCCATAACACACGCTCTCAGCATGTCTTCCAAAGTCTGTATCGTCCGCTCGCTTTGCCCGTCGGTCTGTGGGTGAAATGCGGTGCTCATATTCAATTGCGAGCCAAAGGCTTCTTGGAAGGATTGCCAAATCCTTGATATGAACCTTCCGTCTCTATCAGAGATGATCGAGAGAGGCACTCCATGACGTGCGACGATCTCTCTCATGTAAATTTCAGCCAACTTGCTCGTATTATCCTTCTCTCTGATAGGTAAGAAGTGTGCTGACTTTGTTAATCGATCCACTATTACCTAAATAGTGTCATGGCCTCTCGGCGTTCTTGGCAACTTTGTAATAAAATCCATTGAGATTTGTTCCCATTTCCACTTGGGAATCTCAGGTTGCTGCAGAAGTCCTGAAGGCTTCTGGTATTCCGCTTTCACCTTAGCACACGTTAGGCACTTGCTCACATAAACAACAACATCGCCTTTCATCCTAGGCCACCAATAATAATCTTTGAGATCCTGGTACATCTTATCCGCTCCAGGGTGGATAGAGTACCGCGACTTGTGAGCTTCATCGAAAATAACCTTCCTTAAACCTCCAAACAAAGGAACCCAAATCCTTTTCTCAAAACATAACGTTCCTTCCTCGTTTGGTACCAGTAGCTTCTCCATCCCACGGAGATATTCTTCTTCAAGGTTTCCTTCCTTGAGAGCTTCCTTCTGTGCGGCACGAATGCGCAAGGAAAGATCGGTTCGGATAATCATTTCTAAAGCCCTAAGCCTTATGGGCTTGATCCTCTCCTTTCGACTTAGGGCATCGGCGACCACATTCGCCTTCCCTGGATGATACTTTATCTCGCAGTCGTAATCGTTCAGCAATTCAACCCATCGTCTTTGCCTCATATTCAGCTCCTTCTGGTTGAATATGTGTTGTAGGCTCTTGTGATCTGTAAAGATTGTACACTTTGTACCATAAAGGTAGTGTCTCCAGATCTTTAATGCAAAAACCACTGCGCCAAGTTCCAAATCATGTGTGGTATAGTTCTTTTCGTGCACTTTCAATTGACGTGATGCGTAAGCAATAACCTTTTGGCGTTGCATCAACACACAACCCAATCCTTGACGCGAAGCGTCGCAGTATACCACGAAATCATCTGTACCTTCTGGTAGTGCTAAGATTGGCGCATTGCAGAGCTTATCCTTCAATATCTGGAACGCTTCTTCCTGTTTGATTCCCCAATCAAACTTCTTATCTTTCTGCGTGAGGAGCGTCAATGGTTGAGCGATTTTTGAAAAATCCTCAATGAATCTTCGATAATAGCCAGCCAAACCCAAGAATTGTCGAATCTCGGTTGGCGTCTTTGGCGTTTCCCAATTCTTAATCGCTTCGATCTTGGTTGGATCCACATGGATTCCATCTCCATTCACCACGTGTCCAAGAAATTGTACTTCACGTAGCCAAAACTCGCACTTAGAGAACTTGGCATACAACTGTTCCTTCTTCAGCAGCTCCAAAATAACTCTTAGATGTTGTTCGTGCTCAGCCTTCGTCTTTGAATAAATCAAGATATCATCGATGAACACTATCACGAACTTATCCAAGTTCGGCTTGCAAACTCTATTCATCAAGTCCATAAAGACTGCAGGTGCGTTTGTCAAACCAAACGGCATAACAAGGAACTCGTAGTGTCCATAACGAGTTCTAAAGGCTGTCTTCGGGATACTTTCCTCTTGTATCCTTAACTGATGGTATCCAGATCGCAAGTCGATCTTTGAATAAAGCTTGAGCCTTGCAGTTGGTCAAACAGATCATCAATTCTTGGCAGAGGATATCTATTCTTGATTGTCAGCTTGTTCAGTTCCCGGTAGTCGATGCACATTCGAAAACTACCGTCCTTCTTCTTGACAAACAGGACCGGAGCTCCCCAAGGCGAGAAGCTTGGTCGGATGAATCCCTTGTCTAACAACTCTTGAAGTTGTGTCGACAGTTCCTGCATCTCAGACGGAGCAAGTCTATAAGGTGCCTTAGCCACAGGCGCGGCGCCTGGAACTAAGTCAATGCGGAACTCTACTTGTCTCTGAGGTGGCAGTCCAGGTAAGTCCTCTGGGAAGACTTCTGGATATTCCCTCACGACAGGGATGTCTTCGATTCTTGGCTCAGCAGCCTTCTTATCCACAATGTGTGCCAGGAAGGCAACACATCCCTTCTGCAAACACTTTCGCGCTTTCAGGCAGCTGATAATTCTTAACGGCGTATCACGCTTCTCCCCGTGAACCACAATTGTTTCGCCATCTTCAGTTGGGATACGAACGACCTTTTCGTGACAAACTATTTCAGCCTTGTTGCCTGATAACCAATCCATTCCTACCACCACGTCGAAGCTTCCCAACTGGACTGGTAGTAGATCCAGAGCAAACTCACGCTCTCCCAATTCGATCACACAACCTCTGATAACTTCATTGGCTTCTACTAACTTCCCATTGGCCAATTCGATTGAGTACGTAATATCTAACTTATTAGCGGCTAAACCAAGCATATTCTTAAATTCTAACGATACGAAGCTATAATCGGCACCAGTATCAAATAAAACGGATGCATAGCGTTGGTTTACAGGGAACGTACCAGTAACGACATTGGGGTCCTGGCGCGCTTCCCTTGCTTCGATATGGAACACTCTTCCACAGGCTTGGTTTAACTCTGGGCAGTTCTTTTTAAAATGCCCAATATCACCACAGTTAAAGCATCCAAGTCTTTGCCCGTTTCCACCTCCATTCCTAGCTTGGTTGTTGTTTTGGTTCGAATTACCAGCTTGATTCATAATGTTGCCTCGATTTCCGTTTCCTCCATTGTTCCCCTGTGGGCGATTCCCAATACCACCACGATTATTTCTATTCCCAAATCCTCCTTGGCCTCCCCGGCCAGTACTAGCCCAACAAGAATCCTTCAAGTGGCCAGTCTTTCCACAAGCTTCACATACTTTTGGCCCGCATCGGCCAGAATGATGACGTTGGCAAGAGTTACACTTGGGATGTGCACCCATATATCCTTTTCCTTTCTTCCCACTACCAGCTGTAACCTGAGCTGGCCAGTTTGACTCTCCTTTCTTAACAACCACACTGGTGCCTTGTTTGAAGTTCGAGAACTTTCGTTTGTTACCTCTTGATGACTCGACGTGAGTCTCTTTCTTCTTTGTCTCGGCATCACCAAACTTGTTCAGGCGAATAGCCTCCTCTGTGAGAGCTACGCTCAAATCGATTGCCTCAGAAATTGTCGCAGGCTTGGATGAGGTCACCATGCTTATGATTTGAGGAGCTAATCCCCAAATGAAACGTTCAATCCGCTTGAACTCCGGAGTGACCATGTAGGGTACCACATGCGATAAGTCATGGAACCTTTGAACGTATTCTACGATCTTTGGACCTTCCATTTTCAAATGCCAGAACTCGGTTTCCAATCTTTGGATTTCCGCGCGAGAGCAGTACTTTTTGCGCATAAGTTCCTTCAATTCGGTCCAGGTTAGCGCGTAGGCAGCAGCTTCACCAAGTGTCTGTACTTGCAAATTCCACCAAGAGAGGGCTCCATCCAAGAATAGCCCTGAGATATAGGTGACTTGCTGATCTAGCGCGCATTTGCTCATGCGAAGAACAGATTCAGTTTTCTCAGCCCAACGAACAAAGGCGACAGCACCTCCTGTGCCATCAAAGTTGACCGGTTTGCAGTCTAGAAACTGCTTGTAGGTGCACCCTGCACATACATTATAACATACGATCGGCATTAGCATCATTGCTAAAGATATCCAATTAGGTCATGGTATGTCTAAATGACTTAGTTTTACCATGAGGTGGATTATTGTTGCCATTGTTGTTTGAGCTGCTTCTGCTGGGTCCTCCTTGCGAAGCGGCGTATTGTGCGATGGCAGCAGCGATGACTTGTTGGAGTTCTGCCTCATTGGTAGGCATCGGCGTTGGACGTTTCGGCGGCATCTTCTAAAAGATGTGTTTACGTCGGTCAGGCCATAGTAAAGATCCAATGTTATAATACGCAAGTCAGGTCATAATATAGCGTACATATATAACGATAGTAATAGTACATAACATCTCATGTTATAATCATATCAATCACACAACATCCCATGTTACAAACATCAATCACACAACATCCCATGTCACAAACATCAGTCACACAACATCCCATGTCATAGAATATAAATAACCAAATCAAGCATCAGGTATGATGAGAATACTGCGATTGCCATATATTGAGACCACATAATAAGCGTACAAGTACATCACAGTGTCATACAACATCAGTCGACTAAGGGCTACATCACCCTAGTCCAAAAACTATATCAAATCAGTGTCAGTACATCAAATACATGTCAACAAAAATCAGAATCATAATGTAGTCTCCAAAAATGCTGTGTAGTCAAAAGTAATCGCCGTCTTCTCACCAACGTCTACCCATACGGTACTGAAGAGCTCTACACGGATGGCGGTGGAGGAGGGGGAAAGTGAGTGTAGAACAAACGACGCAACTGGAGCCAGTCCTCCTCCATGGCTCTCTGGGTACGCAACCAAGAAGCAACCTGCTGCTCAAGTGCCAAAAGGCGTGCAACATAGTCTGGTGGTAAAGGTCGAGAGGGCTGCAAAGGAGAGTGGGTCTGACCCTGGCATTGACACGGCGGCGGCTGAGCTCTCTCAAGCTCCTGAATGCGCTGCGTGTGTGCATCGTGCTGGGCGACAAAAGACATCAGAACATCCTCAATAGTATACCCCATATGAAAAGAATGGTAGGGGTCGGTCGGTGGCATGGCAGAAGGTGACGCCCAAAGAAACGGCTCACTGGTGGGATCAAAAGGTGCCACATGAAATGGGGAAACAGGGATAGATACCGGTACATGTCCAAAAGGGTGAGCCGAAGAACCTTCTCCAGGTCGCGCTGGAGGTGTAAACCGAGGAAATGAAAAGGAGGTATCAATGTGACGGGTATCAGTGATCTGAGGGGGAATAGGTGGAACCTCATCATCAGCAGGAATCCACCCATGCTGGGCGTGCTCATCTCGTGGGTCAATCTGTGCCTCAAAAAGTGCCCGATCAAACTGAACTGGCATAGGATCATGGTGAGGTGCAACAAGAGGGTCAACTGGTGCATCAGCAATAAGTGGGGGATCAACATGATCAGCAGCAAAGACATGATCGCCCTCCAACAACGGAGCATCAACAGGGTGATCATCAATGGTGGGTCAGCAATCACAGGATCAATAGGTATGCCAGCATGAGCAGGGTCATGCTCAAGCACTGGGTCAGGAGCAGGGTCCAGTGGATGCTCGGGACCATCGAAGGCCATCTCAAAATCAAACTCAGGGTCGATGGGGTCAATTGGGTCGACTGGATCCTCCATAGGCTGATCCATGGGTATAAACTCTATATCCTCATCTGGGTTGAATCCTGTGGGAAAGACAGGATCGGAATCCTCCACATCCTCGTGGTCGAAAGCAAAACTAGGAATAGGGGCAACAGAGGATGCCTGGTCGGGATCTGATCCGTGAGAAAAGTGCTGCGCACTCTGAGTGTGTGAAGGTGCGGAGGCCACAGACTCGAAAGAGTCTGGGACCGGAAAGTGAGCAGGTGACTCCTCAGCGGGAGCATCTGCGATCAACAAAAGATCTCCAGCAGCAAGAAGGGCCTCGCACTGAACCTCATCCTCTAAGGGCTCGTCATCAAACAGATCGACGTCGCCACCATCGTCGGCGTCGAGAAGCAAATCGTAAGCAGGATATGAAGCCAAAGGTATGGGAGCAGGGATCTCCACTAACGGTAGGTCCCCGGCCAAAGGGCCATCAGCGAGCTCATCAGCACCATCAGGTAAAGCAAAGGGCTGAAAGTCGTCCTCGTCCGTGCTAGTAACGTCGGATGTGTGGACCTCGCGCTCTGAAGACTCTAGGTCATCTGATACTATAGGTCTAGGTCCTGTGGTGTCTGAGTCACCTGTGCCAGAGGTGTCCATGGTGTCTGTAACATAAACACAAATATGCACAAACAGTCAATCATACAATCAAATAATCACATAAGTCACCAAGTAAGCATTCAAATAGTTCTCCTAGTCCCACTAGCCTCCCAGCCTCCCAGACTCCTCTTCCTAGTCCCACTAGCCAATTCTCCTAGTCCCACTAGCCAATTCTCCCAGTCTCTCAGACTGCTCTTCCTAGTCCCACTAGCCAATTCTCCTAGTCCCACTAGCCAATTCTCCCAGCCACTCAGACTGCTCTTCCTAGTCCCACTAGACAACTACCTCGGCCTCTCAGACCGAGCCTCGGCCTCCCAGACCGAGCCTCAGCCTCCCAGACTGAGCCTATAAATAATAAATAAAATGTGCTCAACATTTGTTTATAAAAAAGTTTTGGATCTGGACTTAAGTGGTATGCAGTGTAAAAATGTTTTCGTGAGAGCCCTAGTGATCATAGTCTAGACTCGAGAAAGAATCCTAGTTCGCTATGATCAGAGCTCTGATACCAAGCTGTCACACCCTGGCTTTGCGGAAGCGTGGTTATTTTGGTGTGACTTCTTAATACCATAGCTTAACCATAACAAAGCTATATGAAATAAAATCATGCAAGATCATCCATTCGATTAAGTTTTAAAAACCAAATACAACAACTTTGTCTTAACGGAAACACATCATAACGACATTGCTCAACAAACACAAACATTAACATGACATAAACACAGTTTAAGGACTGTGACTTGTCCAGGAAAGAGCCACATTCCCCAAACCCGGATGACCTCGTAACTAGTGCAGCGGGAAAACGTGTCATACCGCGCCAGATCCTTTAATTCCCTGAAATACATGTAAGTTGAAAAATCAACAATAATGTTGAGCGAGATCATGTGTAAGTGAGTAAATTAACCTTTGTTCATATAAAAATCCTGGTATGTAGCAAATAAGGAAAAAGAGATCACCAATGGTTTGCAAGGCCATCGATATGTGTGAAGTGCAAGTAGGAAGACTCAAACCTAGCGATTTTGCGTTGGGCACAAAGTCACTCCAAGGTCCATTATGCTGGACCTGGAGTTGGGCTCGCTACACCCAGATAGATCTACCACTTACGTCCCTCGGTCCTACAATGAGGATTAATGGCCTCCAGTTCCCGCCTACTCACTCACATGATCTAAGTAGTAACCCTCCTTACGCTAACCATACCATGTATAAAGTACTTGTAATCATAGTAACATGTATTTCACTCCCGCAGTTAAAAACTGAAAACAGTTAAGAGAAAAGGGGGACATGAACTCACAGTGGTGCGTCTCTACCAAGTATGTCTCCTGATCAAGCAGCTGTGTGACGACCTACACGTACTAATTCTATTAGACGGACGGCCGTGCCTTAGCTTTAGGTTTAAGTTTTTGGGAAATAGTTAGACAACTATTTCGTGTTTACATTTAGTAAATACTTGGTAATCATTTTCCTTCCCAAGGATGGGGGATTTAATACATGTGTGTTCGAAATATATTATTAAGTCTCACTTAAAATATATTTTATTTCTAACTCCAAAATATAAATATTCTTCTCAAAAATATTATATTTTCTATTACATAAATTTTCCCAAAATAATACCTTGACAAAAATACGCGTTAAGTCATATTTTCTTAAAATGCGTAAGTTACGTTTTAACGATCGAGTGGTAATAATAATTACCGGTGTAACTTATATATTTATTGCGAAGGCGTTCGTATTATTTTGGATCCATTAACAATTGATAGTATTATTTTTACCCTAAAAATAATACTAGTATTTTCACAAAATAATCATAAACACATATCAAGTGAAAAATATATACTAAATATATATATTTATCAAGTTTTATCTTTGTGAAATCCCACCTCCGATATTTTGTAAACAAAGTCGTGGCAAAATTCGTAGTTTGAAAACAAGTCGACAAGTATCTCTAACACTTATGGTGAAAAAAAATTCTAAGTGTTAGGTTTAGAAAAATTTCGCCAGAGTTTCCTCTGTAACTGGAGGTGGCCACGCTTTCAAGCGTATCATTTTCTTTTATAAATCAAACCAATCATTTTCTCAATCAACAATAAACATTATTCAAACCATCGAACTAGTCAATATAGATGTAAATCGCAAAAATACATGAACTTGTAGTTTTTCCAAAGATATGTAGTAAATCTCATTTCTTTTAGTGGATCTTTGTATAAACCAATCCGGTTTCGTAAAAACCTCGTTTTTAGGGAAGTTCCGTTTTTACAACTTCTCGTCATCTTTTACAAAAATAGTTATTTTTGTCGAAACTTTGTGTTACACAAGTGTTTACACACTTGTGTGTTCTAAAAATCATTCGTGTCAGTGTAAGATCCGTCTTTAGAAAACATGATTTCTTTGTTACTTGGTTCTTTGAAAATACCGCTTGTAGATACGTAGATCTACTAGTTTTAAACACTATTTCACAAACAAAATCGCTTTTACACAAGTTCATGATTTATGTGTGGTAGAGTTCATCCTTTAACCCTTGTTACTTCCAAAACAACCTTATGTCATGATCCATGA
Organism: Helianthus tuberosus; assembly: GCA_030545235.1. NCBI lineage: Eukaryota > Viridiplantae > Streptophyta > Magnoliopsida > Asterales > Asteraceae > Helianthus > Helianthus tuberosus. The sequence goes on from CM060381.1 coordinate 152,490,993, forward strand.
TCATGACCAACCCGGGTTAAATGACGATCCGAGCTACCACAACATAGATCGGGTCCAAATAATCACACAAATCAAATACTACAAGATTTACACAACAAACAAGCTTTTAACCATCACTTATAGCATTTTTAGTAGACTTTTAAGCTTCAACTTGTATGTTCATAACTTTTAACCGTTACATATCATTTTAACCATCTTAAAATAGTTCGAGAGGGTGATTCAAGCAACTTACTACTAGCTCGAGGCTAGGGAAGAATCTAGTCGCAAAAAGAGTGGATAAAAGCAATGTAGTGAGGTCCTTCGCCTTCCGATTGCACCAAGGTTCCTTATACGCGATCCTTAACACTTGTATGAGCTTGGAAAGTGATGATCAAAAATCGAAAATGATGGATGGGGGTGGGGTGTGTTCGGCCGAGAGCTCTAGGAGAGGGAGAGAGTGTGTGTGAGTTGTGGTGTTAAGTGTGTGTTATGTTGGATTAAGCTCATTACTTATAAACAATACTCAAGGATATTAACCATAGGATCATGTGCCTAATAGATATTAGACATGGTTGATTAAAATAATCAACATGGTACAAGGGTGTCCCCCAAGGGGACCGAATTCGGTTAGAGAGGGGGGGGGGGGTCTTGGTCCGATTCCAACTAGTAGTTAGGATATTAGTTAGGTTAATCTAGTTAAGTTAAGTGATTAACCCGGTTACTAGTGTGTTGTGCTTTACAGTGGGTGTTAGGGTATTCAGGGACCCTAACTGGTTCAGAAAAAGGTAAATAATGAAAATGACAATATTTTCATGTTCCGGGTATAGTCCGGTTGTTCGGTTGGATAGTAATCCGTTAAAGCGTTAAACAAGCTTTAAAGTGTCGTTATTACCCTTTTTAGTGACACAACTTGTCACACCCCCAAAATCCACCTGCGGAGTACTACCGCTTAGAGGCGTGACTGACCAGGATCCAGCCACCAATCATATTGAACAAGCATGTAAGTAGTTATAAAAATCCAACCAATACAATTGGTGTTCAAACAAAACATAGTTAAGTTGCAAGCGGAAGCATAAGTCTTAAAACAAAATATGAGTTTAATTGTTCCAAAGTTTAACGTGGCACACAGCCGTCCATGTCCCACAACGATCCTCCTCCATGCAAGCTCCAGCTAAGAAACCTAAGGACCTGCAAAGCATGTAGTAACGAGTCAACAACAAGTTGAGTGAGTTCACGGTTGGGTGTTCGTTTTAAGTTGTTTCGAAAACAGTTTCCTTTAGCTGGCATCCTGCCGTGGGGGTTACCCCATAGTTAAAAACGTGACTTGTATATTCCCGGTTACTCTGGCAATCCAGCCGTGGGGGCTACCCCATGTTAGTTATCTGGCATTTCGGCCGTGGGGGCTACCCCATGTATACACTAGACTCGTTACCATATCGACTGCTGACTGTAGTCATGTTTATGTGCCCTGAAACTGTCAATGTCTATCAGCATTGACGTGCCCCAGATCCATTAGTTCACGCCCGTCCTCTGCGGCACGGTGTGAGGTTTGTCAAACCTAAATAGCGCTATCTAACTAATGACCCGCTCGCCATTGGCCCGGCGATTAAGTCGATATAAAAAGGAGGGACTTCGTGATAGAGTTTTGGTCTAGTACGAGTTATCTGTCCGTGAGGACGAGGAATTACATTCCTGAACCTTTGCTGTCCTACCCAAGGAGGACGAGGAACCCAGTTCCTTAACCCCAATTCCCGACCCCTGGGAATCCCATGCTTTGTAGAGGGTGTGAACTCACCTTGGTTTGCTCGGTAGAAACACAGAAAAGTCAAACAAGCAATGTTGTGGCTACTCACGTCCTATCATAGTTGTATCATACAAGTCAGGTTCCAACCATGTATTGCACGTATGTTCTACACGTATGCTAGCACGTTGCATGCAAGTTCATCTATAGCAGCCCAAATAATCGTTCATAAACAACAGTACGTATGAGGTCCGTGTAGTAGGCCCAAAGGTCCGGCCCAAACAATTAAGTCCGAAATGAGGTGCAAGCCCAAACAGCGAGTATCCGTGTATAGTCTCGAGTCGCAACTAGGTGTTTGCGACTCGCAACCGGAGTCGCAACCATGGTTTCGGTTCATGCTGTCTTGGTTACGAGTCGCAACCGGACTCGCAACAATGGTTTCGAGTCACAAAGTTGGTGTGCTGATCATGTGTGGTTTCGAGTCGCAACCAGGTGTTTGCGACTCGCAACCGGTGTCGCAATCGGGGATCTCGACTCGTTGTGCTTGGTTTCGAGTCGCAACTGATGGTTTCGGTTGGACAGGAGCTGATTCGGTACAGTGTACTACCCACTAACATTCTGATTTCTTGTAACAGTTTGTACTATCCAACCAAAATCCTTAAACATGTTTCTTGTCTAGCAAATTACTAAAAATGGATCAAACATATCAGATTTCAAATATTCAACATGTTCATATGATATTCAACAAGTTCTTCATGTGTTCATCATGTTCATCTTGTTCTTCAATATTCAAGTAGTTCATCTTCATTCCTATGAACCTAGGTCTAACAAGAATCATGAACAACTTATCAACAAATCACCCTAATAGCAAGCTTTCGGTTCTTAACACAAGAGTACACAATCCGATTTATATGAACATCAACAACTAGTGTTTTAGACTACATTTAAACACAAAACATCATGAGTTCATTATGCCACATATCCGAAATCAAAGCATGTTCCGATTATCAACATCATACACACGATTCACAAGCACATCATCATTGTACAAACGGTTCTAGTTCAATCATGTCATCCATAACATCAAACATCATAAACACTAACCAACAAACATCATAAACACTAACAAGCATCATAAACACTAACAAGCATCATAAACACTAACAAGCATCATAAACACTAACAAGCATCATAAACACTAACAAGCATCATAAACACTAACAAGCATCATAAACACTAACAAACATCATAAACACTAACCGGTTGTGAGGTGGTGAAAGATGAAGCTTTGTTTGGTGTGAACAAGCAAATCCGAGAAATCCTTTTGAGGTCGGTTGGTTTGATCCGAGAAGAAGGAGAAGAGTGTGATGCTTGGTGTCTAGGGTTTTAGTGAGAGAATGGAGAGTGTGTGTGTAGAGGAGAGTATGAGTGTTATCAAAATGGCAACATGTCTAACTATCAAGTTTATATATCCGCTCCTAGTAATACACCCTAGTGGGCTCTCGGATAGGCTAAGTGTGGGTGTGTGGCCCAACCGGCCCAATGTTGCATCGTTCACTCGAGACCACATGGTCTCGAGTCGGGTTCTTGTGTCTCGGTTCATATATACATACATCGCATACTCACAAGCACACACAAATAACACATAATCACGTAAAGGTTCATTTGTCATTAATCACATAAGCTAACTAGCCACGCGTTTAAGCATACACGAAAGGTTCTAGATTTCGAGTTGTCACATCATCCCCAAGTTGAAAGAAATTTCGTCCCGAAATTTGGTAAGCACTCACTGAGGAAGCTAGTTAAGTTGTATGGTTTTCCCGGTTTTCCTGGGGTGTCACATCCACCCCCCGTTGATCTGGAATTTCGTCCCGAAATTCCGTAGCTTCGGCCTCAGTAGTGGGTGTACTGTTTGCGAACAGTTGGGGATATTTTTGTTTCATCTGATCTTCGCGCTCCCAGGTGAACTCTGGGCCGCGACGTGAGTTCCAACGAACTCGAACGAGAGGTATCCTAGTGCTCTTGAGGACCTTAACATCCCGGTCCGTGATCTCGACTGGTTCCTCGACGAATCGTAACTGCTCGTCGATAGTGAGTTCCTTCAAAGGAACTACGTGGGTCTCATCTGATGGACACTTCTTCAGATTCGACACATGAAAAACGTTGTGAACTGCACCGAGTTCCGCTGGTAAGTTTAGTCTGTAGGCCACCCTGCCTATTTTCTCAATGACCTCGAAAGGTCCAACGTATCGTGGGTTAAGTTTACCGCGTTTACCAAAACGAACCACACCCTTCCAGGGTGAAACTTTGAGTAGTACCCGCTCCCCAACCTGGAGCTCAAGTGGTTTTCTGCCCATGTCGGCGTAAACTTTCTGACGTTCGCGAGCGGCCGTCATGCGTTTTCGTATCTGAGCGATTTGCTCGGTTGTATCTACCACATATTCTGGACCAGTGATCTGACTCTCTCCCACCTCTGCCCAGCAAAGAGGAGACCGGCATTTACGTCCGTACAATGCCTCAAACGGAGCAGCTTTAATGCTGGTGTGGTAGCTGTTATTGTACGAGAATTCCACAAGTGGCAGATGCTTTTCCCAGCGGTTGCCAAAGTCGATTACACATGCACGAAGCATGTCTTCTAAGGTTTGAATAGTGCGCTCGGACTGCCCGTCCGTCTGAGGATGGTACGCTGTGCTCATGTCTAGTCGTGAGCCGAAAGATTTGTGCATTGCTTGCCACAGCTCTGAAGTGAAACGTGCATCTCGATCTGAGATAATGGAGGTGGGCACCCCGTGCCTCGAAACAATTTCTTTGATGTAGATTTCTGCAAGAGTGGAGAACTTATCCGTCTCCTTGATAGCTAAGAAGTGTGCAGATTTTGTGAGTCGATCCACGATCACCCAAATAGTATCGTTCCCCCGCTGGGATCTAGGTAGGCCAGTAACAAAATCCATGGAAATTTGCTCCCATTTCCATTGAGGTATCTCTGGTTGTTGGAGTAGGCCTGATGGTTTCTGGTATTCCGACTTGACTCTCGCACAAGTCAAACACTTGCTGACGTATGTTGCTATGTGGGCCTTCATGCTAGGCCACCAATACGTAGTTTTGATGTCGTGGTACATTTTATCCGATCCAGGATGTACCGAGTAGCGAGACTTGTGTGCTTCATCCATCACAAGTTCTCGTAGGTTGCCATAGAGTGGGACCCAAACGCGTCCCGTTACGTAGTAAGCACCGTCTTCCTTCTGTTCTAATCGTTGCCTTGATCCGCGTAGGGCTTCAGCCCTGACGTTCTCTGGTTTCAATGCTTCTATCTGAGCAGCTCGTATCTGGGAGGGAAGACTAGAATGGATCGTGAGTTGTAAAGCTCGCACGCGCTTCGGCGCAGTGTCCTTTCGACTGAGAGCGTCGGCCACAACATTGGCCTTGCCCGGGTGATACCTGATTGAGCACTCGTAGTCATTTAGTAGTTCGACCCACCGTCGTTGTCGCATATTCAGTTCCTTCTGCTTGAAGATGTGCTCGAGGCTCCTGTGGTCGGTGTAGATGGCGCACTTGGTACCATACAGGTAATGCCGCCATAACTTAAGTGCAAAAACAACAGCTCCCAGCTCTAAGTCGTGCGTCGTGTAGTTCTTTTCATGAACCTTGAGTTGGCGTGAGGCGTAGGCTATAACTTTGTCTCGTTGCATCAACACGCAACCAAGACCCTGAATTGATGCGTCGCAGTAAACCACAAAGTCGTCTGTGCCCTCCGGCAAGGAAAGGATAGGTGCGCTACAAAGTCTATCCTTTAGGTGCTGAAATGCCAACTCCTGTGCGTTTCCCCAGCGATAAACAACGCCCTTCTGCGTTAGTGAGGTGAGAGGCTGTGCAATCTTAGAAAAATCCTTTATGAATCTCCGGTAGTATCCCGCCAAACCCAAGAATTGGCGAATTTCCTTTGGTGTACGAGGTGCAGGCCAGTTCTTTATCGAGTCTACCTTGGATGGATCAACGTGAATCCCATCCTTGTTTACCACGTGGCCTAGGAAATGGACTTCTCGAAGCCAGAAGTCGCATTTCGAGAACTTTGCATAAAGCTGTTCTGTTCGAAGGAGTTCCAGAATAAGTCGCAGATGTTGCTCGTGTTCCTCCCGACTCTTAGAATAGATCAGGATGTCGTCGATGAAGACTATAACGAACTTGTCCAGGTAAGGCTTGCACGCTCGGTTCATCAAGTCCATGAAAACCGCAGGTGCATTTGTCATCCCAAAAGGTATGACCAAAAACTCATAGTGTCCGTAACGTGTTCTAAAAGCTGTCTTGGAGACGTCCTCTTCCCGGACTCTCAGCTGGTGATAACCCGATCTCAAATCAATCTTCGAATAGTAGCTCGACCCTTGCAGCTGGTCGAACAAGTCGTCGATCCGCGGTAGAGGATAACGATTCTTCACCGTCACCTTGTTGAGTTCCCGGTAGTCGATGCACATTCTGAAAGTACCGTCCTTCTTCTTTACAAATAACACTGGAGCTCCCCAGGGCGATGAGCTAGGACGAATAAAACCTTTATCCAAGAGCTCTTGTAGCTGCGTAGAGAGTTCTTTCAACTCTGATGGAGCTAAACGATAAGGTGCACGAGCTATGGGCGCAGCTCCAGGAGCTAGTTCGATCTGAAACTCGACTTGGCGATGAGGCGGAAGACCAGGTAATTCCTCAGGAAATACCTCTGGATAATCGCGTACAACTGGAAAATCTTCTATCTTCTTCTCTTTTTCTGAGGTGTCAGTAACGAGAGCCAAAATAGCAGTGTGGCCCTTTCGCAAGCACTTTTGGGCCTTAAGGAGAGAAATGACGTTCTCAACAGCACTCCTCTTGTCGCCATGAATCATGAGAGGTTCACCATCGGGACCTGGAATACGGACAACCTTCTCGTTGCAAAGAATCTCTGCTCGGTGTTGGGACAACCAATCCATCCCAATGACAACGTCGAAACTACCCAAGACGATAGGAATGAGGTCGATAGAGAAGGTATGGTCAGCGAGAATAACCTTACAACCCTTGACTATGTGCGTGGCTTCTAAACTCTTACCATTTGCTAGCTCTACGGTGTGCTTGTTGTTCAAAGGTGTTGGAATACGCTTAAGCATTCGACTAACTTCTAGTGACACGTAGCTAGTATCGGCACCCGAATCAAATAAAACTGAAACATAAAAGTCGTCGAGAAGGAACTTACCCGCCACAACGTTGGGGTCATTCCTTGCTTCACCTTGGCCGATCACAAACATCCGCCCCCTGGCGCCATTGTTGTTGTTGTTCCCATTGTTACCATTCCCCTGATTGTTGTTATTGTTGTTGTTGTTGTTCTGGTTCCTGTTCAGTTGGGGACAATCTCTCTTGAAGTGGCCCTCAGCTCCACACTGAAAGCACCCTTTGTTATCACCTTGCTGTTGCTGCTGCTGGCGCTGGTTCTGTTGAGCTTGCTGACGATTCTGATTGGCGGGGTATAAGCTCCTGCAATCCTTTGCAGCGTGACCAGGCTTGTTGCACCGATGACAGTTGCCCCTGGTGCATGGCCCGCTGTGGTGCAGGCTGCAGCGATTGCATTTGGGGTGATTTCCTTTGTACCCACCATGACCTTGACCACCAGATGATTGCTGACTAGGGCTCTTGTAGTCCTCAGTCTTTCTCTGCTGAGACTGGGACTGAACAGAAGTCGAACCCTTACTTGAAGTTCCATCCCATTTTCGTTTGTTGTCACTAGAGGTACCAGTAGTTGCAGCACCTATGCGTTTTGGTAACTTGTTCTGCTCCACCGCCTGATCCGTAAGACGGTGAGCCAACTGAACAGTTTGCTGGTAGGTGGCGAGGTTCGCTGAAGTCACATGACTTTGGATTTCTGGCACTAAGCCCTGAAGAAATAGTTCGATGCGTTTGATGGGAGGATCCACCATAGTAGGGCACAGAATTGCCAGTTCGTTCGACCTTTTCACATAAGCTTCAATTTCGGACCCCGTCATCTTGAGGTTGAAGAACTCCACTTCTAGTTTGTGAATCTCGTCACGACTGCAGTATTCCTCCTTGATCATCTCCTTAAAAGTTTCCCATGGAGTGGCGTTGGCAGCAACCAACCCTAGCATCTGAACTTGAGCGTTCCACCATGTGAGGGCTAAACCCTCGAGAGTACCGGTAGCATACTTCACCCTGCGCGCCTCAGGGCATTCGCACATTTCAAACACAGATTCTAGCTTCTCAAACCAGTGTAGGAGACCTACTGCTCCTTCAGTGCCGCTAAAAGTAGTTGGTCGGCAGTCCATGAAAGTCTTAAAAGTGCACACGGGTGGCTGAACGTGCTGACCTATCGTAGGTGAAAGAAAAGACAGAGTTTAACACAAAGGTTGGTTCACGAGAGTAGGATTCTAAAGATCCTAGAATGAGTTCGGACTGCAGGATATACCTCCTGCGTGTGCAGCTGCAAGTGCTGCGGCAACTCGTTCGTTGATCAGAGCCGTCAACTGGGCTTGTGTCAGGTTAACGCGTCCAGACATGATCTTCATATCAAGAAGAACGTGAGTGAGAGGGGTTTGCGAAGGTACGACGATAAAATAGAGCAAGCACGCACGTGTTCAAGCAACAGTAGTTATACTAACCAAGCATACCATAAGCAATGTACTATGTAACTAACAAGTAGGCAATATATACACAGATCATATCACCTAGAATGTCGAGCCTTGCATGTAGAGTGAAGCATCGTTGTGGACCGTTGAGCACTGTACAGGTTATAGTCTGGTTTTAACAAAAACGTTTTCCCCTTTATTAAAACCAAGTTCACTATAACCAATGGCTCTGATACCAATCTGTCACACCCCCAAAATCCACCTGCGGAGTACTACCGCTTAGAGGCGTGACTGACCAGGATCCAGCCACCAATCATATTGAACAAGCATGTAAGTAGTTATAAAAATCCAACCAATACAATTGGTGTTCAAACAAAACATAGTTAAGTTGCAAGCGGAAGCATAAGTCTTAAAACAAAATATGAGTTTAATTGTTCCAAAGTTTAACGTGGCACACAGCCGTCCATGTCCCACAACGATCCTCCTCCATGCAAGCTCCAGCTAAGAAACCTAAGGACCTGCAAAGCATGTAGTAACGAGTCAACAACAAGTTGAGTGAGTTCACGGTTGGGTGTTCGTTTTAAGTTGTTTCAAAAACAGTTTCCTTTAGCTGGCATCCTGCCGTGGGGGTTACCCCATAGTTAAAAACGTGACTTGTATATTCCCGGTTACTCTGGCAATCCAGCCGTGGGGGCTACCCCATGTTAGTTATCTGGCATTTCGGCCGTGGGGGCTACCCCATGTATACACTAGACTCGTTACCATATCGACTGCTGACTGTAGTCATGTTTATGTGCCCTGAAACTGTCAATGTCTATCAGCATTGACGTGCCCCAGATCCATTAGTTCACGCCCGTCCTCTGCGGCACGGTGTGAGGTTTGTCAAACCTAAATAGCGCTATCTAACTAATGACCCGCTCGCCATTGGCCCGGCGATTAAGTCGATATAAAAAGGAGGGACTTCGTGATAGAGTTTTGGTCTAGTACGAGTTATCTGTCCGTGAGGACGAGGAATTACATTCCTGAACCTTTGCTGTCCTACCCAAGGAGGACGAGGAACCCAGTTCCTTAACCCCAATTCCCGACCCCTGGGAATCCCATGCTTTGTAGAGGGTGTGAACTCACCTTGGTTTGCTCGGTAGAAACACAGAAAAGTCAAACAAGCAATGTTGTGGCTACTCACGTCCTATCATAGTTGTATCATACAAGTCAGGTTCCAACCATGTATTGCACGTATGTTCTACACGTATGCTAGCACGTTGCATGCAAGTTCATCTATAGCAGCCCAAATAATCGTTCATAAACAACAGTACGTATGAGGTCCGTGTAGTAGGCCCAAAGGTCCGGCCCAAACAATTAAGTCCGAAATGAGGTGCAAGCCCAAACAGCGAGTATCCGTGTATAGTCTCGAGTCGCAACTAGGTGTTTGCGACTCGCAACCGGAGTCGCAACCATGGTTTCGGTTCATGCTGTCTTGGTTACGAGTCGTAACCGGACTCGCAACAATGGTTTCGAGTCACAAAGTTGGTGTGCTGATCATGTGTGGTTTCGAGTCGCAACCAGGTGTTTGCGACTCGCAACCGGTGTCGCAATCGGGGATCTCGACTCGTTGTGCTTGGTTTCGAGTCGCAACTGATGGTTTCGGTTGGACAGGAGCTGATTCGGTACAGTGTACTACCCACTAACATTCTGATTTCATGTAACAGTTTGTACTATCCAACCAAAATCCTTAAACATGTTTCTTGTCTAGCAAATTACTAAAAATGGATCAAACATATCAGATTTCAAATATTCAACATGTTCATATGATATTCAACAAGTTCTTCATGTGTTCATCATGTTCATCTTGTTCTTCAATATTCAAGTAGTTCATCTTCATTCCTATGAACCTAGGTCTAACAAGAATCATGAACAACTTATCAACAAATCACCCTAATAGCAAGCTTTCGGTTCTTAACACAAGAGTACACAATCCGATTTATATGAACATCAACAACTAGTGTTTTAGACTACATTTAAACACAAAACATCATGAGTTCATTATGCCACATATCCGAAATCAAAGCATGTTCCGATTATCAACATCATACACACGATTCACAAGCACATCATCATTGTACAAACGGTTCTAGTTCAATCATGTCATCCATAACATCAAACATCATAAACACTAACCAACAAACATCATAAACACTAACAAGCATCATAAACACTAACAAGCATCATAAACACTAACAAGCATCATAAACACTAACAAGCATCATAAACACTAACAAGCATCATAAACACTAACCGGTTGTGAGGTGGTGAAAGATGAAGCTTTGTTTGGTGTGAACAAGCAAATCCGAGAAATCCTTTTGAGGTCGGTTGGTTTGATCCGAGAAGAAGGAGAAGAGTGTGATGCTTGGTGTCTAGGGTTTTAGTGAGAGAATGGAGAGTGTGTGTGTAGAGGAGAGTATGAGTGTTATCAAAATGGCAACATATCTAACTATCAAGTTTATATATGCGCTCCTAGTAATACACCCTAGTGGGCTCTCGGATAGGCTAAGTGTGGGTGTGTGGCCCAACCGGCCCAATGTTGCATCGTTCACTCGAGACCACATGGTCTCGAGTCGGGTTCTTGTGTCTCAGTTCATATATACATACATCGCATACTCACAAGCACACACAAATAACACATAATCACGTAAAGGTTCATTTGTCATTAATCACATAAGCTAACTAGCCACGCGTTTAAGCATACACGAAAGGTTCTAGATTTCGAGTTGTCACATCATCCCCAAGTTGAAAGAAATTTCGTCCCGAAATTTGGTAAGCACTCACTGAGGAAGCTAGTTAAGTTGTATGGTTTTCCCGGTTTTCCTGGGGTGTCACACAACTCATTTCTGACACTTTGGAAAGTGTCTAGTAATATTTTTCTCATGTTTTGGCACTTTATTAGTTAGCTAAAAGCTGAATTATTATGTAAAGTGCTGAATTTTGTGCTTAGAGCACGTTTTAGGCACATCCAGTCATTGTAACTTATTCCTAGAGACGCAGTTCTACAACCCTTGTATCCCTACACTCACCACTAGTGTAGTAAAATATTTCTGGCTCATACAGGCCTTAGAGGCAGTGTCTGCCTGATGCTGGCTTATCAGCATGTTCAATAGGTTATCCGTTTATAGTGCTACTGTGCTTTTGTGCATCATGTTTGTCACTAAGGTTCAGCATGTAAATAATGTAGTGACAGCAAGTAAAGTATGATGCAAGTAAGTACATGTATCAGTATTCAAGTAGCAGTTTATTCACAAGTTCAAGCAAGCACAATAATTAAGCAGTAATTAATTATTAATTAAGTCGTACGGATACCTGGTTTAGTGAGGGTTGTCACACAAAGACTATAGACTCGACGCCGAAGACTTCGTCAACATCCAAGGGGGAGTCTGTTGGTGCATCTAGTGTCTGTTAACTTCGTCTTAATCGAGTCTTATGTCTAGATAGGTTAAACGAGTGCACAACAGAGATCAAATTAGGGTTTGTTTGTGGTTAAGTGTGTAATTTCGTTTGAATGGGACATGAGCATATTCAAACGAAATTAACTCATGTAATTTCGTTTGAACAGGAACGTGTCACTTTCAAACAAAATCACTCAGGCTATATATAGGTGTTGTGCATGCTCATTTCATACGGAATTACTAGTGTGTGTTTGAGAGCCGAGGTGCTGCCGAATTGTAATCAGACTTGTAAAAGCTCAGGACATCAGTAATAGAGAAAGATTAGGAAGGAACAAGTTGTGTTGACATCTTTTACATTGATTCCGCCTTTGTATTTGATGATGAACTACTCAGATTGACTCGTTAGGGTCACACGACGATCCAACAAAGATGGTTGGATCAGAGATTGAGACTTACACCAAGCAGTCCAACGACTACACTGCTCTCTGTCCAAACATGTCTCGACCTGCTTATCGAAGGATCGAATTGTACATCAAGGGTTTGGTTCCAGAAATCCAGAGTTTGGTCACTTCAGCTAACCTCACTACCATTCAGCCAGTCATCCATCTTGCTCACAAACTCACTGATCAGGCTGTGGAACAGGGCAAGCTGCCCAAAAGGATCAGTGCTACTGCTGGAACCTCTGGTGATAACAAGTGTAAGTGGGAAGGAAACCAGAGCAAGGATGCTAACCCCACTCAGGCCCAAACTCAGCAAAGGAAAACTGAAAACAACAAGCGCCCTCAGCAACATGGTGGCTATCGAGGAAACCACCCCAAGTGTAACAAGTGTAACCGACACCACAGTGGGGCATGTGGCAAAAGTCAGTGTCAGCGATGCAATAAGATGGGGCATGAAGCCAAAGACTGCAGAAGCCAGCTTCCTGCTAGGCAGAATCAGCAACAACCACAGCAACAACAAGGAAACAATCGTGGATGCTTCAAGTGTGGAGCAACGGGCCACATGCGAAGGGATTGCCCTGAACTGAACCACAACCGCAATAACAACCAGGGTGCTGGAAACAACAATCAAAACAACAACAATGCTGGAAATGGTGCAAGAGGAAGGGCTTTTGTGATTGGAGCTGGAGAAGCTAGGAATGATCCCAACGTCGTAGCGGGTAAGTTCCTACTTGATGATCGTTACATTACTGTATTGTTTGATTCTGGAGCCGATGCTAGCTATGTATCCCTACGTATTAGTAAGAAGCTTAAGCGTACGCCTACGTTATTAAGTTCTAAGCATATCATCGAGTTAGCTAATGGTAGAAACATCGAGGCCTCACACGTTATCAGTAAATGCAAACTAGTATTGTCTGGTCAGACCTTCTGCATCGATCTTTTCCCTATCGTTCTTGGAAGCTTCGACATCGTCATTGGTATGGAATGGTTATCCAAGCATCGGGCTGAAATTCTCTCTCAAGAGAAAATGGTTCGTATTCTCCGTCGTTCTGGCAAACCCCTCATCGTTCAAGGTGATAGAGGCAGAGAAGTCACATCCATCATCTCGTTCTTAAAAGCCCTGAAGTGTTTATGAAAGGGGCACACCGCTATCTTAGCAGTTGTTTCCGACACACAGGAAAAGGAAAAGAGGATCGAAGATTTTCCAGTTGTACGCGACTACCCCGAGGTATTTCCCGAAGAATTACCTGGACTCCCTCCTCACCGTCAGGTCGAATTTTAAATCGAGCTAACTCCCAGAGCGGCACTTATAGCTCGTGCGCCTTATCGACTAGCCCCCGCTGAACTAAAGGAACTTTCTACGCAACTGCAAGAACTTTTGGATAAAGGATTTATCCCTCCTAGTTCGTCACCCTGGGGAGCACCAGTGCTCTTTGTCAAGAAGAAGGATGGCGCATTCCATATGTGCATCAACTATCAGGAACTGAAGAAGGTTACCATCAAGAACCGCTACCCACTCCCACGTATCGATGATCTATTCGATTAGTTGCAAGGATTGAGCTACTACTCTAAGACCGACTTGCGATCAGGTTATCATCAGCTAAGAGTCCGTGATGAAGACATCTCCAAAACTGCATTCAGAACTCGTTATGGTCATTACGAGTTCCTCGTCATGCCTTTTGGAATGACCAACGCGCCTGCGATTTTTATGGATCTCACGAACCGAGTGTGCAAACCCTACCTCGACAAGTTTGTGATTGTGTTTATCGACGACATCCTGATCTACTCAAAGAGCCAAGAAGAGCATGAGCCACACCTGCGTCTTATCCTCGAGCTCCTTCGCAATGAGTAACTGTATGCTAAGTTCTCGAAATGTGACTTCTGGCTTCGAGAAGTCCATTTCCTTGGGCACGTGGTCAATAAGGACGGAATTCACATCGATCCAGCTAAGATCGACTCTATAAAGAATTGGCCTACACCTTAGACTCCGACCGAAGTTCGCCAATTCTTGGGATTGGCAGGATACTATCGCAGATTCATCAAGGGATTTTCGAAGATCGCTCAACCCCTCACGACTCTCACTCAGAAGGGTATTGCTTACAAGTGGAATGAAGCTCAAGAATCTGCCTTTGAGAAACTAAAAGATAACCTTTGTAGTGTTCCTATTCTCTCGTTACCTGAAGGAACCGACGACTTTGTAGTTTACTGCGATGCGTCTATCCATGGGCTAGGTTGCGTGTTGATGCAACGCGAGAAAGTTATCGCTTACGCTTCTCGACAACTCATGATTCATGAGAGGAACTACACGATGCATGACTTGGAACTCGGAGCGGTCGTTTTTGCACTCAAGATTTGGAGGCATTACTTGTACGGTACCAAGTGCACAATTTACACCGATCTCAAGAGTCTCCAGCATATTTTGGAAGAGAAGGAGTTGAACATGAGGCAACGAAGATGGGTAGAACTCCTTAACGACTACGAATACACGATCAAGTATCACCCAGGCAAGGCCAATGTGGTGGCCGATGCCCTCAGCAGGAAGGAAACCAAACCTAGGCGTGTTCGTGCTTTACAACTCACTATCCACTCGAACCTCCCTAGTCAGATTCGCAATGCTCAGGATGAAGCACTAAAGGCAGAAAACCTCCCAGATGAATCCCTGAGGGGTATGGAGAAACGGTTGGAACTCAAGGACGATGGTATTCGTTACGTAGCTGGTCGCATTTGGATTCCATCTTATGGAAATCTCCGAGAACTTGTGATGGACGAAGCTCACAAGTCACGCTACTCGATACATCCTGGTGCTGATAAAATGTATCACGATCTCAAGATTTTGTATTGGTGGCCTAACATGAAAGTTCTCATCGCTAAGTACGTTAGCAAGTGTTTAAACTGTGCCAGGGTCAAGGCCGAATACCAGAAGCCGCCGGGCTTGTTGCAACAACCAGAGCTGCCAACTTGGAAATGGGAGCATATTTCAATGGATTTTGTTATAGGCTTACCTAGATCCCAAAGCGGGAACGATACCATTTGGGTCATCGTGGACCGCCTAACCAAGTCGGCACACTTCCTCATGATCAAGGAAACAGATAAGTATTCGAAGCTCGCTGCCATCTATTTGAAGGAAATAGTTGCTAGGCATGGAGTGCCAACCTCTATCATATCTGATCGTGACCCACGCTTTACATCCGAATTATGGCGAGCTACGCATAGATCTTTTGGCTCACGTCTGGATATGAGCACTGCTTACCACCTGCAGACCGATGGTCAAACGGAGCATACCATCCAAACGCTTGAAGATATGCTGAGAGCATGTGTTATTGATTTTGGAAACGGGTGGGAACGACACTTATCGTTGGTAGAGTTCTCCTACAACAACAACTACTACACCAGCATTCAGGTAGCACCCTTTGAGGCATTGAACGGTCGTAAATGTCGATCCCCTCTATGTTGGGCGGAAATTGGTGAAAGCCAAATCACTGGCCCGGAACTTGTAGTCGAGAGTACGGAAGCTGATAAACGTAGGAAACCGCTAGAATTCCAGGTCGGTGACCGGGTTCTACTTAAAGTCTCACCCTAGAAGGGTGTGGTTCGTTTTGGAAAACGGGGCAAGCTTAATCCGCGATATGTCAGACCATTCGAAATTACCGAGAAGATCAGTAAAGTTGCTTATAGCTCAAATCATTAGCCAACATTTCCCTATTTTGGACACTCCATCATTAGCTCAAATCCCCAAACATTCCCTCACACTCACTCCCACACTCTCCTACCTTCTCTCACTAAAACCCTAACAACACCACCTCCTCTCCTCCTCTCGGGTTCGAACCGGCAGCCATCGGAGATCTCGGATCAGCTCGCACACACCGATTTGAAAGCTTCATTCTTCACTACTTCACAGCCTTGCACCCACACTTGAATCGGTTAGTTGCTCCTTTCATTATAGTTGGCAATGTATGACAAAATGTGTGCTTGATGAGTGATATACATGTTCTAAGAGGATAGATGAGTTAAAATGACTAGATGATTAGTGTGATTCGTTTAATGATAGATTTTGCGTGATGGAAATGAATGTGTAGCATAATAGGTGTTTACGGTTTTGATTGTTCAAAAGAGGAAGAATGTATGAACCATGATGCCTTGATGATTCCTTGTCATGTTGATATGAAACTTGCTTGATATGATTTTATAAGAGTGAAAGTGTGTTATGATGATTAGATGATTGATTATCATGTTTCTCATAAAGTGACTAGGTTGTGTATGTAAAGATTGATTTGTTTTAATATTAGAATAGGGGGATTTAGTCCATTTGGATGAATGATAGGCATGGAATATATAAATGGATGAAACAATGAAGAACATGTTGAATATGATATGAGTATTTGAAATTGTTTTGTTTGATCCGTTTTGATTAAGAATTAGACAAGGAAACATGTTTGTGATATTTGATTGGTTAGTACATAAAATCATGATATTGCAATTCTATTGGATAGTATAAAATGCTGGCGGGTGTTCTAGAAGGATTCTGTCATCAGGCGTGTAAGTCGAGACCCCCCGTCTCGACTCGAGACCATCAAGTGACAACTCGAGATCATTAACTGACTACTCGAGAACAGTTGTTACATCAGTGGTTTCGATAAAGGTCTCGACTCAGCAAGTGGTCCATCAGTGTTGCGACTCGAGACCACTGGTGGTTGCGAGTCAAAACACTGCCTTGTTGCGACACAAAAATGCACAACTCGAGACCTGTGGTTGCGACTCGAGACCACCACCAACAGTGGATGACACTTGAAACCACCGTCCATGTCTACGGCAGTGGTCGCGACTCGAGACCACTCATCAGTGGATTCAACCCATCAGTGGTTTCGATTGGGCTGTGCTTTTTTTTGGGCCACATTGGTTTAGTGGGCTGCTTCTCGTGTTGACTAAGTGTTATTTGTTTTCTGCATAAATTGCTAGCATGATAGGGCAGGCCCAATAACCTTGAATGACTTATATGTTATGTGATAACTGTTACTTTTTGACTGTTCAAACATTAGAGCAGGCCCAATAACTCAACAGATAACTGTATGCATGCTATGTATTAGATACAAGTAGGATATACGTGACTTAATTGTATCCAAGCCTGACCCATACTGGTAACCATGTTAGGACGTGGTGACCAGCGTGCTTGACCAAGTAAACTAATCTGCCAAGCAACCCAAGGTGAGTTCACAACTTTTAAAGCATGCATTCCCGGTGGTTGGGAAACGGAACTTAAAACAACGTTATCCCCTTGTAAGGGATACAAACCTACTTTCCTCCCCTTATGCGGGACCTTTAGTTAATTACTATTTATATTGGATGCAACAAGCAATACTAAACGAAACTCTATCACTCAAGTCCCTACTACTTAATACCGATTAGTCGCCAAGGCCAGGCGAACTGGTTATTAGTTGATAGCGCTATTTAGGTCTCACCAGCCTCACACCGTGCCCGCGTATGGGATCGGGAGTGAACTAATAGACTCTTGCAAACCGTCAATGATGATAGAACATTGATAAATGGGGCACTCTACGGAAACGTACGGTCACATAGTATTCGGTATTGTAAAACCAGTTTAGTAGCTTACTTAAGGGGTAGCTCCCCTTGGCATGGTATAAATGAGTAAATTAACTGTTGAAACAAGTTTTTGGAATTAAAATCTGGACAAACTTGTGAACTCGCCAACATTATGTTGATACTCTACTGCATGCTTTGCAGGTACCTAGTGACTTAGGAGCTTGCAGCTTAGGGATGTGTAGTGGTCGTCTTAACCCGTGTGTTGGGTTCTATAATAAACTTAAACTATGAACTTTGTTTGAACTGTGTTGCCTATGCTTCCGCTACTTACTTAAACTGCTATTTGAACTTAAAACTTTTGAACTTTAATTATGGTATTTACTAACCTTTGTGGTTGGTGAACATTACCACTATTATTAATTGAACGCTCAGTATAATTGGTGGCTGGATCCTGGTCTGTCGCACGCCTCGCGGTAGTACTCTGCACGTGGTTTTGAGGGTGTGACATTGCGCCTTGTACTTCGTTTCCTTAGAAGAAAAGAGTACATAGGATTTTCGTGGAGATCACAACCGATCACAAAATGGAAGAATTTCGAGAGTAGTTTGTTTTACAAGGAACACAGTTCCTTGATCGTTGGTATCGTAGGGGATATGTCGTTTATACATGTAAACACATTTGTACATTGCAATGTAAATAAAAGATTTATTTATAAACAAAAACAACTGTTTCATAGACCTTGATAACAAAAGAAAATAATACATAAGGTTCGATTGTTTCTAAACAGCATCGTCTTCCAGTCAGTCGAATGCTCATCCTAGTGCTGGATATTTATTAGCAAGCCTTGGGCAATTGTTTCGGAAATGGCCCATCTCGCCACAGTTGTAGCAAGAACCTGGTGGAAAATGAGCTTGTGCTGGGTTGTTATCAACTTGATTTGGTGCAGCTACAGCTCGACAAACCCAAGCTGTATGACCAGTAAGATCACAATTTAGGCATCTGCGGCACTTCACACTAGCATGATGATGAAGGTTATATTGGTTGCACATAGGAGTAGTTCCGTTGTAGGGCTTCTTAGCAGGTGGTTGAGCTGGTTGGTTAGGGACAGCTTGATCATTTTGAGAACTTTAATTATGGTATTTACTAACCTTTGTGGTTGGTGAACATTACCACTATTATTAATTGAACGCTCAGTATAATTGGTGGCTGGATCCTGGTCTGTCGCACGCCTCGCGGTAGTACTCTGCACGTGGTTTTGAGGGTGTGACATTGCGCCTTGTACTTCGTTTCCTTAGAAGAAAAGAGTACATAGGATTTTCGTGGAGATCACAAGCGATTACAAAATGGAAGAATTTCGAGAGTAGTTTGTTTTACAAGGAATACAGTTCCTTGATCGTTGGTATCGTAGGGGATATGTCGTTTATACATGTAAACACATTTGTACATTGCAATGTAAATAAAAGATTTATTTATAAACAAAAACAACTGTTTCATAGACCTTGATAACAAAAGAAAATAATACATAAGGTTCGATTGTTTCTAAACAGCATCGTCTTCCAGTCAGTCGAATGCTCATCCTTGTGCTGGATATTTATTAGCAAGCCTTGGGCAATTGTTTTGGAAATGGCCCATCTCGCCACAGTTGTAGCAAGAACCTGGTGGAAAATGAGCTTGTGCTGGGTTGTTATGAACTTGATTTGGTGCAGCTACAGCTCGACAAACCCAAGCTGTATGACCAGTAAGACCACAATTTAGGCATTTGCGGCACTTCACACTAGCATGATGATGAAGGTTACATTGGTTGCACATAGGAGTAGTTCCGTTGTATGGCTTCTTAGCAGGTGGTTGAGCTGGTTGGTTAGGGACAACTTGATCATTTTGAGCAACCACGGTGAAGTTCTGGGAAGCCTTATGCTTCTTCGACTTCTTAGAGGACTCAGTCTGCTTATCCTTTGGTTTCGATTCATCGATTGGTTTCTTGTCGCCTTTTCAGAAATGTTTACCTTTCCTAATCTGAGATTCAGTCAAGGTAGCGGATAACTCAATGGCCTGTCTAACTGTAGTAGGGTTGCTACCAGTAACAATGTCTTGTACCCAGTCAGGGAGGCCATCAATATACTTTTCAATTGCCTTATCCAAAGGCGTAACCATGGTCGGGCATAACAGACTTAGCTCCTCATAATGGTCCGTGTAGGCTCGATGCTCACCACTATCTTGTTTAAGATCATCAAATTCCCTTTCCCGTGCCCTGATTTCATGACGAGGACAGAATTCCTTCATCATTAGAGCTCGAATCTCTTCCCAAGTTTGAGCCAGTGCCACATCGACACCCCTATCCCTCATCACGCCATTCCACCATGTTTATGCTCGTTTCTCAAAGACAGTAGATGCGAATTTAACCTTTCGCTCGTTTGGACACTGAATATGTCTGAAGGTGCTTTCTAGACTCTCGAACCATTGCAGGAGTGCAGTTGCTCCTTGAGACCCAGAAAATTTTGATGGCTTAGCTGAGTTGAATGTTTTGAAGTTACACTGAGCATTTTTATTGTTGTTATTGTAATTCACTTGGTTTATCTGGGTAATGAGGTTCGGAAGCACAGCAGCCATTTGCTGAACGATTGTGGCTGTGAGGGCAGCATCGTGTTCTAGATCACGTCTAGGTGGCATATTCTAAAAAAAAAACAAGAAAATATGAGAAACAAGTGAGATTGACGATTGGCTAAACAAAAGAGGTATTGAGGATATCAACAAAACATAAGGAAGGCGATCATTTGTTCGTTACCTTGAACAAACAAATGACGCACAGAGGCTGAACAAAGTAAATAGGTCTTTATAATGTATCACGAAGACATGCTTTAGCCTATAAGTGGAAACTCACCCCAAGAGTTCCCAGGTAAGAGTGACTGGTCCGATTATGTGATTTGTATGAACACTCTAGCCTTAGACAGAAAACTCAGGATACGGGTGTTGGGATTGAACCCTACCAGAGGAACAGATGATGTAAAGCCAAAACCAGGTCACAACAGTGGATTCACAATAAGCAGCTGTTTGCACTAGACTTTCCCCTTGAAAGTGGTTATAACATCTGATGTCCTCTATCTACTGTCCGTATACAACAGCTGCTGTTATTCAAACTGCTGATGAAGCCCTAAAGACTGTTAAGAAGTAAACACTGCTGGTTGAATCTACTGATGCTAAAGGACTGCCCACTCAAGGACTGATCAACCTTAAGGAAAGCACTGATGAAAGGAGAAAGCAGTAGTTTAGTGTGTCACTTGTTTTGTATAAATTCAGTGGTTAAGATTAGCAGTGTTTGTATAGGAACAGTGGTTAAAGGTTGTTAGATGTCGCTTTCATGGTGACGTCAGCTGAGATGCTTCAGTGGTTTGGTTTGCCTATAAATGGAGCAGTACCCTGTACTGTTACATTTGATTGACTGAGTGAGTTCTTCTCCTCTAGTCCAATCCTTTCATCTTGTGCGATCAACCATGGAGTATCTGGCTGAGGGAGAGTTTTGTAGTAAGCATGCTTTGTAATCATTTGATTTGTATTGTAATCATTCGACATAATGAAAAGCATGTATTTATCAAAACTATTTTCCTCTTTGATTGTGTTTACAAAGTTTGTTTTCATTTCCGCTGCACCTTACATTAATTAATATCCATTCATTTGTTCAAATTATAACAAACAAACACTATCATGAGACCCTCCGATCCTAACAATTGGTATCAGAGCAAGGACATTCAAATTCGATCTAACAATTGATTTGACATAACTGTTCAGCTCAACATTCATTGATGCTAAGGTTGATCGCAGTTGTTGAAAAACAGAGTAATGAGTAATCACATTTAAAATGGTTTATTAAAAAAAACTCTGTAATACAACCAGGATGTCATAAGACACACAAATTTCACGTAACAGCAAAATCATGCATAAATCACCAATAGTTCCAGATCTGAAAAGTTCATCTGGTGACTTTGGTTGGATTATTCATATTACAAGATTGATTTCAAAAGTTATTATGAAGTTTGTGATGTTCTCATCATAACTGTTGCTAAGGTGTTTACCTCATTATTAACAAAGAGCTATGATCAGATAAAACATTAGTGTCTTTGTTAATACTAAAAGAGGGAAATCAAAACTTTAGCTATCAGATCTTATGTATTGAAAAACAGGTTGAGAATCCTCAAAAAGGACCAAATCAATTGTGTTAAAAATACATTAAGAAAAATCAACAGTCAAAATTATTCAGATCATATGTAATGTGAAATTTGGCATAAGCATTTGCAAAAATGACCAAATTTCTTAAAACGTTGCTGTCAAATGATTTTGGAATCAAAGTATTCCTTCCTTAGAACTTTCCAGTAAGAATCTAAAACTTATCAATTGAAAGGACAAAAAGGGAAGAAGAAAAAATCACAAAACCTCTTAAGTGTGTTTATTTCAAAACATTTGAAGTCAAAAGAAGTGAATATAAATACAAAACACTTAAGAGTTCAAAATTTGGGTTAAAAATGGTCATCAAGCAACCGTGTGTACTCATTGATTCAGGGAAATTCAGTTACATAAGTATCACTGATGATTAACCTTACAAGAGGACTGGACAATTTTTTTCAAAATCATCACATGGTAATAAGGTCTATAAAAGGGCTTTCAAAAACTTATGTGAACATGTTTCCTCATAGTTGCAATCAACTGATAAGGAAATGGTCTCAAAGCAGAGGTGATTAAAATGTATTTCAAACCACTGACCATACTCCTAAACTTGAGAATGATGTGATCATCATATATCAAGATTTCTTTCATCAGATCTTGTTGTTGCTGTTTTCAGAAAACCTTTATTGTTTTTGCAAAGGTTTTCTTCAATAAAACAGGATATATTATTCTTGATTTTTTTTGGAGAATGATATATTTTGTACTTTTACTTGTTTTAGATAGTAAAAGTCTCAATCTCCTGTCAGGTAGTAGAACCCTTATTTTTTTTCTTAGGGTGATACTTTCCTTGAAAAATAGCTCAAAAGGTAATGGTGAAATAGATAAGGTCATTTCAAACTCAAGTTGTCATCATAGATAAAAGATTGATTGCTAACTAACCTTAAAATGCTTGATAACTCATGGTTTATTCAAAAGATTAAAACACAAAATGAGTGGTCAATATAAAAGGTTTTTATCATCAGGGATATCAAACCACTGTTTAGAATACTGAATGTAAATCTCTGAAAGATCTGCTGATATGTTAATCTTGACAATATGCATCTAAAATATGTTTTGCAAAGGATGTCATTTTACAGATACTTCAAAACAGCTGGTGTACAAAACAGCTATTAAAGATATATCAACAGTTGCAGACCAATCTACCCTCAATATATCAATCACTGCTGAAAAATGTCCATAAAAATGGATAAAAATCAAAACAACTTTTTAATTTCTTGATTCATGCCCATAACCACTGATCTGTTTCAAACATCTGTTCAGAAAATACTGTCCACTGCTGAAAGTCAACCCCTGTTCTCTTGTCTCCTTGAAAATCACTGATGTTTAAAATCAGTGTTTTCAACCACTGATATGCTATCCACTGATAGTGAAAGTCACCCACTGTGGGCCCATATGTCCTTCTAGCAACCACTAATACTGGTACTATCAGTGGTTACTTAAACAACTGTCTTCCACTATTCATCTTTTGTAACCGTCACCACGTCAGTACTCACTTTTTCACTTTATAAAACCCTGCCCTAACACCCAAACAGGGTTTTTCATTGTCGAATCGAATTCATAAAAAAATTCCTTTCTCAAAGCAGTTTTTCATCTCATTTCCACAAATTCCTTCACAACTCTCTTCGATCGTCTTCGCCAAAATGACTAAATCGAAGTCCTCCGCAAAATCCACTTCAAAATCATCTTCCAAAGAGGTCTCTCAAAAGGCTTAACCTATCAAAATCCCACACAAACCTTCTCACAACCTTCTGGGTCTTCTCACAAAACCCGACACCACTGATGCTTTCGACTCCATCATTGATATCATGTCTGAATCAAAGCATAAAACTTTGTTAATAGCAGATGCACCAATTTACTTGGCGACCCAAAGAGAGTTCTGGAAAAATGTAACCCTTGACAAACAAGGTGAGACTGTCATAGCTATTAACTCTTCTCTAAAGGGTAAAGCTGTCAAAATTACACCACAATTAATTTCAGAAGTCTTTGCACTCGATGATCAGGAAGGTAAAACTTCTTTTCCCAAAAACGAGTTAAAAAAATGATTTTCTGGAAAGAGGGTATGGTGCAGAAGTAAAAAGGGACACCTTACAAAAGGGTTTCTTCCCTTCTGCAACAAGGTTTTTATTTCATACCCTCTTAATGTGTGTTTCAAACAAAACCACTGCTTTTAATGAAATACCATTGAAGATTCAAAACCTGGGATATGCTATTCTTCAAGAAGAAAATTTTAATTATTCTCAGGAAATCTTTAATGATCTGGTTAAAAATGTTGAAACAAAGGCATTCTTACTGTTTCCAAGATTTCTAAGTTATTATTTCAAAAAGAAACTTGGCAAGAATGATGCTTCTGTAATAAAACAAGGTGAATCTTTTCAAATACACAGCTTAACTGCTGAAACTTTCACAAGAATGTCAACACCTTTCAAAACACAAGCAGAGGTGCCTGAGCAGAATTTAGCAGCTACCACTGCTCCTCAGGTATCTGCTGCTGAGCCCACTGCACAAGGTGATCAAAGCAGTAAAACAACTGCTTTGAAACCCACACCTAAAATTACCAAAAAGCCAAAACAGAAGAAAAATCAAAACCCCCCAAAACCTACCAAAAAGGCAACTCTGGAGGATGAGATACCAGAGCTAATGCCTGTGACAGCAAAAAAGTCACAAGAAACCACTGCTGCTACTTCCTCACAGCAGTTGGTAGAAATATCTCAACCTATGACTGAAACTCCTCCTGTTTCTTCTCAAAAAGAACAGGTTGTACATATAGGTACACCACAATATGATGCTCTGGAATCACTTGCTTCCATCATCCACAGCCCAATGCCCAGGGCCAATTCTCTTTCTACACCCAACCTCACCTCCACAATTCCCCCACCAACAAAATTATTGTTGGATGCTATTGATTTGAACCAGGCACAAACCAGTCCTTCTCACTCACCTATCAATGCGAATATACTTCAACAAATGACTGGGTCTGATGTATCAATCATAGCTGACCCACCAACAAGACCTGAGGAGGTTACACCCCTTGAGTTACAAGTAACTCTTGGTGGTAATCCAAGTGAAGCAGGCACTACAAGTGCTGAACCCACTGGTTTGCATTTGGACAGTGGTTACATCAATAAGACTTCCTTGGAGGAAATTTCTTCTATGGGAACATTTGTGTATCCAGTTTTCACTGGTTCACTAAAAAGTGTCTCTCTTTCTGAAGGAAGAAGTCCCCAGTACCAAGAAAAAGGGGCATCAGTGGATGATATTTGGAATACAATTCCTCAATCAACCACTGTTAGTGGGAAATCAGATGATCCCATTAATTTGGGTGATGATTTATTGTACCAAGAATTGACGGCCAGAGTAGACAAACTAGACACATCTGTTGCAGAAATCAAAGGCATGCTGCAACAGGTGTTGAAAGATCAAAAGGTACCATCCATTGCTGCATCAACTTCAACAGCTGAGTCAACATACACTCTCACTGCAAGTGAGTTATGGAATTTATTTCAACCATTGCTCAACCATAAAAAACAACTAGCTGATCAGCAACATGAGATTCAGGTTCAAAAGATCAGGAATGTTATGGACGCATGGTTTAAAGACACTCAAGCTGATATCAAGGAAATTAAGGCTCACATATTGAGCACCTCTGGCACTGTTCCTCCTTCTATCATAATTATAGATAATCCAAAATCAGATGATGCCAAAAAGGGGGAGAAAGTGGAAACATATGGCTCTAAAAAGATTGATGAAGTCACTAAGATCCTTGTTGATGAAAAAGCAAAGGTTAAAAGTGATTTGGAAGCAAAGGAAAAAGCAAAGTTTGAATAGGAGAAGAAAGCTTTCATGGAACTGAATGAGCAGGGTACTTCTGAGCCAAAGGATGATGAAAATCCCAAGGATGAAAAGAAGAGGCCCACTAGACAAGTGAGGCAACCCAAATCCATACCATCCAGATCCAGAAAACACACTCCCAAACTTCCTAAAAGCTCCACACATCAATCTGCCACCCAAACAGCTGTTGCAACACCTGCTGTCTCAACAACAGTTGATACTTCAGTGGTTTCAGCAGTTGTTAAACCAACAACCACCACCTTAGTTACAACAACTGCTCTCACTCAAACCATTCAAACCATTGCCCCACCAGAAACACCATCATCTCCAAAAACCATATCTTCACTCCTGCTAAAAAGCAGAAGACATCAGATGTTACAACATCTGTTGTAATGACAACAGTGGTTGAAACACCGGTTGTCTCAACACCTGTCAGTCCAAGCACCCTTACTTCACTTCAAGCCATCTTCACTCCAATCAACAAATCACCCAAAAGCACTCCTTCACTAGAGAAAACTTACACCAGAAAAAGAAAAACAACTCAGACAGATGATGACAAATATGATCCTATTGCTGCAAAATATCCACTGGAACTGGAAGCTGTAAAAAATGAGATGAGACAATTTTACACTGAGGATAATCCTTCAAAAAGAAGATTTCCTTCTCTCATAGGCTTCATGAACCCATAAAATATGGATGAATATCTCAAGCTCAAAGCAAGGCAGGCTAAGATAAGAGCCAAACTTGAATGTGAAGATCAAAGTGACAAAGCCATTTCTGAAAAAATGGAATTTTTGCTCACTAAAGTCAAACAGATGGAAGGCTATGCAAGAGATCTGAGCAAAGAAATGTCAAATTTACCACCCAAAGCAGATCTACGAAAAGAAATGAGAAAAGAATATCTTGCATACATCATGAAAGAAAAATTCTATCCAGCTGAAGAAAACCAGTTCGAAGAATGGCCAATAGTTGCATTAAAGCATGAGGCAAACAGAATTGAAAGAATAAAAAATGATCCAAGCAAGAAGAGGACAACTCCAAACTGGAGCAAATACAAAAAGCTCATTGCTGATCTTACTTCAGAATACAAAAGGAAGAAACAAGAGCTGGTGGATGCAAAGGTTGAACCTGCCAATGTCATAGCAAAATGGACTAGGCAATATACAGATGAGGCTTATGAGAGGCTAAAGAAGAGAAAGATGACAGATTCAAACACACCAAAGAAGCCTGATCACATAAAGCCAGAACAGTAGATCAAAACTTCTGAACCACTGCTCACATCAACAAACATCTCAGACATTGAGTTAGATCAAAGAAAAAGACAAGAACTGATTAATAAAGAGACAGCAGAAGATATAACTGCAACAAATGAGATCATAAACAGGGCTTTCACACAAATGTCAGCTGAAAATTCTGATGCAGCAAAAGTTCAGAGTACTGATCATGCTGAAAACTCTGAACTATCAAAAGCTCAGAGTAATGATCAGGCTGAAAACTCTAAACCAGCAAAAACACAGAGTACTGCTCAACAAATCTTCACAAGGCCACAATCACCCAACTCACCAGTCAATAAACCTTTCCCAAGAAACCCATTGGGTTAAAAAATACTAAAATGGATGTCTGATCAAAAGACCCATGTATTGACTATGATCAGATCCAATGGTGAAGTGAAGTACATATCAAGGAAACAAGCACTAGGCCTTGGTGTTGAAGATCTACAAGATCTCCTTGAACTTACACTGTGCATGGATGAGGATGACTCAAGTTCCAAGGACTTTGAAGTGGAATTTAAAAGACAAGCTAAGGAACTTCTGATGGGAAAATAAAGATCCAGAATAATGAAAGGTTTTGGCATCATCTGTTCCAGGGGGAGATTGTTGGGATTGAACCCTACCAGAGGAACAGATGATGTAAAGCCAAAACCAGGTCACAACAGTGGATTCACAATAAGCAGCTGTTTACACTAGACTTTCCCCTTGAAAGTGGTTATAACATCTGATGTCCTCTATCCACTGTCCGTATACAACAGCTGTTGTTCTTCAAACTGCTGATGAAGCCCTGAAGACTGTTAAGAAGTAAACACTGCTGGTTGAATCTACTGATGCTAAAGGACTGCCCACTCAAGGACTGATCAACCTTGAGGAAAGCACTGATGAAAGGAGAAAGCAGTAGTTTAGTGTGTCACTTGTTTTGTATAAAGTCAGTGGTTAAGATTAGCAGTGTTTGTATAGGAACAGTGGTTAATGGTTGTTAGGTTGTTAGATGTCGCTTTCATGGTGACGTCAGCTGAGATGCTTCAGTGGTTTGGTTTGCCTATAAATGGAGCAGTACCCTGTACTATTACATTTGATTGACTGAGTGAGTTCTTCTCCTCTAGTCCAATCCTTTCATCTTGTGCGATCAACCATGGAGTATCAGGCTGAGGGGGAGTTTTGTAGTAAGCATGCTTTGTAATCACATTAATAAGACCCAAACTTTGATCAGATTGCATGTGTTCACATTAATAAGACCCAAACTTTGACGAGATTTTGAAAACTTTGAAGGTTCAAAACATTATAATAAATCATCTAAGAAGAGATTATTAGTTTTCAACTCGGATTCGTAATTCGTGTTCTTGTTGTGGTTGTCACCTAAAGATAGGCAACGGTATTGTTTTAAGACTAAACGCAAGTAAACTCGCATTAGGGTCCTAGGAAGGTTATAGTCTAGGTCAAAGCATTACTAATAACCTAATTCCCTATAACCATGAGCTCTGATACCAACTTTTCTATCACACCCAGGCCACGTTAAAATAACAAACCGTGGCGGAAACGTCGGGGAGTGTCGTAACAGAATCATTGTTTCACAACACATGGATTAAAGTTTCGTTTTATTGAATTAAGTTTATTACATTGTATTGAACTTAGAAACAAAACATGAACAAATTAACTTTCATTGTTATTGAGTCACTAAGGCCTCGTCCATTCCTATGTGAGTAAGCATCATAATCATCGTCAAACATCATC
This sequence comes from Helianthus tuberosus, assembly GCA_030545235.1. Classification (NCBI taxonomy): domain Eukaryota; kingdom Viridiplantae; phylum Streptophyta; class Magnoliopsida; order Asterales; family Asteraceae; genus Helianthus; species Helianthus tuberosus. The sequence continues at coordinate 152,519,767 of CM060381.1, forward strand.
AACTTATGATACCTGAAACATATGTGAAAATACGTCAGCATAAAAATGCCGGCGAGTACATAGGTTTTGTGAGAGTACCGGATTCATGACTTGTTTACATGTTGCAATACCTCGTTAGACTACCAAAGTTGATAGTTGAAAACCTTGTTTGAAAAGTGTTTGGTATTGCAATATGATTAACCAACTCAAAACAAGTTGGTTATAGTTTATAAAATCTCGTAGCCATGAATCTTAACCCAAAACATTTGTTTATGTAGCCCAAATCGTAAATCATTTTTGTAATATAACTCGTATGGTTTATATCATTAAGAAAACCTTGTAGTGTAACTTTGTTTTGAAAACAGTCGAACAAGTGATCTAGGTAACGCAACGGTATGTAATATGTTTAAAGCACTTATATATAGGAAGTACCAGTGGCTATCCACCATGCTTTTATCACATTACCCCCGCCCCGTTACCTAATCACTTACCATAACCCAATCGTTTAATAGTTCAAATAGCTCCAATTGTTCAAATAGTTCAAGTAGTTCACATAAATCAAATAGTTCCAATGGTTCAAATAGCTCAAGTAGTTCACATAGATCAAATAGTTCCAATGGTTCAAATAGCTCAAATAGTTCACATAGATCAGTAGTTCCAGTGGTTCAATAGTTCATGTAGTTCCAGTGGTTCAATAGTTCACGTAGTTCAAATTGTTGTGTTTAGTATAAACCATAGCATTTGTTTAGAAAGCTCGAAATCGTTTAGCACATATGAATCACCCCAAAACAGTCGAAAACGATAAAAGAGGGGAACTATGTACTCACATTGAATTGCTAGGTATCCTCGATTAAAGTGAACTAACAAGCTCGGGCAATCAAGGAATCAAGTGGCACCTAGTATCGGATCACTAAGTTAATAAATCGATACCTAAATCGGAAGATCGGGTAGAATGAGGTTTTGTAAACCAAATGAGTATTGAAACTCATGTGATATGGTTTAACAAAGCCTACATTCTAAATCGGAACCTATCCTAAGTGCTTACGACCCGTTAGGACCCATTAAGGTAGCTTATCCTACTTTAACGCGTCGTTCGCACAAAATGCGCGTTCGAGACGCCTAACTAGTTCTATGACAAGTATTATATGCCTAAACATGTTTAAATATGTTGCATAATCAGTTAAGTGACAAAAGTTTAAGTTACATATGCTTAAAATCCAATTATGCATGAAAAGGGCATTTTGGTCATTTTCCTAAGGCATATAAACTACATATCATAACAACTAGAGTTAATTGCCAAAATCGTCCCTGAGGTTTGAGCACGTTTGCCATTTTCGTCCAAAATGACACTTTTATACCAAATTGCCCCCAACGTTTGTAACTTTTTGCCATTTTCATCCAAGCCACTAACTTAGTTTATTTTTTCTGTTAAGTTGAGGATATTTGGATGAAACTGGCAAATATAAAACCACAGGGATGATTTTAGCAATTTACTCAAACCCTTTTTAATTTCTTTTATTTAATTATTTTTGTTACATATATAATAAAAAAGAATATACATGGAGTTTTTAGAAAAAAAATAATAGTTTTGTCACATGATTTTTATAAATTTTCATCCAAATCACTAACTCAGTTTATTTTTTCTGTTAAGGTGAAGGATGTTTTAAATTTTATAAATTAAGACAGAAATTAATTTACAACTTCTTTATATAAATCAGTTTTACAAAGAGAAAACGTCATTGGTGTGCAACACATAACAATCGATTACAACTTTTAGTATTTATCTGTTGTAGAGATAGAAAAAAGTTGTAAAACGTTACATATTTTTTAAATGTGTTGAGCACCTAGAAAATATGTTGGTAGAAATAAAATATTTATTTAATTAAGATTATGAGGGTAACTAACTAAGGGGCAGTTTCTTTACCTCTTAATGAGGCTCTTAATGGTTCAGACCTCTTACTGGTTCAACACTTAATGGTTCAGACTGTTTGTTTCACGAGTACGTATGAATGGTTCAGACATTTGCCTCTGAATGGTTAAGATTTATACAGAGTCTGAATGGTTAAGACCTCTGATCTGAATTGGTCAGACATTTGCCTCTGAACGGTTAGCATTATACAGGCTCTTAATGGATCAGACCTCTTACTGGTTCAGCACTTAATGGTTCAGACCTCTTATTGGTTCAGCACTTAACCATTCAGATGTTTCCAAACAGCCCCTAATACTTATTCTGAGTGGATTGAGTAAAGAAACTTTTGGTTCATAGCATTATAATTACAATTTGGTGGGTAATTTTAAGGTTTGGTGACGATACGTTGTTTGATAGAGGGGGGCACTGGCTTCTGTTTTTCCTTAGAAGCGAATTTAAAGGAGTAGAAGATGAATTACAAACTTGGTACATATAAGATTTTTTTATTTGACCTTTTTCAATAAGGTCACCAGCATTTTGGTTTTATAAAATTTAGAGGTTTAAGTAGATTTTATTTTTATAAAACTGATCTATATAAAAAATTAGAAATTAATTTCTGTCTTAGTTTATAAACATCCTTCGTCTTAATAGAAAAATTAACTTAGTTAGTGGTTGGATGAAAATTTATAAAAAATATGTGACAAAGCTATTATTTTTTTCATATAAAAATTGCATGTATATTCTTTTTATTATATACTAACAAAATTAATTAAATAAAAGAAATTTAAAAGAGTTTAAGTAAATTGCCAAAATCGTCCCTTTGGTTTTATATTTGCCAGTTTCATCCAAATATCCTCAACTTAACAGAAAAAATAAACTAAGTTAGTGGTTTGGATGAAAATGGCAAAAAGTTACAAACGTTGGGGGCAATTTGATAAAAAAGTGTCATTTTGGATGAAAATGGCAAACCTGCACAAACCTCAGGGATGATTTTGGCAATTAACTCTAACAACTAATTAAACTAAGTGACCATAAGGTATAACCTCGGAAGGTTATTCCCTATACAACTATGGTCACTAAACATGCTTGGTCGGATCCTAATGATCGACCAAACGGGTCGGGTTCTAAAGTCTAAGCGATTGTTAAGACCGCTTATCTTACGACCCTATACAAGCACTAAACTAAAAGTGACAAGTTAAACATGTTAAAACATGTTTAACTAAGTTAGAAAATAGGTTTTGATATCAAAACAAAGTGTTTTGATACCCAAGGATAGTTTCGTCTCAAAATGCGAATAAACGGCATTTTGACCGAAACTTTGACTCGTCACTTCGACTAATCAACGTGGTAATCAGTAGGTATAGTCACAAGGGACTATAACCATCGTGATTACGCTCACGTTGCAAAGTTCGAACGAACTTTGTGTTGACCAAAGACGGGTCAAAGCAGAAAGTCAAACATTGTTTGACTTTCATGCTTAAAATGCATAAAAGTATGAAAGAAACTTACAAAAGGTCAAAGCCTTGAAGATTTGAACTCAAATTGCTCAGGTATGAAGCTTGAGAACTTCAACTTAGAGCAGAAATGAGAATAAATGTGAGGAATGCTTGAAAACCAAGTGGGTATTTATAGATTTTGAAGAACCGATAGGATCGTTTCTCGTAATTCGTGCTTTAATCCTAGCCATCCAAGTGTTACCCATTGTTTACAAAACATGGGGAACTCAAAAACCATCAAATGGTATTGCAAAACAATGATTAAAACCATCAAAACCAGCTCAAATGGCCAAGTTCAATGTTTCTATCAGGCATGTTGTCGTGGGCCGCATAGACATGTACATAGTCTTACGCGCCCCTCCTAAGCCAGCTTTGACAGATTGTCAGTTTTAGTCCCTGCAAGTCCAAAACTTGGTTTTTGATACATTTTTGACACGTTTAAGCCTCGTTAACCCCATTTCAAGGCTCTACAATGAGGTTAAAGTATAAGGAACATGAAATATGCTCAAAAAAATCTCGGATGTCAGTTCGTTTGGTCGTACGGTTGCGTTATTCGGTTAATTACGACGAAAACTCGAACGGACGCAAAAACGATCCAAATTACGCGATGAATGGTATTTTTGCATTCCAATCACTAAAATAAAATATTTTAATGATTACAAAAATTTTTGGATGTCCGGATATGTTCAGAACGTAAGATATGCGCAAAAATGCCAACTTATGCACTTTTTGACGCTTTTAGTCCCTGTTGATTGAATAAGTTTATTTTCGCACACCGAACCCCTCCAAGCCTATTTCTAAGCTATGTAAAGGATATTTAGGGTATGTTTAACTTATGATCAAGTTCCAGAATGTTCGTTACTGTGACACCTCAGGAAAACCAGGAAACCACGCAACTCAACTAGCTTCCTCAGTAACTAAGTGCTAAATTTCGGGACAAAATTCTCTTAACAGGGGGAGAATGTGACAACCCTCATAATTACATGTATCCGTACGATTAATTAATATTATATTATGCTTATTGATTGTACAAAAAAATTGACTAAATGGTCCTGAATGTTTTTCCTAAGTGTTAGGAATTAAAAGCGTTACAAATAGTTACATAAAAGACACTATACGGAATAACCTAGCACTTTAATGAAACGGTATCTAACCGAACAACCGGACATTACCCGAAACACCAAAATTTTGTCAAAAACATTGGTTTATTATTTCTGAGCTAGTCATGGTCTCCGAATACCCCAACACACTAGAAAATATGAGATACACTTAATGCATTAGATATTACACTTAACCTCCAAAATATTTACCTACTTATTACCAAATTTTACAATTTACCCCCTAGCCTAAATTCGGTCATCATCACAAATATATTCCATAGATTTTTTGTTGATCTTGCTTGATTTAGTTGCCAAGAGATAAGAGTCATGATTACAAAATGGCCAATAGGATCAAAAGGAATCATTATAACTTCACACTCCCCAACTTCACTTCACCTCCCTCACACTCTCTCTCCCTCTCTCGGCCTACACATAACACCCACCCCCTCCCCCTTTGCAACTTTCATTCATTCCATTTCCAAGTTCAAATCAAGAGTTAGAAGGAACCTTGTGGAGTTTTGAAGCTTGAAGACCTTGAGGAACCTCCATCCATAAGCTTCCATCCACCATTCTCATCATTCTTTCTTTAGTGGTCTTCCCTAGCCCTTGAGCTAGTTGTAAGTTTCTTACAACTAGTCTTGTTTCTTATTTTGTGGTTAAATGGATATATAGATTGTTGTTTGATGTTTAACACAAGATCTCTAAAAGAAAATGAACAAGATTCATGAACATAAGTTTGCATAAAGATTAAATCTTGTTGGATTAAGGTTGATTAAAGCATGCAAGGCATTTGATTGTTGATTTCTTGATAAACACTTGTTTAGGGTATTTGCTTGTATGTTTTAGTAACATTTAAGCTATAAAAAGCATGCTGAGTAAAGTTTCCAGCCAACTTCAACTGGCTGTAACCGGACCGTTATAAATCGAAAAATTGATTTTATGAAGTCTAAATTATGTATTTTCGAAATACGGTTCTAATGGCACTGGAATCATAATTTTTGGACTTCGTTTGCTATTTTTAAAAGGGTCGTTTTTCACAGCAGCAAAAGCTGCATTTTTACTGCATAAAATGTGTGTTATGTTTTTCATCATAACTTGATATCCGTGTAGAATTAGCTCATGAAATTTGTACTGTAGATAACCACTGATGTCTTTGTAATCCTCCAACTGGAATTTCATCAATCGGACTTACGATGAATTTTAAATGAATTATTCCTATACGTACATCTGTCCTCAGATTGGGAAGGACGCCAGCGCTAAATATATGTATTCTTATACGTACCTCTGTCCTCGGATTGGGAAGGGCACCTGCGCTAAACCTACGTATTCAATACGTACCTCTGTCCTCGGATTTGGGAAGGGCACCTATATATACATCTAGTCTAGCGGTTTACAACATGGGGTAGCCCCCACCGTTTATGGTTTGGAAAATAAGGAAAGTTGATTTAACCTGCAGTTGCAAACAACTCATAGTTCTTGAAAAACTACTTTATAACGAACACCTACTGTGAACTCGCTCAACTTTGTTGTTGACTCGTTGTTACATGCCTTGCAGGTCGTTAGATACTTATGGAGCTTGCGCGAGGAGGAGGCCATTGTGGGATATGGACTGTTATGTCCCGTTCTAAACATTTAAACTTTATGAACTTATTGAACTTATGTTTTGATTCCATGTCTTATGCTTCCGCTGTTTAATTTGAACTTGATTAACTAGTTTTGAAACACCAATTATATTGTGTGGTTGGATTTTATCTATTTTAAATACATTGTTCAATATGATTGGTGGCTGGATCCTGGTCATGTCATGCCTCCAAGCGGTGATACTCCGCGTGTGGATTTTTTGGGGGTGTGACAGATTGGTATCAGAGCCATTGGTTATAGTGAACTTGGTTTTAAAAAAGGGAAAAGCTTTTTGACAAAACCAGTCTATAACCTGTACAGTGCTCAACGATCCACAACGACGCTTCGCTCCACGTACAAGACTCGACACAATAGGTGGTATGATTTATGTTTATATTATCTGTTTGATAGTTCACATAGTGCATTAGTTAACGTGATAACTGCTATTTGAACCATGTGTGCTTACTCTCTTCTGTCATCCCACGCTTACGCACTTTCGCGACACTTTTCTCACTTACGTTGCTTCGTTGTGAAGATCATGAGTGGACGTTTGAACTTGACTCAAGCCCAGCTGACGGCTCTAATCAACGAACGAGTGGCTGAGGCACACGCAGTTGTCCCTGCAGGAGGTATAACCTGCCATATCAACCCATCTTAGGACGTTTAGACCCTACCCTCGCGAACCAACTCTTGTGCTTAACCTTGTGTCTTATTCTCGTGCCATAGGTCAACATGCTCAGCCTCCCGTATGTACGTTCAAAACATTCATGGATTGCCGACCTAGTACTTTCAGTGGCACATGTCACACCCCGACCACGTAAAACAACAAAACGTGGCGGAAACGTCGGGGAGTGTTGTAACAGAATCATTGTTTCATAACACATGGAAATTGAAATATTGTTTTTTTGATTAAAAGAGTTACAATGTCTTGACAATCAAAGAAACATAACATAAATAACTAGTCTTGCATCTTTTATTGTCACTAAGGCCCAAGTCCGCCTAAGTGTATCTTGATAAATCCTATGCATCATATCCTGAAATACATGTGAAAATAGGTACGTCAGCATAAAAATGCCTGTGAGATACATAGGTTTTGTGAAAATAGGATTCATGACTTGTAAGTTTAGAAAAAGTTGTTTAGCAAAAGTCAGTCATGAATCTTGTAAATTGATTTGTTTTGAAAATCGTTTGAAAACAATAAGTTCAGATGATATGTATAAATAAGAGAATAATGTATGGTTAAATGAATAACCAAGTAAAATGAGTTTGTATAAGATAAGTTATTTGTAAAACAATGTCTTGTGAAAAGTATGTTATTTGTATAAAATGTTATATGTCTCAAATTGAAATGATTCAAATAACGCTACGATATGTAATACCATACAAACACTTATATATAGGAAGTACCAGCGGCGTATCCACCATGCTTGTATCATATTACACACGCCTCGTTACTTAAATCACTTACTCAAACCAAACCAACAAAGTAAAATGTTTATGTATTATCAAATGTCAAAATGTTTATGTGAAAACCATGTCTAATGTCTATGTCTAATGTAAATCATTAATTTTGTATGTAAATGTCAAATGTTTATGTATGGTAAGTGAAATATATCAACTAAACCATATGTAAAATGCACAAAAACAAGGTATTGAAGTAAAACATGGTTTAAATCAAAGTTATGTTTTGTGTAATAAATGCATGCTATACTGATATAAACATCTATGCGGTATTGTGAAAATTCATACATCTAAGCCTTGCGACAGTCGGATAACCCTTTTTGTAAAGGTTATCAAAAGATGTATTCGGATTCGGTCATTCCTTCCATCCAAACAAACCCGAGATTACAGGAATGGGATTTGTCAAGTCCTATGGTACCACTACCTACTACCGAGCGGCATGATCGGTGTTAATGAATGTACATTGTCTCATTTAAACAAACCAAATGTCATACCAAAATGTAAGCATGTGATGAATAATAAATGTACTAAGTATGCACACAATGGGCATACATAGCATAGAATGTAATGTAAAATAATGTACTAAGTACGCACACAATGGGCATACATAGCATAAAATGTAATGTAAAATAATGTACTAAGTACGCACACAATGGGCATACATAGCATAAAATGTAATGTAAAATAATGTACTAAGTACGCACACAATGGGCATACATAGCATAAAATGTAATGTAAAGTAATGTACTAAGTACGCACACAATGGGCATACATAGCATAAAATGTAATGTAAAATAATGTACTAAGTACGCACACAATGGGCATACATAGCATAAAATGTAATGTAAAGTAATGTACTAAGTACGCACACAATGGGCATACATAGCATAAAATGTAATGTAAAATAATGTACTAAGTACGCACACAATGGGCATACATAGCATAAAACAAAATGAAATCATGTACTATAAATGTACTAATGAACATAGCAAGTATATGATGTGAAAACAGGAAAGCATGAAAGTAACAAGTAGGCACATGTGTTCCACCCCAAAACAGTTTGGAAAAACAGTAAAAGAGGGGTCTATGTACTCACTTGAGATTGCTTAGTAGTCATTGAGTAACAACCAAACAATCCTAGAGATCACGGATATCAAACGGCACCTAATATAGGTAACTATGTTAATATACCAGACCTAAATCGGAGGATCGGATAGAATGAGGGCTCGTAAACCAATTGAGTATGGGAACCCATGTAATATGGTTTAACAAGTCTACATACTAAGATGAAACCTAACCTAAGTGCTTACGACCCATTACGACCTGTTTAGGTAGCTTATGCTACTTTAACGCGTCGTTTGCGTGAAACGCGTTCGCCTAACTAGTCCTATGACAAGTATTATATGCCTAACATGTTTAATTATGTTACATAATCAGTTAAGTGACGAAAGTTTAGGTTACACATGCTTAATTACCAACTACACATGAAAAGGGTATTTTGGTAATTTACCTAAGGCATATATATTACCTATCATACAACTACTTAACGAAGCGACCATAAGGTATAACCTCGGAAGGTTATCCCTTATATGCTATGGTCACCTAATGTGTTTGGTCGGATCCTAATGATTGACCAAACGGGTCGGGATTGAAAGTATAAGCGATTGTTTAGATCGCTTACCTTACGACCCTATATAAGCACTAAACTAAAAGTGACGAGCTAAGCATGTTAAAACATTCTTAACTAAGTTTAGAAAATAGGTTTGGTATCAAAACAAACGGTTTTGATACCTAAGAGTAGTTTGGTTACAAAATACGCATTAACACGCATTTTGGCCGAAACTACGACTCGTCACTGAGCCTAGATAACGTGGTAATCAATAGGTATAGTCACTAGGGGCTATAACCATCGTGATCACGCATACGTTATGAAGTTCAAACGAACTTCGCATCGACCATAAACTGGTCAATGCGGAAAGTCAAACATAGTTCGACTTTCGGACTAGAAAAGCAATAAAAGAACGAAGGAACACTTACAAAGGGTCCCCGCAAGATTGATTTCCAAGTAATCTCAGGTAGGAAGTGTATAAACACAACCACTTAGAGAAAACTCAGATTTCAAGTGGGTTTTGAAATGGGGATGGATGGGTATTTATAGTTTTCGGAGAGCCGTTAAGATCGTTTCTTGGAAACCGTGCTTTGATCTTGGCCATACACCTCAAGACCCTGGTTTTTGAAAACCATTTGAGCCCATAGATTTGCCCCAAAACCATGTGCAACAAGTGGAATAGACCAGATGCAATGTTTCTGCAATTCTGCTGTCTAACCCCTGCTTGTGCACCGTAACACTCAGAGTGTTGAGGTGCGCAAGGACCTACTTTCACAGAATTACACTTTTGGTCCCTGTTAGTGTTTTGAGCTATTTTCGACATGTTTAAGGCCCGTTAACCCCATTTCAAAGCTCTAAAATGAAATTAAAGTGTAGGGAACTTAAAATGCGTTCAAAAATATCCCGGGTGTCAGTTCGTTTGGCCGTACGATCGCGATGTTCGCTTAATTACGACGGAATGCGCATAAGCGCGAAAAACGATCCAAATGGCGTGACGAATGGATTTTTGACAAGCCAAACACTAAAACATAATATTTTAGTGCTTACATAAATTTTTGGATGTCCGGATGTATTCAGAACGTAAGTTATGCACGAAAATGCAAACTTGTGCATTTTTTGACGCTTTTAGTCCCTGAATGACCCAAAAGTTTATTTTAGCACACCGAACCTCTCAAAGCCTATTTCTAAGCTATGTAAAGGATATTTATGGTATGTTTAACTTATGGCCATGATCCGGAATGTCTGTTACAGTTCAAATTGGCATACTTTCGTAGTTTGTCAAATTTAGTCCCTGTAAGCGATTTAACTCGATTTTGCCATACCAAAGCCTTCAAAACTTATTTCTAAGTTATGTAAAGGTTATTTAAGGTATGTTAAGCCTATTTCACTATTCCGGAGTGTTCGTTGCATTAAACGGGTTCTATTTACGAATCAGTGCGCGTATAACCTTCCAGAAAGCGATTTAAAGCTTGAAATCGAACAAGAATTGATATGTGCAAAGGATACACATATTTATACAAATCCCAAGTATGAAATACAATATTTCATTGATACTGTATTTGTTTGATGGCCGTGGAGGCACATGTGTCACAGTCCCCCTACTTTAGGAAATTTCGTCCCGAAATTTTATTTAGAGGAAACTTGTGAGAGTTTAAAACATGAAGTTGAAAAGATCGAACAACATTGGTTAGGGTTCTGAACTTCTAGTAACTTTAATAACATCATGCTTGCAATGTAAGAGGGATACTTATATACAAGTATATGAAGCGTCATTGGTGCGTCCACTGTACCTCCATTACATTGTTCTCATTTTGTTATTGTTGTCACTATCGGTTCTTACACATAATAATTCTTACTGGGTTTCTGTGCACTAAATTTCATAATTATGTATGCGTCCATAATTAGAAAATTCCTTGCATAGTTCACACAGTCTATTTTATAATGTGTAGGAGAAAACCAAATGAACAAACCTGTGATGAGTGTGACTAGACCACTATAGGGTCCCTTTTATTAAATCAATAAATGATTTTAATAGACAACCAAGGAGTCTTTTCAGCTTATATCATCACATGTCATTCTTAACCAGATTTTTGAATCAATCTTGTAGACTAGACCCCTGCAAGGGTCTCTTATGAATCATGAAGTGGTACTATATAATCCAAGGGTCTTAACTATTACATAGAAGCCCATTAAGGATTTAAGGTAGTACCTTTTGAATATCCTACTACGAATCCCTCATATGAAGATATGAAAAATTCTACGAGGATTTGGATTACGAATATCAAGAGTATACAAAAACACAAAATGCATAAAAGAAAACACAAGATGCATAAACACATAGTCATATATCCACAAAGATTGTTTATCTTGATCTTTAATTTGTTAATTAGTTTTTCTAACAGAGCACATTTATTTAAAGCACACTAGGAATCCATCTCGTGGATTTCATTTGGTACTTTAAACATTATCAAGAATCTAACTATAAAGATAGAAAGATTTTTAAAAGAAAAATTCAATTTCGATTATAAGGAACCGAAATGTTCAAATTTAGGTACATAAGGAATCCAATTAAGGACTCTGATTTGAATGATAATCATCCACAAGGGTCTAAATGTGAAGATAAAAAGATCCCATATGGATTTTAGAAGTTGAAGATGTTTTGAAACCTTGCACTTGATGTGCTTAGGTCAAAACATTAAGTAAAATGCTTATGAAGTTGAGATGCCAGATATGTCCAGGCGATATATGAAGCGAAATTTGAAAGTTAAGTCAATGTATGAAGAAAATATTTTTGAAAACTATGCATGGGGTTCTTAAAAAAATGTGTTCAATGTTTTTTTTTGAAACCTTATATATAATACCTTTGAAATCATAAAGTAGGTGTATTAGGTAGGTATATATTTAAAAAAAATTGTTTTAAAATCATGCGAGATGAATTTTGAAATTATGTATGAGGTTTTTGAAAACATGAATGATGCTTTTCGAAATCATGCACTTGATAAGAAAATGTACTGTGTTAATATTGTTTTCAGACTAGATGAAACATTTTGAAATTATGAAGGTTGTTTTTTTGAAAGCATAGCCAATGTTTTTGAAATAACATAGACAATGCATTTAAAAAAAATTGTTTTCAAACTATATGAAATGTTTTGAGATCATGAAGGTTGTTTTTGAAATACTTGTACTGTGTATGTTGAAAAATCAAAACGTAATGGGTATGAGATTTGAAAATACCCTTAGTTATCTAACCAAAGATTCAAAGGCACAGATGTGCAGAAGCATGATTACTCATAATGTCACTTTATTTTCTGTACTTTGTTTCTTAGAGTGAAACGAGTACTTAAAATTTTCGAAGGAATCATGAGCGATCATTTGAAAGAGAGAATCACAAGAGTAGTTTGTAAGGAATATAGTTCCTTGATGTAGGTATCATAGGAAAAGTCATACACACATGTAACTACACTCGTATATCAGAATTGTGAACAATAATTTATTTATAAACAAAACAGATTGTTTCACATTACAAGAAAATAGAAGAACAAAAGCATAAGACAGCAACATCTTCTAGTCAGCCAACTGCTCATCCGTGGGTTGGATTTGCATTAGCAAGCTTTGGGCAATCCCTTAGGAAATGGCCCATCTCGCCACAGTTGTAGCAAGACCCTGGTGAGAAACGAGCTTGAGCAGAGTCGGCTTGTGGTTGATTTGGACCACCTTGGTTCGGGTTACATCGACAAGCACTTGCCAGGTGACCAACTCGCCCACATGATGCACCCAGACGACACGATAAGTGAGCTTGGTGATGCCCATTACATTTGTCGCATATTGGTGCAGTACCGGCATAAGGTTTCCTAGCAGGAGGTTGAGCAGTAGCAAGGTTTATAACAGCTTGGTTTTGGATAGCAAAGTGGCATATGTTAACCAAATGTCCCCGCCGTCCACAGTAGGTACATTTGGAGCAGGGTATGAGGTTTGAATGATGACGGTTGCATCGTTTGCACAGAGGAACAGCTCCTTTGTATGGCTTCTTAGCAGGGGGTTGAGCTGGTTGGTTGGGGACGGCTTGACCATTGTGAGCGACCATGGCGAAGTTCTGAGAAGCCTTTCGCTTCTTTGACTTCTTAGGGGATCGTTCATCCATGGTCTTTGATTCCTCGGTTGGTTTCTTGGCTGGTGGTGCTGGCTTGACTTCTGCTTCCTTTGGTGACTCTTGAGTGGCTTCATTGTTGAGATGAGACATGGCAATTCCTAATTCCACAGTCTTCAGAATCACTTCGCCTATTTGCTGGGCAAATTTGGCTATTTGCTCGGACATTTGACCGTTGCTGAGAGGAAGAGACATTCTAGAAGAAAATGAAAGACATTGGAAGAAACAAGTGAAAGGTTATCAGACAATCAAAACAGGATGGCAATGCATAAAAATTGCGATCATTTGTTTGTTACCTAAGGCAAACAAATGAGACGGTGACAAATCAAAGTAAACAGGTCATATTAATGTATCACTGAAGACATGCTCGCCTATAAGTGAACACTCACCCCAAGAGTTCCCAGGTAAGAGTGACTGGTCCGATATTGCGGATTTGTACGAACACTCTAGCCTTCGACAGAAAACTCAGGGTATAGGCATTCACTCTTCCAGTTTGCACGTGTTCACATTATAAGACCCAAACTTTGACGAGATTTTGAAAATTCAAAGGGGTTCAAAACCATATAATAGAGGGTTCAAAACCTAGTAATCAATCATCCCAGAACAGATGATTAGTTTTCAAAGCGGTTTTGGAATTTGTGTTCTTGTTATGGTCGTCGCCTAAGGATAGGTGACAGTATTGTTTTATGACTAAACGCAAGTGAACTCGTATTAGGGTCCTAGGAAGGTTATAGACTAGGTCAAAGCATTACTAATAACCTAATTCCCTATAACCATGAGCTCTGATACCAACTTTTCTGTCACACCCCGACCACGTAAAACAACAAAACGTGGCGGAAACGTCGGGGAGTGTTGTAACAGAATCATTGTTTCATAACACATGGTAATGGAAATATTGTTTTATTGATTAAAAGAGTTACAATGTCTTGACAATCAAAGAAACATAACATAAATAACTAGTCTTGCATCTTTTATTGTCACTAAGGCCCAAGTCCGCCTAAGTGTATCTTGATAAATCCTATGCATCATATCCTGAAACACATGTGAAAATAGGTACGTCAGCATAAAAATGCTTGTGAGATACATAGGTTTTGTGAAAATAGGATTCATGACTTGTAAGTTTAGAAAAAGTTGTTTAACAAAAGTCAGTCATGAACCTTGTAAATTGATTTGTTTTGTAAATCGTTTGAAAATAATAAGTTCAGATGATATGTATAAATAAGAGAATAATGTATGGTTAAATGAATAACCAAGTAAAATGAGTTTGTATAAGATAAGTTGTTTGTAAAACAATGTCTTGTGAAAAGTATGTTATTTGTATAAAATGTTATATGTCTCAAATTGAAATGATTCAAATAACGCTACGATATGTAATACCATACAAACACTTATATATAGGAAGTACCAGCGGCGTATCCACCATGCTTGTATCATATTACACACGCCTCGTTACTTAAATCACTTACTCAAACCAAACCAACAAAGTAAAATGTTTATGTATAATCAAATGTCAAAATGTTTATGTGAAAACCATGTCTAATGTCTATGTCTAATGTAAATCATGAATTTTGTATGTAAATGTCAAAATGTTTATGTATGGTAAGTGAAATATATCAACTAAACCATATGTAAAATGCACAAAAACAAGGTATTGAAGTAAAACATGGTTTAAATCAAAGTTATGTTTTGTGTAATAAATGCATTCTATACTGATATAAACATCTATGCGGTATTGTGAAAATTCATACATCCAAGCCTTGCGACAGTCGGATAACCCTTTTAGTAAAGGTTATCAAAAGATGTATTCGGATTCGGTCATTCCTTCCATCCAAACAAACCCGAGATTACAGGAATGGGATTTGTCAAGTCCTATGGTACCACTACCTACTACCGAGCGGCATGATCGGTGTTAATGAATGTACATTGTCTCATTTAAACAAACCAAATGTCATACCAAAATGTAAGCATGTGATGAATAATAAATGTACTAAGTATGCACACAATGGGCATACATAGCATAGAATGTAATGTAAAATAATGTACTAAGTACGCACACAATGGGCATACATAGCATAAAATGTAATGTAAAATAATGTACTAAGTACGCACACAATGGGCATACATAGCATAAAATGTAATGTAAAATAATGTACTAAGTACGCACACAATGGGCATACATAGCATAAAATGTAATGTAAAGTAATGTACTAAGTACGCACACAATGGGCATACATAGCATAAAATGTAATGTAAAATAATGTACTAAGTACGCACACAATGGGCATACATAGCATAAAATGTAATGTAAAGTAATGTACTAAGTACGCACACAATGGGCATACATAGCATAAAATGTAATGTAAAATAATGTACTAAGTACGCACACAATGGGCATACATAGCATAAAACAAAATGAAATCATGTACTATAAAGGTACTAATGAACATAGCAAGTATATGATGTGAAAACAGGAAAGCATGAAAGTAACAAGTAGGCACATGTGTTCCACCCCAAAACAGTTTGGAAAAACAGTAAAAGAGGGGTCTATGTACTCACTTGAGATTGCTTAGTAGTCCTTGAGTAACAACCAAACAATGCTAGAGATCACGGATATCAAACGACACCTAATATAGGTAACTATGTTAATATACCGGACCTAAATCGAAGGATCGGATAGAATGAGGGCTCGTAAACCAAATGAGTATGGGAACTCATGTAATATGGTTTAACAAGTCTACATACTAAGATGAAACCTAACCTAAGTGCTTACGACCCATTACGACCCGTTTAGGTAGCTTATGCTACTTTAACGTGTCGTTCGCGTGAAACGCGTTCGCCTAACTAGTCCTATGACAAGTATTATATGCCTAACATGTTTAATTATGTTACATAATCAGTTAAGTGATGAAAGTTTAGGTTACATATGCTTAATTACCAATTACACATAAAAAGGGTATTTTGGTAATTTACCTAAGGCATATATACTACCTATCATACAACTACTTAACGAAGCGACCATAAGGTATAACCTCGGAAGGTTATCTCCTATATGCTATGGTCACCTAATGTGTTTGGTCGGATCCTAATGATCGACCAAATGGGTCAGGTTCGAAAGTATAAGCGATTGTTTAGATCGCTTACCTTACGACCCTATATAACACTAAACTAAAAGTGACGAGCTAAGCATGTTAAAACATGCTTAACTAAGTTTAGAAAACAGGTTTGGTATCAAAACAAACGGTTTTGATACCTAAGAGTAGTTTGGTTACAAAATACGCATTAACACGCATTTTGGCCGAAACTACGACTCGTCACCGAGCCTAGATAACGTGGTAATCAGTAGGTATAGTCACTAGGGGCTATAACCATCGTGATCACGCTCACGTTATGAAGTTCAAACGAACTTCGCATCGACCATAAACTGGTCAATGCGGAAAGTCCAACATAGTTCGACTTTCGGACTAGAAAAGCAATAAAAGAACGAAGGAACACTTACAAAGGGTCCCCGCAAGATTGATTTCCAAGTAATCTCAGGTAGGAAGTGTATAAACACAACCACTTAGAGAAAACTCAGATTTCAAGTGGGTTTTGCAATGGGGATGGATGGGTATTTATAGTTTTCAGAGAGCCGTTAAGATCGTTTCTTGGAAACCGTGCTTTGATCTTGGCCATACACCTCAAGACCCTGGTTTTTGAAAACCATTTGAGCCCATAGATTTGCCCCAAAACCATGTGCAACAAGTGGAATGGACCAGATGCAATGTTTCTGAAATTCTGCTGTCTGACCCCTGCTTGCGCACCGTAACACTCAGAGTATTGAGGTGCGCAAGGACCTACTTTCACAAAATTACACTTTTGGTCCCTGTTAGTGTTTTGAGCTATTTCCGACATGTTTAAGGCCCGTTAACCCCATTTCAAAGCTCTAAAATGAATTTAAAGTGTAGGGAACTTAAAATGTGTTCAAAAATATCTTGGGTGTCGGTTCGTTTGGCCGCACGATCGCGATGTTCGCTTAATTACGACGGAATGCGCATAAGCGCGAAAAACGATCCAAATGGCGTGACGAATGGATTTTTGACAAGCCAAACACTAAAACATAATATTTTAGTGCTTACATAAATTTTTGGATGTCCGGATGTATTCAGAACGTAAGTTATGCGCGAAAATGCAAACTTGTGCACTTTTTGACGCTTTTAGTCCCTAAATGACCCAAAAGTTTATTTTAGCATACCGAACCTCTCAAAGCCTATTTCTAAGCTATGTAAAGGATATTTATGGTATGTTTAACTTATGGCCATGATCCGGAATGTCTGTTACAGTTCAAATTGGCATACTTTCGCAGTTTGTCAAATTTAGTCCCTGTAAGCGATTTAACTCGATTTTGCCATACCAAAGCCTTCAAAACTTATTTCTAAGTTATGTAAAGGTTATTTATGGTATGTTAAGCCTATTTCACTATTCCGGAGTGTTCGTTTCATTAAACGGGTTATATTTACGCATCAGTGCGCATATAACCTTCCAGAAAGCGATTTAAAGCTTGAAATCGAACAAGAATTGATATGTGCAAAGGATACACATATTTATACAAATCCCAAGTATGAAATACAATATTTCATTGATACTGTATTTGTTTGATGGCCGTGGAGGCACATGTGTCACAGCACAGAAGGAGCTGTAGGTCTTCTTCACTGGTTTGAGAAGATTGAGTCCGTTTTTGAGATGTGTGAATGCCCTGAAGCTCGTAGGGTGAAATTTGCTACTGGAACACTAGAAGGTGTTGCGTTAACCTGGTGGAAAGTACAGGTTCAACTGCTAGGGCTGGCGGTTGCTAATGCCACCCCATGGAACGACTTCAAAGATTTGATCAAAGAAGAGTACTGTAGTCGTGACGACATCCACAAGCTAGAGGTGGAATTTTTCAATTTGAAGATGACGGGGTCTGAAATCGAGGCATACAAAAAGAGATCGAACGAATTAGCTATCCTGTGTCCTACTATGGTGGATCCTCCTATCAAGCGTATCGAGCTGTACCTTAAGGGTCTAGTGCCCGAGATTCAGAGCCACGTGACCTCAGCTAATCTTGGCACCATTCAGCAAATCATCCGGTTGGCTCATCGTGTCACTGATCAGGTAGTTGAGCAGAACAAGCTGCCCAAGCGTATTAGCGCTACTACTACTTCTGATGCTCCCAGTGATAACAAGCGCAAGTGGGATGGAAATTCAGGCAAGGGTTCTACTCCAGTTCAGTCTCAGTCCTAGCAGCAAAAGATGGATGAGTATAGGAGCCCCAGTCAGCAGTCTTCTGGGAATCAAGGTCAGGGTGGATACAGGGGAAATCACCCTAAGTGCAATCAATGTAATTTGCACCACAGCGGGCCGTGCAACAAGGGTCGTTGTCAGAGATGTAACAAGCTGGGTCATGAAGCCAAAGATTGCAGGAGCTCACGTCCTGTGAATCAGAATCGACAACAGCAGCCACAAGCTCCCTAGAACCAACAACAACACCAGCAGGGTAATAAGGGATGCTTCCAGTGCGGTGCTGAGGGTCACTTCAAGAGGCAGTGTCCACAGCTGAATCAGAATCAGAATCAGAACAACAACCAAGGAAACGGGAACAACAACAGAGGCAACAATGGAGGCAACAACGGGGGTAACAATAATGGCAATGGCGCCCGAGGTCGTGCCTTTTTGATTGGACAGGGTGATGCTAGGAATGATCCCAATGTTGTAATGGGTAAGTTTCTACTGGATGACTTTTATGTTACTGTTTTATTTGATTCGGGTGCCGATACTAGCTACGTGTCCTTAAAAGTTAGTCAAATACTTAAGCGTACTCCAACACTTTTGACCACCAAACACATGGTAGAGCTAGCAAACGGTAAAAGTTTAGAGGCCACACACACAATTAAGGGTTGTAATCTTGTTCTTGTTGATCAGACCTTTTCTATCGACCTCATTCCTATCGTTCTGGGTAGTTTTGACGTTGTTATTGGGATGGATTGGTTATCTCATCAGCAAGCGGAAATTCTTTGCAACGAGAAGATTGTCCGCATCCCTCATTCTGGTGAAGAACCCCTCGTGATTCGTGGCGACAAGAGTGGTGCTGTTGTGGGCATCATCTCTTTTCTTAAGGCCCAGAAGTGTTTGCGAAAGGGCCACGCTGCCACACTGCCATTCTAGCTCTCGTTACTGACGCGTCAATAGAAGAGAAGAGAATTGAAGGCATTCCTATTGTACGCGATTTTCCTGAAGTATTCCCCGAGGAATTACCTGGTCTTCCGCCTCATCGTCAAGTCGAGTTTCAAATCGAGCTAACTCCTGGGGCAGCGCCCATAGCTCGCGCACCTTTTCGTCTAGCTCCATCAGAACTTGAAGAACTGTCCTCGCAACTACAAGAGCTCTTGGACAAAGGTTTTATTCGTCCTAGCTCTTCGCCCTGGGGAGCTCCAGTCTTGTTTGTTAAGAAGAAAGACGGTACTTTCAGAATGTGTATTGACTATCGCGAACTTAACAAGGTGACCGTGAAGAATCGTTATCCTCTCCCACGTATAGACGACTTGTTCGACCAGTTACAAGGGTCGAGCTATTACTCTAAGATTGATTTGAGATCGGGATACCATCACCTGAGAGTCTGAGATGAGGACGTCTCTAAAACAGCATTCGGGACTCGTTATGGGCATTACGAGTTTCTGGTTATGCCTTTCGGCTTGAGAAATGCACCTGCGGTTTTCATGGATCTTATGAACCGAGTGTGCAAGCCTTACCTGGATAAGTTTGTCATAGTTTTCATCGACGATATCCTGATCTATTCGAAGAGTCAGGAAGAACACGAGCAACACCTGAGGCTTATTTTGGAACTTCTTCAAACAGAGCAGTTGTATGCCAAATCCTCGAAATGTGACTTCTGGCTTCACGAAGTCCACTTTCTAGGCCACGTGGTAAACAAGGATGGGATTCATGTTGATCCATCCAAGGTTGACTCGATCAAGAACTGGCTTGCACCCCGTACACCAACAGAAATCCGCCAATTCTTGGGTTTGGCAGGATATTACAGAAGGTTTATCAAGGATTTCTCTAAGATTGCGCAACCTCTCACCTCGCTAACTCAGAAGGGTGTCACCTATCGTTGGGGTGATGCACAGGAATCTGCTTTTCAGCACTTAAAGGAGAGACTTTGTAGCATGCCTATTCTTTCGTTACCTGAAGGCATGGATGATTTTGTGGTTTATTGCGACGCTTCCATCCAAGGACTTGGTTGCGTGTTGATGCAACGTGACAAGGTCATTGCCTACGCATCACGCCAACTTAAAGTTCACGAAAGGAACTACACTACGCACGACCTGGAATTAGGAGCAGTTGTTTTCGCACTTAAGATATGGAGACATTACCTGTACGGTACCAAGTGCACCATTTACACCGATCACAGGAGTCTCGAGCATATCTTCAAGCAAAAGGAGTTAAACATGCGACAACGTCGATGGGTCGAGCTCTTGAATGATTACGAATGTGCGATCAAGTACCATCCGGGCAAAGCCAATGTTGTGGCCGACGCCCTCAGTCGAAAGGATACTACGCCTAAACGAGTGCGTGCGTTACAACTTACCATCCAATCTAGTCTTCCCACTCAGATATGAGATGCTCAGGTTGAAGCGTTGAAAGCAGAGAACATTAGGGCTGAGTCCCTACGAGGATCAAGGAAACAGTTAGAACAAAAGGAAGACGACGCCTACTATATAAACGGGTGCATCTGGGTCCCACTTTACGGAAACTTACGCGAGCTTGTGATGGATGAAGCGCACAAGTCTCGTTACTCAGTACATCCTGGTTCGGATAAGATGTACCACGACTTAAAGACTACATACTGGTGGCCTAGCATGAAAGGCAACATAGCAACCTACGTCAGTAAATGTTTGACTTGTACGAGAGTCAAGATTGAATATCAGAAACCATCAGGCCTACTCCAACAACCAGAGATCCCGACATGGAAATGGGAGCAAATTTCCATGGATTTCGTTACTGGCCTGCCTAGATCCCAACGCGGAAATGACACTATTTGGGTGATAGTGGATCGATTGACTAAGTCTGCACACTTCTTGGCTATCAAGGAAACCGACAAGTTTTCTACTTTAGCAGACATCTACCTGAAGGAAGTAGTATCAAGGCACGAAGTGCCAACCTCCATCATTTCTGATCGTGACTCACGTTTTACATCTGAATTGTGGCAAGCTATGCACAAGTCCTTTGGTTCTCGATTAGACATGAGCACAGCATATCATCCACAGACGGATGGGCAATCTGAACGCACCATCCAAACCCTTGAAGACATGCTTAGGGCATGTGTAATCGACTTTGGTAACGGCTAGGAAAAACACCTCCCGTTAATGGAGTTTTCGTATAACAACAGTTACCACACTAGTATCCAGGCCGCTTCATTCGAGGCATTGTACGGACGTAAATGCCGATCACCTCTCTATTGGGCAGAAGTTGGCGACAGTCAAATCAGTGGCCCAGAACTTGTAGTAGATACAACCGAGAAGATTGCTCAGATATGACAACGAATGGTGGCAGCTCGTGGCCGTCAGAAAAGCTACGCTGATAAGCGCAAGAAACCACTCGAGTTCCAGGTTGGGGACCGAGTGCTACTCAAAGTCTCACCTTGGAAAGGTGTAGTTCGTTTTGGCAAACGAGGCAAACTGAATCCGCGATATGTCGGACCATTCGAAATCATTGAGAGAATTGCAAAGTCGCTTACAAGTTGAATCTACCTGAAGAACTCAGCGGAATTCACAACGTATTCCACGTGTCAAATCTGAAAAGTGTCTGTCAGATGAGACCCTCATAGTTCCCTTAACGGAGCTCAAAATCGACGACCAGTTGCGATTCATCGAGGAACCACTTGAAATCACAGACCGAGACGTCAAGATTCTCAAGCGTACCAGAATACCCCTTGTTCGAGTTCGTTGGAACTCCCGTCGTGGCCCAGAGTTTACCTGGGAATGAGAGGACCAGATGAAACACAAGTATCCCCAGTTGTTTGAGAAAAGTGCAACCACTACTGAGGCTGAAGCTACTGCGGAATTTCGGGACGAAATTCCAAACCAACGGGGGGATGATGTGACACCCCAGGAAACCATGCAACTCAACTAGCTTCCTCAGTAACCACGTGCTAAATTTCAGGATGAAATTCTCTTAATAGGGGGAGAATGTGACAACCCTCATAATTACATGTATCCGTACGATTAATTAATATTATATTGTGCTTATTGATTGAACAAAAAAATTGACTAAATGGTCCTGAATGTTTTTCCTAAGTGTTAGGAATTAAAAGCGTTACAAATAGTTCCATAAAAGACACTATAAGGAATAACCTAGCACTTTAACGAAACGGTATCTAACCGAACAACTGGACATTACCCGGAACACCAAAATTTTGTCAGAAACATTGGTTTATTATTTCTGAGCTAGTCATGGTCTCCGAATACCCCAACACACTAGAAAATATGACATACACTTAATGCATTAGATATTACACTTAACCTCCTAAATATTTACCTACTTATTACCAAAATTTACAATTTACCCCCCCATCCTAAATTCGGTCATCATCACAAATATATTCCATAGATTTTTTGTTGATCTTGCTTGATTTAGTTGCCAAGAGATAAGAGTCATGATTACAAAATGGCCAATAGGATCAAAAGGAATCATTATAACTTCACACTCCTCAACTTCACTTCACCTCCCTCACACTCTCTCTCCCTCTCTCGGCCTACACATAACACCCACCCCTCCCCCTTTGCAACTTTCATTCATTCCATTTCCAAGTTCAAATCAAGAGTTAGTAGGAGCCTTGTGGAGTTTTGAAGCTTGAAGACCTTGAGGAACCTCCATCCATAAGCTTCCATCCACTATTCTCATCATCCTTTCTTTAGTGGTCTTCCCTAGCCCTTGAGCTAGTTGTAAGTTTCTTACTACTAGTCTTGTTTCTTATTTTGTGGTTAAAGGGATATATAGATTGTTGTTTAATGTTTAACACAAGATCACTAAAAGAAAATGAACAAGAATCATGAACATAAGTTTGCATAAAGATGAAATCTTGTTGGATTAAGGTTGATTAAAGCATGCAAGGCATTTTATTGTTGATTTCTTGATAAACACTTGTTTAGGGTATTTGCTTGTATGTTTTAGTAACATTTAAGCTATAAAGAGCATGCTGAGTAAAGTTTCCAGCCAACTTCAACTGGCTGTAACCGGACCGTTATAAATCGAAAAATTGATTTTCTAAAATCTAAATTATGTATTTTCGAAATACGGTTCTAATGGCACTAGAATCATAATTTTTGGACTTCGTTTGCTATTTTTAAAGGGTCGTGTTTCACAGCAGCAAAAGCTACATTTTTACTGCAGAAAATGTGTGTTATTTTTTTCATCATAACTTGAAATCCATGTAGAATTAGGTCATGAAATTTGTACTGTAGATGACCACTGATGTCGTTGTAATCCTCCAACTGGAATTTCATCAATCGGACTTACGATGAATTTTAAATGAATTATTCCGTGGACTGCAGTCAGAAAGTGACGAATTTGATTGCAGTCCGGTAAATGATTTTTTATAAAATATTGGTAATGAATTGGATCCTGATATTTTTACACAATAATATTTGGATCGTTTAAGATCTTCTGTAAAAAGTTGGGAATTTTTGGAATAGGTTAACTTATTTATTAAAATTCCCAAAAACAGCTCAGTTTTGAATGTTAAAGCTGAAACGACATAAGTAGTAATTTGCGTGTCTAAATGTCAGGTAGGTTATCTAAGAATGATCTAAAATGTTATATGTCAATGAAAGTGTTACGTGCAATGTCGTATGTTTGCTTATGAATGGGAATAGATGGGAAGTTTATATGGGCATGAACCGTTAAAGTGAGTGCATGTTATGTGGTAGATGCGTGTAGGAACTTCGTGCTTAGTTGAAGTCACTAATAAACTAAGTGGTAATCATACTAGGACGTGATTGACCGACCTTGACTGTTAGCTATTTTTGAGAGTCAAACTGAGCAACCAAAGGTAGTTCACACTCTTAAGGCATGGGATTCCCGGTGGGTTGGGAATGGGATTAAATAGCTATGATGGAACTTGTACTTTCACCACTACTAGGCTACTTACCACCGTCCTAGGATTGGGAAGGACGCCAGCGCTAAATCTACGTATTCTTATACGTACCTCTATCCTCGGATTGGGAAGGGCACCTGTGCTAAACCTACGTATTCAATACGTACCTCTGTCCTCGGATTTGGGAAGGGCACCTATATATACATCTAGTCTAGCGGTTTACAACATGGGGTAGGCCCCACCTTTTATGGTTTGGAAAATAAGGAAAGTTGATTTAACCTGCAGTTGCAAACAACTCATAGTTCTTGAAAAACTACTTTATAACGAACACCTACTGTGAACTCGCTTAACTTTGTTGTTGACTCGTTGTTACATGCCTTGCAGGTCGTTAGATACTTATGGAGCTTGCGCGAGGAGGAGGTCGTTGTGGGATATGGACTGTTATGTCCCGTTCTAAACATTTAAACTTTATGAACTTATTGAACTTATGTTTTGATTCGACGTCTTATGCTTCCGTTGGTTAATTTGAACTTGATTAACTAGTTTTGAAACACCAATTATATTGCGTGGTTGGATTTTATCTATTTTAAATACATTGTTCAATATGATTGGTGGCTGGATCCTGGTCATGTCATGCCTCCAAGTGGTGATACTCCGCGTGTGGATTTTTTGGGGGTGTGAGAGTTACTATACAAATCGGCATAGTTTCGCAGTTTGACATAAATAGTCCATGCGATCGAATAAACTTGTTTTCAACATACCAAACCATCCAAAACTTATTTCTAAGTTACGTAAGGGTTATTTAAGGTATGTTAAGCCTATGTCACTATTCTGGAGTGTTTGTCGTGTTAAACTGATTACGTTTACGCATCAGTTTGCGTATAAATTTCCAGAAAGCGATTTAAAGCTCGAAATTGAACAAGAATTGATATGTGAAAATGATACACATATTTATACAAATCCCAAGTATGAAACACAATATTTCATTGGTTTTGTATTCGTATGATGGTCGAAGAGGCACATATGTCACAAAAAGAAGTGTTTAAACAAAAGGTTGTCATGAATCTTGTAAAACGTTTTCTTTTATAAAATCTTATGAAATTCGATATGAAAATCAGGTGTTATTAAAGAATAATGCATGGTTAAATAAATAACATAGTAAAAATGAGTTTGTATAAGATATGTTGTCTGTAAAACAATGTCTTGTATAAATATGTCGTTTGTAATAAATGTATCATGCCTTTGTTTCTGTCAAAGTGGTTTAGATAACACTGCGTTCTGTAATATCATAAAAGCATTTATATATAGGAAGTACCAACGCCGTATCCACCATGAGTTTATCATATTACACACATTTCGTTATTTAAATCACTTATAAATAAACCACCAAAATGTCTTATAAAGTAAATGTCAAGTAACAACAATATCATGTACGGTGAATAAAAAAAATGATTACTCAACCCAGTTTGTAAAATGTCAATGCACAATCAAATGTTATGTGAAATCAAATGTTATGTACGGTGAATAAAGAATTTACTCAAACCCGTATGTAAAGTGTCGATGTATAACTAAATGTCTTGTATGGTGAATAAAAGTATTTACTCAACCCCATAGATAAAATGTCAATGTAGAATTATATGTCATGAGGAAACCATGTACTATATGCGTACTAATGAACATAGCAAGTATATGTCATGAAAGCACGAAAAGCACTAAAGTAACAAGTAGGCACATGTGTATCACCCCAAAATATTTGAAAACAGTAAAAGACGGGAACTATGTACTCACTTGATATAGCTTAAAAGTCTTGAAATAACAACCAAATAACGCTTGAGGGATCACAGAATCAATCGGCACCTAATATAGGTAACTACGTTAATAAACCGTACCTAAATTGGGAGATCGGATAAAATGAGGTTTCGTAAACCAAATGAGTATTGGAACTCATCTGATATGGTTTAACAAAGCCTACATTCTAAATCGGAACCTATTCTAGGTGCTTACGACCCGTTACGACCCATTAAGGTAGCTTACGCTACTTTAACGCGTCGTTCGCGCGAAAGCGCGTTTGAGACGCCTAACTAGTCCTATGACAAGTATTATATGCCCTAACATGTTTAAATATGTTGCATAATCAGTTTAAGTGACAAAAATTAAGTTACATATGCTTAAAATCAAATTATGCATGAAAAGTGCATTTTGGTCATTTTCCTAAGGCATATAAACTACCTATCATACAACTAATTAAACTAAGTGACCATAAGGTATAACCTCGGAAGATTATTCCATATACAACTATGGTCACAAAATATGTTTGGTTGGATCCTAAAGATCGACCAAACGGGTCGGGTTCGAAAGTCTAAGCGGTTGTCAAGACCGCTTGACTCACGGCCCTAAACAAGCACTAGACTAAAAGTGATGAGTTAAACATGTTAAAACATGTTTAACTAAGTTAGAAAACAAGTTTGATATAAAAACAAAGTGTATTGATACCCGAAAGTAGCTTCGTTGCAAAATACGCATAAATACGTATTTTGACCGAAACTTTGACTCGTCACTACGCCTAATCAACGTGGTAACAGTAGGTATAGCCAGAAGGGACTATAACCATCGTGATTATGCTCACATTGCAAAGTTTAAAATAACTTTGTGTTGACCAAAACATGGTTAAAGCAGAAAGTCAAACACTGTTTGACTTTCATGCTTGAAAAGCATAAACAAGCATGAAAGAAGCTTACAAAAGGTACAAGCTAGGAAGATTTGAACTAAAACACTCAGGTATGAAGCCTTAGCTTCAACTTAGAGCAGATTTAGATCAAATGTGTGAGGAATGAAGCTTGATCATGGTGGGTATTTATAGAAAGTCATGACCCATCAAGATCTTCACAAGTGTTTTTGAGCAAATCAAAGCATAATCTCAACCATACACTTGTGCCCATAGATTAGAATACAATGGGAACTCAAAAACACGCAAATTGTATGCCAAAACAGGGATTAAAATTAGTGAAAACAGGCTGCTGTGCCAGATTCAATGTTTCTTTACTGGCAGTTGTTGGCGCCCCGCGAAGACAGGAACACAGGTCTTCGTGGCCCGCCTAGCTAGTTTGGCAAATTGTCAAAAATGGCCACTGCAAGCCCAAAACTTAGATTTTGATACATTTAAGTCCCGTTAACTCCATTTCAAGGCTCCACAATGAAGTTAAAGCATAGGGAACATAAAATATGCTTGAAAACATCTCGGATGTCGGTTTGTTTGGTCGTACGATCACGTTATTCGGTTAATTACGACGAAAACTCGAACGAACGCGAAAAACGATCCAAATTACACGACGAGTGGTATTTTTGCATTCCAATCACTAAAATATAATATTTTAATGATTACAAAAATTTTTGGGTGTCCGGATATGTTCAGAACGTAAGATATGCGCGTTTATGCACTTTTTGACGCTTTTAGTCCATACTGATCAAATAAGCATATTTTCGCATAACGAACCCCTCAAGGCCTATTTCTAAGCTATGTAAAGGATATTTAGGGTATGTTTAACTTATGATCAAGTTCCAGAATGTTCGTTACTATACGAATCGGCAGACTTTCGCAATTTGTCGTAAGTAGTCCCTGCGAACGAATAAACTTATTTTTTTTGGCACACCAAACCCTTCAAAACTTATTTCTAAGTTATGTAAAGGTTATTTAAGGTATGTTAAGCTTATGTTGCTATCTCGGAGTGTATGTTGCGTTAAACTGATTACGTTTACGCATCAGTTTGCGTATAACTTTCCAGAAAGCGATTTAGAGCTCGAAATCGAACGAGAATTAATATGTGCAAAAGTCACAGGTATTTGTACAAATCCCAAGATTGAAAGACAAGATTTCATTGGATTCGTACTTGTATGATGGTCGTAGAGGCACAGATGTCACAGTCTCTCCTAGTTTAGGAAATTACACATGACAAAACTTGATGTGGTTTCTGTGCACTGAATTCCATAATTACGTAATTACTTGCACAGTCCGAACAATTCATTTTATAATGTGCAGGGGAAGAAAATCAAATGAATAATCCTGTGGTGACTTGACTAGACTACCATAGAGTTTCTTTAGCTAGAACAACGAATGATCTCTTTAAACATACCACCAAAAAGTCTCTTCAACTAGGTCACCAAAGGATCTTTTTAAATAGATCGACGAACGATATCTTTAACTAGATTGGCGAATCAATCTCTTTAACTAGATCTCCCAAGGGGTCTCTTTAAGTATATCTACAAATGATATCTTTAACTAGATTGACGAATCAATCTCTTTAACTAAACCACCCAAGGGGTCTCTTTAACTATATCAACGAATGATACCTTTAACTAGATTGACGAATCAATCTCTTTAACTAGACCACCCAAGGGGTCTCTTTAACTATATCTACAAATGGTATATTTAACTATATCTACAAATGATATCTTTAACTAGATTGACGAATCAATCTCTTTAACTAGACCACCCAAGGGGTCTCTTTTACTATATCAACGAATGATATCTGTAACTAGATTGACGAATCAATCTCTTTAACTAGACCACCCAAGGGGTCTCTTTAACTATATCTACAAATGATATCTTTAACTAGATTGACGAATCAATCTCTTTAACTAGACCACCCAAGGGATCTCTTTAACTATATCTACAAATGATATCTTTAACTAGATTGACTAATCAATCTCTTTAACTAGACCACCCAAGGGGTCTCCTTAACTATATCAACGAATGATATCTTTAACTAGATTGACGAATCAATCTCTTTAACTAGACCACCCAAAGGGTCTCTTTAACTTTGGAATAGTACTTTACAATCCAAGGGTCTTAACTATTACATAGAGACCCATTAAGGATTTAAGATAGTACCTTTGGATATCCTTCTAAGAATCCATCATATAAAGATATGGGAGATTCTATGAGAATTTGGATAGTGAGTAATTGAATTCACACATAAACACATAATCACATAATTACATAATTGTCAACTTGGTCATCAATTTGTTATCAACTTGTTATAACTTTGTTGGAAGACTTGTTATTGATTTAAACATGTGTATTTAAAGTATGAAATGAATCCAATCCCCGGACTTTGATTTTGCGCTTCGAATTTCCACAAGGATTTAACTATGAAGATAGGAAGATCCTATAAGGATTTTGGAATCCGTGTAGCGAGAGATGTTACGAAACCCCTTGCTAAATTCTTACCTTGGGCGACATATGCCACTCCCAAGATTCGAACCCGGTACCTCTGGGAAGAGGTGGGTGTCGGTGGCCAACTGGGCTACCCCAGCTGGTTTAGATGTGCTTAAATCAAAACATGAGGTAAAATGTTTATGAAGTCAAGGTGCCAAATATGCCAAGGCGACATATGATGCAGAATTTGGAGGTTGTGTACTACGTATGTTAAGTCAACATACGTGCAGAATGTTCTTGAAAACTATGCATGGGGTTCTTTGGAAAATGTGTTTAATGTTTTTAAAATCATGTGGTAGGTGTATTAGGTAAATATGTTTATAAAATTTTTTAAAACCATGTGAAATGGTTTTGGAATCATGTATATGGTTTTTGGAAAATATGGATAATGCTTTTGAAATTATACATTTAGTATATTAAGTAAATATACTATGTTAAAATGTTTTTAAACCATATGAAATGTTTTTAAAATCGTGAAGGGTGTTTTGAAAACATATACTGTGTATGTCGTTATGAAAACCAGAATGAAATGATATGTTCATAGACATATCGCATAAGACTATTGAGGGATTAATGAGAAGTACCCTTAGGTATCCAAACAAGGATTTAAAGCAGTACTTTGAGTATTCGCCCAGAGTTGTAAGTTGCACCTTGTACTTTGTTTCTTAGAAGGAAATGAGTACTTAGGATTTTCGTGGAGATCACGAGTGATCACATAAACGAGAAAACTACAAGAGTAGTTTGTTTTGCAAGGAACACAGTTCCTTGGTGTCGGTTATCGTAGGGGTATGTCATACACACATGTAACCACATTTGTTTCCGTACATCGAAATGCAAATAAAGATTTATTTATAAACTAACATAACTATTTCATAGTTTTGGATAACAAAGGAAATAAAATATAAAGTTCAGTTGTTTCGACGCGGCATCGTCTTCCAGTTGGCCAAATGCTCATCTACGGGCTGGATTTGCATTATTAGGCTTTGGGCAATTATTCATGAAGTGGCTCATCTCGCCACAGTTGTAGCAAGAGCCAGGTGGAAAACGAGCTTGAGCAGGGTTGACTTGAGGTTGGTTTTGCCACCTTGGTTTGGGTTAAATTGACAAGAATTTGCCAGGTGACTGAGTCGCCCACAGGATGCACACTGATGACACTGTAGGTGAGCTAGGTGATGTGCATTACATTTGTTGCATATCGGTGCAGTATCGACATAAGGTTTTCTTGCAGGAGGTTGAGCTGGTTGGTTGTGAGTGTTTTGGTTAGGTTGAGCAGCAATCACACAGTTTTGTGAAGCCTTACGCTTCTTAGAAGGTTCGGTTTTGTTTTCCTCGTTTTCCTCTTGAGTAGTAGCTGCTTGTTTCTTGTCGCCTTTTCGGAAAAGTTTACCCTTTCTGATCTGAGATTCAGTCAGGGTAGCAGATAGTTCAATGGCTTGTCTAACTGTGGTAGGATTACTACCAGTAACAATGTCCTGAACTGGGTCAGGGAGGCCATCAATGTACTTTTCGATCACCTTATCCAAAGGCGTAACCATGGTTGGACACAACAAGCTCAATTCTTCGTACCGGTCAGTATAAGCACGGTGTTCACCACTGTCTTGTTTAAGATATTTCCAATGCCCTGATTTCATAACGAGGACAAAACTCCTTCATCATTAGAGCTCGAAGCTCTTCCCAAGTTTGTGCCATTGTCACATCGGCACCCCTATCCCTCATTACACCGTTCCACCATGTTAGAGCACGTATCTCGAAAACACTGGACGCAAATTTAACCTTTCGCTCATTCGGACATTGCACATGCCTAAAGGTGCTTTCCAGACTCTCGTGTCATTGTAGGAGCGCAGTTGCTCCTTGAGACCCTGAAACTTTCAGTGGTTTAGCCGAATTAAACGTTTTGAAACTAGACTGAGCATTGTTATTGTTGTTCGCTTGATTAATCTGGGTTATTAGGTTCGGGATCACATCAGCGATCTGCTGAGTAATAATGGCTGCGAGTTCGGCATTAGATTGTGGTTGTGCATCTCGTCGGGGAGGCATATTCTAAAAAGAACAAGGAAACATGAGAAACGAGTGAGATGATATCGGATAGTAAAAATTGAATGCTTAAAAGAATATCGATAAGGCATAAGGATTGTGATCATTTGTTCGTTATTTAAAACAAAAAAATGACACAGTGACTAATCAAAGTGAATGGGTCATAATAATGTATTGCGAAGACATGCTTTAGCCTATAAGTGGACACTCACCCCAAGAGTTCCCAGGTAAGAATGACTGGTCCGATTATGTGGATTTGTACGAATACTCTAGCCTTAGACAGAAAACTCGAGGTTCAGGCATCGACCCTGTCAGATTGCACGTGTTCACATTATAAAGACCCAGACTTTGACGAAATTTTGAAACTTTGAAGGTTCAAAACCTTATAACAAATCATCTAAGTATAGATGATTTGTTTTCAAAACGGATTTGTATTTTGTGTTCTTGTTGTGGTTGTCACCCAAAGATGGGTGATAGTATTGTTTTAGAATCTAAAAGCAAATAAACTCGCGTTAGGGTCCTAGGAAGGTTATAGACTAGGTCAAAGCATTACTAATAACCTAATTCCCTATAACCATGAGCTCTGATACCAACTTTTCTATCACATCCCGACCGCGTAAAACAACAAATCACGGGGGAAACATCGGGGAGTGTTGTAACAAAATCATTGTTTCATAACACAAGGAATTTAAAGTTTGGTTTCATTAATTAAAATGTTTACATTGTCTAGAAATTTACAGAACATAACATAAATTAAATTTTCTCTCATAGTTTTAAGTCACTAAGGCCTAGGTCCATCTAAGTGTGTCACGAACATCATCAACATATGTGAAAATAGGTACGTTAACATAAAAATGCATGTGAGATAGATAGGTTTTGTTGTTGTGGGATTCATGACTTGTAAGTGAAAAGAAGTGTTTAAACAAAAGGGTGTCATGAATCTTGTAAAACGTTTTCTTTTATAAAATCTTATGAAATTCGATATGAAAATTAGATGTTATAAAAGAATAATGCATGGTTAAATAAATAACCTAGTAAAAATGAGTTTTTATAAGATATGTCATTTGTAAAATAATGTCTTGTATAAATATGTCGTTTGTAATAAATGTATCATGCCTTTGTTTCTGTCAAAGTGGTTTAGATAACGCTGCGTTATGTAATATCATAAAAGCATTTATATATAGGAAGTACCAGCGTCGTATCCACCATGCGTTTATCATATTACACACGTTTCGTTATTTAAATCACTTATAAATAAACCACCAAAATGTCTTATAAAGTAAATGTCAAGTAACAACAATATCATGTACAGTGAATAAAAAAAATGATTACTCAACCCCGTATGTAAAATGTCAATGTACAATCAAATGTTTTGTGAAATCAAATGTTATGTACGGTGAATAAAGAATTTACTCAACCCCTTATGTAAAATGTCGATGTATAACTAAATGTTTGTATGGTGAATAAAAGTATTTACACTACCCCATGGATAAAATGTCGATGTAGAATTAAATGTCATGTGGAAACCATGTACTATATGCGTACTAATGAACATAGCAAGTATATGTCATGAAAGCTCGAAAAGCACTAAAGTAACAAGTAGGCACATGTGTATCACCCCAAAATATTCGAAAACAGTAAAAGAGGGGAACTATGTACTCACTTGATATAGCTTAAAAGTATTGAAATAACAACCAAATAACGCTTGAGGGATCACGGAATCAATCGGTACCTAATATAGGTAACTACGTTAATAAATCGGACCTAAATCGGGAGATCGGATAAAATGAGGTTTCCTAAACCAAATGAGTATTGGAACTCATGTGATATGGTTTAACAAAGCCTAAATTCTAAATCGGAACCTATCCTAAGTGTTTACGACCCGTTACGACCCATTATGGTAGCTTACGCTACTTTAACACGTCGTTCGCGCGAAAGCGCCTTCGAGACGCCTAACTAGTCCTATGACAAGTATTATATGCCCTAACATGTTTAAATATGTTGCATAATCAGTTTAAGTGGCAAAAATTAAATTATATATGCTTAAAATCAAATTATGCATGAAAAGGGCATTTTGGTCATTTTCTTAAGGCATATAAACTACCTATCATACAACTAATTAAACTAAGTGACCATAAGGTATAACCTCGGAAGGTTATTCCCTATACAACTATGGTCACAAAATATGCTTGGTCGGATCCCAAAGATCGACCAAACGGGTCGGGTTCGAAAGTCTAAGCGGTTGTCAAGACCGCTTGACTCACGGCCCTAAACAAGCACTAGACTAAAAGTGACGAGTTAAACATGTTAAAACATGTTTAACTAAGTTAGAAAACAAGTTTGATATCAAAACAAAGTGTTTGATACCCAAAAGTAGCTTCGTTGCAAAATACGTATTTTGACCGAAACTTTGACTCGTCACTACGCCTAATTAACGTGGTAATCAGTAGGTATGGTCACAAGGGACTATAACCATCGTGATTACGCTCACATTGCAAAGTTCAAACGAACTTTGTGTTGACCAAAACATGGTCAAAGCAGAAAGTCAAACACTGTTTGACTTTCATGCTTGAAAAGCATAAACAAGCATGAAAGAAGCTTACAAAAGGTCCAAGCTAGGAAGATTTGAACTAAAACACTCAGGTATGAAGCCTTAGCTTCAACTTAGAGCAGATTTAGATCAAATATGTGAGGAATGAAGCTTGATTATGGTGGGTATTTATAGAAAGTCATGACCCATCAAGATCTTCACAAGTGTTTTTGAGCAAATCAAAGCATAATCTCAACCATACACTTGTGCCCATAGATTAGAATACAATGGGAACTCAAAAACACGCAAATGGTATTCCAAAACTGGGATTAAAATCAGTGAAAACAGGCTGCTGTGCCAGATTCAATGTTTCTGTACTAGCAGTTGGTCGCGCCCCACGAAGACAGGAACACAGGTCTTCGCGGCCCGCCTAGCTGGTTTGGCAGATTGTCAAAAATGGCCCCTGCAAGCCCAAAACTTAGATTTTGATGCAATTAAGCCCCGTTAACCCAATTTCAAGGATCCACAATGAAGTTAAAGCATAGGGAACATAAAATATGCTTAAAAACATCTCGAGTGTCAGTTTGTTTGGTCGTACGGTCACGTTATTCGGTTAATTACAACGAAAACTTGAACGGATGCGAAAAACGATCCAAATTACACCACGAGTGGTATTTTTGCATTCCAATCACTAAAATAGAATATTTTAATGATTACAAAAATTTTTGGATGTCCGGATATGTTCAGAACGTAAGATATGCGCGTAAATGGAAACTTATGCACTTTTTGACGCTTTTAGTCCCTATTGATCAAATAAGCATATTTTCGCATAACTAACCCCTCAAAGCCTATTTCTAAGCTATCTAAAGGAAATTTAGGGTATGTTTAACTTATGATCAAGTTTCGGAATGTTCGTTACTATAGGAATCGACAGACTTTCGCAGTTTGTTGTAAATAGTCCATCCGAACGAATAAACTTATTTTTTTGGCACACCAAACCCTTCAAAACTTATTTCTAAGTTATATAAAGGTTATTTAAGGTATGTTAAGCTTATTTTGCTATCCCGGAGTGTCTGTTGCGTTAAACTGATTACGTTTACGCATCAGTTTGCGTATAACTTTCCAGAAAGCGATTTAGAGCTCGAAATCGAACGAGAATTAATATGTGCAAAAGTCACAGGTATTTGTACAAATCCCAAGATTGAAACACAAGATTTCATTGGATTCGTACTTGTATGATGGTCGTAGAGGCACAGATGTGACATGTTTCTTACAGACGGATGTAATTGTAACGTACTTGAGGAGAGCTGGGCACCCAAGACGTTTGGAGCTTGAAGGTATTCAACCATATAAGATGGAGATTGCGTGGGAGACTATTGCCAATTATGTCGACTATGGTGTAACAACCCGACTTTTCGGATTGTTATCCGCTTGCTTTTGCTTCGATTTGTAACCCTCTTGTACTCTGAGATTCAATGGGTTTTGTTATACTAAATACATTTTCATCACACCGCACCGCTGCATGTTTAAACGCTTTATAGTCGCGAACGTTCAATGCTAACACAACACGAATTAAAGAGAATTATGCTATTTTAATTACCGAGGGTGTTTATTTGTTCGGTAACCACTCTTGCCTTCGCACTCGCTTATCGCGCCTAACATGATTAATCGCAAACACAGTTAATAGTAGTAGTAATGTTATGATGTGTGTTCTTATATGCTTTATTTGTGTGTGCTTCATATGTTTATGGTTGGTGTGCGTTCGGTGTGATATGTTTTTATTAATATTTTAAGCCCATTTTACGTGTTAGTCAAGTTTTAAATTTATAAAAGAGTTAATTGCCAAAATCGTCCCTGAGGTTTGGACAGGTTTGCCATTTTCGTCCAAAATGACACTTTTGTACCAAATTGCCCCCAACGTTTGTAACTTTTTGCCATTTTCATCCAAACCGCTAACTTAGTTTATTTTTTCTGTTAAGTTGATGATATTTGGATGAAACTGGCAAATATAAAACCACAGGAACGATTTTGACAATTTACTCAAACTCTTTAAATTTCTTTTATTTAATTAATTTTGTTACATATATAATAAAAAAGAATATACATGCAATTTTTATATGAAAAAAATAATAGCTTTGTCACATAATTTTTATAAATTTTCATCCAACCGCTAACTAAGTTAATTTTTCTATTAAGGCGAAGGATGTTTATAAAGTAAGACAAAAATTAATTTCTAATTTTTTATATATATTAGTTTTATAAAAATAAAATCTACTTAAACCTCTAAATTTTATAAAACTAAAATGCTGGTGACCTTATTGAAAAAGGTAAAAAAAAATATTATCATATGTACCAAGTTTGTAATTCATCTTCTACTCTTTTAAATTCGCCCTAAGGGAAAATAGAAACCAGTGCCCCCCCCCCCCCCAATCTATCAAACAACGTATCGTTACCAAACCTTAAAATTACTCACCAAATTGTAAATATAATGCTATGAACCAAAAGTTTCTTTACTCAAGCCACTCAGAATAAGTATTAGTTAGTTACCCTCATAATCTTAATTAAATAAATATTTTATTTCTACCAACATATTTCCTAGGTGCTCAACACATTTAAAAAATATGTAACGTTTTATAATTTTTTCTATGTCTACAACTGATAAATACTAAAAGTTGTAATCAATTGGTATGAGTTGCACACCAATGATATTTTCTCTTTATAAAACTGATTTATATAAAGAAGCAGTAAATTAATTTCTATCTTAATTTATAAAATTTAAAACATCCTTCACCTTAACAGAAAAAATAAAATGAGTTAGTGATTTGGATGAAAATTTATAAAAAATTATGTGACAAAACTATTAATTTTTTTTACTAAAAACTCCATGTATATTCTTTTTTATTATATATGTAACAAAAATAATTAAATAAAATAAATTAAAAAGGGTTTGAGTAAATTGCCAAAATCGTCCCGGTGGTTTTACATTTGCCAGTTTCATCCAAATATCCTCAACTTAACAGAAAAAATAAACTAAGTTAGTGGTTTGGATGAAAATGGCAAAAAGTTACAAACCTTAGGGGCAATTTGGTACAAAAGTGTCATTTTGGACGAAAATGGCAAACGTGCCCAAACCTCAGGGACGATTTTGGCAATTAACTCTTTATAAAACACGATATTATACTAACACTAAACACACACTTGGGCAAGTGTACCCGTTGTAAGCGTAGTATAGTGTTGGTAAGATACCGAGGTCGTCCAAGGACACAAGGGCTTTTAATACTGGTTTATCCTCAACGTTTAATCCATCTAAATTTTTTGAGAAAAGTTATGAAACATAAAAATAAAACTAAAACTGAAAAGATAGATACAATAAAAACAAATAGACAAGATAGAATCACTTGGATCCAACTCCTCTTTAATGTATCCTTTGATGATTTTCGCACTTTCGGACTTTTTAAGAGATTATCTTAGATATAATAGTGGGCCCCTCTTTTGAAGGTGATGTTACCTTCAACCCAGTGGTTTGAGTCAGCAAGGATACAATCCCAAAGAGTTAGAATATTGAAAGACAATTAAGTTAGTTATTAATGCGAAAAGTGTTAGGCCCCTCTTTTGAAGGTGACATTACCCTCGGTTAAGTGGTTTGAGTCAGCAAGGATATAATCCCAAGAAGCCGGTTTAAAGTATTAATAGTAGTTTACATATGAGGGGGTTCAAGCTATTCACACCCCCGCCATCCAATACCGTTGGGTATTGAAGGAGGTCTTAGTAAGCTTGAACCAGGTCCTCGCAGGATCCATACACTGAACGAGACAAGAACTTTACCAAACCATTCCCCTAACCCCCGACCAGGTAGTCAACACACTTTATATAGACCGTAAAGACACGAATGATGCAATCATTTACTTTATATAGACAGTAACGTAACCTCAAGACACCACGAGAAAATGATAAAGAAAATTCACCTTCAACATAAGAAACTAGTTATTAAAGTCATTAATACAAACCCAAATAAAAAGTGCCGAAAGATTAAAAATCAAAAGTAATACAATAAAAACTTATCTTCACCAAGTGATGTAAGAGGCTTAACCAAACATGGCCTTTGGTTGGCAAGAACCCTTACAATCAATCTTGGATCCCGAGACTACTACACACTCTAAAAATGGATGATGGATGATGGTGGTGGGTGTTGGTGTTGTAGTGGTGGTGGAGTAGTGGCAAAGTGGGAGAGTAGTGGTTTGCCAAGGGATGCCTTTCAAGTGAACCAAGCATCCCCCTTTTATAGCCAGTACAGAGCTCTGGCCACGGCCCCGTGCCCACTGCGCACGACCCCGTGGTCACTCCTTTCTCTTCCTTCATTAATTGCAGCTGTCAGCAGAGGGGCCCACACGGCCCCGTGGCCCCTGGACACGGCCCCGTGGTCAACTCTTCACTGTACTATCAAGATTATGCAAATCTTAGAGTTGACCACGCCCCGTGGTGAGCTGGGCACAACCTGTGGTGGGCGTAGAAGCTTCTGCAGGTTTTGTCTTCTTGTGTTAGGGCTGACCACGCCACGTGGTGAGCTGACCACGCCCCATGGTGAGCTGGGCATTCCCCGTGGTGAGCTGGGCACGCCCCACTGTTAGCTTCTGTCTTCTTGTTTTTGCTTTAGGAGATGCTGCCGAGGGGTCAGGCATGTCATGTTATTTCTTCTTCTTGTATTTATGTTGGTATTTGGCTTTTTATTTGTTCCTTTTGTTCTTTTAAGCTCATTTGGTCCTGTAAATTCAAAAGGAAGAAACAAATGCGCTATTTCCAACATTAGTACTAAAAAGGGTTAGTTTTATGCCTCATTTGATGTAATTTATATGTTGCATTTTGTACACATCAATGGTTTACACTCGCAACGTAAACTCCAGGCAAACTCGAACAACTCGACTTATCACACCGAAAC
Source organism: Helianthus tuberosus (assembly GCA_030545235.1). Taxonomy (NCBI): domain Eukaryota; kingdom Viridiplantae; phylum Streptophyta; class Magnoliopsida; order Asterales; family Asteraceae; genus Helianthus; species Helianthus tuberosus. The sequence goes on from CM060381.1 coordinate 152,558,913, forward strand.
GCAACACAACACTTCATATCACTCGCAAATGAACAAACACGAACTCAACCGTCTGAGTGGGCCATCCGTCTGGATGGAGCACATCCGTCCAGATAGAGCTCATCCGTCTGGATGGAGCCATCTGGATATTGGCCATCCGAACACGCGCAAGCCCTCACCTTCATCTATAAATAGTGGCCTTGTGTCTTCATTCTAACACTTTCAGCCCTCTCATCCGCTCTCAGAGATTCCATCCACGATTTAAGACTTTTGTAAACTTTTTCTCTCAATCTTCTTCAATCATCATTCCATTCTACTTCTACTCCATCTTCCTTCATCAAAAATCACACAGACACTTTAACTTATTCCTCAAAACCCTTGATTCCAAGCATCTCGAAGATAGTTTTCACTCGTTTTGCCTAGGGAAACTACTGTGGAGCAACATTTAATCAAGATTAGATCAAGATCTAAAGGATATTCATGTTTTACAACTTGTCTATGAACTCTCTTCTGATTTTTATACAATATTGGTGGAATCATGACCCCGTCAGACTCTCGACTAGTTCCATAGTCGAGAGCCGTCTCGAAAACTGATTTCCACCAAGGAGATGGTCCAATTAACGGGTCAGACATGGATATCCGTCAAGAACAACACATCTAGCCGAATGGGCTATGCACATCCGCCCGAATGGACTTGACTCGATATCCTCTGTTGTTTTGATTCCATTATCATACCCAGCTCCATGAATTAAAACATTCTAAACAAAACTTTAGCAATTTTGTCGGTTCACAAACAATCACAGTCCACCCGTCCGAATGGACCATGTCCATCCGTCCGGATAGACCCTGATCGACACATCAAAACTTTTCTTTCTACTTTTAAACATTGGTTTTACATCAGAATCGATTCGTTCCAACAAAATAGCCCATCCGTTGATTTGACAAAGTCCATCCATCCGAATGGACAAAGCCTATCCGTCCGAATAAACAAAGCCCATCCGCCCGGATAGACAAAGCTCATCCGGGTAGACCAAAGACCATCCGTCCGGTTAGGTTACGTCCATCCGCCTGGATAGACTGTTGGACAGACTGTTGGACACTTGACTCGCTTTATACCCCTCTCGGTACTCCGATTTCGACCATTTCAGCACTTAGAAAGTCTTATGCTTCTGTTCCCATACGCAGGCTGACCCGGTTCTCCCTTCAATCCAACTAGACCGTGTTTAGCTCTTAAACACGCGCTGTGAGTATAATCTAACCCAGTTTTCGTTTAACGCACTTTTTGTCACACCCTAACCAATGGCGGAATCATCGGGGCGTGGCACTGAGCAAAACAGATTGTTCAAGAGAATCCATAACAACTATTAAATGACAATATATTTAACGTTAATATCTCATCCTACTAACATATAAAGCAATAACAGTCATTACAGATAGCGTGTCTCATAAACAAAACTATTCTGACAACTCAGATTTATTTAGTGGAGTTTCTAGACTTCCTAGCTTGTTTCATCACAGTATAGCATCCTATCAACCTGTCACATACGTTAAAATAAAGTCAATACATAAAATGTAAAGGTGAGTACACAAGTTTGCATAACATATAGTAGTAAAAGCGTTTACGCATAACCAGCATGTAACACGTAACGGGTGAAGCATGTAACTATCAAACAATGTCTACACCTTAACCACGAGACTGCGTTTTGGAGTATGCGTAACACATGTTCAGCGAACATGTGAAGTAAAGAGCTGTGATCCCTAGCAACCCTCGTCCATGACAGGTGCTGAGTCCAAACTATAGTACTATCGTTGCTAGAGGCGGTATAGTGTAACACTGTATAGCATAGTACAAGCATTCAAAGTACACGTATAGCATGCGGGAGCGGTTAGCGTTGTGAAGTGTGTTGTTTTTTTTATATAGAACGTATGTAACACCCAAAAGTGCGTTTAAAAGAAAATGGGTTCCAGTATACTCACAGTGTGTGTTTAACAAGTAAACACATCCTTGATTGGATTGAAGGGAGCGCATGGAGTTTAGCCTGAGCATAGAACAGTAGCGTAAGCATTGAACAGTGCGTAACAGAGTTTCAGATGGTCATCCGAGCGGATGGCCATTCGAACGGATGACCATTCGAGTGGGTGCGTGGGTGTTTGTAAAATTGTTAAAATTCGAAGTTCAATCAAATCGTTTTGAACAAGGATTAGTATGAGAGACAGGTCACCTGGTCGAATGGTCATTCGATCGGATGGTCATCCGATCAGATGGCCACTTGAGTGGGCGATCTGTTGTTTGAAAATTCGTAAAATTTTCTAGTGAAAAGGTTTGGAGTTTAACAGAGATGGCGTGATGATGTGTCAAACAATGGTAACACACCATGTCTAGCTCAGTCGGATGAATGGTCTCAGCCCATTCAATCAGACTTACTGTTCTTGATGGAATTTCATGTTCAACCCGTGAATCGGTCATCTCTCCGGTGGAAATCCGTTTTCAAGCCGGCTCTCAACTGGGAAACGAGTAGAGAGTCTGAATGAGTCCAGATTTCATCGGTTTTTGTATGAAAGTTGAAGAAAAATTTGAAAACAGATGAAAAGTGTGAAATCTTGCAAAAAACTTAGTTGAAAAGTTGTGGAAATCTCTTAGATCTGAACCAATCTTGATGAGTTGGTGCTCCACAACGGGTTGCATAAGCAAGATGAGTGAAGAACACCTTCAAGAGGTCAAAATCAGAAATTTCAGAGAAAAAGTTGAAGTGTTTGTGTGATTTTGATGAAGAAGATAATGTAGAAGTGTTTAGTGATGAAGATTGTACAAGGTTTGAGGAGAAATTGTTGGTGCATATTCTGGGACAACAACTTAATAGTTTGATTATTTAGTGTTTGGATATTTTGTAATGGGCCTAGTATATTGGTTAGTAAGTTAATTTTTGTAATGGGCTTGGAGAATGGCCTAGCCCAGACCAAAGTCAGTATGCAAACATGGTTGTAGTATATAAACAACATTATGCATTAGAAGACCAGATTGATTGAATTGTGTTCGTGAGGTCTTGAATTGATTATAAACGTTTATGTTGGATAATCAATAGAAGACCAGATTGATTGAATTGTGTTCGTGTTCTTCGTCTAATAATCTTGTTTCTGGTTTGAAGGTTTATCAAGGGGATTCCACACTCTTGGTAGACTGTCAGTTTTGGTACTACCCATACGGGATTATGGGACCTACAATTGGTATCAGAGCGTGTTTGCTCTTGTGCGTGGTTCAAGACTGATCGACATGATTCAAGTTATTTTTTTTTGGTTGAAGAATTTTTGGTGTCTCATTCATAATTTTCATAGAACAACAAGAACAAGGAAGAACAGTTCGAAATTTAAGTGTTTCGATCTAAATTGGTGGTTGTTGTTGACTGTTTGCTGAAATTTAGGAACTATAGTTGGAAAGTTCTTTATAGGAATAAAATTTTCGAAATTGTTTCCTTGGTTAAAAAATTTAGAAATTGCTTGATTTTCGGGATTGGCTGTTATTGATTGGAAGTGTGCGAGGCAAACAGCTGGACTCAAAAGAAAAAGGAGCAAGATAGAACTTGTGCGACCAGGGGTAATCTTGTGCGATCGAGGTAATCTTGTGCGATCGAGGTGATCTTGTGCGATCGAGGTGAACTTGTGCGACGGGAGGTCTTGACTGTGCTACTGTTCACTCGAGACAGCGGTCTCGACTCAGGTCTCGAGTTCTTCTTTTGTCACTCGACAGCGGTCTCGACTCAAGGTCTCGAGTGAAAGTTTCTGATTTCGAGTTAAGAGTCCAACTGCTCACCTCCGTCAATCACATCCTGTTTCGAGTTTGCTGATTCGGAGTCCGACATATTCGAGATCAAGTTTCCTATTCATCTTCTCTGAATAACACCTGCAATAACTTCATTATCACTCACTGTTATTTATCATCGATTTTCATCCTCTCCATTCTTCTCCGATTTCAAGTTCCAGGCTTCGAGTTCCCCCGATCACCGTCACCTTCATCATCACCACCGGTAGTCATCATCACCACTATCACTTCCGGTGACCACCAGTGTTCAACCTGCAACTCACTGGTTCGAGTTTTCCGATCATTACCACTGATCATCGTCATCTCCTCTGTCTTCGTACATCACCTCCGGCTATAACGAAGCTCCAGCGATCACCTCTTCAACCGTCATTCATCTCCGGCCTCCCTCAGCATAATCACCGGTCATTGGCGGCTGTCTATTATTTAAATTTAGGGTTTTATAGGCTGTGTTGAACGAAGAAGACAACGCAGACACGTGGTTGACTTTATAATTTTATTAAATATAATACTTATATTATTGATAATCATCAAATAATCATTAGGTTTTTAAATTAATAATAATAAAAAAGATAATAATAAAAATAAAAAGGGGATTTGTTTGGTTTGTGGTAAAGATTTGACAGGTGTTTCAGGTGTGGTTCGAAAGCTGGTTCGTGTGTGTTGCAAAGGGTTTGAACTAGCGGAATTTTTTTTTTGGTTTTATCAGTACGGTTACGGTAAAAGCTCGACAAGGGCCAGCAGTCGAGTTAGATTTGGATTTTGACACAGGTTACCAAAATTCATTTGAACTTTTATGCTGCGTGACGGCCAAAATGGATAAGGTTAGCAAGACTGTTAAGAATTGGCCAAAGCTTACAAACGTCAAAGAATATGCTGACTGGAAAGAGAAGTTTGAGGTATTTGTGAAAAGTGAAGATACAAAAACCGCGGAGTTGTATGATTGACGGGTACATTGCTCCCACACGTCGTGTTAATGGGAAAATTAAAGTGATTTCTTATGAGAAGATGGATGAATCTGAGAAACGGGTGGTTGACGCTGAGAAGAAAGCTTTAGCAGCAATAAAGATGTCCTTGCCTGGGGGCGTTAAATATACATTTAAGAAGTATGGGACTTCTAGAGAGCTATGGGAATCTTTGGAAAAACGTTATCAGATCTCTTCAAGATCAAATACATGTGATCAAGCATTGGTAGCTGAGCTTGCAGCTATGAAGATTGGAGAAGTAGCTGCTGTGGTAGATGAAAAGAAGGAAGCTGATAAGGAAACTGCTGAGAAGAAGACTGCAGAAGTTTCAAAGGGCTTAAATGATGTGAATGGACTTATAGCAGAGGTGAAGGTATCATCATAATCTGTAAGTCATACATGTATTAATTGCACTGAACTACATGGTAAAGCTAACAGACTATCAGAGCAAAACAAAATTTTGTTAGCTTGTTTAGAAAAATTAAAAGAGTCAAACGTTCTTTTGATTGACATGAAGTCAGATTGTTTAAACAAAATCAAATCAAATGAACAAGAAATCAACAGTTTAACAAGCAAAGTCAATGAACAGTCACAAATGATTGATTTGGCTCGTGAAACTGTGAAAGAAATGACTAACGAGCTTTCGGAAAAGTGCACAGAATTGGCTGATGCACAAGCCAAAATTGTAGAACTTCAGGGTAAGTTAGACAAATTTAGAAAATCTTCGTTAGTCAGGACTCATATTCAAAAGGGTTTGAAAAAGAGTAATGATAAAACAGGGGTGGGGTTTAGTAAAGCTTCATCTTCTAAACATTAAGACTACTCATTTTTACCAACTAAGGATCAGTTAACTGATTTTGTAACCACTGCACATGTAGTGGATCCGATAGCTCTGGACTTGCCAAATAGTCCAGTTTCTTTGAAAGAATATGTTGGGTCCAACAGTACACCTCATAAAGTGGATGAGGATACTGAAGACAGAAATGTCAAAACATTTAAAAGGGGATCAAACAAAAAGAAAACTTATAAGAAAATATCCTGTTTTTAATGTCACAACAAAGGACATGTGGCGAGTTGTTGTCCTTTGAAGAAAGGTAAACAAAAAGTTGGTGAGGTTAAAGACGGGAATCAGGTTGGGTCAAGCGATAATGTAAAATCAAGTTGTCAGACAAAGAAACCTGAATTTCAATCAAAACCTTCAATTTCGAGAAGATTTCATAGACCAAGAAGTATTTCTCCACAATTTAGTTATTATAATGGTAAATCAAATCGGTTTCAAAGTCAAAATAGAAATTTTGGATATCAAAATCGATACCAAACTTCTGGTAATCGAAATTTTCAAAGAAGAAACGAATATAGGAGTTTTAGTTACTCAAATGTTTAACACAATCCAAAATTTTCTCAAAGTTCAGGTTATGATGATGGGAGAAGAAGGGTTCAGAAGAGTAATTTTCAAAGGTTGGAAACTCCGAGAGTTATTGGAATTCTCATGACCAACGACCTTTTGAAAATCAATATTGGAAAGAAGTTCAAACTAATGATGAATCTAGAAAACCCAAGACTGTCTGGGCTTGGGTTCTCGAGTCTAACTAAGTTGTTGAGTGAATGCAGGATGACCAAGAAGGACTGTTGATGTGTTCAATAGTGGTTATTCCTGTAAAGCATCTGAGGTGAATAGTAGGTTAACATGGGTAACGAACTATTTACTTCTGTGATTGTCTTGTTTATTTGAGACTTTAACATTGAAAAACTTTTGTAAGATTTAAAGTGGGAGTCTGTTTGTATTTAAATTTGTGTTTTTTGAAACTTACTCCATAAAAACAAAAATTTAGGGGGATAAATCACCCTAAGCCAAAAAGAGTTTAGATAGTGCGTGTGTATAGGGGGAGTAAGTTATAAAATTTTAAAAATCCAAAAACATTGAAAAATTAAAAACATAAAAATAGAAAATCAAAAATGAGTTATCACCGTGTGAAAAGGAAGAAATGATAGTACATCAGCAAGTTAGACTGTCACACTCAAACTGAATTAAATTGCTTAAGTGTGATAGCAGTTTCATCATATGATGTACTAGTAGGCAAAAAGCATGAAATAATCAACTTACCAATGTTATATAAACCTAAATGTTCTGAGTATGAGTGGGGAACACATCAGTGGTGTATGGTTTAATGACCTTAAATCTTGCGTTGATAGATTGCCAAAATCTGAGGTTTTGGGTCTTTATACTGTTATTTCATCCGGGGATATCAGGGTTGTCCTTCTACTGCATCCAGATACATGCTGACCTAGGCATAACCAGAATATCTTAAAAGAGCTAAATATGCCAAAACCCTGAAAATGAAGAAGCTCTCCTAGAGAGTCATTCAAATGTGCAAAATGCATAAATCGTACCAAAATGGTATTTGTCTTAGCCCTCGTTAGATATTTTGGTCTCTTTGTTGTACGAAAGTACTGACCTGATCACCCATTATCTAAACGTTGAAAAACAAAACGGATGAATTCGGTATACTCACCTACTACGATGAATCTTTGTGCATACCTTGATCGTTGGGGTATATCCTGAAGTGGGACACACTAATATATCAGAAATTAAATCTCCTTAACGTATCATACGGTAATGGTACTTGAAATGTTCATGCATTTTTTTAAGTGGACAAACATACTGGTAATCGTCTTGGACTGCTTTTCACGAAAGACTATATAAAGAATTATCTAATAGTGTGAAAACAGTTTGATTTTGCTGATATGATCTTCTTGCACATGATTCTCACAAAAAAGATGAAATTGTATATATTTTTGGGTTTAGTTTAGTTAGTTTAGTTTGTGTTGAAAAATACCAAAAATACCAAAAATATTTCCTTTTAAAAGTTCTCCCATTTTGAACTGACAGGTAGTTGTTTGTGCATGATAAGATAAAATATTGGTTTATCTTTAAATGTGGAAAAGACTAATGGTTTTTCGAGATACTTGCTTGTGTCTCTAAACAGATTTATGCAGTTATCAAAATGAAGTGTAGAATACAAGTAAAGTGCAGATTGAGAGTGAAGTGAAAAAATATGTGAAGATGCATGGTAGGATCCTTCTACTACATTGCAGAAAGAGATATGAAAGAGTTGAAGTTTACTTGCTTAACCAAAGATTGCTAGTTCACTGATCTACAACGAATGAAATTTTGGAAATTGGAAGCATCAGCTAAGGGGGAGTCTGTTGATGTCAGAAACTGTGTAGCTGACGCTATCCAAAGACCAAAAGACTGCAAGATGTTTGAAGACAAATTTACACTATGAAGCTATTGTCAAGGGGGGAGTTTGTTGGTGCATATTCTGTGACAACATCTTAATAGTTTGATTATTTAGCCTTTGGATATTTTGTAATGGGCCTAGTATATTGGTTAGTAAGTTAACTATTGTAATGGGCTTGGAGAATGGCCTAGCCCAGACCAAAGCCCAGTATGCAAACATGGCTGTAGTATATAAACAGCAATATGCATTAGGGTTGAGGGTAGACACTTAGAGGAAAGTTTGAGAGGAGTTCGAAATCTATAGAGAGTGGCTAGGAGATTTCGTGAGGTCTTGAATTGATTGTAAATGTTTCTGTTGGATAATCAATAGAAGACCATATTGACTGAATTGTGTTCGTGTTCTTCGTCTAATAATCTTGTTTCTGGTTCGAAGGTTTATCAAGGGGATTCCGCACTCTTAGTAGATTGTCAGTTTTGTTATGATCCATACGGGATTACGGGACCTACAATTGGTATCAGAGCGTTTGCTCTTGTGCGTGGTTCAAGATTGATCGACAGGATTCAAGTTATTTTTATGGTTGAAGAATTTTTGGTGTCTCATTCATAAAATTTTCGATCTAAATTGGTGGTTGTTGTTGTCTGTTTGCTAAAATTTAGGAACTATAGTTGGAAAGTTCTTTATAGGAATAAAATTTTCGAAATTGTGTCCATGGTCAAAAGATTTGGAAATTGCTTGATTTTCGGGATTGGCTGTTATTGATTGGAAGTGTGCGAGGCAAACAGCTGGACTCAAAAGAAAAATGAGCAAGATAGAACTTGTGCGACCAGTGGTAATCTTGTGCGATCGAGGTGATCTTGTGCGATCGAGGAGATCTTGTGCGATCTAGGTGAACTTGTGTGACCGGAGGTCTCGACTGTGCTACTGTTCACTCGAGACAACGGTCTCGACTCAGGTCTCGAGTTTTGCTTTTGTGACTCGACAGCGGTCTCGAGTGAAAGTTTCTGATTTCGAGTTAAGAGTCCAACCGCTCACCTCCGTCAATCACATCCTGTTTCGAGTTTGCTGATTCGGAGTTCGACATTTTCGAAATCAAGTTTCCTATTAATCTTCTCTGAATAACACCTGCAACAACTTCATTATTACTCACTGTTATTTATCATCGATTTTCATCCTCTCCGTTCATCTCCGATTTCGAGTTCTAGGCTTCGAGTTCCCCCGATCACCGTCACCTTCATCATCACCACCGGTAGTCATCTTCACCACTATCACTTCTGGCGACCACCACTGTTCAACCTGCAACTTACTGGTTTGAGTTTTCCGATCACTACCGTCGTTCATCGTCATCTCCTCCGTCTTCGTACATCGCCTCCGGCTATAACGGAGCTCCGGCGATCACCTCTTCAACCATCATTCATCTCCGGCCTCCCTCACCATAATCATCGGTCATTGGCGGCTGTCTATTATTTGAATTTAGGGTTTTGTGGGCTGTGTTGAACGAAGAAGACAAAGCAGACACGTGATTGACTTTAGAATTTTATTAAATATAATACTTATATTATTGATAATCATTAAATAATCATTACATAATCATTAGGTTTTTAAACTAATAGTAAAAAAATAATAATAATAAAAATAAAAAGTGGGTATGTTTGGTTTGTGGTAAAGATTTGACAGGTGTTTGAGGTGTGGTTCGAAAGCTGGTTCGTGTGTGTTGCAAAAGGTTTGAGCTAGTGGATTTTTTTTTTGGTTTTATCAGTAAGGTTACGGTAAAAGCTCGACAAGGGCCAACAGTCGAGTTAGATTTGGATTTTGACACAGGTTACCAAAATTCATTTGAACTTTTACGCTGCGTGATGGCCAAAATGGATAAGGTTAGCGAGACTGTTAAGAATTGGCCAAAGCTTACAAACGTCAAAGAATATGCTGACTGGAAAGAGAAGTTTGAGGTATTTGTGAAAAGTGAAGATACAAAAATGTGGAGTTGTATGATTGACGGGTACATTGCTCCCACACTTCGTTTTGATAGGAAAATTAAAGTGATTTCTTATGAGAAGTGATTTCTTACGAAATAGCCTTGAATCTCGATTGGAAGTGACTGAGAGCGACTTGTGTGCGTATGGTCGGATGGAGGTGTCAAATCAGTGAAAGGGAGTGTCCGGGTACTATTTATTGAGGTGGGTGGAGAGTTAAGTCGATGCAAGATGTGAGGTGTCGGATGGCTTGCCGGTCGAATGGCCTTTCGTTCGGATGGCCATCCGGGCAAATGGTCATCCGGACAGAAGTCCATTCGATCGGTTGTTCATTCGATCAGCCAAGTTGTGTTTGTTAGTTTTCTGACTTTCGTTTCGTGTGTTAAGCGTTGCATTGCGTTTTATCGAGTTGCAAGTAAGCGTTGAGCGTGTAAGCGTTGCGATGATAACCACACATAACATTTAATCAAATAATCACACAAATAACACACATAACATAAGTAAATTCTTGTTTTGAGTTTGCGTTTGTGATTGCGTTGTGATAGAGTTTAATCTAAACAAGCGATGTAATATGCGATAAAATGCGTTAAAGTAGTATGCGTTATAAACGGCGTTTAAATGCGATAATTGCGTTTTGAATAAGCGTTGTAATCATGTGTTTTAAATGCGTTTAAAAAACATGGTTTTAACCCTTGGCGTTAACCGAATGTCGGGAGTACAAGTGGTTACAAAAGAAATGATATCGATAAGTAATGACCCGGAAAGTCGGGTAGTTACAGCCTCCCCTACTTTAGGGAATTTCGTCCCAAAATTAAGACGCGGGCGTAACAAAGAGTTGTGGATATTTAGCTTTCATATCACTTTCGAGTTCCCATGTGAACTCGGCGCCGCGTTTGCCTTCCCAGCGAACCTTCACTATAGGAATGCGGGAGCGTCGAAGTTTCTTGGTTTCTCGATCCATGATTTCTACTGGCTTTTCCATGAAGTGTAGAGTTTCGTTAACTTGCAAGTCCTCGAGAGGAACATGCAGGTTTTCTTCGGCTAGGCACTTCTTGAGGTTCGAGACGTGGAAAGTGGGATGTACGTTGCTGAGTTCCTTCGGTAATTCGAGTCGGTAGGCCACTTTGCCAATTCTTTCCAGAATCTTAAAGGGACCCACGTATCGTGGCGCTAGCTTTCTTTTCTTGCCGAATCGGATCACCCCCTTCCAAGGTGAAACCTTTAGGTGTACGTGATCACCAACTTCAAACTCAAGGGGCTTGTGGCGTTTATTAGTGTAACTCTTTTGATGACTCCGAGCTTTCAAGAGATTGTCTTGTATCTGGAGGATCTTGTCAGTCATTTCTTGTAATAACTCAGGACCGGTAATTTACGCGTCTCCGATCTCGTGCCATGCAATAGGCGATTGACATTTTCTTCCATATAATGCCTCAAAGTGTGCCATTTGAATACTAGAGTGATAACTGTTGTTGTATGAGAATTCGACTAAAGGTAAATGCGAATCCCAATTACCACCAAAATCTATAACGCACGAATGAAGCATGTCTTCAAGGGTGCGGATCGTACGCTCAGTCTGACCGTCGGTCTGGGGATGGAATGTGATACTGAGATTAAGAGTAGTACCGAGAGCGGATTGGAATGTCTTCCAAAGACGCGAAGTAAATCGACCATCGCGGTTAGAGATGATGTCACGAGGTGTCCCATGTCGACAAATAACTTCGTCGGTATAGATTCGTGCTAATCGTTCTACCTTGTAGTCTTCTCATATCGGTAAGAAGTGTGCGGATTTCGTAAGACGATCAACGATAACCCAAATGCTATCGTGACCTGATGGCGTGCGAGGGAGTTTCATAATGAAGTCCACAGCTATACACTCCCATTTCAACATCGGGATCTCGGGTTGTTCGAGTAAGCCAGAGGGTCGTTGGTGTTAGGCCTTAACTTTCGAACAAGTTAGGCATTTTGAGACGTAGAGAGCGATATCTTTCTTCATTCCTGGCCACCAATACCGGGCACGGAGGTCCTGGTACATCTTGTCGGCACCGGGATTAATGGAATATCGAGATTTGTGGGATTCAGTCAGCAAAATCTCTCAGAGATTATTGCGACTAGGAATCCAAATACGGTCGAGATAGTGAAAGATACCATTCGGTTTATTCACTAGTTGATTTTCGGATCCAAGTATTCTTTCTTCCTTCAAAGTGTTCTCAAGAAAACAGGCATGTTGAGCGTCGCGAATGAGAGCTTCGAGGTCGTGTTGGGCTTGAACATTACGAACACTATGTAAATAGCTTCGTCAGCTAAGAGCATCGGCGACGACATTTGTCTTGCCTGGGCGGTAGGGTATTTCGCAATCGTAGTCGTTGAGAAGTTCGACCCACCTGCGTTGGCGCATATTCAGTTCTTTCTGGTTCAAGATGTGTTGCAGGATCTTATGGTCGGTGTTGGTGCATGCGTCTGTCGACTTCGTCTTGTATCGAGTCATGTTCTAGAGTTGATAGTCCTAGACGTATAGAACGAAAGAAATAGGAAACATAGCAGAACTGGCCAGTCCATGTGGAGTGGCATGTGTCCAGTTCATGTGAAGTGACATGTGTCCAGTCCATGTGGAGTGGCATGTGTCCAGTCCATGTGGAGTGGAGTGTCCAGTCCATATGGAGTGGAGCTCCCTATAAATAGGTCATCTTGTCATTTCATTTGTAACTTGGTCATTCCGGTAGCGAAGCTCTGCCGAAGTATCTCCAGGTCTGTAATCGTCATTAAATCAATACAAGAGAAAGATTAAGTGATTCTAGTGTGTATTCAGCTGAAATAACTCCGATACGTTTGATTCCGCCTCTCATATTGGACGAGATCTCTTCTGAACGACTCGTTTGGTCGTGCAAACGATCCTACAAGTGGTATCAGAGCTCAGGAGGAAGAGTTCTACCGATTCAGCTTGTTTTTTCACGGATAATTTTTGTTTCTACTCCATTCTTCACGTATTTTTCAAAATTAAACGAGATTTTCTGGATAAAATGGATTGATTTTGAAGTATAACATGCGAAACCGTGTTTTAAATAATCCGTGAAAGTATTAGACCTTTAAACAGATTAAAACTTGATCAATTCTATCAAAAATCAACCAGATCGTTTGAACTCGCAAGAACGGTTTTTCAAATCTAGATCTAGAACGTTTCAGTGGTTAAATTTGTATGAAAATTACATCATAGTGATCGGAATTTGTTATAGAATAATCCTAGTCTGTCAATTTCATCAAAGTCAATCAAAATATTGATAAAATAGTCCAGTTCGTCTGAAGTTTGTTCCAGATCGTGTGTATTTCAACGTCAGTTCGTTTGAGTGGATATCCAGTTCGCATGGTTTGAACTTTATTGCATCAGTTCGCGTGGTTTGATGTCAGGTCATTTGAGATTGTCAACTCCTATGAAATATTCCCTCAGTTCACACGAAATGGGTTCAGGTCGCATGAAAGTTGTTCAGTCCTTTTAATTTTGATTTCAGATCGAAAGTACTGACATCACGTGAATTTCAGTTGTCTACAAAGTCTATCGGTCCAATCAGCATCATTAATATCATACAACAGTCCATCGAAATAGGTTGCATGTGAGAGTGTCGGCCATTGAAGAAGTTCATTGTTGTTGTTTGCATGTGAACCATATCACCAACCCATGTGCTTTGACTGAATATATATCTCGGCCCAATCTTTCCACAACATTCAATATTAATTGTCATAAAGGATCATGATTTAGTACATGTGAAAAATATTAATGGTTGTCGGTCACTTTTAAAGTCAGTATATTGTCTAGAAATTGCATGTGGTGATAATTGTCAACCCACTATAATATTTCAGCCCAATATTGTCCACTATTTGTCTCGGCCAAATCAAGTTCAAGTATTGTCAGAACATTATGTTTTGATAAAAAGGTTCAAATCATTAGAGTCAAAATTTGCATGAAAGGATTTAATAATTGTTGGTCTATAATTTGATCATATCATTTAAAGTTTGACTTTGCTTGACCCACTCGATCGGGTCATCATCCGATTCACTGCAAGTTGTCTGTTCAAAGTTTAAAGTGCAACAAATCGAGTGGCAATCCGAACGGATTATCACCCGATCCTAATCATTTCATTTTGTTCTTCTCCAGGTGTTTCACTAGGTGAACCAGTTCGTTTGAAAGCTTGTGTGAGTAATCCTTCGATACCAAATCATGGAAGAGGAATTTTATAACGCATTTGCTACCCCGGTCACCCCGATTTCTCTTGCACAGAACACGATGTTGGAAAACAAAACAGGGACGATGCAAAAACCGCCTAAACTCATGAACATCGAGGAGTATAAAGGTTGGGAAGGACGGTTTGAGAATTGGGTACAAGCGAACTACTTAGATGCTTGGGAATGTGTTGAGACGAAATACATTAGACCGACGAATGATGATGAAGAGGTTATAGCAATTAAAGATCTAAGTGCTGATGCTAGAAAGTTATACAAAGATGAGAAAATGATGCTAAGTCTTTTACAACAAGCTGTGAAATAAGATATCTTGGTTCTATTGCAACACAATGGAACTTCTTACTCAATCTGGAAAGCATTAAGATCAAAATTTCATGGAAGTCAAGAGATGGTCAAGAACAAGAAGTCACTTTTGAAGAAAGAGTTCGATCTGTTTCGTGGGTTGAAAAATGAAAACACAAAGCAAATCATTGAAAGATATTGTAATTTGTTAGCAAATATGAAAAGATTGAGCATAGAGAAAGATAATGAAGAGTTGATTGAAAAGTTGGCTACTGCTTTACCATATGAGACTTGGGGCACATATCTCATGATGCTAAGGAACAAGAAAGGGTTTAGCAGTCTGACATTGAGCAAATTCATTGAAAAGATTGAGGCTCAGGAGATAGAAAAGAGAAAGGTTATAAGAATGAAAGATTTCGATGGTGAACAAGACATCGGGCTTTATTACAAAGGTGGTGTTAGTGATAAATCTACCAACTTGTCACCGAAGGTTCAGACAGCATTCAATGCAAAGAGTTCATCTGAAAGTTCTTCTAAAGGATCAAACAGCAACACAAATTTTTCATCATATCCATCATTTGATCCAAACATTACAACAACAAAGAATGGCAAGAAGCTGCAATGCAACATTGTACTGAATCTGGAGAATGATGAAGATTATTCAGCAGAAATGGCTAAGAGTCACATGTCTTTGTTAGGAACTGTGTTGGAATCTTATGGTAGTTTTGTTGCAGGTCGAATCGGGAATCCAATGCTTACAAAAGAGGATTATGATCAGATTGACGCTGAGGAAATGGAATTGATGGATATTAAATGGTGTTTGGCAAGTGTGTTAAGACGAGCTAAGAAATTTAAGCAGATCACAGGAAGAGATGACTTACGTGAAGCTAATATTTCTACTTTAGGATTTGATAAATCTAAAGTCACTTGTTTTCGTTGCAGGGAAAAAGGACACTTCAAGAGGGAGTGCAAAAACCGCGAAGCAAGTGGAGCTCAAAATCCGTTCAACAACAACAATGATTACTATCGGAAAGCGATCTATCATCAAGTTGCTCAACAACAACAAGAACCACAAGTAGCTCATGGGCGGAAAGTGATTGAAGAATCTTCAAAGAGAGCTTGTATGGTGAATCAGGATGATCAAAAGTCAACGGAAGGTTTCAGTTGGGACAAATATATCTCAGCTGATAACAAAGCATGCCTTATAAACCAAGATGATGAAAAATTGCCTGAAGGTTTTAGTTGGGCAAATTTCAATTGGGATGATTATGATCCAACCAAAGTTTCAAATCACACAGCTTATGTTGCTCGAATTGAAGAAGATAGTGATGATGATCGTGAGTATTGGTCAAGGAAAATGGCAGATCATTTGAAAATGATGGCAGAAAGTGATAGTGATGATGATGATAAAGCCAAAAAGAAAAAGAAAAAGGTCAAAACACCGGTCAGCAGTGATGATGAAGCTGTTCCAGTGATAAAGAAAAAGGTGAAAGATATTCCAAAGTTCAAAGTTGATGAAGAAGTTGATGCTAAAAAGATTCCGGTGAAGTGTGACAACTGTGAAGCCGTAAAAAATAAACAAACTTATTTTCCGGAAAAACCATTCGATTAAAACAAACTTAAGTGTTTTGAAATCACAATGGGAAAATAGTTTGTTGTGAGGGGGAGTTCTGATTGTTTATGCCAAGTGAATGGCGATTTGAAGCAATTCACATCATGTTGTCATTTTAAACTATACAGGTAGAGTGTCAAACTGGTTATACAGTTTGTTTTCAAATTTCTTTTAAACGTGTTTGCATTTTAGGGGGAGTAAAAATTTCAGAAAATCCAAAAACATTTGAAAATTTGAAAAAGTCAAAAACATGATAAAATGAAAAAGAGTTTTGTTGTGAAAAAGAGGAAATGATAGTACATCAGTGGACTATCACAGCACGCTAAAGAAATGGAAAGAAAAATGTGATAAACGGTCTCACTGATGATGTGTCAGTAGGTTTTTGCACATTTAGTAGATTGTTGCGAGATATAAACCTAAATTTCAAACTTGCTTATATCGTGGGGAACATCTCTCGGATATATGGGTAACCCCCGAAATCTTGTTTGAAAGGTCCCTCTTTCTGAGATACTAGGTCTTTATACTCAGTGATATCTGGGGTATTATCCCGGGACTTCTGATTTTGCGGGAAGCAATGGCCTAGTCCCCGGAGAATACTTTACCGCTTGCTTGAAATATAGCGCCGCCCTCAGCATAAAATGATGAGACAATAAAATTGCTAATCAATGCTGTTGTAAAAAAAGATCCTCTAAAGGGGACACACCTTAAGTCGAAGCCATCATCTCTCTGCTGAACGGAAGTTCTGACCTGAGCTCTCACGGTTTTCACAATTTAACCCCTTACAGATATCATCTGTGGTATACTCACCTGTAAGACTGAATATTGGGATCTGGATACGGGAGTATATTCTGAGATGGGATACTCGATTAAGTTTAAGTACTTAAGACGTTAATTTCGTATCTTGAAACAGTTGAACTGTGTGTGAGAATTTAAGTGGATCGGTATACTGACAATCTAAGTGAATCGTTTAGAACTTAAAATGTTTAAAGCTAAACGGTGTTGGTGATTTGTCTCATAAACTGATATGATCCTCTTGCACAAGCTCACACAATATTGTTTGTAAATATTTCTTTACTGCATTTCATTCTCATTAAAATCTTGGAAAATTCAAAAAGATTTTAGTGTGGTTTAGCATAAATTTTGAAAAATACAAAAAGATTTTCTACAACTGATGTTGGAAAGCTAATTTTCAAAATTCCGAGTGCTAGACATGATGAACATATGGTTTGGGAGAGTGTGTTGTGTTTTATAAGAAAAACGTTATTTCTTCAAGTGATTCATCAAAGATTTATAAATGTTAAATCATTCTAAGATTTGCTCTACAAGTGGTTATCAGAAAATTTACTTTTGGGTAGAGAATGTGCAGGATAAGAGCTAGGTGATTCTGATTGATAGAGAGCCAGGTTCCGATACCTGAGGACTTTGTAATATCAAAAAGCCAGATTGTGATCCCAGCATATCGAAAGGGGGAGTATGAAGACATCTAAGTGTTTGTTGGTGCTGAAGAAAAGAGAAGAGAGAAACATGAGGAAGTTTTACACTGTCAGATACTTCAGAGAAGAGCAGACAGACTGATAAAGACTGAAGATGTTGAAGACTCAACACTTAAGACTCGTCAACATTCGAGGGGGAGTCTGTTGGTGCATGCGTCTGTCGACTTCGTTTTGTATCGAGTCATGTTCTAGAGTTGATAATCCTAGACGTATAGAACGAAAGAAATAGGAAACGGAGCAGAACTGGCCAGTCCATGTGGAGTGGCATGTGTCCAGTTCATGTGAAGTGACATATGTCCAGTCCATGTGGAGTGGCATGTATCCAGTCCATGTGGAGTGGAGTGTCCAGTCCATATGGAGTGGAGCTCCCTATAAATAGGTCATGTTGTCATTTCATTTGTAACTTGGTCATTCCGATAGCGAAGCTCTGCCGAAGTATCTCCAGGTCTGTAATCGTCATCAAATCAATACAAGAGATAGATTAAGTGATTCTAGTGTGTATTCAGCTGAAATAACTCCGATACGTTTGATTCCGCCTCTCGTATTGGACGAGATCTCTTCTGAACGACTCGTTTGGTCGTGCAAACGATCCTACAGTCGGTGAAGACCGTACACTTGGTACCATAAAGGTACTGTCGCCAGATCTTTAACGCAAAAACAACTGCACCGAGTTCGAGATCGTGGGTTGTGTAGTTCTGCTCATGAACCTTGAGCTGTCAAGACGCGTACGCAATAACCTTGTCTCGTTGCATAAGAACACAACCAAGACCTAGGTTAGAGGCATCGCAATAAACAAAAAGTCATCGTATCCATCGGGTAGCGCAAGTATGGGAGCGTTGCAAAGCATACGCTTGAGAATTTGAAAGGCATCCTCTTGTTTGGTTCCCCAAATTAAAGGCTTGTCTTTATGCGTTAGAGAGGTGAGAGGAACGGTGATTTTAGAGAAATCAGCGATAAATCAACGGTAATAACCTGCCAATCCGAGAAAAGATCGAACTTCGGATGGGGTTTCCGGCGTAATCCAACTCTTAACGCCTTCAATTTTCATGGGATCGACGTGAATACCTCGATTATTGACGATGTGACCGAGAAATTGAACCTCCTCAAGCGAAAATTCACACTTGGAGAACTTGGCGTAGAGGCGATTTCCTTGGAGAAGTTCGAGAACTTGACGGACATGTTGCGTGTGTTCGGCTTTCGACTTCGAATAGATAAGGATATCATCGATAAACACGATGACGAAGCGATCAAGAAAGGGTTTACACACACAATTCATCAAATCCATAAAGACCGCGGGTGTGTGTGTGAGACCAAAGGGCATGACGACAAATTCATAATGGCCATAGCCAGTACGAAAAGCGGTTTTATGGATGTCTTCCTCTTGAATTCGCAGTTGATGGTAACCAGTGCGTAAGTCGATCTTAGAGAAACACGTAGCGCCTTGTAGTTGATCGAATAAGTTGTCAATTCAGGGTAAAGGGTAGCGATTCTTGATAGTAAGCTTGTTGAGTTCCCTATAATCGATGCACATTCCAATTTGAACCATCCTTCTTTTTCATGAAAAGTATAGGTGCGCCCCACGGAGATGTGCTAGGACGTATGAAGCCTTTATCAAGTAATTCCTGGAGTTGACTAGAAAGTTCACTCATTTTGGATGGTGCGAGGTGATAAGGGGCTTTAGCAACAGGGTTAGCTCCAGGAATAAGGTCGATACGAAAGTCGATATCACGCGTAGGGGGTAGACCGGGTAAATCTTCAGGAAAGACATTAGGAAAATCACGAACCACAAGTACCTTTTCCATCGGCTTCTTTTCCTCCTCTGCTACTACAATGTGCGCTAAGAAAGCCAAGTATTCCTTGCGGAGATACTTGCCTGCTTGTATGCACGGCATAAGTTTCAGTTCTTTCTAGGATACTTCGCCATAGACACAAAGTTGATCACCGTTTGAAAGAGAGAAACGGATCATCTTTTCGAAACAAATGACTTCAGCACAATTTTCACGAAGAACGTCCATGCCTACTATGATATCGAAACTACCAAGTTGCATCAGAATGAGGTCGATCGGGAAAAAGTGATTGTTTAGTTCGAGAGTACAATCACGGAGAACGAAACTGACAGTGACGGTTCTTCCGGTGGCAATTTCTACGTCAAACGTCGTTGGGAGGTTAGCGTGTTTACGGTTTAGGAGCTTTTCGAATTTGAACGACACAAAACAGTTATCGGCTAGAGTATCAAATAAACACGAAGCGTAAATACCGTTAACACGGAACATACCATTGACAACATTGTTGTCAGTCTGAGCCTGGCAAACATTGATGTTGAAAGTTCTTCCGCGGGCTGCTTGTTATGGTTGTTGCTGCTGCTGAGGCTGCTGCTGTGGTGGTTGCTGTTGTTGCTGCTGCTGCTGCGGTGGTTCCTGTGGTTCTTGTTTCACCACATGGTTCGGGCAGACGTTAGAAAAATGATTAGGGTCACCACAAGAGTAGCAAGCTTGTGCATGAACAGCGGGAGAATGAGTTGCTTGGTTACCCTGAATAGCGTGGGGTTGAGCTGGCGGTGCTAGAAGAGCTTGAGTAGCTTGTTGACGTGAGCCTAAACGACAGTGAGCAGTAAAGTGCCCATAGATGTTGCAGTTTGCACAGAAGTGATAGTTCACCCCTGCAGGGTGATGGTAGGTGCAAGTAGGGCGCAGAGGATGAACACCAGTATACGCACGCTTAGCAGGCGGTGCGTTTGTGATAGGAGCTTGGCGATTCTGGGTGCTGGGTGGAGCAGGGACGGTGTTGGGTGGAGCGGCGATAGTAGCATAGTTCTTGTTGTTGTTACCCTTACGCTTGCGATTCTGACGGGAAGACCTTGAAACTTGAGATGCTAGGTTGTCGGTAGCAGGAGTAGCAGTAACCTGGTTGAGATTCTTGGTTGAGGTTTTGAAATACCCAGCTAAGACTCAATTGTCGTTGATCTCAGCTGGGAGTTGGTAAGTCTCCTCAATGGTAGCAGGTTTAGCTGCTTGAACAAAGTCAACTACATAGTCGGGTAGAGCTCGAATGTACTTCTTGATCGTCATATCAGGTGTTGCCACCTGGCTAGGACAGATAATACTGAGTTACTTGAAGTGAGCGGTGAGACCAGCGTTGTCACCTCCTTCTTGTTTGATATGCCAGAATTCATTCTCCAGCTTTTGCACTTCATGAGGAGGGCATAACTCCTTCATCATGAGCTCTCTAAGTTCCTCCCAAGAAAGGCCATAAGCTGCATCATTACCGCACCTGTTGTGCTTATCAGTCCACCAATCCAGTGCCCTGGACTGAAAAACTCCGGTAGTGATGCGTGTGTAGCGTGATATATTTTTGTTTATATTTTAAGCCCTTTTTAACACTTTAGTCAAGTTTTAAATTTATAAAACACGATATTCTACTAACACTAAACACACATATGGGCAAGTGCACCCATCGTGAGCGTAGTATAGTGTTGGTAAGATACCGAGGTCGTCCAAGTACACAAGAGCTTTTAGTACCGGTTTATCCTCAACGTCTAATACAATCAAAAGTTTTAGAAAAGGTTTTAAACATGAAAAATAAAAACTAAAAATGCTGAAAAATAAAATAAAAATAAAAAAAAAGATAGACAAGATGAATCACTTGGATCCGACTCGCCTTTAATGTAACCTTTGATGATTTCCGCACTTTTGCACTTTTTAAGAGATTATCTTAGTTATAGTAGTAGGCCCCTCTTTTGAAGGTGGCGTTACCCTCAACCCAGTAGTTTGAGTCAGCAAGGATACAATCCTAAAGGGTCGGAATATTGAAAGATAATTAATTAAGTTATTAATGCGTAATGTGGTAGGCCCCTCTTTTGAAGGTGACGTTACCCTCGGCTAAGTGGTTTGAGTCATCAGGGATACAATACCAAGTAGCCGGGTTAATGTATTAATAGTAGTTTACATATGAGGGGATCAAGCCAATTGCACCCCCGCCATCCAACACCAGTGGGTATTGAAGGAGTTCCTAGTAAGCTTGACCCAGGTCCTTGCAGGTTCTATACACTGAACAAGGCAAGAACCTTACCAAACCATTCCCTTAACCCCGACCAGGTAGCCAACATATCTCTATACAGACCGTAGTGATATGAATGGTGTAAATCTTTTATTTTATATAAACAGTAAAATAACGCCAAAACACCACCGACAAATGATAAGGAAGTTTCACCTTCAACATAAGAAACTAGTTATTATAGTCATAAATACAAAACCAAATAAAAAGTGCGAAAAGATTACAAATCAAGAGTATTACATTAAATGCTTGTCTTCACCAAGTGATGTAAGAGACTTAGGCAAACATGGCCTTTGATTGTCAAGAACTCTTACTATCAATCTTGGATCCCGAGACTACTACACACACTCTAAGGTGGATGATGGATGATGGTGGTGGATGTGGGTGTGTAGTGGTGGTGGAGTGGTGGTGAAGTGGGAGAGAGATGGTTTGCCAAGGGATGCCTTTGAAGTGAACCAAGCACCCCTATTTATAGCCTGCACAGAAGCCCGGACACGGCCCCGTGTCCATCCTTTTTCTCTTTCTTCATTAATTGCAATTGTCTGCATTAGCTCCACACGCCCCCGTGTACACTAGGCACGACCCCGTGTGCAGAAGCGTATCTGTACTATCAAGATTTGCAAGATTCTGCGAATCTTAGCGTTGACCACGACCCGTGTTGAGCTGGGCACGCCCCCGTGCTGGGAATAGAAGCTTCTATGAGTTTTTCTTTTCCGCAGACATCTGGCCACGCCCCCGTGTCCGCTGGGCACGGGGCCGTGGTCAGCCTTCTGTTTCTTTGTTTTTGCTTGGGAAGATGCTGTCGAGGGGTCGGGCATGCCACGTTTATTCTTTTTCTTTGTAATTATGTTAGATTTGGCTGCATATTTGTTCCTTTTGTTCAATTAAGCTCATTTGGTCCTGAAAATACAAAAGGAAGACAAAAGCACACTTTTCTCAACATTAGTACTAAAAAAGGGTTAGTTTTATGCCTCATTTGATATAATTTATATGTTGCATTTTACACACATCAAATACCCCCACACTTGAATCTTTGCTTGTCCTCAAGCAAAACTCTTAATAATGTGGCTTACACACCCAAATGGAATGGGTAAAAGAGAAGTTTTGGGCTTGTCTTGAGTGTCGGGAATCCAAGATCTTTATTGGGTTTTATTTTATCTTATTTACAATCTTATTCGTTATGATTTATTTAGAACGTTTCATAAGAGAAATTACTTATTTGGGCATAACATGCCTCTTTAAAATTCCATTTATATACAAGTTCACATACCTCACGGGAGATCACTCAACACTCGGCCGAAGATGTATTTTTGTGAAACACTCGAGACCGGCATGGAACTTACTTCTACCATAAGCTTGCCAAGCAATCAATCCTCCTCCTTTTTAACTATAAACCTTTGTAAATATCAAGAGGAGTTGGGGAACGGTTAGGCTTGGGTTAAAGGTAGGTGGTTTTGGGTTAGTGGTTAGTAAAAAGGGCTAAAAGCGTAAAAAGCGTCGGTTGTCGTAAAACTTTTTTTGTGACTTTTATTCAAACTAAACACTTTCAAACGAAGTTTCTATGAGGAACTTGTTTGTTTATTGCTAGACTTTGTTTTTTTTTTTGTTTTTTTATAAGTAACGTCATAAGAAAACCGAGCTTTTTACTAAAATAAAGGTTTTAAAAGAAAAAGGGTTTGGTGGGTGAAGGGTGTTTGTTTTGTGGGTTTAGAAATGAACATGTTTAGGCTCAAAGGGGTTAACTAGGGAGATTTTGGGGAGGTTAAAAGAAAAAGAAAAATAATGGTGTTGAAAGGAAAATGGGTTAGTCCTAATGCCTCCATCATTTACTTACTTGGGTTTAAGTTGGTAAGGACCGGGAATGTACTGCCATGGCAAGTTCTAGAGTCGTAAGAAACCAAGCGGCTATTCACACAAGAAACGAAAAATGAGCATTTAGTTTAAAGATGTATGCTTGTATGCTCAATAAAGGCTCAAAATTCACTTTTTTGTGGGAATGGGTTTATAATGTGATCAAGTATATATAATCAAATTTTAACTAGATTTGTCATGCCGTTTCATAATTTTCTTATGTTGGTTCTTTTTATCACGACGCTATCAGTTGTAAATTTGTAAAAATATAACCTTTTTAGAACTTTTTGTTCCCAAATTAAACCAAGACAAGTAAAAAAACGAAAAGTTTCTGAAAAAAAAAATTGGGGTGATTAGCGGTTCCAATAGAGTTTTGTGTAAGGCTTGTTATTAGGACTTGCAAAATTCAAGGTTTTAGTATCCCCCCCACACTTAAATTACACATTAATGTGTCCCAAAAATAAGTTTTTAGGTTGATTAAATGTGTAAAAGGGTGTTTAAAAACAAAATTTTATGTTACTGGGTGTCTGGGCACGGGCCCGTATTGGTCCGGGCACGGCCCCGTGTTCAGATTGCCAGTACCATAATTAATAGAAGGCTGGGCACGGGGGCGTGTTCAGCGAACATGGCCCCATGTCCAATTACCTGAACTGGGCGTTTTCTGCAGAACCTTGAGCACGGGGCGTGTTGGGCTGAGCACGGCCCCGTGCTGAACTTGCTGTAATGAAGAAAAATTGTCTGGAGGCTCTGTTTTTGTGCTTGGGGTGTGGGTTCAAGTTTCCCATAGTAACCTCCACCATTTTGAGTGTGTTTTAACCATTACAACATCATCCAAACACCATTTAATACTTAGAAACCATCATTCATTAAAAATAACAATTACAAGGGATCCTAAATATTGAAAATAAAACTAAAAGTTCCTAGGATAGATAGGTCAAGTAACGCAGGAAATCATTCTAAGGAGTTATTCTCTTATTGTAGGAATATCAAAAACCCAGAAATAGTTTTCCGGTACTTAAAGGTGTAGAACTCCTTAACCGAGGGATGTCTTCATAGATGTCGTTGAGCCATTCCTCTATCTCCCTAGGGAGGAAGAAGGCGGGCTCATTTTCCACAATGTCTTGTGGAGGAGGTGCGACAGCCACTGGGACCCCATGTAATATGTCTTGAGGGGGCTCCATGGGAATGCATACCACTCGGCCGGAATAATGACATCCAACACAACATTCCACTCCCTTTGTGCAATGATTGGCACCATGGGAGGAGAAGCGAGAATATTCAACCTTCGATGCAAAAGGTTGACTTCCCGAAGACATCCCTCTAGCCCCACTGATAAATGATTTATACGGTCAACCAAAGCTTCCTCTACTCCTGTCATTTCATCGATGGCCTCTCTCAAGGCATACACGTAGTTGACGAGACAGTCTTCTACTGATGGTCTTCTTCCTCGTCGGTCGTTCCTGGAATGAGCTGAGGATGTTCCGCTATTTTTGCTTGACATTCTAAGAAAAAAACCGAAAGAAATTTCAAATTAATGAAACAGTACCCCAGCCACGGCCCCGTGGCCACCTCTCTGCAGGTTTTTTGAAACAAGGAATCTTGGAGCTTTAAATTATTTTTCTGACTTTTGAAGATTTTCTAAGAAGAAATAACTTAAAACAGGGTTGTAAAACTTATTTTTGACAAGATTCCTTGAATAAAAACCTAACAAATATTACCATAAAGCTTAAAAACATGGAGATTTCAAGCTTTAATGGGGGTTGTGAGGAGAAAATGGAGAAGAAGGCAATAGGTAAAAGTAGAAAAGACAAGATGGTTGTTGAGAACCTTCTTTAGAATATACCTTATAGGGTATATGTGAAGATCCCACCAGATCTTTGTCTTTGGAATGGGTCCAAGAGTGTAGGAATCTTGCTGCATTTATAGAAAACGATAGCATGTTGGACACAACCCCGTGTCGGCTGGACACGGCCCCGTGTGCAGACAAGATCCTGACACTTTTTGTCCGTATTCTGACCAAAAGTCAGACGAGAATCTTTAGGTGGACACGGGGGCTTGTTGACCTGGACACGGCCCCGTGGCTAGAGGTTTTTATGAAGTTATGTCTTATTTTAAGGAATTTATCCGGATCGGGTGGTTCCTTACTGGACAGAACAACACCGAAGTGCCTGAGATACCTAAGTTGCCTTAGTTTTAGACAAGAATGCAAGAGGTTGTCGGAAAGGGTAATTCCTAAGCTAAATACCAGTGGGCAAAACCAACCTTTATTTTTCTTATCTGGGCTCTCGTTAAAGAAGGTGTATGTCGAATCGCTCAGGTATATGTATGCATCGGCGGAAACCGATGGGGAGTCCTTCACGGCACAATCGACACAGGGACGACTATCGCTCAAGTCCTCACAAGAGTTAGAGGTGATTTCGGGAGCAACGATGTTAAAATCCAAATGCGACCTCAATAATTCTCCTTGATCGTCGTCTTGAGATGAATTAGTTATTTCCATCTCAAGTTCTCTTATCAATTGGAGAATTGCTTCTTCCATTTGAAATAATTCTTCGAGAATCATTTCATTTAGAAGGGACGATTGAGAGCATTCGAGTGAGAGATAGGGATTGTTTTTACTTTCGCCCATCTTAAGGCTATAGGAAAACGATGGGTCTATATAGTGGAGAGTGTAATTTAAAAAAAAAAACATTTTAAATCTTCATGAGATCCGCCACATATTTGACACGACATACCATAAGAGGAGCGAAAGTAAAAATGATTAGTATCACTCATGTTTGTGTCAGAAATTACCAACCGTCAGGATCTTATGGTTCTATTTTCAGTAACTGAAGCTTGGGCACGGGGGCGTGTTCAGTGGGCACGGCCCCGTGTTTAGCTACTGTCTGACTTAAAACAGGATTGCCAGTACCAAAAATTGGGCACGGGGGCGTGTTCAGCAGGCACGGCCCCGTGCTGCAGTCTACAGAAGCTGAAAAATATAGAAAAAAAATCCTAAAAAATAAGAAAAATAAGAAAAAATGATTAGGCCGTTGATTCCTAACTTTCTTAAAATCCTTGTGTCCCCGGCAACGGCGCCAAAAACTTGATGCGTTTGTAGCGTGATATATTTTTGTTTACATTTTAAGCCCTTTTTAACACTTTAGTCAAGTTTTAAATTTATAAAACACGATATTCTACTAACACTA
Organism: Helianthus tuberosus; assembly: GCA_030545235.1. NCBI lineage: Eukaryota > Viridiplantae > Streptophyta > Magnoliopsida > Asterales > Asteraceae > Helianthus > Helianthus tuberosus. The sequence continues at coordinate 152,585,595 of CM060381.1, forward strand.
AACACACATATGGGTAAGTGCACCCATCGTGAGCGTAATATAGTGTTGGTAAGATACCGAGGTCTTCCAAGGACACAAGAGCTTTTAGTACCTGTTTATCCTCAACGTCTAATCAAATCAAAAGTTTTGGAAAAAAAAGTTTTAAACATGAAAAATAAAAACTAAAAATGCTGAAAAATAAAATAAAAATAAAAATAGATAGACAAGATGAATCACTTGGATCTGACTCGCCTTTAATGCAACCTTTGATGATTTCCGCACTTTTACACTTTTTAAGAGATTATCTTAGTTATAGTAGTAGGCCTCTCTTTTGAAGGTGACGTAACCCTCAACCCAGTAGTTTGAGTCAGCAAGTATACAATCCTAAAGGGTCGGAATATTGAAAGATAATTAATTAAGTTAATAATGCGTAATATGTTAGGCCCCTCTTTTGAATGTGACGTTACCCTCGGCTAAGTGGTTTAAGTCAGCAGGGATACAATCCCAAGTAGCTGGATTAATGTATTAATAGTAGTTTACATATGAGGGGATCAAGCCATTCGCACCCCCGCCATCCAATAACAGTGGGTATTAAAGGAGGTCTTAGTAAGCTTGACCCAGGTCCTTGCAGGATCTATACACTGAACAAGGCAAGAACCTTACCAAACCATTCCCTTAACCCCCGACCAGGTAGCCAACATATCTCTATATAGATCGTAGAGATATGAATGGTGTAAATATTTTATTTTATAGAGACAGTAAAATAACGCCAAGACACCACGGACAAATGATAAGGAAGTTTCACCTTCGACATAAGAAACTAGTTATTAAAGTCTTTAATACAAAACCAAATAAAAAGTGCGAAAAGATTAAAAATCAAAAGTATTACATTAAATGCTTGTCTTCACCAAGTGATGTAAGAGACTTAGGCAAACATGGCCTTTGATTGTCAAGAACTCTTACTATCAATCTTGGATCCCGAGACTACTACACACACTCTAAGGTGGATGATGGATGATGGTGGTGGATGTGGGTGTTGTAGTGGTGGTGGAGTGGTGGTGAAGTGGGAGAGAGGTTGTTTCCCAAGGGATGCCTTTGAAGTGAACCAAGCACCCCTATTTATAGCGTGCACAGAAGCACGGACACGGCCCCGTGTCCATTGGGCAGGGCCCCGTGTCCATCCTTTTTCTCTTTCTTCATTAATTGCAATTGTCTGCATTAGCTCCACACACCCCCGTGTACACTAGGCACGGCCCCGTGTGCAGAAGCGTATCTGTACTATCAAGATTTGCAAGATTATGCGAATCTTAGCGTTGACCACGGCCCGTGTTGAGGTGGGCACGCCCCCGTGTCCGCTGTGCACGGGGCGGTGGTCAGCCTTCTGTTTCTTTGTTTTTGCTTGGGAAGATGTTGTCGAGGGGTCGGGCATGCCATGTTTATTCCTTTTCTTTGTAATTATGTTAGATTTGGCTGCATATTTGTTCCTTTTGTTCAATTAAGCTCATTTGGTCCTGAAAATACAAAAGGAAGACAAAAGCACACTTTCCCCAAAATTAGTACTAAAAAAGGGTTAGTTTTATGCCTCATTTGATGTAATTTATATGTTGCATTTTACACACATCAGGTAGCATTAATAGTACACAGATTTTCTGGGCATCCACTTTGTCTGAAAGTGACTTAGATAGAGTTAAACCACTTGAACATAGCACTGGGTCCATCTTTACCAGTGAAGTTTGCAGGACCACAAGCTTTGAATTGCTTAAAGTTGAAAGGTGTTTTCGGAGAGTCGCTCTTTGATTCAACGGAGGACTTGCTGCTAACCTCGTTGATCTCACTGACGATCTGAGGTATGACTTTAGCCATTTCCTTGGTTACCAGTGAAGCGATACGCTTGTCAGCTTGGTTTCGGCGAGCGGCTCGTTGTGTATGAGAACCAAATGACGACATTGTCTGCAGCAAACATCCTCATATGATTTAGACGAGATTCGATTGTATTGGGTTTTGGGAAGTTTTTGCGTTTAGCCACCATACTTATTATTATTATTATTATTATTATTACTCCATAAAGCTCAAGAACACGTCGGCACATAACACATAGGCACATAGTCCACGTAAGCATGTAAGCACAGAAACACATAAGCACATAGGAGCACATAATCCACGTAAGCACATATTTTGCACGTATTCACCTATCTTTCAAAGCGCGTAGAGTGTTTGAGAGTTGTGAGCGTTAGCGAGTAGCGTAGCAAGTAGTGTTGCGAGTAGTATAGTGAGTAGTATAAGCGTGTATCATAAACGAGGGGCGTTGCTTACGAGAGTTCTTAGTTGTTTAGCGTTTGGGCTTGTGAGAGCTGTGCGAGTTGTGCGCGTTTTGCAGAGCGATGAAATCAAAAAGCGTAAAATCTTCCAAATTGAAACATATAAACACATAAAATCGATAACTTCATAAAAATGAGCGGCTGCGGGCTCAGATTCGAAACAGGGCGTCTTGGGTGCGAGACATCGACTACCCAAAGTGATTCAACTATCCTCAATGAGATCGAGTACACGCTTTGTCCTAATAGACTGTGCTCTCGCCGAATATGGCAAACGACACTCATCCTTTCGGTTACTACGTGACTTGAGTCGTTGGAATCCGTCGAGACTTTGGTGAGAGTTTTGTAAAATTCAAAGTAGGGAGTGGAACGTGTCATTAAGATGCGGGTTTCACCCCTAACTTAACAACCTTGTTCCTGCAAGTGTGGTAAACCACGAGACAGAGAGGGAGATTCCTATCGAAGTATGGATGTCACTCCTAACTCAACAGTGATTCTCGTGCTGAGAATAAAATACGTATAGAGTGAGTGATCTTATTGAGAGTTCCCGGTTTCCACACCTAGTCTCGACAAGATCGCTCGGTTGTGTTATGCGAGTGTTTTCAAAATGTGTATATTGTGTCAGCCTTAGGAAAGGCAACTTAGTATTTCAGCCTTAGGAAAGGCCTCCTTCGTACGAAACTGTAGTATGCGGATTCGCACGAAGTTATAGTTTTAGTGAGTTCGAGTGAGAGTATCAAAGTAGGCTCGTACGTAACCCCTACTGGGTTTGCACAAAGCGGTCTGTTGGTACTTAGACTATAGACTAGGCCAAATTCTATGACTCAGCCCAATTCCCTATAGTTATGGCTCTGCTACCTATCTGCCACACCCCAACCGATGGTGCAATCATCGGGGCGTGGCACTGAGCGAAACAGATTGTTCAAGAGAATCCATAACAACTATTAAATGACATTATATTTAATGTTAATATCCCATACTACTAACATATAAAGCAATTACAGTCATTACAGATAGCGTGTCTCTTAAATAAAACTATTCCGACAACTCAGATTTATTTAGTGGAGTTTCTAGACTTCCTAGCTTGTTTCATCACAGCATAGCATCCTATCAACCTGTCACATACGTTAAAATAAAGTCAATACATAAAATATAAAGGTGAGTACACAAGTTTGCATAGCATATGTGACAACCCGCACTAAACCAGGTATCCGTACGACTTAACTAATGATTAATTACTGCTTAATTACTGTGCTTGTTTGAACTAGCTGATGAACTGCTACTTGATATCTGATACATGTACTTACTTGCATCATACTTTACTTGTCGTCACTACATTATTTACACGCTGAACCCTAGTGACAACCATGATGCACAAAAAGCACAGTAGCACAATAACGGATAACCTATTGAACATGCTGATAAAGCCAACATCAGGCAAACACTGCCTCCAAGGCCTATAAGAGCCTGAGATATTTTGCTACACTAGTAGTGAGTGTAGGGATACAAGGGTTGTGGAACTGCGTCTCTAGGAATAAGTTACAATGACTGGATGTGCCTAAAACGTACTCTAAGTACAAGACTCAGCACTTTACACAATAATTCAGCTTTTAGCTAACTAATAAAGTGCCAAAATATGAGAAAAATAACACTAGATACTTTCCAAAGTGTCAGGAATAAGCTGTGTCACTAAAGAGAGTAATAACGACACTTTAAAGTTTTGTTAACACTTTAACGGATTACTATCCAACCAAACAACCGGACTTTACCCGGAACATGAAAATATTGTTATTTTCATTACTTATCTTTTTCTGAGCCAGTTAGGGTCCCTGAACACCCTAACACCCATTATAACGCGTGACACACAACTAACCAAGTTAATCTCTAAACTTAACTTAGTTAACCTAACTAAGTAACCAACTAATGATTGAAATCGAACCAAGGACCCCCCCCCCCCTCTTGACCGAAACCGTCCCCTTGGGGACATGCCTTGTACTTGCAAGATCTCCTAATCTAATCTTGTCTAATATCCTAAAGACACAAGAACCATTGGTTATTAGCACTTGAGTTTGTCTATAAGTTAAGAGATTAACACACTTGATCATTATCACTTAACAACTTCACACAAACACTCTCCCTCTCTTCTCTAGAGCTCTCGGCCGAACCCCCCTATAACCACCCACCCATTTTCGAGTTTGATCATCATCATTCCAAGCATCTACAAACATCAAGGGTCACGTATTAGGAAGCTTGGAGCAAGCGGAACGCGAAGGACCTCTTTCTTTAGCTTTTATCCACGCCATTTTCGTCAAGATCCTTCCCTAGCCTTGAGCTAGAGGTATAATGTTTAAATCTCTATCTTGAGCTAATCTAAAGTGGTTAAAAGGCTTTGTATCGGTCAAATCTCGTTAAAATGGAAAATGATGCACAAAAGTCTACTAAAACACTTAAAATGGTGGTTAATAGCTTATGTGTTGTGTAAATATTGTAGTAATTGAAAGTGGTGATTATTTAGACCCGATCTATGTTGTGGTAGCTCGGATCATCGTTTAACCCGGTATGGTCATGTTCTTGAATCATGACACAAAGCTATTTTAGAAGTAACAAGGGTTAAAAGGTGAAACTCTACCACACATGAAACATGAACTTGTGTAAAAATGTTTTACTTGTGTAAAAGTGTTTTAACTTGTACAATAGTGTTTAAAACTAGCAGATCTACGCATCTGCAAGTGGTATTTTCAAAGAACCACGTATCAAAGAAATCATGTATTTTAAAGAGATGGATCTTACAATAACAAGCATGATTTTTATAAACCACAAGTGTGTAAACACTTGTGAAATGAAAAGATCCGACAAATAACCGTTTTTGTAAAAGATGACGAGAAGTTGTAAAGACGGATTTCTCTAAAAACGAGGTTTTTACGAGATCAAAATTACTTTATATAAAGATCCACAAAATATAATGGGATTTACACTATAGTTTCGGAAAAACTACAAGTTCATGCGATTATGCGATTTACATACTTGTCGATTAGTTGTTGTGATGAAAGTTGTTCTGATCAATAAAGAAAATTGTTGAGTTGATTTGTTAAAGAAAATGATACGCTTGAAAGCGTGGCCACCTCCAGTTACAGAGGAAACCCTGGCGAAATTTTTCTAAAAACCTAACACTTAGAACTATTTACACTACAAGTGTTAGAATCATTTTTGACATGTTTTCGAAACATAAATTTCGCCATGACTTTATTTACTAAATATTCGGAGGTGGGATTTTCACAAAATTTAACGTGATAAATATATATATTTTTCACACACTGTTTATGATTATTTTGTGAAATACATAAATATTATTTTTAGGGTAAAAGTAATATTTACGAACGTTAACGAATCCAAAATAATACAAACGCTTTCACCATAAATATATAAGTTACACCGGTAAGTATATTACCACTCGATTGTTAAAACGTAACTTACGCACTTACAGAAATATTTATGAACGCGTATTTTAACAACGTATTATTGGAGAAAAATTATGTGAAATGAAAATATAATATTTTTGAGAAAAATACTTATATTTTGTAATTGGAAAGGTATATATATTAAGTGAGACTTAATGATATAATTTCAACGCACATGTATTGAATCCCCCATCCTTGGGAAGGAGATTAACTACCAAGTATATACAGAACGTAAACACGAAATAGTTGTCTAACTATTTCCCAAAGATTTAACTATAAAGCTAAGGCACGGCCGTCCGTCTAATAGAATTAGCACTTGTAGGTCGTCGCGCAGCTTTCTGATTTGGAGTACTTGGTAGAGACGCACCGACAGTGAGTTAATGTCCCCCTTTTCTCTAACTGTTTTCAGTTTTCTTAACTGCGGGGGTGAAATACATGTTACTTTGATTACAAGTACTTTATACACGGTATGGTTAGCGTAAGGAGGTTTACTACTTAGATCATGTGAATGGGTAGGCAGAAACACCGAGGGACGTAAGCGGTAGATCTATCTGGGTGTAGCGAGCCCAACTCTAGGCCCAACAGAACGGACCTCTAAGAGGACCAACAGAACGGACCTTGAGTGACTTTGTACCCGACGCAAAAATCTGCTAGGTTGAGTCTTCCTACTTGCATTTCACAACATGCTAATGGCGTTGCAAACCATTGGTGATCTCTTTTCCTTACACTGCTACATACCAGGGAACTTTTATACTTACAAGTGTTTTACATACTCACTTGCACATGAACTCGCTCAACATTATTGTTGATTTTTCAACTCACATGTATTTCAGGAAATTAACAGGATCTGGCACGGTATGACGTGTTTTCCCGCTGCATATTGGGTTCCAAGGTCATCCCAGTTTAGGAAATGTGACTCTTTCCTGGACAAGTCACAAATCTTAAACTGCGCTTATTTCATGTTACTGTTTATGTTGTTCAAGACAATGTTTTATGTTATGATGTTGTAAGTCTTTAAGACAATGGTATGTTACTCTGGTTTTAAAACTTAATTCAAACGGATGATCTTGCATGATTTTATTTCATATAGCTTTGTTATGGTTAAGCTATGGTATTAAGAAGTCACACCAAAATTGACCACGCTTCCGCAAAGCCAGGGTGTGACAGCTTGGTATCAGAGCTCTGATCATAGCGAACTAGGATTCTTCCTCGAGTCTAGACTATGATCACTAGGGCTCTCACGAAAACATTTTTCTGCATACCACTTAAGTCCAGATCCAAAACTTTTTACAAACAAATGTTGAGCACATTTTATTATTTATAGGCTCAGCCTGGAAGGGCTGAGGCTCGGTCTGAGAGGCCGAGGCTCGGTCTGAGAGATCGAGGTTAGTTGGCTAGTGGGACTAGGAGAATTGGCTAGTGGGACTAGGAGGATTGGCTAGTGGGACTAGGAGGATTGGCTAGTGGGACTAGGAAGAGTAAGCTCAGTTTGGAGACTGAGGCTCGGTGTTGGAGACCGAGGCTCGATCTGAGAGGTCGAGGTAGTTGATAGAGCAGTCTAGAAGACTGGGAGGCTAGTGGGACTAGGAAAATTATGTGATATCTTACTTGGTGACTTATGTGATTATCTGATTGTGTGACTGATTATTTGAGCATATTTGTGTTTATGTTACAGACTCATGGACTCCGCCGGTACTGGCAACTCGGACACTACCGGACCTATACCTATCGTATCTGATGACCTCACATCCTCCGAGCATGAGGTGTACACATCTGACTATACCAGTACTGACGAGGATGATTTCCAGCCCTTCGCACTACCCGATGGTGCTGATGAGCCTGCAGATGACCCTCCCGCTGAGTATCTACCTCTAGTAGAGATTCCGGCCCCTATACCCTTAGCCGTTTATCCAGCATATGATTTCCTTCTTGACGCCGAGGCTGATGGCGATATTGACCTGTTTGAGGACGAGCCTTTTGAGGATGAGATCCAGGGCGAGGCCCTTCTTCCTGCGGACGATCTTTTGATGATCGCTGACGTTCCCGCTGAGGATTCGCCAGCACATTCTCCTGTCCCAGACTCCTTCGAGTCTGTGGCATCCGCACCTTCTCACACATTGAGCGCACAGCACTTTGCGCACGATTCTGATCCTGACCAGGCATCCTCTGTTGCACCTATACCCAGTTTTGCGTTTGACCATGATGACATAGAGGATTCTGATCCTATCTTTCCCCCGGGATACGACCCGGATCGTGATATCGAGTTTATACCTATGGATCAGCCCATGGAGGATCCAGCTGACCCAGTAGACCCTATCGACCCCGAGTTTGACTTCGAGATGGCTTTTGATGACCCTGAGCCTGTCGTTGCTCCTGAGCAGGAAGCCGCTCTAGACCCCATACTTGAGCATGATCCCGTACATGCTGACATCCCTATTGAGCCTGTTATAGCAGACCCACCTGTTGATGATCTCCCCGTGGATGTTCCTTTGTTAGAGGGCGATCATGTTGCTGTTGATCCTGTTGTTCCTCTACCTATTGTTGATATACCTGTTGACCATCCTGTTGAGCACATTGCACCTGTTCACCCTTTTGTTGCACCTGACCCCATACCACTAGAGCCCGAGCATGCACTGTTCGCAGCACGCATGGATCCACCAGATGAGCATGCACAGCATGGTTGGATACCTGCTGATGAGGATGTTCCACCTTTTCCTCCTCAGATCCCTGATACACGACATGTTGATTTTTCTTTTCAGGTTCCACAGTTTGTACCTCCAGCGAGGCCTGGAGAGGGTTCTTCTGCCCATCCTGTTGGGCATGTACCGATGTCTATCCCCTTCATGCCCCAGATGTCATCTGTTCCACCCTCTGTTGCTCCATTTCACGTGGCACCTTTTGACCCCACCAGTGAGCCGTTCCTTTGGGCACCAGACTCTGGTATGCCACCTACTGACCCCTACCATTCTTTTCACAGGGGGTATACTATCGAGGACGTTTTGATGTCTTTTGTCGCTCAGCACGAGTCACACACGCAGCGCATCCAGGAGCTTGAGAGAGCTCAGCTGCCACCGTGTCCGTGTCCGTGCCATGGTCAGACACACTCTCCTCTGCAACCATTTCGACCTTTACCACCAGATTATGCTGCCCGTCTCTTTACACTAGAGCAGCAGGTTGCTTCTATCATTCGTACTCAGCAGGCTATGGAGGCGGACTGGCTCCAGTTACGCCGTTTGTTTTACACCCACTTTCCTCCTCCTCCACCACCATCTGTATAGAGCTCATCAGTGCTGTTTGGGTAGACGAGGATGAGAAGACGGCGATTGTTGGACTGCACAACATTTTTGGAGACTACATTTGATTCTGACTTTTGTTGACTTGTATTTGACGTATTTGACATTGACATGATGTAGCTTTTGGACAGGGGTGATGTAGCCCCTAGTTGATTGATGATTGTATGATACAGGGATGTACTGATACACTTACTATGTGGTCTCGATATATGGCAATCGCAGTATTCTCATCATATTTGATTCGCTTGATTGCTTATTTGTATTTTATGACATGGGATGTTGTGTGATTGGTATTTGTGATGTATTGATAACATGAGATGTTATGTGATTATACTATTACTATCGTTATATACGTACACTACATTATGACCTGACTTACGTGTTATAACATCGGAGCTTTACTATGGCCTGACCAACTTAAACCATCTTTTAGAAGATGCCGCCAAGACGTGAGACACACATGCCTACTAATGAGGCAGAACTCCAGCAGATTATTGCTGCTGCCATAGCACAGTATGCAGCATCTCAGCCAGGAACGAGCGGAAGTATTAACGAAGGCAATAACAATCCACCTCACGGTAATACTAAGTCATTAAGACATACCGTGACCTAATTGGATATCTTTAGCGATGATGCTAATGCCATTCATATGTTATAACGTATGTGCAGGGTGCACCTACAAGCAGTTCTTAGACTGCAAGCCCGTAAACTTTGATGGCACAGGAGGTGCTGTCGCCTTTGTTCGTTGGGCTGAGAAAACCGAATCTGTTCTTCGCATGAGCAAGTGCGCGCTGGATCAGCAAGTCACCTATATCTCAGGGCTATTCTTGGATGGAGCCCTCTCTTGGTGGAATCTGCAAGTACAGACACTAGGCGAAGCTGCTGCCTACGCGCTGACCTGGACCGAACTGAAGGAACTTATGCGCAAAAAGTATTGTTCCCGCGCAGAAATCCAGCGATTGGAGACCGTGTTCTGGCACTTGAAAATGGACGATCCAAAGGTAGCAGAATACGTTCAAAGATTCCATGACTTATCTCAAGTGGTTCCTTACATGGTCACACCAGAATGCAAGCGAATCAAGCACTTCATTTGGGGATTAGCTCCTCAAATCATAAGCATGGTGACCTCATCCAAGCCTGCGACTATTACTGAGGCGATTGATTTGAGCATAGCTCTCACTGAGGAGGCGATCCGCCTGAACAAGTTTGATGAGATCAAGACGAAAAAGGCAGAGACTCATGTCGAGTCATCAGGAGGTAACAAACGGAAGTTCTCGAACTTCAAGCAGGGCGCCAGTGTGGCGGTTAGGAAAGGAGGATCAGACTCGCCAGCTCAGGTTACGGCTGGTAGAGGGAAGAAAGGAAAAGGATACATGGGCGCCCAGCCCAAATGCAACGCCTGCCAGCGCCACCATTCTGGTCAGTGCGGGCTAAAAGTATGCGAAGCATGTGGGAAACGTGGCTACTCGAAGGACACTTGTTGGGCTAGTGCTGGCCGGGGAGGCCAGGGAGGATTTGAGAATAGGAATAATAATCGTGGTGGTAATCGCCCACAAGGAAACTATGGAGGTAACGAAAATCGAGGCAACAATGCTAACCAAGCGGGCGCCATGAATCGTAATCAGAGGAATGATCAAGTTGGTGGAAACGGGCAAAGACTTGGATGCTTTAACTGCGGTGATATCGGGCATTTTAAGAAGAACTGCCCAGACTTAAACCAAGCCCGTGGAAGAGTGTTCCAACTCGAAGCAAGGGAAGCGCGCCAGGATCCCAATGTCGTTACTGGTACGTTCCCTGTGAATCAACGCTATGCATCCGTTTTATTTGATACTGGTGCCGATTATAGCTTCGTGTCGTTAGAATTTAAGAATATGCTTGGGTTAGCCGCTAATAAGTTAGATATTCCCTACTCGATCGAATTAGCTAATGGGAAGTTAGTAGAAGCCAATGAAGTTATCAAAGGTTGTGTGATCGAATTAGGAGAACGTGAGTTTGCTCTGGATCTGCTACCAGTCCAGTTGGGAAGCTTTGACGTGGTACTAGGAATGGATTGGTTATCAGGCAACAAGGCTGAGATAGTTTGTCACGAAAAGGTTGTTCGTATCCCAACCGATGATGGTGAGACCATTGTTGTTCATGGAGAGAAGCGTGAGACGCCATTGAGGATTATCAGCTGCTTGAAAGTAAGGAAGTGTTTGCAGAAAGGATGTGTTGCCTTCCTGGCACACATTGTGGATAAGAAGGCTGCTGAGCCAAGAATCGAAGACATCCCTGTCGTAAGGGAGTATCCAGAAGTCTTCCCAGAAGACTTGCCTGGACTGCCACCTCAGAGGCAAGTAGAGTTTCGCATCGACTTAGTTCCGGGCGCCGCGCCTGTGGCTAAGGCACCTTATAGACTTGCTCCGTATGAGATGCAGGAACTGTCAACACAACTTCAAGAGTTGTTAGACAAGGGTTTTATCCGACCAAGCTTCTCGCCTTGGGGAGCTCCGGTCCTGTTTGTCAAGAAGAAGGACGGTAGTTTTCGAATGTGCATTGACTACCGGGAGTTAAACAAGCTGACGATCAAGAATAGATATCCTCTGCCAAGAATTGATGATCTGTTTGACCAACTGCAAGGCTCAAGCTTTTATTCAAAGATCGATCTTCGATCTGGATACCATCAGTTAAGGATACAAGAGGAAAGCATTCCCAAGACAGCCTTCAGAACTCGTTATGGGCACTACGAGTTCCTCGTTATGCCATTCGGTTTGACAAACGCACCTGCAGTCTTTATGGACTTGATGAATAGAGTTTGCAAGCCGTACTTGGATAAGTTCGTGATTGTATTCATCGACGACATCTTGATTTATTCAAAGACGAAGGCTGAACACGAGCAGCATCTTAGAGCCATTCTAGAGCTGCTGAATAAAGAACAGCTGTATGCCAAATTCTCTAAGTGCGAGTTTTGGCTACGAGAGGTGCAATTCCTTGGGCACGTGGTAAATGGAGATGGAATCCACGTGGATCCAACAAAGATCGAAGCGATCAAGGATTGGGAAACGCCAAAGACGCCAACCGAGATACGGCAATTCTTGGGTTTGGCTGGCTATTATCGAAGATTCATTGAGAATTTTTCAAAGATCGCTCAACCATTGACGCTCCTCACACAGAAGGATAAGAAGTTTGATTGGGAAATCAAACAGGAGGAAGCCTTCCAGATATTGAAGGATAAGCTCTGCAACGCGCCTATCTTAGCTCTACCAGAAGGTATTGATGATTTTGTGGTATACTGCGACGCTTCGCGTCAAGGATTGGGATGTGTGTTGATGCAACGCCAAAAGGTTATTGCTTACGCATCGCGTCAACTGAAAGTGCACGAAAAGAACTATACCACACACGATTTGGAGCTCGGCGCAGTGGTTTTTGCTTTAAAGATCTGGAGACACTACCTTTATGGTACGAAGTGTACAATCTTCACAGATCACAAGAGCCTATAGCACATATTCAACCAGAAGGAGTTGAATATGAGACAAAGACGATGGGTTGAATTGTTGAACGATTACGACTGCGAGATTAAGTATCATCCAGGGAAGGCGAATGTGGTCGCCGATGCCCTAAGTCGTAAAGAGAGAATCAAGCCCATAAGGGTTAGAGCTTTAGAAATGATTATACGAACCGATCTTTCCTTGCGCATTCGTGCCGCGCAGAAAGAAGCTCTCAAGGAAGGGAACCTTGAAGAGGAATATCTCCGTGGGATGGAGAAGCTTTTGGTACCGAACGAGGAAGGGACGTTATGTTTTGAGAAAAGGATTTGGGTTCCTCTGTTTGGTGATTTAAGGGAGGTTATTTTTGACGAAGCTCACAAGTCGCGGTACTCTATCCATCCAGGAGCGGATAAGATGTACCAGGATCTCAAAGATTATTATTGGTGGCCTAGGATGAAAGGCGATGTTGCTGTTTACGTGAGCAAATGTTTAACGTGCGCTAAGGTTAAAGCGGAATACCAGAAGCCTTCGGGACTTCTGCAACAACCCGAGATTCCCAAGTGGAAATGGGAACAAATCTCCATGGACTTTATTACGAAATTGCCAAGAACGCCAAGAGGCCATGACACTATCTGGGTGATAGTGGATCGATTAACGAAGTCAGCACACTTCTTACCTATCAGGGAGAAGGATAATACGAGCAAATTGGCTGAAATATACATGAGAGAGATCGTCGCGCGCCATGGAGTACCTCTCTCAATCATCTCTGATAGAGACGGAAGGTTTGTGTCAAGGATATGGCAATCCTTCCAAGAAGCCTTTGGCTCACAATTGAATCTGAGCACTGCGTTTCATCCGCAAACTGACGGCCAGAGCGAGCGAACGATACAGACTTTGGAAGACATGCTGAGAGCGTGTGTTATGGATTTGGGCGGTAGCTGGGACAAGCATTTGCCTTTGGTCGAATTTTCGTACAACAACAGCTACCACACCAGTATTGGTGTCGCGCCATTCGAAGCCCTTTACGGACGCAAGTGCCGATCACCCCTATGCTGGGCTGACGCAGGTGATAGGCAGCTTGCTGGTCCCGAAATCGTCCAAGAGACGACAGACAAGATTGCGCAGATTCTTAAACGCATCGAAGCAGCTCGCCACAGACAAAAAGCCTATGCGGATCCAAACCGGAAACATGTGGATTTCCAAGTTGGAGAAATGGTTTTATTGAAGGTATCACCCTGGAAGGGGGTGGCACGCTTTGGGAAGCGTGGGAAGTTAAATCCGCGCTACATTGGTCCTTTCAGAATTCTGGAAAGAATAGGACTAGTAGCATACAAGCTGGACTTACCTGCTGAACTAAATGGTGTTCACGATACATTTCATGTATCCAACCTGAAGAAAAGTCCAACTCAAGATGACATTGCCATTCCCATCGACGAGATTCATGTTGACGACACGCTCCACTTCATTGAAGAACCTGTCGAGGTCACGGATTGGAAAGTGAACAAGACCCGCCGGAGCAGTGTCAAACTCGTCAAGGTTCGTTGGAATGCCAGACACGGTCCTGAGTACACCTGGGAGCGTGAGGACAGGATGAAAGAGAAATACCCCCACCTATTTCCTAAGAACTCTGCATCTAGTAGCAGAACTTAAATTTCGGGACGAAATTTATTTAACGGGGGGAGAATGTGACAACCCGCACTAAACCAGGTATCCGTACGACTTAACTAATGATTAATTACTGCTTAATTACTGTGCTTGTTTGAACTAGCTGATGAACTGCTACTTGATATCTGATACATGTACTTACTTGCATCATACTTTACTTGTCGTCACTACAGTATTTACACGCTGAACCCTAGTGACAACCATGATGCACAAAAAGCACAGTAGCACAATAACGGATAACCTATTGAACATGCTGATAAAGCCAGCATCAGGCAAACACTGCCTCCAAGGCCTATAAGAGCCTGAGATATTTTGCTACACTAGTAGTGAGTGTAGGGATACAAGGGTTGTGGAACTGCGTCTCTAGGAATAAGTTACAATGACTGGATGTGCCTAAAACGTACTCTAAGTACAAGACTCAGCACTTTACACAATAATTCAGCTTTTAGCTAACTAATAAAGTGCCAAAATATGAGAAAAATAACACTAGATACTTTCCAAAGTGTCAGGAATAAGCTGTGTCACTAAAGAGAGTAATAACGACACTTTAAAGTTTTGTTAACACTTTAACGGATTACTATCCAACCAAACAACCGGACTTTACCCGGAACATGAAAATATTGTTATTTTCATTACTTATCTTTTTCTGAGCCAGTTAGGGTCCCTGAACACCCTAACACCCATTATAACGCGTGACACACAACTAACCAAGTTAATCTCTAAACTTAACTTAGTTAACCTAACTAAGTAACCAACTAATGATTGAAATCGAACCAAGGACCCCCCCCCCCCTCTTGACCGAAACCGTCCCCTTGGGGACATGCCTTGTACTTGCAAGATCTCCTAATCTAATCTTGTCTAATATCCTAAAGACACAAGAACCATTGGTTATTAGCACTTGAGTTTGTCTATAAGTTAAGAGATTAACACACTTGATCATTATCACTTAACAACTTCACACAAACACTCTCCCTCTCTTCTCTAGAGCTCTCGGCCGAACCCCCCTATAACCACCCACCCATTTTCGAGTTTGATCATCATCATTCCAAGCATCTACAAACATCAAGGGTCACGTATTAGGAAGCTTGGAGCAAGCGGAATGCGAAGGACCTCTTTCTTTAGCTTTTATCCACGCCATTTTCGTCAAGATCCTTCCCTAGCCTTGAGCTAGAGGTATAATGTTTAAATCTCTATCTTGAGCTAATCTAAAGTGGTTAAAAGGCTTTGTATCGGTTAAATCTCGTTAAAATGCAAAATGATGCACAAAAGTCTACTAAAACACTTAAAATGGTGGTTAATAGCTTATGTGTTGTGTAAATATTGTAGTAATTGAAAGTGGTGATTATTTAGACCCGATCTATGTTGTGGTAGCTCGGATCATCGTTTAACCCGGTATGGTCATGTTCTTGAATCATGACACAAAGCTATTTTAGAAGTAACAAGGGTTAAAAGGTGAAACTCTACCACACATGAAACATGAACTTGTGTAAAAATGTTTTACTTGTGTAAAAGTGTTTTAACTTGTACAATAGTGTTTAAAACTAGCGGATCTACGCATCTGCAAGTGGTATTTTCAAAGAACCACGTATCAAAGAAATCATGTATTTTAAAGAGATGGATCTTACAATAACAAGCATGATTTTTATAAACCACAAGTGTGTAAACACTTGTGAAATGAAAAGATCCGACAAATAACCGTTTTTGTAAAAGATGACGAGAAGTTGTAAAGACGGATTTCTCTAAAAACGAGGTTTTTACGAGATCAAAATTACTTTATATAAAGATCCACAAAATATAATGGGATTTACACTATAGTTTCGGAAAAACTACAAGTTCATGCGATTATGCGATTTACATACTTGTCGATTAGTTGTTGTGATGAAAGTTGTTCTGATCAATAAAGAAAATTGTTGAGTTGATTTGTTAAAGAAAATGATACGCTTGAAAGCGTGGCCACCTCCAGTTACAGAGGAAACCCTGGCGAAATTTTTCTAAAAACCTAACACTTAGAACTATTTACACTACAAGTGTTAGAATCATTTTTGACATGTTTTCGAAACATAAATTTCGCCATGACTTTATTTACTAAATATTCGGAGGTGGGATTTTCACAAAATTTAACGTGATAAATATATATATTTTTCACACACTGTTTATGATTATTTTGTGAAATACATAAATATTATTTTTAGGGTAAAAATAATATTTACGAACGTTAACGAATCCAAAATAATACGAACGCTTTCACCATAAATATATAAGTTACACCGGTAAGTATATTACCACTCGATTGTTAAAACGTAACTTACGCACTTACAGAAATATTTATGAACGCGTATTTTAACAACGTATTATTGGAGAAAAATTATGTGAAATGAAAATATAATATTTTTGAGAAAAATACTTATATTTTGTAATTGGAAAGGTATATATATTAAGTGAGACTTAATGATATAATTTCAACGCACATGTATTGAATCCCCCATCCTTGGGAAGGAGATTAACTACCAAGTATATACAGAACGTAAACACGAAATAGTTGTCTAACTATTTCCCAAAGATTTAACTATAAAGCTAAGGCACGGCCGTCCGTCTAATAGAATTAGCACTTGTAGGTCGTCGCGCAGCTTTCTGATTTGGAGTACTTGGTAGAGACGCACCGACAGTGAGTTAATGTCCCCCTTTTCTCTAACTGTTTTCAGTTTTCTTAACTGCGGGGGTGAAATACATGTTACTTTGATTACAAGTACTTTATACACGGTATGGTTAGCGTAAGGAGGTTTACTACTTAGATCATGTGAATGGGTAGGCAGAAACACCGAGGGACGTAAGCGGTAGATCTATCTGGGTGTAGCGAGCCCAACTCTAGGCCCAACAGAACGGACCTCTAAGAGGACCAACAGAACGGACCTTGAGTGACTTTGTACCCGACGCAAAAATCTGCTAGGTTGAGTCTTCCTACTTGCATTTCACAACATGCTAATGGCGTTGCAAACCATTGGTGATCTCTTTTCCTTACACTGCTACATACCAGGGAACTTTTATACTTACAAGTGTTTTACATACTCACTTGCACATGAACTCGCTCAACATTATTGTTGATTTTTCAACTCACATGTATTTCAGGAAATTAACAGGATCTGGCACGGTATGACGTGTTTTCCCGCTGCATATTGGGTTCCAAGGTCATCCCAGTTTAGGAAATGTGACTCTTTCCTGGACAAGTCACAAATCTTAAACTGCGCTTATTTCATGTTACTGTTTATGTTGTTCAAGACAATGTTTTATGTTATGATGTTGTAAGTCTTTAAGACAATGGTATGTTACTCTGGTTTTAAAACTTAATTCAAACGGATGATCTTGCATGATTTTATTTCATATAGCTTTGTTATGGTTAAGCTATGGTATTAAGAAGTCACACCAAAATTGACCACGCTTCCGCAAAGCCAGGGTGTGACAGCATATAGTAGTAAAAGCGTTTACACATAACCAACATGTAACGGGCGAAGCATGTAACTATCAAACAATGTCTACAACTTAACCACGAGACTGCGTTTATGAGTATGCGCGACACATGTTCAGCGAACATGTGAAGTAAAGAGTTGTGATCCCTAGCAACCCCCGTCCACGACAGGTGCTGAGTCCAAACTATAGTACTATCATTGCTAGAGGCGGTATAGTGTAACACTGTATAGCATAGTACAAGCATTCAAAGTACACGTATAGCATGTGGGAGCGGTTAGCGTTGTGATGTGTTTGCGTTGTGTGTTGTGTGTTGTGTTTTGATATAGAACGTATGTAACACCCAAAAGTGCGTTTAAAAGAAAATGGGTTCGAGTATACTCACAGTGTGTGTTTAACAAGTAAACACAACCTTGATTGGATTGAAGGGAGCGCGTGGAGTTTAGCCTGAGCATAGAACAGTAGCGTAAGAGTTGAACAATGCGTAACAGAGTGTTGGATGGTGATCCGAAACGAATGGGGATAACCCATCCGAGTGGATGGTCATCCGGACGGATGGTCATCCGAGCGGATGGCCATTCGAACGAATGACCATTCGAGTGGGTGCGTGACTGTTTGTAAAATTGTTAAAATTTGAAGTTTAATCAAATCGTTTTGAACAAGGATTAGTATGAGAGACAGGTCACCTAGTCGAATGGTCATTCGATCGGATGTCATCCGATCAGATGGCCACTCGAGTGGGCGATGGCGATCTGTTGTTTGAAAATTCATAAAATTTTATAGTGAAAAGGTTTAGAAAAACGGAGACGGCGTGATGACGGAGACGACGTGATGACGTGTCAAACAACGGAAACACACCAAGTCCAGCTCAGTTGGTCGAATGGTCTCAACCCATTCGATCAGACTTACTGTTCTTGATGGAATTTTATGTTCAACCCGTGAATTGGTCATCTCTCTGGTGGAAATCCATTTTCAAGCCGGTTCTTAACTGGGAAACGAGTAGAGAGTCTGAATGAGTCCGGATTTCATCGGTTTTTGTATAAAAGTTGTAGAAAAGTTTGAAAAGAGATGAAAAGTGTGAAATCTTGCAAAAAAACTTATTTGAAAAGTTATGGAAATCTCTTAGATCTGAACCAATCTTGATGAGTTGGTGCTCCACAACAGATTGCATAAGCAAGTTGAGTGAAGAACACCTTCAAGAGGTCTAAATCAACAATTTCAGAGAAAAAGCTGAAGTGTTTGTGTGATTTTGATGAAGAAGCTGATGTAGAAGTGTTTAGTGATGAAGATTGTACAAGGTTTGAGGAGAAATACTTACGAAATAGCCAAATCAGTGAAAGGGAGTGAGAGCGAATTGTGTGCTTGTGGTGGGATGGAGGTGCCAAATAAGTGAAAGGGAGTGTCCGGGTACTATTTATAGAGGTGGGTGGAGAGTTAAGTCGGTGCAAGATGTGAGGTAACGGATGGCTTGTCGGTCGAATGGCCTTTCGGTCGGATGGCTATCCGAGCGGATGGTCATCCGGACGGAAGCCCATTCGATCGGTTGTTCATTCGATCAGCTAAGTTGTGTTTGTTAGTTTTCCGACTTTCGTTTCGTGTGTTAAGCGTTACATTGCGTTTAATCGAGTTGCGAGTAAGCGTTGTGCGTGTAAACGTTGCGTTGATAACCACACATAACATTTAATCAAATAATCATACAAATAACACACATAACATAAGTAAATTCGCGTTTCGAGTTTGCGATTGCGATTGAGTTGTGATAGCGTTTAATCTAAACAAGCAATGTAATATGCGATAAAATGCGTTAAAATAGTATGCGTTATAAACGACGTTTAAATGCGATAACTGCGTTTTGAATAAGCGTTGTAATAATGCGTTTTAAATGCGTTTAAAAACATGGTTTTAACCCTTGGAGTTAACCGAATCTCGGGAGTACAAGCGGTTACAAAAGAAATGATATCGATAAGTAATGACCTGGAAAGTCGGATTGTTACACTTTTGGGTGTTACATACGTTCTCTATAAAAAACACAACACACAACGCAAACACTTTATAAACGCTCACCGCTCCCGCATGCTATATATGATTAGTTGAATGCTTGTTTCTATGCTTATACAGTGATTACCCTGACCGCCTTTAGCAACAATAGTACTATAGTTTTGACTCAGCACCTGATTTGTCAGGGGTTGCTAAGGATCACATTCTTTACTTCACGTGTTCGCTTCGGTGAACATGTGTCGCGCATACTCGCAGTCAAGTGGTTAGGATGTATCATTGTTGGTAGTTACATGTTTCGCCCGTTACGTGTTACATGCTGGTTATGCGTAACCGCTTTTTATACTATACTTATGCAAACTTGTGTACTCACCTTTACATTTTGCATTGACTTTTATTTTAACGTATGTGACAGGTTAATGGATTGTTATGCTACAAAAAAGGATAGGAAGTCCAGGAACTCATCTAATAAAATCTAGGTTGTCGGATTGGAACTTGTTTGAGAGATTTTGATGTCTGTAATGACTATTTGTGGATTATTGTTTGATAGTATAGGATATTAAACATATTAAAAATATTGTCACTTAATAGTTGTTATGGATTCTCTTGAGTAATCTGATTCGCCTAGTGCCGCACCCCGATGATTCCGCCATCTCTTGGGGTGTGACATATGGTATATTTGCGATGCACCACATGGAAACGTGGATGGGGATTACAGAAGAGAGTTGGGACATTGGGTTTCCAACAGAACCAAAGAAAATAAAAACCAAACTAACTTTCTGGACCATTTGTTGTGATTTTGTTTTAATTTATATTATACAAATATGTATGAAAAATCTTAGACTATTTACTGTTTGTAGCATTGATATGCGCAAAATGCAACATATAAATTGTATCAAGTAAGGTATAAATCAACCCTTATATGTACTAATGTTGGAAAAAGTGCGTTTCTTTGTATACTTTTGACATTCAAGATAAAAAGAGCTTAAATGTACAAAAGGAACAAATTAACGGAAAAAACCAACATAAATACAAAAGATGAGAAGTTGACACACCATACCTACCCTCCAAGCTTCACCCCAAGACCAAAACAACAAATCAGAAGGCAAGCAAGGCGTCGTGCCACCAAGGCATGGGGTCATGCCCCACTCTAGAGTCCATGCAGAACAAGACAAACAGAAGCAGACAAGAGACATGGGGTCGTGGTCAACTCCCAGATATACAGAATCTCTGAAAGTACAACAAGTACAAGACCACGGGGTCGTGCCCTTTGACACATGGACCTTGTGTGCATACGGACTGACACAGATCATTAAATGAAGATAGAAAAGGAAAAGATATGGGGTCGTGCCCCCTGGGCACAAGGTCGTGTGAAGGGTCTGTTTCCAGCTATACATAGAGGTGCTTGGTTCATTAGCAACTCATCCCTTGGAAGCCCTCTCTCTCTCACTTAGCACCACTCGAACACCATCATCCACCACATCCGTTTGAGTTTAGAGCGTGTGTAGTAGTCTCGCGATCCAAGATTGATTGTAAGAGTTCTTGTCAAACAAAGGCCATGCTTGGCTAATCTGTTACATCACTTGGTGAAGACAAATCTTTTATGTATTACGTTTGATTTCCATGCTTTGGCTAAATTTTTATCTGGGTATGTATTAATGACTTTAATAACTAGTTTTTTTATATTGAAAGTGAACTGTATTCTATCATCTCTTCATGTTTTGTTGATTCACTCTTCATGTCTTTACAGTCTATATAAAGCATGTTAACTGCCTGGAAGGGGGTTAGAAGGGTGGATTGGGTAAAGTTCTTGCCTCGTTCAGTGTATAGATCCTGCGAGGACTTGATTCAAGCTTATTAGGACTTCTCTTGAGACAGATAGCATCAAATCGGGGGAAGTAAGAACAACTTGAATCCCTTATAAATAAATTATTATTAAAACTTTAAACCAGCCTTGCGGGACTGTATCCATGCTGACTTAGACCAATATGGCAGAGGGTAGCCTTGCCTCCAAAAGAGGGACATGCCACATTTTGCATTAATAACTTACTTAATTATCTTTCAATAATCAGGCCTTGCGGGACTGTATCCCTGCTGACTCATATCAATATGGCTGAGGGTAGCGTTGCCTCCAAAAGAGGGACATGCCACTATAACTAAGATAATCTGTTAAAAAGCCCAAAGTGCGGAAATCATCAAAGGATATGTAAAAGAGGATTCAGAACCAAGTGATTCTATCTTGTTTATTGTTTCCTTTAAATATTTTATTTTCTCTTCAATTTTTATTTACTAACATCTTTTCATAAAAAAAATTGGTTAGATTAGACGTTGACGATATTCCAGTATTAAAAGCTCTTGTGTCCTTTGACGACCTCGGTATCTTACCATCACTATAATATGCCAATGATGGGTGCACTTGCCCTAGCGTGTTGTAGAGAGTGATTGTGTTATATCATGTTTTATAAATGTAAAGCTTGATAAACGAGTAAAAGTGCTAAAATATATTAAAAATTATACTCACCGTCACTCACGTCAAGCATCTTATTATTTCTAGGTTATACTTTACAGTTGACTATATGTAGATTATTTTATTAAGTTGTTTATATAAACGTACATACGTGTATAATACACAGGTTCAAGTTATGTGCAGTGTCACACCCTGACTCTTGCGGAAGCGTGATTGTGGTGTGACTTTCTTAATATCATTGCATTCAATCATAACAACTATATGATATAAACCATAGATGGTCATCCATTAGATAAGTTTAAAAACATCACAAATATCATTGTTTAAACATAGACTTCGAATTTAAGTTTTACAAACCATACGAATTGTTTAGAGTTCCAGAAGGACTCATCAAAAGACTCTAAATAAAATCAGGTTTTCGTAGATGTGTCTCATCCAGGAATAAGACACACTAACCAAAACCTAGGACAATAGATGACATCCTTTATTCTTAACGCAACTTGAAACATCCAACGCCCACCAGATCCACTCTTAATTCCCTGAAATACATGTATTTTGAAAACATCAACAAAAGTTGAGCGAGTTCGTGTGTTTGTTTGTGTGTATGAATAAACCTTTGAAATCATTGTAAGTATGCATGTAAGTTTGTAAATCCTGGTATGAAAGCAACAAGGAAAAACAAATCATTAATGGTTTGCAAGGCCATTAATACGTGTGATGTGATGCAGGAAGACTCAAATCTAGCAGACTTTGTACCGGGCTTCTGGCTGTAAGACATAGTCAACCCATGGACCAAACCCTGGTCCAACATGGGCGGGGCTTGCTACACCCAAATAGATCTATCACTCATGTCCCTCGGTCCTACAATGAGGATTAATGGTCTTAAGCGTCATACCCACCACTCACATGATCTAGCAGTACCCTTCCTTAGCTAACCATACCAAATAGTAACGTTTGTAAACAGTTGTAACATGTACTTCACCCCCAAAGTTATAAAACGGAAAAATAGTTAAAGGAAAAGGGGGTCACGAACTCACAGTCTTGCGACTTCAGTCACCGTAACTCAAGCTCCTTCGGGTAAACACGACTACCTACAACGTACTATAATCTATTAGTCGAGCGGGTCGTGCCTTTACTTTGTATTATTGTCTTTGAGTTACGATTCTTTTGTGTCTTGGATATTATTCCAAGTTATGTAATTATTTGTTAAAATAATTAATATTTTAACTTAAATTATATTTATAAATGTTGGAATAATTGTTAAGACAATTATTTTTAAATTAATACTCCCCAAGTATTTATACTTGTATATCATTCCCATGGATGGGTGTATTTGTATTTGTATTCTTATACTTGTATATTTTTGCCATGTATTAGGGTCGTATTCCGGTGTGCATTTATACGTACGAGAATACGTATCTTCTTTTAATTGTTAAGTATTCTTATACTTAATTTCGTAATAATTTTCTGGAATATTATCTTTAATAAAAGTCCACCAATATATGCTTCCAAAATATATTGTAATAAATATTATTTAGAAAAATTATTTATAATTTTTCCCTTGGGCAAAAATATTTGTATTTTCACTCAAGTTCCAAAAATAATATATTTTCAAGTCTAACTTGGAATATATATATATATATATACATTTATTTTTCTCCAAAATAATATATTCCGTTTTTGTTTGAGAAAATATATATTTCTTCCGAAAATAATATATCTTCTAATATTTTCTTTTTGTCAAAAATATGATATAACCTTGTAATAATTGTAAAAATCATATTTTTGTTTCCTTTGGTGTCCAAAATATTATTTGCCAAAATATACACATGAATATTATTTCCGGAATCTTTTGTGAGTTATATTCCTTAGTTCGGTTTCACCAATATTTTGTGTATAACTTGTATATTCATTTTCTTGGAATTTTGGTAATATTTTGGATTGTAATTTTTGGTATTTTAATGAGTTATATTATTTCATGTCCTAAAATAATATAACTAATACACACAATATACAAATAATCACACACATGGTGTCTTCTAAATATATATTTCCTAAATACATATTTAGTCACTTTTATTTATGAAAACCAACCTCCAATGTTTTAATTTTTGTAACAAAAAATTATGGCAAAGTTTTTGTAACAATTTATGGTTTAAAATACACTTGTAAATACTTGTTTAGAAATATTTTTCTAAGTGTTTAGATTTTTAGAAAATTTTGCCATAGTTTCCCTTAAAAATGGAGGTTTCCATGCTTTCAAGTATATCATTTTCTTTTGTAAAAATCATCACAATCAACCCACAATCAACAATAGACAACCTTTTCTTACCAATTTTCCAAAAAACAAGTAATAATCTACCACTTCATGAACTTGAATATTTTTAAAATTTGTAGGAACTTACTAGTGTTATTAGTAAGCGTTGTTATCCTTTAAAGTGTGATTAGTTCTTTAAAAACTTCATTCTTGAAAAAGATTGATCTTTACAACTTAAGATCATCATTTCTAAAAAAATGTTTCTTTATGATTTCTTCTTGTTTCACAAGTGTTTCTACTTTCTCATCTTGCTAGATTATGTTTTTAATCATGATCTAGCAAGATCATATGATGATCTACATCATATACATGAACAAACAACAATCAACAAGCAAATCATCACATAAACAACTTAGTTTCATCATTAAACATGCTTATGTTCAAGTTTACATATTGTGATTCTTAGTGTTCTTCAAAGTTATGAGTATGATTCTTCTTTTAACCACTTAAAATAGAAGTAAACTAGCAAGATCAAGACTCTTACCACTAGCACAAGGCTAGGGATGATCAAGTGTAGAAAACAAGTGGATAAAAGCAAATGAAAGTGGTTTTTGCACTTCCGAAAGCTCCTAGCTTCCTTGTATGATCTCTAACACCTTTGTACATGCTTGATTTGTATGAGAAAGATTGAATGATGGTGAGTGTGTGTGTGTGGTGAGTTTCGGCCGAGAGCACCAAGGGGGAAGGGAGTTTGTGTGTGTTTCAAGTGTGTGTAGTAATGTGCTTATGGTCTTGCATGTTCTTTTATAAACCAAATCCAAGTGTTAACCCTTGTATATTATGTTTAGGAAAGTTATAACATATTTAATTTAATATTGAAATAAAATCAACAAGGTGGGGGCCATGTTGGCCGTAAATAGGTGGGGGGGGGGGGGTTCTAGATTAGGCTTAAACTAGATTAGTTATTTACAAGTTGAAATCCAAGTATTAGTTAAGTGTCTTAGTTATTAGATATTTGTATGGGGTGTTATGATGTTCGGGGACCATAACTAGCTTGGAAATGTTAAACAGTGCTTCTAGTGTAAATTTGGTGTTTCGGGTAGTGTCATGTTGTTCGGTTGGTTACTGGTTCATTAAGGTGCTAAAACTTTGCAGTTTAGTGTGCTTTATGTACCTTTTTGTGACACTTTTGATTCCCGACACTTAGGAAAGCATTCAGGACCATTTAACCATGTTTCTGCATAAAATTAAATGGCTAAAATGCTGATTTTTGCTGAATTTTGCTGAATTCAGCACTTTGGGTGAGTTTTAGGCACTTTCCGGCACTTAAACTATCACTAGAAAGGCAGTTTTGTGATCCTTACTTTCCTACACACTATACTAGTGTGGTACTTAGTTTCTGGCTCATTCTGTGTCTCAATGCACTGTCTGTCTATGTGTTGAGTTATGTCTGCATTTTCCTGTCTTATCAGATAACTGTGCTAACTATACTTAATGCATCATTTGAGGCAATAAAGCTTACATGCAATATTGGTATGACATTAAACAATGTATGATGCACATGTATGTATACAGTAGTAATTAGAAAGCAGTTAATTGTAATTCAGCACAGTCATTAAGCACTAATCATAGTTAATTAATTGTACGGATACCTGAATTTTTGACAGTTGTCACATTCTCCCCCTGTTAAGAAAATTTCATCCCAAAATTTTAAGCTTTACTACTTGCAGCAGGGGAGTTAGGGAACAAATGCGAATATTTGGCTTTCATGTGGTCCTCACGCTCCCAAGTAAACTCTGGGCCGTGACGCGCGTTCCATCTAACCTTAACAAGCTTAACACTACTCCTCTGAGTTTTGTTAACTTTCCAGTCAGTAACCGCAACAGGTTCTTCGGTGAAGTGGAGTGTGTCATCAATATGAACTTCGTCAGCAGGTATGATCACTGTTTCTTGTGTTGGACTCTTCTTTAGATTAGATACATGGAATGTATCATGAACTCCATTAAGTTCTGCAGGTAGTTCCAACTTATATGCTACAGGATCAATCCTCTCCAGGATTTCGAATGGTCCAATGAATCGTGGGTTTAACTTACCACTCTTTCCAAAGCGTGCCACACCTTTCCAAGGTGAGACTTTCAATAAAACCATATCTCCCACTTCAAACTCCAAAGGTTTCCTTCTTTGGTCCACATAGCTCTTTTGTCGATCACGAGCCTCCTTGATGCGTTCTCGGATCTGCATGATCTTATCTGTCGTCTCTTGAACCAATTCGGGACCAACCAGCTGTCTATCACCTGCATCTTCCCAGCATAATGGCGATCGACACTTTCGTCCGTAGAGAGCTTCAAACATTGCAGGTTGAATGCTTGTATGGTAGCTGTTGTTATAGGAGAACTCAACCAAAGGTAGGTGAGTATCCCATGTAACATCTGTGCTTGTAATCATTAGGAACAGTTCAATTGTCAATAAAACGATGTTATTTGATCCCAATGTTTGTTTGGTTGTGTTTTATATTTTTCATGTTTTGACTTTTATTCGATTTCAAACTCTATATCGCTTTCTGGAGAGTTATATGCAAACTGATGCGTAAACGTAATCAGTTTAATGCGACAAATACTCCGGAACATCAACATATACTTAACATACCTTAAATAACCTTTACATAACTTAGAAATAAGTTTTGAAGGCTTTGGTATGGCAAAAACAAGTTAATTCGCTTACAGGGACTAAACTTGACAAACTGCGAAAGTATGCCAATTTGAACAGTACCAAACATTCCGGAATATGATCATAAGTTAAACACACCTTAAAAATCCTTTATGTAGCTTAGAAATAGGCTTTGAGGGGTTCGGTGTGCTAAAATAAACTTTTGGGTCATTCAGGGACTAAAAGCGTCAAAAAGTGCACAAGTTTGCACTTTTGCGCATAACTCACGTTCTGAATACATCCGGACATCCAAAAATTTGTGTAAGCACTAAAATATTTTATTCTAGTGTTTGGCATAAGAAAAATCCATTCGTCGCGTCATTTGGATCATTTTTCGCGCTTGTGCGCATTCCGTCGTAATTAAGCGAACATCGCGTTCGTACGACCAAACGAACCAACATCCGGTATATTTTTGAGCATGTTTCATGTCCACAATGTTTAGCCATCATTTTAGGGCCTTAAAGTTGGCTTTACGGGCCTTAGAAGTGTCGGAAATGGCCTTAAACACGTGCAGGGACCAAAACTGTCATTGCTGAAACTTAATTCTGATCTGTGCAGGCCAGGCGGCCCGCGTAAGATCTATGTGTATCCTTACGCGGCCTGCGTCAGGCTCCCAGATCAGATAAGACTGATTAGTCAGCAGATTTCAGCTGATTAACTCACAACCACACACTCACACTTGCCCTTTCAGCTCATTAGGGGCCATTTTTAGTTACCACAACATTACGACAAGTGTACGGGCTAGATCATTCCCTCTTCTCCAAGAAACGATCCTAACGGTGGACCGAAATCTATAAATACCCATCACATTTTCACTCATTCCTCACAAGAATCTGATCAATTGTGCTCTAAGTTGAAACCTTTGTTTCATACCTGAGCTATTTTGATCTAGATTAGCATTCGGGGACCCTTTGTAAGTGTTCCTTCGTTCTTTTATTGCTTTTCGAGTCCGAAAGTCAAACTTTGTTTGACTTTCTGCATTGACCAGTTTATGGTCAATGCGAAGTTCGTTTGAACTTCGCAACGTGATTGTAATCACGATGGTTATAGTCCCTTGTGACTATGCCTACTGATTACCACGTTGTCTAGGGTCGTAAGGGTAAGCGATCTAATAAATCGCTTATACCTTCGAACCCGAGCCATTTGGTCGATCATTAGGATCCGACCAAACACATTAGGTGACCATAGTATATAGGGAATAACCCTCTGAGGTTATACCTTATGGTCGCTTCGTTTAAGTAGTTGTATGATAGGTAGTTTATATGCCTTAGGTAAATTACCAAAATACCCCTTTGATGCCAAAATTCGTTTTAAACATATGTAACATAAATTTTGACATCTAAACTGATTTGACAACCATATTAGACATGTTAAGGCATATTTTACTTGTCATAGGACTAGTTAGGCGTTCCGAACGCGTTTTACGCGAACGACGCGTTAAAGTAGCATAAGCTACCTAAACGGGTCGTAATGGGTCACAAACACTTAGGTTAATTTTCGTTTTAGTATGTGGGCTTTGTTAAACCATATTACACGAGTCTCCATACTCGTTTGGTTTACGAACCCTCATTCTATCCGATCCTCCGATATTAGGTCCGGTTTATTAACATAGTTACCTATATTAGGTGCCGTTTGATTCCGTGATCTCTAGCATTGCTTGGTGGTTATCTTAGGACTTCTGAGCAATCTCAAGTGAGTACATAGACCCCTCTTTTACTGTTTTCCAAACTGTTTTGGGGTGAAACACATGTGCCTACTTGTTACTTTCATGCTTTCCTGTTTTCACATCATATACCTGCTATGTTTGTTAGTACATTATAGTACATGATTTCATTACATTTCCTGCTATGTATGCCCATTGTGTGCGTACTTAGTACATTGTTTACATTACATTTCATGCTATGTATGCCCATTGTGTGCGTACTTAGTACATTGTTTTACATTACATTTCATGCTATGTATGCCCATTGTGTGCGTACTTAGTACATTGTTTACATTACATTTCATGCTATGTATGTCCATTGTGTGCATACTTAGTACAGTTGTTTTCATCACATGCTTACATTTTGGTATGACATTTGGTTTGTTTCAATGGAACAATACATTCATTAACATTAGCTACGCCGTTCGTTAGTAGGTAGTGGTACCATAGGAATTGACAACTCCCGTTCCTGAAATCCTGGGTTTGTTTGGATTGGAAGGAATGACCGAATTCGATATACATAACTTAGATAAACCTTTAATTTGTTTAAGGGTTTATCGCCACAGTCTCAAGGCTTGGATGTATGCATTTTCACAATACCGCATAAATGTTTGTATCAGTATAGCATGCATTTGTTCCACAAAACATAACTTTGATTTAAACCATGTTTTACTTCAATACCTTGTTTTTGTGCATTTTACATATGGTTTAGTTGATATATTTCACTTACCATACATGATATTCTTGGATACACATTACATGATCTACATTAACATAAACATTTTGACATTGATATACGCATTTAGTAGTTTACATTGGACATAGACATTTCAATATGGTTTACACATTAACACATGACAATTCATTTATACATGAACAATTTACATTGATGGTTGGTTTGGGTAAATGATTCGAGTAACGAGGCGTGTGTAATATAATACAAGCATGGTGGATACGCCGCTGGTACTTCCTATAAATAAGTGTTTGTATGATATTTCATGTCGTAGCGTTACTTAAATCATTTCAATATTTGACATATTACATTTTACATAAACAACTTATTTTCACAAGACATTGATTCACAAAACAACTTATCTTATACAAACTCATTTTTACTTGGTTATTCATTTAACCTTACATTATTCTCTTATTTATACATATCATTGCTTTTTAATGATTTACAAAACAAAACAACTTACAAGGTTCATGACTGACTGTTATTAAACAATTTTTCCTAAACTTATAAGTCATGAATCCTATTTACACAAAACCTATGTATCTCACAGGCATTTTTATGCTGACGTACCTATTTTCACATGTGTTTTCAGGAGCTTTTCCGTAGGATGATGATCGTGACACTAGGGCGGACCTGTGCCTTAGAGACATAAAATGAAGATAGACTTAGTTTAATTATGTTCTGAACTCTTTATTTCCTGTTTAAGACAATGTAACTTTCATGTTGTTAAATAAAATACAACTTTGAATGCCATGGTTATGAAACAATTAATTCTGTTACAACACTCCCCGACGTTTCCGCCGCGGTTGCATGTTATACGCGGTCGGGGTGTGACATCCCAACTGCCACCCAAGTCCATTACGCAAGCTCGTAACATATCTTCAAGCGTCTGAATCGTTCTCTCACTTTGACCGTCTGCCTGTGGATGAAATGTTGTGCTCAAATTCAACTGTGAACCAAACGCTTCTTGGAAAGATTGCCAAATTCTTGACACAAATCTTTCATCTCTGTCAAATATAATTGAGATAGGCACTCCATGACGTGCAACTATCTCCCTTAGGTACAGCTCAGCTAACTTAACAGTGTTATCCTTGTCTCTGATTGGCAAAATGTGCGCAGACTTTGTCAAACGGTCTACGATTACCCAAATCGTATCATGACCTCTGGGTGTCTTGGACAACTTTGTTATGAAGTCCATCGAGATCTGCTCCCACTTCCACATGGCTATCTCGGGTTGCTGTAGGAGACCTGAAGGCTTCTGATATTCAGCCTCCACCTTGGCGCAAGCCAAACATTTTCCAACATAAGTTGCAACATCACCTTTCAATCTTGGCCACCAGTAGAAATCTTTCAAATCTTGGTACATCTTATCCGATCCTGGGTGGATCGAGTACCTCGATTTATGAGCTTCATCAAAGATCACATCTCTAAGTCCACCAAGGAGGGGAACCCAAATTCATCCCATGAAACACAAGGTTCCTTCCTCGTTGGATACCAACTGGTTCTCCATCCCACGGAGATATTCATCCTTCAAGTTTTCCTTCTTGAGAGCTTCTCTCTGCGCAGAACGAATGCGCAATGAGAGGTCTGTTTGAATGATCATATCCAAAGCCCTAACCCTTATGGGCTTAATCATCTCTTTCTAACTTAAGGCGTCTGCCACCACATTCGCCTTTCCTGGGTGATATTTGATTTCACAATCATAATCGTTTAACAACTCAACCCATCGTCACTGTCTCATATTAAGCTCTTTCTGATCAAATATGTGCTGAAGGATCTTGTGATCTATAAAGATCGTGCATCGGGTGCCATACAAATAATGTTGCCAAGTATTCAATGCGAACACCGCTGTGCCCAATTCCAAATCGTGTGTGGTGTAGTTCTTCTCATGAACTTTCAACTGGCGCGAACATAAGCGATAACCTTCTGTCACTGCATCAGCACACAGCCCAATCCCTGACGCGAGGCGTCACAGTATACCACGAAGTCATCGGTGCCTTCGGGTAGGGATAATATAGGTGCATCGCAAAGCTTGTTCTTAAGAAACTGAAAAGCTTCTTCTTTTTTATCTCCCCACTCATACTTCTTGTCCTTTTGAGTAACGGAGGTCAGCGGTTGAGCGATTTTCAAAAAATCCTCAATGAATCGGTGATAATACCCAGCTAAACCTAGAAACTGTCGGATCTCGGTCGGCGTCTTCGGAGTTTCCCAATTCTTAATCGCCTCAATCTTGGTGGGATCCATGTGGATTCCATTTTTATTCACTACATGACCAAGGAATTGTACCTCACGTAACCAGAACTCGCTCTTTGAGAACTTTGCGTACAGTTTCTCCTTTTTGAGCAATTCCAAAATGACTCTAAGGTGTTGCTCGTGCTCTTCCTTCGTCCGCGAATAAATCAGAATATCATCGATAAACACAATTACGAATTTATCGAGATATGGCTTGCAGACTCGGTTCATCAGATCCATAAACACTGCTGGCGCGTTTGTCAGACCAAACGGCATTACTAGAAACTCGTAATCTCCATAGCGAGTTCTAAAGGTAGTCTTCGGTATACTCTCTTCTTGAATTCGCAGCTGGTGATAACCTGATCGAAGATCGATCTTGGAGTAATAACTCGAACCTTGAAGTTGATCGAAGAGATCATCAATCCTCGGCAAAGGATACCGATTCTTGATAGTCAACTTGTTTAGTTCTCGGTAGTCAATGCACATACGAAAGCTACCATCCTTCTTCTTGACAAACAGAACTGGAGCTCCCCCAGGCGAGAAGCTTGGTCTAATAAATCCCTTGTCCAAAAGCTCTTAAAATTGCATCGACAACTCTTGCATCTCGGAAGGTGCAAGTCGATATGGTGCCTTGGCTACAGGCGCGACACCTGGAACCAAGTCAATATGGAATTCGACTTGTCGTTGCGGCGGCAATCCTGGAAAGTCTTCGGGGAAGACTTCAGGATATTCCCTTACCACAGGGATATTTTCCAGCTTCGGCTCTTCGGCTTCTTTATCAACAATGTGAGCCAAAAAGGCAACACATCCTTTCCGCATAAACTTTCGGGCCTTCAAACAGCTGATAATCCTTAGAGGAACATCATGCTTCTCTCCATGCACTACAATCGTCTCTCCGTTTTCCAATGGAATGCGGATCACCTTCTCATGGCATACGATCTCAGCTCGGTTACTTGACAACCAATCCATTCCAACTACCACGTCAAAGCTTCCTAACTCAAATGGCAGAAGATCAAGCGTAAACGCACGCTCTCTGAGCTCTATTACACAACCTCTAATTACTTCATTTGCCTCTACTAGCTTTCCATTTGCTAGTTCTATCGAGTACGGAATATCTAACTTACTAGCAACTAACCCAAGTATATTCTTAAATTCTAGGGATACGAAGCTATAATCGGCACCCGTATCAAACATTACAGATGCAAAATGTTGGTTAATAGGGAACGTACCCGTGACTACCTTCAGATCCTGGCGAGCTTCCCTAGCTCCAATGTTGAAAACTCTTCCGCCGCGGTTGCATGTTATACGCGGTCGGGGTGTGACAGAAGAGTTGGTATCAGAGCCAATGGTTATAGGGAATTAGGTTATTAGTAATGCTTTGACCTAGACTATAACCTTTCTAGGACCCTAACACAAGTTATCTTGTGTTTAGATCTTAAAACATGTACATCACCTATCCTTAGGTGATTATCAAAACAAAAACCAAATTTTTCGGAAACGATTTTTTTTTGAAAAACAATCATCTGTTTTTGAATGATTTATTACAAGGTTTTGAACCCTCTTTTGTAAGGTTTTGAACCCTTCCAGTTTGACTAAATTTTTGGCCTTGTGCCTTCAAATTTTCAAAATCTCGTCAAAGTTTTCGGTTTTAAATAATGTGAACACATGCAAACTGGAAGAGTGAATGCCTGTATTCTGGGTTTTCTGTCTAGGCAAGCACTTCGTATATATCTCATCAGACGCGAGACCAGTTGTGCTTACCTGGGAATTCTTGGGATGAGTGTTCACTTATCGGCGAGCATGTCTTCGTGATACATTATTTTTGATCCATTTACTTTGATTAGTCACTGTGTGTCGTTTGTTTGCTTGGTAATGCGGACAAATGACCACCATCTTTACTTTTGTTGATTTTGTTTCATCTCATTCTCTTCATCCAATCATCTCACTCGTTTCCTTTCCTGTTTTCCTCTTAGAATGCCTCCTCGACGCGAAAACCAGATAGCGACTGCCAAACTGGCAGAAATTATTGCGCAGCAGATGGCTGCTCAATTTCCAGATCTCTTTGCTCAATGGCACCAAGCCAACAACAATAACAATGCTCCATGCAAATACAAGGATTTTAACTCGGCTAAACCACTCAAGTTTAGTGGTTCTGAAGGAGCGACTGGGCTTCTTCAATGGTTCGAGAGCATTGAGAATACTTTCCGCCACGTGCAGTGTCCGGATAATCGCAAGGTCGAGTTTTCTTCGAGCGTGTTTCAGAAGAGGGCTCTCACATGGTGGAACGGGGTTATGAGAGACCGTGGTGCAGAAGTTGCTCTAGCACAAACTTGGGCTGAACTTAGGGCCCTTATGATGAGGGAATTCTGTCCTCGCCATGAACAGCGAGCGTTGGAGAAAGAGTTTGATGACTTGAAGCAAGATAGTGGCGAACACAGGGCATATACTGATAGGTTTGAGGAGTTGAGTCTGCTATGCCCAACAATGGTTACCCCACTCGACAAGGCTATCGAAAGGTACATCGACAGCCTACCTGACTCAGTGCAAGACATCATTACTGGTAGTAACCCTGCCACACTCCGTCAGGCTATCGAGTTATCAGCGACATTGACAGAGTCGCAGATTCGGAAGAATAAGTTACACAGGAAGGGTGACAAGGGCAAGAAACAGACATCTGACAAAGAAGATAGCAAGAAAGGTCAAAACAAGAATGGAAAGGATTCTGGTTCATCGAAAAGGGCAAGGAAGCGTAAGGCTTCCCAAAACTATGCTGTCACTGCCCAAGCTAACCAGGCAGCTCCCAACCAACCCGCACAGCCTCCAGCGAAGAAACCCTATTTAGGGAATGCACCTTTGTGCAATAGATGCAACAGTCACCATCAGCCGCAACATCAGTGTCGTTTCTATACTAACTGTGGGAAGTCGGGTCATCTTGCCGATGTTTGTCGATTTGCTCAGAATTGCGCAGTTCAGAACCCGGCTCAACAAGTTGCTCAGCCTCCTGCTCAGCAACAGGGTCAAGCTGCACGACCACACTACCCACCAGGTGCTTGTTATAACTGTGGGGATCTGACCCACTACCGTAACCAGTGCCCAAGATTGATGAATGCAAACCAGAATCAGGCTCAAGCTCGAGGGCGAGCTTTTAACTTGAATGCCCAAGAGGCGCAGGCGGACGATAATGTGGTGAACGGTACGTTCTTTATTAATAATCAGCCTGCATCTGTTCTTTTTTATTCGGGTGCCGACAAGAGTTTTGTGTCATTGTCTTTTGAGCCAATGCTTCGCGTGTCTAGAACGAAACTAGGAAAACCCTTGACAGTAGAAGTTGCTAGTGGTGAACCCATTGTTCTTGATTCTGTTCTACGCAACTGCCAGTTAAACCTTAACGACCATCTTTTTCCTATTGACCTCACGCCAATGCAACTTGGAAGCTTCGACGTTATAGTGGGTATGGATTGGTTATCTAAGCATCGCGCAGAGATAGTTTGTTCTGAGAAGATTGTTCGTGTGCCGCTTTCGACAGGCGAGATCCTACAGGTTCAAGGTGAGAAACCGTCTGGTGGTCTCAAGCTCATGTCTTGTTTTAAAGCACGGAAGTATCTGCGGAAGAACTATGTGGCTTTCTTAGCACATGTTACAGCAGATAAAGGCAAGGGTAAGTCTATTTCAGATATTCCTGTCGTTCGGGATTATTCTGAAGTATTCCCTGAAGAGTTACCTGGTCTACCCCCAGCACGCCAAGTCGAGTTCCGCATTGATCTCGTACCTGGTGCAAATCCCATTGCCAGAGCTCCATATCGTCTTGCACCGTCTGAGATGCAAGAGTTGTCTAAGCAGCTTCAGGAGCTCTCTGACAAAGGTTTTATCCATCCCAGCTTTTCACCTTGGGGTGCTCCTATTCTTTTTGTCAAGAAGAAGGATGGATCCTTTAGGATGTGTATCGATTATCGTGAGCTTAACAAGCTTACCATCAAGAATCGATATCCCCTACCTCGCATAGATGATCTCTTTGATCAGTTACATGGCGTTTCTTATTTTTCGAAGATTGATCTACGTTCCGGATATCATCAACTTCGGGTGCATGAGGAAGACATTCCCAAGACAGCGTTCCGCACTCGTTATGGGCATTATGAATTTACAGTCATGCCATTCGGTTTGACTAATGCTCCTGCTGTTTTCATGGACTTAATGAATAGGGTCTGCAAACCTTATTTGGATCAGTTCGTCATTGTTTTTATTGACGACATCTTGATTTATTCTAAGACGCGAGTTGATCACGAGCAACATCTTCGTCTTACTCTGGAACTCCTAAAGAAAGAGCAACTTTTCACCAAATTCTCCAAGTGTGAATTCTGGCTTAAAGAAGTTCAATTCTTAGGACATATCATCAACGAACAAGGTATTCATGTAGATCCCTCCAAGATCAGTGCGATTAAGGATTGGGATACGCCTACTACTCCCACTGAGGTTCGTTCTTTTCTTGGTCTAGCGGGTTATTACCGCCGCTTCATTGAGAACTTCTCAAATATTGCAGTTCCTCTAACTGCTCTAACTCAGAAGAACAAACCCTTTGACTGGGGATTCAAACAAGAGGAAGCTTTTCAACACTTGAAGCAGAAGCTTTGCGACGCGCCTGTTCTAACTTTGCCTGAGGGCAATGATGATTTCGTCGTTTATTGCGACGCATCTAAATTGGGTATTGGCTGTGTCCTGATGCAAAGGAACAAATTCATAGCATATGCATCGAGGCAGTTGAAGATACATGCGAAGAACTACACCACTCATGATCTTGAGTTGGGTGCAGTTGTCTTCGCTCTTAAGATCTGGAGACACTATTTGTACGGTACATAATGTGTGGTTTTCACGGACCACAAAAGTCTTCAGCATATCTTCAACCAGAAAGAATTCAACATGAGGCAACGACGTTGGGTTGAGCTTTTAAACGACTATGACTGCGAAATTCGCTACCATCCTGGTAAGGCGAATGTCGTAGCTGATGCATTGAGTCGTAAGGAACGTACTAAGCTTCATTGTGTACGTGTTCAATCTGTTATTCAAGCTCGATCCGATATCCAAGCACGCATTTCTCAGGCTCAACAATCTTGTGTTTCACAAGGTTTGATGGATAAGGAATTTCCCTATCACATAACACCTGATCTGGAACTGAAGGACAATGGATCGTATTACTTCATGGACCGTTTGTGGGTCCCAAGCCAGGATGATCTTCGTACCTTGCTTATGGATGAAGCCCATAAGTCTCGTTATTCTATTCATCCGGGCTCAGATAAAATGTATAAGGACCTTCGTATTCAGTATTGGTGGCCTGGTATGAAGAAAGACATTGCCTTATACGTATCAAAATGCCTTACTTGTCTTAAGGTTAAGGCTGAACATCAGCGTCCTTCTGGTTTATTGGTGCAACCAGAGATCCCAGTTTGGAAATGGGAAAACATTACTATGGATCTTGTTACCAAACTTCCACGCACAAAGAAAGGTCATGATGCCATCTGGGTAGTTGTTGATCGTCTTACTAAGTCAGCGCATTTCTTGCCAATCCGTGAGGATTTTCCTGCTGACAAACTTGCTAAAATCTATGTGGATGAAATTGTAGCTCGACATGGTGTTCCTTCCAACATCATTTCTGACAAAGATGCTCGTTTCACTTCTCATTTTTGGAGAACCATGCAATCTGCTATGGGAACCCAACTTAATCTGAGCACAGCTTATCATCCGCAAACGGATGGTCAATATGAAAGAACAATCCAGACTCTGGAGGATATGCTTTGAGCTTGTGTGATCGATTTTGGTGGTAGTTGGGATTCACATCTTCCGTTAATTGAATTCTCCTACAACAACAGTTATCACACCAGCATCAAAATGGCTCCTTTCGAGGCTCTCTATGGTCGAAAATGTCGTTCACCAGTCTGCTGGAATGAGATCGGCGAGGCTCAACTTACTGGACCTGCCCTCATTTTAGAGGCAACTGACAAGATCAAGAAAGTTCGTGATAACCTTCAGACAGCTAGAAGCCATCAAAAGAGTTACGGGGATCCAAAACGCAAGCCCTTGGAATTTCAAGTCGGTGATCGAGTATTACTTAAGGTCTCGCCTTGGAAAGGTTTGATCAGATTTGGAAAGAAAGGCAAACTTGCACCTAGATACGTTGGACCATTCAAGATCGTTGAAAGAATCGGAAAGGTAGCCTACAGACTTGAGTTACCTCCTGAACTTGGAAATGTTCATCCAACTTTTCACGTGTCCAATCTCAAGAGGTGTTTAGCTGATGAGAACCTCCACATACCGCTTGACGAAATTCGTGTTGGCAAAACACTGAAATTTGTTGAGAAACCTGTGGAAATCATGGAACATGAAGTCAAGTGGCTCAAACGCAAGCGCATTCCTTTGGTCAAAGTTCGCTGGGAAGCTAAACATGGACACGAGTTTACTTGGGAACGCGAAGATCAAATGAAGGCGAAA
This sequence comes from Helianthus tuberosus, assembly GCA_030545235.1. Taxonomy (NCBI): domain Eukaryota; kingdom Viridiplantae; phylum Streptophyta; class Magnoliopsida; order Asterales; family Asteraceae; genus Helianthus; species Helianthus tuberosus. The sequence continues at coordinate 152,623,809 of CM060381.1, forward strand.
TATCCGCATCTTTTCCCACGAGTTTCCTCTAAATAAATTTCGGGACGAAATTTCCACAAGTAGGGGAGACTGTAACATCTGTGCTTGTAATCATTATGAATAGTTCAATTGTCAATAAAACAATGTTATTTGATCCCAATGTTTGTTTGGTTGTGTTTTACATTTTTCATGTTTTGACTTTTATTCGATTTCAAACTCTATATCGCTTTCTGGAGAGTTATACGCAAACTGATGCGTAAACGTAATCAGTTTAATGAGACAAATACTCCGGAACATCAACATATACTTAACATACCTTAAATAACCGTTACATAACTTAGAAATAAGTTTTGAAGGCTTTGGTATGGCAAAAACAAGTTAATTCGCTTACAGGGACTAAACTTGACAAACTGCGAAAGTATGCCAATTTGAACAGTAACAAACATTCCGGAATATGACCATAAGTTAAACACACCTTAAAAATCCTTTATGTAGCTTAGAAATAGGCTTTGAGGGGTTCGGTGTGCTAAAATAAACTTTTGGGTCATTCAGGGACTAAAAGCGTCAAAAAGTGCACAAGTTTGCACTTTTGCGCATAACTCACGTTCTGAATACATCCGGACATCCAAAAATTTATGTAAGCACTAAAATATTTTATTTTAGTGTTTGGCATAAGAAAAAACCATTCGTCGCGTCATTTGGATCATTTTTCGCGCTTGTGCGCATTCCGTCGTAATTAAGCGAACATCGCGTTCGTACGACCAAACGAACCAACATCCGGTATATTTTTGAGCATGTTTCATGTCCACAATGTTTAGCCATCATTTTAGGGCCTTGAAGTTGGCTTTACAGGCCTTAGAAGTGTCGGAAATGGCCTTAAACACGTGCAGGGACCAAAACTGTCATTGCTGAAACTTAATTCTGATCTGTGCAGGCCAGGCGGCCCGCGTAAGATCTATGTGTATCCTTACGTGGCCCGCGTCAGGCTCCCAGATCAGATAAGACTGATTAGTCAACAGATTTTAGCTGATTAACTCACAACCACACACTCACACTTGCCCTTTTAGCTCATTAGGGGCCATTTTTAGTTACCACAACATTACGACAAGTGTACGGGCTAGATCATTCCCTCTTCTCCAAGAAACGATCCTAACGGTGGACCGAAATCTATAAATACCCATCACATTTTCACTCATTCCTCACAAGAATCTGATCAATTGTGCTCTAAGTTGAAACCTTTGTTTCATACCTGAGCTATTTTGATCTAGATTAGCATTCGGGGACCCTTTGTAAGTGTTCCTTCGTTCTTTTATTGCTTTTCGAGTCCGAAAGTCAAACTTTGTTTGACTTTCTGCATTGACCAGTTTATGGTCAATGCGAAGTTCGTTTGAACTTCGCAACGTGATTGTAATCACGATGGTTATAGTCCCTTGTGACTATGCCTACTGATTACCACGTTGTCTAGGGTCGTAAGGGTAAGCGATCTAATAAATCGCTTATACCTTCGAACCCGACCCATTTGGTCGATCATTAGGATCCGACCAAACACATTAGGTGACCATAGTATATAGGGAATAACCCTCTGAGGTTATACCTTATGGTCGCTTCGTTTAAGTAGTTGTATGATAGGTAGTTTATATGCCTTAGGTAAATTACCAAAATACCCCTTTGATGCCAAAATTCGTTTTAAACATATGTAACATAACTTTTGACATCTAAACTGATTTGACAACCATATTAGACATGTTAAGGCATATTTTACTTGTCATAGGACTAGTTAGGCATTCCGAACGCGTTTTACGCGAACGACGCGTTAAAGTAGCATAAGCTACCTAAACGGGTCGTAATGGTCACAAACACTTAGGTTAAGTTTCATTTTAGTATGTGGGCTTTGTTAAACCATATTACACGAGTCTCCATACTCGTTTGGTTTACGAACCCTCATTCTATCCGATCCTCCGATATTAGGTCCGGTTTATTAACATAGTTACCTATATTAGGTGTCGTTTGATTCCGTGATCTCTTGCATTGCTTGGTGGTTATCTTAGGACTTCTGAGCAATCTCAAGTGAGTACATAGACCCCTCTTTTACTGTTTTCCAAACTGTTTTGGGGTGAAACATATGTGCCTACTTGTTACTTTCATGCTTTCCTGTTTTCACATCATATACCTGCTATGTTTGTTAGTACATTATAGTACATGATTTCATTACATTTCCTGCTATGTATGCCCATTGTGTGCGTACTTAGTACATTGTTTACATTACATTTCATGCTATGTATGCCCATTGTGTGCGTACTTAGTACATTGTTTTACATTACATTTCATGCTATGTATGCCCATTGTGTGCGTACTTAGTACATTGTTTACATTACATTTCATGCTATGTATGTCCATTGTGTGCATACTTAGTACAGTTGTTTTCATCACATGCTTACATTTTGGTATGACATTTGGTTTGTTTCAATGGAACAATACATTCATTAACATTAGCTACGCCGTTCGTTAGTAGGTAGTGGTACCATAGGAATTGACAACTCCCGTTCCTGAAATCCTGGGTTTGTTTGGATTGGAAGGAATGACCGAATTCGATATACATAACTTAGATAAACCTTTAATTTGTTTAAGGGTTTATCGCCACAGTCTCAAGGCTTGGATGTATGCATTTTCACAATACCGCATAAATGTTTGTATCAGTATAGCATGCATTTGTTCCACAAAACATAACTTTGATTTAAACCATGTTTTACTTCAATACCTTGTTTTTGTGCATTTTACATATGGTTTAGTTGATATATTTCACTTACCATACATGATATTCTTGGATACACATTACATGATCTACATTAACATAAACATTTTGACATTGATATACGCATTTAGTAGTTTACATTGGACATAGACATTTCAATATGGTTTACACATTAACACATGACAATTCATTTATACATGAACAATTTACATTGATGGTTGGTTTGGGTAAATGATTCGAGTAACGAGGCGTGTGTAATATAATACAAGCATGGTGGATACGCCGCTGGTACTTCCTATAAATAAGTGTTTGTATGATATTTCATGTCGTAGCGTTACTTAAATCATTTCAATATTTGACATATTACATTTTACATAAACAACTTATTTTCACAAGACATTGATTCACAAAACAACTTATCTCATACAAACTCATTTTTACTTGGTTATTCATTTAACCTTACATTATTCTCTTATTTATACATATCATTGCTTTTTAATGATTTACAAAACAAAACAACTTACAAGGTTCATGACTGACTGTTATTAAACAATTTTTCCTAAACTTATAAGTCATGAATCCTATTTACACAAAACCTATGTATCTCACAGGCATTTTTATGCTGACGTACCTATTTTCACATGTGTTTTCAGGAGCTTTTCCGTAGGATGATGATCGTGACACTAGGGCGGACCTGTGCCTTAGAGACATAAAATGAAGATAGACTTAGTTTAATTATGTTCTGAACTCTTTATTTCCTGTTTAAGACAATGTAACTCTCATGTTGTTAAATAAAATACAACTTTGAATGCCATGGTTATGAAACAATTAATTCTGTTACAACACTCCCCGACGTTTCCGCCGCGGTTGCATGTTATACGCGGTCGGGGTGTGACATCCCAACTGCCACCCAAGTCCATTACGCAAGCTCGTAACATATCTTCAAGCGTCTGAATCGTTCTCTCACTTTGACCGTCTGCCTGTGGATGAAATGTTGTGCTCAAATTCAACTGTGAACCAAACGCTTCTTGGAAAGATTGCCAAATTCTTGACACAAATCTTTCATCTCTGTCAAATATAATTGAGATAGGCACTCCATGACGTGCAACTATCTCCCTTAGGTACAGCTCAGCTAACTTAACTGTGTTATCCTTGTCTCTGATTGGCAAAATGTGCGCAGACTTTGTCAAACGGTCTACGATTACCCAAATCGTATCATGACCTCTGGGTGTCTTGGACAACTTTGTTATGAAGTCCATCGAGATCTGCTCCCACTTCCACATGGCTATCTCGGGTTGCTGTAGGAGACCTGAAGGCTTCTGATATTCAGCCTCCACCTTGGCGCAAGCCAAACATTTTCCAACATAAGTTGCAACATCACCTTTCAATCTTGGCCACCAGTAGAAATCTTTCAAATCTTGGTACATCTTATCCGATCCTGGGTGGATCGAGTACCTCGATTTATGAGCTTCATCAAAGATCACATCTCTAAGTCCACCAAAGAGGGGAACCCAAATTCATCCCATGAAACACAAGGTTCCTTCCTCGTTGGATACCAACTGGTTCTCCATCCCACGGAGATATTCATCCTTCAAGTTTTCCTTCTTGAGAGCTTCTCTCTGCGCAGCACGAATGCGCAATGAGAGGTCTGTTTGAATGATCATATCCAAAGCCCTAACCCTTATGGGCTTAATCCTCTCTTTCTGACTTAAGGCGTCTGCCACCACATTCGCCTTTCCTGGGTGATATTTGATTTCACAATCATAATCGTTTAACAACTCAACCCATCGTCACTGTCTCATATTAAGCTCTTTCTGATCAAATATGTGCTGAAGGCTCTTGTGATCTGTAAAGATCGTGCATCGGGTGCAATACAAATAATGTTGCCAAGTATTCAATGCGAACACCACTGTGCCCAATTCCAAATCGTGTGTGGTGTAGTTCTTCTCATGAACTTTCAACTGGCGCGAACATAAGCGATAACCTTCTGTCACTGCATCAGCACACAGCCCAATCCCTGACGCGAGGCGTCACAGTATACCACGAAGTCATCGGTGCCTTCGGGTAGGGATAATATAGGTGCATCGCAAAGCTTGTTCTTAAGAAACTGAAAAGCTTCTTCTTTTTTATCTCCCCACTCATACTTCTTGTCCTTTTGAGTAACGGAGGTCAGCGGTTGAGCGATTTTCAAAAAATCCTCAATGAATCGGTGATAATACCCAGCTAAACCTAGAAACTGTCGGATCTCGGTCGGCGTCTTCGGAGTTTCCCAATTCTTAATCGCCTCAATCTTGGTGGGATCCATGTGGATTCCATTTTTATTCACTACATGACCAAGGAATTGTACCTCACGTAACCAGAACTCGCTCTTTGAGAACTTTGCGTACAGTTTCTCCTTTTTGAGCAATTCCAAAATGACTCTAAGGTGTTGCTCGTGCTCTTCCTTCGTCCGCGAATAAATCAGAATATCATCGATAAACACAATTACGAATTTATCGAGATATGGCTTGCAGACTCGGTTCATCAGATCCATAAACACTGCTGGCGCGTTTGTCAGACCAAACGGCATTACTAGAAACTCGTAATCTCCATAGCGAGTTCTAAAGGCAGTCTTCGGTATACTCTCTTCTTGAATTCGCATCTGGTGATAACCTGATCGAAGATCGATCTTGGAGTAATAACTCGAACCTTGAAGTTGATCGAAGAGATCATCAATCCTCGGCAAAGGATACCGATTCTTGATAGTCAACTTGTTTAGTTCTCGGTAGTCAATGCACATACGAAAGCTACCATCCTTCTTCTTGACAAACAGAACTGGAGCTCCCCCAGGCGAGAAGCTTGGTCTAATAAATCCCTTGTCCAAAAGCTCTTAAAATTGCATCGACAACTCTTGCATCTCGGAAGGTGCAAGTCGATACGGTGCCTTGGCTACAGGCGCGACGCCTGGAACCAAGTCAATATGGAATTCGACTTGTCGTTGCGGCGGCAATCCTGGCAAGTCTTCGGGGAAGACTTCAGGATATTCCCTTACCACAGGGATATTTTCCAGCTTCGGCTCTTCGGCTTCTTTATCAACAATGTGAGCCAAAAAGGCAACACATCCTTTCCGCATAAACTTTCGGGCCTTCAAACAGCTGATAATCCTTAGAGGAACATCATGCTTCTCTCCATGCACTACAATCGTCTCTTCGTTTTCCAATGGAATGCGGATCACCTTCTCATGGCATACGATCTCAGCTCGGTTACTTGACAACCAATCCATTCCAACTACCACGTCAAAGCTTCCTAACTCAAATGGCAAAAGATCAAGCGTAAACGCACGCTCTCTGAGCTCTATTACACAACCTCTAATTACTTCATTTGCCTCTACTAGCTTTCCATTTGCTAGTTCTATCGAGTACGGAATATCTAACTTACTAGCAACTAACCCAAGTATATTCTTAAATTCTAGGGATACGAAGCTATAATCGGCACCCGTATCAAACATTACAGATGCAAAATGTTGGTTAATAGGGAACGTACCCGTGACTACGTTCGGATCCTGGCGAGCTTCCCTAGCTCCAATGTTGAAAACTCTTCCTTGGGCTTGATTGTTCTTTGGGCAATCTCGCTTGAAATGCCCAACATCTCCGCAACTAAAGCATCCTTGCTTGTTTCCAGTACCGCCTTGGTTGTTGTTTTGGTTGCGGTTTCCATTACCAGTTTGGTTTCCACAATTACCATTACCTCCTTGATTATTGTTTCCACCATGGTTTCTGTTGCCATAACTGTTTCCACCATGGTTTCCGTTGCCATTACCATTTCCCCTCTGACCATTATTCCCACGACCAGTACCGGCCCAACACGTCTCTTTGGCATGGCCAACTTTTCCGCATGTTTCACACTTTCCAGCTTTGCATCGTCCAGTGTGATGAAACTGACACACATCACATTTGGGCAGGGTGCCCATATATCCATTTCCTCTAACCTCAGCACCAGAGGTAGCAGCACCAGTCTTAATCTCAGCTGGTGGATTCACATCTCTCTTCTTGTTACCACTGTTGGTTCCTTGGGTACCCTTCTTGAAATTGGAGAACTTCCTTTTGTTCTCTCCTGATGACTCGAAATGAGTTTCCTTCATCTTTCCTTTATAAACCAAAAACTTGTTCAGCCTAATCACTTCTTCAGTCAGTACCACACTCAAATCAATGGCCTTAGTGATCGTCGGAGGCTTCGAAGTAGTCACCATGCTCATAATTTGGGGTGCCAATCCCAAGATGAAGCGTTCAACTCGCTTGAATTCCGGTTCTACCATGTAGGGGACAACACGAGACAGGTCATGAAATCTCTATATGTACTCAGCAATCTTAGGTCCATCCATCTTCAGATTCCAGAACTTGGTCTCCAATTTCTGAATCTCAGCTCTCAAGCAGTACTTCTTGCGCATCAGTTCTTTCATCTCATCCCAAGTCATAGCATACGCTGCTTCCTCACCTAGGGTCTGAACCTGAAGGTTCCACCAGGATAGAGCTCCGTCTATGAATAGTCCCGAAATGTAGGTGACCTGGTGCTTTGGCGCACACTTGCTCATTCGCAGCACCGAATTGGTCTTCTCAACCCATCTAACGAAAGCTACAGCACCTCCAGTGCCGTCAAAATTCAGAGGCTTGCATTCAAGGAACTGCTTGCAAGTACAGCCTGTACAAGCAACATCATTCACAGAAAGCATTAGCAAACGCACATGGAATATCCAAACGTATCGTAATGTGTCTTAAATGACTTAAACATTACCGTGAGGTAGGTTATTTCCTGAGGTACCTCCGCTGTGTTCAGAGCGTAAGGCCTCATGTTGTGCGATTGCTTGTGAAATTCGTTCTTGCAGTTCTGCCTCTGTTGTGGGCAACTGATTCTTCCTTCAAGGGGGTATCTTCTAAAAGAAGATTGTATAGGTCAGGTCTTATGTACATAATAAGTAGTACGTATATAATAGCGTTTGTTATAACAAGTAAGCATGCAATCATAGCATAAACAAGTAAATTAACAATGTATTTAACGAGAACATTACGATTGAGCTTTCATTAATCATCGACCACAAATACAGTTACATGTTTTACATAAATATCGTATCAAAAGGGAACACAAGGTCACACTACCCTTGTCCAAAATGTCTACCAATCCACCATAAGTCATACAGTCAAAAGGTGGTCTCCAAAAGGCTTCACTAGCTCAGCTGAATAGTGGTGCTCTCATCAAAAGCAAGCTACCTACATAAAACCAAAAACCGTCTATGCTGATGGTGGTGGAGGAGGAGGTGGAGGAACAAAAATCAAGTTGTGCACATGTGCAAGCTCCTCCTCAAGTTGATAAACATGACGCAACAGATAACTGATCTGCTGCTCAACGGTAAGGAAGTGAGTGTCAAATTCGGGAAATGGAGTAAGTGGTGCAGGAGGATGCTAAAACGGGGACGGTGATGAACGAGGGGGAACAAAAGTAGGCTGACACGGACATGGCAAAGGTCATGGTGTCATCTCAAGCTCTAAAATCCTGCGACTCATGATCTCATACTGGAGCTGCAATGATAGAAGTAAATCATCTCGTGTATAACCAGTGAAATGTGAGGGATGGTAGGGATCAGAAATATGCATGGTGTAAGGTGGGAACTATCTAAGTGGCTCGTCAAGTGGCGAAGAAGTAAAATGAGCAGTAGGTATAGACTGAGGCATGTGAGGGAAAGCTGCTGACACATGTGGGTCATGGCTAGGCTGCTGGCTAGAAGTGCCTTCCCCTGGATGGGGTGCGGGTATATCATGCAAGAAAACAATCGGCAAGTCGACACGGTGTACATCAGACTCAACTGGGTGAGCAGGAGCAATATCAACAGGTGCAGGTACAAGTGGGGGAGTGACTGGCTCAATAACAGGAGGGTCAGCGGGTGCAGGAACAGGATTAGGTATGAGTGGTGCAATGTCACGTATGCCAAATGGGATAGGATCATGGTCAGGCAATGGCTCAGGTGCAGGTATCGGCTCAGGATCAGCGGGTGCATCAATAGGTTGATCATCGGGAACAAAATCAGGCTCAAGTCCAGGCTCAATGTCATGTAGAGGTAACGGAGCAGCTGACATAGCTGTATCATCGTCAGAATCAGTGGCGTAACGTCGCAGTCCAACTATCTATAAGGCGGAAGAAGTCACAGACTCAAAGGAATCTAGAACAGAGTGTAAACTAGAATCAGAGGAAATCTCAATAACAGGGATCTCAAGAAGTGGGGCAGCAATGTCCTCTTCCGCTATCTCTCCATCACCCTGGGCCTCATCAGGGGGACCATCAATAAATAGGTCGAAATCATCGTCAAAAAGATCGTCAAAAGGCCAATCCTCATGAGGAATGACCATGAGAGGAACGGGAGCGAGGATCGGTGCCACGACATGCTCACCATTGGGGTGACCGATGATAAGATGATCGTGCACAGGAATGGGAATAACAAACGGATCCTCGTCTGGGATACCATCAGCAATCGGTAAATCATCTCCGAAGGCGGGCAGCGCAAAGGGCTGAAAGTCGTCGTCATCGTCGGACATCATCTCTGGGTCACTCTCGGTATCGGAAGTAAAGATCTCTGGCTCAGGTGCAATCTCATCATCTGAGACTACAACCATAGGGTCATCGGTATCGGACAATCCACTCTCGGATGATGACATAGTGTCTGCAACAAAACAATCACAACATCTGCACATATATCAACTACTAACATTAAACATTGTCACACCCCGACCACGTAAAACAACAAATCGTGGCGGAAACGTCGGGGAGTGTTGTAACAGAATTATTGTTTCACAACCATGGAATACAAAAAGTTTCGTGTTATTTATTCATTAAGTAATTTACATTATTTTAACACAAAACAAACCAGTTACATATCGACTATCATTGTTATTATGTCACTAAGGCTTCGTCCAGATCCTATGTGACTCATGCATCCTAGCAATCAACATCAAGCAACCACACATAAAACATATGTAAAAACAAAGTCAGCAAAGAAATGTTGGCGAGCACATAGGTTTTATAAGAGTGTCGGATTCATGGCTAGTTTACAAGTTGTAATACCTTATTAAAACCTTGTTTTGAAAAGAGTATAATATTGCAACATAATTAACCAAGTCAAATCAAGCGGGTTATAATTTATCAAACCTCGTAGCCATGATTCTTAACCCAAAAACATTTGTTTTAGTAAACCAAATTGTAAAACATTTCGTATTAACTTGTTTAATAAATCTCGTATGGTTTATATCCTTTCGAAAACATCGTTATGTGACATCGTTTCAAAATCGTTTACCTAAGTGAACTAAATAACGCCACGGTATGTAATATGTTGAAAACACTTATATATAAGAAGTACCAGTGGCATATCTACCATGTTTTCACCACATTACACCCATCCCATTATCTAAACACTTAACCAAAAACCAATAGTTTATCCAATTTGTTTAACTTGTTCAAATCGTTTCCAAATCGTTAACTCGTTTAAGTCGTTTAAATCATCCTCGTTTTAATTGTGAAAACTATTTATGGTCGTCTCGCTAATAACATCCAAACCTTCGTGACTCGACTATCTCGCTTCTCGCATTAACAAACCACCAAAGGGTAAGTTAACAATAACAGATTCAGTCGTTACCTACCTAACCCACACATAACCATGGGTGCAGTCTGATAACGGGATTTGTCAGATCCTATGGTACCATAACCTAATACTGGTCGGTTCAGCCAAAATTAATGAATGTCATTCGTTATGTAACTACAACCAACAAGTTCGTTCACATTATCGAAAATCGTTATTAGTTTAGTATAAACCCTCTTAATCGTTTTTGAAACCATCGTTAAAATATCGAAATCATTTTGATACATATGAATCGCCCCAAAACAATTGAAAACAGTAAAATAGGGGAACTATGTACTCACATGAAGTGCAAAGTATCCTCAATCAAAAGAACTTCAACAAACTCAAGTAAACCAGAGAAATCAAGCAGCACCTAGTAATCGAATCACTAGTAAATAAATTGACACCTAAATCGGAAGATCGGATAGAATGAGGTCTTGTAAACCAAATGAGTATTGGAACTCATGTGATATGGTTTAACAAAGCCTACATTCTAAATCGGAACCTAACCTAAGTGCTTTCGACCCATTACGACCCATTAAGGTAGCTTACGCTACTTTAACGCATCGTTCGCATAAACGCGCGTTCAAGACGTCTAACTAGTCCTATGACAAGTATTATATGCCTAAACATGTTTAAATATGTTGCATAATCATTTACGTGACAAAATTTTATGTTACATATGCTTAAATACCAATTATGCATAAAAAGGGCATTTTGGTCATTTACCTAAGGCATATAAACTACTTATCTTTCAACTAATTAAACCTAAGTGACCATAAGGTATAACCTCGGAAGGTTATTCCTTATGGAACTATGGTCACTAAACATGCTTGTTCGGATCCTAATGATCGACCAAAAGGGTCGAGTTCGAAATTCTAAGCGGGTGTTTAGTTCGCTTGACTTACGACTCTACACAAGCACTAAACTAAAAGTGATAAGCTAAACATGTTAAGACATGTTTAGTTAAGTTAGAAAACAGGTTTTGATATCAAAACAAATGGTTTTGATACCCTAGAGTAGTTTGGTTACAAAATACGCACAAATATGCATTTTGGCTGAAACTACGACTCGTCACTACGCCTAGTCAACGTGGTAATCAGTAGGTATAGTCACAAGGGACTATAACCATCGTGATTACGCTCACATTGCAAAGTTCAAATGAACTTTGTGTTGACCATTGACTGGTCAAAGCTGAAAGTCAAACTCTGTTTGACTTTCATGCTTGAAATACAAGAACAAGCAAGAAGAGGACTTACAAAGGGTCCAAGAAGGTGTTTTAATTCAAAGTTACTCAGGTATGAGGTGTTAAAACCTCAACTTAGAGCAGAAGTTGAATCAAGGTGTGAAAAACCCAAATGAGGAAGCTTGCTATTTATAGGAAGGTAAGATCAATAGGATCATTCCATGTGTTTTGAGGGTGTAATCTTGGCCATACATGTGGGTACATGGTATTAGAATACAATGGGGGTCGAAAACCAGCTCCAGGTATTGCAAAAGTTGCATTAAAACCCCTGAATTCAGACCAGATTGCTGAAACTGAAGTTTCTGTCTGACAAGGCCACGTGGCCCGCATAAAAAAAAGCTTCACCTTACGCGGCCCGTGTAAGGAAGTTTCACAGAATGTCAAAACAGGTCCCTGCACTTCAGAAACTTAGATTTTGGCTCATTTTTTGACACGTTTAAGCCCCGTTAACCCCATTTCAAGGCTATAAAATGAATTTAAAGTATAGGGAACTCAAAACATGCTCAAAAATGTCTCGGATGTCGGCTCGTTTGGTCGTACGGTTGCGTTGTTCGGTTAATTACGACGGAAGTCGTAACGAACGCAAAAACGATCCAAATTAAGCGACGAATGGAATTTTATCAAGCCAATCACTAAAATAAAATATTTTAATGATTACATAAATTTTTGGATGTCCGGATATATTCAGACCGTAAGATATGCGCGAAAATGCAAACTTGTGCACTTTTTGACGCTTTTAGTCCCTATTAATCAAATAAGTTTATTTTAGCATACCGAACCCCTCAAAGCCTATTTCTAAGCTATGTAAAGGATATTTAGGGTATTTTTAACTTATGATCAAGTTCCGAAATGTTCGTTACTATACAAATCGGTATAGTTTCGCAGTTTGACACAATTAGCCCCTGCAATCGAACAAGCTTGTTTTCAACACACCAAGCCATCCAAAATTTATTTCTAAGTTATGTGGAGGTTATTTAAGGCATATTAAGCCTATGTCACTATTCCAGAGTGTTTTTCACATTGTACTGACTGCGTTTACGCACCAGTTTGTGTATAACCTTCCAAAAAGCGATTTAAAGCTTGAAATCAAATTCGAATCAAATCGTAAAATCATCAAACACAAATATACACATAATAAAATCAAAACACATATAATAACACCAAAGCACATTGTTTTATTGGTAATTAACATTGTATATCAATTACATAACACAGTTGTCACAGTCTCCCCTACTTTAGGAAATTTCGTCCCGAAATTTTATTTAGAGGAAACTTGTGAAAAAAAATGCGTTTGTTCTTCATCTGGTCCTCACGTTCCCAAGTAAACTCTGGGCCATGTTTGGATTCCCAGCGAACCTTGACCAATCGAATCCGTTTGTTCTTCAACTGTTTGACTGCACAGTCCATGATCTCCACGGGTTTCTCGACAAAGTGCATCGTTTCATCGATTTGAATCTCGTCGAGTGGAATGTGAAGATCAGAATCAGCTAAACACTTTTGCAAATTGGACACGTGAAAAGTCGGATGAATATTTCCAAGCTCTGGAGGTAGCTCTAGTCGATAGGCAACCTTTCCAACTCTTTCAACAATCTTAAATGGTCCAACATATCGTGGTGCAAGTTTTCCTTTCTTTCCAAATCTCACCACTCCCTTCCAAGGTGACACCTTGAGTAGGACACGGTCTCCGACTTGAAATTCTAAGGGCTTGCGTCGCATATCCGCGTAACTCTTTTGACGGCTTCGAGCTATCACAAGATTATCGTGAATTTTCTTGATTTTGTCTATTGTTTCCAGAATGAGCTCAGGTCCAGTAAGCTGAGCTTCACCGATCTCATTCCAACAGACAGGTGAACGACATTTGCGACCGTAGAGAGCTTCGAATGGTGCCATATTGATACTAGCATGATAACTATTATTGTAAGAGAACTCGATCAATGGAAGATGAGAATCCCAATTACCACCAAAGTCTATCACGCATGCTCTAAGCATATCCTCCAAAGTTTGAATCGTCCTCTCAGATTGTCTATCTGTTTGGGGATGATAAGCATTGCTTAGATTTAGTTAGGTTCCCATAGCAGATTGCATGGTCTTCCAAAAATGAGATGAAAACCGAGCATCACGATCGGAAATGATATCCAAAGGAACACCATGTCGTGATACAATCTCATCAACATAAATCTTTGCAAGTTTATCAGCAGATAGATCCTCACGATTCGGTATAAAATGAGCTGACTTCGTTAACCGATAGATAACAACCCATATAGTATCGTGACCTTTAGATGTACGCGGTAATTTAGTGATGAGATCCATAGCAATGTTCTCCCACTTCCAAATCGGTATCTCTGGCTGTACAAGCAAGCCAGAAGGTCGTTGATGTTCGGCCTTGACTTTGAGACAAGTCAGGCATTTCGATACATACAAGGCAACATCCTTCTTCATACCAGGCCACCAATACTGAGTACGAAGATCCTTGTACATTTTATCAGCACCAGGATGGATAGAATATCGAGACTTATGAGATTCTTCCATTACTAAGGTGTGAAGATCGTCTTGTTTCGGAATCCACAAACGATCCTTGAAGTAGAGTAAACCATCGTCTTTCCTTTCGAGTTTAAGTTCGAGTTGAAGCGGTAGCTCATATTTCAATAAGTCTTTGATCACACAAGATCGTTGAGCTTGAAGGACACGAGATTGAATATCAGATAGAGTTCGGACAGAATGAAGCTTGACTCGCTCCTTTCGACTAAGTGCATCGGCTACGACATTTGCCTTACCAGGATGGTAGCGAATCTCGCAATCATAATCATTTAAGAGTTCAACCCAGCGTCGTTGCCTCATGTTCAGCTCCTTCTGATTAAGAATATGCTAGAGACTTTTGTGGTCCGTGAAGACCACACACTTCGTTCCATAGAGGTAGTGTCTCCAGATTTTAAGCGCGAAAACCACTGCTCCCAACTCAAGATCATGAGTTGTATAGTTCTTCTCGTGTACTTTTAGTTGTCTTGACGCATAAGCTATCACTTTACCTCGTTGCATAAGAACACAACCAAGGCCTAGATTCGACGCATCACAATAGACAACGAAATCATCATTTCCATCGGGCAAAGATAGAACAGGAGCATCACAGAGCTTCTGTTTCAGCGTTTGGAACGCTTCTTCTTGTTTGGGTCCCCACTCAAAAGGCTTATTCTTCTGAGTCAAATTAGTGAGTGGAACCACGATCTTAGAAAAATTCGAAATGAATCGACGATAATATCCAGCAAGACCAAGAAAAGATCGAATCTCTGTAGGTGTCGTTGGTGTATTCCAATCCTTAATAGCAACAATCTTGGATGGATCCACATGAATACCCTGCTCGTTGACTATATGACCCAAGAACTGAACTTCTTTAAGCTAAAATTCACACTTGGAGAATTTAGCAAAAAGTTGTTCCTTCTTAAGGAGTTCCAATGTTAAACGAAGGTGTTGCTCGTGCTAGGCTCGAGACTTCGAATAAATGAGAATATCGTCGATGAACACAATGATGAACTTGTCTAAATAAGGTTTACAGACCCTATTCATTAAGTCCATGAAGATAGCTGGGGCATTTATCAAACCAAAAGGCATGACAGTGAACTCGTAATTCCCATATCTCGTGCGGAAAGCAGTTTTAGGAATATCTTCCTCGAGAACACGAAGTTGATGATACCCAGAACGCAGATCGATCTTCGAAAAGCATGAAGCACCTTGCAGCTGGTCGAAGAGATTATCAATTTGAGGTAGGGGATATCGATTCTTGAGTGTAAGCTTATTAAGCTCACGATAATCGATACACATTCGAAAAGATCCATCTTTCTTTTTCACAAAGTGGACAGGAGCGCCCCATGGTGAAAAGCTCGGATGGATGAATCCTTTATCAGATAACTCTTGAAGCTGTTTTGATAACTCTTGCATCTCCGACGGTGCAAGATGATAAAGTGCTTTCGCAATTGGGTTGGCATTGGGTACAAGGTCAATATGAAACTCGACTTGATGAACTGGAGGCAAACCAGGTAGTTCATCGGGAAACAGCTCTGGATAATCCCGAACAATCGGAATATCCTGAATACTCTTGCTCTTGCCTTTCTCCTCTGTGACATGTGCCAGAAAAGCAACATATCCTTTTCGCAAATAACTTTGGGCTTTTGTACACAACATAAGCTTCAATCCACCAGATGGTTTCTCACCACGAACTTCTAAAACTTTACTAGACGATTGAGGAATACGAACAATCTTATCGAAACAAACCACCTCAGCATGGTGTTTGGTTAACCAATCCATTCCAACGATAATATCGAAGCTCCCAAGTTGCATCGGTGTGAGGTCAATAGGAAAAAGATGGTTATCAAGGTTTAACTGACAATCACGAATAATGGAATTGAGAACAAGAGGTTTACCAATAGCAACTTCGACAGATAAGGGTTTCCTCAGTTTAGTTCTAGGTATCGCAAGTAAAGGCTCAAAAGATAACGAAACAAAACTTCTATCGGCACCAGAATAAAAAAGAATAGATGCAGGTCGATTGTTAACAAGAAACGTACCATTGACAACCTCGTTGTCAGCCCTCGCTCCGTTGGCATTCAAGTTGTACGCTCGTCCACGAGCGGGATTCACATTCGCGTTGACATTCACGTTCGAATTCGCATTTGCATTCACCAACCTCGGACAGTTGTTGCGGAAGTGACCAAACTCTCCACAATTGAAACATGAACCCGGTGGGAATCTAGCAGCATTCCCCTGAACTGGAGCCTGATTCTGAACAACCTGATTCTGACCCAAACGATAGATGTTGGCCAGATGCCCAAGCTTACCACACGTTGTGCATTGCTTACAAGCTTGTTGTGCAACATGATGACCGTTGCAGAGAGCACAATGGGTGTGGTACCAGCATACGCTTTCTTTGCAGGAGGTTGAGCTGGTGGGTTCTGAGCAGTAACTGCAAAATTATGAGCACCCTTTTGCTTTCTCGACTTCTTCGACGACTCACCTTTCTTACCCTTACCCTTTTCCTTGACAGAATCGGTCGACTTCTTTTTATCACCCTTGCGGGTAAGTTTACCCTTCCTGACTTGAGACTCAGTCATGGTAGCAGACAACTCGATCGCGTGACGAACAGTAGTAGGATTAATGCCAGTCACAATATCCTGTATGGAATCGGGTAAACCATCGATATACCTCTCTATCGCTTTCTCCAACGGGGTAACCATAGTAGGACACAAAAGACTGAGTTCCTTAAAACGATCCGTATACGCACGATGTTCTCCCCCATCTTGCTTTAGATCGTCAAACTCTCGTTCCAAATCTCGAATTTCGTGACGGGGACAAAACTCTTTCATCATGAGAGCTCGAAGCTCTTCCCATGTCTGTGCTAATGCCACTTCGGCACCCCTATCACGCATCACTCCGTTCCACCATGTAAGAGCACACTTCTCAAACACACTTGATGCAAATTCAACCTTACGCCCATTCGGACATTGCACATGTCTGAATGTACTCTTGATACTTTCAAACCACTGCAGGAGCGCAGTTGCTCCTTGAGACCCATAAAACTTTAACGGCTTAGCAGAATTGAAGTTCTTGAAATTACACTGAGCATTATTGTTGTTATATAATTCATGGATCTGGGTCACTACGCCTGGAAGCACAGCAGCCATTTGCTGAGCGACAAGGGCTGCGACTTCTTCAGCAGTAAAAGATTGTGCATCACGTCGAGGAGGCATTGTCTAAAAGGAAATATGAGAAACGAGTGAGGTTGATAATTAGGAAAAACATAAGAGGTATCGACAAAACACAAGGAATGAGATCATTTGTTTGTTACCTCGAACAAACAAACGACACGCAGTGACTAATCAAAGTAAATGAGTCAAAATAATGTATCGCGAAGACATGCTCGCCTATAAGTGAACACTCACCCCAAGAGTTCCCAGGTAAGAGTGACTGGTCCGATTATGTGGATTTGTACGAACACTCTAGCCTTAGACAGAAAACTCAGGGTACAGGCATTCACTCTTCCAGTTTGCACGTGTTCACATTATTTAGACCCAAACTTTGATGAGATTTTGAAAACTCAAAGGGCACTAAGCCAAATATGAGTCAAACTGGAAGGGTTCAAAACCTAGTAATCAATCGTCCTAGAACGGATGATTAATTTTCGAAGCAGATTTGAAATTTGTGTTCTCGTTGTGGTTATCACCTAAGGGTAGGTGACGGTTTTGTTTTAAAAAATCTAAATGCAAATTTCCTTGCGTTAGGGTCCTAAAAGTTATAGTCTAGGTCAAAGCATTACTAATAACCTAATTCCCTATAACCATTGGCTCTGATACCAACTCTTCTGTCACACCCCGACCACGTAAAACGACAAATCGTGGCGGAAACGTCGGGGAGTGTTGTAACAGAATTATTGTTTCACAACCATGGAATACAAAAAGTTTCGTGTTATTTATTCATTAAGTAAATTACATTGTTTTAACACGAAACAAACCTGTTATATATCGACTATCATTGTTATTATGTCACTAAGGCCTCGTCCAGATCTTATGTGACTCATGCATCCTAGCAATCAACATCAAGCAACCACACCTTAAACATATGTAAAAACAAAGTCAGCAAAGAAATGCTGGCGAGCACATAGGTTTTATAAGAGTGTCGGATTCATGGCTAGTTTACAAGTTGTAATACCTTATTAAAACCTTGTTTTGAAAAGAGTATAATATTGCAACATAACTAACCAACTCAAATCAAGCAGGCAATAATTTATCAAACCTCGTAGCCACGATTCTTAACCCAAAAACATTTTTTTAGTAAACCAAATTGTAAAACATTTCGTATTAACTTGTTTAATAAATCTCGTATGGTTTATATCCTTTGGAAAACATCGTTATGTGACATCGTTTCAAAATCGTTTACCCAAGTGAACTAAATAACGCCACGATATGTAATATGTTGAAAACACTTATATATAAGAAGTATCAACGGCGTATCTACCATGTTTTCACCACATTACACCCGTCCCGTTATCTAAACACTTAACCAAAAACCAATCGTTTATCCAATTCGATTAACTTGTTCAAATCATTTCCAAATCGTTAACTCGTTTAAATCATCCTCGTTTTAATTGTGAAAACTATTTATGGTCGTCTCGCTAATAACATCCAAACCTTCGTGACTCGACTATCTCGCTTCTCGCATTAACAAACCACCAAAGGGTAAGTTAACAATCACGGATTCAGTCGTTACCTACCTAACCCACACATAACCATGGGTGCAGTCTGATAACGGGATTTGTCAGATCCTATGGTACCATAACCTAATACTGGTTGGTTCGGCCAAAATTAATGAATGTCATTCGTTATGTAACTACAACCAACAAGTTCGTTCACATTATTGAAAATCGTTATTAGTTTAGTATAAACCCTCTTCATCGTTTTTGAAACCATCGTTAAAATATCGAAATCATTTTTATACATATGAATCACCCCAAAACAATTGAAAACAGTAAAATAGGGGAACTATGTACTCACATGAAGTGCAAAGTATCCTCAATCAAAATAACTTCAACAAACTCAAGTAAACCAGAGAAATCAAGCAACACCTAGTAATCGAATCACTAGTAAATAAATTGACACCTAAATCGGAAGATCGGATAGAATGAGGTCTTGTAAACTAAATGATTATTGGAACTCATGTGATATGGTTTAAGAAAGCCTACATTCTAAATCAGAACCTAACCTAAGTGATTTCAACCCATTACGACCCATTAAGGTAGCTTATGCTACTTTAACGCATCGTTCGCGCAAACGTGCGTTCGAGACGTCTAACTAGTCCTATGACAAGTATTATATGCCTAAACATGTTTAAATATGTTGCATAATCAGTTACGTGACAAAATTTTATGTTACATATGCTTAAATACCAATTATGCATAAAAAGGGCATTTTGGTCATTTACCTAAGGCATATAAACTACTTATCATACAACTAATTAAACCTAAGTAACCATAAGGTATAACCTCGGAAGGTTATTCCTTATGAAACTATGGTCACTAAACATGCTTGGTCGGATCCTAATGATCGACCAAACGGGTCAAGTTCGAAAGTCTAAGCGGGTGTTTAGTCCGCTTGACTTACGACTCTACACAAGCACTAAACTAAAAGTGACGAGCTAAACATGTTAAGACATGTTTAGTTAAGTTAGAAAACAGGTTTTGATATCAAAACAAATGGTTTTGATACCCTAGAGTAGTTTGGTTACAAAATACGCACAAATACGCATTTTGGCCGAAACTACGACTCGTCACTACGCCTAGTCAACGTGGTAATCAGTAGGTATAGTCACAAGGGACTATAACCATCGTGATTACGCTCACGTTGCAAAGTTCAAATGAACTTTGTGTTGACCATTGACTAGTCAAAGCTGAAAGTCAAACTTTGTTTGACTTTCATGCTTGAAATACAAGAACAAGCAAGAAGAGGACTTACAAAGGGTCCAAGAAGGTGTTTTGATTCAAAGTTACTCAGGTATGAGGTGTTAAAACCTCAACTTAGAGCAGAAGTTGAATCAAGGTGTGAAAAACCCAAATGAGAAAGCTTGCTATTTATAGGAAGGTAAGATCAATAGGATCATTCCATGTGTTTTGAGGGTGTAATCTTGGCCATACATGTGGGTACATGGTATTAGAATACAATGGGGGTCGAAAACCAGCTCCAGGTATTGCAAAAGTTGCATTAAAACCCCTGAATTCAGACCAGATTGCTGAAACTGAAGTTTCTGTCTGACAAGGCCATGCGGCCCACATAAACACACGCTTCACCTTACGCGGCCCGTGTAAGGAAGTTTTACAGAATGTCAAAACAGGTCCCTACACTTCAGAAACTTGGATTTTGGCTCATTTTTGACACGTTTAAGCCCCGTTAACCCCATTTAAAGGCTCTAAAATGAAGTTAAAGTATAGGGAACTCAAAACATTCTCAAAAATATCTCGGATGTTGGCTCGTTTGGTCGTACGCTTGCGTTGTTCGGTTAATTACGACGGAAGTCGTAACGAACGCAAAAACGATCCAAATTAAGCGACGAATGGAATTTTATCAAGCCAATCACTAAAATAAAATATTTTAATGATTACATAAAATTTTGGATGTCCGGATATATTCAGACCCTAAGATATGCGCGAAAATGCAAACTTGTGCACTTTTTGACGCTTTTAGTCCCTATTGATCAAATAAGTTTATTTTAGCATACCGAACCCCTCAAAGCCTATTTCTAAGCTATGTAAAGGATATTTAGGGTATGTTTAACTTATGATCAAGTTCTGGAATCTTCGTTACTATACAAATCGGTATAGTTTCGCAGTTTGACACAATTAGTCCCTGCGATCAAACAAGCTTGTTTTCAACACACCAAACCATCCAAAACTTATTTCTAAGTTATGTGGAGGTTATTTAAGGCATATTAAGCCTATTTCACTATTCCGGAGTGTTTTTCGCATTATACTGACTACGTTTACGCACCAGTTTGCGTATAACCTTCCAGAAAGCGATTTAAAGCTTGAAATCGAATTCGAATCAAATCGTAAAATCATCAAACACAAATATACATAGAATAATATCAAAACACATATAATAACACCAAATCACAATGTTTTATTTATAATTAACATTGTTTTACATTGTATATCGATTACAGAACACAGTTGTCACAAACATGCAATCAATGATAATGTAATCACGTATCCTTCCTAGTCTCCCAGACTAGACCACCCAGTCTCCTAGACTGAACTACCCAGTCTCCCAGACTAAACCACCCAGTCTCCCAGACTGAACTACCCAGTCTCCCAGACTAAACCACCTAGTCTCTCAGACTAAACCTCCCAGTTTCTCAAACTTATCCACCCAGTCTCCCAGACTGAACCTTAAACATTAACCTTGAAATGTGTTTCATGTCTTTTTGTTTGTAAAAATGTTTGTTTCCCTGGATCTGGGCGTTTCGTGTATGGAATGACAACATGTTGTAAAAATATTTTCGTCAGAGCCCTAATGATTGTAGTCTAGACTTGAGAAGGAATCCTAGTTCGCTACAACCGAAGCTCTGATACCAAGTTGTCACACCCTGACTTTTGCGGAAGCGTGATTATGGTGTGACTTTCTTAATATCATTGCATTCAATCATAACAACAACTATATGATATAAACCATAGATGGTCATCCATTAGATAAGTTTTAAAACATCACAAATATCATTGTTTAAACATAGACTTCGAATTTAAGTTTTACAAACCATACGAATTGTTTAGAGTTCTAGAAGGACTCATCAAAAGACTCTAAATAAAATCAGGTTTTGGTAGATGTGTCTCGTCCAGGAATAAGACACACTAACCAAACCCTAGGACAACGGATGACATCTTTTATTCTTAACGTAACTTGAAACATCCAACGCCCACCATATCCACTCTTAATTCCCTGAAATACATGTATTTTGAAAACATCAACAAAAGTTGCGCGAGTTCATGTGTTTGTTTGTGTGTATGAATAAACCTTTGAAATCATTGTAAGTATGTATGTAAGTTTGTAAATCCCGGAATGAAAGCAACAAGAAAAAACAGATCATTAATGGTTTGCAAGGCCATTAATATGTGTGAAGTGATGCAGGAAGGCTCAAACCTAGTAGACTTTGTACCGGGCTTCCGGCTGTAAGACATAGTCAACCTATGGGCCAAACCCTGGTCCAACATGGGCAGGGCTCTCTACACCCAAATAGATCTATCACTCATGTCCCTCGGTCCTACAATAAGGATTAATAGTCTTAAGCGTCATACCCACCACTCACATGATCTAGCAGTACCATTCCTTAGCTAACCATACCAAATAATAACGTTTGTAAACAGTTGTAATATGTACTTCACCCCCGAAGTTATAAAACGAAAAAATAGTTAAAGGAAAAAGGGGGTCACGAACTCACAGTCTTGCGTCTTCAGTCACCGTAACTCAAGCTCCTTCGGGTAAACACGACTACCTACAACGTACTATAATCTATTAGTCGAGCGGGTCGTGCCTTGACTTTGTATTATTGTCTTTGAGTTACGATTCTTTTGTGTCTTCGATATTATTCCAAGTTATGTAATTATTTGTTAAAATAATTAATATTTTAACTTAAATTATATTTATAAATGTTGGAATAATTGTTAAGACAATTATTTTTAACTTAATACTCCCCAAGTATTTATACTTGTATATCCTTCCCAATGATGGGTGTATTTGTATTTGTATTCTTATACTTGTATATTTTGTACATGTATTAGGGTCGTATTCCGGTGTGCATTTATACGTACGAGAATACGTATCTTCTTGTAATTGTTAAGTATTCTTATACTTAATTTCGTATTAATTTTCCGGAATATTATCTTTAATAAAAGTCCACCAATATATGCTTCCAAAATATATTGTAATAAATATTATTTAGAAAAATTATTTATAAATAATTTTTCCCTTGGGCAAAAATATTTGTATTTTCACACAAGTTCCAAAAATAATATATTTTCAAGTCTAACTTGGAAAATATATATATATATATATATACGTTTATTTTTCACCAAAATAATATATTCCGTTTTTGTTTGAGAAAATATATATTTCTTCCAAAAATAATATATCTTCTAATATTTCCAAGAAAATACATATTTTTATTCATCCAAAAATAATATATTTTCTTTTTGTCAAAAAATATGATATAACCTTGTAATGATTGTAAAAATCATATTTTTGTTTCCTTTGGTGTCCAAAATATTATTTGCCAAAATATACACATGAATATTATTTCCGGAATCTTTTGAGAGTTATATTCCTTAGTTCGGTTTCACCAATATTTTGTGTATAACTTGTGTATTCATTTTCTTGGAATTTTGGTAATATTTTGGATTGCAATTTTTGGTATTTTAATGAGTTATATTATTTCATGTCCTAAAATAATATAACTAATACACACAATATACAAATAATCACACACATGGTGTTTTCTAAATATAATTTCCTAAATACATATTTAGTCACTTTTATTTATGAAAACCAACCTCCAATATTTGTATTTTTGTAACAAAAAATTATGGCAAAGTTTTTGTAACAATTTATGGTTTAAAATACACTTGTAAATACTTGTTTAGAAATATTTTTCTAAGTGTTTAGATTTTTAGAAAATTTTGCCATAGTTTCCCTAAAAATGGAAGTTTCCATGCTTTCAAGCATATCATTTTCTTTTGTAAAAATCATCACAATCAACCCACAATCAACAATAAACAACCTTTACTTACCAATTTGCCAAAAACAAGTAATAATCTACCACTTCATGAACTTGAATATTTGTAAAAATTTGTAGGAACTTACTAGTGTTATTAGTAAGCATTGTTATCCTTTAAAGTGTGATTAGTTCTTTAAAAACTTCATTCTTGAAAAAGATTGATCTTTACAACTTATGATCATCATTTCTAAAAAAATGTTTCTTTATGATTTCTTCTTGTTTCACAAGTGTTTCTACACTTGTTTAACCACCAAAAATAAAGTTTGTTTATGTAAGAACCAAGTTCTAGCAAGACTTATATTTTTAACTTGGTTTCTTTAGAAATCATCCATAAATCTTAAGATCTACAAGTGTTACTACCCACTTTGATCATTATTTTTCAAGAAATCAAGGTATTCTTTCAAGTTCATGATTCATGTGTGGATGATCTATCATCCTACAATATTTCTACTTTCTCATCTTGCTAGATTATGTTTTTAATCATGATCTAGCAAGATCATATGATGATCTACATCATATACATGAACAAACAACAATCAACAAGCAAATCATCACATAAACAACTTAGTTTCATCATTAAACATGCTTATGTTCAAGTTTACATATTGTGATTCTTAGTGTTCTTCAAAGTTATGAGTATGATTCTTCTTTTAACCACTTAAAATAGAAGTAAACTAGCAAGATCAAGACTCTTACCACTAGCACAAGGCTAGGGATGATCAAGTGTAGAAAACAAGCGGATAAAAGCAAATGAAAGAGGTTCTTGCACTTCCGAAAGCTCCTAGCTTCCTTGTATGATCTCTAACACCTTTGTGTATGCTTGATTTATATGAGAAATATTGAATAATGGTGAGTGTGTGTGTGTGGTGAGTTTCGGCCGAGAGCACCAAGAGGGGAAGGGAGTTTGTGTGTGTAGTAATGTGCTTATGGTCTTGCATGTTCTTCTATAAACCAAATCCAAGTGTTAACCCTTGTATATTATGTTTAGGAAAGTTATTATATATCCAATTTAATATTAAATCAAAATCAACAAGGTGGGGGCCATGTTGGCCGTAAATAGTTGGGGGTCTAGATTAGGCTTAAACTAGATTAGTTACTTACAAGTTGAAATCCAAGTATTAGTTAAGTGTCTTAGTTATTAGATATTTGTATGGGGTTTTATGATGTTCGGGGACCATAACTAGCTTAGAAATGTTAAAACAGTGCTTCTAGTGTAAATTTGGTGTTTCGGGTAGTGTCCGGTTGTTCGGTTGGTTACTGGTTCGTTAAGGTGCTAAACTTTGCAGTTTAGTGGGCTTTATGTACCTTTTTGTGACACTTTTGATTCCCGACACTTAGGAAAGCATTCAGGACCATTTAACCATGTTTCTGCATAAAATTAAATGGCTAAAATGCTTATTTTTGCTGAATTTTGCTGAATTCAGCACTTTGGGTGAGTTTTAGGCACTTTTTGGCACTTAAACTATCACTAGAAAGACAGTTTTGTGATCCTTACTTTCCTACACACTATACTAGTGTGGTACTTAGTTTCTGGCTCATTCTGTGTCTCAATGCACTGTCTGTCTATGTGCTGAGTTTTGTCAGCATTTTCATGTCTTATCAGATAACTGTGCTAACTATACTTAATGCATCATTTGAGGCAATAAAGCTTTCATGCAATATTGGTATGACATTAAACAATGTATAATGCACATGTATGTATACAGTAGTAATTAGAAGGCAGTTAATTGTAATTCAACACAGTCATTAAGCACTAATCATGGTTAATTAATTGTACGGATACCTGAATTTTTTACAGTTGTCACATCCAGTGTATTAACTTTGGTTATACTTTTGACAACTAACAAATTGTACATACATGGTTAATGGTTAACATATTGTACCATTGAACAATTAAGTATGCCATGGCCTTCGATATAAAATGTAAAGGTAAAAAACATCCAACGCATCAACTGAATGTAACTTCACAAACAATTAATGTAACTTAACTTGAAACCAATTAAAAATATGTACATTTAAAAGTAAACAAAAATCTAACATGAACTCAATGACAAACTAGTGCTCAATATAAGTTCTAATAACAATAACCGAAAGTTAGTAATAATAACAATGACCTAACCGGTCACTTTATACATAAGTTTCCTCTTGGCCATCCTCATCTGTTGCATAATTAATCTCCAATAACAACAATTTGTCGTCCATGCTACGAACACTGGATAGAAGAGCATCTCTACGCCACCGCGTTTCAACATACTTCATAAGAATCTTATGTAAACTCTCCTAAAGTACTTTACAACTACATCCGTCTTTAAGATACAAAAACACAAGAATCAGACCAATTTACACACAACGACTAATACATATATGTACATATGTGTACCCTGCACAATTTCATTTAACCTAGAAAGATTATACAATTATGTACAACTCCCATCCTTTAAAAGTCAGCTGAAAATACATATGTGTATCACATAGGAATAGTAGCACTTATTACACAATTAATATTAACACCAAAACTCTTTTATACACAAGTGTACATATGGTCGTTAATACTCAAAATATACACACTCGACATTATACACAAATGTACATATCATTAGTCTGATTATAAAAAAAAACATTATACACTATGTATAAACAATATACTACATCATATTTGGTCATCCTTATCGTAAACATCACCAAAACTGTACATGTACATATACGGATATCAGGCTACAGAATAATAATCACAAACACCAAAACCATAACCTTTTAAAACTTCAACCATGAAAACAAGATAACCAGAGCTGACCCATGAATTCAGATGAATAACATTATGATTGAGACTTTATAACAACCCTAATAATGCGATTAACTATATTAATCTCCATTTTTAACAGGAACTTTGATGAATAAAATGATCGAATGAAAAAGAAGATGAGGGACGAGCCTAGATCTAGAAAATCACAACCATTAAGAACTTCAATCATGAAAACAAAACAAAACAAATAGAATAGACCCTTGAATTCAGATGAATAATATTATGACTGAGACTTGAATTTTTAACTGGAACATGGATGAACAAACTGATTCGATTGAAAAAATTGTAGCATAAACCAGTAACAAAACTAGAAAAAATCATACAACTTCTTATTCATAAAACAACGTACCTGAATACACATCCATTATCGTATATACTTAGATGTTTAAAAAATATACCTTGCTGATCAATGGATGTTACAAGCACATGATCTTCTCCTGCTCGTTCGGGGCTTTGAGGAATCGCTAAATTTGCTGAAACACCAGCCTGGTCGTTCATGTCTGTCATAATTTTAAAATTTATGGCGATAATAAAAACAAACACACGATTATGGTTATGGTATGCAGTTTTTTGATATGGAAGATGATGATGAACGATGGCAGTGAATATGGACGCGGTTTTTTTTGCAGTGAATATGGACGCGGTTTCTTTTTTTTTATCTTGTGGTTGAATTAAATTCAAAATAGGAAGTGGTAGCAAGATTATAGGGGTGGTTAGATATATCTGCTAACTGATTATGATTAATAAAAAACGAAAGTTAAATTAAAATTATATATGTATAATGACAATCCTACCCCTATATTTAGTAAAGAAGATCAATGGCTAGTATTTGTTCGTTTTGTTCACAAATATGGAAATGTTCACAAGTGAACCTAACCCTATATATATATATATATATATATATATATATATATAACGGTTTAGGATCAGAAGATTAAACATGAAGACAATATAAATTATTTTAAAGAGATGGCAACATAAATAAGCATAATATAAATTTAAAATATACCTGAATTTATTGATTGAGAAACTTGATTACAATTGATTTCTTTACAATCGGGGGGAGCAACTATAATTTGAAAATCTAAAGATTTTGAACATAGAGAGGTTGATAATACAAGTTTTGGGTTTGAAGGTTTTTTCATACATAAGAGGAGGTTTTTGATGTAAGAAAAAGGTGTGTCTTCCTTCTTTGATCTTCTTCCCTTTTATAGATGGAGTAAAAGGGTCTTCATTATTGCTTCTTGAAAAGAGCTTCCGTATTTGTTGAAAAAACTCTTAAAGTTGTTTGCCACTTATAGAATTATTTGCACCATCTTTGAAGAATTGGAAAGTTGGTTGTCTGTTTGTTGAATTATTTGCACAATCTTCCATAATTGGAAAGTTGATTGTCTTCTTGTTGAATTATTTGCACAATCTTCACTATCTTTTGTCGGCCAAAAATATTTATTATATATATATATATAGGGGATCGCTAGAATGAGAACCACCACGAGTTATGAGAACCACGAGAACCGCGCCCCGCGGGTGGCCGTCGGCGACGAAATTTTTTTTACACCTAGATCCGTATATTTTAGGGGGGGTGTAAATTTTCGGTTCAAACGGCGCGCCCGAGGGGGTAGTTTTTTACGCCCAAAGTTTGGGTTTTTTTAATTTTTTTAATTTTTCTTTTTTTTTTACCAACCTTTGGACGTAAAAAACTACCCCCTCGGGCGCGCCGTTTGAACCGAAAATTTACACCCCCCCCCCTAAAATATACGGATCTAGGTGTAAAAAAAATTTCGTCGCCGACGGCCACCCGCGGGGCGCGGTTCTCGTGGTTCTCATAACTCGTGGTGGTTCTCATTCTAGCGGCTCCCTATATATATATATATATCTATACTACTTTATAAAGCATATAGGAAGGATAGAATGGTCTTTTGCCACTTTACAAGTATTTAAAGCCCATTGTACAAACCTGTTAAGCACAAAGTGTTGAAAACTTGTTTTCAACACCTGATACCCACGCGGATCTTAGCCGGGTTAACTTGACCCGTTTTTAGTTTGATGGATCCAATATAATGTTTCATTCACTCTATCTAACCACAAAATTCGTTTCATCCATCCAGACACTCCACCTTTCTCTACAAACCCTAACCCTAACCTTCATTTCATCCACCGCTCCTCCACCGCTCCTCCACGGCTCCTCCATCGTTGACGACACCAGATCCGACACCAGATCCGACACCAGATCCGACACAACATCGATTTCTATGGCTTCTTTCCCGGTGGCTTCAAGATCCGACACTATCTCAGTAGATCCGACACTATTTCAGTAGATCCGACACCAGATCTACTGGTTTGACTGTAGGGTACCTTTCTTGTTACCATATCTTATTTATTTATTTATTTTTTTGTTATTTGAATCTTCAATGGGTAATGTTTCAGATCTTCCTTTTGGTTGTGGGTTCGTCAACGATGGTGCTTGTGGGTGGAAGATCTGGCAAGATCTATGGTTTATTTGTAGTAGATCTGTTCTTTGTAAGTAGATTTCTCGGTTTTATTTACAAGTCTAGGGTTTATTTACAAGATTTCTTGATTTTTTGTTTAAATTTATAGAATTTGACTGTGGTTAACGAGGGTTTATTTTTTTTGTTTAAATTTTTTGTTTATTAACGAGGGTTTATTTTTTTTTACTGTGGTTTAAATTTTTTGGTTACTGGTTTGGATATTTTGTCTGTGATTGTTAGGGAGTTCATTAAAAATGTTTTTTAGTTGGATAAGTCCAAACTAGGGTTACTGGTTTAGTTGTTGAAAAGACATGCATAAAAGATCTTGTGGTTAGGTTTAGAAATGATTTAACTATTCTGTGGTTGAAAAGACATTCAAATATTGTAGTGATTCATGATCAGAAAGGTTTGATTGTTGTATTAATGAATTGTTATTCATTTTATGTATTTGTAGGAGTTCCACACTATCT
This sequence comes from Helianthus tuberosus, assembly GCA_030545235.1. Taxonomy (NCBI): domain Eukaryota; kingdom Viridiplantae; phylum Streptophyta; class Magnoliopsida; order Asterales; family Asteraceae; genus Helianthus; species Helianthus tuberosus. The sequence continues at coordinate 152,653,490 of CM060381.1, forward strand.
ATTGGGTACAATTAGCCCCATGGTTTAGTTTAGTGCAACGGTGAATGCAGGCGGTGAACGGTTAAAAAGCCAGAAGCCGAAGGTTACCGAAATTCAAAATGTAAGTACAATACATTAATCGAAAGGTTGATGTTGTTCAAGGTCAGCAACAGTTTATATTTACATAATTCTTTATGTCAGTTCAGTTTACGATCTGTTTATCGTATTTTCAGGTGCTGATTTGGCAAATTTGGTAAACGTGGCGGCTCTCAAGGTGGCAATGGACGGTGCAAAATCGGTAAGAGTCTGGTCAACTGGGTCCACACGAGTCGGTTACGAGATCATGGGAATGTATAAGGGCGCCAATAAATTATTTAAAATTACGTATCTGTTTTGGGTTTGGGGCATTGGTGCTGAGTTTTTTCCTAAAATGGTGTAGTTGGAAAAATTATTTACCTAAATGGGTACTTTGAAAATTATTTATCAAAATGGATTTTTTTTTAAACTAGTTTTTTCTCACTCCTAATCTTTTTGGATAAAATAATTTCTTTTCAAAAATATGTTATTTAACATGAGTTAAAGGAAAATTTATAGTTCAATTAAAAAACAATTCGTGTGACTTTGAAAAAATTATTTGAATGTTATTTAAATTTTTTATTAATATTTATATTTATTTGAATGTTATCTATGAGGGACATGGTGGACCGGAGACGTCAAGATTCGTTAACGAGAATCTGTTTGCTAATCTCAAGAGTAAGTTCGGTTAAACGGTTTCAAGAATTCGATTCGATTGTGCAAGTGTGAAACTTTATAAAGTATTTGTTTATTTTGGTTCAGGATTTGTGTCTGAGGATCAAGATATGTCTGCGAATGTTATCAAGATATGAGTTTCTTTCGGTTGTAAGAGAACAATGGCGGATATGCCCGCAAATAGCGTCTGTGGGGACATGCTGTTCGGTTGTAAGAGAACAATTGATAGTGGTGTTAGGGAGAGCTGATCGAGAATGCAGGCGGTGAACGGTTAAAAAGCCAGAAGTCGAAGGTTACTCGAAAGGTTGATGTTGTTCAAGGTCAGCAACAGTTTATATTTACATAATTCTTTATGTCAGTTCAGTTTACGATCTGTTTATCGTATTTTCAGGTGCTGATTTGGCAAATTTGGTAAACGTGGCGGCTCCCAAGGTGGCAATGGACGGTGCAAAATCGGTAAACATGTTTAAATTATTTATTAATATTTATAGGTGAATGAATTTGATTGCATTGTTTATAGGTGAATGAATTTGATTTAATGTTATTAAATTGTTGGCGACAAACAGGTTGGGAATGCTTTTATTCAGCAGTATTATCATATACTGCACCAGTCACCTGGGCTGGTTCATCGTTTTTATCAGGATATCAGTAAACTTGGTCGGCCCGAGGAAGATGGTTCTATGAGCATAACCACTACTATGGATGTACGGTCTCTGTTAAATCTTTTTAGTTCATAATACATGTGACAGTGGTATCTGTTTTTTTATTTTTAAAGTTTGTACTGGCATGCAGGCAATCAATGCTAAAATCTTGTCACTTAACTATGGTGACTTCAAGGCTGAGATCAAATCCGTTGATGCTCAAGAATCCCTAAACGGTGGAGTCAGCGTTCTGGTAACTGGATACATGACTGGAATGGATAATATTCAACAGCAGTTCACACAATCTTTGTTCCTCGCACCTCAAGACAAAGGCTACTTTGTGTTGAATGACATGTTTCACTACATGAACATTGACAACCATCATGACGAAGACCATGCTCCTACTGAGGATGTGGTGGCTTCCGCAACTCCCGAGCAAGGTGACACATTTGATGAACTGATGTTAGTCATTATATTGGAACTTGTATTGGTTTATTCCGTATTAATTTTTTGAAATGAAATGAGTTTCACTGTCCGAGGTTGTTCCGGTGCCGGAGAATAATATTCCCGAGCAAGTTGCTGTATTGACAGAGGAATCTGAAGTGGAACCGGCTGTTGCAATTTTGTAATTTTTTGCAATTTGCAATTTTGTATCCTGGCTTATAAAATATAATAACATGTGACTCATGTTTTTTTTTTGTTTGAATACTTGATTAATAGGCGGTAAAAGATGAAGTCATTGTTGATGTCGTGGACCGGTGTCGATCGAATCAGAAGAAATTGATGCAAATGTTAGCTTCCACAAGGTGTGTAAACTGTAAACCACTAATCATTTTGGTTATAAACACCAACAACAAACTATGAAGTGTGTGTACTTGCTTTTGATGATTTTTTGATTGTGTGCAGTGATGAGGAACTTCTCGGACAGGGTATCGAGTTAAATGACCAGCTGCAAGCTGTTCTTGCAAAACATGACGCTTTTGCTTCCGGTTCTCCAGCTCCTCTTCAAATTACAAGCTCCATTGCCCCACCTCCTCCTGATAATAATAATAATAATATGCCAAACTCTCAAATTAAACCTCCTACTGAAGAAGATGAAGAAAAATTGAAATCAAGTATTGCGGCAGTCTCTCCCCCTGTGACTCCAGACTCAAAGAAGAAACCTCAAGAAGAAGACGAGGAAGAAGAAGAAGAAGACGACTTTGCTCTGCTTGCTAGAAGGTTGATCTTTCTTTCTTATTGCCAAATAATTTGACCCTTCATCCAAAACGTGTTATATTCTTGTTTAACGGGTCAAAGGGAATTTGGTTGAGAAACATTTTACCGTGTTTATTACATGAAACCAACCTATTCAGTTTGTTTTGACCCGCTATCCAACCTGCCTATTTTTTTATTTTTAAATATAATTGCTTATTTATTTAAAAGTTCCTTGTGGGTTATATTCTTTTTTAATAGGTCAAAGGGAATTTAATGTAGAAAATATGTTTACCAGAAAAGGAAATGAGTTGACTTATTTGCTTATTGCATTAGTTACGACCGATCCAGATTGTTTTGACCTGGAGAATTACTGGTTTTGACCCGTTATTAAACCTGCCAATTTTTTATTTATTCATTTTTTCAAATTGACCATGTTTTTTTTAATCTTAAAATGCATTGCTTTTTTATCTAAAGATTAGTCCCATTTGCCCCGAATGGGTTATAGTGTTTTTTTTAATGTGTCAAAAGGGAATACAATAAAGAATACATGTTACTGAAAAAGGAAATGCTTTGACTTATTTGCTTATTCCATAAAACCCTCGATCCAGATTGTTTTGATCTTAAGGATTACTGGTTTTACTTTTGACCCTTTATCCAACCTGCCTATTTTTTTTTCAGTTTTACAATGTTTCTATCTCTGAAAGATGATTGCTTTTTTGTTGTGTTTTTGCAGGCACACGAAAGCACAAACGACTGTATCTCCAAGAAACATGGTTTACGGACTGAGGAAGATGGTTCTATGAGCATAACCACTACTATGGATGTACGGTCTCTGTTAAATCTTTTTAGTTCATAATACATGTGACAAGTTAACAACATGATTTTGTTTATTTAGTTGAATGTGACATTGTATTGTTTAATGTTCAGGCTTCACCGATCACGATCAATGGAAAAAATGCTGTTGTTGAAGAGAAGCGATCTACAATCTCTAAAGGTGTTGCTCTGAATATGCAAAAGCACAATAAGATTAACCTATATAATATTTTAACTATGAAATTTCAGCCGTGGAGTATAGCTGGAAGTATTACCCCTTTCAAATACCAAATGGTTTAGTTAGAATCCAACTTCAAGTTATAATCCAAAGACTTTTTTGATATTCTTAATAAGTCTTTAGTTAGAATAATATCTTTTAATATATCTCAACTTTTTCAGAAACCAAGTAATGTCAGGATATTTTGTTTGACTTTTGTCCTTTTTGTTTTTTTTACTACTTACCGTGTACTTCTTTACATCTATAGCTGTAAAGAACAGAGTTTATTGTTGTCTCTTGCTTGCTTCAGTCTCTATAAGTACTTCATCAAGCTCAACACTCTACAAACCCTCAACTACACTCAACTGACTTACTGCTTTTACATCTACTGTTGTCTGAAAGAGAGCATGCTTGCTTCAGTCTCTACAAATACTTCATCAAGCTCAACACACTACAAACACTCAACTGAGAGGAATTAAACTTTCAAATTGTAAGTTTATCTCAGTTGAACTAAATCCTACTTTTAAATCTTGCATCAATTAAATCTTCAAAACATCAACCTAACAACTTCTATTTTACTTCGATTTCAGAATATATTGACTCTTTGCATCTGGATCTTGCGTTGTTTCTCGGCTCTCACATCAAGGTTTCACATTTTTTGTCGTCTGTAACAAAATTCTGCCTCTTGCATTGTTGTAAGTTCTTCTAAATTTCTTGGTTTTTTGTGTAACTTTTAACTGTGGCTTTTAACTTTAGAAGGTTGTAAATGTTGAAATAACTGTGGTTTTTGGATCTGTATTGTTTAACTGCCTCTTTGTTTTTTTTTTTATTAATTAGTTTTTGTTGTTGAATCCAGATGTATTGTTTAACTGCCTCTTTGTTTTTTATTTAATTGAAAGGGTTAAAATCCAGATGTATTGTTTAACTGCCTCTTTGTTTTTTATTTAACTGCCTCTTTGTTTTTTATTTAATTGAAAGGGTTAAAATCCTGCCTCTTTGTTTTTTATTTAATTAGTTTCTTTTCCTTTTCTAAAGCATTTTACTTCAAAAATGGCGGCCTAAATTTGAACTAAACAAAATGATATATTTATGTAGAGCGAATAGTTATTTGAACTAAACATGATGTTATATTTATGTAGAGTGAATAGTTATTTGAAAATTGTGTCGGTATAAAAGTTTGACAATAGTTACCACCAACTTAAATGGTGTTGGTGAAAATGGTGTTGGGCAAATAAAAGACCTTGCACATGATCATTTTGTTTGTCTTTTGTTTTGTTTTGTTTTTTTTTTTATGGTCATTCTAATTAAAAAAAGAAGGGATGATTTCCAAAAAAATTGAATGCATATGTATTCTTTGAAGTCCTTTTCGTTAATTATTTTGCCTATGTGAAATAAATTAAATCAATGTCTTGTTTAAGAAAAAAATATAATGAAACATGCATAAGAGTTGTCTACCCAGCAAACTCAAATATGGACCCTTTCAAAAAGTCAATTTAACATTTTACCCAGTCCTAAGTTCCATCAATTCCTATGGTTAAATTCCTCATCCATAGCCCTTTCAAATTCTTTTCACATTCAAAGTTTGAATTGCTATACATACCTGTTTATGTTTATCGCCTTTCTCTAATTTTGGCACTGTAATTTTGTTTGTTATGTTTTCCATGTTTGCAATTCCCCATTTATGCAAACTATAATATGAAAAAACCCTCACAACATCATATCAAATGATCCTATATAGGTTAAAACGAAATATTATAAGTTCTAATATTGTAATTAATCTTCAAGTGCAAATTACTGATTACTTTCTAAACTTCGTAAACAATTGCACCCTAAAGTTGTGACTGATGAATTCAGACATTAAAAAAAATCAAGATCAAAAGTTATAAACCTTTTATCATTTGATGATGTCACTGACGACCACAAATATTAACTAAAGAAATCCCAACACAGTTTAACCTAAGTTAAAACCCAATGAACACAACATTATTTTTTAATTTTTAACTGTGGCTTTTAACTTTAGAAGGTTGTAAATGTTGAAATAACTGTGGTTTTTGGATCTGTATTGTTTAACTGCCTCTTTGTTTTTTTTTTATTAATTAGTTTTTGTTGTTGAATCCAGATGTATTGTTTAACTGCCTTCTTTGATCTTCATTTTTTAAACCCATTCCTAGAGCACCACACATCAACCAAGCAATCCCAACATTTGCCGAAAAATAAGAACAAATAATACCTAGAAAATGTCAACGGTTACCCAATATAACCATGCCATTACCAATCAGCAATCAGCATAATAGAATGAACAAAAGGTCATTCTAAGACCCAACAATCTGTTTCAAATAGTATCACAAAGAGCGTTAACTGTTAGTATCAAAAGGTCATTCTCAACTGTTATCAAAATCGCGGAATCGAAAAGGACTACTAACGAGGAACAGTTGTCTGATGGCTGTCATCAAAATCGCGGAATCGAAAAAATATAAATCCAATAAACATTTGACTTAACTTTGATGTTAAAAATGTTACAATAAAAAATTTTGTTTTTAAGTTTACACAATCCTTGTGTTTCAGTTTACTTTGATGTTAATTTTTAACATGGTAAGAAAATTGATCTTTATATCCAATAAAAATTGTATGTTTAAGTTTACACAATCCTTTTTTTATATTTAATCAAACTATTTTTATTTGCTTTAAAATTGATCTTTATATACAATCAAAATTGTATTTTTCAGTTTATAAATCACTCCAAACAAATATCAATTGAGAGGTATGGGTGGTGGTTATCCAATTCCCATTGAACCACAAGGATCAACAAACCCACCTCTGGTGTCAAACCCACCTCCGGTGTCAAACCCACCTCCGGTGTCAAACCCACCTCCGGTGGCAAACCCTCATCCGGTGACAAACCTTGAACACGATGATCCATTTGGTTGGACGGATGAAGAGTTGAATTGGGCGTATGACTATACATTCGCTCAACTACAATTTGGTGGACTACAAATTGAGGAGGGGCATCATCGTCCGATGGCAAACACTCCTATACTGCCTATGCATCCTCCACCTTCAAACCCCCCTTATGTGGAAAACCACAGTCAAACACAAGAACTACCGAGCTGGGCTGGAGGGTACGAAACTGACCCTGGGGCGGTTTACGAACCACCATTGGATGAAGAAATGGTTTGGGAACCTTAGAACAACTTTTACATTTCCTGTAGTTTTTTTTTCTCGAATTAGTTTGAATCTTAATTATGTAAGTTTTAATTATGTATTACTTTAAATTTAAATTTGTTGTTGTTTAATTTTAATCATGTTTTAGTTTAAATTTAAGTTTCTGGAGTTTTTATTTTTTTAGTTAACTAACATTAAACACTTAATAGGATATGTCTGATCATTTTTCCGTTGAAGATTTTTCATCATTGACAAATGATAGAGCATGGTATAATATAATCTTTGTTAAGGTGGAGTTTATTTGGCATGACGTCGATGAAAAGAGATTAGTGGTTATTTTTCTTGATCAACACGTAAGAACATTATTTTAATTTACTTTGTGTTATACGAGTAAGCGTTTTTCCACCACTAAATTTCTTTTCTTTTTAGAGACAAAAAATTGTTGCGTTCGTACCACAACATTTGATACACATATATAATGACGCGGCATTGATGGGTGGTTTTTTTTCCTTAAATCATTTCCAAATTGAGAATCTCAAATATCATGAGTACCCAAAGTACCAGAATTACGTGTTAGTTTGGTCCGAGAAAAAAATTGTCATCAACGAATATACAAAGCTTTCTTCACTTATGCTTACGATTCCAAGGGGTGCTTCTTTATATCCATTGGTCCCTTCCATTATAGAATTGAAGCATGACAGGAGACCTCAAAAAATTATTGTTGGTACATATCCGACACTCTATCTATATTTTTTTATTAAATATATAAAAGTTTATATATGTATGTATAATATAGTGTATACGATTTGGCTGATTTTGTTATAGATGTGGTTGGGAGAATAATAGAAGGCAAACGTGATCGATGTTGTTTTGAACTTTCTCTTTGAGATAAGACGTAAGTTATTATTTATTATTAACATATTACAAACATAATATTTACATTATATGTAAGAAAATATTATTATTAGCAGAACTTTAATCCAAAATCGTAATATACAGTGGTCACACAATACAAATGTTTTTGTCCGCCAGGAAGTGTTGCGTGATTAATTAATCGCATCCGAATAAAAAAAAAGGTAAGTTAGTAGATTTTGTGCCTTATTTGCTTCCAGAAATTACCTTTTAATTACTATTTTAAACCACCTGTAGGTGTCTAACATTTTTTTTATGTGTCGAAATCTGGTACAGTAGAGGAGAAGGTACAAGAAAGTCATAAGCGAACGGATGTATTGGTAAAACAGGAAGAGATACAAGAGACTCCCCGCATGGTGTTTTTATTGTTTTGTCCAGCTACTTGACTGTTTTGAACTCTTCTTGTTTTTAATTACATCTACTTCCTTGTTTTGTACTATTCTTGTAGAAGATCACCAAATAATCGATAAACTAACAGAAAAACCAGTGCCATTGTATCACGAATAAGAAAACTAACTTAAGTACTATACAATATTTCATGAGACGACGGATAAACTAACGGTAAACAATTATACTATTGTAAATTGCCACTCCCGCCACATCGCGCGGGTAAGTGACTAGTATATATATATATATATATAGATTTTTTTATATCATATCAAATCAAATGGGTCTTGAGAATCTTGAAAGACTTCAGTCCCCGGAGATGAGTGTTTTGAAGGGGATGAAGACTGTCGAATTTCATTGACTATTTTTTAAATTTCTTCTGGAGAATTGTAATCTGAAAGTCTTTGAATATATTCTTGATCTTCATTGTTGGCCTTGATATCTCAAACCGAAGACTTTAAACTTCTTTCATATTGAGTAGTTAGTTCCTTATAATACTTGGTAACTGCTTAAGAATTTGCTTTTGTGATGATAAACTTATTACACCATTTGCACCTATATTGTCTGAAGAGCAATGGAGGAGAAAGTTCTGTAGGACTTTCTTCTTAAAAATTATAAGTCCATAAACAGATCCATGGAATTTTGAATACACTCATAAACTGTAAAGTATATTCAAAAATTGGTGTTCCATCATGTTGAAAATACTCGACGAATCTTGAAAATGCTTCTGAAATTTCTTTGGGAAAAGCTTTTGGAATAATTCCCATATATTTAAACCATTTAACGAACCATCTTGGATAAATATTTGAAAAATCTTCATCAAATTGGAAAAACCAGGAATGATCAAAATTTCTTAGCAGGAATGCATATTCCCATGCATCTTGATAATCATAATAGTTGTATTGAGGATAGGCGCTGAAATTTGAAAGGGTTTTTGAATTATAGGGCTTAGAATTCCAGTCTTCTAAAGATAGAACCTTTAAAATTTTTACTTGACTATAAGCGATCTTGGTAGGATCTCCACTATTAAAATTGTGCCGAATAATTATTGATTCTGAGTCTACTAGAATTGCTTGATAATAATCTCTGGTTTTGTATTCTTCTTTGAAAAAATGGCATCCTCAAGGATAAATGAAGTCGATTAGGGATAAAAAAAAATTTATTAACCTTTTCGGCTTCCAGAGGTTCTAGAATCTTGATAATCTTTTTATTTGGGTTGATAGTATAAGGAATAGTGGCTGGTAAAGAGGTTGAAGAAGAGGCTTGTTTAAAGAGTTTTGTGAAAGAAGGAGATTGGATAATGGGTTTTGATTCTGGATTTTGAATAATGGACGAAAAGGGAGGTCTAGGTCTAGGTCCTGGGGTTAACAGGGCAAATCCATTTTGAATATTAGGTAGTAAAGGAAATTGTTTAGAATGGGTTGGTCTTGATGGGGAATTGGTGGAACTTGATAATTTAGATTTTGAAAATTGTTGTTTTGAGAATACGATCTTTTTTGTAGAATCGGAGTTGCTCGTGTTCCCTGTAAAAATTCTCTTGATAAAAAATCTTGCAAAGAATTATTTTCTCCTTTTATGAATTCTATTTGAAAATCGAAGTTGCTTAGTAATGCTTGCCATCTTGCAAAAACTTGTTTTGAAATCAAATTTTTAATATCCTTTTCTAAAATATATTTTGCAGATAAACAATCGATTCTTAATAAAAATGGTTTCATATATAAATCATCTTCAAACTTTTTTATACATAAAACTATACTTAAAATTTCCTTTTTAATTGTTGAATAATTCTTCTTAGTATCGTTCCATGCACCTGAATAATATCTAACTAAACTTTCCTTATTATTTAATTCCTGTTTTAGTATTCCTCCAAATCCTAAGTCACTTGCATCAGTTTCTACACTTAATTTAGCATTAGGATGTGGAATATGTAAACAAGGTAAGCATTTTATTTTATCTTTGATATATTTTACTATATCCGTGTGTTCTTGAGTCCATGGTTTTGGATTCTTTTTTAACCTGTCATATAAAGGTTTACATATGATTCCTAAATCTTTGAAAAAGTCATGAATATAATTCAAACTTCCTAAAAATCTTTGTAATTGCTTTTTATCTTTAATTTCATTTGGAAATTTATTTGAAAACTCTAAACTTCTGTTAATAGGTTTTATTGTTCCTTGAATTATGTTATGTCCTAAAAATTGTGACAACCGTCAAATTTGCATGCATCCGTACAATTATTAAATGATGATTAGTGCTTAATGACTGTGCTGATTTACAATTTATGACCGGAATTGCTTTCTGATTACTGCATTATACTTACATGTGCATCACATACTCAAATGACACATCATCGACTGCATGCAAACTTTATTGTCATACATGATGCACAAAGCACGGTTAGCACAGTTAACGGATAAGACAGAAAAATGCTGACGGGGTTCAGTACATAGACAGACATTGTTTTGAGACACAGTGTGAGCCAGAGACTAAGTACTACACTAGTATGGTGTGTAAGGAAATAAGGACCACAAAACTGCTTTTCTAGGTGATAGTTAAAGTGCCGGAAAGTGACTAAAACTCACCCAAAGTGCAGAATTCTGCATAATTCAGCAAAAATCAGCTTTTTAATAAGCTAGTAACATACAAAAACATGACTAAATGGTCCTGAATGCTTCCCTAAGTGTCGGGAATTAAAAGTGTCACAAAAGGGTACATAACGAACACTAAACGGTATAGTTTAGCACTTTAACGAACCGGTATCTAACCGAACAACCGGACACAACCCGAAACACTAAAATTTTACTAGGAGCATTGTTTTAATATTTCTGGGCTAGTTATAACCCCCGGACATCATATTACATGTTTCAAACACTTAACATACTTAACCTTGAATTTTTAACACTTCTAACCTATTTAACTTAACTTAACTATGGTTAAGGCTTAACTAGACCCCACCCCCATGGTTGTTGATGTGCACAAAATGCAACATATAAATTACATCAATTGTGGCATAAAACTAACCCTTTTTTAGTACTAATGTTGGAAAAAGTGTGTTTTTGTCTTCCTTTTGTATTTTCAGGATTAAATGAGCTCAAATAAACAAAAGAAGCAAAAAAGGCAGCTAAATCTAACATAAATACAAGAAAAGGAACAAACGTGGCATGCCCAGCCTCCCCGACAGCATCTTCCCAATCAAAACAAGAGAACAGAAGGCTGAACACGCCCCGTGCTCAGTGAGCACGGGCGCATGCCCAAGTGTCAGCAGAAAAAACAAAGCTGTAGAAGCTTCTATCAACCACCACGGGGTCGTGCTCAACCTTGATCCATCAAGATCTTACATGATCTCCCTAGATATTGCTTGATCTTCTTTAGATATGCTAAAGATCATGTAGTGTACTATGAGAACACTTTATACATTGGATAATACCTTAACATGGTTATAAGATCAAGACCCCATCATCATCTTCATCACATTTCACCAACCCAAACTCTCTCTCTCCCTCTTACTTACCTACGGCCATGAACACCACACCACCACCATCACTTTCAAGCTTCCATTCATCCATTCTAAGGTGCTACAAAGGTGTAAGGAGCTTGATTTAGGAGCTTGGTGCCATTAGAAGTTGAAGGACCTCTTTCAATTGCTATTATCAATCACATTTATCATCTTCATCTTCAAGAGTTCATCCCTAGCCTTGTGCTAGTAGTAAGGCCCTTCTGATCTCTTAATACTTCATATATTGTTGGTTAACAAATGATAAACATTGTTAAACATGATGAACACTAAAAGACATAATCATAAATCTCTAACATAAGCCTATTAACATATGAAATCATGTTGATTTATGTTTATTTGCTTCTTGATGATTGATGATTTATGTTAGTGATGTTAGACATCATAAGGAACCTTGTGATTAAACACATGATCTAGTAAGTTAAGGTGGAGATCTTGTGAAAAACAAAGATCATCATGCTTTATGTTTACATGAACTTGAATAATAAAAGTTGTTTTCATATGATGATGATTTAAACAAAATACAAGTCTTGTGAGTGGATGATTTCTAAAATAGTTTTTCCAAAGGAACCAAGTTAAATAACAAGATTTGTATAAACATAGTTTTTAAAGAAACTAACCATGTTTCTAGTGTTGAAACAAGTATAAGAATACATTGTCTACAAGAAAAATTCAAAAGAATGATTTTTGGAAAAATCATCTAGTAAGTTGTAAACACCTAAGTCCTTTAAGAATGAGATTTTTAAAGAAATAAACAAACTTTAAAGGGTAACTAAACCTACTAAACACACTACCAAGTTACTACAAGTTTTTATGAGAAATCAAGTTCATGAATATTATGTAGATAGCTTTGTTTTAGCACTTGGTAAGTGTAGATTGATTGGTGATTGTTTGTGATGATTTTTAAAAGAAAATGATATGTTTTGATAGCATGGACACCTCCGTTTTTAGGGGAAACTATGGCGAAATTTTCTAAAAATACAAACACTTAGAAAAATATTTTCTAAAACAAATATTTACAAGTATGTTTAAACTATGGTTTTCAATATAAACTTTGCCATAGATTTTGTTACAAAACTACAAGTATTGGAGGTTGGTTTTTACAAATAAAGATGGATAACTATATATTTAGAATATATATTTACATTAAAGACATGACGTGTGTGAATACTTGTATACTTTGTGTGTTAACTATATTATTTTAGGGATAAAATAATATAACTTAACAAATACCAAGAATTCACAATCCAAAATATTACCAAAAATCACAAAGGAATAAATATATAAGTTACTCACATAATATTGTGGAACCGAACGATAGAACGTAACTTACAAAATATTCCGGAGAACACCATTATAAATATATTTTTGGTAAATATTATTTTGGATACGAAAGAAATGAGAATATGATTTTTGTTATTATTACAAAGTATATCACATTTTCGACAAAGGAAAAATATATTATTTTTGGAAGTAAAAATATATTTTCCTAGAGTATTTAGAAGATATATGATTTTTGGGAAAAATATATATTTTCTGGAAATACAGTATTTTTGGGCAAAATAAGTTTATGTATATATTTTCTAAGTAGGACTTGAAAATATATTGTTTTGGGAATATATTGGATATTTATTAAGAAAATACGTACACACTGGAATACGACGCCAACACATGGCAAGATATACCAATACAAGAATACGGATATACATGTATGAGGTACCCCCATCCTTGGGAAGGAAATACGAATGCAAATACTTGAGAAGTATAGTTACAAAATATTGTTTAACAATTATTCCAAAAATTAAATATAATTTAAAGTTAAAATATTTATTATTTTAACAAGTAATTATAACTTGGAATAATATCAGAAACGTAACTCAAAAGCACTAATCAATACTAAGACAAGGCACGACCCGCTCGTCTAAGGGACCGTAGTACGCATGTAGGTAGTCGTGCATTCTAGAGGAAGCTTTGAGTTACATCGGATACAAGGAACGCAAAATTGTGAGTTCATGTCCCCCTTTTCTTTAAACTGTTTTGTTTATTAACTTCGGGGGTGAAATACGTGTTACAAAAGGATTACATACAAATACAATTGGTATGGTTAGCCTAGGAAAGAACCATAGATCATGTGAATGGGTAGGCGGATACTTGAGGCCATTAATCCTCGTTGTAGGACCGAGGGACATGAGTGATAGATCTATTTGGGTGTAGCGAGCCCCACCCCTGAGTCTGTTGAGTGGACCATGTGGTGACTATGTCTTACTGACAAAATCTGCTAGGATTGAGTCTTCCTGCATCACTTAACACATATCAATGGCCTTGCAAACCATTGGTGATCTGTTTCCTTGTTGTTTTCATACCGGGACTTATAAACTTACATACATATTTACAATGATTTCAAAGGTTTATACATACACATAAACGAATACATGAACTCGCTCAACTTTTGTTGATGTTTTCAAACTACATGTATTTCAGGGAATTAGTAAGTGGATCTGGCGGGCGTTGGAAGTTTTTATGATGCGTTAGAAATAAAGATGTCATCCATGGTCTTTGAGTTTGGTCAGTGTGTCTTATTCCTGGACTAGACATGTCCTCCAAACCTTGGTGTTGTTCAATATCTTTTGGCAAGTCCTTAATGAACTCATAAACAATTTGTATGGTTTGTAAAACTTGAAGTTGAAGTTTACGTTTCAAAACAATGTTGTTATGTTTATACTTATTTAATGGATGACGAATCCATGGTTTTTTTTTATCATATAGTTGTTGTTATGATTGAATGCAATGATATTAAGAAAGTCACACCATAATCACGCTTCCGCAAAAGTCAGGGTGTGACAGCTTGGTATCAGAGCTTCGATCGTAGCGAACTAGGATTCTTTCTCGAGTCTAGACTACGATCATTAGGGCTCTCATGAAAACGTTTTTACGAACATGTTTTCATTGCATACATGAAACGCCCATATCCAGGAAATAAACATTTTTATAAACAAAAGACACGAAACGTATTTCAAAATTTATGATTCAGTCTGAGAGACTGGGAGTTTAATCTGAGGAATTCAGTCTGAGAGACTATGTGTTTAATCTGAGAGATTCAGTCTGAGAGACTGTGTAGTTCAGCCTAAGAGACTGGGTAGTTAGTCTGAGAGACTAGTTGGGATAGTTTGGGAAACTAGGAGATTCAGTCTGAGAGACTGGGTAATTCAGTTTGGGAAACTAGGAGTTTGGTCTGAGAGACTAGGAGATTCAGTCTGAGAGACTGGATAATTCAGTTTGGGAAAATGGGAAGTGAAGTCTGAGAGACTAGGGAGTTCGGTCTAAGAGACTGGGTGTGTCAGTCTGAGAGACTAGGTGTGTCAGCCTGAGGGACTGGGTGTTTAGTCTGGGAGACTAGTTGGTTTAGTCTGGGAGACTAGGTGGGTTAGTCTGGGAGACTAGGAAGGATAGAAAGTTTCATGAAGAATAATGTGAATACATGACTACATGATAAATTACCTTTGTTTGCATACATTAATTGATAGCGATTACTATGGATATACATGCTATGGCTATTATGTACCGGCACACGTGTCACTTTATTTAGAAAGCGAGTTATCAGACATTAATAACCCTACGGCCACCGTCACAGATAATGAGATTGCATCTGCGCCGGAGATATTTACGTTAGACACTGAGAGTGATCCTGATATGCTGACCAAGGACGAGGACGACTTCCAACAGTCTGCGCTACCAGGTTTTGGTGATACCTTACCCTGGCTGATGGTTTCTCTGACAAGAATCCTTCTGTCACTCTTGTTTCAGTCCATGACCACTTCATCACTGGTCATCCTGATGGTGAGCACACCATGGCTCCGATCCTCGACAATGCACCTCCTGTGGGCATTCCTTCCGAAGGTTGGCTACTTGACGAATAGTTGTTGATGACGTTGACATGTTTATTGATGGTCCTCCTGATGACGCCCATGATGATGGAAAGTTAGACGAGAACGTTATTACAAATTTCACTTCTGAGACCCCTGTTATCAAGCTATCCTCTGATTCTAGTATACACTCGATTTCATACTCCTTTGAGTCTGCGACAATTTCAGCTTTACAGACGGTCAGGTCACCGCTTTTTTCTACTGACTCGGATGACGACGCCGCTATGACTGCTGCACTAACACCTGCTCGAGATCGCATACCCTCACACGACCCAGAACCTGCTCCTGAGGCAGCTCCAGTTCCTTTTGGGTCAGCTTGATGTTGCACCTGCTGATCCTACTCCCTTGCTTGATCATGACCCAGTTTCTTTTGATCTACCAGACATTGCACCCCTTATATCTGACCCAGTACCTGCACCTGACGATCTCCTTATTGGTTGAGACGTTTGTTCGTGCCCCTGCACCCGCTGATATTGCTCCTATGGAGACCGATGTCCATTGCACCGGCATGCCTATCGCTTTCTTTCAGGACATACCCGCACCCCAGAAAGGTACTCCAGGTCAGCACCCGCGTGACGTTCCTTTTTGCTACAGCAGCATTTTCTACGACCTCACAGGCTACACCGTTTGCACCTTTCAATACTTCACCGATGGACGAGCCATTCCGATGGTCCCTACCATACACTATGGTGGTTTCAGACCCCTTCAACCCCTCACATTATGGAGACTATACACAGAATGAGTTGCTCCTGTCACATTAGCTACAGTTTGAGGTTGTGAGCCGCAGAATTTTGGAGCTTGAACTGACACCACATTCATCACTGTCTCCTCTAATACCCTATCCAGGTTTCAATGCTCGTTTCATTACTATCGAGCAGCAGATTAGTTAATTACCTCGACGTGTGCACAATCTCGGAAGGGAGCTCGCACACGTTAGCAGCTTGCTCTTCTTCCCTTCTCCACCTCAGTTAACAGTAGAGTCAGCGTTTGTCTTTTATGCGGATTGCATTATTTTCGAGTAAAGACACTACTAAAGAGAGTCGAGACTGTGGAGACTTTTGAAGACCACTTTTGACTACGTAATTTTGATACACTGATATACTTATTGGACAAGGGTAGGGTGACCATGTGTCCCTTTCGATGTAATACATTTTGTAAGACAATGTAATTGTGGTCGGAGAATAATGAAAGCCCAATCATCATTTAACAAACGACAATACTTTGTGGTCAATGACTAATGAAAACTCAGTCTCCATGCCCTCACTAAGCACGTTGTTAATCTGAATGTGTGTGCTATAATTATAATGCTACGTGCTTGCTGGCTATGCTCTCATTAAACATAATTCCCGAATTACTTGGTTATGCTATGATTATGCTATTGCTTGATTGGGAGATCTGATAATCTATTATGTGTATGTACGTATGACCTCTAAAACAACTATATGCACTCCCTGAATAAATAAGACCTGACCTAACCAATCTTCTTCTTAGAAGATGTCGATACAAGGGAACGTCGATACCAACAACCCTCTACCGACGACAGTGGCAGAATTACAAGCGCGCATCTCACAGGCCATTACACAGCACAAGGCCCTTCGCTCCGAATGCGGCAGAGGTACCCCAGGAAATAACCCACCCAATGGCTGCACCTACGAGCAGTTCTTGAACCACAAACCTCGTGAATTCGACGGCAGTGGGGGTGCCTTAGCTTTTGTGCGTTGGGTTGAGAAGATGGATTATGTTTTGCGATTAAGTAAATGCGCCCCAGAACATCAGGTCACGTACATAGCTGGACTATTTCTAGATGGGGCTCTGTCATGGTGTAACCTTCAAGTTCAGACAATGGGCGAGACTGCTGCGTAAGCTTTGACGTGGGACGAACTGAAAGAACTGATGCGTAAACGATATTGCTCTAGGGCAGAAGTCCAGAACTTGGAGACTGAACTGTGGAACTTGAAAATGGAAGGTCCAAAGATAACTGAGTATGTGCAGAGATTTCACGATTTATCACAAGTTGCTTCGCATTTGGTGAACCAGAGTCTAGGAAGATCGAACGCTTCATCAGGGGATTGGCACCTCAGATTCTAAGCCTGGTGACAACATCTAAACCTCCAACAATCACCAAGGCTATCGACATATGTGTAGCGCTCACGGAAGAAGCGGTTAGACTAGGAAAATTTTACACTTCGGAAGAGAAAGAGGAAACTCCTGTAGAGTCATCTGGAGATAACAAGGGAAAGCTCGCAAACTTCAAGAAGGTTACTCGGGCGAGTAACAAGAAGAAGGCCAAAAAGGGAAAAGACTATATGGGCATCCTACCTAAGTGCGATAATTGTCTACGTTATTATGTCGGGCAATGTAAATATGGAAAATGTGGCAAGAGAGGGCATCCCAAGGAAACTTGTAAGCAAGATACTAAACATAGAAATGGAGGCCAAGATGGTAGCGAGAATAACATAGGAAACAACGACAATGACCATTATCAAGGCAGAACGAGTGACAAACAGAAACGTGCTCAAGGTTGTTTTAACTGTGGAAGCAAAAAGCATTTCAGAAAATATTGCCCTAACAACAATCAGGCACAAGGATGAAAGCTCAACACCGGAGCTAGGGAGACACACCAGGAATCCAAGCATAGATATCGGTACGTCCCATATTAGTCAACATTATGCATCTGCGCTGCTAGATATTGTTGCAAATTTTAGCTTCGCATCTCTAGAGTTTGAGAGTATATTTGGTTTAGTAGCAAGTAAGTTAGATAACCCGTACTCGATAGAACTAGCTAATGGGAAGCTAGTGGAAGCCAACGAAGTAATTGGGAACGGCAAGATAGAACCTGGAGAGTGAGAGTTTATGCTTAATCTACTGCCAGTTGAGTTGGGAAGCTTCGACGAGGTAAGTGGGATGGATTGGTAGTTTGAACGATCGAGCGGAGATTGATATCCGCATCCCAATGGCGAACGAAGAAACGATCGTGACTCATGGTGCAGGATATGCCTCTACAAATTTCTAATTGCTGGAAGGCACGAAAGTTGTTGCGTAAAGGATGTGTTGTTTTCTTGGCTCATGTCGTGGACAAGGGAGCCGAAGAACCAAAACTCGAAGATACCCCTGTAATAAGGGAATATCCTGAAGTCTTCCCCGAAGACTTTCCAGAATTATCTCCTCAACAATAAGTCGAATTTCGCATCGATCTGATTCCAGGCGTCGCGCCTGCAGTCAATGCACCTTAGCGACTTACACCTTCAGAGATGCAAGGATTGCCAGTATAACCTCAGTAGTTGATAGAGAAGGAAGTTAACAGACCAAGTTTCCCATTTTGGGTAACCCCAGTTCTGCTCATCAAGAAGAAGGACGATGATTTTCAAATGAGCATCAACTACCAGGAGCCGAACAAGCTAACCAACAAGAGTGGGTAACTCTTGCTGGGGATTAACGAATTATTTATTTGACTAGCTGTGAGGATCCAACTACTATTACACGACTGATCGATGATCGAGTGTCATTAGCTGTGAATTCGGGAAGAAGGTATACCAGGGAAATTGTGGGACAATAACTTGTTTTAAACATACACAAAATGTTTTGTTTCCTACATGATGCACAAAACAATTTTACACAGAATACGAAACTCTGAGAATCTAGAAAACATGTACTTAGGGTCTTTGGGAACCCAGGTCCAAACTCGTAAAAGTTATTACCTAGGAACCACATCTGTTAACTCAAGCAGACACCATTATCCTGACATATATGCCATTTCAGTTAACCAAACAGAAAGTACTTAAATTTCTTTTGTTGAAATCTTCACTTTTGCTTCTAGCGAGTAAATATTTGCATCTCTACTCCCCTTAATGGTAGTTGCATCGCGTTAACTTTCTTCGCTGAGAGTGACACACATTTGCTTCAATACTTAGTCATTTCTTCACTTTAGCAAATACTCATCATTTCATTTCTTGGAAGTTCATATGTTATGAATGAACCATTGGTTATGCATATGATTCTGTTTCAAATAAGCGCTTTGTCAAGGCTCAACTGTTATTTTGCTAAAACTAACTATTGGTTTATGATTCGAATAACCTACGTTATTGTAATTGTTGGCTCTTTTTCTATCAAGTAAACACACTTTCTTGAAACTTCTTTTATTTCAAGTTACATTCATGGTTTATCTTTGTAACCATGCCGAGATTCCCTTGTTGATACATGCGTTTATTGTCAGGTTACGCTGAAACCAAGTTCAATTGCTTGAACTTATCCATTTCGCATATTCAATTGAAGACGCCATATGATGTATTGAGAGCATCATATTCAAATATTTTTGCAAAGGTTCTTTTGTTTCGAGTTGTAGTGGACTTGATTGGTCTACGACTCCACTAAATCGTTTGTTGGTTTCGATACCTTACGGTGATACTTTCACAAAGTTGAAGCTTGCGCTAATTTTGGGTACTTACTTCATACACGGATTTAATTATTTATTCATTAGCTTGCTCTAAAATCCGTCTTGTTTATCACGACTAAAGCGATCTCAACACAGTTGTGTGTTAAGACAATGGTACATAGGTTCATTTCATGTCACGGTGTACCTCCTAACGATTCTTTCATCGTCAATCAAATGCCTTGCGGTACTTATTACTTTTTCATCTTCGATCGGAAACAGTGGCTCTTTGATATTCTATATTCAATTAAAAGGTCCTACTATGCTGTTTGAATCAAATCCTCAGGACTGTTTCATTACACTTTCGTTTGATCTCAAGCACGGTGAACTTGTTCGGTCACTGCTATTATCGAAATATGTCAATTACGACACCTTGTGGTGTTATTACAAATTTGTAGCTTGTGCTAATCATGGTCAACCGTTACACACAAAACTACACATATTTTTGTTTGACTTGTCATTTAAACATTCTTAATGCAACTACGAATTAAGACAACGATACACCAGATTTGCTTGTATTTCATTCGGTGTATTTTCGCAATTCAAGAATGTCAACACACTAATCCTTACCATTTATTTATTCAAAAGTTGACAAATCATTTTCATATCACTATTACAAGTGAATTGTGGATTTTAAGTTCATATAATGGATGCTGTGGTTTTTGAAAACTTGTTTGCATATTGTGACCGGTTGTTTGAAAATCCATTGGTCAAAACTCCTTTGTTGCACCCCTACACTAGATGATACATCTATACGCCACGTGTCTTTTGCCATCAAATTCTGAAACACATACACTTTTTAACTGATGGGTTCTAATTGTTGTAATATGTCATTGGATGCACCTGATGTGAATAAGATTTGATTCGGTTTTACGGTTATCTACCTCAGTACTATTCATATACATACACGCATAATGTAACCCTAAGGAGTTAAGGTAGTACAAATTTTGATGACGAAATTTTCTTAACAGGGGAGAATGTGACAACCGTCAAATTTGCATGCATCCGTACAATTATTAAATGACGATTATTGCTTAATGACTGTGTTGATTTACAATTTATGACCGGAATTGCTTTCTGATTACTGCATTATACTTACATGTGCATCACATACTCAAATGACATATCATTGATTGCATGCAAACTTTATTGTCATACATGATGCACAAAGCACGGTTAGCACAGTTAATGGATAAGACATAAAAATGCTGACGGGGTTCAGTACATAGACAGACATAGTTTTGAGACACAGTGTGAGCCAGAGACTAAGTACTACACTAGTATGGGGTGTAAGGAAATAAGGACCACAAAACTGCTTTTCTAGGTGATAGTTAAAGTGCCGGAAAGTGCCTAAAACTCACCCAAAGTGCATAATTCTGCATAATTCAGCAAAAATCAACTTTTTAATAAGCTAGTAACATGCAAAAACATGACTAAATGGTCCTGAATGCTTCCCTAAGTGTCGAGAATTAAAAGTGTCACAAAAGGGTACATAACGAACACTAAACGGTATAGTTTAGCACTTTAACGAACCGGTATCTAACCGAACAACCGGACACTACCCGAAACACTAAAATTTTACTAGAAGCATTGTTTTAATATTTATGGGCTAGTTATAACCCCCGAACATCATATTACATGTTTCAAACACTTAACATACTTAACCATGAATTTTTAACACTTCTACCCTATTTAACTTAACTTAACAATGGTTAAGGCTTAACTAGACCCCCCCCCCCCATGGTTGTTGATGTGCACAAAATGCAACATATAAATTACACCAATTGTGGCATAAAACTAACCCGTTTTTAGTACAAATGTTGGAAAAAAGTGTGTTTTTGTCTTCCTTTTGTATTTTCAGGATTAAATGAGCTCAAATAAACAAAAGAAGCAAAAAGGAAGCTAAATCTAACATAAATACAAGAAAAGGAACAAACGTGGCATGCCCAGCCTCCCCGACAACATCTTCCCAAGCAAAACAAGAGAACAGAACGCTGAACACGCCCCGTGCTCAGTGAGCACGGGCGCGTGCCCAAGTGTCAGCAGAAAAGACAAAGCTGTAGAAGCTTCTATCAACCAGCACGGTGTCGTGCTCAGCGGACATGGGGCCGTGGTCAACTCTAAGATTCGCAGAATCTGAGGAAATCTTGATAGTACAGATACGCTTCTGCACACGGGAGCGTGCCCAGCGGACACGGGGGCGCGGTCAACTAATGCTGACAAACTGCAATTAATGAAGACAGAGAAGAAGGTGGACACGGGGCTGTTCCCGAGCTGCTGTTCAGGCTATAAATAGGGGTGCTTGGCTCATTTGCAAACCATCCCTTTGCACACCACCTCTCTCACACTTCACCCACCACCATCACAACACCATCATCCACCACCATCATCCATTGTCCATCGTCAGTGCAACACGGGGCCGTGTCGAACTCCCCAGTAATAGGGATCCTGAAAACAATCACTGTATCTCCGACCACGGGCCGTGTTCATCTGAGCACGGGGCCGTGGTGAAGCTTCTGACCAACGTTCTTTTCTGTTTTTATTGCAGGACTTGGAACCCAAGCGCCACATCTGAACTTTCTACGTAGTGTATGAGCTCTAGTTCTAGTAGAGACATAAAAGAACCTCTTGAAGAACCCGAATGCTTTCTCAGAAAAATACTTAAAGCTAAAAACCAAGAGAAAGTTTCGGGGGACCCACTTCCGATGGCGGACCAACGTACCCTCATGGATTATCTACGACCCACTGTAGGTAATCTCGGTGCCGCTATCAATGCACTGAATGTCGAAGCCAACAACTTTGAACTTCGACTTCATTTGATTCAAATGCTCCAAAACTCCGCAACCTTTCATGGGCTTGCGGACGAGGATCCCCATCTACATATTACTAATTTCATAGAAATATGTCATACCTTTCGGATCAATGGTGCATCAAACGATGCCATCCGCCTTCGAATGTTTCCATTTTCACTAAAAGATCGAGCTAAGGCTTGGCTTAATACCCTCCCAGTTGGCTCGGTAAACACCTGGGATGAACTAGCCCAAAAGTTTCTATATAAGTATTTCCCTCCTGCTAAAACAGCTAAATTAATGACTGAAATTAATACATATTCACAAGAGGATGGGGAATCCTTATATGAAACCTGGGAAAGGTTCAAGGAGCTACTAAGAAAGTGTCTTCATCACGGTCTTGCGGTATGACAACAAGTATCCACTTTCTACAATGGGTTGTTGCCACACACAAGACAAACACTTGATTCTAGCTCCGGGGGACTTTTAGGTAATCGTCGCCCAAATGAAATATATAATCAAATTGAGGAAATTGCTCAAACCAATTTTCAGTGGCACACTCCCCGAGGCAATAAATCTATTGCCCCAGGCGCCCATAAGGTTGATGAAAGCACTTATTTACAAGCTCAAATCGAGGCCCTTTCTTCAAAAATCAAAAAGTTAGAAATGGCAAAAACGGTCTCGGTTATGGCTTGTGAGGGGTGTGGTGGGCCACATGAAAATTGGAGTTGTATGAAAGAATTAGATGATCAAACGGAAACGGTAAACTACATTGATAATAGGCCTAGGCCGTCGGGTCTTCCAACGGGTACCTACAACCAAGGATGGCGTAACCACCCCAACCTTGGTTGGAGAGAACCCGGCAATAGTAGTAACCAACAAAATCTAAACCAACGAACAAACTTTCAACAACCACAAAATTTCTCTCAACAACAAGGTGGACGAGAAAGGCTTGAAGATACTGTATCTCGCCTCTTCTCCGACACCGAAAAGAAAAACTCGGATCGATTTCAGCAATTGGAATCGAATTTTAGAAATCAACAAGCTAGCATTCAAAACATTGAAAAACAATTAAATCAAATAGCTCAAAATTTCTCCGAGAGACCACAAGGCGCGTTACCAAGTAATACCAAAACCAACCCAAAGGCGCAAATACATCTCATAACATTGAGAAACCGTACCGTGGGTCCCGAAGAGGCTCCACTACCACCAACTAAAAGAAGCCAATCTAGCCAAACCACAACTCCACCCACGCCCCAACAAGAGAAGGCTTCTCCACCAGTTCAAGAGCCTGCTAAGACTCCTCCGGTTCCATACCCCGGTCGGTTAATTCGTCAAAAGACCGATGAGCAATTCGCAAAGTTCGAAAATTTACTAAAACAATTGCATGTTAATATCCCATTTATCGAAGTCCTAACTCAAACGCCTAAATATTCCAAATTCATGAGGGACTTCCTCACTCATAAAAGGAAAATTGAATCATTGCAATTAGTTAACTTAGGCGAAGAATGCTCCGCCTTGCTACTCAACAAACTCCTGCAAAAGAAGCTTGACCCCGGAAGCTTCACAATTCCTTGCTCGATTGGGAACTCCCCCATTCGTAATGCACTAGCCGATCTCGGGGCAAGCATCAACCTCATGCCCTCATCAATGTTCAACCGACTCGGCTTAGGGAAAACAAGCCCTAGAAAAATAAGCATACAACTCGCTGATAGATCCGTCAAATATCCACAAGGTGTCGCTGAAAATCTATTGGTCAAAGTCGGCGAATTTGTCTTTCCGGCCAACTTTGTCATACTAGATATGGAGGAAGATACCGAGGTACCACTCATCCTAGGGAGGCCATTCCTAGCTACGGCCCAAGCAGTAGTAGATATGAATGATGGAACACTAACATTGAGGGTTGGGGACGAGGAAGTGAAGTTTGGAGTTGGAAAAAGAGTAGAAGACGAAGACCCGGTCAACTACATGAAGGTTATTGACTCAAGTTTGGATGATGCTCTCCGACGGTGTAGCATGGGATGCAAAACATCCCACTTGGGTAACATATGACCAGGCTTTGGGTCTAGCCAAGGACCCTTATAAACGTGGCACACCACGGAGGCATTCCACGGAACTATCCTTAGTTTAGTTAGATTAATTTTTATGTTTTCTAGTTTAGTTTTAATTTTCAGGAATAAAACACACTCGGAATGGTGAAGGATAACAATGGAAACATGAACCAGCACCCCATGCACGAAAACAGGGCCACCCGACAAATTTTTCTTCATTACAGCAAGTTCAGCACGGGCCGTGCCCGCCCAACACGGCCCCATGCGGCACAATCTGCAGGAAATGCCCAGTTCAGGTAACTGGACACGGGGCGTGCTCAATGAACACGCCCCTGTGCCCAGGCTTCTGTTTCTTTTTGACAATTTCTGTTACTGGCGATCTGAACACAGGGCTGTGCCCGGACACCACAGAGCCGTGTCCAGACACCCAGTAACATAAAATTTTGTTTTTTTTCACACCTTTTTACACATTCAATCAACCTAAAAACTTATTTTTGGGACACATTGAGGACAATGTGTAATTTAAGTGTGGGGGGGATGCTAAAACCTTGAATCTTGCAAGTCCTAATCACAAGCCTTACACAAAACTCTATTGGAACCGCTAATCACCCCAATTTTTTTTCAAAAATTTTTCATTTTTTACTTTTCTAGGTTTAATTTGGGAATTTCAAGTTCTAAAAAAGGTTATATTTTTACAAATTTACAACCGATAGCGTCGTGATAAAAAGAACCAACATAAGAAAATTATGAAACGGCATGACAAGCTTAGTTGAAATTTGATTATATATACTTGATCACATAAAAACCCATTCCCACAAAAAGTGAGTTTTGAGCCTTTATTGAGCATACAAATACATATCTTTAAACTAAATGCTCATTTTTCGTTTCTTGTGTGAATAGCCGCTTGGTTCTTACGACTCTAGAACTTGCCACGACGATACATTCCCGGTCCTTACCAACTTAAACCCGAGTAAGTAAATGACGAAGGCATTAGGACTAACCCTTTTTATTTCTACACCATTATTTTTCTTTTTTTTACCACCTACCCAAAATCCCCCTGGTTAACCCCTTTGAGCCTAAACCTTTTCAATTTCTTAACCCAAAACAAAAACCCTTTTACCCACCAAAACCTTTTTATTTTTAACCCTTTGTTTTAGTAACAAGCTCGGTTTTTCCCAAGACTTCCAAAAAAAATGATGATGAAGCAATAAAGAAATAAACAAACAAGTTTATCAAAAATAACTTTGTTTGAATAATGGCTTCATCAAAATAAAAATTTCAAAAATAAAAAGTCTTACGAAAACCGACGCTTTTTACGCCTTTCGCTTTTTTACTAACCACTAACCCAACCACCTACCTTTAACCCAAGCCTAACCCTTCACCCAAAAGTCCTCTTGATATTTACAAAGGTATATAGTTAAAAAGGAGGAGGATTGATTGCTTGGCAAGCTTATGGTAGGAGTAAGTTCCATGCCGCTCTCGAGTGATCCACTAAAATACATCTTGGCCGAGTGTTGAGTGATCCCCCGTGAGGTATGTGAACTTGTATATAAATGGAATTTTAAAAAGGCATGTTATGCCCTAATAAGTAATTTATCTTATGTAATGTTTTAAATAAATCATGATGAATAGGATTGTAAATAAATAAAACTAAATAAAGAATCTTGAAAATCCCGACACTCTACGACAAGCCCAAAAACCTTCTCTTCTACCCATTCCATTTGGGAGTGTAAAGCCACATTATAAAGAGTTTTGCTTGAGGACAAGAAAAGATTCAAGTGTGGGGGTATTTGATGTGCACAAAATGCAACATATAAATTGTAGGATCGGTTTTCACTCCGAACGATTGCGTAACACAAAGTCTAGATCTTATCTATTTCTGCTACGTTTAAGATTGACGGAGGCGATAGACATACTGTACTAACAGACTCCCCCTTGGATATTGCCGCAGTCAATCCGTAGTCAAACTCGTAGCGACTTGTTTCTCTCTCTCTCTGTGAGTCTTCTTTAAGCTTTATCATCTCTTTCTGCAACATAGACTCCCTCTTTCTTGAACAGAATCCAGGTGGATCTGTAATGAGCTTCAGCTCCCCCTTTCAGCAAACTCTTTCTTCAGGCTCCCCCTTTCGTCAAGCTTCCGTGCTTTGGGATCGACACCTGGCTTTCCGTATACAAGCTCCTTCAGGATAGTTTCCTGGCTTCTTGAATCCACGCTTCCCCTTGCGTTGAGCTCGTCTTCAGACTCCCCCTTAGACTCAGCTGTCGGGATCGTAGTCTGGCTTTCACATGTTCACAAGTTCAGGATCAATTCCTGGCTCTGTTCTGCATATGCTTAGGATTTGAAACCTGGTTAACCTGCACATCCTCTACCTCAACATAAGTTTCACAAATTTATAACACTTAGATTTAAGAAACTTACTGGTAGAAATCATTCATTTATCAATCTGTGTAGTTACATCAAGTTCAAGTGAATGACCTTGATTAACTAATCACACAGTCTTTCAAAACAGTTGTATATAACATTCAAAGTTTCTCAACAAACACTCCCAACCCAGTATAGTTCATCATGTTTAGCACTTGGAATTTTGAAAATCAGCTTTCCAACATCAGTTGTCGAAAATCTTTTTGTATTTTTCAAAACTTTATGCTAAAACACTCCAAAAATCTTTTTGGATTTTGAGTTTAAAGAAATGCAGTAAAGAAATATATACAGACAATATTTTTGTGAGTTTGTGTAAGAGGATCATATCAGTTCATGAGACAGATCACTAGCTCCGTTAAGCTTTCATCATTTTAAGTTCTAAACGATTCACATTGATTGACGATATGTTTGTCCTCTTAAGCTCAATCTAAAAACTTTCGAAATGCTTACCGATACGTTTAAGGTGTATTAATTTTGCACTAAATTCTTATGAACCCCACGATCTCAGCATATCCCCTCATCATGCAATACACTGACTCAAGTAATGCCTTTAAACTTTCATCAACTGTGATATGTGCGAAAAACAAAACAGAATGTTTAAACATTAACAATCAGGTCGATACTTCCGTATACGCAGAGAAAGTCCAATGTTTAAACAAAATAAGAAATAAAAAATAAGTTGAAGTTGTTTAGGCTTTAACCACCAGGTCGATACTTCTGTATACGCAGAGGAGGTCCAAAGCTTAAACGAAACACCAAAGAAAATAAAGCAGAACGTTTAGGCAATAACATCCAGGTCGATACTCACGTATACGCAGAGGATGTCCAATGCTTAAACAAAATAAAGAAATCAAACAAGTTTAAATCTTTGCAAAATGAAATGCACAATCACAGTGACTTTTCAGCAAAGTTGTGAAAGCTCACAGACTTAACCGGTTTTATGTCTTTCGACAATCAGCGATTACCGAGCAGGCACACAGTCAAGAAGGAAAAAACTAAGTACTATGCTTTCAACCATGTATTCCACTAGAACTAGGCTTTTTCATTTATGTTTGTATCGTTATCATAAATCTACTAGTCTAGCTGAGCCTATCGTCACATCGTTAGTGAGATCGTTTATCACATTTGACATTTCAATTCTTTAGCATGCTGTGATCGTCTACTGATGTACTATCATTTTCTCTTTTATACACCAAAACTCATTTTTCTTTTTTAATGTTTTTGACTTTTTCAAATTTTCTAATTTTTTTTTTCTCCCCCTAAAATCAAAATATGTTTCAATTTTGATTTTCAAGGAAAATTTGAAAACAAATTGTACAAATAAAGTGACAAACTGATATCGAATCACTTCAATTCGCCATTCACTTGGCATAAACAATCAGAACTCCCCCTGACAACAAACTATTTTCCCATTATGATTTCAAAACACTTAAGTTTGTTTTAATCAAATGGTTTTTCCGGAAAATAAGCTTTGTGTGTCATTTCACAAATTCGGGGTTATTTCATCACATTGTTCTTCTTTAATCACTTGTTGGAAAGATAAATCAAGTACAACTTAATGTCCTTGATTAGTCTTTTGTAATTCGAAATATCACAGTTACCATTCTGTGAATTTCTCAAGAAAGATGCCGATACCTGTTCCACACTTACCAACCTGGGAACTCCGGCAAGTCAGGTTTTTCATTTAAACAGATTCACCCAAGCCTGACCAGCCTTGGGTTTGACAGTTTTTACCTCAACAGATGGCTCTTCTGGTTTTGACAAACCAGAATCATTGCCTGAATGTGGCTTGTCTGACTTTGAGGAGTCAGATTCATCGCCGACATGTTGCTCCTTTGTTTCCGAAGAAACAAATTCATGGCTAATAACTTTCTTTTTCTTCTCTTTTGTCCTCAGATTTGTATCTGATGAATTCGTTTTGCTTGCCTTTTCAATTGAGGAAAGCGATTCATCAGAACTTTTTCTCGGATTACCAGTTGTATCCGAGGACAAAATTTTCTCCAAGTATTCTCTTGCCTTCTTTCTTTTCTTCCTCAGTCTGTCTTTCTGCCCCTGTGAAAGCTTCACTTTCTTTTCTTGAACTTTCTGTTCTTGAACTTTTGGTTCTTGAACTTTCTGTTCTTTGGGCTTAACATTGATTGGTTTCTTTGCCATTTTCTGAGATTCAGCCCTCGATCTTCCCTTTGATCTCATTGGGCATTCTCTGGCAATATGTCCTCTGATGTGGCATTCATAGCACCTTCTTGTTTCGAATCTCTGACTTTGGCAGTTAACAGCAATGTGTCCTTGATAGCCACAAGTGTAACACACTCTGTTATCATACCTCTCACTACCTTCATACCAAACACCGTCTTCATACCACACACTTAGATCATAGCATTGATTTGCCTTGTGGTAGTCATTTCTCCTCTTGTATCCTTGATTTGGCATTTGAGCACTGTGGTCAAACCTGCACCACTGATTACCAACATTTTGTGAGTTTTTATTTTCAGATTTTTGTGGTTTTTTATAATGATTGGATGATTGATCAGATGAGCTTTTATTTTCTTTTTGAAAAAATTTCGATTTTTTATCTTTTTGTTTCTGTTCCACATTCTTCTTTACAGGTTTTTGCGTTGAGCATTCACCTTTCTCAGTAGAATGTAAAACAGTATTTTTAAACATTTCATTTAATTTCAAAAATGTTTTTCTTTTTTCTTCTTTTTCTTTTTCATCATCAGATTTATCATCACATTCTTCAATTTTGACTTTGTCAAAATTTGTGACATTGTCACTTATTGGAACAGAATTGATCGGTTTTGGACAAACATATGATGCAGAAGTCACAAAACGTTTCAATTTATTCTCTAAATCTTTGATTTTCTTTCTATCACATTCAGCTTCTTTTTCAAGTCGAATAATTGTCTGACGATGGGAATTGATTACCTTTTGCTTTTCAATATTGTTCTTGCTAAAAACAGATCTCCCATCTTCAAGAATCTTTATTTGACTTTGAAAATCTTTTTCAATTTTTAATTTTTCATTTTCAAAACTTTTGATTTTATCTTCAAAAATTTTATCTGAAAATTTCTTTTTACTTTCATAGTCTTTTTCTTTTTCTTTCAAAACCTTGTTTTCTAATGTCAAACTGTTCAAGTCATTAAACAGTTTAACATTCTCAGATTTCAGCTTTTTGATTTCCAATGTCAAGCTCTCCACATCTTTCAAGAGTTTAACATTGTCTGCTGCAGATTTGTCACATTTTGAGCACACAATTTCAGAACTTGAAAATCCATTCTTCTTGGATTCTTCTTTCTCGGAAATTACTTCTTCAAGAACCTGTTGTTTTTCCGTAACAGCTTCTTTCGCAACTTCTTTAGTCATCACAACTTCACATTTTGAAGTTTCATCTTTTTCTTTTTCTTTTTCCTCTCCGTTTCCCCACCATTTCCTTTGCCAATAATCATCTTCTTTTTTTATTTCTTTGATTATGGTTTCCATATCAAGAGTGTTATGGTCAATAGCAATGTTTCCCTGGGGGTCAAGATAACATTCTCTGTCTGGATCCCATCTATTTGCTCTTTTTGCTTCAAGATAGATACCAGATATTCTGATCATTCTGTTTTGAGCTATCTTCTTTCTGTAACCATACTTCTGTTCTTCAGTTCTGTTGTCTTTCCAAGGAATAGGTTCAGCAGATCTTGTCATGATTTTTTATTCTTGAATTACCTCAGAATCACATGCAAACAAACAAACAAACAAACAATCAGTTCAAAAAACGCAGTGAATATGTGAAAGTAATTGTCGTGGAATTAATCTAAGACTCGTGTCGAAGTTTTGTGGACTCGTTCAATGTAGTTCGGGTGAGTTATTCGACCGGATTACTTTCTCGTTTGATGGCACAAAAAGACAAAACAATTATAATATGGTCTACATATTACACATGAGCCTGACAAACTTCATTTATTATCACATGCACTTTTGAACAAACAATCACCTCTTTTAATACAATGTTTGAATATATGTGTAGCCGACAATTCTGATTGCAAACAGAAACTCACGTGAACTTTGACTTAAATGAAATGGAACAAGTGATGTTTGAATCATATTGTTGTGATGCGGATTGTTATGACACGAATTGCTAACCGTGCGGACAAGTGCCGTGCGGATAGGTCAACTAATAGTCAACACGGATTGCTTTCCGCACGAGTAGGTCAAACAAGTCAATACGGATTGCTATCCGTGCGAGTGGTCAATCAAGTCAATACGGATAGCTATCCGCTCGGATAGTAATCCGCACGGATATTCTTCTATGTTATCCGCACGGGTGGGAATCCGCGCGACTGAAAGTAATCCGTCCGGATTACTTGTTGACCTTTTGACCTCGAGTGAGTTGTCCGATCAGATTACACGTTGACAAATTTTGAATATTATTGAAATGATTTAATAAGTGGCCGACAATCAACAAATCAACTTCAATCTTATAGGACCTCTACATAATCCAATCACAAATGAGCCTTTCAATCGGTGGGTCTGACAACTCTTTTATTTAATTAAGGTGATTGAGCCGATGAACTTTAAATCACATATACACCGATTGCATTTAATGATGGCAGGTAAATGTTGACTAAGTGTGACAAACACGGATTGTTGTGACTTGTATTGTTATCCGCGTGAGAAGTTTATCCTTGCGAGTGGATTGCTATAACCCGGATTGCTGTTCGTGCGGACGAGTTGTCCGTGCGAGTGGTTTATTCGTGCGGACAAGTTATCCGCGCGAGTGATTTATCCGTGCGGACAAGTTATCCGCGCGAGCAATCAGTCAACAAAGGTCAACACAGATTGATATCCGCACGGGTAATAATCCGCTCCGAGAGGTCAACTTAAGTCAACCCGGATAAACTATCCGCACGAGGATGTTATCCGTGCGAGTAACCAGTCAACAAGTCAACATCTTTTAATGAATTGCAAAGAAGGAATCTTTAGACTAATTGTTATCCGTGCGAGTAAACTAGTCAACAATAGTCAACGCGGATAGTTTGTCCGCGCGAGTAGATAATCCGTGCGAGTAACCATCAAGAACAACAGCAACAGTATTCAACATTTTTCAACTTTTTCGAACCACAAATTTCTAATTTTCTCACAAATGACTATGAATTAAGATATGAAACTTTGTAGGCTTGTAGATCAATGAATTTCGCACAACATATCCAAATTTTAGCCGATTTTAACCGTAAAATCTTGTTTAATTTTGCGTTTTTCAGTTAGAAACGTGAAAATATGAAAAAATGAAGAAATTTCTCAATTCTGATGCGATTTTGGATCTGAATACGATGAAATCATGTTCGAGTCAGTGTGTTTGATCTGTGCAATCGAGCACCTGCTCTGATACCACTTGTAGGATCGGTTTTCACTCCGAACGATTGCGTAACGACACGTGTGACGTGCGGAATCCGTACACGTGCGTGGACCGAACACAAGAACGTAAAATTTTAACGTGATTCTTATTGATTATTATAACAAGTACACGCTCTGAGAATCACGGTTTGCCACTTTCTCTCTCTACTTTCTCTCTCTAAGCACCAAGCTCTCCAAGTCTCTAATGTGGCAAAAGTCCTTAAAACTAACCCTAAGGGTTCTATTTATAGGCAAAGGATATAAGGAGACTCTCCTTATTTACAATTATGCCACCTTGCCCTTTTACCTACATCATGTAACACAAAGTCTAGATCTTATCTATTTCTGCTACGGTTAAGATTGACGGAGGCGATAGACATACTGTACTAACAATTCCTGGGCGAGACACGTCCTCCAAACCTTGGTGTTGTTCAATATCTTTTGACAAGTCCTTAATGAACTTATAAACAATTTGTATGGTTTGTAAAACTTGAAGTTGAAGTCTACGTTTCAAAACAATGTTGTTATGTTAATACTTATTTAGTGGATGACGAATCTATGGTTTTTTTATCATATAGTTGTTGTTATGATTGAATGCAATGATATTAAGAAAGTCACACCATAATCACGCTTCCGCAAAAGTCAGGGTGTGACAAAAATCTTATTTCTGTTTGGAATAGACTCATTTTAGAGGGTGATACTACTAATCCATTTTTATGAATAATATTATAGAAAGCATTTAAATGTTTAAAATGCTGATCTAAAGAATTTGAAAATATCAATACGTCATCAATATAAACGATTGCATAATTTCCTAATGGTAAAATGATATCATTCATTATATTTTGAAATTCTGAAGGAGCTTTTTTAATCCAAAAGGCATTGCATTCCATTCATAGTGTCCAAATGGTACATTGAATCCAGTTTTATATTTATCTTTTTCAGCAATTTGTACTTGCCAAAATCCAGATTTCATGTCAAATTTAGAAAATATTTTTGAATCATAAATCTTTTTTAATAAATCTCTTTTATTTGGTATAGGATATCTAATACACTCTAAAACTTTATTTAATGGTTTATGATTTATAACTAACCTAGGAGCTCCTCTTTCTATCTCTGCATTATTTTGAACATAGAAGGCAGAGCAAGACCAAGGGGATTTGGATGGTCTAATTAAATTTTTATCTAACAATTCTTGTATTTCTTTTTTACAATAGCCTTCTAATTCTTGAGACATATGTATAGCTTTATACTTTGTTGGAATATTTTTCTCATTAAAATTTTTAATATAAGGTAATCTTACTATATGTTGTTTTCTTTCCCAAAAAGCATTTGGAATATTTGCACATATATTATTTTTAAATTTATTCTCAGTTTCTTGCATTCTTTTTATAATTATTTTATCTTGCAATTGATTCTTTATTCTAGCATGATCAATTTATTCAATTAAAAACTCCTTTTGTTTTTTCTTTTAAGCTTAAAATATTTATTTGTTTAGAAGTAATTGGATGAGCAAATTCAAAACAAATCTTTTTATTTAGGGTCATTTACATATATCCCCTTCCTAAGTTCATTTATTACATATTTACCCAATTAAAAAAATCAATTACATATTTCCCCTCCCTAAACCACATATATTACATATTTATCCATTTCATTAAAATTACTCTTATTAAATTACTATTTTACCCTTAATGAATTTATAAATAACATTTTATAACTGATATACATAATTAAAATCAAATTCATTTGTAAAATTAATATTAATCATTTTAACTAATAACTAACTGAATAAATAAATTCAACTTTGGTATCAATTAAGAATAGATTCATGATTTCTTATTTTTTGGATCAAATATACACCTACATATAACGACATACACAGTTACACACACTCACAAACTAAACCCTTGCAAACACCCTGTCACCCTCAAAGCTATCTCGTTTCTCTTCACGGTCGGCACACCCCAAACCATACATCGGAAATTCTTAGCCGGAAAAAGAACACCGAGTGTCATTCACATACCTAGGAGGTGGTTCAAAGCGACTGTGTCGGCGCCGGCGAGTGGTTTCAGGTGGGTTTCCACCTCGGCCAGACAAGGGCGGCGATTGGTGGTCGAAACCAACGGTTGCGGCGTCGTTTGCGTGTATGGAAAATGGTTTGCAACGGCCCCTTTTATAGCTCACGGTGGCGATTACACAGGGGCGACCATAAATCGATGATGGCATAGGATAAAACAGAAAGATGACTATCATCTACTGTGTGTGAATGTATATTTGTATAAGAAATGGTTGTAGAAATTTTTAAGGGAATGGAACGAGGTGAATGAACCAGATTTAGGAGAAACTGCAATGATTTTAGTTAAACATTTAAATTAAAAAAAAGGGTAAAATGGTAATTTCATAAGAACAAGGAGAAATATGTAATTAATTTTAAGAGTTGGGTAAATATGTAAAAAAGGCTCTTAGTAGGGGGATATATGTAAATATCCCTTTTATTTAATACCTTAATACTTATTCATTTTTCTTCAACAGTGAAAGGATATAACTGAGTTATGAATGGGAGTCCTAATATAATTTGAGATGTTAAATCCTTTACTAGAACTAATTGAGTTTTATAACAATAGTTTTCTTTGTAAATATGAACATTTGATAATTTATATTTAATATTTAATGGTTTTCCATTAGCTCCAGATAATCTATATGTAGTCTTTTCATAATATTTTGTGGGTATTAAACCTTCTTGAATACAGTTCATATCAGCACCACTATCAATCATGGCTACTAATGTTAATCGAAATTCATTATTGATTATTATATTTAATTTAGTATACCATTTTTGAGAAGTTAATCCTTTTAAATTATTTAGTTTTCCTATTTTTTCAGTATCGTTATTGTTTTCTTCATCTTTTTTATTTTTTCCCTTTTCTAATTCTTTAATTTGTGATTTTATTTCTCAAATTTTTTCTTTAATATTTTTTAATTCTATTTGTAATTCAGTTATTGTAACAGGATTTTCTTTTATTGTCTTGTTTGAAACCTTTGACATATTTCATTGAAATTATACACTTTTTCTTCCTTTTCTATTGGTAGTTTATACTTTTCTTTTAATTGTTTTAAATATACTTGTTTTACCTCTTTATCATCAATCTTTTCTAATAATTCGAATAGGTCTTTGATATTTTCTGTTAGAGAATCTATTGTACCATCGATTTCACAAATACAAGGACCAATGCATTCACATATATTATCTTCTGAACTACTTTCTGAATTAGAATCTTCAATATTGTTTAAATTATTATCACTATAGTCTGAAATACTGTTTTCACTTGAGTTGTCATAAATAAGTATTTTATTTATCTGTTCTTTTAATTCATCGGAAATGTTTAGCTCATTAATCTTTTTCTGAGTATAACAATCCTTGGAATAATGTCCTTGTCTTCCACATTTATAACAAATGATAATGTCTTGTTTACCTTGTTTTTTCTTTTGAAAATTAATCTTATCTTTGTAATATTTTTGTTTATTTTTAATATATGGTTTTCTTTTATAGTTCTTTTTGATAAATTGTTTAGGAATTTTCATTTTAAATTTTGAAGGAGTTTTGAATGGTTCAAATCCATATTGTTGACAAAAGCTCCCTAATTCCTTATGGTCTTGGATACCATCCTTTTTTATTTTTTCTTTTAATTTTAAATCATTACATATCTTTAATCCTTATTGATTTATATAATTTATTATTTGCCCATAGGATAAGTCTCTATAAGGAATATTATTATTAAAGTCTTTTTTAATTTTTTCTCTAATTCTTTCTGCAAATAATTTTGGTAACCCAGCTATAAATCTTTCTTTCCAATAAGCTTCTTTACAATCATCCCTAGTCATAACTTTTGAAAGGAATACATCTTTATACCATCTAAAATCTTGTAATTTTCTACATGTCAGATTTAATAATATTAAAAAATTTCTTTCTTGATAATCTGTTGGATTTCCAATAAAATGTTTGATTATAGAAAATATTAAAGTATTAATTATATCAGGTATTTCAGTTGGTACTTGAGCATTATTTTCTGTCTTAATAATTATTTTTTTTGCATTTTGGATTATTTGTTTTTCTTCTTCTGTAAGATACTTGTCCCACCAACCTTTAAGAATTCCAGTAAAATCAGAAACTATCATAGTAAGAATTTGAGCTTCATTATTTCCATTTGCTTTATATGCAATGGCTGCCATTATCATTTCTTGTAATAGATTAAGAATTTGATGTTCTGTTTGACCTTCTATACTCCATTCGTATAGAGAAGATCCATCATATTTTGCTTGAACTAAAGAATGTCGTTCTTCAAATTGTCAATCAGGTGGGGTAGGTCTAGGGTAATAATTTCTTGTTTCAGGCCTAGTAGTATAAGTATTATTTTTTGAAAAATGATAATTCCCCCCTTTAATTTTGTTTATAGAATCTTCTATTTGAAAATCATTAAATTGTTCTTCAATATTTTGAATTTCTTGTGCTGAAATAACGTTTATATTTAGTTTTGAAAGTTTAGAAGAAATATCTTTTAACATATCTTGTTGTTTGTTTAGATTTATTGGGATATCTATACTATATGGTTTAAATATTGGATTTTCAATAGTTTCAGTAATTAATTTAGGATTTGAAGTACTAGGTTGATCTAGATTATTTTTATTATTAGTTTCTATCATTTCTAATTGTTCTCCTATGATATGTAATTTTTCATTGGTGTAATTATTTTGAAAAATAATTGTCTTTACGTTTTTATCTAAATCTTCATTAATGTTTGCTAAAGGCTTTGCAATATAGTCTTTATTTTCAGTTTTTATTTTTATATCTGTATGTGGAGGATGTATACTAGTAATCTCTTCATTTTTATCTATAATAGTATAGGTTTTGGTTATATTATTATTAACAGATATATTTTCAAAAAATGGATACTCAATTTTATTTTCTATACAGTAAATAGGAAACCAGGAGAAAAAAGGAATATTTTCATCATTTTCACACATATATAAGTGCCAGTCAATCTCATGTAAAAATCTTTCATTTTCATTGAATGTAGAAAAATACCATATTAAATTTTTATTATTATACTCATTGAACATTTCATCTTTTAAATATTTTAACATTTCTTTATCCATAATTAACAAGTTGTGCTTGAAATTTTTTCCATAAGTTTTACTCTATAATTATTTTCTTCTCTTAATATTTTTTCTAAAAATAATTAATATTGACAAGGATGATACGGGTTAGAAGGAAGCATGTTGCATGAATTATAATCATATTTTAAATCTTCTATTCTTTCCCTCAAATATTTTATTCTTCTATTACAATTTTTCAAAAACCAAATATTGTAATTCCTTTGAGCTTGAATTTTTGAATCACTCATTGTATATCTTCATAATTTTCCATATCAGACTTAGTTGGGATATAAGTATTATTATCACTATCATTTTCTTCATATAGTGGTTTTGGAATAGTATTTGAAAAATCAACTCCTTTCATTTTCATTGATAGACTTCTTCTAAATAGACTTTCATCTAAAGTATTTCTAGAAGTACTTGCTCCTATTGAATGCCTTGGTAATATATTATTAAAAGAAATATCTATTGAACCATCAGAATGTTCTACTATGTTAGATATTTGATTTTCTATCTCTATAGGTTTTTGCGGGTTTATATCTTGTAAATTCCATGTTAATGATTGAGTTATTTCATTCCATTTTAATTTTTTAGGTGTTCTTATCTTTGTATGCATGGTATTTGCTTCAAAAATAATAGTTTCATCTTTTGAAGATACTAATTTTGTTTTATGTTCTATAGTGGTAGTCATAGTCTTATAATATATCTTGTATATAACTACTGCAGCATTAGTTTTTTCTTTGAATTCTAAGTTTTTGGTTTTAATTGTTAATGTTAAAGTATCTAAAATATTTGGATCAAATAGACCAATTGAAAAGTTAGGATAACAATTAAATTAAATAGGACCATTTGAAATGTTAGACTCAGCCATAGCTAGCAAAAAATTATTAAAATTTGTATGTCTTGCATCCTTTAGAATTAGTAATACAGGAGCATCAATTCCTAATCTGAACATAGGTTTAATGGCGACTTGAACTAATCCTATGTGTAGAAATTTATATAATTTTCTATGTCTTTTAATAGCTTCTACTGATAATAATTGCATGTTTTGATACTCTTTGTTAATATGTATGGTTTGTTCATGAGTTTTTATAGAATAATCTTGGAAAAAATCAAAAGTACCAATTTTGTAAATAGTTTTAACATCTTGTTTTGGTATATTTCAGTTTAAAAGATTGTTTTCAATTTAAGAAATATTAATTTCAACAGAATTCATATTTAAAGAGTTCATGTTTAAGTCTTCTTCATCATTATCATTAGTATTTGAGCTATAATCTCGTTTAGAAAAGAATTTTGATAACTGATTCATTATAGTTATTAATCTTTAATTTTTAAAGTAAAGCTTATACTGAGGGAACACCCCCATATCGTCGTGGTCCGGCTGCCCATTTTCAATAATATATATATATATATATATATAGGGTCAGAATTTAGAGAAACGGTAGAAAGTGTGAGAACGGTGAGAACGCTTATGGATCGTCCGATCAAAACAATCTATGGACTAGATTGGCGCGGTGGCGTTTTTCATAAATAACACGAATTCTATTAAGTGGACGCGCTTCATTAAGGGTAAAAAGGTCTTTACACTTCTATACCAAAACGCCAAACTAATGAATAAAACGTCATTACGGACCAAAACACATCCCTATATAAAAAAACATCCCAGACATAAAATCAACCCCCCCCCCCCCCAGAACCTGAAACGCCATATTTTCTACTATATACCATTCATCTTACAAACGCCAAAATCCCCAAAACATCAAACACACCTACTCAAAAAGCACCATAATTTACTATATACCAATCATCTTAGAAAACGCCAAAAC
Source organism: Helianthus tuberosus (assembly GCA_030545235.1). Classification (NCBI taxonomy): domain Eukaryota; kingdom Viridiplantae; phylum Streptophyta; class Magnoliopsida; order Asterales; family Asteraceae; genus Helianthus; species Helianthus tuberosus. The sequence goes on from CM060381.1 coordinate 152,693,035, forward strand.
ACTCAAACATCAAAGATTCCAAAAAATTGACGTTTCTTTCAGATACACTATTTACTCAGTAAAATGCCAAAAATGGCAAATATCTTTTCTTGTATATTCAATATTGTTCTACGCCAAAGTTTCGGAGAATGCATTCTTCCCTGGGGTGCTGTGACTCAAATAACATTTTGCTGCATGAGATAGACAAATCATAAACAAAAAGATGCGGGTGCCAGACTTATGTCATTTTTTGTTATTGATGAATATTATAATGGCATGAAGAGACGAATGACACTGATGAGTGGTTTGAAGATACATATTCAAACAAAAAAACTCATGTCATTTTGTCTTTCCAAACGGCCACAAAAACACTAGCATGACAAAGCCAAACCGCCAGTGAACATGTTTCAAAGAAGAAAGAGACTGATGAGAGTGAAGATTTGGAAGATGAATTGTTTCTATTTTTTTAAATTTTCTTTTTCTGTTGTTTGTTATGTATCTTTCAACTTAGAATAAAAAAAATACATTATATTAATAAAACGTCAAACAGTCATAATGCTTGTGAAAACGCCATAATGCAGTAAAACGCCAAAAACTCCCAAACTATAATAAAAGTAATTTGCAGAAGTATTATTAAAATCTAAAAATGAAAAAAATGCCAAAAACTACTTAAAGTCATTAAAAACGCCAAGCTTGGGAGATGGAAAGTCTATGACCCTAAAAACTCATAAAAAAAGCAGAACAAAAACAGTAAAAATACACAGTAGCTGAAAAGACGGCTACTTAATTAATATCGTTTATTATAAATAAAATTCCGCCTAAACTACGTGCCAAAAACATCCTATAAGAGAGACGTCTCTGCACAATCAACTGATCACAAACCAAAAACAACGTCATATTTCCTAAAAACCATTCACTTTAAAAACGCCAAAAATAATAGTTAAAAAAGCCACAGATGCGGAACCTCGTTTCTTCTATATTGAGTTTTGTTCTGAATGAAGTTTCACTGAATGGCTTCTTCTCTGAGGTGGGTATCTCTATAAGTTTTTGCTGAATGAGATGGATAAATATTCAAGAAAAAGAGACTGATGACACTGATATGTCATCATGTCACTTTGTTCTTGATGGATATGTTGATGACATGAAGGGATCAATACTTAGAGCAGGCGTTGGGCTTCAACATGTCATCAAACAAGTATATATCAACCCACAATAAAGGATGCCACAAAAAATAAGCATCTTCTAAAGACGGGCGGTATGTAGGAAAATAAGGATCTACATAAGGTATTCAAAAATAGGTTCAAAACGCCAAAAGGTTAAAGTCGAAGAAGCTGATAACAGTGAAGATTTGGATGAGAAATTAGATTATAATTTTTAATTTTTTTTTCATTTTCTATTGTTTGTTATCTAATTCTCTGTTGTTTATTATCTAACTCTCTACTAATAAAAAAATTGAGTATAAAACGCCAAAAACTACAAACACCAAAACGCCTGATAGTGTGAAAACTGAGAGAACGGATGCTAGCAAAGCACGATGTTGCTATATAAAACGCCAAAAAAGCCAAACAAAGTATTATTGGAAAAATCAACACTAATTCACAGATGAAATTGAACGAAACAGTAATTACTAAACAGTAAAATAAAGAGACGGTAACATTATTGACAAACATATGTTATATTAAAAGCCACTACATAGAAAATTGAATTTATTTATCTTTTCAAAACGCTATAATTGTCTGTCACATTATAGGCCTGTATCCTACATGACACAACACTTGATAGAAAAAAAAATAAACATCAAGAAAATTACTGATGTTTTTTACATTACAGGCCTGCATCCTGATCTAAAAACAATAAAAACGCCAAACATACTTAAAACGCCAAAATATTTACTATGATCCTGATATAAAAACAATAAAAACGCCGCTTATTTATTAAACGCCAAAAAATGAAAGGCGATGAGACACGCGTTTAAAAAAAAGAAATATGAAAGGACAAAAAGCCCCTCCGCCCTTCTCTATGTCGCGTGACACGTGTTGGGCCAGATGCGTTCTCAACGTTCTCACACTTTTGAGCGTTTTCTCTTGATCCCGTTTATATATATATATATATATATATATATATATATATATATAGGGTTAGGTTAACGTACAATATCCCTTATCGTACAATATGTACGTGCTCATCTCAGCCGTCAGATCTTCATCCCACATTGAAATCGCATGTTGATTTTTTGTAACAATTTCGCATGTTGGTTTTTTAACATGCGATTTCATCAAAATTACCACATGCGAAATTGTCACAAAAAACCAACATGCGATTTCATCAAAATTATCACATGCGAAATTGTTACAAAAACCAACATGCGTTTTCATCAAAATTATCAGATGAGATTTCATCCATGCTATTTTATAACATGCGATTTCACATCGTGTATGTAGCGTACGTTAAGGGATATTGTACAGTACACTTTCTCTCTCTATATATATATATTCTAGGTTATATACCCGTGAGCTTCACGGGTTATGAGTTGTTTTAAAAAAATTAATATTTTCAAAATAATTTTTTATATGATTTCTTATAAGTGGATAACCATTCATGTTTAACAAACATTACGAAAAAAAATTGTACAAAAGATTGAATGGATTTGACACGGGATCCGAGTATATGGATTTAAGGATCAAACTCGGCTCGGGCTCCATAAGGCTTGCCTCGTTTAGAGCTTTTTTCGAGCCGATCTCGAGCAGCTTGCGAGTCGCTCAGCTCACATGCACCTAAGCACTGGTAATCACACATAACATGCTAATTAAAAAAAACTATAGCAATACCAAACTCAACTAAAGAGAATGAAATTCTCGTTTTTATGGTGTAATTCAAAAAAAATTAACATACGAAAAAGTTATTGCCATTTAAAAATCGCAATGGCGTCAAGTACCTACAACACAAGAAAATAGATATGAGGCAAGATCGAGCAAAAAAACAACTTGGGAGAAGAGAGAAGAAACAAACCTATCATCGACCGTGTTCCCGGATTAAAAGCGAATAGATATAGTACATTGTTTTTATAATCATAACTACCACATTAGTTATTTATAAAATGACCACAAAAGTGCCCAAACCCATTTCACTCCATAATAAAAGATAAAAATGACCTGATTCTCTCTGAATGCTTTGTTGCCCATATCCATTAGATCATAAAGATGACTAAACCTTTCTAATGACATTGATTCCGAATCTCCTTGATTCCCCTGCATTTTTTCAACAAAGCACTCTTATATTAATCTCATAACTGCAAACTCTCCAACTTCACTTCCAATCAATTAACATAATTACCAGTTGTTCTGAAACAAAAGTCAAAAAGTCAAAATCAACTTTGTAGTTGACATCCAGAGTCAAATTAACAAAACAATATACAAGCAAAGTCAAAATCAACTTTGTTTATCTTGAATTTTTTTGAAATGATCAGTTTTGACCCTTTACCCAGTTTGGTCAGATCCCATTATGACCCGAACCTAGTATGACCCCTTACCCCGATCCGTACCTAGTTTTCCCAGAACGCATTCTGACTTGAACTCGGTATGACCCGTTACCCCGCCCGACCCGACCATGTATAATTTGTGCGTTAGTCAATTTGGTTAGAATCTGTTCTGACTTGGACCCATACCCAGTTTGGCCAAAACTCATCTGACCTGAACCCGGTATAGCCTGTTACCCGCCCGTTTTACATTTTACAGTATACTAATTTATGTATATAGAAATTCCTGAAAATGTACCAATATGTTATTGCCCCTCCTAAACGGATCCTTGAAAATGGCTTGAGGGCTGTTAAATACATCAAATCATCACAATATTAGGCCGAAACACCAAAATAAACTTGAAAACTTTTAGTGACTAATTACAAGTTAAACTACAGGGGATGGTTGTACTCACTATAAAATAACTTCACTGTCTTCCCGAGGGCTTGCCCTGTGATGGACCCATCATAGTTCCATTTTGGTAGCTTCTTCGGATCATCCACCGGACCAGCAAGTGTCTAAAACCCACAAACAAACAAAACAAAAATTAAATAAATTGAGTTCAAATCATAGATTAAATACATAAATAAATCATAAGTAACAAATCTAATTACCCTTGCTTTGCTTCTAATATCCATGCCTGATCCACCAATCATGTTTACAAATTAACCATTTTTAATTAGTAACTAACAGAAACTATTAGCTTCAATTGTTCAGGCCTGGAAGTCTACTTCTTCTGATCCCTATAAGCTTCAATTGTTCTCAACCGTATACTTTCTTGGGACGCGTTTACTAAAGACTCAAATCGCTACTAAGCGTCCGCGCATTTCATATCAATTTGCACATTATAAAGAACAACTTAAAATATCATTAAAAAAAGTTAAAATAAGGTATTTTGTTTAATAGTAAGTATTCCAGCTTACAAACTGACATCAATGAAAGTTGGATTAGCTGCCCAAAACTGATGAACAAAAGAGCCAGCAAGATGAAAGTTGACCTGCTACAAAAGCATAAGCAACCCAAAGGTTGGATAGGAAGCAGCCTGTGTATGAGCAAAAATGGCCTAATCCATATCCATCAAAAGTAAACTGGGTCAAATTTTGAATCAATCCATTAGGGCCTTTACTCAATAAACAATAGAAATTGTGGGGCATGTCATGTTATCACTTATCACCTACAATCTAATCTAAAGAAGTACCGGTTTCTTAGACTTTGCAAGGGGTTTAGACCTTATAGATGCATGCAAACAGAAACAATATAGTTTTTGTAATACTGATTATAATATAAATATTTTTTATAAAACACGACTAAAAAGTAGTCTGCTTTTCGGCCCAGGGACGCTATTGTCTCAGAGCGCCTAACACTTTTTATAACAAAATTCAAGCATAAGTGATTGCCAGAAGACCCCAGCTAAAAATCAAGAGAAAAATAAGTGATTGCAAAAATCACCAGTTTTGGCCCATATTGTCACACCCCGACCACGTATAACATACAAAACGTGGCGGAAACATCGGGGAGTGTTGTAACAGAATTAATTGTTTCAAATCCATGGCAAACAAAGTTGTATTTTATTTATCAACATAAGTGTTACATTGTTTCAAACAGAGATTTAAGAGTTTAGTACATAATTAAACATCGTCTAGCTTCATTTTTAAGTTTCTAAGGCACAGGTCCGCCCTAGTGTCATGATCGTCAACCTACGGAAAAGCACCTGAAAACACATGTGAAAGTAGGTACGTCAGCATAAAAATGCCTGTGAGATACATAGGTTTTGTGAAAATAGGATTCATGACTTAAGTTTAAGAAAATGTTTAGTCATGAACCTTGTAATTTGATTTGTTTTGTAAATTGCTTGAAAAACAATAAGTCCAGATGATATGTATAGATAAGTGAATAATGTATGGTTAAATGAATAACCATGCAAAATGAGTTGTATAAAATAAACTGTATTGTAAACCAAAGTCTTGTAAAAACATGTCACTTGTGTAAAATGTATAAGTCCAAAATGAATGATTTAAATAACGCTATGATATGTAATATAATACAATCACTTATGTATAGGAAGTACCAGCGGCGTATCCACCATGATTGTATCATATTACTCACATCTCGTTACTTAAGTCACTTAAACCAACCAACAAAGTATAATGTCTATGTTTAAACCAATAGTCAATAGTACTTGTATAAACCCTGTCAAATGTTGATAGTCCAAAAGTAGTCAAGTAATGTGTAACAAATGTTATGTATGGTAAGTAAAATAAGACTACTTAAACCATAAGTAAAATGTACAAAACAAAGTATTTTGAATATATCAAAAAGTTATGTTTTGCCAAGTGATGCATGATACACTGATACGAACATTTATGTGGTAAGTTAACGCATACATTCAAGCCTTGAGACAGTCGGATAACCCTTTCAGTCAAGGTTATCAAAAGAATTGTATTCGGATTCAGTCATTCCTTACATCCAAACAAACCCGGGATGTCAGGAATGGGATTTGTCAAGTCCTATGGTACCACTACTTACAACCGAGCGGCGTAGCAAATGTTAATGAACGTAATAAAGACCCGTTTGTGCAAACCAAATGTCATAGAAGTTGTATACATGTCATATGAAAACAATGTACTAAGTATGCTAAGTTAACATACAAAGTAGAAAAGTCTTGTAAATCAATGTGCTAGCATGCTATCAGTCAACATACATAGCAGAAATGTAATGTAAAACAATGTACTAAGTATGCACACAATGGACATACATAGCATGAAATGTAATGAAATCATGTACTATAATGTACTAACAAACATAGCAGGTATATGATGTGAAAACAGGAAAGCACGAAAGTAACAAGTAGGCACATGTGTTCCACCCCAAAACGTTTGAAAAACAGTAAAAGAGGGGTTCTATGTACTCACTTGATATTGCTCAGATGTCTAAAGATAACCACCAAGTAATGCTAGAGATCTCGGAATCAAACGGCACCTAATATAGGTAACTATGTTAATAACCGGACCTTAATCGGATGATTGGATAGAATGAGGTTTCGTAAACCAAACGAGTGTAGAGACTCGTGTCATTTGGTTTAACAAAGCCTACATACTAAATGAAACCTAACATAATTGTTTACGACCCATTACGACCCGTTTAGGAAGCTTATGCTACTTTAACGTGTCGTGTGCGTGAAACGCGTTCGGACCGCCTAACTAGCCCTATGACAAGTGTTATATGCCTAAACATGTTACATAATCAGTTATGTGACAAAGGTTTAGGTTACATATGCTTAATTACCAATTATACATGAAAAGGGTATTCTGGTAATTTACCTAAGGCATATAAACTACCTATCATACAACTATTTAAACGATGTGACCATAGGGTATAACCTCGGAAGGTTATTCCCTACTTACTATGGTCACCTAATGTGTTTGGTCGGATCCTAATGATCGACCAAACTGGGTCGGGTTCGAAGGTATAGGCGATTTATTAGATCGCCTACCCTACGACCCTAGACAACGTGGTAATCAGTGGGCATAGTCCCAAGGGACTATGACCAACGTGATTACACTCACGTTGCGAAGTTCAAACGAACTTCGCATTGACCATTACTGGTCAACGCTGAAAGTCAAACAAAGTTTGACTTTCTGACTCGAAAAGCAGTAAAATAAGGAAAAGAACGAAAGAATACTTACGAAGGGTCCCCGAATGCTAAACTTGATTCGAAAATCTCAGGTATGAAACAAATGTTTCAACTTAGAGTTTCTCAATTCAAGTTTCTAGTGATTATGAACAAAGGGGTGTTGGGGTATTTATAGTTTTCGGTGAACCGTTGAGATCGTTTCTTGGAAAAGGGGAAAAGATCTAGTCCGTACACTTGTCACAACCTTATGGTGGCTACATATGCTCCTTATCTTAGTGACTAAGCAATTGAGAACATGTGGTTGTGGTTAAATCTGCTGGAAACAGGCTGTTTAAACATTGCACCTGGTCTGGAGACCCCATACGCATCGTATGGTATATATACCATACGCATCGTATGGGTGAACTTTGGCAGAATTACAGTTTTGGTCCCTGAACTGTATTTAGGCCATTTTTGACACGTTTAAGGCCCGTTAACCCCATTTCAAAGCTCTAAAATGAAGTTAAAGTATAGGGAACTTAAAACATACTCAAAAATATGCCGGATGATGGTTCGTTTGGTCGTACGAACGCGATGTTCGCTTAATTACGACGGAATGCGCATAAGCGCGAAAAACGACCCAAATGACGAAACGAATGGATTTTTCTTAAGGCGAACACTAAAATATAATGTAGTCATGCTTACATAAATTTTTGGATGTCCAGATGTATTCAGAACGTAAGTTATGCGCGAAAATGCAAACTTGTGCACTTTTTGACACTTTTAGTCCCTGAATGTCCCAAAAGTTTATTTTAGCACACCGAACCTCTCAAAGCCTATTTCTAAGCTATGTAAAGGATATTTAAGGTGTGTTTAACTTATGGTCATGTTCCGGAATGTTCGTTACAGTTCTAATTGACATACTTTCGCAGTTTGTCATATTTAGTCCCTGTAAGCTAATTAACTTGTTTTTGCCATACCAAAGCCTTTAAAACTTATTTCTAAGTTATGTAAAGGTTATTTAAGGTATGTTGAGTATATGTTGATGTTCCGGAGTATTTCTCGCATTAAACTGAGTACGTTTACGCACTAGTTTGCGTATAACTCTCCAGAAAGTGATGTAGAGTTTGGAATTGAACAAAAGTCAAAACATGAAAAATGTAAAACATAACAAAACAAACATTGAGATCAAATAACATTGTTTTATTGATAACAGAACTGTTCATAGTGATTACAAGCACAGTTGTTACAGCCTCCCCTACTTGTGGAAATTTCGTCCCGAAATTTATTTAGAGGAAACTCGTGGAAAAAGATGTGGATATTTCGCCTTCATTTGATCTTCGCGTTCCCAAGTAAACTCAGGTCCACGTTTAGCTTCCCAGCGCACTTTGACCAAAGGAATGCGCTTGCGTTTAAGCCACTTGACTTCACGTTCCATGATTTCCACTGGTTTCTCAACAAATTTCAGTGTTTTGCCAACACGAATTTCGTCAAGCGGTATGGAGTAGTTCTCATCAGCTGTACACTTCTTGAGATTTGATATGTGAAAAGTTGGATGAACATTTCCCAGTTCAGGAGGTAACTCAAGTCTGTAGGCTACCTTTCCGATTCTTTCGACGATCTTGAATGGTCCAACGTATCTAGGTGCAAGTTTTCCTTTCTTTCCAAATCTGATCACACCTTTCCAAGGTGAGACCTTAAGTAATACTCGATCACCGACTTGGAATTCCAAGGCTTTGCGTTTTGGGTCCGCGTAAATCTTCTGACGGCTTCTAGCTGCCTGAAGGTTATCACGAACTTTCTTGACCTTGTCAGTTGTCTCTAAAATAAGGGCAGGTCCAGTAATTTGAGCCTCGCCAATCTCATTCCAGCAGACTGGTGAACGACATTTTCGACCATAGAGAGCTTCGAAAGGAGCCATTTTGATGCTAGTGTGATAACTGTTGTTGTAGGAGAATTCAATCAATTTAAGATGTGAATCCCAGCTACCACCAAAATCGATCACACAAGCTCTTAGCATATCCTCCAGAGTCTGGATTGTTCTCTCAGATTGACCATCCGTTTGCGGATGATAAGCTGTGCTCAGATTAAGTTGGGTCCCCATAGCAGATTGCATGGTTCTCCAAAAGTGAGAAGTGAAACGAGCATCTCTGTCAGAAATGATGTTCAAAGGAACACCATGTCGAGCCACAATTTCATCTACATAGATTTGAGCAAGTCTATCAGCAGGAAAATCCTCACGGATTGGCAAGAAGTGTGCTGACTTTGTAAGACGATCAACGACTACCCAGATGGCATCATGACCTTTCTTTGTGAGCGGAAGTTTAGTAACAAGATCCATAGTAATGTTTTCCCATTTCCAAACTGGGATCTCTGGTTGCTCCAATAAACCAGAAGGACGCTGATGTTCAGCCTTAACCTTAAGACAAGTAAGGCATTTGGATACGTATAAGGCAATGTCTTTCTTCATACCAGGCCACCAATAGTGAATACGAAGATCCTTATACATTTTATCTGAGCCCGGATGAATAGAATAACGAGACTTATGGGCTTCATCCATAAGCAAGGTACGAAGATCATCCTGGCTTGGGACCCACAAACGGTCCATGAAGTAAAATGATCCATTGTCCTTCAGTTCCAGAGCAGGTGTTATGTGATAAGGAAACTCCTTATCCATCAATCCTTGTGAAACACAAGATTGTTGAGCTTGAGAAATGCGTGCTTGAATATCGGATCGAGCTTGAATAACAGATTGAACACGTACACAATGAAGCTTAGTACGTTCCTTACGACTCAATGCATCAGCTACGACATTCGCCTTACCAGGATGGTAGCGAATTTCGCAGTCATAGTCGTTTAAAAGCTCAACCCAACGTCGCTGCCTCATGTTGAGTTCTTTCTGATTGAAGATATGCTGGAGACTTTTGTGGTCAGTGAAAACCACACATTTTGTACCGTACAAATAGTGTCTCCAGATCTTTAGAGCGAAAACAACTGCACCCAACTCAAGATCATGAGTGGTGTAGTTCTTCTCATGTATCTTCAACTGCCTTGATGCATAGGCTATGACTTTGTTCCTTTGCATCAGAACACAACCAAGACCCAATTTCAATGCATCACAATACACGACAAAATCATCATCACCCTCAGGCAATGATAGAACAGGCGCATTGCAAAGCTTCTGCTTCAAGTGTTGAAAAGCTTCCTCTTGTTTGTTTCCCCAATAAAAGGGCATTTTCTTCTGAGTTAGAGCAGTTAGAGGAACTGCAATTTTCGAGAAGTTTTCTATGAAGCGGCGATAATAACCCGCTAGACCAAGAAAAGAACGAACTTCAGTAGGAGTAGAAGGTGTATCCCAATCCTTAATCGCACTGATTTTGGAGGGATCTACATGAATACCTTGTTCGTTGATAATATGTCCTAAAAATTGAACCTCTTTAAGCCAGAATTCACACTTGGAGAATTTGGCGAAAAGTTGCTCTTTCTTTAGGAGTTCCAGAGTAAGACGAAGATGCTGCTCGTGATCAGCTCGCGTCTTAGAGTAAATCAAGATATCGTCAATAAAAACAATGACGAACTGATCCAAATAAGGTTTGCAGACCCTATTCATTAAGTCCATGAAAACAGCAGGAGCATTAGTCAAACCGAATGGCATGACTGTGAATTCATAATGCCCATAACGAGTACGGAATGCTGTCTTCGGAATGTCTTCTTCTTGCACCCGAAGTTGATGATATCCGGAACGTAGATCAATCTTCGAAAAATAAGAAGCGCCCTGTAGCTGATCAAAGAGGTCGTCTATGCGAGGTAAGGGATATCGATTCTTGATGGTAAGCTTGTTAAGCTCACGATAATCGATACACATCCTAAAGGATCCATCCTTCTTCTTTACAAAAAGAACGGGAGCACCCCAAGGTGAAAAGCTGGGACGGATAAAACCTTTGTCAGAGAGCTCCTGAAGCTGTTTAGACAACTCTTGCATCTCAGATGGTGCAAGACGATATGGAGCTCTGGCAATGGGATTTGCACCAGGTACGAGATCAATGCGGAACTCGACTTGGCGTGCTGGAGGTAGACCAGGTAAATCTTCAGGGAATACTTCAGAATAATCCCGAACGACAGGAATATCTGAAATAGACTTACCCTTGCCTTTATCTTTTGTAACATGTGCTAAGAAAGCCACATAGTTCTTCTGCAGATACTTCAGAGCTTTAAAACAAGACATGAGTTTGAGACCACCGGTAGGCTTCTCACCTTGAACTTGCAGGATCTCGCCTGTCGAAAGTGGCACACGAATAATCTTTTTAGAACAAACTATCTCTGCGTGATGCTTGGATAACCAATCCATTCCCACAATAACGTCGAAGCTTCCAAGTTGCATAGGCGCGAGGTCAATAGGAAAAAGATGGTCATTAAGATTCAACTGGCAGTTGCGAAGAACAGAATCAAGAATAATGGGTTCACCACTAGCAACCTCTACTGTCAAAGATTTACTTAGTTTCGTTCTAGACACGCGAAGCATCGGCTCAAAAGACAATGACACAAAACTCTTATCGGCACCCGAATCAAAGAGAACAGATGCAGGCTGATTATTAATAAAGAACGTACCGTTCACCACGTTGTCATCCGCCTGCGCCTCTTGGGCATTCATGTTAAAGACTCTGCCTCGAGCTGGAGCCTGATTCAGATTTTGGTTCTGGTTGACTAGCCTTGGGCACCGGTTCCTGTAGTGGGTCAGATCCCCACAATTGTAGCACGAACCAGGAGGAAAATGAGGTCGTGCAGCTTGGCCCTGTTGCTGAGCTAGAGGCTGGGCAACTTGTTGAGCTTGGTTATGGACTGCCTGGTTCTGATTGACAGGAATGCGGCAGTTGACAGCAAGATGACCAGATCTTCCGCAGTTGGTGCACTGACGACACTGGAGATGTGGTTGGTGATGGCCGTTACACCTGTTGCACAAAGGTGCATTGCCAAAATAAGGCTTCTTGGCAGGTGGTTGCGCAGGCTGATTTGGTGCAGCTTGAGCCTGTGCAGTAACAGCAAAATTTTGGGCACCCTTTCGCTTCCTTGATTTCTTTGATGCTTCACCTTCCTTACCCTTACCCTTATTCTTGTTTTTCTCAGAATTAGTCTCCTTCTTTTTATCACCCTTGCGGGTGAGTTTACCCTTCCTGACTAGAGTCTCAGTGAGGGTAGCAGACAACTCGATAGCTTGGCGAAGGGTAGTAGGATTAACACCAGTCAAAATCTCCAGAATAGAATCGGGTAGCCCATCAATATACCTCTCGATCGCTTTATCCGGAGGGGTAACCATGGTGGGACACAATAGACTGAGTTCTTCAAAACGATCCGTGTATGCACGGTGTTCAGCCCCATCTTGCTTTAAGTCATCAAACTCTCGTTCCAAAACTCGAATTTCATGACGGGGACAAAACTCCTTCATCATGAGAGCCCGAAGCTCTTCCCATGTTTGTGCCAACGCCACTTCGGCACCCCTATCGCGCTTAATACCATTCCACCAGGTAAGCGCTCGCTTCTCAAACACGCTTGAAGCAAATTCAACCCTACGCGCATTCTGACACTGCACGTGTAAGAATGTGCTCTCGATACTTTCAAACCACCGTAGGAGCGCAGTTGCTCCTTGCGACCCAGAAAACTTAAGCGGCTTCGCAGAATTGAAATTCTTGAAATTACAGTGTGCGTTATTGTTGTTGTTATTGCCGTTGTTGTTAAATATATCGTGGACTTGAGTTACAACCCCGGGAAGTACAGCAGCCACTTGCTGAGAAACCAGGGCTGCGATCTCTTCAATAGTAAAAGTTCGAGGATCGCGTCGAGGAGGCATTCTAAAAGAGGAAAACATGAAAGAAAACGAGTGAGATGATTGGATGAAAAGAATGAGATGAAACAAAATCAACAAGAGCAAAGATGGTGGTCATTCGTCCGTATCACAGAGCAAACAAACAACACACAGTGACTAATCAAAGTAAATGGGTCAAAAATAATGTATAATGAAGACATGCTCGCCTATAAGTGAACACTCATCCCAAGAATTCCCAGGTAAGCACAACTGGTCTCGCGTCTGATGAGATGTATACGAAGTGCTTGCCTAGACAGAAAACCCAGAATACAGGCATTCACCCTTCCAGTTTGCACATGTTCACATTATTTAAAACCCAAAACGTTTGACGGGATTTTGAAAATTAGAAGGCACAAGGCCAAAAACCAAACTTGAAAAGGGTTCAAAACCATATAACAGAGGGTTTAAAACCTTACAATTGAGGGTTCAAAACCTTGTAAAAATTTATTCAAAAACAGATGATTGTTTTTCAAAAATCGTTTCGGAAAAATTTTGGTTCCTTGTTTTGTTAATCACCTAAGGATAGGTGATGTACATGTTTTAAGATCTAAACACAAGATAACTTGTGTTAGGTTCCTAGAAAAGTTATAGTCTAGGTCAAAGCATTACTAATAACCTAATTCCCTATAACCATTGGCTCTGATAACTCTTCTGTCACACCCCGACCACGTATAACATACAAAACGTGGCGGAAACATCGGGGAGTGTTGTAACAGAATTAATTGTTTCAAATCCATGGCAAACAAAGTTGTATTTTATTTATCAACATAAGTGTTACATTGTTTCAAACAGAGATTTAAGAGTTTAGTACATAATTAAACATCGTCTAGCTTCATTTTTAAGTTTCTAAGGCACAGGTCCGCCCTAGTGTCATGATCGTCAACCTACGGAAAAGCACCTGAAAACACATGTGAAAGTAGGTACGTCAGCATAAAAATGCCTGTGAGATACATAGGTTTTGTGAAAATAGGATTCATGACTTAAGTTTAAGAAAATGTTTAGTCATGAACCTTGTAATTTGATTTGTTTTGTAAATTGCTTGAAAAACAATAAGTCCAGATGATATGTATAGATAAGTGAATAATGTATGGTTAAATGAATAACCATGCAAAATGAGTTGTATAAAATAAACTGTATTGTAAACCAAAGTCTTGTAAAAACATGTCACTTGTGTAAAATGTATAAGTCCAAAATGAATGATTTAAATAACGCTATGATATGTAATATAATACAATCACTTATGTATAGGAAGTACCAGCGGCGTATCCACCATGATTGTATCATATTACTCACATCTCGTTACTTAAGTCACTTAAACCAACCAACAAAGTATAATGTCTATGTTTAAACCAATAGTCAATAGTACTTGTATAAACCCTGTCAAATGTTGATAGTCCAAAAGTAGTCAAGTAATGTGTAACAAATGTTATGTATGGTAAGTAAAATAAGACTACTTAAACCATAAGTAAAATGTACAAAACAAAGTATTTTGAATATATCAAAAAGTTATGTTTTGCCAAGTGATGCATGATACACTGATACGAACATTTATGTGGTAAGTTAACGCATACATTCAAGCCTTGAGACAGTCGGATAACCCTTTCAGTCAAGGTTATCAAAAGAATTGTATTCGGATTCAGTCATTCCTTACATCCAAACAAACCCGGGATGTCAGGAATGGGATTTGTCAAGTCCTATGGTACCACTACTTACAACCGAGCGGCGTAGCAAATGTTAATGAACGTAATAAAGACCCGTTTGTGCAAACCAAATGTCATAGAAGTTGTATACATGTCATATGAAAACAATGTACTAAGTATGCTAAGTTAACATACAAAGTAGAAAAGTCTTGTAAATCAATGTGCTAGCATGCTATCAGTCAACATACATAGCAGAAATGTAATGTAAAACAATGTACTAAGTATGCACACAATGGACATACATAGCATGAAATGTAATGAAATCATGTACTATAATGTACTAACAAACATAGCAGGTATATGATGTGAAAACAGGAAAGCACGAAAGTAACAAGTAGGCACATGTGTTCCACCCCAAAACGTTTGAAAAACAGTAAAAGAGGGGTTCTATGTACTCACTTGATATTGCTCAGATGTCTAAAGATAACCACCAAGTAATGCTAGAGATCTCGGAATCAAACGGCACCTAATATAGGTAACTATGTTAATAACCGGACCTTAATCGGATGATTGGATAGAATGAGGTTTCGTAAACCAAACGAGTGTAGAGACTCGTGTCATTTGGTTTAACAAAGCCTACATACTAAATGAAACCTAACATAATTGTTTACGACCCATTACGACCCGTTTAGGAAGCTTATGCTACTTTAACGTGTCGTGTGCGTGAAACGCGTTCGGACCGCCTAACTAGCCCTATGACAAGTGTTATATGCCTAAACATGTTACATAATCAGTTATGTGACAAAGGTTTAGGTTACATATGCTTAATTACCAATTATACATGAAAAGGGTATTCTGGTAATTTACCTAAGGCATATAAACTACCTATCATACAACTATTTAAACGATGTGACCATAGGGTATAACCTCGGAAGGTTATTCCCTACTTACTATGGTCACCTAATGTGTTTGGTCGGATCCTAATGATCGACCAAACTGGGTCGGGTTCGAAGGTATAGGCGATTTATTAGATCGCCTACCCTACGACCCTAGACAACGTGGTAATCAGTGGGCATAGTCCCAAGGGACTATGACCAACGTGATTACACTCACGTTGCGAAGTTCAAACGAACTTCGCATTGACCATTACTGGTCAACGCTGAAAGTCAAACAAAGTTTGACTTTCTGACTCGAAAAGCAGTAAAATAAGGAAAAGAACGAAAGAATACTTACGAAGGGTCCCCGAATGCTAAACTTGATTCGAAAATCTCAGGTATGAAACAAATGTTTCAACTTAGAGTTTCTCAATTCAAGTTTCTAGTGATTATGAACAAAGGGGTGTTGGGGTATTTATAGTTTTCGGTGAACCGTTGAGATCGTTTCTTGGAAAAGGGGAAAAGATCTAGTCCGTACACTTGTCACAACCTTATGGTGGCTACATATGCTCCTTATCTTAGTGACTAAGCAATTGAGAACATGTGGTTGTGGTTAAATCTGCTGGAAACAGGCTGTTTAAACATTGCACCTGGTCTGGAGACCCCATACGCATCGTATGGTATATATACCATACGCATCGTATGGGTGAACTTTGGCAGAATTACAGTTTTGGTCCCTGAACTGTATTTAGGCCATTTTTGACACGTTTAAGGCCCGTTAACCCCATTTCAAAGCTCTAAAATGAAGTTAAAGTATAGGGAACTTAAAACATACTCAAAAATATGCCGGATGATGGTTCGTTTGGTCGTACGAACGCGATGTTCGCTTAATTACGACGGAATGCGCATAAGCGCGAAAAACGACCCAAATGACGAAACGAATGGATTTTTCTTAAGGCGAACACTAAAATATAATGTAGTCATGCTTACATAAATTTTTGGATGTCCAGATGTATTCAGAACGTAAGTTATGCGCGAAAATGCAAACTTGTGCACTTTTTGACACTTTTAGTCCCTGAATGTCCCAAAAGTTTATTTTAGCACACCGAACCTCTCAAAGCCTATTTCTAAGCTATGTAAAGGATATTTAAGGTGTGTTTAACTTATGGTCATGTTCTGGAATGTTCGTTACAGTTCTAATTGACATACTTTCGCAGTTTGTCATATTTAGTCCCTGTAAGCTAATTAACTTGTTTTTGCCATACCAAAGCCTTTAAAACTTATTTCTAAGTTATGTAAAGGTTATTTAAGGTATGTTGAGTATATGTTGATGTTCCGGAGTATTTCTCGCATTAAACTGAGTACGTTTACGCACTAGTTTGCGTATAACTCTCCAGAAAGTGATGTAGAGTTTGGAATTGAACAAAAGTCAAAACATGAAAAATGTAAAACATAACAAAACAAACATTGAGATCAAATAACATTGTTTTATTGATAACAGAACTGTTCATAGTGATTACAAGCACAGTTGTTACACATATTTTAAAAATGAATCGTTTCAACTGAGTACCCAATCCACTAATCCGCGTATCATGCACCTCTTATAAACAAACAAAGATGAAAACAAACCAGAAAAGAATTGCATCAACGGTTGCTTCAGAGTAATGTTGGTTCCACTAATGTTGATTCTAGCAAAGTGGATTATATATGTCTCTTCTGAACTGAAAGACTTGTCTCCTACAGGCCTACAGCACCACAGTCGTATGGACCCTGTATTTAAAAAAATCGATTAATATAATAATGGTTATTTTCAATGGTAATCACATTTAAGTGCAACAAAAAGTGTATAGGTTTACAATAAAGGATGATGAATAGTACCTGTGGACAGGGTATAACCTTCTGTTTGCCAACCCAAATGCAACATCACATTTGGGTAGTCTTGTGCCAATTTCTTCACCAATATACAGCCGTTTGAGAAGCTATGATTAGCAATGATGACATCATAGCTGATGCCTGGAATTTTGCATCAAATTAGTAGGGACCGAGTGAAAAAGAGAGAGATAGTAAACCTTGTGACTGACCCTTGTCTCGAGCCATTGTGGTATATGCCAAAAAAACACATATGTCTCAGCTCCCCATAAATATTCCAAGATAACAGATCCTCGAGCTACAAATACGAAGTGATTGGTGATCTTATTATAGCTATTGTTATTTATCCTAATCAGTTCAGAAAAATATATCATTTTCCCTACAAAACGCATTACTTGCACTGAGTATGAAAATGTTGATGTTGAATTTAAGGTTACGTAGTGATGCAATAGCTTTCAAAATGAACAAATCAATTCCTTGCTTTGTCTAAAGATACAAGTATAAGTAAAAAAAAATTCATGAAAAATAAAATCCTGTTTTCACATAAGGATTGCAAGTATTCTAAATTATCCACCGGAGTTAAAAGAGATGCACATGGAAAATGTAAAATACGTGTGAACATGTGAATTATGTAATATCTATCTTTTTTTAATTCTGGAAAACATGACACCTTTTGAATCATATCCCTTATTTGATCCATATGATCTGAAACTCGCGGTTGTTCCTTAGGAGGCAAGCACTGGAGATCAGCCATATCCGTCAGAAATTCTTCGCAAAATCGACCACTTAGCTTTAATGGGTCTTCCCCAACCTCATTGGCTCTTTTAATAATCTGCAAGCAAATAACTTAAAATCATATTATAAGTAAAGTAAGTCAACCTGGAACTTTCAGAACCACCACAATATAATATGACTTTCTGTTGGATTACGTACTGAAAGTAGAGAATATCGGACTCTGTATATGGATACGAGATACATACATCTGCTGAAGATAAATACAAATACTTGATAAATGATATGTATGCAAGAGATGCAAGGATGTAAGCAAGAGGGTGTGAATTGTGATAAACAAGACAAAAAGAAAAAAAAAATGGTAAAAGATAAATGCAATCATGTCTATGCCAAGCTGCTAACAATTATATTAGATGTCAGCAACAATTGTGAATACGCTCTAGTTGTCAATTATATAACTAAATCATTCCTTGCTAATTATATCCAACTTGTTAGATATATGATTACTCTTTGTATTAACTTTTAAAATAAATAACCTACTGATCACCAATGAAATTAAAAGTATATCCAATTGACATACCTATACCTATAAAAGCATGCTGAAATTCTTGCATTTCAATATTTCATTTCCATCTCAGCATGCTTTAATAGGTATGGATAAGCTGCTTAGATTTCTCAATCGGATATATATTTTAAATCCATTGGTGATTGGAGGGGTGAGCCCTAAAGCAATGGTAAAGTTGTTGCTATATAACCTGGAGTTCACGCTTTCGAGTCGTGGAAACATCCTCTTGTAGAAATTCAGGGTACAGATGCGTACATCAGGCCCAAGTTGGCCTGATTACCCCGTTAGACCCCGCGCAAGTGGGATCCAAGTGCATTAGGTTTGCCCTTTTTTTATCATTGTATATAGGAACAGAAAAGTGTTGAAAAATAAGAACCATAAGCAAAGATCAATAATGGAAACAAAACATAAGGGTGAGGAGAATTCATTCAAAACAATTGAAGAGTATCAGAGACAGCGTAAGCTTTGATCATCATCTTACCTTGTCATCTACGTCAGTGAAGTTCCGCATGTATTTTACTTCAAATACCTTAAAAATGTAAATTGGTTAGTTAAAGAATACAAACTAAATAGCAAGAATATAAAAAATGTAAATTTTAAATTGGTTAGTTAAAGAATACAAACTAAATAGCAAGAATATAAAAACATTTACACCAACCGAGTGCGGTGAATTCAGTTAATCCAATTAAGAAAGAATCTTTTTACAACTTTAGGTACCTACGTTCAGTCGTTGCTAATTAAACATGTTACCAACAAACTGTTATTGACCAAAAAAAAAAACTTTTAACCCAAAAACAACAAAGAAACAAAGTAAGTGCATGCTATTTTCAGTTGTTACTAATTAAACATGTTATCGCCTTATGCAACCCATGTTTGTAGAATTTGCTATTCAAAAGAGATATACAAAACCTGCATCTAGGGCTCTGTCGGCCCTTCTCCTCTACCTGCCTTTCCATCTAAGGAAAGGTTTTAAACGTCAAAATCAACCTTCTCAAATTAACAAAATATCATGAAGAATATCAAAATTCCACAGCCATAACTTCAAACTCTCAAACTCCACTTTAAATTTATCCATAAACCTAATTATCAGTTGTTCAGCTTTGTCAAATTAACAAAACCTCATGAACAATTTTCAATATTCCAAAACCTATTTTATATTCATCATACGCCAAAATTAATGATCCTTACAACATTTTACACTACAATTAATCATAATTAACCTAATTACAAGTTGTCCATACACCAAACTTAAAACATCAAGAGTTAAATTAACAAAATATCATAAACAAATTTCAATAACCTAAAACACAACAAACTGAAACACTCACCCAAACTAAGTCTTCAACATCATCAACTCCTTCGAGATTCAATCCAGACAACGATGAGTCATCTCCGGTAGCCATTAACAAACAACGAATGAACTAAACCTGCAACTGTTACCTAATCAGAGATGATGAAACGATTGAAAGTTGAGAAAATGAGTGTCGTGTTGTTCACTACAACTGTTAAAAATCATGCGGTGTAAGAGAATTACATTTTAGGGTTTTTTATTTGAAGTAGTGGAAAGGAAAGAGGAAAGTGCGGTGTAAGAGGGAGAAAGGATTTTGATTCAATACCCAGAATAGGTTTTTAACCCTGAATAGTTTGAGCGGCAATTGGCATAGGGTTTCATGGAGAAACACCCAACTACTTATACAAAACAAATATCGAGTTAACGGGAAGAATTTGGCCAAAATACCTTACAATAATTGACTGACATACCTTATTTTCATGAGCCAGAGAGAGGGTGATTGCCTTCAAATCAACAACTTTGATGTTATGATGTCACACCCCGAATTTCCACGTGTCACCGGTGGGCCCGGTGGGGAGTATCGTGACGTCATGGTTGGCAACATAATAGTCAAACAACACAATATTAATATGCACAGCGGAAGCAATTGAAAATATAATACAACCGAATTTATTATTGTAATATCAAATGTCACAATATTCGGAAGTTTATCCACAGAAGGATCGAAAATAAAATGGAAACAATAGTTCAACAGACTTCAGGCATCTTAAGCTTGCGAGACTCTTTATTGATGCTAAGGAGACAATCCAGCCAATTACGTTTAGTACCTGCATTTAGTCTTTTTGGGAAAAGACGTCAGTTTACACTGGTAAATACAATCAACTGACTCATTTTGAAAATGGTTTAAGAAAATTGATTTGAATGCACGTGGCACAAAATATCTTTTATAATTTGATTAAAATGCACAGAGGCAAGATTAACCTTTTTAACTTGGGAGAATTATTTAATATTATAATCTTGTGAACGAATTACATGTTGCTTGTGCGTTCAGTAGCCCGGATCTTGTCCGGGTTAAAGATCAATAGACACACCACATTATTCTTTTATGCACTAACGGGTGTACGCCTACACCTCGCGCTTAAGTCGTGGCCATTTCGTAAAATGATGCCAAGGATATCCGGGACATGGTCATTAACCCCCCAAAGGCTTTAAGTAACAAGATTGTTTAAACGAGCCGATCAAATTATTCAACTACCCACCTAACGGTGGAGATTTGATGCCCGATCAAGCGGTATGCTATATACCGTAACCCAAGCCCGTATAGGGAAAATAAGTTAAAAGTATTTACCTGAGCAAAGTATAATTCACAATTAGAAAAATGCACGTAGCTTTTACTGGTCCTCCTAATCTGGAACGAAGGTTTTATAATAACCTATTAGAATCCTAACGGGTCTTTAATTAAGCTTAAGCTTAGACCGGCTAGTTTCAAAGATACGGTTCGTACGCACGATTAAGCGAAGACCGGATAAAATGCGATTTAGACCCGACAAGTTTGAAGACTTGTTTAATATGGGTTTATTATTCACATTCTGGATTTTGAGATAAAACCGTTAAGGTTTGACCCGTTTCGGCTAATTTATGTAAACTTGTTACATAAACCGAACCGTACGCGTAATAAGCGTGACGGGTATTCATGAGAGCTATATACAGGTTTCCTAAGTTAATTATGCCTCAAATATGTTGTGACATCATTAAGATGTCTTTCATTATGCCCGAAACGTGTTTAAACACAAACTAGGCCCCGTAGGGGTAGTTTGGTCATTTAAAGGTTTATAAAAGAGTTTAAGTAACAACCTGAGTTACAGGTCTGATGTAATTAGCAAAAATACCTAATTTTCTAAGTTATATCAGTAGGATAAAGCATATATGTGAAATTTATCATTTTTAACCAAACTATGCCCCGTAGAGGTATTTTGGTAATTTCACATAAGCCGAAAAGCTCAAAACTGAAGTCTGAGTTTATCAACCTTTGCTTACTGTTAAAATATTATAATTTGCCTCATATATCAGTAGGTATCAACCCGGGTATGTTCAATATAATTTTGATACATACTTTGCGTTAGAAACGCTTAATAAGGCAATTAAAGGCCATTTCCGGGTTCGATACTTAAATCTGATATTTTTATATTTCCAGAAGGCTTAAAATAATTTATTTATCATATGTGATCAGTAGCAAAAGGTTTGGAGTCGTTTAGACATGTAAAACTCATTTTATGGCCCGTAAGGGCAAAACCGACAATTACCGGATTAAGCCTATGACTACTAGTTATGCTCAGCCTAAAATTAATTAAAAATCTTTAAAAATCCCAAAATAATATATTACATCAGTGGGTATTAAGTTTGATACCAAAAAGTAGGCTTAACTAGGCTATACGCTAATTACGCCGTTTTATTAACATAAAGCATTCATTTTGCGATAATGAGCATAACTCTTAATCTACAAATCAAACCGATGTCAAACTTTGCATACAAGTTTATATATCAGTAATTAAAGTTTCTACTCTTTTACATTTCCAAAAATCACGTTTTAAAGTAATAAGGGCATAATGGTCAACATACGAGCAATTAACGGAAACATGCATATTAATTGGATAACTAATGAACCAAGGTGTATAATCATAGAGGGTTGTACTAACATGTAAACTAGTCCAATTAAAGCTCTGAGGCATTTCTAAAACATGCCTAAACGGGTCAGAACTGAAAGTCAAAGTGAAAGTCAAACTATGCGACTTTCGGTTCCGAACCGGGTCTAAACAGGAATTTGTCGAGTTGAACATGTTTAGACATGTTCTTACACTTATTACCAAGTTATAACAATGATCCAACGGGTTTTAAATGATCTATAATGTTAATTATGCATAAATGGCATTTTAAGTATCCTGTTGACTTTTTCTTAGCAAGTTTGACCCGACTTTTGACCTGGTTAGAGTGGTAATCAGGGGGAACCCTTTTGAGGTTTTATTACCCACATAAATACCAACTTATAACTACTTTTGATTCGACTAATCACTGGACCATTAGTGATTAATCTTAAAGTCAACCGTTAATTACGACGGTTTGACTTTTAAGCTAAAACTAAGCTAAAACTTAATTAAGAAGGGTCAAGCAAACTTACAAGAGTCCTATGCTTGATTAGTGATCACTTGAGAGTGCCTTGGAGCTCCAAAAATGATCAGATTGCAAGAATGAGATGTGAAGAACAATGGTTGCAACCTTGGTCCTTTTATAGTGAATTTCTCACCACAAATTGTTGACACTTGGGTCTACAACTCTCCACAACTGACTTACAAGTGTTCCTAGTGCTTAGGGGGTGTTTAGGGGTCAAGCATGAAGAGGCAAAATCGAAAAAATTAGGTTGCAAAGGCTGAGGCAGACAAAGAATCAAAGAAAATCAATTTCTGTCCAGACATGGCAGTGGCGTAGCGCTACTGCATAAGCAGTTAGTGCTCGCGCTACGCGAGCCCTTGGTCTCATCCAACACAACTTTTAAAAATTGCAGTTTTGGTCCCTGGCCTTTCTAAAGGTCGCTTTCATGTCTTGTTTTGCACAATGAGCCCTCTAACTTAACATATAAGGGCTTTAAAACATTTACCCACTTTGTTTAGTCTCCGGTTAACTTTATTGTTACCCGAAAAGGCCTAACTTTCAACGTTGACGCTTTAACCCCTCGTACACGAATTTGATCATAACTTTCTCAT
Source organism: Helianthus tuberosus (assembly GCA_030545235.1). Taxonomy (NCBI): domain Eukaryota; kingdom Viridiplantae; phylum Streptophyta; class Magnoliopsida; order Asterales; family Asteraceae; genus Helianthus; species Helianthus tuberosus. The sequence goes on from CM060381.1 coordinate 152,716,732, forward strand.
ACGTTGACGAAACTTTATGAAATTTTTATCGTGCATTCTAGTGAGCATAATTAATCGTTACAAAGCTTCGGGTTTGTCAAAAGGTCACTCAGAGGTATAATTTAAACATGTTGACACATTTAACCCCTGTAGTTTGTAATCTCTCACTTTTAGCTTCGTATGATCCATGATTTATTCGTTTGAAGCTATGAGCATCATGTAGGGTTAATATACAACATATTTATTCACTGTTGACATTTAGAACTCGTATATTCACATACTTTTCATTATTGTCAACTTACATCCTTTTATAACATTCTTTCACACGTTCAATCATATGACACGTGTCTACACATTATAGGACGTGAATTTTCGAGGTGTTACATCCTCACCCCCTTAAAATAAATCTCGACCCGAGATTTACTGAAATAAATAAGGGTATTTTTCTTTCATCGTGGATTCAACCTCCCACGTGAATTCAGGACCTCTACGGGCATCCCATTTGACCTTTACAATAGGTACATGCTTCCTTCGAAGCTTCTTTACCTGTCGATCTTCAATCGAAAAAGGTTTTTCCACAAACTTTAAGCTCTCATCTATATGCACATCTGTATGTGGTATTACCAGTGATTCGTCAGCGAAACACTTTTTCAGATTGCAGATGTGGAACACATTGTGAATTCCACTGAGTTCTTCTGGTAAGTTTAACTTATAGGCAACTGACCCGACACGTTCGATAACCTCGAAAGGTCCTATGTATCTCGGGCTTAGCTTGCCTTTCTTACCAAACCGCATCACTCCTTTCCAGGGTGACACTTTAAGTAGGACTTTGTCACCTACTTCGAAGTGAAAATCCTTACGCTTAGGATCAGCGTAACTCTTCTGCCTATCCCGGGCAGCTTTGAGACGGTCACGAATTTGGACAATCTTGTCTGTCGTTTCGAACACGATCTCTGGTCCTGATAACTGGACATCTCCAACTTCCGCCCAACAAATAGGCGATCTACACTTTCTACCGTATAATGCCTCGAAGGGCGCAGCCTTAATGCTGGTATGGTAGCTATTGTTGTAGGAGAATTCGATTAATGGTAGGTTCTTATCCCAACTACCACCCAAATCTATCGCACATGCACGTAGCATGTCTTCCAACGTTTGAATAGTACGCTCACTCTGACCGTCAGTCTGAGGATGATAAGCTGTACTAAAATTCAAGCGTGTGCCCAAAGATTGTTGGAAACTCTTCCAAAAATGTGACGTGTACCTAGTATCCCTGTCAGAGATAATAGACACAGGTATGCCATGTAAGGCTACAATCTTGTCAACGTATAACTGGGCTAACATGTCGGAGCTATAAGTCTCCTTGATGGGTAAGAAATGTGTTGACTTAGTCAGTCTATCGACTATAACCCATATTGTATCATTTCCCTTCTTTGTCTTTGGTAACTTGGTAATAAAATCCATAGTTACCATTTCTCACTTCCACGTAGGAAGTTCAGGCTGTTGTAGCAAGCCTGACGGCTTTTGATGCTCGGCTTTGACTTGCGCACATGTCAAGCATTTAGCTACATAGGTGGCCACAGACTTCTTCAAGTCTATCCACCAATAGTTTGCCCTTAGATCCTGGGTAGCTGATGGCAAATTCTTAATCGTTGCCTAATTAGGGTTGCGGCAATTAATACATAAGCAATATGAACCGTCTTTCTTATTTAACAATATAAAACTTTTGGAATATCGGGTTAGGCTATATGAACCCTCTATTTAAAGGCTTAGTTAATCAGGGTTTCGATTCTTTCAATGATGGTACTAGCCGCCATGGAGATTTCATAACAATGCAGCCTTAAATGGGATATAAATCTTAATTCTACCTGCCTTCCAGGAGGTAAGCAAGGAAAACTTATGAGAAGATAATCAAGATACAAGGAGTCTACAGAGATTTTCCATATCCCCGACTCCAGTTCATCCATCATTGCTTGTGTCAAATGAGTGACACATTTATGTTATGAGTCCACAAATTCCTTAATCGGGAACATTTACTTGGAAAATTCCATTCTGGATATCTTCCTTGAGTACTACTAGTCGACTTTAGTACAATATGATCATTGGGATATCTTAGGGGTTCCATGTATTAAACCTCCATACTGATCAGGCATGGAAGCAATCTATGGGACACACTAGGACACGCCAATCCCCATATGGTACTCTTATCAAACATAGTTTGGCATTCGCAGGCGATAGAAAAAAACAATGAGAAAAATAATTAACATAACATATGTTGTAGTACTTTATGCGAAGAAAGAGTACTCTTAGATTTTTTTTTTTTTTTTTTTGTAAGGATTCCTTGCCGATACTAGAAGAATCGGTTACTATGGTTTCCTTGGTAAGTTATACCTTGTGAATAATATAAAAGTTTGCTAAGCTTATGGTTTATGAAGATTCCTTATTGCCTGTATTAAATCAGGATACTTAGCAGAAAATTATCATTGGTAAATGATAACGTGAACTGCCTCTTGGCATTCATCAGGTGAGTTCAGGCATTTCTTCCTTTAGCCTTTCCAGGCTTAGCTGTACCTTCTTTGGCAGCTTTATGGTATCTAGTTCTGATGCGGCCTTGCTCACCACAGCCGTAATAGACTGCATTCCTTATGTCCCTACATTCATGGGAATGATGACCAGTTTCCTTAGCAGATGCCACACTGCTTTGGTCTTTGTTCTAATCGACACTGTCCCAAGTGTCTTTTATAGCAATTCTTACATACAGGCTCTTACTGAACTTTCGTTGCTTTTTATTAAGCCTGTACCTGCTCTCTTTCTTAGATTTCTGGGAGCTATCTTCCTCCTTTGGTTCATCCTTCATATAGGAAGTGTGAACAAAACTCTTCTCATGAGCAATTTGAACATGGTTTTGAATGAAATTCAGAGCGAGGAGCATTCGGCTCTTTGGATTGTTTCATGACCTTTCTATGGTCCTTCCAACTGCTGCGTCAACCACAGCCTGGAGATTAACTCCATTAATATTGAGGTTTACGTTTGTAGTTTTATTAACTTTCGTCGCATTAATAGTATTGCGACTGTCGCCTACCTCATCCGAGTTTTCCATACTCGAAACTTGGTACTAATCACCAAGATTTAACAATTATTAGTCATCAACCTGATGACCTGACTTAGATTAGCCACGGCATTCATAAACCGTATGGGCTATTCTGTTCTGAACATTCTTAATGAATGCTTTTTGAATGTATTTCTATTACATGTAGCTTAGGTCACAAAAGGACTATCAATGGCATTTAAGGTTTGGAGCGAGTCCAATACCTGCTTGACAGGGGACCATAATGTCACAACTGTCTTTGTCACAAGGACGATTATAAATAGCTCAAAGGCTAGTCTTACAAGATTTTTATTATATATATACATATATGGCGTAGAAGCCTGTCTCGATGGACGTAGAAAGATATGGCATAAAGCCCAGTCATGAAGGAAATAAATGATTATACGGCACGAAGGCCTTATCGCTAAGGTCATTTAGATATGGCACAAACGGCCTTGTCACCAGGAATGTTAACATTTAATATGTTAGCTTGTCACGAATGACAAATTATAGCACATAGGCTTGTCATGAATGACTTTAAAACATAACTCGATGATCTATCATCAAGGACCTTAATTATTTAGCCGCAATCTTATTAGATTAGGGCTTCAAGGTTTGAATGTGGTTCTTCACCTTTGGACAGGGAGTCATAGACTACAGCTGTCATCGTCTTGAAAGACGATTCATTTGGCAGAAAAGTAAGCCAATCAACATCACTAACGGATGTTTATATATAATCATCGTATCTGATGATATTAGTCATGATCACATCGATCATATTGACTATTAGGTTTAGGTATAATCACACCATTTTGAACAGGGGATCATAAAGATCATTACTATCTTTGTCTTACCGACACTAGAATAAGGTATAGCCCGTAGGCATTTCATCACGGGGGATGTTAATATTATGATCATCATACTGATGATACTAGTCAGGATCGCAATGATAGTATAGACTATGGGATTTGAGTATAGCTCACCCCCTTGGGCAAAGAATCACAAAAGATTACAATTGCCTTGTCGCAATTGGACAATATAATATAACCCTTAGGCAAAACATCATTAAGGATGTTAAACTCTTTAATCATCATATTGACGATCTTTGTCATGATTGCATTGATCATATAGACTATTAGGCTTGAGCATAGCTCACTACCTGGGACAGGGGATCGTAAAGATCACAATGTCTTTGTCACACATGGACAATATAATATGGCCCATAGGTGAAACATCACTAATGGATGTTTATAATAGGTCCATCCTATTATAAGATATAAGTCATGATTTCATTAATCATATTGACTACTTTAGCTTGAGCATAGCTCACCACCTCAGACAAGGAATCATAAAGATAACAATGTCAATGTCTCAAATGGACAATATATCATAGCCCGTAGGCAAAACATCACTAAAGGATGTTAAATAATATTATCATCGTATTAAATGATATTAGTCATGATCGCATTGATCATATAGACTATTATGTTTGGACATAGTCCAATATTTTAGACAGGAGGTCAAAGACCATCACTGTCGTTGTCTTATCGGACAACAAGTTTAGCCCGTAGGCACTTCATCACTAACGGATGTTCATAATATGATCATCTTATAGGATGATATAAGCCATGATTCCTAAACCACTAGGTTAGATAAGGGAATTGGAAGAATCCAATATAAGAATGACTGTTGTGATTTTCTCGAATCACATTTGTCAAGAGTGCTAACATGTTCTTAGGTGTTAACAAGGATCTGAATCCCTTGAGTACGTTTCACCATCTTGGCCGCGTAGGCTAGGTTTCACCTTTAAGATTCCCTTTTAAACTGCATACTGGCAGGGAAGGAAGGATATTTATTTTATTCAGGATTTTTATCATAAATCCTAATTTATAAGTTAATAATAGCACAAATGGCCTAGTCGCGTAGACAAGTTTAATTTATAAGCCATTGTTTCGGAGAATCGAGGCATTAAGGTTTGAATCAAAGTTCATTACCTTTTTCTTGACAGGGAGTTGTAGGCTACCACTGTCTTTAGTCTCAGAGGACATTAACTATAGCCCGTAGGCACTTCCCTTCTAAGGGATGTTTATTATGGAATTGCCCCTTAGGGTAATTCATTAACCATGGTAAACAGAGACCATATTCGGTTAATTTATTGCTAACATTTATTTAGGACTTCTATTATAATTTATCCTAATTATAAAACATTAACAGTTTTATTTGTGGCACCCAAGGCCTGGTCACATGGACATTTATAAATTTTTAAGCTTATGATTTCAGAGTATCAAAGCAACAATAACAATTTTATTGAATAGCACAAAAGGCCTAGTTACAAGGACAATTTTTAAATTATAAGCCATGATTTCAGAGAATCAAGGCCTTTAAATAAATTAGCACAACAGGCTTAGTCACAAGGACATATATAAATTATATGCTATGATTTCAGAGAATCAAGCATTTGAGGTTTGAACCTAGTTCATTACCTTTTTCTGACAGGGAGTCATAGCTACCACTGTATTTTGGCTCATGTAGAAATGAGCAAGGCCAGTAGGCATTATATTAACGGACAGGGAGTCATTGCTACCACTGTCTTTTGGCTCATGTAGAAATGAGCAAGGCCCGTAGGCACTATATTACCACGTATGGTTAAAATGTGATCATCTTAATTGATGATGTAAACCCAGGATTCAGAGATCATTAAACTGGGTTAGAAATCTTTTTAAAAAGATCCTTATATAATAATAACGTGTGTGATTTTTAAATAAATCACATCTGCCAAGAGTGTTAACATGTTTTCAGATGTTAACAGGGATTTGAATCTTTTAAACAGGTCTTACCATCTTGGCCCGGTCTTATAATTGACCCGAAGGCTAGGTTTCACTCTTAAGATTCTTAATAATTTGAATCTTTTCTTAACAGGTCTTACCATCTTGGCCCGGTCTTTTAATTGACCCGAAGGCTAGGTTTCACTCTTAAGATTCTTAGTTAATATTTAACGCAAAAAAAAAAAAATTTAATTGAAATGTTAATATGGATCTGAATCTAATTATGGAACTACCATCTTGGCCGGTCTTAATATGACCCGAAGCTAGGTCTTGTCCTTTTTTGATTTTGCCATTTTATTTATAATGGTAGATCTTGCAAAAGGAAATGTTATTTTCCATTTATTTAATATTCTTGTTTAGAATGAAAGTTTAAACTTAATCATTCCACTATATAAAAATAAAAGTATAAAGTTGCCCTAAGCGGGACTTGAAAGGAATAATGTTGTCCTCGTAGGGACGGACAGATAATTATGTCCTTATAAGGACTAATAAGGAAACGATCTTCAGTAAAAGGAGTTTCTTCTTCATTTTATTTCTGAATGCTTTCTCGTTGGATGCTCGTTTCATTCTAGCCGTGGTACGAAGCTCAGCATCTCAGGGCTCCGGGTGTGGAGAACTCCTATTACGGCTTCTTCACTTGGCGACGTATCCAATTAAAAATTTGGAAGTAAGAAGTTCTTAGATTAGGATTTAGAATATTCCTAAGTTAAGTCTAGACTCAGAAGGTCAAGGAATGTGCTACTGTGTCATTGAGATTAAACACAAAAGCTAGTGTTTAATTCACTCAATGTTGGCTCTGATACCAACCTGTCACACCCCGAATTTCCACGTGTCACCGGTGGGCCCGGTGGGGAGTATCGTGACGTCATGGTTAGCAACATAATAGTCAAACAACACAATATTAATATGCACAGCGGAAGCAATTGAAAATATAATACAACCGAATTTATTATTGTAATATCAAATGTCACAATATTCGGAAGTTTATCCACAGAAGGATCGAAAATAAAATGGAAACAATAGTTCAACAGACTTCAGGCATCTTAAGCTTGCGAGACTCTTTATTGATGCTAAGGAGACAATCCAGCCAATTACGTTTAGTACCTGCATTTAGTCTTTTTGGGAAAATACGTCAGTTTACACTGGTAAATACAATCAACTGACTCATTTTGAAAATGGTTTAAGAAAATTGATTTGAATGCACGTGGCACAAAATATCTTTTATAATTTGATTAAAATGCACAGAGGCAAGATTAATCTTTTTAACTTGGGAGAATTATTTAATATTATAATCTTGTGAACGAATTACATGTTGCTTGTGCGTTCAGTAACCCGGATCTTGTCCGGGTTAAAGATCAATAGACACACCACATTATTCTTTTATGCACTGACGGGTGTACGCCTACACCCCGCGCTTAAGTCGTGGCCATTTCGTAAAATGATGCCAAGGATATCCGGGACATGGTCATTAACCCCCCAAAGGCTTTAAGTAACAAGACTGTTTAAACGAGCCGATCAAATTATTCAACTACCCACCTAACGGTGGAGATTTGATGCCCGATCAAGCGGTATGCTATATACCGTAACCCAAGCCCGTATAGGGAAAATAAGTTAAAAGTATTTACCTGAGCAAAGTATAATTCACAATTAGCAAAATGCACGTAGCTTTTACTGGTCCTCCTAATCTGGAACGAAGGTTTTATAATAACCTATTAGAATCCTAACGGGTCTTTAATTAAGCTTAAGCTTAGACCGGCTAGTTTCAAAGATACGGTTCGTACGCACGATTAAGCGAAGACCGGATAAAATGCGATTTAGACCCGACAAGTTTGAAGACTTGTTTAATATGGGTTTATTATTCACATTCTGGATTTTGAGATAAAACCGTTAAGGTTTGACCCGTTTCGGCTAATTTATGTAAACTTGTTACATAAACCGAACCGTACGCGTAATAAGCGTGACGGGTATTCATGAGAGCTATATACAGGTTTCCTAAGTTAATTATGCCTCAAATATGTTGTGACATCATTAAGATGTCTTTCATTATGCCCGAAACGTGTTTAAACACAAACTAGGCCCCGAAGGGTAGTTTGGTCATTTAAAGGTTTATAAAAGAGTTTAAGTAACAACCTGAGTTACAGGTCTGATGTAATTAGCAAAAATACCTAATTTGCTAAGTTATATCAGTAGGATAAAGCATATATGTGAAATTTATCATTTTTAACCAAACTATGCCCCGTAGAGGTATTTTGGTAATTTCACATAAGCCGAAAAGCTCAAAACTGAAGTCTGAGTTTATCAACCTTTGCTTACTGTTAAAATATTATAATTTGCCTCATATATCAGTAGGTATCAACCCGGGTATGTTCAATATAATTTTGATACATACTTTGCGTTAGAAACGCTTAATAATGCGATTAAAGGCCATTTTCGGGTTCGATACTTAAATCTGATATTTTTATATTTCCAGAAGGCTTAAAATAATTTATTTATCATATGCGATCAGTAGCAAAAGGTTTGGAGTCGTTTAGACATGTAAAACTCATTTTATGGCCCGTAAGGGCAAAACCGACAATTACCGGATTAAGCCTATGACTACTAGTTATGCTCAGCCTAAAATTAATTAAAAATCTTTAAAAATCCCAAAATAATATATTACATCAGTGGGTATTAAGTTTGATACCAAAAAGTAGGCTTAACTAGGCTATACGCTAATTACGCCGTTTTATTAACATAAAGCATTCATTTTGCGATAATGAGCATAACTCTTAATCTACAAATCAAACTGATGTCAAACTTTGCATACAAGTTTATATATCAGTAATTAAAGTTTCTACTCTTTTACATTTCCAAAAATCACGTTTTAAAGTAATAAGGGCATAATGGTCAACATACGAGCAATTAACGGAAACATGCATATTAATTGGATAACTAATGAACCAAGGTGTATAATCATAGAGGGTTGTACTAACATGTAAACTAGTCCAATTAAAGCTCTGAGGCATTTCTAAAACATGCCTAAACGGGTCAGAACTGAAAGTCAAAGTGAAAGTCAAACTATGCGACTTTCGGTTCCGAACCGGGTCTAAACAGGAATTTGTCGAGTTGAACATGTTTAGACATGTTCTTACACTTATTACCAAGTTATAACAATGATCCAACAGGTTTTAAATGATCTATAATGTTAATTATACATAAATGGCATTTTAAGTATCCTGTTGACTTTTTCTTAGCAAGTTTGACCCGACTTTTGACCTGGTTAGAGTGGTAATCAGGGGGAACCCTTTTGAGGTTTTATTACCCACATAAATACCAACTTATAACTACTTTTGATTCGACTAATCACTGGACCATTAGTGATTAATCTTAAAGTCAACCGTTAATTACGACGGTTTGACTTTTAAGCTAAAACTAAGCTAAAACTTAATTAAGAAGGGTCAAGCAAACTTACAAGAGTCCTATGCTTGATTAGTGATCACTTGAGAGTGCCTTGGAGCTCCAAAAATGATCAGATTGCAAGAATGAGATGTGAAGAACAATGGTTGCAACCTTGGTCCTCTTATAGTGAATTTCTCACCACAAATTGTTGACACTTGGGTCTACAACTCTCCACAACTGACTTACAAGTGTTCCTAGTGCTTAGGGGGTGTTTAGGGGTCAAGCATGAAGAGGCAAAATCGAAAAAATGAGGTTGCAAGGGCTGAGGCAGACAAAGAATCAAAGAAAATCAATTTCTGTCTAGACATGGCAGTGGCGTAGCGCTACTGCATAAGCAGTTAGTGCTCGCGCTACGCGAGCCCTTGGTCTCATCCAACACAACTTTTAAAAATTGCAGTTTTGGTCCCTGGCCTTTCTAAAGGTCGCTTTCATGTCTTGTTTTGCACAATGAGCCCTCTAACTTAACATATAAGGGCTTTAAAACATTTACCCACTTTGTTTAGTCCCCGGTTAACTTTATTGTTACCCGAAAAGGCCTAACTTTCAACGTTGACGCTTTAACCCCTCGTACACGAATTTGATCATAACTTTCTCATACGTTGACGAAACTTTATGAAATTTTTATCGTGCATTCTAGTGAGCATAATTAATCGTTACAAAGCTTCGGGTTTGTCAAAAGGTCACTCAGAGGTATAATTTAAACATGTTGACACATTTAACCCCTGTAGTTTGTAATCTCTCACTTTTAGCTTCGTATGATCCATGATTTATTCGTTTGAAGGTATGAGCATCATGTAGGGTTAATATACAACAGATTTATTCACTGTTGACATTTAGAACTCGTATATTCACATACTTTTCATTATTGTCAACTTACATCCTTTTATAACATTCTTTTACACGTTCAATCATATGACACGTGTCTACACATTATAGGACGTGAATTTTCGAGGTGTTACATATGATGCCATCGGTGCTTCAGTTTCCAAAGAATGATGGGATTTCAGGTCGAAAATCCTTCAAGATCTTACTAATTTTTCCGTCAATAATTTTAGGGTTTCTCTGGTAGAAGAAGATGAAGATGAGAGAATAGTGAACGAAACTAAAGTTGATAATGAGAAAATAGGGTAATGGGTGTCTTGGGATGAGCAAAGGAATTCAAAAATTGAATCCAGAGATCTGCCGCCCAAAAATTCGTTTCGCCGCCCAAAAGCTTTAGGTTTATAAAAAAAATAAAAAAGACAGCAAAATGACACGTGGACTTGGAGAAGACTGGTAATGCCATGTAGGAAAGAGGGCAAAGGGGAGGCTTGTGGTGTTGACACCTCAGCCATTCCCACTTGATTTATTATAAGAGAAAGATATAGAAAGTGTGTACTGTACAAAATGGCTTAACGTACACTATGTACGCGATGTGAAATCGCATGTGATAATTTTGATGAAATCTCATGTTGGTTTTTGTAACAATTTCGCATGTGGTAATTTTGATGAAATCGCATGTTAAAAAACCAACATGCGAAATTGTTACAAAAAACCAACATGCGATTTCAATGTAGGATGAAGATCTGACGGCTGAGATGATCGCGTACGTAATGTAGGATAAGGGCTCTTGTACGTTAACCTAACTAACTATATATATATATATATATATATATATATATATATGATGACGGGGGTAGCCCAAGATTGAATAAAAGGGCTAATTGCGTAAATGCTTAAAGGGTTAAAGGGTTCAAGGCTTAAAAAGCTGTGAGGAAGGGAAAAGCAACACGGGAACAGTAGCCAGTCACATCCAGGGATTGCTTCACCAACCCACAGCCGCAAAAGCAATGCAGGTCTGCAGGAATGCACGCTATTATCCGGGGGACAAAAGGCTTCAACCCCCGAAAGGGTAAGCCCCTCACTGCAAGAAGGATCACTAGTCAAATGAATTCTACTTCGGGAGATGTCTTCTCCTATAAATTGACACTTCGTTTACTTCAAGAAACATCTCCTGGCCAGCTCTGATTCTCTAATCTCTGGTCATTCACATTGAGTACTTGCTTACATGCGAGTCACTCCTTTTCACACATACCACACACATTCTATTTGCTCCCACATCCGAGTCTGGATACAATTCAGAGAAGGATCTCCAGCAAATAACAAAAACTAACTAGTGAACCTCCTTCCACGTCTTGCAAACGTGGGGGGACCCCACGACCTGCGTTAGGCAAAGTTGAACCCTTCAACCCTTTTGCCTGGCCAGTCTAGCTACCACCGTTGGTCTTGTATTTGTTGCATCAACAAGTTGGCGCCCACCGTGGGGCTATGCCGCTATTTCTTCTCGAAAAGACCTAGTAGTGTAGCTCTTTTTACTTAAAACCACCATGTCTGAAAGTGGATCCCCGGAAGAAGTAAATCAGATCCCAAACACTTCTACCCCGGGTAGTAGCCAAGCTCATGTGGCCATACCAACTTCTTTCTCCACTCCGGGGAGCACACCCGAGTTCCTCAACTTCAACACACTAACTCCGTCCAGATCCGGAGTTCCATCTCCCAATATCGGTGTCTCCGACGCCCCAGCATGTGTTGAACTCACCCCTGAAGGGGTTGCCAACAATTTCCTTGAGCTAAGGTCCCTTCTCAACCAGCATGTGAGTAAAGAAAGAGAAAAGGGGGTGAGGATTCGTCTAGACTATGATGAACCTGAACCAACGTTGTCTCCTGGGCCACCCCCTCTTTTTGCAACAAGAAGTGAGGCTGGTCCTAGTAATCTCTCAAACCCTCACCCTTATCTGTCCACTATGGCAAATCCTACGGTGCATCCTATCTTCTCTTCTCTTCCCAACCAATTACTAATGGTGCTCCTTTGGGACATGAGCTAACCCTTGATCAGCTCCTACAGTCCCCAGTAACAAGCTATCCAGCATCTATCACAACCACATGGGAGCAAGCTCTGTCCGTGCTCCCTTTAGCACGAAGTGCTGTTATGAGTGCTCCCCTCGGAACAAACTGCTCCGTTGGCCCAGGAAGCCTTCAAGGCTTCAACCCCATGCCCAACATGATGACCCAGATGATGGCCAACTTCCCATGGCAACACTTCATCAATCAAGTGCTAGCCACTCAGGGAAATAACGGCACTAGCAATAATGTGGATGCAAGGGCTGAAGAAGACTTGGCTAAACCATACAAGCCAAGTAACCTTTCATGCTTTTCAAGGCAGATAGCCAATTATGATTTCCAATCAAAGATTAAGATGCCATCCCACATCAGGACGTATGATGGGACTGAAGATCTGGAGGACCATCTTCAGATCTTCACCGGTGCAGCTCGGATAGAGAAATGGTCAAACGCTGAATGTTGTTTAATGTTCATGTAAACTCTTGTGGGATCTGCCAGAATCTGGTTCAACGACTTACCTGCTCAAAGCGTTCGAAGCTTTGATGATCTTAGCAAAGGTTTCTTAGCCAATTTCTCCCAACAAAGGCGATATGTCAAAGACGCAACAGTGATCTTTCAGATAAAACAACGTGATGATGAAAGCCTTCGTGCTTTCATTGAACAATACAAGAAGGAAGGTCTGACTTATGTAGGGGCCGATGAGAAAATGAGGGTGGCTGGCTTCATGAATGCCATCACCTCTAAGTACCTTACAAGGGATTTCAACAAATCTCTACCCAAGACCTTAGAAGAAGCTCTTGAAAGGGCTGAAGCCCACATCCGGGGAGAGGAGGCAGTAGACATTAAGGAACAAAGAAAAAGAGGGTCCGGCTGGAGAAGCAACAGTCCAGCCAGAAAAAGAGGGAACTTCAACTCCTATGACAGGCGGTCAAAGGGTTCAGACCCTCGAAGGTCTGAAGGCCGGAACCCTCCAAGCAGGGAGAAAGGCATAAGTTCCACACCCCTCACAAAGACCCCTCAAGAAATCCTTACAACAGAAGAAGTTAAACAAAACTTTCGGCCTCCTAGGCCTCTCCCCAAGAGCAGGAAGAACGAGAACTCCACCCAATACTGCGAGTTTCATGAAGAAAAAGGTCACCACACCAATGATTGCTTCCAACTCAAGAAAAGAATAGAGGAAGCTGTTAAGTCCGGAGAACTCGCTCATTTGGTAAAGGGAGTCCGGGACAAAATGGCTGAAGGAAAGGGTAAGGAAGTCAATATGGTGGATTTCGATGGAAGGGTTCCTCATAAAAGATAGCGGTTGGAAGCTTGGGAGCTCCAGTGTGTTTGCTTCCCCCCAATGGAGAAAGACCCTCTCTCTAATCCTCTTATTGTAGAAGCTACCGTGGGAACGTTGCAAACATATAGGGCATACATAGACACGGGGGCAGCCACTGAAATCATGTTCGAAAAATTCTTCAACCGTTTGAGCAATGAAGAGCGTTCAAGGCTTCAACCCTCTGGAACCTCTATAAAAGGTATCGCCGACATACCACTCAAGCCTTTAGGGAAACTGACACTTAATGTTCGTTTCGGTGAAGGTTTAAAAGAAAGAACTCAACCACTCACCTTTGTGGTCATCAATATCCCCTCAAGCTATAATGTGATCATTGGAAGACCAAGACAGTGTGCATTTTACATGGCCGTGTATGTTGGCCATGGCACAGTCAAGTTTCCTACCGAGAGGGGCATAGCAACCCTTCAACCTTCTCAGGAGGCCTACATGGTTGAAGGTGAAAGCTCAAACAGTGAAGAGGACAGGCAAAGGTTGGTCATAAACCCTAAGTACCCTGAACAAAGAATAAGGGTCAATCCAGACCTTTCTCAGGAGACCCTTTCATACCTTGAAAAGTTGCTAACACACTACAGCGATGTATTCGCTTGGTGTCCAGAAGATATGACCGGGATCCCTAGGGACATTGCCGAGCATGAGTTGAGAATACCACTGGATGTCAAGCCTGTGGTCCAAAAGAAAAGAAGCTTGGCACCCGAGAGAAGTCTGGCAGCCTGCCAAGAGGTTGAAAAGCTTGTGTCGGTCGGTATTCTCCGAGAAGTCAAGTACCAGTCATGGGTTGCAAACCCGGTTATGGTCAAGAAGCCAGACAACTCTTGGAGGATGTGCATAGACTTTAAGGATCTTAACAAAGCTTGTCCTAAGGATTGCTATCCACTACCGGAAATCGATCTCAAGGTTGACTCCCTCACAGGTTACTCGTTCAAATGCTTTCTTGATGCATACAAGGGTTATCACCAGATCCTCATGAAGAAAGAGGATGAGGAAAAGACAGCCTTTCACACGGACAAAGGGATCTTTTGTTATCAAAAGATGCCTTTCGGCCTCAAAAATGCCGGAGCAACCTATCAACGGCTCGTTGACAAAGCCTTCGAAAGCCAAATTGGCAAAAACATGGAGGCATATGTCGATGACTTGGTGATTAAAAGCAAAACGGAATATCAAATGCTCGATGATATCCAAGAAACTTTCAAGAACCTCAGAAAGGTTAACATGAAGCTTAACCCGGAAAATGTTCATTTGGATTCGAGGAGGGAAAATTCCTGGGTCACATTGTTGGAAAACAAAGCATCAAAGCCAACCCTAACAAAGTGAAAGCCGTCCTTGAAACCAAGCCACCAAAGACCAAGAAGGAGGTTGAAAGCTTGAACGGGAAGCTTGCAGCCTTGAAGCGTTTTACCTCAAAGTTGGCCGAGAGATCTCTGCCCTTCTACAAAACGCTCAAGAACTGCTCAGATAAGAAGGATTTCAAATGGACTGAAGAAGCTGAAGAAGCTTTCAACCAGATGAAGCAACACCTAGCTTCCCTACCAGACATTGCGGCACCAAAAACCGGGGAGTTAATATCGGTGTACCTCTCAATCACGGATGAGGCCATCAGTGCAGTCCTCACCATTGAACGAGACAAGGCCCAGGTACCCGTTTATTGTTTCAGCAAAACTTTAAAATTAGCTGAAACAAAATATCCTCCCCTTGAAAAACTTGCTCTAGCCCTAGTTCAAACAGCTAGGAGGCTTAGAAGGTACTTCCAAGCACACCCCATGCAAGTGGTCACCGACCAACCTATTAAGAGTGTGCTTGAAAAACCTGAAAACTCGGGGCGATTAGCCAAATGGGCCATAGAACTGGGTGAACATAACATCACCTATGTCCCAAGAAAAGCTATCAAAGCTCAAGTCTTGGCTGATTTCATTGTGGAAGTCCCAAACCAAACAGCCACTGAAGTAAACACTACCACCACTGAACCTTCCAACCCTGAAGCCTGGAAGCTTTTTACCGACGGGGCTTCAAGCGTTGAAGGGTCAGGGGCTGGGTTAATTTTGATCAACCCAGAAGGTTTGGAATTCACATATGCTCTCCGTTTTGATTTTCAGACCACCAATAACGAGGCTGAATACGAAGCACTAATAGCCGGCCTAAGGCTGGCCAAAGAAATGAAAGTTGAAAAGCTTGAAGTGTTCACAGATTCGTTGCTGGTCTCAAGCCAAGTGAATGACAGCTACATAGCTAAAGAGCCCAACATGAAAAAATACAGAGAAAAATCCAAGGAACTGATGAGTACCTTCCAAACGTGTAACATCAAACAGATACCCAGATCTCAAAACAAAAAGGCCGATGCCCTAAGTAAGCTTGCATCTCTCACTTTCGCCCACCTTACCAAGAAGGTACTGGTAGAAGTGTTGAAAACCCCATCCATTAATGAATTGGAGGTTCAAGACGTGGTTACCGAAGAAGATCCAAACTGGATGACTCCCATAAAAAAGTTCCAAAAAAATGGTGAATTACCCAATGATCAAGTGGAAGCTAAAAGGGTTGAAATCAAGGCAAGGCAATACATACTACAAGGAGAAACCCTTTACAAAAAGGGTTACCTTGCTCCCTTGCTAAGATGTGTCGGTCCCGAGCAAAGTAAGTATTTGATCAAGGAAATTCATGAAGGTGTATGTGGAGCTCACTTTGGAGCTAGGTCGGTAGTTGCAAAGCTCATGAACCTCGGATATTTCTGGCCTTCAATGCATCGTGATACAGCCGAAGAATTAAAGAAATGTGATGCTTACCAGATTCATGCACCAATCCCAAAAAGTCCCAAGCATGACCTAGTCCCGATAACCTCGGCTTGGCCATTCTATAAATGGGGAATGGACATTGTTGGTCCATTTCCCCCAAGCAAAGGAGGGGTAAAATTCTTGTTGGTGGCAGTAGATTACTTCACCAAGTGGCCCGAGGTCAAACCACTTGCCAAAATCACGGGAAAACAGGTCATCGACTTTGTTTGGGAGAACATTATTTGCCGTTATGGATTACCGGGAGTACTTGTCACTGATAACGGAAGACAATTTGCTGAAAAGCCTTTCAGCACTTGGTGCAAGGAATACAAAATCGATCAGGTTTTTAGCTCAGTGGCTTATCCGCAATCAAATGGCTAGGTTGAAAGAACAAATAGAAGCATAGTAGAAGGCATCAAGACAAGATTGGGAAGATACGAAAGCAACTGGCTTGAAGAATTGCCTAGTGTCCTATGGGCAATTAGAACAACCGAAAAGACAAGCCATACGAAAACACCTTACAGCTTGGTATTTGGATCCGAAGCTGTGATCCCTGCCGAGATAGGAGTTGTAACCCAAAGAATTGTCAACATGGATCCCAAAACGAACAAAAAAGAGACCATGTTGAATTTACAACTCCTAGAAGAAGCAAGAGATCAAGCCGCAATTCAAGAGGCCAAATACAAGCAACAGATGGAAGCTTACTACAACAAGAAAGTCAAGAACGAACGTTTCAAGCCAGGGGACCTGGTCCTCAGGAACAACGAAGCCAGCAAGAAAGAAAATCAAGGAAAGCTTGGCCCAAAATGGGAGGGTCCATACACCATCCTTGAAGCACACAAAGGTGGATCCTACAAGTTGGCTGACTCAGAAGGCAAAAGGCTTCCAAGGCATTGGAACGGCAAAACCTTGAAAAGGTTCCACGTTTAAACAGGAAAGTTTGGTTTGTATCAAAGTGTATGAATACCTTTTGTAAAAAAGCAAGTATTGCTTGAATGAATGAAGTTGTTTTATCAAACTTGTCTTTCTATCCTAAGATCAGGTTGAGAACCTAGCAAAAAACTCCATGGCAAGGGCCATGTAAGGGGATGAGCTCCCAGGCCACATTGCTCAATAGGTTCAAGGGTTGAACGAGCCTATATAAGGGGTGAGTTCCTAAATCAATACAACTCCATGAGACTTGTCAAGAAAACATAAAATTGTCTCATAGACGGGTATGAACAGCCCACACCAAATGTTCCCTAAGCCTTAAAAATATAATCCGCAAACAGGCTTGAAAAAGTCAAGTGAAAACCAAAGAAATAATAAAAAGGATAGGTGCTATCTCTTCTTGTTAAAAATGCCAAGGCTAAGTGTCTGCAGCACTGAACCCTTTTAGGTATAAAAAACATAAGGGCAGCACAAACTCGACAAAGACAAAGTTACAAAAGAACAAAGCAAATCTAAAAGAACAAAAGTCACTTGGACAAAAATCACAAAGATACAAACTAAGTCAGGGCACAAGTCCAAGAAGCCTTCAAGGCTTCAAGCCACCCGAGTAACAACTCGAAACCCTAAAGGCTTCAACCTATTAGCAAACAGCCAAAAGGCTCAGAAGGTTAAAGCCAAACAGACTACCTTAACAAAAGCAGGCACAAGTCTAAAAAACACAACATAAAGTAGAAAGTTAAAACATCGTACCATGTCAAAGAAAGTCCTAAAAAACTTCCAAACATAAGTTAAGGCAAGTCCTAGTAACTTGCAAGCCTAATCATTGTCCAACGGCCATACAGGCCTTCAACATAACCAAAAGGAACCTTAAGGGTCCCTGAAAACCTAACATTGTTTAAGGGTTACAAACCATGAATTGTTTTAACAAAGTGCTAAGAAAGCTACGAATTTTAGGCATCAACAGAAGGCTTAGTAGCCCCAGGAATGCTACCCTTGGCCTTCTTAGTCTTCTTAACTTTCTTAACCTTCGGACCTTGATCATCAACAGCTGAAACTTCCAAACTAGCATCCTTCGGAGCATCGGCCTCCCCAGGAAAACTATCCTCACTATCCCCCGAAAAGGAACGTTTCCTCGAAAAGGAGCCAAGCAGTTCAGTACATAACTTTTCATTCAAACCATCCGGCTTCAGGTCCTGTAAAGCAGAGAGAGGCTTACCATAACAAGAGGAAACTTGACTTACATACGGGTAGGATAGCCTCTCCATTTGCTCCACGGAACTCTTAAAGATGTCAGAAGCTTCGGGACGGTACAGAGGAGATTTCTCCAAAGGGTTGCCAGACTCGTGAAGCTTATAACCCGCAATAAGGCCTTGGTGTTTTCCCAGATTGAGCAGCTTAGTGTAGACATCATCAAGAGCGGAGTTAAATTCCTTAGAGTGCAAGAGATAGGTAACCACCTGATGAAAACCATGTTCAATGAGCCATTGGTTATCCCCGGTAGTTTGGGCAACCAAAGCTTTCAAACCATCCTTCTCCTTATCAAAGGCTTTCTTTTGCACAGCCAAGGTCTCCCGGTCAGCCTTCAGTTTCAATAAGTTAGCTTCAAAGCTTTTCCTAAGATCACCCATCTCAATATCATGCCTCTTAGTTAACTCCTCAATCTTCCTGTTCCAACCCAACTCCTTCTCAGAAAAGCTCTCAATTTCCTTCTTCATGGCAGCAATGGAAGCCTTCATTTTCTCCTTCTTCTTGGGAGTCTCTTCATATTCCCGCATCCCTTTAGCAAAGCGGGTGACACCTTCAGCCAAAAAGGCAGAAAGGTTGCAGGAACTGAGCATCATCCTAGAGATAAGATGATCACCCTCCATCTCAGATATGGCATCTCGAACACCGGGAGGAGCAAAATGAGCCAAAGCTTCAGCACACACAGTAGGATCCTTAAAATTGTCACCAACCTTAACCTTCCAATTGGGCACATAAATGTCCTCTGAACCCTCGAAGCTTTCAACACTTTTGGCTGACGAACCTTCAATAGCAGAAATAGTACCCCTTTTAACCAATTTCTTCTTCTTGCTCGAAACAATCAACTCCTTTTCCTTGCCTTTACCAACATCCACAGCTTGACCCTCTGATGCCTCGATATCATCACTAACGTCAATAGGCTCTGAGCCAGAAGGCTGCTCAACACCCTTCAGATGACGTTGAGAACGACGAGTAGAACCCTTGGACGCAATAACCTTAGTGAACCCTTTGACATTCGGAACATTGACATAACCAGAACCCTCAAACCTATAGTCAGCACCCTTAACAACCGCATTCTCACCAGGGGTAGCAGCAGCATCATCAAAAACAACGTCAGAGGTATCATCACTCTTAATAAAATCCAAGGCAGACATAACTACAATACAAAATATAAAAGGACATAAGCAGACAAATAAAAAGAAATAAAAAGCAAGAAAGGAATAAAGGCATACCCTTCCCATCTCTAATAAGCACCGGATCCCGGTTAGCATTTTCCCACAGTTTACTTATACCCAATAACACCAACAGATGCTCAGGGAAGGGACGAAGCCTCGAAGGGCACTCCCTAAGAATTTCTAAAAAACGGGTGTTTATCTCGGAATCAGAGGGCTCCGGCTCGTTCAGAACAGCATCCGGGTGTCTCCAAACAAGTTTGAAAGGAACAATTTCCTCTGACACCCAGAAAAACCGATCTTTCCAAACCCCAAGTGTAGAAACCATGGACGAAATCAAACAAGTATCAACTTGACTGGTTTCGAAGGTGAACCAATCACCATTTTTAGCAAGTCGGAAAAAACGGCGGAATGCTAAAAGAGTGGGATCATACCCACAAGCCCGGCAGAGAATTTCGAAATGCAAAACCCTAGCCATACCTAGGGGATGAACTTGACCGAAAGACACTCGATAATATTCTAATACATTCAACACAAAGTTTGAAAACGGATAACGGAGATTTGAGAACTCAAAATGACGATAATACAAGGCAATCATACCAGAAGGACAAGCATTGACAGATTTATCGCAAGCCGGTGCAACCGGTTTATACTTTGTCCCTATTCCCCATTCCACACAAAATAAATCGACTTCCTCTTGGGTCAGTCGAGAGAAGGATTTTGCCATATCCTTCCGAGCACCCATAACTATGAACAATTAAAGAGAAGAACAAGAGAAGTGGAACTAACCTGATTTTCGAATGAAAAGGGGGAAAAACTTGAGAGAAAAAAGGAAAGTGATGTTTATCCAAAGCAAATTGTGTAAATAAATGAGATGTGAAAATATAAAATAACCTACAATAGGGGTAATAATGGCAAACAGTAACTGCCACCCTACGAACTGCCATACATCAATCACATCAACCGTCAGTTATTTAAAATTCAAATATTAACTGATCACAACCCCTCAAGCCTTCAAGCATCGAACCCTTGAAACCTTTAGGCAGTAAAACATGCGTGTAAAAGTCAGACGTCTTTGAGCTCATCCCCCAAAAACCTCTGACTTGGGGGGCTGATGACGGGGGTAGCCCAAGATTGAATAAAATGGCTAATTGCGTAAATGCTTAAAGGGTTCAAGGCTTAAAAAGTTGTGAGGAAGGGAAAAGCAACACGGGAACAGTAGCCAGTCACATCCAGGGATTGCTTCACCAACCCACAGCCGCAAAAGCAATGCAGGAATGCACACTATTATCCGGGGGACAAAAGGCTTCAACCCCCGAAAGGGTAAGCCCCTCACTGCAAGAAGGATCACTAGTCAAATGAATTCTACTTCGGGAGATGTCTTCTCCTATAAATTGACACTTCGTTTACTTCAAGAAACATCTCCTGGCCAGCTCTGATTCTCTAATCTCTGGTCATTCACATTGAGTACTTGCTTACATGCGAGTCACTCCTTTTCACACATACCACACACATTCTATTTGCTCCCACATCCGAGTCTGGATACAATTCAGAGAAGGATCTCCAGCAAATAACAAAAACTAACTAGTGAACCTCCTTCCACGTCTTGCAAACGTGGGGGGACCCCACGACCTGCGTTAGGCAAAGTTGAACCCTTCAACCATTTTGCCTGGCCAGTCTAGCTACCACCGTTGGTCTTGTATTTGTTGCATCAACAATATATATATATATATATATATATATATTAACCAACCCTTATATATATATATATGTAGGGAGAAGATCATGCGAGAACCACCTCTTATTGCGAGAACTGCGAGAACCAATGTGAACACAACCAAAAATGCCTAAAAATAGCTAAAAATCACACAAATTTTTTTTTAAATATTTTTTATATAAAAATCGCTACTTTTCGAAGCCAAAAAATAATAATAATTTTTTTTAAAATTTTTTTGCCACTAAAAGTAGCGATTTGAGCATAAAAAATATTAAAAAAAAAATTAGATTTTTTTAGATTTTTTTTAGGTTTTTTGGGGGTTTAGTTTTTAGCATTTTAGCTTGGGGGGTGGGGGGGTTTAGGTTTTGGGGGGGGGGGGGGGGGGGTAGGTTTTTTTTGGGGGTGGGGGGGGTTTAGGTTTTTGGTGGGGGGGGGGGGGGTGGTGGGGGTTAGTTTTTTTAGGTTTTTTTAGCTATTTTAGGTTGTGTTCACATTGGTTCTCGCAGTTCTCGCAATAAGGGTGGTTCTCGCATGATCTCCTCCCTATATATATATATCACTTTTTTTCTGTCTTTCTCACTCTTTCACTCTACACGTTTTCCACCACCCACCCTACACTCGTTGACTCTTGACTTTTGTTGACCCATATTTAAGACTCTTCCCCAATCTTACCTATGTCGGCAACAGACTTCAACATTACTGGAACTTATTCACCGGCTTCTATCTTAGCCGCAACCGATTTGGTTGTAATCTTCTCCTGGAAGTTATAACCACCAGGGTACGCCGAAACCCTAAACGGAGGTTACCAATTCGTCAGATAAACATATATCGCCAGATTAAGGTTCGGTGACAGTTGATCTAACCAAAGAGTGAACATGAAGATGAAAAAGAACTTATCGGAAACTTGCTAGAGAGAGAAGAATGGTGGTGGTGGCGAGACGTAGGTGGTGGTGGCTGGTGTCTAGGAGAGAGGGGGGGTGAGAAAGAGAGATAAAGTGACAATTATTATATATTATTTTATATATTATATTTTAAATTTATAATTAGTAAGGATAATTTATTCATTTCATTAGTAGGTGATTGAATCCAACTAGAGAAATCTAACACCATTTAATCAATGAAAAAAAGTGTTAAAATTGGTGACATAAATGGAGTTTTTTTCCATAATGGTGTTGAGCGAAAAACAATTTACCATTTTAGTGCTCTTTGAAAACTATTTACTAAAATAGTGTTTTTATTTTTTTTTTACTTTTTGTTTAGTTTTTTAATTCTCTCATTTATTTATTAGATTAAAGGAAAGGCACACTCCCTACTCACGTTTGCCCGTTTGGCCAATTCTTTTCTTATACATTTCTTAATCTTTTTATTCAATTACTAATATAAGTTATTTTTTTTAGTCAACCCGTTCTAGTGTTTTTTATCCTTATTTATTAACGGCTCGTTATATTTCTTTTCTTTTTCATAAAACATTCCAGTTGTTAAAGATGCCTTGTGTTAAAACAAAATCAAACTCCTTTCTAAGGAAAAAAAAAAACTCTCCTGTTGTTTCTAAGAAAAAAAACAAACTCTGCTATTGTGAAGTAAAAAAAATAAAAACAAAATGTCAATGGTTTAAAAAAGGGAAAAAAATTGCAAACGATGACAATTGGTTCGAACATAATAAATATGAACAAACAATCTAGGTAAATAAAATCCCTATTTTAAAACATGCAACCGACATCCATGGTTAACAACAACAAAGGAAAAAGAAAATATTGTTTCAGTCGTTTATGGAGACGAAATACATGTTCGCATTCGGAGCTAATTTATAAATTAGTGATGGAGATTTAATTTTTTATGCGCTTATTTTAAATATTGCAAACGATGGAGACGAAATACATGTTCGCATTCGGAGCTTATTTTAATTTTTTATTCTAATATATTATTCTATAAAAGTATAATATTCATTATTAAAAAAAATAAATAAATAAAAACTAAATGAAAACACTATGTTGGTAATGTTGTAAAACTAGCTTAATAGCAAAACCATAGTGTTGTAAAACTAGCCTAATAGCAAAACCATACAAGAGAACAATAGGGAGGAATATATTGATATTATTGAATGAGTGTATATTAGAAGATGTACAAGACGGTATATATAAGATAGGAAAACTTGTGGAACAAGCCTAATCTATTTTAGGTGTTGATAACCACAAGAATAATAAATATATTTATAACACTCACCCTTGGTTATCAACTTAATACGCTTGATGCTGCCTCGTTAAAAACCTTGCTAGGAAAACCCGGTGGGACAAAACCATAGCTAAGGGAAAAAGAGTGCAGCGTGTAATGCGCATTATCTCCCCCTGATACTTCTGGATCAGGTATGTTGCCTCATTAAAAACCTTACTAAGAAAACCCAATGGGACAAAACTTAGTCAAGGGAAAAAGAGTGCAACTTGAATAAGTCTCCCCCTCATTTTAACATGTATCCTTTAATTGACGGGTCTCCGTCTTCCTTGAGAGTCGAACAAAGCTTTTGTAGCCAATGATTTGTCACTCGATCCCTTAATGTGCAATCCTTTATGTTGAGCAATGTTGTATAATCTTCTAACGAGACTTTAGGTACCTCCTTTCAAAATATCATATATCCACGATTGTATTTTGTTACATTCCTGCATCTACAAGACTAACCAAACTTGTTTGATGGGTTAGTAAAATATAATCAAATATCGTTTATACCTGAAATATTTCTTTGAACTCATTCCATTGGAACAAATGTTATATCATGATAATAAGCTCAAATGGAAGATATTATAACCATACATATCTAGCAAATCATATTAATGCGCATATGCATAACTATGGTACTTCTAGACTGAAAATCTCTACTTTGGTACGAGATTATAATAGTCATTCTTATAATAAGTGACTGAACAATCTTTAACATACATTATGGTTGAGCTTTGTCTATACTAAAATGTCCTCGCATCTTCTAGATGTAGTTTGACCGATAGATAAAAATACAATCACAAATATACTCGAACTGCAGGTTGAGTAGTAACTAGACTGTTCCATGGTCATTCAAATTCCCCCTATAAAAGCTTGACAATTTCTCTCGATGGTGCCTAGACATCATCACTATAAACTGCGATTATAGTGAACTTCAGGAGAGGACTTTTGATAAAGAGGGATAATATTATCAAACTCATATTGCTCTTTATTAGAATATCTCATGAATTGTACAACACCCAACACGACTATTTTATCCATACTATCTTTTAAAGTTTATAAAGATACATTCATGAGGTTTTGAAACCAATGCTTTAGGCATTTACCATCATTCACATACTTCTTTTCGCAACGTATGTGCATATACTTTTTTAGGAGTTCTGTTACATAAACCTCCTTATTGATTTTTATATTATATGCAAGGATGTCTTGAACATTTTCTTCATTTGTAAAATCCATATTGTACCATGCTTGTACATTGTACATTGAAATGCTATAATCACAAGGTACAAGTTTTCTATGTATGTTTATTGGTGCACAAGAATTACATCCATAAGATGTTTAAGTTAACCTTTTAAGCACTCAATTGCTTTAGGATACTCATGCGGAGTTCCAGTTATATTCAATTCGATAGTATATACATGAATTTGACAATTTAAATCCATCAAGGACTTTCATGTAAATTTTCAGTATCAAATATGATACGTAACATTTCTAATACGCATGTCAATTCTCTCTTTATATTACCAGACTAATAAAATATTGGAAAGTCAATACATCCACCACTGTAGAATGTGTCTCCTCATCATCAATCATGAGTCTTTTCAAATATTTTGTGCCATTAATTTTGTCTTATATCACTTAAATCGATTTCAATTCATGATTTACATAAAAGACCCATTTGTATCAAATATGTTTTACAACTTCAGTTGTACGGACTGTTGGTCCGAAAACTGTCCAATTTTAATAGAGAATTCAACTCTGCCTCATTTGCGTCTTTCCATTTTGGCCAATCATTTCTCATAGGCAGATCTTAAATTTTGATCCTCATCATTTCAAGCGCTATATTATATACAAAAGTATGACGACGTCGATTTTGTTTCGATTCCATATATTTCATAGACATGGTACAATATAATGAAATCTCTTTATTTTCAGGTACCTGAGGTTCTTTTAGAACCATCATGTCTAATGTCTCTTCAGGAGACCCTATTAATATAACCTCGACTTGACCATCTTAATTACTTGCTCCAACTTTCGAGGAATTTTATTATTGGAATCGATTAGTCTACCACGCATTAGACGTGCAATAGACCCATCACAAATATGTGGTTGTCCTTCTAGGACACTCATCTTAATTGGAGCATTAGCAGTTGGCATATGTAATATAAATCACCTCTTTAAGGTCAGTGAATGTGTCTGGTAATATATTCACTAATCTTTGTAAATGAGTTATTATCTGAACTTCTGGTTCACACTTTTAGTTTTTGAGGATCAATGATAATTCATACCAACTCATTTCTTTTCCAACTGCTTTTTATCTCTCCCTGATGTTGGGAATGTTAATCCATTGATATGGATATCAAATAATTGAGCCATAATTAAATATCTCGTCAATGACTCTATTCATTATCATATATTCCCAACCACTTTTTAAGGTCCTATCTTTGTGCATCGTGGTGGATCAATTTCAATATATGCCGCACAACCAAAATTCTTTGATAGGACATCTTTGGTTCCTGACCAAAAACCAATAATACGGGGAGAAAGTATTATAACTTGTTGGCTTGATGTGAAATAATGTTGTACATATAAAATAACATGTAGCTAAATACAAATATGAATGTTGCTCTTGCGATCACTGGCTTTGTAATCAATTGCAAATATTTAGTGATCGTCTCAACAAAACACTTCGTGTCTAAACATGTACATTAAGTGCAATACTTATTCCAATTATCATTAATGACTCGTGAAATAAATATATGTAATCTAGAATATTGTGCTTGCTATCCCATTAGCTAGCCATAAGTCACACAAACTTCAAGTTGTGAATTTGATAACCATTTAGACGATGCATCGATTTAAAACACTAAATGGTATCATGTGTGGATAGATATATCCTTTATTCATTCCGGGCTATTTAGGGATTCACACCCTTTTAAGGCTGGTAAATACATAAGTTCCCTTGAGAGCAAACATAACATTTTAAATTGTCAAGAAGAATCTTCTAGTTTTTCAATACATTTCACATCATCAATACACTGTGTGGTCTAACCGCTCATGCCAACTAATCAAATGATTCATAAACTTCTGGTTTATGACCGTATATGTATTGCTTGCACGTATGCTAATACAAGAGGTAAAGCACAAGAGAATTATTTATATCATTAGAAACTATCAAGTTATATCACCATCATTATTTCCATATATCATTCACACATTATTACTCCATTATTTGCCACTGATGTTGGCCAATCTCATTATTAACATAATCACAGTTGCATCTGATGGTCGATCTCATTATTAATATGACCATCATTAAATTCGCAATTAGGTCCATGATCACAACGATCAATATATAGTCACATTCACTTCAAGGAATGGAGTAAAACAAATCAAGTTTCATGGTTTTTCTTTATTTTCTCGGACATACGGATATAAAGTCACTTCAAACCTTTCATACCCATACCCTTTTAATGATATTGCTACTTCTTGAACATATTTAAGGTTTGACAAACAAATTTTGTTTTATCCGATTTTCCTCATAAATAAACTTTTCTTCACATAACAACAATTGAGAAGTAATTATATGTCCGAGTCTTATAATATTACTAGTATAACATCTAACGACCTTTCATAACTTGATAATGAGATGCATGAATATGACATTCTGAGTGTCTTATCGAAAGATATTCGTACTCTTTATGATAGCAATAATAAATCATATTCTTGGTTTACTTGTTCTTGCAATATTTTCTTTATATAGAGATGATATCATACCACATACAAGGCATACTATAAATAAAATTATACGCATATTTTATAGACAATCACTACAAACAATGTAAATATTTCATGTATAATGGATTATGGCTACTCAACCGAGTCATTAGATTCGACCCGTATAAAAAAAACAACCAAACAAATATACACATAACCAGGCAAACAAATTTTAGACATGCATACATATAGGTCAACAAAAGAACAAATGAATCATAAACATTGTTGCCAAATTTTTATTCAAGTTCATCTTATTGGTTCTCAATTTCTTTTAGTCCAGTTTAATCTCATCTAGTAGCAATCTATACATAACGTATCTTTCAAATCTTTATTTTAGTCATTATTAAAATTCCTACAACTCTTACATATGCAACAACTATTTAAAACAAGCTTTTAATAATAATGATGATGATGATATTCCCAGACAAGTTTTTAATCATTTAGAAATTACACTAATCAGTCTAAATAATAATGATGATGATGATGATATCAACCTTTATAAAACACTTAATATAATAATTCAATCTATGTTACTTATAAATCACCTTTTCTTGTACTTTTATAAAACTAAAAGTAACATCAAGTAAGAAATATGATATTATTTTATATAACATTATATATGCTATTAAAATACACACGATACTAGTCAAAATCGTTTTATACGATCAATACTGAATATTGTTATAAAGCTATACCGATAACAATGCTTTGACTTTTTAAAATAAAATATTTATATTGTCATAATATCGATTATACTTTTTGTAACCTCTCTTGCTTTAGTTTTATTCAGCAAATGTTTTTATTTATTTTGCATATTTAGTCTTATAAAAATAGAAAATAGTGAAAACAATCTAAACTGAGGCATTGATAAATAAAACAACGAAATTGTTGTATCTTATTTTTAACTAGAATACTCAAATATACTTTTATCTTAAAACAGTTCTAACAAAAACAAAAGCTACAATTCATTTATTTTATGATTTTCACCACTTCAGATATATATGTTTGCATACAAACAAACAAAAAAAGGTGGTAAGTGGAAATCAGTAAAGAATTTTACAGAAACCATCGTGTTGATATTGTTTTTATTTCTTTTCGTACGTTTTTCCATTGAAATAATTTAAATCTTATATTTATATAAAATCTCATTGATTTTAATCTTCCATTTCGATTGAAAAATATTTGTTTTATGATATACAATAGCTTCTCTTCAGTATCGTTAATATCCAATTTTTAGTATCGTTAATATCCAATTAGGAAGATTAATAAATCACCCAAAAATCAATACCAACAGATAATACAACATTAATAAGTATAAATAATAATTCTTATAACATAAAATAAAACTTACTTGTAAGAATGTGTGAGTGATCATACTCCGATGAAACGACTACATATCACTTGTGGGAACGATAAATCATGGAAGGGGGATTAGGATTTTGGTGAGAGTACTATCGTGCTGATAACGTGTTGTAAAACTAGCCTAATAGCAAAACCATAGTGTTGTAAAACTAGCCTAATAGCAAAACCATACAAGCGAACAATAGGGAGGAATATATTGATATTATTGAATGAGTGTATATTAGAAGATGTACAAGAGGGTATATATAAGATAGGAAAACTTGTGGAACAAGCCTAATATATTTTTGGTGTTGATAACCAGAAGAATAATAAATATATTTATAACAGGTAAATAGTTTTTAAAAAACATTCAAATGGTAAATAGTTTTCTCCTAACACCAATGTGGGAAAAAACTCGACATAAATGACAAAAATTGAAACTTACCCTTAATCAATGAAAAAAAGTCGAAGGCGGTAGAATGTAAATTCACAAAAATCAGACACCGAGATTTACTCCAAGGGTGGCCTTACTCCAATTCTCCACGATTATCTTCATCATCATCATCATCATCACCAGTCACCACCACGGCCCAAAAAGATAGTCAAATAAGAATCTCATTTCATCTGCAACGATAATGACCCCAACCACAACCATGCTTTCTTTTCATTAATTCTACAATATTCACATTCATTCGTAGATTCAAAGCATCCTTCTTCACATCACTCTCAAGTTTGTTCAACCTAATCTCACCAAATTCACACTTCATATCAATCTCATACATACATACATACATACATACATACAGAAGTTAATTTGTTAGAGAGAGAGAGAGAGAAACAAAATGAAACTGCTGGCGTTACAGCAGAGTTACGCT
Organism: Helianthus tuberosus; assembly: GCA_030545235.1. Taxonomy (NCBI): domain Eukaryota; kingdom Viridiplantae; phylum Streptophyta; class Magnoliopsida; order Asterales; family Asteraceae; genus Helianthus; species Helianthus tuberosus. The sequence continues at coordinate 152,746,308 of CM060381.1, forward strand.
AATCGCCGGAGCAACAGTTTCAGAAACCAATCGCCGTTAGATTCAGCTACAGACGAACCTAACGCCGTTAAATCGCCGTCAGGTATCATCTGGTTACTCCTCCATTGTTTATGCTGTCTCGTTAGTCTAGTTCTCGGTTTCAGATTCTCTCGTTTAGTGTTTTACCTACTCTTCACAACTTCAATTAACAACTTATACACCTCCACAACGACGTCGTTTCGAGCCTCAACCGATATCGCCCAAACGCTGTCGTTTATCACCTCTCTCCGGCGGGATCCCGATCCGGTTAATGTTACGAGCAGAGTTGTGGTCGGGCGCCACGGGATTCGGATCCGGCCGTGGCCGCATCCCGATCCGGTGGAGGTTATGAAAGCTCATAGGATAATTGAAGCGGTTCAACGTGAACAGAAGGTTCAGTACGGGATTAGAAACCCTAGGAGTTTGATTGTTGTGACTCCGACGTATGTGAGGACATTTCAAGCGTTGCATATGACTGGATTGATGCATACGTTGATGAATTTGCCGTATGATGTGGTGTGGATTGTTGTCGAAGCCGGTGGTGTCACGAATGAGACCGCTGCGTTGCTGGCGAAATCGATAGCGAATTCGAAGGTGCAAGTTAAGCATGTTGGATTTGAGAAGAGGATGCCGGTTTTTTGGGAGGCTAGACATGAGATGGAATCTCAGATGCGGTTGCGAGCGTTGAGGTAAATTTGAAGTTTTATTTCGGTTTATGATGAATTTGATTGTAAGTTGACCTAATTTTCGATGATTTAGGGTTGTGAGAGAAGAGAAGTTGGATGGGATTGTAATGTTTGCTGATGATAGTAATATGCATAGTTTGGAACTCTTTGATGAGATTCAAAAGGTTGAGTGGATCGGTGCTGTTTCGGTTGGGATTCTTGCTCATTCGAGTCGTCCGGATGAAGATCCGTTTGAGGTTCAAAACACCGTGGATGGAGAAGATGAGAAGAAGTTAACGTTGCCGGTTCAAGGTCCGGCTTGTAATTCATCTGATCGGTTAATCGGGTGGCACACGTTTAATTCTGTTGTATACAAACGAAAGAGTGCGAATTATATTGGTGACATGGCGATGGTGTTGCCGAGGAAATTGGAGTGGTCAGGGTTTGTGATGAACTCGAGGTTGGTGTGGAAGGAAGCTGAATTTAGGCCTGATTGGATTAAAGATTTGGAGGTGGTGCTTGCAGGGGATGATATTGAGAATCCTCTTTCTTTGCTCAAAGATTCTTCGATGGTGGAACCGCTAGGTGGTTGTGGGAAGAAAGTGATGCTTTGGTGGCTTCGGGCTGAGGCTCGTGCGGATAGCAAATTCCCTTCTGGGTTAGTCATCTTGCTTGCTTTTGCGTCTTTTGATTATTTTTTTGCATTGGCAATTGGCATCAAATATTTATCACTACATATGCAAAATGTAAGAAATTCCAAAATTGTGTTGATAGTTGAATTCTTCTTGTCCTAGAATCCTGTAGTGTACCCCTGCATAGAGCAATTTCATAGTGCTGTACTGCTGTAGGTTTTTAAGGCATGGCAATGGTCAATGGGCAATGTTTCTAACATAGCGTTTGGATGTGTGTTTTGGAATAGATTAAGATAACCACATCAGGTGGTCAACCGTAATAGAACGTGTTGCTTTAGATAGTTTGAAGCTGTAATAATCAGAGAATGGGGGGGAGGGGGGGTTAAGTGTTTGGAAAATATGAAGTAGTTAATGAACTTAACGGCTTGGTTTAATGTGCTTTGATGAGTGATGATTGTATGTTCATATTTATGTATGTTTATAGGTATGCATGCGCATACAAGTACACGTGTTGTGTTGACCCTCATGAACTGATTTTAGAGATCTAATTGCCTGATTTGCCTCAATGACTACAAATCACTTGGTCTCCCTTAGAGTTTTCTATGAAGTATATAATGTCAAAACGGCCTAGAATATTTTACAAAATTGGCTATATTTAAGGAGGAATGTTTGTTGGGTGGTTGTCCAAACCATATAATCGATAGCAAATTCTTTATTTTTTTGGGTTTGTATTGGACTATTGTCTCAAGCGATATATCATGAGGATTACAACTAAACATTAGTCTTTGGTAGAGGCGCGATTGGATACTGGTCAAAATGGAACTGGTCATTTTTATTATACGTTGGGTTTGACCCAAAGACACCTTTTTGTCTGGTTGTAATTTTTTTTTGATAAATAAGTAATGTATTAAACATGGTTAAAAATATAATATAACTACAATATTAATCTAAATCTTTAAATAAAACGATACTAGGTGGTTGTATGCATTAAAGTTACACTTTAGGCAATTTTCAAGGCAGCCTTTTGACCCGTTTTTTATAGCTTTGTTTGACCTGCTTGAGATTAAAAATAACACAAACCAATACATTCATGATTCATTAGTAATTGGCTGAATCTGCCACATCAAGGCGTTTGGATGTTCATTTCCAAAGTAATTAGTGCGATGTGGATGATGCGCATCAGAATCGTATTAACCATTCTTTTGAAGTTAGGGATAGTTTGATAATTTTACATTTCTTCTCAATAATCAATTCCATTGTTTCGACTTCTTATTTGGCACTCTAAATTTGATTATTTTGACCTACAAATTCAGAACATCATACTATACTTATAGCATAAAATTAAAGTCCAATAAGTATACAATTCCTTCCACCTTGAGCCTAACTAGTAATTCCATAAAATTTGTATTTTTGAAACTTTTATAATTGCTATCATGATTCATAAGTATCTTTAAACCCAAGTTCTGATTTCTGATGCCAGGTGGATAATTGATCCTCCATTAGAAATGACAGCGGCAGCTAAGCGAACGCCATGGCCTGATGAACTCCCATCTATTACTCAAAAAGTAATCAGCACCACCACGCAAGAGAACACCGAAAAGCGTGCAACAAAAACTCGTACCCCTAAGTCAAGACGCACTTCACGTGGCAAAAGAAAACGTGAATCAAAGAATGCAGATGCACGTGTCGCGGCTAGGAATTCTAGAGAGAGAATCAATAACTAGGAAGATGGAGGCGAAACGATCTTTAATACAGAGTAAATAGGTGGTGTATCTTACTCATTATTTGAAAATTTTCTTGATTTTACTTCTATTTTCTATAGATTTCCTGTATCTGGTTGACATGAAATGGTGCTTGACAGAGAAAAAAGTGTAAGTTTGTGCTCCGTATACATAGTTCTCAGGAAATACTAAAATGGTATTTGAAGATTAGCGTATGGGCACTACTTGAATTGAATCCAACAACCCCAATCGACCATTAACATTCATTGTCTTTATGGGTTGTTTTGACTTTTGGTGGATAGGCTTTTGATATGCGGATGGTCGTTCCAATATTTGTGAAGGTGAGATACAATCTGTTTGATAATTTCTTTTGGATGAATGGACGATCTGATTTTGTTACCATCTATCTCGATGCAAAACCATGACTAAAATGTATAAATTAGTGTTTTTAACTTGGGCATACATTTGACAAGAAAGTCAAATATTTTAATGTCAAAAGTCAAAACCAAGTATCTCCGATCTTGAGCCTACATCTCCATCAATTTTGTTTCATCAAGTTGTGCTAGATTAAAGAAATGTAATTGAAGTGTAGGCCAATTTAAAGGTGCGAGAACTCGAAATCTTTGATCAAACTATTAATGCAAAAGGTCTTGTTATATAAAGAATGTATTTGTTGTTTTAAGTTTGGTGACTTGGTCTTATTATATGAATGTATTTGTTGTTTTAAGTTTTTACGGGGATATAATAAAAATATTAACATGACATATACAAAGTATAACTATGTGTATACCCTTCTAAATGCACCAAAGCCTAATATGATAGGCTCAGTTTACATAAGTCCAATCTTGGCAAGCCCAAGTTGCAGGTATCTATTAGAAGGCTCACAAAACTTTCATAAATAGAAGCCGTCTCCTCCCCCTCCTCAACAAAGGCGTGTTGTTTTCTCCTCTCCAAACTCCACCTACATACTACTCTCATATTTATAGTCTCATACATGCAGTGTTGTAAAAGTTGCTAGGCAGACCCTAGTCGGCCAACGGGAGAGTAGGGTGTATTCGGAGTACCCTGGAGAGCAGGGCCGTCTCCGAAAATCACAAAAAAAAAAAATTTGGCCATGTTCGAGATAAAAAATTTGGGCCATATTCGCAAATCTTCATATAATATAAACTCATCAATCATTCAATCAAATAACCCATAATACTACGATAATTGTTATCAAATAGATAAACAAATTAACAAAAATAGTGTAGCAAAAATATCAAGTTATAGAACGTACTTGCTAAGCGAAAAGTGTGGTTCTTCTAGCGTTTTTTGAAGCAAAACTCTCGATCAACTCCTTGTAATCCATAGTATCTAATATTTCACTTTCAATAGAAATTGTCGCCAACCCGTTTAGCCTTTCTTGTGACATTGTAGAACGTAAATAGGTCTTCAACAACTTCAACTTTGAGAAACTTCTTTCTACCGATGCCACGGTTACCGGAATTGTCAACAACACTTTATATGCATTTATAGCATTAGGATAAGTTGTACTGCGTTGGAAGATATAGTCTAAAACATCAAAAGGGTTGTCAATGTGTCTCGGTAAAAATGTCTTAATCAAGTTCAACTCCGTATACAATTCTTTAGCATCAATATCGTACTCTCCTTCATACTTCAATGCATCTGGAAGGCGATAACAACACTCCTTAAGCTTGGCTTCATTTAGAGTCTTCAACCTTTTTGGAAACAAAAACCCAAATATTTTTTCGAATTTTTGGTATTGTTCAAATCTTGTTTCAAGTGAAAAAATAGCTTGATCAACAATACATAAAAAATAATTTACTTTAAAATCTTCCTCGGGTGAAAATGTTACTTCTTCTACACTTGACGATTATCAAATTGTTTTTTTCCTTATCCCGTGGTATCATCAACAACCAAAAAACCTAAAAATGATTCCTCAACGGTCACAGAACTAGAGTTAAAATTCACGTACCTCACAATTATGGACATTTGCTCTTGGTGACTTGTATCAGGCGTGCAATCGAGAATGATGGAGTAATACTTTGCTTGCTTAACCTTCTTGATGATTTCGGTTCTAACTTTATCCCCTAATAATTGTATCAATTCGTTTTGAATATTGTGGCCAAGAAAGTGTACATGACACTCCTCATTCAAAACACGACGCACATGTTCTTTCATAATCGGGTCAAACTCTTCCAACATCTCAACCAAACCCAAAAAGTTTCCATTGCCTTTTTTATACAACTTCTCATTTGTCCCACGAAACGCTAAGCCATATTTTGCAAGAAATTTCACAAGCGCAACAATCCGTATAATGACTTGTTTCCAATAATCTTTTTTTCTTTTTTAAATTGCTCATATGCCACTTTGTCAATTGTTTCTTTGCATTTCAACCTTTGACGCAATTCAAACCATTCATTCATATTCTTGAAATGTTCTAAACCAACTTCATGTTCTTTAAGTCTACCACTAGCATGTCTCCAATCCTTATAACCTTCATCATCCAACCCACCTTTCGGATGCCCCGTTCTAAAAACTTTACAACAAAAACAAAAGAGTTTGTCAAGTTTTTTCGAATACACTAGCCATTCTCTATCACACGTCTCCCTATTTGATAGAATTCTAGTGTACATGGTATTAGAAAAATGTCTTCCAAATTTATCCACGGGGCCCTTAACATCCATATCTCTTTTTGGACCGTTCGTAACCAACTCTTTAATCATGTCATTACTAAGCCCACCCCAATTTCTAGGATAAAAAATATCAATATCCGAAACCGGATTAACATCATCTTCATCTACGGTATCATTAACATTATCTTCACCTACGTTCACGTTGTCTTCACCTACGGTCACATTGTCTTCGCCCACATTAGCTTCTTCACTTACAGTCACATTGTCTTCGCTCACATTAGCTTCTTGACCCACATTATCGTCACCCAAGTTAGAACTAGAATTTTGAGTTTCTTTTGAAAAAAAACTTGTTTATTCGGTTTTGTTTTACGTCGTCCGCCTTCCTTTTCTCTTCCTCTAGCTTCCTTTTCTTATGTTTTTATGGCCGGATGGGTATTTGTATTTAGGAACGGGAGGCATAATTTCTAAATTTTAACAAAAAAAAACTTTCATTCAATAAAAACATTCATATGAAATCAAAAACACAAAGACATTCATTGATTCAATCAAAAAACGAAATCAAAAAGACAAAAAAACATATGAAATCAGGCAATCAGCGACTGATATTAACATACCTCCGATGACCGATTCCGAAAGTCTGAATGTCTGATGATAATTGCGACTGATATACCTCCGATTCCGAAATCCGAATCACTTGATATTAGGAACAAAAAACTGAAATCCTGACTTATGAAATCAAAAAGAAAAATACATTCATTGTTTCAATCAAAAAACGAAATCAAAAAGACAAAAAACATATGAATTTTCGACTGGTGTTAACATACCTCAGACTGATGATAATCGCGATTTGCGACTGATATACTCCGATAATCCGATTCGATTCCGAAATCCTTATTTCCTGTGCGTGCAATACTGATCAGGAATTAGGAACTGATCAGCGATTCAGCGTCGACCTTTTGTCTCCTGTGCGTGATCAGCGTCTTTTTGTTTCCCAAATCCCACTTTCCCTCGTCCCTCCTGTGCGTGAATTTTTTTCAATCATCTGGGCCCTTATTGTTTGTATTTGGGCCTATTTCAATTCATTAAAACCGTGGGCCTATATAAGAACATACAGAATTTTCGTTTTTTTTGGGCCCCATGCTGGTTTGGGCCCTGTGCACAGGCCCACTCTGCACATGGGCTTAGCCAGCCCTGAGAGTACTCGGACATGGTAAATATAAAGAAAATTAATTATTGGATATTATATATATGTCAAAATAAGCATAATTCAAGTCAAAATAAGCATAATTCAAGTCAAAATAAGCATAATCAATGTCAAAATAAGCATAATATAAAAGTCAACAAACGAGGTTGACCGACTAGGTCTGACTAATCCTGACTTGACCAACTACTCTCTGAAAAGTCAACAAACGAGGTTCACCGACTAGGCTGACCATGTCCGACTACTCCCGACTACTCTCCGATAATTTAACAAACGAGGTTGACCGACTAGGCCAACTATGCCCGACTACTCTCCGATAATTTAACAAATGAGGTTGACCAACTAGGCCGACTATGCCCGACTATACCGACTACTCTCCGATGTTGACCGATTTTGACCGCCAGTGACTAATTGAGTCCGCCTAGGAGAAAATCGCCTCGGAGGGGTTCTGAGGACCGACTACTCGCCGAGTACACGGCCTTGAAATCTGACTTTTACAACACTGCATACATGGTTACACATATATTAATGGTGAATCCATTACTAACTTGTTGAGCATCAGAGTGTAGTTCGGAGACCATGGTCTCTCACCCCTTCTAATGCGATTACATGGTTTTGCAAATGTGGATGGAGAAGGTGAAGACGAGGTGTCGTTTGGTCATCTTCAGAGAAGTTCATCACATGTGGGAACACGATCCGAAACCACCCGACTATGATTTGTATCTTCATTAGCGTTGTCCGTGGGACCGACAAAGAAAGCACACTTCATTCTTCTCCACTCGATATCAAGAATACGGGACCTAGATTTGATTTCTTCATATTTGCATTCGTTTAAGCGATAGTCACTTGTTTTTCGTTGTTCACACCACCAGATTTGGTGTTTGATTAAACCAATCAAAACCGAATTTTTTTAATACAAACCTCATTGTAATTAAAATACAACATCAAAAAGGAATTTACAAAATCAAATAATTCATTTCTCCTCTCAAAATCACTCTTACTAGATTTTTTACGCATGCGTAAATATAACAAATTTACACGTGTGTAAATGACAAACTTACACGTGTGTAAATTTTCTTTATTTACGAATTCACGTAAATTTAAACGTGTAAATTTAATTTCTAACATTGTATTCGAATAACAATGATAAGTGTAAAAAGAAATTTTGAATTTGAATTGTTTTTGACCAAGTTCTCGTGGTTTTTTCATTCGTTCTCACGGTTCTCGCGATATTTAGCCTTCTCATTTAAACCCTCCCCTATATATATATATATATATAGGGTAATGCTCTATAAAAAACCCTTGAATTTAAGAAAACTTTGCAAACCCAATGCATGGTCTAGATTTTGCCACGTGTCCATAGTAAATATCATATTCTTTTTGTCCTTGAGGGCATTATGGTATTTTCACATCTATCTTAGATATCTTCCCCTATTTGATTTGACAATAATTAATACCCATCACATCTAAATCTACTTTCAAAACCCAAGATCCACCATTCAAAACCTCCATTTTTTCATTAACTTCATCTCTATGTTTCAAGATCTACCCTTTCAAAACCTCCATTTTCCATTAACTTCATATCTGTTTCAAGTTCTACCCAAGATCCATTTCCATGAACTTCATTTCGGTTTCAAGATCCACCATTTCAAAACCTCCATTTCAAGATCCCCACTGACGGGAACGTCATTCACAACGAGTTCCCTACTGAAGAGGACAAGAATGATCAAGGTTTTTCATCCTTTTTTTTATGGGTTCGAGTTTTTTTTTTCTTTTTTACACCCCTAATTCAACTTTACATGTTAATTTCTTAAAAGAAATCGAAGAACCAAGTTACTGTCGAAGAATCAAGATCCTGTCAATAATAAGTTGGTTTTGATTTTTAATTGTCATTTACTTTGATTTTCGTTCTTCACAATTGGTTTTATTTTTTCTAGAATTAAGAATGTTGCCAAAAGATTAATTATTTTTCAATACCATTGATTATTGTTTCAAAAAAAAGAATGACGTTTATAGGTAATAAATTTCAATACTATTGATTTTAGTTTGGTTTTCATTCTTCTGGTGTTTATAAATTTTGATTTTGATTCATGGATTACTTGTTTTGGTTTCAAACTCGTTTGATTTTGATCCATGGATTAGTTATTTTTGTGTTAAAAAAATGTGTTTGTTGGTTTGGGGATTTTGATCTGAACTGTAACTGTTTTTTTTTGTTGGTTTGGTTGCCTTGTTTGGTGCTTTTTGATCTGAATAGTAACTGTTTTTTGTTGGTTAGGTTGCTTTGTTTTGGGCTTTTGATCTGAATAGTAACTGTTTTTGTGCGTTATAGTACAGAAACAGACCCATAACATGTGTTAATCCCCTGTTAGAATGATATATAACGTGTGTTGATTTACAGAAACAGACCAATAAAGATATTCAATCGACAAGCTGGATGGATGTAGGCGACGCTAATGCGGGGACATGTGTTAAAAAAAGATATTCAATAGGTCACATTTTTTGGGAAGGAACTCTTCGTTCATTTATAACATGTGTTAGTGGTTCATGCTGTAACAGAACTCCATGATGTAACCTGACATGTGTTCATGTATAACATGTGTTAAGCCCCTGATAGAATGATATATAACGTGTGTTAACCTTTGTTAATTTAAAAAGTATGTACAAAGGACAAAAAGAACATGATTACTTCTTTGACCATGTGGATAAATGTAGACCATGTATTTTATTTCATTTGACTAGATTGACATTCGAAATCATTGTGAAATTCTATGAAGCCAAACATCAACCATTGATTATGTTTTATTAACTAGATCTATGGTTGTCATTTAATTGGTATATTTATAACATTTAAATAAACCAGTAGTTCAAAAGCAAACATCCTGAACCATGGCGCCAACATGGTACAAACACACAAAACTTTTATTTGTAGTTTTCCAAACAGAGATTCCTGTGCGTTATATTACAGAAACAGACCCATAACATGTGTAATCCCCTGTTAGAATGATATATAACGTGTGTTGATTTACAGAAATAGACCAATAAAGATATTCAATCGACAAGCTGGATGGATGTAGGCGACGCTAATGCGGGGACATGTGTTAAAAAAAGATATTCAATAGGTCACATTTTTTGGGAAGGAACTCTTCGTTCATTTATAACATGTGTTAGTGGTTCATGCTGTAACAGAACTCCATGATGTAACCTGACACGTGTTCATGTATAACATGTGTTAAGCCCCTGATAGAATGATATATAACGTGTGTTAACCTTTGTTAATTTAAAAAGTATGTACAAAGGACAAAAAGAACATGATTACTTCTTTGACCATGTGGATAAATGTAGACCATGTAGACCAAAAAAAAGGATACTATGTGTGTATAGTACAAATACATTTTTGTTTGTGTGTACCATGTGCTATTCTCGAAATGTGTCTGGTTTTGCACTCGTACTCAATCATCCCCTACGTAATTTCGTCATTCTTGTAAACTCAGCCAAATAGAAAGACAAATACAGGAATATCTGTTTGGAAAACTACAAATAAAGGTTTTATGTGTTTGTACCTTGTTGGCGCCGTGGTTCGGGATGTTTTGGTTTTGAACTACTGGTTTATTTAAATGTTATAAATCTACCAATTAAATGACAACAATAGAGCCAATGCTTAACACACGTTATACATTTCAGTCACTTAAAACATGTTACAGTATATATATACACATCATGGTGTTTTGGAAACCAATAGCTTATACATGACACCATGTTAGGTTAAACCAAGATTATAACAGAGGGTTAACACATTTTATCCCAGGTATACGGTGTTACGATATTAACTTGTATGTTCCATATTAACTTGTACACGTGTTACGATCAGTATATGCACATCATAGTGTTTTGCAAACCACTATCATATACATGAATACATGTCGGGTTACAACAAGATTATAATGGTGGAGGCGCCCGTAGTACCTCTACTGTTACAGTTACTATTGAAGTTTATGCATCCATTCTGGAAGTCTTAACACATGTTATAATAGAGGCTTAACACACGTTATATCAGGTTTACTCTGTTGTTATACTATTGGAGTTTATTCATCCATTATGGAAGTCTTAACACACGTTATAATAGATGCTTAACACACGTTATACATTTTCAGTCATTTAACACATCTTACAGTATGTATATACACATCATGGTGTTTTGGAAACCACTAGCTTATACATGACACCATGTTAGGTTAAACCAAGATTATAACAGAGGCTTAACACATTTTATCCCAGGTATACGGTGTTACGATATTAACTTGTATGTTCCATATTAACTTGTTCACGTGTTACGATCAGTATATGCACATTATGGTGTTTTGCAAACCACTTTCATATACATGAATACAAGTCGGGTTATAATGGATGCTTAAAATGTTATCGTATGTATACAAGTGGGGTTACAACAAGATTACGATATTAACTAAGCTCCCCATTAAACTCATCGCCCCCGTCGACTGTTTTCACCCTTGTCACATGTTAAGCAATTACATGTTCCGAACAGACAAATTGTAACACATGTTAGATCAGTATATACACATCATGGTGTTTTGTAAACCACTAGCTTATACATGAATACATGCCAGGTTACAAAAATATTATAACAGAGGCTTAACACATGTTATACATTCCAAAATGTGGAAAACAAATGACCCGTTTCATATTATATATTCCAAAATTACCGGTACACGTGTTACCATAAATGGCTCGTTTCATATTACACGTTACATACATTTATTACTTGTACAAGTTTTACGCTCAGTATCCACATTATCGGATATTTTAAACATCAACAAAAATAAAATAGATATTACTTGTTTTTTTTTAATTAACAAAAGGTTAACACACGTTATATATCATTCTAACAGGGGCTTTAGACATGTTATACATGAACCAGCAACACATGTTATAAATGAACGAAGACTTCTTTCCCAAAGGATGTGACTTATTCAATGTCCCCACATTAACGTCGCCTTCATCCATCCAGCTTGTCCATTCAATATCTTTTATGGATCTGTTTCTGTAAATCAACACACGTTATATATCATTCTAACAGGTGCTTAACACATGTTATGGGTCTGTCTCTGTAAATCAAGCAACCCAACAAAAAAACAATTATTATTAAGATCAAAAGCCCCAAACAAGCAACCAAACCAACAAAAAAACCCGTTCAAAATCTCATCCTAAAGTTTTGGATGTATTTAAAATACATGAACATTAACTATTACTAGAACACGCATTAACTTCGCGTACATCCATCCAGCTTCTCAATTGAATATCTTTATGGGTTTGTTTCTGTAAATCAACACACGTTATATAACATTATAACAGGGGGCTTAACACATGTTATGGGCCTGAGTCTGTGAATCAAGCAACCAAACAAAAAAACACTTACTGTTCAGATAAAAAACCCAAACAAGCAACCCAAACCAACAAAAAAAACAGCTACTGTTAAGATCAAAATCCCCTAACAAGCAACCAAACCAACAAAAAAACCCGTTCAAAATCTTATCCTAAACTTTTTTATTTATTTAAAATACATTAACATTAACCATGGATACCCCATTAACCATTACTAAAACACTTTCAGCACACAAAAACATATTAACAACCATTTCAACAAAAAATCAAGTGTGAAATGATATTTCAAGAACACTTACCGGATCTATACCCGTCCGATGAACACGAAGAAGATCTTCAAACCTTCTTCTCACACACACACTCGTGCGTGTGTCTTTGTGATAAAGATTGTTGTTTCTCTATCTAAAACATCAACTTTCTCTCTCTAAAAACATTCATCTTGTCATCGCTCTTCTCACACACACACTCGTGCGTGTGTCTTTGTGATTTTTTCAGACCACATGATGCTGAAATTATCTTCAAATGAAGATCACCATTGAAGACCATGAAGCTTTCTTCTTTTCACATGATGAAGAAAGAGGAGAGAGATAATAGTTTATTGAAAGATTTGACTAGAAGAAATAGGAGAGAGATTATGACACAAGTGGGTTTTGTCATTTTCAATGCCAAAAAGTGGGTTTTGTTCTACCGAAAATGCCCTCCCAGACTTTCAAATTTGTATTATACTATTTCTTTTAATTATAATTCTTTCCAAAATGATGAGAGCCATTGATCAAGTTGGATGGTTGTTAATCAATGGATGACAATGAGTTTGCATAGTTTTCTAAAAAAGATGGGGTTTCCTATTAAGCCCAACCCTATATATATATATATATAATTGCTATATCTACAATTACTAGATCTATGTTTTCAAGTTCTAGACATCATGTCTACATGAACAACTTCCAAATTTGTACACCTAGAGCTACACACACGAATTTTAGATCAACAACTCTGGATCCCGGTGTTTTTTGAGATTTATACAATTTTTTGGTCTACAACAACCAAATCTACACGCCTTCAAGTAGGGGCGAAGTACAGAAGGGGGCCCGACCCCCAGAACTTTTCGCTCAGTAGTGTTGTATATTTAGTTTTCGTATAGAAATTTTTGGGTATATACGTTTCCGACCCCCCGGTTCAATAATTTTTTTTGGGTATATACGTTTTCGACCCCCCGTCATTTGGGTCAAGCTTCGCCACTGCCTTCAAGTTTTATGAGTGATTTTGATCTACGACAATCAGATGAATACTTCCTCAAGTTTTAGCCTAGGTTACACGTTACGAATTCCCCATTTACACATGAACATCATTCATTCTTGAATTTAAAATCAAATAATTGTAGACGGTATGCGAATAATTTCACCTTACATCAAATATTGGATACATGCACGTTTACGAGGTCGTTAGGAAATTTAGCGTGTAACAATAGCCAAAGGAAGGAAAATAAAATGATGATGTCATAATAATAAAGGGCCGAGCAATATATGATTCAATTTTGATCTTTTGGGTGATGTACAATCCATGTTGCACATAGTACAACGCACGTTGCATCATTGTTGATCCCAAAGAAACTTTTTTGACTTACAGGGCATGGATTTTAAAATAAGCTATGACTTGACAACATGTCATCTCAAATTTATCGTCTTATTCGTTTTTCTAAGAGGAGGAGGGGTGTCATCACTTGCAAAAATTCCATCACTCACAACATCCAATTAACTGATCAAGTTCTCCCATATCATCAACCATTATTCCATCACTCACAACATTTTTTAGTGGCAATGGTCATCACTCACAACACCCAACAATAAACCCTCACACCACTCACATCCATTTATCACTCAACACCCCATAACGCGTGAATTTTATCACGGGTTAAAGAACATCACACGTTATCATGTTGGTGGCGGTGGTAATCTATATTGTCCACGCGTTGAACATTGGTCATCACGGAACATCACGTGTTCCACCCCCACTGCCCTAAGGACTTGAAGTTTACTAATCTTAAGCGTGTTGCTGCAAATATGGCATTTTAGGACGATACTGATAAATCAAGTTCTTTTACACCTTTCATAACATTAGAACAATACAATGAATTGATGAAACTCTTGCAAAGGACACCGTTGACAAAAGAGCCTGCTACAATTCAAACTAATACATCCGCCAACTATGCAAACTTTGTAGGTATGATTGTTGTTAGTACAAAATGTTTAATGTCTACTGTAACGTTAGCAAAATTTCAAAGATTGTAAGCATTCGATCGTTTTGTGTTTTATAAAGTTTTATAATTTATTTACAAGTTTCGTAATCGCATGATCGAGCAAGACAATATTCACAACATTACTGGAACAAAATTCAAGATACACATGCTTTGATACCCTTCACATAAGGTAAATATTATGTTAGAAGGGTTAAAAATATGAAAAAGATGATAATACAAGTCCAAGGGCCAAAACTCTCGAAAAAAACAAAATATTTTGCATCAGAGTGTCTTACGGACCGTAAGGCATACCTATTACGGTCCGTAAGGGGTGCCCAGATGTAGAATTTTGCTTGATCACAAAGTTTTGCCACTTTTCGTCAACATGTGACACTTATGCACGAATCATGCCACCTTAAACATGGTCTTGACACATGTTATGACACTAATCAACACTTGGTAACACTTGGCAACACCTCCTTGATCCAAAATCACTATAAATAGGTGTGTTCTTGAACCATTTATCCTCACACCTTCACAATTCTCTTCTCATTTGGAGCTTGCTTCTAGACTTGAAGCCTCCTTTTCTAAGTTATAGTCTTTCCATCCAAACACTAGTAAGTGTTTCTACTAGTCTATTTCATTTTCTTTGCTACGTGATCGTAATAATGAAGGTGTTAATCCCTTGCGGCTACACCCTCTGATCATCATGTTTAGTAGGCGAAATGACGAGTCAAACATGTTTTAAATAAAAAGTAAAAAATGTAGAAATTTCATTTTACGATGAATGAACTTTTAAGTATTAAAACCAAAAATTTTGACACCAAATCAGTTTATATAACATTATAAGACTTTTCATCATGTCTAACTCGTCATTTCTAGTTTAGTGCTCAATTCCTAGTCGAAAGTCAAGTTGTTTGACTTCTGCTTTGACTTTCGAATTTGACCCGTTTGTTCAACTTTAGGACCCAATCAAGCCCAACTATGTGACCATAATAGTATAGGGAATAATCTTCTGAGATTATACATTATGGTTATTTCGTTTAGTAGGTCAAATGACGAGTCAACTATATATATGAAGAAACACTGACCTTCCCGGTAGTATCCAACTAGGACTTCAACTCTTGGCGATCCGAACAGCTTAGCTGCAAAACAGAACACCGTTAGGACTCGTTACAGGAATGGGGTTATTCCTGTAACCACCCTCCGGCGTGAGAATAAGTCTCGGTTTTGGGAGTAAAAGTGAAAGTGTAGAGAAGAGAGTAAAGCAAGAGCAAGATGTCATACCTTTGATGTTTACCTCTATTTATAGTTTACCTTTAGGGTTTCCTTAACTTAGGATGGGCTCCGATAAGTTAGGGATCTTCGTGATCTTCCCAAAAAGTTGGGGATTTAGTTACGTGATTTATCCATGCAGGATGGAATGTTCTAGAACAAACGTCTATGATTATTTATTTATAATAAAATAATAGGTAATGACCGGGTCGGGTTAACCGATTCGAGTCATACCTCGTCATGTCCCCCCAGTCCGAAGTTATGAAATGCATTCCATGAAATCGGACTAAAAAAGGAAAAGTCAACCTACCCTGTTTTGGGCAAGTTTGATCGATTGAAGTACCGTTGTGTATTTTGAAAAAGTGGCGGCGATGGGATAGGGTGTGACAGTTAAATCGTCATTAGGATGACAACTGCACCCACCCTGTTCTGACGCGTGTTTCCGTCCTTTCACCTTTCCGAATTTGAAAAGTTACCCTTTTGTATAAATAGTACTCCTGTTCTTGAGTTTTGAATTCCACTTCCTTTCACCCTTTCTTTCCATTACCTGTTTCGAAAAAAATGGCTTCTAAGACCGGCGAATCCTCTTCTACTGCCTCAACTGGCTCCGATGCCCTGTTCTGCAAATGGGGGATTGTGTCGTACAACAATCTTATGCAAGATTACGGCATTAGGGCTGAATGGAATCCGGTACTACCGTCGAAAACTGATATGGCATTCCCGTTAAAGGAAGGGAAAATCACATTGTTTAGCGATTTTTTCAAATTTTGTAACTTCCGATTGCCTATTACCAAGTTTTGCAAGTTGGTTCTTGACCATTATCGTATCCATATTTCCCAATTGCATCCACTGGGGTTGGTGAAACTCCGACAATTCGAATTCGCTTGCGCTGCCCTAGGTCACATTCCTGAACTAATTGTTTTTAGGGCTTTCTTCATTCTTGTGTGGAAATCCCCCTTTTTTACCTTCGACCGGAGGGATACCGATGCGTCTTGTTTGAGAGATATTCCTACCAGTTCCAGGGACAAAGACTGGAAAAAGAAATTTTTCTATATTGATGCTGGAGTGATTCCTGGCGAGATGCACTGGAAGGATATGGGACCGAAAGATAAGGTTAAAGATGACAGTCCTCCAGAGGATTCTTACGTAGAAAACGCCCTTTATACGAGGCTGTGTGGTCTCCCTTTTGAGTGTACAGTAATCCCTGAAGGGGCCTTGGTGATGGCAGGGATGAGCCTGCTATGGCGTGACATCAAAAAATATCCCTTGTTCCGGAGAGATGATGAAGGTACATACGTTTTTTGCCCGCCATATGTTTTGCTAATTACAAAATAACATGTATGCCTCTTGCAGGGGAATGGAGCTTGTTTGATTTTGCCGACCCCCCGCGGCATACTACGTTGAAGGCCGAGGACAGCGTATTTGGTGAACAGGAGCCGGATGTGCTACAGGTTCACCTGGAGCAGTTTCTGTTGCCCGTTATGCCAACGGACCCTGCTGTATATATCTCCCATCCTCCCCCCAGCGGGGGAGGTAGTGCCGCTGTTCCCGAGAGGAAGCCAACCCGGATAAAGGTTACCGGGAGGAAATATATGGCGGTCGGTATGTCAACCTCCTCCACTATCATGACAGCACCTGCTAAGGGTGCCTGTTCTGCTTCGACTGAGCTGACAAGTCCAACCCACGTGTCGAAGAAAAGGAAAACATTTAGCGTACCTGCCTTGACTGCGTTTGAGGCTATGCAAACCGCCTATGCCCCACCGCTTGGTATGTAATGTTGCTCCTTGTTGTTATTGTGGAATACGCGATTCATATTATTGTCTATCTTTTTAATGCAGGTGCTACAGGTAGGATTCAAGTTGAAAATGTGACACCCATCCCCTTGTCATCTGTGGGGGTGACTCCTTCGACTGCTGGCGGAACCAGCCTTTCAAATATTATATCTCAGGCGAGTGTTACCGCCGCTGTTAGTTGTACGATGCCATCGCCCCTGCCTACAACTGCTGTGACTATGACAACCAATCCGGCTCCACGCCACTGCCTGCAAGTGTCATTCCTTCCCCTTTGTTCGAGTCTCCACTGAGCATATTTTCTGCCACTGAGAAGGAGATTCTCACCGTGTCTTTTGCGCATGAGGCGACTAGTACCGGAAGTCCCGCTGCTAGCGAATCTGGAGGGTCCAGCGGTGGGATAACTGATGACGGGGCCCGCTTGGGTGATGACCTTTATTTGCCTACCATTAACTGGGATTCCAATTTGCAAGATAAACGCTACCAGCCCCGGTGGAAAATTGCTGAGTCTTCAAGATTGATTTTTCCCCCCATTATTCAACATTAGGTCGAGCGGGCTTACCCCCCAGCTGAATCAGCATATATTGAAGGACTGAACAATGAGAATTTGATGAATTCCCTTATGATAGACTCTGTTAGTCAACCCCGGAGGCTTGCGGAGATCCGGCGTAGATGGATGCATGACAATAATGAGCTCCATCAAGCACGGGATACTATCCAGGACCTGAAGGATGAGAAGTATCGCTTGGAAAGTCAGCTCCAGGCCGCTGGGTTAAGGGATAGCAGGTTCTTGTCAGAAAAGAACAAGGCTGAGGATGACCTGAAGAGAGTGACCGCCAACCTAGCTGAGGAACGGATAATATGGGCCCGTGATATAGCGGAGAAGGATCGGGTCCTTGCTCATGCTAAAAACGTACAGGAGGAACTGGAGCGTAAAGCCATTACCGAAGCCCAGAAGGTGAGATCTGAAATGTCCGTTCTAGTGGAAAGATTTCAAATTGACACTGACTTTGTGTCTCAGGTGCAGGAGAGGTACCAAGCGTTGACGGTTGAGGTGGAAACTTCCCATGCCAAGGTTCAAGCCAAACAAGCTGAGTTGGAGGAAAGGGAGGAGCAGCTTAGGAAATTGCAGCAACAATGTGATTCCTTGGTTACTGAAAAGAGCAAACTTACTCAATCCTCCGCCGCCGATCAGGCGCGCCTTAAAGAGGCAGAAGATGCACTGGAGCGGTCAAATGCCGAGGTGGATAGCTTAACTAGCCAACTGGCTGCACTGCGGGGTGACAGGAATTGGCTAATAAACAACGGTTTGGTTGGGGCATTTAAGTATCTTCGACAATCGGGGTCTTTTACGGCGTTGCTAGACCGTTTTTCCGCCGCGGCCTACCAGTCCGGTCATCATGATGGTGTGTACACAGGCTATCGTGAGTGCCATCAATCAGGTAGGATTACTCCCGAGTTCCATGCGGCGAGGGGTAAGTTTCAAGGAGATATGGCAGATGCCTTGGAGGCCGTGTGCAACGATCCACTACCCGCTTATGCTGATTTAACAAAACATGTTGCTGAAGACGGCGTGGAGGCCCTCCGCCTAATGTTGGAGCCAGCGGAAGAATCGGAAGAGGAATGAGTGTGTTAGTTTGCATTTGTTATGTACACTGTTCTTCAGATATTTTGTATTGACACTGTTTTACTTGGTTTTTGTGCAAGTAATTAAGTTGTTTGTCAGACATTAAATGCTAACGTCATGATTGGCGACACCGCCGTTTAACTGAAGTGTGGCGATTGGACATGTTATGATTATTTTTCATTAATTCTGTTAACGTCATCACTGTCAATACGGTTTAATCCTCTATAAATTAAACTTCCTTTTCCAAATTTGGTAATTTGAAAAGATGAGTCGGAGAAGTTATAAACAGAGGCTTTCCGATATTTTCCGGCGCTTAGACGCCGCCGATAGTTTAGTCCGTCTCCAAGTACTGGTGACGGAAGATATGATTCGAGAAGGTGAGTTGCCTCCTGATAATGTCCTACCCCGGGTTAGCCGGTCCTGTAAGAGCATTGTTCGTGAATAGCCTTCTCATGCCGAGGCAAGTGCTGCCGTTCTATCGGCTGATACTTTAGTGATGGCCTTCCCGTCCGATCACATTCAACGATGCAAGGTTGTGTATGAAAGACGTCGCGGTGGCCGTTCCGGCAAAGAACCGGTTGAAGACCAGGAGGTGATGGTTGCTCCGGTGGAAGAGGGATATGCCGATGAGTTAATCGTTGATCCGCATCCGTTTGAGTGTTATGGAAAAGTGCTGCGTACCCCTGCAGAGGTAGTTGTAGATCTTTCCTAGGAGTAGGTTTTTGAACATGTTCGTTTTTGGTTCCCGTATGTTGGTAATTTAACAACAGGGACAAGTACTTGGTTTTTTGTAAGATAGTTGTATGTATTTATTACCAAAATACCTATCTTTTTGTAGCGGTTAATGTATCTATTACCAAGATACCCGCTCTTAGCGCTGTATATTTTGATCCTTTGACTTATGTGTATGAAAAATATTTCGCGTCAAGGATACTTTTTTACCGTTATGTGCAGTTAATATGCGATGGTAATTGTTTGTACCGTGTAGTGCTGTGTAAATGCGATGGTAAGTGTTATTGTATGAACAATGAGGAAACATAAAAAGGAATGATTTTTATTAATCCAAAACTTAAAAAGAAAGAGACATCGCTATGGATGAATTACACTTGGTTGCAAAAAGACAGGAAAACATTAACACCCGCCGTTAGGGGCGAGTGTATTACATATAACACTTTTTCAAATGAGCCACGTGCCAGCTACGCGGCACCGCGGTACCATCTAGCCTTGCTAAACGGTAAGCTCCCTTGCCCAGATTTTCTTGGATGACATAGGGACCTTCCCAGTTGGGTCCCAACTTGCCTGTGGGTTCCGCTCTACTGGCCTCATTGTCGCGCATGACATATTCACCTTCCTTGAAAGTATGATGAGCCACACGCCAGTTATAGTATTTTTCCAATGTCTTTTTATACTTTGCTTCGCTGATGGCGACTGCTTCACGCCTTTCTTCGAGCATATCCAGGCCTTCCCTTAGGAGCCGGTCGTTATCATCATCAGTTGTGAGACGCCTAAGCGAGGGTAAACCGACTTCCGCGGGTATCATTGCTTCCGCGCCATAGGTTAGGCTGAAGGGGGTTTCGTCGTTACTTGTCTTAGGCATTGTTCGATGTGCCCAGAGGACGTTTGGCAATTCTTCTACCCAAGAGCTTCCTTCGCAGCCCAGCCTTCTTTATATACCATCCAATAGACTTCGATTTGCCCGCTCTACCTGGCCGTTTCCTTGCGGGTGTGCTACAGACGTGAAGATTTGTTGAATCTGGAGTTCTGAACACCAATCTTGCAAGACCTTATCCGTGAACTGTGTTCCGTTGTCACTTACCAAATACAGCGGCAGTCCAAACCGACACACAATGTGCTCCCAAAGGAACCTTTTCGCATTTTCGGCAGTTATTTTAGACAGGGGTTTGGCTTCGACCCATTTGGTGAAGTAGTCGATCGCCACGATAAGATATTTTAGCTTTCATGGGGCCAGCGGGAATGGTCCCACAATGTCCACTGCCCATTTTTGAAAAGGCCAGGCCGCTGTAACCGGGATTAAGTTGTTCTTAGGTCTGAGTGTTTGAGGGGCAAATTTCTGGCAGCTACGGCACCTTCTGAGTTCTTCTACCGCGTCTTCATGCATCCCAGGCCAATAGTACCCGGCATTATGGATTTTAGCCACAACTGCCCGGGGTCCAGCATGGATGCCGCATATACCCGCATGTATCTCTTGGATCAGGTATTTTGCTTCCGCCGGAGAGACACACCGCAGGAGTGGTCCCAAGTATGACTTTCGATACAGGACACCGTTGTTTACTTCGTATTGCAGTGCCTTGGTTTGTATCTTTTGAGCTTCGCCCCTAGCAGGGGGTAACTCCCCCTTGGTAAGGAATTTTAACATTGGGGTGTACCAGCAGGGTTCTTCCGCTGTGACGGCGGAGACGTCCCAAGGTACAATTGAGGGCATCTGCAATGTTTCAACCTTTACTTCTTTTTCCATACCCGAAGTGGCGAGTTTGCTTAAAGCGTCCGCTATTTGGTTTTTTCCTCTGTGAACGTGGTTGAGCGTGACATTATCAAAGGAAGCCATGAGCTCCTTTGTTTTAGCCAGGTACTTTGCCATTGATTCATCTTTGGCTTCATACGTCTCATTGACTTGATTATTAACCAATAAAGAATCAACGTATGCATCCACTCGTGTAGCTCCCATGGATTGGGCCATTCTCAACCCCGCGAGTAGCGCTTCGTATTCGGCTTCATTGTTGGAGCATTCGAAATCGAAACGTAAGGCGTACATTAGCCTTATTTCGTCTGGGCTTATTAACATTAGACCCGCCCCCGAACCTTTTCCACTAGATGATCCGTCAGTGTAAAGTTTCCAGGTTTGCCTGGCGGTACTAGATTCCGGGATGTCCTGGATAGCGGGATCTACTATAGTTTCTCCCTCGGGAATTTCAGCCAAGAAATCGGCGATCACCTGCCCTTTGACTGCTGTTCGTTTTCGATATTCGATATCCAAAGCTCCCAATTCAATCGCCCATTTGGCCAATCTTCCGGAGATTTCAGGCTTGTGCAAGATTTGTTGTAGGGGGTAGTTTGTTAAGACCTGTACGCGGTACCCTTGAAAATATCTTCGCAATCACCGGGTGGCGTGAACCAGTGCTAGTACCAACTTTTCCAGGGTTGTATACCGCGTTTCGGGTCCCGCCAGCACCCGGCTGATGTAATATATGGGTGTTTACTTCCCATTTATTTCCACCATGAGTACCGCGCTTACCGCGTTATGGGCCGCCGCTAAATACATTTCAAGCACTTCTTTAGGGTATGGCGCTGTCAACATGGGTAGTTTCTCGATGAAGCGTTTCATGTCTTGTAGGGCTTCTTCCGCTTCACCGGTCCATTTGAAATTTTTCTTGTTGAGACAATCTTTTAGTGTCTTTATGAATGGCAAAGATCTTTCGGCATGCCTTGCTAAGAATCTGTTTATAGCCACTAAACGCCCATTTAACGCTTACGCTTCTTTCAAAGTCCTGGGGGAGGGCATCCGCGTTATGGCGGCTACCTTTTCCGGGTTAGCTTTAAAGCCGTCTCGGGTGACTACTACGCCCAAGAACTTGCCTTCCTCTACCCCGAACGAACATTCCTTGGGGTTGAGTTTGATATTGTATTCTCTGAGCCTTTGGAAAGTTTCTTCAATGTCTTCCAGCATTTGTTTTTCTTCCCTACTCTTGATCACCAGATCGTCAACATACACTTCTAATTTCCTGCCAATTTGTGTTTCGAAAGCTTTATCCATGAGTCGCTGGTAAGTGGCTCCGGCGTTTCGTAAACCGAAAGGCACCTTGGTGTAACAAAAGATGCCCACATCGGTGTGAAACGCCGTTTTTTCTTCGTCTTCTTTGGACATTTTGATATGATGATAACCTTTATAAGTGTCTAAAAAGCACTTATACCTATAGGGGACCAGGGAGTCAACCTTAAAGTCCATCTCGGGCAGTGGGTATGCGTCTTTGGGCATGCTTTATTCAGATCTTTAAAATCAATGCACATCCGCCATGTGCCGTCAGGTTTCTTTACCATCACAGGGTTTGATACCCATGTATGATACTGTGTTTCTCTGAGGATTCCAGCTTCCACCAACTTTCGTACTTCTCTGACAACCGCTGCCTTTCGATCCGGAGCCATACTACGCTTACCCTGTGCGACTGGCTTAATGCCGGGGAGTGTTGCTAGTTTGTGTTCTGCCTTATCGCGGGGTATTCCAGTCATGTCGGAATGTTCAAAATCAAAGATGTCTACATTCCTTCTCAGCAGCTGTTTCAAATCGTTCTTAACCTCAGGGGAGAGGCTGTCTCCTATCGTAACTGTCTGATCCGGATGGCGTATGCTTAATACCCATCTTTCCGGGCCGATGGCCCCAGTGGGTCCTTGGCGACATCTTTTGGTGTTCAATACCTCCCCTAATTTGTCTCGAAACACCGTTGTAACACCCCGCGGGGTAGGGAACTTCATGAAACCTCACGCCGTGGAGACTATAGCGTCCAATTTTCCTAGGGTGAACCTTCCAATTATTACATTGTGGTATCACTCAGTACGTACCACAAGGAATGTTAGGAGTATGGTCCTTTCCCGGGCTTTTGTCCGAATGTGACTGGAAAAGTAATCTGACCAATAGGGTCAACCTTTTCTCCTGTGAAACCTTTAATAGGGGCGTGCATTGACTCAAGCAACCTTTTGTCTTCTGGTTGCATTCTATTGAAACAATGTTCATAGATAATGTCTTCTGAACTCCCGGTATCTACCAGGATCCTTCTCATATGATAATCACCTACCGCAACGGATATGATCAGCGCGTCCGTGGTGAGGTGCAAATCTTCTACGCGAGGCTCGATGGTCATGGTCGCTAACATCCAGGGTTCGAGCGTTGAGAAACTCCGCTTTGCCCCTTTTCCCTTATCCGCGTATACCATGTTTAGCTCATGCGGTCTTTTACCCGCAGCCTTGTCGTTTTCTTCCTTGACGGGGGGTGGGCCCTGTTTGATATCCCTCACTAGATGTGCCAGTTTATCCGCTTTCACGAAGTATTCAATCTGCTTCTTTAGCTGAAAGCAGTCATTTCTATCATGGCCGCTCCCTTTGTGGTACTCACAATATTTACTTGTATCTTTGTTAGGGTTGTCTTTCAGCGGCTTTGGAGGGTTAAACTTGAGGTTCTCTGAAGCTAGGATCTCTGCTGGTGTCTTGCTCAGGTTGGGGTAGTCGGATCGCGGTTTAGAGGACTCATTCCTTGAATAGGCGTTTCTGGACCTATCATACCGCGAGTCCGTCCTATCACTCCTTTGGTATCGGTCTCCTCTACCTTTACCTTTAGAACCTCGCTACTCCCTGTCTTCTTGGTTTTTCTGAGCCTCCTTTTTCCTGTTGGCCGCGTGACTGGCGGCTACGGCCTTTTCTTGTATAACGTACACTTTAGCTATCCTCAGTATTTCGTCGATGGTGGGAGGCACGCCATCTCTTCCATGAAGTGTTCTTAACAACTCGTCGTTGTTTACTCCTTGTAGGAAAGCTCCACACGCCAGATCATTTGTGACACCCGGGATTGCCAGGCTTTCTTTATTGAATCTAACGATGAAACTTTCCACTGTTTCATTGTCTCGCCGGCGGATGTGGAGGAGCTCATTTCAATCTTTCGTGTGCCTGCGCTGCTGGCTGAATTGTAAGATGAACTTAGCCTCTAGATCTTCGAAGCTGTCAATTTCCCCCGTGGGCAGACTGTCCCACCAGACGCGAGCTGCGCCTACCAGCGTTTGGATAAACATCTTGCACCAGAGAGGCATAGGCCAACATGCTACTTCCCCCGCACTTTTGAATAGGTTGAGATGATCATCTGGATCGCCTAGCCCGTCATATTTGCCTACCGTCTGAGGCATCTTGGGATTTTCCTTGATAGGAGCTTCTGCTATTCTTCTGATGAACTTGGATTTGAAAGTAGCATCCACTGGCTTGTAAGGTCTGGTAAGTTTGTCTTCTTCGACATTGACGGGTTGCACATGGGGAGTTATCCCACCCTGGCTGACACCCTGGGTGATAGGGGGCGGAATCGGGGTAATGTTCAGTGTTGAGCTTGGGCCTCTTCCTGGAGAGAAACGAGGCCTAGACGTATTTCCCCTATCATAAGCGGGTTCCGCTGTGGGAGGGGTTTGACTGTAAACTGGTTGTGATGCTGGGAAAGTCCACCAAGGTGGCATATACGCCGCGTATGGCGATTGTTGAGAGTAACCTTGTGGCCCTCCTTGAGGAGTATATGTCGGGGTATTGTACTGAGGTAAGTACCCGTACGGGGGTGCGAAATAATACACGGGAAAATAAGCCTGATTTCCTGGTGTAACCGAAACGTTCATGATTCCCGCCGGCATGACCACGGGTTGATGGGGCGGTGTGGATAACGCCGCTGTCAGTGCTGCTGAATACAGAGGGGGCATGGCGTAAGTGACTGAGGGTTGATAGTATTGAGGTGCGCCAACCTGCGGTATGACGGTGCTGGGGCTAGCCGATGTGATAACCGGCATAGTGCTATGACGTATAGTCTGTGCACTGGAGGTTGTGGCTGAGGCGAAAACGTTTAGGCCTGTTGTGATGGGTCTGGCTGACTGGAGTTGTAAAGAAGTGTATGAAAATAAATCTGCTACCGTCGTCCTAGAAGAGGCAGCGGTAGTGCCAGCAAAACTCGGTGGGGGTCCCTCTGCTTCAAACTCCAAGTCGAGCGACCTGGTTACAACCGGTGAAACTGGCATGGAGATAACAGGGCTTGTTTCCAAAAACGGATTGCTAGTTAACATCGTCTGGCTTGGTGTTACTGCTATGTTCTGATCGCTTGCCATTCGGTTTAGTCTTGTTGTTGCTACTGATCTGGTCCCACGGATGGCGCCAATGAAGAAACACTGACCTTCCCGGCAGTATCCAAGTAGGACTTCAACTCTTGGCGATCCGAACAGCTTAGCTGCAAAACAGAACACCGTTAGGACTCGTTACAGGAATGGGGTTATTCCTGTAACCACCATCCGGCGTGAGAATAAGTCTCGGTTTTGGGAGTAAAAGTGAAAGTGTAGAGAAGAGAGTAAAGCAAGAGCAAGATGTCATACCTTTGATTTACCTCTATTTATAGTTTACCATTAGGGTTTCCTTAACTTAGGATGGGATCCGATAAGTTAGGGATCTTCGTGATCTTCCCAAAAAGTTGGGGATTTAGTTACGTGATTTATCCATGCAGGATGGAATGTTCTAGAACAAACGTCTATGATTATTTATTTATAATAAAATAATAGGTAATGACCGGGTCGGGTTAACCGATTCGGGTCATACCTCGTCAATATATATATATATATGTATGTATGTATATATAGTGGAGGGTTCTAATGAGAAGAAATTTTTTGTAAGAATAAAAAAGAACAAATTTCAACCAATAATAATGCTTCATTTTACTTCATTTAATTTTTGTATTTAATATGGGTGTAAGGGTATATTGGTAAAATTAGATAGATCATTAATTGTTAGTCTTCCTTTTTAATAGCTAACTAAATTAAATTTGTAACTTATTTAAAAAAAAATATTTTTTTTCAAAGAAGAAAAAAAAAATTTAAAGTGTAGGATAAATTATGAGGTGTGTAGGATAAATTTAAGTATGTGTAGTATAAATTTCAAAAACGTGTAGGATAAGTTTTGATGTGTCTAGGCAAAAATTTTAGTGTGTAGGAAGATACTCTTTATGACTAATTAATTAGTCAAAAATAATAATAAATGAGATGAGAGAAAAACTATTTAATGTTTTACAATTGTACCCTTTATTCTTTTTCTTCTCAATTTATTTTTCTTCTCAAATGAACCTCCCCATATATATATATATATAGGGGGCCGCTAGAATGAGAACCACCACGGGTTATGAGAACCGCGAGAACCAAGTGCCACGGAGGGTCGTTGACCACGAAATTTTTTTTACACCTAGATCCGTATATTTTAAGACCGGGTGTAAATTTTGGGTTCAAACGGCGCGCCCGAGGGGGTAGTTTTTTACGCCCAAAGTTTGGGTTTTTTTAATTTTTCTTTTTTTTTTAACCAAACTTTGGGCGTAAAAAACTACCCCCTCGGGCGCGCCGTTTGAACCCAAAATTTACACCCGGTCTTAAAATATACGGATCTAGGTGTAAAAAAAATTTCGTGGTCAACGGCCCTCCGTGGCACTTGGTTCTCGCGGTTCTCATAACTCGTGGTGGTTCTCATTCTAGCGGCTCCCTATATATATATATATATCTAAAAATGTCAAAAATACCCTTTTGGCTTAAAATGGTTTTAAACCTATATGGTCTATGTTCTAACTAAAGGAACTGATCATATAACATCATAAAACTTGTTTTGACATGCCGAATTCGTCATACGACTCTTTCGACCATCCGGACTCGTAATTACGCATATGACCCGTTAAAATGGCGTAAATCATTTTAACAAGTCGTAACGGGTCAAAACAATTTTAGACACTTTCCAACCAGAATGTAAGGTTTTATAAATCATATTACATGAGATCCTTCGCTCGTTTTATTATAAACCACTTTCTATCCAATCTCCCATTTAAGCTACGATATACACTAACTGTACAATCATCCGAATTATTAAGAAACACTTGAGCTTTGCAAACACGATTAAGCAAGTCATCATCAATCAAGTGAGTACATAGTCCCCACTTTTACGTTTTCAAAATGTTTTGGGGTGACTCATACGTGCCTACTATTTTTCCCAATTTACAAAACAATATATGGTTTATATATACAATATGTTTTCAGTTTTGTGTGAAACTTAGTGGTGCGTTATCCATAACACGAGTACGTTCATTAACTTTAGGCAAGCCGACCGGTAGTATGTTATCTGTCACACCCCAACCGATGGCGGAATCATCGAGGCGTGGCACTGAGCGAAACAGATTGTCCAGAAGTTTCCATAACAACTATCATTACCATTTAATTAAAGCATTACGTCCCATACCGTAACATAAATAGTCAAACAAGTTATTACAGACAACATCAAAACAAGTATTCTGTTCCGACAACTCAGATTTAAATAAGTAGCAATTGTTTATCTGCTTCTAGAGACCCCTAATAAGTTATCTACAGACAACTATTTGTTGGGCTCTAAAGCTTTATTCTAGCTTCCATTCCCTACCACATATGCATCCTAAGCACCTGTCACATACGTTAAAATAATGTCAATACATAAAATGTAAAGGTGAGCATACAAGTTTGATAATAGCATATAGAGTTCGAATTCGTTTACGCATAACCAGCACGTACACATAGTGAAATGAAGCACGTTAGTTATCGACATAGATCCATCGATACCAATGACTGCGGGTTGACTGCCCGAGGCAGTTCGCAATACATGATTACCACCGTAATCCATGCAAGTAAAAGATCCTTAACAACCCCCGTGTGAACGGGTGCTGAGTCCAAACTATAGTACTATCGTTGCTAAGGCAGGTAGACAGCATTCCATGTGTAAGCATAACAAACAAGCATTCATAAGCCACGTATAACATGCATTAATGGTTTAGCGTTAAAAATAGCTTGAGTAGTGTGATTGTTGTAGTCGGAATAGTTGTAACGTATGTAACACCCAAAAGTGTTAAAGCAAAAAGGGTTCGAGTATACTCACAGCGATTGTGGATTGAAGGGAGCGCTTTACAGCGAGTACGGTTAGCCTGAATAGATTCGATAACGTAACGATAAGTGGCGCGTAAAACAGTACAAAGTGTGAGTGGTTAGGATGGCTGATCGTGCGGATCAGCTATCCGTGAGTAGAAGTCATCCGTGCGCATGACCTATCCGTGCGGATGGTGATGCGTGCGGATGGTGATCCATCCGGATAAGCTATCCGTGCGTACGACTGTCCGTGCGGGTGGTAACCCGTGCGGACGAGTTGTGCGTGCGGATGACTTATCCGTACGGTTAGGTTGTTTGTGGGGATAAACGTTCAAGTGAATTGTTTCTTCCTAAGATGTGTTTGTGTATGATGGCTTGTGCTTTGGAGTTTTCGTTGTAGCATTTAGAAAACACATAAGTGTTTCTACCTTTCAAGCCGGTCGCGCGGACGGCAGTCCGTGCGTATGGTAGTCCGTGCGGGCAGCCTGTGCGCGCGGGCAGAGACAATCCGTCCGGATAGCCTGTCCGTGCGTACGACTTGGCCGTGCGGATGAAGATTGTTTGATTTTCATTTTAAGGCCTTAGTATCTCATGATCCGAAGAGTAATCCATTCAGAGTTCGTCCGTCCGGATTGCGCATTCGTCGATACTCAAACCTTGTTTGGAAAGTGGGTCCCAAGGGTAGCTCGTCCGGGTGACAACTCGTCCGAATGTCCTGTGCGTGCGGATGGTAATCCGTGCGCACAGCCTGTCCGTGCGGACAGCTTGTCCGTGCGGACAACTGGTCTGGTTGTTCCGCTCGTCTACGCTTGGTGTTTGTTGTCGTTTATCGAGACGTTCTGATTACGTGGCAACCACTTGGAGTTGTGTTCTCACCCGCGTGACTAGACCGGTCAGGAACCACCCTAACTCGACCTGTCGGCGACTCGGAACGGTCATTCCGGTTATCCCCGAAATCAGTTGTCTGTGGGTAGGATTCCAGATCTAGAACTAGTGAATCACTATTAACGAGTAGAGACTAGAACCGATCAGATTCGTACCGATTTTAAGGGTAAAAGAAGGAGAGAACTTAGGTTAATTTCTTTCCACTCTTTTTATCCTTAGAAAAGTTTAGATCTAGGTGAAGTTAGTGTGCAATCTTGTAGAAACCGTTTAGATCTGAGTTATTCTTGGTGGAATGAGGTCAAGCTTGAAGTTCATGAGAACTTCCTGATGACGTCACCCGATAATACCCCAAATCCGGATGATTTCATGGTTAAAAGTGAAGATTCGAAAGATGGAAATGTGTAGAATTGTGTAGTGATCAAAGATGTACAAGAATTAGTGCAAGATCTTACCTGGTTTGGGAGAAATCTGAGAAATAGTGAAGAATACGTGCGGTTCGGACGTTACTTGCCAAAAGTGGAAAAAGTGGATAGTGACCCGTGTATTTATAGGATGCCAAAAAGGGAAAGGGGTTAGCCGTGCGCATGGCACGTACCCGGGTGGGCTATCCGCGCGGATAGGTCATCCGTGCGGATTGGCAACCCGTGCGGATTAACCATCGGTGCAGATGCCGCCTGCTTTGAGGTGTTCGGTGCGACGTTGCTTCGGTTTCGATTTGCGAGCGATTCGATAGGGTTCCCTAGTCAAGTTACTTTCAGTCCCAACTACTTCTTATATGGTTCGACTCGGAATTCGGGTTCGGGTTCGTTTACATTCGAGTTAGACTTCGAGTTTGATTGAGTTCGCTTGATTATCACAACATAATATAAAGTAACATGCACAGGTAACACGTCAGGCACACACACACACGTATAACTAACAAGTAAAATACACAGTTCGAGTTACGATTTGGTGTCGATTTGCTTAGCATAGCTTGATTAACTTTATCGCATTGTTACTTCCTACCATTTTCAGTCGTAGGTCGATTGAAATACGGTAAACACGATTCGATTGTTGTAATGAACGACATTTACTCCACATAATATAAATAAAATAAAAACATTTCTACGAGTCACGTTGCGCGAGATCTGTCGTTGACTTTGACCTTGACTTTGACTTTCACTCGTGAAAACACGGGGTGTTACATTATCGTACCATAGGATTGATAATCTCGTTTCCACTTTCCGGGTGTGTGGGATAGTTTGGGAAACAACAGAAAGTGTGCAATTTTGATGAACCCTTCTGGGGTTTGTCCGACGATTCAACACAGGATTGAATGTATTCACCACACGACCACACTTGTTTATACAAAACGAAACAATTGGTTTATACAAGACGAAACAATTGGTTTATGCAAGGTCACAAATGATTATCAAATATATATATATATATATAGAGAGAGAGAGAGTTAGGGTAAAATGAAAACTTATACGAGTTGTGAAAACTTAGAGAACTCGGCCTTACGAAAAGTTTTTTCAAAAAATTCTTTTACCGAAAATCTTAAAAAAATCAACTTTTCCAAAAATAAATAAAAAATAAAAATTTCATTTACGGCAGCCGTAAATGTTGTAAAAAACGATGTCATGCTTATGTCATAAGCTTTTTATAGCTTGCTGTAAGAGGCCGAAAAACAACATTTCGATCTTTTTTTATTTTTTTACGACTGTCTTTTCTAATATTTTAATCTAGGGGTGTGAAAAAAATGGGGGCAAAACTCGAACGGAAAGACCGAGTTCTCTAAGTTCTCACGATTGATAAACCATACAATATATGAGTAAGCAATTGATTACTCACTCAGTTTTACAAATAAACACTTTTGTCAAGATTCATGGCTACAAGGTTTTCTTTATTATACCAACTTTCATTGTTGGTTAAACATATTGCAATACCAAACACGATTGGTTACAAGGCTTTCACTCATCGGCTCTCGTAGACGAACGACGTATTGCAATACAAATTCATAGCCATGAATTTGAATATAAATCATATGTTACTCACCGACATTATTGTTGACCGTCTATTTTCACATATGTTTTAGGTACAGATGTTTGATGATATACAAGTATGTTACACATAGGATCTGGACTTGGGCCTTAGTTTGGCTTAAATTAATAACAGTTGTTTGTATTTGCTTTGTGTTTTGAACGACAATGAAATCTATCCATATAATTAAACTTTAGAACCATGTGTTGTGAACAATTTTAACGTGATTCCCTGACGTTTTCGCCGTGGGTTGTATACGCGGTCGGGGTGTTATAAATTGGTATTAGAGTCATGGTTATAGGAATTAGGTTATTAGAAATGCTTTTGACTCCTAGGACCCAAACATGAGGTAACTCGTGTCTAAATTCTTACTACAAATATTCAAAACCATCACCTATCCTTAGGTGTTTTGCTTTACTTGTATCTTTTGGTTATTATGGTACAAACTCATGTTATATATTACATGTTCGGTTGTTTATTTGTAATGTTTAAGTTGCTCGTTATGTGTTACACGTTTGGTCTGTTTGGGTGGTTGTCTTATATAAATATTTATTAATTTTGTTAACAAAAAACAACAATATATGATTATCTTAACAATAACAAGATTTTATTTTCAGAAAATAATTGTTTAAATTAATAAATAAATAAATAAAATAGTTGTAATTTAAAAAACACTAAAAAAATGAACATGTTTATACAAATGATGAACAAAAAAAAAAAAAAACAAAAACAAAATTTTAGAAAAAAAAATGAAAACTTAAAAAAATAGCAACATATTTATAAAAATGGTTTGAAAAACAACACCTTTAATAAAAAAAAATTGAAAAAAACATAGCTATACACTGCGTATAGCCCTATACATAGCGTATAACTATTATACTTTCACCTTGACCTTGCTTTTCCACCCAAAAATAAAACCACAAGCCCAAAACGATGCGTATAAAGCTAGAACCAGCATATAGGGCTCTATAATTAGCGGTCAATCATTGGCTGGTAGCCTGGTGATCATAAGCCCTATACATCTAACATCACGTATAGCTCTATACACGACCTATAAGGCTTTAAGATTATCCAAATAAATAAAGGGTGGTCTAAATAACAAAACAAATGTTAAAATATCCCATTCATGCTAAGGCTATATGATTTGGAATAAAGCATTTAGCGGCTTTATCACGCCACTTCAGCGTCAGGTAAGCGACATGTCTGCATTATCACGCCACCTCAGCGTCACGTAAGTGACATGTCTGCATAGGGTTTTATTGTTAACTATCATGTATTTGGATAAAGCCCTTGTCATCATTACTCTTTTTTTTTTTAAATTTAGATGTATTTTAAAATAATAAACGTTGTATAAAAAACATAAGTTTTGAAAAAATAGTTAAGATAAAACATAAAATGTATCATTAAACTAGAATAAAATAAATTACAAACCAACTTAATTAAAATATATAGAAAGTTAATTAAAAACGACTTATTAAAACGGCCACATAAAATTCTCCAAGCCGCAAGATAATGAAAACTTGTGTTTTCAAGGTGTTAGAACTCGACGCGGGTCGCATCAATTGCTTGATCTTCAGTTGAACCCATTTCGCCGTTCAAGGCATCGATAAAGTGCCTCTCAAATTACCCACACAGTGTTCGCATCATTATAAACCTACTGTAATGTGATGCACATTACAATTGTTTGCAACCATTTGTTAATGTAAGTGTGTCAAAATCGCGTTCCAGATTGTAACAGATTCTTGAGGCCGCCCATGCTCTGCAACATGCAACCAACTCGTAGCCAAAGTGATGTACTCTTTATCAGTCCATCGATGTAAAAGTTAAGGATTTATATAGAGGCGATTGAAAAATATTCTTTATTTTTAAATATCTGACAGTTATCAGCGGTCAAATATTAAATACTTTTCCATTTCATCCGTTGACGCTTGTTATCCAGGTAACAAAGTCATCTATGACACTCCTTTTATGCCCTTGCAACGGTGTTGGAGGCACACTGCTTAGGTGACAGAGAGTGTGAGCCTACACAAACAGCTTAGACCGTTGGATGTGGTTTGGTTAGTCCTCAAAGAGACTACCCGTCACGTAGGCACCATCTCACCAAGGGTGGAGGACCATCCCTTTAGGGACTACCCAATGGTGTGAAAGACTACCCAACCTATAATAAAAACCAATATAATATAATATAATATATAATAAAGGGGGAAAGAGAGAAGTCAGAGGGGGGCCCACAATTTTGCCTCGTCTCCAACGCGCGACGACCCCATGGGGGCGGTGTGCGACGTGGCCGACGACCCGAGACGGGGAGGGGACGACCCCCACACCCGATGGTTTTAATAATGGCTGATGGTATGTCGTATTATTGTGGGGCTAGGCAAAGTCGTGATTGGTCATTGTTGCTACAGCCCCCCTTTGACCTTTTCTGAAAGTTGACACTGTCCTCTCCTTCTTTCGTCAGTTCGCATGCCCGTCACGTGCTTTCAACTCTTCCAAGCCAAACTTTTAAAAGTTCCGTGTTTGGTTCATAGTACTAAGCCAATAATTGAATATGCAAGTTGATAATGAAGATTTCTGATGCATAATATAGATATAGAGGTAAATTATAAACTATTTTGGTTTTTTCTGTATTTTCTAATGTAAGTTTATTGATGTAATACCTATAAAATATTAAAAATTTCAAATTCATTAGACCTTTAAAAACGAGTTAAAAGTTATATTATAGCAAAGATAAACAAAAACTCATTTAATTTAGATAAATAATAGTTTAAATTAAGTTATATATAAGAATTAGATAAAGCTTAGCATTTTCAAAAGGTGAAGGTTTAAGTCTCATGGTTCCATATCAATAACCCTAACAATATCTATGAGATTGATCTAAACTCATTGTACGTGACAATAGGGAAGGAATGGTGGATAACTTGATCCATGAAGACAGAGATGGCAATCGAACCCGAATTTGATGGTTAAATTTGAAACTTGAAATAATCAGGATGGGTACAAGATTAGTTTTGAAAAATTCGGCCGTTATAAGGATTTTAACTTTTTTTTTTATTAACAATGGTCTTTCAACAGTTTATTTTAATGGTTTCATTATGTAAAATTGATTTTTTTTTTGTATTTGTAATATGTTTTTTTATGATATGAAGGATTAACATATCTTATGAGATTTAGATCATCATGAATTTTATAAATTTGGATATTTCAAACTTTTTTATTGATAATAATATGTACGTGATAAGTTATACTATAAGATGATAATAATATGTACGTGATAAGTTATACTGTAAGATATTATAATTGTTAATAATATCTACGTTATATGTTATACTTTAAGATATTATAATTGTTAGGAACATAAAATTATATAAAAGTTTAAACGATAAGAAAATATGTAACTTGAAATCCCATCATGTATTTTTTTAAGAAACTAATGGGTACATGATGTATCGTAAATTACATCTGTTTTCGTGTATAGTTTGTATAATATTTCGAGTCTATTTGTGACATTTTTAGTTAATATTTGTATATTATCGTGTCTTGTGTGATTGTAGGGTTCCGGAGGAGAAAAGAGCTAAAAACGAGAAAATATGATGGAAACCGAGCCTTCGGACGGATTGTTTGTGATTAGGTAGTTCAACGGAACGAAAAACGAAGAAATCTAGGAAAACGCCCATGTCGCGTCACGCGACAGCGAGAAGGTAACATTGTTGCGTCTCGCGACGGCCTCAAGTCAACAAGTCGGTCAACAAGCCTCTCGCGTCACACGAGAATGAATGCATCACCCGTCACATCGCGTGACGGGCCTGTAGTTCACGAGAACAAGTTAGGGTTACGAGATTTTCATGGAATTGATATAAAAACGAATTTTGAACATCGTTATGGGGATCTTACAACCCTTGGACGAAAATTAGCATCATAGAGACGAATTTGAGAGTTGTTGAAAGTGATTTGTAGATCGAGGAGCATAAAGGTCAAAGCTTTGAAGCACGGGATTATGAATTCTTCATGTTTTCATACTCCGGGTTACACGTTCTTGTTTTCTTTGTTGTGGACCATATTTTGTGAATCTTTAAAGATGATTGTTCTTGTTTTTACAACTATGCTCGTAGTTCCTTAGTTCCCTGTGCCTTTCGCATTGTGAGTTAGATTGTCAATAGGGTGCTCTATTATTACAGTAGGATAGCCCGTGAGGGAATCCTTTAAACCGGTAGATTAATGGCTTTTAGGTTTCCATAGGTTTCTTCTCGAGAAACATCGAGAGTCCTTTAAGTCATCCTTTAAGTTTACTATCTTCTAGCATTTCGGTGGGTGCTAACCGATAAGGTGCCTTAGCTATCGGTGTAATTCCGGGAATTAGATGAATTATAAATTCTACTTCCCTGTTGGGTGGTAATCCCGGGAGTTCTTCTGGAAATACATCTGGGTATTCTGAGACTACAGGAATCTCCTTAAGTTCCTTATTTTTAGTGCTAATGATTAATGAAATCATATACACTATTCCTTGCTTTCGTTCATAACTAGCAACTTTCATTACTGAAATGAACTTCATGGGTTTACGTGGTTTATTCCCTGTAATCATAATTACTTCTCCAGGGTGTGCACAAATTTCTATAGAATTCTTATCACAAAGGATTAGAGCATGGTTGGTTATTAACCAATCCATTCCTAACACAACATCGAATTCGGCTAATTTCATAGGTAACAGGTTTGCAGAAAATTTATGACTTGAAAGTTCTATTTCTACATTTTGCAAAACCTTATCTATTTTAACTGAATTCCCATCTGCCGTTTCGACTGTAAAAATTTGCCTAAGGTTGGTCAAAGGTAAATTAAGAGCTTGGCAGAATGAAGTATTAATAAAACTTTGGTTTGCACCAGAGTCAAATAATACTTTCGCGTAAACGTTATGCACTAGGAACGTACCAGCTATCACGTCTGGAATGAGTTCTGCCTCCTGAGTAGTTAACTGGAAGGCTCGAACATTCTTCTTAGTAGCTTCGTCGGCCGTCTTGGCTTTGTTGTCTACTGGTTTAACCAATTTAGGGCATTCTAATTTGAAATGTCCTGTTTCTCCACAGTTATAGCAGATCCTTGTTTTCTTTCTGCAGTCTTCTTCACGATGGCCTACAACTTTGCAAAAGTTGCAGGTTATATTGCATCTTCCAAAATGTTTCTTTCTGCAATTTCTGCAGAACGGCGGAGTTGAGGATTGCCTCGTTCCTCTTTTCTTAAAGTTGTTATTATTACCCACACGAAATCCTTGGGTAATTTTCTGAGCCAGTTCCTTTTTCCTATTTTCATCTCTTGTACGTACTAGCTCATCAGTTAGGGTGTTAGCTAATTCTACCGCATCGTCAATAGTGCGAG
Source organism: Helianthus tuberosus (assembly GCA_030545235.1). Taxonomy (NCBI): domain Eukaryota; kingdom Viridiplantae; phylum Streptophyta; class Magnoliopsida; order Asterales; family Asteraceae; genus Helianthus; species Helianthus tuberosus. The sequence goes on from CM060381.1 coordinate 152,783,445, forward strand.
GTCTCGCAGCTTTAACGATATTACGGATTTCACCAATCAATCCCCAAATATAGCGAGAAATAAGTACCGGTTCTGGCGAAGCCAGCGTTGGTACTACTCTAGCATATTCGAAGAATGTCGAAGTATATCCTCGACAGTCTACACCCATCATCCGATGGTTCAGGAACTTATTTGCCATTTGTTCCTTTTCATACTCGGGACAGAATTTTCTTTCCATCAGACTTTTAAATTCTTCCCAATTCATGGCATAGGCCATATTTCTTCCTTTGGCTTGAAGTACTGTATTCCACCATTCTAGCGCCCCTTCTTTAAACAGATGCAATGTGTACATTACTTTGTCTTCCTCAGCACACTTACTTATTGCAATTACTGCCTCGGTTTTCTCTAACCAACGCAGTGCATCGGTTGCTCCTTCGTTTCCTGCAAACTCAACTGGTTTACAGGCAAGAAAAACTCTTTGTAAGTGCAACCAGGTGTTGCCGCTTTCATTTTCTTAAGGAGTGGAGTTTGCAATCCATCATTGTTGTTATTGATATGGTTGTCGCCTCCATTTACACTATTGCTAAAATTGTCGCCTTGTGTGCGTGTGCTAGGAATAATTTGTTGAGGTTCAACAGGTTTCTGGGTAGCAGCAAGGATTGCTGGAATAGCATTGGCTATTCCTTGAGCAACAATATTTTCTATATCTTGCTTAGTCATAAATTGATCCTCCTGGTGTTGCTCAGATTGATTAACCTCGTTAACTGGTTCATTATTAGCGTTTTCCATCTGATAATTAATATATATAATTTATTAGTATAGAGTAAATAACAATTATACACAAAACAATCATACAAATTTCACAACACACATATATATTCAAAATTATCGATTTCTCGATTTCCCTTATATATATATATATATATATATATATATATATATTATGCATCATTACACACCGTTATCTTACAAAGGTTTTATTTGTAGGTTATTTTACAGACTTATTTTATTATTATTATTATTATTATACAATCACAGTTTCACCACCATCCTATCCCTGGGTACTTTAGAAGCGACGTTCCCTCTCGTCGTACTTCCAGGAGATCTGTTCTCCTACCTCCCGAATCCTATTCCCTGCATCCACCAGCTCTTCGCCAAAATGACGAAGTTCAGCTAAGTTTTCATTGCTCATTGGTGGGTTTGGTATAGGTTCTGGGTCGAACTGAGGGAGAAAGGTATAAGGATTATTGAGAAGGTTTTGAAACTGCCAGTCGTTGGTCCACCACTAATCCATTCCTAGAGGTTGGGTGTGGATTAGAGGGTCTGGAATAGCTGGTTCCAAATTTATTCGAAGTTGAGATTCGACAGGATAAGTAAAAACATTTTCGTTGATAGGATTAATAGTATCACAACTTTCCAGTATAAAATCTAGTTCTTCCTGCAGTGTCATTTCCTGGGTTTGCTTGGAACTTTCTCCAATTTCCATCCCTACTTGCCTAGAATCTTCCCCGATAGCAATTCCTTTTCCTTTATCTATAGGATTCTCTATTTTGGGAACCTTTCTAGTTGCTGGTTTCCTTCTGCGTACACGTCTCCAGCCTACTAATCTTCTTCTTTTCTTAGGTTTTGGTTTCTCCAGAGGTGGAGCGTGGAATTCCATAGGTTCTTCTATATCGGGTATGTAACCAGTAAAGTCTTTAGGAACTTCTACTTTCACCGGGTAAAGATTGAGATTATGAAGGGCTTCAGATAACTCATTCATGCTGTTTAGCATATATGCAAAATACTAAGTTAAAATTTTATAACAAAATTTCAAAATAAATCTTCAAGTATTATTGTATACCGTGTGACTAAATTAATACAAAGGACAAATGAAATTTAAACAGACTAGGGTTTATTGTAAATTTATTTATTTACTGGGTAAAATTTCTAGCTTGTAGGTGATAAGGGTGCTAATGCTGGGTCAAGGTATTTTAAAGATTTGCATTTACTGCTACAGTGGCTAGCATATAGAGATCTGTCCATTTTTCATCTAACTTGTCTTCCCATGGTGGGTTACTGTCTGGTTTCTGGATTTCCTGATTAACTTTCATTTCTTTTGGTAGGGATTTCTTTATTTTCTCCTGACTTTTCCTAATAATCAAACTTCTTTTATTAGGAGAAAGTGGTTCCTCATAATGGGCTTTACGAACAAATATTCCCTCCTCAGTATTTACTGAGTATCTTGAGGATTTTGATTGGGATGAACTTCCTTTCTCTTTTGGTGAACTATCTAATTTAAGATAGATATTTGAAAGCTTTTTCCTACCCATACTGTAATTAACAAGTAGTCAGTTAATAAAACACATAATCACAAAATGATAATCAGGAAAAATTTAAGTATTTCTAAATACTTAATTGGCTTAAATCAGTGGCTCTGATACCACCTTTTTCTGTCACGACCCCCGGCCCGGTTTGACCGGTTCAGAAGCCGCGGGATAGAAAATCCCGTGGTATTTATTTAATTGAGTTGACAGTGGAAGATTTTAACAGGATCTTTTTAAAACTGAAAATGCCTGATTATTTTATTTCATAATTTGGAATAACCTCTGTAATTTACAATCAAGAGGATTTCACTGGAAAACCCCTATTTTACAAAACATGTTTCTTTATTTATATTGAGCCACTTCCTTAAGCTTGTAGTGCTTCGCGGCACTTTTCCTGGATCACAACAGATCACCTGAAACATGTTTGAAAAAGGTTTTGTCAGCGGAAAATACTTGTGAATTATTCTTTTTACTAGTACAATGTTTTGTTATAATTTTACAGTATTAAGAGAGATTACAATGTTTCCATATATCAACCAACTACCCACGGTATTTGTCACTCGACCATCCATTGGCTACCTCGTTGTCCAATGGTGTCTGTGACTATGGTCATATCACCCCTTGGCTAACTCGTTGTCCAATGGTGACGGTTATCAAGTAATGTATACAAAACCACACATACCGGCTGTAATTTGGAGACTACAAAGACTTAATCCCTGTAATTATAACTTTGAAAATAAATAGGATTTTGGAAATAATTTGATAAAAAAAGAATGACTCACTTTGCAGATTTATGTGGACAGAGCTTAGCCTACTAATTAGCCTTTTAACCTAAATTTAAACAACATGCACACGAACTTGGTCAGTAACTAATACAGCATTTACGATAACTCACGAGATTAAACCCTCACAACGAATGACAAAGTGCGATACTTAAACATCCATCGAATTCACGACGAATGACAAAGCATAACCCTAATGTGGGCAGCACTTAAACATCCATTGGATAGTTTTAATCGATCGGACATTGAATCATAGCAGCGATCGAGTTAATACCCTGTATCGTAGCAGCACCCCACTATAATAAAAGTAAATTTGACTTCAGAGTAGTGAAACTTCGTTTTTGAAAGTTTTCGTCGACATAGAATGAAAGCCCCTGAGCTAGGCTATTTGTAGTTGAAATTTAAGGTTCACGCGGCCCACGTAAACCGTGGCTCGAACCTTACGCGGCCCGCCTAACCACCTATTCTATGTGTAGGTCTGATTGGTCACGAGTAGGTATTCCAGCTGGTCAACACGTGGATCCGGAACACTTATCCGGTCAAACATGAGTTGACGCGGCCCGCGTAAGCTTCCCTTAAGGCTTACGCGGCCCGCCTAAAACCCAAAATTCTTGTTTTCTTGATTTTTGATATGGATTAGGGTTTCAGGGGTCCGGGTTTTCACTTACGGGTAAAATTGGGACATTTTTGAGAGTCCTTCCAACATTCTACACTAAATCATGCTTACTTTTCAAGTTCATACTTCTCATAATACATGTTTAACATAGATCTTTCAAGATCCATCAACATACTTGTTAGATCATGTGTTTAATCATCTAACAAGTATTTATGTGGTGTTCATCACCATACACACAACAATCATCAAACAACTTCATCACATAGCATAAACAATTTGTTTTCGTATGATTCTTAGTTTGATTCAAGTGTTCTTCTTCTTGGTTTTGTAAGATCTTTCATTTTCTTAGTTACACACATGTTACATCTACTAAGACATGATGAAAAATGAGTTCTCATGAGACTTACTACTAGCTCAAGGCTAGGGAAGTGGCAAGATGATGAGACAAAGATGATGGTTAAAATCTCCCTAATGAGGTCCTTCAATTTCCAACACTTGACACCTTCTTAGAAAGCCTTGATACACCTTGTGAGAGCCTTGGAATTGCTAGTTGGTGAATGAAAAAGAAGTTGGGGGTGGGGGTGGTCTTCGGCCGAGAACGAGGAGAGGGGAAGAGAGTGTTTTTGTGATGTGGTGAATGTTGGAAATGAGGGAGTTTAGGTGTAGATAAGGTTTTTAACTTGTTGGTCCTTAAGTTCCCTCCAAACTATTGACCATGGGATCTCTAGATGGCATCTTTGACTAACAATGGGTTAGTCAACATCTCTAGGTGGTGGGGTCCCTTAGGGGACAGTCATGAGGGGGGTATGGTTTTGATTAAAATTTTGTTAAGTGTTAGAAAGTATGATAATAAGGATGATTAGTTAGGAAGTTTAAGTGTTTAGATGTTTTTGATACATAACATTGTGTTTACGACCATAATTAGCTTCATGTCCTAAAAATGTTGTTAAGTAGTTCACATGATGCTTCTAGTGGTGTTCGGGTGTTCGTTTAGTCATCGGATCACTTAAATGATCAATATTAGTAACTTGTATGGCGTATTGTGTTATTATTTCATGAGAGTGTTTCCATCACTTTTTAAGTTATTCTGAACATTCTTGCGTTATTTCTAATTATTACATAAGCTGAAAAATGCTGAATTTTTGCTGAATTATGTTGTTTTGGCTAGTTTTGGGCAGTTTCTAGTGTACGCTTGTCTCTCGGAAAGCAGTAACATAAACCCTTAATTTCTCACATGAGGTTTAGGGTAATTTTGGTTCTGGGACTCAATCTGTGTCCTAATCATGTTGTTTGTCTGAGTACTGAACTCCTGTCAGCACTTACTAGTTTATCTGATAAGTGTGCTAGTTATTTCTGTGCACTATCTAACTGTTTCAAGTCACGACCAATAAAAACAAGTATCATGCATCGTGAAATTTTTTTGTGAGTTCTTTAAACATAACCATGAAATCATGCACATCATAAGTTCAAAATACACAACCATATAATATTTAACATTGTTCACATTGTACGAAAATTACTCGAAAAGTGCCAATTGTCCATACTGGCGGTAATTGCAGAATATAAAAACTTAATCACTATAAGTATAATTAAAAACATTTAGGGTTTTGTAAAGCAATTTGATAAAAAGAAAGAATGACTCACTTTGAAACTTTAGGGTTTAACTACAAGCCTCCTGTTATAATCTTTGGTATAACTCCTGAGCTCTTAATAAAATATACAATGCACTCGTGTTAGTATAATAACCCAATTCAACTTTATCAATACATCACGAGATCAAAACCCTAACGTAGTTAGCAAAGCATAGCCTTATTCTGGTAGTGCCTTGACATCCGTTGCTGGGTTCAAGATCGATCGGACAGGGTATTGAATCAGTGATCAGGGGTTAAAACACTTAAAATGAGGCAGAGCTTTGTAGGATTATAGGGTGTAATACTAAAGAAAAATGGGATATATGTATGAGCAGAGAGGGGCGAGAGAAAGAATGGAGGGTGTGAGCAGATGTGAAAGTTCACCATCTGCTCTTATTTATAGCTGAAGGAATTCTTGGAGAACACGTTCAAAGATTCTCCACGTACACACAGCATTTCATTTTAATTCAAATGTTAAGTTAAATTTTATTATTATATTATTATTATAATTAATTCAGCTGCTTCACTCATTTATCACTTATAACTTCTAAAATATGATGTTTAATAAAACGATAAATATGTCATTAGAACGGGTATATTTTTATCTACATTTTGGCCTAAGTTTCGTTTAAAACGAAGTAAGGTCAATTATAATGTATTTTTATTATTTAATTATTAGGCGGTTCATATGTTCGTCTAAATACCTCATATTTCTAACAGTCAACTTACTCATAATCTACCCATTTAATAATATATAAGTTTTTATATACTTTATTTTAATTTATATATATAAAATAAAAAATGGAAATGTTACAGTTTATGTTTCAATGGCGTTCTTCCTATATTCAATATTTAGCGTTTTCATTATTAATGTTAATTGTCGTTTGCGATCTAATATATGTTTATTGTTTACGATCAATGTCGTTTTACACCTGGTTACGTATATCTGATTAGTTGTGAATACTAGCGCTAATTTGTAAACATCAGTTCTTACTATTTGTTAATTATTCAACTTATGGAGTTTTCATTAACATGTTTTAGGAAGACAGTAACATCAGTTCTTCATATTGTTTATTATTCAACTAATGGTGTTTTCATTATGGTGTATTCATTATGGCATTTTCATTAATATGTTTTATTAAGAAAGTAACATCAGTTATTTCTATTGTTTATTATTCAATTAATGGTGTTTTCATCGATAATGTTTTAAGGAGACATTTTCTATGTTAAATATTTTGCCATTGGCGTTTTTCTTAATTCGTTCTCACTGTGTTTTTCAGACGAGGGTGTTTCTTTGAATGAAAGGTTTTGCCCGAAAACTGGTTTTCCATTGATCATTCCCAACAATAGTGAAGAGATAAAGCCAAAAATAGACATGATATTCCCAAGCCTCGATGATTGTTATTCATTGTATGTTAGGTATGTGACGGCTTGTGGTTTTTCTGTCAGGAAAGGGACTGAAAAGATAAACGCCAAAGGAGAAACACATAATAAGTATTACATGTGTACGAGATCTGGGTATATAAGGACAAGAAGGTTGATACGTTGGACCCGAATCAAAAGGAAAGGATTGTGCGATCCAACTTTTCAAAGAGGACTGGTTGTGGAGCACAATTATGTGTAATATTTGAAGCTCGATCATGGAAGGTCTATAAGTTTGTTGAGGATCACAACCATGATTTTGTTGAACAGCCTGATAAGCATATTCTTCCGTCTGAATGACACCTCACTCAGCTCCAGAAGCATGCTATACAAAGCATGTCTAAGTTGAATTTGGGGCCGGTTAAGGCGTTTCATGTTATGAAGACTGGACACACCCCAACCGATGGAGGAAACATCAGAGTGAGACGAAAACGAGATTGCAAGAAACTTCATAACTCTAATTGCAACGGTATTTAATAATTTCCTTTTTACATCGCTTGAACTAGAACACCACAAGTTAAAATAAATAACGCTTAATAAGTATTCAAATAATTAAATTTCGTTTCATTGATAATGAATTATTACAAGTATTGGAAACAGAATACAACAAGATTGAAAGTAAATTACAAAACAACGAGCAATAAAGTTTAAATGCGTTTCTAGGCAATCCTACTGGATTCATCTGTCACCATCCTGAAACATGTATTAAAAGCATGGATCAGTACAAAAGCACTGGCGAGCATACAAGTTTGAATATAATTATAAGTATAAAATTTTGTCTCAAATCCACATAGCATTTATTATTCACGTCGAAACGAGCATGCATAAACAACTTAAGCATAGCAAATAGTACGAAATTATGACTTTTAAACTAGCATGCATAAACAGCCTAAGCATAACAATATCATGGGAATACAAGTTGAACTAACAAGTAATGACAACCTAAGCATAACAACGAACGTGTTCGATGGATTGTGTGTTTGATTATAATCAATTGTGTAAAGTGGATTTTGTATACATGTTGCACCCAAAAAATGCGTTAAAATGTAAAAAGGGTCGAGTATGCTCACAGTGGTTGCGTATCATAATTTCTCGAAATAACGCAAGAGTAAAGATTTGAGAATTCCAAGAGAATGAACGAGAGCGATTAACCTAGCCGGAAATACCGCACAAGAGGTGATTACTATTAGTTTAATTATTCCAGGTGTTTTGTGAATTGGATAATGACGATCTATGTATTAATTTTTTATTGATCACCAATGTTATAAAATAAATAAAGATAAGATAGGATTTAAATCAATTGTTAATTACTTGTGTTCCAAATAAATCGAAAGATTTTATTAATAAGACGAATTTAAAAGTTTAGTTATTTTTAGAGTTTAAAAAAAAAGATATTTGTTTTATAATTGAACATGTTTCGTCTTACAAATTTTTATAAAAATCGGGCAGAGTTTCCTGTGTTTTTGGCTGATCCCGACAATCAAGTGCCGATATATATGTTCAAAATTCAACAATTATTCAATGTTATAAACAATACACGTAAAAAGTGCGGAACGTGAATAATTACTACACGCATCGGTTCGGGCTAGGTTCATAGAATACATAAGTAAAATAATAAAAATTCGCGGCGTTAAAAGTATACCGACTCGTGTGTTGACTGAGTTTGACCTCGGTTGACTGAACTTGGCCCGAACCCGAACCGAAGCAGGTTGTGAACTCGAACCGAGATAGGATCCGAGGCCCAAGGCGGAATGAACCAAGCTCGAAATAGGACTAAACGTGTTGACTGTTTTGACCGAACCAAATCTGAGATTACAAAATCGAACCAAAAAAAAAGAAAGAAACATAACCCAAATTTTGAAACATACCTAGCCTGAACCAGGTGTGAACCGATACCAGTGGATCAAGCTGAAACACAACAATAATCACCACCATCTTCAACCCTTCCAAACCAAACCGAACCCAAACCAGTGTTAACCGAGCCGTTCACCACCAGTACTGCCGAAGCCGGCAGCCGCTGTGCGTCGGTTCTTGTTGTCCGTCGACACCACCACCGTCATCATCGACCTCATATTCACCATTATCAACAACACCACCTTAAACGGCGACGAAATGACCGGAGAAGATGTGGATCGAACTGAGCAAAGAAAAGAACGGAAGTGAAAAACCAGTAACTTACCAGAGAAGAAGACTAGCATGACGTGACTGTTCGGAGGTTTGTCTGAGAACTATCGCAGGCCGCCGCTGCCTCTGTCGCACCCACTGCCGTTGCCAGCGACCGCTGCTGTCGCAGTCAACAGCCCTCATCGGACCACCTCCAACTCGCATCTCTCTCTCTCTGTCTTGTCTTCACGCCATCACAGGTCTATGGTCGTGGTGGTCGGTTGTCCATTAAGGAGGAGGGGTCGTGTGGGAGTGCGTGAAAGGGGGAGGGAGAGGGTGGTCGTGAAGTAGTGGTCATGCGTAGCCGGAAGTCGGCGTCGAAACGTCACCGGAATTCACCTCCGGTGGCCGGAAGTGAGCGAGATCGGGAGAGAGGCAGAGGGATTGATGTGTGTGTGTGAGTGGTGTTAGTGTGTGTGTTTAGTTAGTTTATATAGCTAGGGTTTGTTAGTTTTGGGCCCAAGGCCCATTAACTTGGTTCTTGCGTTTTAAAGCGGCCCGGTAAAATTTTCAAGACCTGTTTTCGAGTCCGAGCATCATAAAATGTTATTAAAATATATTTTTAGGTTTAAAAGCGTGTAAAAAAAGATGTCGTTATTTGATATTTGTCGCGCACGTTCATCGTTTCGTTAAAACGGAGAAAATGCGTTGTTTGTCGTTTTCAATCCGTTTCTCGATTGCGATTTAAAAAAAATAAAGGAATGATATCGTATTTTCTAAGAACGTGGAATCGTTACAGTCTCCCCTCCTTTAGGAAATTCCGTCCCGAAATTTATTCAAGAGAAAGACTCTTGAAGGAATTGTTAGTTAAAATTGAAATATGACGTTCGAAGTGTGTAGAAACGTAAGAGATAGTTGTAGCCATTGCAGCTACGAGGACGAGATTTGGTCATGAATAATCGAGTATCAGGTATTTTGAAGCGCGTTTGGGTACGATGCGAGAAATAAGTTGTGAGTGATCAAGGTTTGTATTCAATATAGCAGGGAAACGCCGAATTTCCCATGGCACGTTTTTACGAAACTTTGGTAATATGGTAGGAACACTTATATATAGGAAGTACCAGTGGCGTATCCACCATATTTATACCATATTACGTCTGTTTCACTATTCGATGTCATGTTACGTTCCGTGTTATGGTACACAGTAGAACCCACTATGGTTTTCATGCGCATACCAATACAATCATGTATGTATCCGTGATTATTTTGGTCTGTGCATGATCTGCATAGTTTGTACTAGTAGTGTACGGGTCAGGGTTTATTAGCGTATTTCGAGTGAGAATGATAGCGTATAAAATTTTAAGTATGCACGCATGATTGTATTTAAGTATGAGAGAGGTTATAAGTATGAGTATGATTAAAGTATTTGAATAGTCCACACGAGATATTTAGTTAACTAGATTAACACATTACTGGCATGTGATCTCACTGGTCAAACCATCATGTCTGCTAGTATGTATGAATGTCTTAACATGAACGCAAGTCCATGCGGCAGGCGTTACTCTTATAGCGCTACACAAGCGCTATATATGTTAAGGTGAGGCTTCATCCGAAGTTAATGGCAAAATGTCAGCCCAGCGTTTAACGCAAGCGTCTAATCATAGCACATGTCATCATTTCGTTGCTATGAAAAGATCCGTAATGTATGAATGAAGGTATTGACATTACCACAAATCCATGTGGCGGTGCGTCACTCCTATAGTGCTTCACAAGCACTACATATGTCAAGGTGAGGCTTCTCCCGAAGTTAATGAAAAAATTGTCAACCCAACATGTCCGTAAGCGTCATCTAATCATAGCACATGTCATCATTTCGTTGTTATGAAAAGATCTGTAAAAGTTTAACTTAACATAACCACAAATCCATGTGGCAGTGCGTCACTCTTATAGTTCTTCACAAGCACTATATATGTTAAGGTGTGGCTTCTTACGAAGCTAATGACCAGTTTATCACATAAGAATGTCCAGTAATCCCGAATCAAGTATAACGTATCAGTATGCGTGTATTAATTTATTGTGTAAAAACGATGATTAGGTAACAAGTATTAAATCATATAAAAGTTAAGTTAATATAAAAGAGAGGCTTGGTAAGTATTGGAGTGCTTCGGGTTTAGAAACTTCGACTATTCCAAAGTGAATCGCAAGTCCTTCTGAATTAGGGAGACATGCTTTGGCCTAATAGGTATAATACTCTCGTCGCTAGGAGATTAACGGTATTTTACCCTTCCAGTTAGTACATGTCCCTAATTTGATTGAAAATACGAAACTTTGGCGAGATTGAAAATCGTAGAGCGGGACTAGTCACCAAGGTGTGGATATCAATCCTTTCTTGACAATTTCATCCCCAACATATGGTTTATTAAATGAAACAAGATAAAATCTCGACTCGTCAATAAGGAACCACTAGAGTATGAAATGGAAATTCCCATCAAGATACGGATATCACTCCCGACTTGATGGTGAAATTTCATGCAAAATAACATGTAAGGTGGATTAAACTTCGTCACCAAAGGCGGGAATCTCCCCTATTTTGATGAGTTATTTCGATTGTGGAATATGAGTAACTTCAAGCTATTTATTGCGTAAAATGTCTTAGAAAAGGCACATTGTATATTTAGACAAAACGAAGAGGTAGAAACAAATATGGAGAATTTCATATTAAGCAAGAATCAGGAATGGTCAAGTTTTTGTACTTAGACTATAGACTAGTTCGAACATGGCAATTCTACCTAATTCCCTATAGTTATGGCTCTCATACCAATCTGTCATACCTCAACTGATGGCGGAAACATCGAGTGAGACGAAAACGAGATTGCAAGAAACTTCATGACTCTAATTGCGACAGTATTTAATAATTTCCTTTTTACATCGCTTGAACTAGAACACCACAAGTTAAAATAAATAGCGCTCAATAAGTATTCAAATAATTAAATTTCGTTTCATTGATAATGAATTATTACAAGTATTGGAAACAGAATACAACAGGATTGAAAGTAAATTACAAAACAACGAGCAATAAAGTTTGAATGCGTTTCTAGGCAATCCTATTGGATTCATCTGTCACAATCCTGCAACATGTATTAAAAGCATGGATCAGTACAAAAGCACTGGCGAGCATACAAGTTTGAATATAATTATAAGTATAAAAGTTTGTCTCAAATCCACATAGCATTTATTATTCACGTCGAAACGAGTATGCATAAACAACTTAAGCATAGCAAATAGTACGAAATTATGACTTTTAAACTAGCATGCATAAACAGCCTAAGCATAACAATATCATGGGAATACAAGTTGAAACTAACAAGTAATGATAACCTAAGCATAACAACGAACGTGTTCGATGGATTGTGTGTTTGATTATAATCGATGGTGTAAAGTGGATTTTGTATACATGTTGCACCCCAAAAATGCGTTAAAATGTAAAACGGGTCGAGTATGCTCACAGTGGTTGCGTATCATGATTTCTCGAAATAACGCATGAGTAAAGATTTGAGAATTCCAAGAGAATGAACGAGAGTGATTAACCTAGCCAGAAATACCGCACAAGAGGTGATTACTATTAGTTTAAATATTCCAGGTATTTTGTGAATTGGATAATGACGATCTATGTAGTAATTTTTTATTGATTACCAATGTTATAAAATAAATAAAGATAAGATAGGATTTAAATTGATTGTTAATTATTTGTGTTCCAAATAAATCGAAGGATTTTATTAATAAGACGAATTTAAAAGTTTATTTATTTTTAGAGTTTAAAAAAAAGATATTTGTTTTATAATTGAACATGTTTCGTCTTACGGATTTTTATAAAAATCGGGCAGAGTTTCCTCTGTTTTTGAGCGATCCCGACAATCAAGTGCCGATATATATGTTCAAAATTCAACAATTATTCAATGTTATAAACAATGCACGTAGAAAGTGCGAAACGTGAATAATTACTTCATGCATCGGTTCGGGCTAGGTTCATAGAATACATAAGTAACAAAATAAAAATTCGTGGCGTTAAAAGTAAACCAACTCGTGTGTTGACTGAGTTTGACCTCGGTTGACTGAACTTGGCCCGAACCCAAACCGAAGCAGGTTGTGAACTCGAACCGAGATAGGATCCGAGGCCCGAGGCGGAATGAACCAAGCTCGAAACAGGACTAAACCTGTTGACTGTTTTGATCGAACCAAATCTGAGATTACAAACTCGAACCAAAAAAAAGAAAGAAACATAACCCAAATTTTGAAACATACCTAGCCTGAACCGGGTGTGAACTGATACCAGTGGATCAAGCTGAAACACAACAATAATCACCACCGTCTTCGACCCTTCCAAACCAAACCGAACCCAAACCCGTGTTTACCGAGTCGTTCACCACTAGTACTGCCGACACCGACAGCCGCCGTGCGTCGGTTCTTGTTGTCCGTCGACACCACCACCGTCATCATCGACCTCATGTTCACCATTATCAACAACACTACCTGAAACGGCGACGAAATGACCGGAGAAGACGTGGATCGAACTGAGCAAAGAAAAGAACGGAAATGAAAGACCAGTGACTTACTGGAGAAGAAGACTAGCACGACATAACTGTTCGGAGGTTTGTCGGAGAACCATCGCAGACTGCCACCGCCACTGTCGCACCCACTACCGTTGCCAGCGACCACTGCTCACGGTGCTGTCACCATCAACAGTCCTCGTCGGACCACCTCCAACTCGCCTCTCTCTCTCTCTCTCTGTCTTGTCTTCACGCTATCACAGGTCGGTGGTCGTGGTGGTCGGTTGTCCGTCAAGGGAGGAGGGGTCGTGTGGGAGTGCGTGAAAGGGGGAGGGAGAGGGTGGTCGTGAAGTAGTGGTCATGCGTGGTGGGAAGTCGGCGTCGAAACGTCGCCGGAATTCACCTCCGGTGGCCGGAAGTGAGCGAGATCGAGAGAGAGGTAGAGGGATCGATGTGTGTGTGTGAGTGGTGTGAGTGTGTGTGTTTAGTTAGCTTATATAGCTAGGGTTTGTTAGGTTTGGGCCCAAGGACCTTTAACTTGGTTCTTGCGTTTTAGAGCGGCCCGGTAACATTTTCAAGACCTGTTTTCGAGTCCGAGTATCATAAAATGTTATTAAAATATAGTTTTAGGTTTAAAAGCATGTAAAAAAAGATGTCGTTATTTGATATTTGTCGTGCACGTTCATCGTTTGGTTAAAACGCGGAAAATGCGTTGTTTGTCGTTTTCAATCCGTTTCTCGATTGCGATTTAAAAAAAATAAAGGAACGATCTCGTATTTTCTAAGAACGTGGAATTACGAAAAGACGGGGCGTTACAAGACTTGTTTTGGCGGTTTTGAAGATGTGGGTGCAAGTAAAGTTGATTTTAAGAACTACAAGAGGCAAACTAACTTGTTTAGAAACTGCCGATACGTATATATGGTTGTTGAGAGTTTTTCTAAAAGCTGTCGGTGCTCAACTAAAAGTTGTTGTCACTGACCAAGATCTAGTAATGAAGAAGGCTATGTCTGTTGTATTTGTTGAAACGAGGCATCGGTTGTGTGACACTTGTGCTCTGTAAACACTGTACGATTTAAAACAATATCATTTATTAGAAAAACAATGTGTTTTGGTCTCAATGTTTGTTTATTTATGTTTGACAATTTCACGTTTTGATTCTAGTTCGATTTCAAGCTTTAAATCGTTTTCTGGAAAGTTAAACACAAATTGATGCGTAAGCGTAATCAGTTTAATGCGAAAAATACTCCGGAATAGTGAAATAGGCTTAACATACCTTAAATAACCTTTACATAACTTAGAAATAAGTTTTGAAGGGTTTGGTTTGCCAAAAACAAGATTATTCGATCACAGGGACTATTTGCGTCAAACTGCGAAAGTCTATTGATTCGTGTAGCAACGAACATTCCGGAACAAGATCATAAGCTAAATATACCCTAAATATCCTTTACATATCTTAGAAAGAGGCTTTTGAGGGTTTCAGTATGCGAAAATACGCTTATTTGATCAATAGGGGCTAGAAGCGTCAAAAAAATGCATAAGTTTGCATTTACGCGCATATCTTACGTTCTGAACATATCCGGACATCCAAAAAATTTTGTAATCATTAAAATATTTTATTTTAGTGATTTAAATGCTAAAATACCATTCGTCGCGTAATTTGGATCGTTTTTAGCGTCCGTTCGTATTTCGTCGTAATTAACCGACCAACATGATCGTACGACCAAACGAACCAACATCCAAAATATTTTCAAGCATATTTCATGCCCCCTATACTTTAACATCCTTATAGAGCCTTGCAATTGGGTTAACGGGGCATAAACGCATCAAAAATCAAGTTTTGAGTCACAGGGGCATGTTCTGCCATTTTGGGAAAGTTTCTGTCTGAAAGCTCTCGCCTGGGGCGAAGACCAGAGCTTCTGTCTTCGTGGCCCGCGATAGCTGGAGCTGGCAGAGACATTGAATCTGGCTTTCAGCAGCTGTTTCTTTGGTTTCTATCCTAGTTTTAGCATACCATTGGCTTGTTTTTGTGCTCCCCTTGTATTCTAAACTATGGGCAACATGTGTATGGCCAAGATCATGCTTTGATCCTTGCAAAAACACATGTAATCATCCTATGAATTCAAGATTTCCTATAAATACCCAAGCTTTTCATCATTGTTCCTTGCTCATTTGATCTCATCTCCTCTAAGTGGAGGTATTCACATAGTTGAAGACCACCTACCTGAGCATTTTGAGTTCTTATTCCTAGCTTCTACCTCTTGTAAGCTTCTTTCATGCTTGTTCATGTATTTTAAGCATGAAAGTCAAACAGTGTTTGACTTTCTGCTTTGACCATGAATGGTCAACACAAAGTTCGTTTGAACTTTGCAACGTGAGCGTAATCACGATGGTTATAGTCCCTTGTGACTATACCTACTGATTACCACGTTGATTAGGCGTAGTGACGAGTCATAGTTTCGGTCAAAATGCCGATTATGCACATTTTGCGACGAAACTATTTTCGGGTATCAAAACACTTTGTTTTGATATCAAACCTGTTTTCTAACTTAGTTAAACATGTTTTAACATGTTTAACTCGTCACTTTTAGTCTAGTGCTTGTATAGGGTCGTAAGTCAAGCGGTCTTGACATCCGCTTAGATTTTCGAACCCGACCTGTTTGGTCGATCGTCAGGATCTGACCAAACATATTTTGTGACCATAGTTGTATAGGGAATAACCTTCCGAGGTTATACCTTATGGTCACTCCGTTTAGTTAGTTGTATGATAGGTAGTTTATATGCCTTAGGAAAATGACCAAAATGCCCTTTTTGCGCATAATTTCATTTTAAGCATATGTAACACATGTTTTGACATCTAAACTGATTATGCATCATAATTAAATATGTTAGGCCATATAATACTTGTCATAGGACTAGTTAGGTGATATTCACCAAAATACATATGTTTTACTCCCCCATTTTACCCCCATTTTACGCGTTTTTGGCTGTAAAACCGAGAATCGGATACTTAATCGGGTTTATTTTTGTTTACAGGCCTAAAACAGCGTGCCAAACAAGAAGATGATGAAAATGAGGATTTTCCAGGCGAAACGGCTGAACTGCGAAGATCCTGTGAAGAAATCTGATCTGGGCGAGTTGCATGGTCGTGCGGTTGGTGGCACGCCCGTGCGGATCCGACAAAGAGTCTCAGCTCGGCAGTGCACTCCAGTGCAATCAGGAGTGCAACGGAATCACGGCAATGCACGACCGTGCGATTGGAGGCACACCCGTGCGGATGCGATGAACAGCCCCAGCCCGGATGTGCACACCAGTGCAGATGCTCGTGCCAACCTTACCTCGGAAATGCACGCTTGTGAAACCCATGGCACGCCCGTGCCGATACGAAGACTGGTCCATTATTTGCTGATGTCACGCTGTATGTGAACAGTACAATAAAGTGCACGACCGTGCACTTTAATCGCACGACCGTGCGATCTAAAAATTGTATAAAAACCAGAAGGCAGCAATCAGTTCGCAACTCTGGACTTTTGGGAGCTCATCAGGAGATTTTATAGGCTCCGGAGGCATCTGCTTTCACCCGGATTCAAGCCACATTGTGCCGATTAGCTTCGTTATCATCCAGATTCTCAATCTAGTGCTTGTTTATGGTTTGATTTCTTGAATCTTAACATGATTTTTTCTAGTATTCAAGCATTTTGGTTGATGATTGTGTATTATTGTAAGCCTAAGGGCAAAAACACTAGTATTCCTTGCTAAACAACAACCATTAGTATGTTAATTATGTTTGTAATGATACTTGAAGCATTTTCTATGTTAATCCTTGATGATTAGTTTGCAACCTTATTTATTGTGTTGAATTCTTGATTATAGTTAATTATCTTTGATGATTAGTATGTGGTTAGTTGAGATATTTGCAAAAAGAAGCTTAATTAATCATGTATTAGTAGACTTTGAACTTGTTTAACTAGTTTAACTTGTTTAAAATGTTTGCACCATGATACTAGAAATGGTTAGTGGTTTAATAAGGGGTAATTAATGTTAATCAAGAAAGCTTTCCGTCACGTAAGGACCTTAACGGGTTAAATGGTGTTGTTATGAATTCTTGACATAAATTGTTAACTTAGTTAGTAGTTTAGGCCAAAATTGCTTGCTTGGTGAATTTATGTTCAAGATTTGTAAAATGAACTCGGTTGTGATTTAATCTAGTTTATGCTTGTCTCGGTGGTTACATTGTGTTTATCGGTGTCGCTTTCCTTGATTAAGTGAAGTTAGAAAACTCCCAACGGATTACTAACTTTTCTTTAGGGTATTTTCATAGACATTTGTCAATTGGGCGTCAAAGAACAATTTTAGGTGGTTAAAGTGTGTTTATCGTTTTAGCTTTCCAAAGAATTGTCATGTTAGGATTCCCGAAAGGGATACTAATTGTCTTGAAAAAAATGGAAAATTGACCAAGTGTTTTAAGTGATAAAACCGACTTAGTTCACATACTTTGGTTTTGCATAAAGCAAGACTATATATTTATTTTCTTATTTGGAGTCTATTATGTTTATGAAAGTTTATGTTTTAGTCTTATTTTTAGTTTAAACAAACTATCCACTTATCTTTCTACTAGTAATTTAATGACAAAGGTTTAGTATTATTCCTCCGCCCACATCCTTGGATCGACACTTGGTTCTTACCGATACTTTACTACATATATGACGGGGTACACTTGCCCTTTCGTGTGTGTTTTAATGTTGAAGTATAAATCATTTTTATAAATTTAAAACCGAATAGTGTGTAAAGTTCATTGTAAAAATATGTATATACGCGCACACGTCAAGTTTTTGGCACCGTTGCCGGGGATGTGGCGAGCTTTAGGAACGACCCGAATCACTATCTTATCGGTGTACATACTTGTGAATATTTGTAAATATTTTCTTGATTATATATTTTTTTATTTATTTGTTAATATTTCTTGTTTTAGATTTAGTTCATTCGTTTTCAAGCTTATTTTAAACACTTGTAAATTTTTATTTCATTTATTTGTTCGAATTAGAACTAATTATTTGTTTATTCTTTGAGTTTTCGGCTCCGAAAATTTATTTTTATGCTAGCCGATTTGATTATTGTAATTGTTTTGATTTTTATAAAATTCCGGGCCCATTTTTGAATTTTTATAAAATTTTCATCCCCTTTAAACAGAAAATCTGTTTTATTTCAGTAAAAAAACAGCCTTATTATAATAATATAATATTCACGTGCGTCAGTTTTTCGTTTGCAGGTTGATGTCCTCAACCCCCGCTCCCGACGCTTTTGAGCCTTCAGACGAACCCGAGCGTGATCTGAGGTGACGTCTTCGTGAGAGATCTTGCCCGGTTGCACTGCAACTCGCAGCAGGTGCGGACGAGCAGGTGGTACCCGTTGAAGCCGAGGGCTCAGGGGACGCAGGAAACATAATCATGGCAGATGACGAACGACCACTGAACGAGTCAAATCGGCCCGGAGGAACAGGCTTGGAGCCAAGCATTGTCCGACCTACGGTAGACGCACCTACTTTTGAAATTAAATCAAATATGGTGCAGAATTCGGTGCAGTTTGACGGACGTGAGCATGAGGATCCCGGATGACATATCGCTGCTTTTCTCGAAGTATGTTCAACTTTCAAGATTAGGGATGTTTCGGAGGACGCTATTCGACTGTGGTTGTTTCCATTTTCGCTGCGTGACAAGGCTAGGGCTTGGCTTATGTCACTTCCTGCAGGGTCCATCAGGACCTGGAATGAGCTGGCAACGTTATTTATGCAGAAATACTTCCCACCTGAGAAAACAACCAAGTTAAGGAACCAGATTGTGACTTTTCGTCAGGACGAAGGAGAGTCGTTGCACGCGGCCTGGGAGCTATTTAAGGATTTATTTCTTGATGTTCCACATCATGGCTTCTCCAGAAGACAGTTGGTTTTGACGTTTTACCAAGGGCTTAATTATGACGCGCAAGAGCGATTGGATGTATACGCAGGAGGCGATCTGGGAATGAAGACGCCAAATGAAGCCTGTGCTATCATCGAAAGAGCTGCGTTAAAGTCAAGCTTGCGTCGAGACGTAGAGAGAGGCCGGACATCATCATCCGGCCCAGGAGTACATGCCGTGGATGATTACATAGCCATCACTGCACAGATCTCAGCGCTTTCGGAAAAGTTTGATAAAGCCCAAATGGCTGCACAGGCTAGTTCAGGGTGTGACCAGTGCGGAGTGTCACACGAGCCTGGTGCATGTTTTCAGGGGGTTGTGTACGAGGGCACTGAAGAGGTAGATTTTGTAAGCAATTAAGTGAGGCCGCAGAACAACCCCTACAACAATACATACAACCCGGGGTGGAGGAACCATCCGAATTTTGGATGGAGGGCAAATGTGGGTAATCAAAACCCATTAGGATTTGCCCAGCGGGCTCCAACACTGCAGCAAGCTCATGGTTAGCAATTCCAGCCTTACAACCAATCTTTCCAGCCACGTCCATACTCGTATCAGAATCAGGGCGCATGGAGTAGATCCCAGCAACAGGCCCCTCAATCAAGTTCTAAGCTGGAAGAAATGATGGCTCAACTGTTGAGCAGCTCCACGAGTGCAAATCAATTAGCTGAGAAGCGATATCAACAAAGCGAAGATCGCTTCTTAGCTCACGAAGGAGAAATGAGGAGTCAAAAAGCCTTGATTCAGAATATCGAGAACAAAGTTTGTCAGCTGGCTAAGATGATGTCGGAGAGACCCCCAGGTGGTCTTCCAGGCAACACAGAGACAAATTCGCGAGGGCATGTAAATGCGGTTATGACCAGAAGTGGCAAGACTACCGGACCCAATATCGGACTCACCACCGATCACTGAAGCGGTCCCGACTGATACACCGGACGAGGTGCAAGACAGGCGAGGCCCAGCAAATACAGCACAAGTCCAGGAGCCAGTCAAAGACTACACTCCTTGTAGGATCGTTGTTGGACCCGAAATGAGTCGTTCAGAGGCGTTCTACTCAAAATGAAAGGCGGAAACAGACATAATGAGTTGAATTCAGCTATATCTTCACTTAAACTGTCTTGTATACTGATTCTAATATGTTTACAATCCTGAAGACACTTCGACAGAGCTTCGTTGTCAGAAACAGGAGCATTCAAGAACTACTGAAGCGAAATAACATCACCCCTATATATAGACTGCCTGATTTCGCTTGAACAGACCTCAAGCGAAACCTCAACCCAAGCGAAATAACAACAATTCATTCAAGCGAAATAACAATGATCAATCTCAAGCGAAATCAGCAGCTTCAAGCGAAATCAACATTTAAGTAGTGTTCTTGAACTTCGTGCTCTGAATGATGTAAGACTTGATACAAGACGAAGTCAGCAGACGTATGCACTAACAGACTCCCCCTCGGATGTTGACGAGTCTTAAGTGTCGAGTCTTCAACGTCTTCAGTCTTTATCAATCTGATCGCTTTCTATCTTCATCAGCACCAACTAACTCTCCTCGAACAATCTTATCTACTCGGATGTCTTCAGACTCCCCCTCTCGTTATGCTGGGATCGCAGCCTGGCTTGTTGAAATCACAGAGTCTTCAGGTATCGGAACCTGGCTTTCTATCACTATCTTCAGGTTCAGAATCGACACCTGGCTAAACCTGCACATTCTTAACCCAGAAATAAATTTCACAAAATTAACAATTTACAAATTTATCTACAAACTCCCTCTTTAAAGTAATCCAGAATGATATATCAATGATAGAAACCTCAGATGACCACTTGTAAACAAATTTTCAAAAACTTTACCATTTAAACACATACTCCCCCTCACCACATGCTCATCATGTTTAGCACTTGGAACTTTGAAAATCAGCTATCCAACATCAGTTGTCGAAAATCTTTTTGACTTTTCAAAATTTATGCTAAAACACACTAAAAATCTTTTTGAATTTTTTTTTAAAGTAAATGAAATACAGTAAAGAAATATTTACAAACACTATTTTTGTGAGTTTGTGTAAGAGGATCATATCGGTTTTTGAGACAAATCACTAACACCATTAAGCTTTAAACATTTTAAGTTCTAAACAATTCACTTAGATTGTCAGTATACTGATCCACTTTAAATTTTCACACAAAGTTCAACTGTTTCGAGATACGAGATTAATGTCTTAAGAACTTAAACTTAATCATGTTTCCCACCTCAGAATATACTCCTGTATCCAGATCCCAATATTCAGTCTTACAGGTGAGTATACCACAGATGATATCTGTAAGGGGTTAATTGCGAAAACCGTGAGAGCTCAGGTCAGAACTTCCGTTCAGCAGAGAGATGACGGCTCGACTTTTGGTGTGTCCCCTTTAGAGGATCTTTTTTACAACAGCATTGATTAGCAATTTTATTGTCTATCATTTTATGCTGAGGGCAGTGCTATATTTCAAGCAAGCAGAAAGTATTCTCCGGGGACTAGGCCATTGCTTCCGCATTATCAGAAGTCCCGGGATAATACCCCAGATATCACAGAGTGTAAAGACCTAGTATCTCAGAAAGAGGGACCTTTCAAACAAGATTTCGGGGGTTACCCATATATCCGAGAGATGTTACCCACGATATAAGCAAGTTTGAATTTAGGTTTATATCTCGTCACAATCTACTAAATGTGTAAAAACCTACTGGCACATCATCAGTGAGATCGTTTATCACATTTTAACATTCCATTTATTTAGAATGCCGTGATCATCCACTGATGTACTATCATTTCCTCTTCTTTGACACAAAACTCATTTTTGAATTTTATCATGTTTTTTACTTTTTCAAATTTTCAAATGTTTTGAATTTTCAGAAAACTCTTACTCCCCCTAAAATGCAAACACATTTAAAGAAATTTGAAAACAAACTATACAAACAACGTGACAACTGATATCGAATCACTTCAAATCGCCATCCACTTGGCATAAACAATCAGAACTCCCCCTTTCAACAAAACATTTTCTCATTATGATTTCAAAACACTTAAGTTTGTTTTAACCAAAATGATTTTTCCGGAAAATAAGTTTTGTTGTTTTTATAAAACCACTTGTAGGTTAGGGGTTCATCACATTGTCTTTCAAAAATGCCACTTGTAAGAAAATGCAAGTACAACTTAATGTCCTTGAATTACCACTTGTCAGTGAAAACCTTCTTCAACCACTCGCAAGTTCACTTATCAACTCAAACTACTTGTAAATCAAAATAATAACAATATAATGATATCACCTGTAGATTTACCAACCAAACCTTTCAAGAATGATGCCGATTCCTGCTCCACTCTTACCAACCTGGGAGCTCCGGCAAGTCAAACTTATCACTTATGAAAAACAGACATCCAAGCTTCACCAAACTTGGATGTTTCCTCCTCACCTGGATTTGGGTAATAAGTTGCTTTCTTCGTTTCATAAAACTCTTTTACCCCTTGAACTTTACCCTCAACCATTTTCCCAAAAATCTTTTTAACATTTTCATTAAAAGCTTTCTCAACATCGAATTCCTTCTTTTCAGAATAAAATTGATTTGAGATTTCAACTTTTCCAACTTTTGATTTAAAATTTTCAGCCTTCAATGGTGGAAAATGAACTTCATCCATTGGAGGTACTGATGTTTCCAGTTTTATCTCAATTTGTGGCTCTTCTGATTTTATGGAATCAGATTCATCGCCAGATTTTATCTTAGAATTCTTAACAACCCACTTTTGTTTATCAGGATTTACACTTCTCCTGTAAAATCTCTTTGAACATTCAACAACTTCATATGTTGAATTTTCAAAAACTTTGAATTTTTCAGTTGGTGGTTCATTTTTCTCAATAACTTTCTCTTTGAGTTTTTCTGAGACTCCCTATTTTGTTTTTGTAGCTTGAGAACAGTTCCATGCAATGTGACCAGCTTCATTGCACTTGAAACAGGTTCTTGTCTCTTTTCTGTGAAAAACTCCAGTTCCTATTCTCTTCTTCTCAGCAAGAAACTCCTGGTTTGATTGTCTCCAGAAAGGTTTCTTCTGTTCTTCCTCAGCACTTCCTCCTGAAACAAATTTCATTTTTGATTTAAAATCTCGGACATATTTTTCATTTTTATAATTTTCAGGTGGAATAAAACCTAAACCTTTCTTTTTGAAATTATCGTTATGGTTTGGTTTCTTTTGAAAACCAGAACCAGAACCTTTTTTTCTTGTTTAACCGTTGTTGAACTCTTGAAGTGTATTTTTTAGGCTTTTCAGTAAGATTTTCATCTTTTATTTCAGAAATATTAATTTCTGTTAGTTTGAAAACCTTTTTGATCTTTTCACATTTAACACTTCTTATTGGAAATTCCTCATCAGAATATAATTTGTCTGAATCAATCAATGTATATGCTACTTTGATTGCTTCGTCATTCAAATTAGATTTTGATAACGGGAATTCTTTATTGTACACCCGTTTAACCGACGATTTTGAACTGTTGACCGACGAACTCGGACTTTTGACGGACTTTGGACTTGAACACCCAGACTCGGATTTTGACTTAGACTTTAACTCCGACTCCTTATCTGTATCCAACACCTGATCGACCACCTTTTTTATTAACTCGCACTCATGATCAGTGTCAGACGATGTAAAAACGACGTCAATGTTTTCTGGTAATTCATCGGTTATATCGGACCTTAACTTTATATTGACTACTTTTTCAACTTGCTCCTCATTCGGTTTTCTAGGAGAATATCCTTCCCAAATTGGAGGTGGACACTTGTTATAACTAACACTCTGTTTCTTACCAGTATCCTTCTTCTTTGGCTTATCATCTTTAAATGCTTCAAAACCTGCAACAGTTGGATAAATTCGATCAATGAGATAATCAGAACTAGAACAACTCTGTAATAAACGTCTAATTCTCTCATTTTCAATATTTTCTGTCTCCAACTCTTTCTGCAACTTTGCACATTCTTCAATATAATGATTAATCGCCTTCTGCTTTGTCATCATCACAGCATTCATCATAGTCAACGCATCTTCTCTTTCAGAATTTGTCTTTTGAAGACCAGTTACTGTTCTGTTTAGCACATCGTATGACTCTTTCACGTAATTGAGATTATACAATAGTTGTTCTTTCATCTTTTCTTGCTCACTCAGTTTTTCATCTTTTTCTGCACATTGTTTGCAAGATTCCAAACACTTTGAACAAGGCTTGATGACTTCCACAATCTTTTCAACTTCTATGACTTTCTCAACCTCAATCACTGTTTCAGCTTCAGTCACCTTCTCATCTTTAACTTCTTCATTTTGAACAATCTCTTCTTTTTTATCAACAATTTCACTCTTCATTTTCTTTTGTTCTTTTGCAGCACGTCTTTCCTTCAGCTTTTCCAAGCGATCTGCAAAATAAAATTGAAAACTTTCAGGAGATAGATGAGTTTTTGAAACATTAATATGTCTTTCTTCCTCATCATCACCACTGTCATCAGTTTGTGATTGATCAAAATCTATTTTCTTCTCAGAACTCTCATCTGAAGAACTAGAATCAGATGGTGTTTGATCAAAATTTAATGTCTTTTCAGAACTATCATCTGTAAAACCAGAATCAGATGATGTTTGATCAACAACAATTTCTTCTTCTGAGCTTTCATCGGATGAAACCAATTCTTCTTCTTGATTCTTCTTATGAACACCAATTACTTTCATCCATTCAGTAAACAAATCCGGTTCTTGAACTATCTTTGTAATGAAAGCTTTAAAATTCCCATTCTCATCCGCAAACTGATCCCAGCTAAAACCTTCAGGTAATTTTTCATCATCTTGGTTTATTAAACATGCTTTGCTA
Organism: Helianthus tuberosus; assembly: GCA_030545235.1. NCBI lineage: Eukaryota > Viridiplantae > Streptophyta > Magnoliopsida > Asterales > Asteraceae > Helianthus > Helianthus tuberosus. The sequence continues at coordinate 152,808,647 of CM060381.1, forward strand.
TCAACTGAAATATATTTGTTCCAATTAAATCCTGGAGCCATTTTCTCATCATTTTGATCAATGATACCAGAATAAGCTTTCTTATTTGCATCTTCGATCATTTTCCCATGAGCAGTTTGTGCTTCTTTTTGTTGATATGGTTGATGAGCAACTTGTTGATATATGGCTTTCCGATAGTAATCATCTTTTCCAGAAGGATTCTTTGCTCCACTAGCCTCTTGATTTTTGCATTCTCTCTTGAAATGACCATTTTTCCTGCACCGAAAACAAGTAACTTTAGATTTATCAAAACCCAAAGTAGAAACATGTGCATCCAGAAAATCATTTCTTCCTATTATTATTTTAAACTTTTCTGCTCTCCTCAAGACACTAGCTAGACAGCATTTAATATCCATGAGCTCCATTTCTTCAGTGTCTATCTGATCGTAATCCTCTTTTGTCAGCATAGGATTTCCAATCCTCCCTGCAACCAAACCTTCATAGGATTGTAGTACAGTTGCAAGTAATGCCATATGATCTTTTGCAATTTCTTCAGAAAAACTTTGACCATCTGGAATATTCAATGCAATGTTTAACTGTATCACACAACCATTTCCACTATTTGAACTTCGAGAATGAAAACTTGAAGTTGAACTCTTCGGATTAACATTCGGATATGAAGAAAATCCACTACTGCTGTTTGGACTTTGTTCAACATTTCCAGACAAGTCTCCAGCACTAAAAGCAGTTTGAATCTTTAGACTCTTTTCAATTTCTTGAACACTGCCTTTGTAATACATCTTCACATCTTGTTTACCACTCGGATTACTCATCCTCGCAATCTTCTGTTGTTCAAGATCTTAACCTTCAATCTTCTCGATAAACTGAGATATTGTTAAACCATCATAAACTCCGGTGTTCTTTAAGATCATCAAGAATGTACCCCACTCTTTCTGAGGTAAAGCATCAGCCAATTTGTCTACCCATTCTTCACGATCTTTGGTTATGCTTAACAACGACATAGAACGAACTAAGTGGCAGTATCTTTCAATCAGTTTCTTTGTATCTTCCCTTGGCAGACTTGTGAATAGATTAAATTCTTTCTTAAGCAGTGCCTTTTTACTTTTGATCATCTTCTCACTTCCCTCAAATTTAATTTTAAGAGCATCCCAAATTGATTTTGAAGTTTTGTCATGTTGAAGTAATACAAAGATGTCTTCTTTAATAGCTTGCTGAAGTAGACTGGTCATCATCTTTTCAGCTCTGTACATGTCTTGTTCTTTGTCATTGAATTCATAAATTTCTTTCTCAACTTGCAGATCAGTACGTGGTAGAACATGCTTCTTCAAAATACACTCCCAAGATCTCAAATGGTTTGCTTGAACCCAGTTCTCAAACCGATCTTTCCATCCGTAATACTCCTCAATGCTCATTAGCTTTGGGGGTTTTTGCGTAGTTCCAGTTTCATTTTCCAAGTTCATGTTTTGAGCAATAGTCGCCGGAGTAGTCGGGGATGTTGCAAATACGTTGTAAAATTCTTCACTCATGATTTCGTAAACTTTTTCACAAAACTGTCACTTTCAAGCGAAAATAGGTTTCAAGCGAGATAACCCTTTAAGCGAAATAACCTGCACACTTCAAGCGAAATCAAAAATCAAACAGTTTCAAGCGAAATATCTCTTTCAAGCGAAATATCTGATTTCGCTTCAAATTATCAAGAGAAATAAAGGAACTAGTTCAAGCGAAATTAGAACTTTGGTCCATTTTTATCAGAAATAGTTTGAATTTTGATCTGATTTTCTCAAGGGTTTGTTAAAATACTATTTCGCTTAAGTTGTGAAAAATTCAGGCCATTTTAACCGTTAAAAGATGTTCAATTCAGAAAAGAAGATGTAGAGGTAAGAAAATAAGATGAAATCAGGCTGAAATCTGCAGAACTCCTCCTCCTGAGCTCTGATACCACTTGTAGGATCGTTGTTGGACCCGAAATGAGTCGTTCGGAGGCGTTCTACTCAAAATGAAAGGCGGAAACAGACATAATGAGTTGAATTCAGCTAGATCTTCACTTAAATTGTCTTGTATATTGATTCTGATATGTTTACAATCCTGAAGACACTTCGACAGAGCTTCGCTGTCGGAAACAAGAGCATTCAAGAACTACTGAAGCGAAATAACATCACCCCTATATATAGACTGCCTGATTTCGCTTGAACAGACCTCAAGCGAAACCTCAACCCAAGAGAAATAACAACAATTCATTCAAGCGAAATAACAATGATCAATCTCAAGCGAAATCAGCAGCTTCAAGCGAAATCAACTTTTAACTAGTTTTCTTTAACTTCGTGCTCTGAATGATGTAAGACTCGATACAAGACGAAGTCAGCAGACGTATGCACTAACACTCCTCCATTTCCATACCCAGGTAGGCTGAAGAAACAGAAAAATGAAGAACAATATGGTAAGTTTCTCGAAATGTTTAAACAACTACACATAAACAAACCATTTGTTGAAGCTTTAGCCCAGATGCCGAGGTACGCGAAATTCTTAAAGGACATCCTTCGAATAAGCAGAAGCTTGAGGATATTTTCTGTGTGGTGATGAATGAAAGCTGCTCTGCCATTCTTCAAAATCATCTACCCACGAAGATGGGAGATCCGGGTAGTTTCACGCTTCCTTGTCTGATTGGAAATATGCCTGTTAGCCATGCATTGGCTGATTTGGGAGTGAGTATCAACCTTATGCCCTACAAGGTTTTTACAAAGTTGGATCTAGGTGATTCGTCACCTACACGGATGAGCATTCGACTAGCATATCATTCTATCAAGTATCCACGTGGGTTTGTTGAGAATATGCTTGTTAAGATTGACAAGTTTGTGTTTCCCGTGGAATTTGTTATCCTGGATATGGATGAGGATTCTAGGGTGCCTTTGATTCTCGGACGTCCATTCTTGAATACCGCCCGGACCATTGTAGATGTAGCTGTGGGCCAGATTACACTCCGAGTGAATGATGAGCATGTGACCTTTGACATCAAGCGGTCAATGCAGCATCCATAGAGTCAGGATGATCCGCTCTACTTTGTAGATATTGTCGACACTTATGTGAGCACACATTTCCAGGGCACGATTGAGGAGATTGATTCGGACACACATCTATTGTGTGGGGACCTAGATGGCATTACGCAGGAGGGCCACGATTTCGAGCAGTCAGTCTATCAGATTGGTGATGATGGTTCCTAGAGTCTGGATCGGTTTACAGAGATTGATCGTGAGGATGAAGAAAAGTCAAAGCCTTCAGTTGAAGATCCCCCGTCCTTGGAGCTTAAGGAGCTTCCGCCCCATTTGGAGTACACATTTCTAGACAAGGAGCGTCGTCTGCCGGTTATCATCTCATCATCTTTGTCGGACGAGGAAAATAGCAGACTTCTCAGTGTTTTACGACTTCATAAGAAAGCAATTGCGTGGAAGATAATGGGTATCAAAGGAATCAACCCCTCCTTCTGTACTCACAAAATTCTCATGGAGGACCATTACAAGCCGTGTGCACAACCACAGAGACGATTGATCCCGAATATGCAGGAAGTTGTCAAAAAGGAGGTGATAAAGTTGTTGGATGCAGGTTTGATCTACCCCATATCTGACTCAGTTTGGGTTAGTCCTGTTCAAGTAGTGCCCAAAAGGGAGGCATGACTGTAGTTACAAATGATAGCAATGAGCTTTTTCCAGCCCGGACGGTCACAGGATGGTGTGTTTGCATCGATTATCGTAAACTTAATGATGCCACCCGCAAGGACCACTTCCCGCTTCCATTCATCGACCAGATGTTGGAACGTCTGTCGGGGAAGTCTTATTACTGTTTTCTGGATGGGTTTTTTGGCTACTTTCAGATTCCTATTGCTCCTGAGGATCAGGAGAAGACTACCTTTACCTGCCCCTTTGGCACATTCGCCTACCAACGTATGCCTTTCGGGTTGTGTAATGCACCGGCTACCTTCCAGCGATGCATGGTTGCAATTTTCCATGACATGATCGAGGATTATATGGAAGTGTTCATGGATGACTTTTCGGTATTTGGAGACTCCTTCGATTAGTGTCTAGAAAATTTGAAGAAAATGTTGAAGAAGTGTGAAGAAACGAATCTTGTCCTAAACTGGGAAAAATGCCACTTCATGGTGAGAGAGGGCATAGTTCTGGGACATAAGATTTCACAAGCTGGTATGGAGGTCGACCCAGCTAAAGTTGACATCATTTCACGACTTCCACCTCCCACCTCTGTGAGAGCGATACGGAGCTTTCTCGGTCATGCGGGGTTCTATAGGCGATTCATCAAGGATTTTTCAAAAATCGCCAGGCCCATGACCCGTCTATTGGAAAAAGATGCTCCGTTTATCTTTGGAGATGATTGCTTGAAGGCTTTTGACCTTCTCAAGCAAAAGCTGATTGAGGCCCCTATTTTGGTCGTACCTGACTGGATTTTGCCATTTGAAATTATGTGCGACGCGAGCGATTTCGCTATCGGGGCCGTTCTAGGACAAAGGAAGGAAAAGCACTTTTACCCGATCTATTATGCGAGCAAGACTCTTCACGACACACACGTCATTAGGCGTCTCGAACGCGCTTTCGCGCGAATGACGCATTAAAGTAGCGTAGACTACCTTAACGGGTCGTAAGCACTTAGGATATGTTTCAATTTAGAATGTAGGCTTTGTTAAACCATATCACATGAGTTCCAATACTCATTTGGTTTACGAGACCTCATTCTACCCGATCTTCCGATTTAGGTGTCAATTCACTAACATAGTATCCATTACACTAGGAACCGCTTCAACACTTGAACTCTTGGTCTTTTGAGCTTTGTTATATCTTTTGAACAAGAACTATACGCAATCCCAAGTGAGTACATAGTCCCCTATTTTACCATTTTCAAATGTTTTTGGGTGATTCATATGTGTAATCGATTTGTTTCCAAATGCATGGCATATATGTGGTTACTAAGTGCTTTTATGTGTATTATTCTGATTATGCAAATACGATGTTTATCCAAATTCTTAAAAGATCTACCTATCTTCATAGTTAGATTCTTATAGGATATTTGAAGTACAGTCTTAGATCTTCCTATCTTCATAGTGAGATTTTTAAGAAGTACTTTACGACATGATGGTTATGGTTTATGTGTAGATTGTTGGTGCTTTAGATAACGAAACTAGAGTAATACAATAAGCACGTGGTGGATACGCCGCTGGTACTTCCTATATATAAGTGTGCTTATTGTATTACCGTTCGTGGCGTTATCCCGAATCACTATTAGGATTTAGGATGTTGTGATACAATGATTCAATACGACAGAAACCTAATCCTTTTAACGTCAACTTATCTTTATAAATTGATACTTGTAGGATGTTTAGAGTGCTAATATTGGAGTCCTTGTTTGGATTAATTGAGTACTTTAATGTGTATGCGACTAGACAATATGACGAGAACCGGATCCCTGTAATATTTATCTATCTTCATAGCTAAACATACATGGGATGTTTAAAGTGCTAATATTAGAATCCTTATTTAGATTCATTGTGTACTTTAATGCGTGTTTACAAGTTGTTGACAAATTGACGATTATGTGTTTATGTGGTAGTTGTGATTTAGATAACGAAACGGGTGTAATAAAATAAGAACATGGTGGATACGCCGTTGGTACTTCCTATATATAAGTGTTCTTATTTTATTATTCGTGTAGCGTTATCCGAATCACTTTAGGATTTTGTGTACGATTGTTTCAATGTTCGATTATCCAAATCCTCGTAGAATCTCCCATATCTTTATATGTTAGATTCTTAGAAGGATATCTAAAGTATTATCATGAATCATTGATTTGATTTATATAATACTCACACAAGTTTTGATTTATTTCGAAACAGTTATTAATAATCCTCGATTGGATTTCTAATAACATATTAACGAGTTTTACGATGTACAATTTCAAATGGCATAAAAATTACTTAGTAATAATCATATTTCCATATACAAAACTATTTGCCACGAGTTTTCACAATCAAGATTATGTATTGCAAATGCTAAACTTTTGACATTCTTTGGCTTCAAGATTTATTTTCAATTGACAGCTCTCATAGCTGTCAAAGTATTGCAATACCAAACTTTTTGCCATTAATATGGCTAACAAAACCTATGTACTCGTCGGCATTTTTATGCTGACTATTTTTCACATATGTTTCAGGTTTTCAACTATTCAAGCATGCAACGCATAGGACTGCATTCTGGCCTTAGACTTCTTTAATCAAAAGACAATTACATGTATTCTTTGTTTGTAAAACGATGTTAACATTATTGAAACAATTTTAGTACCAGTAGTTGTGAGCAATTTGTAACGTGACTCCCCGATATTTCCGCCGTGTGTTGTTGTATTACGCGATTGGGGTGTTACAGGTTATGCATGTGGCACGTGATGCATAAGCTTTCTCTAAAGGTTGATTTTCTTATTTTCATGTGTTTGGTGTTTTAAGATATATGGCGTTTTGCCATTCATAGCTATTTTTCATGTTACTTTTTTGTTTCTAATGTATTTATTCCATGGCGTTTTCGTGTTTTATATAGGTTGTGTTAGGCTATGCAGTTCCACCAATTTCAAAGAACGTATTTGTGGTGTTGTGTGGACGGATATTCTTACACCCGAAGAGTTTGAATCAGGATGGGAAGAGGTTATTGAATAGTTCAATTTAGATGACAATGACGGGCTTTCTGATATTTTTGCACTTAGGGATTCTTGGATCCCTGCATACTATAGAATGGATGAACTGTCAGGCCTTATGCATACGACATCGAGTTCGGAGAGTGAGAACCATTTTTTTGGTCAAGTGTGCAATGCAAAATCTGCTCTTATTGAGTTCATGACTCGTTACGAAACTGTAATAGAAGCACAGCGTCACACGCACTGGAAAAATGATCATGAATCTCGATACAAACTCCCCCGATACATACATTGTCTGCATGGAATTTTATACATACATTGTTTTTGGCGTTTTTTCAGGTAATGTACTGTAAGTATGATTGCACCAGCACTTGCTCATGTAGGCGTTTTGAGCAGTTTGGTTTGCTATGTAGACATATATTTTATGTTTTGAGAAGTTTGGATATTAGGGAATTTCCAAAACAGTACATTTTGAATAGATGTCGTAAAGAGGCTTAGCCAAATTGCTCTTCTGGTTACTCAATGAGTCGTGATTTTATGACCAAGCTTGATCCCGATGTGCAAAGTACAATGCGAGAAATTATTTTTGCAGCGGAGTATACTTTGAACTGTTTATCTGGTAATAAGGAGGAGTTATCCTTATACAAGGATCATGTTCAATCTTATATGAAGAAGGTTCAAGATATGCAGATTGTTGCTCCTCCAACTATTACCAGGAATAGATTTGCGGAGATAACAAGGCAATATCAAAACGACAAGAATATGATAAGAGTCCCTGTTGGGTATAAGTTGAAAGGTTCTGGATCTCACAAGCGTTTGAAATCCAAACAGAAGGAAGTAATTGAAAAAAACAAAAACAAAAGGGAAGCCCGGGGTGAAAGAAAGACAGTGTAAGAATTGTAAAGCTTTCGGACACTACGCATCGACATGCAAGAAGGCCGTAATTAAAAGAAAATCAACACGGTCTTCGAGAGCAAGTAAATAGTAGTTTGGCGTTTTTTATATTTTTTATTTTTTTCCTACGCAATTTTTAAGCATGTAAGAACACACAATATCGCCATTGGGCGTTTTATATTTGTTTATATATCATTTTTATTGTTTTTCACATTTTTCACTTTTTTGTGCATAACATGTGATTAAAGGCAACTATTATAGTTCTGGATGTTTGTTGTTTTGTTGTTTGGCGTTTTTTGCACATAATTATAGAGAATAAAGTATTTTTTATTAACTAGAAAGTACATAACAAACCATAAAAGATCGCACACACACATAAACGCCAAAAAAAGAATACTTTTCAATCAATAAAAATATTTTATTCCTCTAATTAAGTGAGGATTAACTCAATAAGATTTTGCTGAATGAGATGGACAACATTCTTAAGTGAGAATTAACTCTAAAAAAATAGAGAATGTACATATATTTGAGTATTTTTGTAAAAAGAAGTATTTTTTTTAAATATTAAAAATTCCATGTAACAGAATATATATGTCCAAAAAATGTAAAATACAGATTTTGAACATTTAAAAAAAAAACTAGTCAGCATTTTTTACATTTTTTTATAAAAATGTTCAAATACATGTATGTTACACTCCCTATTTTTTTTAAATAAAAATATTAAATAGGATTTTCTTGAGTTTTTTCTACTAAAGTGAGTTTTCTTCATATAGTTCACTTATATATATATTTTATATATATTGGATGTTGAATAGTAACTTTATTTTTAAAATAATATATTGCTTTTTATTTTTTTATTTAATATATTATAATAGTTTATTATATTTACTTTTAATAACATATTTTTAATTTTTTTTTCTTATTTTAAAACCATATATATCCTTTACCATTTTTTTAATAATTCGTTTTTCTTTTTTAGAACATATATTAATTTTATATATATATTTACAAATGATGATAAAAAGTAACTTTATTTTTAAAATAATATAGGCAAATTGGATTTAAATAATTCCAACTCACTGTTATTGGCCAATAATAATCCCAACTCATTTAATCACCAATAATAATCTGAACTATTCACTTTTGTTTGTAAAATACTCTCAGTTAAAAAAACACTAACTAGGTTAAAAAATTGCTGATGTGGCTTGCCGCGTCACCTGCCACATCAGTTGCCACGTAATCGAAAAATGCCACATAGACTGCCACATCAGCTGCCACGTCATCGAAAAATGCCACGTAGACTGTCACATCAACTGCCACATCATCAAAAAAAGCCTCATCAACTGCCACGTCATATGACACATCAGCTAAAAGGGTCATATCAGATGCCACATCAGCATTTTTTTAACCTAGTTAGTGTTTTTTTAACTGGGAGTATTTTACAAACAAAAGCGAATAGTTCGAATTATTATTGGTGATTAAATGAGTTGGGATTATTATTGGCCAATAACAGTGAGTTGGGATTATTTAAATCCAATTTGCCAATAATATATATCTTTTTAATTTTCTTTTATTTAATATATTATAATAATTTATTATTATATTTACTTTTACCAGCATATTTTTAATTTTTTTTCTTATTTTAAAACCATATATATCTTTTACCATTTTTTTAATAATTCTTTTTTCTTTTGACACTTTTTTAATAATTTACGTTTATAATTTTTTCCTAAAACTTAAGTACATAGTTGTGCTTGATTTTTTCGCTTGACATTCCGTTATAAGTTTTGTTTAAAACGAAATTGTACTCAAAATAAAGTATTTATTTGGTATTATAAAAAGGTACAAAGATAAACTAAATCGTTTTAATGTTTTGTCTTTCTAAATAACATGTTTTATTTTCAAATCACGTTTATTTTACATTATCATTTGCTCATATTTGCCGCAACGCGCGACGTTAAAAAACTAGTATTATTTAAGACGCCACTTCTGCTATTTTTTTTTTGAACGGCAAGGAACGACGTGCCAACCACCGTGACACAGGACGTTGTGGCCAAGGTCGACTACTCGACCGCCGCTAGCCCCTTTGCTCTCCCAGATGTGTGGAAACCCGACCTTCACCCGCTCAAAGGCATGACGGTGGAATAATCGGTAAAATCTCGTCTCATATCCAGACGAACCGATGCCACCCGTATTCGTCATTCACCTGGATACCCGCAGAAAATAATAGGAGTTGTGGGATTCGACCTGAGTCACAAGAAACACTAAGTATTTCTTCAACCACTCTACCATATCATGTGCTATTTTCTATTTGATACCAAAAATACAAATCCAACAAATAACTCTTTGCGTTAAATCAGTAAAAGTCATAGTCTTCTTTTAAACAAGGTTAGTCAAGTAAATACAAACATAAAATAAGCGATTTCATTATGATCCAACGGCCAGAAACATTTTGGTTGACTGTAATAGAAACGACAATAGGAAAGTAAGGTCAAACGTTTCTTCTTCATTAAAAGCTCAACCGTATTTCACCCGCCATATGCACCTCCTCAATTATATCTCTCCTTTTTCCCTTTTTGACCTTTTGCTTTCACTCCCTTTATTTGTTTTAATGCGGTTGTAAAATAATAAGAAATCCTATTAATTAGATTTTTTTTTTGAAAGGTAAAAAAAAAATAAAAAATCCTATTAATTAGATGCCATATGCTCCTTATGCATTGTATTTTTTACTTTTAATTTAAACAATACTAAAGTAATAAATTGAGAGAAAAATTATAAAAACATAAAAGGCTATATTTTACCTCTACAATTATGAAGATACATAATATTATTCTCTCTTACAGAAATATCATATTGTATCCAGAAACCATTTTACGATTTTAGTTTTATTTTTTTTATCTACTTTGTCGTTTGATTCATTCCTACAAAGTACGAAATAGTAAGCATAACAATGTAGTGTCTATTAAATTTTGTGTGCTATTAAATTTTGTGTGACGTTTTAGATATGTAACTGTCTTCACACATATAACTTTTTATACCACGTTTGCTCCCCTTTTGTCATCTTTAAAAATTCATAATCTTGACATTGTCATTAGAAAATGGTATTAAATTACTGAATGAAGTATTTGAGAGTGTATGTCTTCGTCATCTTATGAACATGTCATATGTTTGTCTTGGTATAGAAACCATATATTTATACTTTGATGATCAAAGTAAATAACTTGTATTTTAACCTAGACACAACTGTCATGACACACTCAAACCAAAAATTTAAGAGCCTGTTTGTTTAACTCTGAATAAGGCTCTTAATGGTTAAGACTTCTTACTGGTTCAACACTTAATGGTTCAGACTGTTTGTTTCACGAGCAGATGTCTGAATGGTTCAGAAATTTGCCTTTGAATGGTTAAGCATTATACAGAATCTGAATAGTTAAGACCACTAATCTTAATTGGTCAGACATTTGCCTCTGAACGGTTAAGCATTATACAGGCTCTTAATGGTTCAGATCTCTTACTGATTCAACACTTGATGGTTCAGATCTCTTACTGGTTCAGCACTTAACCATTCAGATTTTGCCAAACAACTCCTAAGTTTCTCAGTCGCCAAATCACTATATTGAAGTCAGTATAACAAGAATGGATCTTTACACCAAACACAACTCCACATTCACACAATAATCTTCCTACTAGCTTGGGTTTCATAGAATCTTTCACTTTCACTAATCACTTTCACACCGAATAAATAATTTTACATTAACCTAATAATCATCTCGCTAAAATTATTTTTATCTTGACTTCTCATCCCTTAACATTATGAGGTAAACAAATCCAAATGAAGTAATACAAGTCAACACTCTTCCAATCAGAAAACAAAACTTGTGATTACTTTAGTCAAACAAAACTTAAAAAAAAAATCAGGATGGACTGACCATATGGTATGGTTGGATCTTACTCACACCTACTTTTGACCAAGCAAAAAAATAAAACAACATGCCTGTCACCCACATATCACCTTCCCTTATTTACCCCTCACTTTGACCACTTCTTATCACCAACAAACAAATAAACAAACCCACTGCACTGCACCAATATTTTCATGGTCCAACTCTAACCAGTAACCAACGAACCACCATGGCCGTAGATCTCATAACCGGTTTCCGAACCACTGAAACAAACGCCGTTCAAGAAGCTGCTGCCGGCCTCGAAAGCGTCCAGAAGCTCATCCGTCTGCTCTCTCAATCGCAATCTCAACAACAATCTGTTACAGATTATGAAGCCGTTGCTGACGTGGCTGTCACAAAGTTTAAACGCGTTATTTCGTTATTAGACCGACCTAACCGTCAACTCACCGGTCATGCACGCTTCCGACGAGGTCCTGTTAATAATAATAATAATAATATTCACAAGCAAAACGATGTCGTTTCGGAGAATATATCAACGACGAGTAATAAAAATATTCATATCCACAAACGAAACGATGTCGTTTTAGAAGAAGGTGAGAATAAGGTGTATTGTCCAACGCCTATACAACAGGTGCCGTTTGTTCCTCCTCCGCCGCCTACGGTGGCGACCGGAAATCAACCGCCGATGTTTCAGAGAAAAGAGATAAGTTTCACGTACTCTCCCGCGCTTTCTCGAGCGAGTTCGTTTGTATCGTCGTTGACCGGAGATTCCGACGGGAAGCAACCGTCGGCCGGTGGTAAACCGCCGCTGTGTACGGCGTCGTGTTTGAAACGGAAGTGTAGTTCGTCGGAAAATGGCGTTTCCGGCAAGTGTAGCGGCGGTTCTACCGGCGGACGATGTCACTGTTCCAAAAGAAGGTACGAAAGTCAAACAAACCCTAATTTTAGCCCTAATTTGTTTAAAATTCAAAGTAAATTGAAATTTGATTATTGTTATAGAAAATTGAGGCAGAAGAGAGTAATTAGGGTTAAGGCGATTAGTATGAAGCTCGCTGACATCCCTCCAGACGATTATTCATGGAGAAAGTACGGTCAGAAACCGATTAAAGGATCTCCTCATCCAAGGTAAAATTGTTCTCAAAATAAACCGAATTGGATCAATTATGAAGTTTGTTATATCTAACTTGTTAATAATAAATAACCAATTGTTACAGAGGATACTACAAGTGCAGTAGTGTTAGAGGATGCCCAGCTCGGAAGCATGTGGAACGAGCATTGGATGATCCAAGCATGTTGATTGTTACTTATGAAGGAGACCATAATCATGCACTTTCTGTTGGAGAAACTTCTGGACTTATATTAGAATCATCTTAATTAATTTCATCAAATTTTGTTCGATTAAAGTTTAAATACGAATCGTTATTGTTACTGTTATTGTTACTCTACGGTAGTGAAAGTTTGGTAAAGGTTTTGGAATCAGTTCCATATCTTGGCTTTAAAATCTGCTAGATTGTGTTTTATTGATTAATTAATTGATTCTTTTAGGTGTCATGTTACAACGATGATGATGTTGTTTGTGTAATATGGGATTATAGTCAATTGATTGTGCTTTACTTTTTGATTAATGAGTAAAATACCAAAATGATTAATGAGTTTAGTCTATTTTTGTCACTTCAGGTAAAAATGAAACTTTTTGTGTTTGGGTCTCTAATTTCATTTTTGTTGTCATTTTAATCAAATTGGCAAACGGGGTTAGAATTTTTTGTTAACTTCTCATATTTTTGTCGTTTTCCTCGTTTAAATAAACGGAATAATCGTTATTTTATGTCATGATATATTTTATTTAAGTGAGGAAAATGAAAAAAATGGAGAAAATAGATACAAAAAGTTTCGTTATTGAATTTTGGATTGAAGTGGAAAAAGAGGTTTAAACATAAGGGCTGTTTTCGGATTCTATTTTGTAATGGAGATGAGATTTTGGCATAAGATATTTTATTAATATTATCTCTGGGTAATAAATTTTTGTGATTAAGAAAAAAGGGTGTGGGTTGTCGTTGACGAAAAATAGAGGCGTTGAAAATTTAGAGGGAGGTGGTGTATCACGTGTGTTTGAGTTGTTTTGAGTACAAATATACGTGGACACAATTTGTGGTTTTAGAACCGGTGATAAATCGTCGATGGCTTTATAGACTAGTGATATTTTAGGGGTAAAATAAAGTTTTAAGACCAACAGGTCTCGAGTTCAATTCTTGATGAGTGTTTTTCCCATATTTATTGGGTTTCATTCTGAATTAGTGTATATGCTATTGTCTAGTGAAGATGAATATGATCGGATGATTTTATTGGGCTTTCTTCTGAATTAGTGTATAGGCATTATTGTCTAGTGAAGATGGATATGATCGGATGGTTCCACTGGTGGCACAATAATACTCCAGTTGTCCGTCAATGATTCAAATTTGCCGTTCAAAAAAAAGAACCGATAGTAAACCCCTCACAAAATATAAAAAACAAAACTCCATATAAACAAGGAACATTTAAGTTAACATCATATTAAACTCCAAATATGTGTGCAAAACTTATATGTGACTTGCACAATGGAGCTTTAAACAAAACCCCATCAAAAGCCTTAACAAATTTGATGGCTTAAGTGATGATACGCACCGAAATCATTTATCAACTTAACAATTTTGATGGCTTAAGTGATGATAGGAACCGAAATCGTTAATCAAAATGGTCCAAAGAAACTAAAAAGAAGCTAGAAAAATATTAGGGAGGATTAGAATCAAATCATATTTTTTCATTCATAATTAAACAAATACATACGGACCGGTATTTATAATCTATGACCCACTACTCAATATATTAGACCCATTACTTAAAAACTACGCACTAATGCCCACTATTAGACAATTAATAAATAATGGAAAGTAATAATACGAAACTACTGATGCATGCTATGCCTCCCATGTTGACCATCATGGGCTACGTGGTGCTAGTCACGTATCACGTGATACCGAATTTTCAGGCTTCGTATCACTATTGTGAAGAAGTGTGGCCAAGAAACGTGCTAGATGTGGATGATTTTCATGTTATATTACAGATGCCCTAGCAACAAACAGGGACGACGTGCGGATCCAGGGTGTTTTGGAGGTTCCCCGGAACCCTCTCTATTTAGAAAAAAACTTAGTTGAAACCTTGTATGATTTAGAAATAATAGTGAGAATTATTGAGAATCTACCAAAAGAAATCTCCTGAAAAAAAAAAATCTTTGATCCGTCACTGGCAACACAACACGGATGCCACACAGAGGAAAACATTATATACATGAATAATACCATCATTGTAAAAGGTAGAAGGTAAGAATTTGTTCATTGTTATAGAATAATCTCATCAAGAGTTTTGTGTATAAATAAAGAAAACCACCAGTTTAAAAAAAATAGAAGGTATTAGTTGTATATATAAAAATACCAAAAGACCAAAGGTCTAGAGGTAGAGAAATGTAAGGCTACTCGGTATGGGGTTCATCCCCGGACCGTCTTGCTTCGGCGACGGTTTGAACACCGTGCCCCCCCCCCCCCCCCGCGTCCCGTCGTCCCCGTCCACTTCTTGCCGTTTGCGACGATCCAAAATATGTGGGGCCCAACCAAAAGTAACCGTAAAAAAAAATTAATTTCTGATTAAAATTAACGGTAATAATTCAAAATATACCCCAATTCACTTCCATTTTATAAATACTCACCTCTTTAACCATTTTTTTCACAACTTTTCACCCACTACCACCCCATCTCTCTCTCACATTTTATAAACCACTCTTCCCTTTTTATAAAAACTCATCATATTTTATACCATTTTTTACCTGCTACCATCCCATCTCTCGCTCAAAAATTATCATGTCTTCACCTTCTCCCATTTCTTCAATTTCTTCTATGTCTTCATCGTCTTCGTCTGCGTGGTATTCATCATCTTCGGAAGAGGATGATATTATGCACAACATAATTATGAACGCGGCTCAGGTCTTCATGGCGGGTGCTGAAGGGTCGTCCCAACGGCTAACTAGACGAGCAAAATATAACCGAAACCAAGAAGGTATTTTACTTTTTTTTCCTTATGTTTTATATAGATTTGAAAATGTAATTTATAATTAATTTCATTTATGTTTCGTTTTAAATTTATAGCCGGCCACGATAAAATATAACCGAAACCAAGAAGGTATTTTACTTTATAAGTTTATGTTTTTTTTTTAGTTTTTTTTTTTAAGTTTATGTTTTTTTTTATGTTTATGTAATGTGGTTTTATTATTTATGAAAATATTTTGTTACTTTATTTGTTAAATGTTAAAAAAAAAGTTGAAGATTAAAAAAAATAAAAAAACATAAGGGTGGTGGAGGACTATGACTAGGATCATCTTACCATGCCTTCTAGTTTTGGAGGATGGACCATCCTTGGGAGGACTATGACGTGGCGCCTACGTGGCGGATCATCCTCCAAGGATGGTCCATCACCATACCGAGTAGCCTAAGCATTGTGTGAAAAGTCGACGCTTAAATATCACATGTGTATTGTGTGATCATTTAAATACACAAATTAGGGCAACACACAAATGGGACTTGCATAATAAAAGGAACATATGAATTTATATGGTTAACTTGATTAATGTTATTAGTTCGATATATCTTATTATTTTAATGTCGATTTGCGATTTCAAAAGATATATTTTAATCTTACATTCTCATCATCCTTTCATTCTTTTGTGGTTATTCCATATCGTTTTCATTTCTAATAGATCTTAGCAATGTAAAACGTATATTAAAATGTACTCATACCCCCTTTGATTTGGTGGTCATATCTTCTTGAAGTTATCAAATCGTTAATATTCTTGTATTTTACAACTAAAAGAAAAAATATTTTCTTTTTAATTATGCATTTTCAATGAGTTATAATGAACATTAAGAGAGAGGTACATGCATTTTCAATGAGTTATAATGCACATTAAGAGAGAGGTACGTTTACTTCATATTCAATTCAATTGTAACATTTTTTTTTTTTCACTTTTCTTGTATTCTAGAAAAAAATCTTAACTTTGTGATTTTTTTGGTGTCCAAAATGAATCCTTACTTCATTTCAATTCGAATTATATAGTTTGGAATAAAAATCAAATTCAAGTGAAATTATAAAAATTCTCACTCTAAAGAAAATTACTAGACTTTATGCCCTCACCTAATAGTGATTTCCTCATTTCCCCCTGAATACAAAATTTAGAATTTAGAAAAATTAGACGAAATTCAAGAAAATCGAGTCATATGGCCTAAAGAACTGAAAACCGGCCTGATATTTACCCTAATTTGTCATCCACAATACTCTTGAGAAGAACAAAGATCCATTTCTAAAAACAAAAATATCTTCAAAGGATAAAAACAAATAGATATAGAACTAGTTTTTGCCATGCCCGCGTTGCGGGGTAATAAGCCGAATATTTCTCTCTCATAACATGTATGTCTGTATTTCGGTTACTTGTACATACTACTCATAACAGGATCTCAAAAAAAAAAAAAAAAAAACATCGAGTCAACAAATAAAAAAAACACTACCATACTTTTACTAAAAAAAACTAAAACGATGGAAATACTATAATTTTAAACTGGGAGCAAAATTGTAATTTTTCAGGACAAATAAGCATGTACCAAGCATGCCTGGACGAATAAAAATTACACATATGTCCGTCCGCGTTGCGGGACGTTAAATCAAATATTTCTTAGTTTAATAACATGTATGCATGTATTTAGGTTATTTGTGCATACCACTTATAACACGATCTAAAAAAATACATCGAGACAACCAATTAAACGAAAACACTACCATAGTTTTGCTAAAAAAATTAAAACAATAACAGGTCTGTAATTTTGAGTTGGGGGTAAAATACTAATTTGTCAGGACCAATGAGCGAGTGTTAGACAATTGCTTGACACAATAAAAGTTACATTGAGTCAACCAAGCAAAATAAAACAGTACTATAGTTTTGCCAAAAAAAAAGTAAAACGATGGCAAAATCATAATTTTTAACAGGGGGAGAAATTGTAATTTTTGAAATGGGAGCAAAATCATAATTTTGAACAGAGGACAAAATCGTAAAAATATTTTGAGCTGGGGGCGAAATCATAATTTTAAACTGAGGGCAAAATCATAATTTTGAGCTATGGGGAAAAACATAATTTTATTTTGAACTGTGGGCAAAAACGTAAATTTGAGTTGGGGGCAAAATCGTAATTTTGAGCTAGGGTCAAAAACATATTTTTATTTTGAACGGGGGGCAAAAACGTAATTTTAGACAGAGGGCGAAACCTTAAATTTCAACTGGGTATAGAATTAGAAATGGGTTTTTGAACTGATGCCAAAAGCGTAAATTTTGAGCCAGGGCAAAAATATAATATAATTTTATTTTGAATTAGGGGCGAAAAGTAATTTTAAACAAAGGACGAAACCGTATTTTTAAGTTAAGAATAAAATTAAATTAAAAATAAGTTTGTTCAATAGGGAAGTGCCAGACAAGTTGTCTGGCACTATTCCCTCAACTTTAAAATGTATATGTAGTAAATTATTGCACATGTATGTTAGATATTTATTAGTGATTTATTAAATTTTAGGATAATCTATCAAAATTAATTAAACTAGGAAAAGACACTTTAGTTTGTCACCGCAAAAACTAGGAGAACAATGAACGTGGAGGGTCGAAAGTAGGTAACTCAATAACTGGTCAAAAGATTCACCTAAAAAGTCAAAATTAGTGGATGAGAAATTGACATGAAGTGGACCAACTATGTCTCAACTCTCAAGGGAGGGTCAAAGGTGTACAGTTTGGGTGTTTATTTTCGAAGGTTGTACCGGTAATGATTAGGGTTGTATTATTGGCACACCTTGGCATATTAAATCGACACCCTCAATACGCATAGTATAGGTCTATACGATGCGTATTGAGTTGGTTAATTAATTATGTGTCAGTCAAAGGCTGACACTTGTCTCACGGGGGTTACAATAATACGCATCGTATAGGCCTATATGATGCGTATTACTTTTTTTAGAAAGTACGATCAGCTTTCTGTCACTGTTGAGTGACGTAAAGTGATTGACGTATGCCCTATATGCATCGTATAGGGCTATACGACTCGTATTCTACTCTGAATTTGAATTCTTCTTCCCCTATTTAAACGACGTAGAAGACGATATATATATCGTCTTCGTTATATATTCACATTCACTAACAAACATGTCTTGGTGCAACTATGTTTTCGGTGAGCCGTCTGAGGCGGACACGAGCATGTTTATTTCGGATAGCAGTGTGGTATATTATTTTTTTAACTTATTCTATTTTTTTATGAAATACTTAGCACACCGTTTGTATTAGGCGAGGTCTAATGTCCCTCATTCTTACGATTGGGGTGGAAATGATGATCACGCGCACGAGGTCGTGTCCGGCTATCGTCCCCGTCATAATGAATCCTCGTTGCAAGACCTCAACGAGGTAAGTATATATATTTACTTTTTTCTATTCGGCGTTAAACTTACCACTACCTTTTACCCGTTGGTTTTTTTAGTCTGCTATGCCCCGCCAACCGTTGCTACCAGATTTGAACGCGTGTAGCCATGATCAAGGTTATAGGTCTCCGTATTATGAACCCATTTAGGTTCCCTCGTACGGGCAGGAAGAATATGACAATAACGTTTTCGTTAGTGGTCCCTCGAGAGTACAAGAAGACGTTGGTCAGCCTTCTTACGTGCAAGAGTCATTGGGTGACGATCCACCCGTGCAAGAGTCATTGGGTGACGAGACACCCGCTTACCCTGAAGTTTCGTACAAAACTGATCAGTTACGAACGATATATATTTTTATTAAATATTATATTTTTTTCTGTTAAAAAATTATTATACAATTGTTAATACAAAATACATTAAAATTGTTATATTTTTCAAATAGGATAAAAATTAATTAATAAATGTTATATGAAATATTTTTATAAAATTAATTAAACCTGTTATATTTTTTTAAATATTATAAAAAAATACATTAAAATATTTTTTTAAATATTAATTAAAATATTCGTTGAAAAGTTGAAGACACTCGTATTATATAAACGAGATGATTTCACCAAAATAGGCGTGAAACCCATAATTTGGTGAATGACTCTCAATCCGCTTATTCAATTTTGCACGAAATTACGCAATCAAGTTAGGAGTGAGATCTACATCTTGACGGTAAGTTTCCAATTCAAACTCTAGTGGACCCTCGTCAAAGTGTCGGAATTAACTTTCTTGACCCGACGAATACCAACCACACTTATGGTACGAAATCTTCAAGTTAGGGATGAAACCCGCATCTTGTCGACTAGTCCCATTCCTCGATTTTCAATCCCGCCAAAGTTTCGAATTTTCAATCGATTAGGGACATGTAGTAACTGGAAAGGTAAAGTATCGTTAATAGCTTCTCGACGAGAGTATTTTACCTATAGGCCAAAGCACGTTTCCCTAATTTAAAAGGACTTTCGATTCACTTTGGAATAGTCGAAGTTTCTAAACCCAAAACAATCCGATGTTTTATCAAGCCTCTCTTTTACTTTATCTTAATTTCTATGTGTTTTAATACTTGTTACCTCATTCATTTCAAAACCGATGCACAATTCGCACGTTCCTCGCAATAAAAAACAATAATAATTTGCACAATTGTTATAAAATTAATTAAAATTGTTATATTTTTTTAAGAATTTTTAAAAAAGTACATTCAAAATTGTTATATTTTTTTTAAATTACTTGTTATATTTTTAGGTTTTTTTATCCCGCGATGATTTGGAAAGCTGGGTAAAACGAAGGGGTTTAGCCAACGGATACATAATTGTTACCATACGGTCCAAGGATAACCGGGTGTGGCTCTAATGTTGTCGTAGCGGCGAGCATGAGAGTATGGCCACGGTTAGGAAAACCGGCAGCAAAAAATGCGTGTGCCCTTTTATGGTGATAGGTTGTCTCGACCAAAGTCGTCGGGCTTGGCAGATAGATAATCTGAACAAAAATTTAAACGAGGCGCACAACCACGGCCCTGCTGAACATCTGGAGGGTTACGCGTATGCCAGGAGGCTTACTCCTAATGAGTTTAGGCTGGTGCAAGAGCTGACAGATCAAGACATACAGCCCCATACAATCTGGAAGGCCGTAACCGAACAGAACGCTGAGAACAAATGTGTTCCGAAAGACATACACAACGCTCACCAAAAGATTAGGGCCACGAAGTTTTGAGAAAAAATCGTCTCCCATGCAGCGGCTAGAACAAATCCTCCAGGAAAAAAAAGATGACCTATTACATACAGGCAGAACCTTCCACCAACGCCGTTCAACATGTATTTTTCTGTCACGATAAGTCCTTTGAAATGTGGAGGGCATTCCCGCATGTGCATATAATCGACGCTACCTACAAGACTAACATGTACAATCTTCCATTTTTGCAAGTTGTGGGTATGACGTCAACAAACCACACCTTCTGTGTTGCGCATGCATTTCTTTCAAACGAGCAGGAGGCAACGTACGTCTGGGTCATGGAGAGGGTCAGGTCTATGCTGCACGAGTGCATGGAGCCGCGTGTAATTCTAACGGACAGGGACCAGGCACTGATAAACGCGTGTAGAAAATATTCCCTGGCGCAAGATATCTCTGCAGGTTCCACATCTTACAAAATATTGTGAAGCGCTGCAAGAATTCGTTTAATGCGCAAGATTGGGATGCCTTTATAAATCAGTGGAAAATTGTGTGTAATTACGCTACCGAAGAGTTATACAAATATAACGTCCTCAACCTTCAGAGACACCTTGTCAATCAACAACGTACATGTATGCTCTCTCTAAGTAAATACATTCATACAAATTGATATATAATTTGAATATGTTTATTTTTTTCAGATGTTTTTGATTACCTATGGAATAACTGGTTAAGCACCTCTAGACAATTGTTCGTATCTGCATGGACCAATCAAACCCTGACATTCTTCCAAACTACAACAAACAGAGCTGAAGGCGCACATGCTGCATTAAAGAAACAACTTACTACACCGAGATGCAGTCTGGAAACTCTGGTGAAAAAGGTGGACACCTTGGTACTAAAGCAATATGCGCAAATAAAGAAATCCTTGGAAGAAAGCCGCACCAAGCGAATGAACAGCCACCTTCAGATTCCTATGTTTTGCAGCTTACTTCTTAAAGTTTCCATCCATGCTCTTAACCTATTGGAAAACGAGCTAACACGGAGAATAGACACGTTGCGGTCATTCGGATCAACATGTGGCTGCCAGCTGTACTCGGGTGCCGGGTTGTTATGTGTCTGTCGCCTGGAGAGATTGCAGAATACAGGTACTTATAGACTTATAAAAAATGTTTTGTTGTCTCAATTTAATATGATTGTCTAATGCTCTTTTTTTTGTTTTGCAGACTGCGTCATTCAGCTCGAAGATATAGACATTTTCTGGAGAAAACTTGACCTGAACCCATCAAATTTTGATGAGGAAGATGTTGATGTAGACAAACAATTAGAACATGTGAAACAAAAATTGTCTACCCAACCCCCGCAAGTGAGGAAAAGCGTCTTATTGAAGATCATGGCGGTGGTAAACCCATATTTGAGCGACAAAAAACGCCTGTCGTACAAGAAAACACTCGCGGGCGGCCAACTTCCAAGGTCCAACAACAAAGAAAAGAGCATGCTGCTAGAGATAGCTCAGTTGGGCCTCTCAGAAAACAAAGTAGGTGTGACCCTCCTCGACATAGCTCTTATGTACCATCGCAAGATTCCCTAATACCGTCTACGTCTGTAATGTCTGCAATGTCTCTAAAGGTTCAAAGTTCGTTAAATTGATGCGGTCGTTCAACATCTTCACGTGAAGTAGAGCCTGGCAAGGGCAATGCCTTTCCGTTAATCACTGATGAGGGAATGCTTGAATATGCACACAGATACAAAAAAGAAATTCCAAAAGTGTTACACCCCTACATTTCAAGAATAAAAGATGTCAGGCCGGATGGACATTGTGGGTTTCGGGCGGCGGCTGTGGGTTTAGGGTTGGAACAAGATTACTTTGGGTATATTCGAAACCAACTACTTGAAGAGCTGACGGGTCCAAACATAGAAATGTGGAAATACGTCTTCGATAGTGAATTACCAGGGGACTACGACCAACAAGTACAGAGAATAGATTTTACCGGGGTTGGAATGGCACCCAGGGAAAATTGGATGGAGATGCCTCAAGCAGCACTCCTTCTTGCCAATAAGTTTGGTGTGATTGTTCACATATTAGGCATCCAAGGTTGTTCTACTGTATTTCCCTTATATGATCCAAAGTACGCACGTGACCCCCATCAGTTCGTTTCACTGTTATTTGTTAATGGTAGTCATTTCATCCACGTCAGACTTGAAGAGGACTATCCAATGCCACCACCGAACCATACGTGGAGTAGACGCACACAAGAAGAAGCTTTACGTTGGATGGAAAACTACACAGAACGGATAGCGTGGTATGATATGCTAAGGAAGCCTAACATTGAACCTACATTGCTTGTTATTGATTGATTTGTAATTTTAAAGAATAATTTATTTGTATAATGTATTCCATTTGTTTATTGCCAAATCAATGCATTATATTGATTAATTTGTAATACGAAAATACGGTAAAATATTTGAAAATGCGCAAAAAAACTTTAAAATACGCCGAAATACGCTAAAATGCGTTTAAATACCTTAAGATACATGAAAATATGTTAAAATACCTTAAAATACGATATAATGCTCTAAAGTACGCTAAAATGTTCTAAAATACGGTAAAATACGTCAAAATACAATTAAATACGCTAAAATACCCTAAGATACATGAAAATATGTTAAAATACCTTAAAATATGTGACAACTGTCACTTTTCCGTACATTCCGTACAATAATTAGACATTAATCTGTGTTTAAGAACTGTGCATGGTATAGTTTACAAGACAAATGAATTTCTGATTACTGTTATATACATACAATGGCATTTCATGTTGCAAGACTTTTATCATTACTACATGCAACACGATATAGTTCTATAAATGCACAGAACAGAATTGGCACCATTATCAGACAAACTAAAAGCACTAACAGGAGTTCAGTACTTAGACAGACATGATGTTAAGACACAGAATGAGCCCCAGAACTAAGTACTACACTAGTATAGTGTGTAGGGAAGTGAGGACCACAAAACTGCTTCACTAGGTGATAGTTTAAGTGCCGGAAAGTGCCTAAAACCCACTTAAAGTGCTGAATTCAACATTTTCCAGCAAAATTCAGCATTTTAACAAGTTGGTAACATGAAAAAATATGACAAAATGGTCCTGAATGCTTTCCTAAGTGTCGGGAATTAAAAGTGTCACAAAAGGGTACATAAAGATCACTAAACAGAATAGTTTGACATTTTAACTGTAAGAAAACGTTGCACAACCTTTAGTGAACACAAGGGTTGCAGCACACCGTTGATCATAAGAACTTAAATATTAACGAAGATGAACTGAGCTACTGAACGATGCAGAGTGTATGGACATGTTACATGCTTGTGTGATAAACTTTGATGAAAAGTTGGAACACTCACTTGCCCTTAGTGGAGTTTTCCTACAACAGTATTTATCACACCGCTGTTTAAACCGCTTCGTGTGAAGCTTTAGATGGAACATAATAAGTCGATCCCCGTTGTGTTGAACGGAGACCGGAGATAAACAATCTACTGGCCCGAGTTTGTTCAGGAAAAATTAGAGGCAAGATTGTTCAGATATCTGGTCATATCAAGACAGCCTGCGGAATACAGAAATATTGCGCCGACGAGCGGCGAAAATCGTAGGAATTTGAGATAAGAAGTATGGCTTTAATGGGAGCCTCGCCTTGAGAAGGCGTGATGTGATTTGGAAAACGGGGAAGGTTGGACCCCTGGTATATTAGACCTTTCGAGATCCTGGTAGGGATCGGAACCATTGCTCACAAGCTGAAACTTCCAGAAAAGATCAATAGTGATCGCGACACATTCCACGTGTCTAGTCTTTAGAGGAGTCTGACTCAAGGAACAGTCGTTATTCCCACGAATAAGATTCTCGTCAATGACAAACTCCAATTTACTATAGAACCTGTTAAGGTTGCGGACTGAGAGTCCACAAAACACGGAGAAGACGTAATTGATTTATTTAAGTACGTTGGAATTCATATCATGGCCTAGAGTTACTTGGGAACATGAAGACCAATTTTAAACCTAAGTGACCACATTTGATTCACAACTCCCCTGCGACCAATGGCATCGCTTGAATTTCGGGACGAAATTATTTTAACGGGGGGAGAATATGACAATTGTCACTTTTCCGTACATTTCGTACAATAATTAGACAGTAATCTGTGTTTAAGAACTGTGCATGGTATAGTTTACAAGACAAATGAATTTCTAATTATTGTTATATACATACAATGGCATTTCATGTTGCAAGACTTTTATCATTACTGCATGCAACACGATATAGTTCTAAAAATGCATAGAACAGAATTGGCACCATTATCAGACAAACTAAAAGCACTGACGGGAGTTCAGTACTTAGACAGACATGATGTTAAGACACAGAATGAGCCCCAGAACTAAGTACTACACTAGTATAGTGTGTAGGGAAGTGAGGACCACAAAACTGTTTCACTAGGTGATAGTTTAAGTGCCGGAAAGTGCCTAAAACCCACTTAAAGTGCTGAATTCAGCATTTTCAGCAAAATTCAGCATTTTAACAAGTTGGTAACATGCAAAAATATGACAAAATGGTCCTGAATGCTTTCCTAAGTGTCACAAAAGGGTACATAAAGATCACTAAACGGAATAGTTTGGCACTTTAACGAACCGGTATCTAACCAAACAACCGGACACTACCCGAAACACCAAAATTATACTAGAAGCATTGATTTATTATTTCTGAGCTAGTTATAATCCCCGAACACCCTAACACACTATATAACACATCATATGCATGAACACTAAACACTACACTTAAATCCTAACTAGATCTCCTAACTATCATTAAACCCCAACTAAATACCCCCCCCATGGTGGACGGTAACAAAGTGGCCCCACCCTTGATCCTTCTTGATTCTAGGGGACCGGAGCCTTCTATTACCATTGACTTGGGAAGTCATGTTGAGATAGTCAGCATGGATTGGATATCCAAGTATAGAGCTGAAGTTGTTCGGAAAAATCAGTCGCATCCCTCTTGCGAACGATGAAACACCTATAGTATACAACCTTCTTACAATAGGTGCAAGGGTACTAGGCCCCCTAAGGCAGTGGAGCTACAACATCTCACAGTGGTCGTAGAGACACGGAAACACCCCCAAACAGACTGCATGGCTTTCCCTGCTCATATTGTCGATAAAGAGACCAAGAAGCCTTTCCTGAAGATTTTCCAGGAATACCCCCCCCCCCCTCAACGACAAGAGAAGTTTAGGATGAACCTCGTGCCAGGAGCGGCACCAGTGACAAGATAACGCCTTACAAACTAGTTTCGTTCGAGGTACAAGAGCCGCTGATACAGCTGTGAGAGCTGCTAGACAGAAGAAATCTACCAGGCCGAGTTTCTCACCTTGGGAAGTCCCAATGTTATTCGTTAGGAAACAGGACAACAGTTTTTACACGCGTACATAGCCTAATCTGAGAGGAACTCAGAGGGAATAATGAGGGAGAAAAGTATTACGCATAGGTTACAGGGAGATAGACAACTAACCAACAAGAATCGGTACCCCTTACCGAGAACCGATGACTTGTCAACCAACTACAAGATCCCAGCTACTACTCCAAGATGGAATTAAGGACATGGTGTCCTTAGTTAAGGACACAAGAAGAAAGTTGACAGTTTCCACTTTGCATCAATTCCAGAGAATTGGATATCAAGGATCGGTATCCTTTGCCAAGGATTGATGACATGAACAGACCAATCGTCAGGTTCTAGTTACCACTCAAAGATCGACTTGAGGACAGGATGTCCTCAACTGTGAATATAAGAAGGAAATATCCCTAAAACGACCTTTAGAACTCGCTTCGAGCATTACAAGTTCCTTGTCGTACCGTTTGGCTTAACACATGCATCGACAGTATTCATGGACCTCATGAATCGAACGTGTAAGCCATACCTGGATAGATCATGATTATATTTATTGACTACATTCTTATATGCCCAACGACCAAGGAAGGTCGTGAGCAACATCTGCAATTTACCTTGCGACTCTTAGAGAAAGAACAGTTATGTGCTAGGATGTCGAAGGGCGGATATTGAATTCGCGAGGTAAGAACTTTAGGATACATGGTGGATAAGAATGAGATTCATGCCAACCCTGCAATCAAGAGCTAAGGAGTTAGAGTTGTAATTATGTGACGCTTCTCGACAAGGTCTCGATTGCGCGTCGATGCAACGAGACCACAGCATTGCATACACGTCACGTTGATTAAGGGATCATGAGAAGAAACCTTGATCTAGATACAATAATTGCGCGCCGCAAATTTGACGTCATTACCTGTAAGAAAACGCTGCACAACCTTTACTGATCATAAGGGTTGCAGCACACCGTTGATCGTAAGAACTTAAATATTAACGAAGATAAACTGAGCTACTGAACGATGCAGACTGTATGGACATGTTACATGCTTATGTGATAAACTTTGATGAAAAGTTGGTGTCACACCCCGACCACGTAAAACAACAAAACGTGGCGGAAACGTCGGGGAGTGTTGTAACAGAATCATTGTTTCACAACCATGGATTAAACAATTTCGTTTTATTTAATTAAATGTATTACATTACATTGGAATTAGAAACAAAACATGAACAAATAGACTTTTATTGTTATTAAGTCGCTAAGGCCCCGTCCGGTCCTATGTGAGCATGCATCAATATCATCATCAAATATCATCAACTATGGTACCTGAAACACATGTGAAAATACGTCAGCATAAAAATGCCGGCGAGTACATAGGTTTTATGTAAGTGTCAGATTCATGGCTCGTTTTACATGTTGCAATACTTATTTAAAAACCTTCTTTTGAAAAGTATAGTATTGCGACATAATTAACCAACTCCAATCAAGTTGGATATGATTTATAAAATCTCGTAGCCATGATTCTTAACTCCAAAACATTTTGTTTTATTAAATCAAATCGTAAAACATCTCGTAGAAACTCGTTAATAAGACTCGTATGGTTTATATTATTCAGAAAACATAATTGTGTGACATTGTTTCAAAATCGTTTACCCAAGTGATCTAGATAACGCAACGATATATAATGTGTTAAAAGCACTTATATATAGGAAGTACCAGCGGCGTATCCACCATGCTTTTAACACATTACACCCGCCCCGTTACCTAATCACTTCCCTAACCCAATGGCTCAAACAGTTACAAATGGTTCACATAAATCAAATGGTTACAAACGGTTCACATAAATCCAATGATTTCAAATGGTTCACATACATATAATGCTTACAAATGGTTCACATACATCCAATGATTTCAAATGGTTCACATACATCCAATGATTTCAAATGGTTCACATACATCCAATGATTTCAAATGGTTCAAAATGTAAAACAATTGTGCTAGCGTGTTAAGTGAACATACATAGCAATACATAATGAAATCATGTACTAATAGTGTACTAATGAACATAGCAAGTATATGATACGAAAACATGGAAAGCATGAAAATAACAAGTAGGCACATGTGTTTCACCCCAAAACGTTTGGAAAACAGTAAAATAGGGGTCTATGTACTCACTTGAGGATGCTTAGAAGTCTTGACTAACCACCAAGCAAAGCTAGAGGGATCACGGAAATCAAACGGCGCCTAATATAGGTAACTATGTAAATAAACGGACCTAAATCGGGAGATTGGATAGAATGAGGTTTCGCAAACCAAATGAGTATAGAAACTCATGTAATATGGTTTAACAAAGCCTACATTCTAAAAGGGAAACCTATCCTAAGTGCTTAAGACCCGTTACGACCCGTTTAGGTAGCTTACGCTACTTTAACGCGTCGTTCGCGTAAAACGCGCTCGGACCGCCTAACTAGTCCTATGACAAGTAAAATATGCCTTAACATGTCTAATTATGTTGCCTAATCAGTTTAGATGTAAAAAATTATGTTACATATGCTTAAAATGAATTTTGGCGCAAAAAGGGCATTTTGGTCATTTACCTAAGGCATATAAACTACTTATCATACAACTACTTAAACGAAGGGACCATAAGGTATAACCTCATAAGGTTATTCCCTATACAACTATGGTCACCTAATGAGTTTGGTCGGATCCTAATGATCGACCAAACGGGTCGGGTTCGAAAGTCTAAGCGGTTGTTTAGATCGCTTACCTTACGACCCTATATAAGCACTAAACCTAAAGTGACGAGCTTAACATGTTAAAACATGTTTAACGAATTTAGAAAACAGGTTTGGTATCAAAACAAACGGTTTTGATACCTAAAAGTAGTTTGGTTACAAAATACGCAAGAATACGCATTTTGGCCAAAACTACGACTCGTCACTAAGCCTAGATAACGTGGTAATCAGTAGGTACAGTCACAAGGGACTATAACCATCGTGATTACGCTCACGTTATGAAGTTCAAATGAACTTCGTGTTAACCATAAACTGGTCAATGCAGAAAGTCAAACAAAGTTTGACTTTCACGCTAAAAACGCGTAAAAGAACGAAAGAGGACTTACAAAAGGTCCAAGAACGGAAGTTTGACCCGATTATTCTCAGGTATGAAGTGAAATCACTTCAACTTAGAGAGCAATCAGATCAAGGTGTGAGTTTTGAGTGAAGGGGGGTAGGGTATTTATAGTTTTTGCACAACCGTTAAGATCGTTCATCGTAAAACGAGCTTCGATCTCATCCGTACACATATGCCCATGGTTTTGTGAAACCTTGGGAGCCCCTAGTTTCATTAAAACCATGTGAAAATGAGGGGAACAGCTAGAACAAGCTGGAATTTAGATTTTTCATTTTGGTCCCTTCCTAAGATAACTATGGCAGATTGTCAATTTTGGTCCCTGAATGTGCAAAATATGGTTTTTGATGCATTTTTGACACGTTTAAGCCCCGTTAATCCCATTTCAAGGCTCTAAAATGAAGTTAAA
The DNA here is from genome assembly GCA_030545235.1 of Helianthus tuberosus. NCBI lineage: Eukaryota > Viridiplantae > Streptophyta > Magnoliopsida > Asterales > Asteraceae > Helianthus > Helianthus tuberosus. Next base: position 152,838,323 of record CM060381.1, read on the forward strand.
GTATAGGGAACATGAAACATGCTCAAAAATATCTCGGATGTCGGTTCGTTTGGTCGTACGGTTGCGTTGTTCGGTTAATTACGACGAAACACGAACGAATGCGAAAAACGATCCAAATTACGCGACGAATGGAATTTTATCATGCCAATCACTAAAATAAAATATTTTAATAATTACATAAAGTTTTGGATGTCCGGATGTATTCAGAACGTAAGATATGCGCGAAAATGCAAACTTATGCACTTTTTGACGCTTTTAGTCCCTGAATGACCAAAAAGTTTATTTTAGCACACCGACCCCTTAAAGCCTGTTTATAAGCTATGTAAAGTATATTTAGGGTATGTTTAACTTATGGTCATGTTCCGGAATGTTCGTTACAGTACAAATCGGCATACTTTCACAGTTTGTCGAAATTAGTCCCTGTAGGCGAATAAACTTGATTTCGCCACACCAAACCCTCCAATACTTATTTCTAAGTTATGTAAAGGTTATTTAAGGTATTTTAAGCCTATTTCACTATTCCGTAGTGTTCGTTGCATTAAACCGGTTATATTTACGCATCAGTGCGCGTATAACCTTCCAGAAAGCGATTTAAAGCTTGAAATCGAACAAGATTTGATATGTGCAAAAGATACACATATTTATACAAATCCCAAGTATGAAATACAATATTTCATTGGTTTGGTATTTGTTTGATGGTCGCAGAGGCATAGGTGTCATAGTTGGAACACTCACTTGCCCTTAGTGGAGTTTTCCTACAACAGTATTTATCACACCGCTGTTTAAACCGCTTCGTGTGAAGCTTTAGATGGAACATAATAAGTCGATTCCCGTTGTGTTGAACGAAGACCGGAGATAAACATTCTACTGGCCCGAGTTGTTTCAGGAAAAATTAGAGGCAAGATCGTTCAGATATGTGACATATCAAGACAGCCTGCGGAATACAGAAAGATTGCGCCGACGAGCGGCGGAAATCGTAGGAATTTGAGATAAGAAGTATAGCTTTAATGGGAGCCTCGCCTTGAGAAGGCATGATGCAATTTGGAAAACGTGGAAGGTTGGACCCCCGGTATATTAGACCTTTCGAGATCCTGGTAGGGATCGGAACCATTGCTCACAAGCTGAAACTTCCAGAAAAGATCAATAGTGATCGCGACACATTCCACGTGTCTAGTCTTTAGAGGAGTCTGACTCAAGGAACAATCGTTATTCCCACGAATAAGATTCACGTCAACGACAAACTCCAATTTACTATAGAACCTGTTAAGGTTGCGGACTGAGAGTCCACTGTGACAATTGGCACAAAACCGGTAATTTCCGTACAATTTAATTAATACTTAATAACTGCAATTATGTGCTTAAATGTCAACATTGTCTGATTACATGCTATACTTGTGAATTCATGCATGTTTTATACTACAAATTTTGCTTTATAGCGTTGCGTCAGAAAGACTAGTAAACTCACCGGTAAGACACATTGTGTCAACAATTCTACAGAAAGCAGTCAGACAATAGAATTGGGGCCTAGGAGTAGGTCCAAAGTCTAAAATACATTAAAACCCAAATATGGATACAAGGGCTAACATATAGACTTTTCGGAAACTAAAATACGCACTGAAAAGCACCCGAAACGCACTTTAAATGCAGAATTCTGCACAAATCAGCTATAATCAACTTTTTAACACATAAATATCATGCGGAATTCATGTTTTATTATCAAGAATACCCTCCTAAGTGTCGGGAATTAAAAGGGTCACAAAAGGGTACATAAAGGACACTAAACGGTGCAATTTAGCACTTTAACGAACCGGTATCTAACCGAACAACCGGACATTACCCGAAACACCAAAATATTACTAGAAGCATTATTTTATTATTTCTGAGCTACTTATGATTCCCAAACACCATAAGACCTCTTATAACATAATAACACATCATGTCCCTAATCAAGACACTTGAAACCTAACTTGATTTTATAATTGGTGATTGAAACTTACACTTTACCCCCCCTATATTGTGGACGGCTATGGGAGGCCCCACCACCAAGATTTTCCAAAATCCTACAAGATATCTCTTGATCTTGCTTAGATTCATTTGGATTCATTTAGATATTGTAAGATCTCAAAAGATATATGGAAGATCTTGAATGTACTATAAGATAGCCTAAACTCTCACTCTTACACACACATCACCACACCAGTTTTCTTCTTCCTCTCTCCCTTACCCACGGCCGTGAGCCACCACCTTCATTCCACTTTCATGCAATCTCAAGTCCTCACAAGGTGTTAGAAGCTAGATTGAGAAGTGTGGAGCTTGTGGATCTTGAAGGACCTTCTTCCTTTGCTTTTATCCAACCCATTTATCATCTTCAACATCAAGTGTTCTTCCCTAGCCTTGTGCTAGTTGTAAGCTTCTTATCACTTGTTGTTACTTCATATTTTGATGGTTAAAAGATGATATACATTGTAAATCTTGAAGAACACAAAAGAACATGATCATGATACTTTAACATAAGCTTAAATACATAAGAATACATGTGAACGATGATGATTTGCTTCTTGATGAATGATGATTTGTGTTAGTGATGTTAGACATCATAAGAAACATACTAGATTGTGATTAAACACATGATCTAGTAAGTTAAGGTGGTGATCTTGTGAAAGACCAAGATCATCATACTTTATGTCTTCCTGAACTTGAATGATGAAAGTGGTTTTCATATGTAAAGATGATATAAACAAAATACAAATCTTGTAAATAGATAATTACAAAAATATTTTTCCCAAGAAACCAAGTTTATTTACAAGATTTACAAAGTCATGGTTTCTAAGTAAACTAATCATATTTTTAATGTTTAAACAAGACTAGGAACATGATTGTAACAAGAAAAATACAAAAGAAATATTTTTAGAAAAAATCATCTTACAAGTTGTAAATGACTAAATCTTTTAATAAAGTGATTTACAAACAAATAACCATGTTTTTAAGGGTAACCAAACCTACTAAATAACATGGTAAGTTACTACAAGTTTTTACAAAACTTCAAGTTCATGATGTAGAATAAACCACTTGATTTTGACACTCGGTAAGTATTGAAGGAGTTGATGATTGTTTGTGATGATTTTAAAAGAAAATAAACACATGTTTTGAAAACATGGGAAACCTCCATTTTTAGGGGAAACCATGTCAAAATTTCTATAAATTTTGACACTTAGAAAAATATAAGTTTTGATGAAACTTATTCCATAAAAATTCACCTAAAAATATTTGCCAAGATTTCCCTAATTTTTATGTAAACTTCAAGTTAAGAAATGATGATTTCTTCAAGATAAAAATTGATATTAAGTATGTATATTTTTTAAGAAAATGTATATATTTATTGATCACCAAATTTTGTGCTAAGTGTATGTAGTATGTATTATATGTAATAGTGTATTAGGACTTGAAAATACACTAAATACTCCTAAGGAGTAAAAATACAAAATACACATACAACATGCATAGACAAACACAAGAGAAAATATTTATGAAAATATATTTCTTAATAGATTATATAACTTGGACAAGTTATGAACATGAAATGAAGTTTTGGACAAAATACATAACTCGGGTGAAAAATACAAGATACTTATATTTATTTTTGAGAAAATAATATAAGTAAGATACATAATTAAAAATATAAATTATTTTTAACAACAAAGAACAAATACATGAAAGATGGTGACTTGTACTTGTGCGATACAAGTCTAGTGACTAACATTAATAAAACACGTATACGTCACGACGCTATATAAGCAAACCCGGTGAAGTTTACGGCGCAAGAAACGCAAAGTTGTGAGTTCATGCTCCCCCTTTTCTTTTAACTTTTTCAGTTTTATAACTTCGGGGGTGAAATACATGTTACTAAATGTTTACAGACAAGTGAGTTCATGTCCCCACTTTTAAACTTTTACATACTTTTTAAACTTGGGGAAAATACATGTGTTATGGTATGCTAGATACAAGAACTAAGGAATGATACTTTAAATCATGTCACGAATAGGGTACCAGAAGCACCATTAATCGTGTACATACTAAGACCGCAGAACAAAAGGTTAGATCTAATGGGTTTTCGGGCAGCCACACTCTTGGTGATAACTAGTACCAAGTAGTGCTTTTGTGTCTCAGTCGTGAATCGACAACTAGAAAAATGCCTATGGTTTGGATGCTTCCTATGTCGTGTCACATGTTAATGGCCTTGCAACCCATTAACAATCTCGATACTTACAGAAATACTTGATTTATACAAACTACATACCATGTTTTCATACAAAGTATACAAACGTTCAATACAAAAACTGCATGAATTCACACCAACATTATGTTGACGATTTTCCAAAAACTCACATGTATTTCAGGTAACTAAAGTGGATGTGCGCGAGGTCATACTTTTGCTCTTGGATGTTGTTTATGTTTACCTTTGAATAAAGTTGTAAACTTTTCAGACAATATGCTGTCTTGTGATGTAAACACTTAAACTATGTTTTCAGTTAGGTAATGTTGGCATTTGGAGTCATTTTTACGAGCATGTAGTATGTTTACCATTCGTATGCAATGAGAACCTTTCATGATCACACCTCGTGCTTCCGCCTTAGAAAGGGGTGTGACATCCACAAAACACGGAGAAGACGTAATTGATTTATTTGAGTACGTTGGAATTCATATCATGGCCCAGAGTTACTTGGGAACATGAAGACCAATTTTAAACCTAAGTGACCACATTTGATTCACAACTCCCCTGCGACCGATGGCATCGCTTGAATTTCGGGACGAAATTCTTTTAACGGGGGGAGAATGTGACAACTGTCACTTTTCCGTACATTCCGTACAATAATTAGACATTAATCTGTGTTTAAGAACTGTGCATGGTATAATTTATAAGACAAATGAATTTCTGATTACTGTTATATACATACAATGGCATTTCATGTTGCAAGACTTTTATCATTACTACATGCAACACGATATAGTTCTAAAAATGCACTGAACAGAATTGGCACCATTATCAGACAAACTAAAAGCACTGACGGGAGTTCAGTACTTAGACAGACATGATGTTAAGACACAGAATGAGCCCCAGAACTAAGTACTACACTAGTATAGTGTGTAGGAAAGTGAGGACCACAAAACTGCTTCACTAGGTGATAGTTTAAGTGCAGGAAAGTGCCTAAAACCCACTTAAAGTGCTGAATTCAGCATTTTCCAGCAAAATTCAGCATTTTAACAAGTTGGTAACATGCAAAAATATGACAAAATGGTCCTGAATGCTTTCCTAAGTGTCGGGAATTAAAAGTGTCACAAAAGGGTACATAAAGATCACTAAACGGAATAGTTTGACACTTTAACGAACCGGTATCTAACCAAACAACCGAACACTACCCGAAACACCAAAATTATACTAGAAGCATTGATTTATTATTTCTGAGCTAGTTATGATCCCCGAACACCCTAACACACTATATAACACATCATATGCATGAACACTAAACACTACACTTAAATCCTAACTAGATCTCCTAACTATCATTAAACCCCAACTAAATACCCCCCCCCCCCATGGTGGATGGTCACAAAGTGGCCCCACTCTTGATCCTTCTTGATTCTACATAATCTTCCTTGATTCACTTAGATTGCATAGAGATTATGTAGTGTACTTTGAGAACATATTATACATTGGTTAATACATAAACAGGGGTTATAAGTAAACTTGGAAGATCTAGTGTTCATCATCATCTTTCACACACTTAACTCTCTCTCTCCCTCCCCTTACCCACGGCCGTGAACCACCACAACACCACCACCATTTGCAACCAATCTTCATACATTCCAAGGTGTACACAAGGTGTAAGGAGCCATACAAGAAAGCCTAGTGGTCTTGGAGATTGAAGGACCTTCTCCATTTGCTATTATCCATCACATTTTCCATCATCATCTTCAAGTGTTCTTCCCTAGCCATAGAGCTAGTAGTAAGGCCCTTATGATCTCTTATTGCTTTATATTTTGATGGTTAAAAGATGATATATGTGGTTAATCTTGATGAACATTAAAGAACATAACCATGAAACTTTAACATAAGCATATTAACATATGAATACATGTTGAATAGTGTTTATTTGCTTCTTGATGATTGATGATTTGTGTTAGTGATGTTAGACATCATAAGAAACCTACTAGATTGTGATTAAACACATGATCTAGTAAGTTAAGGTGGTGATCTTCTGAAAGACCAAGATCATCATGCTTTATGTTTTCATGAACTTGAAAAATGAAAATGATTTTGTGAATGATGAAGCATGTAATGTGTTACTAGACATACACTTGGATGATTACAAATTTTTTTTCCAAAGAAACCAAGTTCAATCACAAGATTTACATAAACATTGTTTTTAAAAGAAACTAACCATGTTTCTAGTGGTGAAACAAGTATAAGAATACATTGTTTACAAGAAAAATTCAAAAGAATGATTTTTGAAAAAATCATCTAGTAAGTTGTAAACACCTAAATCTTCCAAGAATGAGATTTTTAAAGAAGTAAACACATTTTGAAGGGTAACTAAGCGTACTAAACATACTACCAAGTTACTACAAGTTTTTATGAAAGTTCAAGTTCATGATTATTATGTAAAGAGCATTGTTTTGACGCTTGGTAAGTGTAGATTGATTTTTGATTGTTTGTGATGATTTTTAAAAAGAAAATGATATGCTTTGATAGCATGGACACCTCCATTTTTAGGGGAAACTATGCCAAGATTTTCTAAAAATATAAACACTTAGAAAAATATTTTCTAAACAAATATTTACAAGTGTGTTTTAACTATGGTTTTCAATATAAAAATGGATAAATATGTATTTAGAATATATATTTACATTAAAAACACATTGTGTGTGATTATTTGCATACTTTGTGTATTGGTTATATTACTTTAGGATTTAAAGTATTATAACTTAACAAAATACCAAGAATTTACAATCCAAAATAATACCAAAAATCACAAGGAATAAATATATAAGTTACACACTTAATATTGTGAAACCGAACGCAAGAACGTAACTTACAAGTATTCCGGAAAATACATTTATGAGCATGTTTTTGGTAAATATTATTTTGGATACGAAAGAAATGAAAATATGATTTTTGTAAATATTACCAAGTTATATCATATTTTCGACAAGGAGAAAATATATTATTTTGGAACTACAAATACAAGCATATGGAAATACATGTATGAGATACCCCCATCATTGGGAAGGAAATACGAAAATAAATACTTGAGAAGTATTGTCACAAAAATATTGTTTAACAATTATTCCAAAATTAAATATAATTTAAAGTTAAAATAATTATTATTTTAACAAGTAATTATAACTTGGGATAATGTTAAAGACATAAAAGAAACGTAACTAAAAAACGTGAATACTAAGGCAAGGCACGACCCGTTCGTCTAATAGACCCTAGTACATTGTAGGCAGTCGTGTTTGCTGACGAGACTTGAGTTACGAGTACCGAAGACGCAAAACAGTGAGTTCATGTCCCCCTTTTCTCTTAACTGTTTTTGGCTTTATAACTCTCGGGGATGGAATACATGTTACGTATGGTATGAAATGAACTATTAAGTCATGTGAGCATAGATTAAATTTGAAATGCCATTAATTCTTAATTAGGGACGAAGGTTAGATCTAACGGGTACGGCCGAACCCTACTCATGGTACTTATGAGTGCTTCGGTGTCCCAGTCGAGGTAAATCGACATTAGTCGAGGTGAATCGACAATAGTCAATGTGAATTTACATAGTCGAAGGGAAATTCGACATAGTCGAGGGAAATCGACAAGGGTATAAGCCTACTCATTTCGAGTACTCCCTATGTCCTCATATGCTATAATGTCCTTGTAAAACATTTATTTGGTATGTTCATACACACTTTTCATACCTGTTTTCAAAGGAGTCTCTCAAAGGTTTATAAGTTTGCCAGTACTCACACAAAACGCATGAACTCGCTCAACTTTTGTTGATGTTTTTCCAAAATTACATGTATTTCAGGTGACAGATTGGATCTTGGGCGCGGGTGTTGTTTATAGAAGTAGATTTCAAGTTTAGATGTCATCCACTTTTGTTGGTTTGTAACGTTAAGTCGAAGGTTGTGTTTTAAAACTTAAATAACTGGTGTTTGTAATACCTTAAATTTTATGAATGGATGAACATCGTTTTGATCATGTAGTTGTTTATTATGATTGAATGCAATGATATTAAACCAGTCACACATCATACGCTTCCGCAAAAGTCAGCGTGTGACAAAATACGATATAATGCTCTAAAGTACGCTAAAATGTTCGAAAATACGGTAAAATACATCAAAATACAATTAAATACGCTAAAATATGATAAAATATGCTAAAATGCGCTAAAATACCTTAAAATACCCTAAGATACATGAAAATACCTTAAAATATGCTATAATGCTCTAAAATACGCAAAAATACGCGACTAATGATATTTTCCACGAGCGTATACATATAACACGGAACAATGGAGTACAAGTGGACTTCAAAAGAAACTGTACGTAATCGTAAAATACGATATTCGCACGCAACCGAACGTCACCGAAACTACACCGAAACGACGTATGTTGAAGTCATACATCATAAAAAAAAAATATGCAAAAGTTCGTCAAAAAACGACTCGTATACGCGGCGAACCGAGGAAAACACGAAAAACCAAAATTTCAAACTATGGCATATACGATCGTATAGGCCAAAGTTGTATCGTATTACCCCTAAAAAACGCATCGTATAGATCTATACGATGCGTATTATCCCCTGGATTTATTTAAAAAGCAGGGGTATATTGGTAATTTACTACGCATCGTATAGATCTATACGATTCCTATAGAATGAGAAAATGATATAACCCCTTAAAACACAGGGGGTTGATACGATCCAGAAACAAACAAAACTCAAAATACACCCAAATACACACACATACGGTGGTATAGATATGGTCGTTATACGCTCGAGATTTCAAGATCGAATACTAGTACGGTATTCATCTCCAAACCCTCATCATTTTAACGTTTTCAATTTTGTATTTTAGCCGTAGGTTTAGTGTGATTTTTGGGTTGAAAACTGGGGTTTTTTGGGGGGGTTTTCAAGAACTTTTGAATCGATACGATGCGTTTCGGCCTATACGCATCGTATCGGTTCAAAATTTCAAATTTTTTTCAAGAACACATGGGTTGATACGATGCGTATCGGCCTATACGATACGTATCGGTTCATAATTTCAGTGTTTTTTCAAGAACATTTGCACTGATACGATACGTATCAGCCTATACGCATCGTATCGGTTCATAATTTCAGTGTTTTTTCAAGAACATTTGAACTGTCCGTATCGCGCGTAGGTCGGTAACGAGCGTCGAAACCTAAGACGTCGTAGATAGATAATAATTATAATATACCGTTCGGGTCGTCCGTAATGCGATTAGGTCCATTTCGAGCGTCGAAACCTAAGACGTCGTAAATATATAGTTTTTTTTTATTTTTTAGTCGAAACGTCCGTATCGTGCGTAGTTTCTTAACGAGCATCGAAACCTAATACGTCGTAGATAGATAATAGTTATAATATATTGTTCGGGTCGTCCGTAACGCGATTAGGTCCATTTCGAGCGTCGAAACCTAAGACGTCGTAAATATATAGTTTTTTTTTTATTTTTTAGTCGAAACGTCCGTATCGCGCGTAGGTCCGTAACGAGAGTCGAAACCTAATACGTCGTAGATAGATAATAATTATAATATACCGTTCGGGTCGTCCGTAACACGATTAGGTCCATTTCGAGCGTCAAAACCTAAGACATCGTAAATATATAGTTTTTTTTTATTTTTTAGTCGAAACGTCCGTATCGCGCGTAGGTCCGTAACGAGCGTCGAAACCTAATACGTCGTAGATAGATAATAATTATAATATACCGTTGGGGTCGTCCGTAACGCGATTAGGTCCATTTTGAGCGTCGAAACCTAAGACGTCGTTAATATATAGTTTTTATTTATTTTTAGTCGAAACATCCGTATCGCGCGTAGGTCCGTAACGAGCCTCGAAACCTAATACGTCGTAGATAGATAATAATTATAATATACCGTTCGGGTCGTACGTAACGCGATTAGGTCCATTTCGAGCGTCGAAACCTAAGACGTCGTAAATATATAGTTTTTTTTTATTTTTTAGTCGAAACGTCCGTATCGCGCGTAGGTCCATAACGAGCCTCGAAACCTAATACGTCGTAGATAGATAATAGTTATAATATATAGTCGGGGTCGTCCGGGGAGGTGGCTGTGTTATATTTTTTTTAAAACTAAATAAAAATTGTTATATTTTGAAAAAAAAATTGATTAAAATTGTTTAATCATGCAGATATGGAAGTCGCTATGGGTAGAGGGAGAGGCCGGGGAGGTGGCGGTGGAGGTGGAGGTGGTGGTCGAGGTGGTGGTGGTGGTGGCGGTGGAGGTGGACGTGGCCGCGCACATGAAGCGGCGGGGGCGTTGATCGCGATGGCGATGCCTGGTGGGCGTGGACGTAGACGTGGCCGTGAGCGCGGGCGTGGCGCTGGACGTGGGTGCGGGCGTGGCACTGACCCTGGAGAGGATCCCCTGTTGGAGAATGATTATCTGAGGTTCGAGGAGGGGAGCGAGGCTTATCACATATGTGAAAAGTTTCGTCGTATGGAGATCGGCGGCTACTGTGCCCTCGATTGGGGAGCTCTAGAAGAGGTCAAGGAGGCGGCGAGAGCCCGACAGTTCATCGAACACGATACTCCATGGTCGAGGTATACTATTTGTTACTGTTTTTTCTTTGTTTTGTATACGACATGCATACTAACCACACTGTGTGACAGGTTGTTCGATTTTGTGTAGGTCCACCCGGAGGATCGAGTAACCTCTATTCCCTGTTTTCCGACAAACCCGAAAGTGCGGAATCCAAACGGGTAAGTTAAACCAAGTGACGAACACGAACACAAAGATTCAACGATTAACACTCCATTGTATTAATGCGTATGAAACAGTTACAAAGCAATGTTTACAAGATAAACCTATAAACTCTCAGTTGTGTGTGTGTGTTTCTCAAATCTATTCAGATTTGCCTAACTGTGTTCGGTCTGTTGTGAGTGTTTATATAGTAAAGGACATGACAAAATCCAGAGGCCCACGAAAACACATAGCCGAAATCCAAGATATGGTCGAAATCATGTGATTTCGTCCTATTTGGTTTTCATCCTAAAAGTGTTTTCATCACATTTGGTTTTCACCAAAAGTGATTTCACCACAAAAGGAATTGGACGGAATCCCTTTGATTTCGTCCCATATGTGTTTTAGTCCACTGGGCTTGAGTTCTTCATGTTGGGCTTGGGCTTCAGGGACTTGACTTGGACTATAGAATAAACAAACAACAAACAAACATAACACTTAAACTAATAATGCAAACTGCACACACGCAGTTGCATTTTCATCGTTCGATACAAAGTAAAATGCATACCGAGTCAAGATAGGAGGATATCTTGACTACGGCCTTCACTTCGTAGCCGAGTCGAACCGAGCCGAGCCGTATCCACATAATATGTATCAACAAACTCCCCCTTGGATGCTGCTCGTGAGGTTCGTAATCTCATTCTCCATCTCTTGATGGTTCATTCATTCTTGTCGTAGGATCTTCAAAGTATTCACGCGTCGTAAGTAGAAAGTGTATCAACAAACTCCCTTTTCATTTAGGAAGTGTGTTAACAAACTCCCCCTTTGATTATGCTTGGGAATCTTTTGACTTCAATGCTTGAGATCCTTGTGGTGTTGGTGATTGATCAGCGGCAACTCGGTCATCTTTATCATTTGAGTGCCTCCATGTCGTGTCTTCATTCCGAAGCTTATCATCGAACATGTTCTCTTCGTCTTTAGCATCTGCACATGCAAGAAAGCTAAACACATAATGAGAACAACTGCTTGGAATATAGTTAACATTAAACAAATGACACACATGTGACCATATTTTCAACTACCGTCCGACAGTTAGTTTGAAAAGTTAACAGATTTTTCAATTTTGATTATTAACTTTCAAAACTTGCAAACTATGACCGTTTATGAAGATTCAGTCGTTTTGGTTTTCATTCAGATTTCGGGCAACAAAGACTTGAGTTCCAACATCGGTTAATCAAAACTAAAACAGAAATAAAATCTTTTTGACTTTTATAAAGTTTATATTAAAACACACCTAAAATCTTTTTGGAATTTTGAATATGTCAAACTTAAAGACTGAAAACAGTAAATAAATATATACAGAGTTGCAGAAACAAAGAAAAATAAATATATACAAACATTCTTTTTGCGAGTTTCGAGGGTAAGAGAATCATATCAGTGTACGGTCATGCCAAAACGCTATTGTTGTTCTTTTTGTTAACAATTAGATAAACATCCTATAACGATTATCGGTATTGTTATCCATATAAGCTCAACTTATCATATGTAATCATGGCGAGGGGATACGTTAAGGTATGATTTATACTTACCGACCGGTGTTCATCCACATCACGACACATTCCCGTATCAAGGTATGCACGAGGGTTCATCTTACTGGTGAGTATACCGTTTATCATCTGTTTTGACGTATAAAAAGATGTGAGTAACTCACTTATTTTGATTTGAAAACAAGCCCTATGTAATAGAATCACTTATTGATGAGGAACTTGATTTTCAGATGCATGAGGGCACAAGAGCAAGTCCGTGAACAGGTCAGTACTTTCGTACAGCAGAGAGACGAACTTGACTCCTAGAAAATTGTGATATATTATCACTTATTTTGTTTGGACATGTGATTGTTGATCACTTATTGAGTTCGAATGCAGAATGTACACGTATGTATGGTATCATGGAAGATCTAGACTTGCGTCCCCGTTATTTTTCGGTAAAAGAAACAACCATGATACCCAGATGATAAGCAGCATAAAGACCGAATATCTCAGAACCTCGGGAATCTCTCAAACAAAATTTCGGTACTAAGACCATATGCCAATGAGTGGTTCCCACCTGGTCTTCAGTCGATTTAAGTTTATATCACCCTGCACACTTTAAAATGATTGTGAGCCTACCGATACATCTTATATAGAGCTGCTTATCATTTTTCATTTAAGGTTTAAAGAGGTTTAGACAGACCACTGATGTACTATCATTTTCTCTTTTGCTCGCCAGGAAACTCATTTTTGTTTTTCCAATGTTTTTGGGTTTTGGAATTTTGCGATGTTTTTGGATTTTCAAATTTGGATTTACTCCCCCTAAAATCAACAAACTAAGATAAATTTAAAACACAAAGGTATTTACAAAAATGATTTTCCGATGTTGGTTTTACTCTTGCTTGACCTTAATGCCGTTTACCAATAATAAAAAGTCAAATCTTGATTTGTCAAATGCTTTGGTAAAAAGGTCGGCACGTTGGTCATCGGTGTGGACCATGACAACATCGATGAGTTTCATATTGAAACAATCGCGTGTGAAGTGATATTCGAGATCAACGTGTCTGGTCAAGGAGTGCTGTACGAGATGATAATAATTCATAAAGCAGCTTAAATATCGACAAGTATAGGAGAGATTAGAAATTTTAAAACCGTATCCTGCAACTGCTTCGTGCATTGCAAGGAATCCGAGCGCTCTCCGAAACTGGATATCCACCCGGTGTGGACTTCAAAGTCGATTTTGTAGCTACTGAGAAATCTCTTCACAGCAACAAGATCACAGACCACTGGGTCCGGCTGGTCTTCCACATTGCACCAGCGAAGGTCTTTATCTTTCTCTTGAGAAGTAGTGTGCGGTTGTTCAATCCATGCCAAGGCATCCGCACACCTGGTTGGTTTGATCAACAAACACATTCTCTTCAATTACACCGTGGAGAAAAGTACCCTACACGTTCATCTTGTGGACTTTGAACTTCTTGTGGAAGAAAAATCCATGAATCTTCAAAAAGCTTCAGACGTGCTGCAGGCGCATACTTTTCATTGGAATCTTTCCTGTTGACCCGATCAAAAACCATAACAACCAAAATTTTGGCACATTTTTCAACTGGTCGAATTTTTCAACTTCATTCCTTTTTCCTTCATTAGACATTTTTGTCTTCTTTTCTCTTCTCTCCATCAAAGGCAACAACATTCTCCTAGATGTAACAATATTTTGGAGCCTTATGTCGCCGATCTTGTGCATGGACGCTCCACTATCAACAATCCTAAGACTATCAATAGTTCCTCCTGGAACATCCTGCACACTCATTCAGAGATTAGTTGGAGAGGGGGACCCAAGCCTTCACAGACTTGGGTCGTCCGTCATCATCGAGAATTGTGACATCCATTTCCCGATGATTCGGAATTGATGTAGCTCCCCCTGAAACAATTTCCGATTTTGGTTTCCAAATCTGTTTTTGTTTTTCATTTTTAACATTTGATTTAACAGACTGCGTTTGGACAACCTCTGGTTTTAAAACCTTTTCAACTTCTTGTCGTTGTTTCTTTTTCTGTTTCATTTCCCGTTGTTTAACAAGACGAGGGTCCTGTTTTGGTGAAACAGATCTTTTATGGTAATTGTTACCATGGGGGGCATCAACCTTTTCCTTTCCTTTCGTGAGATATGGACAATTTCTGACAATGTGCCCGTACTCACCGCATTCAAAACATGATCTCCGCTCAACAAACCTCGGAGTATCATAACTGTAGGATCTTGATGATGAACTTCGTGATCTTGAGGTACTTGGTCCTACATCACAACCGTTTGTGTGTTGTGTGTAATTGTTTTGACTGTTTCTTTTCAAAATTTTAACTTGTTTAACAAAATCTAAGTTAGATTTGTTTTCGAATGTGTCAATTTTATCCGTTCCCCTTGATTTCACAAAGTTCACCTTCTTGTCCTTTTTCTTGGTCTGTTTCTTTTGACCTTGAGTCGGTGAATTACCTTTTGGTTTGGTGCGATTTTGCTGCTTGTTCACTGTTGGTAATTTCTGATTGCCACATTGTTTTCGAACTTCAGCCTTTGGGATAGGAGGACACTGTGTTACCACAACGTGTGATCCTGTCTTTCCCAAAACCTTACTTGTTGAATCCTCAAAAATTTTACTAATTAAAGATTGATTTACATTCTTAATTGGAAAAACTTTGTCAGAATAAATTTTATCATCACCAACAAGAGTGTATAGCAAATCCACACTTTCAGACTCTTTTGCAGACGTGGACTCGATCAGAACAGTCGTAGCAGGTTTTGCGGGAGGATCACATAGAATATGATTCTCGAGAGGTATGTCCTCTTCTTTGATTACCGCATCTGACTGTGCTGAGTCAGTATCATTAGATTCATCATCTAAAGAATCAGTATCCTCAACAATGATTGGAGGATCCTGATTTTGTTCAGCAGTTACAAAAGTATCCGCTGATACATCCGAATCTGATGATACTTCCTGTTGGTATCCAAGTCCCGTTGCAAATTCCTCAATGTCTAAAGGAACAGATTCTTCATAATGATTTCTATACTCCTCATCAGGCAGTGCATCATAATTTTATCTAACAGGTGGTGGACATTTCTTATATCCAATGCATGTGACATCCCGTTTCTCTTTCTGAACATCAATGATGTGATCCAACACATAGCTAGAGCTCAAATAACTGTCTAACTTAAGCTGGATCGCCTCACTTTCAGTTTTAACACAAGCCATCTCTTTTTGCATTATCTCAAGACGAGTGATATACAAATTTATGTCAGTTTGTTTTCTGGAAACCATTTTTGTCAGTTCGGTTTTATCTTTTCTTAAAGTTTCAACCATCGTTTTAAATTCCTTTTCATGGTTTTCATAAAACATGTTAGCCTCTTTGCATTTTGAAAGATCCACTATCAACTGTTGATTGTGCATATTTGTCACTTCAAATTTGTTTTGCAAATCCTCATGTTCGCTTTGCAAATCACACCACTTAGTATCTAATGAAACATGTTTGTTTTGCAAGTCAAACAATTTAGCATTTAAAGCATCATGTTTGCTTTGCAACTCAGACATATTAGCATCCAAATCAGCACATTTAACTCTTAAGCTAGCACAATTATCACAATTAACGACAGTTGGTTCATCGACACATACCTGACTGGAATCACTCTCAGATGTTGACCTATATGCATCAGAATCAACAACCTCCCTTGATGATTCACATTCAGATCCATCCTCGCTTGAACTTGAACTTGAAGTTGTAACGTCTTCAACTGAAGTTGAAACGTCTTCAACTGAAGTTGAAACGTCTTCAACTGAAGTTGAAACGTCTTCAACTGAACTACTGTCATGTTCAGAACTGTCATCGTTTCGCGATGATTCACCATTGCTGGCATCTTTGACAATTTCGGCATAAAACGCAGTTCCTGTATGACTACAGTTCCTTGGATCAAGAGATGATGGTGCTACAGTAGAACGATGGCACTGTGAAGCAACTGGTGGTAATAGATTTCCATACAAGTCTGTGGTTGGAGCTGGCTTTACAGGAACTTGTATCGGATTGCCATATAAATCTGTGCTTGTGACAAACGCCGTTTTTGGTTCATTTTGAAGTTGGTTAGTAACCGATGCCCACATTTCTGCCGTAATTTTCGGTGCGGAGGATTTGGACGAAGGCCAAATCTCCGTATTAGATGCGGGTGCGGGAGATTCGGCCCATGATGGAGATAAATGTGACGGATTACCCCACCAGTTCGAACTCATTTTTGATGTTTAATGACTAATACCTGAACAAATCACACAAATCAAACAGTTAAATATGATTTAAAAAGCTTCTGTTAAAAATATGAAAAGATATGTGACGAAAATAGGGGTTTTCGTTGCTGATATGTTTGATTTTGTCGCTGAAATGGTGATTTCGTTGCTGAAATGGTGATTTCGTTGCTGAAATGTTTTACTGACACTTCTGATTTCGTCAGGAAAAGTGATTTCGTTGCTGAAATGTTTATTGACACTTCTGATTTCGTCAGGAAAAGTGATTTCGTCCAGAATTAGTTGATTTCGACGCTGAAGAACTGTTTATGACGAAATCAGGTGGGGATTTCGTCCAGAATGAGTTGATTTCATCCAGAAACTTCTGATTTCGTCCAGAATGATAAGAATGATATATAAGACCTGTGATTTCGTCTGGTAGCTTGATATTGTTGACTGGTTGTTTTCGTTGACTGGAGAGTATGGTGATTTCGGCCAGAACAAAAACAAACACAAGTGATTTCGGATGAACAGTAATGACCAGACAATTTGTAAACAACTTGCAAATCTTATCCTACTTTCTGACAACAAAGACTTCTTTTTCAAAGCCACCTTACCCTTACAGACTGTCTTGCTTTCGGCTCACATTTTTCAAGTTAAACACCATCATGTTAATGTGTACAATAGTCAAACAATTAATATTATATAATCAACACAATAATTCAAACACAATTCAGATAAAAAACATATATAATTCAAGAACACTTTGAATAAACTAAGAACACCAAGAACACTATGAATATTATGAGTTTTCCAGACAACAATTTTTGCATTAAAGTTCAATAAAAACTCAATCTTAAATGTATGCAAGAGTTTTAACAAGGTTTTATATGAACTAGAAGCAAAAACAACATGAAATTCATAGATTTTAAAAATGTTTTTCCAGAATGATATGAACTTTAAACACTCAAAAACCAAGAAAAACAACTAAAAATCTTTTAAATCTCAATAAAAACACTTGGTTTTAACAAGGAATCGAGCCAAACGCTCTGATACCAATTGTAGGTCCACCCGGAGGATCGAGTAACCTCTATTCCCTGTTTTCCGACAAACCCGAAAGTGCGGAATCCAAACGGGTAAGTTAAACAAGTGACGAACACGAACACAAAGATTCAACGATTAACAGTCCATTGTATTAATGCGTATGAAACCGTTACAAAGCAATGTTTACAAGATAAACCTATAAACTCTCAGTTGTGTGTGTGTGTTTCTCAAATCTATTCAGATTTGCCTAACTGTGTTCGGTCTGTTGTGAGTGTTTATATAGTAAAGGACATGACGAAATCCAGAGGCCCACGAAAACACATAGCCGAAATCCAAGATATAGACGAAATCAGGTGATTTCGTCCTATTTGGTTTTCATCCTAAAAGTGTTTTCATCACATTTGGTTTTCACCAAAAGTGATTTCACCACAAAAGGAATTGGACGGAATCCCTTTGATTTCGTCCCATATGTGTTTTAGTCCACTGGGCTTGAGTTCTTCATGTTGGGCTTGGGCTTCAGGGACTTGACTTGGACTATAGAATAAACAAACAACAAACAAACATAACACTTAAACTAATAATGCAAACTGCACACACGCAGTTGCATTTTCATCGTTCGATACAAAGTAAAACGCATACCGAGTCAAGATAGGAGGATATCTTGACTACGGCCTTCACTTCGTAGCCGAGTCGAACCGAGCCGAGCCGTATCCACATAATATGTATCAACATTTTGCATACACGCCGTCTTACAGGGTCTTGGCGTGCGAGTTTTTGTCGAGTTTCGACTTCGCTCCCAGGCCTGCAGACCGTCCGGAGGAGGATGATGACGAGGACGACCCGTGGATAGAGGTCAGCTTTCGTCTAGCGGGGCAGTGGCATTTGATGTCACTCAGACGGTTTGTCGAGCACTGCGGCCTTTACAGGGTGGAGGAGTTAGACACCCCCATCTACACCGACGGCATATGGATGGCCCCCCGTACGACTCTGATGAGGTTCTGGCAGGTGATCAGCACGCATCACTTCGGCACGACGTCGAAGCAGATGGCTTCCTTTATCACAAATCCCCTCTACCGCTACCTGCACAAGCTTATTGCCACATCTATAGCACCACGCAAGCAGAGTCGCGAGTGGGTGCACTCAGGGGGATCTCTTTTACCTGTACTGCCTTATATGGGGGGATAGGTGCGCCCTCCATTGCTGCCTAGCCCAGTGGTTCGCGACGGCGTTCCACAGGCAGGACAGGTCTGTGCTGTACGGGGGGCGTACATCACACGTATCGCCTTCTCCTTGGGCCTTGTTCCCCAGCAGGACCAATTATTCTTGGATGGGGGCGTGGTGGAGCCGAGCTTTTTGACCCATGCTACCCTGATCGGCATGCACATGACGCGTGACTTCCCTGGGCTCGGTCTGCGACTTATAGGAGGGAACAGGCAGGTGTTCGCCCCCGCCGCTCTCCCGGACGTGCTACCGGAGTTGCTTCCGGAGCCGGCATAGGGTGAGGGTCAGTCGGCAGATGGTGATGCCGCAGAGGGCGACGACGGCGACGACTCCGATGACGACGACGGTGACCACGTTCAGCCACCACCACCTCCGTCGCTGCCTCCATTTCCGTTAGGTACTCCGGCACAGCAGCCGCAACCACATGGGGTGCCTCAGTACCCCTAGCACGTATTCAACGACGAGCTTGATCCAGCTGTGGCACGTGCGTTGGCTGAGTTGGAGGACCAGATGCAGGCGCGGATGGAGGCCGCTCACGGCCATATGGAGCGTCTTCTCATGGAGGCGATCCAGGCATTCCGGCGTGGTGAGCAGTCCGGTTCGGATCAGGGGGCGGGAACCTCAGGCACTGCGGGGGCGGAGCCCTCAGGCACCACTCAGGATCCATAAGTTTAGGATCGTTGTACTTTTGTTGTATTTTGACGGTTTATGTATTTTGAACAATTGCCTGTGTATGTACAAACTTATTATGTAATTAAATTTGCAGTTTCAGTTTATTTGTATTTGTGATTGGTTATTTTAACTGTTTAGATTGGTATGCTTGGTTACGTACAATCGATAATAGGATATTAAGTTAAAAATGTGATACGGTACGATATAAAAATAATACGATACCTAACGATATAAAAATAATAAAGATTTTAAAACTTATTAAAATAAAAATAACTAATAATAAACACCAATAACAAACTCAAAACACCAAAATCCCAACACAACACACAAAAAATAAACTTCAAAAGTTCAGGGTGTCAATACGCATCGTATAGGCCTATACGATGCGTATGATGCCAGCCGCCAGACAACACCTGCACCTGTCAGTCTGCAATGTTTTTTTAACTTTTTCAATACACATCATATAGTTCTATACGATGCGTATTGAAAATCCAGGGTGTGCAAATAGATAATGAGGTGTGGGAATAGAATTCCCCAATGATTATAGGTTTTATAAAACGCTGCTCACTATAATATAATTTTATTTTGAATTAGGGGGGCAAAATACGTAATTTTAGACGGAGGGCGAAACCGTAAATTTGAGTTGGGGGCAAAATCGTAATTTTGAGCTAGGGTCAAAAACATATTTTTATTTTGAACGGGGGGCAAAAACGTAATTTTAGACGGAGGGCGAAACCGTAAATTTAAACTGGGAATATAATTAGAAATGGGTTTTTGAACTGATGGCAAAAGCGTAAATTTTGAGCCAGGACAAAAATATAATATAATATAATTTTATTTTGAATTAGGGGCGAAAAGTAATTTTAAACAAAGGACGAAACCGTATTTTTAAGCTAGGAATAAAATTAAATTAAAAATGGATTGGTCCAATAGGGAATACCTGATACTATTCCCTCAACTTCAAAATGTATATGTAGTAAATTATTCAAAATGTATGTTAGATATTTATTAGTGATTTATTAACTTTTAGGATAATCTATCAAAATTAACTAAACTGATGTATTAATTTGGAGAGCGGAGAAAAATAGAATTCCGACTAAGGATGCGTTAAGGAAAAAGGGTGTGGATGTCGGCGATGGTCTTTGCCCTCTATGCAGGTCCGAGACCGAATCTGTCGAGCACCTATTCACGTCTTGTATCTTCTCCGAAGTGCTGTGGCAGAAGGTCGGCCGATGGTGCCGTCTTCCCCCGATATTCGCGTTTTCATTCAAGGACTTGTTAGAGATTCACAAGTCGAAGCACATCAGAATCGGTGAGAGGCATGTTGTGCACGGTATCCTTTTCTGGCCTGCTGGTGCCTTTGGACAGCTCGTAACAAGGCTGTGTTCTCGGGATCCCAGTTGAAGGTGGAGCATGTGTTTGGGGAAGTTAAGTCTTTGGGTTTTTTGTGGTTTAAACGTAGGGTAAAAAACAATCCGATTTCGTGGTCGGATTTGTGTAAATTTGTAATTATGTAGTCGCGTTGTAGTTGCCCGGTTTGGTTTTCGTTCTTCGGCTTGTTTTTAATGAAGTTTTTCTTAAAAAAAAAATAAATAAATGGTCAAAAGATTCACCTAAAAAGTCAAAATTAGTGGATGAGAAATTGACAAGAAGTGGACCAACTATGTCTCAACTCTCAAGGGAGGGTCAAAGGTGTACAGTTTGGGTGTTTATTTTCGAAGGTTGTACCGGTAATGATTATAGGTTTTATAAAACGTTTCTCACTATTCTCATATCCCTATATTTTATTCCCACACTCTTTTTCACTACATCTCTTTATATATTAATGTATATATTAAGAGATATAGAGACGAGGGATGTGTGAACATTAACTCCCTTTATAAAAAGGAAATTAGAACTCGTCCACTATTAGGCAGGAGGGTGTGGCTAGGGGCTTTATCACGCCACCCCAGCGCCACCTCATCACCACGTCACACAAGGACTTTAAAGCCCATTCTTTAACTTGTAGGGTGTGTAATAAAGCCCCCTACCACTATAGCGCCCCCTTTAAAGCCAATCAACTTCGATGGATCCCCCCCCCTTGCTCGTTAACATGCTGGCGAAAAGATGATGACGCCCCCCTTTAATTGCGGCGGTGTGGACGATGGAGCCCAGGGGCGCTATGGACTTTATAGCCAACTCCTACCCTATTATCTTATATGCCCAAATATATAGTTGTTTTAATAATTATCACCCTATTAAATTTTGAAATTGTAAGTGGATTTAGCTCAAGTTATCAATAACCCAACATCAAATCTAAGAGTATACGGTGTAGGCGGCAAACCAGATCGGCAAATGGGTTTGTCGAGCGGTAACACCGCCGTCGACCCATTTTGCCGATCGGTAAGGAAACCGAGCGGTGTGGGTTTGCCGCGCGGGAAGAGACCCATTTAACACATATTTTTTTTTTAAATGAAAACAAAAAAAAAAGGTTTACCAATTCAAGTGTTTAACCATTGCCAACACTTTTAGCATAGTTTAAACTTTTTAGATGGAATGACATGGCACCCTCTGATTGGTTGATTTTGAAGTTTGCCACTTTCAAGTGTTTAACCACTCCCTTCACCCTAAGTCATAAAACCTAATTTCTTTTGGTTTTGAATTCACACTTTCATTGAAAATAAAGGTATTTTTGCCATGCTTTTTCTATGTAGACATCCCATTCTTCTCTATCTATATAATTTAACAACAAATCAGTGTCATCGTCGGCACCCTAATCCAACCCCTCTCTCCTGCTTGATCTCTCTCTAAGATCTGTGTAAGGAAATGAGGGATGTTTGGTGGTTTAATTAGGGTACTTATATTGGGGGTAGTTAATGGTTTTAATTAAAGGGATATTGGATTTTAATAATCCCAAGTTTCACTAATTGGCCGTTAATAATCCCAACTTTAAAAATTGCCTACAACAGTCCCAACTTGTAAGATTTTGGCCACCAATGATCCTTGTCTAACTGGGTTATAACCTTGTTGGGCTGGTGACCTGCAACTTATTCCGGGGACCCGTTTTACCCCTGAAACCACCAAACGAGACCACCACCAATCATCTCCGACCTCCTGTAATCTTCTCCGCTTCTCAAAAGTTTAAAATTTCCACCATCTACGCAACTCCGGTGACCTGCAACTTATTCCGACGACCTTCTTTACCTCTGAAACCACCAAAGGAGACTACCACTTGTCATCTCCAACCTCTAGTGACCTTCTCCGCCGCTCAAAACTTCAAAAAGCTAACTGGGTTATAACCCAGTTAGACAAGAATCATTGGTGGCCAAAATCTTACAAGTTGGGACTGTTGTAGACAATTTTTGAAGTTGAGATTATTAACGGCCAATTAGTGAAACTTGGGATTATTAAAATCCAATACCCCTTAATTAAACCATGAGATGATTTTAGTATTAAATAGTAAATTAAATCGGACTTGGTATCGCGACCGTTTATCGCGTCTCTTTTGTGTTGTTTTATTTAAAATAAAGAAATAAATTGAAAATTAAAAACAATGATTGTTGGGGCTTTATATTACATCATGCTAGTTAAAAACTTGCACAATAGGTAAATAATCTTTCTTTTTGAATAGTGACGTATTCATACTCGGTAGCAAATAAGTAAATAATCTAATACGCATCTTTTAATCATAAACATTAGATAAGGTTAACTAAGCGGATAAAAAATGACAAATTTTGAGAAGCAAATAGAATACCAAACAAGAAAGAAAGATGATTTTGAATGAAAATGTCCAAGTGACCAAAAACATAAGAACGGAAATATCTGTTTTTTTTATTAGAGTAAATTACTTTTTGAGTCCCTATGTTATAGTGTTTTTTACTATTTGAGTCAAAAAATAAAAAAGTTTAAATTACTTTTTGAGTCCCAATGTTATAGTGCTTTTTACCACTTGAATAAAAAAATCAAAAAGTTTAATGCCTTGAGTCCCTAACCATTCATTTTGTAACGTTTTGAGTCTTGATTTTGAACTCAAGTGGTTAAAACCACTAAACACAATGGCTCAAAACATTACAAGACGAGTGATTAGAAACTAAGAGCGTCAAACTTTTTAATTTTAAAACTCAAATGATTAAAATCACTAAATAGAGAGAGTCTGATTACAAAAGATTTTTTCTTTTGAACAATTGAACCGCAAATTTGTTTTATCAATAGACCTCCACCCGGTCCACTGAAAAGATTTCACGCGTTCGATTAACAACCCGGTCCACCCGATTTCACAACCGGCTAAACCCTCACAAACCAAAAAGACCTAACCGCATCGCCGCCACTCCTCCTCCTGAAACCCTAACCTTTACCGGAAAAAAACCGCCATCATCACCACCAATCAACATTCAACTCATGGCCTTTAGCTCCATCACTCAAACCCTAGCTCCAAACAACGCCGAAGACATCTGTTCCGAGACAACAGAATCCTTCACACCACCCGAAACCTCACCGTTAGCCACTCCGAAATCCTACGTGACCGCCGATGCCAGAATTGAGAGAGCGTGGACGCACTGGAAGAATCTCGGTGAACCTAAGCTAATTGTAGCACCAATGGTGGATAATTCGGAGCTTCCGTTTCGATTGTTGTGTCGGAAATACGGCGCTGAAGCTGCTTACACGCCTATGCTTCACTCTCGTATTTTTACTGAGAACGAGAAGTATCGGTGTACGGAATTTACTACGTGTAAGGTAACCGTTTCGTTTCGTTTGTTTGAATTTATGTTATGTGATTTGATAACTGTGATACCTGTTGTTTGAGATCTGCAGGAAGATCGGCCGTTGTTTGTTCAGTTTTGTGCTAATGATCCGGATACTTTACTGGAAGCAGCACGCAGGGTGGAACCGTATTGTGATTATGTTGATATTAATTTGGGGTAAGTTATTGCAACTGCTATAGAAGTTTTTGGATACTGTGATTCTGTTGTGGAAGTTGTTGTGTGTTGAGTTCTGTGTTTGTTGACACTATTAATGTAATGGTGTTAGTATAGCTTAGGGCGCTTGTTTAGCAAATTTGTACTGTAAGTTACCTGCATAAATGATAACAAGATATTAAACCTGAATTATTAATCAAGAAGATGGGGGCTTAAATTAATTGCAAAGAGTATGAGGTAGAACTCCATGTTCTATGTAGTTAATATCGTGATACATCACCAATATATCAGTGAATATCGGTCCCCTGGTGAGATATTGGTGCAAAATATTGGTTAGAATATCGGAACCGGTATTATCGGCGATATTGGCCACTATTCGACCGATATTGGACAGATATTTGATCGATATATCACTGATTTTCCCGATACCTGTACCTTTCTTCGTAGTTCTAGTATTCGTCTTTCTTCTTATTGTTGCTATTAGTGTTTTAATTCTTAGTTGTTAATTATTAGTGTTAAATGTTTTTGAGTCTTAATTAGTTTCTACTTGCTACAATTGTTAGTGTTTTGCAAGTTGCAAAAGGATAATTTGTTAATGGTAGGAGAGTATACTGAATTGTTAGTGTTAAATGGCTATATATATAAATTCAGCATGATATTAAAATTACCAATATCCCACGGTGATTACCGATATCCAAAGTATCGGTCCTTGACCGATATCGGATTTTTTACCGCATTAACTACTTAGTCCATGTTATGCTTGAATTTGTATTTTGATTTATTAGGATATGTTTGCACATGTGGATGCTTGTAAAAGGTATATAACTAAACATACAAGTTTTGTTATTATGGTGTTTCATTTTGTGAAATCTTGAAAATCTTAAAGGGCTTATATATTTACTTGAGGAGTAATGCATATCTGTCAACGACAATGAAATTCAAGCTTACCATGCCTGTCACAGTACTAAACACCTAATGTACAAGACGAGAACGTTCATTTAAGAACTAAGATCATTTGTATCTATTGCTTTGAACGTGGTACACCAGACAGTTATGTACCCGCCCATGGTTCTCTTTCCCACCACCACCTCTAATAATATTTTATGCACTATGTACAAGTGTATTGTGTGGGTCTTGTGGCTCTCAACATTTTACTAGTTTTGAAAAGAATGCATCTCTGTACAAGATCTGGCGCAACATGCATACATTTTTACAGTACGAACAAGAGAAATTTAATTAAAAAGGTAGCCAACTTTGGTCTGCTTAGTACTTACTTGCGTCAAATATTGAGTTACCCGAAATAGAAAAATCTGAAAGTTTGTGATCTTTAGTATTTTAAAAGTTCATTATCTCTAATGGAAACTAGATCAAAGCTGGTTAATTTTCCCTATAAAGGAAGCAATAATCTAACAAATTATAAGGGTTCTTTAGATCTATTTTATAATGGCAACACTTAATACAATTTGAAAGGCGTGCAGGGTTTTGTTTTCAACCAGTTTCAGATCTTAACTTAGTAAACCACATTAACATTATTATAGGCAGCTAGGTGTATTTAATCACTACTGGTTATAATTTATATACTTATATGTTGCAGGTGCCCACAGCGTATTGCCAAACGAGGAAACTATGGAGCTTTTTTAATGGACAAGTTACCTCTGGTGAAGTCGTTGGTTGAAAAATTAGCTCAAAACCTCAATGTTCCCGTGTCTTGCAAAATCCGCGTTTTCCCAGATTTGCAAGACACTTTAAATTATGCAAAAATGTTAGAAGATGCGGGCTGCGCACTTCTTGCAGTACATGGACGCACACGAGATGAAAAGGACGGGAAAAAGATTAGGGCAAATTGGGAGGCGATACGGGCTGTTAAAAACGCTCTTCGGATACCAGTTCTTGCAAATGGGAATATACGCCACATGGATGATGTGAAACGTTGCTTAGAAGAGACGGGTGCTGATGGGGTACTTTCAGCTGAGACTCTTCTTGAAAATCCCGCTCTGTTTGCTGGATTTAGGACAGTTGAATGGGTATCTGATGGTGAAGAGGGCGTTCAAGACGGTAAACTAGATCAAGCTGACTTAGTTGTCGAGTATTTGAAGCTTTGTGAAAAATATCCGGTGCCATGGAGAATGATTCGGGCTCATCTTCACAAGATGTTAGGGGAATGGTTTAGGGTTCATCCGCATGTTAGAGATGATTTTAATGCACAATCCATACTCAGCTTCGAGTTCCTTTATGATATGGTCAATCGGCTTAGAGATCTTGGTGTTTCAAGGCCTCTTTATGTCAACAACACTTGACCCAACCCATGGGTAGCTTGCGCTGCGCTACCTCTCAACTTTCTTGACGGAATACATTTTTTGTGCAAAAGAGAAAGAGAAAATTCTTTTTCATTTTAGGTATCGGCTACTCCTGAACAAAATTATTTTTAGCCCGCACTACCCCTCAACTTTTCTTCTAGATCTGCCACTGAGTCCTGACCTGAAGGCGTATCTGCAAACAAGGTCTCGTATGATTTTAATGTCTTTAACAGGTCAGATATTTATTTTAGTCTTGCTATTAATACACATTTAGCATCATTGAAAAAAATGTAAAATGATTGTTTTTATGTTACAATACAATTACTCCCGATTATCCTAAACCGAATTACCGAGTAACTATTATGTTGTAAACAATACAAAATGGTAATTGGCGGCCTAGGAAGTCGTCGTCGGATGGTTGTGGCAGAACTGGTTTGTGCCACTCTCTGCGGTCACTCTCTCCACCACAAAATGAGCCAACAAATCTTTAGAAGACTTGACCAAGTTCTCTTTACACAAAAACTCTTCACTAGACACTTTCTCCACCTCTCTGTTATAGTTATGAACAAACACATGGGTCTTATGGTTTCCTCCCTTTTTGCTCCGGGCAAGAACGCTGGCGGTGAAAATTGCTGATATACTCCCTGGACCATCCGGCCAATACCCACGTGGACCGTCCACTAAAATTACGTCCCAGTCCAATTCATACAACTGGTTAGGAAGGTCGTTTAATCCAATCTTGCAATCGGAGAACAATAGATTTTGCACTGGTCGGCACTCGTTGCGTGCTTGTTCTCTAACGGAAGTCAGAAGCTCATTAAGCTCACTGATCTTGGTGGTGTATTGGACATCATACACTTCAATTTCCGGGTACTTTTCCTCCATGTAGGCGGCATAGTAGCGGTTTTCATCTATGAAAACTGTGCGTCCATAGTGGTTCAAAGCGTTCCAGAGGAGGGTTTCTCGCGTGAGCCCAAATACAAGAAAGTTACAAGGGGAAGTGCATTGTTTGAGGACATCAGAGATCTGTTTCATATCAGTCTGCGACATGTGGTCAGTGCTGTTGGCGTTGGCGGCATAGTGAACAAGGGCTTTCACCACTGATTTAGGTAGTGATTGATGTTGGTGGTTGATGGTGGCAGTGATATGTGTCGTCGTGGTTGTATGGAACGATTCACGGGTGTAGACAAGGGTCAGAAGGGATGCTAAGGCGAACACTGACATGAGCGCGATGAGCCAAAGGCGGTTCGGGTTTCCTTGTTTCTGGATGAAGGGATGCAGAAGAATAAGCTTGGTGTTGTTGCCATTATTATTGGTCTTCATAATGTATATCTGTGTGTGTGTGAGTTTGATGGATCGAATGAAAGCTTTGGAGCAAGAGAGGAGTGAATTTAAAGAAGGTTAAGAGGCAATAAAGTTGAATACTTTAGATATTGTTGAAAAGAATAATAAAAAAAAGCTTGTACATCATACCTCTTTCATAAACATATTTTTTACAAGTAACGCATGATATTCCCTATTATTAATTAATTAATAATTGTTAGGGCGGACAAATACTTTTTTTAAACCGTGGGCTGTGTGTGGGAAAAGAAGGAAACGGAATGGGTGATGACGTTAAGTGACAACAAACATATGACAATGAGATAGTAGCTGCATTTTGGCACCTAATGTCCTAATGTTTAATTTACTTAATATGTTGACTTTCCACGAAGGAACAAACAATATAGCACAAATGGCAAAATTCATGAATTTAGTTTTACTTTATTATTAAAATAAATTTAATTTTGTTGAACGTAATGTTCAATTTATCTAGTAATGAACATATATAAAAAATAAAAATAAAAAACCCTCTCGTTATAACCTTGTAATCGAGTAAAACATAAAAAAAAACCTCATTAGTTTTATGTATTAATGAATACACTATTTGTAGATTATGAGTACACTTTAGTGTATTTACAATCATCAGATAGCGGTTTTCTTATCATAATTTATTTTACTCATGATTGGTGAATACATTTACTTTTGTGTATTAACAAACGGTTTTGTCATCCTAATTTATTGTATTTATGATTGCGGGTTTTTTTGAACGGCAAATTTGGATTTACGGACCACTGAAATATCATCGTGCCACCAGCGAGACCATCAAATCATATTTATCTCCACTAGGCTATAACGCATATACACCAATTCAGGAGGAAACCCAATAAATAAGGGAAAAACCCCTTGTGAAAATCGAACCCAGAACCTAATGGTCTCTAACCTTAAGATACCACTAAACTATAATGCCATGGACACAAACAATTTTCTTATCATAATTTATTGTATTCATGTTTGGTGAATACATTTACTTTTGTGTATTAACAAATGAATACACTATTTGTGGATAATGATAATAATCCTTTAGCGTATTTACATTAACGATAAAAACAATTACACTGTATATGAATATATATATGCACGTACAATGTTCCTTAACGTACGATGTGTACGCTGGGAAATTACGCACGTTATAAAACTCAAAAACCCTAATCACGCATGTTGAAACCCATAATCACGCATGAACATAATGTAACACCCCAAAAACGGGCTTGGTAATCAAACCACGTTAATAGTAATGACGGGTAAAATATCATTAGTGGTAAAAATTAACCCGGTAAATATTAGGATTTAAATAAATAAACTTGTTATTAATTAAAAGGAGGATAAATACCTTGAGAAAACAAAGTGTATAAAAGGCTCGAGTTAACGGGACTTAAAATAAAACGTGTTAGGATTTCTCGAACCCATTAAGTTAACTAGGCATAATTAACCTAGTTAATAATATGTGATTAAGTGATAAATAGTGAATTATAGCTTCTTTCGAACAAAATAAAACACAAGGGACTAATGTTGCCAAGCGGGCAAACTAATTTTTATAAAAAATAAAATAATAAAACACAACACACACACTTAGTGTGTGTGTGTGCGCGTATGGGCGACCAGGAGACAAAAGAAGGGGTGTGAACCCTAGTTCAACAAATCTTCAAAATTGAAGATTAATTCAAGACCCAAATCGATGCATGAACATGAATAAACGATCACCAAGTCAAGGGGATCGTAAGGTATGTCGAATCTTTGACATTCATGAAGTTTTGAAATTCTTGATGAACTTATGAAATCGAAATTCGAGCTTGAATGATTAATGTTTAGGTGAAACTAGGATGAATCCATGCCTAGGAACAAACCCTAGTCGAAAAATTGATGAATTAAGATTGAAAAATAGGAATTTGATAACCACCCATATATGTGTAAGTGGGTTTTATATCATTGTGATGAACACATGATTTAGTATGTTAAATTGCGAGAAAATTGATGTTATGATGCAAGATAGTGATATTGTTCATGAATACTAGACCAAGGATTTGATTGTTGTGAGTAAAACTTGGTTAAAAATTAATTAGGAGCTAAATTGATGAAAGTATGAAAATCATGCCCACAAGGTGTTTGATAAATTGCCTAAGTAAAAATATAAAGCTATAGAAGTATGATAAAACTTGAAAAGAATCATATGCAATGATTCTTTACAAAATTGGATGAAATAGATGCTTTAAAGTGGCAATTTAATAATTAGCCGGGTTGTTTACTATAGGCGACTCGAGCGAGAAGGCGGGCGATAAAGCCGGGAGCGATACGCAGCTTAAAGGGAAGATCTAAGGTACGCGAATTATCATCCCGTTACATTTATGTAGAAAAGCTTAGTTAAAATATGTGTAATGTTGATATAGCGAAAATGGTTGCGTTGGTATGTCGTTGAGGTGATGGAATTCACTCGACAACCAAACGGGTCAAAATAGATAGTTAAAATATGTGCAATGTTAATATTATCGAAAATAGTTGTGTTTAGTATGTCATTGAAGTGATGGAATTCACTCGACAACCAAGTGGGTCAAATAAATAGTTAAAATAATAGCGATCAAAATAAAGACACCATTTGGTAAAAGTTATCACGGGTCGAACAATTTAAGAATATTGACTTTTAGTAATAAGAACTCATGGCGCGAACCGGAATAGGTTCAAGGGGCATGATGGTATTAATATACCATCATACGTTGATAAATGGTTATGTCGACTAAACAAGTCAAATGGTGTGTAAATACCATTTGACAATTATAACTGACGACTACTTGTTGAGTTTGTGTTCACATGAAATAACATATGTTTGCGATGCTTTAACTAGAAAAATTAAAGCAAAATGTATGTAAACGGGTCGATGCTATGACCCGAGCCAGGTACGCATATTTAGAATTTTAGTTAAAAGTGACATTTTGGTCAAATATTAGCGAAAATCTGACGTTCATGCTTACTATACATTTATTTACAGTATTTTCACATGCAACGAAATGTGTTTTACATTTATAAAAATGGTTTATACCTTAACATTAAAACACACACAACAAAGGACAAGTGTATCCCGTCATATATGCAGCAAAATATTGGTAAGAGGCAGATATCGATCCATGGAACACGGGCGTTATATGTACTTACATCTTTGTCATTATTTTCCCATATAAAAAGGGTAAGTGAATGGTTGTTTAACTAAGTTATCTAAATTACAACTAAAACATAAATATACTACTATCTTGTTTCATAAACAACCTAAACATGTTATCTATATCACATATGTCACAAAAGCACTTAATAAATTTTCCAATTTCGAGACAGTTAGTCATCCGCTAGGAGTTTTCTAACATGATGATTCTTCGGAAAGTTAACACGATAAACACATGTTAACCACCTATACTCATTCTTTAGCGAGCTATTGATATTTGTTCATGTGAACCTTTAAAGATAGATTAGTCATCCGCTAGGAGTTTTCTAACCTCACTTATCAAAGAAAGAAATACCGATGGTCACAATACAGCCACGAGGATAAGCATTTAAGTAGATCGTATAACAACATATTTCACCTTTACAAGTCTTGAATACAAATCTACCATGTCAGCAATTTCAGACCAAAACTACTAAACAAGGATCATAAACCGCATGCAAGAACATGTAATCAACACCATATAATTCGTTAGAACCCTTACGTGTAAGAAAGTATTCTTAATCAAAATAAGATATATCTTAGATAAAACCAATACCCCTCTAGAGTCTCATGGTGTAAACAAGTTTACAAACAAGTGATTAATCAAGAAATAGTTACCATCCCACTAACCACAGATTCATTATCCAAAATAATCAAACATAATCAAGAACTCAACATCAATGAAATGTTCATTATATAATCATGAAGATTCAAACATGAAAAAGTACTAAAGTTCCATATAAACAAGATTACAATGTAACGATTATTCAAGAAACAAGTTTATAACTACTATTACATAACAATACATTAAACATAAACTAACATCAGCTCATAACTTGCAAAATGATCAGAATACATGTTTAAGAACAAGGAATCGAACCATAAACAAGCAAGGAATTGATGGGTTGGATCGGTTATGCTTCCACTCGATCTTTAAGCTTCAAATTGGTCTGATCAGGAATGCTTCGGAACCCAGAAATCGTCCAGAAACATGGAGAAAAACCCAACACTTGAACCAGTAGCGAATGCTGCTATTTATAGGAGATTTTCCCATCGGCACGGTCGTGCCACGGGTCGCACGGTCGTGCGACAGGTGTTGTCGGATGACGTCAGTTTCTCCGATCCCAAGTCAGCCAAGTGGACTAGTGGACAAGTTGCTTGGGTCATCAGATCGGAACGGTAGTGCCACTGGTCGCACGGTAGTGCGGCGTCATCAGATTGTTGATCAAGCAGTGGCACGGTCATGCATCGGGTCGCACGGTAGTGCGGCCCGAGAAAAGGTTGGCACTCCTGGTCGCACTGGCAGTGCTTCCGAGATCGGAGCATCGGCACGGTAGTGCCGTCAGATGGCACGGTCGTGCCATACCTGGCAGTCATCAGATTTTTGCCATTTTCATCAGAAATGCAACAGATTTTGTCCGTTTTCATCAGAATTTTCCTTTATGCTCTGTTTAAGACCTGAAAATATAAAAGTACCGAATTTGGCACCTAACCGTCGTGTTTTCGATAAAAAACGCTTAAAACGGAAGTGTTTTGGGGTGTAAAAACATGTATAATTTAACGTATATCAAAATCCTTCGTCGTATAATGAAGGACTAAAATTGACCAAAACACCCTTAATGGGTAAATCGGGTAAATGACCCTCATGGGTTGTTTAAGAACTTGTATATTGATTATGAAGTCCTTAGATACGTGTAAAAGTTATAGGTAATAACATTCGTGGGTCGAATGTCTAAAAATTGGCCATATGCGTAAAATGACTATCCGATGGGTAAATTTGGGATTTATGGGTTCCTTATGTTAAATCCACCACAAAAATAGTTGTGGTGGAATATAAGTAGTTTTTTAATATGGGAATACAAAGTATGAAGTGGAATGAGCGAATTTTGGTGCATAAACGCTAAAAGGTCCCCTAAACGGGTCAAAATTGACTAAGAGGTTAAATGCGGATTAAATGTTTAGAAAGATACAAATGAAACGGTGAATGTAAACGCCTACGCAAACTCTGTGATGGGAATGAAAACGCTAATGTTTGACATGCCCGGGGATGGGTAAAAATGACTAGAAATAATCATCGTTTTAAACATGTAATATGTTGCTAAAATGGAACGGGTCAAATAATAGCATAAAAGATTTTTAGGTCGTTTGCTTATAAATCAGGTTTTTATGCGAACCGAGGTGATAAACGGATTCATAATTTAATTATGGACGCGTGGGAAAAAGAATCACGTAAAACGGGTTTGTAAATCAAAAGTTATAAGTGTTTCAAGTTGAAAGTTGTTGTAAATATAGTTGGGCAATAAATACAGCAACAGGAACAATCTTTCTGTCGAAAACAAGTCGTCGCGCCCCGCGACGGAGGAGTCTTAAGACGTCGCGCCCCGCCACGGACTGTAGCGCCCCGCGAAAGCCAGGGCCAAGTCTGTCGCGGCCCGCGACAGACTACAGAGCTGGCAAATTGATTTTTATTTGTTGTTTGATGTTTAGAACTTGTTTAAACCATTATTTAAGCATCAAAACTAATTTTTAAGTTGGTTTTGATCACAGGTAAATATCAAGAGTTCCCGGATGAAGATCAAGCTCAACGAAGAACCGAACACGATGTAGTTACAAGCTTCCGCACATAGTTTCGTTGTTATATTTAAACGAAGAATTTCTATCAAACAAGATGTAATGAATTAAAATTTAGTAAAGTTTTAATTAACCTGTATTTTCATTGTATATGTAATCTTAATTACATGTTTATTTCCGAAATCTGTACGAAAACCGTTAATTAATAGTCAGGGTCTTACACATAATCACACATGTACAAAATCAGAAATCACGCATGGGGTAAAAACCCTAATCATGCATGTTATAAAACTAATCACGCATGTTATATTTTCCCAACGTACACAGCGTACGTTAACCCAGATTGTACAATACACTTTCTCTCTCTCTCTCTCTATATATATATATTGTTGTTAATGGTTCAAACAACTAGACTAACAATATCATAATGATTCAAACTGATACAATGAACTGATCTACATTGATTGTTGTTTATGAACCGATCTACATTGGTTGTCATTCTGACACGCAAATTTGACAGAGCCGTCAATCTATAGTATTTCATCGATTAACAGAAGAAAACACAACATAGTGTGGTCTCCCATCATTGATCAGTATAATTGATGGCAACTTCCAAGTATTTTGAATCCTTTATTAGGGTTGATGTAAATTGCGATCTTCTATTAGGATTGATGGGGTTTATGGTCTAGTGGTCTACAACGGCCTTCCATTATGAATGATGGTGACTTCTAGTAAATGAAGGATCCACCGCTTTGTCGATTGCCTTATAAATTGCGATTGGAAATTCGGTACGGTGGTGTTGACCTTCGCTGATCGATTGCCTCTGTGATGGTCTTATTGCATAAGGGAGATTCATAACATTGATGGGAAGCCTTTTGCCAAGAAAGGTTTGTTGGAGTATTTGATTAGGCATTTCTAATACTTATAATAATTTATGTTATGTATCAAGTGGCGCGAGGGAATAACCGACTCAAAAATGAACACGCAAACAGAATAATATAAAACACGACACAAAATGAGAATTTTACGTAGTTCGGTTCCAGTGGGGAACCTATGTCCACAGGCTGCAACTAGGGATTCTTTATTAGCTCTAACGAGTTTTACAATTACATATGACATGAATATATATAGAGACTAACCTAGGGTTTAGGCTTACAAGAAACCCTAATGGGAATTCTAAACATCCAATTAAATGATCCAAATACCAAACTAACCCAAGGACTTCCCACCTAACAATCTCCAACTCAAAGGCCATGTGATAAACACCAAGTCCGCCAACAAGCACAAAGCAATCCATGTCTTCAGTAATACGTGAACTTCAGCACACACAGGAACATAAGTCTTCCGGGTCTAGCTCCCAAGAACAAACCAAACTTCAAACCATGTATTCCTAATCAACTTGAGTTGTATATGGCCCAATCATCATCAGTAAACTATTGGGCCCGTTGAAGCCCCACAAGTCCTAACCCGGTCTTAAAAGACTCGTCTTCACATCCTCAATCCCAACTTATTCCCATAGACTCAAAACATCAGATACATGGATTCTTAGAGGAACATTCCCCACTAGTAAAGCTTCTCAAGAGAGATTTTATAAGGAAACCTGATCTTCTGAACCCAACGTCGATTTCCAAACGGTGTCAGAACACTCCTCGTGTTCCTAGTGCCACAAAAATCCCGTACACGTTCATACCTCCAATATGCTCAAGTTGTAACGATACCGAAAAGATTAACATAAACTAGTGTAACACCCTAGGCAAATTTCACATCGGTCGCGGGCAGGAGCAATACCCTGCCTCTTAAATCACCAATGCGTTTTGGGCTTAGTTAGTCGTGGAGCACATGAAAACTTCAAAGTTAAGCGTGCTCAGGTGGGAGTAGTACTAGGATGGGTGACCTCCCGGGAAGTCTGCATTAGGGCAACCAAAAAAAATCGGGGAGTTCCTAGATGAGCAACCCATCGAGGGCAAAGCAGACAATAATGGTGGTACGAGACGTCGGATGTTACAAATGGTATCAGAGTCACTCCTCTGTCATTCGGGATGGTGTGACAAACCTTTTCAAGGATGATGAGTCCCTAGCTGGGTGATTGTAATGATACCGCAAAAAATTAACATGGATCATTGTAACACCATAGGCAAATCCCACATCGGTCGTTGTAACACCCCGTGTTTCGAAAGTCAAAGTCAAAGTCAAGATTGAAGTCAAAGGAAGACAAGATTGCTAATTGCGATCTGTCACTCCTTGCTCAATTCCTGTTTTGACTTCTTTGATTTGTAAATTAGTCTAATTTTGTTATCGCTTTAGTTGTATTATGTGGAGTATTTGCTAATAATCGAGGTTTAATCGCTATTTATCGCTTATTAATCGCATGTTTAGTCGCTTTATCGCTTACCGCAATCGCACTCGCAACTCGACTTACGTGACTGGTTATTGTTATTACGTGTGTGTGTGCCTTATGTGTTACTTGTGCATGTTTATTTATGTGTTGTGGTGATTAATCGAAACGCAATCGCAAACGCAAAACGAACATTAAGTAAGGATGCTTGTATGTTGATATAGTAGTTGGGATTAAAAGTAATTTGAATAGGAAATTCTATCGAATCGCAACGCTCGACACTCGAATCGGAATCGCAAAATTCCTCGCGTTGTACACTCGAACCGAGTGGCCAGCCGACCGAGTTGCCACCCGGTCGGACTGCGATCCGGTCGAAGTGCCACTCGACCGAGCTGCCACCCACCAGGTGCCACCCGGTCGTATTGCCACTTGACCGAACAGCCACTCTCCTCCTTTTTCCCACTTTTTGGGAAACCCTATAAATACCTCATGTCACATCACAAACTTACCTTTTCTGCACCACTCATCCGACCAGCACTTTCAACCTGCACTTCTTCCGATTTCTCGCTAATCTTGTAAGTTTTTCACCTAATTCTTGTACTTTCTTAATCGACACGCACTCCTACACATTTCTATCTTTTGAATCTTAACTTTTAACCGCGAAATCACTAGATTTGAGGTGTTCTAGGATGATGTCATCATGGTGTTCTTATGAACTTCATGTTTTGGCTTTAATCCACCAAGAACAACTCAGATCTGATTGATTTCCACCTGAATAAACAAAGATCTTCCATAGATCCGAACATATTCATGGTGAAAAGGATTGAAGGATGGTTTTCTAACTTTCTTTCAACTCTTTTACACTCAATGCACTCAAATCCGATAGATTCGGGCCTTGTTCTGATCTTCTACCCATTCTTGGTGATGTATCGGTTCCAGATCTGAATTCTATCCAAGAGATATTGACTTCAGGTTTGAACATGAACCACCGAATCGAACCGTGAACTGGTCGGACTAGGGTGATTCCTGTTCGGTCGGGTCACTTGGTCCGGGTTGAGGGTTCTGTTGTTCAAACATGATAACAAAATATCTCGTTCAAGCACTTCAAATTTTCAAACAACCAAGGAAGAAAGCGACCAGGTCGTCTGGGACGGATTGCTGTCCGATCGGATTGCCACCCGACCGGACAGCCACCGATCGGATTGCACCTTGGGTCCCACACTTAACTTTTCAACTTGTGAGGTTTGAACATCGAACGGATTGCCGTCCGATCGGATTGTCATTCGACCATGTGATGTTTTGACTTCAACACTTAAACAAATTTTCAACATGATTCAATCCAAGCGGATTGCCACTCGGTCGTATAGCCATCCGACCGAGTGACCGTCCTGCTGTGAACTTGTTCTCAAACAAGAGAAGTCTTGACCAATCGGATTGTTGTCCGATCGAACGGCCGTTCGATCGACCGACCTGAAAGGTAGAGATACTTCTCTATTTTTAAATTACTACAACGAAAACTTCAAAAGACAAGCCATCACACACAAACACATCCATCCCAAACGAGGTAACAATCCACTCGAATGGTCACCCGATCGAATGACCGTCCGAACGGATTCTCACCCGGTCGACCGACCACCCGATCGGATTGCCACCCGACCGGATTGTTGTCCGACCCTCTGACACTTCACACCATTTTACGCAACGACTCTCGCTTATATTATCGATAACTGTTCAGTCTATTATCCGCTTTAAGCGCTCCCTTCAATCCATTAATTCAACCGCTGTGAGTATACTCGAACCCTCTTTTCTTTACGCACTTTTGGGTGTTACATACGTTACTTATACTAAATCACATCGAACACACTACGCAATACTTTAACGCTAACCATTACCGCATGTTATACGTGACTTAATGAATGATTGTTTGTTATGTTTACACAGGGAATGCTGTCTACCTGCCTTAGCAACGATAGTACTATAGTTTGGACTCAGCACCTGTTCACTCAGGGGTTGTTAAGGTCAATTTGTTACATGGCTCACAGTGGTGAGAGTGTATTACGAACTGCCTTGAGCAGTCAACCCGCAGTCATTGGTATTGATAGGTTCATGTCGATAACTTACGTGCTTCATTTCACACTGTGTACGTGCTGGTTATGCGTAAATGATTTCGAACTCTATATGCTATTATTAAACTTGTATGCTCACCTTTACACTATGTGTATTGACTTTTACTTTAACGTATGTGACATGTGCTTAAGATGTTAAGTTGCTTGGATTGCTATGAAATCGAGGCTAGGAAAGAGTCTAGAAACAAAGACAATTTATATTCATTTATTTAGAATCTGAGTTGTCGGAAGATGCTTTTGTTTGAAGAATATCTATGTCTGTAATAACTAATTTATCTTATGGGTCATGGTACGGGACATGATATTTAAACTATTCGGTAATGTAGTCGTTATGGAATTTCTTTGAACAATCTGTTTCGCTCAGTGCCGCGCCCCGATGATTCCGCCATCGGTTGGGGTGTGACAGTCGTGGCCTGAAGAGATTCTTGGTTCATAAGGATTTCCCTACCTCTTAAATTACCTACGCGTTTTGGACTTAGTTGGTTGTGGAGCACTTGAAAACTCCACAGTTAAGCATGCTCAGTGGGAGTAGTACTAGGATGTGTGACCTCATGGGAAGTATACACTAGAGCAACCAAAAACAAATCTGTGAGTAAAACAAATCTGTGAGTTCCTAGATGGGCAACCCATCTGGGGGAAACAAACAATATTGGTGATACGAGAGGCCGAACGTTAAACAAGTGAATTACCTGAAGTCCCAGAGTCCTTCTTGCAAAACGAACTCGTTCCAGTGTCAATTCGGAAAGCCCGACGTTGGCATTTGTCTTAACAAGGGTGGTCATTTCCCCAGATGGAACATGCCCCATATATCACGATCCCTTTTTGAAACCTTTGGCAATATCAACTTTATCCTTTAGAACCTTCCATTTTCCACCACCAAACTTAACATCCAAACCTTGTTTATCATACTTCCTAATAGAGATCAACTTCGTTTCAAGCCTTGGAATAACCTTGACGCTATACGAAGTCCAAGTAGTGCCCAAAATAGTAACCAAATCCAAATCCCTTATGCCAGTCACATCAAGAACTTCACTGTTTCCCAGCTAATCTTGCCAAAACAACATTCTGCATGCCATCATTGCTACGGGTAGCATGGAATGATGCACCGAAATCCATAACCCAGGATTCCATACTACTTTCAACGCTACGTATCAAAGCCTCGTCCTTAGAGTCGCTTACAATAGCAGTGTTTAATCCTTTACCGGATTTTTTTAGGACATTGATTCCTAAAATGTCCTTTCTCGTTGCAGCCTCAACAACGCACACTCGGTCGATGCTTACAAGATGGGTTAAAACAAATTGCGAAACGTTACGTGAATCCAATGAGTCGTAGCTCTAATACCACTTGTTAGGTATTAAGTGGCGCAACGGAATAACCGATTCACAAACGAACACGCAAACAGAAAAATATAAACCACGTCACAACACGAGATTTTAGGTGGTTTGGTTCCGATTGGGAACCTACATCCACGGGCTGCAACTAGGGATTATTTATTAGCTTTGACCAGTTTTACAGTTACAAATGACATAAATATATATAGAGAGACTAAATTAGGGTTTTAGGCTTGATAAACTAGAAACCCTAATAGGCCTTCTAAGCATCCAAATAAATAAGCTAAATAGCAAACGAGCTCAAATACGTCACACCCAACAATTTAGGCTTTTCTGTTCGCATTTTTTAAAAGGAAGCTTGGTTTTGGGTAACAAACCGCTGTTTGGAAAGATAAATGGTGTAATAATGTGTTGTTTAAAGACAAATATCCACATGTTTACGTTCTTGAATATGACAAAGGTTGCATGATTTCACAAAGAGTCGCTACAATCAGTGATGGACTCAGAATTTTTTCCAATGGGGTCCAAATTT
The DNA here is from genome assembly GCA_030545235.1 of Helianthus tuberosus. NCBI lineage: Eukaryota > Viridiplantae > Streptophyta > Magnoliopsida > Asterales > Asteraceae > Helianthus > Helianthus tuberosus. The sequence continues at coordinate 152,878,687 of CM060381.1, forward strand.
TACGGTGTTCACATTTTTCACACTCAAAAGTTAAAATTTTTGGGTCGATCGTCGTTCGGGTTGGGTCGGAACGAGGAACATATAACAAAAAATATATACTCATTACAAAACACACAATAAAAATACTATTTCATTCGGAAAAAAAAGATTGCAAATTCATAGAATCATTATACAAACATACAAAGATTACTTGCTATTCTAATTTCCAAACTTTATATTCATAGTAATAAACCTTAAACAACTAGATACCAAATAAAATTCAAGTTACGAAACTAAAAAAAATAGCTTTAGCTGTGTGTTGTGTGTGTTTTGCATCTGTTCGTTTATGCACTTAAAGAAACCATAGTTTTAAATTAGATGAGAAAATATCAAATACAAATAAATTTAACGTACAAAACGTACAAACTGAAGGTTTTGCTGAAAAAACGCGGTGGTATTTTCGTAATTATTAGTAATTATTAAAATTAGTCTACAAATGATCCTGTAGAGTAATTTTGATGTTTGTAAAGTAATTTTGTAAAATTTTTAGGTTTTTTTTTGGGAGGAGGGTTAGGTTTTTTGGGGGGTTTTTTTTGGTGAGGTATAGTTTTTTGATCAAAATTACTCTTACAAGATCAAAATTACTCTACAAGAATATTTTACAAAATTACTCTACAAGATTAAAATTACTCTAAAGGATCATTTGTAGAGTAATTTTGATAATTACCCTACAAGTACACCTGGCAAACGGGTCGGGTTGGGTCGGGTCATGGGTCAAAATGGGTTCGGGTCAAAACGGATTCGGGTCGAAACGGGTCAATTATAAAAAAGGGTTGTTTTGGTTCAGGTCGAAACGGGTCCGGGTCGGAACGAGTCCGGGTCAGAACGGGTTCGGGTCGGAACGGGTCCGGGTCGGAACGGGTCCGGGTCGGAATGGGTTTCGGGTCGGGTCAGGTCAGTTTTTTTTTAAGACTATATATAGTCTTAAAATGTTGGAAAAAAAATAAGTTTCCCGTTACCCAACCTGACTTTACCACAACTACCCAATATTATTAACATTTTATGGTCATTTCAATAGAAGATGCAAATTGCTGGTATTTCAGTCCCAAAAACCACTTTCGAATGAAAATTTCTGATGTCATAAGCAAAAGAATTCATATTTGAAATGGTCAAAGAAAGTGCTTATATTACCGTTAAGCCCAGTTCCTCTTGGATAGAAGTTGAGTGAGCTTATCCCTCCATTGTGCTGTAACATAAAGATACTACATGAATTGCTGGCCCATACTTTGTGCTTCTGCAGATTATTACGTCTTCCCCCGTTTCCCTTCAGGACAATTTATGTATTTAAATCACTTTGGGCAACTTTAGACTGTTTAAAAGGGTTGTTTTGGTTCGCGTCGAAACGGTACGCGTCGAAACGGTACGGTACGAAACGGTTCGATTCGAAACGGTTCGGTTCGACACGGTACTGGTCGAAACGGTACGGGCCGAAACGGTTCGCGTCGAAACGGTTTGATTCGAAACGGTACGGATCGAAACGGTACACGTCGGAACGGTTCGCGTCGAAACGGTACGGTACGAAACTAGTCCCGATCCAAAACTCATCTCGTGCGGAAACTCGTGTCGGCCCAAAACCCGTTGCGATCCGAAACCAGTCCCGTTCAGAAACCCGTGTCGGCCTGAAACCCAACCCGAACCGACCCCGTTCTGATCCAAAACCTGCGTCGTGCTGAAACCCGTCTCGGCCCGAAACTCAATTTGAACTGAACCCGTTCCGATCCAAAACCCGTTTCGTGCCGTAACCCGTCTCGTGCGGATACTTGTGCCGGCTCGAAACCCATTCCGATCCGAAACCTGCCTCATTTCTTTAAGACACTAACCCACATCGACCCATTTATTTAATGATGTCGACCCGCTTTGACCCGAAAATTACAAGATGGAATTTCAAGTGACCCATTGTGACCCATTTAGTTAAAATATCTTACTCAAACCATCCCATATAATTTTAAAAACAACACAAATTGACCCACTTGGAAGGTTTTGGGTCAAGATTGCCCCCTTTACCTACAAGCAAATATTTACGAAAATGCCACTGTGTTTTTTTGCCTTTTTCATGCTATTCGTACGTTTAATACGTTAAAGTTATTTGTACGGTAACTTTACTCTAAATTAGATAAGGAAAAACAAAGAGTGGTTAAGGTTCAAACTTTTGACTTCTTGCTATCAAACAAGGGGTTTACCACTACACCAGTTTTACTCTTCATGTTATGGTGTCCACCTAATTAATTTTTTGGGGTTCTTCGAAAATTTAATACGCTGGATCTACAATTTAAAAAAAAAACATTGGGGTCCGGGACCTCGACCCGCTTTATGTGGGTCCGCCCCCGGCTACAATCGGCCCGAGAAGGGGGCGAGAATCTTAAAGAGTTTTCTTCTCTGTACAATGATTTAGACAACATCACTCTATTTGATATGCCGACTCATGGAACTGTATTGGCGACGAGTCGAGGAATTTTTGTATCTATTCGTTGAATATTATAATTGGAAATGATCTTGAATATTATAATTGGAAATGATCTGGTAGTTCAACCCCTCTTTTCTAAATAAGTTAGGTGTTGCCTAAACATTAATGGGGTGATGGTCCATTACCAAAGATAAAACCTTTAACATCTTGGGAGGGAGAGGTTTTGGGTTCAAGTCCCACAGACAAGACGACATGAGTAAGAAATTTGCCGTTAAAAAAAAAGGGTGTTGCCTTAAGCTAATTGCTTTGTGTGACATATGATGCAATACTGAATACCCCTTGAGGTGAAACTTAGGAACCGAGTGTTTAAGTTTCAAACCATGCTTGTTCTTTCTGTGATTTAAAAAACCTCGCTTTTTAAATGGTTTTTGGTTTTTGAACATAGAATTACCAATTTAACCACCCCTTTTAAAATAACAATCAAACATGAATACCTATCACATCATTTTTGGTCATTTTACTTGATACTTATCACATCATTTTTGGTCGTTTTACTTTTCCCGCCACAAAAACTAATCCTAACACCTTTTTAAAAATTACTTTTGGAAAAGTCATAAGTTAATAAGCACTTTTGACAACTTATTGACTTTTAGAAGAAAAAAATAATAAGCAAGTCATTTCCAAACTCAATCCCAAACACCCTCTAAGAATTTACATATGTTTCTATTTTGAATCGATTTACAAAATATATAACTACGTTTAAAAATGATACCTCTTTAAGTTATTTTACGGTCAAAGAATTTCATTTTGTTTCTCTCATATTAAACACTGTAAAACTTGGTTTTACAACAGAAGTGGGTCTTTTCTCTAAAGGAAGCTACGAGTTTAATGATTATTCTAACTTCAAGTAATCATCAATTAAATATTACAAACATTTTATTTTTATAAAAATGTGGTTAGGGTAGATTTGGTGGTTGATTTTTGAGGAGCGACCAAGGGTTGTTGAAAGGGAGCCATTTGGTGATGTATTTAACGACTGCTTAACTAATTACAATCCTAACATCACTTTCTCTCCCTTATATTATTCGTCCTCATGTAACATATGTTAAATCATTGATATGCCTATTTATTTATTTATTTATTATTTTCCTTAAATATTGAAGGGTGAACTGAATTTGAATATGAAACCTTAAACTTTCATTTAAAGTGTGGATTTATTAAAATAATGTAAAAAGTTCATAGATATAATACTATGAACTTTACATATATTTGTATAGAAATTAAAAGCTCCATGGTTCAATCATTTTTCATATTTGCATAATATCTTAACTTACAAAACCCGTATCAAAAGATTAACTCAATATGATTAGTGAAGTACTAAAAGCGTAAAACATCATTAGCCTAAAGTGTCCCCTAAAACCAAAGGGGCAGTGTTCTAACGGTACCCCGGTGACTTTCTCTAGGGGTGGTCTTCGCTCGTTATAGAATGTCATGCGCGAGCTAGGAGTTTTACCACAATAAGTCTTCTAGCGGTGGGTTTCCTATGGAATTAGTAATAGGCCAATCACCAACGCCGTCTTCAATTGCAGGCTTGGGTGACATATTGCCAATGGGTATACCAGGTTGGCCAAGCTTTGTTGGACGTCAAAAAAATTCATTACCCAATTAATTTCAACATACAAAAGGCCTACAATTTTAAACCTTGGGCCAAAAATAGGCAATTTCTACACACTAATATAAGCAACAGCAAAAGGTAAGAGTGATACAAAAGCTAAATGGGTAGGCTTATATAGAAATGAGATATAAGATCTATTGATGTTGGTGAAGCAGTTCCGCGATTGTTTCATCTAATGTAGATGAAGTAGTTATATACGGTTTATATGCTTGCTTACTTGCAAATATGAAGCCTTTTAGATGAAGTAGTATGTGTAATGTTGCTACAACAAATACAAGACCAAGGATAGTGGACAGACTGGTTAGGTAAAAGGCTTCAAGGGTTTTAGTTTGCCTAACGCAGGTCGTGGGGTCCTCCCACGTTTGCAACACGTGGGGTTGGATCACTTGCTATTGTTCACTTTTTGATTCTGGATTGAAAGGAATTCAACCCAGAATGTTGATGTTAGTGAAGTTGCAATGTTTGAAGTGAAGAAGAGAAACAAGCGTGAAGCTAGTCCTCAAGAGAGAAGAGAAAGATCAGAGATTAAGAGTAATCTGAGCTGATCCTGGAGTGGAGTACATGGATGTCAAGGTTGTCTTATATAGGGAAGACATGTTCTATTTAGGGGAACCTTTGACTGATGATCCAAGGTTGCAGTGGTGGATTTACCCATTTAGGGGTTGAAGGCTTCGGACCTGCGGGTAAAAGGGAGTCTCTTTTGCACATGTCCCTTTTTTGCGGCTGAGGGAGAGTCTCATAAGTTATCAGTGATGTGATTGACCACTGTGCTTGTTCTTTTTGCTATTCAGTACAGCTCGCGGTTTTTGAACCTTTTAACATTTTAAGCTGTTATGTGTTTTAGTCATTTTATTGAGAGTTGAGCTACCCCCGTCATCAGCCCCCCAAGTCAGAGGTGTTTGGGATGTATGCTCCATCGTAAAAAGCTTCCAGGCTTCAGGGTCAGAAGGTTTAGTGGTAGTTGTATTTACTTCCGTAGTCGTTTCCTTGGGTATTCCGACAATGAAGTCAGCCAAGATTTGGGCTTTTACAGCTTTTCTTGGAATGTAGGTGATGTTGTGTTCACATAGTTCCACAACCCATTTGGCTAAACGCCCGGAAGTTTCAGGTTTTTCAAGCACATTCTTGATTGGTTGGTCAGTGCCACTTGTATGGGATGTGCTTGAAAGTACCTTCGAAGCCTTCTGGCTGTTTTTACTAGTGCAAGAGCAAGTTTTTCCAACGGGTGTAACACCCCGTGTTTCAAAACTCAAAGTCAAAGTAAGAAAAGATTGCTAATTGCGATCTGTCACTTCTTGCTTAACTATTGACTTTACTTCCTTGACTTGTAATCGAATCCTGCATTTTATTTGCTTTAGTTGTATTATGTGGAGTATCTATTAATAATTGAGATTTAATCGATGTTTATCGCTTTATCTATAATCGCACCGCAAACGCATTCACAACCTTGAATTATAGATTCTGAATATTGTTTTACGTGTGTGTGTTATTTATGTGTTACTTGTGCATGTTTACTTTATGTCTGTGGTGATAACCAAAAACGCAATCGCAACTCCATCGCAACGCAACTCGATCGCAACCGCTCAACGCAAGTTAATTATGGTGATTGTATGTTAGATATAGTATTTTGTGTGATTAATATTAATCTATCGCATCGCTAAATCGACACTCTCTTAAACGCATCGCAACGCTCGAAACGCAAAACGAAACGTCGAAACCCAACTCGCAATGCCACCTCGATCGAATGACCATTCGATCGAATGGTCATCCGAACGGATGACTATCCGATCGGATGGCAATCCGGTCGAAGTGATATCCTATCCGAAACTTGTGCCATTTTCCTTTTATGGCAACCTATAAATACCCCTGTCACATCACCAACAGTGATGTGACAGCTCTCTCTCGTCCGACCAGCGTTCCAGACCATCTTTCTCTCGATTTCTCGCGATTCTTGTAAGTTTTCAACCCAAATCTTGTACATCAATGATCTACACACACTTCTTCATCATTTTCACCTTTGAATCTTAACTTTTAACCGTGAAATCAGCGGATTTGAGGTGTTCTAGGGTGATGTCATCATGGAGTTCTATGAACTTCAAGTTTTGACCTCATTCCACCAAGAATAACTCAGATCTGAAGGATTTCCACATGATTTCACAACGATTTCGCATAGATCTAAACATTTTCAAAAGGATAAAAGAGTTGAAAGAAATATTCACATGTTTTCTCATTCTTTTACATTCAATGCACTCAAAACCGATAGAATCGGAGCTCATTCAGGCCTTCTACTCATTTCTTAGTGAAGTGTTGGTCTGAGATCTGATTTCTATCAAAGAGACAACCGTTTTTGGGTTAAACATGAACCACCGTCACGAACAGTAAACTGATCGGACTGGGGTGATTCCCACTTCGGTCGGACGACTAAGTCTTAACGAGGTTCCATTGTTTAATACGTTGTCATGCCGTCTCGATCAAACTACAAAATTTACAAAATAATCAAGTTTCAAGACGATCAGGTCATTGGGACGGACTGCCGTCTGATCGGATTGCCATCTGATCGAAAAACAATCCGATCGGATTGCACTTGAGCTTCTACACTTAAACATTTTCAAAATTTAAACAATCTGAATGTCGAATGGATTGCCGTCCGATTGGATTGCCATCCGATCGAACGACAATCCGATCTGGTGACATTTGGGACTTCAACACTTAATCATTTTCATAATTTTCAAAGATCATCAGTTCCAACGGATTGCCATCCGATTGGAAGACCATCCGAGCGAGTGACCATACTGCTGTGAACTTGTTCTCAACTGAAATGTCTCGCTAATCAGATTGCTATCCGATCGAACGGCCGTTCGATCGATCGACCTGAAGGGTAGAGATACTTCTCTGTGTTCAAAATGCTACAACGAAAACTTCCAAGCCATCATACACAAACACATCCATCCCAAACGAATGTCAATCTGACCGGATGGCCATCCGATCGGATGACCATCCGAACGGATTGACATCCGGTCGAATGACCATCCGATCGGATTGCCATCCGATTAGATTACCATTCGTCACTTGGTTCTTTTTCACCATTTAACGCACTGTTCTTTGCTTATGCTATCGTTAACTGTTCAGGCTAATTTCTCAGCGCTTCCTTCAATCCAAGAGAGTGTTTATTTACTAAACACAATCTGTGAGTATACTCGAACCCTTTTTGCTTTACGCACTTTTGGGTGTTACATACATTATTTAAATCACAATCGACACACGATGCAAACACTATTTATACGCTGACCATTATTGCATGCTACGTGTTATTCGATGAATGCTTGTAGGTTATGTTAACACAGTGATTGTTGCCTGACACCTTAGCAACGATAGTACTATAGTTTGGACTCAGCACCTGTCATAGACAGGGGTTGTTAAGGGCTTTACTTCACGTGTCCCAGTGGGGATATGTGTTGCGCATTCTACAACTCACGGTCACGTCTGTGCATATTTCATTGTCGATAACCTACTAGCCTTCACTTTACTACATGTTACATGCTGGTTATGCGTAAACGATTTCGAACTCTATTATACTACCAAACTTGTATGCTCACCTTTACACTATGTGTTTGACTTTATTTTAACGTATGTGACAAGTGCTTAGGATGCTTGCTTGTTACTTGCTGGAATTGAGCTAGGATTGAGTCTAGAAACAAACAAAAACAATTTATATTTGAGTTGTCGAAACAGAACTATTTGTCTTTGAATTGTCTGTAATAACTATGCTACTTATTATGTCATCGTATGGGATGTGATGTTTAAATAATTGGTAATTGTAGTTGTTATGGAAACTCCTGGACAATCTGTTTCGCTTAGTGCCATGCCCCGATGTTTCCACCATCGGTTGGGGTGTGACAGATTGGTATCAGAGCCATAACTATAGGGAATTAGGCAAGACTCGACCTAGTCCGGGTCGATGTCTTAGAAACGACCTAGTCTATAGTCTAAGTACCAACATACCGCCTTGTGCAAACCCAATAGGGATTCGTGCGAGCTTATTTCTGTTTCTCGATCGACTCACAATTACGCTATACTATCACAATGCCTTTCCTAAGTCAGTTGCACTGCACTATTTTCAAAGATGAACGAGTGATTAGATCGAGATTAGGTGTGAAAACCACAAACTCTCGCTTAAATCGCTTATTCGACCCGCATTTCTACTAAGCAAACAAGGGAATTTGTGTTGAATCAGGAGTGAAATTCGTACTTTGACGCAAATTTTCTCTCACAATCTCATGATTCTATCACACAAACAGGAATGTAGTCGTTAAGCTAGGGGTGAAACCCGAATCTTGATGACTCGTTCTGCTCTTTATATTGTTTTACAAAACTCCCACCAAAGTCTTGATGGATTCCAACGACTCGAGTTGCGTAAATAACCAAAAGGATGCGTGCCATTCACCGCGTGTCGGTGATAGAGCACAGTCTATTAGGCCAAAACGTACACTTGTAGTCCTTGAGAATAATAGTCGAACCACTTTGGGTAGTCAACGACTATCAAGCCTAAGACAATCTATCTTCTATTTCAAGCTCGAAATCACTGATTTATATGTTTTGATTCTGAGTCCGCAACTGCTGACTCTGATATTTGTCGTTTTATGTGGTTTTACCTGTTTATGTGTTTCGATTTTTGCTGATTTATACGCTTCTCGCTTTTCACTTTGATCGACACACACGACACGCACTGCACATCTATCTAACAACGTTAACAAATCGCTTGCTATGTTACTCGCTTATGCTATGCTACCCGTTGTGTACTCGCTAATCGCAATCGCTATTCTCGAACTCGCGGATTTGAGTGATAGATGAATACGTGCAAAATATAGTTTGTCCTCGTGGTTTCGGTGAACTACGTGTTTATGTGCTCTACGTGCCTATGTGTTTTGTGATTATGTGCCTACATGAATATGTGTTTATATGATTGATTGTGTTCCTGAGCTTATTATGTAGTAGTTAGAGTAGAGTGAGAGTCCATACTAGGGTTAATCGAAATTTGTGTCTGAGTCCTATGACGATGTGTGTTGCAGACAATGTCGTCATTTGGATCGCACTATTCCCGAACTGCTCGCCGCAATCATGAAGACAAATGCATCGCTGCTCTCGTCGCAAAACAGATGGCGAAATTCATACCGCAGATTGTTAGCGAGCTGAACGAAAATGCTAGCAAGTCTTCTGAAGAGTCCAGGACTGATGCTCCTAAGCCTACTTTTAGCTTCAAGCAGTTCAAAGCCTGCGGACCCAAAGAATTCACCGGAGAAGATGGACCTATTGTCATGTTCCAATGGTTTGATTCTATCGAAGTCACCCTGCGCCAAAGCGGCTGTCCTGATAATCTCCGCACTGTTAACGCCACCGGCGTTTTCCAGTCCAGGGCTCTGGACTGGTGGACTGCCAAAAGAAACAAGTGTGGAAATGATGCAGCTTACGTGCTTACGTGGGACGAGTTGAAGGACATCATTATGAAAGAGTTCTGCCCTCCCCACGAGCTTCAAAAGTTGGAGGACGAGTTCTGGCACATCAAACAAAAGGATGGCGACAACGCTGGTTTAACTGCTTGCTTCAAGCAGCTGAGCATAATATGTCCAGGCTAAGTTACTACCCCCGAAATCACCATCAAGAAGTATATCCGTGCTCTACCGGATTGCGTGGCCGATTTCGTTCAAGCTGCGAAGACGACAACTATTGAGGAAACCTTCTTACTCGCTTCCGAGATCAACGACAAGCGAGTTAAAGCTGGTTACTTTGATAAAGCCTCCAAGAATCTCCACCAAGTCACCGCTGCTCCTACCACTAAAACCGCCGCCACTCCGCAATCTTCAAAGTCCTCCCGCCGCAAGAGGAAGAACAACAACAGTAGCAAAAATTGCGCTGTCACAGCTGCCGCTCCTCTTCAAGCTGTACCCACTCAACCGCAGCCTCAACACCGCCAAGTAGCGGCACCGGTTACCCATGCACCTCTGGCTAAGCGTGCATACACTGGTCCTCACCCGGCTTGCCCTACTTGTACCTATCATCACCCTGTGGGGATTTCTTGCAGATATTGTGTGCACTGCAACATGTACGGCCACTTCACCGCCAACTGTCGTACTGGTCCACGTCAAGCTCCAGCTCCAGCACAAGGTCAAGCTCCAGCTCAACAAGCTCTACTTCCTGCTGCTCAAGGCCAACAAGCGGCTCCTGCACCCGCGATCCACGCTAGAGCTTGCTTTGCATGTGGTGATCCCAACCACTTCGCAAACATGTGCCCCAATCGAGTGGCGAAGCAAGAGCCACAACAGCAGCAGCCCCAGCAACAGCAGCAGCAGCCAGCAGCCCACGGACGTACTATCAACATCAATGTCTGCTAGGCCCAAGCAGATAACAATGTGGTTAATGGTACGTTCCTCGTAAATGGTATATATGCATCGTGTTTATTTGATACTGGAGCCGATAACTGTTTTGTGTCGTTAGAATTCGAAAAGCTCCTTAATCGTAAGCGCGCCCATCTCCCCTCGACATTCGATGTTGAAGTTGCCACTGGAAGAACCGTCGCTGTCAATTCTGTTCTTCATGATTTTACTCTTGAACTCAACAATCACATCTTTCCTATTGACCTTATTCCAATGCAGCTCGGTAGTTTTGACATCATAGTAGGCATGGATTTTCTTCGCGAAAATCGTGCTGAAGTTGTTTGCTTCGATAAGATGATTCGTTTCTCGCTCGCTAATGGTGATCTACTGTGTGTCTATGGTGAAGTCGCTTGGAAGAAACTTTAACTCGTGTCATGTGTCCAGGCTAGCAAGTATCTCCGCAAGGAATACCAAGCTTTCTTGGCACACATTGTAGTAGCGGAGAAAAAGGAAGTTAAGGCAATTGATAAGGTGCCTGTGGTTTGTGATTTTCCTAACGTCTTCCTTGATGATTTATGTAACACCCCGTGTTTTCACAAGTCAAAGTCAAAGTCAAGGTCTAAGTCAACGACCGATTTCGTGCAACTTGACTCGTAGAAACTTCTTGTTTTTAATTATATTATGTGGAGTAAGTGTTGTTAATTGCAATAATCGATGTGTGTTAATCGCTATTCGACCGATCTACGGCTGTGAATTATAGGAAGTAACAATGCGATAAAGTTAACAAATCAATAATCAAGCTATGCCAATCGAATCGACATCAATTTGTAACTCGAGCTACGTCTTTTCACTTGTTATTATACGTGTGTGTGTGCCTTACGTGTTACCTGTGCATGTTTATTTATACTGTGTTGTGATAATCAAGCGAACTCAATCGAAACTCGAAATCTAACTCGAAATGCAATAGAACTCGAATCGTGAACGAACTATGATAATTGGTGGAAAATAGATTATGCGAAACATGAGTGTTTGGGACTAAAAGTAATTTGACTAGGAAACCCCATCGAATCGAACCGCTCGCAACCAAAACCGAAATATCAAAAATCGTCACGCGAAACACTCGAAAAGTGCAACTGATCGATCAGGCTCCCAGCCGATCGAACAGCCAGCCGAACGGACTGCTGTCCGATCGGACAGGCTGTCCGATCGGGCTGCCTGGCCGATCGGCCAGCACTTTCCTCTTTTGTCATCCTCTAAGTACCCCTGTCATTGTCATCCTTTTCCACTTTTGGAAACCTCTGTTCGACCAGCACACTTAGCTCACCTTTTCGCAGATTTCTCTCGATTCCGGTAAGATTTCATCCTAAATCTTGTACTTTCTTGATCTATACACACTCTTACGCCTTTCTATCTTTCAAATCTTAACTTTTGACCGTGAAATCATCAAGATTCAAGTGTTCTAGGATGATGTCATCATGGGTTCTTGAAGAACTTCATGTTTTGGCCTCAATCCACCAAGAATGACTTGGATCTAGCCGATTTCCACATAAACAAACAAGGATCTTTAATAGATCTAAACATAAACACGGTGAAAAGGATTGGAAGATGGATTTTCCAACTTTCTCCCAACTCTTTCTCACTCTATAACTTCAAACCGGTAGAAACTAAGCCTGAGTCGGTTTACAAATCACCTCGGTGGTTGTATGGCTCAAGATCCGGATTCTATCCACAAGGTTAACCGACTTCGGGTTAAATGTTAAACTTCGTTCCGAACAGACCACCGACCGGATTTGGGTGATTCCTGTCCGACCCGGGAAACCAAGTAAGGACGAGGCATCTATGGTTTTACTCGCTGTCAAAATACCTCGATAAAACGACAAACGAACAGAACAACCAAGTGTTAGACGAAAGGGGCTGATCAGGTCAGGATGCTGACCGATCGGACTGTTGTCCGAACGGACAACCAGCCGATCAGATAGTCAGCCGATCGACCAGCCAGCCGATCGGCTAACACTTGGCCCCACACAATCAATTTATTTTGAAGACTAGTATTGAACGAATTGTTGTTCGATCGAACTGTTGTCTGATCGGATTACTCTTCGGATCATGAGATACTATGCTTCAATACTTAATCGATTTTTCAACATGTTCAATGAACTAGAAGTGCCACCCGATCGAACAGCCGTCCGATCAGGTGACACCCTGTTGTCCGATCGAACAACAATTGTGCTATTCGATCGATCAACTGTCCGATCCACTGCACCACACTTTACATTTCATTTAAAGTCTTTGACTAGTTGACCTGTCCGATCGAACACCTGTCCGATCCAAAGACTAACATTGCAAATCTTTTGAATGCATAATCGATCGGGTTGCCGGCCGATTGAACAGCCGTCCGATCGACCGACCAGAAGGGTAAAGGTACTTCAATGTTTTCAAATACTACAACGAAAACTTCAAAAGTCAAGCCATCATACACAAACACGTCATTCTCAAAGGAAGGAACAATCCACTCGAACAGCCACCCGATCGGCCTACCGACCGACCAGACAGCAGACCGAACGGGCTGTCAACCGAACGGTCAGCCGTCCGATCGACCAGCTGTCCGACTCTCCAACATTGATTTCCGTTTTACGTTTCACTTATCGTTATGCTACCGAATCTGTTCAGGCTAACCGTACTCGCTAAGCGCTCCCTTCAATCCATTAATCGTTGTGAGTATACTCGACCCCTTTTTGCTTTAAGCACTTTTGGGTGTTACATACGTTACGAATATTCAAACCACAACAATCACACTACTCAATACTATTTGAACGCTAACCGTTAATGCATGTTATACGTGGCTTATGAATGCTTGTTTGTTATGTTTACACATGGAATGCTGTCTACCTGCCTTAGCAACAATAGTACTATAGTTTGGACTCAGCACCCGTTCTCATGGGGGTTGTTAAGGATCTTTTACTTGCATGGATTACAGTGGTAATCATGTATTGCGAACTGCCTCGGGCAGTCAACCCGCAGTCATTGGTATCGATGGATCTATGTCGATAACTAACGTGCTTCATTTCACTATGTGTACGTGCTGGTTATGCGTAAACGAATTCGAACTCTATATGCTATTATCAAAATTGTATGCTCACCTTTACATTTTATGTATTGACTTTATTTTAACGTATGTGACAGGTGCTTAGGAAGTTTACATGCTTAGCATGCTGTGAACTTGAGGCTAGGAAAGGTCTAGGATGCTCTCTGTGCTGTGATGAAATCGAAGCTAGGAAAGGAGGTCCTAGAAACCAATAAATAAACTATTTATGTTTAAATCTGAGTTGTCGAAACAGAATATTTGCCTAGTTTTTTTCTGTAATAATTATTTTACTGTTTGAGATACGGTATGGGACGTATTATTTAAATTGAATGGTAATGATAGTTGTTATGGAAACTTCTGGACAATCTGTTTCGCTCAGTGCCATGCCCCGATGATTCCACCATCGGTTGGGGTGTGACAGATTGGTATCAGAGCCATAACTATTGGGAATTAGGCGAGACTCGACCTGGTCCGGGTCGAAGTCTTAGATACCTAGACTATAGTTAAGAACCAGCAGACCGACTTGCGCATAACCAGTAGGGACTATGTACGATCTTATTTCTCGCTATTCTCGCTTATGCTACACTATCACCACACTCGAATTTTCAATGATGAATGGGCAATAAAGTCAAGAATAGGTGTGAAAACCGCAAACTCTCGACTAAAAGTTGCTTAATCAACCCGCATTTTAACTACAAACGAGGGGAATTATGCCAAATTAGGAGTGAAATCCACATTTTGATGAATAATCTCCTCAATTTTATTAAAAACAAGGACGAAGTTGTTAAGCCAGGGGTGAAACCCTAACCTTGACGACTTGTTCCGCACATTTTGCAAAACTCTCACCAAAGTTCGACGGACTCCAACGACCCGAAGTCATAATAAGACCAACGGGATGTGTGTCAACGCCCAAGAATCGAGGCAAAAGACACATACCTGAAGGTTAAATGTGCGCAACGGGTCCTTATGGATAGTCGAGCCACTTTGGTTAGTCGAAGTCTACTTGCCGCAGACGATCTATTTCTCGAATTTTATGTGTTTCAAATTTTGAGCCCACAACTGCTGACTCTGATGATTCATTGATTTTATGTACTATATGTACGTTTACTTGTTCATGTGATTTGGAGAATTACTCGATTTTTGCTTTCACATCGACCGACACACACAACTCGCCTTACAATTCTACAAATTTATGGACGACTTAACGCTACGCTTATACTACACGACTCGATATATCAAACACGAACGCGAGCTGTAAATGATAGGTTTCTGTATTCTGATTGCCTCTTGTGAATTACATGATTATGTGCTTTTGTGGATTATGTGCTCTACGTGCTTATGTGATTGTGCTCTATGTGTTATGTGTTTACGTGAACGTACGTGTTACTGAGCTTTAGTAGTAGTAGACGTGTGAGGTGAGATTCGAATACATTCCGTGGCGATGTCTATTGCAGACAATGTCGTCTGGATCCCGTCACGCACTTTCTCGTCAAGAAAAGAGAGACAAACGCCTTGCTTCCATTATCGCTAAAAGTGTGGCAAAGGCCGTGAGTGATGTTTACGAAAATGCCAGCAAGTCATCTGAGGAATCAAGGACCGAAGCTCCTAAAGCTACCGCAAGGCCCTTCAGTTTCAAACAATTCAAGTCATGTGGGCCAAAAGAATTCACTGGCGAAGGAGGTCCCACTGCACTATTTCACTGGTTTGATTCCATTGAGGTTACTATGCGACAGAGTGGTTGCCCTGATGACCTCCGTACTCTGAATGCTACCGGCGTTTTCCAGTCCCGTGCACTAGACTGGTGGACGGCCGAGAGGAACAAGCGAGGGAACGATGCAGCCTACGGTCTGTCGTGGGACGAGCTCAAGGAAGTTATGCTAGAGGAATTATGCCCTCCTCATGAACGTCAAAAGCTAGAAGATGAATTTTGGCACATACAGCAAAAGGATGGAGACAATGCTGGTCTCACTGCTCGTTTCAAACAACTCAGCATTATCTGTCCCGATCAAGTCAAGACTCCCGACATGACAATCAAGAAGTACATCCGGGCCCTGCCCGACTGCGTTGCTGATTTCGTGCAAGCGGCTAAGACTATGACGATCGAGGAAACTTATCTGCTAGCCGCTGAAATCAACGACAAGCGGGTTAAGGCATGTGTCTGGGATAAGACTTCAAAGCATCTGCATCAAGCTACCGCTACCGCACCAACTGCTGAACCCACCTCATCGAGCAACAAGAGGAAGAACAAGAGAAAGAACAGCTCTGGCAACAAGAACTATGCGATCGCTGCTGCACCGATTCAAGCTGTACCTGCCCAGCAGCGTCAAGTAGCGGCGCCTGTGGCCAATGCACTGCCTGCGAAGCGTGCATACACTGGACCACACCCGCTCTACCCTACTTGAACCTACCACCACCCAACTGCCATTGCTTGCCGTTTTTGTGCTCATTGCAATGTATACGGCCATTTTACTGCCAACTGCCGTCTTCGATAAGCTCCTGCTCATCAAGCTCTACTCACTGCCCCACAGGGTCAACAAGCTCCTCCGGCACCCGCAGTCAAAGCCAGAGCCTACTTCGCATGTGGCGACCCGAACCATTTCGCCAACATGTGCCCAAACAGGGCTGTGAAACAAGAGCCTCAGCAACAGCAGCCACAACAGCAACAACAACAACAGCAACAACAGGCCGCACGCGCCAGAACTTTCAACCTCAACGTGCGTCAAGCCCAGGCCGACAACAACGTGGTCAATGGTACGTTCCTTGTGAATGGTATTTATGCTTCATGTTTGTTTGATACTGGAGCCAATAATTGCTTTGTGTCGTTCGAATTCGAGAAACTCCTTAGTCATAAACGCTCCCAACTCTCCTCGATATTTGATGTTGAAGTCGCTACCGGAAGAACCGTCACTGTCAATTCTGTTCTTCGTGATTGTACTCTTAAGCTCAACAATCACATCTTTCCAATCGACCTTGTCCCAATGCAACTCGGAAGCTTTGACGTTATAATAGGCATGGACTTTCTTCGAGAAAACCAGGCTGAAGTTGTGTGCTTCGACAAGATGATTCGATTCTCGCTCGCAAATGGTGACTTATTGTGTGTATACAGTGATACTACTTCAAGGGGTCTCAAGCTTATGTCATGCTTGCAAGCCAGCAAGTATATCCGCAAGGAATACAGGGCTTTCTTGGCTAACATTGTAGTAGCGGAGAAGGAAAAGAAAGAGAAGAAGGAAGTGAAAGACGTTCCTGTGGTTCGAGAATTTCCTAATGTTTTTCCAGAGGATCTTCCCGGACTACCCCCAAGTCGTGATATCGACTTTCGTAGCGACCTCATTCCTGGAGCCAATCCTATTGCCAAAGCTCCCTACCGACTCGCGCCGTCCGAAATGCGCGAACTCTCAACCCAACTCCAGGAATTACTTGAGAAAGGCTTCATTCGCCCGAGCACCTCTCCTTGGGGCGCGCCGGTCCTTTTCGTCAAAAAGAAGGACAGGTCGTTCCGGATGTGCATCGACTATCGGGAATTGAATAAGTTGACTATCAAGAACCGCTATCCCCTACCTCGCATCGACGATTTGTTTGATCAACTACAAGGCGCTACGTGTTTCTCAAAGATCGATCTACGTTCAGGATATCACCAACTACGTATTCAAGAAGAGGATATACCCAAAACCGCAGTTTGCACCCGATACGGTCATTACGAATTCGTTGTTATGCCTTTTGGTTTAACCAACGCACCAACGGTTTTCATGGATCTGATGAATCGCGTGTGTAAACCATATCTCGACCGTTTCGTCATCGTATTTATCGATGACGTCTTGATCTATTCCAAATCGAAGGCCGAACACGCGCAACATCTACGTTTGGTTCTCGAGTTACTCCAGGGGAACCAACTCTATGCCAAGTTCTCCAAGTGCGAATTTTGGTTAGAGGAAGTTCAGTTTCTGGGTCACATTGTTAATAGCCAAGGCATCCACGTCGATCCTGCGAAGATTGAAGCTGTCAGGAGCTGGGTTACGCCTAAGAACCCGTCCGAAGTCCGCTCTTTTCTCGGACTAGCGGGCTATTATCGACGATTTATCGAGGGATTCTCAAAGATCGCTGTACCGCTTACCTCTCTCACGCATAAAGACAAGCCTTTTGTTTGGGGAACTAAACAAGAGACTGCTTTCCAAACCCTCAAGCACATGCTCTGCAATGCTCCTGTTCTCACATTGCCCGATGGAAACAATGATTTCATTGTCTATTGTGATGCTTCCAACCTTGGTCTTGGTTGTGTTCTTATGCAACGAGACAAGGTCGTAGCTTACGCATCTCGTCAGCTCAAAATCCATGAGAAGAACTATACAACCCATGATCTTGAGCTAGGCGCGGTTGTTTTTGCATTAAAGATTTGGCGACACTACCTGTATGGTACCAAGTGTACGATCTTCACCGATCATAGGAGCCTGCAACATATCTTTAATCAGAAGGAACTTAATATGCGTCAACGCCGATGGGTAGAACTTCTCAACGATTACGACTGTGAGATCCGTTATCACCCAGGCAAGGAAAATGTTGTTGCCGACGCACTTAGCAGACGGAGCTATCTTCTTAGCACTCATAATGTTCAAGCCCAACATGACCTCGAAACCCTCATCCGCGATGCTCAGCATGCATGTTTTAACGAACGCACTCTGAAGAAAGAAAGAATCTACCACGATGGAGCCCAACTTGTGAGCAAATCAAACGGGATATTTCACTTTTTAGACCGAATTTGGATTCCCAAACGAACCAATTTGTGACAGATATTGATGGACGAAGCCCACAAATCCCGGTATTCTGTTCATCCCGGTGCTGATAAAATGTACCAGGACCTTCGTTATAAGTACTGGTGGCCGGGTATGAAAAGGGATATCGCTCTCTACGTCGGAAAATGCCTAACTTGTGCTAGAGTCAAGGCTGAACATCAAAGACCCTCTGGCTTACTCGAACAACCACCAATTCCCATGTGGAAGTGGGAGAGTATAGCTATGGATTTCGTAACCAAGCTACCACACACGTCATCAGGTCACGACAGCATCTGGGTTGTGGTCGACCGTTTGACTAAATCAGCTCACTTTCTGCCGATACGAGAGGACTACAAGGTAGAACGATTAGCCCAAATCTACACCGACGAGATCATTTATAATCATGGTACGCCTCGTGACATCATCTCTGATCGTGATGCTCGGTTTACCTCGCGCCTGTGGGAAACGTTTCAAACGGCACTCGGTACAACGCTTAATCTAAGTACCGCTTTCCACCCACAAACCGACGGTTAAACTGAAAGAATGATTCGTACTCTTGAAGACATGCTCCGTTCGTGTGTTTTAGACTTCGGTGGTAATTGGGATAAATACCTGCCATTGGTCGAATTTTCGTATAATAACAGCTATCATTCTAGCATCCAAATGGCACCATTCGAGGCATTATACGGAAGAAGATGTCGATCGCCTATTGTATGGCACGAGATCGGTCATTCACAATTAACCGGTCCTGAGTTATTACAAGAAACGACAGACAAAATTTTCCAAATTCGAGACAACCTGGTGAAAGCTCGGGATCGACAGAAAAGTTACGCCGATAAGAAACGCAAGCCCCGTGAATTTGACGTTGGTGACTACGTACTCCTAAAGGTATCACCTTGGAAGGGTGTAGTCCGATTCGGCAGGAAGGGAAAGCTCGTGCGTCGATACGTTGGACCTTTTAAGATTCTAGAAAGGATCGGAAAATTCGCCTACAGACTCGAACTACCGGAGGAACTTAGTAACGTCCACCCGACTTTCCACGTGTCAAACCTCCGAAAGTGCATAGCCGACCACGACTTACATGTTTCTCTCGACGATCTACAAGTGAACGAAATATTATACTTCGTGGAAAAGCCTGTCGAAATCATGGATTGCCAAACCAAGCAACTCAGACGCTCTCGCATTCCTATCGTGAAAGTCCGATGGGAAGGGAAACGAGGCGCATAGTACACTTGGGAACTCGAAAACGACATGAAGGCCAAGTACCCGCAGTTGTTTAAAGAGTGAAGCTAGAGAGAAAAAGTAGCATTGTGACTCTAGTGCTTTGTACGATTTCATATCAATCTATAGAAACCCCGATTATAGTACATTCTTGTGTGTTTGAATTCCGCACGTCACACGTTATGTTCGCAATCGTTTCGGAGTCAAAACCGGTCCAAACGGAAAATTCTCAAACGTGATTCACGGCGTTGTACAACTTCCAGCCTAATTTCGGGACGAAATTCCCTAAACAAGAGGAGGCTGTAACACCCCATATTTTCACAAGTCAAAGTCAAGGTCTAAGTCAACGACCGATTTCGTGCAACTTGACTCGTAGAAACTTCTTGTTTTTAATTATATTATGTGGAGTAAGTGTTGTTAATTGCAATAATCGATGTGTGTTAATCGCTATTCGACCGATCTACGACTGTGAATTATAGGAAGTAACAATGCGATAAAGTTAACAAATCAATAATCAAGCTATGCCAATCGAATCGACATCAATTCGCAACTCGAGCTACGTCTTTTCACTTGTTATTATACGTGTGTGTGTGCCTTACGTGTTACCTGTGCATGTTTATTTATACTGTGTTGTGATAATCAAGCGAACTCAATCGAAACTCGAAATCTAACTCGAAATGCAATCGAACTCGAATCGTGAACGAACTATGATAATTGGTGGAAAATAGATTATGTGAAACATGAGTGTTTGGGACTAAAAGTAATTTGACTAGGAAACCCCATCGAATCAAACCGCTCGCAACCGAAACCGAAATATCAAAAATCGTCGCGCGAAACACTCAAAAAGTGCGACTGATCGATCAGGCTCCCAGCCGATCGAACAGCCAACCGAACGGACTGCTGTCTGATCGGACAGGCTGTCCGATCGGGCTGCCTAGCCGATCGGCCAGCACTTTCCTCTTTTGTCATCCTATAAATACCCCTGTCATTATCATCCTTTTCCACTTTTGGAAACCTCTGTTCGACCAGCACGCTTAGCTCACCTTTTCGCAGATTTCTCTCGATTCCGGTAAGATTTCATCCAAAATCTTGTACTTTCTTGATCTATACACACTCTTACGCCTTTCTATCTTTCAAATCCTAACTTTTGACTGTGAAATCATCAAGATTCAAGTGTTCTAGGATGATGTCATCATGGGTTCTTGAAGAACTTCATGTTTTGGCCTCAATCCACCAAGAATGACTTGGATCTAGCAGATTTCCACATAAACAAACAAGGATCTTTAATAGATCTAAACATAAACACGGTGAAAAGGATTGGAAGATGGATTTTCCAACTTTCTCCCAACTCTTTCTCACTCTATAACTTCAAACCGGTAGAAACGAAGCCTGAGTCGGTTTACAAATCACCTCGGTGGTTGTATGGCTCAAGATCCGGATTCTATCCACAAGGTTAACCGACTTCAGGTGAAATGTTAAACTTCGTTCCGAACAGACCACCGACCGGATTTGGGTGATTCCTGTCCGACCCGGGAAACCAACTAGGGACGAGGCATCTATGGTTTTACTCGCTGTCAAAATACCTCGATAAAACGACAAACGAACAGAACAACCAAGTGTTAGATGAAAGGGGCTGATCAGGTCTGGATGCTGACCGATCGGACTGCTGTTCGAACGGACATCCAGCCGATCGGATAGTCAGCCGATCGACCAGCCAGCCGATCGGCTAACACTTGGCCCCCCATAATCAATTTATTTTGAAGACTAGTATTGAACGAACTGTTGTTCGATCGAACTGTTGTCCGATCGGATTACTCTTCGGATCATGAGATACTATGCTTCAATACTTAATCGATTTTTCAACATGTTCAATGCACTAGAAGTGCCACCCGATCGAACAGCCGTCCGATCAGGTGACACCCTGTTGTCCGATCGAACAACAATTGTGCTATTCGATCGATCAACTGTCCGATCCACTGCACCACACTTTACATTTCATTTAAAGTCTTTGACTAGTTGACCTGTTCGGTCGAACACCTGTCCGATCGAACACCTGTCCGATCCAAATACTAACATTGCAAATCTTTTGAATGCCTAATCGATCGGGTTTCCGGTCGATTGAACAGTCGTCCGATCGACCGACCTGAAGGGTAAAGGTACTTCAATGTTTTCAAATACTACAACGAAAACTTCAAAAGTCAAGCCATCATACACAAACACATCCTTCTCAAAAGAAGGAACAATCCACTCGAACAGCCACCCGATCGGCCTACCGACCGACCGGACAGCAGACCGAACGGGCTGTCAACCGAACGGTCAGCCATCCGATCGAACTACCGTCCGATCGACCAGCTGTCCGACTCTCCAACATTGTTTTCCGTTTTACGTTTCACTTATCGTTATGCTACTGAATCTGTTCAGGCTAACCGTACTCGCTAAGCGCTCCCTTCAATCCATTAATCGCTGTGAGTATACTCGACCGCTTTTTGCTTTAAGCACTTTTGGGTGTTACATACGTTACGAATATTCAAACCACAACAATCACACTACTCAATACTATTTGAACGCTAACCGTTAATGCATGTTATACGTGGCTTATGAATGCTTGTTTGTTATGTTTACACATGGAATGCTGTCTACCTGCCTTAGCAACGATAGTACTATAGTTTGGACTCAGCACCCGTTCACACGGGGGTTGTTAAGGATCTTTTACTTGCATGGATTACAGTGGTAATCATGTATTGCGAACTGCCTCGGGCAGTCAACCCGCAGTCATTGGTATCGATGGATCTATGTCGATAACTAACGTGCTTCATTTCACTATGTGTACGTGCTGGTTATGCGTAAACGAATTCGAACTCTATATGCTATTATCAAACTTGTATGCTCACCTTTACATTTTATGTATTGACTTTATTTTAACGTATGTGACAGGTGCTTAGGAAGTTTACATGCTTAGCATGCTGTGAACTTGAGGCTAGGAAAGGTCTAGGATGCTCTCTGTGCTGTGGTGAAATCGAAGCTAGGAAAGGAGGTCCTAGAAACCAATAAATAAACTATTTATGTTTAAATATGAGTTGTCGAAACAGAATATTTGCCTAGTTTTTGTCTGTAATAATTATTTTACTGTTTGAGATACGGTATGGGACGTATTATTTAAATTGAATGGTAATGATAGTTGTTATGGAAACTTCTGGACAATCTGTTTCGCTCAGTTCCATGCCCCGATGATTCCGCCATCGGTTGGGGTGTGACAATTTACATGGTTTACCTCCGAGTCGTGATATCGACTTTCGTATTGATCTCATTCCTAGAGCAAACCCTGTTGCTAAATCTCCTTATCGCCTCGCTCTGTCCGAAATGCGCGAACTCTCGAGTCAACTCCAGGAATTACTTGACAAAGGCTTCATTCGCCCTTGCAGCTCTCCTTGGGGCGCACCAGTCCTTTTCGTCAAAAAGAAGGATGGGTCGTTCCGGATGTGCATCGACTATAGGGAGTTGAATAAGCTGACTATCAAGAACCGTTATCCCCTGCCTCGAATCGATGATTTGTTTGATCAATTGCAAGGTGGTACATATTTTTCGAAGATCAACTTATGCTCAGGCTATCACCAGTTACGTATTCAGGAGGAAGATATACCGAAAACCGCTTTCCGAACCCGAAACGGAGAATTCGTCGTGATGCCCTTTGGTTTAACCAATGCACCTGCGGAGTATGCCAGCTTGTACCAACCCTTCAACCTCTTTGCATGCTGCTAGGCTTCGATCTTATAAAATCATGGCTATTAAATTTTAAAATTGGCCTTGTGACTAGGCCTTTTGTGCCACTCTAATATCTTTAATGGTTTATAACCAGGGATAAATTATAATGAAATCCTAAATAGAAATGACTAACAAAATAACCAACATGAGTTGTATTTACCTTGGTTAATGAATTGTCAATAATGACAATTCTATAATAAGACTTCTGAATAAATCATTGTCATCATTTTTTTATGTAGCAATCAAGCTACATGGCTGAATCATAAGAGGTTAACAGTCACCCAAGGAAGAGAAACAATACCACCAGAGTTAATGTAGCTGGTGCAGATCTACAAGCATTAATAGATAATGTTGTTACTCGAGCCCTTGACAGACAGTTTAAAGAATCAAGCGGTACTCGCACTAGGACTCAGTCTGTACCTCATACGAAGCCGCCTTCCAAGACTCATACATCCCACAAAGACGACTCTCATCACTCATCAAACCAAAGGAGTATCTCGTCTAAGAAGATTATGCTCAATCAAGAGCCACGTGTTAAGACCTGCTCCTATAAATATTTCGTCTCCTGCAAGCCCAGGGACTTCACAGGGGAGAAAGGAGCCATTGATTGTATGACATGGCTAGATGAGATGGATACTGTGGTTGATATTAGTGGTTGTGCAGAACAAGATATTGTAAAGTTTGTTTCACAATCTTTTAAAGGTGAAGCTTTAGCTTGGTGGAGGTCCCTAATCCAAGCTACAGGAAAGATCCCGTTGTATAACTTGACTTGGGATCAGTTTGTTGCTCTAATCAAGGAAAATTTATGCCCCCAACATGAAGTTGAGAAAATCGAGAATGACTACTTGACCTTGGTCATGAAGAACTTAGATTGTCAGGCATATCTTACAAGCTTCAACACCATGTCTCGATTGGTTCCTTATTTGGTCACACCGGAATCGAAGCACATAGCTCGTTTTATTGGAAGTTTAGCTCCGAAAATTAAGGGGAATGTGAAAGCATCCAGACCTACCACGTTTAGGTCAGTGGCAGATCTGTCTCTATCCCTCAAATTGGATGCTATCCGAAACAAATCTGCCAAAGTTTCTGATGAAGGTAAACGAAAGCGGGAGGATGAGAGTTCTCATCGCTCTGACAAGAAGAAAAAGGGGAACTCAGATCACAAGAAGAGTTCGGGGTTTAAAAAGGATAACCAACAGTCGGGTGAGAAACCCAATTGTAAGACATGTCAAAAGCATCACTTTGGGAAGTGCAGGTTGGAAACGAAGTCGCAATCAAAGACTTTTGGATGTGGGATCTGCAAGTTCAAAGAGCATAAGACTTTGGATTGCAAGAAATTGAAAGATGCAACCTGTTATGGTTGCAACGAAAAGTGGCACATTAAGACCAATTGCCCTAAGAATCCAAAGAAGCCTGAAGAGGCTAAGAAGACCAATGATCGGGTCTTCCAGATGAACGCTCAGGAGGCTGTGCAGAATCACAAGTGATAACAGGTACCTTTCTTATCAATGATGTTTATGCTAGAGTGTTGTTTGATTCAGGTGCAGACAAGTCTTTTGTAGACAATAAATTTTATAAATTGTTAAATCTGCCTATTAAGACTCTAAGCATAAAATATGAAGTAGAATTGGCTGATGGTACTACAGAGACTGCCTCAACAGTTCTAGATGGATGTTTTATATCCATTAGGAATCACTCTTTTCCACTTTCCTTGCTTCCATTGATATTAGTAGGATTCGACATAGTGATAGGTATGGATTGGTTATCTCATAACCAAGCCCAAATTGTATATGATAAGAAGCAAGTGGTTATCAAGACTCCTTATGGTGAGCCATTAACGATTCAAGGAGATACGCAGTACGGGTTGCCTAAGCAAGTATCCATGCTTAAGACGTCAAAGTGTTTGAAGAAAGGTTGTGTCGTTTATATGGCACAGGTAACCATTGATGAACCAAAGCCCAAGATCGAAGACATCCCTGTTATTTCTGAATACCCAGATGTATTCCCTGAAGAACTACCTGGTTTACCTCCAGATAGGCAAGTTGAGTTCAGAATCGATATTATTCCTAGAGCAGCACCAGTTGCAAGAGCACCATATCGGTTGGCACCGACTGAGATGAAAGAGTTAAGGACACAGTTGGATGAATTATTGGCAAAAGGATTTATTCGACCCAGCTCGTCCCTTTGGGGAGCACCGATTCTGTTTGTAAAGAAGAAGGATGGCTTGATGCGCCTATGCATCGATTATCGCGAATTGAATAAGGTTACAATCAAGAACAGATATCCATTACCCAGGATCGACGATCTGTTTGATCAGCTTCAAGGAGCAAGTTACTTTTCGAAGATCGATCTAAGGTCAGGTTATCACCAGTTGAAGGTCAGAGATGAAGATGTGCATAAGACTGCATTCAGAACTCGTTATGGTCACTACGAGTTCTTGGTGATGCCTTTCGGGCTCACTAATGCACCAGCAGCGTTCATGGATCTCATGAATCGTGTTTGCAAACCTTATTTAGACAAGTTTGTCATTGTTTTTATTGATGACATACTTATATATTCGAAGAATCAGGCTGATCATGAAAGATCTCAGGTGTATTCTTAAACTTCTTCAGCAAGAGAAGCTCTATGCCAAGTTTTCAAAATGTGAGTTTTGGCTTCGTGAAGTCCAATTTCTTGGACATGTAGTAAGTAAGCATGGTATCCAGGTGGATTCCGCTAAGATTGAAGCGATCATGAATTGGCAAGAGCCTAAGACTCCTACAGAGATACGCAGTTTCTTGGGTCTAGCAGGATACTGCAGGCGTTTCATCAAAAACTTTTCAAGGATTGCAGCACCTCTAACTTCGTTGACTCGCAAGAATGTCAAATTTGACTAGGGTCCCAAGCAGCAAGAATCCTTTGATATTATTAAGCAGAAATTAAGCAATGCTCCCGTGTTGACATTGCCAGAAGGAAGTGAAGAATTTGTGGTTTATTGTGACGTATCGCACACCGGCATGGGTTGTGTGCTTATGCAGAAGGGCAACGTTATTACATATGCTTCACGTCATTTAAAGGTGCACGAAAAGAACTACACCACCCATGATTTGGAATTGGGTGCCGTTGTATTTGCACTGAAGCTATGGATGCATTTTCTTTATGGGACTAAGTGCAAGATTTATTCTGATCATAAGAGCCTTCAGCATCTGTTTAATCAAAAAGATCTTAACATGAGACAACGCAGATGGATGGAAACATTAAACGACTATGATTGTGAAATCCGATATCATCCAGGCAAAGCGAATGTAGTCGCTGATGCTTTGAGCAGGAAGGAAAGGGTTAAGCCTATTAGAATCAACGCCAAGAGCATTGAATTAAAGAACAATTTGAATGAAAAGTTGTTAGCCGCTCAAAAGGAAGCTGTGTTAGAAGCTAACTATCCAAATGAGAAGTTAGGAGTGACTGCTGATAATTATCATATGGCAAGGATGGAATCCTAAGATTGAATGGTCGAATATGGGTTCCAATTTATGGAGGACTTCGAGATGTGATCCTTCAGGAAGCTCATAGCTCCAAATATTCAGTTCATCCTGGCAGTGATAAGATGTACCAGGATTTAAAGGCAAACTACTGGTGGATAGGTTTGAAGAAATCTATAGCCACTTATGTGGCTAAATGTTTGACGTGCGTACAAGTTAAAGCGGAGCATCAAAAGCCGTCAGGTTTGCTACAACAGCCTGAACTTCCCACATGGAAATGGGAAATGGTAACCATGGATTTTATTACTAAATTACCAAAGACAAAGCGTGGAAATGATACTATTTGGGTTATAGTCGACAGGTTGACCAAGTCAGCCCACTTCTTGACGATTAAAGAAACTCACAGCTCCGACAAGCTAGCTCAGCTGTACGTGGATGAGATTGCATCTCTCCACGGAGTGCCAGTGTCTATTATCTCTGATAGGGATACAAGATACACATCGCATTTTTGGAAAAGCTTTCAGCAATCCTTAGGCACTCGATTAAACTTCAGCACTACTTATCATCCTCAGACGGATGGCCAAAGCGAGCGTACGATACAAACACTCGAGGATATGCTCAGGGCTTGTGTTATTGATCTAGGAGGAAGTTGGGATGATCATCTTCCTTTAGTTGAATTTTCGTACAATAATAATTATCATTCAAGCATTCAAGCAGCGCCTTTTGAGGCCTTATACGGAAGGGAGTGCAGAACGCAGTTTCTTGGGTGGAAGTTAGAGATGTCCAACTATCAGGACCTGATATAGTCCTAGGGATAGGCAGAAAAGCTATGCGGATAAAAGGCGTAAACCTCTGAAATTTGAGGTAGGAGATAAAGTGCTACTCAAGGTGTCACCCTGGAAAGGGGTGATGCGTTTTGGCAAAAAGGGAAAGCTTAGCCCAGGATACATAGCACCATTCGAGATCATCGAATGTGTCGGAACTGTAACTTACAAGCTAAATCTGCCAGAAGAGCTCAGTGGAATACATAATGTGTTCCACATCAGCAACCTAAAGAAATGTCTAGCCGATGAGTCGCTAGCAATGTCGCACAAGGACGTGCAGATGAAAGTTTGAAATTCGTTGAAAGACCTTTGTCAATCGAGGATCGATAGGTCAAGAAGCTTCGAAGAAAGCATGTACCGATTGTCAAAGTAAAATGGGATGCCCGTAGAGGCCCAGAATACACGTGGGAGGTTGAATCTACAATGAAACAGAATTACCCTCATTTATTTCAGTAAATCTCAAAGTTGAGATTTACTTTAAGGGGGTGAGGATGTAACACCTCGCAAAAATCATGACTAATATAATAAAGACACGTGTCATGAAGGTTAAATGTGTAATGAATTAATCTGGAGGGACTAAAATCGTCAAACAATGCAAATATGTATATAAGAGGATCCAAAGTGTCAACATGCCAATCTTGTGCCTCTGATTAACCTCACACGACATTCGTATTCTTTAATGAATAAATTGTCGGACATAGAAAGTCGTTTGTGCTTAAAATAAGGATCTTACGAAACATAGGGGTTAAAAGTGTCAACATGTTGAATGTTACCTTTGAGTGACCTTTTAGCGATCCCGAAAGAATTGTAATAATTGTATATTTTGCTCTCAAGAATATTGGATAGTAATTTTTGGAGTTTCGACGAAATCAAGACTTTTCGGGTGACCTCATAACTAACCGGGAGCTTAACGGAGTTAATTTGTGACCCAATGCCCTTAATAGTTAACTATGGGGGTCATAAGTTCAATAAATGGAAGTTATTTAAACTTAAAATGGATCAGGGACTGAAATTGCAAAGTTTGGAAACTTTTTACCGAATCAACCCATCGTCGCGGGCCGCGTAGACCGGCTCCAACTCTTACGCGGGCCGCGTAAAAGTGCCAACGACAACAGAAATGGACAGCTGCATGTTGCAGCCTGTTCCACCACCTTTTCATGGATTATGAGCAATACCTGGGGCTTGTACATGGTTTTTACTGCCCTAGGGACACCTGTGAACATCTGGTAACAACATAGGGACATATGGATTGATCTTGGAGCATCTATTTTCCTATATAAAGGACTTGTAGTTCCTGAGTTCACTTGCACATTTGAATTTTCACTCAAAGCTCACTCTTTGAAGCCTCCTGGAGCTAAAGGAAGCTTTCTCAAGTTCAATATTCGTGCTAAGGACTATAGTAAGTGTTCTTAGCTTCCTAAGTTTAAGTTTTATTAGCTTAATGACCGAAAGTCAAAGTTATCGTAATTAAGCTTTGACTTTGTGATTAATCACAAATGGTCCAGCCATTATTCGAATTGAAAGTGGTTATGTGTTGGTAATTATGTAGGTAATAAACCCTTAAAAGGGCACCTTATAATTATCACAGTATCTCAGTCAATTGTCGGGTCAAAGTTATTAATAAAAAGTCAAACGTGTCAGTTTTTACAAATTAATTCATAAGTGATAATGCAGAGGTTATGGAACATGTTTTAACACTAAAATAACTTGGAAATAATGTAAGAACATGTTTAGGCATGTTCAACCCGACAATTCTGAGTTTAGACTCGGTTCGAAATCGAAAGTCGCAAAAGTAGACTTTTGCTTTGACTTTCAGTTCTGACCCGATTTAGCTTACTTTAGATATTCCTTAGGGTTCCCTTAGGACCATATTACACGTTAGTATAACCCTCTGAGATTATACTATATGGTTCCTTTGAAATCTGAATCATTTGCATGTTTCTGTTAAATGCTTAAAAGTTGACCATTATGCGCTTTTGTTATAAAAAAAGAGATTTTTGAAAATATGAGAGGACAAAAACCTTTATTACTGATATTTAAGTATGTCCTAAAAATTTGATATCAGTTTATGGTCTGAAATATGAGTTATGATCGATATCGTAAATCAAAAGCTTTTTATTAATTAAATGGCATTTTTGACATAAATCCTATTTAAACCCAATTTTTTGGCACCAAACTTGCCACCTAATGTTAAGATATAATATTTAAGGATTTTTGGAAATTTTTGTTAAATTTTAAACTGATCATAACATAGAGTTCTTGCATAGGCTCGGTAATTGACGATAATGCCCTTTTCGCTAATAAAATGAGTTTTACACATCCTTTACATGTCAAATCTTTTTCTACTGATTTTATACATTAAATAAATTATTTTAAATAGTAGAGGCTGACCAAAATCTCAGATTCCCTTAAACAACCCGAATATCGTCAAATACCGACTTTTATGCGATTTTAGCGCATAGTATGGTTTAAAACTATATTTAACACCTAAGACTTATTACCTACTGATATTATAAGCAAATTTTTATACTTTAACAGTAAATAAAAGTTTTGAACTCAGATTTCCAAATTTGACCCTTATAGCATATGTGAAATGACCAAAATGCCCCTACGGTGCATAGTTTGGCCATAAATGATAAAATTCACATATATGTGATATCTTACTGATGTAACTTGTTAAAATAAATATTTTCATTGATTGTTTTAGAACAGAACCTCATATTACTATTTAACCTCTTTTATGAACTTTAAAATGACCAAAATACCCCTACGTGGCATAAATTGTTTTTAAATTCGTTTTGGGCATAATGGAAGATATCCTACTGATATCATAACTTATTTAAAGCATATTAACTTGTGTAACCTGTACATGATTCATTTGGTTACCCGTTATGCACATTCGCGTTCGGTACAGTTTATGTAACTAGTTTGCATAAATTAACCGAAATGGGTCAAACCTTATCATTTTTACTTCAAACTCCAGAATGTGTTTAGTTTACCCATTTTGTATAAGTCCTCATGCTTGTCGGGTCTAAATCGCATTCTAATCCGGTCTTCGCTTAATCTTGCGTTTTGAACCGTAAACCTTTCATTAAAACTAACCGGTCTAAGTTAAGACTTAAATAAGACCCGTTAGGAATCTAATAGGTTATTAAAACCTTCGTTCCAGATTAGGAGCCCAGTAAAAGCTACTTGTGCTTGCTGATTGATATACGGCTGAGAGTAAAATTATATTTTAAGCTCAGGTAAATACTTTTAACTTATTTTCCGTTATACGGGCTTGGGATACGGTATTATAATAATACCGCTTGGTCGGGTATGAAATTGTTTAAAACGGATTGTGATTAATAAATTTTACGTAACCCTTTTTAATCTGTTTTTTTATGCAATGCCTTTGGGGGGTTAATGACCATGTCCTGGATATCCTCGGCTCATTTATTAGAAATGGCCACGGCTTAAGCACGGGGTGTAGGCATACACCTGAAAGTTGCGTATGTATAAACGGTATCTCACTCTCTTGTGGGCATATACTTGTGGTGTGTCTATTAATCTAATCTGGCTCTTCTAACCGGGTCCCGAATGGACGGCAAACATGTAAAACTGTATACAAGAATATTTTAAATAATTGTCCAAAGTTATAAAAGAATATTTGTGCCTTGTGCATTTAAATCAACTTTTATAAACACTTTTCAAAAGAGTCAGTTAATTGTATTTACAAGTGTAAACTGACGTATTTTTCAAAAAGGTTAAGTGCAGGTACTACGCGTAATGGGCTGGCTACTCCTAGTATCAAATAAAGAGTCTTGCAAGCTTTTGATGCTTAAATCTGTTGAACAATATTTCTTTTTATTTTAGATCCGCCTGTGGATCCACTTACAATCCATTGTGTAATATTTTATATTACTTTCAACTCGGTTTGTATAAATTACTTTTAGACTTTCGCTGTGCATTAAACTGTGATTAATTGACTATGATGATATCAACTACGTCACGATACTCCCCACCGGGCCCACCGGTTATACGTGGAAATATCAGGGTGTGACAGTTGGAGGGAATGTTGATAACCACAAAAGTGAGTGGTTTGGTGCTTTCCATCTTGCCTTCATTAAAACAGACATCAAGGGTTAGTTGGCCTAAAGGCTTGAGGGGTATATCAGCGATACCTTTTATAGAGGACTCAGATGGTTGGAGCTTAGAACGTTCTTCATTGTTTAGATGACTGAAAAAATTTTCGAACATGATCTCGGTAGTTGCCCCTATGTCAATGTAAGCTTTGCTTGTTCTAATTGTTCCCACAGTTGCTTCAACCACCAAAGGGTTCGAGAGCAGGTTCCCTTCTGGTGGTGGGAAGCAGACACATTGAAGCTCCCAAGCCTCCAAGCGTGGCCGTTTGTGGGAAGCTTTTTCATTGAAACTCACCATGTTTACTTCTTTGCTTTTTCCTTCAGCTATCTTGTCCCTCACCCCTTTTACCAAATGGGCTAGTTCTCCGGACTTGACGGCTTCCTCAATTCTATTCTTGAACTGAAAGCAATCGTTTGTATGGTGGCCTTTTTCTTCATGGAATTCACAATACTGAGTGGAATTTTCATTTCACTTGCTCTTGGGTAAGGGTCGAGGAGGTCGGAAGCTTTGTTTTACTTTTTTGGTAGCATGGATCTCTTGTGGGGTTTTTGTTAGAGCTGTGAAGTTCACGGTTTTCTCCCTGCTTGGAGGGTTCCAACCTTCAGTCCTTCTGTCACACCCCGACCATGTAAAACAACAAATCATGGCGGAAACGTCGGGGAGTGTTGTAACAGAATTATTGTTTCAAACCATGGATACAAGAGTTTCGTTTTATTGAATATTAAACATTGTCTTAAAATTAAACAAGCAATTCAAACATAGTTTATCATCATTATTAAATCACTAAGGCCTCGTCCGGTCCTAAGTGAGCATGCATCCTATTCGCAATCAACATTAAGCAACATCACCTGAAACATATGTAAAAACAAAGTCAGCAAAGAAATGCTGGCGAGTACATAATTTTTGTGTGAGTATCAGATTCATGGCCCGTTTGTATGTTGAAACAACTTGTACAACTTCGTTAATTGATATTAGAAAACCTTGTTTTGTAAAATGTTTGTATTGTAAATGAATAACCAAGTCAAAATAGATTGGTCATAATTTATAACCCTAGCCATGAATCTTAACCCAAAACATTTGTTTATGTAAGCCAAATCATAAATCGTTCTTATAATAAAACTCGTATGGTTTATATAGTTTCGTAAACATCGTTGTGTAATATTGTTTAACTCGTTCTCGTTATAGAACATCGTTCATTCGTTTAAATCGTTCCAAATCGTTCAATTCATTCACTCGTTTAAATCGTTCTTGTTTTAATTGTGAAAACTACTTTTGGTCGTCTTGCTAATAACATTCAAACCTTTGTGACTCGTTCATCGTTCCCAATCGTTCTCGCATTAACAAACCTCCAAAGGGTAAATTAACAATCATCAGATTCAGTCATTACCCACTTAACCCACACATAACCATGGGTCTAGTTGATAACGGGATTTGTCGGATCCTATGGTACCATAACCTAATACTGGTCGGTTTGGCCGAAATTAATAAATGTCATTCGTTATGTAATTACATCCAACAAGCTCGTTCACATTATCGAAATCGTTATTAGTTTAGTATAAACCATCTCAATCGTTTTGAAACCATTGTTAGAATATCGAAATCGTTTTGATACATATGAATCACCCCAAAACAATCGAAAACAGTAAAAAGAGGGGATCTATGTACTCACCTTCGGGGGCGTTTTTTATAAGTTAACACGATCCCTCAATTGTTTATCCGCCCTAAATTAAATAAGAATGATTTTAATAATCACAAACCCACACCTTGACATGAAAATTACTACTTATGTCATTTCTGTTTTAATATACATGAAACTGGACTGTTTTCGAGCAATTTAATAAAATAGTTAACCTTCTCCAAAAATTCCCAAATTTTTACAGAATGTCAAATACCATCCAAATTTTATTGTGTAAAAATATCGGGGTCCAGTTCATTACCAATATTTTATAGAAATTCATTTACCGGACTGAAATCAGATTCGTCACTTTCTGACTGCAGTTCACGGAAAAATTCATTTAAAATTTATCGTAAGTCCGATCAATCTGATTCTGACCCGAACGACAGACGTTGGCCAGATGCCCAAGCTTACCACACGTTGTGCATTGCCTACAAGCTTGTTGTGCAACATGATGACCATTGCAACGAGCACAATAAGGTGCGGTACCAGCATACGCTTTCTTCGCAGGAGGTTGAGCTGGTGGGTTCTGAGGGTTCTGAGCAGTTTGTGCAGTTACTGCAAAATTCTGGGCACCCTTTCGCTTTCTTGCCTTCTTCGATGACTCACCTTCTTTACCCATACCTTTATTCTTGTCCTTCCCAGAATCAGTCGCCTTCTTTTTATCACCATTGCGGGTGAGTTTACCCTTCCTGACTTGAGACTCAGTCAGGGTAGCAGACAACTCGATTGCTTGGCGAAGGGTGGTAGGATTAATACCGGTCACTATATCCAGAATAGAATCGGGTAGACCATCGATATACCTCTCTATCGCTTTCTCCAACGGGGTAACCATAGTAGGACACAAAAGACTGAGCTCCTCAAATCGATTCGTATACGCACGGTGTTCTCCCCCATCTTGTTTCAGATCGTCAAACTCTCGTTCCAAAGCTTGAATTTCATGACGGGGACAGAACTCTCTCATCATGAGATCTCGAAGCTCTTCCCATGTTTGTGCCAACGCCACTTCGGCACCCCTGTCGCGCATCACTCCGTTCCACCACGTAAGAGCACGCTTCTCAAACACACTCGAAGCAAATTCAACCTTACGCCCATTCGGACATTGCACATGTCTGAATGTGTTCTCGATACTCTCGAACCATTGAAGGAGTGCAGTTGCTCCTTATGACCCAGAAAACTTTAGCGGCTTAGCAGAATTGAAATTCTTGAAATTACACGGTGCATTATTGTTG
The DNA here is from genome assembly GCA_030545235.1 of Helianthus tuberosus. Lineage (NCBI taxonomy): Eukaryota > Viridiplantae > Streptophyta > Magnoliopsida > Asterales > Asteraceae > Helianthus > Helianthus tuberosus. Next base: position 152,913,327 of record CM060381.1, read on the forward strand.
TTGTTGTTGTATATCTCGTGGACTTGGGTCACAACACCGGGAAGCACAGCAGCCACTTGCTGAGAGACCAGGGCTACGATTTCTTCAATAGTAAAAGATTGTGCTTCACGTCGAGGAGGCATTGTCTAGCAAGGAAACAGGAGAATCGAGTGAGGTTGAAAATTAGGAAAAAACAAAAGAGGTATCGACAAAACACAAGGAAGGCGATCATTTGTTTGTTACCTCGAACAAACAAACGACACGCAGTGCCTAATCAAAGTAATGAATCAAAATAATGTATCGCGAAGACATGCTCGCCTATAAGTGAACACTCACCCCAAGAGTTCCCAGGTAAGAGTGACTGGTCCGATTATGTGGATTTGTACGAACACTCTAGCCTTAGACAGAAAACTCAGGGTACAGGCATTCACTCTTCCAGTTTGCACGTGTTCACATTATTTAGACCCAAACTCTGAAGAGATTTTGAAAACTCAAAAGGCACTAAGCCAAAAATGAGTCAAATTGGAAGGATTCAAAACCTTACAACAGAGGGTTCAAAACCTAGTAATCAATCTTCCTAGAACGGATGATTAATTTTCGAAGCAGATTCGGATTTTTGTTTTTAAAAAAAATCTAAACGCAAATCAACTCGCGTTGGTGTCCTAGAAAGTTATAGTCTAGGTCAAAATTTTACTAATAACCTAATTCCCTAAAACCATTGGCTCTGATACCAACTTTTCTGTCACACCCCGACCACGTAAAACAATAAATCGTGGCGGAAACGTCGAGGAGTGTTGTAACAGAATTATTGTTTCAAACCATGGATACAAGAGTTTCGTTTTATTGAATATTAAACACTGTCTTAAAATTAAACAAGCAATTCAAACATAGTTTATCATCGTTATTAAATCACTAAGGCCTCGTTCGGTCCTAAGTGAGCATGCATCCTATTCGCAATCAACATTAAGCAACATCACCTGAAACATATGTAAAAACAAAGTCAGCAAAGAAATGCTGGCGAGTACATAGTTTTTGTGTGAGTATCAGATTCATGGCTCGTTTGTATGTTGAAACAAATTGTACAACTTCGTTAATTGATATTAGAAAACCTTGTTTTGTAAAATGTTTGTATTGTAAATGAATAACCAAGTCAAAATAGATTGGTCATAATTTATAACCCTAGCCATGAATCTTAACCCAAAACATTTGTTTATGTAAGCCAAATCATAAATCGTTCTTATAATAAAACTCGTATGGTTTATATAGTTTCGTAAACATCGTTGTGTAATATTGTTTAACTCGTTCTCGTTATAGAACATCGTTCATTCGTTTAAATCGTTCCAAATCGTTCAATTCATTCACTCGTTTAAATCGTTCTCGTTTTAATTGTGAAAACTACTTTTGGTCGTCTCGCTAATAACATTCAAACCTTTGTGACTCGTTCATCGTTCCCAATCGTTCTCGCATTAACAAACCTCCAAAGGGTAAATTTACAATCATCAGATTCAGTCGTTACCCACTTAACCCACACATAACCATGGGTCTAGTTGATAACGGGATTTGTCGGATCCTATGGTACCATAACCTAACACTGGTCGGTTTGGCCGAAATTAATAAATGTCATCCGTTATGTAATTACAGCCAACAAGCTCGTTCACATTATCGAAATCATTATTAGTTTAGTATAAACCATCTCAATCGTTTTGAAACCATTGTTAGAATATCGAAATCGTTTTGATACAAATGAATCACCCCAAAACAATCGAAAACAGTAAAAAGAGGGGATCTATGTACTCACCTTCGGGTGCGTTTTTTATAAGTTAACACGATCCCTCAATTGTTTATCCGCCCTAAATTAAATAAGAATGATTTTAATAATCACAAACCCACACCTTGACATGCAAAATACTACTTATGTCATTTCTGTTTTAATATACATGAAACTGGACTGTTTTCGAGCAATTTAATAAAATAGTTAACCTTCTCCAAAAATTCCCAAATTTTTACAGAGTGTCAAATACCATCCAAATTTTATTGTGTAAAAATATAGGGGTCCAGTTCATTACCAATATTTTATAGAAATTCATTTACCGGACTGAAATCATATTCGTCACTTTCTGAATGAAGTTCACGGAAAAATTCATTTAAAATTTATCGTAAGTCCGATTGATGAAATTCCAGTGGGACAATTATTTGGACACCAGTGGTCATCTACAGTACCAATTTCATGATCTGAATCTACACAGAATCCAAGTTATGATGGAAAACAGGACGCTTATTTTCAGCAGTAAAACTGTAGCTTGAGCTGCTGTTACAAAACGGGTCTTTAAAAATAGTAAACGAAGTCCAAAAATTATGATTCCAGTGCCATTAGAACCGTATTTCATAATAACACGTTATAGACTCAAGAAAATCAAGTTTTTGTTAAGTTGTGACCTGTTTACAGCCAGTTGAAGGTGGCTGGAAATGCTAATCAGCAAGCTGTTTGTAGGTTAAATGTTACTAAAACGCACACATACGATCACCATAAATATAAAATAAAAGATGATCAAAGAAGCTTACTACTAGCTTTGAAGCTAGGGAAGAAACACTAGAGAAAACGGGTGGATAAAAGCAATTGTAAGAGGTCCTTCAACTTCCGAAAGCTCCAAGCTTAGCTCCTTGCACCTCTAAATCACCTTGGAGTGCTTGTTAGTGAAATGAAAATGGTGGAGTTGGGATAGGGGTGATGAACCGTAGCTTGTGGGAGGAAGGAGAAAGGAATCTTTGTGGTGATTAAAGTGAGGGTAAAATGGTTGTTTTATAATTCCATTTCTAGTGACCATGGGGTAGCATGTTACTTGGAGTATCAACATAATCCTCCATATTCCAAGAAAATCATTTAGGATAATGAGTAAAGTTGGGGTAATCTTGGAAAGTCTAGACAAAATATTATGGTGGTGTCCATCTAAATATGGTGACCGAAATTTATATATGGGGGAGGGCTCCATGTGACATTTTTTATATAAATATGCCATAAGTAGGCTAAAACGGGTGTTTTAACTGGATACCGGGTATTTTATCTAGCGTTTAAATCCCGGTTTATGGCGTTCTAAATTATTTTTATTATTCTATAAAAATAAACTTGCCAAAATATCACTGAAATAAATTTCAGTTGCCAAGGCTGGCTGCGTTGTCCGCGTTTCGCAGTAGAAGCACTGTGTTGCGCAGAAACACGCGATACGCGCTTAAACTTGAAAAATAACGTTTTTAGGCGTTTTAATTTATTTTTCAACATGGACCTGATTAAAAATAAAATTTTAATCATATCAGAATATTTTTGGGATTTAAATATTATCCGGGCGTCACCAGTGTTCGTTTCGCAGTTTTGTCGTAAATAGTCCTTTAGTTCAAATAAACATGTTTTTGCCATACCGAATCCTTCGAAACTTATTTCTAAGGTATGTAAAGGATATTTAGGGTTGATGTGCACAAAGTGGTTTAACTAAATTAACTAAATTAAACCCTAAACTAGACTCTCTAAGTTTTAAATTTATAAAACTAAGACTCTCTAAACTCTAAACCACACGACCGGCAAATGTACCGATCACTGTAGTATAGCCTAAGGAAGTCCGAGTATCGAACCCAAGAGACTCTACTGATTACGCTAATGACTCAATTCTAGACTTAGACTGACACGACTTAACTAATTGTTTATTGATGGGGGGGGGGGGGGGTTTCTAAAAATCCTAAGAATGCAAGTAATGAAAATCTAGATTAGCTAAAGAACTAACACGAACTCGAACGACGACTGAACTCAAGAGATGATGAAGGCTACCTAGGCTAGACTCCTGTTTAACTTGGATTGGATTTCTATTTGATAGTTTTGTGGTATGGAACCGGGATCTTTGGATACTAAACCTATTAAGACACCACTAAGCCCCTCAAACACTCTCAAGGCGATTCTTATGGCACTACCTAGGTTGTTACGCTCACCGGTTTTCTAGATTTCTTTTCCGTCCTCTAGTTTCTTGAAAGTGCCTATGTAAGACGCTCTACCTTTCAGCGCGAACGTCTAAAGCAACTACGGGTTTTAATCTTAGCTTAATAGACAATGGAATGTTAAGTCCTTATAACCAAACCGAGACCTATTAATATCCTCGAGCCTTTCCGCGACGAGTCTAGCAGAACACTTGATTTTATTGAATTACCGATTATTACTTCTAAGGTTAGTTACGTAATTTCACCCTAAAGGATCAAAGATTTATTATGTGATATAGACACTCACCAAAACCTAAAACCCTAGCTCGACTCTATTCCGTGATAAAGACCGTCACCAAGAATCAAACGAAGCAATAACCAATAATAAAATAATCACAAGCACGCATACGCACCAAGTTAAATTCCCATAGCTTTTACAGTACAAGAAAAATCCATAACCACGCCAAAAATCCAATAAAAATCCAATCTTTGTTAAACATTCATCATAGCCTAGGTAGTAAAGGTTTCTAGCCGATAATCATATTAAAAAACAACGCATAAATCCTAATCAAATCTGAATTCATCATTAAACAAATAAAAACAAACGAAAAACGAAGAAACAAGATATTAGAACCCGTAAACTTCGATCCCGAGTGCTCCCGAATGTTCCCCGATGATTCCTTGACTTCCCGAACCTTCAAAGCACTTCAATCAGCCTCCAAGATGTTCAAAAGATGTCCAAATTCGTAATAATTCGTCTCCTCCTCCGTCTGTTGTCGATCATGTTGATTTATAATCCTAAAAACCCTAAAATCCGCTGCTGTTTCCAAGTCGGTTCACGTAATAAGCATTCACGCGGCCCGCGTCATAAAGAAGATAAGTTCACGCGGCCCGCGCGCGTGTTAAATGTCCGGATTCTTGATTTAAGTTGATGCGGCCCGCCTTCGAATGTGTTATAAGTTGTCGCGGCCCGCCTGGGTGCTCCAGAATTGTTTTTCACTTCGTTTTCGCTCCCGAGCTCCTTGATTTCCGTTCCAGTCTTTCGCCTTTCCAGAATTTGACTCTTTTCTGCTCCTTTCTACTGTAAAAACCTGGAAAACACAAAGATATAAAAAGTATGTATATTCTATGCTAAAAACGGACAAAAACAAATATCTAACAACTAAAACCTGACGCGAATAAAGATGTATTTTACAATACATCAAGGGTATGTTTGGCTTACGTCACAGTTTCGGAGTGTACGTCGCGTTAAACAGATTGCGTTTATGCACCAGTTTGCATATAACCTTCCAGGAAGTGATTTTAAAGCTTGAAATATGAATCGAATCGAATAGTAAAATTTATTAAACACAATTACACATATAATAACACTAATGCACATTGTTTTATTGATAACTGACATTGTTTTACATTACACGATGATTACAGAACACAGTTGTCATAGTCTCCCCTACTTTAGGAAATTTCGTCCCGAAATTTTATTTAGAGGAATCTTGTGAAAAAAAATGCGGATATTTCGCCTTCATCTGGTCCTTACGTTCCCAAGTAAACTTGGGGCCACATTTGGATTCCCAGCGAACTTTGACCAAATGAATCCGTTTGTTCTTCAACTGTTTGTATGTACGTTCCACTATCTCCACAGGTTTCTCGACAAAGTGCATCGTTTCATCAATTTGAATCTCGTCGAGATGAATGTGAAGATCAACATCAGCTAAACACTTTCGCAAATTGGACACGTGAAAAGTCGGATGAACATTTCCAAGCTCTGGAGGTAGCTCTAGTCGATAGGCAACCTTTCCAATTCTTTCAACAATCTTAAATGGTCCAACATATCGTGGTGCAAGTTTTCCTTTCTTTCCAAATCTCACCACTCCCTTCCAAGGTGAAACCTTGAGTAGGACACGGTCTCCGATTTGAAATTCCATGGGCTTGCGTCCCAAATCTGCATAACTCTTTTGACGGCTTCTAGCGGTCACAAGATTATCGCGGATTTTCTTGATTTTGTCTGTTGTTTCCAGAATGAGATCAGGTCCAGTAAGCTAAGCTTCACCGATCTCATTCCAACAGACAGGTGAACGACATTTTCAACAGTAGAGAGCTTCGAATGGTGCCATCTTAATGCTAGCATGATAACTATTATTGTATGAGAACTCGATCAATGGCAGATGAGAATCCCAATTACCACCAAAGTCTATCACGCATGCTCTAAGCATATCCTCCAAAGTTTGTATCGTCCTCTCAGATTGACCATCTGTTTGGGGATGATAAGCAGTGCTTAGATTCAGTTGGGTTCCTAAAGCAGATTGCATGGTCTTCCAAAAATGAGATGAAAACCGAGCATCACGATCGGAAATGATATCCAAAGGAACACCATGTCATGATACAATCTCGTCTACATAGATCTTGGCAAGCTTTTCAGCAGAGAAATCCTCACGGATTGGTAAGAAGTGAGCAGATTTCGTTAAACGATCAACTACAACCCAAATAGCATCGTGACCTTTAGACGTACGCGGTAGCTTAGTAATAAGATCCATTGCAATGTTCTCCCACTTCCAAACCGGTATCTCTGGTTGTACAAGCAAACCAGAAGGGTGACTTTAAGATAAGTTAGGCATTTCGATACATACAAGGCAACATCCTTCTTCATACCAGGCCACCAATACTGAGTACGAAGATCCTTGTACATTTTATCAGCACCAGGATGGATAGAATATCGAGACTTGTGAGATTCGTCCATTACCAAGGTGCGGAGATCGTCCTGATTTGGGATCCACAAACGATTTTCAAAATTGAGTAAACCATTGTCTTTCCTTTCGAGTTTAAGCTCAAGTTGAAGTGGTAGCTCATATTTTAATAAGTCATTGATCACACAAGATCGTTGAGTTTGAATAACACGAGATTGTATATCAGATAGAGTTCGAACAGAATGAAGCTTGACTCGTTCCTTTCGACTAAGCGCATCTGCTACGACATTCGCCTTACCAGGATGGTAGCGGATATCGCAATCATAATCATTTAAGAGTTCAACCCAACGTCGTTGCCTCATGTTCAGCTCCTTCTGATTGAGAATATGCTGGAGACTTTTGTGGTCTGTGAAAACCACACACTTCGTTCCATAGAGGTAGTGTCTCCAGATTTTAAGCGCAAAAACCACAGCTCCTAACTCAAGATCGTGAGTCGTATAGTTCTTTTCGAGAATTTTCAGCTGTCTAGACGCATAAGCTATGACCTTACCTCGTTGCATAAGAACACAACCAAGTCCTAGATTCGACGCGTCACAATAGATAACAAAATCATCGTTTCCCTCAGGTAGAGACAAAACAGGAGCGTTACAGAGCTTCCGTTTCAGCGTTTGGAACGCTTCTTCTTGCTTAGGTCCCCACTCAAAAGACTTATTCTTCTGAGTCAAAGCAGTGAGTGGAACCGCGATCTTCGAAAAGTTAGAAATAAACCGTCGATAATAACCAGCAAGACCAAGAAAAGAACGAACTTCTGTAGGTGTCGTCGGTGTATTCCAATCCTTAATTGCAACAATCTTGGATGGATCTACGTGAATACCATGCTCATTGACAATATGACCCAAGAACTGAACTTCTTTAAGCCAGAATTCACACTTGGAGAATTTAGCAAAAAGTTGTTCCTTCTTCAGAAGTTCCAATGTCAAACGAAGGTGTTGTTCGTGATCGGCTCGAGACTTTGAATAAATGAGAATATTGTCGATAAACACAATGATGAACTTATCTAAATAAGGTTTACAAACCCTATTCATTAAGTCCATGAAGATAGCTGGAGCCTTTGTCAAACCAAAAGGCATGACAGTGAACTCGTAATGCCCATATCTTGTACGGAAAGCAGTTTTGGGAATATCTTCTTCGAGAACACGAAGTTGATGGTACCCAGATCGCAGATCGATGTTGGAAAAACATGAAGCACCTTGCAGCTGGTCGAAGAGATCATCAATTCTAGGTAGGGGATATCGATTCTTGATGGTAAGCTTATTAAGCTCACGATAATCGATACACATTCGAAAAGATCCATCTTTCTTTTTCACAAAGAGAACAGGAGCTCCCCAAGGCGAATAGCTCGGACGGATGAATCCTTTATCAGACAACTCTTGAAGCTGTTTTGATAACTCTTGCATCTCTGACGGTGCAAGACGATAAGGTGCTTTCGCAACCGGGTTGGCATTGGGTACAAGGTCAATATGAAACTCGACTTGACGAACTGGAGGCAAACCAGGCAGTTCATCAGGAAACACCTCTGGATAATCCCGAACAATCGGAATATCCTGAACACTCTTGCTCTTGCCTTTCTCCTCGGTGACATGTGCCAGGAAAGCAACATATCCTTTTTGCAAATATCTTTGGGCTTTTGTACATGACATAAGCTTCAATCCGCCAGATGGTTTTTCGCCACGAACTTCCAGAACATCGCCAGACGGAAGAGGAATTCGAACAATCTTATCAAAACAAACCACCTCAGCATGATGTTTGGTTAACCAATCCATCCCCACGATAATATCGAAACTCCCAAGTTGCATCGGCGTGAGGTCAATGGGAAAAAGATGAATATCAAGGTTTAACTGACAATCACGGATAACAGAATCGAGGACAAGAGGTTTACCAGTAGCAACTTCGACAGATAAGGGTTTCCTCAGTTTAGTTCTAGGTATCGCAAGCAAAGGTTCAAAAGATAATGAAACAAAACTTCTATCGGCGCCAGAATAAAAAAGAATATATGCAGGTCGATTGTTAACAAGAAACGTACCATTAACCACCTCGTTGTCAGCCCTTGCTTCGTTAGCATTCAGATTGTACGCTCGCCCACGAGCGGGATTCGCATTTGCATTGACAATGACATTCACGTTTGGATTTACATTTGCATTTGCCAACCTCGGACAGTTGTTGCGGTAGTGACCAAGCTCTCCACAATTGAAACATGTGCCCGGTGGGAATCTAGCAGCATTCCCTTGAACTGGAGCTTGATTCCGAACAATCTGATTCTGACCCGAACGACAGACGTTGGCCAGATGCCCAAGCTTACCACACGTTGTGCATTGACTACAAGCTTGTTGTGCAACATGATGACCCTTGCAGCGAGCACAATGAGGTGCGATACCAGCATACGCTTTCTTCGCAGGAGGTTGGGCTGGTGGGTTCTGAGGGTTCTGAGCAGTTTGTGCAGTTACTGCAAAATTCTGGGCACCCTTTCGCTTTCTTGCCTTCTTCGATGACTCACCTTCTTTACCCTTACCTTTATTCTTGTCCTTCCCAGAATCAGTTGCCTTCTTTTTATCACCATTGCGGGTGAGTTTACCCTTCCTGACTTGAGACTCAGTCAGGGTAGCAAACAACTCGATTGCTTGTTGAAGGGTGGTAGGATTAATACCGGTCACTATATCCAGAATAGAATCGGGTAGACCATCGATATACCTCTCTATCGCTTTCTCCAACGGGGTAACCATAGTAGGACACAAAAGACTGAGCTCCTCAAATCGATTCGTATACGCACGGTGTTCTCCCTCATCTTGTTTCAGATCGTCAAACTCTCGTTCCAAAGCTTGAATTTCGTGACGGGGACAGAACTCTCTCATCATGAGAGCTCGAAGCTCTTCCCATGTTTGTGCCAACGCCACTTCGGCACCCCTGTCGCGCATCACTCCGTTCCACCACGTAAGAGCACGCTTCTCAAACACACTCGAAGCAAATTCAACCTTACGCCCATTCGGACATTGCACATGTCTGAATGTGTTCTCGATACTCTCGAACTATTGAAGGAGTGCAGTTGCTCCTTGTGACCCAGAAAACTTTAGCGGCTTAGCAAAATTGAAATTCTTGAAATTACACGGTGCATTATTGTTGTTGTTATTATTGTTGTTGTTGTATATCTCGTGGACTTGGGTCACAACACCGGGAAGCACAGTAGCCACTTGCTGAGAGACCAGGGCTGCGATTTCTTCAATAGTAAAAGATTGTGCTTCACGTCGAGGAGGCATTGTCTAGCAAGGAAACATGAGAATCGACTGAGGTTGAAAATTAGGAAAAACAAAAGAGGTATCGACAAAACACAAGGAAGGCGATCATTTGTTTGTTACCTCGAACAAACAAACGACACGCAGTGCCTAATAAAGTAGTGAATCAAAATAATGTATCGCGAAGACGTGCTCGCCTATAAGTGAACACTCACCCCAAGAGTTCCCAGGTAAGAGTGACTGGTCCGATTATGTGGATTTGTACGAACACTCTAGCCTTAGACAGAAAACTCAGGGTACAGGCATTCACTCTTCCAGTTTGCACGTGTTCACATTATTTAGACCCAAACTCTGACGAGATTTTGAAAACTCAAAAGGCACTAATCCAAAAATGAGTCAAATTGGAAGGATTCAAAACCTTACAACAGAGGGTTCAAAACCTAGTAATCAATCATCCTAGAACGGATGATTAATTTTCGAAGCAGATTCGGATTTTTGTTTTTAAAAAAAATCTAAACGCAAATCAACTCGCGTTGGGGTCCTAGAAAGTTATAGTCTAGGTCAAAATTTTACTAATAACCTAATTCCCTAAAACCATTGGCTCTGATACCAACTTTTCTGTCACACCCCGACCACGTAAAACAACAAATCGTGGCGGAAACGTCGGGGAGTGTTGTAACAGAATTATTGTTTCAAACCATGGATACAAGAGTTTCGTTTTATTGAATATTAAACATTGTCTTAAAATTAAACAAGCAATTCAAACATAGTTTATCATCGTTATTAAATCACTAAGGCCTCGTCCGGTCCTAAGTGAGCATGCATCCTATTCGCAATCAACATTAAGCAACATCACCTGAAACATATGTAAAAACAAAGTCAGGAAAGAAATGCTGGCGAGTACATAGTTTTTGTGTGAGTATCAGATTCATGGCTCGTTTGTATGTTGAAACAACTTGTACAACTTCGTTAATTGATATTAGAAAACCTTGTTTTGTAAAATGTTTGTATTGTAAATGAATAACCAAGTCAAAATAGATTGGTCATAATTTATAACCCTAGCCATGAATCTTAACCCAAAACATTTGTTTATGTAAGCCAAATCATAAATCGTTCTTATAATAAAACTCGTATGGTTTATATAGTTTCGTAAACATCGTTGTGTAATATTATTTAACTCGTTCTCGTTATAGAACATCGTTCATTCGTTTAAATCGTTCCAAATCGTTCAATTCATTCACTCGTTTAAATCGTTCTCGTTTTAATTGTGAAAACTACTTTTGATCGTCTCGCTAATAACATTCAAACCTTTGTGACTCGTTCATCGTTCCCAATCGTTCTCGCATTAACAAACCTCCAAAGGGTAAATTAACAATCATCAGATTCAGTCGTTACCCACTTAACCCACACATAACCATGGGTCTAGTTGATAACGGGATTTGTCGGATCCTATGGTACCATAACCTAATACTGGTCGGTTTGGCCGAAATTAGTAAATGTCATTCGTTATGTAATTACAGCCAACAAGCTCGTTCACATTATCGAAATCATTATTAGTTTAGTATAAACCATCTCAATCGTTTTGAAACCATTGTTAGAATATCGAAATCGTTTTGATACATATGAATCACCCCAAAACAATCGAAAACAGTAAAAAGAGGGGATCTATGTACTCACCTTCTGGTGCGTTTTTTATAAGTTAACACGATCCCTCAATTGTTTATCCGCCCTAAATTAAATAAGAATGATTTTAATAATCACAAACCCACACCTTGACATGCAAAATACTACTTATGTCATTTCTGTTTTAATATACATGAAACTGGACTGTTTTCGAGCAATTTAATAAAATAGTTAACCTTCTCCAAAAATTTCCAAATTTTTACAAAATGTCAAATACCATCCAAATTTTATTGTGTAAAAATATAGGGGTCCAGTTCATTACCAATATTTTATAGAAATTCATTTACCGGACTGAAATCAGATTCGTCACTTTCTGACTGCAGTTCACGGAAAAATTCATTTAAAATTTATCGTAAGTCCGATTGATGAAATTCCAGTGGGACAATTATTTGGACACCAGTGGTCATCTACAGTACCAATTTCATGATCTGAATCTACACAGAATCCAAGTTATGACGGAAAACAGGACGCTTATTTTCAGCAGTAAAACTGCAGCTTGAGCTACTGTTACAAAACGGGTCTTTAAAATAGTAAACGAAGTCCAAAAATTGTGATTCCAGTGCCATTAGAACCGTATTTCATAATAACACGTTATAGACTCAAGAAAATCAAGTTTTTGTTAAGTTATGACCTGTTTACAGCCAATTGAAGGTGGCTGGAAATGCTAATCAGCAAGCTGTTTGTAGGTTAAATGTTACTAAAACGCACACATACGATCACCATAAATATAAAATAAAAGATGATCAAAGAAGCTTACTACTAGCTTTGAAGCTAGGGAAGAAACACTAGAGAAAACGGGTGGATAAAAGCAATTGTGAGAGGTCCTTCAACTTCCGAAAGCTCAAACCTTCCTAGCTTAGCTCCTTGCACCTCTAAATCACCTTGGAATGCTTGTTAGTGAAATGAAAATGGTGGGGTTGGGATAGGGGGTGATGAACCGTAGCTTGTGTGAGGAAGGAGAAAGGAATCTTTGTGGTGATTAAAGTGAGGGTAAAATGGTTGTTTTATAATTCCATTTCTAGTGACCATGGGGTAGCATGTTCCTTGGAGTATCAACATAATCCTCCATATTCCAAGAAAATCATTTAGGATAATGAGTAAAGTTGGGGTAATCTTGGAAAGTCGAGACAAAATATTATGGTGGTGTCCATCTAAATATGGTGACCAAAATTTATATATGGGGGAGGGCTCCATGTGACATTTTTTTATATAAATATGCCATAAGTAGGCTAAAACGGGTGTTTTAACTGGATACCGGGTATTTTATCTAGCGTTTAAATCCCGGTTTATGGCGTTCTAAATTATTTTTATTATTCTATAAAAATAAACTTGCCAAAATATCACTGAAATAAATTTCAGTTGCCAAGGCTGGCTGCGTTGTCCGCGTTTCACAGTAGAAGCACTGTGTCGCGCAGAAACACGCGGTACGCGCTTAAACTTGAAAAATAACGTTTTTAGGCGTTTTAATTTATTTTTCAACATGGACCTGATTGTAAATAAATTTTTAATCATAACAGAATATTTTTGGGATTTAAATATTATCCGGGCGTCACCAGTGTTCGTTTCCCAGTTTTGTCGTAAATAGTCATTTAGTTCAAATAAACATGTTTTTGCCATACCGAATCCTTCGAAACTTATTTCTAAGTTATGTAAAGGATATTTAGGGTATGTTTGGCTTACGTCACAGTTCCGGAGTGTACGTCGCGTTAAACAGATTGCGTTTATGCACCAGTTTGTGTATAACCTTTCAGAATGTGATTTTAAAGCGTGAAATCGGAATCGAATCGAATTGTAAAATTTATTAAACACAATTACACATATAATAACACTAAAGCACATTGTTTTATTGATAACTGACATTGTTTTACATTACACGATGATTACAGAACACAGATGTCACACCTTCGTTGATTTGAGCTTCTAGGACGTTTGTCGTAGGAATTAAAGTTCCCTTTCTTTCCATTAGGGCTGTTGCTTCACCAACTAGGTGCCCTTTTCCTTTGTTCCTTGATGTCAACGGCTTCCTCTCCTCGAATATGAGCTTCGGCCCTTTCAAGAGCTTCTTCGAGGGTTTTGGGTAGACACTTGTTGAAGTCCCTTGTAAGGTATTTAGACGAGATGGCGTTCATGAATCCTGCCACCCTCATTTTTTCATCAGCACCTACGTACGTTAACCCTCCTTTCTTGTACCTTTCGATGAAATCTCGAAGGTTTTCATCATATTTTTGCTTTATTTGAAAAATCACCGTGGCATCATTAACATACCTCCTTTGTTGTGAAAAAATTGGCCAGGAAACCTTTGCTTAAATCATCAAAGCTTCGAATTCTTCCACCAGGTAGGTTGTTAAACCATATTCTGGCGGGTCCTATGAGAGTCTGCATGAACATGAGGCAACACTCAGTGTTGGACCACTTTTCAATTCGAGCAGCACCGGTAAAGATTTGGAGGTGATCTTCTGGATCCTCGGTTCCATCGTATGTCTTTATGTGAGATGGCATCTTGATCTTTGTTTGAAACTCATAATCGACTATTTGTTGGGAAAAACAGGAAAGGTTGCTGGGCTTATAGGGTTTGGCAAGGTCTTCCTCTACCCTTGTGTTATGACTCGTTGTTCCTTGATGGGTATTCAACACTTGGTTGATGAGTTGGGACCAAGGAAAATGTGCCATCATTTGTGGCGTTAGTTAAAGCCTTGAAGGCTTTCAGTAGTTGCTGTGTGATTTGTTCCCATTGGAGTGCTCATGGCTGCACACCGAGCCAAAGGCAAAACTGCCATGGCTTGCTCCCATGTAATTGCCACAGGAGGGGGAACATTTGAAGCTGGTGACTGCCATAATTGTTCAAGAGTGGTTTCATGTCCAAGGGGTGTGCCGGTTACAACGGGTTGAGAAGTAAATTGAGGGAACGCAGTTGGACTTGGTCTTCCATAAGCATGAGAGGTTGGGTTGAACGGTTGGCTTGTCACACTTGGGCCAGCTTCAAAGTGAGAAGTGCTTGGCCGTGAGCCGGTGAAAGGAAGTGGTTTTCGACCGGGTGATAGTGAGGGTTCAGGCTCGTCGTAATCTAGCCTGATCCTCACCCCTTTGTCTCTTTCTTGGCTCACATGTTGGTTGAGAAGAGACCTCAGTTGTAGAAAATGTCGAGCTACTCCCTCCAGCGTCAAATCGATGCGTTCCAGAGTGTTCATGAAACCTACTTGAGGAGAAGGAACCTCCGATTGAGATGGGGTTGGTGTGTTGGAAAGGTGCAAACTCAGGGAATGCGGTTCCCGTTGGAGTACCTCCCGGGGTGGAGAAAGGTGTAGATGTAGCTGGCGAAATTTGGCTAGCATTCGGTGTCGGAGTTCTTGACACTTGGTTAACTTCGCCGGGAGATTCACTTTCGGACATGATGATTTTGGAGTAAATGGAGCTACACTACTGGTATTTTGAGAAAAAATAAGCGGCGTAGCCCCACGGTGGGCGCCAAATTGTTGCTACAACAAATACAAGACCAAGGATAGTGGACAGACTGGTTAGGAAAAAGGCTTTAAGGGTTTCAGTTTGCCTAACGCAGGTCGTGGATTCCTCCCACGTTTGCAGCATGTGGGGTTGGATCACTTGCTATCGTTCACTTTTTGATTCTGGATTGAAAGGAATTCAACCCAGAATGTTGATGTTAGTGAAGTTGCAATGTTTGAAGTGAAGAAGAGAAACAAACGTGAAGCTAGTCCTCAAGAGAGAAGAGAAAGATCAGAGATTAAGAGTAATCTGAGCTGATCCTGGAGTGGAGTGCATGGATGTCAAGGTTGTCTTATACAGGGAAGACATGTTCTATTTAGGGGAACCTTTGACTGATGATCCAAGGCTGCAGTGGGGGATTTACCCATTTAGGGGTTGAAGGCTTCAGACCTGCGGGTAAAAGGGAGTCTCTTTTGCACATGTCCCTTTTTTGCGGCTGAGGGAGAGTCTCACAAGTTATCAGTGATGTGATTGACCACTATGCTTGTTCTTTTTGCTGTTCACTACAGCTCGTGGTTTTTGAACCTTTTAACCTTTTGACCTTTTAAGTTGTTATGTGTTTTCGTCATTTTATTGAGACTTGATCTACCCCGTCATCATGTACCATTAAACTATTCAAGTATATATGGTTTATATGCTTGCTGATGTGTGCAAAATGCAACATATAAATTACATCAAATGTGGCATAAAACTAACCCTTTTTAGTACTAATGTTAGAAAAAGTGTGTTTTTGTCTTCCTTTTGTATTTTTAGGATTAAATGAGCTCAAATGAACAAAAGAAGCAAAAATGTTAGTGCACTATGTGTGTGGCCATAGATAGAAATCTAACTGTACATGTAAAGTCTAGTGTCTTGAGTCTGTAAAATACCGGACAGAGATTTCACTAGGTGTCGTTAGGCAATGTCAGGTCAGTATACGGTACGGCACGATGTGAAGAAACTGAGCAAGATCCAAAGTGATGTCATCATGCAATGATGACATCATATACAATATCATATGCAAGGAATGATGTCATCACATTTGATTTCGTACGAAATGGCATGCACGCATGGAATTTGATTTCGCACGAAATGGCATGCACGCATGGAATTCGATTTCGCACGAACAAGGAGAGATACATTCATACGAAATGCATTCAACTATAAATATCTGAACTCATTTCGCACGGAGCTTGAATCAGAGAACATTATCAAGAACTTCACACAGTTCATAACCGTTCATAACCTTCAAGCACAAGTTCATCAGATCTTCATCTAACACTCTCGTTTACGTCACGTTGATTAGTTTTTGAGTGTTCTTTGTATAGATCGAGTTGAAACTCTGTCCGGTTGTCGTCGTTACGTAATAAAACGATAGTTATTTACGTTTTTGCGCACGATTACGGTTCGATTTAACGGATTCCGCACGTTAAATCGAATTAATCGCAGATCTAGTGATCGTTTACGATCCGATCCTGAACTCACAAGTGGTATCAGAGCTACGGATGCTCTGCGTGTAATCGTGATTCGAATCGGACGAGTTTCGATAGTTTTCGGTGTGTTGTTAGAGTACTTTGAATTGATTCGGTTCTGTTCGATAATTCATAGGTGGATTTCGGACTGATCTGATTCAGTTACGGATTGATTTGGTCAAGTTTCGATCTGTTTTGGTGTGTTACGAATCGTTATTTGTTAATATTGGACATATTACTTTGATTTCAGTTTGTTTTCACGAACAAACTGGACTGAAAAATCAGTATATTGATCATAAAAGTTTACATTTCAAAAGAGTCAGATAATACACATTCTAATACATCATAAATCATCACAGGTCATCTATCATATTGTTGTTCATTGAATCCGATTCTGTTTTCAAACTGAAAAAGAAGTAAATTGGAAAACCAGTTTCAACAGAAGAAGTTTCAGAAAAAGCTCAAATTTTTTATCAATCAGATGAAGAAAGCGATGATGACAGTGAAAAAATTCGAAAACTTGAAAATTATCAAAGAGAATTATCACCTGAAAGTTTCAAATTTTTTTTGTCAGGAAGAAGCTTGGATCTGATATGTTTATATCGAATCTGAGTTTGATTTGTTGAGACACAGAAGTTTTAGATCTGAATTTTGGCTGTGAATTGTGATATTGAGACAGTTTACATCAGTTTCAGTGAAATCGAATCGAGTTTCGATTGTTTTCGGACTATTTTTGGTGAATTTTGATTCATATCGGTGTGTTGTTTGAACATCCTGAACGGTTTACAGTGAATGTGTGTGAACTGATTGACTAATTTTTGATTTGATTTAGATCGAATTTTGAACCGAATTCATTGAATTTTGTTTTGATAAATCTGTTCTAAAAGGTTGCAAATAATCTTGTGATCCTGTGTGTTTGTATCGACTTGCAAGTCATTATTGTTGTTGGAACGAGAAATAGATCTGAGTTGAATTTTGATAATCATCAAAAACACGTTAAAAAAAAACTGAGTCACAGATCTAAATCGGAACATATGTGTTGTTAAAAACGATCTGAATGTGAAATTGAATCTGATTTGGTTGATTTTCGATCAGTTTCGGCATGTTGTTCGTGTTAATTCGATTGATTCAGGACTGAGTTTAGAAAATTTTAAGTGATTATGGACTGATTCGACTGTGTTTCGAACTGTTTTGGTTTGTTTAAAATCAAAATTTTGTTCATTTCGATCTGTTTTTTGGTGAAACTGATTGAATAACGGTGTGTTTTGTTTCAAGTTTATCCATTTTTCAAACAGATTTCGGATTGATTAAATAGGCTGAATCGGATTAAAACTCAGTACAGTGGTCTATACATCATAACAGATTCTTTGAAATTGAATCATTTCATTTAAAGGAAATTTTTTAATCAGAAAAGATTACTAGATAGATGCTGTAGTCACTGGAATTTATCAAAGTTGCAGTATAAGTGGCTGTGTTGATTAGAATTTTAAAAGAGATTTTGTGACAGTTGATTGTCATGAAAGGTTTTGGGTATTAGGTTGGATTGTAAATGAGCTGATAAAAGAGAGATTTTTCTGAGTTTGTAAACGGGATAATACAAGAGTGAAACTATACACAATTTGTTTGGGCTGCCTAAAAAGTGGGCCAATATTAAACGAATTCAAAGTGTGGGCCGAGGTTTAGATTGATAAGTTTTCTTTGGGCCAATTATTTGAGGTGCAAGTTCATACTGGACTGAATTTTTTTATTAGGCTGATATGGTCTGATAGTGGGCTCGTGAAATCTGATATATTTGGAAAGAGAGTTTTAAAGCGGGTTTGGATTAGTGGACCACTAGCTTGTGGATTAAATTTGGGTTACAAACATTTAGTGGGCTTCGTGTAAATTGAAATCTGTGCACTTTGAGCTAAAACAATTTTTGAACCAAGTTGTTTGAAGTATACCAACTCGCACGAATTGTTCAAGTTGGTTGAATTCCAGATCGTGTGTAAACTCAGTTTGTTTGAAGATCTGATTTTGTAAATTAAAAAAAAAAACCGAAACATGGATTTTGAAGATGTAATAGCGTATTGTTATTACGAATCTCAGCAATTCTATCCTGAAAAATTGGAAGAAAAACCAGTTTCAATAGAAGAAGTTTCAGAAAAAGCTCAAATTTTTTATCAATCATCAGATGAAGAAAGCGATGATGACAGTGAAAAAATTCGAAAACTTGAAAATTATCAAAGAGAATTATCACCTGAAAGTTTCAAATATTATTTTGCAGATAAATTGGAAAAGCTAAAAGAAAGACTAGCTGAAAGAGAGAAGAATCATAAAGCAGCAACTGTTGAAGAGAAAGTCAAAACTGAGGAAAATATTAAAGTGGTAAAGCAGCGGGTTGAAGAAATTCCAGCTATCAAGGATGAGAAGGAAGCTGGAGCTGTAACGATGTCTGAGAAGTGCTCAAAATGTGAAAAATCTAGATCAGACAATGTCAAACTTCTGAAATATGTGGAAAGTTTGACATTGAAAAATAAAATTTTAAAAGAAAATGAAAAAGATCTTCAAAATAAAATAAAAATTTTAGAAAATGAAGATTTGTTTTGGGTAAAATTAGAAAATAAAAGTTTAAAAGAAAATGAAAAAGAATTTCAAAATCAAATAAAGATTTTAGAAAATGAAAAATCTGTTTTAGATAAAAATAAAATTGAAAATGAAAATGCAATAAATTCTCATCTTGGGAAAATCACTCAACTTGAAAATGAAGTTGAGTATGCTAACAATAAAATCAATGAGTTAGAAAAGAAATTGAAAGGTTTTGTGACCTCATCAGTTATACTAGATCATATCTGTCCAAAATCGATCAATGAAATTCCAATAAGTGACAATGTCACAAATTATGACGATGTCATAATTGAGGATTGTGATGATAAATCTGATGATGAAAATGATAAAAAGAAAATATTTTTGAAATTAAAAGAAAAATTTCAAGAAACTGTTTTACAATCTACTGAAAGAGGTGAATGCTCAACGCAAAAATCTTTTAAGAAGAATGTAAAACAAAAACAAAATGTTAAAAATTCAAAAAAATTTCAAAACAACAATAAAAGATCATCAGTTCAATCATCCAATCATTATAAAAAACCACAAAAAGTTGAAAATCAAAACTCACAAAAAGTTGGTAATAAGTGGTGCAGGTTTGACCACAGTGCTCAAAAGTCAAATCAAACTTACAGGAGAAGTCAAGATTATCACAAGGCCAAACAATGTTATGATCTAAGTATTTAGCTTGAAGGTGGAGAATAGTACGATAACAGAGTGTGTTACAAATGTGGTTTTCAAGGATACATTGCTGTTAACTGCCAGAATCAGAGATTTGAGACAAGAATATGCTATGAATGTCAAATCAGAGGTCACATTGCCAGAGATTGCCCAATGAAATCAAAGGGAAAATCGAGGGCTGAATCTTATAAAATGGTGAAGAATTCAGTCAAAATTGAAGAAAAGCCCAAAGAACAGAAAGTGTTAGAACAGAAAGTGAAACTTTCACAAGGGCATAAAGATAGACTGAGAAAGAAAAGAAAGAAAGCAAGGGAGTATCTTGAAAAGATTTTGTCCTCGGGTACAACTGTTAATTCAGATAAAAGTTCTGATGAATCGCTTCACTCAACAAAAAATGATCAGTCAAGTAAAACGAATTCATCAGATACAAATCTGAGGACAAAAGGGAAAGTAAAGGAAAAATTGGTTAACCAAACGGTTCCAGTAATGGATAGCGATGAATTTGTTTCTTCGGAAACAAAGGAGTCACGTTTTGGCGATGAATCTGACTCGTCAAAGTCAGAAGAGCCACCAGTTGAGCAAAAAAGGAGAAAATTCAGTTCCGCCAATGGATGATGTCAACTTTCCACCATTACGGACTGAAAATTTAAACAAAAAGTTGGTAAAGTGGAAATTTCGGATCAATTCTATTCTGAAAAGAAAGAATTTGATGTCGAAAAGGCGTTCAATGGAAAAGTGAAAAATATTTTTGGAAAAATGGTCGAGGGTAAGGTAAAAGGGGTTAAAGAATTTTATGAATCAAAAGGATATGTTCAAACCCCGATTGAAATTGAAAAGGTCACACCCAAGGCTGGTCAGGCTTGGGTGCCTGCATTCTTTGCTTAAAATCATGACTTGCCGGAGCTCCCAAGTTGGTAATCGTGGAGCATGAATCGTCATTTTTCTTGAGAAATTCAAAAATTGTTATACTTACTAGTGGTTGAAAAACAATGTGATCAAACCCCATGTTTGTGAAATGGCAGATAAACTAATTTTTCGGAAAAACCATTTTGATTAAAACAAACTTAAGTGTTTTGAAATCATAATGGGAAAATAGTTTGTTGTCAGGGGGAGTTCTGATTGTTTACGCCAAGTGGATGGAGAATTGAAGCTTGAAAATCAGTTTGTCACTTTAATTGTACAGTTCATTTTCAAATTTTCCCAGAAAATCAAAATTGAAACATATTTTGATTTTAGGGTGTAACACCCTTGTTAAAAGGACTGAATTTAATAATAATTTACATAATTTATACCAACTTGGAGTTTACAAAATAAAAATTATTCCATGTTAACAAACCAACATATTCATGACACTTACTAAACAAGTTTAAAAGAAACATCTACTAGTCATCTACCGACTAGTATTGGACATTCAAAACACGGATGACAATTCATTTAAAACATAAACATTGTCTAGACAAAATTTAGTTTAGTGCGGAAGCTTCAAAATGAGTGTTCGGTTCTTGAAAGCATGCTTGATCACCATCCGGAAGGCCCACACTTTTACCTAGGGTCAAAACCACATCGATTGTTAGTTTTGACAACATTAAAATGTATTAAATCAAGTTCCAATATAAACAAGTAAGAAAAATTAAAATTTTCAGCTTTCTGATCTGTCGCGCCCCGCGACAGATATCATATAAGCTTACGTGGGCCGCGAACATGCCTCGCGTGTCGCGACAGAAGTATGGTCTCCCCTCGTGTGGCGCAAGGGATTACAATTTCCAGCAGATTATTATCTGTGAGCTGCACTTGCTGCCAGCTCCGAATAAGTCAGATTTTAACTTCAATTTAGCATATCTTTTGACTCGTAAGTCCGTTTTGGGTGATTCTTTTTCCTATACATCTGTAAATTCATTACCGACGTACTTATTAAAATTATGATACCGAAAAATTTACTTACGGACCGAAATATTAAATGTCATTATGCATTTATTCGACCCACTCTAACTTTACCATTTTACTACCATTTAACTAGTAAGTTTATGGCACTTTATACCCAACATCCGGGGCTTATTATCACCCGCATTTCTTTACCAATCTCATGGCTTAATGCTCTTGTGATGTTTCATCGCCAATTTAACTTTCTAAACACTAGTATAATAATTTACACAACTAATCGACCCGTTTGGCTCATCTTGTGGAATTCCCCAATATGATGACTACCAAACGATTTCTTATCACTCTTAGCCTATTACTTCAAGTAACGACTCTGGTCGCTACAATCGACACCATAACTATCCTACAAAGAGAATTCACATAATTTAACAACAATTCGTTTAACGTAACGGGTCAAGTTATATACTTGCATAACTAAACAGCATTATCAACCAACAATTCTAATTAACTATTTTGACCCGTTTGTTTGTCGAGTGAACTTCGTCACTTCTATGACATACCAACTCGCAATTGACACTACATTCTCATTAACATTTCTAAGACTATTGTTCATGCATAATGTAACGAAACCGAAGTTACGTACCTGTAAAGCGCCCCTTTCAAACGCGTGTCACCACCGGCTTGTCCGCTCGACGCTCCGGTATCTTTTCCTATAGAGTTCAACCATAGCTTGTTTAGAACTCCTTTTTCCATTATATACTACATAATCCGCCCAAACATCACAATACGCGTTTTTAACTTAAATTTCAGTTTCGAGCCTTCCTTGAGGCATTTCTACAAACACTTATAGGGCAGAATTTTATATCTTTTATTTTCGAGTTCATGGCTTGTCGCTTAGCCAAAATTAACATCAATCAAGTTATCACATATAGAATCCAACATCAAATTTTTCAGTAATCAGTTTCTATGAATCAATTTACACTAGAATAACCTTCAAAACCCTAGTGTTCATCTAGTTCTATATAACCCACTAATCACCCATATTGGTGGCCATGGATTTCACTAAAATTTGGCATGATTTCAACATGTAATTGCCTAGGGTTTACTCCTAGACACTTAAATGTCTTTATTTCATCTACATAACACACATGCATCAACAAATTTCGAGTTCTCTAATTCATGAGAATTTCAAGTAGAGAATTTTTATAAAATTTTGCATACCTTATGATCTCCTTTCGATGGGGATCATTAATCTTAGCTCGGATTTTGTTTTGGATCAGATTTGAACCTTCAATTGTGAGTTTTTGTGATGAACTAGGGCTTTGGGGGAGCCTGGGGTCGCCCCTGGTTCTGGTCGATCTCAACAACACAGACAAAATTGTGTTTTGTGTTTAGTTTTGTTGTTTTATTAAAAATAGTTTTCTTTTAGACACTTTTGGCCCCTCATATTTCATTCTTTATTTGTTTTAACTTTTAACTGTTCATAAGTGATCAACTAACTAGGTTAGTGTCATTCCTAGTTAGTTTATTCTACTAATTTATTTGCAACCTAATTGCAAATTTAAGAATTTGTATTTTCGGGATGTTACAAGTCCACCCCCCTTAAAAAGGGTTTAGTCCCCGAAACCAGAGTACATACCGAATAGTGTAGGGTAGAGACGTTGCATCTCTTCTTCGGACTCCCATGTAGTGCCCGAACCTTTCCTATGCTCCCATTTGATCTTGACTGATCGATTTGTTTGTTTCGCAAGTGCTTGACTTTTCGATCTAAAATCTCCACTGGTCTTACCGCGTAATTTAGGCTATTATCCACTTCGATATCGTCGTAATGGATATAAGTTGTTTCCTCCGTTAGACATTTCCGCAATTGCGACACGTGAAACGTGCTATGTATTCCACTCAACTCTTCCGGTAGCTCGAGGCGATAAGCCACCTTGCCAACCCCGTTCGATGATTTTAAATGGCCCAATAAACCTCGGGCTTAGTTTCTTTCTTTTCCTGAATCGGATAACACCCTTCCTTGGGGAAAACTTTTAGCATAACTATATTACCTATTTCCTATCCTTTGTCGCCCTTTTGATCGGGTTGTCTTTTGACCATTCAGTCGCTGAGCCCGTCAGCATACTTACTTGACGCTAGTTTTATATTAGCAAGCGCTCTACATAGGTCACAGTGTTATTTAGGCTACAACTTGTTTTATTGCCTAAACTAGTTGGTCACCATTTTACCTCATACCTCGTCATTCGGGTATGCAATATTGCCGTCATCGCCCCTTTGCGTGCTTATACTTTCATATCTAGTCATTCACACTATAACGTGATTACATTCTATATTACTTTTGTGTTCGTGATCACATCACGCCATGTTTAGTTTTACATCGACCTTTCATTCTTAGGAATCTTTCCTCCGAATTCATCATCTTACAGCTTTCGGCGTTAGACCTATATTCTTTAGTACTAACCATTTTCTAATTTCTCTCTCGGTATTCATAGGTGTTAGAACATCATTTCTTTACTAAAACTGAATTTTCGTTTAATGTTTTTCTCTTTAACCATGTCGATTAATCATATCAAGGAATTGACGACAAGGATTATTCTTCGGGGTTATCATTTTACGCGAGAATTCATAATTGGTTCTTCACGCTTTATATTATCGACCCGTAGGTTCCTTTACTTAGCCTTATAGACTATTCTATTAGGTCTTCACCTTTTTAGGGTGAGACCCCCTAGTATGTTCCTTTGTATTTGCGACCCAATGGTCATTTTGTTCCCGTAGACTTTTACATTGTTTATAATCTGGAGGTTATGGTGATTCCATGGATCATCTTCTATTCGTTTGACCTTGACCGTAGTCTAAGGCTACACTCATTTTCTTTCGGATTATCTTCCCGACTCTATGATTTATTATGTGTCTTTCGCGTCGGTTTATTTTACTCATACCGTTATTTGGTTTATGCCCCTATTTCCTTTCAACCCGTTACCCGGATTCTTGATCTTGATGTTTTTAACACTCCGGTTTCATTGGTTTGCATTTTCCCTTTCATACTCTTTTATGACCTATCCCATAGATTCAATAATATTTCACGCTCTCATTATCCAGGTTGCGCTTACTTGGGATATCAACTACTATACTTTATTCAACCCGCCCAACATTAAAGTAGTTGAACATGACTATCGAAATTTCTGTTTTTGCAAAATTTTATCGTTTTCTCAGTCATAACTCTTAATCCGAGTCTCTTGACTTTTAATTCGCGTTCTCGACTGTTGGTTACACATTTATCTGAAAACATACCTATTAATTGAGTATTTTATCGATATTATTTTCATAGCAACCCTTCCGGCATTCCTTAAGACTTTGTTTCTCGATTTATTTGGTCATATCAGCAAAATCCACCGCTTTTACTCAACCAAATCTTTTATTCTTTCACTCGTCTGGTTTGATTTGTTCGTATGAGTTCCATCTCCTATGACAGTCAACTTTATCCTTATGCCTTGACATTCTAAATTGTCGATTCAAATTTTCGTTTACTTGATTCTTATCCCTTCTCTTGGGCTCATTATCTTAATGTAATATGCTCCCATTATCCGTCTCCCGTTTACTTTTATTATCAAGCACTTTACTTAATTAATCCGTACACCACCTTTCTTTTGGCAGCGACCCTTAGGTCTGTTTCTTTTACAAATGTCCTGAAGGCCCATGTCTCAAGTCTTATTTGGTAAACTACTGTTATTGTTATTCGGCCTTTGGGGTTTACTCGTTCTTATTCTAACGCTTTCATAATGTTTGTCTTACTAATTCTTTTACATATTCACCTTCATCAAGGTGATTATCGTTCTTCCTCAGGAGGAATTTATTAATAACTTGTTACTTGGGTATCTACCCATACCCGAGCTTTTAAATCCAAATTTATTGGTATTTCATTATTTACAGCAACAAATAATACATATTGTCCATTTAGTTTCTTTTTCGAGGATATTCCTATCCAAATCTTAATCTCTTGATTTCTGACTTTAACCCATTGTCACAATAACAAAATCAATTCATTTCATGTTATTGTTTCATATCGTTGTATGGAATTTATCCACATCGTTTGTTGACATAAACGATGTTTCTATCTGTTTCATTTAGTTTGGCTTAGTCTATAGCCATGTCCTTGTCATCTATTACTATTGTAAACTCCCAGGGTTTGGGTGTTATTACACTCCTCCCTATTATGACGCTTATCTTTCATTACGTCCTCGGGTTCGAGTGTGCGCGCACCCCTTCCCAAGGCAATATTTATCATGATTATTTTTACCTCGATGCTCAACGTACAGTTTCAGCACCTCTTATAAACAATAGAACTTTTATTATTACCCCTTTCTATTTTTCAAAGCCTTGGTAATTTTGTTAACACTAATGTAGAATATTAAATAAATCGATATAAAACAAACGATTTATTTGCACTCGTAATAATTAAAAATTTATGCTGAAATTTAATTTACAAGAGTATACCTGAAACGACATCAGGTTCAGCTTTAGCCTCCGTGGCTGTTATATAAAACAACTTTATCCTTGATTTCTGGGCATCAGACTTTGTGTCGGTTGTGTCCTTGGTTCCAAGCCTCTCTGGACATTTAGACTTTTTATGTCTTGGCTTACCACATGTGACCTTATGAATTTTTCCACAAAATCTACACTGATGTAACACACTTTTTGTAACTCCCTTCTTGGGAGCTTTATTAGACTTGTACTTCTTTACGGATCTTGGATTCATATCCAACACCCTCCTTTCTTTTATTTCTTGTAGTATGCTGTCTTTCAATTCAGCCATCATATCGTTCACCACCGGCACGATTGTGGTTTGTAATCTATCAATATACTGTGATAGACTATTTTCTAGAGCTTTTCCGACCTCTTCGGAAATCTTAGCTTTCATTTGTTCAGTCAATTGAGATGTCGAATCATCTCTGGTTACTCCAGACATTTCTTTAACTGAAACATCCATCACGATTTATCAATAATTATCTAATTCATTTCCATCCTATTATACGGAAATTTATATCACTCTCACTCCATCATAAATAATGTGTTATTCTTTTTCGGTTTGGACAAGTATATATCTTGCCTTACCTTTCTTACTTAGCGTATTTTCCCGGGTTCGAGCGTATTTATACACTCCTCCCATCTTTCCGTCGTCTTGAAATTGAAATGTTTACACTAATTGTTAAACATTTCATTTATGACATTTGCGTCATTCATTTTGATCTAGCCAAGTTCACCACTTGCTTAAACCATTTATGCTTAGTGCACTTTTCCGGGTTTGAGTGTGTATACACGCACTTCCTGTGCATATCAATTCAAATTTCCTTTTTCTAGTATCCTAGTAAGTCTATTAAAGCAATTAATTCTTACCGGACGATCGATCAAGCTTGAACCGAACACTTTGTTAACAACCTTGAGCTCTGATTACCAACTTGTAACACCCTTGTTAAAAGGACCGAATTTAATAATAATTTACATAATTTATACCAACTTGGAGTTTACAAAATAAAAATTATTCCATGTTAACAAACCAACATATTCATGACGCTTACTAAACAAGTTTAAAAGAAACATCTACTAGTCATCTACCGACTAGCATTGGACATTCAAAACACGGATGACAATTCATTTAAAACATAAACATTGTCTAGACAAAATTTAGTTTAGCGCGGAAGCTTCAAAATGAGTGTTCGGTTCTTGAAAGCATGCTTGATCACCATCCGGAAGGCCCACACTTTTACCTAGGGTCAAAACCACATCGATTGTTAGTTTTGACAACATTAAAATGTATTAAATCAAGTTCCAATATCAACAAGTAAGAAAAATTAAAATTTTAAGCTTTCTGATCTGTCGCGCCCCGCGACAGATATCGTATAAGCTTACGCGGGCCGCGAACATGCCTCGCGTGTCGCGACAGAAGTATGGTCTCCCCTCGCGTGGCGCAAGGGATTACAATTTCCAGCAGATTATTATCTGTGAGCTGCACTTGCTGCCAGCTCCGAATAAGTCAGATTTTAACTTCAATTTAGCATATCTTTTGACTCGTAAATCCGTTTTGGGTGATTCTTTTTCCTATACATCTGTAAATTCATTACCGACGTACTTATTAAAATTATGATACCGAAAAATTTACTTACGGACCGAAAGACAAAATGTCATTATGCATTTATTCGACCCACTCTAACTTTACCATTTTACTACCATTTAACTAGTAAGTTTATGGCACTTTATACCCAACATCCGGGGCTTATTATCACCCGCATTTCTTTACCAATCTCATGGCTTAATGCTCTTGTGATGTTTCATCGCCAATTTAACTTTCTAAACACTAGTATAATAATTTACACAACTAATCGACCCGTTTGGCTCATCTTGTGGAATTCCCCAATATGATGACTACCAAACGATTTCTTATCACTCTTAGCCTATTACTTCAAGTAACGACCCTGGTCGCTACAATCGACACCATAACTATCCTACAAATAGAATTCACATAATTTAACAATAATTCGTTTAACGTAACGGGTCAAGTTATATACTTGCATAACTAAACAACATTATCAACCAACAATTCTAATTAACTATTTTGGCCCGTTTGTTTGTCGAGTGAACTTCGTCACTTCTATGACATACCAACTCGCAATTGACACTACATTCTCATTAACATTTCTAAGACTATTGTTCATGCATAATGTAACGAAACCGAAGTTACGTACCTGTAAAGCGCCCCTTTCAAACGCGTGTCACCACCGGCTTGTCCGCTCGACGCTCCGGTATCTTTTCCTATAGAGTTCAACCACAGCTTGTTTAGAACTCCTTTTTCCATTATATACTACATAATCCCCCCAAACATCACAATACGCGTTTTTAACTTAAATTTCAGTTTCGAGCCTTCTTTGAGGCATTTCTACAAACACTTATAGGGCAGAATTTTATATCTTTTATTTTCAAGTTCATGGCTTGTCGCTTAGCCAAAATTAACATCAATCAAGTTATCACATATAGAATCCAACATCAAATTTTTCAGTAATCAGTTTCTATGAATCAATTTACACTAGAATAACCTTCAAAACCCTAGTGTTCATCTAGTTCTATATAATTTGGCATTATTTCAACATGTAATTGCCTAGGGTTTACTCCTAGACACTTAAATGTCTTTATTTCATCTACATAACACACATGCATCAACAAATTTCGAGTTCTCTAATTCATGAGAATTTCAAGTAGAGAATTTTTATAAAATTTTGCATACCTTATGATCTCCTTTCGATGGGGATCATTAATCTTAGCTCGGATTTTGTTTTGGATCAGATTTGAACCTTCAATTGTGAGTTTTTGTGATGAACTAGGGCTTTGGGGGAGCCTGGGGTCGCCCCTGGTTCTGGTCGATCTCAACAACACAGACAAAATTGTGTTTTGAGTTTAGTTTTGTTGTTTTATTAAAAATAGTTTTCTTTTAGACACTTTTGGCCCCTCATCTTTCATTCTTTATTTGTTTTAACTTTTAACTGCTCATAAGTGATCAACTAACTAGGTTAGTGTCATTCCTAGTTAGTTTATTCTACTAATTTATTTGCAACCTAATTGCAAATTTAAGAATTTGTATTTTCCGAATGTTACATAGGGGGAGTAAGAAAATTTAGAAATTTTGAAAATTTGAAAAATACAAAAACATGATAAAATCTAAAATCCAAAAACATCTAAAAATCAAAAAGAGTTTTGTGTAAAAAGAGGAAATGATAGTACATCAGTGGACTATCAGTGCAAGCTAGAGAAATGTAAAGTTTTATAAAGTTTTAAACAGTCTCACTAGGGATGTGTCGATAGGCTCAGCTAAGACTAGTAGTTTTGCGAAAACTATACAAACATAACACAAAATGCCTAAGTCTGGTGGGAAACACGGTTGAACGCATAGTACTTAGTTTTGTCCTTCTTGATTGTGTGGCTGCTCGGTAAATGCTGATTGTCTTAGGACATAAAACTGGTAAGTTTGTGAGCTTTCACAACTTTGCTGAAAAGTCACTGTGATTTTGTGTTTTCTTTTTGCAAAAAATTTAAACTTGTTTGATTTATTTATTTTGATTAAGCATTGGACATCCTCTGCGTATACGTGAGTATCGAACTGGATGTTATTGCCTAATCATTCTGCTATAGTTTCTTTGGTGTTTCGTTTAAGCTTTGGATCACCTCTGTGTATACGGGAGTATCGAACTGGTGGTTAAAGCCTAAACACTTTCAACTTGTTTTATTTTTTCTCATTTTACTTAAACATTGGACGATCTCTGCGTATACGGGAGTATCGACCTGATCGTTAATGTTTAAGTGTTCTGAGTTATTTTTGCTCAAATCACAGTTGACGAAAGTTTAAAAGCGTTATTCGGGTCAGTGCATTACATGATGAGGGGATATGCTTAGATTGTGGGGCCCATAGGATTTTAGTGCTATCTAATATACCTTAAACGTATCGGTAAGCATTACGAACATCCTAGAGGATTTTAAGTGGACCACAATATCGATGATCTAGGGTGAATTGTTTAAAAGCTTTAAGTGATAAAGTTTAGATCAACGGTGCAGCTGATGTGTCTCAACAAACTGATATGATCCTCTAACGCATACTCACAAAAATATTGTCTGTAAATATTTTCTTATTGCATGTTAACATACTGAAAATTTTAGAAAAAACCCAAAAATAATGTATTTTAGCATAAAATTTTGAAAATTCAAAAAGATTTTATTTCATATTATTTTCGACAACTGATGTTGGAAAGCTGATTTTCAAAGTTTCGAGTGCTGAACATGATGAACATGATGAACAACAGGGTTGGGAGAGTTTGTTTGTGATGAGAAATGATTTTGAAACTTGAATTTCAAAATGAAAATTTAAAAAAATTGATAAGTTGGATAATCAAGGTCATTAATTTGAACTTGATCATCTGTGAGGGTTACTGATTTTGATCATGCTTAAAAGTCAAATATGATAATAGACATTTATATGTTTAGAAAACTTTCACCAGTCAAATCTAAACGTTTGAATAATGATAAGATTTGACAGGAAGCTAAATGAAAAGGGGAGCAAGATTAAACGTCAAATCTTATAAATTCGGGGCATCATTCAAGGGGGAGACTGCGGTTTCACTTGAAGATGTTATCCAAGGCAGTTCAAGACTAAACATCACAGATTTCTAGCTATGTCCAAGGGGAGATTGTTAGTGCACTATGTGTGTGGCCATAGATAGAAATCTAACTGTACATGTAAAGTCTAGTGTCTTGAGTCTGTAAATTACCGGACAGAGATTTCACTAGGTGTCGTTAGGCAATGTCAGGTCAGTATACGGTACGACACAATGTGAAGAAACTGAGCAAGATCCAAAGTGATGTCATCATTATGCAATGATGACATCATATACAATATCATATGGAAGGAATGATGTCATCACATTTGATTTCGTACGAAATGGCATGCACGCATGGAATTTGATTTCGCACAAAATGGCATGCACGCATGGAATTCGATTTCGCATGAACAAGGAGAGATACATTCATACGAAATGCTTTCAACTATAAATATCTGAACTCATTTCGCACGGAGCTTGAATCAGAGAACATTATCAAGAACTTCACACAGTTCATAACTATTCATAACCTTCAAGCACAAGTTCATCAGATCTTCATCTAACACTCTCGTTTACGTCACATTGATTAGATTTTGAGTGTTCTTTGTATAGATTGAGTCGAAAATCTGTCCGGATGTCGTCGTTACGTAATAAAACGATAGTTATTTATGTTTTCGCGCACGATTACGGTTCGATTTAACGGATTCCGCACGTTAAATCAAATTCATCGCAGATCTAGTGATCGTTTACGATCCGATCCTGAACTCACAAAAAAGGCAGCTAAATCTAACATAAATACAAGAAAATGAATAAACGTGGCATGCCCGACCCCCCGACAGCATATTCCCAAGCAAAAACAAGAGAACAGAAGGCTGAACACGCCCCGTGCTCAATGAGCACGGGGGTGTGCCCAAGTGTCTACAGAAAAGACAAAGTTGTAGAAGCTTCTATCACCCACCACGGGGGCGTGCCCAGCGGACACGGGGCCGTGGTCAACTCTAAGATTCGCAGAATCTGGGGAAATCTTGATAGTGCAGATACGCTTCTGCACACGGGGTCATGCCCAGCGGACACAGGGGCGTTGTCAACTAATGCAGACAAACTGCAATTAATGAAGAAAGAGAAGGAGGGTGGACACGGGGCCGTGCCCGAGCTACTATTCAGGCTATAAATAGGGGTGCTTGGCTCATTTGCAAACCATCCCTTGGCACACCACCTCTCTCACACTTCACCCACACTCCACCACCACCACAACACCATCATCCACCACCATCATCCATCATCCATCATAGAGTGTGTGAGTTCTTGACAATCAAAGGCCATGTTTACCTAAGTCTCTTACATCATTTGGTGAAGACAAGTGTCTAGTGTAATACTTTTTATTTTTAATCTTTTCGCACTTTTTATTTGGTTATGTATTAATGACTTTAATAACTAGTTTCTTATGTTGAAGGTGATTCTTCCTTATCGTTTGTCCGTGGTGTCTTGGCATTATTTTACTGTCTATATAAAATAAAAGATTTTCACCATTCATATCTCCACGGTCTATATGGAGGTATGTTGGCTACCTAATCGGGGGTTAAGGAAACAGTTTGGTAAGAGTCTTGCCTTGTTCAGTGTATAGATCCTGCAAGGACCTGGGTCAAATTTAGTAGGACTTCCTTCGATACCCACCGGTATTGGATGGCGGGGGTCCAAACTCTTTGATCCCCTCATATGTAAGCTACTATTAAAACTTTAACCCGGCTACTTAGGACTGTATCCCTGCTGACTCAGACTACTTAGCCGAGGGTAACATCACCTTCAAAAGAGGGGCCTACCACATTATGAATTAATAACTTAATTAATTATCTTTCAATAATCCGACCCTTTAGGATTGTATCCTTGCTGACTCAAACTAATGGGTTGAGGGTAACGTCACCTTCAAAAGGGGGCCCTACTACAATAACTAAGATAATCTCTTAAAAAGTGCAAAAGTGCGGAAATAATCAAAGGTTACACTACACACGAGTCGGATCCAAGTGATTCATCTTGTCTATCTGTTTTTTATTTTATTTTATTTTTCAGCATTTTAGTTAGTTTTATTTTTCTTGTTTAAAAACCTTTTTCTAAAATTTTGATTTGATTAGACGTTGAGGATAAACCGGTACTAAAAGCTCTTGTGTCCTTGGATGACCTCGGTATCTTACCAACACTATACTACGCTCACGATGGGTGCACTTGCCCATATGTGTGTTTAGTGTTAGTAAATGTCGTGTTTTATAAATTTAAAACTTGACTAAAAAGTGTAAAATGGCTTAAAATATACATTAAAAACCTATAACACACCGCACACATCAAGTTTTTGGCGCCGTTTCCGGGGACACAAGGATTTTAAGAAAGCTTAAAATCGACGGCCTAATCAGTTTTTCAAAACCTTTTCAAAACGCGCTCACATTTTTTTTCATTTTAGTTTAGTTTTGCATTTACAGTAGCTTGAACACGGGCCGTGCTGCATATTTTTCATAAAACACCCAGATACAGAGCCTGAACACGGGGTCGTGCTCACTGAACACGCCCCGTGCTCAACAAAACCAGTAACTTTAATTCAAACGCCCAGATACAGATCCTGAACACGGGGCCATGTCCACTGAACACGGGGCCGTGTCCAGCCTCTGTTTCCGTCTTTATTTTTGTTTTCTGGTCTCGAGACTCTGTTGTGGTCTGCTGAGTGATTCTTATGGATCAATACTCAGGAGGCTACAACTACACCTATGAGGAGGATGATTATAGGGAAGATTATTGCACCAATTGCGGTAACACTCACTCGGTACAATATTGTGACGTATTTCAACCATCCACTTCATACACCTACTATGAGGAGCGCAGGTACGAGCCATAAACTTCATACACATCCTATGAAGACCAAAGGTATGAACCTTCTCCCTCATACTCATATTTTGATGAACCAAGGTATGAGCCTTCATACTCATACTTTGAGGAACCAATATATGAGCCACCACCTTCGTATACTTATTATGAGGAACCATGGTGTGAACAACCCACCTCATATGAGTATTATGAAGAACAAAATTACGACCCTTATCCATCATATACTTACAATGAAGGACAATGGTGTGAACCATCTACTTCATATGGGTCTTATGAGGAACAAAGTATCGAACATCTGGATTCAAGCATTGAAAATCCCGATCCTTACTCTATCGCCGACGTGACCGATAGGATATTAGAACACCTTAAAACTATCGAGCGTTACATAAAAGAATCTCGCGCAAGGGAAGATGAGTCCGGCGCAAGAGAGGAATTAAATAAAAAAGAGATAGTTGAAAGTGTAAAAATGGAAGAACAAATAAGTGAAAAACCGACACATGAGTTAAACAACGAAAAAGGTGAGTCCGACAACGTTAAAATTCAAGAAGAGTATAATTTTGAAGAAATTAATCTCTTTTCACCTTCCTTTGAAAATCATTGTTTAGTACCCACTCATGCTAAGTTTTTAAAAGAGTTAAACACTAACACTAAAACTGACGAAACGGTAAGCATTAAGTTAACTAATGATCAAACCTCGCTAATAAAAGAAGACCCATTTGAAATCAACATTACATTGGTTCCATGTTTTTTTCAAAATTCATTTATTAGTAATGTCACAATTGATAAAGATCTTTGCGTTAACATAATGCCCAACTACATTTTCAAAAAATTAAGTATTAGTGATTTTTCTCCACTTCAAATACCCATTTTTCTATCCAACCGGAAAGTGATAAAATCAATCGGTGTAGTTGAGGATGTCTTGGTTCAAACAAATCAAATGGTAATCCCAACCGACTTTTTCATCCTCGATGACGCTCCTCTAGTGTTGGGACGACCTTTTGTAAAAACCTACGAAGCTTTGAAAAACCGGAAGAACAACAATCTATCAATTCAATTAGGGGCATTTAAAAGAAGCATCGGTATTGAGCGTTCAATGAAATATCGTTTCGGCAATAATGACCCCCTAATTGAAGATGAAGATGAACCACCCGATACAAGTGAAAAGATTGACCACTTTGTTGAAGAAGAGGTCGCCATAGAACAAACTTTCAAAGTTCTTGATCAAAATGAGCAACCAAATAAGGAGTCTCCTAAAGACCCACCTCTTGAGCTCAAAGAACTTCCGAAAGGTTTGGAATATGCTTTTCTAGACAAAGATGGTAAATCACCTGTAATTATTTCGTCTAAATTAGGTAGTTTAGAAAAAGACAAATTAATTAAACATTTGAAAAAACACAAAAATGCGATCGCTTGGAAGCTTGTAGATATTAAAGGAATAAGTCCTTCCATGTGCACACACAAAATTTTAATGAACGATGACTACAAATCGGTAATACAACCACAATGTCGAGTAAATCTAAATGTACAATAAGTGGTTAAAAACGAAGTCATCAAACTACTTGACGCCGGACTTATTTACCCTATCTCCGATAGTCCTTGGGTAAGTCCCATCCAAGTAGTTCCAAAGAAAGGAGGTATGACTGTAATAACTAACAAAAAGAAGAATTAATACCAACAAGAACCGTCACAGGATGGAGGGTATGTATAGATTATAGACGATTAAATGAAGCAACAAGGAAAGATCACTTTCCTTTGCCCTTTATTGATCAAATGTTAGAAAGATTATCCGGTCATAAATTTTATTGTTTCTTGGATGGTTTTTCAGGATACTTTCAAATCCCGATAGCACCCGAAGACCAAGAAAAGACAACCTTCACATGTCCCTATGGAACTTTTGCTTATCGACGCATGCCATTCGGTCTATCCAATGCCCCCGCAACCTTTCAACGTTGCATGGTAGCCATCTTCCATGACATGATAGAAAAGACAATGGAAGTCTTCATGGACGACTTTTCTATCTTTGGGGATTCATACGACCAATGCCTAGATAACCTTGAACGAATGCTATCCCGATGTGAGGAAACTAACCTCGCCCTTAACTGGGAAAAATGCCATTTCATGGTAACGGAGGGAATAGTACTCGGTCACAAAATCTCAAGCGAAGGAATGGAGGTTGATCGAGCCAAAATAGACACTATTTCTCGATTACCACCCCCATCCTCCGTTAGAGCTATCAGAAGTTTCTTCGGGCATGCCGGATTTTATAGGCGGTTTATCAAAGACTTTTCTAAAATCTCAAGGCCTCTAACAAAATTACTTGAAAAAGATGTCCCTTTCATCTTTGACAAGGATTGCAATCAAGCATTCCTAACCCTAAAGGAAATGCTAGTCAATGCACCGATCATGATAGCGCCTGATTGGAAATTTCCTTTCGAAATCATGTGTGATGCAAGTGACTTTGCAGTTGGAGCTGTCTTAGGACAAAGAAAAGAAAGGCATTTTCACCCAATTTATTATGCTAGTAAAACACTTAACGATGCACAAGAAAATTACACAACAACTGAAAAAGAATTACTAGCTGTGGTATTTGCTTTTGATAAATTTCGTTCTTATCTTGTTCTTTCTAAAACAATAGTCTATACATATCATGCAGCCATTCGATATCTCTTCAAGAAACAGGATGCTAAACCACGTTTGATTCGGTGGATTCTACTCCTCCAAGAATTTGATATTGAAATCAAAGACAAAAGAGGAGCAGAAAACACTGCAGCGGATCATCTTTCACGCTTAGAAGACCCAGCTTTGGAGGCAACCAGGCACAAGCAAATCAACGAAAAATTTCCAACGGAGTCCCTAGAAATGGTGGAATACAGAGAAGAACCATGGTACGCCGACTATGCTAACTACCTAGCTAGCGGTATAGTCGCAAAAGGTTGGCCACATCATCAAAGAAAGAAATTCTTTGCTGATGTAAAGCATTATTTTTTGGAAGATCCTTATCTTTTCAAAATGTGTGCCGACCAACTCATCCGACGATGCGTACATGGTAGCGAAGCAAGAAGAATTATCCGCCATTGTCATGAAGGTCCATACGGAGGACATCATGGTGCCACTAGTACCGCACGAAAGGTATTTGATTCAGGATTTTATTGGCCGACCATTTACAAAGACGCCCAAAGTCTTGTCAAGACATGTGACGCTTTCCAAAGAACAGGTAATATTTCTTCCAAAAAAGAAATGCCACAAAATGGCATTCTTGTTTGTGAAATCTTTGATGTGTGGGGACTCGACTTTATGGGACCCTTCCCACCGTCAAAAGGAAACAAATATATACTTGTGGCAGTAGATTACTTGTCTAAATGGGCCGAGGCCGAGGCACTTCCAAAAAATGATGGAAGAGTCGTGGTAAGATTTCTGAAAAAATTATTCTCTCATTTTGGAACACCTATAACATGGCAAGCAACACGTACACCCGGGTCGGAGCAATTGAGAGAAACATCTCTGACATTCAGGATGACATTGGGAACATCCGGGAGTACATGGCGGAGCACGGAGGAGGAGGTGACGATGAAGACGAGGAGATGGACTAGGCGGGAGGAGCGGAGTCAGGAGCAGCCGGTTGGTGGTTCCACAGGTTAACCCTCTTTTCTTATGAACAATTTCCGGCCTGCGTGCCGTGTGTTGAACAATTTATTTCCTTTAACTCTTTTTATTTTCTGCGTTTTTTTTTCTTTTTAACTTAGTGATGTGGATGTTTTGAACTATGGTAAATTAGGATGCTTGTTATGGTTTGGTGTAGTGTTTATTGATAAAACAGGTACATACGAGGCTTAGAGTACTAAACATTAGTGCTACTAAAGCCAGGACAGGAAAACCGAAGCCAGAAACCTGTTTTTCACCCTTGCAGACTGTCTACACGGGGTCGTGTTCAGCCGACACGCCCCCCGTGCCCACTACCCCAGACCTGCTGTTTGTTTACTCCTGCAGATTTTTCCCAGACACGGGGTCGTGTCCAGCTGACACGCCCCCGTGTCCACCTTCTGTAAGTCTTGGTTACTGGCACTCTGAACAAGGGGTCATGCTCAACGAGCACGGGGCCGTGTCCAGACTCCCAGTAACATATATTTTTGCTTTTTCACACCTTTTTACACATTCAAGTAACCTAAAAACTTATTTTTGGGACACATTGAGGACAATGTGTAATTTAAGTGTGGGGGGATGCTAAAACCTTGAAACTTGCAAGTCCTAATTACAAGCCTTACACAAAACTCTATTGGAACCGCTAATCACCCCAAATTTTTTCAAAAGTTTCTCATTGTTTTTACTTGTCTAGGTTTAATTTGGGAGTTTCAAGTTTTAAAAAGGTTATATTTTTACAAATTTACAACCGATAGCGTCGTGATAAAAAGAACCAACATAAAAAAATTATGAAACGACATGACAAGTTTAGTTAAAATTTGATTATATATACTTGATCACATAAAAACCCATTCCCACAAAAAGTGAGTTTTGAGCCTTTATTGAGCATACAAATACATATCTTTAAACTAATTGCTCATTTTTCGTTTCTTGTGTGAATAGCCGCTTGGTTCTCACGACTCTAGAACTTGCCACGACAATACATTCCCGGTCCTTACCAACTTAAACCTGAGTAAGTTAATGATGGAGGCATTAGGACTAACTTTTTTTTTTTATTTCTACACCATTATTATTATTATTTTTTTTACCACCTACCCAAAATCCCCCTAGTTAACCCCTTTGAGCCTAAACCTTTTCATTTCTTAACCCAAAACAAAGACCCTTTTACCCACCAAAACCTTTTTTTATTTTAAACCCTTTGTTTTAGTAAGAAGCTCGGTTTTTCTTATGACTCCCTTATCAATATATATATATATATATATATATAGTAGGGTTCCTGTGGAAAGTGTGTTTTTCCTAGAAAGTCTAGGAAGCGATCTGGGCAATCCGATTGGTGTGTTTAATGGCTTAGATCAAATGGATGACATTTTCGTAATATCTGATTTATATAATTAGAGACTTTTAATATAGTGAGGGTATTTTGGTAATTGGAAGTGTTTTAAATAAGTCAAGAAACTGCTATATCAATAACCAATTCCTAAATTCATGCGATTTCCCCTCTTTCTCTCTCTAGGGGCTTCGGACGCCACTTTTCTTGTGGAAAAAGGTGTACAGGTGTTGGCCAAACTGATATTACTTAGTTGTGGATGAATTAGAGATATGAAATATTACATAAGTGGGCTGCAAAAATCAAATGCAATGGCCAGCCATGCATGGTCACGATCAGTTGGGGAATTGTTTATTTTCCTTTGGGCTTGGCGTCCAACTAGGGGACATGGAATATTAACAAACCCTAAAGGAAAAGAAGGAGCCAATATGCATACAGATATATAGTTGACGGCATCAAGCATACGGAGAATAGGCTGAAGTTCAACGAACAAAAAGAAAAAAAGAGAGAGAGGCGATCAAGATAGGAGAAAAAAAGAAGGCCAATTGGTTCGAGGGTTCAAGCCACGATCAAGATTCCAGTCCGGGTTTGCAAATAGTTTATATTCAGTTTTAATAACTTTGTGTTTTTTGAACATGATTGCTATGGATTATTTATTATTTGGGCGTCAAGAAATCTGCTTGCTGTTAAAACACAGCGTCAAGAAATCTGCTTGCTGTTAAAACACAATGTCAAGAAATATGCTTGCTGTTAAAACACAATGTCAAGAATCCTCCAGCAATCTGCTTGTTGTTAAAACACAGAGTCAAGAAATCTGCTTGCTGTTAAAACACAATGTCCATCAATCTGCTTGTTGTTAAAACACAGCGTCAAGGAAATCTGCTTGCTGTTAAAACACAATGTCAAGAAATCTGCTTGCTGTTAAAACACAATGTCAAGAATCCTCCAGCAATCTGCTTGCTGTTAAAACACAGCGTCAAGAAATCTGCTTGCTGTTAAAACACAATATCAAGAATCCTCCAGCAAATCTGCTTGCTGTTAAAACACAGCGTCAAGAAATATGCTTGCTGTTAAAACACAATGTCAAGAATCCTCCAGCAATGTTGTAAAATCCTTTTTTTACAAATTCCTGTGAATATGTTGTATGGATTGTATGATTTAAATTGAAACTGTTAATTTGAATTAAATGGGATATTTAGTTTCCATAATTTTCTGGTTAGTTAGTTATCCTAATAAAATAATCCATAATTAAAATAATATTCAAATTACACAATTGCCCTTTTAGTTAAAAACCTTCAATGCCACATGTCGCGTTCTTATTGCTTCCTAGACTTTCTAGGAAAAATACACTTTCTACCCAACTCCTACTATATATATATAGAAAGTATATCGTACATTACGGCTTAACGTACTTCACGTACAACAACATGCGTGATTTGTTCTATAACATGCGTGATTAATGTTTTCAATATGCGTGATTATTGTGTTTCAACATGCGTGATTATGGATTTTTGAGTTATAACGTGCGTGATTTTAAAATGAACGTGCGTAATTACCTGTCGTACGTGATGTACGTTAAGCCGTATTGTACATTAACCTTCCTCTATATATATATATATATATATATATTTGGCTTTGATAAACTTGTTTGTTTATTTTTGGCTTCATCATATATATATATATATAGAGAGAGAGAGAGAGAGTAGGGTTCGCACGGAAAGTGTGTTTTTCCTAGAAAGTCTAGGAAGCGATCTGGTCCATCCGATTGGTGTGTTTAAGGGTTGAGATTAAATCAATGGAAATCTTGTAATATTTGAGTTTAATTAATTGATTGTTTTAAATGAATAGGGGCAATTTTGTCAAATGGCCGTTTTTTTAAATCAATTAGATAACTGCAATTCCTACTTTCATGGGATTTTCCCTCTCTCTCTCTCCATTATTGATTTGATTTTCTCTCTTTCTCTCTCCAATCCAACCCTAAACATAATAAAACCTGCGATCTCTACTCCCCCTTGCTGTTGGCGACGCAAAATAGGACCCCAAAAGCATTTAGATTTCGGTTCCAAGGCTTGTTGATACCCCTTTTCTTCACTAGGTATTCATATCTTGTGTTGTGATTAAAGTTCTTGAAGTGCATATACGTTTTCGGTCTTAATCTGCTTGTAACTTGGCTGTGTTTTTTCTGTTTTAATTGATGATTGTAGAGAGGCATGTAAAACACAGCGTCAAGAATCTGCTTGCTGTTAAAACACAGCGTC
Organism: Helianthus tuberosus; assembly: GCA_030545235.1. Classification (NCBI taxonomy): domain Eukaryota; kingdom Viridiplantae; phylum Streptophyta; class Magnoliopsida; order Asterales; family Asteraceae; genus Helianthus; species Helianthus tuberosus. The sequence continues at coordinate 152,954,246 of CM060381.1, forward strand.
AAAGAATCTGCTTGCTATTAAAACACAGCATCAGGAATCTGCTTGCTGTTAAAACACAGCGTCAGGAATCTGCTTGCTGTTAAAACACAGCGTCAGGAATCTGCTTGCTATTAAAACACAGCGTCAGGAATCTGCTTGCTGTTAAAACACAGCGTCAAGAATCTGCTTGCTGTTAAAACACAGCGTCAAGAATCTGCTTGCTGTTAAAACACAATGGCCTGCTTGCTGTTAAAACACAATGTCAAGAATCTGCTTGCTGTTAAAACAACATAAAACACATTCAGAGTGTTAAAATGCAAAATAACTGTTAAAACACAACCTGATTATATATTGACTTCAGATTGTTAAAACACACTGACTTCAACCTCTCTGACTGGTAAAACACATCACCAAGAACATGCTGATAGTTTCAGATAAACACATTGACTTGCAGATTTGAATTCGAAAACAATAAAAATTCCGAAAATCATGGAATTTTAGTTAATGAAGATACATTCCAAAAATAAAATTAAAATGTGAAATTACATGATAGCCCTTCTACTTAAAATCCCTCAATGACACATGTCCAAATCTTATTCCTTCCTAGACTTTCTAGGAAAAATAGACTTTCCACCCAACTCCTACTATATATATATATATATATAGGTTAGGAGTTGGCCAGAAAGTCCAAATTTCCTAAAAAGTGTAAAAAGTCATAAAACATCATAATGTCAACCATAAAACACACCAAAAACCCACAAATAATATGATGAAGATTACTAAAACATCATGTATGTGGGTTTTGTGTTGTGTTTTAGATGTTAAGGCTCTGATTATGGAATGCCAAATATTACTGTGTTTTATGTTGTTTAGCATTTTGTGTTTTATATTCATAGTTCTACGATGGTGCGTTTTAAGTTTTTATGGACTATTAGAGTTTGAATATGGTGTTTTAGTAATATTCATTCTATTATTTGTGAGTTTTAGGTGTGTTTTATGCCTGAAATTATTGTATTTTATGACTTTTTACACTTTTTAGAAAAACAGACTTTCCGTAGGATCCCCACTATATATATATATATATATATAACGTGCGTGATTTTAAAACAAATTTGTTTTTGATAAACTTGTTTGTTTATTTTTGGCTTCAATATATATATATATATATGATGAAGCAAAAAATAAACAAACAAGTTTATCAAAAACAAATTTGTTTGAAGAATTGCTTCATCAAAATAAAAAGTTATGAAAAATAAAAAGTCTTACGAAAACCGACGCTTTTTACGCCTTTTGCCCTTTTCTACTAACCACTAACCCAACCACCTACCTTTAACCCAAGCCTAACCCTTCACCCAAAAAGTCCTCTTGATATTTACAAAGGTGTATAGTTAAAAAGGAGGAGGATTTATTGCTTGGCAAGCTTATGGTAGGAGTAAGTTCCATGCCGCTCTCGAGTGATTCACTAAAAAAAAACATCTTCGGCCGAGTGATCCCCGTGAGGTATGTGAACTTGTATATAAGTGGAATTTTAAAAAGACATGCTATGCCCTAATAAGTAATTTATCTTATGTAATGTTTTAAATAAATTATGACGAATATGATTGTAAATAAATAAAAATAAAACTTAATAAAGAATCTTGGAAATCCCAACACTCTATGACAAGCCCAAAAACCTTCTCTTCTACCCATTCCATTTGGGAGTGTAAAGCCACATTATAAGGAGTTTTGCTTGAGGACAAGCAAAGATTCAAGTGTGGGGGTATTTGATGTGTGCAAAATACAACATATAAATTACATCAAATGTGGCATAAAACTAACCCTTTTTTAGTACTAATGTTGGAAAAAAAGTGTGTTTTTGTCTTCCTTTTGTATTTTCAGGATTAAATGAGCTCAAATGAACAAAAGAAGCAAAAGGCAGCTAAATCTAACATAAATACAAGAAAAGGAATAAACGTGGCATGCCCGACCCCTCGACAGCATCTTCCCAAGCAAAAACAAGAGAACAGAAGGCTGAACATGCCCCGTGCTCAATGAGCACGGGGGCGTGCCCAAGTGTCTGCAGAAAAGACAAAGTTGTAGAAGCTTCTATCACCCACCACGCGGGCGTGCCCAACGGACACGGGGTCGTGGTCAACTCTAAGATTCGCAGAATCTGGGGAAATCTTGATAGTACAGATACGCTTCTGCACACGGGGTCGTGCCCAGCGGACATGGGGGCGTGGTCAACTAATGCAGACAAACTGCAATTAATGAAGAAAGAGAAGGAGGGTGGACACGGGGCCGTGCCCGAGCTACTGTTCAGGCTATAAATAGGGGTGATTGGCTCATTTGCAAACCATCCCTTGGCACACCACCTCTCTCACACTTCACCCACACTCCACCACCACCACAACACCAGCATCCATCATAGAGTGTGTGAGTCGTCTCGGGATCCAAGAGTGTGTGAGTTCTTGACAATCAAAGGCCATGTTTGCCTAAGTCTCTTACATCATTTGGTGAAGACAAGTGTCTAGTGTAATACTTTTTATTTTTAATCTTTTCGCACTTTTTATTTGGTTATGTATTAATGACTTTAATAACTAGTTTCTTATGTTGAAGGTGATTCTTCCTTATCGTTTGTCCGTGGTGTCTTGGCATTATTTTACTGTCTATATAAAATAAAAGATTTTCACCATTCATATCTCCACGGTCTATATGGAGGTATGTTGGCTACCTGGTCGGGGGTTAAGGGAACGGTTTGGTAAGAGTCTTGCCTTGTTCAGTGTATAGATACTGCAAGGACCTGGGTCAAATTTAGTAGGACCTCCTTCGATACCCACCGGTATTGGATGGCGGGGGTCCAAACTCTTTGATCCCCTCATATGTAAGCTACTATTAAAACTTTAACCAGGCTACTTAGGACTGTATCCATGCTGACTCATACTACTTAGCCGAGGGTAACGTCACCTTCAAAAGAGGGGCCTACCACATTATGCATTAATAACTTAATTAATTATCTTTCAATAAACCGACCCTTTAGGATTGTATCCTTGCTGACTCAAACTACTGGGTTGAGGGTAACATCACCTTTAAAAGAGGGGCCTACTACAATAACTAAGATAATCTCTTAAAAAGTGCAAAAGTGCGGAAATAATCAAAGGTTACACTACACACGAGTCGGATCCAAGTGATTCATCTTGTCTATCTGTTTTTTATTTTATTTTATTTTATTTTTCAGCATTTTAGTTAGTATTATTTTTCTTGTTTAAAAAGATTTTTCTAAAATTTTGATTTGATTAGACGTTGAGGATAAACCGGTACTAAAAGCTCTTATGTCCTTGGACGACCTCGGTATCTTACCAACACTATACTACGCTCACGATGGGTGCACTTGCCCATATGTGTGTTTAGTGTTAGTAAATATCGTGTTTTATAAATTTAAAACTTGACTAAAAAGTGTAAAAGGGCTTAAAATATACATTAAAAACCTATAACACACCACACACATCACTTGCTTACTGGCAAATATGAAGCCTTTTACATAAGAAAACCTTGAATATGGTACTTAATTTACTTTCTGTTGGATTATGCAGGTTTATGTCCATCATTGATAAAAAAGAATGATAAATGAAGAATTAGAGGTAAAAGTGAAAGATATTAAATATTTTTCAAAACATAGGCACGTACTACTATAGAGATTCACACAAGTCAAAAGCACTTTGAAATAGGTGTGTTTCTTTGTGGAAATATTATGTACTCATTTTCACATAACAAAAAGTCAAAAAGCATTTTTGAAATCTCATTTTGAGGTGTTTTCTTTGTGGAAATATTATATTATTATGTACTCACTTTTGTTATGCCGAAAGTTAAACTCCTTACAAGCCTATGTTTATCTATGGGTTATGGTATCTACACATCCCCTAAAATTTTTGTACATCCCTCAATAGAAACCATATAGGCCAATACGCTTTCTATAGGGTTTGAAGCATTAAATGCGACACCAATAGGAAGCGTATTGGGCAATACGGTTCCTATTGGTACAATATTCTCTGACGCGCACACAGTTCAAAACTATAAAGGTCTGAAAAGTGACCCAATAGGAAGCGTATTGCCCAATACGATTCCCTTAAGTTTAATAGGAAGCGTATAGCGCAATACACTTCATATTAGTTTTACTTAAAAATTATAAGTTGCATCAAGTTTTTAACTTTTTATTGTTATCTTATAATGTTTTTATGAAAACACTTATTAAACAAAACAATATATATATATAGGAAATGTATGGGACAATATGGTTTCCATGGACCTAAAGTATAGGAAGCGTATGGGGCAATATGGTTCCTCTAGACCCAAAGTATAGGAAGCGTATGGGGCAATATGGTTCCCCTAGAGCCAATGTATAGGAAGCGTATGGGGCAATATGGTTCCCCTGGTCCCCTAATTTGAATCCTTTTTTATAAAAATGTGTCAAAAAAACGTTTATACATTATTATAATACCCAAAACATATTTATGATAACCATGTGGGGTGGCGGACACTGTTCGACAGGTTATCGGATAGGATAGCCCGTGGGATCGTTTATTTCGAATAGGAGCCGCACCATCTTATCGGCCGTTGATGGTGGAGTTTCTCACCACATTCCGCTATAGACCTCGACCGGATGACCGACCGAACTCGGATTTTGATGATCCGAACTTGCCGGCCCCATCACCCAAGATCACATTCCGTCTGTTCACCCGAGTATATATATTGTTTTGTTTAATAAGTGTTTTTATAAAAACATTATAAGATAACAATAATAAGTTAAAAATTTGATGCAACTTATAATTTTTAAGTAAAACTAATATGAAGTGTATTGCCCTATACGCTTCCTATTAAACTTATGGGAATCGTATTGGGCAATTCGCTTCCTTTTAGCTGACCATTTTTTGAAAAGTTTGGTACACATATAGGAAGTGTATTGCTTAATACGCTTGGACTCAGAGGAACCGTATTGCCCTATGCGCTTCCTCTGGTCCCCTAATCATTAGCTTATCATCTTTTGAAAAGTTTGTACTTCAAGTACACATATAGGAAGTGTATTGCTCAATACACTTTGACCCAGAGGAACTGTATTGCCCTATACGCTTCCTATAGGGTTCAAGGGATGTGCAAATAACCAAGGGGGATGTGTGAATAACCAATCCCTTATCTATAAAACTTTCTGCCATAATTATTATTAATAATTATTAATAAATAAGTATTAGTAGAGCAATGGAAATGAACTGTGGTTTTTGTCTGGTTTGTTCTAATTGGTTTATTTGGGCGGTAACCCCCCCTTGAGACATGTGTTCTCCATCTTTCCACCTTACCCTTCTTTAAAAGCTTCAGAAGAGAGAGAAAGGGAGAAAGAGAGAGAGAGAGAGAAGAAAGGGGCGGTGACCGGAGAATCACCACCGTCACACCACCACGCCGGTCACCATCTCCGTAACGTGGTGTTTCTGTTTTCTTTTGGGGTTTTTTCCTCGGTAGAGAGAGAAAGGGAAAAGGGAGAAAGATGAGAGAGGGCTGGTGACCAGAGTGTCACCACCGTCCCACCACACGCCGGTTGCCATCTAGTGTATCTGTTTTGTGTGGGGTTTTACCTATATACAACTGCTGGGCTTCTTTTATATAGCACCACCTGTTTTCCTCTCTCTACAAATCTTAATTTCTCTCTCTAGACGGCCTGGAAATTAACAGAGTTTGTGTTTGTGGTTTGTTCCAATTGACCTATTTGGGCGGTCATCCCCCTTGATATGCGTGTCCTCCAGCTTTACATCGTACGCTTCTTTAAGAAGAGAGAGGGGTGGTGACCGGAGGGTCACCATCGGCTGTGTCTAGCCGTTTTGGTGGCAACCAATTTCAACATAAAACCCTAGCCGGCGTTTTAGGCAATGACGGCTAGAGTTCTTGCAAGGTTTCAGCCTTTCGCCTACCCAACGATGATGGTGGCTTGCTACTTGGTATGGCAACTTAAGTTGCAACCGTAGCGCCACTATGCGGGTTCAACGATGATGATGATCTTTTTTTTATCCGAGTCAATTAGTGTTGATGATTTCGTTTTTTGTATTTTTCGTCTTCTGAGATTGTTGAAATGATTATGTTGGTGGTGGTTAGGTTGTGAGTGCTTAGATGGTGAACTTTGCTGCTGGTGTTAGTAAGGAGTCATTTTTTTATATTGAATGAGTTGTTTCGGTTCCATCCTGAGGCTATTAAGCCAACAGGTAAATTTCATTTGAGCTTAATGTTTGATATGAACGTTATGGTTTTTTGTGGATTTGTAGGTGTTATGGCTCATTTTCTAAGCATACATATCCTAACCAATATCCTGCCTTTATTTGTTTATTTGTGACCAGGATGCTGGAAGAGGATATTGCTAACATCTTGGGTGATATCCTGAGGTTTATCGAATTAACCACGTGCAGGTTAAAGGCTGAGACTTGCTAACGGTCAAGTGGACTTCTTCTCCTCAAGACTCGGACGTGTTTGTTGAAGGAGAGACGTTGAACCCGAAAGACCAGGTCTACAACGTTCGATTAAGGAATATTCGGTGGATCCCGGAAGTATAGGGTAGTTTGTTACATTATCTTTACTATAAATAGATGGGGGCGGATCAGTTTAAGGCACACAATTTTCACTTACACTCTCGAACACTTTCACTCTCTAGCTCATTGCAAACACCACACTTGTATTCAAATTTCGTTGTAACACATAGTCGATCCGCACCACATTCTGCACTGTATCCTGATATTTGAAGCAATAGAAGAATAAGGCAGCTGCGATTGTCAGCTCCCGAGGTTTTATGCCGGCGATCTAGATTGATCAAGGGCTTTCCTCGTACATCTCGTGTCGTCTACTTTACTTTTGCTCATTGTTTGATCATAGATACAGCTCTATATCCTGAGCCGTATCCTGAATACTGATTTTCTAAATAACTTAACAAGCATATTTTCAACACACTTTCTAGCACACTACCTCACTTTACTAATTTGATCACTAAATTGCTTCGGTAATTTTTGACCAAAACAATTTGGCGCCCACCGTGGGGCAAGTGGTGCTCTCTTTACTAAATTTTTTTGTGAAATCGCTAATCGGCTTTCTATTTTCAAAACTTTTTGCCATATTGTCCATAATGGCCTCAAGATCAAACATGAGTTCCTCTACTGTGTCTGCTATGACTTCTGCTACTACCGGTTCGGTGCTTCCACCACCTCCTCCGAGGATGCCAGCCTCTTCACGACCTCAGGATGTTATCCCTACCCGCAGTGTTCAGGAATCTGCTCCTGTTTTAGCTTCTAACGATGAAATTTTAACCTTATTTGGAAGTGTGCAGGAACAAATGAGGCAGCAACAGGAAACAAACCAAATGCTTTTAAGGGAAATACAACTCCTGAAGTCTGGCTCGAGCAGATCTGCTGAGGATATTGACACTCTATTACATCCCAGAACGTTGAACTTTAGTTCAGCTGTGTATACTGAGGATAACAGGGGGAATATTGTGCCCAGCCTTCCTCAGAATCATACTCCTGAAATACCCTCCTCGGTCAGGATGTCAACCATGAGGAGCTCAGGATATGCTTCAGGATATGGACAAAATCCTCCAACGGGTAACGTGTCAAATAATAATAATACTCATGCTACTAACAATAGTGGATCTTTGCAGGATACAGGTGTAACATCAGCACTTACTAGGGAACTTCAGAAGTTGAAGGACATGATATCTAGTGTACCAGGGGTGGTCCAGCCGATCCCGGAAGTTTCCCAGGACAGCCACAAGATATCTCGTTTTGCATATCCTATCTGTGATGCTGAGATCCCAAAGAGATTCCAAACCCCCAACATGAAGCTTTATGATGGGAGTACGGATCCCGAAGAGCATATTGCTCAGTATAGGGAAAGAATGGAGATTAACCCTATCCCTCCGGAGCTCAAGGAAGCGTGCTTGTGCAAGGGATTTGGTTCTACTCTAACAGGATCAGCCTTAAAATGGCTGTTAAACGTTCCTCCTCACTCAATTACTTCGTTTGCTCATTTGGTTAATTTATTTAACAGTCAATTTTCTTGTAGTCGGAGTTTTGAGAAACTAACCAGTGATCTTTACAGGATAACTCAAGGGCCTCAGGAATCCTTGAGGGATTATGTGAACAAATTCAGTCGAGAATCCTTGGATATCCCACATCTTGATGTTGCAACAGCTGTGCAAGCTTTTAAGATGGGATTACAAAAGGATTCTCAGTTTTATCAGGATCTTGTAATGAATCCTTGCAGTAATCTCGACGAAGCTCGTAACAGGGCTTTGAGATATATCCGTCTGGAAGATGACAGGAAGATGCAAGAAAGGATGAACTCATCTAACACTTATGAGTCAACTAACAGGAAGTCAGAATCCTCATTCAAGTCATATCGGCCTAAGCCATATGGTAGAAATGAAAACAAGAGAGTGAATGCCGTCGAAGATGAGGATCCCGAAGAGTATCCTGAGTTGTCTGAATATTGCTTTTCTGTTAACATTCCTGAATTGATGTATGCCATGCAGGGTCTAGGAGACAAGGCTAGGTGGCCTCGAAAGAATCAACAAAAGGCTGACTGGAAAGATAAGTCAAAATGGTGTGCTTTCCACGAAGATTTCGGACATGTAACTGAGGATTGCATTGCTCTAAGGAAAGAAATAAGCTATCTTTTAAGCAAGGGATATCTGAAAGATCTCTTGGGTAGAAAGAAGAATAAGGGTTAGGATACTGAGAAGGATCCTGAGCGAGCAGCATCACCTCCCGCGGATGCCAAGATAATCAACTTCATTTCGGGAGGATCCGACATTTGTGGAACTTCATATTCGGCAGCAAAGAGACATGCAAAGGAAGCTAAGGCCGAAAGGGGAGACAAACCTGTCAGGATGACTACCCTCACAACTGACAAAGTGATCACTTTTGATGCTGATGACAGGGATACTGTCCAGGATCCTCACCATGATGCTCTGGTAATAACGTTATATGTGGCTAACCATTTTGTACGTAGGATATTGGTTGATAATGGCAGCTCCGTCAACATAATCCAACTAGAAACTCTGAAGAGAATGAATGTATCTCCAATGGATATCACTTCAAAGTCTACCGTGCTTGTTGGGTTCAGTGGAGAGGCTAGAAACACAGTGGGAGAGATAAAGTTGCCAGTATACGTTGAAGGAGTCAACTCGATACAACGTTTCTGTGTGATGGATTCTCTATCCTGCTATAACATCATACTGGGAAGACCGTGGATTCACGATATGAAGGCCATGCCATCAACATATCACCAATGCATCAAGATACCTACCCCTTGGGGAGTTGTCAAAGTTGACAGTGATCAGCAGGAGGCGAAAGAATGCTACTCGTCCTCGATGAAATCCTCAACCAAACCTAGTGCAGCATAGCAATTAAAGACGCGGGCCCAGGATATCGTGGAGGATCCGGAGCAGGATGTGAAGAAAATTATCCTGAATCAGGATAAATCCGATATTTCGGTGCTCGTAGGGACCAATATCCCTCAGGATATTGAAGAACAATTAATTAACTTTTTGAAATGCAGGATGTCAACGTTTGCATGGAAGCATGAGGATATGACAGGCATATCCAAAGATATTATCACGCACAAGCTTGGAATTGATAAATCATTCAAGCCTGTGCAACAAAAAAGAAGGAAGTTTGCTTCTGAATGGAACACGATTATCCAGGAGGAAGTTGAGAGATTATTAGAGTCCAGGATGATCAGAGAGGTTAAGTTCCCAAGGTGGCTAGCAAACGTGGTTGTAGTACAGAAGAAAAATGGGAAATGGAGAGTTTGTGTAGACTACACAGACTTGAACAAAGCTTGTCCTAAAGACCCATTTCCTCTTCCCCACATTGATGCAATGGTAGATGCCACTGCCGGGCATGAAATGCTGACCTTCATGGACGCATCCTCAGGATTTCAACAGATCCAAATGGAGCCTTCTGACCAGGAGGATACTGCCTTCATGACACCAACAGGTATTTATTGTTATACAGCTATGCCTTTTGGTTTGAAAAATGCAGGTGCAACATACCAAAGATTGGTAAACATGATGTTCAAAGACAAACTGGGGGACACCATGGAGGTATATATCGATGATATGGTGGTAAAATCTAAAAAGGCTGAGGATCACCTCCAGGATATCAAGGGAGCATTTGATATCCTGGATCGATACAACATGAAGCTGAATCCTGCTAAATGCCATTTCGGAGTGGGGGCAGGAAAGTTTCTTGGATATATGGTGACAAAAAGGGGGATAGAAGCGAGCCCAGAGCAGATCAAAGCTATTCTGGATATAAAATCACCCTCAAATATGAAGGACGTACAAAGATTGACAGGGCGAGTAGCAGCTTTAAACAGGTTTATCTCGAGATCCTCAGAGAAGTGCAAAGATTTTTATGATATCCTGAAGAAGAACAAGAGATTCGAATGGGGGGAGAAGCATGAAGCAGCCTTGCAGGATTTGAAACGATATCTCTCAACCGCACCTCTATTGATGAAGCCTGAAAATGGTGAACCACTATCCCTATACCTTGTTGTATCAGGGAATGCTGTAAGTGCCGTTCTTATAAAAGACCATGAAGGTCAGCAATATCTTATTTATTATGTTAGTAAAAGTTTGTTAGATGCTGAAACTAGGTATTCTCATTTAGAAAAATTAATATTAGCTCTAGTCATGGCATCGACAAAGCTTAGACATTATTTCGAGACACATAGGATACATGTTAAAACAAATTATCCTGTCAAAAATGTGCTTAGGAAACCAGAAATGTCAGGCAGGATGGCCAAGTGGTCAGTAAAGTTAAGTGCTTATGATTTAGTATATGAACCTAGAAATGCCATAAAGTCTCAGGCTTTAGCTGACTTTGTGGCTGATTTTAGTAGTGACATTCAGGACGAAGTAGACCTAGAAGTTCAACAGTTAGGAGAATCCTCAGGATCCTGGACATTATATACTGACGGTGCATCTAATGTAAGAGGAGTAGGATTAGGAATACTACTAAAATCGCCACAGGGGGACATATTACCCCAGGCAATTAGGTGTGAATTTCCTGCTACTAATAATGAGGCAGAATATGAAGCTTTAATTGCAGGATTAGAATTGGCTAAGAGTATGAGTATCAAAAATTTGCAAGTATATGTTGACTCTTTGTTAATTACTAACCATTTTAATGGATCCTATGCAGTTAAGGGTGAGAAGTTAATCGAATATCTCGATATTCTCAAAAAATTAGCAGGATATTTCGATGTTTTTATACTTGAACAGGTACCAAGGGAAGATAATGCTGAAGCGGATGCCTTAGCAAATTTGGGATCATCGATCAGGATACCTGAAGGGACCCAAATACCAATATTACATGTCTTATATCCTGCAACAAATCCTCAAGATAAAGAAGTAGCGGGTATTCAGGATCCTGGAGCAGAGCATCCTGAAGAGGATCCTAAATCCTGGACGGCTCCAATCATGAGATATCTCAAAGAAGGACACATCCCTGGAAATGAAAATCCTAAGGCATTTAGGATGAAGGTATCACGATTCACTATTATAAATAATATTTTATACAAGAAATCTCTTGCAGGACCGTATTTGAGGTGCTTGGAGGATCCTGAAGCCAAAGAAGTACTTCAGGATATACATGAAGGGGATTGTGGTAATCATGCTGGGGGCAGGTCGTTATTCTCAAAAGTATTAAGGACAGGATATTATTGTCCAACAATGAGAAAGGATGCCGCAGAATATGCTCGAAGATGTGACGCATGTCAAAGACATAGTAACATACTGGATCAACCTGCTGAACCGTTATACCCTATTGTTTCCCCTTGGCCATTTATGAAGTGGGGTATGGATATAGTGGGAAAGCTAACAAAAGCTCCGGGAGGAAAAGTCTTTATGCTAGCAATGACGGATTATTTCTCTAAGTGGGTTGAAGCTGAAGCATTTGTACAAGTTAGAGACCAAGAAGTAGTATCCTTCATAAAGAGGAATATCCTGACCAGATTCGGAGTACCAGCCGAGATAATCTGTGACAATGGTTCTCAGTTTATAAGCAAGAGAACTACTGACTTTTGCAAGAGTTAGGGAATCAAAATGATAACATCTACTCCAGTACATCCTCAAGCGAATGGACAAGCTGAATCCTCAAACAAGATAATTGTCAATAACTTAAAGAAAAGGCTTGGAGCCAAAAAAGGAAGATGGGCAGAAGAATTACCCTTTGTTTTATGGGCTGATAAGACAACGGTAAAGAATGCAACATGCCAAACCCCATTTTCCTTGGTATTTGGAGCAGAAGCAATGATTCCAACGGAAATGACAATACCTACTGCAAGATCTACCCTAAGTGATCCTGAGCAGAATCCTGAAGCCTTGAGTCAGGATTTAAACACTATAGATGAGAAGAGAGATGCGGCAAGGCTAAGGATGGCAGCATATCAACAGAGAATATCCAGGGCATATAACAAGAATATTAGGACCAGAAGATTTAAGGTTGGAGATTGGGTGTTAAGAAAGGCTTTTCAGAATACTACTAATCCTGCCGATGGCAAGTTAGCTCCAAAATGGGAAGGACCATATGAAGTTGAATCAGAAGCAGGGAAAGGAGCATACAGACTCAAGGATATGGAGGGGGATATGCTACCGAGATCTTGGAATGCTATACACCTTAAGCTCTATTTCAAGTGAGTTTAGAATTTAATTTCTAACTCAGGATGGTATGAATTCTACCTTTTTTAAATATGTTTGGTTTAATTTGTTCTTTGTAATCCAATATTGACTTAAGCATCGGAGGGGTGTTAGCCAAGCTAACACCCACCTTAGTTTAGAATTGTTTTGCAGGATATGTTTCAGGATATAGCTCCAGGATATGTACTCGGGATAACTCGAAAGATTAGAGGATTGGCCCCCTATCTCACGTTTAAGGGATACTGATCCCTTCACAGGTTTAAAGGTATTCACCTTTCTTCCGAATTGGGTTTAAACACCCCGCCTGGAGCGCAAGTTATTCAGGGATAGTTCAAGGTGGCGGGACCAGTCCATGTAAAAGTGGCTGACAATTTCGTTACTGTTGGCTATATCCTGAATCCTAAAGGTATATGAGGATTGATCACCCTCTCTCACGAAAGGGTATTTTCATACTCTCTAAGGTTTAAAGGTTTTCACCTTTCTAAGTCTTGGAGTTTATACACTCCCGCCTGTAGCGCATGAAAATTTGGGATTTTCCCCAGGATATAAGGGATTTATCTCCAGTACATCCTTGGGTTTTACCCTTGGGACGTAAAAAATTGACTATACAATGGAAACTAACATTCAGAAGATTTCTAAGTATTTGAAGACATTGTACACAGGGGACATTCCTACCAAGGCAGTGATGTAAAGCTCAAAGGCTAAAGCTCGGAACTAGTATGCTAAATATCTCACACAGGGGACATCTTCATTGGAAAAGTTGCAAGGAGATTGAGGTTTGATAATAGGGTGATATACTACTCCAGGTATGATCTTTCCTTTGTAAACATCATCTAAGTTTTTAGTAACACTATGTTTTATAAAAGGTCAAGTATCCTGGTATATTCTCAAAGTCCTTTTCAGGATATTTGATTAAGGTGTTTGAAACTAGTATTAGTTTGGCACTTTGATCATTTAAGTATTATCATAAACTGGTTTTGGAAAAATAGATTGTTTTTCAAAAACTTTCTACAAAGTTGAAGGAATGTTTGGAAGTTCTATCTAATAAAAAGTTTTTACAATATATCGCTGAGCATATTGATCAGGATATTTTCATAAGATAACAATATAATTTTTTTTTTTTGCAAGGCTAAGAATTATACTTAGGTAAAACGGAAGATAATGGCAATAAAAAGACGAAATTATTCTTGAAGCAATCAATACTGGTTGATAACCGAAGGTTTCATCCTGAAACCCAGGACCCATCCACCTTCGGCTATCAAATTGTTTCGATACAGAAATAAAAATTGTTCATAAAAACATAAAATTGTTCGAATAATTTAAAGGAAATGAGCTCTAGGGGGTAGTGCCTTCTTCGTCCATAATGGTTTCAGCAACATCCTCCTTGGGATCCGCCTCAGCATCCTTCTCAGCATCGGTTTCTTTTTCAACTGCTTTGGAAGATTCTTCGACAGCTGATCTGGAAGAGGTGCCTCCGAGGTTCTTTAGCTTGGTCTCCCAAGCACCAACATCCCAAGAAGGGCATTCAAAACCTAATGTTTTGGCCTCATGGGCCATCTTCAACCTGGCTTGGAGGAGAGAAATGACGACGGAACTTTTGAGGCTTTCCCGGTAGCTGACCATATCCCGTTCGTACTGCATGTGGGCAGCTTCAAGATCGGTCTGGGCTTGAAGAGTAGCTTTGTTGAGAGCGGTTTGGTGTTCTTGAGTCATGGCTTTAAATTTCTGCTCATAATGACGTGATTTGGCGGCTGCAATCATGCCTTGATCGGAGATTGTGATTTCAGCTTCCTTTAGCTTGGTTTCAAGCGTCTTGTTGAGCTTGCAGGATTCTTGATATAAGTTAACCAAACGCTCAAGACCCTACAAAGGTAAGACGACAGGTATTAATATTGATAAATCTCTGATAATAGTGTAAATTGCAGGATATGATATGAGAATACTAACCTGGTTAAGAAAAGAAGTCATAAACCCGCTAGCTTCAATGAACCCGTGCTTCTCATAAGGAAATGTGTCAGAAATGACAAGGGAATCAGGTTCTTTCCTTTTGCGGGAACTTGAACTCCGGGGCTTGGTAGCCGATGAAGGTTTGGGAATAATGATGGCTTTGGAGCTGCTGGGTTTGGATGTAGCTGTGGTCTTGGGGCTAGGTTCTTTCTTGACCTGGATCTGATCAGAGTAACTATCCAATTCATCGAGGTCAAAGACTTCAGGGATCTTGGCCGGTGCTGCATAAAGGAAAAAGTTTTACTCTTCGTTTTATTATTATACTGTCTTGACTAATTATTTTGAAAGTAATCCTTACCAGACATTTCGGATGACGAGTATTCGCTGGAACTCGGGACGTGTGTGGTGAAAGTCCTGTTTATTGCAGGTAACCGGTAAACAGTATTGATTCTTTCTTCTGACTCGGCGGTAGGGGGAGCGATTTCCTTGAAGTTCACTGCATAAAAATCGAAAAGAAGGATATTAATAAAAGATAAAAATTAAATGGTCTATGAGAATATTTATGACCCTACCGGTGGTTAACCACTCCACCGGAAGGTTGGCACCCTCAGCAATGGAGTCTCGTTTGACAAAGAAAAATTTGCGTTGCCATCCATCTTCGTTTTTGGTGGCTTTGAGAATCAGGGGTTTGCTGGAGGTCGAGAAGAGCAAGAACCGGCTAGAGCCATGGGATCGGAGGCGATAAGCAATAGGTAAATCCTCGATGCGGAGGTCGGAACAATGGAGGTTTTTGATTTGGTTAAGTACAATTAGTACTCTCCAAACCATGGGCATGGTTTGAGCGAAAGAGATGCCGGTAATTCGAAAGAATTGCATCATGAATTCAGGAAAGGGGTATCGAAGACCTAATGAAAAAGGATATGCTGGAAAACAAACCCATTCGGTGGAAGAAACATCCGATCGGATTGACTGATCGAATGGTCTAAAGACCGTGTTGTCAGGGAAAGCGCCGGAGGCTCTTAAAGCTGCAATGTCTGCGTTGTCAAAAGCGCAGATCTCCTTTTCGGGATTTTTAAGGAGATTCTGCTGGGTGAAGGTCTCGGCATCCATTGCAAGTAAGGGGAAGTAAATTGATAGAAAGAAAATCAGAAATGGAGAATTACCTGAAGGTTTTGTTGAAGATATCTGCTTTTCAAACAAGAAAAGAGAAGATATAGGGGCATTGTGGATCTCCATTGAGTAAAAAACGCGTTGGAAGTTACGATGTGATCTTGACCGTCGCTTCGTTTTAAATGCCTTGAGTTATGGGATAAGATTTTTGAAATATATCCGTTGGATTGGTATCCCAACCGATATATTTGGGGACAATTGTTATGGCTCATTTTCTAAGCATACATATCCTGACCAATATCCTGCCTTTATTTGTTTATTTGTGACCAGGATGCTGGAAGAGGATATTGCTAACATCTTGGGTGATATCCTGAGGTTTATCGAATTAACCACGTGCAGGTTAAAGGCTGAGACTTGCTAACGGTCAAGTGGACTTCTTCTCCTCAAGACTCGGACGTGTTTGTTGAAGGAGAGACGTTGAACCCGAAAGACCAGGTCTACAACGTTCGATTAAGGAATATTCGGTGGATCCCGGAAGTATAGGGTAGTTTGTTACATTATCTTTACTATAAATAGATGGGGGCGGATCAGTTTAAGGCACACAATTTTCACTTACACTCTCGAACACTTTCACTCTCTAGCTCATTGCAAACACCACACTTGTATTCAAATTTCATTGTAACACATAGTCGATCCGCACCACATCCTGCACTGTATCCTGATATTTGAAGCAATAGAAGAACAAGGCAGCTGCGATTGTCAGCTCCCGAGGTTTTATGCCGGCGATCTAGATTGATCAAGGGCTTTCCTCGTACATCTCGTGTCGTCTACTTTACTTTTGCTCATTGTTTGATCATAGATACAGCTCTATATCCTGAGCCGTATCCTGAATACTGATTTTCTAAATAACTTAACAAGCATATTTTCAACACACTTTCTAGCACACTACCTCACTTTACTAATTTGATCACTAAATTGATTCGGTAATTTTTGACCAAAACAGTAGGTACTCTGTGTGGTGACATTGTTTGATTTGGGGTTTGTACATTAGCTAAAATGTTTGCAAAGTAGATTCTGAGATTATCATGGCTTTTTTGTTGATTTGTAGATGCTATGTGTGGTGATTATGTTATTTTTTTTTTGTTAAGGTTTGTAGGTTTCCTAAAGTGTTTGTAAAATAGATTGTGAGATTTGCATATTGCATTATCATGGTTTTCTATTATTTTGTTGAAAATTTTGTTGTTTTGATATAGGATTTATAGATTTATTTTGGTTTTTTGTTGCTTTGTGCCTATGGTGATTATGTTATTTTGAGTTAGGGTTTGTAGGTTCAGTAAAATGTTTGGTAATTGGAGTGATATTTGAGTAGTAAATGTTTGGTGGAATATTTGTAGGTTGACATTTAAGTGAGCAAGATTCAATATGTAAACAGGTCTGCAACTATGCTTCCTATAAATATTGAGGATGTTGCTAGAAGTGAAGTTGAAACTGAGATGGCTTTGGAGGTATAATGGTTATATTGGTACTTTGGATATGAAGATGATAATTTACAAATGTTTTTAATTTGTTACTGACCAAAGTTTGGGGCATTGATTAAATCTAAACCATGGAAGCAATGATGTTACATTGCAGGTCTCAACTTGTGGTTAAGTCCATGAGTCGATGAAGCAGGTCCATCACAATGTTTATACATGGAAGTAATGTTTGTTTCTGACCCCTTTTTAGTACACAATTGACGCTCGCATAACGCGTGTCGATGAAGCAAGTCCATGTGTTGCTTGGCTTAAACAAAATGTATAAACGTATAAAGTTGGTCCAAGTGACATGCATTAATACATTTTGTTATTAGCTTTATCCAAATTTTCATATTATTCTATCACTGATTGGTTGTGTATTCAATTTAGTATCTTTCATTGCAGCTTTAAATAACAAGATTTAGTGTTTCATTTTTCCCATATTTGTCATTGAAGTCCACTTGAATTGCATGCAAGTTTGTTTTGCTGTTTAGTTTTTCTATTCTTTTATAGTTTTCTATTTGGCAGGTTTTTAGTTTTATTATGTATGTTGTTAAAAAACTATTCATACATTTATAGCTTGACAATTAGGTTGCGATTCAGTTATAACCAGGTAAAAAAGGCCCCTTCAATGAGTAAAAACATTTAAGCTTGCGAAATTACAATGCTCATTACACTTCAGCAACAAGTAAAAAAGGCCCCTTCAACAAGTAAAAACGGCGTGGAAACGCGCGATTCACTAAGCATTTATCGTGTCCGTATTTTTTCAAGTATACGAGTGCCTATACCACCACGATGCGCAAGGTTTTCACTTACCATTACGAACCGAATTGATACCGATCGCACTTGGCGCAACGCGCCAGTTTGATACCACTAGTTACTTTCAAATTAAACACTATAAGAAGCAACTTAATTATGCATATATGTGTTGTAATGTTGGCTTTGGGAGTCTTTCAAAAAAAAATTGGAAATTTTCCTTTTCAACCCTAAAGTTTTAATGTTTGACAATTTAAGTTTAAACTTTTCATCTTTGTTTCCTTTTTAACCCTAAAATTTTAATATTTGACAATTTACCCTAAAGTTTTATTATTTGACAATTTAAGTTTAAAATTTTTAATCTTTGTTTCCTTTTTAACCCTAAAGTTTTAATCTTTGACAATTTAAGTTTAAAATTTTAATCTTTGTTAATTTAACCCCTTTGATTAATTTGATTTTTTTTTTACTTTTAATTCAAAAGTTTCCATCTTTTACGATTTAACCACTTTGATTTTTTTACTTATGTGTTGTAATCTTGGTTTTAGGGGTTTTTCAAAGAAAAAAATGGTTATGCATATGGTTGTTGTAACCTTGGCTTTGGGGTTTTTTCAAAAAAAAAAAAAATTGATTTTTTTACTTTTCACCCAAAAGTATTTCATAAATTACTTTTATCCCAAAACTATTTGTCTTTTTACTTTTAACACAAAACTTTTTATCTTTTGCAATCTATCATCACAACTTTTTTTACTTTCAACTTTGGTCCTTTATAGTTTTCATTTTCTGCAAATTTTTCACTTTATGATTCGTTCTAAATTTTGTGATTTAACACATCGCAACGTGCGTCTTTGGTTTAGCATTTTTACGTTTCGTTCTAAATTTTGCGAGTTAACACGACGCAACGTGCATGTGTGGGTGAACATTTTTACATCGTCTATTTTTTTCGCGTTTGACGGGTTCAACATAACGTGCGCGTTCTAAATCGACTTAGTTATAACTAAAAAATCTCCACCGCATTGCGGCGGGTTGTAATTCTAGTTTGAATAATTTTGTATGTTGATGAAATTAATAAATTATCATTTGTCAAAGGATTATGAAAGCACACTTGTAATAGTTTGTAAGACTCAAATTCATTGTATTATCACTATTATGTATGTTTTTATATCTTTTTAAATTTTCGTTTGTTAAGAAAATATCTTGGTGGGGTTTTTTTTACCAAAGAAAAGCAATATTTTTTTACACATGACTAAAGATACTTTTAGGGAGTAGATCAAATACAAATCACATTTCGCATACAAACTGTAAGAACTGTTTAAAAAGTGTCACGTGTCATCCAACCAATTATAGAAAAATGATAAAATAATATCCTAAATAATATCAATTATATTGAATTCTCTATAAATATGCTAACAAGCAATTAATTCATTATTTGGATCTTTTTTTTTCAATGTGCTAATTCAGAAAAATGCTGATATCATTCAAATAGGTGCTAAAACCAATTATCTTGATTAATTTTCATGTGCTAATATAATTCAAAAGTGCTACTTTATGTATGTATTGTTTTGGTATGTGCTAATTTAACTTTTTTAAGTGCTAGGATCTGTTCTCACGATTTATAGGATAAATATGGTTTGTACCAGAACCAACCTCAGCTATAAGTTAATAACAAAATAATATAAGAAAAAAAAAACAGGAGGTAATAAAATGTTAAAACTGTTTGAAACAACTATCCTATTAACATTATAGAGATAAGAAAGAGAGATTGGGGGAATGGATATTTTATTGATGTATAGAATGGATCACATATGCCTCTATTTATAGGCTTAAAAGAAAGGGCTTAAGTACATGTAAAGTCATAATATAATGATGAATCCTAATGGATAGTCACACCAAAAATGGATAATAATTCATAACACTCCTCCTTGACTATCCACGTGACAAAATAATATATTGTTCTTATAATACGCTTGGTGATGCTGCCTCGTTAAAAACCTTGCCAGGAAAACCCAATGGGAAAAACCATAGCTAAGGGAAAAAAGAGTGCAGCGCGTATTATTCTCCCCCTGATGATTTAAGCTCCTTGAGTCGACGCATCCCGATCCCATGAACCAGTTTCTTGAATGTAGAGGTCGGAAGTGATTTAGTAAACAAGTTTGCCAAATTGTCGCTAGAACGAACTTGTTGGGCAGTAATATCTCCATTCTTTTGCAAATCATGTGTGAAAAAGAACTTTGGTAAAATGTGCTTCGTTCTGTCACCTTTGATGTATCCTTCCTTAAGTTGAGCATTGCATGCTGCGTTGTCTTCATGTAAAATTGTCGGTCCCTCATCTCTCATAGAAATACCACAAGACCCATGAATGTGTTGTAAGTAATAAATTGAATGCTCATACATTTCATCATCGATTGTTAATTGCGTAATACTAAAGTAAAGTTGATGGACTATTCAGTTGTAGAATAATGAATTAATTAAACTACAAATTACAGTTTGTATGTGCAGATGAAGTAATCAGGTATTTATGTTCATAATCATGTTAATGAAAGAACATAGATATGTTAAGGGGTTACTTGAGTTGCTATATGAGTAACGCTGTAAGTATTTCTAGATTTTGTAGCGGTTGAGATAACCGTCTGTTCCAAGTTTTCAGAAGTTGTTAGAGTTCCAGAATATCGATAATCTTAGTGTGAAGTCACGCTTCGATTGATACTTCGGAGGAGTGTAAATCGGAAGGAGGAGATTGCTTGTTCCGAACTTCCGAAGTTTGTAGGGAAGGAATTAATTCGGAAAGTGGTTTTACGGAAGGTCCCTAAACCCTAAACTGGCATTCCGAGTTATACAAAGTTATTCATAAGTATTTTTTGTATTCAGAAAGTGGTTTTGGGAATGTTGTTTCAACAAAATGACAATCACCAAATCGAGCTGTAAATAAATCACCTGTTGATGGCTCTAAATACTTAATGATCGATGGTGATTCATACCCAACATATATTCCTAACCTCCTTTGAGATCCTATCTTTGTGCGTTGTGGTAGAGCGATAGGAACATATACGGCACAACCAAAAATCCTTTGATGAGAAATATTTGATTCCTGACCAAAAACCAACTTTAATGGGGAGGAAGTGTGATAACTCGTTGGCCTGATGTGAATTAGTGTTACTTCATGTAAAATTGCATGCCCCCAGGCAGATACTGGTAGTTTTGATTTCATAATCATTGGTCTTGCAACCATTTGAAGTCGCTTGATAAGCGATTCAACAAGTCCATTTTGCGTATGTACATGAGGTACTGGATGCTCTACACTTATGCCAATAGACATGCAGTAATCATTGAAGGTTTGGGATGTAAATTCCCCAGCATTGTCCAACCGAATTTTCTTTATGCGATAATCTGAAAATGTGCTCTTAACCTTATTAATTGAGCAAGTAGTCGTGCAAATGCCATATTACGACTTGATAGTAAACTCACATGTGACCATCTAGTTGATGCATCAATTAAGACCATAAAGTATCTAAATGATCCACTGGGAGGGTGTATAGGTCCACATATATCCCCATGTATTCTTTCTAAAAAACTCAAGGATTATGTCCCTACCTTAACTGGTGATGGGCGAGTGATTAACTTCCTTTGTGAGCATGCAACACATGTAATATCCTTAGATTGAAGAATCTTCTGGTTCTTCAAAGAGTGACCACATAAATTTTCTATAATTTTCCGCATCATTATTGATCCGGGATGGCCTAACCGGTCATGCCAAATGATAAAATTTTCTCGGTCCATAAACTTTTGGTTTATGATTGCATTTGATTCAACTGCACCAATTTTAGTACAATACAAACCAGAGGCAAATGCGAGTAACCTCTCTAATATGTGTTTTTTCCCCGAAATAATATTTGTGATTTGAAGGTACTCATCATGTCCTTCACATGTAGTCTCAAGATTATATCCATTTAGACGAATATCTTTAAAGCTTATCAGATTTCTTTGCGATAGTGGGGAAAATAAGGCATTGTTAATTTTAAGCAAATTTCCACTTTGTAGAACTACATATGCTTCTCCAAAGCCTTCAATTAATTTTGTTTTACTAGATATAGTACCAACGCTTGCCTCTTTCATTGTTAAACTAGAGAAATAATCCCTTTTCTTTAGGATTGTATGTGTAGTAGCACTGTCTATTAGACATACATCTTCACCATTAATATGAAGTTTAGTTGAATACTCCATATGCTTCAAAACAAAACAAAGCTTCATAAATAAAAGTATAATATGGTTCAAACATAACAATTCCATAAAGTGCCCCAAAACACTTCAAAACAAAACATAACAAAATCCCAAACAAAATGTCTTAATAAAACATCAAGGAAATAGCATAATTTTAAATATAATCATTCACGCATTGGGAAAATTGCAAGCATCCAACTGGTTTGTATCAGCCACGATATCACCAGAATCCAAATTAGCTTGCTCGATAAGGAAATCATCATAATCTAGATTAGTTGCATAAGTATGGTCCTTTTCACCACTTGGGACATCAACATTTCCATCTTCATATGTGAAATTTGTCTCTATTCCTTTTTGTTTGTCTTTTATAGATTGTTGGTAAAGCTCTACCAAGTGTCTGGCTGTACGACATGTACCAACCCAGTGGTTGTTACCATCACATCGATAGCATGCATTCGATGAGATTCCACTTTTCTTTTTACCTCTTTCATCATTGGATTTCTTTTTATTATCATGCAACTTCTGGTGGGTTCTTTTGTTTTTGAATTGAACACCATGATAATTCCCCCGACCATATGTATGTCCACGACCACGACCACGACCACGATCACGACCACGACCATGACCACGCCCATGTTGATAGCCACGACCACGTCCGTGACTTCCACTTTGGTCATTATATGTTGCCACATTCACTTCTGGGAATGGAGTTGTACCAACCGGATGAGTTTCACGGTTTTTCATTAGTAGCTCATTATTTTGCTCAGCCACAAGCAAACATGATATTAAGTCACTGTATTTGGTGAAGCCCCTTTCACGATATTGTTGTTGCATGACAATGTTTGAGGCGTGAAAGGTGGAGAATGTTTTTTCCAACATATCCTTATCAGTAATATTTTCACCACATAGAATTAATTGGGACGTGATTCTAAACATTGCTGAGTTATACTCACTTATAGATTTAAAGTCTTGCAACCTTAAATTAATCCATTCATAACGAGCTCTTGGTAATGTTACTGTTTTCTGATGGTCATACATTTCTTTTAAATTGGTCCATAGGACGAGTGGATCTTTGATAGTGATATATTCATTTTTCAATGACTCATGAATATGGTGGCGTAAGAAAATCATTGTCTTTGCTTTATCTTGGGTACTCGTTTTATTTCCTTCTTTAATTGTTTCCCCAAGGTTGTTGGCATTTAGATGGATTTCAGCATTCAAAGCCCATGACAAATAATTTTTTACAGTGATGTCTAAAGCCATATACTCAAGCTTTGCAAGATTCGATATGATTAACTATATTAAAGAAATACACATGGGTTAAGGTATCTTATATTAGGTTATTTAATAGGTGGAATAATATAATATATAAACCGTTTTGTATAAAATCTAACAATATGTTGTATACCAATCTACTAATAAATATAACAATTGGCGTACCACTCAAAATTAATGCAATTAAGTACATAAACTAAATCAAGAAAATTGTCAATTTGTTTGTTTAGAGAACACAATCCAACATTGTAATATATTTAATTTCCATTATCATACATATAATAACGTTCCTTACAAATAATTAATAACCCAAATACTCATATAAAAATTCACTTTAAAATTTGTACACACTTAATAATTTTATAAACTAATGAATTTACATTAATTTCTCTTTACAAATTTACATTTTTGCATCTCGTTTCTATATGCAACATTTGATAAGATATGGGTTATAAACTAGATTCCAAATGCTCCAAAGTAAAAAATAAAATAATTGGGGCTATTAGAAACAATTTTATGGAAATAACATAGAGCGGTCAAAACCAATTAACCCCAAATAACATGGAAAATAATAAATTAATAATATCATTCCTACGACATTATCTTTCTAATTACCAATCCTGCCATTTTTTATTTTTTTTCTCTGTCAAGATTATTAATTAATCAACCTGTAAAATATTAATATAATTTCAATAGTATTTCTTAAAGTCTTTTAGTAACCTATGTATCTTAAATGTGAATTATATAGATACACGAATTTTTTTTGAAGGGTGACTTTCTATGTACAGGACCTATTGGTCACCGGGTTCATGTCGAAGACAATCCCCCGTCAGCCCCGCTCTTCCGGACGCGATGTTCGATCGGGCCCCGGCCGTTGCGCAAGCTGACCTTCGCCCGGAAACCATATTGCCCCCACACGAGAGACTCGCTGGGGTAACAGTTGGGTAAAACCGGGTTGCCCACAAGACCGCACCATGCCTCGGTAGGAACGATCCATCATTGGGACGTCCTCCCCCCGAAAAGCCGCAACCGGGTTTCAAACCTGTGACCTCCCAAAGGAAGACACCAGCCCAACCACATGGGACCAACTGGGCTGGGGAGAGGATTATAGATACACGAACTCACATAGACAAACAAGAAAATAACATAAATAATTATATCGGTATTATATGCAGGGTAAAGATCAAATAGGAAGTTAATTTTCGCTAGGAAGGATAGGAAGCCATAGGATTATGACATGTGGCAAATTTTAAAATAAAGAGAAAGGGTATTTTAGTCAATCCAACTCCTTCTTCTTCCTTTTTCAAAACCCAGTAAATTCAAAAACCCACCATTTTCAAAACCCACCATCTTCAACCATTTCTTCACTTTTTATCTCAATAATCACTACATTATAGTGCGATTTTCATCACCAATCAATGATTCAAACACCCGATCAACGTGTTCTTCAGCTTTTTTGAAGAAAACACAGTTTAAATTCATACAAAATCTCGTTTTTTTCCGGTGATTTTGAAGATAATTACTCGATTCGTTCGATTCGAGAGCTGATAAGTGTTTCAATCATTCAAAATTCGTCAATTGTTGAAGAAATCACTTCGATCCAGGTAACAAATTCTTTAATTTCATTTTTACGAATTGGGTTTTTTATTTAGTCATTGCGTTTTACGATCTTGGCGGGGTCCCAGGGGCGGCAGCCCCTGGCGGGGTCCAAGGGGCAGAGCCCCTGGCTGGGGTTGAGCTGTACTAAAAACGCATCAGAAAAAATAATTTTCCAGAAATTGGCTCATTTCGAAGACAGTAATTCGTAGACAATTCAGACAGTTCACAGACAATTCACAGACAGTTCTCAGACAGTTTTATGTGTCCATTGCGTTTTAGAAATAAGAGAGTTTTATGTGTTTTCTAGCTATTGTGTTTTAGAAAAAACACATTTTTAAGTGTTTTTAGTTATTGCGTTTTAGGTAAAACACATTTTTGAAGTGTTTTTAGTCATTGCGTTTTAGGTAGAACATATTTTTAGGTGTTTTCAGTCCATTGCGTTTTAGAATGAGTAATTTTTAAGTGTTTTCTGGCCGTTGCGTTTTACAAATAAAACATTTCTTTGTGTTTTTTGTGCATTGCGTTTTAGGTAAAACACATTTTTATGTGTTTTTGGTGCATTGCGTTTTAGGTAAAACACATTTTTATGGGTTTTTAGTCCATTGCGTTTTATAAAGTACATTTTCTTTTGAGTTTTTAGGCTATTGCGTTTTAGAAATAAAACATTTCTTTGTGTTTTCTGGCCATTGCGTTTTACAAATAAGTCATTTCTTTGTGTTTTTGATGCATTGCGTTTTAGAAAAATGTCATTTTTTAGGGTTTTTTTTTCATTGCGTTTTACAATACTGGGGGTTTTTCTATTGCGTTTTACGCAACTGGGTTTTAATTTTTTTTTTTCAAAATATAGCAATAGTATACTCGTTTTAAAGATAAAAAAACGCTCGTTTTTTTGGTGCAATTTTTTTAAAAAAATAATGTCGTATGAAAGAGTTATTAACGTTTAAAAAATGGGGGGGAATTGGAGGAGAGAGAAACTATTGGCTTACTTGACTAGAATGCCCCTGAAAAAAGTCGCGCGCCTCTTTTATTACTTTCAATTTCCCTGATTTAATCTTAGCCCTTGATTTACTTAATGGATGGTCAAGATCACTTCCTAGCCTTCCTAGCCAAATTAACTTCCTATTATATCTCCACCCATTATATGCATATACAAACGCACAAAGTTGTGAATAAAATAAAATAAATAATTAAAACTAGAACTGAACACGTGACATTTTAAGTTTTGGAGTGAAGGTGCTGTCCAGTTTTGTAAAACCATTTTTGTTAACATTTTTTTTTTCATTCAAAGTCTACAAACATATTTACCTATTAACATACTAGGTTATAACCCCGTGTATTACACGGATTGAATAAATAAATTTTATATACCAAATAATAAAACATTATCTTTTTAAAAGCCTCCTTTATTGCACAGGTTGAAGAAATGTAATTTTATATATTAAATAATAAAATAAGTTATATCTATAAGAACCATATGTATTGTACGGGTTGAATAAATATAATATTATATACCAAATAATAAAAAAAAATTATATCTTTAAAACCATTGTATTACACGGGTTGAATAAATGTAACATTGTTTACCAAATAATAAAAAAAAATTATATTTTAAAAAACCCTCGTGTATTACATGGGTTTAATAAATATGATTTTATATACCAAATAATAAAAAAATATATTTAAAAAAACTAACGGATTTTTTTATATTTAAAGTAGGATAAGACTGAATATTTATCTGAACTAACGGATTTTTTTATATTTAAAGTAGGATAAGATTGAATATTAATCTTTATTTATTTAGTTAATATAAGATTGAAAAATCATATGATTGAATAGGTGGGAGGTTGTATTATGATAAATCGGTTAACCATACTGAATGATAAAGATAATAGTGATTGTTGAACAAATTAATTAATCGAATTTAAGAGAAACATTTGTGATGTTAGGCGGATTTTTTTTTTAATTATTTGAAAGTTAATATCAACTTTGGAATTCGTATGAATTCTTATTAGATTTGATTAAATATTATTGATAATAAAAATTTGTATTAAATTAGATTTTAGATTTGATTAAATATTTTTAATAATAAGAATTTGTATTAATTTAGATTAAATATTATTATTTTTAGTATTATTAATAATTTTAATTAATTAAATGAGAGAATGACAAGTGTCTCAAAACAAGTTTCTTTTATTATATAGTATAGATGTTATCTCAAAACCTCAAGTGATAAGTCCAATAAAAAAAATATTATCAGTAGCATTATTTTCGATTTCGAACATTAATTCCGATTCATTTTTTTTCTTTCTCTTAACTTATCATCCAAGATATCAATACCAATAACTAAGAAAAGATTAATAAACAAGAAATCCTTGAATTAATATAAAACTTACTTGTAGGATGATGTAATTCAACTTGAAAAGTAAGTCGTGCTGATAACATGTTTGAAACAACTAGCTTATTGACATTATAGAGATAAGAAAGAGAGATTGGGGGAATGGATATTTTATTGATGTATAGAATGGATCACATATGCCTCTATTTATAGGCTTAAAAGAAAGGGATTAAGTACATGTAAAGTCATAATATAATGATGAATCCTAATGGATAGTCACACCATAAATGGATAATAATTCATAAAAAACCATGTATCACGGTTGATATACCTAACATTTTCTTTAGAGCAAGTCTTTTTAAAAAACAAAATTGGTACTTTAACATGTTTTTTTTTAAACTTTTTTTACTTCTAGTATTATAACTAAATTTTAACATTTTGTGTTTTAAAATTGATTCATCAATAGATAAATTTTACCAATACCCGTTTAAACTTTTATGCCGTTTGAAGTTATCAGTTGGGATGTCTATTAGCCGGCCTCAATCCCAACTCGCCTCAAAATCGAAATTAAATGTCATACAGACAACCTCACTTTTGAAAATTCTCTAATTTTTTTTTTTTGAACGGCTAACTGCTTTCCACGTGTAAACCCACCCTTTCGGAGCTATGTCCAAAGGCCGACTACTCGACCACTCTAATTTTATAAACCTTAAGTTTCTGAAAACTTCCACATACTATCATATATTGTTTTTTGTTTGTATAAAAATTAACATGTTTGGTTTCAAAACCAAATACCCATTGCGAAAGTTTCAGGTTTTTTCGTCAGATAATATGTCACCCATACTTGGTCTCGAAACGAGCCGTCATGTGTTTCAGCCCAGCTTCCCTTTTAATTTACTTGATCATGGTCTACATTTGCGAACACGGATGATATGCTTTAAACATGATAGATCCATATATCCATTACATCCCTTAACTTATTTGCATTTTAAATATTGCTAACATTAGTATCAAATACAACTATATGAATATTACTAATATATTGTATAATATGTTATTATAATCTACTAAACTCTAAATTCTTGTCAATTATTATAGTAGTAGTAGATTAATAATGTGTCAAAAGTAAGATGACTAAGATCTATTAAACGACAGGGAAAAAAAATGAAGGGCCATAAAAGGTATTAGGCCCACCCATCTAATCAACCCAATTTGCTAAATCGTCAAAAAAGCAATAGAAAATCTTGAATCTTGATTATGTAAAAGTATATTAGTAATACAGAGTTCTCATTTTATTGGTTGCTACTAATTTTAAAATCCTTTATATGTCTATACCAAATGCATATGGCAATAAGGCTAGTCGGTATGGGCTCCAGCCCGGGTCCGTCTTGCTTCGGCGACGGCGTGCACACCGTGCCGCCCCCCTGCGTCGCGTCGTGGACGTCGAGATGGTGCCGTTTGCGACGGTCCAAAAATAGTGGGGCCCATTGAATTAAAGTTACCATTTAAAAAAAAACATTTTTTCCCAAAAAAGCAACGGTAATATTTCCAATATTTATAAATTTCAACTCCATTTTCACTTTCATTCATCAAATTAACCACAAAATCTCATCCCTCTCTCACATAATTTTTATAAATCTTTGCTCACGTTCGCGCGTGGATCGTTGTAAAAGACGATCCAAAGTGGGCGCCGATTCCCAACGAGGTGGCGATGGCGAAACGCCAAAAAACATCAGAAACGAGTAGTTTTAGCGCCGGTGGATCGGACGCGAGGTGTAACTTAAACTTAAATGATGACGCCGCCTTTGACGAAGAGGAGTACGCCGTACATGAGCCGGAGCGTCCACCGGGCCGAGACAAATCAAAGAAGGAGCGGGCCAAGGGGAAACAAAAGGAAAAGGTGGACCCGAACATGGTTGAGTTTATGGAACACTTAAAAGTGTACAATGACGTCACGGCCCAAAAGACGAAGGCGAAGGACCGGGCCGCGGAAGAAAAAGCTCGTGTAGAGGAAGAAAAGTTACGCGAGAAGGTGCGGTTGTCGAATGAGAAAATCCGAATTTCCGATGAAAAAATTCGGCTCAAGGAATGGGAAATAATGATGATGAATGTCGAGGACGAATCCGAGCCGAAACGTTCGATGTTGAAAAAACTTCAAAACGACATCATGAAGAAGCATAATATTATTTAAGTCTATGTTTTTTTTTAAGTCTTTGGTTTTTTTTTTATTAACTTTATGTTTTTTTTATTAACTTTATGTTTTTTTTATGTTTATGTAATGTGGTTTTAATATTAATGAAAATAGTTTGTTAGTATATTTGTTAAATGTTAAAAAAAAATAGAAGACTAAAAAAATAAAAAAAAAACATAAAAAGTGGTGGAGGACTATGACTAGGACCATCCTCCCATGCCTTCTAGTTTTGGAGGATGGACCATCCTTGGGAGGATTATGACGTGGCGCCTACGTGGCGGACCATCCTCCAAGGATAGTCCATCACCATACCGAGTAGCCTAAGCATATACCGCACTAACTTAAATAATAAAAAAGTCACTGTTAAATATTAATTAAACGAGATGCCAATAAATCTACTCACGTGGCACTGTGAGCGTGCCATGAGTCTGGAATTGTAATGATTGCTAATCGCGTATTCTATTTTGGTTGGTTTGTTTTGGTAGATTCTAATTAATTCTAATTATTTTTTTTTATTTTTTTCAAACTGAATTGGTTCTTGGGAACACATAAAACAGGGTTGGATCCGCCCCCGATGAGCTCTCTCGTTCTCCGACCCCATAACAGGCAGGATGAGGTTCCCGCAGCCTCCGAGACCTCTACATCCCGCATCCGTCTCCCAAGCACTCCTGCTCTTCACAAAGTTTTCTTTAAAACGAGGGAAACTTCTCGCCTTAGCTAAGATCTTATGGGACCAAATACCATATTGGGAAAATTAGTTTCACTAAGTATTAATGTGTATTTTCCTCAAATTTTGGACAAATATATTTATATTATACTTCGGTTAATATAAGTACTATTTTGTGGGTTTGTGTTCTTTGTTGTAAGTGGCATACAACAAATCAAGCCACGTCCAAATCGAAGCGAAGATGAATATGATATTGATGCTCGAAGTTGGGACTTGAAAACGGGGAATGGAAAAAATGGGGAAAGTGGAGCTTGTCTGTAGAAGGTAAGCAAAGGGGAGTGACTTGTATATGGAAGCCCCCTTTCCTTATTGTCTCCTGTAACCCACACCAGTGGATTCGCTAAGGATGTGAAACACCCTTAACTAAAGTGTGGCGTGGACAAATGCGCACAATGTGGCACTCTTTGCATTACCATGAGTCGCTTGAGAGTCACTCTCGAGTTCCAGATGGCGCATAGGTGGCTAGCACATGGCGTATGAAGAGGGCTTTATACGGTGAGTATGTGAGGCTTGCAGATGATGTGGATATTCGGGTTCGATCGCCTGTGTTTCGTGAAACGGCACACGCACAATTTTGCAGCAACTTCCCAGTGTGCAGCAGCTAAACAATTTCAAGCCTGCAAGTTGAAATAGACCAGTCAATCAATTTTGAATTGGAATTCAAAACACATAATGAAGAGCATTGAAGACGTACAATACAATTTATTTTTCGGCTTTAATTATGTGAAACTGTTTAGACTCAAGGCTCACTATAAAACCAATGTGACTCTTGGCTAAAGAATACACTTGAGACATACATAAAAACACACATAAACATCTGACAATTTTTTTCTTTTCTGTTCTTTGATCTTCAAGGTGTATTTTCAGGTTTTAGGGGGTTTCTTCGGCAGTTCAACTACTTAGGCTGTTGTACCCTAGGAAACATACGATCTCTCCGGAGACTCGAAATTGTAATTCGTGTTCCACACAATCCTCAGCCAAGAATTTTTCTGTTTTGATTATGTTTTTGTTTTTCTACTTATTTCAATTTTAATGCTTTCCTTTCATTTATGTATTGTGATTATTATTAAAGTTTTTATATTTCTTTTATATACGAACGCCTACAAACAATAAGGTGGTGTTCCGCACGCTACCACTTGCCACCTCAACCTCGCACCACTCGCTCCCCCACCTAGATTTTATATTATCATATATCTTAAAAGACAAAGTCGGTGGTTTTTCCACCGATTTCGTCTTCCCAAATTTGTAATGCTTTGTCTCCTCAAATTTCCAATATTTGCCTTTTGCTTTTGATATCCACACAAATGTTTAAAAATTACAATTTACGTCCGTAAACTACAACTTAAATTTATTCCTCTAGATTATAATATTCCAACTGCCCTTTGCTTTTGATATCCACAAATATTCAAAAATTACAATTTACGTCCTTAAACTACAACTTAAGTTTACAAATTTATTCCTCAAGATTATAATATTCCAACTTTATCCATGTATCATATATACTATACGTTTGCCGTTTAAAAAGAAATATACACTTTTAACCAATTATTTTCTTCAATAAATATACGTTTTTAACCAATTATTTTCTTCAATAACTTTCGTTCACTATTTTCGTTTTTAAATTATATACTAAGACCCAAAGTCGTTGATGTTTACACCTCTCAACTTTGGTCATTTCGCGTTGCGAAATACTCATGGTTGCTCCTAAATGTGAACGTGTTTTCTTTTTTCCTATTGTGATTTCTATTCACGCTTTATGTTTTTTGGTACGTTACGTTATATTGTACGGTATAAATTCTATTTATTTTATGTTTTCATTCAACCGCAATACTTATATAGGTTGTAGTAGGTTGAACCAAGTATGTTGAAACATGCGTTTTCATATGTTTAACGCATAACATAACGCTTGAACTAATACATTCGATTTTTTCAACGGGCCTGCGGCGCATCGCCCGCGGTACGTATTACTAGTTGTTTCTAAACATGAACACACTCCATTATTTGGCAGATGTTATGAATTTATGACGTAAAAACCTATTAAACAAAATAAAAATAATATATTATAAATTAGTATTTAAAGAAAGCAAAAAAAAGGTATATCTTACGGAATTTGTCATTACCAACTCATCTTCTCTTCTATTCATCCTTTTTGCACTTACACCATACTACATGCCAAGATTTATCCTCTTTATGCACTCAGACCATATTACATGTTATGTTCTATCCTTTCTGGCCTAATCACAATATAATATTTGTTAGAAAAAGGAAATATTGACTAGAGAAATTAGTGGGATCAGCTTTTTGACATTATTTCCCAAATTAAGATATTATTTCTGTCGATGATTTTTGGCTACATGACAACCTTTTTTTACAGCTTAGCATAGTTTTTTCAACCAGCTCTCAATTTTTTTGAATGGCTTTAACCTTCAAAACTAGACCCAAAAACAGAATCTTTCATATAGCCTCAACATCAGACTCAAGCTTAATAGTCACAATTATGCCATTTGGGCATGTATGATTCATGTCGCCATTGGAGAGAAATCAAAGGTGTGTTTCTAAATCCATCCTAAGTAGAAATTACAACAACTTGGAAGTAACATGACGAAACATAAAAGAATACATAAATAAAATTGGTGTGTTTCTAAATCCATCCTAAGTAGATTTCTTGAGCATCATCATACATTTCCTGCAACATGTATTAAAGTATTCGTCGACACAAAAAGGGTCGGCGAGCATACAAGTTTGGTCTACATAGCATACGTATAAGAAATGTCTCAATTCAACATGACAAATTGTACACTACGTTTTATATCATACTAGCATGCATAAACTATAGGTCAAACCAAAGTGTCCACTAGCGTAATCTTGTCACCGAAGTGAACAAGACCATTTTGATTGAATACTTAACAACGACCACAAAATGGACGGTGTGCTACTCCTATAGCGTTAAACATGTTAAGGTAGACTTGCAAAGTTAATGACAAATAGTGTGCATAAAAGCATTCTAGCATGTATAAACATATAGTATGACAAGTAGCATGTTTAGTGGATTGAGTGTTTGCATGAGATTGATTTTGTGTGTTTGTGTGTTTAATAATCATACATGTTACAACCCAAAAGTGACTTCAAGAGGAAAAAAGGGTTCAAGTATACTCACGGTTTGCGTAATTAATTTCCACAATAGCATGAGTTGATTTCAGAAGGATGAAATTCACCAAGTTATCCTAAAAGGATAAACAAAGGTGTGTGAGTTTGTGGAAGTTTTGATGATGGAAGGCATTCGAGATTTTAAATATGAAAATACATAAGATATATCTTGTTTAGATACTCATTTGGACACCATTTTTGTTAGTGTTCTTTATGAGTGTTACACCCATTGGAAGCCCAAAATAAGGAGTCTAAAAACTAAGATAAGTTTCACCTTACCACAACATTTGTCCCCATGAGTTGGTTAACATCATGGCTTGATCTTGTATTATATATATATATATAGGGAGAAGATCATGCGAGAACCACCTCTTATTGCGAGAACCGCGAGAACCAATGTGAACACAACCAAAAATGCCTAAAAATAGCTAAAAATCACACAAAATTTTTTTTTTTGAATTTTTTAATATTTTTTATAAAAAAATCGCTACTTTTCGAAGCAAAAAAAAAATTATAATTTAAAAAAAAAAAAAAAATTTGGCTTCTAAAAGTAGCGATTTTAACATAAAAAATATTAAAAAATTCAAAAAAAAAATTTTAGATTTTCTTTAGATTTTTTTAGGTTTTTTGGGGTTTAGTTTTTAGCATTTTAGCTTGGGGTGGGGGGGGGGGGGTGGGGGTTAGGTTTTTTTAGGGTTTTTTTAGCTATTTTAGGTTGTGTTCACATTGGTTCTCGCGGTTCTCACAATAAAGGTGGTTCTCGCATGAGCTCCTCCCTATATATATATTAGTATGTATATAGTCATGTATTGTCATGCATGGGTAGGATGAATCCTTTAACCTATAGTTCACCAATGCATAATCACCACATGGATGATTCGGATGGTCATGAATATATGTACAAGAATGTAAATAACTTATCTAATTCACCAACTAGCCAAGTGAGTTCAACTAGACGAGTGCTTCCAAACATGGTTATGATTGGAGACTTGGTGTAGTTTGTTCACTTTGTGTGCTTGGAAGTAACTTGGCGACTTAGATTTGATAGAAAGTAAACTAATATGACTAACATTTGTGGAGCAAACATCAATCCAAACCTATCCAACAAAGGGATTTGTTGGCAACTTGAAGATGTTCCAAGACATTAAGTAGGATGAACATTGTTTGAAAAAGTTTAAACAAAACAAAAAATAAACCTAACTTTGAACCTCAAAATGGTGATGTACCATCTTTGTTTACCTTGGTAAACATGTGGTAACATTCCCGGAGGTTATCCAAAGAAGGAGATGCAAGAAAACATGAAAAAAAGTTGAAGAAACAAGTTCAAACTCACTTATTTGAAACTTGTATGAATCTGCCCAAACTTGAAAGTTTGATGATTTGAGAGTGTTAGCGAGAGTGTCTGGAGTGTGGAAAGTGTGTAGGAGGTGGGGATGGGTTGTATTTATAAGTGGAATAAGTGGTTGGGGTTTTAAATGAGTTGGTTGGGAGTTGGGAGGAAGAAAAATTCATTTTTCGGTGCTTGCACTTGTGCGGTTTGTTATTTTATGAAATAAACTCATAAATAGGCATGGTTTTAGGGTTTTAAGGTGCAAGTAAGCATGTGAATGATATGTACAAATAATATTCCGAAGATAATATAGTCTCGATGTATGGATCGGTTTTGTATAACACACGTATTTGGTGATTGATTACATATTGTACAAGTATGATTAAATAATATTGAAATGAAATACGATTTCCATTATGATCAAAGTTTCGGATTTACAAAGATTGAAAATTGAAATATGAATTACAAGTAAATGAGATACAATGAAAATACGGAACGTTATAGAAGCAGCCCATCAGAACATCCTAAGTGGTGTTTCTGGTAATGCAACACATCAGCAAGGTGTGGCAGTAGGGTTAGCTGCCACTAAGTTGAAAGAAACCGAGGGACTCTGTTTCCTCTCGAAAGGGCATGGCCGGTCTGACCACAAAACAAATAGATCATCATCTCGGGTTGATATATCTCATTTGAAGTGTAATCACTGTGGGATGGCAAAGCATACAAAAGACTAATGCTTAAACTTGTTGAGTACCCGGAATGGTCGAACGACAACCACAAGAAAGGTGTCAAAGATGGGGTAAAGGCGGCCACCGCCATGGGCTACTGGGAAGCTACCCGTAGTGGAGGCGACACTGAACAAACTAGCACCAGAAATCACTCCACATCTTGCCGAGAATGAGGATTTCGGGGAAAAGCAGTGGTGGATTTAGGGTTGGGTGTCGACACAGGTAACGAAGGGGATGTGGGTATTATCTCATACCTTTTTTTCTGAATCCTAATTTTTCCCCTTAGGTTTTTAAAATATTACAGAACACCCCTCAGGTTTCGCTTGGGAACATTAAAAAGGAGTCATCAAATAATAAGGGAAATTAAAAAAAATATTAGAGTTTCTTGGGAAAGTTAATATGGCAGAATGTTGTGGAAATACAACTAACTCATGGATATCTGATTGTGGTGTAACCGACATGATAACGTCTGAATTATCGGATATTGTGTCAATATCTAAACCACAAAATGATCATATTCAAGTTGCAAATGGAGGAATGGTTCTTGTTAAAGCAGGGGGTCCATTGAAATCTTACCAACTTTAAATCGTTCCAATTGTCTTTATGTTACATCTCTTTCACATAAACTGTTATCAATCAGTCATATGACAAAAGAACTGAATTTCATGGTTCTAATGCATCTAACTTTTTGCATCTTAAGGACATCAGGGTGGGAACGATTATTGGGCATGGTACTGAAGGTACTGAATGACAAGGATTGTATTATATGGATGAAGTGACTCAAAAAGGTATTGTGATGTTGACTAATGGACCTATTGATAGGGAAGCTTGGTTATGGCAAAGATGGTTGGGACACCCATGTATCGGTTTTTTACACATATTATTTCTACAACCTTTTCCTTCCAATAAAGTATTGAACTGTGAAGCATGTGTTTTAACTAAAAGCAATACACATAGCTTTAAACCTAGTAACACAAGAGTTGATTTACCTTTTTCATTGGTTCATTCTGATGTATGGGGGTCCTGCAAAGGTTGTTAGGAGACAAAGTTTTTGATATTCCTTTCTCTTTGTTGATGATTGCACTTGTATCACATGGATTTATTTCTTTAAGCATAAATATGAGGTAATTGATAAATTCAAAATGTTTTATGCAATGATTCAAACTCAATTCAAACAAAATATCTAAGTTTTACGGTCATGTAATAATTTTACCAAACGAAAGGGATAATTCACCAAACTTCTTTCTCACAAACCCCGAATAAAACAGTGTTGTCCAGTGGAAAAATCGAATTCTCCTTGAAATAACTCGTGTTATTCTACTCGAATCTCAAGCTCCTAGATATTTCTGACCCGAAGCCTTTTGTATGCCATTTATTTGATCAACAGATTGCCAACCAAAACTATTAATCTCAAACCCCCTTTTCAAGCCCTATTGGAAGTTACTAAAATTTCTCCCACTATTACTCTAAAACCATGAATCTTTGTATGCTCTATTTTGTCCACATACTCAAAACCGACAGAACAAAATTTGATCCGTGTGCCGGAAAATGTGTATATGTGGGATATGGAGTCGATTAGTAAGGATACCAATGTTATAATCCAAAGAAACATAATATGTATACTACCATGAATTGTGACTTCCTTGAAACAAAATTCTTTTACAACTCCCAATACACCGAGTTGGCTAGAATAGATGCCATCATCAGAAGAAGTTAATCACAATACCCAAGATGAGTCACCAAATGCCCAACAATCTTCGATCAGTGTCACAGAACAAAGTCCTTCGAACCTGGCGTCCACACTTGAGGTAAGTAATTCTTAAACGCATGAGTATAATACTGAATCTCATGACACCGTTGATGATTAGACAACAACAGAACATGTTGAACCATTACAAGGAGAAGAAACAGAGCAAGAGACAACCGAAAGATATGTTCTGCTGCCAAGAGTTAACAAGGGAGTTCCTCGAAAACGATATTCCCAAGAAATAGAGTTAAGAAGTTCTAAGTTTCCAATGGCGAACATAGCCAAAGGAAATTTAACTAAAGAAACTAAAGCCATTAATTCTTCTTTATGTTTAGAAAGAATTCTACTCAATATTGAACAAACCTTGGAATAAAAAACCTGGAAGGATGCAATGGAAGAAGAGATGGAAGCATTGATGAGAAACAACACATGGGTGAAGTGTATGTAAATGCACTATTTGGTGATAAGTGTTGGATTTCCCTTACTGAAGATGTCAAGGGTCATAATTGTAAACTTGTAATTGTTTAAGTCTGTTTATGCATTCCGAGTTTGTATACTTTTGTATGTTCCAAGTTAACGTGTTAAACTCGGAAATGTCAATCTTTTGTATTTGTATGTTGTCCGAGTTTGTTGATTAAACTCGGATGGGTTTATGTGTTAGAGTTTTGTTCTACTTTTTCAAGTTAAACTCGAAAGGTCATTTAGATGTATATTTTCCGAGTTTGTTATGTATAATCTGGAACTCCTGTGTTCCGGATTTGGTCATCGTATAAATACTGAAAGTTAATGCAATGACAAGAGACTTTTTGGGAAACATTGTTGCACAAGAAACCTAGAGAGAGAAACCCTACTAACTGTGTGTTTTCACTGTGTGTGTGACGGCTGATCATTTGAGAATTTTGAGTGTATTCTCAGATCGTGCTCTTCTCTCTTTTCTACCCCTTCTAATTCTTAACCTACGTAGCAGTGCGTTACGTGTGGTGGTTTCCGCACATCACGTGAGTTGTTTGTTAGAGCGAAAGATCCACATTCGAGAGGGTTTATGTGACCTTACAAGTGGTATCAGAGCAGGCTCTGTATAGAGAGTGCTCATACCGCTGTAGGTTTTGCAATTTGAAGGTTTAGAATCTAGATAGTTTGAATCCTTGGTGGGTTTTCTACATTTCTAGGGGGTTTCACCTTTGTTTGAGTGTTTTCCATATATTTTCATCTGTTTTCTTTGTGATTTGAATATAGATGGTGATTAGGTTTCAGTTTTAGTGTGTTCTAGATTCAGGTTTTACAGAAATCTTGTAAAAGTTTGTGTCAGATCTGAAAAAGGTGGTCTGCATTTGCTAGGGTTTTGGAAAAGGTGAAGAAGGTTCTGGAAGTCTCTTTCTTGCTGGTCTAGTAAGAATTTGTCCGAGATTATTGGTTTTAGATTTATTACAAGTTTGATTATTATTTTCTGAGTTTACCTATTCCAAATTTGTATCTTTCGTGTTTATTGATGACCTTGTGTGAAGTCACGCTTGGGAAATAATACGGAAGAATTATTACTTGGACAAACAGTTATGGGGTACTCACTCCGAGTTACTGAGGAAATGTTCCAAGTTTTCTTATCGGGTTTAAGAAACTTCGGGTTTGATTCTGAGTTTACCAAGTGTGTGGATTTGTGAGTTTAGAAGTTGTCCGAGTTTGGGTAATTATCACATAGTTCCGGGTTTGCTTATTTGTGATTATTCCAAGTTTATTTCCACATCTGTGTCCGATTTTGTCTAGTTCCATTATTCCGAGTTTACATACATGTTCATTCCGAGTTTGCTTGTCTGAGTTTGTGGTTATTAGAAACTAAAGATTCCGAGTTTGTGAGTTTGTGTCTAGATTTCGAATATGTTAAGATATGGTTTTGTTCCGGATTTGTGATGAGTTCTAATTTTAATTAATCAGGTTATAGATCCTGGTTTGTAAGTCTCTGATTTTCACCCGGACTTGTGGATGTTTGGAAGTGCTAGCAAATTTTTCAAGAAAAACCTACTGTCTTCCCAATTTCATTTCACAATGATACACAACTTGACAACAGTTGTGTAGAACATAAAGCACAACACGAAGGTCGGTAGTTGTGATAAACCTCTGGTTTTGTTGAATGAACTGGATTATCCCGATTGGAAAGACAAGTTTGAAAGATATATTAAAGCTAAGGATGTGAAGTTATGGTTATGCATGTCGACGGGACTTGGAGCGCCCCCAATAAGAAATCTTACTATTGCCTCTTACATGGCTTACATCAATGTTGAACGTCCGTCTTTTCCCGTATATTTGCAAAACAAGTTTTAGGAAGTTCACAACTTCTTAGCCGATCAAACAAAGCAAATTTGTGCAAAACCAAGATCTTATCAAAGAGTAGCAGAAAAACCATTAAAGAGCTAAAACTGATATTAGAGCCACATGAAAAACATCTTAGGGGGATGACTGCTACAATAAATCGTCACGCTCAACAGTTGGGTATTCTTATTAAACGCGACATCGCTTCTGCCGCAAGACATCAAGAACTTATTGTTGCTAATGAGCAAATCCGAAGAATTGTAACTGAGCTTGTGGAGCTCTTTGCTGCTCAGGGTGAAAGTAGTGGCAACAGGGAATTAGAAGTTCAAGCTCAGTGCAAGCTTGATGAACTCAAGAAGATCCTGGACGATCTTGACCGAGACAAGGATCCCAACACTTCATAGCAGAGAGCAGCCAAGTAGCACACGAGCTACGAAAGTTGCAACCGATGCTGCAGTCGAGGGGGATGGGAGCGGTGTTGGAGGGGATAAAGGAAAGGGTCTAGTCGAAGCGAAAGCTAGTTGTCTAGTTTATCTGTTAGGATTGAACCCTACAAAGGAACAAATGATATGAAAAGCCAAAACTGGTTCAGAACAGAGGATCATCATAAGTAGTGCTTGTACAAATACTTTCCCCTTGACAGTGGCTCCAACAACTGATAGACTCCAAGTACTTATCTACCTAACAACTGTTGTGTCAAAGAACTGCTGTTTGATATAAAGACCGAAGCCCTAATTACTACTGCTACTCAAGCACTGATGAAGATAAAGCACTGCTGACTCAAGGCCAGATCAACCTATGAAGAAAGCACTGATTCACAACATCAGTGCTTAGGCAACAACAGTGGGAAGCTGCAAGCAGTGTTTATGTAATAGTTTTGTATCAGTGTTTTGTATATCAGTGGTTAGAGGTTGTTAGGTTGTTAGGTTGTTAGATGCCACTTTCATGGTGACGTCAGCTGAAGATGCTCAGTGGTTTGCTTGTACTATAAATAGAACAGTACCCTGTACTGTTCTGTTAGCTCTTTTTACCTAAGTCTTTCTGTACAAACAATCCTTGAGCTCAGGCTGAGGGGGAGTCTTGTGCATGCATGCATAATTGAGTCTTGTAACAAATACAATCATTCAATTAATGAAATCATTCCTGCTTAAACTTTTCTTCTATTGATTGTGTGATTAAAGTTTATTTCCATATTCCGCTGCACAATACTTATTTCATCTTTCATTTCTTGTTAAACAACACAATCAGAGAAACTCAGATCCTAACAATTGGTATCAGAGCTTGGACAGTAAAATTTGATCTAACAATCATTTTGACGTAAAAGTTCAGCTTGATTTCGTTGATACTTTCGATTGTTCGTATTTAGTTGAAAAACAGAGTAAGGGATAATCACGTACAAAAGTTGAGTATTCAGTATCTGTAAAAAAAAACCAGAATGGCGTCACAATCACAAGACACTCATAACACTGGCACACTCTTCAAACCACCTATGTTGGTGAGATCCAAATACAACATCTGGCAGCGTAGGATGAGTCACATTTTGGCTCAACAAAATACAGGATGTTGGAAGTCGGTTGCCTTTGGACCACATGTTCCAATGGCGCCGAGTGCTGAGGATCCAAAAACCTTTGTACCTAAGAAAATTGAGAACTATTCCGAACAGGATTTTCAAAAAATTGTACTAGATGTAAAGGCCTTTAGCATAGTAGCATCAGCACTCCCAAATGAAATTTATGCTGGGCTGTTACACTGTAACAGTGCCAAGGAATCATGGGATGCACTTAAGGAACAGTTTGGTGGTATTGAAGAAGTAACTGAAAACAATAGGGAGGTTTTGAATCAACACTATGAAACCTTTTGTCACACCAAGGGTGAATCATTAACAAAACAGTTTGAACATTTTAGCTGTCACATAAGTGAACTGAAACTTGTTAATGTTGAATTTGCTAAATCAACTCTAAATAGTAGGTTTCTAAGGTCACTTCCTGAAAAATGGGACACAATTGCTTTTGTAACCAGAAATTCAGTTGGGTTCAAAGAACTTACCTTGACCCAGCTTCATGGTCGACTCCTTACCTATGAGAAGGAGTTGAACCGGAAAAAGAAGCTATAAGAGACTGGGAAGGTTGCTGATGATTATACCTTCGGCAAAACAACTCTTTTGGGTCAGGAAGAATCTAGTGGTAGTAAGGATCAGGGTTATGATCATTATATTGACATAACAGCTGGTGAAGCTTTTAACAACTCTGATTCTTACTCATCCAACTATGCTTTTACAACAAATGGAGAAAACCAGAATTTTGATAATATGTCCTTTGAACTAAATGATCTCCAGCACTTTGATCCAACTGATCTGGAGGAGATGGATATTTTGCACCAACTTGCACTGCTGAGTGTTAGAACTAGCAAGTTTTATAAGAGAACAGGAAGAAAATTTCCAGGGTTACATAGGAACTTGAAAGTAGGGTTGGATAAATCAAAGATAAAATGCTACAAGTGTAATAGGTTAGGTCATTTTGCTAGAGAGTGTAGGAGTCAAAATAATGGACCAATCATCACACATCCTAGCTCTAGACCACAAAATAACCAAATGTAACACCCCGTGTTTCGAAAGTCAAAGTCAAGATTGAAGTTAAAGGAAGAAAAGATTGCTAATTGCGATCTGTCACTCCTTGCTCAACTACTGTTTTGACTTCTTTGACTTGTAATCGAATCTATTATTTATTTGTTTTAGTTGTATAATGTGGAGTATCTATTAATAATCGAGGATTAATCACATGTCTAAAATCGCTAATCGACTTATTGCTATCGCATCGCAACCCGAATTATGTGTTCTGGATATTGTTCTATGTGTGTGTGCCATTATGTGTTACTTGTGCATGTTATGTTTATGTTGAGGTGTTTAATTGCTATCACAATCGCAATTCTATCGCAATCGCAATTCTATCGCAATCGCAATTCTATCACAAACGCTGAACGCAAAGTTATTTATAGTGATTGTATGTTAGATATAGTAGTTAGGTTATTTGTGTAACTAATGGGTAGTATTATCGCATCGCTCGCTCGAATCGCATCGCAATGCTCAACACGCGAAACGAAACGACAAAACTCAACACGCCGGACACCTGGATAGAGTGGCCAACCGACCGAGTGGCCATCCGATCAGATTGCCATCCGATCGGATTGCCATCCGATCGGGTTGCCATCCGATCGGGCTGCCATCCGATCGGGTTGCTATCTGATCGGTGACCAATCCGACACTTCAGCACTTTCCCTTTATGGAAACCCTATAAATACCCCCCTGTCACATCATTTGTGATGTGACAGCTCCTTGTTCGACCAGCCGTACTAAAGCACTCATTTCTCTCGATTTCTCACGATTCTTGTAAGTTTTCACCCTAAACCTTGTACTTCTATGATCTACACGCACTCCTTCATCTTTCTCACCTTTGAATCTTAACTTTTAACCGTGAAATCAATGGATTTGAGGTGTTCTAGGGTGATGTCATCATGGAGTTCTTATGAACTTCAAGAATTGGCTTCATTCCACCGAGAATAACTTAGATCTGAAATATTTCCACATGAATGAACAATGATTTTGCATACATCTAAACATTTTCAAAGATGAAAGGATTGAAAGATGGTTTTTCAACTTTCTTTCAAATCTTTTACACTCAATGCACTCAAAACTGGTAGAACTGGAGCTCGTTCTGATCTTCTAGTCTTTATTAGAGATGAGTTGGTTCAAGATCTGGTTACTATCAAGGAGACAACCGATTTCGGGTTAAACAAGGACAACCGCCACGAACCAGTAAACTAATCGGATTTGGGTGATTCCTGTTCGATCGGACGACTTGGGACATGACAAGGTTCTGTTGTTTAGTACGTTGTCAATTCGTCTCGAACAAACCACAGAACTTTCAAAACTTAACAAATCTTCAAGTTGCAAAACGATCAGAATGCGGGACGGATTGCCGTTCGATCGGATTGCCATCCGATCGAACCGCAATCCGATCGGATTGCACTTGAGGTTCAACACTTAAACAATTTTCAGCATGTTCAATGTTCAGTCAGTTCTAACAGATTGCCATCCGATCGAGTGACTATCCTGCTGTGAACTTGTCTCACTAAGTGTCTTGCCAATCGGATCGCTATCCGATCGAATGGTCGTTCGATCGATCGACCTGAAGGGTAGAGATACTTCTTTGTTTTCAAAATGCTGCAACGAAAACTTCAAAGCCACCATACACAAACACATCCTTACCAAACGAATGTCAATCCGACCGAATGGCCATCCGATCGGATGACCATCCAAACGGTTTGACATCCGATCAAGTGACCATCCGATCAGATTGCCATC
This sequence comes from Helianthus tuberosus, assembly GCA_030545235.1. Taxonomy (NCBI): domain Eukaryota; kingdom Viridiplantae; phylum Streptophyta; class Magnoliopsida; order Asterales; family Asteraceae; genus Helianthus; species Helianthus tuberosus. Next base: position 152,998,216 of record CM060381.1, read on the forward strand.
CGATCGGATTACCATTCGACACTTGGTCACTTTTCACTGATTTTTGCACCGCTCTTCGCTTATGATATCGTTAACTGTTCAGACTAATCCCTCTCAGCGCTCCCTTCAATCCAAGAGAGTGTTTACTTGTTAAACACAATCTGTGAGTATACTCGATCCCTTTTTGCTTTACGCACTTTTGGGTGTTACATACGTTACTTATTCTAAATCACATCTATCACACAACGTAAACACTATTTATACGCTGACCGTTACTGCATGATACGTGTTACTCGATGAATGCTTGTATGTTATGTTAACACAGTGATTGTTGCCTGACGCCTTACCAACGATAGTACTATTTGTTTGGACTCAGCACCTGTCGTGGACAGGGGTTATTAAGGTTACCTCTCACATGTCACAGTGGTGATATGTGTTGCGCATTCTACAACTCACAGTCTAGTCTGTGCATATTTCATTGTCGATAACCTACTAGCTCGCATTATACATGATACATGTTGGTTATGCGTAAACTATTTCGAACTCTATTATGCTATATCAAACTTGTATGCTCACCTTTACACTATGTGTATTGACCTCTATTTTAACGTATGTGACAGGTGTTTAAAATGCTTAGGATGCTGTGCTCTTGCTTTTGTGGAATCCAGTAGGAGAGAGTCTAGAAACAAAAAAACAATTTATTTATTTGAATCTGAGTTGTCAGAACATGTTAATTGTCTTGAGATATCTATGTCTGTAATAATTAGCTTACTTGATGGGTTATGGTATGGGACATAATATTAACTATCCAGTAACGTAGTTGTTATGGAATTTCTCTCGACAATCTGTTTCACTCAGTGCCATGCCCCGATGTTTCCGTCATCGGTTGGGGTGTGACATATTGGTATCAGAGCCATAACTATAGGGAATTAGGCAAGACTCGACCTAGTCCGGGTCGATGTCTTAGAACGACTTAGTCTATAGTATAAGTACCAACAAACTGACTTGTGCATACCTAGTATGGGTTTTTGTACGAGCTTACTTGATATCCTCGCTATACATGCTTACACTACTCTAGCACCGCACTAAGATTCTTGAAAATGAACGAGTGATTAGGTCGAGATTAGGTGTGAAAACCGCAAACTCTCGACCAAATCACTTATTCGACCCGCATTTTTATCTACAAACAGGAGAATTTGCGTTGAATCAGGAGTGAAATCCGTAATTTAACGCAAAATTTCCTCTCCATTTTATCAACGTAGGAACGAAGTTGTTAAGTCAGGGGTGGAACCCAACCTTGACGACTTGTTCTGTGCTCTATTTTGGCTTTACAAAACTCTCACCAAGGTCTCGACGGACTCCAACGACTTGAAGTCACGCCATAGCTAGAAGGATGCGTGCCGATCACCCAAATCAAGGCGAGAGCATAGTCGTGAAAGCCAAAAGTGCGCACCAAAAGTCCTTGTGAATAGTCGAATCGCTTTAGGTAATCGACGTCATTCAGCCGCAGACAATCTATTCTTGATTTTTATATATTTTGATTCTGAGCTCGCAACTGCTGATGTAACGCCCTGCGTCCCTAAACTTTAGACTTTTGGCAAGTTTAGCCCCTGGACTTTGCATATTGTTAATTTTAGTCCCTGAACTATGTAACTATTAATACTTTGATACTTGGTGAATTCTCTGTCATATGCTATATACTTGAAATGTCTAATTCTA